>CM028129.1:638032500-640532500 GCA_016271365.2 Neoceratodus forsteri | reverse complement strand
ACTAAATGGAACATATGAACCCTAGTTTACAGCCAACTGCCATTTGAGCTAAGTAAGTCACGAAAGAAAACTTACAGGGAACAGCAACATCCCACCTATGTAGCCCCACAGCATGCCAAGTTGGACTAGGGGACACAAGTATAAGCAGCTATAAGGGCTAACATCCAGGGACCCCTCCCAAGGGACCTAATATTCAGAAGGGGACTTCCATTCATGGGCATAGCCACTATGATAGCACCCAGTCATACAAAGGAGTGCTATCAACAGGACCCATATTTAGGGAGATCCCCCCCCTTCCCTACTATTTCAATTACACAAGCTGGGAGAGCCACCCCAACCTCCCCTCCCCACAATTTCACTTGTACTACGAATGTTCACCTGGGATGTCCCTGGCAGAAAAGTTACCTGCACGGTTAATGGCTAACAGCAAATAAGATGTTGGGCTTTTCTAATACTGTATGTTGTTGTTCTCACTTCACCCCATGGAGGGTTGGTTCTTGCTGTTCCCTGATATGCCACGATACACAGATGGATGGATACTACCTATCCCATAAAGCAGCATCCCGCATGCACCAGTGGGAATAAGTATTAAACTAGGATGAGGGTATCATACACCATTACAACTGTGCAACACTGCTGGGGTTAGACATGGTAATGGAGAGTTTCTCTTCCCCAGGTCATCCAGATACTAAATCTCAGCTACCCTCCACCCCTACTGAAAAAGGGCATAATCTGGGGCATTAGCCTAGGCATGACACATGAGCTGCTACCCCTTTCTATAACTCCGCTAGCAGAGGTCTTCTTTATGGCACAAGTCTGACTAAAATTAAACCTCACAGTGCTGAACAGTACATCCTTGGATAAGGAACCACTTACCAGTGCATACTGGCTGAATCTGGAATGCCCAGGGGTAATGGCACCCCTCCCCATAGTTAGTGTGGCATTTTCTCCTAGCAGCAAGTATGCATAACGGCTGGAGAGGTTAAAAATAGTTGTATATACACCACGATACCCTCCCTTAACAGGAGGAAGACAGGGTTTATGTCTCTACCTCCTCTCTCTAGAAGAGCAGAAGACAGGGACGCCACACCAGAACGAGAACCATGTGCATTGTGCCTTGATAGCACAGCAGAAAACATACTTAACGTGTCAGAAATTTAGTTTTTTATCACAACAATGGTTTATGTAAGTAGTTGCCAAAGTTGGGCCAAGCTGTACTGAAGTTTATATATACAGAAATGAAAGATACTATAATGGTTAGTTACAGGCTGGGTCGAGTGTGCCTCTTGAAGACCTGCCACTGATTTTTCTAGTATTCTAAGTCCCCGCTACATACCATTTGACCCTAAGTGGCAGACATAGCTTTTACATCCTGGAACGTCTGAGGTCTGAACTCGCTTGTCAAACAAAAACAGGTTTTGTCTCATCTTAAGAAACTACATATCAAGCTAGCATTTCTCCAGGAGACCAAACTCTCACACATCGAGGCAGAGAAACTAAAGAGGAAGTGGGTGGGAGCCGAGGTACACAGTACCCACACATCTACTAAAAGAGGGGTATCTATTCTAATACACAGGACTCTAACCTGGGTGGTGACAGATATCCAAATAGATAAAGAAGGTAGATGGGTTATGACTAAAGTGGTTACCCCAGAGGGGCCCCTGATTTTACTGAATCTATATGGACCTAATGTAAATGATCCCAAATATTTTGTGTGGATTGCAGAAGCCCTGGCAGAGCACACGTCACACCACATGCCTATCTTGGTATCAGGGGACTTCAGCTTTACACAGGATCCACATATGGATAGGTCCAACAGGTCACATGAACCCCATGGAAGGGTGGCAGTGGCGCTACATCATTTAAAGTCTGAGCATGGTCTTACCAATATCTGGCACCTGCTGAACCCATGAGTGAAAGACTATATACAACAATTGGGGATACACCTTACTCACAGTAGGATAGGCTATTGGCTCTCTAATCCCCTCAACACCCCTGCAATTGCAGATTTTTAAATACACCCCATAGTTATATCCGACCATGCTCCAACCTTAATCTGCCTTAACTGGGGACCACCGGTCAACAGATCAACCATCTGGGGTCTGGACCACCTCCTGTTAAAAGACCCAACCATCAAGGACTGGATACACCAAGAAATAACCACATACCTTAACTTTAATGACTATAAATCAGTTAACGATAATACTCTGTGGGATGCCCTTAAGGCATACCTATGAGGTAGGATCATTAGTTTTGCAACCCACAGAAGGTGAAAGAGGGAGCTGGAAACAGCCAACCTAGAAACAAAACTTAAGACGCTTGAGCTTAAGCATAAATCCAACCATCAGGCAGATCCTAAAGAAATGCTCGATACTAGCGCTAAGCTTAATGTACTATACACCAGGAAGGCAGAACGTGCGCTGATACAGCTGAAACATAATTTCTGGCAGGGAGGTGAAAAGTCCGGAAAAGTATTAGCTCATCGGCTGAGAAAACAAAAAGCCAAAAAACACATACCAGACTTGAAGGATACTACAGGGTGGGTGTGCACAGCCCAAAAGGACATATCGGACCTTATGGCTAAATTTTACTCCGGTCCATATTGTTCAACTAACCCACCCAACATCAAGAACACCCCCAAATTCCTAACTGTCCTCAGTCTGCCTCAGATATCTCCCCAAGAGTCCATAGAACTTGTCAAGCCAATCACCACGAAAAAAATAGTAGAGGCAATAATGGGACTGAATAAAAACAAATTGGCAAAGTCCATACTCACTCCTACAGCAGCCCTCACAATTGACTTTTAAAAGACCGTTGATTCAGTGGAATGGGAATAGCTTTTCGAAGTACTGCACCAACAAGGGATTGTATCTTACTTCATAAAAAGCCAAGGGCTTAAGTAATCTATCAGTCCTCTTTAAATGCACTTGGTACTGCCCCTCCCAACTCCCCCACACATACCATACTTGACAAAGCCCTCTGGAGCTGCTCCCCCCCATTACAGCCCCCGTTTCACTATACCTACCTCTCACTCTCTGCAGTAGGTTCAAACCCAATCCCCCTTGTTTCACTGTCACCCAGCCTCTCATGGATTTGGTGGTTTCCAGGGGTGTGCTACCTAGGGCAACCAATTAGAAATAGCTAGTATTCGATTATACCTGCTTTGTTTTTTCTCCAGTTTGTCTAATTGTCATGTAATCGCTCTTTAATGCCTAATGATCAGGCCTCTGTAACCACTGAATATGTGTATTGTCTTATTGTCCACCCTGACATGGAATCTTTGTAAAACAGCTCACGCTCAAAGGTCTTTCTGGAAAAACTAATTAAATAAAATAAAATAAGTACAAATAAAATGGATACAAACACTATACAGCTCCCCCACAGCTAGAATCCTTACAAACAGCATCCTCTCCCACACCTTTCCCCTAGCTAGAAGAACCAGGCAAGGCTTCCCACTATCGCCCCTCCTATTCCTCTTAGCCTTAGAGCCATTTGCAGAGTCAATATGAAATAACCTGGACATATCAGGTATATCAGTAGGCCCACAAGTATACAAATCTCTGTCTTACGCTGATGACTTACTAGTCGTCCTCAGTGACGCCCCTAAAGCCAGTCTTCCACTATGCCAGACACTCGACTCCTTCACCAGTATGTCCAGCCTTAAGGTCAACTACACCAAATCAGAAGTATTGCCTGTCGACTCCAGATGTCAGGCCACCCAATTCCAAGGCACTACCTGGAAATGGGTGACAGAGGGGATTATCGAGCTGGAAATCGGCATCACTCCCAACATGTCGGAGTTGGGTATAGCTAAACTGATGCCCCTAATAACAGAACTGAAAACAGATATAGACAGATGGAAAGCACTTCACCTCACCCTAACTGGTCGTATAGTGGGGCTCAAAATGATGTTCGCCCCTAAGGTGCTATATGTACTGGCCATTTACCCATCAGTATCCCAGACAAATGGTTCTCACTCCTGAACAAAACAATGGAAAACTTTATGTGGGAGGGGAAACACCCATGCATCAGCAGAACCAAACTCAGAAGACACTGGTCCAGTGGCAGATGGGGCTTACTGGACTTCTAGATCTAACACAAGATATTCATCATGGCCCAAGTACTGCAATGGCGGCCCTGTTGAAGCAAAATTTCGCTACAATGGGTCCCTATTGAAAGTCATACACTAAGTGCAGGGTCCCCCTGATTCTTATTATACAGATCTCCCATCCCTCAGTGTCACAAACTCATCATTCTGCACATATCCATGACCTATTGGCACAAAATTAGACAGGCTGTCACCATCAAAATGCCCCCCATCCCACTGATCCTTTTGTGGGACAATCAGATGATCACTATAGGATCACTCCCCATTAAATGGCCTACATGGAAAAGCCAGGGCATTCTGGAGGTGGAAGATATATGCTTACCCCATAGCACTACATTAAAGAAATTCCAAGATTTGTGCACTGAATACCAACTATTTCCCAAGGAGTTCTGGAAATATCTCCAAATAAGGGCAGCTATTCAAGCTCAGGTATGAGTATGCAGAAATTTGATAGGGCCAACCCCCTCCCCCCAAATCATAACAGCCTGGCTTAAAGCCAGGAGAGAGGGTTGGAATTATACACAGATGTCTCGGAGACAATGACCCAGAGCCCACACAACAATGCAAAAGACAATGGAAACAAGAGCTAAATACCAGTATAGGAGAGGAGAAATGGCGCACGTGCTGGAAAAGAGCACATACTGCATGCAGAGACACCAAGGCACAGCTGATTCAACCCAAAATCCTGCACCGCTGGTACAGAACACCCCACTTCTTACACCATAGAGGTATTCTCCCAGATGACAAGTGTTGGTGATGCAAGGCTCATCCGGGCTCTCTCTCTCATATCCTAAGACAATGCCCACTCTTTCAACTCTTTTCGGTTCAGGTGATGAAATTCTGCTATAAACTCCTCCCTGATAACTTCACCATTGATGAGGTGTTCACCATATTCAGCAAAACCAGCACCACATATCCGGCTAATACTCCTGCTATACGATGGTGCACCAATGCCATAATTATGGCTAAGAAGCTCCTTCTGAGGAACTGGTGCTCCTGGATCATATGCACATATAATGAATGACTGACTGCAACCAGCCAAGTGGCAACCATGGAACGCCTGTCCCACCTAGCCATGAATAAAATGCAGCTATATAATGCTATATGGGCCCCTTTTCTCTGCCAGTAGGTCCCAAATGGATGACAAATGGGATATCCTGAAGGTACCATGTATTGCTCTACAAAGCCCCATCAGATATAGGGATTCCACATCAACCTACCCTCTCAGGCGCAATCAGCATCAAGATGCTCAATACCTCCACTGGCTGATGATAACTTACAATCACTTGTGCTCGCCTTCAACCTATTATCTACCAATGTTATCCATGTACTTGTTATATGTATGCACTGCATGTTGTAAAACTGAAAAATGTTTAATAAAAAGTTTAACGTTACAAAAAAAAAGCTGAATTTGATCTCTATTTCTTGCTCTGTCCATGCCTTCCTTAACTTTTCCACATAGATACCCCCAATTTATAAATTTTGGAGCCATGTCAGTAGAGTGTTTTCTAAATTAATTTTCACTACTGCACAATCTTTTTATGCGAAACATCTGCCCAACTGGCATATTATTTCTGAAAGGCCCTAGGTGACAGCTTGTATAATGGAGCAAACTGTTACGAACAGTCAGCTTCCTGCACATAATGGTCTGCAGGTGTCCCTTCTTTATATATTGTAATATCCGGAAAATGCATGCTGTCCATACTTATTTGTAAAGCAAACCTCAAGTTTTTTATCTGCTGTATTCATCAAATTAAATAATGCATCCAGTTCTGCTGCCAATTCTTTCAAAATTAATAGGCAGTCATCAATAAATCGCTTCCAAAACAATGCATATTTTTTAAAAAGTGAGTTCATATACAGAAACCTTTCCTCCCATAAGCCATTATAAAGGCTTGCCAGACTGGATGCAAAGGTTGTCAAGACAGGCAGGACAGGAGGATCACGTGATGCAGAGCAAGGAGTAACAGCAACCTCCGGGAGCTCCCTCCATCTGACTCAAAACTAATGTTTTTTTCAGGTCCTGATATTCCCCTCTCAACGCATAACGGTACAGGACTGCTTTGCCAAGGGTCCGGTGCAAGAAAATGGATACGGATTTGAAGGATTCACTGCCTATACACACACCCCCGGCTACTCCCGAGAAGGCCGCAAAAAAAGCCCGGGCCTCGAGTAGTCAGCAACTTTCCTCATTATCCTCTGGCATCTCTGATTCAGAACCGTTAACGTTAGCGAATTTTCTGAAGGAATTTCAACCTTTTAGAGATGAAATGAGGGAGTTAATCACACAAGTGAAAAATGTGTCTCGTGCTCTCGAGGATTTGTCTCGCAGGACAGTGGACGCGGAGGCTCGCATTACCTCGATGGAAAGGAGGCAGGAAAAGCTGGCCCCAGAACTAACAATAATGAAGCAGCAGATCGTCAAGTTGGAGAGCAAGGTCGAGGACCTTGAAGGCCGATCCCGCCGCAATAATTTGGTGGTCATAGGCCTCCCAGAGAAAGAGGAGGGGTCTGAGCCCATTAAATTCGCCCAACGCTTCATTCAGAAGATAGCTGGCCCCTCGCCCTATGGGCAGACGTATACCATTGAGAGGGCGCATAGGGCGTTGAGAGCCATGCCCCCGACTGGCGCATCACCCCGTACATTTATTTTTAAGTTTCTCAATTACCTGGAACAACAGCACTTTCTGGATAAAATTAGAGAGCTTAAAGAAATATCCTGGGAAGGTGCAAGGCTGAGAATAGTGCAGGACCTCCCGCTATCTGTTCGGCAGAGAAGAGCGTCTTTTCACAACCTTATTTCTAAACTAATTCGGCTAAAATCAGATTTGGATGAGGTATCCAGCTCGTTTCCAAGTACTGGCTAATGATAGTTGGCATACATTTGATAGCATGAGGTGGCATTATCGGGCTTAAGCAGCTGTTTCCTGACCTATTTCAGGATCCCTGAAGATATCTGGGAGTAGATACCTAAAGTTTTGATGGGGTGATTCTTGTGTCTGTTTCGGACATGGAGACGTTTTTATTAATATTGGTCCCCGGTGAAATCCCTGCCTAAGGATGAGATGTACCAAGCTGGACTTCCGATTTCCTTGACTGCCACCCACTTTCTGGCTGTGGACTTTCTGATAGCTGAGTGCAGTTTTAGTTTCCCTCCCAGGAGGGGGGGGGCAATGCTTTTTTCTTTTCTGACTATATGTTCTGGAGTTATAATTGCTTTTAAATTTTATAGATGACACTCCCCGACATGGTACGGTTCTTTATTTTTGCTTGGACTATATAGCACCTGCGGGTGCGGGAATGATGTTGGGGAGGGAGGGGTTCCTTATTAGACCTGATTTGGTTGTCATTTGGATTATGCATGGCGGTAAGAATCGGGACATATTTACCTGTCTTAGTGGTACACTTGGATATATGGAAATAGCAATTAGCGGGGAAAGAAAAAGGTAAAAGAACAAGGATCTGTTGGCTCACTTGGGCTTCTGGGGATAGATTAAGCCTACTTTGAAAGGGATAAGGTTACGTTAAGACAGCATTACTTTTGTTTATTGGGGATTGGACCTGCTCATGGATGTACAAATCTTGGGGGGAAGGGAAGAGGTGGAGTTTTCCATTGTTCTGGGATCATGTTCATTGACAAAGCGGGTGGGTTAGGGGAGGAGGGGTTATTAATGTTGTGGTTTTGTTACTGTTATGGGTTCTTGGGCATTATGGGGGGGAGGTGACCTTTTGCACAGCACTGCTTATTTTTTTTAGGTCCATTAACGAAGGGCTGGTATATGGTTTACTCAAACCCAGACTTTATTTCACCACATGGCTAGGCATATTAATGTGGTGACTTGGAATGTGCACGGACTTCGTCATAAGTCCAAACAATATAAGGTTTTAAAACACTTAGACCATGTAAAAGCAGACATTATGCTTTTGCAAGAGACTCATTTGTTGAAGGCTGAAAGTAGCCAGCTATGCCGACTACAAGTTGGTCAGATTTTTACCTCAGAAGGGAGCTCTCAAAGTAGAGGGGTAATGGTCATGATACGTAAATCAATCCCATTTCTTCCGATCCAAGTGGTTGAGGATAGGTGCGGGAGGTATGTTTTTGTAAGGGGTACATTGTCAACTTTAGAAATTATTTTGGGTTCTATTTATGGCCCCAACATTGATACCCCAAGTTTTTCGTCCAAATCATGGAGCTTCTTTCCCCTTGGAGTAACCTGCCTATAGTGATAGGTGGTGACTTCAATTTGGTCATGGACCCGTCAATGGACAGATCCCGCCTTGTCAGGAAAGGATTAACTCCGAGCCAAAGGGCCGTTAGGGAGATGATGGATGGATTAGGTTTGTGTGATGTGTGGAGAGTGTTCCATCCAACAGCTCGAGATTTTACCTTCACCTCTCAAGTGCATAATACCCTATCCAGGATAGATTATGTGCTAATCTCAAACACTCTCCTGGCGGGGGTATTAGACACGAATATTGTTTCCGGGCCATTATCGGATCACTCCATAGTAAATTGCCTTCTTGCTTTTGCAGCTTTACCCAAACCAGGGAGCAGATGGAAAATTAATAATCAGATATTAAAGGACCCCAAACTAGTCAAATACCTTTCAGTGCAAATAACAGAGTTTGTTTCCTTCAATTTAAATTCTACAGACAAACCAGATATGGAGTGGGGGGCTTTTAAAGCTTTTATTCGGGTATCTTGATAGGTCTGGCCTCTCGTAGGAAAAGAGAAAGGTTGAATCGCATCTCTGACTTATTATCCAAAATCCGTGACAAAGAGAGGGGCCTTTCTGATTCCTCCTCAGAGGCCTATAGACAAGAACTGATTTTGTTGAGGGACTCATATCTCAGAATTCTAAATGAACAAGCCGAGTGGGCATATATTAAAACTAAAGCTACTTTCACAGATCAAGGGGAGAAGGCCGGTCGATTATTAGCTAGAAGAATTAAACAATTGGAGTTTTCCAGGTGGGTGCCATCCATTCGTCCCTCAGAGGGGGGCCCTATCAAAACTTCCCCCGAAGATATATTATGTGAGTTTGTAAACTATTTTAAAGAAATCTATGGACCCAAGAAAGATCCTCCACATGATAGTAAGATCGATCATTTTTTGAGGGAACTTAATTTTCCCACATTGGGTGAAACTGATCGACTTTTGCTTTTGGCTCCTATCTCTGCAGAAGAGGTAGAACGGACTATCAAATCCCTTCCTCTAGATAGAACACCTGGCCCAGATGGCCTCTCCTCCAATTTTTATAAAACTTTTTCAAAGGAATTAATACCTTCTTTGTTACGACTGTTTCAATGTATTTTGGACGGAGAGGCTTCCGACACTTCCCTCTTTGAAGCTTTAATTGTGCTTCTACCTAAACCGGCAAATCCTGATCTTGTTGCTAACTATAGACCCATATCCCTTCTCAATCAGGACATTAAGATTCTTACTAAGTTGTTGGCCGATAGAATTAGGGGTCCTTCCGGTCTAATTGGACCAGAACAGGTGGGATTTATGAAGGTAGATCTTCTACAGATCACCTAAGGGTTGGCTGACGTCTTCTCGGCTTTGAAAGACCCGACCAGTCCATGGTTCTGGTCTCGCTAGATGCCGAAGGAAGCCTTTGATAGGTGGATAATAATTTCCTCATAAAAGTTATGAAGAGTTTTGGTTTCCCCAACAATTTTCTAGATGGATTCAAGCTATTTACAAATTCCCATCAGCAAGAATCACATGCAATGGGGCTACCTCATCCTTATTTTGACTTTTCCTTGGTACCAGACAAGGCTGCCCCTTTCTCCGCTCCTTTTAACTTGTATATTGAACCCCTTATCATCGGATTAAACAGGAGCAGAGGATTCAGAGGTATCCAGATTTGAGGGCATACATTGAAAGTTTTGCGTACATGAGATGACCTTCTTCTGCAAATCTCACATCCAGTTTCCTCCATTCCTATTTTGTTAGATGTTATTAATGAGTTTGGCTCATTGCCAACTATAAGCTTAATATTAGTAAGTCAGTGGTCTTTCCCTTAAATTTTAGGACTAAAGCACAGGAGATTGTTTCTTACGGGCTGGCTTGGAATGCTAAGAACATCAGATACCTAGGTCTCACGTTAACTAGGGATACATCCCACTTAATTCAAAGAAATCTAGATCCGTGTTACGGATATTGAGGCAGACCCACGTAGAAGGCGACTATCCCTTGTCCATCTGGGGCAGAATTAATTTGTTAAAATGAATGTTTTTCCTCGGCTATTTTACCCTATCAGTATGTTGAATGTCTGGCTACCACTTAAATGGCTCAAGGAGTGCATAGAATCATTTCTGGTTTTATTTGGAATTATAAGAAGCCCAGATTGTCCTATTTTAAATTGTCCGCCCCTAAGCTGTCGGAAGGTTTGAAACTCCCCATATTGCATTATACTATTGGCTAGCCATGCATGAAATATCTTTGCTGGGTTAAAAACAAAAGGATATGCAGGTTGACACCTATGTGCCATTATGGGTAAATTTAGAGGTATCCATGATTATGGACTCTGGCCTCAGGCCCGAGGCCTTGTTATACTGTCTCACTAAAACTCTCCTTACTTTATGGAAGACACCTATTGAGACCTCAGTTAGAGTACACATTCAACTATGTTCCTTTCTAAACTACGGGCATACTGGAGACCCGGCCCAACCTATAACGGGTAATCCTAACTTGTTAATAGATGGTAAACCTATCCAAAATACCTGGTTACCTTGGTTGGAAAAAATGGCGGTTAGAGATTTACTCGGAGAGGGGGGTAAATTGCTTACTTCTACGGAGATTTTGAGCAAGTTTAAAATCCCCCAACGTATGATATTTAAAATTTTCCAGCTCCGTCATCTCCTAGTGGGAAAACTGAGTTCCCTTTCTGGGGACCATGGCTCCTGTGATTTTGAGGCAACTCTTACCCCTATGGTCGGAAGAGCTCATGCTATCTCGGTAGTATATAATACCTTGCTGGGGTGGCTACATCCTAATGTTCATGCCCCTAAACAATACTGGTTACAATTATTCCCAGATCACACTTTTGACTGGAGTGCAATTTGGGGGGTCATGTCACAAATTTTTAGTGCAAGATAGGCTTAGGTTAATGCAATTCAATTTATTGCACAACTCTTATTTTTCCCCTGTAAAACTAGTCGAAAGGGGCATGACCTCCTCTTTTTCCTGTTTTAGATGTCAGCAAGGGGTTGGAGATTTACTCCATATCTTTTGGCATTGTCCAAAAATAACAGGATTATGGGAGACCATTAAGAAAAATCTCGACCCCCTTCTGGGGCTTGAAGACTTATTTACCCCTGAAGTTTGTATTTTAGGGGACATGTCCCAGGTGAGTGTCCGGGTGTAGGAAATATCATATGGGGTTGATTTCAGCCTCTGTCAAGAAATTAGTTTTGAAGCATTGGAAAGATAACATAGAGATCACTTATGGCGATTGGTTACAGGAATTTTTAGCTAATCTCAGAACGAATAGAACCATTGCAAGTTTGCAATATAAACTTCCTAACTTTAATCAGATCTGGGGTTCTTAATGCACCTTCTTTCTCGTTCCATTGTAATAGATTGTTAGACTTCCAGCCAGTCGGTATCTAAGTGCTGTGCAAAAGGGGGGAGCTTGGGGGGGGTTGGAGGGGTTAAGGGATGGGGGTAAGGTCTACATCCTGATAATCTTTCTTTTTTATGGCAGACATTTTCGCTGTTATTGTTTTTTCGCCTATCGGATGTATTCCTTAATGTTGTTAAAATTTTAAATAAAAGTTGAATGGAAAAAAAAAAAGACAGGCAGGACACGTGCTGTGCTTTTTGTTAAATAAAACATTTTTACTTGAAACTTGATGTCTGCCATCCATCTTGAGGGATAGGTGTGTGCCTGAACCTTTTGGATTTTGTATGTGTTGGTGCCAATCAGCTCTAAAGAAGCCTTTATAGCAAAACATCAGCTGATTCAGATGTACTACCTGTTTGTGCACATTTCTACCATATCTGCTGGCACAGTATGCTGCTTTGGGAGCACTTTAGAGGTGCTGGTATATGTGTTTATTTTGTGTGGTGAGATACGATGTGAAATGGTCACCTTACTCTGCACTTTTTGTGACTTTGAGTCTGAAAACACTTTTTTCTGCTATGTTTGATTTATTTGGTGAAGCATGGTGCACTAGGTCAGTGCAGTAGCACCTGTTGGTAATCGTTTTGTTCTCAGTCCTTGACTCTCGAAGTTTAGCTGTAAAGATAGACTATGGCTGTGGTGACCCTATGGTAATGGGCAAAGTGTTCCAGTGTCAAGGAGCAAAGTAAGAAAATGCCTGTTTACCCATATCAGTGGCACATTTAGGAATTAAGAGTTGCTCCAGGTCAATGGACCAAGGGGAATACACCTGTTCAGACTTCTTAAAAATGGCCACAAAGGCAGCAGGGGTACCTGATCTAATGAGCTTGTCAATGGTACACCCCAATGCATAGGCAAGCAATAATACCTGACAGGGTGGGTGGTATTGAGCAATACTGGACTGCCCAGGGGCATAATGAGGCCCTACGCCGCAGGCGGAGGGCCTTATAGTCCCTGGAAGGTCTGGTATTGCCCATACCGCCCACCCTGGAGGGTATTATTGCACTTAGAAAATGGGCTACATGTGTCGTTTTTTAAAGGATTACAAAAAATTAAAGTAATGCTATAAAAAATTATTTTAAATGCATTTGTAGTCCTTTTTTTAGATAAAGTAGTTCCTATACTATTGTGTAGCCTGAAGAGGGTTTCATCAGATGTAGAAGTAGCATCTCCTCTCCTTCCCCTGATCAGTTAAGGACGGTGATTTCATTTTAAAAAGAAAAATCATTATAGATTTATTTTATGTGTGTTCTAGTTGAGGGGCAATGCAGTAGACAGATGCTAGCTGGGCTGTTTCCAAGTAGTGCTGAGTGCACATAGTGCTAGTGCTAGCAGCTTCAGTTATGTTGGAAGCAATGACTTAGTAGTGGGGGGGAAGGGGCGAGTGACCTGTTACTGCTGCTTAAATTGGGATAATCATGAAGAGATGGGTTGCTCTGGTCCAAACAGAGCAAAGAGATGCTGCTTTAGCTTTTGTTTGATTGCTGTAAGGTAGTGAAATAGAAGTATTAAGTTACAAATGATGGGCTGGGGCAGCAGACTGGAGTGGCTCTAAGGATGTAGAGTGATCGTCAGTGAGATCTGTTTAAAAACGGAGTGGAATGGTAATTACATACGGTGATTTGTGTTTCTTTTAACAAACAAAACTTCTGACGTTTCTTATGTTTAGTTACAGCGTGCAGGCTACTGCGGGGGCAGGAGTGTTGTTCAGTCAGTGCAAACAAATACGGAGCAGAAGACCACACGTAATCTTCACTTTCTTTTAAATTAACTTTTAGTGGTCGGCCCGTCGGCGCAGCGGTTGGATTTCCACTTGCGACGCCGGCGACCCGGGTTCGGGAACTGACCCGAGTCGTCGGAGGGCTGGCCGGGGGGAGATGGATCGAGTGTCCGTTGGACTGCTCTCCTTCTCCAGGGGGAGGGCTGGGGCAGCATCCGGGGTGATGGGGACTCCTAGCGGAGGCCAGGAATACCCATGCTGCCGTGCTCAAAGAATATGGGGGCGGGGCGGACGTTGGCGATCATTGCCGGCCCCGCCTTCCCGGAAAAAGAGGAAAATGGACGGTTGCGATGCCCTCCATGAAGCCTGCCACGGTGCTGATTAGCCCCCAGGCCAGTCCTCCGACCGATTACGGTCTCTGCGGGATGTCTCGCCCTTTCCATCCCGTAGCCCTGCCGTGGGGGGTAAGCCACGGGGTATCGGAGGACCCGAGGCCGATTTGGGGGGTGGAAGCTGTCGGCCCATGACCGGGCTGAAGCATCGGGTAGCCGGCAGCTAGGAAGGCGGTAAAAAGGCAAATTTAAAAAAAAATAAATAAATTAACTTTTAGTGTTCCTGTTTGGTCGCTCACTGTAGGAGAATCATGAGGCAGGATGTGCAAACTGAAGCAGGCAGTTGACATGACAGGGTTCAGCCTTTTTACCTCTGATCATCGTCCTGCTCTTACAGCTACCAGTACTGGCCAGCTCACAACTCCATGCCAATAACTCTTTTAAACCTCCCGCTCCTGTCCTTCACAGTAACGAACTGTTACACACACAAACCACAGGTTATTTTTCGACTCAGAAGCTGATATTCACCACTACCAATAATATCCCGATCGGTGCTGCTGTGTATGACCCGTTATACTACTGCTGTGCATTTTTCTTTTTTTACATTACTGGGTGGATAAAGGATTGAATGGGAGGGGATCTTGGCAGCTCTCTCGCTAAGCGAGGGGATAAAATGACAGTGAATTTGAATTGAAAACTTTGAATTGTAGCCAATTAGGAAGCAGAGTGGGTGCTAGGATAGTTCAGTGGGTGAAGGGGCACTGTAGTCTGGCACTTTTTATTTCCTGGGCATCAATTGAAAGTTAATGTACCCCCCTGGCCAGGGTACTAGCCAATCAGATGCCAGGAAATAAATAGCCCATTTTCTAATGTTTAAGAGACGATGGCGATAGCCTCCCTAGGTTTCTCTAAAGGGCACAGTGGTGAGTCAACTTGTGCGCAGATAAGGCAAAGCGATAAATGTTATTGTAGACTGTGATCAATTTATAGAGAATACAGAAGCTAGTTTGGGAGATGGGTACCAAGTCATAGTAATAATACTCCATGTGAAATGGCAAGTCTATCAGAAGGTGTGAAGGCATGCCTAACTCTACATGCAAGTCCTAGTTCAGAGTGCACTACTTTGCATACACTGGAGGAATGAAGGGAAAAGTCTAAGAAGGGATCTATTGTAATACCGGAGTACTAAAGGGGCTCAACTTCAGTAAGGGGATAACCATTTGAACATAGTATAGTTAAATCGGTTGGGCAGACTTTGAGTTTAGGAACAGAACCGAAGCACATGGAGTATGTCTTACTGGTATTTAGAAGTCTATTTTGCAGCAATCATGTCTGAACTTTACCAAAATAAGCATTAAGCAGAGAGTTAATATCATCAATGGGTCTTTGAGCTCATATACAACCATGTCATCCACATATAACAATGAGGAACACTTAGAGATGACTGTAGGGTAGTCAGTAATAAAAATGGTAAATTGCAAAGGGCCCAGGATAGACCATTGTGAAACACCTGTTCTGATAGCAGCAAGACCAGGAGTCAAATTATTAAATTTTACAAACTGGTGCCTGTCACCAAGATAACTAGAAAGTCAAGCTATGACAGGTGGAGAAAAAACAAAACAGGCAGCTTAGAGAAAACAACAGGATGGTCTACCACATCAAAGGCCTTAATTAAGTCAAAAAGACAACACCAGTGCGCATACCCTTGTCCAAGGTAGGGAAACAGTGTGACAAGGCAGCAGGTAAAGCAAATAGGATGCTGGGATGCATAGGCAGGGGCATCACCAGCAGGAAAAGGGAGGTCATGATTCCACTATACAAGACACTAGTGAGGCCCCACCTGGAGTACAGTGTACAGTTCTGGAGACCTTACCTATGTAAGGACATAGACAGGGTAGAGAAAGTTCAGAGGAGGGCAACAAAGATGGTACATGGATTGCATCACAAGTCCTATGAGGACAGGTTGAAGGAACTGAATATGTACTCCTGGAGGAGAGGAGGGAGAGAGGGGACATGATAGAGACATACAAGTATCTTACAGGGAGGAACAGGGTGCAAGAATACACTATTTTTAAGCAAAAAAGATGTTCCAGGACTATTTATTTATTTAGCTTTTGTTTACCAGGTAGGTACACTAGACAAGTTATATGCCTATTTTCAGGAACGACCCGGGAGAGTACAACACGTATTACAGATACATCAGAACAGAACAGCAGGTAAGCAAGTACACTGAGTAACTTAATATGCTGAGTCACTAGAGGGCATGGGATGAAGTTGGAGGGAGGACGATTCAGAAGAAATATGAGGAAGAATTTCTTCACAGAATGGGTGGTGGACAAGTGGAACACCCTGCCTGAGGAAGTGGTGGGGGCTGAAACAATCATGGGATTTAAGAAAGCATGGGCTAGACATAAAGTAATTCTGGAGGTCAGGGGTAAGGGGCAACAGATTTCTAGGAAAACATAAACTGAAGTTACAAACTCAAATGGGCAGACTAGGTGGGCCATGGGCCCTTATCTGCTGACACTGTCTATGTATCTATGTATCTATGTACTTTAATATCATTTGTGACATGCATGAGGGCTGTAAATATGATATGCCCTAATCTAAAACTGTGTTCCACCACAGATAGGCTATATTTTTGAAGATATTCAGTTACCTGAGATATTCAGCTACCTGTAGGGTAACTAGTTTTTCAAGGATCTTATTAAGAATGGGAAAAAAATGCAATTGAACAATAATTCTTCAAGTTTTGGGGTTCTCCTTTTTTAAAAACAGGGACAACCTGCAGTTAGGGAACAGATAGGTTAAAATACAGGTCATAGGTCAGGCCAGTGGAAGGGTAGCAAGTTTCAGCAGCATCAGTTCTAGACTATCATTTCCAGAGCTGCTATGGGGAGAAGCGGCCTTGAGTAAGTACAAAACTTCTCTGCAAGTAATTAACCTAAGGTAAAACTGGGGTGAATTATGGAGTGAGACTAGAGGAGACAGGTCAGGAGAGCAACAGTTACCTTTGGTATATTTGGTTAAATCTGAGAAGAGCAAGTTGAAGACCTTGGCAATTGTTATTTGGTTGTTACAAGTAGTACCATTAACTAACATATCAGACTCAGGAGCTCTAGTATTGTTATCCATGAAGTCTTTGATGTGATGACAGAATTTATTGGATTGCCCACAGTTGATTGGAGAAGATCTTTGCAAAATGCACTTTTATCAGCGCATATGGCTTTTTTACAGTCATTTCTTCATTTCTTATATTCATGGCAGTCAGACAGAGAGCTAGTTGCTTTGAACTTAGTCCAGCACTTATCCCTAGCCTTGATGTCAGTACAGAGGGCACTGTGAAGCCACTTAGTAGCCGCACCCCTGGCCCTATGCCTTGCAAATGGAATATGCTTGCCCTGGAGAACCTGGAGCTGAGAGATGAAACAGGAAAGAGCCTCATCCACATATATAAATAGGGGTGTAGTCAATTTGACTTAGATCTGCTATGAGGTCAGAAGTGTTTTGAGAAGTTATGAAAAATCAGGTATTTTGGCAGAATGGGTGGGGTACAGGCCTTCCAAATGCAGAAAATAAGGATGTGATCTCTAATGGAGTCTGGTAAAATGCTGAAATAATTATCCTATTTTCCCTATTAGTTAGAATCCAGTCTATGAGAGTCTGACTGTTCCTCCTGAGTGCAACTCTGGTAGGGAAAGTAGAGTAATTATTTGAGCCAGCCAATCTAGATTAAAATAGTAAAGTACGAGAACTTTATTTTTGCCAGTTTTCCCAGGTAAGTAGTGGATAATATCTATTAGGCCTGCCAGACTATTTATAGATGGATTAAAGACAGTTATAATATGTACAGCTGTTCCATGGAATTACCAAATGTTAGCAGAGAGTGTAACATTTCACAAGATCATTGAGGTTGAGCTGGTAGAGCAGTGAGCTGCAAGTTATCTCTGTAATAGATCAAAATACCCCCCACCCATTTTAGAGGCAGTGCAATCTCACCCTAGCAAACTATACCACAACAGCGTGCACACAGAGTCGGGGATGGATGGTTTCAGCCATATTTTAGTTAGGCACAGAATGTCAGGGACCTAGCATGATACCAAGGTTTAAAGGTCAGTTAAGTTTGCCATAAGGCTGCTAATATTAAGGTGCGCAGTCTTAAGTCCCCTTAATACCAAACCACTGTAAACAGGAGGGATGGGGACCTTTATTGTTCAATTTGGACCTGGGTTTAGCGCCACATCTCCAGATAGGGCAACACTTAATGACAGGAGCCAAGTCTTGTAGAGATCTGGAACCAACCAGCAAACCAGAGGCATTCAGAAGGTGAAAGTGGATAGTCAGCTTGCAATTAGATAAAAGTCTCTTGGATGAAGGCACCAAGTAATGTCTGTCAGGTTAAGGGTAGATGCAAGTTGGCTAGGTAAATGAAAGTGATGTGTCAGACAAAGAAAGTGCTCAATTTGATGAGGTAATAAGACAACATGATCAGTAAGGAAAAGTAACATGGAGAGCACAATCCCTTGGCCTAAAAAAATAGCACAGCATTTCAGCAGACTTGCTATGGGAGCAGTTATAGAAAAATAATTTGTGCAAAGGTATTCCTACTGGAGATAATATAACATGATCTGTATGGTTAGTAAGAGACAAACCTACCCCAGAAAGGTAAGGGTAATGAAGTACTGCTAACAGTGCTAGGAAGTAAGCAGCAACAACTGCCAAGCAAGCCAGGAGGCTAAACAGTGGGAGAAAACATATATGCCATTAACTAAATAGAAAACAGGCCTACCCTAAATAGGATGTTGGCTATATCCAGTGACACAGGCAGATTTAAATCACAATCGCATAGTAAGTTAATCAGTACAAGGATAGGATACTATACCCACTTGAATAGTACACACAGAGCCCAGTATACAGTATATGGGATAATAGCAAAAACCAGTATACAGACAGAACTTGGAAAAGCAACAGCTTCCAAAGCAGTAACTGAGCAGTGAGCTAATTAGGGCAGCAACACTATGCAGAATTAAATGAGCATGCATGACATTTCAAGAGGCAGTAAGTAATGATTCAAACAGTCACAGTACCAGAGATGTCTAAGGCAAAACTGTCACACTGCAGGGGTTTTCACGAGCAACATGGTCAGCTGCTGGCTGCCTCCCTTGGCTGACTCCCTCCTGGCAGACTCCATCATGTCCTTTACACTGCGGTTCTTCAAGCAGAGATCTACAATGCTGAGGGCAACTTACAATGGCTTGGTTAAGAAGGAAGTGACTGGCCCACCTCCTCCTCCAGAAAACAGACTCCTGATCTGCTGAGTGAGTGGGGGGAGAGGGGGATCAAGGTGCATGGAATGACTGGGAACCCTGCTTCCTTTTGGTGTCCAGTGATCATTGGAGGTGGGCTTGGCCAAAACATTCACCCTCAAGACCCCTAGAGTCCCTGATGTTGCTGAGCTTCTGGCTTTGCTGGGAGACACCACTCCATTTTTTAAATTTAGCAATCTTCAGAGGCAATAGTGATTGGCCCTCATCCCCAAGAAAACAGCCTCCTGATTGGCTGAGGGAGCAGGGGGTTAGATCAAGGTCCATGCTATGGCTGGGAGCCCTGTTCTCTTTAGGTGTCCAGCAATTGTTGAGGGAGGGCCTGGTAAAAACAGGCACTCTCATGATCCCTGGAGTCCCTGATGCAGCTGAGTTTCTGGCTTGCCTGGGAGATACTGCCCTGATATTGAAATTTGTCATTCTTTAAGGACTTCAGTGATTGGCAAGACTCCCCAAGAACAGCCTCCTGATTGGCTGATAGAGCAGGGTGGGTTGGATCAAGGTCTATGATACTTGGACACCTGCTCTCTTAGGTGCATGCCTACCACTGCAGTCAAAATGATACCACTCAAAGATCATCCTTCTACTTGATATTTGGCAGAGAATCTCATTTGCCTGTTGACTATGTTTTGGAGTTTCAGCAGATGATATGGCTTAAGAGACCTATTTAGAGTACACCAGGCAATTACATCATAAGCTACAGAAAGCTTACCAATTTGCATCTGAGGCAGCAGCCAAGAACAGCCTTGCAAATAAATCCCTGTATGACAAACAATTTATTCATCAAGCGTTATAGGTTAGAGATTGTGTACTTTTGCAAAACTTGGGCCTTCAAGGAAAACACAAGACTCAAGATCATTGGACACCAGAATCATATTCTATAGTTGAACAAATACTTGATGTGCCAGTTTACGGGATTAGCCAGGAAGAAGGTACAGGCCTGGAAAAGCTTGTCCACAGTAACTATCTCTTATCCATTGAAGACATTGTGCCTGAGCCTGTAACCAAAATTGAATGCCCAGTGGCACATAGTCCCAACACTTGAAGTCAGAGAACTCCACAAAGAAATGAGGTGCCTAGGGCTGGCCCACTGGCACAGCGGTTGGGGTTCCACTTGCAGTGCAGGTGGACCGGGTTCGGGAATGAGCCGGGTTGTCAGAGGGCCAGCCAGAGGGAGAAGGATGGAGCATCCCAAGGACTGCTCTCCTTCTCTAGGGGGGCGGGGGGGTTTTTGTGCTCGGTGTGAGGGTGACACCAAGCGGAAGCTGGGTGTATAACCTTGAGCACCGACATGTAGTCAAAGAGGGGAGGTACTGGGGTGGAACAGATGCTGGCATCATTGCACATCTCTGCCCAGCCAACAGGGGGTCAAAAATTCCTCCTCACCAGACGTCTCCATGATGTCCTGCTTCCCGCTTCAATTAGTCGCCTGGCCACATACTCCCCAACCAGTTACTAATACACGGCGCCGATTCCTGCCGCGGCGTCGTGCTCCACCTCCTGGGGGGTAAGCCAGGAACAATCAGGGAGAATGAGTGGCTAATTGGGCGGTGGAAGCCTCGGGGGCACTGTGACCAAGGCAGACCCTTGACGGAAGGTGAGGGGGTCAAAAAAGAGGGGAAAACAAAAAAACACGAAAAAAAGAAATGAGGTGCCTAGTACTGATACCAATGTTTCTAAATGCAGCTCCTGCACACGAACCAGTATTCAATAGTTCTGATGACAGTGATGATGTTATTCTGTGTTGCACCAGAGTACCTAATTTGCCTCAATGTGTGCCATTTTAGGCCTTGTATTGGAGAAATTCAAAACCATCCACTAGTACAGCTCCCACTGAGGACTTTGTAAATCATGAACTGCCTTACAATCTGAACCCAGAAGCTACACCTTTCATGCCAGATGAATTGTCGATTGAGAAATTTGCAGATCCAATTATGGACAATGAAATGCAATTGGATGTTAAGGAACAAATCCCAGAGACTGACGTAATTCCTGACAATGTTGGACACAGGACCAGAAGAGGAAAGTGATCGCCCTATTCCTAAGGAAGAAGCAGTGTTACCTTGCAAGTCTGGATGTGAGCCCAAGCTCATTATCAAGCTCAACTATGACACCCTTAGTGCCTCCTCTAATACCCTTTTGCATGAGGTACACAAGTATATTGTGCCTGTAATATATCTTCCAATGTGCTGCATACAGGTTCAGGTGGAAAAGTGTATTTGTCTGCCAGCTGAATGCCACTAATAGATAGGCACCAAGTGTTTAGTCAGAAATGTACCATGTGTAAATATGTATAACTTTACTGAGTAGTTAGGCATCATCTGTTAGTTAAAATGTACATATTGTTGATATGAATGCTTATGCCACTGCCATTTGAACTTATTTAGTATGAACAATATATTGGGGAGGGCACCAATAGTCTGGCAGAGGGAGTGCATAACCCATTTTTGGGGCTTACCATGCTGCTTCCTCCATGTGAGTAATCCAGTATTCACACTCCAGTCCCCCCAGGACTGCTGAGGTGGGGATCAGCAGACACTTGTCACAGTATCCAGGAGCCCTGGTAGAATTCAAGCAAGGGCTCCATGTGAAATGTCTGTGGTCATTGCTGCATGCCCCCCTCTGTTCTTGGGCCCCTCCAGTGTCCCTAGGGCTGAGGCAAGGTGCAGGAACATAGCATAGCAGCATTTTTGAAGTTCCCCATGCCCAGGAGCTAAAGAGGATAGGGGAACAGGAGCTTGAGAAGCACAGCAGCATGTCATGCTGCTGTGCATGAACAGTAGTGCATTTTTTTAGGGGAAGAGATCTGATAGAAAATCAAGCAGTGTGCCCATGACAGTAGAGGATCCCAGCTCCATGATAGTAAACAAAGCAGGAATCAGATGTAAAATGTACTGTTTGGTGCAGTCCAAAGGGTTCCTGGTCCAGGGCAGGCAGCAGATCAGAAATCGGAAAGAGATCACTGTGCACATATGCACCAACAGTGACAGCAGTACAGACAGCTGCATCCCAAATGGAGCAACTGAACACTAACCAGACTGTGTGCCCAGCAATCGAAACACACCACTGGCCCCAGGAGAGTAAGTCGGGCCAGGGCAGTCATAAAATAGCATTTTAGGATATTTAACAAAGTGACAGCATTCTGCTAAAGTCGCCATCTACAATGTAAACAAACATGGTGGCTACCATGTCTAGAAAGAATGCAAGTTACTATGGGAAGGGGTTGTAGGTTGGTACGTGTTTCCTGTGAATCTCGGCCAATTAGAAGCCAGTTTATGCCTGACACAGTTTGCCTGGAACAAGCTGGGCCAATCAGATATTGAGTTTCATTCCTGGTGAACTACTGTCCTATCTTCAACCTTCCCTTCTTGGGTAAAGTTGTTGAGAAGATCGTGGTGTAGCAGCTCGAGGAGCACCTTGTGTCCTTTGACTTCTATGAGCCATTCCAATCAGGTTTCAGAGCTAGGCATAACACTGAATGGTGTTATCCTTACAAAAATGGAATATATTGCAATATATTGAAAAATATGTGTTAATGTATGTCACTACTCTGAGAAATACATTGTCCCAATGTAATATATTATATAATATAATATGAAATACATTTTTAAATATACTGACATAATATATTTCTAACCCATAGTATGCAAAAATATATGTCACTATAGTGAGAAATACATTGACTATATGAAATATAATACACAGCGTATTATAGCATACACTTAAACCATATATTCTGTCTCATATATTGCTTGAAATCATGTCAATTTATTTAGTAATACATTGTCAGAAATATATTAGTAGATTTCAAACTATATACTATATTCTTTGTATGTTACATACAGTATATTTTTATATGTTACATATATATTTATACATGTTACATATATTTTTATGTTACATGTATTCTTGTAAGTGCTTCATTTCGTCCCATGTGTGCATTTACATAACTAATTTGCATATTTCAAAAACATAGTTTATCAGCCCAAATCATGATAATTTCTCATTTTACAGTACTTCCGAATTTACAACTTTAGCTTATAGACTGAAAAGAAAGGTACAAGTAATAAAGCAAGTACATGTAGGATCTCACCCTGACTGAAAAGTGAAACAAAATGGGGTGCTATTAATACCTATCTGGGCCTTTAACAAACATGAGCTTGTGAGGTAAGCCATACGTGTAAGTGTAAATGCATTAAAATGTACATTTGTGTTAAACTCCCCTGTAAAACAATATTTCAATGTAAATCTCTTCATAATTACTAACAAGATGAACTCCAGTTGTACAGACAGAGGTACGTGTCAATCATAAATAATTTCCTTTGTGTTTATCCAGGTAAGTTAATAGTTATATTAATATATATTACACATGCATCATATATATATATATATATATATATATGTAATAGATAACCCACTCTGAGGTGTGCTGTCGTGCTCTGATATACACACAGGCCTGCAGGCAGAGTGTCAACTACCCAAGGCATGCATATGTCAGAGCACGACTACACACCTCAGACTGGGTTACCTATCTTATAAAATGGCAAAATTGTTTTGGAGGGGGGGTAAAAGCACAGGTGTGTGGTCATACTCTGATATACGCACAGTTATGTGATGCTGTTCAGCCAGTAAAACAGCTACAGTTTCCCTACACAATTTATAAATATATATATATATATATATATATATAGGAAAATTATTTGAAAAGTAAAACAAATACATTTATATGAATATTGACAATATACCAGTAACATATATTTACCATCCTTATTTCAATATATTTGGAATTTAATCAATATATTTTGCAATATACATAACATACTAAAGTGGCAATAACATGTATATATACAGTACATTGCAGTATATTTGCTCATTTTAAAATATATTGAAATACATTAATTTTTCAATACATTACAATATATTATAAAAGAAGTAGATTGGAATATATTTCACTATATGTAAATATTTGTTAATAATATATTTTAAAATATATTTCATTTTTGTAAGGGTAATTAGGGTACATAATGACCTCCTCAGGGTGAGAGATAGAGGAGACAGGTCAGTTCTTGTGCTCCTTGATCTCTCATCAACTCTCGACACTGTAGATCACATTGTGCTTCTCGAGCGCCTTAGCGAGTACTACAGACTCGCTGGCACTGTCATCCCTTGGTTTGAGTTCTTTCTTTCTGGCAGGATGCTGCAGGTAGTGATATGGAATTTCTCCTCCTCCCCAAGGCTCCTGCTATATGGAGTACCTCAGGGGTCTATCATGTTGCCAATGTTGTTTGCAGTGTACATGCTGTCCCTGGGTGAGCTCATTAGGTGGCACAGTGTGGGTTTTCACTGTTATGCAGATGATACCCAACTGTACCTTTGCTTTGCACCTGAAACATCAGATGCTGTAGACGTGCTTAATATCTGCCCATCCGAGATCAATGATTGGATATCTGCCAGCTGGTTGCGACTCAACCCAGACAAAATGGAGGTACTAGTGATTGGGCCAGGATGAGGATGTGATGGGAGTGCCTCCCACGTGGCCACTGGGTTATTCCTGAGACCCACATTGTTGATTGCCTCTCCTAGGGTGCAAGATCATGGAGTGATCCTTGATGACAGACTGACACTTGAAGCTCAGGTGTTAGCTATTGTCAAAAAGCGTTTTTTCACCACTTAAGAAACATTGCCAGGATCAAACCCCTAGTTCTGCCTGAGGATCTGCCCATGCTGGTGAATGCCTTTGTGACATCCAGACTCAATTATTGTAATGATCTCTACTTCAGGGTCTCCGGCGGTACCCTTTGCAGGCTGCAGTTAGTGCAAAACACTGCTGCCAGGATGCTGACTGGCCTAGCTAGGTCCAGTCATGTGACCCCGGTTCTGTGAGCTTTGCACTTGCTGCTGGCCAATTGCAGGGTTATCTTCAAGGTGAGTTTACTCACTTAGAAGGCCCCAACATAATCTTGGCCCAGGCTACCTGGCTGATCTTCTGACACCTGCCTCCTCAGTCCACTCCCTCCAGTCCTCGACTGGGGACCTCCTTAAAGTTCCCAGGACCAGATTAAGAATTTCTGGTGATGAGGCCTTCAGTGTCGTGGGACCGGTCCTCTGGAACTCTTTACCATCTCATATCAGGGAGGCCCTGTCAGTTGAGGGGTTCAAGAGTGGCCTAAAAACCTATTTATTCTCCCTTGCTTTCCTGGATGGAGAGATCTGACCAGTCCAGAATTGTAACTGCTGATTCTGATATTGCATTTGTTGTTTTAATTATTTGTTTTATTTATGACTTTATTTTATCTGATTCCCAGCCTGGTGTAAGTTTTATATTTTTATGTAAAGCACCCAGAGCTTCTGGGATTGGGTGCCTTAGAAATAAACTTTGCCTTGCCTGAGAAAAGGTGCTGTTTTTCAAAGTTTGTAGTTCAGTCAGAGCCAGAGAGTGACTGTGTGTCAATGTGCGGGCCGGTGTGCCACTGTCCGGCCAGGCAGTGCAGGCCTGGAAGACTGGAGGTGATGGGATCCCAGGTAATGAGGTGGTGGAAAGAAGAGAAATTTTCAACAAAACTACCATTTAAAAGGCAAGTTGGAGCTTGGATTTTCCTGGCCCCCCACAGACTTTTCCCCTGTTGGGGCTGAGGTGCTACAGCGCCTCCAGTCCAAGAGTGTAACCACCTTGTTCCAGGCCCTAGGCCTCAGTGAGACAGCCAGGGAATGAGAAAATGAAGTGGAGAGAATTCACCAGAAAGTCTGGGGAAGCCAGCATCCTAGCTGGGAGCAACTGCATACAGTCAACCTGTCCTAGTATCCTGAACTAGAGGTTTCGCTTGAGGCATCAAAACTGAGTAAAACACAGGGTTTATAGGGGCCCATTTTGTACTTGTTTACTAGTTCAAAGTTTCTGTTCAATTACAGTTCTGTTTAAAAAAAAAATACTTCACCTGCTATCTTCTTAAGTACACCACTGGGCCCCACCCTACTGGCAGCATCAGCTTCCCCAGTGTGGAACTCACTGCAACTCAGAGAAATCTCTCACCCATGGCCTTTAGAGGAATTCAGCCAGGTGCACTCACATTAGGGTTTGAGGACTGCCGGGGGGGGGGGCAGAGTTTGTGGGATTAAGGGCTGACTGTTTATTGCCTAGAATGTTTGCCATTTTACTGCTTAAAGTATAGCATTTGCTTCTACCCCCATTGATCCAATTGTTTTCTTGCCGCCCCATATTGTTTCCATACCCTCCTTTTAAATAAATTGTTTGAATTGCATTTCATGGTTTGCTAGTTGTCATTGCTTATAGAGTCACTTGTTTTGGGGGTGGGACTGTGTGTGCAGTTTGTGCTTCGTTTCCTGGGGTGACAGCCTTGTGTTTCAACAGCTAGGTACCTCATATTGCCACCCCAGGTGGAGGCACCATACCCTGTTAGGCCAACGCAGCTCATCCTCAAGTAACCCAGGGCAGCCTCCTTGGGAATGATGGAGAGGTGAACCCCGATAGCCCCAGTATGATGTCCAGCTGCATTAAAAAAACACTTAAGCCCTTCGCAGGTGGCCAGGCTAATTCAGTGATCCTCATTACCAACCGGATCATTAACCACCCTGATTCTCCCCACCCCCCAACTTTTAACCAGAAACATTTCTGGTTCCTGGCATTAATTGTGCCAGGTGTTGACTGTTTTTTTTTTTTTTTTTTGAGAATCTGAATGAAGGATCTAGGGAGGGTAGAAGAGGTTTAACTGATTGGTGTGGGTGAGGTGGGGTTCACAGGTGCCACTTTCCACTGTTTGTGGTCTGTTAAATCCCAGTATCAAGGGACCCGAAGTGGCTTCGGCTGGAATTTGAAGTCAAAACAAAGACAGAGGTTCTAAATTGAAACTGAACCAAAGTTGCAGTTCTCCACATTCACTCATGCTTAAGATCAAGTCACAGTCAGAACTGAGTCTTGGGCAGTTCATCCATCCCTAGTTTAAATTCTCCACATCATCAGCTATTTTTATTGTTCTCTGATCATTAGTATACAGTGTTTTGGTTCTAATACTGATCTTTGTGAAACTCCAACCATGGGCTACCTCAGCATAACCTAAACTGTTTCTCCATATAGGTTCGGCTTTCTGTCTTACACCCAGTGCTTTATCCATTCTAATATTTCTTCCACATAACCAACCCTTTAGAACACAGAACACAACAGGCTAAGAATAGGAAAAATTAAAGCAGTTTGGTGGTGCAATGCATACACATTCTCAGTAATAGTGCCAACCCTGAAAACACTATGAAAACCAGTTTCAATTTTGCAGAATATTAAACTTTCAATAAAACTGGTATCACTGGTTCTACTAGAAATGTTAAACATTTTTATCTGGCATAAATAATGTTTTATGTGTGTTACAGTAAGTCTGAGTTTTATTAAAATGAGAGAATATGGTTATTTTTAACTGAAAAAAAAACAATAACCCAATTCAGATCTCTTTTTCTATGAGCATGACTCCTATTATGAGAATTCATTTATTTTATTTTAGTGATAATATTTGACAGTATGCAGTAGCTTGGCCACTGTAGGAGTTTTCTATATCCATTTTAAACTAAGAACAGCATTTGTGATTTAAATTGCCTTTTTTGTTAATATTTCATGGCAAACCTATATTTGATTAGAGTTGCAGCAATGAAAAAAATCATTGGCAGTAAGAAAGCAGCTTATGAACTAGATTGGATAATTAATTAAAGAGATTTAAAGTCAATAAAGACTCTCTGCATTAGGTGCGCTTACTGTTGTCACTCAGCTAGTACAATACATTCAAAACTCTAGTCTAGCATCATGTTAGACATTCATTAACTCATCTTTTTCTTAACAATTTAGGCTGTAAATCATTTCTCAGAAGCTTCTTGGATGGCAATGACTCATTGCAGCTGAGGTATGAATGAATGTTTTTCTTGAGTTCTTCAGCTTATTTAATAACTAAATACCTATTTTAAAATGTGAATAAAGACAAACTCTGAAAGGAGTTCACCATTTTTGTCATGGTAATGCTAACAGAAATCTTTAATGAAACAATGCGTGGGAGACCAGTAATTCTGTATATTATTATGCTGGTGTAATGATGGTGATTATAACGGGCTTTAAAGCATATGGGAGCCAAGTAAAAACAACCTCATGTCACTGGATAGGATTATTACTTAGAAATCACTATATTAAGGAGCCTATGTACTACAGCACCATTATCATCTTATAATGCATACTTTTGGACAGGTTTAAAATCACCTGTGAGATGTACATAGTCTGAGAGTCAAAATATTGTAAACATATTTTTAATAATGTAAGGCAGTTTTCAAAGGGATCTAATGGTTTAGTTTGATATCAGGGTCCAGCAACCTCACAGACGTCTGCTCTAATTGTCAACAGTTAGACATTTGATCAAAGAAAAATCAATTTCTGAAAAAAAAAAACTTCTTTTGATATGTAAAATGTAAGGAATGTATTAGTGGCATGGCAGAGAAAAAGTGTTTAAAAACTAGATAATACATGGATCTTGATGACAGAAAAGGGCTCTTGACCCATCCAGTCCCCTCCACCTACCTACAGTATTCTGCCTTACCCTTGTGACAGTCTTCCTCTTTCCTAACCCCCACCTTTTCTAACTAAACCCATCAGTCTGTCCCATCCTTGCTTGAAGCTGCTGATTGAGTTGGCCTGCCACATCTTAAGGTAGCTTATTCCTATTATCCATCACCCATTCCATTAAGAAGTCAAGAAGAATAGTTTCTGGATATCTACCCTATTTATCCCTTGTGGGTATTTGTATGTCTCAATCATGTCACCCTTTTCTCTTCTTTTTTCAAGGGAATCCATGTTAAATCCAGTAGTCTTTCCTTTTATGTCTTATCCTTAAGGCTATGGACCATCTTAGTTGCCTAATAATCCTATCCAGTGATATGAACATCTTAGTTGCCCTGAGCTATACTGCAACCATATTTTTGCAGTCCTTTCTCAGGTGTGGGCTCCAGCATCTTGAGCTGTATTCCAGGTGTGGGCATACTAGTGACCTGTACTGTGGCAGGATCACCTCTCACCCTGTACTGCTTATTCCCCTCCCTATGCAACTAAACATTTGGTTGACTTCCCTCACTACTTGTTGCAGTGAGCAGCCATTTTTAGGGTCTCTGATACCATCCCTAAATCCTTCTCTTCTGTAGTGGGATCAAGCACCACCACCCCATCTTGTAGTGCATCCCTGAGTTTCTTCTCTTGATGTGCATTACAGTACATTTTTTAGCATTAAAGTTCAGCTGCCAAATCATGGACCAGCTCTCCAACCTGCAAAGATCCTCCCTTAGCTCTCTTCTCCCTTCCTCCATGTCTACCCTTTCACATATATTTGTATAATCTGCAAAGGGGCAGATCTTACCCTTGATACTGTCACTAGTGTCAAAGATGAAAATATTGAAGAGGACAGATCCAAGTACCAACCACTGAAGTACCCGCTAGTCACCTCCCTCGCCTTTGAAATTCCTCATTTACTACCATCCTCTGTGTTCTATGCCCCAACCAACTCTCTACCAAATTTGCCATCCTATCTTCTATCACCAGGTCCTTAATCTTTTTGACCAGCCTCTTGTGGGGTACTGAATCAAAGGGCTTATTGAAGTCAAAGTATACTATATTAATTGTCTATCTCTTTTCTGCTGCTGTGGTCACCCAACTGAAGAACTTAACTAGATTAGTCTAACAAGACCTATCTCTTGTGAACCCATGCTATCTGGGATCTTGTGCTCTGCTGGATTCAAGATGTTCCACAATTCTTTCTTTTAGCAGTGATTCCATTATTTTCCCCACCACTGAGGTCAGGCTGACTGGTCTATACTTTCCAGCCTCATCCCTGCTCCCACTTATGTGAAGAGGGACTAAATCTGCTCTCCTCCAGTCCTCTGGAACCACTGTGCTTTCCAGTGATTCATTGAACAGGGCTGCCAGTAGTGCTGCTAGCACCTCACTAAGCTCCTTTAATATTCTAGGATGTATCCCATCTGTTCCCATTGCCTTGTCCACTTTCAGCTTTGCGAGTTCCTTTAGAACTCTCTCCTCTGTAAATGGACTGGTGTCCACCTCCCTCCCCTTATTGTTCCTGCCACTTAATTGTGACCCCTTACCTTCCCCTCCTCTGTAAATACTGAACAAAAATATTTATTCAGGGTTGTTGCTTCTTCCATGTCCCCCTCCACATATTCCCCTTCTTCCCCCTTAAGCCTTACAATCCCACACATTGTCTTTCTCTTTTCACTAACTTATATAAAATGTCTTGTTCCCTTTCTTTACTGCCAGGGCTATTTTTGCCTCCATTTACAGCTGTGCACAGCTGACTGCCTTCCCTGCCTCCCTCTGCTTATCCTGATACACTACCCTGTCCTCCTCCTTCTGTGTTTCCTTGTACTTCCCGAAAGCCAACTTTTTCACTCTTACCTTCCTGTCCACTTCCTTTGAGAAATATAGTGGTTTTCCTTTTCTCTTCCCTTTGTTTATTTGCCTAACACAAAGGTTTGTTGCCTCACTATGGCTGCTTTTTGATGTGCCTATTATTCCTCAACCCCCCCAACCCCTGGTCCTCCCTTCCTGCTTGGGCTTTCCTGCAACATACCCCCGACTTTGCAAAGTCTGCCCTCCTGAAGTTCAGGACCTTTGCTTTTGTGTGGCTTGACTCTGCCACTGTATTTATACTGAACCACACCGTGTGATGATCACTGGACAACAGGTGTTCACCCACCCAGAGAACTGGAAAACAAATACAGTATCAGAGCTGGACTATTATAAATGGTGGTACTAATACATTGAAACAATGAGATATGAAGATTTAGTGATAAATATCAACCCAAGCCTAGATGACCCTGAAGGAACATCATGGAGAACAATAATAGATAATATACCATCGATAAAGAAATATGATTAATTGGATATCTATCCCCGTTGAAAGGAATTTTGTCTCTCTCTGAATGTTACACTGCAGTATATTTTAAGATTCTTAGGATAAGTAATCCCCATAAATAATTACAAGATAAGATTGTTTATATTGTCGTACAAGGTTAGATGTGAGGGAAAAGGGTGGGTGGGGTAATACAGGTCATACAAATTATGTATGATGTTGAACTATTAATTTTGTGTGCAATCTTGTATTCAAGAAATTTATAAATTATTACTGTTAATATTGTATATGCATGTGTGGCACTATATTGTACTACTTAACTAAATGCACTATTCTATATTATTTTGTACAATGTTATATGTGTATTAAATTGAAAATTATAATTTGTTTAATATAGCAAATCTGTTCTGTGTTATGAACATAATAAATACTGATATTGAAAAAAAGGTGTTTATTCACCATGACATCTGCAATTCTGTATTTATTGGTGAGTATCAGGTCCAAAATTGCACCCTCACAGGTGGGCTCTACCACTAACTGTCTGAGGCATACCCCTTGCAGGGAGTCCAGTATGTCCCTGCTCCTGGCTGAGGCTGCGACTTGAATGCTCCAATCAACATCTGGAAGACTGAAATCAATTACCTGCAGCACTTCCCCTTTAGTCACCATCTTATGGATGGCTTCCACTAGAACCTTGTCCAACTGTTCCCCTTGTGCTGGAGGTCTGTAGATCATGCCATGTGAATAGCAGTGTCATTGCCCATCTCTTGGGTGACACACAAGGCCTCTGCCTCCCTCTGCAATCCCTGTACTTCAGTTTCTTTGGTTCCATGTCAATACAGTGCATATTATTGCGTGCATACAATTTGAGCGAATATTACAGAGTGAAGGTATATTTGGTGAACGCGCATCTCGGCGAACTATCAATTTGGTGATTGCATTATCAGCACGTGATTCTGTTCAATGATTTTCCACCATTTCAGACATGTATTTGGATGTTATAAGCCACTCCACGAAGGTACTCTAGGTGGGGACATGAGGAGTACTCACCCACAACCTGCACCATACGCTCTGTGAGGTCACGGTACATCCTAGTAAACCTCCTGCCACACCTCCTTGTTTCTCAAAAAAATGAATCCACAGTAAATCAGCAGGGGCATTCCCCTCTGAATCTGGATGAACTCTACTGACATCCTCAACAATCCCAGAAGTGGCCATACCTGAGCCACACCTATATGCATAAAACCCCACCCATCACCTTCCATGTCACACAGGGGGGCTACGCCATCCTGTGGCCTCCAAACCCCCCTATCTCTTGGATTACAACACCACAGTGCACTTGGATTGTGGAGGTAGGTTATGGACATTGAAGGTAAGTGATTCACCCTATTTGCAACATGCACTATATTCAGCTTATTCTCTCTTGCGCTGTGGTCAACCAGTCACTCACATAGCACTATCGCTGCTATATGCAAGTAGCTCCTTGTGCCATTCATTCAGTAGACCCATTCACCATAATCGTATGGGCACTATAATATTCACCCAAATGCACTCGCTATAATTCCAGCTTTGTAATGACATGATACCAGTTGCTTTTATACCCTTCTGATATAAAGAGCAACCCCTCCTCCCTTTTTACCCTCCCTATATTTCCTGAATAGAGAATAACCTGGTATAGCTACATCCCAGTCATGGTTCCCATTATACCATGAGTACACTATAGTGTGGTGAAAAGCATGAATGAAATAACACTCTGTAGGAAGCTTGAATGGCTCTACAGTGACAGGAGTTCTTTAAGCATAAGGCAAGAAATGCTACCCCTGTCACTGTAGGCTGCAATGCTTGAGCCAGAAGGACACTGCCAAAGCAGCACTTGGCTGAGCCACTCTTACAGTGGAATGGCTACAGCTCCTGCCTCCAGCAGCGTCAGGGACCTGGGGCTGTAGTTTGGTTCTCCCCAAGTCCCAGTATATGGCAGCATGTATTTTTTTAACAAAAAAAGATCCCTCCCCCAACTTTTCCCTGCACCCCAAAGTCCACTATCCCCTGGAGCTGATTATAATATTTCCAGGGATTGTGTGGGGGGGCAAATTCCCCCCTCATAGAAATCAAGAGAGTTCAATGGTGTGCATTTTTCTAGTTCATGTCGGGATTTTGTCCTGATGCTGTTAGAGTGCACACTGTTGTGTATGCACTATTGTTGTTTTATGCAGTTTGAACCATGACATTATGACCCCATGCCATACTATGTCTTAGTATTGGCAATAATGTCCAGATTAGCCTCTGCTATCAAGGCCACCAGAGCAGGGATTTTATTTCCCAGGCAGCAAGCATTCACACACATGGCCTTTCATATTTTGTTACTTCCCCTCCTGTCATTCCCCCTTTTATCCTCATGCCTTCCCTCATTTCCTCCCTGCCTTTAATCCCCTTTCTGGGAAACACCAAAACTGCCAGTGCAGAGGCAACACGCCTTTGTGTGAAGCAAATAAACAAATCAAAATGAAAGAAAAAGCCACTATGGTTCTCAAAAGAGGTGACAGGGAAGGTTAGGGAGAAAAAGTTAGCATTTAGGAAGTATAAGGAAACACAGAAGGAGCAGGACAGAGAACTGTACCAGTTAAGGCAGAAGGAAGCAGGGAGGGAAGTCAGAATAGCAAAGGCCCAAACTGAGAAAAAGATAGCCAACTCGGTTAAGAAGGGGGATGAAACCTTTTATAGATACATCAGGGAGTGTAGAAAAACAAAGGGAGGGATAGTGAGGCTGAATAGAATGGACAGTGGGTGGGCAGATAGGGATAGTGAAAAAGCAGGGATACTGAACAAATACTTCTGTTCAGTATTCACAAAAGAGAAGGAGGGGGATGTGCCAAATCCAAGTAACAGAAGCACTCTGGATAAGGGGGTCTATCTCAGTCCTTTCATAGAAGAAAGGGTTCTGAAAGAACTCCTAAAACTAAAGGTGGACAAAGCAATGGGGCCTGACAGAATTCACACCAGAATTCTAAAAGAATTAAGGAGAGAACTAGTGACACCACTGACTACCCTTTTTAACAAATCATGGGAGGATGGTGTGGTACCTGAGGACTGGAGGAAGGCGGATGTGATTCTTCTTCTCAAAAGTGGGAGCAAGACAGAGGCAGGAAATTACAGACCTGTCAATTTGACCTCTGTGGTATGAAAAGTGATGGAATCACTTCTGAAGGAAAGAATTGTTGAGTGCCTAGAGGCCAGCGGGGCACAGGACCCAAGGCAGCATGGGTTCACAGTGGGAAGGTCATGTCAGACGAATTTAATTGATTTCTTTGACTGGGTGACCAAAGTAGTAGACCAGGGAGGAGCTGTGGACATGGTCTACATAGACTTTAGAAAGGCATTTGACAGAGTCCCACACAAAAGATTAATAATCAAATTAACCAGCCTTGGAGTGGGTCCCAGGGTGGTAGCCTGGGTAAAACATTGACTGGACAACAGGACACAGAAGGTAATTGTAAATGGAGTTCACTCTGAAGAAAGAGGGGTTACTAGTGGGGTACCACAGGGCTCAGTACTGGGTCCAGTCCTTTTTAATGTCTTTATAGGTGACATTGCAGAGGGACTGAAAGGAAAAGTATGCCTCTTTACAGATGACACAAAGATCTGCAACAGGGTTGATACACAAGGAGGTGTGGAAAGGATGAGAAGGGACTTGGAAAGGTTGAAGGAATGGTCAGAAGTATGGCAGCTTGGATTCAATGAAGGGAAGTGCAAAATAATGCACCTGGGAAACAAAAACCCAGGGGAAGATTACACAATGTTGGGGGGAGGTAGTAACAACAACAAAAATCGAAAGGAACCTGGGGGTAATCATGTCAGATGACCTTGAGGTTAGCAAGCAATGTAAGAAGGCAGTAGGGAGGGCCGGGGGGATACTGGGATGTATAGGGAGAGGCATCACCAGCAGAAAACAGCAAGTTGTTATCCCTCTATACAGACAGTTGGTGAAACCCCATCTGGAGTACTGCGTCCAGTTCTGGAGACCCCATCTCCACAATAACATAGACAGGATGGAGGCAGTCCAGAAATTGGCAACTAAAATGGTGCAGGGTCTGCAAGAGAAGCCATATGAGGAGAGACTAAAGCAGCTTAATATGTATACCCTTGAGGAAAGGGGGGGGGGACATAATAGAAACGTTTAAGTACCTCAAGTGGAACCAACAAAGTCCAAGAGGGTAGCATTTTTCAGAAAAAGAGATGTGCAAGAACAAGGGGACACAATTGAAAATAGAGGGGAGACAGCTCAGGGGCAATGTGAGGAAGTATGTTTTCACAGAGAGGGTGGTAGATGCATAGAACAGCCTTTCTGAGGAGGTTGTGGGATCTAAAACTGTGGGAGAATTCAAGAATGCATGGGACAGACATAAGGTAATTCTTGTGGGGGTAGGAAGATATAGGCTGTTGGTTAACTAGGATCTGCTGCTTATCATGTAGGTAGGGAAATGGGCAGACTAGGTGTGCCAAGTGGTCCTTATCTGCCATCAAAGTCTATGTTTCTATGTTTCTCTTTTTTTCTGTCATTCTACCTGTTTCTAATTTAGTTACCACTGGCGATTTCCCACCTTAGGGTTCTCCCTGCTGACTACATTAACCTGTGGGGATGGGCAGTTTGATTCTCCCTGCTATAAGTTTAGGAAGTGTCCCAAAAAGCATGGAAGGAGTTCTAGACAAGTTAAGCATACACTTATTACAGAACAGCCAGTTTAGGCCTGATCGCAGGTCAGATATGAGGTGCAGATTGATAAGGGAGATGTCTATAGAGCTGGTGTACAGGACCAGATCATCTGCATACATTATAGCAGAACAGTGGGATAGGCTTTCATTAATTGGATTTATGTGTAAAGCAAATAATACTGGGCCCAGAATAGACCCTTGTGAGACCTCCACAAGTAGCAAGGCAGATTCATATTGGGAAGATCCATATTTAACTTTCTGCGATCTATTGGATATGTAGTAGTGCTGTGTGGAATGAAAAATTCTGCTTGCAGAATTAGCACAGAATGACCATTTCACTGGCAGAATTTCCACCAGAATTTTGCTGGTTCTTCTGCGGAATTCCACCTACTGTGATCCATGGAATAATGTTCCACTGAACAACATTTTTTTCTGCAGAAAATTATTCTGCAACAATTTCCGTGGAAAATATTGAGATCTGTGGAATTATATTCCATGGAACAGCATTTTTTCTGCTGTAAATCATTCTGCAACTGTTTCCTGCCACAGAATTCCACCATTCCGTTTCTGGCAAAATTCAGCAGAAGTTTGGAGGGGAAAATGCTGATTCATGGAATACTATTCTGCAGATCATGGTAGGCAGGAATCTGCAGAAGAACAAGCAAAAATGGTGCAGAGCTCAGGGTTTTGGCTTCCTTGGGGACTGGGGGTCCATCTGGAAGGATACAGGCCTATACTGGCATGATGGTCTGCATCTGTCTGAGAGGGGAACCAGGATCCTGGGTGATAGGTTTAGATGCTTCATTAGCAAGCATTTACGCTAGCCAAGAGGGAGGCACCGAAAAGGAGCAGTGAAATCCCAGCCCCCCCCCACACACACAAAACAGGGTAGTTAGCAAGGTAAACACCAAGGCAGAAAAGTCGATAGGGAGCAGGACGGGGTAAATGGAGAAAACTGGAAAGGCAGTAAGGACAGGGATGGATCAAAAAGGGGTAAGGCCATCAAAAAATGGAAGGAGATGAGTACCAATGCCCATAATCTGGGTATCAACTCCCTGAGCTAGTGGTCTTGATGGAAGAGGGATGCTTGGATATTGTGGCAGTCACAGGAACATGGTATACAGAAAATCATTACTGGGATGTCAACATACCAGGGTACACAATCTACAGGAGGGTCAGGGAGGGTAAAAGAGAAAGAGGAGGAGGAGTAGCTCTGTACGTAAGGGAAGGGATCAAAGCAACAGAACTAAAGGGTAAACAGGGAGGAGAAGAGGCCCTTTTGGTCACTCTGGAGACAAGAAATGGCACCACTATCCACACAGGGGTTGTATATAGACCCCGATCTCAGGGGAAGGCAATGGACAAGGAAATGATAGAAGGCATCCTTAGAATGGAAGAAAAAGGGGAGATATTGTTGATGTGGGACATGAATATGCTAGATTGTTAACTGGAGCACCTTTGCTGCAGCCACATCCAAGAGCAAGGTCATTCTCAATGCCCTACTGGAGGAATGCCTCAGACAGCTAGCATTGGAACCCACTCGGGAGGGAGCAGTCTTAGACTCGGTACTCTCAAATGGGGATGGAGTTAGGATCTCAGATACAGAAGTGGGGTAGCCATCTGGGAACAAGCGACCACCAAATTGGATGGTTTACAATAAACACAGCCATACAGTCAAGCCATACAAAAGCAAGGGTATTGGACTTTAGTAGGGCTGACTTTGGCAAAATGAAAGAGTACCTCAGAAAAGCTCTAGCAAACAGGCAAGAAGGAGGGGTGGAGAAACAATGGGGAAAAATCAAAACTGCCATCACAGAGGCAACAAGCGTTTCTGTGAAGCAAATAAATAAAACATAATGAAGGAAAAAAACACTATGGTTCTCAGAAGAGGTGGCGGAGCTGATTTCCGGTGACGTCACTGACCTGAATGGCCACTTAGCATTGAGCTCCATTTTCTGGGCACAGACAAAAGCCTAATCAAGCACCATCCAAGTGCAATTTCGGTAACAACTGCCTCTAACGAGGTTATCTAGCTTTCATACAAAATGGTCAGAATAAAAAAATCAAAATTGGGCAACTCTCAGGCAGATCGGGAAGCAGAGTCTACAAGAGGCATAAGCCCAGCTCTATCGTGGTCCTCACTGTTAATGGGATTGGGAGATGAGGATGACGAATCATGCTCTGATATGGGGCCTCTGATGACAAAAGCAGATAGCCGTAAAATTATACAAATGCTGCACAAAATTGATATGAATGCAACGGGAATACAAAAGGACATGAAGAAACTGGAGGCACGTACTACGACAGTTGAAACACACTTAGACACTATGCAAAATGAGCATATGGCATTTGGTCCTTCCTTGTCTTATCTACATAAAAGAGAAAGAGACCTAACATTATGGGCAGAAGATACAGAAGCCAGAGCAAGAAGAAACAATATCAGGGTATTTCGGGTGCCGGAGGGAGCCAGACAGGATAATGTGGAGCAATTCATGGAATGTTGGTTAAAAACAGAGCTAAGTCTAGAGGAAAGCTTTCCACTGGAAATGGAATGTGCACACCGGTCAATCGCCCCTAAACCAAAGCCAGAAGCACCACTACAATCAATTATAATCAAGTTTCTTCGATACTCTACCAAAGAAAAAGTTCTCAGAATGGCGTGGGGGAAGAAAGGTCTGAATCTGGAAGGGAGGAAGGTGTATGTCGATCAAGACTACCTGCCTATGTTGCTGGCAAAAAGAAAGAAAGTGTTAACAGTGGTGAAACATTTACTAATAATATTAATAATAAAATTTATTTAATAAAGCACCTTTCAAAATTCCAAGGCACTGTACAGAATTAATTCAGATAAAACATATACAAATACATATCATATAAAATCACAATAGAACTGGAAATGCCTTTCCCCATAAAAAAGTTTTTAGTGCCTGCTTAAAACTCCCCACCATCCTGCATTCCCGGAGCTGACGGGGCAGAGAGTTCCAGAGGGTAGGTGCTACAAACCCAAAGGCACACACACCAGATGACTTCAAATTAACCCTCGGAATCTCCAGCAACCCCCTCATCAGCCGAGCAGAGCTGTCGCACAGGAGTGTAAGGAACCTGGAGTTCTTTCAAGTAATCGGGACCCTGTCCGTGTAGGGCTTTGTAAGTTAATAGACCTACTTTAAAGGTGATCTGCCACTGTATTGGCAGCCAGTGCAGAGCGTGCAGCACAGGGGTGATGTGGGATCTCCTCGATGCCCCAGTCAACAAACGTGCTGCCGTGTTCTGCACTAGCTGCAAGCAACGGATATCAACCCCAGGAAGCCCTAGATAAAGGCAGTTGCAGTAATCAAGGCGCGATGTCACAAAGGCGTGGACCAGAACAGGCAGGTCACTGGGTGGAACAAGGTGCCTAATCCTGGCAATTTTCCTAAGATGGAAAAAGGCTAGCTTGACGACTGCTGACACCTGATGATGAAGAGTGAGACCAACATCAAGCTCCACTCCCAGGTTACGCACCCTTTCAGAGGTGAGAATCTGTGCCTCCCCAAGAACTAAGCCGGAAGGGAGCCCAGTCCTCAACCCCTCTACCCTATGACCCGGGTCCACAACCAAAACCTCAGTCTTTCCAGGGTTCAACTTTAGACTGCTGGAATTCATCCAATCTTGGATTTCTACGAGGCAGTTGTTCAGTTCCGAATTAGCACCAACCTGGTCGGGTGCAAAAGACAGGTAGAGCTGGGTATCATCAGCATAGCAGTGAAACCTCAGCTCATACCATCTTACAATGTATCCGAAAGGTAGCATATATACTGCGAATAACATGGGGGGACAGCACCGAACCTTGAGGTACTCCACAAGGCAGAGAGAAAGCCACGGATGAAAACAAACGCGAGACCACCCTCTGTGTTCTCCCAGTGAGGAAAGATGAAAACCATCTGAGGGCTGTACCTGACAGCCCACAGATGAACCTCAGGCATTCAAGCAGAACCGCATGATCCACAGTATCAAAAGCTGATGTTAGATCTAAGAGAACCAAGATAGAACGGTGTCTCCAATCTCTTGCCATCAGGAGATCGTTGAGGACCCGAACCAGAGCAGTCTCATTACTATGCCTCTTGCGAAAACCAGATTGGAGAGGTTTGTGTAAATTATGGATGGTTAAATGGTTATCCAATTGTGCAGCCACAATTTTCTCAATAACTTTCCCCACAAAAGGGAGGTTAGAGATAGACCTGTAGTTTGCTAGGTTCTCTGGGTCTAAAGAAGTTTTTTTCAGAAGGGGGCTCACTACCCCCTCCTTCAGGGAGCTAGGGAACTCACCCATATCTAAAAAGCACCGGACAATCTGAGCTAAGATCGGGCCAATGATCTCACTACAACCCAAAATCAGGGAAGTAGGGCCAGGATCTAAACTACAGCATGTGGGATGCATCTCCTGGAGAATCCTCATAATGTCTACGAAATCCGGCAGGTCAAAGGTACTCCAGGAAACTCCAGGCTCTGCGACAGAGCACCGATCAACAGCAAGCCCGGTGGCACCCCCTCCTGATGTCATCGACCTTGTTTGCAAAGAAGCGAGCGATCTCATCACAATCAGTTTGTGTAAAAACTAGACAAAGCTGCTGACAGGCTGGGTTGCACAGCCTGTCAACAGTTCTGAAGAGTTGAGCCGGTCAATTCCATGTGGCAGAAATTTCCCTGGACAGGAATTCTGCCTTCTAATGGGAAATTTCTGTTTGGTAGAGTTTATAATGCTCTATCAAAATAAGGTGGTTGGCATCAGTGGCAGTCTTCCTCCAATGATGCTCTAATCTAGGCCCTAGTTGCCGCAACTCTCTCAGAGTCCCGTCAAATCACGGGGCTCCAGGGTGATGCGGAAGGGGGCGAACATGGACAGGAGCAATCTGATCGAGACCTGAAGATATGGCCCCATCATAGGCCACTACCAAGTGCTCGGGATCAGTGCAAGACTCATCCAACAATGAGAGGTCAATAACCGCCATCAGGTCTTCAGGGACCATGTCCCACAAAGGGCGGTACCTGACCAACTCCACAGAGGCCGACCTATCCAGGGGAGCCTCAAAATTGAACCCAACTGAGTAATGATCAGACCAACCGACTGGTTCCACCACTAAATCGGAGGCCTCGATCTCCAAGAGGAAGACCAGGTCAAGAGAGTGACCTCCCTTGTGTGTAGCTGAGGAAACAACCTGTGTAAAGCCCAGAGATGTCATCGCCTGGAGGAAATGTTGACCAAAAAGTAAAGATTCGTCGTCGACCCAGGCACTGAAGTCACCCAGAACCATCAACCTGGGCAATTCCAATGCCATGTCGGCGGCAAAGTCTGCGATTTCCTGCAGGAAAAGCTTCTCATCACCTGGTGGTTGGTAGATGAGGGCAATCCTGCACCCAACACTAGCTACCACAGTACACTCAAATGACCTGGCCTCCTTGACTGGTATGCCAGTTAGGCCCAATTCGGTCTTGAAACAGACCGCAACCCCCCCCCCCCCGGTGGTCCAATCTCGGGCAATGTTTAACCGAGTACCCGGTGGGAACAGCAGCCTCAAAAAAAGGGTCCGCATTCCCATCCAACCAGGTCTCGGTAATGCAGGCCAGATCTGCCCTAGTAACAAAGTCTGAAATAAGACCAGTCTTGTTGCAGACAGATCTGGCATTGCATAACAGCACCCGAGTTGGACGAGGTTGGCAAGCTGACCCTGCTACTTGCCCTCCCAAACTGGAGGTGCCCTTGGGTATGGGAACCAGAATGGGATCGCCATGTTCCTGGTACCATTTCGCCCCATGGTGTCTTCTGGGCTTAACCACCCCTATGGGAGAGCGCCGCCACTCCACTGTCTGCAACCCCCACCCACCCCGACTCCCCAAGAGCAGTCCCCAATGCCCGACAGCACTGACAGGTAAGAGCAGGTGGGGGGAGAAGAGAAGGGTCAGAGGGCATGGACAGCAGAGGCCAAGTAGCACAGGACAGGAGGGGCAAGCAAGCACATTATGATTAACACTTATTAAAGAATAATAAAAACACCAACTCAGATTTCCCAAATCATAAAACGTAACTATAAACAAAGCTAAAACCCCTGAAAGCCCAGCTGAGATATCCAGAAAAACTATGGCTGCAAGACAAGAATGGCATAAAAGGTTTTGATTCCTTACTAAGTGCTACGCCATTTCTGGAGGCTCACAAAATTCCCCTCCCAGACCTAAAGGAGGAAAAAGTGGAGAACGATATATGAGACCTACTATGAGTGGTGGCTCCGGGAAACAGAATGGCAGCCAGGAAGAGAGAAGAGGCATTGCTTCCACTACATTCAGACATGACTTGCTAGATTATGTCTAAAAAACACACTTGAACATGCTATCCTGCAGAGAAAACACTTATTGTACCTTTGTCTTTGATTGAATTGAGGAACGATGAGGCACCAGTTAACAAAGTTAGAGTTCCTAATAAAGAACTATGTTCATGAAAGCAGTGATGATCACACATTTGGATGACACTGAATTTGATTTTGAATCCCTTGGTAGACACAAATGGGGTGGAATCACTACAGTATAGATATTCTCAACACAAGTGGGAACTGTTGTGGATGGGTGTTGGTTTCTGGGTGGAGTTGCCTTTGGGGAGGGACTACTGCCTGGTGCAATGGATATTTGGATCCCCATGATGGAATCACAGAGACATGGCAATGCAAACATCGCATACCTACTACTTCAGTAGACCAACAAACTGAAAAACACGGTTGGTGATTTTTAAGAAGCTCCGTAATTTCCTTTTAGTTTAAAGAATTATATTCACAACAGTTGGACTGGGACATGGGAGATTTTCGAGGTCTGAAGGTGAAAAAAAAAGAGGGGAAGTAATGCAAACTAAATATTCAACAAAGAAAATAATGGTATATACTTTGTGGAATAGTAATAAAGAGAGTGAGAAGGGGTGGTGATAGAGAATGATAGCCTTATAGTGATTTTTTTAGGTCCATAGGGTCAGAATGAGAAGTCTTATTGGCGAGTAAGGGCTAATAGTAAGAAAGAGTTAGCCTTTTAAGCTCTTTTCCTAATTTTCAAGATGGTTATTAGGTCTGACACAGGATTTTTTTTTAATCTGTGCCTTGGGTCTCCAAAGTTGAGTGGTCAGACATCCTGAAGTTAGAAATTTTGCTTTTTGAACTTGAGGGACAGGTTAAGCTTGCCTAGCGGAAGCTGGACCAGCTAACTTTGATCTCCAAGACAGGTAGATATTTCCCTCAGGGGCAGTGGGTGCCCCACGGATGCACATTTGTTTTACGTCCTGCCTTTGTTAATCAGTGAACCACCTCATTGGTGGAAGTGCTGACTCTGTCACAGTGCTATTTGCAGCTTGCTAGCTGAAATAGAGTTAAGCGTGTTAAGTTGACAGATTCTTGTGGTAAAATGTTATTAAGTTTACTTTACTTTATCATTGTCTTATCTGGTACATTCTCCAGAGACAAAATACACAATGTGGAGGGTTGGGGGGTGCTGGCCAGCTGGGTGGGAGGGTCAGTTTAATATCGGATAGATGATGGCTTCTATAAAGGTCTGTTCTTTCAATGTAAAAGGAATTAATAATGTGGTGAAATGGGCAAGAATTTTACAAGAACTTTGTAGGTAGAAGTGTGATATCATCAGTTTACAGGAGATGAAGTTATCTGATAGAGAACATCTTAAACTGAGGAGAACACGGGTGGGGGAAGCATACTCGGACTCACACCCCAGGGAGAAAAAAGCAGGTGGTGTTGTTGTGATGTGGAGAGGGGTCCCCTTAAAAATAAACAAAGTGACAACAGCAGAAATGGGTAGTCTGGTGCTAATTTCTCGTATTTACAGAGGGAAACCTATTCATAGTCTCTCAGTTTATGCACCGACTCCCTCTATGGAAGAATTTTTTAGGTATTTGTTCTGTTTGATTTCTGGCCTTCCAGAAGGGCAAATAATTGATGTAGGTGATTGGAATTGTGTAGAAAATCCAGTCCTGGGCAAAAGCCCCCCAGGACCCAGAAGTCAAAATACCTGCTCAAGATTACTTAGGACACTATGTCAAGAGTCCAGCTTGGTGGACTCATGGAGGGAGTTTAACCCTTCAACAGCAGACTACACTTTTTGTTCTAGTACTACCAACTCATACTCAAGGCTAGACAGATTTTACATGCAAAAGAATCTGGCCTATACATTTCAAGAATTAAACATACATCCAGGTACCTTTTCGGATCATGCCATGATATCAGCAAGGGTGTGTTGGGACCAGGAGGGAAGGGGAGGAACTTGAAGGTTTGACCCAGGCTTGTTAAATGATAAGACATATATGGATTCCATTAAAAAAGTCATAAAACATTACATAAGTGAAAACAAAGAGGAGGACTCACAATTAAAATTTATATGGGATGGTTTAAAAGCAGTGGTAAGGGGTAACACATTATCATACACGGCAAATAAATACAAACAGCATCAAAGGGAAGTAACAGAGATCTTAAACCATATTGAAATGCTAGAAGAACCTGTGACTGCACTTAACCTCAATCCTGTCCCTCCGCTTGTCACTCCTCTCGACTTTGACTACTTGTTTGTGACCTTCCCACCCCTCAGAATTGCCGTTTGTCTTAAATTTCTGCCTGCCTTACCTATCCCTTGGCTTAATTTATGTGTCTATCATGTGATCCTAGTCTAGCATGTTATTTTGGATATCTGCGGTTAGCTTTGCCTACCGGATTGCTTGCTCCCTGCTAGGCTTTCTGAATGTTTGCTTACTGCCAGCTGCTATTAATGGCATGATACACTGCTGGCTTCTATCCATGCTTTGTATTTATGGCAGTCCTCTATTATGTATTTTGTACACAGTTCCACTGCACTTACCTGACTGTTTGTACTACTGTTATGATTTTGTACTCTGCTGTTGCTGTATTGACCTATTGTACTCTCCCGGGTCGTGCCTGAAAATAGGCAGGTTATGTTGCCTAGCGCACTTACCCGATTACCAAAAACAAACAAATAAATAAATAAATGCTTTAAGAACCTGAAAATATTAGAAGATCTTAAAAATGCTAGAGATAAATTTAATGCAATGATGATAAAGAAAACAGAAAGCTCCCTACGATAAACTAGCCAGAAGTACTATGAGGGCAGTGACAGAGCAAGGAGATTGCTAGCTCTACATCTGAGAAAGTAACAGGTGGAGAGGTGTATCCCCAACACATGCCCCTTCAAACAATCCCCACACCAGGATCACCCAACCATCCCAAATTGCTAACAAATTTGCAAATTTCTATAAACACCTATACTGCAGGGAAAGGTCCCTGGATCAGTACTTCCTAAATAAAATTCACCTCCCAAAATTGTCCCAAACTCAGAGAGAGAGGATAGATGCACCCTTCTCAGAATCAGAGATATTAAATTAAATTAAATCCTTTAAAACAGAGAAAGCACTGGGCCCAGATGGATACAACATAGAATTCTATAAGGGTTTTGCAAGTGATCTGGTACCTTAACTGGCAAAGGTATGCAATAAAGCAAAGGAGGATAATGCTACTCCAGATACATGAAATTGTGCCATGATTACAGTATTGTTAAAGCCAGGAAGAGAATCAACATAGTGTTCTAATTTTTGCTCAATATCTGTTCTCAACAAGGATGCCAAGATATTTACAAAGATTAAAAGTTTGAGACTTCAAAAAATGATCACTACATCAGTGCATACTGATCAAATGGGATTCATTCCTGAGAGACATATTATGGATAATATTAGGATCCTGTTGAATGCATTAACGGCTGCCAAGAACTTTCCTGTCAAAACATTACATGACATTATTTCTCTGGATGCAGAAAAGGCATTTGACCACCTGGACTGGAGGTATTTGGTAAAAGTGTTGCAGAAATTTGGATTTGGAGAGAATGTTCATAACTGGATTGATAATTTATATAGAGATCCCTGGGCTCAGGTAAAGGTTAATGGGGGTTCTCTCTTCCATATTTAATATACAATGGGGAACCAGACAGGGATGCCCATTATCCCCTCTGCTCTTTGGCCTCAGTATTGAACCTTTTGCTGCTCTGATAAGGCAGTCTACTGACTATCATGGAAGAGGGGTGGGAGGGCAGGAGGTGAGGATCTCCCCGTGTGCAGATAATACCCTACTGTATGTGGCGGATCCGGTGACTAACATCCCAAAAGAAAGGAAATGTTAGAGAAATTTGTGGCAAGCTCAGGATTCAAAATCAATGAAAACAAGATGGAAGTACTCTCAGTGGGGTGGGGCGCATCACTCCCACTCCCAAAAATAGGATATTTTAAATGGGCCAAATCAGAGTTAAGATACTTGGGAATCTGGATCACTAGAGACCTAACCAAAGTATATGAAACTAACTTCTCCAGACAGTTCAAGCTGACTGCATGCATGGAAAGAGTTACCATTATCCCTGTCAGGTAGAATTGAATGTGTCCGAATGAACATACTCCCGCACTTTCTTTTTCTGTTCTCGTCCCTCCCCATGAAGCCATTTGGTCATTTCTGGATTTTACTCAAAAGAACATTAACTAAGTTTATCTGGGGGGGAAGAATCCCCAGAATCAGATGGACGATTTTAATATTACTGAAATGCAAAGGTGGCTTAGGCCTACCTGACTTTAGGAAATATTTCTGGGCCTCCTAACTGTAGGCATTGATACCTTTTATGCAGAGGAGGAGAGCCCCCTATGGGTGGAAATTGAAAGAAATTCCTATAATATTAAGACAACTGAAGATATGATACTAATGGACTATGAAGGGTTTCAAAAAATTACGACTAATAACCCGTGGGCAGTAATCTTACTTTCATCTTGGAGAGAGGTTTGCTCCACTTTTAGATTATGCATGAAAGTAACAACACACACACCATTGAGAGCATGCTTAGACTTTATGCCATATAAGTTGGATAAGGGTTTCTATAACTGGGGCAGAATGGGACTTACATTAATAAGCCAGATATATGGACAAGATGGCTTGACATCTTTTCAACAGCTCTCTATGGAATTGAAATTATCACCAAGAGATTTGTTTCAATATTTTCAACTCTGACTTTATTTGATGGAGGTGGATAAGGGGGCTCAACTGACAACTACACCGAATCCATTACAGGAACTATTGACAACTTTAGCAAAAACTCCAATATCAAGGGGGTGCTATCTAAACTGTTAAATTTTATGGGTTCTGCGGAACCAGAACAAATGGAGCATATAAAAGCCACCTGGTTTGCTGAATCAAGCCTTAGTTTAGAAGATGCTCAATGGACAAAGATTTGTGAAGGAATACATCTGACTACAGCAGCAAATTCATGGAGGGAGTTTCAATGGAGGGTGGTGATACGGTTCTTCCGCATCCCAGTACTAACCAAACATTATGGTCTTCATAGATCAGATAGATGCTGGAGATGTGAAACGCATATACATTTTTGGGGGAGATTGTCGTCTGCTGATACCATTTTGAAAGGCTATAAATGCCATTGTGAGCCAGATTTTAAAAATATCTACACCCCTTGAGGCACAGTATTGGTTGTTTGGATTGCCTCCTCCACCAAGACTTAATAAAGCCCAACTATACTTATATTACATACTGATAGTGGTGGCTTTGAAGGCAAATACTCAACGAAGTCTCCTGAATGCACCCCTGGGTGCGGAGTCCTGGTATAAAATATGTCTCCATATACTAGAAATGGAAAGATTAACAGCCAGATTGAGGCTACAAAAAAGCAGATTCATTTGGAGATGGCTGCCCTTCTTTCATTATCAGGCAGAGAGAGAGAGAGAGAGAGAGAGAGAGAGAGAACAGAGATATTTTGGAAATACTGGCCAAACAAGACTGATTAGGAACACATGGTAAGGTTAGAGGCCTCAGGGGGTTCTTGTCCTAATTTATACAATGGGCCCTCCTGATGTCATTTTCCTCCCCCCTCCCCCATCCTACTCTGCCTCCTAAGGGGTGGACAGGGAGAAATGCATGAACTTAATAAACAATGGTAAATCAATTAACTTCTGGAGATTAATGTAGCAAGGTTTTGTAGTTTTTTTCTTCTGTTTTTTACTCTGATATGTGTTTATATATATATATATATATATATATATATATATATATATGGAATTTATTATAATTTATACTTTCTTTGTTGTTATAGATAGAGTTGAATTTTTAGTACTGATCAATTGATGTACATTATAACTAGATTGCAGGTAAAATTGATTGTGTATTGAAAAAGAAAAATCTTAATAAAATGCTATTTCAGAAAAAGAAAGAGATGGTCGGGAAGGTTAGGGAGGAAAATATAACATTCAGGAAGTATAAGGAAACACAGAAGGAGCAGGACAGAGAACTGTACCAGTTAAAGCAGAAGGAAGTGGGAAAATCAGTCAGAATAGCAAAGGCCCAAACTGAGGAAAGGATAGCCAGCTCAGTTAAGAAGGGGAATAACCTTTTATAAGTACATTAAGAAGTGAAGAAAGACCAAGGGAGAAATAGTGAAGCTTCATAAATGGGAGGGGGGTAGGCAGAGGGTGACAGTGAAAAAGCCAGGATACTGAATGAATACTTCTGCTCAGTATTAACAAAAGAAGAGGAGGGTGAGGTACCTATACCAAACAGTAGAAGCACTCTGGATAGGGGGGTCAATACCAGTCCATTCACAGAAGAAAGGGTCCTGAAAGAACTCCTAAAACTGAAGGTGGACAAAGCAATGGGGACTGATGGGATTCATCCCAGAATTCTAAAAGAACTAAGGGGAGAACTAGTGACACCACTGACTACCCTTTTTTTTTTATTTACTATTTCTCCCTGTGGCCCTTGGTCGGCTCCTGCTTTTAGGCATCCCATTCTTTTTCTGGCTGCCATCCATCCCACATCCGTCTCCAAATCGGGCAACCACCTTGCTACCCAAATGGCAGGGTGGCAGGGATCCCCCTAACTCCCCACCAGAACCAGATCCAGTACAGGTGGCACCCTCAGAAACAGTGTGTTAGACAGCCATCAAGCCACTCAGCCTGGCTGCCATTTTCCTTTTTGTTTGGAGGCAGAGCGTGCAGTGCTGACAGTGGGCATGTTATATGCATGTCCAGATGCAGCACACCTGCTGGCTGCTCCATCTCAGTGCCCGACTGTATTGGTCAGGCATGCCAACACCCAGCCTCTGCTAGGTATCAGGGAAATGCCAGCCCTTGTTCACCACCTTCCATGGGAGAGGACAGCTGTCCTCTGGACACTCGATCCTCTTCCACCCGGCCAGATCTCGATGACCCACTCACACGGCAAACATGGGTCACTTGTGTGGCAGGAGGTAAGGAATCATTGCCACTGACTACTCTTTTTAACAAATCATGGGAGGGTGGTTTGGTACCTGAGGACTGGAGGAGGGTGGATGTGATTCCTCTTCACAAAAGTGGGAGCAAAGCTGAGGCAAGAAACTACAGACCTGTTCATTTGACCTCAGTGGCATGGATTCACAGAGGGAAGTCATGTCAGATGACTCTAACAGATTTCTTTGACTGGGTGACCAAAGTGGTAGACCATCGAGGGGCTGTGAACATGGCCTACTTAGACTTTAGCATGGCATTTAACACAGTCCTACACAAAATATTAGTAAACAAGCTAGCCAGCCTGGGAGTGGATCCCATGGTTGTAGCCTGGGTGAAAAACTGGCTGGACAACAGCCTCTTTGCAGATGACACAAAGATCTGCAACAGGGCTGATAGGCAAGGGGAGGGTGGAAAGATTGAGAAGGGACAAGCCAAGGTTGGAGGACTTGTCAAAAGTATGGCAGCTCAGATTCAACGCAATGAAGTACAAAGTAATGCACCTGGGAAACAAATACCCAGGGGAAAAGTACACAATGGGAGGGTACTAACAACAACAGAAATGGAAAGGGACCTGGGGGTAGTCATATTATATGACCTAAAGGTAGACAAGCAATGTGAGGAGGCACTAAGGAGGGCTGGTGGAATACTGGGATGCATAAGGAGAGGCATCACCAGTAGAAAACAGGAAGTTGTTATCCCTCTGTACAGTTGGTGAGACCCCATCTGGAATACTGCATGCAGTTCTGGAGACCCCATCTCCGCAAGGACATAGACAGGATGGAGGCAGTCCAGAGGTGGGGCAACTAAAATGGTGCAGGGTCTGCACCAGAAGCCATATGAAGAGAGACTAAAGGAGCTTAATATGTATACCCTCGAGGAAAGGAGGGAGAGGGGGGAACATAATAGAAACTATCAAGCACCTCAAGGGAATCAACAAGGTCCAGGTGGGTAGCATCTTTCAGAAAAAGAGATGTACAAGAAAGAGGGGGCACAATTTGAAAACAGAGGGTGGGACGGTTCAGGGGTAACATGAGGAAGTATTTTTTCACGGAGAGGCTAGTGAATGCATGGAATGGCCTTCCTGAGGAGGTTGTGGGGTCAAAAACAGTGGGGGAATTCAAGAATGCATGGGACAGATATAAAGCAATTCTTGTGGGGGGGTAGGAGGAAGTAGGCTGTTGTTTAACTAGGATCTGCAGCTTATCCAATAGGTAGGGAAATGGTCAGACTGGGTGGGCCAAGCAGTCCTTATCTGCCATCAAAGTCTATGTTTCTATTTCATTCCACTGGAATTTGAATAATTCCACACAGCATTAATGGGCAGTCTCTGAACCATCGGAGTGTAGGGGAAGATATACCCAAGTCACTGATTTTTTTCATGGAAAAGTGAGAGGTCAACAAGGACAAATGCCTTTGTTAGGTAGATGAATTCTGCTCTTGTGAGGCAGCCCCTATCCACACCTGAGGTTATGTGGTTTGTAAGAGAGAGAGAGAGAGAGAGAGAGAGAGAAGAGTAGTAGTAGTCCTATGCTCTTTACAGAAACCATTTTGCATGGGAAAGAGAAGGTTGTGGATAGTGAGATACTGCAGGTGGTGAGCTGGATGGACACAATTTTCTCCAAGATTTTGTTTAGTAGAGTGAGTATGGCAATGGGTCTACAGTTGATAAAATTATGATCCTCTTTTTATGGCTGTGGGCAAAGCCTACAGCCATCTTGCTATCTGTAGCTGGAAAATGGAGTATCGTGGAACACATGTTTTGGACTTTTCAGTGTATCCTTCCATGCCAACTGAAATAAAATACTCCCTTCTTTCTGTTAAGAATGTTGAAGACATAATTCCAAAATGCTTATCAGATGCCATTAGGAAACTGAAACAGCTTGTTAAATATTTGTTAAATATTGGTTGCCTATTAAACTGGAGATTTGATAACCCCCTTCAGAATGCAACATTTTGCACATTTAAATACTTAGCATTTAAACAACTTCTTACTACTAGTTTCACTTGGGAATGTATTGTCTTTCAAGAAAGATGCATACCTCATAAGTGTCATCCCTTTCCCAGCAAATCTATAATTTACACTGTTTTTTTAACCTCTAAAGACACTATCTGATAAGTACTGTCTCAGACACATGCCAGGTCTTCAGTGAACTACCCAGACTAAATATGTAGCAATCGGTAGACATTTTCTACTATGCTTTTGGTAAAAAAAAATTATATTGAGCTACAGCAAACAAACACACACACACACTCTCTGTACACACCAACCTCATGGCCACAACAGTCAAAATAAATACTGCATTCTAATATGTTACAAAACAAAAAACTGTTTGTTTATGTCACTGAACACAGTGAAGTTCAGTTTAGAGTAGATTTCCTTTAAATATTTCTTATCCTATATTTTGTATCCTGGATAGCGCAGGGAAGATGCTACATCTCATTGTCATAGGGCTCTTCATTTACACATTTTTGCACTGTATTTACTCAGGCTAGCCCAGATTAGATGCAATATCTTGTTTTCAGTGGGGTCATGATTGTACCATTTTGATTATGTATTTCTTCAGTGTAGCCTAGTCCAAGGCCCCCATATTCAAAGGAGATGCATGGCGCATCCCGGCGGAAAAGGGAGATGTGCACGAGCAACTCCAACAATGCACTGCAGCATGATACTCAGACTTACTGGATGCACTGGGCCACAAAGGAATGGGCCAGGGTGCACACATATAGTATGTTGTGCAAGTTGAGAGTACATTCCCATGCATATGCTGCGCTGCAACATACTCGGTGTGAATGTGCCCCTTGTAGTCCAGAGCAGTGCTGCCCACAGTTAGGCTATGAATAGCTGGCCTAACCAGACCAGCTACCCACAGGTGGGCTACAGAAGTGCACTCAGGTGCACAGCAGCCTGGTAGCCCTGGTGGACTAGAGGTACCCCCTCCCATCCCTGATCGATCCAAGTTCATCCCCAAAGAGCTCCATAGTGTAGGGCCCCCCTGTACTGAATCACACAAGAGGAAATCTTGGTCCATACCTATAGCATACAGAACCCCCCTCCCCACTGCCTTGGTACGTAGACAACCTTACTCCTCCCATACCTGACCTGTTGTGGAAACTGGCACTGCTCCCTACACCCTGCCACGGCCAGCCACTGACTGCACTGGACCCGGGCCAGGGACCTGCACTCTGGAATGACCCAAGTGGCTGTACCATGCATTGGGGCACTACGCAAGCTGTGGACCCACCAGTATATGCAGCTGTGTGTATGTCCCTGGCAACCCATAAGAGGGAACTGGCATGCCTCCAAGACATGCCTTGTCGATGCTGTATCTTTCTGCTGTCATACATCACTGCAGGAACTCACTCACCCTCATTCTCCTGTGTAACATGCCACCCTCCAGACTGCTGAGATTTCCTGGGTGCCATGGAGTGTGGTATCCTGCAATGCCATTTGCAGTGCACACTCCAGGCTATGGATAGTGCATCCACGGTTCCCCGATTGTACAAACAAATGGGAGGTCGGCTGTAACATGCCTGTTCTGGGACCTGTGTGAGTGGGTACAGCATCAGCTGTCACCTGCACTGAGTAGTGCAACAGCACTGGGACGATGGATCTGCATGCGAGCACCTGAGGTGTATGGCCACTGAGTGTTATCGCCCGCACACAGCTTGTGCCTATGTATGACACATTCCTGCATCCTACTGCCAGTGCTCCACCACCCAAAAATAAGATGCCATTTCTTCTGTGAACTATCCAGGCTAAATATATAGCAATCAGCAGACATATTCTAGGAAAATACATTGTAAAAAATGTGTAAAAGGAAGACCACATTGAAATTGCATCTCAGCAGATCTGCATTGTGCAAATTCATTAGAAATAATGGGCAAAAGCACACCAAAAGCTCTCCACAGCCATATGGGCTCTTACCAGAACTTAAATATGGGTACAACACTGGAGCATTTCTAGATATCAGGTACTACACCAGATAACAGGGTTAAATTAATCACTCTGGTACTTGGAAGGATGAGTTCAAATGCTGCAAACCTGATGAGATGGGACTCGATGCCATCATAACCTGCAGATTTAGAGATGGGAATCATCAAGAAGTGTTTATGAACCTCAGCAATACCAACCCTCTTAACATAAAAAGATGGATGTCCAGAGTGTGGGGAGGTATGAGGGGAGCTCATGTCAGCAGAAGGTACAGCTTGGAAGTGCTTACTATATGTGGAGAGATCAGTGAAGAGACTATTGAAAGCACTAGCTACTGTGCTGCTATTCATACAGTTGACACCAGTAATTAATATTTCAGAATGGGAGGGAACACCAGGCTTATATAACATATGTTTGACATGTCTACAGAAAACCCTGGGGTTATTGGCAGTGGAACTGAAAAGCTGTTTACAATGAGGGCTTTTATTTTGCCTAATAGATTTTTTACACTCATTATGGCATTCCCTATATAATTACCAGTCAGACTGGGAAGAAGAGGGCTTGAAGGTGAGCCACCTCTTATGCCGGTCCTAAAGCTTACAGAGGAGGAGGAGGAGGAGGAGGCAGCCAAGCCATTTAGCTGTGGGCCCTCTTACTCTTCTCTGTGTAACAGAGTTAATTTATTTTTTAGGCCAGTGAAAGTGGAGGTAAAAAATGATACCACTGTGTTAATATCTGAGGTTTCATAAAGACAGGACCAATCAGTTTGAAGTACCACTGACTTAAATGGTTCAGGGTTAAGATTAGAGTAATTGTGAAAGTGGATAGATTTGGGTGAAGTCTTTATTAACGTAGCACGCCATGTACAGAAGACAGGAGAGTGATTACTTATAGCATCAGGGAGTACCCCTGAACATCTGATCTTATCGGGCCAGGGACTGAGTATCCAATCATTTAGAGTAGCCGTGTTATCATTGTTTGATCTTCTAGTGGAATCGTGATTATCTGTGCCAAGTTATGTTGTCTAATAAAGACTGAAATATTTTTTAATGTTTAATTTGTGGTTGTCAGTGACCTCGTTTAACAATAATGTATAGGTTTACCTCACACCTTCAGGGTGTGTTTAATATACTTGTTATGTTTTGAATGTTTTGAGCTGACCGGCTCTTTAAATGCACTGTCCCAGTATTCACTTGTGCTTGCCAGCACTACTCTAACATAGTAACATAGTAACATAGTAGTTGACGGCAGATAAGGACCGCTAGGCCACCTAGTCTGCCCGTATTCCTTGCCTGCATCAGCTGCCGCTGACCCTACTTGGTCATTGGCTGTTGCCTCTCTTCACCCCATCTAGAGTTCCCATATGTCTATCCAATGCATGTTTGAATCCCCCCCACTGTGCTAGCACCCACCACTTCCTGGGGTAGGTTGTTCCAAGCATCCACCACCCTCTCTGTAAAGAAAAACTTCCTCACATGTCCCCTTATCCTACCCCCTCCAATCTCATATCGTGTCTCCTCGTCCTTGAACAATTCTTGTACCAAAAGATGTCACCACCTGCAACTTGAAAGTCTATCATATCCCCCATTCCTTCCTCTCCTCAAGTGTATACATATTGAGGTCTTTTAATCTGTTCACATATGCTTTCTGATGCAAGCCCTTCACCAACTTGGTCACCCTTCTCTGGACTGCCTCCCCCTATATCTTTGTGAAGATGTGGCCTCCAAAACTGAACTCTGTATTCCAGATGAGGCTTCACCAACATTTTGTACAATGGCATCATCACCTCCCCTTCTTCTGCTAGTGATACCCCTTCCTATGCACCCCAACATCCCACTGGCCCTATTCACAGCCTTGTTACACTGTTTGGCCACCTTTAGGCCATCTGAGATGATTATTCCTAAATCCCTCTCTTCCCTAGTGACTGTCAGCAGTTCCCCTCATCCTGTAGCTCTCTTCAGGGTTTCTTCACTCCAGGTGCATGATCCTGCACTTCTTTGCATTCAATCTTAATTGCCACACCTCTGACCACTCTTCCAGCCTTCTTAAATCCCTCCTCATTCTTGTGACCCCCTCCAGTGTGTCTACTCTCTTGCAGATCTCGGTATCATCCGCAAATAGCCAAACCTTCCCCTCCAGCCCTTCAGCAATGTCCCTGATGAAGACATTAAAAAGGACTGGCCCCAGTACCGATCCCTGAGATACCGCACTGATCACCCACCTTTCCTCAGATTTGATCCCATTTACTACCACCCTCTGCTTCTTGTCCCTCAACTAGTTGCTAACCCAGTTTTCCACTTTGAGGCCCACCCCCAGGCTACCTAACTTATTCACCAATCTTCTGTGGGGTACAGTATTAAAGGCCTTGCTGAAATTGAGGTAGGTGATATCCACCACTACTCCCTGATCCACCTCCTTCGATCAGCATTTTCATTTTAAATTAACTTTTTGGAAGCCTTCCAAAGGAAAACTAGGACTAGCAACTAAGCCTGACAAACTCTTTGACACTGGGTCCTACACTGAATCCACATTTTCATCTGACCTCCTCCTAAAGAATCTGTGCGTGTCTCTGTGGGCTATTCAGCAACCACTTTGAAGAACAAAGGAAAGATACAGGCACAAGGTTTCCACATCATGCATAAGAACAGGCCACAGATCATCACCTTCAGGAATTTCTGCAAAACATCACTACCAAGTATCAGCATTTTCATTTTAAATCAACTTTTTGGAAGCCATCCTAAGCAAAACAAAACTCCCCTGTTCACTACCAGGCTATAGCCTGAAGCACATTTGTGTCAGTTCACTGTCTGGCACACAAGAGATTTTATATCAAGAATTGAAGGGGCTGTCTCTTACGTTCTTTTACAGAAAATGAGTGTCTATACTTTAAGGGCTTTCTGCAGGGGTGGGCCTGCTATTGGTGCTAGTTCTTGTGGCAAACATTTCACTAGAGGAACCTAGACAGGAGGATAAGCTTTATGATGGGACATCCTTCAAATACTCCAACCTCCTGCTTAGCTCCAAGGGAATCACCCCTGGACTTTGGTTTTGGAAGTTTTTACAGACTGCAATCTGATCTTTCATTGGAACTGAGAGACACAGCTGCTGGCTAAAGTATGAAGTGTTTGAGTTATGGCTACACTTACTTAGACTTGCAAGATTGGGCGATGTTGAAAGTAACCCTGGACCTAATCCGGGTACAAACCCATCCATCACTCTTCAATGGAACATGGCCAAGGGGATGAAGATGGCACATATGAACATCAGGAGTCTTATGGCTAATTTTATAGAACTGGAAGCATGGGTGACACAATATCCCCCTGACATATTTGGGCTAATGGAGATGTGGTTGAAGCCGAATATTATGGACACTATATGTGCAATAAATGGCTATAACCTTCTCTGTAGGAATTGCTACTCCTCCAAGGGGGGGAGGGGTTACCCTATATGCCAAGGATCACTTACCGACAACCTCCCAGCCTATGGACATAACTGGTTCTTTGGAGACCCTTGATGTGAGTCTGACTGTTGGAAACACAAAAAAAATCAATCTGATATGTGTCTACAACCCACACAAAAGTGGCATCTCTGGCTTAACTAACCTTATGGATCACCTGGCATCACATAAGGTAAAATGAGAACTCCTCCTCATGGGAGATTTTGACCTGGACTGGACTGGGAAATACTCAGGATTGTATAATGCCACGTTTAGCAAGTTGCACCTGGCTCAACTAATAAAATGTCCAGTGAGGCCATTGCAACAGGGAGGCCACAACTCCCTCCTGGACTGGATTGCCACAGACAGAGATGACCATATTCAAAGCTCAGGCACTCTACCCATTGCTATCAGTGACCATACTCCTGTTTATTGCATATGGAGAGCACACATCCCAAAGCCTCCCCCCAAAGAAATACACTTTCGGAACTTTTCCAGAATTAACATCTGGAAGCTACATGTGGATCTCCGCCACACCAACTAATCCCCAATTTACCAGGCAGATGATGTCGACATTGCTCTATCCTACCTTGTAACCACCCTACAGGAATCTCAAAATAAGCACCTTCCCGTGAAAAGGAGGAGGGTTCGAGGTACAGCAACAAGATGGGTGAATAGTAAGATCCTGACCAGCATGAGGAGCAGGGACAAGACCTGGGTTGCTGCAAAGAAATGTGGCTGATGATCGGATTGGGATGAATATTGTAGGCAGAAGAACACATGCAAGAAAGAAATTCAGGCAGCAAAAAGGACGTACTCTCTTAAGCTACTACAGAAATTGGACAGCGACACATGGTTTCTGGAACCATATTAAGACTTTTTATTTTATTTATTTAGTTTTTGCTGACTGGGTAAGTGCACTAGACAAGTCCTGTCTGTTTTCAGGCACAATCCGGGGGAAGGGGATACAGATGGATGCCAACTGACCTTGAACCAGATTAAGCTGTTGGTGGTATTTTTCGTGAATGGAGGAAATTTTGCCAGGGCACTGGGGAAATTCCCCTGCTCTTTTTGAGAAGTGCCACGGGATCTTTAACATCCACCTGAACTACCACCAGAACAAGCAGATGAGACCTTGGTTTAACGTCTCATCCAAAAGATGGCACCTCAGGAGTGCAGCACCCTCCTCATGCTGCACTACAGTGTCAGTATTGGGATATTAACCCAAGTGCCTGGTGTGGGGATAGAACCCACAGCCTACTGATCTCCCAGCCTCAGAGGTGAGTGTGCTACCTGCTGAGCCACTGACACTGAGGCAAGGGGGCAAGGTGGATGCTCGATGATCATTGATATGACTGTTAATGGTGCCAACTGCAATAACACCTATACAACCGCGAACACCCTAAACATCCACTTCTCGGACCTCTCGAACTATGAGAGGCTGACCAGTCAACCCTCTGTATCTCCAACTGAGTCCCAAGCCCAGGTCTCCACTTCACTTAATTTTAAGCAGGTCACATGCTTGAGGTTCTGAGACTTTTGAGGAAACTACCTGAGCAAGGATCAGCAGGACCAGATGGCCTACTACCAAGATTCCTTAAACTAGCTGCCCCTGTTATAATGGCACCAGTTGCCAGGATCTACAACCTTTCCATCAGTATGCAGGAAATACCATCTCTCTGGAAGATAGTGCGAGTTGTCCCCATCCATAAGAAAGGGGATCTCAAAAGACATGAACAACTATCGCCCAATTGCAATATTATCAGCACTAAACAAAATTCTTGAAAAACTAATAGCCAACCAGGTCATGGACTACATACAACAGAACAACCTTCTCACCCCTGCCCAACATGGCTTCAGGAAGTGGCACAGTATGGCCATGGTGCTTATCAAACTCACTAATGACATCAAGCTATCAATGGATAAAGGGCTATACACTGGAGCAATTTTCATGGATTTAACTAAAGCGTTCAACCTGGTGAATCACACATTGCTACTAGATACGCTGTCCACACTTGGATTCTCCCAAGGCTCCTCAACATGGTTCAGCAGTTACCTATCTGGGCAGACACAATTTGTTTGGATTGACAATTGCAAATCTGATTTATCTTTACTAGCATTGGTGTACCACAAGGCTCAATTCTCGGACCACTACTTTTCTCATTGTTTGTGACTTGGCTCCCTCAAATGTCAAGCACTACCTCTACCATCTTGTACGCGGATGATATGGTGTTATACACCAGCACCAAGGACATTGCTTCCATTAATATCACACTTGAGTCGGACTTTGCCTGTCTACATGAGTGGCTAGTTCAAAACAAAGTTCTTCTGAATGCCAAAAAAATGGTGCCAATACTGTTTGGATCAGCAACAAGGGTCAAAGCCAGCTCTGCAACACTGGTCATACATGGCTTGGATGGCTCGCTCCTGGATTTGGTGGATTCTTTCAGATACCTGGGTACAACCCTCCGCCCTTCATTGGATTTCAGCCTCCATATCACTAACACTTGTAAAGTAGTCAATATCAAGCTGGGGCTGGCCTACATAGTCAGAGCATCCTTAAACTCTGAGACAAAATTAGCGATTGCACAGGGGGTACTGAGACCCAGCCTGACTTATGGACTCACTTCCTATAAAGACACAAACAAGGGACTATTGCAGAAGTGCGACACCTGTTGTTATAGTATCTGTCGCTTCGCACTATTAGTACCTAGCTGACCTACCCCATGCACTTTGCTCCAGTCTGGGCTGGCTCTCTCCCGCCTCTTACCAAATCAATACCACAGGATGCACAATTGACAGTAACATTTGAACTGGAACACCAATGCCCCTTGCATGCATGATGAACCCAGCCCATCAGACTTATCTGCTGAATTCTACCGATAAGTCACTTCTTAATGTACCCAAATGCGCCACTAGGATGGGTAAGCAGGCATTTGTGGTGTCTGCCCCAAAGCTATGGAACTCCCTGCCTTCAACTGTGAGGCACTCCACTACACACCTGATCTTTAAAAATGAGCTGCATGCCTGCCTCCTGGCCTCTGACAGATGCACTTGCCACTTAATCTCTGGGGAGGACAGCTAGTTAGGCTTCCTTTGCATGTCCCTTCAGCACATATTCAGGCCCTTATCACTCTCACCCACTTTTAAATAGCAGACAAGGACAGGCTGTGTGGTCTCCCACAATGAGACTGTCTGGAATAGTTTCTCTATTTACTTATATCGTATGGTCTATCGCCTTGAAACTGTATTGTGTATTCCCCTGTATCTATGGATAGCCCAGTGTAATATCTAATTTTTCCTGTACAGTAGGTATCACCGTGCCTGTCTATACTGTATTGTGCTTGACCCAAGTCTGTACTATGTAATAGTAACCATTGTGATGTGCTTTTACCTATGTCTGTAACTCTCCCAGGTCATGACTGAAAATAGGCAATTTCTTTGTCTAGAGCACTTATCTGGTAATCAAAAACTTAATAAATAAATAGATTTGTTTGACATAACCTTCTTGCTGTGAATCTATGCTGTCTTGGATCCTGTGCTCCCATGGTTTCCAAGTGTTCCACGATCCTCTCCTTAAGCAGCACCTCCATGACCTTACCCACTACTGAGGTGAGGCTGACCGGCCTGTAGTTTTGTGCCTACTCCCTGCTACCACTCTTGTGGGGAGGGACTGCATTTACCCCCTTCCAATCCTCTGGAGTCACCCCTGTGTCAAGTGACTCTCTAAACAGGACTCTTTGACTTTCAGGATTTGATCACCATTACCTCTTTGTCCGATGGCTTAATAGTGATATTTTGGATTGTTTTTAACTCCTTAATCGGTTTACACTCACCAGCAGACAAGATGTGAAAATGTGGCTACCCAAATACAGGCAGAAATTCCTGACTGTCCTGTTGCATTAACTGTTCAAAAATATACATAGAAGGATGTCTTGGTTGATTTGTGAAATACAGGTGTGTAGTCTTTGTTTTAAGCCAGTGTTTGATGGTAATACATTAACATCATATATCGAGCCATCATTTATCAAGTCCACATTATTTTCCCCAATAACATATAATCCTAATAATGGAGGTGGTTCCCATTCATGGTTAATTGTCAGCAATTCAAGGACATTTTATTCAGAATTAGTCCTTTGTGTTCCCGATTCCACACTGGACCCATTTTGTTCCCATAGAATATTTCATTAGCGATGTCCAAATTGCACTCAATGGCCCAGATATTCAAAGGAGATGCACCTGGCACAATTGAGTTACACCGGTGCATCTCTGAAATGCCTCCTGGGCCATATCAAAAGTAGGGGATGTGCCGCGCAATTCCAGATGTGCCACAGCACAAAGATAATGTAAGCAGCACATCCGGAGGGGGCGTTACCATGCATATGTGGCACATTGAGATATTCAGCCGAGATGTGTGATTCAGCTGCCTGCATATCTCGGTGATGTGCCGCATAAAGTTAGGCATCTTGAAAACACACCTAACTGCTAGTCACCCACAGGTGGGTTCCTATACTGCACAGTGCAACACAGCAGCCACCAGCCCTTGGGTGGCTAGCCCCCCCCCCCAATCTCCAATCATGGCAGAAATTAAATGGGAACCTTTTCTCTGGTAGTCTAGCGGTGCCCTCCTCCCATCCCTGAACCCCCTACTTATCAGACATAATGAACTAACTGGCCTGGTAGTCTTATGGTACTCCCTCCCATCCCCAATCGTAGCATAAAGATATATCCCAATATTTCCCTGGTAGTCCAGTGGCCCCCCTATCAACCCTGAGTCCCAATCATAATAAAAAAATAGAGCATACTCCTTCCCTTGTAGTCCGTTGGTACCCCCTCTCATCCCCAAACCACAACCTAGGTTAAAAATAAACCCTGAACCCATCCTGGTAGTCAAGTGGCCCCCCTTACCTGACCCCAAAGTAATAATAACATGTATCCCCATTATTCTCTGGTAGTCTAGTGAAACCCCTACCCCCGCCCACACCACTCCCCCTGTTCCAGCATGGCCATCATGCCGGCGGGCAGCATAACCCACCTGCACACCACCATGGCTTTCCGTTGACTGAGCTGTCACAGAATGACAGCTTACAGTAAGCACTACAATACCATTGGACAACACTGTCGACCAATGGGCTTGCAGTATACTGTAGCATTCATTCACAACTTTGTGTCATTCACAGAGTTAGATGAATGTTATAGTACACACTGCAAGCCCATTGGTCGACAGTGTCATCCAATGGTATTGTAGTGCTTACTGTAAGCTATAATTCTGTGACAGCTATGTCGGAGGGCAATCAGGGTGGTATGCAGATGGATTGTGCTGCTTGCTGGCTTAATGGCCATGCTGGGATGGGAAGCGAGTTGGGGGGCCCACTAGACTTCCAGGGAAGTGCTCCATGAATAATATAATTTATGATCAGACTTCGGGGTAGGGGGCCACTAGACAACCAGGGAAGTGTTCCATGAATAATATAATTTATGATTGGACTTCAGGGTGGGAGGGGGGCCACTAGACTACCAGGGAAGTGTTCTGTGAATAATATCACATAGGATCAGTCTTCAAGGTGGGAGGGGGGCCACTAGTCTACCAGGTAAGTGTTCCATAAATAATATTTATGACTGGACTTCGGGGTGGGAGAGGGGGTCACTAGACTATCAGGGAGATGTGGAGTGCTTTTGTGTAACACAGAAGTTGCAGGACACCTGGCACATTCTGTAGGGTGCATCCCTGCCGCAGACATGCAAATGGGGCCATACTGACATACAAATGGCCCCATTTGTGCCTTGCATGCATAATGGCAACATTTGCATATGTCGGTCTGAATATCTGGAATTTGCACTCGGTGCAACCCCAGGATGCGCTGTGCATCCCCATTCCAGGTATTCATACCATGCAGGGGGATGTGTTGGTGCATCTCCAGCAGCCCCCATTTGCACCACCCTCATCTTTTACTATATTCAGACAGGATGTGCAATTGAGCATCTTGCTTGAATATAGTAATTTTGTGCTCTAGCACAACAACTTATGCCCTTTCAGGGCGCGGTTTGAATATTGGGGCTTAGGTCTTCAAAGTCCCCTTCAGAAATAATTATACCTGAGAAACCCATTTTGACCATTTCTGTATTATTTCCCAGACTTTGGTTCCTGAAATGACATAAAAAATCCAGCTTACATAGCAGTCAACAAACATCAGTCTGAAAATGGATCAGCACTGTTGGCATGGACAAAAGAGAGACCTTTGGATAAGACCAATAGCTGGTCTGCTGATAACATTGGCATTGTTTGGGCTAGGAACCTAATCTCATTAAATAAAAGCTTAGGCCAGTGCAACATAAAACAGACATGTCAGTGATGTGTTGACAGCTGTTGAAATGAATCAACAAACCTTCAACATAAACAAGAAATATAGTTTAAATTTGTAAAATATTTAATTCCTTTAATGTTCATATTCTTGGTTCACATTCGGTATAAACAAATAATATTAGTTACAGAATGATGATGCAACAACTCCAAATTTGTTCTTTGAATGGATCCAGTGGGTCATTTTTATGGTGCTTGCAAGACGGTAGGAGGCACCACCCACTGGGCCATAAAAATGGAGCTGGCTGTAAGATGCAAAATTAATAAATAAGAAGTATGGAAAAACTTCAGATACAGGATGAGTGTTGGCATACATCAATAAAGAATCTATTTTTTCCTATCATTTGAGTCACAGGGAAATTTGTAGACATCAACTAAGAGATTTATCCAAAGAAAGAAACAAAAAGTTACTCACCTCATATGTTTCTCCTTGGGTATCCAAGGACCCTCCCTGCCCAGGCACTTGTGCAAGTTAAATGGGCTGAATGCAGGTGTGGAAGCCAAAAGCTGATCCTAAATCGATGGAGGTAACACATTCCCCACATGTGATGACTTGTGTTAGTCCTTAACTAAAGTGGTGGGATACAAGCTGATCAGCAGCAGAGTGAATTAACTGAGATCCTCTGGTTCATTATTCTGTTGCAACAGCACATAAATCAGATTCATCAGAGGATTCAGAGGGCTTGGCCTTGTGCAGACTTATTTTTTCCTTTCTAGTAATAACTTCAGCCAAATGAATAAACCTTTATATCAAAGAAATCTGCCATGCTAAACAAATTTTATTTTCTACTAAGTAGAATAATAGTAAATATTCTGACCCTGCTGCTTTTTGAGAACCATTAGAGGTTTAAATTTATTTTCAAGTTTGAATTTCAGGTTTCAAAATAACTAGGCTGAGACTGCTCTCAAATGAATTTCACAAATAATTAGTTTCTTCCAGCTGCAGCTCATTGTCCTCTGATTCTGAATTTTTCCAAATACCTCATCAATGAGTCTAAATTTTCCTTCCTTTACAATGACCCACCCTCCTTTTCTGCTAATGAAGTGCAACCTGCTTTTTTGAAATTGGACCAAATTAAATCTGAAGGTACAGAGACAGTATAAGCCCAGGATTTTTGAAGTATGCCACACCAGTAATCTGCCACATATGTCCCTCTCTTTTGCAGTATTTCCAGACTTAGGAAGCTGACTAAAGTTATACCAGTCTATAAATCTGGTAATAATATTTCATTCTTAAATTACAGGCCCATTTCTCTCCTTTCAGTTGCATCAAACGTCTGGAAGAAACTTGTAGAAAAACAGCTCACCAGATTCTTAAATCTAAATAATTATTTCAATCAATTTCAATCTGGTTTTAGACCTTTCCATAGCAGTCAGACAGCTCTGATTAAAGTATTCATTGACTTACAAGTAATGATTAATAGTGGCTCCATAGTTGGGCACATTTTCATCTACTTCTCTAAGACCATTAACACAATAAATCATAAACAGTTACTACATGAATTGAGATTTTGTGGGTCATAACTAAAATTTCTACAGTTGGCTAAAGAGTTGTTTTACTGCCATCAAAAGGCTTTGTTTAATGGTGTACGCACAGCTACTGTCCCTATAAGCAATGGTGTCCCACAGGGATCAGTTTTAGGCACACAGGTTTTTAATATTTTTGTAAACAATTTAAATTTAATTCAGAACAATGTGGCTTTACATCTTTATGCTGAAGAAAGAATCATTTACATATGGAACTCAAACTTCATAGATTTGCAAGCAGGCTTAAAACTGGCATGTAATGAGGTCTAGACATTCTTTCATTGCAATTTACTTTTGTTGAATGAGAAAAAAACTCAGGTTATGCAGTTCAGTAGTCCCTATAAACTAAAAACCTTTCCTAACAAACATAACTACTCATAATAATACTGTGCTTAAGAGAGTCCTGTATTACAGATACATAGGCCTGTGACTTTATGAGTGTCTTAAATAGGATTATCATATTAAGACTACTGCCAGGAAGGTAAATACCAAAACATGTTTTTTTTGTATCAACATAAGGGTTGTTTTTCTTATGATTTAATATTAAGACTGGTACAATCAATTATTCTTAATAAAGTTCCTTGTTTTCCATGTGTAAATCACATAGTGCTGATATGTTTTTCACCTCTCATCAGGCCCCATCTCATAGGCAAAATAATCCACTCCCAGGTATGGGGTTATTGGGGATTGATCAACACCCTGGGTACTGTGACGGCACTCAACCTTGGCCTCGTGCCTCACAACGCACCTGGGGTGTTGATTAATCCCCAGTAACCCCATACCCTGTCATGGTTATTGCTTACTTAACATATTACAGTTCAGTGGTTGTTTCTTGGGCCCATCATTCTTGTCTTTCACAACTTGGCACTGCTTATTACCAGCTTGCAAGGTTTGTTCTATAACTTCCTTGGCATACACTCCACTGTGATCTTTTAAGGTCTCTTGGTTGGTGTGCCCTAGAACAGAAGCACATTTTGCTTACCCTTGTCTTGGTTTGGAAGCTTGTTGAACAGCAAACTCCTCTTTACCTCCACAATTTGCTCACTTTACATTCATTTAACAACAATCTTAGATCAGCACTTGGAGCTTAGCTTGTTGTTCCCATTGCTAAACATTCTATGGGGTGTCAGACATTTTCACATAAGGTCCAAAAGCATGGAATTCTTTGCCTGTGTATTTGCATCCTGTTGCTGGACCACTGCATTTATTGCATAGTATAAAAAGCTGGTTCAAAAGTAACTACCTGGTTTATTGCAACTCTTTTCTATAGTTATTTTAAAGTTATACTGTTGTTGCCTATTATAGTTATAAGATGTTTTCTGTTTGGTAAATATGTAAATCTATGACAAATTTCGCTATGTATTAATTTGTAACAGAATGTTTTATTGTTTGTATTTCTATATATACCAATTTCAATCAGGAAGCCACTGAAAATGAACACAAGCTCAACTGGTTTGTTACAGTTTTTCCTGTTTTAAATAAAAATCTTGAAATCTTGAATTGGTCTGTATCAAAAATATATATCTCGGGTTATGTAAGACTGATTCAAGCTGTTCATCAATATAGAAGTGTGCAATAAGTTCCCAAATTTTGTACCTGCTTACAGAACATAAATCTTTGGGGATGATTTTCAAAGAGGAAGATCCTGCCACATGGAAACAGAGATTGTTAATCAGTTGCACTTCAGTATGACGTGGGGATATGCCCTGAATCCACAGCTGGTCAATTCAGGGATAACAATTGGGAGTACTTCTTTTCCCAGAGGGTGGAAAAGCTATGGACCAACCTACCTGGGGAAACTGTGGACATGAAGACAGTACAGGTTTTCAAGAGAAGTCATTAGTACATTCTTGCACACATACGTGTTCACACACACTTACTGTATGAAGCAAGTAGAGATGTTGCAAAGTTTAAATCCATTGGCAAAGTTCCCACGAAGTCATCAAATCTGCCCCATGAAAAACTTCAAGTGAATGACCTCTCTGGTGCTACAACTTCGCCGGGAAACTTAATCGGTTAACTTCAACTTTTTTTAGTAACTTCGAAGGTAATTGTCTTAATCTGATGCCAAAACTTCACTGGTTAACTTCAAAAGTAACTTTGACTTTGTTAGTAACTTCGAAGTTAATGAAAAACATGGTTTGTCACATGATTCACTTACTGCATGTCACATGGGAGACTCCAGGCAGGCAGGAAGTGAATCTTTCACTTTCATTTTGGATTGTAACTGAATGAGAGTGGAGACTAGAGTAGACGGCATGATTGTGGAGAGTAGAGACAGCATTTTATATATCTGATTCTTTAAAGTTTTTAGAATAGAGTTGAATATTTTACTTCTTTTTTAGTTTTAATCCTTATCTTTCTTTACTGTACTTTCTGATTTTATAATTTTTTTTCTGAGTTCTTACTGTCTTTTTCTTTCATTTTCTTTACATTTCTGTTTGTGATGGAGGGGCAGCATCAGGACTCAGCTGACCCCAGACCTGGTGGTGCTGGAGCACCAGTAAGACGCCCATGCCTTAGCAGGCATGTTCTTTCAAAAGGGACTGTAGCCCCCCCAGCTCAGGAAGGGAGTTTTGCTGCTGCAGAGCAGCAGAAACAAGAACAGTATAAACAGCAGCAGCAGCCACAAGTTCCTCCCCCACAGCAGGAGTCTGCCGCCTCCTCTTCTGGTGCTCCCCCAGTCCTGCAGCGCTCTGTGGTGTGGTATTTTTTTTATATACACCCTGCAGATGAGACAGTGGCCATCTGCAAGGTGTGTCAGTGGTGTGTAAGGCATGGAAAAAAAGAGAGCCATCTTGGGCCCGACGGCCAGAAGACACACCTCCACAGCCACCACCTCATTGAGTGGAGCGCCAAAGATCGTGATGTGGCTGCATCATGTAGTGGTGGTGATGGCCCTGGGGGAAATGTGGAGCAACATGAGGCCAGCTGTGCTGCTGCAGTGGCAGCAGCGAGTCAGTGACGGCATGGCAGGCATGATGTGCACTGCAGCAGTACTCCTTGTGTATCTCAGCAGCACCGTTATGACATTGGCAGTAATGATGACCCCATGGCACCTGACACAAATGGCTATCTTGTTGTTTTGTGGGCTGAGGTGAATGATCTGCACCAAGAATTCAACACCTTCCAGCAGGAGGTGATGGATCAGCTGTACAGTGTCATGTCCAGCCACGAGAGGAGCCTCACTCTCCTATCCAAGCTGCATGGTGGTGGGCATGGCTCATCTTCTGGCAGTGCTGGTGGGGTGGTCTGAGTTGTTTTGTTTCAAGTTTTATTTTAGATTATATGCAGTTATTCTGTCATCTGTGTTCTTAAGTTCTCTACTCTCTTGTCCTCCCCTTTTAAAAATAAAAAAAAATACCCCAAAAATATAAAAAGTAAAAAAAAAGCTCTGTTGTTTAGAGGTCTGTTTTCTCTGTCCTCTTTTTTAGTATTGTTTCATTTGTGTGGATGCCCCTTGCTTGTCCAGTTCTGTTATTTCGTTTAATCCTTTTTACACATGATGAACCACATCCTTCCTTTCATTTTTGTCACTGGTTCATCATGTGCACTCCCTCCTTCTATCCACAAATGTCAAGTATTTGCCACATTACATAAATTGTGTCCCCATGGTATGCGATGGTGTGTAACCGGTAGTTGTGCTGTGTGCAACCACCAACCACCCAATGAAGTGCAAACCATAACACAAACATGAGCTATTCTACTGAGAAGTTAAGCATAAATCTGTTTTAAGCACTTAACATGTTTAATGCATTTGCCAGAAATTTAAAGTTGTGTCCCCATACATTAATTGCTTTTCCCTTCACTGAAATGCGGTTGCCACACACACCAGAGAAGGTGATGCAAAGCATATGTGAAGCTTGCAAGACAACATAAACATATTTATCATACTAAGCATTTTTGGGCCTACAGTACCACCCCACCACTACCACCTCCACCAGCACTTTGGTAGAAATGTGAAGTTGTGCCCACAGAGAAAATACATATTTTCAGTCAAATACTGTTGCCACACACACCAGAGAAGGTGGTGCAAAGCATATGTGAAGCTTGCAAGAGAAGAGAAACATATTTATTGTACTAAGCATTTTTGGGCCTGCCACTCCACCACCACCACCACCACCAGCATTTTGACAGTAATGTGAAGTTGTGTCCACAGAGAGAAAATGCATCTTTTCAGTCAAATACTGTTTTCACACACACCAGAGAAGGCAGTGCAAAGCATATGTGAAGCTTGCAAGAGAACATAAACATATTTATTGTACTATGGATTTTTGGGCTGCCACCCCACCACCACCAGCACTTTGCCAGAAATGTGAAGTTGTGTCACCAGAGAGAAAATGCATCTTTTCACTCAAATACTGTTGCTGCACACACCAGAGAAGGTTGTACCATGCATATGTGAAGCTTGAAAGAGAACATGAACATATTTATCATATGAAGCATTTTTGGGCCTGCCACCCCACCACCACTACTACCACCAGCACTTTGCCACAAATGTGAAGTCGTGTCCGCAGAGAGAAAACACATCTTTTCAGTCAAATACTGTTGCTGCACACATCAAACAAGGCGGTGCAAAGCATATCTGAAGCTTGCAAGACAACATAAAAATATTTATCATACAAAGCATTTTTGGACCTGCCACCCCACCACCACCACTACCAGCACTTTGCCAGAAATGTGAAGTTGTGTCCCCAGAGAGAAAAACACATCTTTTCAGTCCACTACTGTTGCCACACACACCAGAAAAGGTGGTGCAAAGGATATGTGAAGCTTGCAAGAGAGTCATTATTGCCGCATGTAGAGGGTGCTTTGATGCTGCTGTGTGCTGCTGTTTTCCCAAAGTCAGAGAAACGACCTCTTGCTCATTGTGGTCCTGGATTTATGATGGCATATAGACATACTGCACAAGTAAGTACCTTTGTTTTCTTTTCATTGTAATGGAGGGGAATTATTGCTATTGTTCGAAGACTAATATATTCATAATTCTCTGTCATTAATTTTCAGTTATTTGTGCATATGACATTATAGTGCTGCACATCTACAACATAGATGCTGTAGTCTGAACCATGTCCAATATTGGCCAACATAGAAGGTAAGAATTTTTTTGTTGTGAGGGGGTGATTGCTCTCTGGGGGTTCATGATGACACATAGACATAGTGCACAGGTAAGTACCTTTGTTTTGTTAAGGGAGGAGTGGTTATTGCTACTGTTCAAAGTTTAACATATCTGTACTTCTCTTTCATTGATTTTCAGTTATTTGTGCCAAATGCAGATAGATGACATCATACTGCTGGACAGATACAACACAGATGCTGTTGTCTGACTCATACACAACATTGTTCAACCATTAAGGTAAATATTTTGAGTTTTTAGTAGACTATGGCGACTTGTTTCTGTACCATAATTGACAAATTAATTTCATTTCTTAATCACTAATCTGCTGTTCTTCCTTATCTTTACAGGTATTCCTTGTGCCTGAATTTGCTGCAATGATGTCCTTGATTCACCAAGCAAATTATACCAGTCCACAGAGAGCACTAGGAAAACAAGAAACGATTTTTGTGAATGAAAGTCATGGAAAGTAAAGTAAAATAAAAGAAAGGAAAGCAAAAGAAAGGAGAGGAAATTAAAGCAAAGCAAAAACATTAAATCACAATGATACTTACTGTTAAGAGTACTACTGCTGACTGCACAATTTTGTTTTGGTGTCTGTGTTCTCTACTAGAACCAGAAAAATCTGCATGAAGAAGATATTACAGGAAAACATTTTAATGCTGCAATGAGTCTCATCAATCGTGGTCTGATTTTCTGCCTCGAGAGGCTTATGGAAGTGCTTCAGTGTCTGAAAACAGTGCAGGTATCTTACAAACAGCAGATGAAGAAAGTCCTTGATGTAGTGTGGTTACACTTGCATGATGATGCCTTGCAGGCTTCAGTCAGTGGCTTGATGGAGGAGCAGGACCAAGATGAATCTGTCAAGAGGAGAGTTTTGAGGAGGTAAAGGAGGCGATTCTGTTTATCACATTGGTGGCAATGAATCATCAGTCACTATGGTGGTGGAAGTGGTAGCCAAGCCAATGCTGTTTCTTACTTGATGTGATTGTGAGGAAGAGGAGGAGGACGACGTAGCTGAGGCAGCCCAGGGAGAATAGAGGAGGTAGAGGAGGTGGTTCTCTTTATCACAATCAGATGCCTACTACATACTGATACCACTGGTGGTGGAAGTGCTGTGTCATGCTGTTTCGGCCTGTGTTGGAGGAGGATCAGAGGCATCTACAGTGCACACAAAAGGTAATAGAAGGAGGAGAAGGGTGAAGTGTTGAGGTCACTGCTGCATGGCTGAGGTGTGTCTTGCTGGCTAGAGCAGGTGTTCGGTTCAGTTATTCGTAAGTGACATAGTGCATTGTTTACAGCTTTTCAATTTGATGCAATTAAGAAGCAGCACTAATTAATACTTGTTAATGTATATCTCAGCACTGAATGTGATACATTATTATTGTTATTAAGTTGACATCCAGGAGTACATGGTTGTTAATGGGTGGGGACGTGGAGGGAGAAGGAGAAAATAAATAGTAGTGTTCATTATTCTTCCATGTCCTCCATGAAGCATCCCTCACAGTCTTCAGTACTGGAAGTGTCACCATATGGGAACTCCCTCTCCATCACTGCTTCATCCACTTCAATGTTGCAAGATAATTATGAGATGTGTTCCAGTCTGCCTAAAGCACTTTCCTCCTCCTCCTCCTCATCATCATCGCTGTCAATCGGTGCTGTTACCATGGACATTACTGTTTTTGAAGGTACATGACTCTCATTCATTTTTATAAATGTCAGCATGCCAACATTTTTAGGAGATAGATTTGTGTGCCTGTCATGCACAATGGCACCCGTTGAACTGAACACCCACTCATCGCTGACACTGGAGGATGGGCAGCTAAGATATTTCAGGGCAATCGCTGTTAGTGTTGGCCAGTCATTGACCTTAGTGCCCCAGCATAGTAGTGGCTCATGTCCAATGGTGAGGTTCTTTGTATCTGCAAAATATGTATCTGCCATGCATTTTGCCAGTCGAAGACATGCAGCGTGATCCTCCTTCTCCTCCTCCTCAGTTTTCTCCATGTATGCGGCTCCCATCTGACTGAGGGTGGCCCAAATGAGATTCAGCATGGGTTCCTTTACCTTGCACTGCTTTTCTGCAGTTTGACACCCGGGCTGAGATGAAGAGAAGTGGGTGACAGTAACAGACTGGATCGCTGTGCAGTACCATCATCTTTCTTTGCTCCCTGTGCCCATAGTAGCAACTGTGCACCACTTACCCTTGAGTGAATAGTTCTGTTAGTCTCTGCAACTCATGATGCCCACTTTGTAATATGGCTGCCAGCCCATGTTTACAACGTGGGTCAAGCACTGTTGCAATTCCAAACTCCTCAGACTGCATAATATACATAATGTAGGTGTTGGAGTCTAATGTGGACAGCATGTGCTCCATTAATGAGCAAATTGCTTTGTCACCACCTGCCTCCAGCTGTTGCTGCATGTTCAGCAGTGTCTGCCTCAGCACCCATAGCAAAGGAATGGACTCACTGATGCAGGCAGTGTCCCCACTCACTGCCTGTATGGCATGTTCGAAGGGTCTCAATCGAGATGAACCCATCCATTAGGCGTCACTGCTCTGTTGTGAGACACATGGATGCCCCACTGTTGTCATGACTCGCATGAATTAGCAGATACTCAGATACAGCCTTGTACTGCTGGTATAGATGCTCCACCATGTACAAGGTGGAGTTCCACCAGGTGACAATGTCAAACTTTAAATGGTGCTGAGGCAGCCTGTTCTTTACCTGAAGATCATGGAGATGGTCATGTGCTTTTACTGAACATGCAAAGTGGGCACAGATGCATCAGGCAAGAGCCAAAACTTCTTTTATATTTCCAGGTGGTTAAGGTAAGGCTGCACCACAAGGATAAGGCAATGTGCCCGGCATGGCACCCTGACAAATCCCAAATCAGTGATGCATTTGCACACATTTGAGCCATTATTACTGGTGATGAATCCAGCTTTCAGTGCATGGGGGTAGAGCCACTGATCAATTTCAGTTAGTATGACTTCCAGCATCTTTTCTCCAGTGTGTGACCCAGGGATATTCTTCATGGTCAGTGTTGCATTCTACCTTACACCAGGCATGTTGCTGCCACCACAGTTTGTCCTAGTGCAATTCTCACCTCTCCCCCAGTCAGCCCCTACCCCAGGTACCTGTGCCCAGTATGCTGTAATGCACAGGTAAGAGCTAACAGATGTTTTCCCACTGGTTCACATGTCCATGTTCAGATGGACATACTGTGCATGAAATTGTCACAGACATTTTTGAAATTTTGAGGACATGAAATCAGCATTTCACTAGAATTCTGCTGGCATAAGATAAATTTCTCCCAGCCCTATGCATTATAGAATGGGATTTTGCTTTTGTCAATGTATCTGCTGGTGATTTAAACCCAAGGTGAAACCATTAGTACTTTAACATTGCATAATCACCCTTTTATCATGTATTATTTCTTATGTTACTAGGGTTTTGCAAATACAGTCACTGTAAAGAGATTTAGAATTGATAATACATTCACTATCCATATCCATTTCCAGGGTTAAATAGGATTAGGTACATTCAGATAGTGTACTACCTGAGCATTTGGATATCCTGGCCAATCAGGTAGTTCATTGTCTTCACAACCTCTAGCAATAATCCATGCTAGGTCAGGAACTATGGTCTTCTAATTCCCAGGGCACAGGATATTAGAGAACAACCTACAAACCCTGGAGTGTCCTAAAGCTTACTTATGAAACATAAATAAAATGTTGTCAAAGACGGTTTTGTTCATTTTTCTGATAAAATGTAAGCCTGTCTCTGCATGACCATAATAGTTTGTGTATTGTAACAACTGCTGGTTGGTAGATATACCTCCCCATAGCCAACCATACAACCCAGTTATACAAATGGATGCTCCAATAAATTATATAACACCATGCACAAAGTCAATATTAAAATTGTTCAAATACGAATATTTTGTTCCAGTACAATACCTCTTTACTAACCCAGCCCCTAAAGACAAGCTTAGATGTATCACAATTTATATCTGTTCATTCAGTTTGTAGCAGGAGGGCAGCATACATACAATTTGATCTGCCTGTCTGTCTATCTGTCTTTCTATGTCTACGTCTGTCTGTCTGTCTATCTGTTCCATGACTCAGAGCTAAGTATCAATATAGATCTAGATATAATAAAATTCTATCCATTTCAGTATATCAAAATGTAGCATATCACAATCACTTTCATAGCAAAGTATCTAGCTAGATCGCAGCCAAGTTCAATTCATTTCAATGGAATTCACAGTGATATATCTAGATGTATTGTTACTGATCTCTGACTCCCACGATTTTATAGTAACATAGTAATCTGAGGTTGGAAGGGGCTCTAGGTTGGCAAGTTAACCTCCTCCCACTTCATGTGCAGGGAACAATAAATATGCTTTGCTATGTATTAATTTATAGGGATTCTCCACCCCCACTTTTACCCAGCGTAGCATGAAATTCCATTTGTAAGCAAAGATTTCTCCAGACTTATTTTGAAGGACTGTACTGTTTTCATATCCATTGTATCTGCTGCTAAGGTGTTTCATAGCTTTTCCATCCTCTCAGAGAAGAAGTGCTTTCTTACCTATGCATTTACTGTCCCTGAGCTTCAGGGATTGGATGTATCTCCTACTGGAGAACACCAAACCAAATATCTGTGTTGATCATGTTGAACAGACAGAAGACAGAGATTCATTCTATCTATCTATCTATCTATCTATCTATCTATCTATCTATCTATCTATCTATCTATCTATCTGTCTGTCTGTCTGTCTGTCTGTCTGTCTGTCTGTCTCTATCTATCTGGCTGACTGTCGATCTAGCTAGCTAGCTATCCATCTCTGTCTATGTTATCAAGTTTTCTTGCTTTTCTTATTATTATTATTCACTTTTTAACCCCACCTGAGCGTACCTTCATGTCTTACTAGCATGACATTTGCCTCGCTGCCACACAGAAGGTTACTGATGAAGTACAAGGAGCTCTGTGTAGTTAGGGACCTAGTTAGATGGGTGGGAGCTGACTGTGGGGAAGATAACAGAAGGTGATGGTAAACTGCATCATGTTAGGGGAGAGGGAGGTCACAAGTGGGGTGCCACAGGGTTCATTCCTGGGATCAGTCCTTTTCAATATATTCAGTATATTCTTCAGTGACATAAGAGTAGGAATAGAGAAAGATCTGTATCTTTGCAGATGATGCTAAGCTCTGTGTTAGGATATACAGCAAAGAAGGGATAAGGGAGTTGAAGAAGGGCCTTCAAATTTTAGAAGGTGGTCCAAGGTTTGATAGTTGAAATTCATGATGCATATAGGGAACAAGAACCTGTAACAGAATATTGGATGGGAGAGGTTAAGGTGGCCACTATGGTTGACAAAAGGAACCTGGGAGTTATCATAAGTGATGCCCTAAACAATCTAACCAATGCAACAAGGCCTACATCAAGGAACCAGAATGTGGGTGTTGCCAGCCGGTGAATATGGTGGATGTCTGAAGGCATAGCTCCTCTTCTACACTTTCTAATATCAGCAGCTTCCTAGACAAAAAAACTGGAAAAGTGATCAGATCAACTCAAGCAAATCATCTAGTACTACTAAAGCTATGAGTAAGAAACTAGATTGCCACTCTCAAGTGCTACCAAGCTGACAAGCCCTATAGAGATGAGAACCTGGGCAGGCAGCATGGCTGCAGATTGAATAGAACTGCCAGATGACTGAGATCAAATATAATTGCTATGGAGCCCCATAACAAGCATGAGGTCTGAAATAAGGTCACGCTTCACTAACCTAAATGCCCAGATATCTCATTGGCAGTCTCTTATAGAAAATCTTAGCACTGCCACAGCACAGCATACCACAAGGGTAAATGAAGCAGAAAATAGAATCAGCATTACCGAGGACAACATGGCCCAGTTAATGAAAAACAGAGGCACCCTCCAAACAGCTCTCCATGATCTCCCAGCTAAAGTGGATGATTAGGAGATAAGGGCACATAGGAAAAATATTCAGATCATAGGGTTGCCTGAGGAACTGGAAGGCTGGACTCATAACATGCTTTTATCTAACTGGCTTAAGAAACACTTGGAACTGGGGTCAGATGATTGGTCTTACAAAATAGAAAGAGCCCATTATACTCTGGTAGGGAGACCCAGATCAGGTGAGTGATCCTTTCATTGTCTAGTGAAATTACACAGGTACCAGGAGAAAGAAGTGCTACTTAGAGTTTCCCAAGCTAAAGGACATGTTCAGCTGGACAATGCCAAGGTCCTCATTTTCTCTGACTACAGCCATGAGCTCCAGAAGGAAAGGCAGAAATTTGGAGAAGTTAAAGCACAGATCTGGTGCTTGGGTTGGCCTCACTAGCACCTATACCACTCGAAACTTTGTGTCTCCAAACCTGGTCAACCACCAAGGGTATTCACAACTGTGGAGGTGGCAAGCAATTGTTTATGATGAGGGGAAGCTGCAACTGAAGGGTGATTTGCAGAGAGAGGCAACTGCACTGGCCAGAAAAGTAACATGACAGCATGTCTGAAATATGTGCTGGCAGTGTAAAAGAGTTATTGTGAAAGCAGCCAGTATATGGTGAAAAATACACCCCTAGGGCTCTTCCCCATTCTCAAACTCCACCCAGTGTCCCAGGTGGAGGTTTAACAGCCCCCCCATGGAAGGGTCTCCTGGCAATGTGTACTATTATTCTTTAAACGGTGGCTACGTCAGAGACCATAACTTTTACTTTTCAAGATGACACAGCTATAACTTCTTAATCCATTCACAGGCGCTAGTGGATTAATGTGCACTGACTGACTTTTTCCAGTGCACCCCTGCAGGATGACACCACTACGGTGAAACACAAAAAAAGACCATTATGGCGACATTCGCTGTAATTGTCCATTTTGGTGCTTCGCTTTCCGCCAGTATTCCGCCCCCCCGGACCAACTGTAACCTGGAGTTGATAATCCTAAAGTCCAGGGGTGCAGGGCAGATCCCACATGCTGGGGTGTGGGGGCACAGCCCCCACCGAAAAAACTCTCTGTATGGGCGGCACAATACCGGGTTGGTACTTTGCCATCGCTGTGGGGGAGGTCTGCATTTTCACTGTTGACCTCCCTTGGTGCTTCTGACTTTTTCCACCTCAACAACATGCCAGGGGTGGGAACAAGCAAGGAGTAGCTTAGGCTATAGGAGGGGGAGTGGAGACACAATCCACTCTTCACATTGCACAAGCCACGGCAGGCCTTTTTTCTCCTGTGCAGAGGGGCATGAAAATCCTCCATGTGCTTAAGGAACTGGTGTTTTACTAAGACAAATTGAGGAGCTCCTTGTCTAACTTTCAGGGGACTGTGTTCTTGAATCTTCCCTTGGCCCCTTCCTCATGTTCTTATCCTTCCAGGTACCTAGGTCAATAAATTATGCAAAAGGGCAAGGTGGCGCTGCCACTATTTAATCCATGATACAAGTTTAACCTACTTTTGGTGGGTCTGAAATATCTTGTAGAGTGTAAACATAGTCATGCAGTTGGGGAACAAACTGCATTTCTGCACCTCACTTTAATTTTAGTCATGTTTCATTCTTTGCATCAGATCAGTTATTTTTGCCTGGTGGGGGGATTTTGGGGAATAACATTGTCTATGGGGGGGGATCAAATACTGCATGGCAAACTCTGCAATGCTCACTTCTGGAGCTGTTGGAACTTAAACTAACTCCATGACCCTAGTTTGTCATGCCTGTAACTATGGCAGAACACTGTCGTTGCCTACTTAAGAGGGCGTAGTAAGAATATTTTGTTAGCTTAGATTAAGATGTTAAATGGCTGTCTCCTATGTTCTGGAGGCTTGTTAGTGGCTTCAGTGCTGTTGAAAATGCTAAATGATTTTCCTCTATTTTTTTATGCCTCCCTGGTTAGTCAGCTGCTATTGTTAAATGAAGGGGAATGGCTGGGAGGACCCTACTGTTGATCTATATTGCTCTTATGGCTAAAGATATGAGACATGCCTTAGCATGTCACTGCCACATGGCCACTTAGCCAGGATAATTTCTCCAGGGGCACAAAACATCCACTAAGAGAAATATAATCAGTTGCAGGACTGGTTTTAGATGGGCAGAAAATCTGACAGAGCCCATACCCAAAGTGCACTACTTAGTAACCGGGGTCCTTCAAGCAAAGTCAGATGGAATAGCCCGAGGATGGGTGAGTCAGTTAGGATAACTCAACTCATTTGAACCACACTGCCATGTGTTTGAGGAGGACAGGGAATAAAAAAAATCCCATTACAGTTGATGGCATGGGACTGGGGTACTAAATACCAAGATTGTAAGTGGGACACCTGTAGAAGGGGAACACTGCCCCCAATGGTATATATAAATTTGATGAGTTGTTGCTTAAGTGATATATGGAATGTGCAGGGGACCTGGACTGCACATTGAGAGCTGTTACCATTATAAACCTGGGGCATAACCCTGGGCGGAGAAGAATGACCCAGGTGGAACCTTTATCCTGATCCCTGGGGGGCAGGGATAGTAGGAACCAAGAAGAGGATGGAGAGTTCTTAAGCTTGGGTATTTTTTCCACCATAAATGGGGGGATCTGGGAGCCTCATTTGGGGAGATCCCCAGCACCGGGGGGGTTGTGAGAAATGGGAGGGAAGGAGGGGAAGGGGACAGGGAGTTCCTTCCAAGTTGAGTGGAAGCCTGCCCCATGAAAGCAGGCTCAGTAATTTGGAAATATCAGCTACAGTGTGTAATGCAAGAAGTAGCCAACAGTTGGACAAGCTCACCTTACTTAGCAGAATAAAATGAGAAATTAATGAATGCTTATCTATGTACTTATGGCTAATTCCATAAAGGTGCTATCATGGAACGTCAATGGACTCAAACCCACATTAAGAAAAACAAAGTATTGGGGGTGATAAAAAAAGGCCAACCCTGATATTGTATTACTGCAGGAAACCCATGCTACCTCTGGGGAAATGGCCCATCTGCAGAAACACAGGTGAACTTGAATCGGTCCACCTTTAATTCTAAGGCAAGGGGCATGGTTATTTGGATTTGGCCACATGTCCAGACCACAGTCACTATTATCAGCAATGACCCAGTGGGATGCTTCTCCATAATGCAGATTATGATGGACATGAGTGGAGATTACTCCATTTGTTCATTTTATTGTCCAATTTTGACATGGAAGATTTGTGCACTAAGCTAGAGGTAGAATTTGCACAGTTTTCAGGAAATGTTATCATGTTACGGGATATTAATTGTGTTGTAGACCAGATAATGGATAGGTCCTCCAAGCACCCATACAAAGCCACTAATAGCACAGGGACACTCCCTGCACTGTAGTTCCAAAATCTGCTGGGTTTTTTTTGAGACTGAACAACTTATTGGAGAGGGATAATACTCACATGCTCATGGCACATACATAAGGATAGAAATAATTGTAGCTGGTCATAGACTTCTGCAAAGCGGGAACTTGATCCAGCATGACCAGGTCTTACTCTCTGATCATGCACCAGTAATATGGAAAATGGGCAGGCTCAACACAGAGGAGCAATCTCAGAAGCAGTGGAGTTTAGACCCTACACTTTTGCAAGATATGGGTTTACAAAACCACATAACTAATGCCATCAGTGACTTTCTTAGCAATAACATGGTGGAGAACACATTACAGAAATCACCTGGTAGACCCTGAAAGCCACCCTGAGGAGTGAAATAATTCTATACTCTCATTATTGGAACAGGGAAATGAGGGATAAGCTATCAGAGCTGGAAAAAGAAGTGGAGAGGCAGGAAAAGGCCTCCAAACTGCATCCTGTAGCTGAAAATGATATGCCCCTCCAAAAGGTTAAAATGCAATATAGCACTTTAAATACAAAGGTGGAACAACTACTGAAAATAAAGTCAGGGGCCTACTTTAAGGGGTACTCCTCTGGGAAATGGCTGGTGTGGCAAATGAAAGCCTGATCAGGGACAGCTTTTGTCTCAAAGCTCAAAAAGGCTGGTAAGGGACACACAACACACCCCCAACAAATTGAGGAGGAATTCTATAATTTTTTTAAAGCTCTGTGCTCTTCAGAGTGTGATCTTAGCCCAGAGGAAATGAATGATTTCTTCCAAAGGCACCCATTAAATGACATTCTGATGAACAGACAAAGGCCCTAGATTATCCTGTACAGTGGCAGGAGGTTAGGCAGCCAATGGGAGTTTAGCAGGGGGAAAAGCTCTGGGACCAGGCAGCCTACCTATTCACTTCTATAAGACCTTCACAGGGAATTTGAAAAGTCCATTGATGGGTATGATAACAGAGTGCTTGTCATCAGGTTTGCTCCCCTATTCCGCCCAGTCAGCAACAATAGTGGTTTTAAAAAAGCCAGGTAAAGACCCCAAAATCTGTTCCTCTTACTGCCCCATCTCTCTCCTAACAGTGGACTATAAAATAATTGCTAAGGTGATAGCCTTCAGATTGAAGCAGCTGCTGCCTGAACTGATCCACCCTTACCAATCTGGCTTTGTTAAGGGACGTAGGGCAAAAGCAACATAAGATAAACATTGAGCGGTGTGTGAAAATGGAAGGGGGGTGGGGGGGGCAGCAGGAATCCTGGCTCTAGATGCTATAAAAGCATTTAACCTGGTAGAGTGGGGGTACCTGCATTAGGTACTAACCTATGTAGGCATAGGAGAAAAATTTAGGGCTTGGGTTCAAGCCTTGTTCAACTTCCCACTGGTGCAGGTGCGAATAAATTGAGGCCTTTCTAGCCCATTTCCTTTAAATAGAGGGACAAGACAAGGGTGACCCCATCACCCTTACTTCACATTCTGATCTTGGACCCCCTTGCAGTGTCTTTAAGAGCAGAAAACAAGACAAAAGGCCTAGTAGTGGTGGACGTAAAGCACAAGGTATCATTGTTCACAGATGACCTCCTTCTGTATGTCAGGCACCTGACCAAAGCCCTTCCTACATTAGCAACTTTATTAAAATCCCATGAAGCTATTTCTGGTCACAAAATTAACTGGAGAAAAAGTAAAATTTTATATCTTGGTAAGGGCAGGGGTGGGGTGGGGAGACTTGCAGTTACAGGATGTTGCTACATTAAAATACCTGGGGATCAACCTCCCCGTCAACCTAAAAAATTATATGAGTCAGATTTTCCCCCCGGTCTGTAAGATTAAAACTAATCTGGAGCACTGGGTCAGGTTGCCACTAGCTCACATTGGGTGGATAAACACCATAAAGATGAGCATATTTCCTTAATTGTTATACATGTTTCAAGCCCTTCCCATTAAAGTACCTCAAAAATTCTTTTGTCATATACAGTAAATGGTTTGTTACATGAATTTCTATAGAAAGGTAAACCAGCTAGGATCAGGTCTTCCACCCTCCCTGCTTCTTATGAAAAAGACCTAGCCCTTCCACATGTGAAAAACTGTTAAGTGTTGTTTTTTCTCTTTGTACAGTTCAATGTATGGTATGTCTTCATTTAAAAAAAAAGTTCAATGAAATATACATTAAAAAAACTATTACTGGCCAACACAATTTGCCTTTCTGATGGGGAAGATACTGTACTGCAGCCCCATGGCGACACATGGAAGAACAGGAATCAGGGGGTGGGTGGATCATTGATGGAGAGAATTTTTAGCCCTACACTGGGCAGTGAGTATTGCCCTACATTGACAAACCCATTCACTAATGTCTCCTTACAGGTTTGGTCAGTTGTTCACAAATACATCAAACACAAACCTGTAATATCCCCTCCGGCAACATTAACAGAAGCATTTGAAGGAATGAAGGTTATACAGATTTTGTTCACCAAGGGCTACTAAAATGGGAAAAACAGGGACTCAGCACTGTTCAGGACCTGATAGGGGAAGATAATGTTCTCAGATCATTCAGTGATGTGAGGAGTCAGGTGGGGCTACCCACAAATACCTTTCTTATATATTTATTCATCAGGGGACTACTATCCCCAAGGGATAGAAGTTTCATAACTCCCAAACTTTCACCAATCTTATTTATTAACTGCCACCAGACAGTAAGCCATTTTGTGTGAAATACAGGCTAAAACATAATAGTACCCCCAACCACTGGGGACTACACGAGGCTTGTACTAAGGACCTTAACATTGATGTGATAGAGGAACTTTGACCTAGAGCAATAGTGCATGCCAGGATTTGTACACAGGCAAATAGGTTGTGCCAAATACAATATAACATCCTGTATTCAGGAGAAAACACAAGGACATGAGTGGAAGCTGGCAGGGAGATGGAGGAGTCAGTTGAGACATGAGAAAGTTTTATGTTACAGAGAGAGTGATTAAGCAGTGGAACAGCCTACCAGCAGAGGTGGTAGGTGCAACAACCCGTAATACTTTCAAACACAGCTGGGACACAGCAAAAGGCTCAATAGTTACTCATGGGGATAGCAGTAGGGCAGGGGGGCAAGGTGGGACAAGGGCAAAAACCCAGACAAGACAATAGATTTTATTTATTTATTTAAAATTTGGTAACTGGGAAAGGCACACTGAGCTAAAGCTCATTTCCAGGTGCGACCCAAGGAAGGGTAGGATAGGGTGTAACAGGGCATACTGAATGGTCCAATGGTCTTCATCTTCTGACATTTTCTGTGTTTCTATGTTACTGCTTCTGCCCTGATAGTTACTCACCTTAGGACATTGCCTAGTTGCTACAGGTTACCTTGACACCAGTCACTACCTTTCATGCCCCAAAAGCTCAGTTTTCTCCCCAGGGCAGGCTGCCCTTTCCCAGAATGACCATGGTCTTTTTGGGGGGGGAGGTTACAGATAACAGCTTATGGAGGTGGGAGGGGCAAAGTGTTCAACTGGCCCATCAAGCAAGAGTAGTTATTGACCACTATTGTCATTCTGTAGTCAGTGGGCTGCTTTTCCACGTATTTGTTGCTGCCCACCTTATGCTAATGTTAGGCACACTTGTGACATAGCTTGCGGAAAGGTTCCAGCCTATGCCTGGTCACCCATGCTGCCAGTGGTACCAGAACCAAGCCCCTGTGGTGCTTAACAAGGTGTGACTATTTACTCCCTGTTGGCCTCTGCTTCTATCATCCCAGGCTTGGGGTGCAAACCTGAGTCACTTATGTGCCCAGCAGCTCTATGGTAACTGGTACACTGCTGCTCAAGGTACAGCAAAAGCAGCTAACCAATCGGAACGCGAGAGCTCTCGGGCGCTGGCCTCCGATTGGCTCCTGCAGTCTGCTTCTGTTTTTCTTTGAAAATTCAGCCAAAACTGAACATGCTTACTAAACTTTGCACAAAAACCTGTATTTACTTGTTTCCTGATTGTTAAAACTTACATTTTACCACTGTTTAGAGTGTAAAGGGCTAAGAATTTAGGGGATTAAGCTCCTTTCTGAAATGTTGTGTGTGCACCAGACTTTAGGCACCAAGGGGAATACATATCCCTTTGTCTTGCTAATTGGGATCTCCTGCTGGTGCAGATGGTCCTTTGTCCATGGCCAGCACTTAAACTTGTCCTTTTCCCTCTCTCCCCAGCCAGGATCAAGCTCTCCAGGGGCTCCCTGCCCCACAGGAGCAGACTCTCAGACACCAGGAGGTCGGCGTTTCCACAGTCGCCGCCCGAGACCTCAAGCCCTCAACTTCTTCACTCAAGGTACAGCAAAAGCTACTAATGTTGCACCCACACACCCATTCCCCACCCCATCCACTTATTAAATACACCGTTTCCCCCACCCACTTCTAAAAGCATGCCTACGAAGGTCGTCATTGACCTCTCCAGTTCTTCGGTTGTCCAATTAGAAATGCTCCTAATATAGCTGGCCAATATCATAGGTGACTCCTGACACTGTCGCTGAGGTTCCTTTTCCCTAAACTGTACTTAACATTACCTCCTATTGCGTTTCAGCATGGGGGGCCTGGACAGCACCCTTACAAAGGGCTCCTCGCTAATATCTCTACCGATTATCCTCTGTTGTATCCAGGTGGCATTTTACCCTCGGAAGCCTGTGTATGCAGAGACTGACCCCTTAAAGTTTTGTACTATGTACACTGAACTTACCCACTAGTTATTTATGTGCCGTGCAGATAGTACTACTGTCTGAGCACAACCTGGGTACCTATCATGATGGTACCCTTATTGAACCGCCTCCTCAAGTTAGTCCCTCTGTTCCATATTGTATTAGCCACCCTCTGCACATCTTGGTCAGGGTATTGCTTCACCTAGCATTAGGTCGGTACACCCTTAGGGGTGGTGATAGGCTTATTCAACATATCAAGAATCATAAGTGTACCAGGGCCGGGCTTCTCAAACTAACTTTTGATGCCTTAACAAAGCTGCTACTTTTATTACTGATATGCTTGGGTAACATCGAATTAAACCCTGGTTCCATTTCTCCCCTCTCTTCTCCATTGGACATGGCCACTCTTAAAGGAATGAATTTCTGGCATGTCAATGTCTGTAGCCTCCTAAAAAAGTTCACTATGATATAGGCATGGATCAGCCATACTCAGCCTGATGTCCTAGTAATATCTGAATCCTGGTTCAGGCCAGTCTCCCAGGATAGAGAGATTAGCATCCCCTCCTACCAGCTATTCAGAACTGATACACCTACTAGGGGAGGTGGAGTGGCAATATACATCAAGGATAGGTTCACAACATCCCTGCATGGATTCAACCTCTGTTAAGGATGAGTTTGAAAGTCTGACACTTAAAGACCTAATTATCTACTTCTCTGGCCATCAGAGTGATTGGTTGTCATAAACCCCCATCTGCGGGAACACTTCTCCTATCACACCTTGTTCTGTCATTGAGAAGGAGAATCTTGAAACAATTATACTTGGGGACTGTAATTTTGACTGGCTTTCCAAGGCTGCTTCACCCCTAAACACTTTTTGTGATACTGGTGGGTTAGTGCAGCTAATTCAAGAACCTACACGTCCTAATAAAAAGAACCCTTGTAATAGTTCATTATTGGATGTTATATTAGTTGATAAGCCACATCTTTTCACGCATGCTAGAACCTTCTTCGCTGATGTCAGTGACCATTGTTTTATTGCTGCAGTTAGATCGCTACATCACACAGGCCCTTCAACTAAATTCATCACTAAAAGGACATGGTGCAACTTCGATGTGGCTGCCTATACATATGAACTGGGACACTCGCCACATTGGCAAAACTTCTACCTAGCCACCACGGTCAACACGGCATACAATATCTTTAATGAAATTCTAGTAGGAGCCCTAGACGTACATGCCCCGATGGTAAACATCTGAGTAAAAAACAAAACTTGTCGCTGGTTCACATCTGAAATGAAAACTGCCCTGCTAGGCAGGGATAAGCTATGGAAATAGGCACAGCAGACAAAGCTGGACTCAGACTGGTGCCACTTTAGGAAGGCACACAATGCATGTACAAAAATGGTCAGAGACGCCAAGGCATCATTCTGTCTTAGGGAATTGGATTCCTCTGCAAAGTGCTCCTCTAAATTATGGAGGACAATCAAGGATATGTCCAGTTATACCCCAGGTAACTCCGTACCACCAAAAATCACATCCAAGGGGAAAACTATATGTGATAAACAGGGTATCTTAAAAGCTTTCAGCAATCATTTTGCCACAGCTGGTCTAGCCTTTGACAATTCCCCTGCAGCCCTGGTCTGCTCCCAGCTAAGTGACCCCTGTGTAGACACTACTGCCCAGTTCCCGGCTTCTCTTTCCAACCTGTATATTGAAGGAGGTTGAAGATTTGATACTTGGGTTGGATGTAAAGAAGAGTGCTGGAGCTGATTCATTGGATCCCTACTTTATAAAAATCACTTATCATGTCCTTGCTGTTCTATCACCCATCTATTTAATTTATCACTGTCCCGAGGGTCCCTTCCTATTATTTGGAAAACTGCCCATGTTATCCCATTGTTCAAATCTGGGGGTACCTGTGACCTCAACAACTATTGACTGATTTCCTAACTGCCAATCTTGTCAAAGCTCCTGAAAAAGGTTGTCAGCAATCAACTTAGAGCCTATATGGAAGTTTAACAGTTTACTAAATCCTATGCAATTGGGCTTTAGGTCTAAACATAGCACTATCTCAGCCCTTGCCAAAGTAACAAATGACTGGTACAGTGATTTAGACAGCAGAAACTTTGTCTGTGTAGTATTTCTAGACCTTAGTAAGGCTTTCGATACTGTGGACCATAGCCTGCTAATCTCCACTCTGAAGAGCATAGGTCTTGACTCAGCATCCTTGCACTGGTTCATGGAGTACCTGGTAGGATGTCAACAACAAATCAAAGCTGAGGGAAGCTTTCCCCACTCAAACTTCTTCTGAAGGGAGTGCCACAAGGATCCATACTTGGTCCACTGCTCTTCACAATCTACGCAAATAATATTGATGTGGGCATCAACAAGGCAAAAATACACCTGTTCACTGGTGACATAAGTCATCCGACTGTCGAAGCAGCCTGTGCAGACCTACAGGAAGAATATGACCTGCATCAGACTGAGCTCCTCCACAAAAAGCTTCTTTTAAATGCAAAAAACAGAAAGGCAATGCTGTTCTCACCCTATAGCCATGTGACAAACTCTGCCAGCTCTGGGACACTGCCTCTGATCTCCATAATTCTGGGAGAGAAATTGGAATTTATCCCAAAGTTTAAATACTTAGGAATGTGGTTAGACCAGAACCTCTTATTTTCTGAGCATGTTGAAGACCTGGCAAAGAAGCTATGACAGAGATTGGGTCTATTTTATAGAATTAGCTAGTTCCTCACTTGTGATGCCAAACTGCGACTAGTCCAATCTATTTTTCTCTTCCTACTCGACTATGGAGATGTTCTATATAGTCACTGTCCCAAAGCCTCACTTATCAAGTTGGACATGCTTTACCACAGGGCCATCAGGTTCATTACCAGTCTTCCTTTCTCTACTCATCACTGCCTATTGTACAAAGCTGTAGGATGGTTCTCGCTTACATTCAGGTGCAAAAGAAATGCAGTCCTTTGGACCTACAGAGCTATCTTAAAAAGGCTACCACATTATGTTTCTGAATGTCTTCTCTTAAGTGAGCTGGGACAGCATGGCTTAAGAAGTGCCTCCTATATCTCCCTATGCATCCCTAAAGCTACCACCCACTATGGCAGAATGGCCTTTAGCTTCACGATGCCATCCTTTTGGAACAAAATGCAAAAACTACTGAAACTAAGCTACCTCCGAAATATTAATGCTTTCAAGTCATTATATGCTCAAGGTGTGTGAACTGTGCAACTGTTTCCCCAGCTTCTAATCACTAGCCGCTGCTAGCTTGCTCCCCCGAAACTGGCCTTAGCCATGAATGGCCTTACACCAGGTTCATTTGTGCATGTTTTAATAATCCTTATCAATTTATTACTTTCTGGTCCCTGTACCCCTCTTTCTAGACATAGGCAAGTCTTACAGGGGCATCTGCACCTAAAGTGCAAAATCTCTAGCTCTAGGGTGGTTGCACCTTCACAAGCAGCCATCCAAAACCATTCACCCAGATTCTTCTCTATCAAAGCACTGCTATCTGGAGTACTGTGTGCAGTTCTGGAGCCCCAATCTCCGCAAGGACATAGACAAGATGGAAGCTGTCCAGAGGAGGGCAACTAAAATGGTGCAGGGTCTGCACTGGAAGACTTATGAAAAGAGACTAAAGGAGCTTAATATGTATAGCCTCCAGGAAAGGAGGGAGAGGGGGGACATGATAGAAACGTTCAAGTACCTCAAGGGAATCAACAAAGTCCAAGAGGGTAGCATCTTTCAAAAAAAGAGGTGTGCAAGAAAAAGGGGGCACAATTTGAAGATGGGGGAGTGGTAAAGAGGTAATGTAAGGAGGTATTTTTTCACAGAGAGGGTTGTGGATGCATGGAATGACCTTCTGGAGGAGGTCGTGGAGTCAAAAACAGTGGTTGAATTCAAGCATGCATGGGGCAGCCATAAAGCTATTCTAGGGGGTTGGGGTAGAAAGAAGTAGGCTGCTGGTTAACTAGGATCTGCAGCTTATCCATTAGGTAGGGAAATGGGCAGACTGGGTGGACCAAGCGGTCCTTATCTGCCATCAAATTCTATGTTTCTATGTTTCTATGTTAAAGCCGCCAACCAATCGGATTGCGAGAGCCTTCCAGCCCTTGCTGCCGATCGGCTTCTGCAGTTCTCTTCAGCGATCCTTCCAGTTCTGACAAAAATCGAATGATCTGCCTGCACTCTGTTAAAATAGCTGTAATGGCTTCCTGGCAGGCTGTCTGTCTCCTTCAGATTTAATTATACTATACCTGTTTTACTCCTTTGTGAACTGTGTCAAAAAAAAAGCTGTTATCACTTATTTTGTCTGACTGTTATGATAGCGATACCTAGGTTTCTCTTGTGGGTTTTTTTTAAGTAAATTACTGTAACAATATCCATCTCTGTATCTCTATGGACTTGCCTGTTTCCACTATTTACACTGTTCACTGTGTCTTATTGATGTTCCCGAACTAACTGTTAAGCTATGTACGTTGGTGTATCCTGACTTGCACTTCTACCATGTTTTATCACCACTGTAAATATAGCTGTTTGTAATATAATCTGGATTTAATCAGGTCCATCTTTTTAATGAGCTTGCTCAACGATGTGCTCCTGGATAAATAAAGATTTGACTGATTGATTGATTGGTACCATACAGCTGGCTTCTATCTATCAATCCTTCCGTATTTATAAAATGGGTTGTGACAAATCCTGATTCTTAAGTGTTCAAAACATGGTCATACGGGGGTGGGAGGGTGGAAGGGATAATGTAGAGTCTGTGTTGGGTGTTGTTCTTTATGTAAAATCAAAGGAACCTACAGGCACAAGTAGACAGTACGCCCTTCATGTTTGCTCATTGATTTCAATGGTCATATAAAGTTATCGCTCTATTATTCATATAATGATCTAGCCTATGCTTAAATATGGTCAGTGTCTCATTCTCCACCGTATCCTCTGGAATTTTGTTCCATAGGGCTACAGTCCTTTGACAAACCAATGCCTTCTTCACTAGGTCTTGAAGTGTTCCCCCGCTAGTTCATAAGTATGTTCTCTAGTACCAACTCTGGTACTTATCTTGTTTAACTTAAGGCACTTAAATAGTTGTGGGTTCATTATGGCTCTATACTATATGTCAGTATCATATCTTCACTTACTTCATCCTTTTGACTTAGAAAATCAGTCTCTCATCATAACTAATTTTCTCTGTTCCCGTGACCATTTTTGTTAATTTGCACTGCACACCCACCTATGTCACTATGTCCTGCCTAGTATATGTGAGTCAGTATTATACACAATACTCAGCATGAGGCCTCAAGAAAGACCTGTACAATGACATCAGTACCTCCCTACTTCTAATTATCCTGTTTTTCATTATGAAGTCTGTAACTTCATTTCATCTTTTAACAACAGATTTGCAATGTGCTCTGTGCTTGAAATTTTCAACATTAACCACTCGTGTCTTTTTGTCAGAGGAATGTAATATTGTTCCTTTCAATTTATACTTTGCTTTTGAATTTCTATAACCTAAGTGAAACACCACACACATGTCTATGCTACATTTTATCTTTGTAGCATCTGCCCACTTCCCCAGTTTAATTAGATCATCCTGTATTACCTGTACTTCAACCTCCATGTTTCCAGTACCACCACCCCCACCCAATTTAGCATCATCTGCAAATCTAATTATCCAACTGTTGATATTTGTGTGCATGTTGCTTCTATATGGGTTAAATTACATCAGTTCCAGTACTGATCCCTGCTGGACTTCACTAGTCACATTTCTACACTGTGAAAGATGACCACTGTAACCACTGTCCCTTCCAGTCAGCCAGTCTGCAGTCCAGCCCATTATATTCTGTGTAATTCTCTTTCCCTTAGCTTACTTATCAGCAGTCTATAAGAAATACTAATGAACTCTTTATTAAAATTGAGATGGGCTGCATCAGCATAATAGTTTGCTGACTAGTCAAAGAAGTTGATTATGTTTATTAAACGTGACATCCTTTGGCTGAAACCATGCTAAGTACAGAACATGGAAAGACAATTCTGCTTTTGAAATGCTTTTTTGAATTTCTTTTTTCATTCTGCAGAACTCTGAAGATCATTTCTGTATAAACCACAGAATAATATTCCTTGGATTCTATGATGTGAAAAATGAATCTGGTTTACAAAAAACACAGAATATGGTTTTGTGGTTTGTATTCTGCTTTCAAAATTTTATAATTCAGCTTCAAACAGAATTCTGTGAAAATAGGCGCAATTTCTGAAATTCCTTGAAATTCTGTCAGACGCAGAATTTAAAAATCCTGCTCAGCTCTAATGCTTAGAGAGGTGCTGGCAGCACCACTGACAGCCCTGTTCAATGAATCACTGGAAATGAGAGTGATTCCAGAGGACTGGAGGAGGTAAATAGTCCCTCTTTATAAACATGGGAGCAGGAAGGAGGCTGGAAACTACAGGCCAGTCAGGCTGACCTCAGTGGTGGAGAAAATAATGGAATCACTGCTAAAAGAAATGATTGTGGAATATCTTGAATCCAGCAGAGCACAGGATCTGAGGCAGCATGGATTCACAGTGGGAAGGTCATATCAAACAAATCTGATAGATTTCTTTGACTGGTGACCAGGGAATTAGATCAGGGAGGAACGGTGGATGTGGCCTACCTGGACTTCAGCAAGGTCTTCAATGCCATTCCACATAGGAGGCTTGTAAACAAGCTGGGCAGCCTGGGAGTGGGTCCCAAGGTGGTAAACTGAGTTAGAAATTTGTTGAGTAATAGCATACAGAGAGTGGTGGCAAATGGAGTTCAATACGAGGAGAGGAGGGTGACTAGTGGGGTGCCACAAGGATTGATTCTGGGGCCAGTCCTCTTTAATATCTTCATAAACAACATTGCAGAGGGGCTGGAAGGAAAGGTATGCCTCTTTGAAGATGACACTAAAATCTGCAATAGGATATACATTCCAGGAGGGGTGGTAAAAATAAGGAGGGACCTAAGTAAGCTTGAGGAGTGTTCAAGAGCATGGTAGCTAAGATTCAATGTGAGGAAATGCAAAATCATGCATTTGGGACACAGAAACCCAGATGAGGAGTATGTGAGGGGGAGATACTGACAGCAACCAAACAGGAAAGGGACCTGGGGTAATCATATCTGATTACCCAAAGTTGGCCAATCAATGTGTCATGGCTGTGGGGAGATCCAGTGGGATGCTGGAGTGCATAGGAGAGATATCACCAACTGAAAAAAGGAGGTGGTATACCACTGTGCAAATCATTGGTGAGACCTCATCTGGAGTTCTGTGGCCAGTTCTGAAGGCTGCATCTACAGAAGGGCATAGGCAGAGTAAAGTGGAACAGTTTAAAACATCCCTAGACAGATATATGGGTGAAAATAAGTGTACATTTTACCACTGAGAAGTGGCAAGTTGTATATAGGTTTATAACCTCCTATAGTCATAATATTACCTATGAACCTATAAAGGCAGTTTAGAGAAGGGCAACACAAATGGTGCAGGGTCTGCACCAAAAGTCATATGAGGAGAGACTAGAGGATTTCAATATGTATACCCATGGAAGAGGGGAGGGGGGATATGATAGAGACCTTCAAATACCTCTAGGGCATAAATAAGGTACAAGAGGATAGCATCCTTCAGAAAAAAAGATGTTCCAGAAGAAGGGGTCATGACATGAGGATGGAGGGGAGTTGACTCAGGGGTAATGTGAGGAAGTATTTTTCCATGGAAAGGGTAGTGGGTGCATGGAACAGCCTCCCAGTAGTGGTGGTGGGGGCAAAATCAGTACAGGAATTTAAGAATGCATGGGATAGGCATAGGGGAACCCTAGCAATAAGAAAGAGAGGGTAGAGCCAGAGATCAAGTAGGGCCTGCAGTTTCGCAGTAGGTAGGGAAAACAGGCAGACTAGGTGAGCCTATTGGTCCTTATCAGCCATCAATTTCTATGTTTCTGTATTGCTACGTTTAATGCAAAGTGATATCCTTGATGTTATGTTCTTTCTTCAAGGTGTCTATAATATCCCATATTATGCTTTCTATTACTTTGTCACTGAGGTTAAGCTTGCTGGTCTATAATTTGCTACATCTGTGTTATCTCCTTTTCAAGTTTAATTGCAGACTGCAAATCAAACATATTGTTAAAGCTTTAGTGGAGTAAAGCAGGAACTGGAGGTGTGTCAGGCTTTGAGCCAATGAGGTAACTGGAAATCAGACTTCAGCCAATGGTGGTTGATCTCACCAATAATTCAGGTTTTTCACTGGAAAGCGTACTTTTCAAGCACACTTCTGAAAAGTTTACTTTCCACTGGAATGCACACATTTCAAATGAGTTTTGCCATTCTAATGATAGTGCAGGGTTTTACCATTTTGATGACACTGTCCACCAATACCACTTTTCTGACTCTGTCTCCCACCTCCTGCCATGCCACTTCCTTTGGGGCACTGCTGGAATTACTGTATGGTACAGTCAGCATTAAACTTCAAAATGAGCTCATTGACACTGAGTTGTCATTCAGTTTCATAAACCCATTTTCCATGAGCTACTAACTCTAATTATGTGTGGTTCATAGCTCAGTGCTTGTGCTACGTACTGTAGTTGGATAATGAAGGTTTGTGCTTGGATACAGAGGCCAAATAGGTAAGTAGGACATGGCTCTTCAGATATGTAGCAGTTTGAGTTGATCTGTGCTTAGGCACTTGGAACATAATTATACAGTCAGTGCTTATAGTACAAGTGAGCTGGATGGACTTGTGCAAAGTGATTAGATGCTTGAGCTGATGAGTAACATTGTTATAGCTTAGTTTTGGTTTGGCCTTACTCTGTATCCCACCGTAAGGAATGTTTAGCCCAGTATTATGAGACCCCCCAAAAGTAATGATATCCATGATTGTTCAGTGTCCGACTGTTGAACGAGTCAAGTAGGATGTCACCCCTAAGACTGAGTAGCAGTATGATCACCTCCTCCAACTCTGGAGAGTGTGACCAGTAGCACGCAGGAGAGGAAAAACACCTTTGGGGGAAACCACTGAGGACCCATGGCTACTGACCTGCCCATCCTTCTGGGCATACTAAAGGAGAGTAATCCTAAATAATCTAATCGGCTAATCCGAACCCTAAAGTTGTAGAACCTAATCCAGAAATGGAGAACTGAAGACGTATTGAATTGTGACATGTCAGGTGAATAGAGCAAGCATCCATCTAGTAAACCCCAAGTTCAAGAATCCATGAGCAGGATGGAATGAAATAGAGTTGCATCCATGATTGAAATGAATTTGAAGTGAAGAGTCACAGGTGGTGAAGCACTCCAGCAGGTGAGGATGACTTCGCAGAGGAGCTCCAGGAATCAAGGCGCAGCATCCATGTCAAGAAGGAGAACTGATGAATCAAGTTCTGCATGGCAAGATTAGCAAATGAAGGCCGTGGCGAGGAAGCATAAGAACTGGCATTTGTTGTGTAATAGGGAGGATGGAGCAGTAGGAACCTCCAATCCAGAGAGGGGAAGCAAGCATTAAGTAGGTAGAGAACGTAGTGAATATGTAGAAGTAGGTCAGATGTATTTCCAGCTCACGAGGAGCGCAGTAGGTTGTAATTGTGAGTTAGTCGGGTTGACCTCTAGGCCCGATAAGGGCAAAGCAGGTAGTATGAGCAAAGCAGGTAGTATGAGCAAGAAGTATAAATAAGTGGACCTGTACATAGGTCAGTTGATGTAGTAAGAAAGCTGCATGAGCAGACGTAGTAGCAGGGAAGTAGTATTGCAAGATTAGGTAGATTATAAAGCGAGGGGGCATGAATAATGGTACGAGCAAGGAAATCAGAGCTTTGTGGATCCAAATGGTTGTGTAACATTGTTAACATCAATGTTTCAAGCCAGAATGATACCTTAGCTAGAACTGACTTGTGAGGAATATCCTGACGAGTCCTGAATAGTCGAGCTTAGGAGTCCAAGATGGCGATAACTGAAGAAGCTGAGCCAAATAAAGTAGTGTTGTCACAGGGTCCGAGAAGCGGTATAGCATAAATCAGGATAGTGAAGGTCTTCAGGAGAAGGTCAACTAAGTGTCTTAGAAAGAGTGAAGCAGTAGTAATTCCATACAGCTGAAGCGGCAGGGCAAAGCATCCAAGAATAGATGATGAATGTAGAAACATCCAGATGCGAGTCCATAGTAAAGGAGCTCCTGGGCTGGTTGACACGGCAGCAGGTAGGCGTATAGTAGAATGTGTGAATCTCCAGGCCCCGAGCTGGGCGAGGCAGGTGTAGAGTAGAAGCAGTTAAACCCCCCAGCCCGATGAGTGAAGGCAGGTCATAGAAGCAGGTGAATACGGTGCAGTAATATATAGGAACAAAGGACCTCCGGGCCCTTAGAGGCACAGGTCTGACTAAATGCGATGGCTAACCTCCAGCCCCACAGGGTGAGGCAGGTCGCAGAGCAGTGGTAGATAATGCAATGGAAATGTCGAACTGCATGCAATACAGAGGGTCATGTCCTGGTATGTAGAGATCGCAGTAAATATGCAAACATAGGTTAGATGGATGCCAGCTCATGAGGAGCGCAGTAGATTGTAATGGCAGGTTAGTATGGTGAGGTAAGTAAAGAGTGGCAGCAAGCCCCATGTAAGCTAGCATGCATAGCTGGACCACATGTAGGTCAGCTAGTAAGTGAGGTAGTAGCAAAATGAAGTGAAGCGACAAGATAGGCATCCAGGATAAGATGTAATCTCAAGTCGTACTCTAATTGACATGCTACGTAGGAGCACTGAGTAATATCGTAGATGGATGGAGGGGCAGAATAATCAAGTTGAGCAGCAGCATCCAGAACTAGAGTGGTAGGATTCGAGATGAGATGCCTGGAGTGTCCAGTCTCGATGGAGAAGCCCAGATGGTTTGCAAGAATTATTGGAGCAGGCTGAATCGATGATGGGGAGCATGGCTGAAGGGCATGGTAAGAGGCTAGAAGCTGAAGGCAAGAAAGTGACGAAGTTCAAATGCAGGTAGGATGTGCCACTGGACCACGTAGGTCAGCTGGTAAAGTAAATAGAGTGTGGCAACTGCACTTCCTCAAGGCTAGCAGTGGCAAAATCCCCAAATAGCAATGAAGAGCAGAGAAATGAGCCAGGCAAGCCCACGTGGCCGGCAGTAAGGCCAGACCTACGTAGTCTGGCGAAAGGAGAGTGTGAGTCAAGCTAAATCCCATGTAGGCCAGCAAGACTAGAGGCGCTGCCATGGGGCTGCCAGGCATGGAGTGTATCCTAGAGGGAGTAGAGTAAGCATAGCATGGTAAATGAAGAAGGACAACGATGTAGCAAGGGGAACGTGAGCAGTGAGGACCTCTGCAGGGACACCCAGAGACTAGAGGTGTATTTCATGCCATCCGATTCCCAGAATGAAGAATGATATGCTGTGGAAGGCAGCCAAGCAATGAGTAGGTAGAATGATTCCAGGTTAGTAGCAGGAATCAGCAAAATGGTCAACTGCAACCAGAGCAAGTGTATACCTACGAGTAGTACGAATGGTGCATAGCGCACTGAGGTACATCTGCAAATTGTGTTACTTCTCATAGGTGTATTGATATTGATAGTAATGTCAGAAGCATGACTGGATATGTTAACTGTTAATTTAGGCTAAGAGAAACATGAGATATCACTACTTAGGGCCCACTATCTGTAGCAATGAATGCAGTAAACAGAGCAAGTCTCCAAGCCATGGATGTTCTCAAAATCCACAACAGCTCTGCCGTTTGCACAGAAAGTCAATGACTGTTCTGTAGATAATGCTCCCAATCTCAGGTATCGCTATCAATGGAAGTAGAATAAACAGGTACGAGTATAGAAGGCTCAAGCAGGTAGCGCTGCGGCATTGTTGAAAGGGGGATCCATGAGCTGTAGTACAGCAGGAAATGTAGGCAGGAGCCCTGTTCAGCGATAGCGGGGAAATCAGTGGCGGTGCTGGATGGCATAGCATGATAGGAGCAAAATGGCCATGGAGATGTCCCCTTTTATGAGCCCGGTAGGTGAGTCACTGTCCATGGAGGTTACCAGTCTAAGGCATATGGAAAGTAGCAGGGTTCTGACTGGTAAGCAAGCAGAGTTGCAGCTGGATGAAACACACGGCAACAGGGAGTGGACGTCCGTAGCAGGGAGCATAGAGGAGGCAGGAGGTAAGCAGCAACGGCCCCCCCCCCAAAAAAAAGGTCAAACCAAAACTGAGCTAGGCGAGGGAAAAGAAAAACGCAGAAAAGCAAAAAGAAAAATAAAATACAATGGAATGGGGGGGGGGGGCAGGCAGGAAGGACAGAACGGAGAAAGCAGCCACACACCGGGACCGGAAACTAGTGAGTGCGACTTTCTCTAAGCAGAGCGGATGTGGCCTGCTAGCTTATACAGGATGTGGGGAGGAGCTCTTCCTCCACTTAACTTCAGGCAATAGCCTATCATATGTTAACATTTCTTATTCAGTATGTAATGAAGTGTAAAGCAGTTATCATTAACATTAATTTATATAAATTCCCACCTGTGGATGGCTCGACGTGCCTTTCCTGATCACCTATTTTACACAAATAATTAAATGGATAGTGGAGATTATGGCACATGTCCATACAGTACCTGCAGACTTCACTGCGTGTTAGAACATCCAACTAGAGATGCAGCGAATTTAAATTCCACCGGCGAAGTGAACACGAAGTGGGCACTTTGCATTGCCGAGTGGGCAATGCAAAGTACTCACTCCGTCTTGTCATTATCACTTCGCATTAATGTGGAATGACAATGCATAGTAAGGCGGAGTCATTGTTTTTAATGAACTTTGCGTTCCTCATTATGATTCTAAGTGATCCGCTTCGTGTTTCAGATTTGGCAGCCCCCCCACACATCACATGGCTTACAGTACTGTATGTCACATGCTGTTTAGCCAGGTAGGAAGGAACTGAGTCATACAAGCAGACACTTTCACTTTCTCCTGTGTAGACGGAGAGAGGGAAGTGTGTTTTGTGACTGCTGACACTTTGAGATCAGAGCGAGGAGGAGATTTAGACTGATTTAGACCCAACAGTTTTTTTAAAAGCTACATTTTTTGTCTTTTCTGTACTCTTTTTTACTTAATTTGTTCTTTCTTACCTTTATAAGTAGTTAGTTGTGTGTCTGTGTCTGTGTGACTGTGTGTGTGTTGTGTGACAGGGTGAATAGTGATGGTTTGAACTGAGGGAGTGCAGCAAGAGAGATGAACAAGAGTGAGGGAATGTCTGGGGTGGGGGTAGCTCTGGGAGAGCGTGGTACTGGTAGGCGTCGTACCATGTGTATGCATGAGGGGCATGGGCACCGATTCCTGTTGGACCGCTCAAAACTTCTGAGTGTCCCCTCCCCCGGAAGCAGGACCAGCACCGCCTTCTGACTCTGAGGCAGTTGAACCACCACCACCAGGTCCAGCACCAGGTCCTCTGGAGCAGGATGTTCCTGTTCCCCCGGGCCCAGGTGTGGATCCCATCCCTGTTCAGCACCATCACCAGCCGGCTGCCAGTTTATTTGGCCATCCACTGCCTGTGCCTGGTCCTCCCCGCACCTCAGTTGTTTGGTAATTTTTTGACTGTTTCGGGGCGGGGACAGCAGTGTGGTCAGGTGCCACCTATGTGAGGTGAAGGTGCACCGTGGCCCTCTGGGGGGCTCACCTGGGGACTGGGGGCCAGTGCACCCATATACTCAATCACCACCAGTTGGAGTGGCAGGCTGCCACACAACGGGCCATGCCTGCACCTGCTGGTCATTCTGTGGCTGAGGGTGCAGCTGTGCATGGCGGCAGCTCTAAGAAGAGGAGAGCCACAGCAACACCTGCTACTCCACCAGCACCCCACCACCACCACCAGCAGGTCTGCCTGTACAATGTGTGGACCCCAGAGAACTGCGTGTAACACAGGCTGACTTGGCAGTTCTCTGGAGTGCTGTCAAGGAGAACAATGAGAGGGAGAGTACTGTGGAGCAGTGGCTGGATCGCACAGAGAGACATCAGTTGCAAATTATGTCCAAGCTGGAACTTCTGCTGGATCACCATGGGATCCCACATTATTTTTGTTTCCTCACACCATGTGCCCCCCACACCTTCCTTGCTGTGCCATAAAATGTATTCCTCCACCATCTCTGACCCTTGCATGTAATTATGCCCTTTTATTGTTTTCTTCCGTATGCATGACACTTTGTATTCTGGCCCACTTCCTTCTGTTGTCTGTGTGTGTGTCAAGTGTGCATGCATGTGTGCGCTGTTTTGGTGCCTCATTAATGTTTACTTTCTGTCACAAAGTTTTTGTGGAAAAGCAGACTAAGCAGTGAAGTTATCCTGTGCTAAACTGCATGTGTATGTACTGCAGACCCTGTCCAACTTCTTGTAAACATATATATGCTGATTGCTGTCTGACTTGTTGCTGTGCTTATGGTATAATGAATAAAGATAAGAATATGTAACGTATATTTTATTAGGAGATCATAGCAACCAAAAATCCTGCTTTTCAACAAACCGTATCTAACAGACATGAAGTATTGCTGATGCACTCAAAATATTTCATGGTGTATAGACATTAAAAAGTCAGAAAATTATAAGGTCCAGTTCACTGCCACCATGCTGCACTACCACATTCCTTTTTTTCATTATTTGTTCTGGAATATGTCTTTCTAGTTTACACTGGCAGTGTTGATGTACACCATAACAAGACATGGTGCCAGCGGTAGCACAGTGCAGTAGAGTATACTGCAGGACCTGTTATATATTCTGACTTCAACATGTCTGTACACCATAAAATATTTTGGGTGTCTCTGCAATATTTTATGTCTGTTGAGTATGTTTTGTTTAAAAGCATGATTTTTTGTGCTATTATCCCTGCAAAGTCATGTGTGCACTGTGTCTGTGTGACAAGTGATTGAGGTGCACACTGGCCCAAGACATCTGAAAACATATAACTTTGCTGCCGTTGATGGTACAAATAAAAAATACAACATATATATTCTTATCTTTATTCTTTATACCATCATCATGAACAGTACAACAAGTCAGTATCATTCAGCATATATATATATATGTGTGCTTGATGCTGGACAGTGTCTGCACACACAGGAAAGTAGAAGGACTGCACAAATGTAGTTTAGCACAGTATAATTGCAGTGCTCAGTCCTGCTTTTTGACAAATACTTCACAATATCATGACAGAAAGTAAACATTACTGAGGCTCCAAAAATATTTACCAGACTCACCAGAATTCCCAGTCCCAAAATGCATCTGTCTTGTGTCCAGAAAATTGACAAGTGGTAAGAAAGAGAAATGGGAGCATAACATGAAATGCAAAGTCCCCCAGAATTAATGGCGCACTCAGTCATGCGCGCAGTGGTCACACAGAGTCCCCAGACTTTTTCTGCATCCCCAAAATACATCTGTCTTGTGTTCAGAAAATTGACAAATGGTAACAAAGTGAAATGGGAGCATTACAGCACATACAAAGTTCCCCTGAAGTAATGGCACACTCAGTCATGCACGCAGTGGTCACACAGAGTCCCAAGATTCTTTCTGTATCCCAAAAATGCATCTGTCTTGTGTCCAGAAAATTGACAAGTGGTAACAAAGTGAAATGGGAGCATTACACCACAAACAAAGTCCCGTCAGAAATTATGACCATGAGCGAACTGTTGCTTGTCCAATGTGTGCTGCGATTCCCACAAATGCGAATGCTATCATCTCTACTGGATGAAAGGATGCTCTTTGTCTGTACACTAATAGTAGCCAAGGTGAGTTGAGATATATATATATATATATATATATATATATATATATATATATATATATATATATATATATAGATAGATAGATATTATGGTAGCACGTGTAGTTACCATAGTTAGGGTTGAGGAGCCATTTACATGTTAAACCTAAGATTTTGCACCTTAATAACTTTGCAACCGTTCAATGGATTTGCCTGAAATTTGGAATACATGATCAACAACCATACACCTTGAGACTTGCCAAGATTTGTATCAGTCAGATATACAGCTGCGGAGTTATTAAGCATGATCTGCGCACACGTTTACACTATTTGGTGAATTCTTTGTCGTTGCCTACAGGTCGCACGTTTTGCGCCAGTGGTCCGACATTTTCAGAGAACGTGCGGTCAGGTCTCCAATGTGCATTTTGAAGATTTCGTGAAAAAATATTAAACAGTTCAAAAGTTATTCAAAAAACAATTTCCCATTATAAGTCAATAGAAAAAGTTAAACGTTCAAAAGTGTCACAAATGCAGTTTTTACTTTCGCAAAAGGCCCTTTTACTGTCGCAAATCTACCATTTTGTTTTCAGTTGGTGATGTGAAAAATGCTTGGCATTTAAATTTAGGACCCTCTAGCAACCTAATTATTTTTGTATTCACCTAGTCGGACCCTGAGGATGCTAGGCATGTCTTTATTTTGGGGTAAAACACCCCAGAAATTTGTTTTTCAAATTTCTGGAAAAAGTACTTTCGCAAAGTACTTTTGCACTTGCGACACTGTCGAATGAATTTGCGAAAGCTTTCGCAAAGTTCGACAGTACTTTTCTAGGCTGTGGGAAAATGACAGCAATTCTTTGCCACCCTGCTGCAAAAGAACGGTTTGGTGTTTTGGGCTGAAATTTGGAAGGAATGCAGCCAACAACTCACAGATGTGCCTTTCACTGTTTTGCTGAAAACATATTACACGGCAGCAAAGTTACGGCACTCCAAAGTTGACACTTTTTTACATCGGATAACATTATGGTGTCTGCTACATTACAGGAATCCTTTGCCACCCTGCTGTAAAATAATGGTTTGGTCTTTTGGGCTGAAATTTGGAGGGAAAAAAGCCAACATCCCGCAGATGTGCTTTTTAGTGGTTTGGTGAAAAAATATTACAGGGTGGCAAAGTTATGGCACTCCAAACTTCTCTTTTTTTCCCATAGGATAACATTATGACATTCACCGCGTCTTTCAGGGCCCGTATCTCAGAAACAGTGCAAGATACGAACCTTTTGTCGGAAAAATGCAATGGTGGCTAAGTGCAAAACTAGCCAGGAAACTGATAATTCATATGACTTTTAATTTTTTTTTCTACGTCGTACAGTTTCAGACATATAAGCAATTTAGTATTCCAACTCCTCATTTTCTGCTCCGAGACTCATTATGATGCATACATTCTTTGTACTCACTGTCTTTCTCTATGCAGCTTTTGGGGAAAACCAGCCTGTGCGCTTACATTACTGCTACCCTTACCACTTCTGCTTGCGATTCCGTAACCGTTTCACTTACTGTTCCCATCTACGGCACCATGTGCGTTACCCTTCGCATTTTCATTTGCACTTGCATTTGCATTTGCATTATTTTAACCATTTGTGTCTACAGTACTGTTTATCTTTCTGTTTTGCTTTGCCTCACCATGCGCATTACCATTTGCGTTTGCGGGCTACCCACCGCCGCATTACATTCACTATTTCAAATTATCATTCTCAAAAAGAAGGGAAATTAGAGGCAAAAACTTTCCTTAATGTATTAGTTGGAGTTGTTCCACAGTGACAAAAGTGAGAAATTTGGTTGTTGGGGAAAGCCCCCTTGGACCCCCACCCCCACTACCGGCATCGGGTACGTTGGGGTTATAGGTCCCAACTCTCACCCCATTCTCCTATATACCTCTGCTTTTTCACACATCTGATGGGGTGAGAGTTAGGGCCAGCAACCCCAACGCCACACCTTGATGCCTAGGGGTGGGCAGGGGGTCCAAGGGGCTTTCAACCCAACACTAAATTTCCTCGCTTTGTCACTGTGGAACAACCCCAACTAATGCATTAAATGGATTTTTGCCTCTATATATATATATATATATATATATATATATATATATATATATATATATTATGGTAGCACGGTAGTGCTAACATAGTTAGGGGTTGAGTAGCCCTTTTAAGGTTAAAGGGTCAAACTTTGCACCTTAATAACTTTGCCACCATTCAACAGATTTGCCTGAAATTTGGAAGGCATGATCAAGAACCATACATCTTGGGATCTGTTGACTTTTGTATTGATCAGATATACAGCTGCAGAGTTATTAAGTGAGATCTGTACCCGCATTTACGTTTTTTGTGAATTCTTTGCTCGTGCCTACAGGTCGCACGGTTTGTGCGACCGGTCCAAAAACTTCAGAGAACATGCAGCTGGGGTCCCCAATGTGCTTTTTGAAGATTTTGTGAAAAAATATTGAACAGTTCAAAAGTTATTCAAAAAACAAGTTGTCATTATAAGTCAATGGGAAAAGTTAAAACATTCGACAGTGTCGCAAATGCACTTTTTAGTGTCGCAAATGGCCCTAGTAGTGTCACAAATCTGCCATTTTGTTTTCAGTTGGTGATCAGAAAAATGCTTGCCATTTAAAATTGGGACCCTCTAGGAACACAATTATTTTTGTGTTCACCTAGTCGGACCCTCAGGATGCTAGCCATGTCTTTATTTTGGGGTTAAACACCCCAGAAATATGTTTTTAAAATTTCTGGAAAAAGTAGTGTCGCAAAGCACTGTCACACTCATGACACTTTCGTGAATTCATTTGCAAAAGTGTCGTGATCTGTGACACTATTTTGCAACACTATGCCCAAAATAACAGGAATTCTTTGCTACCCTGCTGCAAAAGAACGGTTCGGTCTATTGGGCTGAAATTTGGGGGGAAGACAGCCAACATGCCACAGATGTGACTTTTTGTAGTTTGGTGAAAAAATATTTGAGGGCTACAAAGTTACAGCACTCCGAATTTGACACTTTTTCCCATAGGATAACATTACGGCATCCGCCACATTACAGGAATTCTTTGCCACCCTGCTGCAAAATAATGCTTTGGTCTTTTGTGCTGAAATTTAGAGGGAAAAAAGCCAACATCCCACAGATGTGCCTTTTGGTGGTTTGGTGAAAAAATATTACAAGGCAGAACAGTGACGGCACTCCAAAGTTGACACTTTTTCCCGTAGGATAACATTACGACATCGGTCGTGCCTTTTGGGGCCCGTATCTCAGAAACAGTTCGAGATACGGACTATTCGTAGTAAAAATGCTTAGCCCCCCCAAATGGGAGCTAAATATAAAACTAGCCAGGAAAGTCATAATTCATATGAAATTTACATTTTTTTTCTGCGTTGTACGGTTCCTGAGATATAAGCAATTTAGTATTCCAAGTCCTCATTTTCTGCTCTGAGGCCCATTGTTATGCATACATTCTTTGTTTTCACTGTGTTTTTCAATGCACTTTTTGGGGAAAAGAGGGGTGTGCCCTTTCATTACTGTGCCCGTTGGCATTTCTAGTTGTGTTTCCATTCGCGGCCCTGTTCCCGTCTACGCCACCGTGTGAGTTACGGTTTGTGTTTTCATTTGCTCTTGCATTTCCGTTTCTGTTTTGTTTGGCGTTATTGTTGCTGGTACTGTTGCCATTTGCATTTGCAATTGTGGTACCGTGCCCGTGAGCGTTATGGTTTGCGTTTCTGTACACGCTTGTGATTGTGTTTGCGTTTCTGTTTCCTTTGGCATTACTGTTGCTGTTTCCGTTATCATTTGCATTTCGAATTGCGGTACCATGACTGTGCGCATTAAGGTTTGCTTTTCTGTCTCCTTTGGTGTTATTGTTGCTGTTACCATTAGCATTTGTATTTAATACTGGTACCGTGAATGTGTGCATTACCAGTTAGCGTTCGTCGTTCCATTGCATCTCTATTTCCATCACTGTTCGCTATGGCGTCACTTTGCGCTTACATTTCTATTACCGTTTGCATTACCATTTATGTTTGCGTCACCACATGCGTAACCATTTGTTCTTGCATTTGAGTTGCACTTACTGTTACTATGGCACACAAAATCATGTGGTGTCGGGCCCCGTGCTCCCACCACGGCATTCCATTCACTATTCATAGTCCTCATTCTCAAAAAGAAGGGAAATTCATGGCAAAAAACTCTGTTTAATGCATCAGTTAGGGTTGTTCCACAGCCAAAAAAGTGAGGAAATTTGATGTTAGGGTTGAAAGCCCCCCTTGCACCCTCCCACCCTGCCTCCCAACCGGCATCGGGGTGTGTGTTGGGGTCGTCGGTCCTAACTCTCACCCCATTATCCTATACTTCACCAACTCAGCTTGTTTACACATGGAATGGGGTGAGATTTAGGCCAACGACCCCAATGCACACCTCTGATGCTGGTTGGGGGGTCTGGGTGGGGAGTGCAAGGGGTGCTTTCAACCCTAACATTGAATGGTGGTAGTCCAGGGGGAAGACAAATTCATTCTCTGTGGTGGCAGTGGCTAACATCAGTCTCGATGGTGGTGGTGGTGGTGGTCCAGGGGGGCAAACAAACTCATCCTCTGTGGTGGCAGTGGCTAACATCAGTCCTGGTGGTGGTGATGGTCCGGGGGGGTAGACAAACTCATTCTCTGTAGTGGCAGTGGCTAACATCAGTCCTGGTGGTGATTGTGGTCCCAGAGGGCAGACAAACTCATTCTCTGTGGTGGCAGTCTGATTCCAGGGGGGCACACTGCCTTTTAACAACTTCAGTTAAAACCTGCAAACATTAACCACATCATCATCCTCATAAAGAAAGCTGCCCTCACAGTCATCTATGTCTGAAGTCTGACCACTGGGAAATTCTTTCTCCATTGTGTCATCATCTCTGTCAGTGGTGGGCTGTTTCATGTTGCCCCTGCCAGTGCCACTAGTGTGGTCAATTTCTACATCACCAAAACCACCATGACTAGGCCGGGGTATGAATACCGAGGTTGCAGTCAGTGCTTGTATGTGCCTCTCATTCATTTTTATGAATGTTAGCAAACTAACATTTGCAGGAGAGAGGTCTGTCCAACGATCCCTGACTATTGCACATGCTGAGCTGAATACCCTCTCGACACTTACACTGGAGGGTAGGCATGTGAGGTACTTCAGTGCCACTACAGTCATCTCTGGCCATTCACTGACCTTTCCGCTCCAGTATAAACAAGGATCATCAGTTATTGACAGATGCCTGTTTTCAGACAAATATGACTCAACCATTCTCTGTGCCTCAATAAGTCCAGTGGTTGATGCATAATCCTGTTCTCTGGAATCATTTATTTCACAAATCCCCACTTGTGATAAAGCCTCCCAAAGTGGGTTGATGCCAACCACTTTGGATGACAGACCACCTGGAACTGTAGTCCTCTTCCCCTTACAGGATATGCTTGATGCTCCTCCAGGTGCACCTTCAGCCGGATTATGCTGCTGAGGTTTGCTGACCTTGGCGCATTACCACTGTGCCCCATGAACCAAGCACACCAGTTGCCCACTGACATTTTTTACCTGCTCAGGCCCTCCCTCCAGTACTGAGGCAATTCCACATTTTTACCATGGGTCCAGCATTGTTGCTATGGCAAAGTTGTCACTACGATGAATACTCAAAATGTAACGATTCTAGTCGAATACTGTCAGCATGTGTTTCAGCAACATACTGCTAGCACTGTCTCCTGCAACATCAAGGCCATGCTGTACATTCACCAATGTCTGCCTCAGCACCTGCAGCAGTGGAATTGATTGACTAAGAGTCAGGCTCGCCACGCACTGCCTGTGTGGCATGTTCAAAAGGCCGCAAAATTGTTATTACAGAGTCCATGAGGTGCCACTGTTCAGTCATCATTGACATGGAAGCCCCGGAACTGTCACAGCTAGTGTGTATCACAAGATATTCTGAGATGGCTTTGTATTGTTCATACAACCTCTCTGCCATGTATAAAGTGGAGTTTCACCTGGTGTAAACTTCCAGCTTCAAGCGGTGCTGAGGGAGGCTGTTTCATATCTGTAACTGTCGAAGTTGGTCATGGGCCTTTGCAGATCTTGAAAAGTGAGAACAGATGCAGTGTGCAACTGTCAGCATTTCCTTTACATCAGGGTGCTGCAGAAATTCCTGCATACAAGATTTAAACAGTGGGCCATGCATGAAACACGAAAAAAGCCACCATTCGTGATGCATTTCACCACATTTGACTCATTGTCACTTGCTATGGACCCAGTTCTCAGGGACAGGGGGTTCAACCACTGGTCAATTTCAGTCAATACCACATCCAACATGTTTTCACCAGTGTGTGAACAGGTTGCGTTGTGCATAGCAATAGTTGCATGCTGTCGAATTTGTGGAGGATTGCTACCATGACAATCCACCTTACTGCACTGATTATTCACACTACCAACATCACAAACAACCCTATGCCCAATGTGCAGTTATACACAAATATGAACTCCCCACTGTTTTGCCACTTGTCCACATATCCATACTGTTTTGTCACTTGTCCACATATCCATACTTAAATGAGTTTGTCATCATCACCTGTGCAACCATCTTCATCAAACGTCCACACTCCACCTCCTGCCATTCAGTCTGACCTCTGTGGTAGGGAAAGTGATGGAGTCACTTCTGAAGGAAAGAATAGTTGAGTACCTAGAGGCCAGTGTAGCACAGGACCCAAGGCTGCATGGGTTCACAGTGGGAAGGTCATGTCAGATGAATCTAATAGATTTCTTTGACTGGGTGACCAAAGCAGTAGACCAGGGAGGGGCTGTGGACATGGCCTACCTAGACTTTAGCAAGGCATTTGACACAGTCCCACACAAAAGATTAATAGTCAAATTAACCAGCCTGGGAATGGGACCCAGGGTGGTAGCCTGGGTAAAACATTGGCTGGACAACAGGACACAGAAGGTAATTGTAAATGGAGTCCACTCTGAAGAAAGGGGGGTTACTAGTGGGGTACCGCAGGGTTCAGTATTGGGTCCAGTCCTTTTTAATGTCTTCATCAGTGACATTGCAGAGGGACTGGAAGGAAAAGTATGCCTTTTTGCAGATGACACAAAGATCTGCAACAGGGTTGATACACAAGGAGGTGTGGAAAGGATGAAAAGGGACTTGGCAAGGTTGGAGGAATGGTCAGAAGTATGGCAGCTAGGATTCTATGCAAAGAAGTGCAAAATAATGCACCTGGGAAACAAGAACCCAGGGGAAGAATACACAATGGGTGGGAGGTAGTAACAACAACAAAAAAGGAAAGGGACCTGGGGTAATCATATCAGATGACCTTAAGGTTAGCAAGCAATGTGAGAAGGTAGTAGGGAGGGCTGGGGGTATACTGGGATGTATAGGAGAGGCATCATCAGCAGAAAAAGAGAAGTTGTTATCCCTCTGTACAGACAGTTGGTGAGACCCCATCTGAGTACTGTGTCCAGTTCTGAGACCCCATCTCCACAAGGACATAGACAGGATAGAGGCAGTCCAGAGGAGAGCAACTAAAATGGTGCAGGGTCTGCAAGAGAAGCCGTATGAGGAGAGACTAAAGGAGCTTAATATGTATACCCTTGAGGAAAGAAGGGAGAAGGGGACATGATAGAAACTTTTAAGTACCTCAGTGGAATCAACAAAAACCAAGAGGGTAGCATCTTTCAGAAAAAGAGACTTGCAAGAACAAGGGGACACAATTTAAAGATAGAAAGAGGGTGGTTCAGGGGCAATGTGAGGAAGTATTATTTCACAGAGAGGGTAGTGGATGCATGGAACAGCCTTCCTGAGGAGGTTGTGGGGTCTAAAACTGTAGGAGAATTCAAGAATGCATGGGACAGACATAAGGCAATTCTTGTGGGGGGTAGGAAGAAATAGGCTGTTGGTTAACTAGGATCTGCGGCCTATCCTGTAGGTAGGGAAATGGGCAGACTAGATGGGCCTAGCGGTCCTTATCTGCCATCAAAGTCTATGTTTCTATGTTTCTATGTTTCTATGGCACTCACCCTCATTGGGTTGTTGCTGGCGTTGGGGTTGGTTCTTGACACACCCCCGTTCAGCGTCCACCACCCTCTGCTGCTGCACCATGATCCTCCTCCACTCTGCCATGCCTGTGGGAGATAAAAGGAGAGAAACACATCAGTACAAACCCAAAGCATATTCCCCCTGCCCCAATGTGTGTGCCCACCCACCCAGCCAGACCCATCCATCCCATACCCTGTAAACATCGCCACAGCCAACCCTAGACCATCCCTCCCCTATGTGCTGGACACATTAGACAGTGTTACCCATATGGACCATACAGGTGTGTACATGAATCACCCACCTGGATGAGGCACCATGCCCATCCTGGCACGCGACTGCAGATGTGCCAGTATCTCCGGTTCCCTCCGTCTCAGGTCCCCATACCGGTGCCTGCACTGCTCAGCCATCCTCCCGCGGCCAGTGGCTGCTTCCAGGTCATTGGCCACCTCTAGCCAGACCTGGGTCCTGGCCCTGTCCAGTGGCACCTCAGCAAACAGTGGGCCATAGGGTGGCTCCACAATGGCCACTAGGTTGGCCAGCTCAAGGGCACTCCACTGTGGGGCTCTCCTGCATGCCATCTCTAGTGCTATAGTAGGCAATATGGCGATCCGCAGCATGGAAACCCCACGTGGAAGTGCTGCGTAATACATCGCCACCATTCCCTATCATGCTGTCGGTACAGTGCCGCCATTCCCTATTGCGCTGTCACCGAATAGCGCGATAGAGCCGCAGACATGCCAGATGTATAGCACCAAGGGGGCAAAGGTCGGGCACAGGGTCATGGGTCTCTGGCGCAAGGCCACGCACAGCGCCATCAGACGTCTATGCGACTAGCGCGATTGGTTGCCTGTGTGCCATCGCCACAGCGAACTATTGCGCAGTTGTGCCATAGCGCCATATAGTGACCCTCACCGTAGTGCCACTGGCACAATAGTGGCCATGCCCTGAATTGCCTACCGTGCACAGCACATCATCAGCACGGCAGACACCTGTGTAAGCTACCTGGGCATGTGCAGTGCAGTGTACTACGCAGCCACAGAACTGCGCCATTGGCTCAGCACATTCAACACAATTGCGCAAAGTGCAACAGCGCGATATTCAGCCATTATATGCAAATCATCCGATCAGCCATTCAATGGCTCAGCATCGTGATTTGCATCTCATTAAAGTTGCTCCACACCTAATTTGCATGGATTGCACTATAAAAATGCGACACTGTTCTGCAGTGGCCATATTCGGTTACTGCAGTTGATAGGTGAGTTGCATGCTGTGTGTTGTTCTGGACTGTGGTCTCAGGGACTTGCTTTTTACTGCACAGTCACAGGTAACCACTGTCACCCATACAGGCTGAATAATGACCGAGCGAGGACCGGGTGAGGAGGACGATGGTGGGCAGAAGAGGAGGCCTAATTTTACTAAGGCTGAGACGGAGGCACTCTTCGAGGCCTACCTGGATCAGGAGCCACTGCTCAGTGGACGGCGGGGCACCCCTCAGGCCCATGCTGCTGCATGGGAGGGGGTGGCACATGCCGTCAACCTGCACGGCAGCCACCAGCACTTTGTGCAGGAGTGTAAGAAGAAGATGGGTACCGAGAGGAGGAGGGTGAAGGAGAAGGTGGCTGCCATCAGGGCGGCACGTGCTGCAACAGGCGGGGGCCATCCGGAGGTGGTGCAGCTGACTCTGGCAGAGGACAGGCTTGCTGCAAGCATGCAGCACAGTGCCATTGAGGGCGTTCCAGGAGGTGGCTTCCAGACAGGTGGTAGCCCATCACTGCATGGTATGTCATGGTCTGTGGGGGGGCGTGAAGGTAGATCACATGCACTATCGTGTCCTTAATTTCTGTTACAGATCCTGCGAGTCTGCAGGGGTCAGCGGTGGAGGGCCTGTCCACTGCAGAAAGCCATCTGGAGTTGGAGGAGGGACCATCCACCTCTGCAGGTAGCCAGTGTGCATTGCAACAGTGTGCACACCTGGCTGCCAACACTAATGTCATTGAGACAGGTGTGGGGGGTGCCCTTCCTGTGTCTCAGTGGCCTGGCGTCCAAGCATGACAGCATGCTGTGGCTGTGGCTGTGGCACAGACCTGCACCATTGATGATGCAATGACCATTATGGGCCTTGACATGTGTGTGTCATGGAATGGACACACAGCAGGCCAGCTCATGCCCATGGACCTGGCTGGTTCTGACGTGTGTGCCAGCACATCAGCACAGTCCCAGGCTGCACCTGTCAGCACCGGTGGGGCAGCACCGGTGGCTGTGCAGGTCACTGGCACTGTTGCGGCCACAGCAGTGGAACAACTGATCCCTTGGGCACAGCAGGTGGAGGGGCAGCAGCAGCAGTCACCCACCGGGACTGGGGGTACAGGGTTCAGCGGTGGCATATGTGCACCACCTGTGGACTTGCCCATACCTGGTTCTGGTGAGCAACACCCACCCTCAAGGGGTGCTGAACATCAGGCCCTTCCATACCCTAAGGGACAGGTTGCCGATGTGGTAGACGACCTCTTTGACGAGCACACCCGCCTGCTGCAGGCATCAGTACAGCAGCAGATGCAGCTTGCAACATCTGTGGAGGCACTGTGTGTGGCTCTGGAGTGGGTCAAGGAGCGACACTGCAGGGACACCGAGAGGATCCTGTCACGGATTGACCATTTGCGGGTGGATGTGACCGCTGCCATTGACAGGCTGACACAGGCATTGGTCACTGTCGTGGCCACATTGGGCACACAGTCAGGTGCCCCTGTGTCACTCACACCGCACAGTTCGCTATCCACTCCCTGTTCCCAGCATCGTGTGACACCCACCCTGTCAATGCTGGGTTCAGCTGTGGGCATCCCGAGCACTCCTGGTGCAGGTATGTTCGGTGTGCTGCAGACACCTGTGCGGGCACGGTCACATTCACGCAGTGGAACCCCTGGTGGACCATCGGTTCCACCCCATGGGGCCCGTGCTCAGCCTGCCAGTGCTGCTGGGTCTCGGTGGGGCCGCCCATGCATCCCAGGCAGACGTGGCACTGTGCTGCAAGACTGAGCTGTCTCCCAGTGCGGGCCCTGTCTGGTGCTGCCCTGTGTGCAATGTGTGTTTTGGTGGGTAGTGCACCGGTGGGTGCCCAGCCCTACACGCAGACACATGGACCACCTGCACACCCTCCCAACTGCTTTCCACAGGTGCGTGTGCATGATGATGCCTGCATTGCGCTGTACACCAAAGTGCGATGGTGCCCAGCATCTGACACATGCACATGGACAGTCAGTGGATGTGGTGGCCTGTGGACATGTGTGTTTTTAGTGTCTGTGTTCCAGCTCTGTTTTGCACCTGACCCCTGTGCACTTTGTGCCTATTGTGTGTGTGTGTGTGTGTGTCCGTCCATGTGGCGTGTTACTGTTCACCCCTCCCTGGTTGTATGTGTGTGCTTCTGTGCCCTGTCACTTCCCTTGCCATCATGCGCCCCTGTTGTGTTTCCCTGTGTGTATGTGGGTTGTGCCCTAGCCACTGGTGGTTGCTCATGGCCTCGTGACTTACCCGTGTTGGCTGAAGTGCTCCTCTGTGATGGTGTCCCGGTGCAGCTGGGCCAGCCGGATCAGTCGGGGGTCCTATCATCCAAGGGGGGGGCTGCCCATCCCCATCATCACCGGCGCCACCGTCGTCCCCATCGCTGTCCCCCTCTTTGATCTGTATGGCTATCCCACAGTCTTTGGCCATGTTGTGCATGGTACAACAGGCCAGGAATATCCCACAGGCCTTTCAGGGACTATACTGTAGGGCACCGCCAGAGGTGTCCAGGCAATGGAAACGCGCCTTCAGCATCCCAAACACCCGCTCAATGATGTTGTGTGTGGTGGCATGTGCCTCATTGAATCGTTGCTGCGATGGGGTCATGGGCCGCCGGTAGGGTGTGAGCAGCCAGGGACAGAGTGGGTATCCACTGTCACCTGTGTGGAGATAGTGGAGGTTAGTGTCTTGTTCAGGCTCAGACTACCCTCAAACCCTGTGTGCCACACTCCATGGCACCTGTGGCTTACCCCCTTGCCTACAATTTGTCAGTTCTACATGCATACTCACCCACTAGATGTCCTGTGGGGATGTCCCCACTCTCGAATTGATGGCACAGTGCCGACTGGTACCATATGAATGAATCATGTGCTCCCCCAGGGTGCATGGCACAGACATTGATGATGCACCCACTGGCATCACACACCACCTGGCAGTTGGCACTGGCATATCCCTTCCGTTTCATATAGGTGGCCCCATCAGGGCCAGGTGCTGTGCGAATTGCCACATGGGTGCAGTCTATCACCCCTAGCATGCCAGGCATACGTGCTACCCTGTGGAACTCCTGTATGTGTGCTGTGTGCTCTGCCGCGGTGCTGGGGAAATGGATGTACTCCGCAGCATGTGGCAGCAGTGCGCTGAGGAATTGGGTGAGGATACGTGACGTGGCCGACTGTGTTATGCCTGTGGTGTCCCCTGTTGGTCTCTGGAAGGTACCAGTGGTGAGCTAGCACATGCAGGCTGTTACCTTTGTCTCCACTGACAGAGCATGACTCCGTCGTGTGGGTGCCTGCATCACATCACTGCACAGCTCACAGAGCCGCTTCAGTATTGCCCTGTTCAGGTGGTACCAGCACACAATCTCGACATCTGAGTACAGCTCAAAGCTGGTGCGGGCTTGGTACTGCCTGTTGGGGGCGTACCACCGACGGACCCTTCCACGGCCACGTCCCCCTGCAGCATGCCTTCTCACCCCCCTCATTACAGCTTCCATGTAGAAGGTGGCACTGTCCATGTCCCTGGCTTGTGTTCCCCCTGGCTGTTGTTGCTTTGTTCCTTCCCCGCTGTCCTGACTGCTACCTCCACTGCACCAGGTACACCTACTGGCCTTTGCTCACTGTGGCCTTACACACCTTTCCTTGCCCCTATTCTGTCCTCTTGTTTCCCTGGCCTGCCCTCTTTGCCCTTCTTGATCTGTCTCTCTCCCTGCCTCATGTGGCTTCCCTGTAGCGTTCTTGCGCATCTTTCTTGCTCCTTTTTATTTTGGCTCATTTCCGCTATGGCACAACATCTGCGTGATCCACTGTTGCGCATTGCTCAAGTCTTTGAACATCGCACTGCACACTTTATGCATGGTTCCACCCACTTCAGTTATGCATGCCTTCATTATCATTGCGCTGTTGCTCAGCATGTTTTCCGTGGTGCAACTGCCTCCTGCTGAATATCACAGAATGGCGCATTTTCTGACTTGCGCTGGTGCAACCCTATTGGCATTGCGCAACCCTTTTGAATATCCAGCCCCTGGTCTGCACCATATTAAAAGGAGTGCTCCTTTTATTATCTCAGGCATGAAAAAAAGTACTAAAGCAGACTCAAATACTGGAAAGAATAGTATCATACAAGTCAGCATGTAAGTAAAGTTGCAATGTAAAATAGCATAAAAAAGTATAGGTCAAAATTTTCAACAGATTGTTGCACTGCTGCTTTAAAGAGATTCACCAAGTTACATGGTTTTGGATGGTATTGCACCCAATATATTGGTGCCTAACCTCCAAGGGAATCTTTGTTGCTCTACATGTCCTTAAATAGTGCAATACTTTTCTGGCAAAAACGTTAGTAATTTTGGTAAACCGGGTCCCGGAGGACTTCCTGTTCTGAAGAGTCGCCCAAGTTCCACCCCCATGCTCAGCAACATTGTGGTGAAATGTGGGCACATTTCGACTAACAAGAGCCTTGTTAGTGGAAACATGCCTACGTTTCACCACAAACTGACCATTATAACATAAATAAACATTTGGAAAGCTGCCGGCCATTCACTATAATAAAGCATTCCCCCGTGCTCTCCCTGACATCATGTCATAACATTGCTGAGCGCAGTGGCAGAACTTGGGTGGCTCTTCAGTACGGGAAGTCCTCCGGGACCCGGTTTACCGAAATTACAAGCATTTTTGCCAGAAAAGTATTGCACTATGGAATATAAGGATATGTGGAGCAAGAAAGATTACCCTGGAGGTAAGGCACCCATATAAGGAGTATGTATGACTGCATGTGCATGTATATATTTAAAGGGAAGCAGTCAGCAACAGGAGCTACTGCGTCCTGCCCAGTGCAAGGCTTACCCTTCAGTTAAGCCTTTTAAGTATGTTGCAGCGTTTTTCTCATGCAGCAACATACTTTATTTTAATAAAGAAAGGTCAGCGCCCCAGAAGGATGGTGGATGCTATGGGGACCCCATTATGGGTAAAGGAAAGGTGCGGCAGAGATGCACCATGCTCTTCAGATACTTTTGTATTGAAATGCATGGTGCATCGCAGTTGCACCTTTACACGTAATGGAGCCCCCATAGCATCTGCCATACTTCTGGGTCACTGACATTTCTTTAGTACAATAAAGTATGTTGCGGCATGAGAAAAATGCTGCAACATACTTAAAAGGCTTAATCAGAGGGTAAACCTTGCAGGGGGCAGGTTGCAGGCACTCTTGTTGATGACTGCTTCCCTTTAAACTAATACTGTGGCCTTCCCTCTGTCTGGTATTAAACAAACAAAACATAAAACAGTACAGCAGTGGGGGGGAGGTATGCAGAAAACAAAACCTAATGCTCAATCCCATGATGTTCCAGCAGCAGATGAAGCATCAACACTATTTGCAGCTGCTCTTGCTCGATCTGCTCCATCTGCTGCTGGAGAGCACCCATCCTGTGATTGCTGTTCTCCATCGCAGCCCACAGCAGTGCTATTTCTGACTGCATTGCAGGCATTTGTGGCAGGGTCCACTGCTGCGGGAGGAAAGGCAGGTAGTGGTGGTGGTGAGGGTGGTGCTAGTGGCAGTGGTGTGGGTAGTGGTAGAGCAGCAGCTGCTGCTTTGACCCTCCTCCTGCTCTGGCAATGCACAGCAGCAGCACCCGCTGCCACTGCCACAGAAGGGCCAGCAGGTGGAGGCCTGGCCTGTTCTGTGACAGCCTGCCACTCCACCTTGTGGTGCTTAAGCATGTGTGTCCTCTGGCCCCTAGTCCCCAGATGTGTCCCCCAGGAGTCACGGCACACCTGCACACCACAAAGCAGTACACCACAATGCTCCTGCCCCCCCAACACAGTTGAAAAACTGCCAGACTATCGAGCTGCAGGAGGGACCAGGCACAATAGGGGCAGATGTATTGCTGGCAGCACTGTCACGCACCTGTGGGGGCTCCACCTGCTGCTGTGGAGTGGGAGGTAGTGCTGCTGGAGCTCCTGCAGCTGGTGCAGGTGGTGGTGGTGGTGGCGGACTTGCTGGATGTGGCAGTGTCACTGGTGGTGCTGCTGCTTCTGGAGGGGGGACAGGATCAAATAATCAGGAGCGGTCCAGTGACACCCACCCATGCTGACTCATGTGTCCACATTCCCTCTGGCCACCATGGGCCACAGACTGTCCTGGTCCATAACCCAACAAACTCTCCTTCCCTCTCCACTTCCACGCGTCACGCAGTGATGACGACCGACTTCACACACAGTCACAGACAGTCTCACACACGCACACACACACACACACACACACAGTCACACACAGACACACACACACACACACTTGCACAAAACAAAACTTATAAAACAAATAAATCAGTCACAAAAAAATAACTCACAAAACAGTACAACAAAAACTAAAGAATTAGCTTTTAAAAATGTTGTTTTTGAAGTTTAAGAAAGCAACTAATAAACACTCCTCTCCTACACTATCCTTCCTCCTTCTACCTCTGCAAAGGAGAAAGTGAAAGTATCTGCTGGTATGACTCACTTCCTTCCTGCCTGGCTAAAACATGTAACTTGCAGTACTGTAAGCCATGTGATGTGTGTGGGGGCTTCTAAAGTGCCTATTGTTGTCATTCACGCCTTACTTTGCTTTTAGGTGGAATAACAATGCTAAGTCAAGTCATAATCACATAAGAGAGTTACTCCTCAATGGCCACTTCACAGCATTGCACTAACGCAAGTGGCCACTTTGCGCTCACTTCTCCTGCAGATTTTAAATTCGCTGCATCTCTACTCATCATGCCTGTAGTAATCCTCTGCTCTTATTTCTTCACTACTACACACATTTAATTTCCTACTGGACTTAACACTCATGGAAGGGAATAACATTCTCATTATGGTTGATGACAAGGGTGAACGCCCGACTATGGTATTAGCTGCCATCTTCTGCTGGGTCCATAGTGCCATATGCCTATTCTTAAGATGCGTATGCTGTCCTTCTCTGCACAGATGGCTCCCCTTTTTACCTCGTCTCACATGCACATGGCAAACCTGTCAGATTACAACTGACTCATCATTTGCATCTTGCACAAAGAAATCCAAAACATGGGATTGTGGTGCTCTACTTTTAACATGTCCATGATGCTGCTTATTGAACTCTGTTCTTTTAAGCACTGAAGCGTGGGGTGTGCTACGTGATTTTTCGTGCAGTGCACACTTAGACTGCAACTGACCACCACGACTACCTATCATTATTACTGGGTCATCATCATCATCATCATCACCATCAACTGAAACAGGTAAATTACAAGTTTTTACCCGAGGGGATTAATGCAAACAGACCCAGATACAGCCACCTTGAATTTCTTTTCTCCGGTTCCCAACTGGGTCAATTGCATCATCATCATATTCATCAACATCACCCCATCCACATCTTCTGCTTGGATGCTGGCATGTGGACTGCATGTTGCAACCACAGCAAACATCATCATCATCATCATCATTCATCATCATCATCAACACCACCATCACCTGATATTTTACACCACACTGTGAATCACTGCATGGAAAATGCGTGACCTAAACTGCAGTGAAAGAAATGTCACAATGTATGCTATCGTTGACATGATTATCAGAATCCTCAGGTTCAGTTACTGGCGGTACACTGGTCAGAAGTGGAACTTGAGGCAGCAAAACTCATACTACCACCACCAACAACTGTACTAACACCAGTGGATGGGAAAACATCATCTCCTTCAACTATGAGTGAAGCTACAGATTGGGCAGTAAAAAACATTGCAGGAGAAATACCTTTCCTCACATCAGCAATGCACTTCTGCATCTACGTACTACCACATCCACAGACAATCTTAACACTGGCTGCAGTGCCATGGTGAGAACCAGCTTTGCTTCCACATCTCTTTGCGGGCATTTTGGGGGATCAACAACAATATTCTAAACAAATTTAGATATTGGAACGTTCACTCTGTGTGGCATGGAGGGACACTGGATGTGAATGCAAAAAACCAACTGTGGCTTCAGCAACAGATACAGATGCAAATTCACAAGTGAAAACAACACTTTAACTAACCAGTGGTGCTGAGGTCACAAACAATCCAATCTGGAAAGAAATTCCTATTTCCGGTGGTGGGGGGGCACTGACTGCAGATTTTTATGGCAGTGCAGTGCAAGCAGCAAAGCAAAGCAAAGATACCACAATGACAGTACAAAATCATGTAGCTGCACTGGATAGCAGGTTCACACTGCTGCACCTGAAATTACACTGTGGCACAATACAAGGTGTATTATTTGATGTCACGCTGCACCTCACACACACTCACACACACACACAATTTGTCTACAATGAATAATGCATAGCAAATTGAAAAGTTCAGTAATAATATGTCATGTACTATATTGTAAACAACCTGAAATTATGAACTGCCACCAGATCCACACAACGACACACACAAATCAGCCACGAAAATTCCAACAATTACTGACAGTATTCACTATACATTAACACAGTCAGTTATATAACAAAAATATAACTCAAAAACAAAGAACTTCCTATTTCTCCAACTTAAATCTACCTATACCATAGATACATCCCTTCCCCAAAGTACACTTTCACTGCCTTTTACTACACAGACTCAATGTTGTACATTAACATTCAAAATCCACGCACAAACAAAAATGGTCCATGATATGAGCACAGGAGGGTTTCCTACAACTGAAGAACTAAAGTTTGAGCAAAAAAATTACTCAAAAAGGCTTTTTTAACAGTTTTTAGAAGGTTTGAATCACAGACAGCTCTCAGAGCACACTGTCTCCTATAGCTTTCTACACACACTACCCCAAACTGAGGCTGGGCAGATCAATAAAGAGCCCATGTGACCTGAAATCCCATGAATCACTGCAAAATTTACCTTAAAAACAAGGTGAAGAGAGGTGAAGTGCATTGTTCCTAATGCACTTCACCTTAAGATTTGGTGGAGTAGTGGTCTGGGAAGGCTGAGTAACTTGAAGTAATTGTTTGCAACTGACTTTGCGTTACCCATTATAATGCAAAGTACTCTGCTTCGCGTTGCGGAGCACTCCAAGAATTCGCCTTGGCTTCACCAATCCTTCTGCAGAGCAAATTGAGGCCACTTCGCCCACCACACTGCTGCCACACTGCTGCTCAAAGTTCTTGCACTGTCTTGGCTCTTATCACTTCATCACCACTGCCTGACCTTGGCAGCCACACTCATCTGACCCTTCTCGTCCTCCCCTACACTGGCCACATCCAAATAAGTTTAATGAAAATGCATTGCTATGTGCTGTGGTTCACTCTCACATCTACCTCCCCTCAGCTCAAGTACTGTACTGTGCTGTGGTATGGTACCGTACTGTACAGTACTGTATATGTGATGGCTTGCTGGTAGTGGTAGGCCACAGACTCTATAGCATCTCAGTTACTACATTTTGCATCTCCTCTTGCACCTCCTGACATGTAGTCTATGACTTCCAGTCATTTTAGAAATGTTGCTGAAATATTTATGATTCAGAAGGATGGAAAATGTCATAGTTTTCATGAGCAGAGTCACAGAAGTCCACACTCACATGAGTTAGGCATGGCATGCCTCATCTGGGATTTTTTTTGGGTGGGATTGAAGATGCCTATGTCAACACATATGAGGAGGGGTAGGGGTTAAGATTGTGCTGATGTGTTAGTTGATTGACTACAGTATGCAATACAAGTAATCCAACTGAGGACTGGTAAAGAGATCAGTCGGTTTGACAGGCTGTGGAAAAAAACACTGGCAACCCAAAATAATGCCCATCCCTGGATTCAGATAGTATTCCTTGCACCCATGCACTATTACTTTACCAGCAGCTTTGCTCCACAGACATGGTTTGCATCCCACTAGCTGTTTCTGTCTTACCAAGCACTCCTTGCTGCTTCTTTCCTCCCCCAGCATTATATGGCAGTGGCACGGGGTCATATCTCCATATACAAAAACAGTGTAGCAATGTACTGCGCTGTAAATACAGTGAATACATTGCCACTACTGTAACACAATGCCGAAAGAAAGTTCAGCGAACAACATTAATGGAGTTCTTTCATTTCTACGGGGGCTGTGCCCCACACACACACCGTTATGAGGCATGCCACTGAACCCCCATAAATATAAACAACTACTTGGAAGCGGTTCAACATGGGGAAGAGGGGAAACACTGGTGGGGAGAAAAAAAGAAAATCTCATAATGTGGTTTGTGTAAAAGTCTGTGACGGGATTGAGCCCCAGTCCACAGATTCATAGCTATCCTGCACTGCTGCGGCTCATCCCACTGAAGCATGGTGGATGCTTGGTGGACCACCTCCCAGCAGCCATCTTGACCTCTGCATCACTCTTCCCCACCACCCATGCTCGACAGGATACAAAACCCTTTCCACCCATCAGGGTGCCCATCAGAATGCGCCTGTCATTAGGGCACCACAAGGGGAAAATTGACACCCCCTCCCTAAGATCCACCCCCCTAAAGCTAGAATGATTAAAAATGGGGGGGTGCCATCCCCCACATGGGGGCTGTGGGGGTATAGCCCCCCACAAAAAGATGGGACAACGAAATCAGGACTTGGCGCCCTGATGACCAGGCACATCCCGAAGGGTGCATTCTGGTGGTGGAGCCATAAAAATCAAGTGCAACATTTTGTGCCTTGTGGGGTTTGTACCCTGTTGAGCTAGGGCAAAGTGCTATATGTGGTGCACAGTTTTGCCTGCGGTCCTGTATATGGCGATATGACCCAGTACCCTGGCAGCTTTGCTCTACATGGCTGCATGGCTTCCCTCTTTAGGGTGACCAGATGTCCACATTTCACTAGTACAATCGCAATCTTTGAGTCCTATCCCTGTGTCAAACTACACCCTTTATGGCAGTTGCAGTGATTTCACTGAGCACCTGTTTTGTAAATAAATCCTATTCCTCTCTCACCTCAGTTACAGGTAGTGATACCCTTATTTCTACATGGCATGCACCATTCTCACCATGCTTAATGAGACATAAATGACTTTTTAGTAAAAACTATACAATAGCTTTATGTATGATTGCAAAATGGTTATACTCTGGTGGGGTGGTGAACAGTATGTGAAAAGGCAGCTCCTGCAAATAAAAACACAAAAATTAAACCAGCTTGACAACAGTACTGTAGACATTGTAAATGCTGACAATTAGAGGGTGGTTGTGTAGTGAATAGGTAGGCAGAAACACTGCACAACAGAACAATTTGAGGTGGTGAGTGTTGAAAATGCAATAGTGTTACCAAGCTCATTCTGGACATATTGTATTTTAATTAGTGTGATTTCCCATAGTCACCCAGCTAGCACACAAGACATAATGCATATAATTAATTAAACCCCTTATCAGCTAGTTATCAACTGCTTGATAAACCACATGTGTGAATAGATCATTCAAATTAGAAACAGAGAAAACTGGATAGCAAGTGATTAAACTTTACTTATTTATCGGACAACCTATATTAAAAACCACAAACCAAATGAAAATCAACTTGTACTCAAACTATCTACTGTAACAACTCATTTCAATGAAAGTTTAATGTCGGCTGTGCTACTGTATATGTGTTGAAACAGATGAATATGATGCATATTCTCCCACTCACCAGATTGCAGGTTCTAAATGCAGTTTTCGAAATATGGTATATGGAGTCCATGTGGGGGTTATTGCAAAAAAATAATGTGGAGACACTGAAAAATAAGTAACAGTCATGATCTTCAAAGCAATGGTACCCCACTGCCCCTCTCTGCACCCAGTCCCACTGCCTGCTCTAGATTTGGGAAGCAATGGTACCCTTGTGTGCCACCATTCTGGGAGCTTACCTATTGGGCTCCTGGGCCCTCATGTGATCCCTACAGACTCCCTCTTAATATTTTTCATCATTCAGTCCCCAAGGACTTCTGAAGCAGGGACTGGCAGGGCAGTGTGTCTGGCTATCGGTGATTCCGGCAGAAGTAGAGCCCTGGTTCCCACCTGGGCATAACACACAACAAAAGATCACTAGTCTCTCAGTCCTAGGCCCCTGGACTCAGTTGTTGGATTTATGACCAGGACATAGGAGAGGCCAGAGCCATCGGGTGTAGATAATGTGTCCCAAACCCCAGGAATAGCATCATGGTTGAGAGTGAGGAGGATCCTTCAGTCATGGAACAACATTATCATGTACAGCATGTGCACAAATGAGCAGCAGCTCCATGTTTTCAGTCAGGCAGCATGCCCACGTTCCTACATCAGCCTCATGTTAAGAATGGGATGAGGTAGAGTGCAATAACACCCTCAATTGCTCCCTCCATGCCCAATCCTGCTGTCTGCTCTATGGTCGAGAAGCAATGATGCCTTTGTTCAACATCAGCAGCTCGTCTATGCTCCTGACCCCACTGCCTATTCTGCGTCAGAAAGAAATGGCGCCCTCATCACATCAGTGACTCCTCTTTGCTTCTGATCCTGCTGCCTGCTCTAGGGTCCAGGGCAATGCCACCATCAACTTCTTCTTCCAGGTCCTACTGCAAATTACTCAACTCCCCAATGTCCAGCAGTTGGGTGCCCAGTCCTACAGCCAGTAAACATTACTGCAACCTCCTTCCTGTGGATGCCCAATTATTATTTTTTCAAGTCATAAGCTTTTAGTTTTTTAATATTTTTACCTAAGTTTCATGTCAGAAGTTTTTTTTACCCCCAACCTCATAAATCCTATTAGTATCAGCTTTCAAATCCTCCCTGAATGGGTGCTTGTGGTGGACAATGGTGTGTGCCACAAACACTAATTTCTGGGGGATTTGAAAATTGACACCTATAGGGTTCATAATGGTGGGGCTAAAAAAGAACACCACAGAAAAAGTAGGTAAAAGTATTCAAACACAAAAAAAGTTATGGATTAAAGAAAAAAATTTAAATGAATAGCCCATTTATGCGAATGTGACCTATTCATTTCAATGAGGTCAGCAGTTGGAGGAGCAGTGGCTCAAGGGACACTGAGGAGTTAGCATTGCTCGACAGAGGTGCCATGATGAGGCACAGAGATGATTGCTAGTGCCCAGCCAGCTGCTGGGCACCGGTCGGGCCATGTGCATCCCCCTTGCAGGAGTGGAAGGGACTCAACTAGCTACCCACCACCAAGGTGGACAATCCTGGTCCCCCTGCAAGAGCAGCAATAGGGCAGTTAGGGGAGCAGTGCATTATGAAACATTTAAAAGTCAGCATCTAGTGAGATGGGAGCTGCAATGAGGACGGAAGTGGGGGCCAGTGCCAAGCAACTGCCAGCATTAGTGATTTTCTGAACTTGGTGTGCATCTGTTTGTTGAAAAGAGGAAAATGCAATCAACAGAATTTCTCAAGCCAACTACAGGGAATATTATTTTCAAAGCTTTAAGTGCCCATCCACCTTCTCTTGTAAAAAGTAGCCAATATAGTCAATTCCTCCTTTTGCAGAGGCATTATTCAATGGAATCAGAATACGTTGAACAATTTGATGACTTGTTTCTTTGATTGCATTAAACGGAATACTCTGAACAAGTTTTGATGAAGGCCAGAAATTGAGCATCATTACAGGATAGAACAATGTTGCCACAATCAAAAGTGAGAAATCACATGACTAAATAGCCGCTCAAACTAGTGTCTGAATACAGTGACACAAAAGATAAGTAACATATTTAAGAAACATTGGAAGATCTTGGTACATTTTGAAGTTCCACGATTATTTAAATATATCCCAAGATTTTCACCCAGTAGAACAATAAATCTAAGGGATAAACTAGTACATAACCATTTAAAAACAGAAAAAGGCTATTTTTAATTGGCTACCACATAAAACTACACTTGTGGCAGGTGCTCAGCTTGTAAAGTACGGCTACCAAGCTAAGCAATTTAAACATCTATCTTTATATTATAGTAGAAATCAGACAATTCATTAAATGTTCAACAGTAACTGTAATGTATGAAATTGTCGGTCTGTGTAAACAGATTTATGCTGCTAGGATGATTCAAAATCTACTGTAAACACCCAAATTCAGGAACATATTAGGGATACAAAACTGCTAAAAAAAGAACTCAGGATTGGGATGACATTATGAGACTTGACACAACAAGGAACTCAAAAGGTGATTGTGTGTGTGTGTGTGTGTGTATGTGTGTGTGTGTGTGTGTGTGTGTGTGTGTGTGTGCCCTTGGAGAGGGTAGAATGAGTAACAATTCACCTACAAAGGAATTGCACTGTATTAATGTTCTGAATGCACAGAAACAAGTAAGGCAAAATGATATGTTACATTTAACTGTTTTTGCAGTTTAGTTTATTGATCAGCTAAAAGCCAGAGAACAATATTATGACATAAGGACAACATCATTGAAAAAACATATTCACGGATACAAGGTTATGTTTATATATATTATACATGCACTCACAAATACAGAGTTATATTCATAAATATTCATACTGCACACACAATATTATAACTCCTCATAATTCAAGTGTAAAATAGTCTTAAGTCCACTAACTGTATACCTTATTTTTGTATATATTTAGGTTAGAATATGTAACCCCACTCCACCAATAGGGGTTCCAAAGTCTTCAAGAGCTTGCCTAATTGTTTCACAGCCTGGTTGGTGTTCAGCGTTTAAGCCGTTTAGATGTTGCTACCAGTGGCGCTGTGAAGCTTCCAATGTACTGTCTCTTTAATGCTGCCAGCTTGCAGTCCTAATTAATCTGAATGGGGGTCTGTGCGTTTCTATGCCCAAATCCCACCCAGGCTGCTGACTTTTGCTCCGCTTCTGCCATCTCTACTTGTGCAGAGGAGCCCTGTTAAAAGATGTAACTAATTGCTGGTAATCATTTAGAATAGTGATGGTACTGTAAGTTGTTCTAACCTGCCTTCTTGAAGCATGGACTGTTTCTGTTTAGCCCCATCATTTTGGTCCTGAACTGCCAAATTGGACCAGTCAGTATGTGGGGACTCTAAAATGGAGCCCTGAAATGGGACTGTATGGACTACCAGTTGGGATTTGTAGTTTTAGACTGTTGGCGCCTTTTGCAACACAAGGGGAGCTCTTACTGTGATTGACAGCTAAACTGCCCAACGAACCTTTTGGATCTAGGAAATCCACTGAGCTGTCTGCTGGCAAGCCAGATCTAAGTTGAAACTGAGAGCAACAGCGTGTAGCTCGAGCAGCTGTTTGCAGTGTAGTTCACAGAAGAACCGTGGAAGGCCTGATTTCTGGCCTGCTAGCCTGCTGTCTGCCCTGTGAGGGAGAAGAGGACTTTTATTGGACTAAATCCGAATTTTGTGAGAACAAAGCAAGCTGCTGATTTGGGACCAGGCCTAACCTGTAGAAGACTGAAGATTTTGCTGAATGCAATCAGCCTGTCAGGAATTCCAGTCCCTTCTGAGTTCCTAGAGTGTGCAGAGACTTGCAACCATGACTGGGGAGCATTTGACCTGGTACAGGTAGAATTCTGGTATATAAATGTACTGTGAACTGAAAGAGAAGCACGATTTAGTTTGGCTGTGTGCTGTTGTCTTGTACATATGAATGTGCTATGTGCTGAATGGGGATCGCAATCTAATCCCCGTTCCCTGTGAATTGTGTGCTTTTTGCTGGAGTCTGTTTCCCAGCTAGAATCGGACTGAGTCCATTGTTGCTTAATGCATATAGGCCCTGCCATGAGGGCCTTGTCTCCCTACCCTGCTGCACAGAGAAAATCCATTGACGAGGGACCAGCCAGGGGATCAGCCCTTGCTCCCTGCCTGAACAAGAGCAACGCCGAAGCAACTCATCTGGGCTCTGCTTTCTCTGGCAATCCAGTATGTCCATCCATTAGCCCTCCTGTGTTCAGCCTGGGTACCATGAATAATAATCAGGGTAGCACCCTGCAACATTTCTTAATCAAAAAGTGCATCATCTGATTCTTGTGTTGTTCCCATTCCACGAACTGAGCCCTCTGGCTCTAGATTACAAATTGTGTGTGTGCATGCTCTTTCTCCACCACAGGGCCCCAACCAGCTGTGACACCGGCCTACCCAGGGCAATGGTCCTGGCTAGCCTTTCCCTTCATCCTGGGTACCCAGAGAGTGTGACTGAGTGGGACTCTGATTGCATGCACAGTACTGTGATTCTTAGTGTGAAAGCCAATTAACCTGATTATCCCCCATCCTTGTTATAGTCCCCTGAATAAATCAGATCTGTTTTTTCCTGCAATTTACATTGACTGTGGTGTCAGTTTATGTTGATGGTATTGCATTGTTGCTTTTGTACTGCAGCACCTTATTTTACAGGAGGTCCCTAGAGTCAAGCTGAAGGAACCAGTCCTGGGGGTAAATGCCAAATATAAGTGTATGTACAAAGTATATCTGGGGTGTTGGAAAGGTGCATATTGTGTGTTGTGGTGGGCCACTAGTGAAAAAAGGGGGGCGGTCACAGTGTCCCAGAGGGCTGTGGCCTGGTTAGCTTGACCAAAACCAACCCTGACCTTTGGGTGGAGACACCCGTTATCGAACCTAGGCCCCTCAACCTGCTGCTAGCCACGCAGGCAGGGGTAGTAGTCCTTGGAATAGTGCCACCTGGGGGTTACAAATATAGTTTTGACATCAGCAAATACAAATAAGCAGCCCTGCACATTCTTTATCAAACTCCTTACACTGTCCATGTTTCATTAAATACTATGGAACTTCTAAGAATGACATGTTCCTAACTATCGTTTTGTAAATACAGAGTAAAGAACACTGAATGTATATTTATATGTGTAGATAAAAATTCAACACTATTTTCTGTCTTTTGTAGTTGCTCGTTTTTTTTTTGGTTAAGATACCAAAAATAGTATCCTGATGCTTGGATGATAGTTGGAGAATTCATACTTGTAAGAGTGAGAATGGGATGCCATTTATAAAAAGCAAAGACTGAATAAGTAGAAGGAAAGACAGAAAAATAGAAACAGGAATATAACTTGAAGAAGTATCATGATATTTCTTGTATAGTGTGTGAAAATACCTCCTGCTCTTTAATGTTTACATATTTTCCATTAGTTGTCTTTTTCATTACTGTGGATAGTAATTTTTAAATAGAAATTATAGACATAAGAGACACATCAAGTAGTTTATTCTAAGACATTGAATATGTTTGTAGATATCTTGTCTAATAAACATGCTTTTTCTAAATTGTGGATGTGTATAGTAATGTTTAGAAATGGGTAATAGCTGTGACTGTTATAACGAACACATGATTGCTGATTTAAGAGATCATTTAAAATAGGAAACAAAAATCTGCTTTTTAAACTGTTGAGCATACAATGCATGATTCCAGTTGGCCGGGCATTAAGTTTTCAGAAAAGGGGTTTAATTGTTTCAGCAGCAGCTCATTTGCTCCATGTGAATAAGTGATACATTGCATTAACTAAATGATGGCTCTATCCTATATAAAAGCATTGTTCTGTGATGAAGCATTTACCTCCCTGACAAAGAGGCATGCGATCTTGAATGACTGGGGTATTTGTTTTGGTATTGGCAGCTTTCTCTGAAATTTATATACAGTATGTAATAAAATTTTAATTTATTATTTAAAATGAAGTGTGTACTGCATCCTTTGGTGTTTTGATATATGTTTGCCAATTGGGCAGTACTGCCACTTATCCTTGAGTGTGAGGCTTTTAGCATTCTGTGGGCCATGCTGCTCCCCTGCAGGAGTGGGATAGACCCAACCAGCTACGTGTTGTGGTGACCCATCCTCACTCAGGAGTGGCAATAGGAGCCTTGTTCAGCAGGGATCCGTTGTGTCCCTCTTGAAAGGGAAAGGGGAAACTGTTTAACAGGAAAGGCACACCAAGCTGAAGCTTGTTTCCAGGTGCGACCAGGGAGCACAAGGAAGTTTGGTGACTTGCTCAGGGTCACACAGTAAGTGGGGGCTGATGGGATTCAAACCCAGATCTCCAGGTTTGCAGCACAGTGCCCTTAACCACTATGCTATACTGCATCCTTGAGATGGGGGGCATCCTAAGAGTAGCTATGCTCGATGGTAAACCAGCCGGCCTCCTGTGAGAGAGAGAAGGGCATCCTTTAAGGAGCCATGCTTGGCCTTGATCCAACCCCCTCCCACCCAGGAGAGAAGCCATTTGTATAGGATCTGTACTCTGCAGTCATCCTGCAGCTCTCTCCCACCTCTCAACAGCCCAAATACTCCATGCATTTGTTCACACCACATTTGCCTTATAAAAGAGATGCAATCAAATATCATTAGCATAGAGTAATGCTTATTTAAATATCAGTACCATCAAAGCATCTTTTCAGTCCTCTGGAATTGTACCCTCAGTTAATGATTCATTGTATATTGCTATGATGGGCCTCCCAGTTTAGACAGCTGCCAATTCAGTAATTACTCGCAAGTGTACCAACATGCAAACAGACAAAAGAGCCATCAGAAGGAGGCCAACTGGTCTATTGAGTCTACTCATTATTATCGCAGTGTCCCTGGCTTAGACCATTGACCCTGCCCCCACTCCCCTGTCAATGCTTCTTTCATAAGTCCCCCCCCAATGATCCCATGAGTTCCCCTTGTGTCTATCACAGGCCCTCTTAAAGCTACCCACAGTTTCCACTGAGACCACTTCCTCTGGCAGCGCATTCCATGTGGCTACCTCTCTCTCCTTGAAAAAAATGCTTCCTAACATCCCTCCTAAACCTCCCCCTACCAGCTTCATACAGTGCCTCCTCGTGCTTCTGTTGACATTTATCTTGAAGAGACCTTCCCTAGCCACTCTATTTAGCCCCTTGAAGTACTTGAAGGTCTCTATTATATCCCATTCTCCCTTTTCTCCTCCAGGAAGTACATTCTCAGGGCTCCCAGCCTATCTTCATAAGACTTTCCCTGCTGACCCCTGATCATCTTGTTGCCCTCCTATGGACTCTCTCAATCAAGCTGATGTCTTCTTATGGTACAGATGCCAGTGTTAACCCCCCTCCACCCTGCTAGGGGCTTACCTTATGGGGTTATGGCCCCTTAGTGTCCTCTGCCAGGAGCCCAGGGAGGGATTTGGACCCTGACACCCTCCCATCTTTGCAGCAGCTGCTGCACACTGTAGTGATTCCTTGGCCCTAGACCAGAAGGGGGCCAAGATTTGGAAGATGTTTTGCATCTCCAGGCACTCTAGGACAGTTGTAGGCCAGTCTGGGGAAGCAGCAGAAAGTAAACAGATGTGGCCATGATGCACTTTCTGCACATGTGTGGCTGGGACCTTTAAATGAGCCATGGCTCCAATAACTGTATTTTATGTGAGGCACAAAAAAAGGGTTCCCTGACTCCTAGGCAGGTAGCAGAGCTGGGAACCAGTAGTGAAACACCTCCAGCCATGGGTTTGGTGGGCTGTGCCCGAACAATGGACATATGATAAAGAATAAGGGCTGCACAGCAGCTGCAGTACAAGGTGAATAATAATGGCAGTGGCCATAGAGTTCCTGCAGCAAAGGGACGACTGAGAAATGTGAAAGAGCACCCAAGAAAGCTTGGGAGAAAACCAGCCAATGAGATGGGGGCAGGTGAAAGTCTATAAAAGGAGCCTGCTAGACCAGCAAAAGGGGAGTCTAGCTGAGACTTGAGGGAGGAAAGACTACTGAAAGAGGGCCGAATGAACCAGAAGGCTAAGCCATGTGCCATTAAGCCCCTCTGGGCATCACAATTCTCGAAGCAGAGTGCCTAGCAAGCTCTTTGTTCCAGAAGGAAATAAATTGGACTGCTAACCTGTTTCCTCCAGTGAATTTGTGGTAGGTAGTAAGAGCATTAAGTTGCTGGTATGGTGCGAGGACGTGGATGGTGTGGACTTGTACTGCCAACACCAGTGCCACCCTCAGCAGGTATGATGGTGAGGGGGACACTCTCAGTTCAAGGAGATGCAGGCATTGTATACAGAAGTCAGATACTAAATACAATTTATTATCACCAAGAGGAGGGAAAACACGGTCCCAGGGAGCAAAATGAATTATATACAACACTTAGAATACACTGTTTACTATAGCATTACCATTTGGATGCTCTAAGCATCTACATATAAGACTGATAACTCTTATAAGGCACTAAACATACAATTAAACTCTATAGTTAGCTAAGAGCTGCACCTCAGCCTAAACATTCAGAGTACTCCACCCTACAGAGAACTGAAATGACTGATTCAGTATATGAGTTTCACACTCTACATTAGTAAAACTCTGCTAAGCATACAAAATTCAACACTTTAGAGTCTTTTTGTCAGCGGAATGGGACTATTCTGTATACTCCAAGTGAAGAAGGCAGGGTTTATGGAATGGCAGAAAACTTGCTTGTGGAATGGACTGGTGTGACCAGAGAGAAATTTGTACGGTAACTGTTTTTTAGGAGAGACTTTTTAAACAGCCCATAGGTTCATCGGTTATAACCCCTCTCCTGGGTTGCCAGAAACACAAGCTCACAAAAAGAAAGCACAAAAGAAATCTTTGGCACCAACTCTCCAATGGGCTGTCGGAACAAGATGACTTAAGCTGAAGATGGAAGATCAACCAGATCCCCAATAGACTGCTGGGATGAGACAACTGATGCTGAGGACAGAAGATCCAGCCTGAGACCTCCAACAGACTGCCAGAATGAGGCAACTGGTGCTGAAGACAGAAGATCCAGCCTGAGCCTTCCAACAAACTGCCAGGATGAAACAACTGGTGCTGAAGACAGAAGATCCAGCCTGAGCCCTCCAACAGACTGTTAGGATGAGACAACTGATGCCGAAGACAGAAGATCTGGCCTGAGCCCTCCAGTGGACTGCAGGGATGAGACAACTGATGCTGAAGACAAAATATTTGGCCTGAGCCCTCCAATGGATTGCCGGGATGAGGCAACTAGGAGAGATGAGAAGAACCACGAAGAGTAGACTACTAAGATGATGGGAATCCTCAGACAAGATCCACTTTGGAAACCTTCTGCAGCAAATCTGGGCTGCTGACCTCTGGGTGCCACTGGACACTCAGAAATACTCCTGATGAAGCTGCATTTGGAAGAATGGTTAGGTAATCCTCCTTCCTGTGGTGAACTGATACATGAAGTCTGAGAGAAGGAGGATTGAGCTGCACAGTAAGCCCCAATGGCTGCACCTCTAAGAAAAAGAGAGACTCATTCTGCAGATGCCTTGGCTAGGTGAGACAACAGTGAAACTAAACACTTGAAAAGACAAATAAAAGAATCAACTAAACAGGTAGCTGCCCTAAGGATTTTCAGAGAACTATCTCTAAAAGAGACATTACCATCCTTAGTGGGTCAGAGATACTACACTGGCTGAAAGTCTTCCCTGCCAGAGCCTGAGAAAGTAAATACTGCCAGTAGTGATATGTTTTCCTGCTACTGATCTGGTGAAGATGGACACTTAAAGAGATAGTGTAAAAAGCCTGAGAATTCTGCCTCAGTACTTCAAAAGCTGTTGAAAAGAAGTATGTCTGAGAAACATCCACAGGACCCAGTGAAGGAGCCGAACTGGGATCCTGAACCAAATTTGCTACATGAAACAGATGCAGCCTGCTAACTTTACTGATACTGACTTCAAAATCCTCCAAGGACTGATGGAACCATCTGCCATGGTCCCAGCCATGACTGAAGGGGTGGATTGCACAGTGTTATGTGACAGTGGTGCCTAAGTGACTGTGGTGTTTGAAGACTAGAACCAGAAGCATTTGAGTGACATGCCATTACAGTTACTGGAAGGATTAGCTGTCTGAGGAGGGAGTAATCAGCCTTACCCATATTAGGGGTTATGTTGTTATTCAAATAGAGTTTCCACAATGTGTTACTAGGGTCCTGGCCCCAATGGAAGTCCTTACCTTGGTGTGTCCTAAGACCGGAATGAAAGGTGAGATACCAGTATTAGTTGATACCAATACCAACATGTTTCAGTGATTGGTTGAGCTATGCCTAGAGATGGAGGGCCCACAGCCCATATACAGCCTACAGATACATCCTTGGAGCTGAAGTGTCTATATGAAGGGCCCCATCTGTAAGACAGAGACAGAAGAAGAGTTGGTGGGACTGATTCATAGAAGAGATGCCAGTCTTTGGTTTTAACTCAGGGGGTGAGTGTCAGGTGAGGGGGGAAGGAATTTGAGTCACCTGCTAGCTCCCTGCTTATATTGTGGATATGCCTACTGATGGAGAGTGACTGAATAGCCTGCTAGTGCAGAGAGGGGTGCTGAAAGTCCCCTGTACAGCTACTGGAGTTCAAAAGATTAAAGTCCTGTTACAGAGTGAGACTGAGAAAGAGGTGACTATTCAGAAAGGGCAGACCTTAGCACATGTCTATCTTGCAGAGGCAGTACGACTTGTGGTTCCAAACCAAGTTACCCATAAGAGGACTGATCCTAACTTGTTCAATTTTGAGTCTAAGCAATACCCGAATCTTACAAGTAGCTAAGACAGAAGTTAGCTGAGAGGGCAAATGTCTTTTCCGTGAGCGAGTTGGATGTTGAATATGCTCTAGGGGAAGAGCATCATATAACACTAAGTGACAACAGACCATTTCAAGAGAGAGCCAGATGTCTAGCCTCAGCTGATGTGGAAGATGTTTGCAAACACTTACAAGAGTTTATTAGCTGCTAATATCAAATCTGAATCCAGGAGCCCTTATGCATCCCCTATCACTGTGGCCCACAAGAAGAATGGGGCTGTTCATTTGTGCATTGATTATGGGACTTTGAACAACTGTACTGTAACAGACCAGTACACTATACCGTGTGGAGGATGCTCTTGCCTGCAGTACCGGCAGTAAATGGTTTTCTATACTGGATCTTAGAACTGGGTATTATCAGATGTCCATGGCCGAAGAGGACAAGGGAAAAACATCTTTTATTTGCCCCTTGTGATTTTATCAGTTTGAACGTATGCCACAAGGTATCTTGGGGACACCCAACAATTTCCAGAGGTTGAAGGAAAAAGCTGTGTGAGACATGAATTTGCTGCAAGTAATAGTTTACCTTGATGATCTAACTGTTTTCGGATGCACCATAGAAGACCATGAAGAATGCCTAATGAAGGTCCTAGATAGACTTGAAGGATTTGGACTTAAAGTGTCAATTGACAAATGTCAATTCAGCCAGCCATCTGTCAAGTATGTTGGTCAAGTCGGCCAGAGAAGAAGGATTGAGCATCCCTAGACTGCTATCCTTCTCCAGAGGGGAGGAGGTCTGCGTGCTCAGTGCAGTGGTGACACCCAGTGGAGGCTGGGTTCACCACTATATACTGACGCCTAATCAACAACTTCAGGGGTGGAGGCGGATGCTGGACATCATTGCATCCTGCCCCTACTTACAGGGAAGTAAAAATGGGTGGGTCCTCCATCTACAGAAGCCCTCCCCAGGCTTCAAATTAGTCACCATCCCTGGCTCTCCCAACTAGATACTGGTTCTGCAGTGCTGGAAGCAGGGGAACCAGTACTGCAGCCCTGCCCTCTGGGGCAAGCCAGGGGTAACTGGGAGAGTGCCAGCAATTGACAGTAGGTGGAAGTCTGGGGGCCATGACAAGGGCAGAGCCTGACAGAGGACCTGCTGGAAAAAGTAAAATAAATATAAAAAAAAAAAAAGTATGTTGGTCACATTGTCTCTGCAGAAGGAGTCCAAACCAACCCTGACATGGTCAAGGTCCTCACTACTTGACCGTAGCCACATAATCTGAAAACATTGCAGTCCTTTTTTGGTTTCTGCAATTATCACGGGAGATTTATCCAAGATTTCTCCAAGGTGGTTTGACCACTTATGAACTTACTGCAGGGATACCCCCTACCGATTACCAGAAGGGGAAAGACACCCTCCCAAAAGATATACTATAAAGTTAATGAAAACATTTGTTGACCGATAGGATCACGACTGTTAAAATGCATTCAGAGAAATAATTAAGAGACTCGCTGAAGCTCCTGTGTTGGCATTTGCTGATCCCACTAAACACTATTTTCTGCACAAAGACACCAGCCTGGAAATGGCTAGGAGCCATATTGTATTAAGTGTATCCAGAGGACTGAGACCCATTGTTTTCACCAACCAGAGCCTGACACCAAGTGAAAAGAGCTACCCAGTGCACATGCTAGAGTTTGTAGCTTTAAAATGGTCTGTCACAGATCAGTTTCACGATTACCTCTATGGAGCCAAATTTATGGTAAGAACTGACAACAACCCTCTTATTTTGTCAACACCACTGCTAAACTGGATGCAGCTGTTCAAAATTTGTTATCTGCCCTTTCCATGTATGACTTCACACTGGAGTATCGGAAGGGCATAAACATTACAGATGCTGGCGTCCTATCTCACCGACCTCACCCACCAGATGAGAACAAGTGTACTTGTATGACCTCTGCAACTATGAAAGTGTTATGCAGCAAATTTGTGGATGCAGATGGTGAGATGCCTGTTTGTCAACACCAGGGCCATTGATGCTATTAGGGCCTGCTCTGATGCTATACCTGATGCCTACTACAACTTCAAGGGTTTGGACTTCAGTCATTTGCCCCAGCCAAAATGGAGAGAACAAAGATGATTGCAGTGGCAAGATTAGGAATGATAGGAGTAATCTCAACATTACAGAAAGGAGAAGGCCCAGAGAAAGTGCCAAATGGTCATCCTGATGTTCTGATTTTGTGGAGAGAGTAAAGCAAGCTGTCCTTGAAAGGTGGACTTTTGTACTGAACTGTCCAAGACCCAAAACCATGGTCCCCTGTAACCAGTTGGCACTACTCTGGAGGTGCCATCCATAAGGTTGTCCTAAGAGCACTTCATGATGACATGGGGCACCTCAGATTTGAGTGTACCCTGAACCTTGTTCAAAGTTGAGTCTATTGTCCCAGAATGGTATTCAATGTAGAACAGTACTGCAAGAAGTGAACCCAGTGTATCCAGAGAAATACTTTTCCCCAGAAAGCAGCACCACTTGTGAATATTAAAACCAATGAACTTATAGAACTACTGTATATGGATTTTTTGTCATTGGAACCAGACAGTAATGGGTATCGCCACATTTTAGTCATCACCGACCACTGTATAAGGTATATACAGGCCTAATCAACAAAGAATCAGACAGCCTGAACTTTTGTGCAGAAACCTGAAGAATTTGTAACTCATTATGGTATACCACAGCATATTCACTACAATCAAGGGCATTACTGTCAGAGTCACCTAGTGAAAGAGTTTTTTTTTTAATTAAATAAACTTTATTCATTATTTATTATTTACAGTCAACCACAATACAGTACATAATACAGGAGATAAAAAGAAAAATGTAAGTACATTACATTGGATGCAAATTTCATATCAGCCTTCCCTCTCCTCCAACCCACCTTTTGACCCCCATATCATTGATCCATAATACAAGAAATAACAGAAACACATATAATACATTACCTAGGATACAAGTCTGTGTATCAGCCACTACCCTTCCTCCCACCCACCCATCTTTTAACACCTCATGTATACCCTTTAAAAGACCCTTTTTCCCATTACCTACCCCCCAGCCAGTACACACCTTGTAGTGTTACCCAGTATTACTCCAGTTCTACTGGAATTAAGGTTAAAGTCAATCAGCTCAGGGAAGAGAGAAAGAAGGAATGACAGCCACTTCCTTTAATGGGATAATAATCTACCACCACTATACTTTGGATCTATATCTTGGCCACTGACCATAGGTCGTGAATTTCTCCCACCTAGCATTGAACTTAGGCATTGTGTTCCTAAGGCTAGCTATAGTTTTTCAGTCCTTAAATTATATAGTAACCTTGCCAAGCATTCTTGGTAAGTAATATCCATCTGGTCTTTCCAATGTTTTAATATCAGGGTTTTCACCATAAGTGAGATTAAATTTATATAATATCTCCTTTCCTTCACATCGATTTTTGTATAATCTCCTAACAAACAAACCTCAGGGGTGAAAAGATCTTGTAACCCCAACAAGGGGTCTGCTTTAGCCTTAATTTCTGACCATAATGAACCCACTAAAGGACACTCCCAGCAAATGTGAATCAGGGAGCCCAGAGCTTGACCACATCTAACACACTCATCTTTTGATAATTTACCCATCTTATAAGTTTTACTGTAGTCAAATGCATAGTTAGTAATATATAGTATTGTATCAATCTATGCCTCTCATTGGCACTATATTTGTAGATTCCTTTCCAGATATATGCCCAGTTGGCACTACTATTTGGAAGGGTGACCGTCCAATATTGTGAGCGGTCCACTGTATTAGAGTACATCTTCTCATATAAGGTCATCACTAGCCCAGATACCTCATGTGGCAGATTCGCATTGGTTTTAAATTCAGCTAACAATTCACTATAATTAATGTTCCACTGGTCAGCCAAAAACAGTAATAAGCAGGTGTGTAACTTGATAGATATAAAAGGCATATTTAGAGGTTAAGTGAAACTTCTCCATTATTTCTTGGACTGAAAGTATCCTCCTAAGTTGATTATATCACTGACTCTCATATTTGGTGGTATACCAGCCTATGTGGTAAGAGAAAAGCTTTCTCAATTTTGAAGTTAGAGTTACCAAATAGCAGCTGGGAAACATCCTTAATATTGATTATGCCTAAGATCTTACACACCTGGTTATGAACCCTAACCGAAGTGTAAATAACCGTAGATCTAAGTGACTTAGGCAAATCCTTAGGGAGTATATACCAAAGGCTATCAGATGTTATCTTGGACTCTGCTATAAGATTCCTCTCTATTTGCAGCCATAGGGACAATATTGGGAATGCCCATCCTTTAAAGGCGCCTTCATCCACCTCATGTACTTGGCCATATGACTTGCCAAATTTGTAGTGATAAAAATTTGGGAGCTTCAGTCCTCCTAATTCTTTCGGAGCACTTAGGCATTTATAGGATTTCTGTGGGGGTTTATTTTGCCACAAGAATTTAGTAATTATGCTCTGAAGTTTCCGGAACCATGATAAGGGAAGATAAATATTTAACATATTTAAAGGATAGAATATTCTGGGCAGTACGTTTATTTTGATTACATTAATTCTACCCTGTAGAGAAATATATAAGGAGGACCATCTAGTTAGATATGCTGAATAATTAGAAGAAGATTGTCTAGATTAAGTTTTTCAGGAGAGAGACTGAGGTTGAAAGATGATTCAGATAATTTAAGTCTATTAATCCAGACCATCCTAAACTTATCCAAATCACCTTTACATGTATAAACATTAAGTGCATAACTTCTGTCTTATTAATATTCAACTTGTAGTTTGACAGTCTACACAAATTCTCGACTATATCTAACACTTAAGGGATAGCTTCTGTTGGGTATGAGAGATGGAGTAAAATGTCATCCACATAGGCTGACAGTTTCAGCTCTAAAGGGCCCACTGAAATACCTGTTATGGATGGAGATAATTGGAAATTATGAATTATGGGTTCCAAATACAAGTTAAACAGTAATGGGGATAATGAACACCCTTGATGGGTTCCAGAGTATAACTGAAAGTTGTTAGAAAAAAGCCTGTTACAGTATATTTTAGCTGTAGGATTAGAATATAGATGTTTAATCCACCCAATAAATTCTTGAAGAAATCCAAATTGAGACATGGTGTTAAATAGAAAAGGCCAGCTAACCCTATCAAAGCTTTCTCCACATCCAGAGAAACCAGGGCCATTGGTACCTTGCCTCTCTGGATGTGGAGAAGATATGGGCAATTTTATGAAGTTATCAAAGGGTTTCTACCACCAATAAACCCAATTTGCTCGGCTAATAATTTATCCCAATCTTTGGTAATCCTCGAAGCCAAAACCTTAGCTAATATTTTGACATCGTAATTCATCAGGGAAATTGGCCTGTAATTTGCTACCTTATCTTTAGATTTCCCTGGTTTTGGCAGAACAATGATAGTGGCTTCTAACAAGGTAGAATCAACAATCCCATAGGGGCAAATATGGGAGTATAATTCTTAGAGGATAGAAATGAGCTCTTTTTCAAAAGTTCGATAAAAGTTTGATGAAAACCCATCTGGCCCTGGAGCTTTGTTAAGTGCAAGGGATTGAATAGCAGTTGTTATTTCCATCTCCGAGATAGGGGAAGTTAGGTGGGTTCTCTGAATTTGGGTGAGAGCAGGAAGAGAAAGTCCAGAAAGGTACTGTTGGATCTCAATTTCTGTGGGACTATTAGGTGGATGACTATAAAGATTCCTATGAAACCTTTCAAATTCACTCACTATAGCTTTAGGAGTTGTCAATATGTTGCCACCCTCCACCGCAGTTATATTGGCTATTAACCTCAACTCTTCCTGCTGTCTTAACTTAAGAGCCAGGAGGTGTCCGGCCTCGTCTCCTTGGTCCAGATACCTAACATGGGTTTTAGACAGGGCATATTCAGCCCTTTCTCTTAGGACATTCGCATATTGATCTCTAAGGACCTCTAGCCGAATTAAATCTTCAGTTGTAGGGCAGGCACCATCTCATTCTCCATTCTCTGAATGGAATCTAATAGGGAATTTGCTACTGCTTCTCTCCTTTTTTTCCAGGTCACAGCTAGCCTAATAAACTCTCCCCTTAAAAAACATTTTAGGGAACACCAAAGTTGGTCATATGCCTTAATAGACCCTTTATTAAGTGAAAGAGTTTTTTGCTGCACATGGCATCCAGCAGTCATGCATTACTCCTTACAATCAACAAGGGGACCCTCAACCTGAAAGGTTTAATTGTACTTTGTTAGGCACGTTAGGTACACTGGACCCAGAACAGAAAAGAAATTAGAGCCAGCATGTCCCCCAGGTTGGTGCACACCTACAATTATACCCAAAACAGTGTTACAGATGCTTCTTTGTACCGGTTAATATTTACCATGGAAGCCCATTTGCCAATTGACCTAGCTTTTGGAGTTGCTGCTGATGGAACCTCCAAAATGTCCTAACTTGAATACACAAAATGCCTCAAAAAGCAACTTAAAGAAGCCTATCAATTGGCTGCAGAAGCTGCTGGTAAAGTTAGTGCTGCAAGTAAACTAAGATATGACAAGAAAGTGCACTATCAAGTTTTGCAAGTTGGAGATAGAGTTCTCCTTAGAAATCTTGGCCTTAGTAGAAAGCACATGATAGCTGACCGTTGGTCTTCAGAACCTTATGTTGCTGAAAAGTTAACTGATTTGCCTGTATACCGCATCCATCAAGAATGTGACCAAAGGATCATTAAGTCTGTTCTCTGTAATCACCTTTTGCCTATTGGTCAACTTGAACCCACTTCAGAAACTGTAACAGAGCCTTGGCTGAGACCAGCCAGAAGCAGAATATGAAACAGGAACCAAGCCAGAGCAAAGAAGGCAGCAACCATTCCTGACCCTGTACTCTGCAATGAACCAGTTATACAGCCTGACACCATTGACAGTGCAAACACTGTGGAGAAAGAGGACATGTACTGGTATCAACCTCCTGCAGAAGTACCTAGAGAAACAGTGACCCCAATGGACTGGCCACGACTGAGTTGTGAAGTGACAGATTCCTTGTGCTGTTTAAACCTCATGCAGAAATATCAGTGCCAAGTGCAACCCCAGTTGGAGGTCAAGAAGTACCTTTTGCGGATATGGAATAGAATGTTGGTGGAGGACTTTGCATCAACAAATGATCAGACTTCTGCTATTCATGAACAGCCCCGTACGCTGGATACATTGCCCATAGTAGGCAGTGCACACCCTCCTCCTATGGAAAATGAAGTTGTACCCCAAAAGTGTAGTACAGCCTGTAAACTTATTCCTGGGTGCCTCCACTGAAATCCCTATCCAAGTGATACATAAGTGCATGGTGCCCATTGTTTATTCCTTGCACATTTGACCACTACCATACTGAATTTCATGCTGGGGCTAGAAAATGCACTGACAGTATGTCTAATTGGGTCAAAAATGATGGCAAATATACTGTGAATGTGTTTGCATGTGTTAAAACTGATGCATAACTGACAGTTAGGATGACGTGTCTAGTTAGAAAATGTACAGTTATGCTGAAATGTTTGAAATGCCATGCTGGACAGGAACTGATTGTCTAGACAGAGATGTTCCTAAAAAAGTGTTATGTTTTACACTTCCTCCACAGATTTTGGACATTATGAACTTTAATGCAATGTCTTGTCGAGGACATCAAGATTTAAGGGGGTGGAGTATGTTAGCCCCCTACCCTTCTAGGGGCTTACCTTATGGGGCTATGGCCCCATAGTGTCTGTTACCAGGATTCCTGGGAGGGATTTGGACCCTGGCATTCTCCCAATTTTCACAACAGCTGCTGCACACTATGGTGATTCCTTGGCCCTAGGCCAGAAGGGGGCCAAGGTTTGAGAGATGTTTTGTGCCTCCAGGTGCTTTGAGAAGGTGGTAGTCTGGTCTGGGAAAGCAGTGGAAAGTGGACTGGCAGAATGTAAAGAAATATAGTTGTGATGCACTGTCTCCACATACATGGCCAGGACCCTTAAGTGAGCCGCAGCTCCAATAACTGCTATCTTGGACACTAAAAAAAGGGTTCCCTGACTCCCAAGCAGGTAGCAGAGCAAGGAACCAGTTGCAGAATGCCTCTGTGTATGCAGTTGGTGGACTCTGCCCATAAAATGGGCATATGATAAAGAATAAGGGGTACACGGCTGCTGCTGCTGTACAAGGTGAATAATAATGGCAGCAGCCATAGAGTTCGTGCAGCAAAGGGGCCACTGTGATATGTGAAAGGGCAACCAAGAAAGCCCAGGAGAAAACCAGTCATTGAGATGGGGTCAGGTAAAAGTCTATAAAAGGAGCCTGCTAGCCTGGCAAAGGTGGTGTCCAGTCAAGACTAGAGGGAGGAAAGACTACTGAAGGAGGGCTGCAGGACCCAGAAGGCTTAGTGGTGTGCTGTTAGGCCATTCTGAACATCAAAACTCTTGAGGGAGTGCCTAGCAAGTCCTTTGTCTCAGAAGGAAAGAAACTGGACTGCTAACCTGTTTCCTCCAGTGAATTTACTTGAACTGCCGTTATATTTTATTTTATTTTGTTAACCAAGTAAGAACCCAAGAGCATCAAATGTCAATTTTTATGGGGGATCCAAAGATTACAAAAGGTACAAAACAAACAAAGTACAAGACATAAGAATTACAATACACAAAGTGACAAGTATAAACCACCTGACCATATTAGCCAAAACAGCCACAATGAGACTGTCCTAAAAAGTAACTTTTCCAGTGAATCTTGAACCTGTATTAAGATATAGTTACTATAAGTGGAAATCCACTGTAAGATAATTCTGATTAGCAATAGACTTAAATACAAAACATTGTTGCCCTGAAACAGTATGATATAAAGGAGTTTTGATTTTACCAGTAATAGTTGACCTAGTAATATGACTTGATGTGGTAGTACCCATGATTGTTTTAAAATGAAAAGGAATAGATCCTTTATAAAATTTCCAAAAGCTGAGAAGACTTACATACAAACATCTAAATGGAAAAGAGAACCAATTTAGTTTCTGATATAATGTGCAATGGTGTGTGAATCATGAATCGGAAGTTACAAATCTACAAATCTGATTATGTAACATTTCCACACATTTTTGTGTAGTTTTATTAGCAGCAGCATAAACAGACATGCCATAGTCCGTAAGGGACAAAAGCATTTTTTTTTCATTCATTTCATTTTTATTGATTATACTGGAAAGGCATGTGAGCATTGTTGCCCATTTACACAAGCATCCAGTTACATACAGCAATCATGAGACAAACATAGCAAAGAACATTAAATCTCAGGGAGAGATGACAAAATGAAGGAATAAAAAATCAGGAAAATAGAGACTAAAGGCAAACTTTGAACTAGCCTGGGTGAATTAACAAGTACAATAGGTGACATTAAGCATTCAGTGAGAGTAAAAAATAAAGCAAAATAACAGTGGGAAACAAAATTTAAGCACACTCTAAAAACTAGCCAAGGTGGATTAACAATACTATAAGTGCTAGAGAGAAAGAAAATAAGTGCCAGAGGTGGATAACAGGAGGGTGAGGGGACAGAGTGCAGGAGGGGACCAGTTTAGGGCTGCGAGCAGGTGCAGGAGTAGGTGAAGGAGAAATGTCTCCAGATATTGTGTTTGAAGGCATTTGTGGAGGGACAGAGTTTTAGTTCTGGAGGGAGAGAGTTGAAGATCTTTGATCCCGTAAAGGAGAATGTTTTCTGGCCTTGAGTGATCCGGCAGAAGGGAACAGTGAAAGAGAGAGTGGAGGACATTCTAGTGGTCCTGGTGATGGTGGCTGTCTGAAAGAGAGAGGTGAGGCAATCCGGGAGCAACTCTCAAGAGAGTTTGAAGAAGAACGTGGCCATCTTGCAGTTGAGGAGTGCCTCAAGGGAGGGCCAATCGGTAAGCTTATAAAGATCACAGTGGTGTGTGAGTTTAGGGAGACCAGAAGAAAAGTGAATAGGAGCTTCGAAGGCTGTTGATGGAAAGGCAGGGCAGGGAGACAAGTGAACCATAGTTGAATACAGGGAGGAGGAAGCTGAATACAAGGAGAGATTTGGATTTGTGCTAACATTTTTTTAGATTAAAAGCTTAGGCAGGTTTTCACTTTATATAATAAACCTAATTGTGAATGAAGTTTTTTAATTAATGAATCAATCTGATTAACGTAAGACAAGGTGTTGTCAAAGACAAATGCAAATATTTAAAGCAGTTCACCCTTTCAATCGGAACTCCTTTTACATCCCTGATTACCACATGAGGATCAATTGCAGCTTGAGTTAATGAAGTACTAAAAATCATAAATTTTGTTTTACTAACATTCAACATTAGTCAAATTGTTAAGCCTGGGAACTGTTCAGATTTTTCACAGTTGGAAAGGAAAGTTACTCTGGCTGATCGGAGACTGTAAAGAAGCCCAACTGCACTTCAGTTCCTGTTGGAAGCAGTGTGTGCATTGCAAGCAGCCAAGGGTGACACAAAGTCTGGGTGGTCCCCTTGCAAAGATGATGAAAGGCCTTTTAGGCAAAGACGATGAAAGGCCCGTGGCAGGCAAAGATACGAAAGGCCTGAAGGGTCAAGATGAGAAAGATCTGTCATGAGTGAAGAATAAAGCATCTGTTTAGAATCTCCAGCCTGCAGGTGTTGCTCCCTGAGACTGTCTGCTGTAATTAGAGCAGTGCCACCAAGCCTTATCCTGCCTCAACACCCCCAAAGACTGTCAGCAAATCGTAAGTACCTCTGGGATGCAGCCTCTAGGAGTTCTTTTCAACATTAGTTAGCTAGATATTCAGAGGAAGTGAAGTCCTGGGTAGGACTTACTAAATCTGCAGGATAAGCCCAGACAGAAGATTAAAAATGTATTTGTTGGATTGTTTGTAACCAAATTTGGGTCCCTTACAAAGCTGTGCCAGTTCAAGTTCAAAATACTGTTGTTCCCACAGTATCTCTAAATCGTCTTCAACCTTACGTCATCAGATTGGCCACCAGCAACCTGATGAGGCTCCCACTGCAACAGACAGTAACACATCTTACGGCTGTGGGGGGGAAGCTGGGTGGACCCATATGGTGGTATAGGGACTGTGTGCAGACAGTTGTTGAAATAAAAATGGTTTGTTTTATGCTTTTTGCTTCCCCATTTACCCCTCCCCTATAATAAATCAAAGGTCAGTTTTATTTTACCATTGGTGTAATTGCTTTGTGTGAATTGATACTGTGTGGGGAAAAGATAACTGTGTGTGGGAGGGAAAATAACAGTTGTTCTTGGGGAGTTTAGGGCTACAATGAGTAGCCTTTATATACCCCTGCCCCAGGTGGAGACACCAAAATCTTTTCAGGTAACCTATTTGTATACTGCACCTAAAAGAACCCAGGCCAACCCCAAGGTAGGTCAGTGAGTGAGGGGAGCCAGGGTGCACATACAGAAAGGACCCCCTTTCACCAGTACTGTACTCCATACTCTATGTGAAATCTCAGCAGTGACCTGTACAGGGGCAGTATGACCTCACTCTACCCAACCTACTGATGAATCCCCAGGCTATACACCCCAATATCCTGTTCACCTTTGTTGCTGCCTTTTTGCATTGCAAGGAGTCTTTCAGGTCACTAGTGATCACCACCTCCAGATCCTTTTCTTCCTCCAATGTTGCTACCCAGACCACCCCAGGTAATATTCAGTCCTAGGATTCCTGGCCCCAGTGTGCTTTACTTGCATGTCTTGGCATTGAAGCCAAGTTACCAGGTCCCCAACCATCTCTCAAGATTCTTTAAGTCTTCCTGCAGGTCCTCTATCCCTTGTACTGTGTCCTCCCTCCCACAGAGTTTGGTGTCATTCAAAACAGGCACATCTTGCCCTTTATGCCTTCCTCAATGTAGTTTATGAAGACATTGAACAACACCGGCCCCCGGAACCGATCTCTGTGGGACCCCAATGGGAAGTCCCCAGTGCTGGATAACTCTCCCCCCACCACCGCTCTGTGGGTTCTATCACTTAGCCAGCTTTCTTCCCACCTTGCCATTTTCTCCCGAACCCCAAGATCCATCAGTTTCCTGATTTGCATCTTATGCTGTACAGAATTGAAGGCTTTGCTGATGGCCAGGTAAATGATGTTCACTGCTTGGTTCCCATCCAATGCCCTGGTGGCCAAGTCAAAAAAAGTCAGTGAGGTTTGTTTGACATGATCTTCCTCTCATAAACCCATCTTGCCTCTCATCCTGGAGACCATTCTCTTCTATGTAACTAACCAGCCTCTCCTTAGGTATGGTCTCCATGAGTTTGCACATGACTAAGGTCAGACTGACTGGCCTATAGTTCCCCAGATCATCCCTTGGTCCATGCTTGTGGAGCTGCACCACATGTGCCATTCTCCAATTCTGCAGCACCATGTCTGACTCCAAGAATCCATTGAAGAGGTCTGACAGAGGCCCTGCAAGCTTTTCTGCTAGCTCTTTTAGTATCCTTGGGTATATGCTGTTCAGTCCTGGGGACTCATCTGTTTTCAGTGCTAGCAGCCCCTTCCTCACACTATCCAATTATATTACCATGTCTGTGCTCCACTCCCCCCACCTTCTCCCCCAGGTGGCACCGGCCCATCTTTTTCCCTAGTAAAGGCAGAACAGGAGTACTCATTCAGTACCTCTGCCTTGCTCTCTTCTTCCTCCACCCATACATCCCCATTCCTCAGCCTAACTATCCCATCCTTCTTGTCCCTTTTCTTGCTTATATAGTGAAAGAATGCCTTCTCTCTGGTCTTGATCCCTTCTGCTATTTGCAGTTCTTCCTGAATCTTAGCTTGTTGCACCACCTTTACCTAATTTCAGGTATTCTTCCTTATCTACTTCACTTGCAGCCGTTCTGTATCTCCTGTAGGCCACACTCATGTCCCTCACTGCCCTGGCAACCTCAGAGTATGTAATCAGGGCAGCATATTCATTTGGATTAGTATTTTTTTATTTACTCATCACAAAATCTTCCAATAGTATAAAATTATGAGTGGTGTCATTGCATTGTCTCATCCCTTCCTTTAGTTCTGATTTATTAAAACCTGATCAAAAAGTTATTTTTAAGGTTTCTGCAATTTGTTTATTATTTCCAACCATCATTCCTCCTTCTACAAGAGGTCCTACTGGTTTGTAGTTTGTCTCTTATTAATTATATATATGTAGAATTCATTATAATTGTGAGCTGGGTTCTTGTCTATCCTTTCCTTCATCCTCCTTTTTACCTTTTTATATCTCATTTGCATTTTGCCAACTGTCATTATACATTCTCTGACTTCTCTCATCATTTTATGACCTCAGCAACTTGCATACTCTTTGTGTACTGACTAACCTTTTGATTCTGGGTAGCCACTTTAGTATTTCCTTTTTTGTACTGTCTCTTGATTGTGACTGTATATACAGTGGAGTCAGCCATGATGAAGGGCAGTAACTTGCAGTAAGGACATGTCACAAAATCCTGCATGACAAAAGAGCTTAATTGCCATTAACTTACATGGCTAGCAAGCAGTAAACTGCAGCATTCTGTGATATTCTGCAGCATTTCTGCATTGCATCCTGGCTGTCACATCTGTACTTGTTTATCACTTATTTTAAGCATATTCCACATTACAGCATACTAACATACTAAGAAGCCAGCTGATTAGGCCCTATGGTCTATCAAGTTTGCTTTGGGATCAGTGCCCACCCAGGGCACTGTTATAGCCCCCTCACCCTCCCCACAAGGTCTCCCACCCCAACCCCCATTTGGGCTCTGGGATGCACCCTCCTCCTTTTCCTATATCAGCCTTTTTTGAACCCCTCCACAGTTGCAACAGCCACCAGCTCCATGGGCTGTGAATTCCAGGGCTCCACCATCCTGTCAGTGAAGTTGCATCTCCTTGTCTCCCCCCTTAGTCTCCCACTGACCAGCCTCATTGAGTGTCTCCAGGTGGCCTCCACCTTCCTCAGCTGAAGCACCCCTTCTAGGTTTACCCTATTTATTCCTTTGAGATATCTGAAGGCCTCAATCATGTCCCCTCTGTCCCTCCTCTGCTCCAAAGAGTACAGGTTGAGCTCCTCAAGTCTATCCCCATAGGGCTTTTTCCCTAGACCTTGTATCATCCTGGTTGCTCTCATCTGGACCCTCTTCAGAAGAGCAATATCCCTTTTAAGTAATGATGCCAAGACTGTCACAATACTCAAGGTGTGGTCTAATCAGACAATTATACAGCAGAAGGAACACCTCTCGGCTCCTTGAGGTTATCCCTTGGCTATGCACCCCAGCATTTTATTTGCTTGGAACACAGCCTTCTACACTGCTCTGAGTTGTTCATTTTGGCATCCGCCCACCGAGCCCTTCTCCCCTAGAAACCTGCAGTGTCTCCCTCCAAAGGTGTACTCATGAGCCAGGTTTTTGTCCCCAGGCAAAGAACCCTGCATTTCCCAGTATTAAACTTTAGTTTTCAGGTGTGTGACCACCTCCTCAGAGTATTCAGGTCCTCCTGGAGGGCCAGCTTCCCCTCTTCCCCATCCACCACCACCCCTCCCAGCTTCAAGTCATTGGCAAAGAGGATCATCTAGCTCCTGATACTGCTTCTGATGTCTGAATTATAAGCGTTAAACAGTGTTGAATGCTAAACATCCACTTTCCTATTGACATATTCTCTTGTCCAGTACCTGAATGACATATCTGACCTCATATCAATGTGACATGTAATAGGCTACAGTGGGAAAACTAGCAACCACATTCACTTTTACATGCAGGGATAAAGCTCATAATTTATAAAACGTAGTGCCACAAGTGAATAATAAAAGTATTTGCCTCACAAGTAAGGATAAATGTGTTGGTCACGCTATAGCCCATTATAGATTTCATTTGTGCTGTGTTAGCTTAAAAGGTGTATATTTTAAATTTGAACTTTATACAAAGATTTAACTGTTTATGTTTCCAACCATTTGCTACACTACAACCAAAGAGTTAAGACAGGTCAGCTGTGGAAATAAATGTGTTAGTCTCACAGGCAAACTTGTCATCAATCAGAATAACATGATTTATTTTTGGAAAATCTCTCTTTAGATATAGCTAGGCATACTGACAGACAGTCAGACAAGACACACAAGCAAATTTGTCTTCCATGTAAAATATTTGAGACATTCTATTTCAGCATTTCTTGCTTTTCTGTTGTAGCTGCATTATTGAGTCACTAACTGTATTAATAAAGGTCTTGCAAGTCTTCCAAGCAAGAAATAGTCTATTTTGGTGCTACTTAATTGAACCCTGCTCATTCAACCCCAAGTAGAACTATCATTTCTGAATGCGTTTTGTTCACACATTTTTTCCCATTAAGAATTCAAATGGAATGTGACAACATAAAATTTGCATTACTATGAATATATTTTGCATGTAGCTTCCTGATGGTAGTGAAAATTATTGAGGCTGAAATTAGATTTCACATAAAATTTATGAAATTAGGTCCCTTGCAAAATGTAAAAAAAAGAAAAAAGCTACCAGTATGACACAGGTAGAGTTAACCGTACCTTATTCTAGTCAATTAAAATAAAGAATATTGCTTCAGGCAACTCCATTATACTTTACATTTCATCTTTTTGAATTAAATGCTTGGTTTCCTGACTACAGATACATTATGCATGTAATCAGTTTCAGATTTTAATGAGTTCTAATATGTTTTCAATTTCACCAAGGTTTTATCTGATTCTGACATTCTTGTGTTGTAGAAATATTTATAAATATAATAAATGAAGGGTACAGAACATTCCTGGCAGTAGACTTGGATAAAGGTGGTTATCTGTATATGCACCAGAAGAAATGAACGGTGACAGGCCTAACCTCCATGATCCCTCTTGTCTTTGGGGTCTGCAGTCCCAGCTAATAGGATCCCCAAAATGAGTTAAGGAACCTCAAGCATTTTTTGACATTTACATTTTATTTTAATGTTTTAGCAAAGTCTCCATAAAATAAATTACTGTATGATTTACTTCATTGCCCTAAAGGAGCATCACTAGGGTAGGAAAAGAGACTTCCACTGTGACCCCATGAGGCACCTTACCCAGGTACAGCCCATCCTATCAGATGCAGACTGGCACAGATAGATTGGTTTGGTATAGGTTCTCATGATCAAAACTAACTGTGGGTGCTCAAGGAAGGAGGGTGACCAGTGGGGTGCCTCAGGAATCAATGCTGGGACTGGTCCTCATTAATGTCTTTATACGTGACATTGCATCCTAGTGCAAAGCTGAGTCAAAATAATTTTACAGACTCACTTTGTGCTGTCAAGGCCGATTTAGGCTGAAGGACTGGAGTTTCTGTAATCATTGTGAGGTCAGGTCAGCCTACTCAAAATGAATATTTTACCCCGCATCTTTTATCCTATGAATATGTTAACAGCCTGTCTTCCATTTCAATGGTTTCAAAATCTTCACACACTGTTTTCCTCCATATATGGAAAAGCTGAAGGTCTAGGATTCAGTACCTTAAACTGGCAGCACCTCAATTTGAAGGAGGTCAGAATACCCCATATTTTCTGGTTATTTTCATGCCATCCAAGGCATTAAGTATTTTAGTGGATTCATCTGAAGGATGAGCAACCACCTTCATATGTTCTGCAGTGGTGGACTATAGAAGACAACTTATATCACCAACAGTGAATTAGTTTGCAGGCATTTCTCTATACCACTTATGCATTTTATCTACATCCCTTAAGGAAATCCCGGTAGGTACCTCTGTTATAATCCATAACCAACTGAAAAGGCTTTAAAAATTCCCCTTGAGTAATATGTTTGAACAACCTTTATGGTTGAACCCTAACTTTACAATTCTGGGCAAACCACTTTGCAACTATACCTGGCAATGCAAAGGCATAGCTCAGGTCTCCCATTTTATCAGGGACAAAGCTGGGCCTGCTTTGTAACTCTCCAGCAAACCCTAAGATTGGACCCTAAAACATGTTTTTTCTATTATCATATTCGACATTTACTTCAGCAGAAATTAGTCCTGGTAATACCAGTGGACAACCCCAGTATTACCTTGGCTAAGCTGAGATGGCTAAGTGCCCATAAAATGCTATTTCTACAATATACTGGGCCCTCCAACAGGTCTGGTCTTGTAAATATGGTTCACCTCCCAAATACTGGCCTGTGGTCTTAGACTGGAGCCCAGATGAGCAACAATGGAAAAAAATGGTGAAATATTTACCATTATCTTACATATGATAGCTATCGGTTCACCAAATTCAAAATTATTCATGCCATTTTCAACACTCCTGGGAAATTATGTTGGTGGGAGCTGCAGAATTCATCGACATGCATCAGGTGCAATAGTGGGGCAGGCACCCTCCCTACATATTCTTTTGGGATTGCTCAAGGCTCAACCTCTTTGACAATGTATAAGGGGGCACTAGATCCTGGCTTAGGCTTGGCTGAGGCTTTTATGAAGGAAAGGTACATAAGTAAGCAACATTTTTATTCATACTCATCACATGATATGAACATGGTCAGACCCCAGTTGAACCGAGGCTCATTTTCAATGGGTACCATAGGCACAAAGAGAAACTAAACTACTCATACAAAGGCATCTTCATTACTGAATGGTCAACTACAGCATTCACATATTTCATTTCAACTGGTACCAAAGGGACAAAGACTAAAGTGGCACATACAGAGGCATCTATAGATGTTGTCAGCACTTACAAACTCAACATTTACATGTTCATTTTCAGTTAGTACTGCAGACAAAAACTAACATAGAAACATAGAAGTTGACAGCAGATAAGGACCGCAAGACCAATCCAGTCTGCCCATTTCTTTTTCTACCTTATAAATGTGCCATCGGCCTTTGCTCTGTCAATGGCCTATCTATTCATACTCATCTGTATTACTCCCTTATGCCTATCCCATGCCTGTTTGAAGCCCTGTACTGTATTCATATCTACCACTTCCTGAGGTAGGCCGTCCCATGCATCCACCACCCTTTCTGTGAAAAAGAACTTCCTAACATTACACCTTAAATGGCCTCCCTCTAATCTCATGCTGTGTCCTCTTGTCCTGCTATTTTTCTTACATTGAAACATGTTAGACTCTTTCATCTTGTTAATGCCCTTAAGATGTTTGAATGTTTTGATCATATCACCTCTCTCCTTCCTTTGCTCTAGGGTATACATATTGAGCTCTGTTAATCTGTCCTCATATGTTTTCTGATGTAGTCCCTGCACCGTTTTGGTTGCCCTTCTCTGGGCTGCCTCAATTTGGTTAATGTCCTTGTGAAGGTGTGGCCTCCAGTACTGCATGCAGTACTCCAGATGGGGCCTAACCAGTATCTTGTAAAGAAGGCTTACCTCCCTGTTATGACTTGTGATACCCCTACATATGCACACTAACATTCCCCTAGCCTTGCCTACTACTTTAGTGGTCTGCTTGGATGATTTCAGGTCATCGGTGATGATGATGCCCAAGTCTCTTTCTTTCCTTGTGACTGATAGCAACTCCCCTCCCAGCCTATAGGTGGCTTCAGGGTTTCTCTTCCCTATGTGCATGATCTTGCACTTCTTTGCACTAAACCCAAGTTGCCACTCTTCTGACCATTTTGCTAGTTTATCTAGATCTCTTCTCATTCTGCCCACCCCATCTGGATCATCTACTCTGTTGCAGATCTTGGTGTCATCTGCAAACAGACAAACCTTACCTCCAGTCCATCTCTGCAATGTCACTGATGAAGATATTGAAGGACTGGCCCCAGACTGATCTGTGGACCCCACTTGTGACTTGCATCTCTTCTGACTGTACATCATTTACCACCACTCTCTGTTTTCTGTCCATCAATCAGTTTGCCACCCAGTTGACCAGCTTCTGACCCACCCTGAGCCTACCCAGCTTATTAATCAATCTTCTATGTGGAACAGTTTCGAAAGCTTTGCTGAAGTCAAGGTAGGTGACATCAACTGCTCCCCTTTGGTCCACCACTCTGGTTACCCAGTCAAAGAAATCTATGAGATTAGTTTGACAGGACCTTCCTTTTGTAAACACATGCTGTCTTGGGTCCTGTGCGCCTATGGATTCCAGGTGTTGCACTATCCTTTCCTTAAGGAATGCCTCCATAATTTTGCCCACTACTGAGGTAAGACTGACTGGTCTGTAGTTCCCTGCCTCCTTCCTGCTACCACACTTGTGGAACAGGATCACATGAGCCCTTCTTCAGTCTTCCGGGACCTCTCCTGTGCTCAGAAACTCACTAAACAGTTCTGATAATGGCTCTGCTAGTTCCACCCTTAGCTCCTTTAGTACCCTGGGATGTATGTCATCAGGTCCCATTGCCTTGTCCACCCTGAGCTTATTGAGCTCTTGTAGAACCCTTTCTTTTGTGAAGGGACTAGTACTCACCTCCTTCCCCCTTGTGTCCATGGTGATGAGCTGTGGGCCCTGCCCTACCTTCTCTTCAGTAAATACTGAGCAGAAGTATCTATTTAGGATAGATGCTTTTACATTTTCCTCCTCCTCCTCACATGCCCCCTTATCTCCTTTAATCTTAGCAATACCCCCTCTGGACTTTCACCTTTCACTAATGTATCTATAGAAAGTCCTGTCACCTTCTTTACTGTTTGTGCTAGTGTTTCCTCAGTTTGGGCCTTTGCCTGCCTTACTTCCTTCGCATGGAAGTTTGGTATGCCTCTAACTTCATTCTGCTCATCCTTATATTTTCTGAAGGACAGCCTTTTGGATCTGACCCCTTTTCTGCTACTGTTTTTGAGAACCAAAGTGGTTTCCTTCTTCTTTTGCACTTCTTTTCTCTATAACACAATGGGATGTTGCTTCAAGTATTGCATCTTTAATGCTTGCCCACTTTCCTGACCCTTACCTGTATTTCTTTTAGTGGTACATACAAAGACATCTGAGGGCAACATCAGTATTTACAAATTAGGATATGTATTATACATTGGCATTGTAAATATAACAACTTAAGATTAATCTCTGAAGGGGAGGTGCTGGCTCTGAGAGAAGTCTTGAGACCTTGTGGTTAGCATAGTGAGAGGGTAGCGTGTTGTACACTGAAGGAATTATCCTTTGTCATAGTCTGGACAGCAAACTGATGGTTTCATAGCTTCTAGTGCTAACCACTTTTGATAGGGCCAGGTCTTACTGATTTTGTCTTCACACTGAGTTTCATGGGCAGTGAATTCCAAGCTGAAAGGCGCTGAATAGGAAAGATAACCTGCTGATGTTTGTAATCATCTGCTGAGTTCTGAATTCCATGCTGTCTGTGGATCTCAGAGCAGACCACTAATTATTTTTTCCAATTTGTCCAGAATGTACCCTGGGAGCTATTTTTTACATATGTTGGTCATGAGGTTTAGAGTCTGTAGCTTTCTCTTGATCTCCAAGATTGTCCATGATAATTCCTGTAACAGTAAACAGTGATGTCTTGTATGGGAGCCCCCAGTATGTATCTTGCAAACTTATTGTAAAGTATATAAATTTTATTCATTTCGGTTCTGGATACACCTTCATACAGGATGTCACCATAATCAACCACATGGAGTACCATTGTCTCCACTATCCTACTTCTGACTTCTCTTGGTACTTCATTTAAAATCTGATGAAGTACCCCTAATTTTTTATGAAGACTTTTAGTCATTTGTTTGATGTGGACATTCTGTTTACAGTTTTCATCTGTCTACAGACTGAGGTGTTTACAGGCATTAACTACTTCTGGTTTATTTCCTGCATATGTTACAATATTCAACTCTTCTGGGGTCCCTATTGTTTGCGTTGGGGTCTGAAGATCATCACTTTCAATTTCTTGGAACTGAGCACCAGTTTTTGGCAGTATAGGAAGCTTTGCAGAGGATTGAAAGCCTCTTGCAGCACCACCTGTATTTGGTCCAGAGAATTTCCTGACCTGTATATAACAGTATAATCAGTGTAGAGATGGAAATCTATCTGGGGTTGTGGAAACTTCAGGGAACTCATGTAGATGTTAAATGGCAATGGTCCTAAAATAGAGCCTTGAGGGACCCCTAGTCCTAGGTTTATTCTGGGGTTGGACATCCTGGCCCTAATGGGTTCCAGGTGCTATAATATTGCACTGATTACTATGGAAATTTAAAAAAGTTATACTTAGACATTATATGGACCAGACTACTCCATCATTTGTGGAATGGCATAGGGAAATGCTAGAAATGTTATGGGTGGAACGTACATTAGCTTTTATGAGAAATCTCTTTCAATCATACTGTATATTGGGTGCTTGTCCACCTTGGATTCCTGGCTGTGCACCCTAGGGCACTAATTCTATTATAAGCATTAATGTTATTGTACCTGTCAGTGTAGATGTATTTTCTATTCCTGTTCCAGGACCTTGCATATGGGGGTGAACGTGGGAGGGTTAGGGGTGCGTATTTTACCTATTTATGTGTTCATTGCTTTTCACAGTTTTTTAATGTTTTTGTATTACTTTCTTTCAATGACACCAAAATATGCAATAAGGTGGACACTCCTGGATGGGGTGGGGTGAAAAGGATGATCAGAGACCTGAGAAAACTAGGGAGTGGTCAAAGGTTATGGCAGCTAGGTTTCAATGTGAAAATGTGCAAATTAATGCACTTAGGGTGCAGAAAACCAGGGCAGGGTACAAAATGGTTGGAGTGGTATTGATGACCACAAAGCAGGAAAGAGACCTGAGGGTAATCATATTGGATGATCTTAAAGTGGATAGGCAGTTTGACAAGACAATTGTGAGGGCTAGTGGGATGCTGGGGTGCATAGGAGGATATCACCTGCAGAAACAGGGAGGTGGTGCTGCCTCTGCGTAAGAGGCAGTATAGCATAGTGGTTAAGAACACTGAGCTACAAACCTGGAGAACTGAGTCTGAATCCCACAGTCACCACTTGCATACAGTGTGACCATGAGCAAGTCACTTAAATTTCCTGTTTTCCCAGGGTGCACCCAAAAACAAACCGCAGCATAGTGTGCCATTCCTGGCTAAAAATTGTAAAACAATAAAAATAAAAAGATTGCTGGTAAGACCCCACCTAGAGTACTGTGTCCAGTTCTGGAGAACACATCTGTGGAAGGACATAGAGAGGAGGTGGTCCAGAGGAGGGCAACTAAAATGCTGCAGGGTCTGCATCAAGAGCCCTATGAAGAAAGAGACTAAATGACTTCAATATGTACACCCTGAAACAGAGGAAAAAGAGAGGGATATATGATAGAGACCTTTAAATACCTCACAGGTTAAATGAGGTATAGGAAGGAAATATTTTTCAGAGAAAAAGGTGGTCAAGAACATGGGAACATGACATGAAGCAGGAGTGGGGGTTGATTCAGGAGAGATGTGAGGAAGTACTTCTTCACAGAAAGAGTGGTGGATTCCTGGAACAACCTTTCAGCCAAAGTGGTAGAGGTGGGGTTCAAGAATGCATGGGATAAGCACAATGGAACATAGTGGAAAGGAAGGGGGATGGAGAAAGAATTGTAGATCAGATACAGTCTGCTGTAATATTGTAGGGAGGGAGAATGGGCAGACTGGATGGACCAAGTGGTCCTTATTCGCCATCAAATTTTATGGACCCGATTTTCAATCAGGTGCAACAGACACAAGGGACTTGTTATCAGAGGTGCTTGATGCAAGTTGTGATTTGCATCACAACTTGCATGAAATGGGATTTTCTAATGTGGCCTGCATCTGTTCCAGACACAACTGTGTCAAAGATCACTTGCATCAGGGTTGCGTCCAGCAGCCCAGTGCAGCAGAGCACAAGTGGGCTTATGCTATGGCAGGGCTGCCACATCCCCTTTTATTGGATTCTCAAAGCCCCACCATGGATGCAGCAGGGGGTACCACTTAGACCAGCCAGAATGTGGTCTAAGTGGTTGTGCCATAGATACTGGACTGTGGGGTACAATAAGGGCAGGGGAGGAGCCATGGTAGGTGTCGGGGTACAGTTGTCCATCACCCCTAGTGACGTGGCACTCCCAACAAGAAAGTTATAAATGCCAGCTGGTATTGTCTTTTCCTGGTAGTGTACCCCCAATTCCTGATGCTGAAGTGTCAGCCCTGGTGGTATATTAGCACCCCCTCACATCAACAATCCTGACTATCCGTGATAAGTCAGGTGCCCTCTCAAAGTCCAGTCCCCACCTCTAATCTCCAACCCCAATCTCCTGGAAGGAAAAACAAAATAAAAATGCTGACATACAGCCAAATTAAAAACAAACAAACACAAAGACTCAAACAAACTCTATTGGGTGGCTGGCTCCTCTCTAGGCTGAGATACAGATATGGCAGGCTGATGAGTCCAAATGAGGATAGAAAGACATGTCTCAATCTGCTGTTCTCAGCCTTTGCTGATTGCATTGTGAGACTTTCTGGCACCATGAAATTCTGCTTAAAGTTGAGCCAGTTCAAATTAATTCATGGGCATTTTCATATGCTTCCCATGATGCTTTGCATTATTGGGGTATGTGAAATATGTGATTTCTTTTAAATGTGGCTGTATGGCCAATATCCTCCAATATCCTTGGGATAACCCCATGCCCTAGTGCATTTGCACTGGGGTTCATTTGTATTTATTTGCTTTTTCTACTTTGGGCTGCCCATGACCCAAACAAATAAGATCCCCTATAGGGTGGCTGGCACTCTCCCCCTGGGCTGAGATACAGAATATGGCAGACTGATGAGTCCAAATGAGGATGAAACATGCATCTGTGTCTGCTGTTCTCAGCTTTTGCTGATTGTATTGAGAGGCCTTCTGGCACCATGCAATTCTGCTTAAAGCTGAGCCAGTCAAAATTAATTCATGGGTATTTGCATATGCTTCCCATGATGCTTTGCATTATTGGGTCATGTGCAATTTGTGTTTTCTTAACTCTAACAAAAACAGCACCAAGAAACTATACTCCTCAACTTCCAACTTTATTTCCACATCAATAACTGAAACAAGTTAAGCAGAATACAACCACAGCATTACTATCAAATAATTGCTCAAATAACCATGTGCTATAAAGACCACATAGCTAAAATGACACTCGCTATTTTTTATTCACTATTATTCATTCGCTATATTAACCAGACACCAACTAATGCTTACAGAGTAGTACTGTGTGGAATTTTCAAATTAAAATCAAAATTCCATGGAATTTTGGAAAATTCCACCTAATTGTGTGGCATTCTCTCAGTAATGGAAATGTAAACTTTCAAAAGTGAATAAACCATGGATCCCTTTTCCATAATCCACAGAAAATTATTTCACAATTTACCTAGTCTGTAGAATGTTATTTAACAGATTATATCAAAATGCATTTTAGAATTCCACGGGATGCAAAATTGAATTGCTATTCCACACGAATTGCACCAGTGGAATTTCTCATACACACACTCTGCTATAAAGGACCTACTGTAGACTAAATTACATGGTCTGTAAATCTCCCCAAGCCACTTATATTTCAATATGTAAGCTGTCTGCAAGATTCACTCTGTACATATTAAATGATTTTAGCACAAAAATACAGTAATTAAAAATGATAGTGTGGTTTGGTGGTGTTAGCAGCATATACGGTCTATTGATACTCCTGTGCATACTGTATCCGGGTCGCACCTGGAAAAAAAATATTTATTGATGGGAATAGTGGACTGTGAACAAGAAGATTCCAGGTTCAGGACCCACTAAAGTTCATGGTTTACAGTGTGACTTTGAGAATGCGGCCTCCTTTTGGGCTCCATTCCTGACTAAAGATATAAGGCTTATAGACAGTGTTCAGAGAAAAGCTACTAAATTTATACCCAGGATTAGAAATCTCTCATACCAGGATAGATCGAAGGAGCTAAAACTATTTGATCTAGAAATGAGACATCAGAGGGTGACCTATTACTGTTATTTAATATCCTACTTGCTGCACACCTGATGACTGAATGTGATATTATCTATGCCAAAAAACAGATAACCTAAGATGCCACAATAAACAACTAATAGTACCAAGGGCAATAACTAATGTAAGAAATTACTTCTTTACTATTAGAGCAGTGAAAGGATGGAACAGACTACTGCAGAATATGGTTGATACACAAAATGCCCACCTATTCAAACACAACCTAGATAAACATATCCTGGGACTGTAACTTTATAGCCCACATTGTGTGGGAAGATAGACTCAATGGGCCTAGTGCCTTCTTCTACCTTATATTAATGAGTACAGTAAGTCACTTGATCTCCTCTGACTGTCATTCTCCTGTTGTATTTTCAGGTAGGGGCAGGAGGACCAACTGAAAACAAGATGCTATGTCTTCTTAGGGAAATCCTGGGTAAAAAGTGAAATACAAAATGTACAAATATAGATTTTATGAGTCACCTAATGTTTCTTATTAGCCACACTTAAGCCATGCAAAGTGAATAATGTCTCCTCTTTGCATTGCAAAAATGTACATTAATCAGCTCAAATTTTGCCTGTTTGAAGGATTTGTTTTAAACTAATTCCTTCCAAGTTTTGTGTCTCCTGCTCCAAGGTCTCTAAGCAGGATTTTTAAAAGGGCACATGTGGACAGAAGCATGTATTTCACCTATGTCTGCTTCTGTCTGAGAGCATACAAGCAGCCACCATCCTGCTGTTTTCAAATGATGCTTCTGATTTGTGATAAACAATTAACACAAAGTAGGCCTGCTTGTTTTTTGTCACAAGTGTATATTTTGTGGATGGGAAATTCAGACACAATTAGACAATCTACTAGCTGGCCTAACAGGCTGGATTTGTCTCCCATTTGAAAATAATGGGAACTGGATCTCAGGCTGATCCATTTGAAATGATTTTCTCTGTATTTAATTTATAACAATTCCTGGGAGTCAGAGACTGATGGGGCAAGTTTAATTTCAACTCCTTTGACTTTTCCCACCTCTGCTGTGACATACAGTAATCTGCAGTGTTGTTCAGCAGTTTTGCAATTTCTAATATACTATATATAAAATTTGTATGGGAAAATTCTGGCACAAATGTGTGTGTGTGCACATGCACAAATATGTGAGAGAGTTGCTAGGGTGTTGTATACAAGAAAAGCAAAAGGCAAAACATAAGTTGTAATGCTAAAAAAATTCACACCTCCAGTTATTTCATATTTGTGTTTTATATACTTCACTATTTAATCATATTTTTTAATTATTTTATATGCTTTTTATTTTGTGTTTAAATAATGCTATTAGTTAAAAATAAGGGTAATTCAAGATTAATTGTCCCAGAAACCATGGAATATCTACCAACAACTAAACTAAATATGATAAGGGGCTCTTAAAAGCCCAAGCAAGAGCAAAATAAAAGATTAAGCCTTGGAATTGTTACCAGAAAAAATGGGCACTCTGGCAAGGTACATTAGATAGAGTGATATTTTCACACTCTAGAATGAGGTAGTGAGACCACCAAAGGTGATTACCACAAGAGTGGCCTCTTCCAATCTGTTGTATTACAAGCTCTTCCCAGGCTGGTGTATGATGTAGTGCTGAAACAGCAGACACCTGCTAAACAAATGCATAGTAGGTAAACAAATTTATAACAGTTAAAACCCAAGAGCATCAGGTGTTTACCATACTCAATGCACTTGGGACTGCCTTTGTTCTTGGGTGATACAGTGAGTGCACAACACTGAGGAGTCTCAACAGGAAGAAACAGGTCTGTAGTTGGTAATTCTCAGCCTATATTGAAAAAATATACAACCTGTTTAAAAGATGACATCTGTTCTGGCAAATCCTTATTTATTTATTTTTTATTTAAGAGAAATTGGAATTATAATACTTTGAGTCAAAGACTCCTTTGCAAAGGCTCTATGTCAGATAGACACATATACATAAAATAACAGGATACTTACAGTGGTTGTTACAGAAAAGTTTAGCGGTACGCGGTAAATATTACTGTGATTTGTTACAGTACCGTGGTAAAAACCCCAATGTTATTCAATGAGATTTTTTACCACGGTACTATTAAACTTTTCTGTAACAACCACTGAACATAGGTAGTACAGTATAGGGAAGATATGCAATTGGCAGGTTACAGCTGTAGTGGTCACCCTTTCAATGAAGTGGTACTTCTTCACATCCCTCTTAAAATAATCTCCTCTTCATTACCTTCATTGCATGCCTCTGGGTCTGTATTTCTTTTTCATTTGAGGGAGACTCCACTCCTGCACCCAGTTCACACATGTGAAGGACTTGTAGGTCTCTTATCATGTCCCCTTTCGTTCTTCTCTCTATCAGGGTTTACAAGTTGAGATCCCCCGTGTGATCCTTGCAGGGCTTCTTATGCAACTCTTGCACCATTTTAGTTGCTCTCCTCTAGACTAAATTCAAGAAGATTCATAGGTTCATAGGCACTGGCTACAAGTCCATGAGCTACTAGGGCCATTTAAGGACTTGCCACAATCAATGGAGATATACCCATTTCTTATTACCCAGATACTCATCCAAGAGATATTTAAAACCTGAAATGCTCTCTGCACCCACCACTGTAGCTGGAAATGAGTTTCACATACCCACAAGTCTTTGGTTGAACCATTTACCCCTCTTTACTGTTTTGTACTGATCTCCTTTCAATTGAAATGGGTGAGCTCGTGTTGCTCTTCCCTGTGTGTCTTTTTTACAAAAACTAGGTAACTCCCACATGAGTTCATCTCTCAGTGCCTTAAAGACTAAACATAGTTCCCACTTTAATCTATGATAGGCCATTGAGTATACCCCTAATGCCTGCAGTCTATCATGATATGGTTTATCTTTTAATTTATAAACACATTTAATCAATCTTCTCTGCACCCTCTCAACTCGCTTGATACTACCTATACTTTGAGGGGCTGAGAAGAGGGTTCCACATTCCAGAATCAGCCTGGCAAGGGATCTATACTGGGGCAACAACACCTCTCCCTTCTGACTTTTTATATTTTTAAGAATGTGCCCATTAACTTTCTGTGCTTGTTTAGCTGCCTCATTGTTATGTTTATCAAAAGTTAAAGTATTTGAGATAATTATCCCCAAGTCTTTCTCATGCTCAATTTCTGCAATGACTTGATTGTTTACCTTATATTGTACTTTCACATTATGGTGACCAAAGTGCATTACTTTGCATTTGTTTACATGAAAAGTTAAATTATGATTATTTGCCCAGACATCCAATTTATCTGTTTTTGGAAGTTCTTTCTAGATTCTGCATTATTAATAACTGATCCAACCTTTTTGTTGTCTGTGTATTTGCAGAGCCACACACCATCCAACACCTGCATTGCAGACACAAACAAATTAAACAAGAGGTCCCAAGATCAATCCTAGGATAACCTGCTTGTAACTCTACCCCAATCAGAGAAATGTCCTCATATTTGTACTCTCTGTGACCCTGTTCTCTAACCACTAGCCTATCCAGGATATAAGGCCTTCATGTACTCCCAGTTCATGTAGAGATTTTATTAATATGTCATGTGACACAGAATCAAAGGCCTTCGAATAATCAGGGTATACAAGATTGACAGGGAGACCCTGGTCTAATGCTAGGCTAACAGGCATGAAAAAGTACGTAAGATTGCTAACACAGGATCAGCCCTTGACAAAACCATGTTGTGTACTATCATAGTTCTTAATTTGCCTTAGATTTTCTTCCAAATTCTCTTTAACAAGTCTTTCCATGATCTTCCCTAATGTAGATGTTATGGAACTGGTTGTTAATGCAAAGGGGTTCACAGTGAAACAAGCAAAATGTCTTAGTATTTACTGTAGTCATTGACTGCAGTATTGCTATGGTATACTATAGCACTAAGGAGAAAGATCAAAAAAACTGAAAATTCTCAGAGATTTCTTAAATTGAATTTTGTGGGCTTTCAACTCATTTTGATCATCTGTATAACACAACACTTGGTTTAATCTGCGATTTTTTTGACCAAAGCTTTGAAATTTCTACTTGAAATATTTACCACATGTTTGTAAAGGCTTTTAGGATCCCATCCAAATCCGAGTAAAAGAAGAGGAGTACTTCAATACAGATCTTGCACTTCCAAGTGCTAAGCAAAAATCACAACTAATTAAAAAAAAAACACTATTATTGCTACATTAGTCTGCACATCAGACCTGGAGAATGTAATTAAAATGTTGAGAAACAAGTTTTCTTTTCATTTTTCATGAAGCCAAAGTATATACTGTATTTATCCAAGCTACTCAGAATAGGAGAGCTCATATCTGTGTTATAGCTTGGTTCCTTTCCCCTGCTACATTAACTCACTCCTCAATTCTTTTCTCTCCTCCTCTTCGTACTATGTGTAACACTAACTCCCATGCCTTCTTGGTACCTGCCCTAGGACCTCTTCTGAGCCGGCCAGGTTCTCTTAAACAGCTCCCTAGGCTCTGGTCCAACCACCCTCCCCTCGCCTTCCAGTCTGACTTCACCCAACCATAACAGAACTTTTTATAGTATGCCAACATGCCACCCATATCTGCTCCTACTTTTAATACCCTTTACACCTTTTTTCACCTTTCTTCTTCCTTCTTCCTGTACTCTCCTCTGTTAACCAGTTCTCTCACCTCTTCTATCACTCTATATTTGTCCCCAAAGTTTGTTGGCACCCATCTATACTTCTTTACTTCCTGGTTAAATGTATGATTTTTGGCAGTTCTGCACTATTGCTTCATACTTTGCTTGTAACTAAGCTAGAATTGCACTTAAATATGGGCATGCTTGCCTGTTGTATTTATCTAATTGTTATCCTTGTAGTTTATTCTGATCACATATTAATTCTGTAGTTTATTGTCATATTGTTTTGTGTTGTGCTTTGCTAATGTGAACCAAATTCCACTTCCTATAGGATGTTCTTTGAAGCAAGTTATCATCAGCTTGATGTTCCCCCCTGCTAGTGCTGTGTGGAATTTTCAAATTCCAATGGAACACACTTCTGCAGAATTTCAGAAAATTCCAACTAATTCCACAGAATACAGTCAGTAGTGGAACTGTGAAATTTTAAAAGTGGAATGGTTTTCCCAGATTAGTAGTCTGCAGTTTGCATAAATGGACTCCTTTCTGTAATGCACAGTAAGTTATTCCCCAGTTTACAAGATTTGCAAACAGTTATGCTGTGGTTTACACAGAAATACTTTTCAGGATTCTGTGGAATTCAAAAAGAAATTCCAAAAAGCATTATGGAAGCAGAATTGCCATTCTACATGAATTCCATAAGTAGAATTATTTATTCTGTACAGCTCTACCTTTCTGCCCAAACAATTTTAAACAAATAAATAAGTGCAGTATATTTAGATTTTGGAGCTTTTCTACAGATTCAATACTGTTTGTTACAATTATCAGCTACATGTAAACTCTATATTATACAATGGCAAGAAACAATGCTGGTCTCGATTGGTCAGACTGGGACTGGGCCCGTGATGTCATCGCAGTGCAACACCACGGGTCTAATCCCAGCACTCAGATGGCTGCATCAATTCTTCAGCGAATCACTCCACGAACCCCGCTGCAGTAACAGCCCGTCAACAGCTGATTCAGTGATTCCTGCTCACAGCTCACTCGCAGTGTCCGACTCGTTGCTGCCACCACACAGAACAACACATAGTCCTACCCTCATCCCATTACCACACCATTCCCCCAAACAGAAAAATATTTTCAATAGAAAAAAGCTATCATCTGACATGACATTTTGATTTCTCAGCACAAACGCAAGCCTTTGAAACAGCAATGCTCCTGTGCCCTAAACAGACTGATTACTTCCTGAAATGGTTGCATAGCTTACCAACACCTTCACAAAATAAAATAAAACAAAACAAAAGCAAAATCAATATAATCAGATGCACTTTCAAAATGCCACAGTGAACAAATGGAATATTTGGACCAGTACCTGTCATCGGTTGGAAACTACAATCCCAACATCTGTGAGATTGCAGTTCCTGGACTCCTCTGCTGTTTCTTGAGTTATACCAGAAACAAAAACCACTTCTCAAAGCTATGGCAGGTTCTACAGTCCAGATGGGAAAATGTCAGGGGCAGATAAGGAGATGGACACTGGAAGCAGATAAAATGCACAAGCCTAGCACCACCAATTGAAACACACAGCTTCACCTACTGTAGAGACAGAAAATGAACTATTATGTTATTTAAATATCCTTCCACAGACAAAAATAAAAGAAACAAATATTTTAATAGTATTTTTGCATCTTGTTTTTGTTTTATTTACTAATGAGCCATTGTATAATAGCAATAATGCATTCCAGGGTGTGTTGTGCTGGATAATGTTACTTCTGAGGAGTTGGTGATAGGTTTAAATGCTTCATTGGCAAGCATTTAAACTAACCAAGGGGAGAGGCACTGAAAAGGAGAAGGGAAATCCTAGCCCCCCCCAAAAAAATCAGGGCAGTTAGTGAGGTAAACACCAAGATAGAGCAGTTGATAGGGATAAGGGCAGGGGTAAATGGAGCAAAAGACAAAGGCAGTAAGGACAGGAATGGGGCAAAAAGAAATAAAGCCAGAAAAAATGGAGGGTAATGAGTACCAATGCCCATAGTCTAGGTAAAAAGCTCCCCAAAATGGTGGCCTTGATGGAAGAGGGATGCCTGGATATTGTGCAGTCACAGAAACATGGTACACAGAGTACCATGACTGGGATGTCAACATACCAGGGTACACAATCTACAGGAGGGACAGGAGGGAAGAAGAAGAGAGGAGGAGCTCTATGTATGGGAAGGGATCAAAGCAACAGAACTAAAGGGTAAACAGGAGGAGAGGAGGCACTGTGGGTCACCCTGGAGACTGGAATGGCTCCACAATCCACACGGGTAGTATTCAGACCCGCATCTCAGAGGAAATGGACAAGAAAATGATAGAAGGCATCCTTGGGATGGCAGAAAGGTGAGATATTGCTGATGGGGTACCTGAATGTGCCAGATATTAACCAGAGCACCTTTGCTGCAGCCACATCCAAGAGCAGGGCCATTCTCGATGCCCTACAGGGTGCATGCCTCAGACAGCTAGTTTTGGAACCAACTCAGGAGGGAGCAATCTTAGACCTGGCACTCTCAAATGGGGATGGAGAGAGGATCTCTCATCTTGAAGTAGGTAGCCATCTGGGAACAAGCGACCACCAAACAGTGTGGTTCATGATAAACTTAGCTGTAGAGTCAAGCCACAAAGTGAAGGTACTGGACTTCAGGAGGGATGATTTTGTCAAAATGGAGAGTGCCTCAGAGAAGCACTAGCAAACAGGCAAGAAGGTGAGGTGGAGCAACAATGGGAAACATCAAAACTGCCATCACAGAGGCAACAAGCCTTTGTGTGAAGCAAATAAACAAATCAAAATGAAAGATAAAACACTATGGTTCTCAAAAGAAGTGAGGGAAGGTAAGGGAGAAAATTTAGCATTCAGGTAGTATAAGGAAACACAGAAGGAGCAGGACAGAGAACTGTACCAGTTAAAGCAGAAGGAAGGGAAGGCAGTCAGAATAGCAAAGGCCCAAACTGAGGAAAGATAGCCAGCTTGGTTAAGAAGTGGGATAAAACCTTTTATAGGTACATTAGGGAGCAAAGAAAGATGAAGACAGGGATACTGAGGCTGAATAAAGAGGAAGGTGGTTGGGCAGAAAGCAACAGTGAAATAGCAGGGATACTGAACAAATATTTCTGCTCGGTATTCACAATGGAAAAGCAGCAGGAGAGACCTAATCCAGTCAATAGAAGCACTCTGGATAGGAGGTTGATATTAGTCCTTTCACAGAAGAAAGGGTTCTGAAAGAACTCTTAAAACTGAAGGTGGATAAAGCAATGGGGCCTAATGGATTCACCCAGAATTCTAAAAGAACTAAGGAAGAACTAGTAACACCACTGACTACCCTTTAATAAATCATGGGAGGATGGTGGTACCTGAGGACTGGAGAAGGGCAGATGTGATTCCCTTCACAAAAGTGGGAGCAAGACAGAGGTAGGAAACTACAGACCTGTCAGTTTGACCTCAGTGGTAGGGAAATGTTGGAATCACTTCTGAAGGAAAGAACCGTTGAGTACCTAGAAGCCAGCGGGGCACAGGACCCAAGGCAGCATTTATTCACAGCAGAAAGGCCATGTCAAACAAATCTAATTGATTTATTTGACTGGGTGACCAAAGTAGTAGACCAGGGAGGGGCTGTGGACATGGCCTACCTAGACTTTAGCAAAGCATTTGACACAGTCCCGCACTAAAGATTAATAAACAAATTAGCCAGCCTGGAAGTGGGTCCCAGGGTGGTAGCTTGGTAAAACACTGGCTGGACAACAGGACATAGTGGGTAATAGTAAATGGAGTCCACAGTGAAGAAAGGAGGGTTACTAGTGGGGTACCACAGGGTTCAGTACTGGGGCCGGTCCTTTTTAATGTCTTTATAAGCGACATTGTGGAGGGACTGGAGGGGAAGGTATGTCTCTTTGCAGATGACACAAAGATCTGCAACAGGGTTTATACACAAGGTGGGGTGGGGTGGAAAGGATGAAAATGGACTTGGCAAGGTTAGAGGAATGGTCAAATGTATGGCAGCTAAGATTCCACGCAAAGAAGTACAAAATAATGCACCTGGGAAACAAAAACCCAGGGCAAGAGTACACAATGTGGGTGACATACTGACAACAAAAATGGAAAGGGACCTGAGTGTAGTCATATCAGATGACCTAAAGGTGGCCAGCAATGTGAGAAGGTGGTAGGGAGGGCTGGGGAGATACTGGGATGAATAGGGAGAGGCATCACCAGTAGAAAACAGGAAGTTGTTGGTCCTCTGTACAGACAGTTGGTAAGACCACATCTGGAGTACTGTGTACAGTTCTGGAGACCCTATCTCCTCAAAGACATAAACAGGGTGGAAGGTGTCCAGAAGAGGGCAACTAAAATGGCGCAGGGTCTGCATCAGAAGACATATGAAGAAAGACTAAAGGAGCTTAAGATATATAGCCTCGAGGAAAGGAGGGAAAGGGGTGACATGATAGAAACTTTCAAATACCTCAAGGGAATCAAAAAAGTCTAAGAGGGTAGCATCTTTCAAAAAAAGAGATGTGCAAAAACAAGGGGCACAAATTGAAGATGGGTGGGCGGCTCAGAGGTAATCTGAGGAGTATTTCTTCACAGAGAGGTATGTGATGCATGGAACAGCCTTCCTGAAGAAGGTCATAGAGTCAAACTGTGGGGTATTAAAGACGATTGGGACAGACATAAGGTATTGCGGGGGTAGCAGAGTTGTTGTCAACTTAGATCTGTAGCTTATCCGAGAATAGTAGATAGGTTGGAGCGATATGCCTATCTGTTGTCACCCCATGTTTCTATGTTACATAGAAACATAGAATTTGATGGCAGATATGACCGCCTTGGCCCACCTAGTCTGCCCATTTTCCTGCCTACAGATAAGCTGCAGATCCTAGTTAACCAACAGCTTACTTCCTCCTACCCCCCACTAGGACTGCCTTATGTCTGTCCCATGCATTCTTGAATTCCCCCACTGTTCTTGACTCCATGACCTCCTCAGGGAGGCTGTTCCATAGATCCACAACCCTCTCCATGAAAAAATACTTCCTCACATTACCTCTGAGCCGTCCCCCTGTATCTTCAAATTCTGCCCCCTTGTTCTTGCACATCTCTTTTTCTGAAAGATACTACCCTCTTGGGCTTTGTTGATTACCTTGAGGTACTTGAAAGTTTCTATCATGTCCTACCTGAACTCAGCCTATGGCCCGGTACACACCACACCAGGTGTGACATTATACCAAGAAAAACACACCGTTGTATATTATTGCTTAAGTGTAACATGATGCTGCATAGTGTATTTTACCCGCTGTACATGTAATCACCCTCATTGACTTACTGACTTATTAGAGATCATGAAAGCCCCACTCAGAATGACAAAATGTGTGTGTGTGTGGGGTTGTAGTTAAGAATGTTCCTTATTTTTCTGTGCTGGAATAGGAGGAGCCTGTTGAAGTGGCCAATGGATCATGGATATGAAACCAACATATAAACATAAATGGGAAAGAAAGCAGACCTTTGGTCCATCAAGTTGTAGAGGTGGGCAAGCCAAGACAGGCTCAAGTCTGACACAGGCACAGTGCCTGGCTTTGACTCTTGCTCAACCTCTATAAACAGTTGAAAGTCAAGGTCAAGCTGAGTCAATGTTAGCTTGAGAAGTGAGAAAGTGTTGGGAACCTTCCATCCCTCATGCAAAACTCATGAGGGATACTTTCAATATTATAACAAAAACAAATCAGCCTGCATCAGCCATTGCTCAACTTAAGCTTTGACTTGTGGAGTTGCAGCCAAAGACATGGCCAGATATTTCCAGAAATGTCTTTGATATCGCTGGAAAAATTCCATGTCTCCCTGCAGCATCACTGTGGGACACCTAAATATTGCAAAATATCTGGAAATATCTGTCTGTATCTATGGTTGCAGCTGCAGCACTAGTGGGGATCTCATTAAAAAATAAAATGCTGCCCACCTGAATCCATTTGCTTTCCTCTGCCATCTTGGGGTATAGCCATTTACTATATTTCCTCTTCTTCTAGGCACTGAACTCATCTAGCCTTGATTTATGCCATGGACTGTTTCAGATGATGCTGCCATCTTTAATATATTAATAGCTTTATTTAATCAGATGAAGGTGGCTCAGAGGATTGCCAGAAATAGCAAGTAAGTATATATTGTACTAGTACTGACATGTATACATAAAGGTCGCGATGGCTTGATCAGTATACCAGTGAGCACTGAGGGTATAATGCATGGAGTTGAGGTTTATGTAGAAATATATATGGGAAAACTAGAAATAAAAATAAATAAATGCATGGTTAGTACCAGCATAGGCATAAAATCTGTAATTTTTTTAAATTGCCTTTCAGCCCATCTCACTTGTAAAAGGAAATTGTTTCCAGTGAGACTTATCCAGTTAACAAAATTGAATTGCATTGAGAAAAAGATTGTAGATGGCACCACAAGTACCAAATGAATGTGTTCTTTTATTATGCCCCCATTTTACCACACAACTCCGGTGTTCCCCCCATACATCCCTCCAGTCCCTGCCTACCACTCTGCTGTGCAGCCCAACTGAGCAATGGATTCCCCCCCCAGGCCGGGTACAGGGGTGGAGGGATATACCCCGATTGAGCAATGAGGTGACAGAGGAAGAAGTGGGGATCATCCTGGACATGCAACATTTCCCAAGGAGCTGGCAATGGGGCGTGCTTTTCTCCCTTTGCTGTTCTCTGAAGATGTCAGCACATAAGAGGAATGAATGAGCATGCACATACAGAGCATTCACAGTGTGGGTCCTCAGCCAATGTATTCTCCTCCCTACTCAGCCTCCTCAGCTGTACTGACCCCTGTTGCTACCCAGATGGCAGTAGAGCATCCCAGGCAGTGACCCTTCAGTAGCTCCCCCAAGGAGGAGAGCATTCTCAGCCATGCTCAGTCCTCCTCCTCTAGCCAGCCCTTGACAACCCAGGATTGTTCCCAATCCTGGGCCACCGACATCACAAACAGTAGCCCTACTGCTGCATGCATGGGTCAGCACCAAATGTATTCTTTGTGAATCATCATCCAAATAAGTTACACTAAGAGATCTGGACTAGTGAAAGTTGCATGAATTGTTCCTGTTCATGTTTGTTGTTTTATTTTAGGACATACAATAGTACACATAAAATGGCAAGCAGGATAAAATCATCCTTATTAGGTTTCCTAGGACCTCTTGATTATAACTGGACAAAATTGGCAAGTTCTGAGTTTGTGAAAACTTGGAAAAATCTCAGAAAATTATGCAGAATTTTGTGGAATTTATGGAATTTCACAAATGCATTTATTTGCTCATACCTCAGCCATATGTTACGCTATAGAACTGTTTATTGGCATGTTTACTTGTGCAATGCCCCAAATGTATACCAAGCATCATGTTATTTGGATGAGTAGTTTCAAACACATAGGGGTCAAAGTGTAACCTTTAGTTTTTGTGACATTTCTAGAAAATATTTCTCTGCTTATATTGCAGCCACCTGTGTAGCTATATGGAATGTACAATTCCTATGGTGGAATTAGCATGGAATGTACATCCCGTGATGGGATTTACATCTGAATTTCACTAGTCATTCTTTGGAATTCCCATGCTGTGAATATTTCATGGAACATTTTCCATATAAAATCTTTCTGCAACCATTTCCATGGAATATATCAAGAAAAGCAGCAAAAAACTTCCACATTATTCTGCTAAGAAGTCCACCATTCCACTTCCAAAGAAGTTACAGTAGGTGTAACAGTGGTGGAATTTTGCAAAATTCTGCAAATTCCATTCCACCAGAATTGGAACATTCTGCAAACCACAAACCACTAGTATCTAGATATTTGCATATTAGCATTCATAACCTTCTTGGGAAACTACTAAATATGTAGTGATAAGTAATTATTTAAGTAATTTTTAGGTTACAGAAGTTCATAATTTCATTATTTATTTGTCAAATGTAAAAACTTTCTAAAAATGCAGATGTTTATTACTTCTTTGCTATTATTAGTATAAATCTGAATTTTGGTATGCATGCCCAATGTCTGTGAATCCTGGCATTTAACAATACTGGAAAAATTTGATTCAGTAGTTCCTGCATTTATGATTCAATGGCCTATGCAGCCAGTAAGTGTTATGCTCGTGCAACTGTGTACTTAAGTTTTGGCCATTCACACTCTGTGTTCCAGAGGAATTTCCACCCTGTAGGGATACCAAAGGAAAGGAACCCTCTAGAGGGTTCCACCCCTAGAGGTGCCGCGGGACACTTCCCTTGACTAAAGGTACCTTAGAAAGGATCCCCAGGAGAGAAGCACTGCCGCTAGAGGAGGAGGGGAGAATTGCAGGGCAAAGCAAAAGTGTTTCAGAAGGAGGCTGAGGGGAACTGCTTATAAAGCTCAGGAAGTGGGAGTGGCTGACTGCTTGTCCATTCAACCATAGGCGGAGCCTTCCAAATCAATGGCCTACACAACCAGTAAGTGTTATGCTTGTGCAACTGTGTACTTAGGTTTTGGACATTCACACTTATCACCCTGTAGGGGTACCAAAGGCAAGGAACCCACTAGAGGGTTCCACCCCTAGAGGTGCCATGAGACTCTTCCCTTGGCTAAAGGTACCTTAGGAAGGATCCCCAAAAGGAAGTAGTAAGAAGCTTATCAACAATGAGAAATTGTGAGCTATGGTAATAGATAAGCTTGAGGCAGCTTGATAATGTAATGGGATAGCAGGGTAGCCATGGCATGAGTTTGATGAATTGCAAAAGGGGATGAGGGAACTTCCTAAGGAGAGATGGAACAGCAGCAGGGACACCATCCCCCTTCATCCACCATCAGATCCTGCCTGCAGAACTTGGGAACTGTATGCTAACAGTTATGACCTGAGACATGGAGGAGAGAAAAAACTTTGAAGAGGAAATTTGAAGGATCCAAGCCCTAAGTCGCCTTCTCTCCAGGCTTGGGATATTTTATTTAGTGACAGCTCTGCTGCTGTAATTTGGAAACCCCAATTAAAGGGAAGTATTGTATTTATCAATCATTTAAAGTATTACTGATAATTGTACAATTAATTACATATTTTGCATGACTTTTACATCATTTTTAATAACTTTTCCAAAAAATATGGATTTCTTGTTCATGTTCAGACCAGATAAATATGTTTCCAATTATTTGGGAACTCATAGTCCATTGGCAAAATCCTACAGTCACGTCATAAAAATTGCATAAATCTTCATTTCATGTTCCGTGACCCCCATATCTTTTTTGCTTTTAGCAGACTTTGACTGTGAAAGATGCAGAAGATGCTAAGGAACTACACACTACCAATAACTTACAAGGTAAAGGAAGAATAGCAGTTAGGGAAGGAAGAGATTACAGAAGGAAGAGTAGAAGTAAAGGAAGGGAAGGAAGGAAGGGATTACAGAAGGAAGAGATTACAGAAGGGAAGAGAGAAGGTAAGGGAATATGGAAGAGAAGGAAGAAATTAGGATGGGATCAGATTAGAAAAGGGAAGGGAAGGGAAGGGAAGGGAAGGAAGGGAAGGAAGGAAGGAGAGATAAGCAGAGGTGAAGTGACAGGTAAGGAGGGTATAGGAAACCATCTCTTCCAAAGTAGTTGTATCTTTATCCTCATTACATGCTTAGAATAAAGTCAAAAGTCATAGTCAAAGTCATATTTATTTATATAAATCACTTTTCAGAATATCAAAGCGCTTGTACACAGAATAAAACAAACTAGAATCATGATAAAAGCAGCAATCAAGTAAAATCAACAGCAATCAGTTAAAAAGCATCTAAGAAGGCTGAATCAAATAACTATGTTTTCAGGGCAGCCTTAAAAGTCTCAGTGGACAGGCACTCTCTAATCTGACAAATCAAAGAGTTCCAGAGAGTCGAGGCCATAAATGCAAAAGATCATGCCCCCAAGGTCTTTAAATGGACCCTGGGAACCTGTATGTTTCCTTGTCAGTGGAATGGAGTGGGTGGAGGGGGCAGTAGGGATGCAGGAGGTCTTGTAAATAATGCAGCTCCTGTTTGTGTAGGGCATTATAGGTCAGCAAACTGACCTTTAAGGTGATCTGCCACCGCACTGGCAGCCAGTGCAGTTGGCGGAGCACAGGCGTGATGTGGCTAGATCAAGATAAGCCCAGCAGCAGCCTGGCTGCTGCATTCTGCACCATCTGCAGGTGGCAGATGTCTACCCCCAGATACCCTAGCTAGAGAGCATTGCAGTAGTCAAGGTGGGAGGTCACAAAGGCATGGACCAAAGTTGGAAGGTCATCAGGCGGAACAAGGCATTTTAGCCAGGCGATATTCCTCAGGTGATAAAAAGAGGACTTGCCGATGGCTGATACCTGTAAATGAAACATCAGCTCACCATCAAAAATAACGCCCTTATTCCTATAGGCCATGCTGTGATGGGCCCCATTGTCTTTTCATTTAACATATCACTCCCTTGTTCCATTGATTCTTAATAAATGTGAGCAGAGATAGCATCTTCCCCTCCATTTTGTGCCAATTTATGGAGGAGAGACTGAATTATATTAACCCTTAGGGTGCTGGAAGATTTAGAATGCATAGGTTTTTAGGACAAGATATTATGTTGGTGGCAGCCTAATAATTACATTATAAAAAACCTTTATTTTTGTAAAATACTATGGTGGAACCTTTGTTTTGAAGATAGGTATCCAATATGTACCTATCAGCCTAATTACCACAACAAAAACATGAGCCATTTCAGGAAGATTATAACATTATGTACAGCATGGGAGGGAAAGAGAAAAAAATGCCAAACACATGGAAGTTAGGTACTGTAACTTGCTGAAAGCACACAGTGATTTAGAGGTGCTAGGATTCAAACCTTGGTCTCCAAGTTCACACCTCTGTGCTCTAATCATTAGGATACACTGCTTCTAGATATAACATAATGATCCTAGGACTATATCAGTAAAAAAATGTTATACTTCCTTCAGAGGAATAAATAAAAGTATGGATCCATAACTAGTTTCTTGACTAAAATGAGGAAACAAGATAGGTATTGTATCAATCAATAGCTTAATTGTAATCAAGCAGCATGAAACCATTGCCTACTATGTACTGTAATGTTACCAATACTTTTATGAGGCATTGCATGACTGTTTGGTTCATAGTCCACATAATGAAATAGCCCATTAATTGAAAATTGAGAAAATGACAATTGATGAGATATGGAGCCCTAAATGAGCTGATAATTTAAATGTGCAACTAGCATAGTAACATAGAAATGTTTAATCTGTTGTCAGAAAAAGACCACTTGGTCAATCCAGTCTTTCCAGATGGTCATGGTCTAGTCTGTCTCCACAGACCCTAACTGGTCTCTGATGACCTTCCTTCCTCCCTATTTATTAATATTCCCTTATGTCTGTTCCACGAATGCTTGAAGCTCCCTACTGTTTTTGCCTCCACTATTTATGCTGGCAGTCTGTTCCCTGCATCTACAACTCTTTCAGTAAACTAGTACTCTCCTCACAACCCTCTTAAGTTCCCACCCCAACTTCATCACATGCCCACTGGTCCTAGTTTTCTTCTCATTTGAAAGAGACTCTCATCCTGTACCTGGTTCACTCATGTGAGGTAATTTTAGGTCTGTACCATGTCCCCTCTTACTCTCCTTTCTTCCAGGGTGTACATGTTGAAATTATTCAGTCTTTCCTCATAGCACCTTTTGATGCAAGCCCTGCACCATTTTAATTGCCCTCCTCTGGCCTGCCTAAACCCTGCCTATGTTCTTTTCAAGGTGCGGCCTCCAGAACTGGACACAATACTCCAGGTGGGGTCTCACCAGTGAGTGATATGGAGGCAACCCCTCCTCCCTCCTTCTGCTGCCGAGATACCTCTCCCTAAGCATTCCATCATCCCATTGACCCTGCCCACTCCTTTGTCACATTGCCTTGCCACTCTAAAGTCATCAGATATACTACCATAATTGTTTTCATAATAAATTTAAATTTGTGATTATCCTTTCCAAGGTTGTTGCAGAAGCCTTTAATTCTACTATATCAAGACCAGCTTGTTTGTTCCTGCATCTTTGATTGTTTCACTGACAGCTGTGCCTGTGGACCCTTGAGCTACCTCTCTGCACTGCTTATGTCCAGATAGGCCATGCCCACTGCCCTCTCCTGCTCTATTTCCCTGTTCAACAAGTTGAAGAAGCAATCAGATTCATCTGGCATGACCTCTTCCTCATGAGTCCATGCTGCTAGTGGTCCTGCAGCCCACTGGATTTAAGATACTCTAACAACCTTTCCATTAATTTCCCTATCATTGAGGTGAATCTGGCCTATAATTTGGAGCCTCCACCCTTCTGCAGTTCTTATGTAGAGGGACCACATCTGTTCTCCCCAGTCCTCTGGAACCATGCATGTTTCCGAGAACTGTTGAATAAGGGTGACAGTGGGGCAACTAGCACTGCCCTGAGTTCATTCAGTACCCTTGTGTATCCCATCAAGTCTCACAGCTCCACTTTCAGAGCTGTTTAAGTCCCTTCAGGTCTCTTTCATCAGAAAATAGATTTGTGTCCACCCCCTTGTTCCTGCTGCTCCCCGATGGTCTGTCCCCTTTCTTCCACTGTAATGACTGAGCAGAAGTACCTGTTCAGTATGTCTGGCTTTTCTTGGTCCTCTTCTGCAGTCCCACTTCTGACCTCATTATCATCTCTATTCCTCCCTTGCCATCCTCTTATGACTTATGCACTCAAAGAAAGTCTTATCTCCTTTAACTTTCCCTTGGCTACCCTTTCCTCTGCCTGCTCCTTTGAGGCCCTCACCAGTTTTCCTACTTCCCTCTATTTTGCTTAGTACACTTCCCTGTTTTCCTTCCTCTGCATTTCATAGATACATAGACAGTGTCAGCAGATGGCCCACCCAATCTGCCCATTTGAGCTAGTAAGTTCACTTTATGTTTTCCTAGAAGTCTGTTGCCCCTTACCCCTGACCTCCAGAATTCCTTTATGTATATCCCATGCATTCTTAAATCCTGTGATTGTTTCAGCCTCCACCACTTCCTCTGGCAGGGTGTCCCGCGTGTCTACCACCCATTCTGTGAAGAAATTCTTCCTCATGTTTCCTCTGAATCTTCTTCCCTCCAACCTCATCCCATGCCCTCTAGTCCTGGAACATCTTTTTTGCTTAAAAACAGTGTATTCCTGCACCCTGTTCCTCCCTGTAAGATACTTGTATGTCTCTAACATATCTCTCTCTCCCTCCTCTCCTCTAGGGATTACATGTTCAGTTCCTTCAACCTGTCCTCATAGGACTTGTGATGCAATCCATATACCATCTTTGTTGCCCTCCTCTGAACCTTCTCTACCCTGTCTATGTCCTTACGTAGGTAAGGTCTCCAGAACTGTACACTGTACTCCAGGTGTGGCGTCACTAGTGTCTTGTATAGTGGAATTATGACCTCCCTTTTCCTGCTGGTGATGCCCCTGCCTATGCATCCCAGTATTCTTATGCATCCTGAATGCTACCCTTTTTTCCTTCACCTAGGCCCTTCCATAGACATCCATAACTGTATGTTTTTCCTTCTGCTCTTATTCACTTCCTTGATGCAGAGACTGGTTCCCTTAATTATGCCTTCCCTTATTTTTTCCCACTGTACCTCTCCCCACCCATGGCAATCCTCCTTAGAATGCAATTCCTAACTTGATACAGCAAATCCTGTATCAATAAAGATACAGTATACTGAATGACTTTGGACAGTGAGAACTGTACATCTATCATTGTTTGCTGTGATATGTAGTTTTCAGAGCTTGGTATGCAAAATTGTATCACAGTATATGACAAAGGGTGTTGCTGTCATGCACTTGCCATGTCACTGCTACAAGTATGTGCATTACCCTTTATACAGTACATAAGAAATAAGAAAGACCAGGCATTTCCTGCCACTCAGTGAAATGCTGGGTACTTGATGGTCTAAAGCAAAGTGAAACCAGGTGGTCTGTGTTTTTTTTTTGCCAGGAAATGGTTATAGACTGAGGTCATTACTGGTTCTGTAAACCACACTAAAAAGATTTAGAAAAAAATTGCCATTTTTATTCTTCAGCTGCTTCATACCATCACCTGTGTGGTTTTGTTTACTCAAGTGATTGTTTTCTGATAGTTATCATTTCCTAAAGTAACCAAGCAGATTATGCTTCTTGCAGTCCAGTATTGCACCTGACATACTATATAGAGTACAGTAAAATGGTTAAAAACAATACCAGTTTTAGTAGTTGTTAATGGAATGAAATTGTCATTCTTACTTAAAGTTAAAGTTGAATGATCACAGTTGAGACTAAAATAGTAGAGAGAGAAAACTAAACTGTACAGACAGTACACAAGCAAAGAAAATTGGTTGGTGTGCATGGCTGATGGTATACGAAGGCTTAGAAAATGGGCAAAGGATTTTAAGCAATCTGATTGGTTGTTAGCCGTGCATTAGATGTGTCTAATGCACAGCTAAAACTAGAACCCCCATTTAGAATACACAGGCCCATTTTATAAGCGCAATAAGCTACTCAGGGGATGTGCATTAGACAGTTCTAATGCACGGCTAGCTGATTGGTCCCACTCGGCCTGTGGCCTCGCGGCTCATTACATCTCTAACCGCGCATTAGAACTGTTCAATGCACACCCCATTATGTCTTATTGCTTACATAATGAAATGTTGACTCATATTGTGATTGGCAAAGAAGAGTCTAAGTTTGGCAATTCAGTTGTAAAATGGGGAGGTAGATTTTCAAGGGTAAGAATGCCACAAGCCACAGGTGAGCAGAAGATAGGTGCACCAGGCTTGTAGCATTCTCCTGGCTGGCGATCAGGATTTTCTATCCAGTGTTAATGTCGAAGTTAGACCACCTTTGTGGTTCTAACTTACTGCAATCTTGGGGACCTTTTTTACAGAGCTTATACCAGACATTTAGTGCAAGCTGCCATAAAATGTGGAAACTGTTGCAATTGTGCCCAAGATTGAAAATCAGGTGCAGTTGCAGGAAAGGGGTTCAGCGCACTGGCGAAACCTAAGAGTCATGGCACAGGACTTGAGGCAAGCCCTGTGCCATGCTTTGAAACTCTGGCCCAAGGAGTTTACTTACAGTGTCATGGAAATTATATGTTTCTGATCTTGTTTTAAGTAAATAGTCTGAATTCACTGTTTTCTGTGGGATTCGGTCTAACATCAGCAGCATATATCACATCTGACCTCCTGTTTACAACTGGACATGCACATGAAACTACTGTATATCTTAGTGTAAAATAGTGAGCATCATGAGGATAGCTTAAGGATCAGAAGAATGCAAACAAAAACAAGCATTTGTCAGTGCTGAATGTTTGCTTACATGTATTTTTCAGGTAAGATTGCTATGTGTATTGCTTTATGATACTTCACCAGTGATTAAATTGGAAATGTTTGGACAGGGGACCCTTTAATCTTGATTTCTAGGTGTTGGAACTGTCATTTCTTGGCGGTGGAACTCTCCTATAGTAGTTAATGGAGAAAGATGAGCAAGGCAGTGGAACCATCACACAGTTTTTAAACAGGTGGTATAACTGAGTTCCTGTGGGTTCCTGCCCAATTTAACCCCTGAACTTCACATTCATTGGTGTATGAATTTTAATATTAATCCATATACTGTATACATATTTGTTTAGCACATGCCTTGCTTGCTCTTGTAGTGCAGTACAACAAGACATCCCCCACTTTCCGAGGCTCCAGTCTTCTCTAGCAATAACTGGATGTAAAATCAAGCCATTGCTAAGGACGTCTGGGACCTCTGGAAGGAAGTGGAGATCTCATGCACCACATTGCACGTGCACTATAGCATGCCAGAGTAAAACATATGCTAAACAAATATGTGCAAGATGGATTTATATTACAGTCTTACAGCCTATCATGTTCCCATACCTAGTCCCAGACAATACACAGCATGTGATCTGTGTATCTTCAGGACAGAAATATACTGTTTCCCAATTGCAAGGTATGCTGCCAAGTGTAACACTTCATTATTTTTCCCTGAGAAAACCTTTGTGCAGGGTAAACTGACAAATCAGTTTCCTTAGGCAAGAGCTTAGCAGCCCACACCCCAGCTCACCACCAAGACAAGACAGCAAGTGGATCCCCTTGGCCAATTTGAATGAACACAATAACACAGCCATCCACAAGAAGTTATTACAATTGAGACTGGCCTATTTTTACCTTCCCTCTCCCTCTTTGCCTTGGTTGTCCTGGGATGACTTCTGTGTCCTGTGATGCCTTTGTGAGCCCCTCCCAAGTCATGAGCTTACCTCTGCCCAAGCCTGAGGCCCTGCACTACCACCGGTCTCCACTAAGCAGCACATTCTCTGCAGCTAGAGACACAGATCTTCATTCTTACCTAACCTTCCATGATCTTTGCCACCAGGCCAGGAAGCACACCACAGTAGTCTTGTGACTAGAATGTTCCCTGTGCTCCACCGCAGGATCAACACAAGGAGGAGGCTCTGCCTGAGAACAAGAGCCCTCCCTTCCTCTCACAGAGAGAGCTGGGAGCTGTAATAACCACACCAGAGCACGGGAACTCAGCCACAAGAGTAGGATCAGGAGATAGCCAATTGTGGTAGAGAGGACACCACCCCACCCTGAATAAAGCCAATAGCACTGTGGCTTCAGGAAGCAGGAAGAGGTCCCAGAGTTACAAGAGTCCTGGATGCCCTGTGGCTTTCCCTGTACTCCACTGCAGGATCAATGAGAGGAGGCTCTGCCTGAAGACAAGAGCCCTCCCTCTCACAGAGAGCTGGGAGCCATAATCGCTGGACCGGAGTACTGGAGCTTGACCGGGAAGCCCGTTATGGTAGAGGAGATGCCCCCACCTACCTTGAGAGAGACAATAGTCATACAGCTTCAGGAAGAAGGAAGAGAACCAGTGCTTTTAGAGTCCCAGATACCCTACTGCTTTCCCTGCATACCACTGTAGGATCAACATGAGGAAGAGGAGGCTCTGCCTGAGGACAAGAGACCTCCCCTCACAGAGAGCTGGGAGCCATAATTGCCACACCAGAACACTAGAGCTCAGCCACAAGAGAAGGATCAGGAGGAAGCCAATCGTGGTAGAGGAGATACCCCTGACCTCCTAGGAGCTAATAGCAGTTCAGCTTCAGGAATCAGCCAGACTTTTATCTGCATTAAAAGGACTAAGCTAAGCACCCCAATGCTGCAGCCCCCAGGCATGAAGGAGAAATGCGAAAAGGAAATGGGAGTCTGCCCACTGGAGTTAACCCAATGAGCAGCCAGCAGCCGGCCACTCTGCTCCACTGCCAACCTAAGTAGGCTCCTACCCATCAGATCTCAGGTAAGCCTATTGGGGGTTGCATTGTAGAGTGACTATACTTGGGAGGCTAGCTAGGCATCTGGGGGGTAAGTGTGTCAGTGGGCTTACAGGCTTGCTTTGTAAACTGCTACTGGGTATTAGTGTGTTTCTGGTTTTTAGGTTTTAGGTTAGGTTAGGTTCTAGGTTTTAGGTTTGCTGGTAAAATGTTGCTAGGTACTAGTGTGTTTTGGAGATCAGGGGCTTACTGTTAAACAGTAACTGTGTATTGTGAGCTGTAGGGACTTGCTGTAAAATGCTTGCTAGGTATTAGTGTGCTTCAGGGTTTAGGGGCTTGTGGTAACTGGGTGGTAGTAGGATAGCACTACTGGGGTCTGGGACAGGAGGACAGAAAGCACAAGAAGAACAGCAAAAATGAAATATGGGGAGTGGTGCAATGCATTGTTTGTAGGGTGGCAGGCTACAGGGAGACTTTCTAGAGATTGTGGTACTCTCCAATCTGTGTGCACCTCTCGGGTGGAGGGAACAGTTCTCTAGGCTCTGGGCAGCACTGGCTGAGCATCAGGAGAACATCTCTGGACTCAAAGTCATGCTGGCAAGGAGTTGGGAGACCCTCTCCCACCCAGGGACCTCCTAGCCAGACATCCACTACCTCAAAGGATACCAGAAGGGAGGAGTGGTTGGACTATGGTGGGCTCAAGGAGGGCAGTGGTTGTGAGATCTGGAAGGCTGGAAGGAGCAAGAAATAGGCACACTCCTTATCTAGTGCCACTAAATAATTCCTATGTCATACTGGCAGAGAGGAACTGCAAGGAAGGGCCACCTAAGGTGGTGAACAGTGAGGATGTGAGAATATGCCTGAATGGAGTCACTGGAGGGGTGAGGAGGCCCCCAGAGAAGGAGGAAGCAAACTTCTGGTGGGGGACTGTATTGCCAGGGGGATAGAGTTGGGGAATGGAAAGGGGGGGGAGAGAGACAGGTTAAGTGCCTACCTGGTACAACAGCTCAGATGGATGGACAGTGTATCCAGCAGATCACAAGGGCAATAGGAAGGTTGGGGAAGCTGGATGTAATTGTCCATCTGGGGACAAATGACCTAACTGTGGATGGGATGGGGGCAAGGCAGCAGCAGTTTAGGGAGCTGGGGAATGATCTTAGGCCTTTAGCACACATTGTAGCCTTTATGGAAGTGCTGCCTGTCTACAACAGGGGGAAGGAGAGGGAGCTTCACACTAAGGCCATCAACTCATGATTGAAGAATGGTGCAGAGAGGAGGGGTATGACTACATTAGGGACGGGGGCTCCACCTGGAAGGATTAGAGCTTGTACTGGGAGATGGCCTTCATCCATCCAGGATGGGAAAGGCAGTCCTCAGTTGATGGCTTAAATGCTATTTTGATAGACTTTTAAACTAAACAGGTAGGGTGGCAGAATGCAAAGGTGAAAGAGCAACTACCCCCCACAGGCTGTGATGGAGGATAGAGAAATCCTGAGGGAAAAGATTCCACTGGAAAGAAAAAACAATTAAGGTAGCAAGGGATTATTATGGGATGAAGAGAGGAAGAGAAGCAGGCACTATAAAAGGAAGAGAAAGGGGGAGCAGCTAGAAAAAGTGTAAAGAAAAAAGAGAAGTAAGCCATGTGTGCCAATGCCAGAAGTCTGGGAAATAGGTTATCTGACCTGGAGGCAACCATGGCTAAGGCAGACCTGGATATTGTGACCATCACTGAAACATGGTGCACTGACAACCATGACTGAGAAATGTCCATTCCTGGCTATACACTGTTTAGAAGAAACAGGGTAGTAAGGAAGGGTGGAGGTGATGTGCTTTATGTTAAGAAAAACATAAAAGCAGTGGAGGTACAGGGAATTCAAGGGGTCAAGATGTTGTGGGTCAACAGCGAGTCATGAAATGGAGCTACCATTCAGATGGGACCGGCGTACTATGCAAGCCTCTGATACAGGAGGCGGAGTTAGACAAAGAAATGTTGGAAGAGAATGGCAAAATGGCTAAAAAGGGGAAGGTGGTGCTAGTGGGGAACTTTAATCTGCCAGGTGTCAAGTGGAGCCTCCCGGCTACAGCATCACCTAGAATTAGAGATATACTGAACTCCCTGCAGGGGGCATTCCTCAGACAGTTTGTCAGTGAAACCACTTAGGGTGGTGTAATACTGGACCTGGTGTTTACTAACGGGGACAATGTTGTGGACATCAGGGTGGGAAATCAACTGGGGACCAGTGATCATAGCACAGTGTGGTTTAATATACGAACAACAACGGAATCCAACTGCACAAGGGCGAGGGCCCTGGATTTCAGAGGGGCTGCCTTTACAAAGATGGGGAAATGCCTCCAAGAGGATATGGTGGGTGGAGATGCCCTGGGTGGAGTGGAGGGCAAATGGGCCAGATTAAAAGACAGCATAGTAAAGACAACAAACCTGTACGTCAGGCAAGTAAGGAAAAGCAGAAGGAAGAGACCATTATAATTCTTGAGGGAAGTGGCAGAGAGGGTAAGGACAACAACAGTGGCCTTCAGAAGGCATAAGGAGACCCACAGAGAGAAGGACATGGAAGTGTATTTGGTGAAATGGAGGGAGGCAGGCAAAGCAGTAAGGAGTACAAAGATACAAACTGAGGAAAGAATAGCCCAGACAGTGTTGAAGGGTGGCAAGACATTTTTCAGGTATATCAGCGACAAAAGGAAAAGAAAGGGAAGGATTGTACAGTTAGAAAAGGAGGGGTGAATGTACAGAGGAGGACCAAGAAAAGGCAAGCATCTTAAACAAATACTTCTGCTCAGTGTTCACAGTAGACGGAGGGACAACAAAAAAGCACCAAGAGCTTGGAGGGGAGGGAAGTGGACACCAGTCCCTTTTCTGAGGAGAGGGTCAAGAAAGCACTCACTAATCTGAGGGTGGACAAAACCATGGGGCCAGATGGGGTGCATCCAAGACTGCTGAAGGAATTCAGGGAGGTGCTAGCTGCACCCATGGAAGACTTGTTTATCAGTTTACTTGAGACCAACATGGTCCCAGAGGACTGGAGAAGAGCAGATGTAGTCTCACTTCACAAAAGTGGCAGTAAGGAGGAGGCAGGAAACTATAGGCCTCTCAAATTGACTTCTATAGTAGGGAAATTGATGGGAAACATTATTAAAGGAAGGAGTAATGAAACACCTGGAATATGGACTGCAGGACTGCAGGCAGCATGGCTTCACAGAGGGAGGCCATGCCAAACAAATCTAATAGATATTTTGACTGGGCAACCCAGGTGTTGGATCAGGAAGGTGGTGGACATGGCCTGCCTGGACTTCAACAAGGATTTTGACACTATTCCACATAGGAAGCTGGTAAACTAGGTGGATAGCATGTGGATGGGCAATAAGGTGGTAACCTGGGTAAGAAACTGGTTAGGGGATAGGAAGCAGAGGATGCTGGTAAATGAAGTTCACTGTGAGGAGGGGAGAGTGACCAGCAGGGTGCCTCAGTGGTCAGTACTGGGGCCAGTTCTCTTTAATGCCTTCATCAGTGACATATTGGAGGAACTGGAAGGGAATGTCTGATTCTTTCTGCATGACACCAAGATCTGCAACAGAGTGGACACTCTGGGGGTGGGTGGTGAAAAGGATGGTAATAGATTTAAAATGGCTGGAGGAGTGGTCAGGGGTTTGGCAGCTAAGGTTTAATGCAAAAAGTGCAAAATAATGCACATGGATTACAGAAACCCATGGTGGCATACAAAATTGGGAGGAGATGCTTGCAATGACCAAGTGGGAAAGGGACATGAGGATTATTATATTGGATGACCTAAAGGTGTCCAGACAATGTGACAAGGCAATCGGAAGAGCTAGTGGGATGCTGGAATGTATAAGTAGGGATATCACCAGCAGCAAGAGGGAAGTGGTGATGCCAACAGGTCATTGGTAAGACCTCGCCTGAGTGCTGTGTCCAGTTTTGGAAACCACATTTCAGAAAGACATCGACAGAGTAGAGGTGGTCCAGAAAAGGACTACCAAGATGGTACAGGATCTGCATCCAAAAGCCATACGAGGACTGGCTAAAGAAACTAAACATGTATACCCTGGAAGAGCGGGGAGATCGAGACATTTAAATTCCTCACATGGGTAAATAAGGTACAGATGGGAGGTATTTTTCAGAGGAAAGGGTGCTCTAGAACATGGGGTCACGTTATGTAGCTGGGGGTAGGTTCAGGAGAGATGTGAGGAAATACTTTGTCACAGAAAGAGTGGTAGATGCCTGGAACAGTCTTCCAGTGAAAGTAGGGGGTGTGAAAACAGTGGTGGGATTCGAAAAAGCCTGTGAGAAGCACAAGAGACTCATAAGGGACAGAAAAGGGATGGAAGTGAAAGTGCCATAGATAGGGAAGGGTCTGTAGCAAAAGCAGCACAACATAAAAGGACAGACTGGATGGATCAAGTGGACCATATCTGCCATCAGTTTCTATGTTTCATTTTTAGCTGTCCTGACCCTATTCTGAACTGAAAGCCAAGGCTGGGGAGCTCAGGGACAATCCTTCCTGGTACCTCAAGTGCCATGTTTGTTGTGGTTGACAAGTCATCCAATGATTTTTTCTCCTGGCCCTCAAGAACACTGTAAATTAGGCAAGAGAATACAACAGGCAATACTTGTTTTCAGTACATCAATGTATCACACTTGATATGTCCAACAAAGCCACATGGAATTCTTTGCTCCTTTGCTCCCAAAAAGAGTGACTGGAGGTGTGGGGAGCACTGCAGCAGCAGGACTTATCCTGGTGCTGAATCACACCCCACAAAATGTGTGCCGCAGTTTTGAGACTTGAATTCCACCTGCAACATTTGCTCCCCAGTCATTTCGTGGACTAAAAGCCAGAGCTGGGGAGCTCAGAGACAGTCCTTCCTAGGGCCTCCAGTACCACACCTGTTGTGGCCACTGAATTGCCTAAGGAGTTCATTCAGTTTGTCCTACCAATTACTGTAATTTATGTCAGAGAAACATGAGAGGCCACACTTGTTTCTAACACCTCAGTGCACCAAGATGTTTGTTGGTTGACCTACCCTGGGCATTGTGCACTCCACAGTTGTTTGGTGGACCAGGGGTGGGCAAACCAGTGTCACAGGGTTTGGGGGGAAAAGAAGGACTGGACTGAAAGCCAAGCCCAGGGAGCTCAGAGAAAGTCCTTCCTTACTCAAATGCCACACTTGTTGCAGCTGACTGCCTGCCCAAGGAGGTCAGTGTCCCAGCCCCATGAATGTTGTATACTAGAGCAGGGGAACATAAAAGGCCACACTTGTTTCCAGTGTCTCAGTGCTCCAAAATGTTTTACTATTTGTATGGGGTTTTGACATTTAGGGCCCCATTTTCATATGATTAGAGCGGCACAAATCAGGTGTGTGCTGCGCTAACCAGGAATAGTGCCAGCCATCAAGGGTGTAGCCATATGCAAAGGCCTGTAGAGCAAGTCCAAGAATGTGGGTTCCTTCCCGATATCTTTAGTTTTCAGTTGGGGGCTGGTGGGTGGATGATAAGACATACAAGGGAAAAGAAATGCTAGCCACTCCTTAATAGTTTCAAAAGGTTTTTTTTTATTTATTATTCTTTCTTTTTTGTCTCATAAGATTCCAATTGCCCAATGTTTCACTTTGTTAGGCTTCCTCAAGGATGGAATCTATGCATAAACATATTTACAAATTGAGTATAATATTAATTTTCATATCATAAACATTTTATAGTTATTTTTATAATTCTAATGGTTCAGTTAAAATGAGAGATGCAGCAAATTTAAATTCCGCCAGCAAGTGCCTAAGTAGGCACTAGCATTCATACTCACAATGTGAAGTGACCACTGTGAAAGCCTCACTTCACCTTGTAATTATTACTTCATGTTGTCATTCCATCTTAAAGCTAAGTAAGGCGGAGTGCAAGCCATTGAGAGACCCCACACACACACACACACACACACACACACATATCACATGGCTTACAGTACTGTAAGTCACATGCTTTAGCCAGGCAGGAAGGAAGTGACTCATGCTAGGAGATACTTTCACTTTCTCCTGTGCAGATGGAGAGAGAGGAAGCAGGCACAGCAGTTAGAGAAAAAGAGAGAGAGAGAGAGAGAGAGAGATAGAGATCTGGGAGGCAGTTTAAAAAGCTTTTTTAAAAGCTACATCCGTTCGAGTTTTATTGTAGACTGTTTTGTTACTTAATTTGTTCTGTAATTTCTTTTTCTTAACTTTATTAGTTGTTGTTTGTGTGTGCCTGACTGTGTGTGCACCTTTGTTGTGTGTGCTTGTGTGTGTGTGTTGGTCGGACCAAGGAAGGGCAGTTGAGGTGGAGCAGGGAATGTCTGGGGGCGGGGCAGTTCAGCGGTGTGGCCAGGGAGGAGTTCTCATGAGTGGGGGCGTGGCCAGTTCATGATTGACCGGAGCAATTCTTGGCCTTACCCTCCTGGAAGCAGGAAGGAGTTGGTGCCACTGCTGCAGCAGCAAGTGGACCACCTCTACCACCTCTCAGGCAGTGGTACCATCACCACCAGCTCCTGCTCCAAAGCAGGATGTGCCTGTGCCCCCAGTCCCAAGTGTGGAGCCTCAGCACCAGGCTGCCAGTGCATCTGGGCCCCCCACATGTGTGCCTGTCCTCCATGCACCTCCCTGGTTTGAGAGTTCTTTGATAGTGTGGGGAGGGACAGAAGCCTGGGGAAGTGCTGCGTTTGTGGGCTGGAGGTGTGCTGTGGCCCCCAGGGGAGTCACGTGGGGACCAGGGGCCAGTGCACCAAAATGATCAATCACCATTTGGTACAGTGGCAGGCTGCTACAGAATGGGCCAGATCTGCACCTGCTCTCCTCTGTGGCAGAGGGGTGGTTGTGCATGTCCCTAACAGGAGGAGGGCCACAGCAGTACCTGCTGCTCCACCAGCATCATCCCACCACCAGCAGCCACAGCATATCACACCCCAGAGAACTGCCTATAAGTCAGGCCAATACTGCAGTTCTCTGGAGTGCTATGGATGCCTCAAATGAAAGGGTGAGTGCTGTTGAGCAGCAGTTGGGCGGATAGAGGGCCATCAATTGCAGATGATGGCCATGCTCCATCTACTGCTGGACCACCACGGGATTCTGCACTAGTATTTTTTTTCCTTCCACCCAGTGCCACCCACCACCCTCCCTGTGTCATAAAAATATATTCCTCCACCACCCCCTGGATCTTATAATTATGCACTTTTTTCTTGTCTTCTGTTCTGTATGCATTACAGTTTGTATACTGCCCCCTCCTTCTGTTAAGTGTGTGTGCGCTGTTTTGGTTTTTCTTATTTTAAGTTAAAATGGGTTTTACCTGTGATCATTATTTAAACTTAAATGAGTAGTCCACACAAAATTTGACGCATATGTTATGCAGAGCATTTTGATTTGCTTGTAAAGTGCCTCCCCTAGTGTGTCCTTTCCTCTGTCTGCTATCAGGAGTTATTACTAAATAAGCCTTCAAGGTTTATGGTAGTTTTTCCACCCCGAGGATCTTCATGTTAAATTGGTTCATTGCCTTTATCGCTCCAACAATGCACCCTGTGTCATGTGACAGTGGTGTAGCATAGCCCATTGATTTAGCAAATGCACAGTTCAAAAGAGCAGAGCTGTATAACTGACTAGCAGTTTTCATACAGAAACCCCATTCACTTAGCTCTGAGGTGTATGCTAAAGTGTAACAGTTGCCACTTGGTCTCACTGCATAACAACTGTTACACAGCTCTGCTGTTGTGCATATGGTAAATCTATGGGCTATGCTACATCACTGTCACATGACACAGTGTACATTTTCAGACCAATAAAGGCAATAAACATATTTGACATGATTAAGTTCCACAGGGGTCATAAAACTACCATAAAGGTAGCAGGCTAATTCAGTAAGAACTCCTAATAGCAGACAGAGGGAAGAACGCACTAGGACTTTACATACAAATCAAAAATTCTCTGCATAACATGTTTTTTTTTTTCAAATTTTGTGTTGACTACTCCTTTAACAAAACCAGAAAGCCATAACTCCAAATGAATAGATGCCACTAAAATATTTCTCTGCTACTGCAACTGTATTTATGACAAAACAAGGCACACAGTAATGAGCCTTGCATTTGGTGGTTAGGCATTCAGTGGTGTGCCTCCTAATGAAGGCTTGAGCGGCAAAGCGCAGTGGTTATTTGTGTGCCTTTGTTTTGCAATCAATACAGTTGGGTAGCATTGAAACATTTTTTGGTGACATGTACAGTATTCATATGAAGTGGTGGCTTTGGGTGTTTGCCTTGCACTTTTGGAGTCAGGTATTGTGTACCAGCAGCAGTCCACATAGTGCAGTGTGCTTCTTATTGTCCTGTTATATTCCAAGTTAAGAATGTTTACCCTGATTTATTTTTTGGTGCCTCAGTAATGTTTACTTTCTTTCATGGAATGTTTGTTAAAAGCAGGACTGAACAGTGCAATTATACTGTGCTAAACTGCATGTGTGCAGTGTAACGTCCTGTGTGTGCAGACACTGTCCAGCTTCTTGCAAACATAAATATGCTGACTTGTTGCAGTGTTTATGGTAAAAAGAAAATGATAAGAATATATAATGTATATTTTATTTGTACCATCTTAAGCAGTGGACAAAGTCATATAACATGTTTTCAGAGGTCTTGGGGTAGTGTACCTCAGTCACAGTGCACACATGACTTTTAGGAGATCATAGCACAAAAAAATCCTGCTTTTCAACAAACTGTACCCAACAGACATGAAATATTGCTGAGGCACCCCAAATATTTTATGGTGTACAGACAATATAAAGTCAGAATGTATAACAGGTCCAGTCCACTGCCACCACACTGTATTACCACTGGTGCCATGTCATGTTATGGTGTACAGCAACTTGCTGCAAAACTGTCACTGCCAGTCTAAACTAGAAATACATCACTTAACCCAGAACAAAAAATGCAAAGACAAAATGTGTTTGCACAGTGTGGTAGCAGTGAACGGATCTTGTTATATATTTTCTGACTTTATAATGTCTGCACACCGTGACATATTTTGGGTGCCTCAGCAATATTTCATGTCTGTAGGGTATGGTTTGTTGAAAAGCAGGAGTTTTTTGTGCTATGATCGCCTAAAAGTCATGTGTGCACTGTGACTGAGGTGCACACTGCCCCGAAACCTCTGAAAACATATTATATGACTTCGACCATTGCTGATGATGGTACAAATAATATATATGTTATATATTATCTTTAGTCTTAATACCATAAACACTAGTACAAGTCAGCATATATATGTTTGCAAGAAGCTGGATAGTGTCTGCACACACAGGGAAGGACACTGACTGCACATTTGCAGTTTAGCACAGTATAATTGGACTGCTCAGTGCTGCTTTTTGACAAACACTTCATGACACCATGACAGAAAGTAAACATTACTGATGCTCCAAAAATATTTATTTTTGGAAATAGACATTATGACATTATATGTGCTCACACACAGTCACCAGAACTAATGTGCATTTCCAAAATGCTATTGTCTTGTGTACAGAAAATTCCTCAGTGCTGTCAAAGTGAAATGAGAGCATAACAAGAAATGCAAAGTCTCCCAGAATTAATGGCACAATCAGTCATGCATGCAGTGCTCACACACAGCCACCAGAATTAATGTGCATCCCCAAAATGCTACTATCTTGTGTCCAGAAAATTCCCCAGTATGACTAAGTGAAATAAGAGCATAACAAGAAATGCAAAGTCTCCACACTCACACTCCACACTCCAATAAGAACTAAATGCCCTGCTGCTGCTGTTGGAATTACATGTAATGCTGCAGCTGACCTGACTGTGATGGGATGATGCACAGTGTCTTGCCAAATGGGGTGCAAGAAGGATTACCTGACCATTGAGTTTACCATCCAAGATGATAAGACTGAGAATGCTGTTGATTGCCCAAAGGGGCTGCTCTAACTCCAACAGGAAAGATGTCCTTTGTGTGTACACTAATACTACTCTTGGTAAGTTGATTAATGTACCTTCCTGGCACCATCATTGTTTTCCACAGAACCTGACCATAACTGTGTGTATATATATATATATATATATATATATATATATATATATATACACACACACATGTAATCATTGTTTTGTGTCACAGGTCACATAGTCTCACTTGGTGTGCACATTTCTGTGCTTGATGAGGAATTGTGGCATTGGAATACTGTCAAGTCAGTGAAGGTAAGTATTTTTTTGGAGAGATGGAGCATTTCGATTTCAAGCAAGTTTCATTAATGGTTGGTTTATTGTTAGGAAATTCTTCACAGGTTTTTATCTGCATCCTCCTCCTCCAGTCCAGTACTGATGGTCATGGTCATGGATTGATACTACTTTTGCGTCTGTCTGCCAGTCTGGGGGTATGATGTTGAACTTGTTACTTGGTGAAAGCAACAACGACAGAACACAGCATCAGAAAGTTTCCTCCTAAAAGAGATGAAGAAGGAGTTATTTGTACTTGATTGTAGTAACACATTATGTTTAAAGTGTGGCTATTCCGTCCCATCATATATGCTGATCAACAGATAACAAACTACAGTATGTCACTAAGCCAAAGCCACATGAAGACCAAATCATCATCACTATCATGAATTCAGTACCTGTAACTCATACACTGTGTCACAGTCCCCAACTATGTCTTAACTCAAGTTACGTTGAAAACACATCTTGTTATTGTGAATTCATGACCTGGATCAACTTTGTGCACACTGGCATGGCTGCTGCAGCAATACAGTGTGTGATATGCATGACAAATATATTATGTGAATTACATGTCATGTCACCTACTTTATATGACTCCAGTCAGATTTGCACTGTTCTGAAAAATGAAAACAAAAAGAACTGATGAAATAAAATTGATATACTTACCAGTCTGGAAATAGAGAACAAATCCTGTAGGTGGCTGTAGACAGTACTGCTGTACCATAGTCCTCCAGTGAAGGAGAGTGGTTGGTTAACCTGTAAAAAAAGACAATAAGTTGACTGTACGTGTCTTACCACAGCATCTCATAAAATCAACAGGACACATAAAACATCTAAAGGAAGTTCCATACCAAAAAACATTAGTACACATTCTCAGATTTCAGCTTTGGGGAACTGATCGAGGCCCCCACGGGTGAACGATCACGAGGCCAGATTGCTGAAGCCCTCCTCCAGCACAACACAGCCAGATTTCGGCTTTGGGGAACTGATCAAGGTGCCCCCCCCCCCACAGGCAGATGGTCATGAGGTCCAGATTGCTGAAGCCCTCCCTCCAGCACAACAAAGCCAGGTACGGATCTCTGGCGGGTTGGACGCCACACTGCTTGGGGCACTACAAGTGCTGCTTCTCTGCTCAGTAGCAGCTTTGGCGCCTTTTTGGCATTTGAAAATCAGACTCCGGCATTCTGCTTATGCAGACAAACTTGGACCCCTGCTTTATTTTGTGTTGATGTAGAAGTGGAGATAGTCTCTCATAGTTAACAAACCTGGAAATTACAGGGCAATTTACCTGCATACTAAACTTTTTTTAATTAATTAATTAATTTGAAAGTCTAAGAATTGTTTGGGCTGTTGTTATCTGGCACCATTTTAAATCTAGGGTGCCTTAAGAGGGTTTCAAACTGGGTAGCTGTTTATGGAGACTTCTACAAGCAATTCATTTTAGAGCAAAATACACCTTTCTGCTGAACTGCAGGCTGATTATATTATAGAAGAACTGTGAACTTAATTTTTAGCAACCTTTCTGATGACCTGCTGGCTGAGTAAACTAAAATCAAGTGTTTAATTTGATTTTTAGCAACCACTTATCTAACCTACATACTGTGTTATTTAAGGCAGAATTGTTTAATTCAAGTCCAGCCCCTGCTGCTCCAAATCTGTTTAAGGCTGAATTGTTTTAATTTCACTTCCAGCCCCTGTTGTTCTGACTCTGTAATGGTCTGTAACCCTTTCCCTTTCCTTACACCCCCTCCCCTTAGCACAAACAAAAGGCTCTTACCTGCTTTTAACAAGTGTCTCCCCTTTCCTCAGATTTTGGCTTCGGGGAACTGATCGAGGTGCCCCCCCCCCCAAGGGTGGATGGTCACGAGGGCCAGATTGCTGAAGCCCTCCCTGCAGCACAACACAGCCAGGTACAGATCTCTGGTGGTTGGACGCCACACTGCTTGGGGCACTACAACTGCTGCTTCTCTGCTCAGTAGCTGAGCCCCGCCGACGCTACGCATCAGCTCCCCACCGCCCCCACCACCACCTTTGGTTGGCTCTCCCTTATATAGGGCTGAGGCTGAGTTCTGAACCAATCAGCCCACTTCTTTACTAGCAGATTATAGCAAACAGTCACTTGAGACAGCACTGTACTGCTTCGACAGCCTGTGTAGATCCTTGGCATTCATCTCTCCTACCAACTTTATTGCTGTACCACTAGAAGCTTACTTTTCCTCTGCTTCTCAGCATTGTCCTACTTCTCCAATTAGTGTCCCCACCTATCCTGGTATACCTCTTGTTCGCTAAACTGATTCTCCTATCAGTGTCTCCACCTTATCCTTATATACCACTTAGCTTTCCTCCCTCTCATCTCCCCTACCAACATATTACTGTGCCACATAGACAACCTCCTCTGCTTCGCAAATCCCTGGCATTCTCTTGCTGCCCCCAGCTCTCTATTTTCCTGCACTACAAAGTTCACGTTAATCCTCACCTCAGTAGTCCTCCTCTACCAGGGATTGCCCAGTCCTTCACCTGTGGTGCTATTGGCTGACGCTACCCCTATGCAATTTCGGCTCTCACCTACTCTCCCACTCACCATAGCTTATTTGTACCCCCCATCTCCCTGCTGTAACCTTCCACAACCACCCTCCTTGTCAAATTACATTCCTCTCCTTCCATACTCTCTCCTCCCTGGCCATTCCTTGTTTAGGCAGCAAATCTGCTAAGAATCATAGTGCCATTACCAACAAACAGAGAGTGCTGGCCCTCCTTAGAATACTTGATCTACTGCTCCTGATTTCGGGCAATGTACACCCCAACCCAAGTCCCCTCTCGCACAACTCCTGCACCTCACATCACAGGCTACAAATGGCTGCTATGAATATATGCAGCTTGCCCAAGAAGTTGGTGCCTTTACATTGCTGGATGCTGCAGCATCAGCTGGATGTGCTAGCCTTTACGGAAACCTGGCTGTCAAAGAAGACTTCTGACACCTTTGTCACACTCCCAGACTTCACCTTTTATAGACCCAATAGAATTGGCAAAAGGGGGGGTGCACTTTACATCCGTGCCCTCTGTTATGCCATAGTCCACCAGCTCCCTCCCTAGATCACGCGGCACAAGCCCTGACAATAAAACTCACACCAGATACTTGCAGAGCCCCCATTTCCATTACTGTGGCTTACATCCTACCTAGAAACTAAGTCGTAGCCTTTCAATCCATGGCCAACTATATATCCAGCTCCCCCCCTAAAAACTGAACACATTATAGTAGGGGATTTTAATATGAACAGGCTGTCAAGCTCAGCATCCTCAATGAAAGACATTCTTTCGGCATTAGACCTCGCCCAGTTAGTCAATCAGCCAACCAGGATGAATCTCAAACTGGATCTAGCACCCTGATCAATGTTCTACTCACCAATTGACCAAACAAAATTTCTAACCTGGTTGTCCTTCCAGATTCCTTAAGCGACCACTCCCCTATCCTCTTCACCAGGTCGTGTCAGTGGAAAATGCCTCAATCAAACAATTTTACACAACGCCGCTTCCTACCAGAAGGCCTCACTAAACTAAGGAGACACCTAGCCCAATGTGACTGGTCCCCCATCAGACACTCCCCCTCTATAGATGGAGCCCTAGATTACTTCACCCGCACATTCAACACTGCATGTGATAGATTTGCCCCCATCACAAAGGTGCAATCCAAAAAATGTAATGCCTTCTGGGTCTCACCTGCCTTACTTCAGCAGCTAAAGAACCGTGAAAATCTCTGGCACAAAGCACTTACTCAGGGTGCCGTAGACAGGCTCAACTACAAGGTGGCCTGCAATAGGTGCACCTGGGCCATAAGAGGGTTAAACAGATTACTATAGAACTGCCTTTGCCTCCACCTGGGGAATGCAAGGTTGTTCTGGGACAACCTTAAAGAACTTAACAGAAAAGCCAGGATGCCTCCACCCTCCCAGTTAACTGTCAACAATGTCTACCTCAGACCCACTTACCATTGTCAATTGCCTGAATGCCACATTCTGTAACCTGAGTGCTATCCTTCCTAACAACTTCTTTGACCCCACCTCCACAAACCATGAACCAAACAATGCCTACCGCTTCTTTCCTCATCAGGGTTATTACTAGAAGGAAGCAAGGCCATACCTTGCAAATGACCTGGGTGTTTAAACCATTGCAAAGACTCCTTTGATATGAGAATCCTTAACTTGGTACTAGACTCAGTACTTTCACCACTGACTGATCTCCTTAACTCTCCCTACGTCTGCAGCAATTTCCTACAGACTGGAAGTTGGCCACTATCATACTCAATTCTGATTTAGAACAGGCATAGCACAACAACTGCCTTCACAGAGTTCTCTAACTCACTGCACAAAGCCATGGATAAGAAACACTAGCAGGAGCAGTATTTATTGACCTCTCAAGAGTTTTCAATACTGTCTCACATACCCTGCTCCTAAATAATCTCTGCCTCACTGGGCTGTCCCCTGGACCCATCACGTGGTTTGCAAGTTACCTCTCAGATAGGTCCCAATGTGCTAAGATTAACAACACTCTCTCGACTACCCTGCCTGTCTGCTCTGGGGTTCCACAGGGTTCCATCCTCGGTCCCTTATAATTCAGCATCTTCCTGAACACCCTGCCAAAAGCCTGCCCAAGTAAACTTCTGCTCAACGCTGATGATGTAGTTCTGTTTGATGCCCATCCAGATCCCACAACCCTACCGGCTCTCACTACAAATTGCATTCACCCATGTCGAAAACTGGTTCATGGACCACAGATTAGTGGTCAATGTAAAAAAGACTAAGTCATGCTCTTGCCCACCGCAAAGCAGGAACACAGATGCCCAGCTAGAAATCTTCTCCAAGCCCGCCTCCCCTTGGAGCAAGTCTATACCTATAAATATCTGGGTCTTACATTTGACCACAGCCATTCTACCCACACATCGATAACCTCACCTCAGCCATAAATATTCACACAGGACTACTGTATCAGCACAGAGAATGCCTGCCACCTGAGGCCCTCAACCTTGCGTCACTCTCTCTCTCTCTCTCTCTCTAGTAGATTACAGACTAACCATATATGTGGCCACAGACCAAACGGCTCTGAATAAAATCCACTTAGTCATCAGCCAAGCATGCAGACTCTTCACTGGGTTGACAGGCGTACCACAAGTATGCCTTAACAAATATCCTCACTCTTGATGAAAGAGTCCACTATCAAACAGCCATCCTCACCAAAAAATTCACCTAGGTCTCACATCCCCTGGAGTTACTGCCACCTCTGCTCAGCTCATGCCACAGCTAACACCCGCTCAGCTAACAAACTGATATGGATTGTCCCAGGGTCTCAACCTCACTAGCTCCAAGGTCCTTTACTACGAGCACCGTTATAGTACAATGAACTCCCTCGGCCATTTCCTTTATCACCAGATTGGGCTCATTCAAAACAGCCCTCAAAGACCACATACTTTCCACCTACTACTGCCTGTGCACCAGCCAAAATGGGTTTGACTCAACACCACTAACCCTGGCTACTAAGCTCTGACCAGGCCTGCCAGGTCCTGTTTCAAATTAGAGCTTTTGTGCATGTGCCTACAAGTGCACCTGACCATCAGTACACACTCACACTCATAGGTTTAGGCTATAGTGCCTGCACCCTACTGCTGCTAACTCTCAACAAAAGACTGAATGTGCAATGACAAAGTCAGCTTCCCGATAGCTCATTAAATGTTCAGGATGCAACCTACACACCACCTGAACTGTATATTGTCTCTTATATTCTCTTTAGACGGACCTGCTTAGCTACCCCCACCCCTACTGTTGTATTGTACTGTTTTCTATCCTTTTACCACCTTGAATTATTGTTTTATACATGCTATTATTATGTTGTGTACTATGCTGATGGTTTGTATTTTGACGAGAGCTTTTGTAAATGAGTCTTTGACTCAAAGGTTGTAAATCCAATTTACTCAATAAATAAAATAAAGTATTGATAGTAAATAAACCTTGTGGTTGTGGCTGATGCATGAGGTTTCCTGTCCAACTCCATCTGCCATGGAATGTGCAGGACACAGAATGGAAATAAAATTGGCTTACTGGTGGTGGTGGTAGATGGTCATGGGGGCACATGATTTTGACATTCCTTCTCACATTTATCTGCATCTGGTGGCTTTGGCTAACAGCGCCTTTCCTGTGGTGGTCATGGGGCACATGATATTGACATTCCCTCTCACATTTATCTGCATCTGGTGGCTTTGGCTAACAGCGATTTTCTGCTGGTGGTCATGGGGGCACATGATTTTGACATTCCTGCTCACATTTATCTGCATCTGGTGGCTTTGGCTAACAGTGCTTTTCAGTGGTGGTCATGGGGGACACGATTTTGACATTCCTTTTCACATTTATCTGCATCCTGTAGCTTTGGCTAACAGTGCTTTTTTGGTGGTGGTGGTCATGGGGGCACTTGATTTTGACATTCCATCTCACATTTATCTGCATCTGGTGTCTCTGGCTAACAGCATTTTCTGGTGGTGGCCATGGGGACACATGATTTTGACATTCCATCTCATATTTATCTGCATCTGGTGGCTTTGGCGAACCATGCTTTCCTGGTGGTGGTCATGGGGACACATGAGTTTGACATTCTCTCTCACATTTACCTGCAGCTGGTGGATTTGGCTAACAGCGCTTTTCTGGTGGTGGTCATGAGGGAAGAGCTGCAGCCTGCAACAAATTCACTGTCACTTTCAGACACACACAGGTGGGTGACAGGTGGGATATAGTGAGCACTGTGTTGCAAATATAATTTGAGTCATTCTGAATGGGACACTGTTTTAACTTTATGAAAAAGAAAACATGTACTATAGGAAAACTGTGAGAGTCTTTTAACCACTTCACTTAAAACCTACCAACATCAACCTCAACTTCATCATCATCTTCATAGAAAGCTACCCCACAGTCCTCAGAGTCTGAATTCTGCCCACTAGAATTCTTTCTCCATCGTGTCATCATCTACCTCAGTGGTAGGCTATTTAATGCTGTCAGTGCCACTAGGATGGTCCATTTCTACAATATTAGCACAACCATGACCATAATGGGGTACAAATACTGAGGTTGCAGTTTGAGCTAGTATGTGTCCCTCATTCATTTTTACGAATGTCAGCAAGCTGAAATTTGCAGGAAAGAGGTTTGTGCAATGATCCTGAACTATTGCACCAGCTGAACTGAATACCCTATTGACACTTACACTGGAGGGTGGGCATGTCAGGTGCTTCAGTGCTACAAAGGTTAGCTCTGGCCATTCACTGACCTTTCCACTCCACTATAAAGAGGATCATCAGTTATTAATATACAGTATGCCTGTTTTCAGCCAAATATGAGTCAACCATTAGCTGTGCTGCAGAGTCTGCTGGTTGGTGCATCATCCTGTTCTCTGGAATCATTTATGTCACAAATCTTGATTTGGGAAAAGCACCCTAAAGTGGGTTAATGACAACCACTTTGATGACAGACCACCTGGAACTGTAGCCCTTACAGGATGTGCTTGTTACTACTCGAACTGACCTTCAGGCTGATTATGCTGCTGAGGTTTGCTGAATTTGGCTCGTGACTTATGTGCCCCATGAACCAAGCACACCAGTTGCCCAATGACATTTTTTACCTGTTCAGGCCCTCCCTCCAGTAGTGAGGCAATTCCATGTTTGTATCATGGGTCCAGCATTGTTGCTATTGCAAAGTCATCACTCTGCTGAATGCTGAAGATGTGCCGATTGCGCTCGAACAGTATCAGTATGTGCTTCTGCAACACATTGCTAGCACAGTCTCCAGAACCATCAAGGCTATGCTGCAGATTCAGCAATGTCTGCCTCAACACCCACAGCAGTGGAACTGATTGGCTAATGGAGGCAGACTAGCCAATCACTACCTGTATGGCATGTTCAAAAGGCCTCAAAATTTTTATTACAGAGTCCATGATGTGCCACTGTTCAGTCATGAGACAGATGGCCTAGAAGTGTCATGGCTAGTGTGCATGACAAGATATTCTGAGATGGCTTTGTATTGTTCATACAACTCTCTGCCATGTATAAAGTGGAGTTCCACTGGGTGGCAACTTCCAGCTTGAGGCAGTGCTGCAGTAGGCTATTTTGGATCTGCAACTGCCAAAGCTAAACACAGGCCTTTGCAGAGCATGAAAAGTGAGAACACATACAGTGTGCAACTGTCAGCATTTCCTTTATATCAGGGTGCTGCAGAAACTCCTGCACCACAAGATTTAAACAGCGGGCCATGCATGGAACCTGAACAAAGCCACCATTCGTGATGTATTTAACCACATTTGACCCATTGTCACTTGCTATAAACCCAGCTCTCAGGGACAGGGGGTTCAGCCACTCATCAGTTTCAGTCAGAAGCAAGTCCAGCATGTTTTCACCAGTGTGTGAACAGGTCACACTGCACATAGCAAGCGTTGCATGCTGTTGAATTCTGGTAAGATTGCTACCACGACAGTCCACCTCACTACACTGATTATTACACTACCACCAGCACAAACAACCTCCAGCACCTGCGCCCAATGTGCAGTTATACACCAATATGAACTCCTCACTGTTTTGCCACTTGTCCACATATCCATACTTAAATGGATGAATGAAGAGGAGTTATGTTGAGGGGCATGTCTTACAGAGTCGGCCACAGTATGGTATAACTTAGGGACAACATGAGTGGAAAAGTATGTCCTGGATGGGACTTTCCATTTCTGACAGGTGCATGCCACAAACCACCAGAATCCAGAATTCTTCATGAAGGAGAAGAGCAAAAGATCAATTGCCAGCATTTCAGCTACAGCAGCATTAAGTTCATGTGACACTGCATGATTGGGTGGGTACTTCAGGTTACAGGCAAAAACACTTTGCAATGTGGGCTGACTTACGTTTTGCACAGGGTGTGACAAATGGCTCTGCTCTGCAAACGGATGGGGTGTGTGAACATGTGATGAAGAGAGCTGCACATGTGACAAATCCACAAATTAAGTTATTTTCCCAGATTTACGCACAGGGTGACGTACCACTTGCACTGGACATACTGCATTGACCACCACTACTGCTACCCTGGCCACCACTTGACAAGATTTCAAAGTCATTATCCTCCCCTCATCATGCCTGTAGTAATACTCTGCTATTATTACATCGCTACTGTGGATATTCCTACTTGGTCTTACAGTCATGGAAGGGATAAAGTTGATGACGAAGGTGAATGCTCCACTATGGCATTAGCTGCCATCTGGTGCAGGGTCCACAGTGCCATGTGCCTGTTCTTAAGATGTGTATGCTGCCCCCTGTGTGCCAAGATGACTCCCCTTTTTACCTCGACTCACACACGCATGGCAAAGCTGGCAGATAGCAACTGACTCATCGTTTACATCTTGAACAAAAAAATCCCAAACAAGGGATTGTGATCCCCTACTTTTAACATGTCCCTGATGCTGCTCATTGGACTGTTTTTTAAGTCCTGAAATGGAGGATGTGCTACATGATTTTTCAGGTGGGACACACTTGCACTGCAATTGACTACCATGGCTACCTATGATTATTACTGGGTCATCATTATCATCATCAGCAACATTAACTGGAACTGCTAAATCACAACTTTTTCAGGAGGGGTATTTAACGTCAACAGAACCAGACACAGCCACCTTGACTTTCTTTTCTCTGGTTCCCAACAGGGCCACTGACATCATCATCTTATTCATCAACATCATCCTCATCCACATTTTCTGCTTGGATGGTGTCATGTGGACTCGTGTTGCAACTGCAGCAACATCATCATCATCATCATCACCCGATATTTTGCACCACACTGTGACTCATTGGATGCAAGGCATGACCTCCACCACGGTGGCAGAAATGTGACATTGTGCATTATCATCACCATGATCAGAATCATGTTCAACTACCATGGGGATGTTACTGGGGATGGGGAGTATGACATAATCTACACTGTCACTCACTGCTTTGGATTCAACTATATTTTTTGACATTTTTTGAAAGAACTGGAAGGGGACAGGATCAGTTGTGTTCCAGGACAGTAGCTGCTGCTGTTGTTTTCACAGGGTTCTTGTGGATTTTACTTGGTAGGTTAGTTCTTTTCTTTCTTACTTCTAAGGGGCTAGAGGGTATTGTTTTGGTGCTGCTGGATGTTTGTAAACTGATTTGGTGGCTGTAAGTGGGGCTCATTTTGTGGGTGTTTCACTGTGTAACAGACTGCGCTGGTAGAGGCCTATTTCTTCTGATTTAAAACCTATTTGGTGGGATTTGCTTGGGCCTGGTTCTTTGGCCGCTGGGCTTGGAGGGGAGACACAGGGCTGATACACTCTCTCTCTCGAGTCAGGTATCTGCCCAAAACCCTCCCTCCCCAGAAGTCTGCAAATTTATAGGGGAACACCTGCCCTGCAATTGGAGGAAAAGGCTGCAGGTGCAGCTCATGTAGTTCTAGCCACTCGGGGTAGGATTTAAAGGCTGGGAGAGAGGAGCTTTGGGAGTTGTTCATTTCCCTTATAAGTTTAATGTGTTGTACTGCACCTAGTAACAGGGTTACTGGTGTACAGTGGGACTGTCTGTAAGATTAGTGGGTGACCTGATGAGGCAGTAGGGGTATCTTGGACTAGGGGGGAACCTGGTGGCTCACCCAAGGAAACCTATTTGGAAGGGGATGGAACCACACATCATTAGGGCCGGCATCTTTGGGAGGGTGGTGGGGTGCACAGGGTGTGGAGCAGCCATGATACTGGACTGGGCTTGGAAGTTTGGTGGTTGCCCAGTGTGCTACCAGCTAGCACAGCTTAGGGAGGAGGTTGTGGGATTAGGAGAAAGCTGGGGAAGGGGTGGTATGGTTGGGGAAGGGGCTGGGAATCTCCCACAGGGTTTACCAAGCACTGGGGTGGGGCATAGGGAAAGGAGTGCAGGAGAATACTCAGGGGTCACATAGGGAACTTGGCAGAGGGGGTCCAAAAGGACACTACCAAGGAAGCAGGCAGTAAATGGGGCCCTCACAAAGGGGGGACGAGGGACAACATTCTCAAGGAAGTAGGCAGATGGCCAGGGTTGGACAGAAGGAAGCAAGGCAGGGAGGTGGATCAGACCTTACACTCAGTAACCGCTTCAATTCTCTTCTTCTGCTCAAGGATGAGGGGGGTGATGTAGCCATGACAGGGGTAGTTAGAGATGGAAAGGAGTGGAGGCAGGAGGCAGGGGCCAGATAGCAGGAAGAACAGGGGGACCTGGAATGCAGGAGAATGGGGAGCAGTGAATCAGAGCAGGAGGGGCAGGGAAGAGGAGGAAAGTGCAAGGAGAAGGACCAGTTGGGATGAAAGGTAAGAAGGACCAGAAGATACAAGGAGGATTCAGTAAAGGATGCTGAGGGTTTAGGCCAGGGGAGCACGACTCAAGGAGGAACTAAATGGAGACAGGAAGGAAGGGGATGAGCCAGGCTAGTTTAGCAGATGGGGGGAAGGACCAGTTGCGAGCAGTGAGGGGGTGTAAGGTACAGAAGGATGCCCAGGAGGAGGAGACGCATAGGATTGGAGGGAGGGGTGGCCATGGTAAATAAAGAGGGGGTGGCATGTGGCACCCAGAAAGGGGGAGGAACACGGAGCCAGCTGGTGCAGAGGCCTGTAGAAAGGATGAGGGACATGGAAGGGGGAATGGAGGAAAGGAGTGGTCAGAGTGCTCCTGCTGGGGGATTCTATGATCAGGGTATCAAATGGGATAGGGAGGGAGAAGCCTGGCCAGTTAGAACAAGATGCTTCCCTGGACTAACGATTGCTGGGGCTAAGCCACGAGGTATATCAGCTGGCAAAGGATTGTGGGGGTTCCCAGACATACTGGTCCACCTGGGTACAAATGACATTGAGGGAAAGAAGTAGCCAGAGATACAGGCAAGATTCAGGGAGCTCCCAGGGTCTGTCATGACATAGGATGCCAGTTTCCTTCTCAGAAATCCTGCCAGTGCCAAGGGCTAGTGGGGAACACAAAAGGAAAATTAGGAGATAAACCAGTGGCTCAGGGAGTGGTGTGAGGCCAGAGGGTATGGGTTGATGGGGACTGGGGAGACCTGGGAGGATAAGGAGCTGTATGCTAGAGATAGACTACATCTCAATTTGGAGGGAGGAATCCTGTTGAAAATAGAGGGGTTCATTGGTGAAAAGTGGGGTTTAAACTTGGAAGGGGTGGGATGGGAGAAAAGGCTGTCAAGGGGTGCCGATAAAGGAGGACTTGTCTCCACCCCTGGGGACCAGGAGGATTGCAAGAAAGGCCAACTGGCAAAGTGCAGACCAGGGAAAACAGAATCCCCATGGGAACATGAGCAGGGAAATGGAACTAGGGAAAGGGTGGAAGGTAGTCCTAGCTAATGCCAGGAGCTTGGGCAATAAAATGCCTGAGCTCCAGGCGATGCTAACTGAGGGAGCAGTGGAGGTGGCAGGTCACTGAGACTTGGGCCACTGCAAGACATGACTGGGACCTGAACCTGAGGGATACACTATGTTCAGGAAGGACAGGGAGAGGAAGGAGGAGGGTAGCAATGATAGTCAAAAACTGCATTGCAATAGGGGAGAGAGAGGCGGAGGGGAACCGTGGAGGCGGTTGGGTCACCTTGATTACAAGGGTGGGCAAAGAGTAAAATAGGGTGGTGTAGGGCCCCTGCCCTGGCGGAGGAGCTGGAGGACAGTCTGGTGGCAGATGTTAGGAGACACTGCAGACTGGGCAGAGGAATGGTGGTGGTGTTGGGGACTTAAACATGCCAGGAACAGACTGGGAGACTATGACATCCTCTGTGACCAGGGAACAGAGGTTGTTGGATGTCTTTCAAGACGCTCCTAACTCAGCAGGTGAGGGAACCAACTAGGAGGCACTGGTACTGGATGTGGTCCTGGCAGACAGTGACCAGATTGGGGGCCTGGAGGTAAGGGACCCATTGGTGGGGAGGACCATGCCACGGTCTGGTTCTGCCTGGACCTAGGAGGGGTAGAAGGCTGCACAAAGACGGAAGTAACCGACTTCAGGGGACGGATTTTAAGAAATGGGAAGGATCCTATGAGCATTTGGATGGAATTGGGTCAGACATGGACGCTGATAGTAGGTGGGAAATCATCAGGAGAGGGTGCAGGATGCTACCAGCACCTGTGCAAGAGTAAGACAAATGCGGTAGGGCCCAAAACCCTGTTGGTGGACCAGGGAGGTCCAGGAGGTGGTCGTGAGGGAAAGCAGCCTATAAGCAATTTAAGTGCTCAAGAGTGAAAGGGATCGAGGGGAGTGCAGGCTGATGGCTAGAAGGGCCACTAGAGTGGTGAGGCGGCTAAGGCAAGGAAGGAGCAGAACCTGGCCAGGGAAATTAGGAGAGGAACAAGGGTTCTTTAGATACATTTGGGAAAATGAAGGGTGAAGGGCAGATTGAGATTAAATCAGGAAGAGATGGGCACAAGACCCGGGGAGCAGGCTGAGGTACTAAATGAGTACTTCACCTCAGTTTTACCAGGAAAATGGGGTTCTGTATCATACATGGGAGGAGACAGAGATACTGAGGAGGGGGGGACCCTCACCGATCGGCAGGTCTGGGGAGAGGGGGAGGCATCACTGGCAGGTGGGGGGAGGGCTAAGCAGGGAGAAGGGGTACCGGAAGTGGAAATCACAGCAGAGAGAGTGAGGGAAGTCCTCAGCTCCCTTAAGACTGAGAAAGCACCGGGGCCAGATAAATTACATCCCAGAGTGTTGAAGGAACTTGCAGATGTCCTGGCAAAACCCTGGCAGAGCTTTCACCATCTCTCTGAGGACAGGGTGGGTGCCCTAAGACTGGAAGGTGGCACATATAGGTGCCTATCCGCAGGGGATCAAGGAGGTGGAGGGAACTACAGGCCTGTCAGCCTGACCTCGGTGGTGGGCAAGGTGATGGAGGTCATTGTCAAGGAGAGGCTAGGGGGGACCTGGATAAGTCAGGTGCCTGGACAATAGACAGCATGGGTTCATCCCAGGAAATCAGTCAGACAAACCTGGTGGAGTTCTATGACTGGGTGACAAGTGCCTTGGACCTGGGTAGACCAGTGGATGTCCTTTCTAGACTTCAGCAAGGCATTTGACTCTGTTCTCCACGTGGGCCTGTTGGATAAGCTGGGAGAAATGGGGTGGGGAACCAGATGATCAGATGGATAGGCAATTGGCTCCAGGACCGGACCCAGAGGGTCGTGAGTTGGTGGGATAGTCTCATCCCAAGGAGGGTCATTAGTGGGTCCCACAGGGATCAGTCCTTGGGCCCCTTCTGTTCAATGCCTACGTATCTGACATAAGGACAGGAATCAGGAGTGAGATGAGTCTCTTTGTGGATGACTCGAAACTGGGGGCGGTGGTGGATGGGGAGGAGGGGAGGGTGGCCCTACAGGGGGACCTGGAGGCTCTGGAAAGATGGTCTAGAAAGTGGAAGCTGAGGTTCAATGCAGGGAAATGCAAGGTACTCCACCTGGGGGCCAGAAACCCAGGTCAAGTGTACACCCTGGGGGGAAATGCTACAAGTCTCGATGGCTGAGAGGGACCTGGGGGTGGTGGTGGATGTCAAGATGAACAACTCTGAGACTTGTAGGGAGGCAGCAGCCAAGGCCAACAGGATGCTGGGATGCATCGCTGGGGATCACCTCCAGAAGGAGGAAGTGATACTCCCTCGTATAACTGCTTGGTGAGGCCGCACCTGGAGTACTGCGGCAGTTTTGGAGGCCACACTTAAAGCGGGACATTAACCTCCTGGAGAGGGTCCAGAGGAGGCAACCAAAATGATTTGGGGCTTGGGGGACAGGACCTATGAGAGAGGCTCAAGAGCAAATATGTACACATTGGAAGAGAGAAGGGACTGGGGGACAGATAGAGGTTTTAGGTACATGAAGAGGGTAAATAGGGGAGGAACAGTCAGGGTGTTTGAAGGAAGGAGGAAGGGGCCACTAGAGGGCATGGCTGGAAGCTGGAGGGAAGATTCAGGGAGAAAGGAGGAGGAGGTGCTACTTCACTGAGAGGTGGTGGAGCCATGGAATGCACTGCCTAGGGGCTGGTGGAGGCAGAGACAGTGGAGGGTTCAAGAGGGGGTGGGACAGGTACAGGGGAAGGGTTCTGGAAGCAAAATCCAATGCAGCAAGAATATCCGGAACTGGGAAGGGAGAAGCCAGAGAAGGCGAGGAGGACAGCAAGGTCAGCACCCAGGTTGAGGACTGACCAAACGAGCAGACACGAAAGACCATTAGGCCTATTCTGCTGGCATTTTAGTATGTTAGTATGTTAGTATGACATGGTTAAATAGTCAGAAGTGAAACTTGAGGCAGCACTACTCATGCCAGCAGAAACTGAACTAACACCACCAGCTAGGATGTCATCATTTCCTCCAACTATGAGTGAAGCTACATATTGCACTGTAAAAAAAATTGATCGAGAAATCCCTTTCCTCACATCAGGTATGCACTTCTGCATACTACCATGCCCAGAGACAATCTTAACCCTGGCAGCAGTGCCATGGCCAGAAACAGCTTTGCTTGCAGGTCCCTTTGCTGGCATTTTGGAGGACCACCAAGAAAATGTGAAACCTATTTAAATTTTGAAACTTCCACTCTGCCTGGTGGATGCGATGTGTGAAGCCCAAAACAACAGTGGCTTGCAGATGTAGACTGTGAAGTAAGCAGATGCAAAGGCAGGCACAGACAGATTAGATTGCACCGTGCAATCAAGAAAAATGCAGACTCAAAGTCACAACAACACCTTAACCACTGCTGTCTGCAACAGTCACAATCCAAATCCAATATGGAAAGAATACCTTTTGCTGGTTGGGGGCAGTGCACTGATGTAACAGTACAAAATCAGTATACAAAATCCTGACCGTAGAGCAGTACAAAATCACGCAGCTGTGGTGGATAGCAGGTTCACACTGCTGTAATTACTCTGCAGTACAGTAAAGGTGTCTGTAAACTGTGATTTGATGGCACACGCCACACACACATTCACACACACACACACACACACACTAAAGTAATGCATGGCAAATTTAAAACTTTGGTATTATAACTGGATCTTTTCAACAAACTGCAAATATGCACTGCTACAACACAAAATGCAGCAAAAATGAGAAGAATTACTGAAAATATTACTGTGTACATTAACGAAGTTCTACAACAAAAATAGAACCAAAACAAAAATACTGTCTTTTTCTCCCAGACAGTTAATCTGAATCTACCAACACCACACAGATACACCCCTCCCCAAAGCACACTTCAACTGTCTCTCAGTACACGGACTGAATGTTCAAAATTAACATTCAAAATCCACACACAAACAATAAACACTCAATGATATGAGTACAGGAGGGTTTCCTACAATCCATGCACTATGTTTTAAGCCAAAAGAATGGTTCAAAAAGGACTTTTTACCAGCATTTGTAGGGTTTCGATTGCAGAACTCTGACAGAAAACTGTCTCCAACTAGTCTACCACTACACACATAATACACAGACAGAACTGAGGCTGTGCAGAACAATCTAGAGCCCATGTGACTAGCAATCCCATGAATCACTGCAAAATTTGCCTTGGAGCTCAATTACAAGGCATAGTAATGCGAAGTACATTGATTTATATGTACTACACATTAAAATTGGTGCAGAAGTAGTTGGGAAAGGCAGAGTAATGTGAAGTCATTGGTTTCAATGGACTTCACGTTCCTCATTATGACGAAAAGTACTCTGCTTTGTGTTGTGGATTACATTGCAGATTCCGCATTACTCTACAAATCACTTCGCAGAGTGAATTTTGGCCACTTTGCCCACCTCTAGTTAAAACATATTTTTTCTGAATGGTGAGGCAGTTATGAATATCTTATGAGATATATATATATATATATATATATATATATATATATTTATACAATGTATGTTGTCAGATAAATGAGAGTATAAATCATCATATCTGATATACCGTGAAGATAACATTGTTATCTTCATGTTCCCATATCGCCATGTTATTCCACGTTCCCATATCATTGTTATCGGTTTGTTTGTTTGTTTCAAGATTATTACCTGGAATGTGTTAAAGATCGATTAGTTAGTTTTGTCGGCCCAGACTTCGCAACCACTTGTTTCAGAAATTTCACAGCCAGCTGCACACAGAGCGCAATGACGGGTTTTTCAAGAGTACGAGCTGGCGGTGCCTGCTGCCAGCAACAGACGTCGTGTTCATTTTATTTTGAAAGTCCGCCGTGCTCAGTCATGCTGTACTTGTGTAGTTTGAGCTTTTTACCAAGGAACTACAAAAATACAGACAATTCCCATTTACTGAAGTCTGGGCACATTCTAAAAAAATATTTACTAAACTACAAATCGTCTAGTCTTCATAGCCGGTCACGCTTACACTTTAGTGAAAGTGAAAGTGCTCTGAGTGGCAGGATCAACCAGATAACTATATAAACGCTACTTTTCCTCAAATAAAAGCAGGATCAACCAGATATTTTTACTAAGTTTAAACTGACAGGATCAACCAGATATTTAAAACCCTATAATCTATTATGTTGGGGAAGCATGTGGAGCCCAGTGTGTGTGTGGGGGTGGGGGCATGGCATGATAAACCAGATAATGCTTCAAAACTAACCATAAATAGCATAATCCACTAAATATTTCTTAAGCAATAAATGACATCTGCTGTTTTGGCAGCGTTTCTGTAAGGGGTTGTATTGCTAGGGCCATCACCTTTATGTCACCCATTGCATTGAGAGGCACGTAGTGAGTTGTGTTGGGGCAGGGGCAAAAGCATACGTTATAGCAATCGAATATATTCGATTGAAGATATCGAGAGCGACCACTGAGGCCAGTGACATCAAGATATCTCACTTGTGGCCGCCACTCATGAGATATCATGATATCACTGGCCTCGTGAAGATAAATATGATATCTTCAATCGAACTACATATATATATATATATATATATATATATATATATATATATATATATATATTTATTTCAGTAGTTCATATAACTACTAATGCATAGACTGGGCAACAATGTAGACTTCCTAAGTCATTCTCAGACTGTCCAGCACACCAGTTCTCACCACGCTACTCACTTAACATAACTTTTTACTTGTATATTCACAGTCATATTCAGCTTAGTTTACCTGTTATTAGTACTCTAAAATCATATTGCAGGTCTGTAATGTAGTATCACATATTTGTACAGTTTATCAGCATATGCCACTTAATTGTTAGCCCTTTAAAGAAAAATAAAACTTAATTTAAAGTATATACCTGAATTACAGGCATAAGACATGAAAAGATTGCTTTAAGATACATTTAGTTCACTCAGTAGTACTCTGTGTATACTATAAGGACTACATTTTAAAAAGGGTGGATCAGGCAAACATTTCAGTAATGGCATACTTAATTACAGGTTAATTAATATTTAATTGAATGCATATGACTGACCTGGAAACTCAGGTTTATACCACACCCTCCGTATTATATTCATTCTATCAGTATCCTTTCTGTGGATAGTATCAAGAAAAGGTTTAGAGTTATCAAGTAATAAGACTTTTCTCTTTTAAAATTGAGTGCAAATCACTAATTCTTATCTCCTAACCTTTAATTGTCTGTTTTAACTCCTGGTTAGCTGCTTTCAACAGGACACAAGTGGCTACTAGTCTAAAGGTGATGAAAGAGAGACTGGTTTGTTTTATGATTGTGGTGAGCACTACAGGAGTATGTGCATGTACAAAGGAATGATGTCATGTTTTCTGTCCATGGAACTGACTGAAGATGTAAATAGTCTCCTCCCTTACCCTCCTCCAAACAATGTTTTCTGCCCTCAAATAAATACGCTTTCATGTTAGTCAATGGTTGCAGGGTACTATTTTCTTTCTTAAATGGGTGGTACAAGAACTGGAACCTGAGTAGTGGAGAGGATTAGTTGTTTTTTTTTTTGGAGTAAGATCCACCTGCCTCCCACCCCAAACTTTTTCTGATTCATGGGAGGGGTATGATAGTTTCTAGCATGCTGTAACCAGATACACTAGTTTGGGACCTTATCAACCAACAGACATGCCTGTCCAGTGGAGAACAGAACAGAAGTAATTTAATGTCTTCAATTGACTTAAAATCCTTTGGAACAAATGATTATCAGAGCTACCTGGGGCCTCAGAAGGAGACCTAGACACACATCTAGCTCTGTAGGAAAATTTTAAGTTTTTTTTGTGGGGGCTGTGGGATTCAAACCCAGATCTTACTGCCTAGATCATCAATGCTATAAAATGATATAATTAACAGACTCTAGCTGTTTTCTTACAGAAACCCCACTCAGTTAGATTTCAAGTATTTGCTAAATTGTAAATGTAGGTATCAGCATTATGTTAGTAGTTAGTGCTGATTGTGGTCTGTGACAAGATCATTTTTTTTTTACAATTGAAGTGTATGGTAGGAAGCTGAAAATAGACTTTGATGATAAAGTATGTTTTTTCTTTTAAGTTTGAGATGTATTAGAAAACACCGAATGAGAAAACAATTGGTGATTTTAAAAACTATTCTTATCAGAGCTGACATAAAAAATCTTAACTATTTTTATTTTATTATGGACACTAGAAGAGGATGTCAACATTCACTTCATTAAACCTGTTTTCAGATTTTTATAGCATCTTGCCAGGTAATCTTCCCAGAATGCAATCTGTCATGGGGGAAGGGTTGAAATTGTTTTAAAGGAGTAGTCCACCCAGAATGTGCAAAAAACATATGTTATATAGAGTGTTTTGATATATATTTTAAGTCCTAGTGTGTCCTTCACTCTGTCTGCTATTTGGAGTTTTTCCTAAATTGCCTGCTAGCTGTATGGTAGTTTTACTACCAATGGGGATCTCCATAACAAATAGTTTGATTGGCTTTCTTTCTCCTACAATGCACTTTGTCTCATGTGACAGTGATGTAGCCATGCCCTTAGATTTAGCATGTGTACTGCTTTAAAATTAGTTTAGCAACAGCAGAGCCTTGTAACTGTTCTTATCCAGGGAGCACAAATGTCAACAGTTAGTTTAGCAGATACCTGAAAGCTATCTAACTGGTGTTTCTGTAAGAAAACAGCTGCTAAATAGCTCTAATTCATTATTTGTGTTTTTGATATTAAAACACTCGTGCTAGCTATACCTGATGCACAGAGAAAACAAAAATAGTGAATTAAAGCTATTTAGTAGCTGTTGTCTCACAGAAACCCCAGTTAGCTTGCTCTCAGGTATCTTCTAAACTAACTGTTGACATTTGTGCTCCCTGGATAAGAACTTTTACAAAGCTCTGCTGTACACATGCTAAATCTATGGGCCTAGCTACATCATCAAATCACATGAGACAGGGGCATCGTAGGAGAAAGTAAGCCAAACTATTTGTCATGGAGACCTCAGGATCATAAACTACATACTACCAGGTAGAAGCTAATTTAGGAAAACCCTAATATCAGACAGAGGAAGGACACACTAGGATTTAACATACATATCAAAACACTCTATATAACATGTGTTGTTTGCACATTCTGGGTGGACTACTCCTTTAATCATGAAGCACTGGTGTTAGTAATGCATTTAGAAATACAATTTTTAATTGTCTTTACAGTTAAACATGCTGTTTCATGTCAGGCCGCATTTTCTGGGGGGGGTTCAAATTATTTTAGACAAGGGCACAGTACTTGGTAAATACACACTTTGATGATAAAGTGTATTTTTTCTTTCAAGTTTGAGAATTATGTATTATATATAAGTGTAACCATGTTGTAAATGGTTAAGTAGGCAGTGGTTTAAGGCTCTGAGCTACAAACCTGGAGACCTGGGTGACTCCCACAGCCCCACTTGCATACTGTGTGATCCTGTGCAAATCCTTTACTTCCTTGTGCTCCCAGGTCACACTGTAAACAAACTTTCAGCTGAGTGTGTCTCTCTGGTAAAAAAGTGCCTAGAATTATTGTTTTAATATAGTTGAGTTTATATGTGGTAAGTAGGTAGGGTATGTTGTTTGAATGTGGCAGTAGGATTTAGCATGTACACTGTTTTAAAATCATTTCACAGTATTTTATACTTTCTTAAAAAGATACTCCACATTTGTGTGGGGGCTGTGGGATTCAAACCTAGATCACCAGATTTGCAGAGAAGAGCCTTAAATCACTGTGCTATACTGCCTCCCTAGGTATGGCAGTCATCTGTTTTATTGAATCCTGGCTGTGACTATATGTGTCTACAACTGAATGATAATAACCACATTTGCTTCACTTGCAAATAGGTAAGCATTTGTGTCTAATTTCTGTTTGACTTACTGTAGGTTACACATAGAATCTGAAAAATTCATAACATGCTGTATTGTGATTCAATGAACTGATAAATTGGGATTTTGGTTTCTTTTACAAATTCATGTTTCCTGACCATGGATATAGTAAAACAAAAATTTCTCAACTAAAAGTTTTTAAATGAAGAGTTTAACTCACAGCAGCAGAAGAAACATGTTGGCATTAAAAGCTTAGTAGCGTGGATATAGAGGCACCAGTATATACGCATGATTTTGGTAGAGGATTAATTGGACTGTGGAGGTAAGGAGTAAGTCTTGATATTTATAGCATAATGATTTTCTGAAACTTCAGCCTTCAATGGGTTAGACTCTGCAGCCATCTGTACAGTATATCACTAAGCCATATGCAGTGTGGTATGGGTAAAAACCCAATCATAAAACTGGGACCAGTGCTGTCAAATCTGCACTGGGCAGAGCTTGTGCAAATATTGCTGATCCAGTGGATCAAATAAATACATGCAAATAAATAAATGCTAGAGCTCTCCTCGTGCTTCAACCCACCCAGGAGTGACATTGTACATGTTAGAAAATGGCAAAAATGAACTCACTATCCTGATTGGCTGATACAGCCTCCTAGCTGGGCATTTATTTCTAATAGCGCATGCTAAAAGTAAGTACCAGCCCAGGTGCCACCTCATCACATACCATTCTTTCAGGATTACTCAGCCTAGTCTGTCATTGGCTAACAGCACCCAGGAAATTTGAAATCCCACCATGTTTTTCTCTCGCTAAGTTAGCGAGAGCTACTATTTCTCCCCTCCTCAACTTAGTGAATAAAATAAAAGAAAGCCCACAGCCGAGAATTTCTCGGTCAGGAAGGTGATAATGAACATAGCCGTGTTCTTCTACAACTGCACCACTCTTCGATCTGCTCTTAAACTACTGAGCTGAGCAGAAATGAAACTGGGCCAGTCAGTTTGGTTTCATGTTGGAAAGCCCGTTCATAAAATGGCACAAATACCACAATGTCCCACACTTAATGCTCCTGCTTCATATAAAGCATAAATAATGTACCTAGAGTCAGGTCTATCCCTTGTTATTGCAGATGCTGTTATCCATTAGGGTTACACAAGGTCGGTTATGCTACCACAGACAGTTCTTCTGATGGCTAATGAATAAAAAAAATACAGTCTTACCAAAAGCAGCCAATGTCCACAGACTACAAGGCTAAATATTTTCTACACACTCTTGCTGAGGTGTGTGTGTGTGTGTGTGGTGGTGGTGGGGGTTCAGGCTATCAACAGATTGCAATACCTCCGTGGGGAGGAGCAACAAAAGGTAGAACAGCCTTTAAACATATGCACTATTTTTTCTACTAAAACAAAAATGCTACTACTTTTATTCAATTTTAAACTTACTTTCTCTCTTATTTTACAACTTAATAAAAATTGACTAAGATGGCCATTTTCTAAGCGCAATAATACCCTCCAGGGTGGGCATTATTGGGAAATACCGTACCTTCCAGGGGCTATAAGGCCCTCTGCCTGTGGCGTCGGGCCTCATTATGCCCCTGGGCGGTCTGGTATTTCCCAATAATGCCCACCCTGTCAGGTATTATTGCTTACATAACACACACCCTGTCATGCCTTATTGCTTAAATACGCCCTTTCTCAATGTACTATACTTTGATTCAATTAGTGTATGCAACAGCCTTCATGTGAACACTCTGGGCTTCTCTTTGACTCCTGATGTCTATTTGCTTTAGCTATTGTATATTGTTTGAACTGCTTTAGTCTTCTTGATGTGGTGCCTGTTACCCATGTATCTCCAGTGAATGATTGTTATAACTGTCTGCTCTCTGAGCCATTGTTTTTGGACTTGTTAACTGTGCTGTCTTTGTATTAATTTTGACAAGGTGCCTTGTAAATGAGTCTCTGACTCAAAGGTTTGTAAATCTGATATTTTTAAATAAATAAATAAATGTTTATGTTTAAGCCCATGAAACACCCTTATCTAGTCAATGCATTCACAGTCATAGTGGCTCTCACAGCTTGTTTGTAGTTTGCAACAGTTCAAATTTCAACAGTATTCAGAGTTGACCTCCAAAGACTACAGCTTATTTAGTATTGCTCACAGCTTATTTAGTAATACTTTCACCTATGTGATAACACAATGTTATACTTGCACTGTTTTCAGATGTGTCACCATAGCTGGCTAGTGTTCAACCAAACATTTGTGGTATTTCTTAGCATTATATTTTATTGCATTGTACAGTTTCAAGTGAACATAGCTCCAAATAGCAATGGTGATTAGTGGTGTAAAGAGACCTTACCAGAGGCCTAGGCACCATGTGTTCTGCTCCAACAGATAGTGTCTGTTGCACTGTGTTTGAAAGGCTGTTCATTTATATATCAATGGGCCAAGGATCACACAGCTTAGTCTCCACCCCAGAAATGTTCAGTTGAAACACTAGTCAGCTTATGGTGATAAACTGAGGACAACTTGTTTTCAAAGCAACAGAATCTCTGAATCCCTGTCAGTTCCAAAGGAATTGTCTCCTTTCTTTTAGTCTCCTTTTGATTAAATTATCCCCATCTGTCTGTTCAACCCCTATCCTGAATGATTACACAGCTACTGTTTACCTGTTATTTTGACCAGTCATATTTTATTTCCAGTTGCAAATAATTTCTAGTTTATTCAGAAGAAAGACAGCACACTAAATTAAGAACAATTCCTGAAATTCAGGACAATCCTGAAATTTCCCTTGGCAGCAGCCCAAAATTCAGGACATGCATTATTTATTTATTTCTGTATGTATGTATGTATGTTGACCATGAAAGGAGGACTAGACAATACATAGAGAATAATGCTATGAAACTGTGTGTTATGGATCTTTTTGACACACCTGAGAAGTGTGATGACCCATAAACCCCAAGAGTGAAGCTCAAGAGGTTTATGAGGTCATCACACACCGAGGGTGTGTCAAGAAAATCCATAAAAACACAGTTGCAGAGATTTTGTTTTTTATAATTACTGGTGCAGGGAGTTCCTTTATTTTGTCCTTTGAACACTCGAGTCCTTTGAGACCTTCAGTCCTTTGAGCACTGGTGTCAGAGAGAGAACACACACACACACACACACACACACACACACACACACACAGCAGCTCTGTCTGTATCTCTCATTAGTAGAGACATTATTTTTGATTTATTTATTTTATATTCCACCATAGAAGCACCTGGGTAACTGTGGTAATTGACAGTAAGAGCAGTCAGTTACCATGGTCCATTCCCAGTGTGAGTGACTATCTTTTGTGCAGTATCAACCAGACAAAGATTTATTTGAAATATTAAACTTACAGATGAAGGGTAGCAGGTGAGCTGTTTGTCTGGGTGGGCATTTGGTGTGACTCTGCAGAAATGGAAAAACAGAGCCTCAGTTTTCTGAAGTTTTCAGACCACCCACACACAGAGTAAGAGCCAGTCAGGTGGCACGTATGAGTAATTGACACTGCTGGCAAAAGAAAGTTTTAGAATGCCATAATAACTCATTTTCAGGTTATTACAGTGTTTTGGAGAGCACTGTAAATGGTGTGACAAAAGGAGTCACCAGTAATTATTATCTATTTCTAACCTCTTCCCAGTGTAGGAGGGGTATGCAGATGCAAAACCAACTGAAACAGAACTAGGTTATGCTGTTGGTGGTATTGTTCAGTGAATTAGAAAATCTAGCCAGGACACTGGGAAAATGTCTCTACTCTTTTGAGAAGTGTCATGGGATTTTAATGTCTTACTGAACAATCACCAGAACTGCCAGCAATGGACTATGTATAACATCTCATCTGAAGGATGAAATTAGAAATTCCTATGCCAGTTCTCTTAAGACCAGATGAAAATTGAGGACAAAAGAGGGAAATTCTGGACTGTCCAGGAACATTTAGGGCAGGTGGTCACCCTAATTTTATTACTCCAGTTAGGCAGCAGCTCTTTCTTCCTTTCTTTCTTTCTTTCTTTCTTTCTTTCTTTCTTTCTTTCTTTCCAGCACCATGATGGACTCCCTCTCTCAACTGCAACATACTGATCTGTGTCAGATCAAGCAGAGGGTTGTGACAGGAAAATCATGTCAGACTAACAAGATAGTCTTCTTTGACCGATCACCAAAGCTGTGGACAAGGGTTAGGCCGTTAATGGACTGTATCCCAACTTCAGCATGGCCTTTGACCCAGCACCACACAGAAGGCTACTAAGAAAGATAGAGGATTTATTACCAGCAGAGGGGCTGACTAGATGGGTTGGCAAGAGGTTGGGAGGAGACAACAGAGAGTAGTGATAAATGGGAGGGAATTGAGAGTGAAGGGGTCACATGGAGAGCTGCAAGGGTCAGTTCTAGGGCCTGTCCTGTTCAAAGTTTATAAGAGACATAGGGGAGGGTATTAGGGGATAGATGTATCTCTTTGTGAATGACACAAAACTATGTGGCAGGGTGGATAATAAAGAGAGAGTCAGAGAGTTGTGCCAAGATCTTTAAAAGGTGGAGAGATGATCCCACCTTTGCAGTTGTATTTCAGTGCTAAGAAATACAAGATAATGCACAATGGCAGGAAACAAAATTCAAGGAATACTTCACTGGATAGAAATGAAGTTATCAGAGACAAGGGACGAGAGGACTTTTGGTGCTATTATTAGTTACAGCCTCAGAGTCTCTGGACATGCAGTAGGACATACAGCAGGGTGAATAAGATGTTGGAGGTGTACAGGCATTGGCTTTGATAGCAGAAGGGGCAGGTGATATCATTCCTGTATAGGTCCCTGGGGATCCCACATCTGGAGTACTGTACCCTCTCCTTGAATGCACACTTGAAGAATTATAGGGGCAGGCTGTAGGCAATGTAGAATTGGACCACCAGTATGATCCAAGGACAGCAAGAATAGATATATGAGGAATGGCTAGCAGACTTCAATATGCAGTCTCCGAAGTATGGAGGGAGAGGGCTGGTATAGCAAAGATGTACAGTTTCTAAGGGGTTTAAATAAGCTTTGTTGCAGGAATCTGTTCATCAGGACTGAGAGCATGGTTACAAAAGAATATGATTGGAAACTGAGGGAGGAAGAGTTAGGATTGAAGTCAGAAGTTTATCTTTACCAGAAAGTGGTGGAGCAGTGGAATAGGGCTGCCAAAGGGAAATGACTGAGGCACAGACAGTAAATGGATTCATGGTCAGGTGGGACAGATTTAGAGGTCTGGTAAGAATAAGGGAGTAGTGGGTGGAAAGCTACTCTCACAAAGTGGTAGGTCTATGGGGCAATGTATAAATAAATCACAATTTTCAAAGGCAGACTGGAGGAAGTGCAAGTATTTTTCTGCTATCATCTTCTAAAAATTTAAAAAATCTGTAATGTATGTCTTGGAAATCCTAAGGATGTCCACTGTTCTTGTAGACTGTGTTGCTGCCTCCATTGATGTTGACAGTAAGAGTCATAACCCTACCCCCAGTCACGGCAGATAGCCTAGTTACTGTAAGTGCTAACAATTAGTCAGTAATGACTTACTTGTATAAAATGGATGAAGATAAACATACTCTTCAACTGTATAAACAAATTGGAAACCTGGTGAAAAAAGAACTATTATTTTGGTTAAGTCTACCTTTTTTTTTTCAAACACAGCAACTAAAGCACTTGAAAAATCTGAAATTCTTTTGGCCATCATTTAATCTTTCTGTGAATCTATGAATCACTCAGGGATTAAGAGTGTAGATGTTGAGGAGGTTCAATTGGATGACAACTTTGCAATCACAAACCATTTTAATACTTTTTTTTAGCAGGCAGGTCCAAGAAATGGAGATTCTACTAATGGAGCCCATGATACAATGAAACCCTTTCTCTCTAAGTTTAGTAAAAATAAATCTAAGTTTGGATTTCGTGGAAATCAAGGTGGAAGAGGTTGCAAAATATTTGCAGAGCCTTGACTATAGCAAGGGTAGTGGTCCAGGTATACTTTTATGTGAAACTATTAAAAGTAGCTGCTCCAGGATTTTCAGGTACTTTAGCATATGTATTTGATATGTCTGTAAGATCAGGAATTGTACTAAATTTATGAAAGTGATCAACAAGTATTCCTTTATAGAAAGCAGGTGATTGGGGTGGGGCCTGTCCACCAAACAAGATGGCTGCCTAGCTCAGTATTTCTGGCTAGATAGGGAAGAATCCATAATAATCCACTGTTTATTTTTTATTTTCTAATACAATTTGATACTTGTATTGCTCAATTTGGTGACAAAAAACAAACAGACTTTACCTGAGAGAAGAGTATGACCCACTCTGATCACCCAGAGCAATGAGAGGAAAGGCCCAAGCCACAGGACTAGATGATCACTCAGAAATCAAGCTAATGTTCCAACTCATCTTAAATGATATGCTAGTGATCAAAGAGTCTCTACAAAAGCAATAGCAAATATGGAAGGCCTAGTACAGAGGGTAGGTGACCTGGAGTGCTACAGTGGGAAAAAGGATATACCAGTGCAACAATCCGTGATGATCGGCTGACAGAATATGATCACCAAATAGAAAAACTGTTGGAAAAACTTGGTGACCTTGAGAGCTGAGGTTACAAACTAACTTATGATTTGTAGGATTTGCGACTCAGCAGTTGGGGTATGGCGAGGTTGTGAACTGCTTTTGCTGAGCAGATGAGGAAAGGATTTTAGTTGGCTGAATAAGCTTAAATTCTTATCAGACTGTGGACTTTCAGGAAGGAGTGCTGACTTGTTTAATAACTGTTGTTTGTTGTGGGGATCCATAGTGGAAGCAAGATATTCATTTATCTTTTCTACAGGTATTGTGAGCAGCTTTCTGGAAGTTTCTGTCTTTCTCAGCTAGGATCAATTTATAGCTAATTGGGGCTTAAATACTAGGGCTTCTCACATAGCAGTACTGCAGAAACAGTTGGGGTCTGGTAGAGGTTGTTTGAACCTGCTTTTGCTGAGCAGATGGGGAAAGGATTTTAGTTGCTGGATAAGCTTTAAATTCTTATCAGTCTGTGGACTTTTGGGCAGGAGTATTGACTTGTTTAATACAGTGTTTGTGTGGGATCTTCCTCTGGAGGAGGTTGCAGTGCTTGGAGGTGCAGTGAGGAGCAGACACAGGGCTGATACACTCATGAGAGTTGGTGTGGGCCCTAATCCCACCCTCCCACCCTCCTCCCCGAGCACAGCTCATTTATGAGAACACCTGCCCTGCAATTGGAGGAAGAGGCTTCAGGTGTGGCTCATGCAGTTCTATCCAATAATGCAGCCATGGGGGAGGGAAAAGGCATAGGTAGGTCTCAAATAGGAGTGCAGCATCCACAATGAATTGCTGAGTAGTGTGATAGTTGGATATTGTGGAAGGCCTTCAACTGGAATATATCAGGTAAACTTGGGTGGTTGGGTGCACAGGGTGTGGTGCGGCCATGATACTGGACTGGACTTGGAAGTTTTGGGGATGCCCACTGTGCTACCAGCTGGCACAGCTTAAGGAGGAGGTAGAGGGGATCTGAAGGCAGCTGTGGGTGCTGAGGGGGATGATTGGAGAGGTAGGAGGCAAGCAGTCACCTACATGGAAGTACTAGGTGCTGGGGCCTCCCAAGTTGGGGGAGGAGTGAGAGAGGTGCTCACACTAGAGAGGAGAGAAGGGGAGTACTAAGGGGGCTCTGGGGGACTCTGACAGAGGTGCCCAAAGGTGAAATTTCCACAGCAATAGGGCAAGAGTCTGGGGTGTCCAAAGGAAACTGAGAGGGGCAGTAGGGACGGGGGGGCACTGGGGGATGGGCTAAGGTTCATAAATTGTTTTAACCCTCTACACCCATTGGTAGAAAGGGGTGTGTGGGGGAGGAGGATGATGATGATGCTGCTGGTGAAGCTGGGGCAGGGACAGATAGAAAGGGTGAAGGGGCAAGAGACAAGGGTGCAATAGAGGGGGTCCCTGACAGGATGGAGGAAGAGGGTGGGGGAGAGAAAAGGAGGATCGGGAACAAGAAGGAGGAGGCTGATGGTATGGAACAGGGGGCATGACAGGCAGGAGGCACAGGGCGTAAATGTGATGATGGCGGCAGCAGAAGCCAAGTAGGCAAATGGATGGGATGGATGGATTAGTAAGGGTGGGGAAAGAGATACAGAGAGAGAGATACTCGGGTGGGAGGGATAAAGAAGGCCAGGACACATGTAGAGGAGGTGACCAGGGACAATAGTGAAGGGGCTACCTTCAACACCCAGATTGTGGGAGGTGCAAGGAGCCAGTTGAGGGGAGAATCTGGACAAAGGGATGAGGAGGGGCATGGAAGGAGGGGGAACTCAAGGGGTGAACAGGAAGGCAAGGGGAAGGTTAGAGTACTGCTGTTGGGGGAACTCCATGATCAGAGGCATCCAGTGGGAGGGGCAGGAGGAGGGTAAAACCTGTCTGATCAGAACCAAATGCCACCCAGGCCTGACGGTGCACAAGGCCAAGCATGAGTTGTATTCACTGGCAAGGGAATGCGGGGGGGAGGGCCCAGACATTCTAGTGCACTTGGGGACAAACGACATAAATGGTAATAGTGAACAGAAATTCAGGCAAGGTTCCGGGAGTTGGCCAGGGTATGCCTTTCCATAAGCTGTAAGGTCTTCTTTTCGGAAATCCTGCCGGTGCCAAGGGCTAGTGGGGAAAACAAGATGGAGATTAGGGAGATAAATCAGTGGCTTAGGGAGTGGTGTGGGGAATTGGGGTATGGTCTAGTGGGGGACTGGGGGAGACCTGGGAGGATAAGGGGCTGTATGCTAGGGACAGGCTCCACCTTAATGTGGAGGAGAAGGAAACTTAAGCTCAAACTAGCTGGGTTCATCAGCGAAAGGTGGGTTTAAACTTGTGAAGGGAGATCAAAAAGGCAGGCCAGCAGGTACAATAATTGAGGACAGGGCCCCACTCCTCTAGGGGGCTAGGGAGAGATGGAAATGGGTCACCAGGTGGGTGCAGGAGCTGAGAAATGGGAGCTCAAGGGGAGAAGAGAGGAGAGAGAGAAGGGTGGAGAATGGTCCTGATAAATGACAGGAGCTTAGGAATAAAATGCCTGAACTCCAGGTGATGCTAGTTGAGGGGGTAGATGTGGCAGCAGTCACTGAGATCTGGGCCACTCAAGAGCATGAGCGGGACCTAAATCTGGAGGGCTACACTATGTTCAGAAAAGATAGGGGGGAGGGAAGGGGGGTGGTGTAGCACTGTTAGTCATAAATGGCATGGGTACTGCAGGGGTATAGGAGGCAGAGGGGAACGTGGAGGCTATTTGGGTCACCTTGCTGATGCAGGGGGGTAAGACAGTAAAGGTCAGAGTGGTATACAGACCACCAGCACTGGCGGAGGTCCTGGAAGAAAGTTTGGTGGCAAATCTCGAGGGACACTGTAGATTGGGAAAGGGAAGGGTAGTGGTAATGGGGAACCTCAACATGCAAGGAACAGACTGGGGGACTATGATGTCACCAGTGGCCAGAGAGCAGAGGCTGCTGGATGTCTTCCAAGATGCGATTCTAACACAACAAGTGGGTGAGCCAACTAGGGAGGTCCGGACACTGGGCGTGGTCCTGGCAGACAGTGATCAAATTAGGGGCCTAGAGGTGAGGGACCCATTGGCGGGGAGTGATCACGCCACAGTCTGGTACTTCCTGGACCTAGAGGGGAGGAAAGCTGAACAAGGACAGTAGTAATGACTTTAGGGGTAGACTTCAGGGAGATGGAAGTATCCAAAGATCATCTGGACAAGATAAGGCCGATATGGATGTTGACAGCAGGTGGAGGATCGTTAGGAGGGGAATACAGGAGGTTACCAGATCCTGCACAAGGGAAAGGCATAGGTTTGGTAAGGCCTGAAAACCCTGCTGGTGGACCCGGGAGGTACAGGAAGTGGTGAGGGAAAAAGAAGGCAACCTATAGGTGCTTCAAGTGCTCAAGGAGTGAAAAGGATCAGGAGGAACATGAGCTGTCAGCCAAGAGAGTCATCAGGATGATGATAGCAGGTAAGGCAAAAGGAGCAGTCCTTGGCCAGTGAGATCTGGAGGGGGACAAGGGTTTTTGATACATAGGGAAAAGGAAAGTAAGGGGTAGATCATCAAGATAAAAATAGAGGATGGTTGGGCACAGGGGTGGGGAACAGGCAGAAGTCCTAAATCAGTACTTTGCCTCAGTTTTTACCAGGGGGATGGAGGGGCTATGTCTTGCGAGGGGAGCAGGGGTGAACTGAAGCAAGGGGTGAGACCGGTTGAGACCAGGGGCCTTGATGGGTCTGGGGAAAGGGAGTGGTCACAACAGACAGGTGGGGGCCCAGCAGTGCAGGGTGAAAACGGGGAGGACGTGGAGGCTGAAATCCCAGTAGAGAGAGTAAGGGAAGCCCTCAGGTCCTTTCGGATGGAGAAAGCACCTGGGCCAGATGAGATACATCCCAGGGTGCTGAGGGAACTGGCAGATGTCCTGGCAGTCCCTCTAGCAGAGCTTTTCAACATCTCTCTGAGGACTGGGTGGGTGCCCCAAGACTGGAGGGTACCCATGTCATGCCGATCCACAAGGGAGATCAAGGAGGAGTGGGAAATTACAGGCCCATTAGCCCGACATCGGTGAGTCAGCAAAGTGATGGAGGGTATTGTCAAGGAATGGCTAGGGGGTTACTGGAGCAACTGGGTACTTGGACAATAGGAAGCATGGCTTTGTCACAGGAAGATCATGTCAGACAAACCTTGTTGAGTTCTATGACTGGGTGATGAGGTTCCTGGACCAGGGTAGGCCAGTGGACGTCCTCTTTCTGGACTTTAGCAAGGCATTTGATTTGATACCCCACAGTGGCCTGCTGGCTAAGCTGAAGAAAATGGGGGTAGGGAGACAGTTGTTATGATGGATAGGAAATTGGCTCTCTGAGCGTACTCAGAGGGTGGTGGTTGGAGGGTTAACCTCCATCCCCAAGGTGGGTTACTAGTGGGGTTCCCCAGGGGTCAGTGCTGGGGCCACTCCTGTTCAATGCCTATATCTCAGACATCAGGAGGGGGATCAGGAGTGAGATGAGTCTCTTTGCAGATGACTCAGAGCTGGGTGCAGTGGTGGATGGGGAGGAGTTGAGGGTGGCCTTGCAGGAGGACTTGGAGGCTCTGGAAAGGTGGTCGGGAAAATGAAAACTAAAATTTAATGTAGGGAAGTGCAAGGTTCTGCACCTAAGAGTCAGAAATCCAGGCCAGGGGGTATACCCTGGAAGGAGACATGATTCAAGTCAAGGAGGGTGAGTGGGACCTGGGGGTAGTGGTAAATGTCAAAATGAACAACTCAGAGACCTGTAGGAGGGCAGCAGCAGGGGAAAATAGGATGCTGGGGAGCATCTCCAGGGGGATTACCTCCAGAAAGGTGGAAGTGATCCTTCCACTGTACAACTGCTTGGTAAGGCCACACCTCGAGTATTATGTACAGTTTTGGAGACCACATTTAAATAGGGACATTACACTCCTTGAGAGGGTCCAAAGGAGGGCAACCAGAATGATCTGGGGCCTGGGGGAAAGGACCTATGAGGAGAGGCTCAAGGAGCTCGACATGTACATCCTGGAGGAGGGACGGGGGGGGACATGATAGAGGTCTTTAAGTACATGAAAGGGATCAATAAAGGAGGCCCAGTCAGGGTGCTCCAAAGGAAGGAGGGTGGGGCAACAACAGGTCATGGGTGTATACTGGAAGGGGGCAGGCTCAGAGGGGAGAGGAGGAGATGTTATTTCATTGAAAGGGTGATGGAGCCATGGAATGCACTGCCCAGGGAGCTGATAGAGGCAGACAGTGTGGACAGGTTTAACAGGGAATGGGACAGGTAAAAGGGGAGGGTAAATCTGACCAGGCCCAATACAGGTGGAACATCTGGGACTGGGGACAGTATAACCCAAGGGAGGGGGGACACCAAAATCAGCCCTCAGTGCAGGTGCCGGAAATTGAGCAGACTGGTGAGACCGTTAGGCCTATTCTGCTGGCATTTTAGTATGTTAGTATGTTAGCAGAGCAAGGGGATGTAATCTCTTTCCCAAAACAAACTATCCCACAGATCCTAGATTTGTATCGGAATGGCCCCATTGAGACTGAGAGGGTCCACAGGTCACTTGCGCAGAAGTCCAACACGGGAGAGTGGCCCCATGCAATCCAATGCTTCAGTGTGAAAGAGCAAATATTGAAACTGGCCAGAGACAAAACGTAAGTACTGTGGCAAGATCACCATAGATCCATTTATCAAGACTTCTCACCTACACTTGCTACAAAATGCTGTGAGTATAACCCCATTAAGAAATATTTGGCAGCATTAGGAGTCTTATATACGTTAAAACATCAGACACAGCTGAAAGTATGTCAGAATAGTGTCTGGCATACATTTTCCTCACCAGAAGAAGCCAAAGTTTTCTTATTGCGCAGCTGCTCCCCACCCCCAAATACCACCAACAGCTTAATCTGGTTCAGTGTCAGCTGGCATCCATCTGTATCCCCCTCCCCCGGAATAAGGCTGAAAATAGGCAGAATTTCCTAGTCCTCCTTTCCTGGTCAACAAAAACTAACTAAATTAGACTAAATCCACTTGGGAACCAGGGCTCCAGACCGAGATACTTGCTCAGTCATGCAGCAGTGACGTTTGGACCTCCTCGGACCCAACAACTCTCCCATGCAGAGCAGCATGGCCTCTCACAGCCACCAGCATGAGTAGAGGATACCTGCAAATGGCAGACAGTCAAGACCAAAGGTCAATGCCTTGTACCTCAAGAGCAGGTGGAAGGCCTCCAGTGTGGACTCCTCCACAACTGGCCACACTCAGAGTTGCAGCCATGGATTCAAGGCCTCAGCTCCAGCCTCATCCTCCACATCATCACCACAGCTATCACTGCTGCACTGCAAGGACTGGTGGCAGCACAATCCTGGAATCAGGATACCATGCAGCAGACTATAACAGACCCTGCTATTCTCTACATGCTGAAAACCTCCAGGGCAGACATAGTGGCATCCAACTGTATGGACCTTAGGCCTGAACCTGATCCCAATTAGGCTCTCACAGTGCCAACACCTGCAGTAGCTATCAAAGATACTGGATGAAACAGGATACTTTTGAGCTGGGTAATTAAATGAGGAATCTTCTCCTAAATGACTTCTCACTCTACTCACTATAATGATGCTTACTGATAAATGCTGTATTACACTGGTTGGCATTAATAAGATGTCCCCTTAGGGTCACTAAACTCATTTTTTTTGCTCACATACCCCTCTCTTCTTTCCCTATTGAATCCTAGCCTATCCAGTACACTAAGGGGTATGCTCAATTTGCCCTTAATTAAACCGAATGCCTGACCTTAAAAGGGCCATAAATGTGAGTTCATGTGAGGTGCCATGACTGTTTTATTTTTTATTTTGTCTTTTTACTGTACTGCATTAAGGAAGGGGGGAGTTTATCACTCATGGGTATAACACTGTGTCCTCTCATACAGCTCACATTGTACTTGTGTCTTAGTTAACCTAGCATGTTCAGGACCCCCAACCAGAGTAGTTGAACTCAGTGTTCCTGCCATGTGAGTCCTTGATTTTTTTATCTGTGGATACCATTAGTTGCTGTTTAATTGGCTGTTATGATAACTCTGGGATAAGTGGCTCACATGGTGGATGGTTTGAGAGGCAGCCCTGACAGTCCAGAATGAAAGTGGTTCAAGTATGCAGACAATCATGTTGCTTAGGTATATCCCAAGGGCAAGGTATAATGAGCTCAGTGATACACAGGTTTTAAATACCCAGACACCTGTCTGGAGACATATATGCTGCACATAGCCAGGTATATCCCTATATAACAGCAGTGCCTCTTCTGCCCCTCCTTCCTCTCTGATTTTATTTGTTTATCTGTCTATCTATCTATCTATCTATCTATCTATCTATCTATCTATCTATCTATCTATCTATCTATCTATCTATTTTTCTTCTTATCTATATGCTGTCCTCCAAAGAGTCACCAAACTGTGATACAGTAAGCAGTGGGCTAAACAAATTTCTACTGGTGGGACTGCCTGGCACAGCAGCGGGGGGGGGGGGCAGACAACATGGGCAAACAAACTCTCAGCAAATATCGGGTGAAAGTTAGAGGGCATATTACAGATCAGAAGAACAAGGATGGCCTCACGCTAAGGTTGCTGATGGCACTACAAGAACAAATGTCCAAGGCATAAGTTATGCTAAAAAATGTGTTTATTACACTTATGGGATGTAGTGCTAGATACAAAATATTCACAGTTGCAGTGTGCCAGACTCACAAGCCACTACCCCAGATGCCAACTTTACAAGGGGGCACCTGTATTAGTGGCTTATTGAGACTAACACTGCTGTGTATATAGCACTACATCTACATAGTATAATAAACACATGGCCATCCTTGTTTTTTGTTCTTCTGTTATATACCTAAGGGATTAACTGTCCATTTACCTGCAGCTGGGCCCTACACCAGCACATGCATACCATTTTCTGTTTGCTCATACTGTAGATCCCCAGCCCATCGAACCACATGTGCTCTGGATACAAGAAGAGGAAAATAGTGACCAGGACACTCCTAGAGACCTCCAACTAGGGTAATACACCCAGAGCACCCAACTACCAAAACTGCAATTCAGCATGATACCTAAGTGAGTCATCAGACCACTGGGCAGCGTGTTGCCCTATGCAAGGCACCTCCTCACCACACCATACTTTGCCCCTCCTTTTCTTCTTGGTTATGAGAAATGTTAGGAATGGGGACCTACAACTGAATACCATAACTCCAATATTCCCAACCAAACAAGCTAAAGAAGCTATAATGGTAAAGTCTTTGACCACAGTAACTCTCTCTTCAAGTTACCTTTGGTGTGTTATTGAATAAATAAAGGTATTGTGGTCAAAACATGAGCCTAACAAGTGATAGTTGTCTAAATGGCAAGGAGTTTCTGTTCTTATTGATAAAAGAATATAGCTTCCAGCTGGACACCTCCAGCAAAGACCTGGAAAGAAGATAGTTTATTTTGCATGATCTACTCCTATCCGGCCATTAGAATGCCGGCATTTGTGCTCCAGCACATCAGGGCACTGATTTCAGGATTCGAGCCCCCTTCCCGAGGTCCACCCCCCTTGGAGTTAGAATCCTAAGAAAGGGGGGCTGTGTGGGGTGTGGAGGGTGCAGGCCCCCCTGCAAAAACAGGGTTTGGTGAAATCCCAGCTTGGCACCCTGATAATTGGGCACACTAACGCTGGCACTCTCAAAGGGTGGAACCTGATCTACTTAATAAAGTAAGCACCACTGGCCCGGTGGCACTGAGGACTGAGGTGCTGGATGCCACACCTTGCGCTACACTGGGGACTCAGGATCAGAAACAAGCCTGGGATACCTGGGGTTGGGTGGGGGAGAGGGAGGAGCTGTATTGAGTTGCCAAAGAGCAGAAGGAGTCTGTGGGTAAGTCAGAAATGGCAGTAGCCCTTGTGGTAGTGGGACACAAGGAGGAGGAGGAGGTCACATATAAAGTGAAAAATTTGGACACGTGGCAGGCTGAGTTGTTGATTTTCAGTGCAGTTTTACTAGAAAAGCAGCCAGAGTTGGGCATACCATTGTTGACCGATACAGCTATTATCAGGGATGCCTATAAGGCACAGAAGGGGTATGGGTGGTTCAAATATGATGAAGCATTCAGGCGCAGGATGGCGGCAAAAGGGGACCGCAGATGGGACTGTACTCACTCCGAGCTGTGGGTCAGGATCTTGTCAGGGCAATTCAGCAGGGGGGTAGGGGGTGGACAAAAGACAACATCGGCCCCGGCGGCCAAGACATATTGGGGTTTTAACAAAGCCTCATGCACTTACGCCAATTGCAGATTCAGACACGTAAGCTCTAAATGTGCTAGGCAACACCCAGTGTCGAAATGCAGGTTCAACAGGGAGAAAGGGTCAGGTCACCAGTATAATGACCAGTCATTTTGGGGGGGTCATGGGGGTATTAATGGCCCCAGGGGCTAGGAGAGGAGAGGCAGGGGATCTGGAAACAGGGGAAGGTACAACTCCAACTACGGTTGGAACTGATAGGACGATAAAGGGATCCAGCAGGTGGGGTTTTCCGCTGGTGGAGACCCCCATAAAAGCGGCAGTAGTGGTGGAATGGACATCCAGCTACTCGGATCAAAAGGGGGATTTTCTGCTTCAGGAGCTGTTCATACATGGTTTTCCTTTTGCCTTTCAGGGGGTTAGGAAGGGGATGAGTGCAAAAAACCTGGGTCTATAAAGGGGAAGGAAGAGATTGTGTGGAAGAAGATCCAGAAGAAGTTGGATGTGGGCAGGGTGTAGGGATCATTTAAGGATCCGCCTTGTGTGGATTTTCGAATATCTCCTTTGAATCATGCCTAAAGCAGCAGGCAAGCACGCCTGATACACCACTTGTCCTACCTGGAGGTGCATCTGCAAATGGCGTCATATCAGAGGAAATATCGTAGTATCCTGGCGTCATTGGACCAGGTGGTTAGCTTGATCAGGGTGTTCTGAGGGGCATGGCTTGCAAGAGCGGACATAGAGTCCATGTTCCAGCTGTTGCCAGTGAGGTCAGAGGATTGGGATTTATTGGGTTTCCAATTCAATGGGGATTTACCTTTGACAAGGCCATGCCCATGGGCTACTCAGTTGCATGCTCCACATTTGAGGTTTCTAGCTTGTGGTTATAGTGGGTTTTCGGGCACAGATATGGTCACTGGCAAGTCGTGGCATTACCTGGATGAATTCTTATTGATCAGCCATAGTAGGAAGGAAGTTGAGGGGATTTAATGGATTTCCAGGACATGTGCCAGGAGATAGGTATCCCGCTAGTGGCAGACAAAACCGAGGGCCTGGCCAGGACATTGGAATTCCTGGGGACTGAAGTGGACACAGAGCTGGAGTGTTTTCCGTTGCCAGCTAACAAGGTGGACAAGCTGAGAAGTTTGTTGGGGCAGGTCAAGGGGAGACAGAGGGTGCTGCTAGCATTAGTCCAGCAGCTGCTGGGGCACCTCAGTTTTGCCTGCAGAGCAAAAGGTCCAGGGAGAGCATTCACTAGGAGGTTGGCCATGGCTATGGGAACAGCTAGATTGCCTTACCACTGGGTGGATATCAACAGTTGCATAAAGCAGGACATAGACATTTGGGATACCTTCTTGGGTGATTTTAATGGTGTGTCATTCTGGCAGGAGGAATGGGTGGACAATGTGGATTTGGAACTTTACACCAGTGCATCAGGGGTCTTTGGTATGGGGGTATACTTCAAGGGACAATGGATGTCAGCAGTCTTGCTGGAGAAGTGGAGGTCCACAGGCCTCTTGAAGGATATCACATTCCTGGAGATCTTTCCCATCTGGGTAGCTATGATGGTGTGGGGGGAAGGATGAGAGGCAAAAAGGTGCTGTTCTGATACAATAACAGGGTTGTGGTGAGGGTGATAAATAGGAGGTGGGGTCACAGACATGATTACTCATGTAATGCTGCAGCTAGTTTTAGCAGGGCTGTGTCTCAACCTTACTTTTAAAGCCAAGCATGCAGAGGGGTGAACAATGACATCACTGACAGTCTTTCCCATTTTCAGATGGGAAGGTTACGAGGATTGGCCTCAGAGCAACAGAGGTGGAAACATGGGTACTGGAGCAGTTATGGGGAATTGGGTGGCAAGAGTATGAATGCTGTATTGCAACCTCCTGGTCAGCTAGCATGCTGAAGGCTTATGAGGAAGTATGGGAAGTCTACCAGGAGTTTTGGGGGCAGCAGGGCATGGAGGTAAGCATGCCTCCCTCAGAAGAACAGGTAATGATGTTTATGGTGAATAGATGGGACAAAGGTATAGCTTTTTCCACCATGGGGGGGCAACTTGAAGGCATAAACTGGGTTTGTGGGTCATGGGGGTAGCCGGAATACAACAAGGCCAAGAGGGTTAGGCGTATGCTTTTGGGGTAACAGAAGGGACAGGGGCCTCAGGTGGATGGCAGAAAAACCATCACGGAGGACATCTTAATCAGGTTAGTGTCAGCTCTAAGGGCGGGTTGTGATTCAGCCCATGAGTCCTGTCTCTTTTGCACAGTGTTCACAGTCATGGCAAAAGGGGCATTCAGAGTCAGTGAGGTTGTGGCCGAGAACAAGGCGGACTCGGAAGGTGTGTTGTTGGCAGGCGAGGTCACTTTTCAGGGTGAGAATTTGGTGATTTGGCTCAGGAGGTCCAAGATGGACTAAATGGGCCTGGGAACAAGGTTGGTGAAACGGTGAGAGATTGGGGGCATTGGTTGTGCAGTGAAGGCCATGGAAGAATACAGGGACATATGGGCAGCGGGATCAGGGCAATGGTCTAAACATAGGAATGGGGTGCCAGTCACAGCATACCAGGTAGGGGGAGTTCTGAGGAAAAGCTTGATTTTCATAGATCTAGGGCCCAGGGACTTTGCCCCTCACTCTTTCAGGATTGGGGTGGCTTCAGGAAACAGCAGCCAAGGGGGTCAGAGGAAGAAATCAAGGCAGTAGGTAGATGGAAGTCATCTTGCTATAAAAGGTATGTCAGGAAATAAACTAATCAAATTTTTTTTCTCTATTATATAGCAAGAGGGTGCAGGAGGAACATCTGGATATTGGGACATTCTTTCGTTTACTGGGTTGAAAGATATGTGGCAACCACTCTGAGGGGGGAGGCATCTTTGGAGGGGCCTGGAGACAATGCAAGTCCACTGGAAGGGGAATCGAGGGCATGAAATGGACCCAGTTCCTACCGTTAATCGAGGAATTAAAAATTACATGGGGCAAGGCTGGATCTCCTAGTGATCCATCTGGGTGGGAATGATTGAGGGGAAACTCCTTGGGGGGCATTGTTTCAGGCCATAAAATCTGATTTCAAAACTATTAGAGGGTGGTAACCATGGGTGGCGATCGTATGGTCAGAGATAACCTCCAGAAGGGTTTGGCAGTATGCGAAGGATATATGGGCAATTGAGAAGGCTAGAAAGTGACTGACTAGGAGGGTTGCTGGTCTGCTCATGGTAATGGGGGGGTCATATGTAGCACATAAAAAAATCACTTTTGATAGGCTAGGGCATACCGCTCAGATGGTGTTCATCTTTTCAACGTAGGCATGGCTTTCTTCCTACTACTGCTGGTGGAGCTGGTAGGAAAATGGGAGAAGAAAGGCTGAGATAGCCCACAGGGGGAGGCTCACCTTCAAATGCAAGCTGGAGGTGGGCTGGTGGAAAGGGGAAGAGAAAGGAGGAGGGCATAGCAGAGAAAGGGCGGTATGGGGGAGGTGGGCAACATGGGCCGGGATCAGTTGCATCCAGACGTGAGTAAAGGGGTGGTGGTAGGGTGAAATTAGGGAGTACTAGGTTTGGGATTGCCTCTGGACCCAGGAATTTGAGAAGGCCCAGGAATGTGGTGATGGTATGGGGGGACGGTCTCGCATCCGGACCCTTTGAAAATAAGAAGAAATGGAAGAAGAGCTTGGGACTAAAGGATGGATTTCAAAAATGATTAAATATGGACATTGGGATGTGATCAGCTGTAAATAATTTGATTCTGAGAATGTATTATTATGTTTGAATAGTGTAATAAAATCTTGCCATCGAGCAACCATAAGAAAGTGGGGACATTGATTCATTTATGAGGGTTGGTCAATTGACAATCAATTCTTAAGCATACTGAGTGTATCCAACTTCATGAAAGTGGACCAAGGCTGGAGGCATTTGTGCTAACAGGAAGTGACGTCTGTCGGGGGAGTGTAGTCTTTACAACTACACCTGTCTCTATTCAGTTTGCACACAGACAGCTTTGTGGTGCCATCTGTCTTTTTCTTGTAAGTGTGCTAATTTTAATTAGTGATGTCGTCTTTTGCACACAATACAAAAAAATAAAAATAAATGAACTTTTTTACTGTACTTTCCCAGTGTCTGAGTTATTGGAGGAGTGCAGTTTCTTCTTTTTCCTTTTTTTTATTATTGTATTTATCCTCTTTCTGCTCTGCCTGAAAGCTTCTGTCCTCCTCAAGGCACCAGTCACTGCCTTACCCCCCCGGCATCTCCCAGGTCCTGTATCCCCCACAGATTACCCCCGTGGCAGGGCAGAAGGGAGGAGGGCCATTCTCCCCCCTCCTGAGTACATATCTGGAGCAGGTCCAAGAGCTCTGTGAGGCCATGGTGCCAAAGTACTGGAGGGGCTTCCATGAAGCCAGCAGCCAATTTTTCCTCATTTCTTGGTCCCTCCCCCCACAGCCGTGAATGCGTGTGTGTGAAGGCATGCACGTGTCACAATGCCACACTTCTTGTCTCTTTGGCTCTGGCACCACCCCCATCCTACACTGGGTGGCAGCCAAGGAGCGGGATGGCATGCCCACCCTTCCCCAGGATAGGAGAGCTGTCATTGGATGCTTGATCCCTCCTCCCCTGCCAACCTCCTGGTTGCCCATGCTCATTCTCAACACAGGTCGTCAGTGGGGCACAACTTATGCATTCAGCGCCTCAATCCTCAGTGCTACCAGGCTGGCCCAGTTTCTTCTTTTTCTATTTGAATTGACTTACCTGTTTTGCTGTACTGTTTAAATTCTTTTGTGCCAAATCAGCAGGTCTGGTTATATGTGGAGCACTTTGACAGATTTATTCCATTACAGTACTACCCATCTGACAGTCATTTCTAAAATAAACTCAGTTGCCTCTATTGTGATAGGTGAATGTTATGTTTCATGATGATGGGCAAATTATCACTTACTACCCACGAACATGGAGAATCAGTAGTTACTGAATCTGTCAAAGACCTTCACTTATGACCCGACTGAATGCTTTGGCACACAAGAATATAAACACAGTGCTCACTCTCTATAATGAATGATATAACTTCCCATTCATTACAATGAGGGATGCTGATAAATGGAGTTTGCCCTTTGAGGGGCAGATCAGGTTGTCCTGGTGCCCTTCCCTCTTCATGGAATGGTTGTGCTGGAGAGGAGGGAGGGGGAGGAAGGAAGGAAGGGGAGGGCTAAGGGCCAGAACAATGGGCAGGTAACAGGAAGGGAGGGGTGGGAGGTACATAAGGGATAGCACAAGGGGGCCTCTAGCCACTTTTGCTGGAGTTTTGATTTTACTGAAGCTGCAGCCGTCGGATTGGCATATTTGTTGGTGGAGGTTTGTGCACCAGGATAAAACAGGTAAAATAAAATAAAATAATAAGGTGATGTGTTTTTTAAAAAAATGTATAAATAATGAAAGGAGAACGAGATGTTTGTGGGCCCTTGGTTGACTATGAAAGTCATGCATATAATAGAGGAGGAGGAGAGAAGCACTTTACAGCATTAAGACAAGATGGATGCTAGTAGTTTAAAAAAAAAGAAGAAATTTTGTGTGTGTGTGTGTGTGGGGGGGGGTTGTGGTCAATTACATGGCATAGCAAGGTATGAGGTAGTATTGAAGCGCTAAGAACAATAGCAAGTTGGAGAAAGCTGTGCCTGACACTAGGTGAGGAGATGTTTGGACAAAAGACCAGAAGGTAGCGCTCCTGTAGGGAGCAGCATGCAGTGTTGTTAGAGCAATGATGGCGTGGGCCTAAAAGAAAAGGGAGGTGGTTCATGAGAGCAGAGCAGGGTATTGGGGGGAGCAAGTGTTCAGAAGAAAAACGAGCATTGTAGCGCATGGCTGGAAGTATTTTTGGGCAGCAAGCGGTGGCGTTTTGCTGGTGTTGACCGAGTGAGGGAGGTGATCGAAGGGCAAGGCTATTCAAGCTGTAAAGGAGCATTTTTGTAGTGCAGGACTGGATTGAGAGGACAACAAGCAGTAGTGTTTTTGCTGGCATTGGCCTAGCGATGGTGTGACTGGAGGGCAGGGCTATGCAAGCCGAACGGAGCGTGTTAGCGCATTGGAAGTTATGGGGCAACATGGAGTGGGAGTTTTGGCTGGCGTGGGCTTAGCGAGGGATGTGATGGGAGGCTAGGGGTTATTTAAGCCGAAGGGAGCATTGTAGCGCAGGGCTGGAAGTCCTGGGGGCAACAAGCAATGGTGTTTTGGTGGCGTGTGGCCTTGCAAGGGAGGCGACTAAATGGACAAAGTGTTCAATGGATCAGAAAGTGAATGGAGCATGTAGCAGCGCATGGCTGCAAATTTGGGATAGCAAGAGGAGGATTTTGGCTGGCATGGTCTAGCGAGGGAGACGTTTAAAGGGCAGGGTCGCGGAGAAAGGAGCGCAGAAAATGGAGCGATGATGGAAGCACATGGCAAAAGGGGAACCCTTTGCGGCCCTGTTTTTTGGCTGAGGGAGGCCTAAGGAAATGTGGCTACAGAGCATGGGGGGGGACCAGAATGGGGAAGAGGCCCAAATGGAAGGGCTTGTGTGGGGGTTGATGCAGGTGGCCACGTGGCATGATGGCGCATGCCATGGGTAGGCCGTGAGGCAAGTGTTTTTTGAGGGGGGATAGCGGAGAGGGTTTTAGCCATGAGGACGAGGTTTTGGGGGGATTTTTCACTAAAGGGCCAACAGAGAGAGGCCCAGTAAAGGAAGGAGCTGAAGCATGCTATAGCAACCCATGGCGTGATGTCACACACTGCGTGACGATCGCAAGGACAAGGGCAAAGGGAGGAAAAGGAGCAGAAGGGGTAGGGGAAAGAAAAAAGAGACAAGGAAGTGGGGGATTTGTGCAGGAGAGGCTGGCTAACAGAGGGAAAAGAGGGCCATGAGGCACACACAGGCTGCTGGGCCGGGGGGAACCCCCCCACCCAAAAGATCCTCATGGCAGCCTCCAGTTAGGGCTGATTAAGGGGAGAGCAGAACTTCTTAAGAAAGGAGATTATGCATACCCCAGCGGCACACAGGAAAGAGGCATTTTTCATTAAGGAAGGCAGCAACGACTGGTGGTGGCCCATGAGTGGACACGGCAGAAACAAGGGGTTGCAAAAGGGGGGCATACGGGTATGGAAGCTAAAAAGAGGTTATATAAAAAAAAACCTCAGGAGTGCAAGGATACCAAAGAAAAGGGAGGCACGCGGGAACGGAAAGGAAAAGTGGAGTGGGCACGAGGGTGCAAAAAAACAAAATAAAAAAGGAGACACAAATATATGGTAACATAGATATATAATAACTCTTGTTCTTCCTGTAGTTGTCTTCACAGAGAAAAGCGAAGGAAATGGCACCAAAGAAAAGCAAGCCATCAAAGGAAGACACCTACAGGGCCATAATCGAATTGGCAGAAAAAGGCCAACCGAATGTAGAACTGGTGGAAGAGAGGAACCAGGAAGACCCAGGGAGGAAAGGAAAGCGGGCCGGAAAAAGGGGGCAGAGGGAAGCGACCAGCTGAAGGGCCACTGTAGACCTCACTAGGGGAGTACCACTGCTGGTAGTGGAACCCCCAGGTGGCTGGATCCAGTACTCTGCAGCATATAGACTCAGGAATGCCAGTACTTCTTCCCGATCAAGGCGGGATCTTCCTGGTGAACCCGGCCAGACCCCAGAACATGGTTTTCCCACCACAAACCATAGTAGTTCACCCTCTTCCTCAACCACAGGGAGAAAAAAGGGTGCATTTGGAAGATGCCAGGCAGCACGGCCCAGACAAGGTTACAGGTAACGCACCCAGCGCAGTGGGAGATAGTATAAATGAATACATAGGTCAAACTGTATCAGCGCTGGGGACAGGAGGGTTAGGGCAGATGGAATCAGCTCTGGCGGAGATTAGGACAGAGAAAGAGGTGCCAAAAAGTAATGAAGGGAGTGAAGAAAAAGAAGGGAAAGGTACAAGGCAGATAGGTGCACCTGGGATGAGGATAGAGAGCATATCCACTGGCCACGAAAGAGAAAATATGGAAAGGGAGTGTGGATATATTTGCTTTGGTGAGCTGGGAATCAGCAGCAAAATATGAGGAGGCTGAGAACATAGGTAAGAGTGAAATGGCAGTGGCAATAGTGCTTTGGGAAAAAGGAGGAGGACAAGTTCACGAAGGGAAAGACCTGGGATGGATGGTTCATAGGTTTTGCCACTTTCTCAGCCATTGTCTTGGAGAAAAGGCCAGAGTTGGGCATCCCGCTCATCACGTATTCCTTGATAATAAGGAGGGAAAAGGCAAAAGGCGGGGTGGGGTGGCTATACTATGGCGAATTTTTTCGACAGAGAATGGCAACATTTGGAGATGTGAGATGGGACACAAAGCAGCTAGATTTATGGACAGACTACATCACTGATCAGTCCACATCCGAAGGAGAATGGGAGAAGAAAGGGTCGACACCCCAGAGATGTTATTGGGCCTACAACAGGGCCTTTTGCTCATGGCCTCAATGTCATTTTCAGCACGCTTGCTCAAAATGTGGTGGAGGACACCCAACGAGCAGGTGCAGGGTGGCATGGACCCAAGGGGCACAGGGACATGGGGGACAAGGGTCAGGTCAACAGTTCAGACATGGAATAAGGGTGGGAGGGGCAGAGGGAACATGAGCAGGGGGGTCAGAATCACTGATTAGAAGAACCCTGTACAAGATGGGAGGGAAGGGCTGGGGAGCAGTAAGTGGGGGGGGACAAGGAGCAGTTCGGGGTAGCTAGAACCCCCATCAATCTAGAGGCATGGACAGCCTGTTTGGATAGGTATCCAAACAGAAGAGTGTGGGAGATGATTATACAAGGTTTTAGCACGGGGTTTTCACTACAGTGTGTGGTGCCCAGGCAAGTGAGAGAGGCAGTCAACCTAGGATCGGTTAAAGGATAGGAAGAAATGTTGAGACAGAAGATAGAGAAAGAAAAGGCAGCAGGGAGGGTAGAGGGACCATTTGACACTCCCCCCTCTGTGAGATATGCGGATTTTACCATTGGGTTTGGTACCCAAGAAGCAAGAGGGAGAGTACAGGGTGAGTCACCACCTGTCTTATCCAGAAGGGGATCAGTGAATGACTTCATCGGGAGGAACACAGTAGAGTGACATATGCAACACTAGAGGATGCAGTTCAGATAATCCAGGCTGCTAAGGACACATGGATGGCAAAGACAGATACTGAGTCCGCTTTCAGACTGCTGCTGGTCAGAGAGAAGACTGGGATCTATTGGGTTTTAAGATTGGGGAGCAGTATTATTTTGACAATCCATGCCAATGGGATGTTCCATAGCTTGCACGACATTCGAAGCATTCAGCACGTGTTTGCAATGGATATTCCAGAAAAAGATGGGTTGTAGAATGGTCATTCATTATCTAGATGCCTTCCTGTTCATTGGGAGGGGAAAAAGGGAGACACAGAGGATGCTGGACAAGTTTCAGGAATTATGCAGGGAGCTAGGGGTGCCACTGGCACCGGAGAAAACAGAAGGGCCCAGCAGGGTGATGGAGTTTTTGGGGATTGAGATAGATGCCCCAAAAGAGATATTCAGGCAGCCAGACAACAAAGTGAGGAAACTGAAGGAATTGATTCAAGTACACACCAGCAGGAGAAGGGTACAGCTGAAACAAGTTCAGCAAGTACTGGGGCACCTGAACTTCACATGCAGGGCCATTGAACCAGGGAGGGTGTTCACAAAGAGGTTAGCTAGGGTTACAGCAGGGGTCACCAGACAACATCACTGGGTGGACCTGACAAGAGGTGTCAGAGAAGATTTCGGGATATGGGAGGAATTTCTAAGGAATATAAGGCTTGTCGTTCTGGCAAGAAGAGTTGGTGTACAACACAGACCTCAATCTCTACACAGATGCAGCCAGGGGGTTTGGCATGGGGGGTTACCTGAGGGGCAGGTGGTTTGCAGAACCATGGCCTGATAGCTGGGTAAAGGATGGGAAAATAAGAGATATAACATTGCCGGAAATCATGCCCATATGGGCATGCACCCTGGTCTGGGGGGAGGAACTACTGGATCAGAAAGTGACATTCTGGTGTGACAATAGAGCAGTGGTAGAGGTCCTAAACAACAGGGGAGCCAGGTCAGAGACAGTCATGAAAGTATTACGACATTTCGTTTTAAGGGCTTTGCAGCGGAACATGTCATTCAGAGCAAAACACATAGAAGGGGTACACAATACCCTGGCTGACAGCCTTTCCCATTTGCAGCTGGACCATTTCTGGAGGCTGGCACCAGCAGCGGAAGAGCAAAAAACACCCATACCAACAAACATCTGGGACTTTGGCAAGAAGGAGCAGAACTGTTGTTTTGTAGCTCATGGTTGCCTTGGACTCTGAGGGCTTACGATGGGGCCTGGCGGGTGTTTCAACCATTCAGGGCTGAGCACCAGATGGAGGTAAGTGGGCCACTCACAGAGGAACAGCTGGGAAAGTTCACCATGGAACAGTGGTGAAAAGGGACTGCCCACACCACAATGAGGGTTTACCTGGCAGGGATTAGTGTTATCTGCAGCCTAAAGGGGTGGAAACACCTGACAAAATCATTGTTCATCAGGAGAATGATGCAAGGATGGGGTAGGCTGAAACATGGGCCAGGAGATAATAGGAGGCCAATAGGGGAGCAGTGGCTAATAAAGATAAAGGACGTGCTTCCGGTAATATGCAGATCAAAGGCCGAGGCTCAGCTATTTCACAATTTATGTGATAATGTTTGCAGGGGCCATGAGAGTGAGTGAGGTGGTAGACCATGGGAAAGAAGACAAGGAAGGAGGCTTGGAATGAGACGATGTAAGCTGGGGGGTGAAAGAGATATGGATCAAGATCAGAAGGTCAAAAATGGATCAAAGAGGACAAGGTTGCATAGTGACACTGAAGGGGCAGGTAGAGGTTGCAATATGCCCAGTACAGGCTCTGTGGGCTTTCACGGCAGAGCATGGGACCAGGACGGGAAAGCTATTCGTACATGGTGATGGGAAAAGGGTCACCGGCTACCAAGTCACAGCATTGCTTAAAAAGGGCATGCAATTCATAGGGGAAGACCTGGCTAATTATTCATCCCATTCCTATGGATTGGGGCTCCTATCAGCAGCAATGGGAGAAATGGTGAGAATGACATTTTGAAAAAGGGCGCTGGCGGTCTGCCAGTTATAAGAGATACATTAGAGCACTGAAGTAAAAATTGAAGGTGGTGCTCCTGATTGAAATTGCAGGTCTGGGGAGGGCAAGAAATAGAAAAGGTAGGGGGAGGGCAAAAAAAATGTGGGGATAATACGGTGATGACACTAAGAGCATGTGCAAAATAATTAATTTTCCTTGAACCCCATAGGTAGAGGGAGGATCACAGAAGTCTGGATCTGCGGCCATTCCTATATTTATTGGGCTGGAAAAAGAGCAGAGAAGAATGCTGGGGGAAAGCAGCTGTACCAAGATGTGAAACAGTGTAGGTTGGTCTGGCATGGCATACGGGGGATGAGATGGGCACAGCTGCTTCCCACCTTGAAGGAACTCAAGAGATGGTGCCCCAGTCCAGACCTAATTATTATACATCTAGGGAGCAACAATGTTGCAGGCAGGCCATGGGTAGACACATAATACTTACAGATCAAAAGGGATCTAGTGGCAATATGACAGTGGTGGCCTCAGGTTTGCCTCGCCTGGTCAGATATGATACCAAGAAGGGTGTGGAGGCAGGAGCACAGCCATAGGGCAGTGGAGAGGGCCAGGAGAAAGATGAATAGAAGGGTTGGGACATTGGTAAGGCAGATGGGAGGACAGGTGATACTGTGGGGGATAGAAGAATGGGTAGAAGACTTCTACAGGTCAGACAGTGTGCACCTGTTGGACCTAGCCATAGACATGTTCAATACAGAAACAATGGGCTTTATAGAAGCATGGAGAAAACATGCAAAAACTGGGATAAAAAAAAAAAAAAAAAGGATCTTCCCTGAGGTGAGGGAGAATGATACCCTGAGTATGGGGGAAGCCAGCCATCCAATGCAAGCTGGAGACTTCCAAAGGTGGATGGCAGGTGATAATATGGTTATGGACTGCCAAAGGTGGATGACAGGGGGAAAAAGGGGGGGAAGAGGAGGAGAGGGTGGAAGAAAAAGGAATAACACAAGAAGAGGAAGAAGATGAAGGAGAAAGCGGTCTCGGTTTTCACCGTTCCCTAGCAGAAAAGTTGAAGAAGAAGGAACCCAGGTTTTCACCTGGAGGGGGGATACTCAGAGATTGATATATGGATGGAAATAAATGAAATTTCTGAAAATATGATAATAAAGAAATGGAAAATGGAATATGGAATTATGAATATAAATAGATTAATTGCCAATCTGAGCACAACAACAAACAATGGTCTCTGCCTTTTGTGAGGGAAAGGGGGAACTGGGACAATGGAGTTTGCCTTTAAGAGGCAGAACAGGTTGTCTTGATGCACCCTTCCTCCTTCATGGAATGGTTGTGCTCAGGAGGAGGGGAAGGAAGGGAGGGGGGAGGGCTAAGGCCAGAACAATGGGCAGGTAACAGGAAGGGAGAGGCGAAGGAGGTACATAAGGACAGCAAAAGGGGCCTCAGCCACTTTTGCTGGAGTTTTTGATTCCTCCCACCCACCCTACTAGGCAGAGCAAGAGGGAAGACAGTCAAGATGGGACTCAATGATGGGTCTGTCAAGGTGGATGACAGACGCCAATGCTGGTTGGACAGTTTGGACTGCCAAAGATGGATGGCAGGTGATAATATGGTTATGGACTGCCAAAGGTGGATGGCATGGGAAAAGGAGGGGGGGGAGAAAAAGGAATAACACAAGAAAAGGAAGAAGCGAAGGAGAAAGCTGTCACGGTTTCACCGTTACCTAGTGGAAAAGGAGAAGAAGAAGAAGGAACCCAGGTTTTCACCTGGGGGAAGGATAATCAGAGATTGATATATGGATGGAAATAAATTAAATTTCTGAAAATATGATAATAAAGAAATGGATAATGGAGTATGGAATTATGAATATAAATAAATTAATTGCCAATCTGAGCACAACAACAAACCATGGTCTCTGTCTTTTTGTGAGGGAAAAGGGGGGAATCCGGGACAATGTGTGTTGTTGTGTTCTTTGTGTCTGCATCAGCCTGCTTCCCCAACATTATTGCCACACAGCCACTAGACATCACTTAGCTCATTCTGTATTTTTATATTTTAATTTTTACAACATTTATAATACCTTTTTCTTTAGTTACAGTATTCTGTTGAACTGCCACAGCAGAAATGCCGACTGATTAGCGACACCGCAGCTGTCTGATTTCAGTGGCTCTCATCTCAGCTCCAAGTGTGTCCCTAGGTCAGAGTACAGTATTTGCTGCTGCACAACTGACACTGGAGGGGGATAGCAACACAAGCAGTGTGGAAAGAGACTGCAGTGGAGAGACCGACCAACGGTCTGACCAACCATCATGAGTCTTATTGCATCTGAGGTGAGTGTGCACATGCAAATACCAGCATGTTTCCACATCAGGAGGGGTGCAGAAGTGTTTGGAGGCAGAAACTAAGTGTACTGTACCCCCTAGCCCTGAAGTTAACCTACAGTTTAAATAGAGCATGCACAGTACATGTAGAAGTCAGACACCTGTCAAGAAGTTGAGATCCAGTCATGTGATTTTAAATGCAGTACAGGTCTGTTCAGATACTCTTAATTGTATTTTATATTCTGGTATCTCATTTGAGCAGTCTCTGTATGCAGCTTCTATGAACACTTTGTGATCTGAGTCTTAGGTTTGCTGCTCACTGACTAGAGTGACAGCTTATTCATGTCACATACCACACCATCTTCACATGATTTAGCAAATCATGGGATGATGGTGTGGTACCTGAAGACTGGAGGAAGGTGGATGTGATTGCCCTTCACAAAAGTGGGAGCAAGACAGAGGCAGGAAACTACAGACCTGTTAGTTTGACCTCAGTGGTAGGAAAAATGGTGGAATCACTTCTGAAAGAAAGAATTGTTGAGTACCTAGAGGCCAGCAGGGCACAGGACCCAAGGAAGCATGGATTCACAGCAGAAAGGTCATATCAGATGAATCTAATAGATTTCTTTGACTGGGTGACCAAAGTAGTAGACCAGGGAGGGGCTGTGGACATGGCTTTCCTAGACTTTAGCAAGGCATTTGACACAGTCCTACACAAAAGATTAATAAATAAGTTCACTAGCCTGGGAGTGGGTCCCAGGGTGGTAGTTTGGGTAAAAGATTGGCTGTACAACAGGATGCAGAGGGTAATAGTAAATGGAGTTCACTCCAAGGAAAGGGGGATTGCTAGAGGGGTACCGCATGATTCCATATTGAGGACGGTCCTCTTTAATGTCTTTATAAGTGACATTGCAAAGGGACTGGAAGGAAAAGTATGCTTCTTTGCAGATGACTCAAAGATCTGCAACATGGTTGATACACAAGGGGGTGTGTAGAAAGGATTAGAAGGGACTGGGCAAGGTTGGAGGAATGGTCAAAAGTATGGCAGCTTAGATTCAATGCAAAGAAATGCAAAGTAATGCACCTGGGAAACAAAACCCCAGGGGAAGAATACACAGTGTGGGGGAGGGAGGAACTAACAACAACAACAATGGAAATGGACCTGGGGGTAGTCATATCAGATGACCTAAAGGTAGACAAGCAATGTGAGAAGGCAGTAAGGAGGACTGGGGTGATACTGGGATGCATAGGGGGAGGCATCACCACTAGAAAACAGGAAGTTGTCATCCCTCTGTACAGAAAGTTGGTGAGACCCCATCTGGAGTACTGCATGCAGTTCCGGAGACCCCATCTCCACAAGGATATAGACAGGATGGAGGCAGTCCAGAGGAGGGCAACTAAAATGGTGCAGGGTCTGTACCAGAAACCATACGAAGAGAGGCTAAAGAAGCTTAATATGTATACCCTCAAGGAAAGGAGGGAGAGGGGGGACATGAAAGAAACTTTCAAGTGCCTCAAGGGAATCAACAAAGTTCAACAGGGTAGCAGCTTTCAGAAAAAGAGATGTGCAAGAACAAGGGGGCACAGTCTGAAGATTTATTTATTCAGATACATATGAATACTGCTGAGCCAAGGTTCGTTTACAAAGGTTCAAAGTCGAGGTAGATAATACAATACGATACAGAACAAAGCAATACAATACAACACAGTACAATACAATACCAAGTAATACATTGATTGAGGAATCAACATGCAGTGAATATGTTGCAAGTACATAGTTGTAGTCAATGGGATCTAGAATTAACATGGGATTAAGAATGTAAAGTTAGGACTTGAAGGAGCAGCAATAAACAACACTTCATCAGTGTGGTACAGCCCTTGAGTAAGTGCCAAGAGGTAAAGGTTGGAGGAGTCCTCCTGAATAGTGTGGGGGTGGGGAGGGAATGGAGCAGCCACAGAGGCATTGTAGAGGGTAGAGATAGAGGGGGGATGGCTCAAGGACAATGTGAGGAAGTATTTTTTCACAGAGAGGGTAGTGGATGCATGGAACGGCCTTCCAGAGGAGGTCATGGGGTCACAAACAGTGGGGAAATTCAAGAATGCATGGGACAGACATAAAGCAACTACAGTGGAGTGTAGGAGGAAGTATGCTGTTGGTTAACTAGGATCTGCAGCTTATCTGCCATCAAAGTCTATGTTTCTATGTTGGGAGCCATGTGGCTTGCTCTTTTGTTACATCATTTTCATTAAAGTGTGTTTGTTATAGCGAGGAAGCATGGTAGTACCATAATTGTAAACACACAAACACAATGCTGTTTACAAGTACTTGTTCCAGTGTGTAAATATCAGCCCTATTACAATTGCAGTGGTGCACGAGTCAGAACAAACTGCACTCAGTGGAGTGGTGGGTCAGCATGACTCAAAGGATGGGAAACAAAAGAGACCTTACCAGGTATTATCAGCTTTATTAAGGTTCTCCATAGTAAACATGGTAAGCATTAAAAAAAAAAGTGTCTTGCACATCACATCAAAGGGCTGGCTATACAGCTTCAGTTGTGGGGGGGGCAGGTTGGTTTATTAGTACTCTGTGCTGTTCTAATCTCGTATAAACATGTGCTGCGTTTTTCAGCTGCGTGATGTGAAGCTTGTACAAAGAGACTTTTTAGCCAAACAAAAAAATAAATCACAGTGCCCCCCGCACATCTGTCCATGACTACAGCAGGTCTCTTTTGTTTGTTTTCTGTAATTTGAGCTGTGCTGACACTGCACTGATTGGAGCCCAGGAATGGAGTTTTTGTGATTCACTGCTGTACTTGCACTCTGTCCTAGATGCATGATTTGATCTGTGAGCTTCCTCTAGTTTCTGTACTGTCAGAAAGTGGTTTTGTGTTTCTGTGTTCTTAGACTGACTGTCATGCAGAGAGTAAGAACATTTTTTACTTTTGTTATAAACTCACTGGCTTCAGTGACCACAGGACAGAGCACTGTAAGTGAGAAAGCAAACTTTGCCCCATCACTCCGGCTTCGTGAGTCTGATGGCGGTGATCATATGACGACAAACCTGCAATCTGTAAAATGATAAAAATCAGGCAAAACAATGTTTGGATTTGCATATATGGACAGTTTAACAGTAAAACAAGTGGGTTCTTAGCCATAACCAATAGTTTCTAGTCCTGAACAGCAATTCCAATCCAGTAGCTCTTTAAAGGAGAATTGGTAAGTACAGAGTAACAAGTTGCCACTATTTTTGTACTTTTAATGTAATGAAACTAACAGTAATTATTTTCATTATGTAACTTGTATCAGGAGGCCACTGAAAATGAGTGAAAGTTCAATTAGCTGTATGTCATCCTTTCCATTTTAAAAATAAAAATCTTGAAGTCTTGAATTGTCTTATTATCCATATTCTCTTGATAGAGTTGAGGCCATTTCTAGCCCTGTAAAGGGCTCAGAGTCTAGAACCCATCAAAGCAGTGATGTCATCTGCATGCTTCTGGCATGTAGGTTGCAGACATAACAATATTCCTAGATCTCAGGACAGCACCTGTTCTTGAACAAGGCTGCACTTAGTATAGAGGGAAAGGGAGGTATCCTGTTTTTGAGTTTTATTTTGAGTTCAAAAGACCATTGTCTTGGTCTTTGGGACTTTGCAAATGATGTACTTCTCATTTACCAAGGGTTCTACTGCTGAAAAGTTACCCTGGGTTGATTTTTCACAGAGGTCTGTGAGGGGTCACTCTATCAGAGATTAACATTATCAGCATATATTTGAACTTTACTTTGGGCACTTTGGGTGGGTAACTTATTAAGGGACATTGATAAAAGCAACGAGCGCAAGAAAGAAGGCACACTTGGTTTTAAGGGCTTAAATTTGGGGAAGGTGGTATCAAGATTTCTGCATACACCTTTCAAGGTAGTTCACAAGCCACAGTATTGTAGAATGGTCTTATTTCAGCCTTTTTAATTTCCTGAGAAGGAGCTGGTAACTGGCCAGGCTGAAAGCTTTGCTCAAGTCAGTGTTGACTGCTGTAATGAAATTACCTTTCCCTGCAGCCTCATGAATGTTAATTGTCCCCTTGAGGAGCGCTGTGGCAGTGGAACACTTGAAAATGAAGTCTGGCTAGACAGGGATTAGGAATTGGATTTTGAAGCAGGTGGTCTGGGATTTGGGCATGAATAAATCTCTCCAGATATTCTAGTGCAGAATCTGAATGCTTCACCTCCATGGTGTGTGAGATGCCAAAGTGACTATATGACACCAAAGTGAACCCAGTGTGGGATTTGAAGTGTGACATGCAAACTATGGTCTCTGCATTGCCATTGCACTATTGGACCAGCTGCAAAGTGCAGTTGTTTATGAGTGGACCAAGGCTGAGCAGTCCTGCTCTAACAAATAGTAATAGATAATGCTTACCTTTTCATGTCAGGGCTATATTCTGTAAAGCATTATACACAGGTTAATCTGCAATAAAAATAACAACCAGATGTTACTAAAATGTTGAGTTTCATAGTACAGTACTGTAGAAGTAACTAGAGACACATGAATACTTTAAATTGTACAGTACTTCCATAAAATGGTAAAATTAGGTGACTTTTTATTGTACAAAAATCTTTCAAGTGGCTTATCGCTGCTTATGAAAAGGAGTTTTAGTCCATTATCTGAAATAAGAAATTATGCTTTTATTTCATTGTTGGTTCAATAAAATGTTTCTGAGAATTAGGCTCAGTTGTGCATTATAAAAGGATGAACAGCATGTAATAAAATTGCTCTTCCACCAACAGCTTAAGAATACTGGTTCAGAATCAGATGGCATCATTCCAGTCACTCAGTAGTGCTAGAGAATGGAATGCTGATAGGAAGACTCCATGTGCCATGGTACATAGATACATAGACAGTGTCGGCAGATAAGGGCCTATGGCCCACCCAGTCTGCCCATTTGAGCTTGTAAGTTCAGTTTGTTTTCCTAGAAGTCTGTTGCCCCTTACCCCTGACCTCCAGAATTCCTTGATGTCTATCCCATGCATTCTTAAATCCCGTGATTGTTTCAGCCCCCACCACTTCCTCTGGCAGGGTGTTCCACTTGTCCACCACCCGTTCTGTGAAGAAATTCTTTCTCATGTTTCCTCTGAATCGTCCTCCCTCCAACTTCATCCCATGCCCTCTAGTCCTGGAAAATCTTTTTCGCTTAAAAATAGTGTTTTCCTGCACCCTGTTCCTCCCTGTAAGATACTTGTATGTCTCTATCATATCCCCTCTCTCCCTCCTCTCCTCTAGGGAGTACATGTTCAGTTCCTTCAACCTGTCTTCATAGGACTTGTGATGCAATCCATGCACCATCTTTGTTGCCCTCCTCTGAACCTTCTCTACCCTGTCTATGTCCTTACGTAGTATGGTCTCCAGAACCGTACACTGTGCTCAGGGTGGGGCCTCACTAGTGTCTTGTATAGCGGAATTATGACCTCCCTTTTCCTGCTGGTGATTCCCCTGCCTATACATCCCAGCATCCTATTTGCTTTACCTGCTGCCTTGTCACACTGTTTCCCTACCTTGAGGTCATCAGTGATCAGTGATCAATGGTGATCAGGCTGTACATGACAGTTTAACGTGGGTTAATGTAAGGCTGTTGGAATCTTAACAGCCAATCAGATTGAGAATTTCTGATACCCTTTTTATAATTATGATTACTAACTTCTTACTTCCATAAGAAAAATGGGGTTTACTGAGATTAGATGTAGCCCCTAAATTTACAGAGCAGAAGCTATATTCTTGCATAGTTAAATGATTTTGTTATTACTTGATTGGTCTTTTTTCCTAAGCTTGTGGCACCATGACAAACTGAGGTCATCTGTCCGTGGCAATAAAGATTGCTAAAGCTAAAAAAAAGATTCAGCATTCACTTCAAATTGTTAAAGTCTTTCTGAGTGTAAATCTTACTATGCAGGAATGTGGACAGTTATGAATAGAGAGTAAGGTCAAGTTTAACAAATTGTTTTCAGCATCAGGAGTTTCTGAAAAATTGATTGTGATAGGAAGTCATAGTTTAGCCCAGTTCTAGTAATGAATTTGCCAGGTTAATGTTTCTAACCATAATACACCCATCTTTATCTGTGAAAAAAAGTGGAAACATGAAGAACTATTCAGTGCAGACTTCTTTACATGATAGAGAAAATGAATTATTTAAAAACCTGTTCTCTGAATCTGTCTGGAGAGTTAGGTTATTTATCAACATGTACTGGTTTGGCAAAATAACCCATGGAATCTTACAAATATGCTAAATCATGTTCTTTTTTTCTTGAGGTAAAACATATGACATTATAATACACAAAGTATTGTGCCCATAGCATATTAACAAATTCTAGCCAGAGCATATATGGCTGCAAAATGATATTATTGATAGCAGTGAAAAGGAAAGAAAACATCTTGCACAGATGAAAGATTGTGTGGTACTGTTCCTGGCTGACACAAACCAGAGGCAGTGGGGGCAAAATACTCAAAAAGCTAGGGCGGTGTGTGGGTATGCCCCCCAGGAAATTCTTTAAAATCTCATTTTAAATGGTGCATTTTCCTGTATTTTATAGCTAAGTGAAACTGAGCCATAGCCCAGGATGGAGCACAGCCCTGCACCCTGAAGTTATAGTGGTGACACAGCAGCCAGCCTCCCAGTCCTGTCTCACCACTCTGCCCTCTCAGGTTGGACTCGTATGGAGAAACAGACAGTTAAAACTGTATTTTTGCAGTGTTGGGGACCAGGATGATCAGATCATTAAAACAAATGGTCCCAGGGCTGATATTATTAAGCCACTGCAATTAATGTGACACTAAGTGGCTCTACAGTTGCATTTTGGGTAATTACTTGCAGAGATCAGAAAGAAAGTGTTTAGAAAATGGATATTATACAAAGGATATTTTGTGTTTTAAAGGTGAGAGAATCTAACCCAAGAGTGGTACTTGCTCTCCTGAAATCCTCCAGCTATGCAGGTGGCCAATCCAACACTTGCCTGTGGCAGTAATAAATTGCTGAATATGGACAGGTTTGTCAACATCCAGGATCAACATGCACAGAGTTAGGCAGAGCATATTTTTAACCCCATCTCCCACAAAACTGACTAGGTAGCATAGGTCAAAAATCAAAATACATAAGAGTTTCTGGTAGAAATCTGACAAAGACTTGAAAACTCATCACATCTGATGCCAGAATCCATCGAAGTGGCATAAGACGTGATGAGTTTTCAATGAGCTATAGTCTAACACACAGAGGACCTTATTTTATTTTTTGTCTTGGTCATCTTTATTTTATATCAATTTGTGTGACAAAATACTTAACCTGGGGAAACACCCCTCTCTTTAGGGCAACATTTCTCTAAAGCAAAGCAGGTCATAAGATTGATCCACTTCATTTTTTCGAAGCACAGTTTCATCCCCGCTTGCATTATCACACAATAAAAAAACACAGATTTGAATGAGAGCTGAATATTGTGAAGGGTACAGTACTAGACTTTTGATAATTTATCTTTTAAGAGAAAGCTAAACAGTGCACAGAGTTATTTATTATCCTTTCCCACCCCCAGACATGCAATCGAATTGGCGAACATTGCCCTGGTGATTATAGATGCTCTTCCAAATATAGGAAATATCACGTTCTAGAATAGATTCCATTCATTTGGAATCCAGTGGGGGATGCCTGGTTGTCACAGAATTAATTTGCAATTGTATAACATTTATTTTTGTACCAGCATGTCTAGTTTTAATATTGAATGTTAATGTACGCTTGTCTCTTGACATTGCTTCATAGTATACTTTTCTAGAAAAGATACTGAGTACAGACATAGATAGCATGTTTATTTTTATTGGTCTTCCTTCGGGTATCTGTGTGGTACAAACAATGATAATTAAAAAAAAATAACACTAGTCAGACATAACCTTAACATATGACTCCCCCACACTGATGTACATTTTGAGCACATACCAATTATAAATTGGCACTGCCCATCCTCCACTTTCCTCAATCCTACACACAGTCCTGTCAGGTTATGGCTCCTGCTGCAGTCAGTGTCAGTAACAACAGGCTCTGGATTGGTTTGCCTGGGGGGGGGGGATCTGGTCTGGAAGTCTCAGGATCAGGACGGGTAAGGGTTTGATGACTACTAGCTGCTAGCAACAGATGCAACTCAGTTTCACCACATTCTGCACTGACACTGTCAAATCCCATTGGCAGGTGAAAACTGAATGCTCTGTCATACATAGATAGTAAGGCTGGACCACGCATGACATGACAGCATTCAGTTTTTTTCAACCGCGTCCATGCGATGCGGGACTTGCATGTTCAGACAGCTGCTTTTCAACCAACAACTAGTTAATGAAAATTAGAGTGCCCAGCCCAAAACCCAGAAAAAAAGAACACTTAAAGGAAAACCCACTAAGACAAAAGAACAAAATCAATAATTATTAAAATCTGGTGGGGGGATGCCTTTTAACGGCATGCACATCTATGACACAAACATGTGTGCTTGTATGTGTGAGTGTGGGGGGTTATATAGATTGTATGATATCCAAATGTGCACAGACTTTTATACTAACAGGATGTATACAAAAGCCTATTAAAACAACACAGATCCAATAGCAGATGCACAGTTGTATGTGCTGTGAAATTCTTGTTTGAGTCCCACCACTACCACTACCACTTGTATAATCATTCATAACATACACACAAGTGCATACTCTACCTGCTTATTCTGTACCTGTTCCTGTGGAGAAACAGAGGGTATCTACTCATTATGAGAAAAAGGCAGTAAGTTACATTATTCCGCATACATGGAATATACTGCAGAATACTTTTAAATTTACCAGCCTTGTTAGTCATAATGCATTTAAATCATTGATTAAAAAATAATGTATAGAACTATGTAAGTGTAACGATGGCATTACATGACTTCTCCATTGAATACTGCACTCAATGGTTCATCAAACTAGTGATATGCTTATATTCTACTATTTCTTGAATAACTGTCATTATGTTGCCTGATGGTTTTATATATTCCAGTACCATTGCAACTGTTATCTTGATAAAGCCTACACTTGTATTGTATTGTAAAACCTATACATTAATCTGTATGTATTGTACACTTATTATCTTGTAATTATCAATGCTATTTGTGTATCACTATTCTCTTGCTAAACCCTATTCTTGTATTGCAAACCTATGCAATAATCAGTATGTACTGAACACCTATTGGCTTGCAATTATCTTAATACTGTTTGTGTATTATTTTTAAGCTGTCCTACCCAGGACCTCCTTGAAAATGAGCTTGCTTAATGGAGCCATATCCCGGTAAAAATAACAAAACTAAACCATTGAATGGGAGTGGGAATTGAAAAGTATGCCTTTACTTTATTCCATTCCCCATCTCAAAAGTTTGTTTTCAACACCTGACACCCATGTCACTGACATCTAAATATAACAGTAATTCTCTCCCAATGCTGCTTTAGAGTTTTTAAATGAATTTCTGTACATTGCAAGTTCTAGTACTCTTATTTCAGACTCAAGCCCTTAAATTCAAAAAGTATAAAAGCAAAGCCAGTACTATGGTAATGTGGCAGCTTGCACTGTCATGTGGAAGATCCAGATTATCCTTACCACTGATACTTTCACCATGGTTTGGTGGAATTCAAGGGGCATTACAAAACTGAGGTTTTCAGTCTCTGAATGGGAGATAAGCATGACATCCACTTGGACACAGGGGTGTAGCCAGGCATTTCAGATTTGTACACCAACCTGCCACACTGCTACCCCCTCCCCCACTGTTGTTCTTGCCTGCCCCATTACTCAAGTCCAAGGTTCCTGGCTCCAATCAGATGATTCCCACACTAGACCTGCTGCTTGTCTGTGCTGCTAGTGTGGTGCTCGCTGCCCACTGGTAAATGCCACTGACTGCACCATGAGTCCAAGACCATGGCAGAAATTTCTTCTCTCTCCCCTGCAGGAAGGCAGAGTCACTTCACTTGCCACTCCACACGAAGTCTTCATTTTTTCAGCTGGCTCTGAGTCTATTCTTCTGTCTGCTGCTCTTCAGTTCTTCTACTGCTTCTCTCGCTCCCAGTACAGCTGAACTAATAGTATGCCTTCTAACTTTGCTGGAGCATTTAAACTCACTGCCCCAGACTTGCCACACCCCCTACCAGATGCCACAGCCAATCACTATGCAGGTGGACCATGCAGACCTAATTGAGACCTTCAGCTTCAAAGTCCAAGGTCCACTGTGCCCCCCAAAACAAAGGTGAAAGAGAAAAGAAAAAGACTGCAAAGCCAAACAAAGGAATTTAAATGCAATGGACTAGAGAGGACAGAGCAGTGATGGCCAGCTTGTTTGCTACCCCCTGCTACTAAACTTGGTATGCCATGGCTTACTTAGAGTATCAGTTACTACACCTTTGCTTGAGCACCCCATGCAATCTCATTCATGAGTGGGATGGATATAATGGATATAATGGCACCATGGCATCTTCATGTTCTTCTGCAGCTCAGTGACATCTGCTGAGGAGATAGAAGAAGAAGGATTGTACAGAATGAAGAGACAGGTGAAAGCGTAAATCCCCATGCTAAGGCCCTAGATCATGTTGAGTTCTCCCACCCCCCTGAAGCATATATTCTATAGTGGGGGCCAATGGAATAAGAGGGACTTGAGTTTGGGGTCTGATGTCAGCAAAATTAACAAAAAAAGCTTAATAAATGAGAGGTACTCAGACAAGCGGAAAAAATGAAGAGGTAATCCATTCATCAATTGAATTTTACTTGAAGGGACATGTTCATGTCCAGTGGCTATCAAAGTTTGAAAGCCTCTGAAAAGTTATTTCAAAGTATTGGACTTATCTGTAGCTGAAAGCAGTCCAGAGGTATAACTGACTGACCCTGTTCAATATAAAAAATACACAGCAGCTGTTTTTAGAACACTGCGATGTCATCAAAGAACAAGGTGTTATTAAGAACACTGAGCTAGGCACAGCTTGTTCCTCAATGACATCACAATGATATACAAATGGCTGCAATACGATATTAATATTGAAGAGGCTGAGACATCTATATCTCTGATGTGCTTTCGGCTACAGGTGAGACCAATACCTCATTTGAAAGGGATTTCTATGGTCTTTCTAATTATTTCAACCACTGTCATGAATGTTTCCCTTTAAGTTGAATAAGTGAACATGCTGGAAACAGGAAACAAGTTGGGGCCCTATTCTCAGTCTCAACAAGTAGCACTAAGTGGTTGATTTGACTAATCAGTGCCAAAGGGGAATATTGAGACTTAATCAAAATATGCTTAGTGGAGGTCCCAACCCCTTCTTGCATTGTCACTATAGTGTTTACAACTGTGTGGAAAGGGGTGGAGCCTCTATGCAAATGAAACACTGGTATATTCTCAGAATCCTAGCATCCTTCTCAGTGCTGGTCACAGACTCCTGCAACCCCTGCATGTAGAAATGTTACAGTCAGGCAGACGAAAGGTCACAGTGCTTCAACTTGAAGACAGGGTAGGTGGAGAGAAGGCAATTGGGGGAACATCCCCAGCAGAGAAAAACACAGTGGGGAATGGGTGCTAGAAAGGATGGCACCACTTGTTTACCAGGGAGAGCAACAGCTGGGGGGAGTTGGTGAGGGAGGTACTTCATCACCAGGACTGCAGATCATTGAGTCTAGTAATTCCAAAATACCTGCCCCACCAAGACCATAAGAATTATGTGTAACTGGGAAAGGTGCAGATTTCCAGGTGGCACACCACTTGGTAGTAGTCTTGCATCATGTCATAGTGACAGATATTTGTTGATACGGTATTCTGCTACTCAATCATTATCACTAACCATCATGTTAACGGGTGCAACCCCATTTGCACCCACTAACATCTGGTTTGTAGCTTTGAACTGTGACATTACCCCATGGACCTTTCCCAATAATAAAGTTGAAACTGAATTACCTTTTCTTTTGGATTTTGTGAAAATGAGTCTTGGCCCAAAGGAGTGACTAGCTTGTCCTAGTTTTGCACTGCCAACCACTGTGACCGAGGATTAGGACCACGGTGTAGTGAGACTGCACTTTATTCAGAATGTGTAGTAAGTTACACTTTCAGCCAGACACATAATGATATATGATCCTTCTGCACTGAAAGATGTTAATGATTGAAAAGATTAACCTCCATTATATTTACCAATTTCCCCTGAAGACCATGAAAGACCAGCACGTAACACTGAAGTTGTTGCCAGAGGCCTCTTTTTTTTTGCTGCCTATATGGAAAAGTTAAGTTATGGGATGAATGCAGATCAAAATAAATAATCACAGTGCTGAAACATGGTATGCTTTAGTAAGTTCTTTCAAGGAAAGAATGATCTATTATACTCGATTTAGAACATCATAGATGGCCAATAATAACATTTTTAGCTTCCGAAAGCTGCAGCAACATTGCCAACTTTCTGACAGTTCCTTGAAATTTTGGACCAAAACTGAAGTTTTACATTAGATCTGACAAAACACTTTTGTTTTGTCTCTGAAGCCAGTCATTTCTACAGCGTACTGTGTGTCACAAGGTTGTCTCTGAGTTTTGAGTATTGTGACCTGGCATGAAACTACAGCAATAGCATCAGTATTTACTGAGTCAGCCTTAAAGTATTTTTTTTCAGCATCCATGAAAATTTTTAAAAATATAATTTTAAGACACAATTTAACATATTTTTTGATGTTCTACATTTATCTGCCCTCATTCTTAATTACTGAGAACATTTGCATGAAAATAGGATTTTTGCCCTCCAGACTTTGGTCCCCATATTCAGATGGTTAGCACAGTGATAACAACCATAGCACTATGCTAACTGGGCTAAGCTCATCTAAATGGAGTGGGGCCATAATCAAAGGGTCCCCTGGTGCCACACATGGTGGAAAGCACTAACATGATGGATACACCACCACATCCATGTAAATGAGGGTGTCCTCTTGCATACTGTACACAGTTATATTCAAAGTTTTCTGTAAGCGCTAACAGGCTGCAATGGCAGCACTAGTTAACTCTTATAGAACCCTACTTTTATCTATACCCACAGTGGTGCCCGAACCTTGCCCCTCTCAGCTGAACTGGCACTGGTAAAACCAGCATCCACCCAACTATCCCCCATCAATAGTAGTAGAAATGTTCCCAGTCCTATTCCATGCAGTCTAGTGGACCCCCTCCTTGTCTGATCCCCATCAGTAGTGGTACAAATGCTCCCAATCTTATCCCTGGCAGTGTACTGGACCCTCCCTTCCCACCCAGTCCTAATCAGAATTGGTATAAGTGCTCATAATACTATCACTGGCAGTCTAGTAGTACCCCAGTCTATGCAAAACCCACCTCCTCTATCTCTGGCCCATCCACTGACCACCGACCACACCCATACCCATTGTCTTCCCACTCACCCATGCCTCCATAATTGAGCCACCATCAGGTACTGAGACAGCAACCAGCACAGACCATCACATCATTTTGGGAGGCCACCATCTGATGGTGCTCATGCTTACTACCTGTCAGTCAGATGGTAGCCAGCAGAGGTGGTGAGAGGAGTATCTGTGCCTATCACTTTCTCAGGCCAAACGGAGACTCAGCTGTGGAAGGATGGGTGAATCAGAGGCTGACAGTGGTGGGGGTTGTGGGAGCTAAGTGTGTAGGCTGGTGAGGTGGCTGTGACTGCAAACAAGTGAGGAGGTACCACTAGACTGTCATAGTTAGGATTGTGAGCATTTCTATCAATACTGACAGAGATTGGGTGGAAAGTGGGTAAACTAGACTGCCAGGGATAGGATTGTGATAATTTCTACTATTACCAATGGGGATCAGGTGGGGAGAGGTTCCACTGGATTGCCAAGGATGGCAAAGGTTGGTAAGTAGGGCTGTGGTGTTGAGGGGAGGGACAGCCAAGACTCTGCATAATGTCTTTGCATTTGTACTCAGAGGTATTGTGCAGAGCCACTAATGGATACATAATGACATGCAGATGGCTGCATAACCATGCAAATACTGTATATGGTTATTAGCATGCCCGGATTCAACTATAGCTCCCAGGAGAGACGGTGGTATCCTATTTGTGATACACTGTCTACCATCACACATAGGAGCCTGTTGCTAGCAATGGGCTATGCTAGTGACATGCATATACACTATGCACATCGTCATTATGGCCTGATAGGTGCAAATGGTTGAAAGTGAATATAGGGGCCTTTATCTGTTACTCCTGTTTAGCCTCCAGTAAGTCATATATTCCACTTTGACATCAAAATGCATTGCTATGGGAACAATTTTGATGCCATAAACAGAGCATTGTGACTATACTGGAGGTCAAAGAGCAACTCTCTATTATAATAGAAAGCTTAAAAGCACTAGATGTATACCAATTATGTTTTAACTTTATTGTTTTCTAGTTCTTATTTTTTGTAACTTTTCCCTGCTGTTGGTCTGCTAAATATTGCAGATAATGCAGCAATTAGTTCACTGAGTCTTTCAAAATATATCTGCCTTTCCCCTGCTAGCCACACAATTGCCATTAGTGATATCATAGTCCATTATTTATTTATTTAGTTTTTGTTAACCGTATAGGTGCACTAGTCATGAAATTACTATTTTCCTGCATGACCCGGGAGAGTACAACAATCAAAGACAGGTACTATGATGTCATAAACAAAGGCACTGTGTGGTTAGCAGGGGAGAGGCAAATATTTTCCAAAGTTTTCTGTACAGGCTTTATAGATGGATTACCAATATGTGCTGTAAATCTTGGAAAGAAACTGAAAAAGAAAAAAAAAATATTCTCTAGTAAACTGTAATAGCTGAAACATCTTATTTATGAAAGCACACTCTGAAGTGCAGAGTTGATCTTTAAAGCAGGAGAGCCAGAGGAGAAGGTTCCTCTTTTCATGCAAATACCTCAGTAATAAAGAATAAGGGAAGATAAATACATAGGCCCAGATATTCAAACTGCACCACAAAGTAGCGCAATAGCAGAAGCAGGTGCAAGTACAGTGTGCCTATGCGTAACACGTGCGATATTCAAACATTGCACAGGGCTAGATGCACTTGCGCCACACAACTGAATATCATGGCAACTGCACCATTGCGCAACTAGGGGTGTGCAGTGGTGCAGGTCTGGTGTGCAATAGCACAACCAGGGATGCGCAGTGGAGCAGGGTAGCAGCACATCAGCACAACCAGGGATGCTCAGGGACAGGATGCAGGGGGTCCCCCACACATGGAAGATATGGGCTGAGGAGCACACAGCAGAACAGACAGCACACCCCACACCCCATGAACTATGCAACCAGAGGAGAGCTGGAAGAACCTCCGGCCCATGGAAACCAGCCACAATCCCACAGCTGGGGCATGGTGCCCCAGCACACCCCCTTGCAAGCTGTGACCGGCAAACAAGGAGGTCTGTCCACCCCGTGTTACACCATCCCACCAATGCAGAGCACACCCTGCACAGTGTTCCACAGACACCCTGCCCAGGAGCAGCACCCAACACTGCAGGACACCCCATGCATGCCACCACCCCCTCTGTGACAATGCAACCCTGTGCACCATTGAGACATGCAAGGCAGCCCCACCACGAGCACCCTGAAGTGTGTGGCAGCAGACATCGATGCAACAACTGCAGACACAGTGCCACCCTGCATGACCCCCCCCGATGTACAGCTGAGAGACTGACCATGCGTCGGCACACAAGGTACAACACATGCGACAGGGCATGCCCTGGACACCAACACCAGCAGTACAGCACCCTGCACACCCTCTCAAGGACACACCCCATCCCAGCACTGGCCTCAACAGCCTGCAAAGAAGCCTGCAGTGGTGCATGGAAGCATGCACCACACAGGATGCAACACAGTGCATGGACAAACACCAACCCATACCCAAGTGCACACAAACACAGAGACACAGTAGTGGGTCAACAAACCCACTGGCGTGTGGCCACAGCAGCTGTGTACCCATGACTAGCACCCCTCCATGGCACAGGTGTACCAACCACCCTGCGCATGCACCATGAAGTCGTACACCACCAGCACACGGCTGGAGCACAAGTGATAGACAGTGGAGCACATCCCCTGCAACAGACACAAGCGATAGCATGAAGGGGGAACAAAGACAGCGGAGGCCACAGTGCCACCCGAGGCAGATGTGCACCACACCAGTGACAGGAGGCAACCTGGCATTGTGCCGGGTACAGCGGTTGTCCAGCATGGACAGCCACAACTGACATGCCACCAGACGGTGCATATCACAGACATGCAAAGGTGTCAGCTGCACAGTGCATGGGAGGTCTGACAGGGTCACCATGGACACAGACCATGCACCGTGGACCACTGCATAGGCAACCAGTGTACAGAGAACAACACGCAAACCACAGACAGTGACTGATTCCCCCACCCACACCATAGGTGGTTCCCCTCTGGACACACACACATGCCCATGCCTGTAACAACCCTGATGCCATGCACACCACTTCAGCTGAGCACCTGTAGCCCACTGCAAATCATAGATCACCACAGTTGTCATAACAAAACAAATGTATTATAAATTTCCAATGAACACAACTATATACATTTATATACACAATTGGGGGGGAAGGGCCACAAACCAGGTGGGGGCAGGTAAGGGGCAGGGGTGAACAACTGGGAGAGGGAAGAAGGGGTGTGAGGGCAGGTTCAGGGAGGTAAAAATCATCCAGGGGCATTGAGGGCCTAACATCTGCCCCGCTCTTCTGTCCTGTGGTATCTGTGTGACCTCCTCCTATGCACACCATGCCTCTCTAGCCGCTGTAGTATCTTAAGGGACACCCTTGACAGCTGCAGCAACTTCTGCAATGCCCTCTCCATAGCATTCCAACACCAACCACCTAGGACAAGGGAGCAGAGTCAATAGGTGTGAATGTCCATCCCCCTGCAGCCCACCCATTGTGCATGACATACAGCCATGGGCCACGCCCCTGTGATGGTGCGCGACCACCCACAGTGATCGTGTCCACAAGACCTGCCCACCCAGGTGCACACAGCCATGTGGACTGCTGCACACACCCACCGCCCAAGTCCAGTACAGCACCACCGTGACTGTATAGTGACATGGATATGTGGTGTGAAGGCAGTGGCACAGCCATGTACCTGGTGCATGCATGGACCACCAGCGATGTACACCCACACATGCAGTGCCATAGGACAGTGCTGAGTGTACCATGTGGCGTGCATGTCCAGTGGCATCATTGGATGGTGGCCATGCCCCGCTGCCTACCCCACAACACAGCATGCACAGAATATCCATGAAGTAAGGTACTCATCTGCATCTGCAACATCTTGGCGCTGATGGACATGTTGCCCGCCATCATGTGGCTGTTGCCGGGCAGCCTTCTGATCCACCCGTGCCTCTTGGGCTCGTTGCCTCTCCTCAGGGCCTAGGGTGCTAACATGGAGAGGGAAACATCAGAACTAAACAGTAGCAAAGGCCCCCCGTGTGTGTGATCCCGCTCAGCCCAGCCATGCAGCAACCCCACCACGACCAAAACTGCTCACACTGGACAGCCTCCCCGGGGTGGAACCATGCCCACCGCGAAACCCGGATGTACGCTACCAGTGTATGGATGGAGCACCTACCTGGACGTGGCACTGTGCCTCACCTGGTGCATGCCTGTAGATGGGCAAGCCTGTCTGGGTCCCTCCGCCTTAGGTCCCCATAGCAGTGGTGACACTGGTCTGGAGTTCTGTAGATGCTGGTGGCCTCCTCAAGTGACACTGCCACCTCCTCCCACACTGCACTCCTAGCCTATCCAAGGGCACATCCCCAAACAGGGCTCCAGCATGGGGCTCAACAATGGCCACCAAATTGGTCAGCTCAAGAGGGCTCCACAGCGCTGCTTTTCTGTGTGCCATTGCTAAAGCTGCTAGGATTACAAAATGGCGCTCTGTAGTGCATGTCCGCCACATGCAGATGCTGCATGGTACTGGGCTGCCATTCCCCATTGTGCTGTCACCGAACAGTGCAATAGGGGTGCACCCATGCAGATGCATGGCGCCTGAGGGCAAAGGTTAGATGGAGGGTCAAGGGTCGGTCGTGCACGGACTGCCACAACATGATTGGGACTCCCTGCATATAGATCGGTCAGTTGCCTGTGTGTGATGCCCTGCAGTGGCCTACTGTGCTGTGGCATCATGGCGCATACGGCGCTCCAGGGCACGAGCATTATACATGTGAACAGAGCACTAGCACCTCTGGCACAGTGGTGGCCATGCCCTGCACTGCCTCCCGTGCTCAGCACACCATCAGCGTGGCAGGCATCAGCGTCAGCACCCCCGGGCATGCGCCGTGTGGTGCCTACTGCGCAAGTCACAGAGCTGCACCTTTGCCAGAACACGCTCAACACAATTGCGCAAGGTGCAACAGCGCAATATTCAGCCAGCATATGCAAATCAGCTCATCAGCAATTCCATGGCGCCAGTCACTGCATTAGCATCCACTTAAAGTTGCGCCTCACCTCATTTGCATGCCTTGCGCTACATAAATGTGACATGGAGCTTCAGAGGTCATTGTTTGGTATTGCAGTCTATTGTGGTGGGTTGCATGCTGTTTGGAAGTGTGGACTGTGGTGTGTGTGGGAGATGCATGTGACTGCACATTCAGAGGTAACACCTGTCATTCCCACAGTATCAATAATGACCGAACGTCAGAAGGAGGAGGAAGAACAGAGACGTGGGAGACGGTGGAGGCACAACTTCACCCGGGCAGAATCAGATGCCCTGTTTGAGGCCTACCTCGACAGGGAACTGCTGCTCAGCAGACAGCAGGGAACACCACAGGCCCATGCTGTGGCATGGGATGAGGTAGCGTGCCGTCAACCAGCATGGCAGCCGCCAGCAGTCTGTGCAGGAGTGCAAGAAGAAGGTGGACATGGACAAGAGGAGGATAAACGATAAGGTGGCTGCCATCAGAGCAGCATGTGCTGCAACTGGTGGTGGACAGCTGGATGTGCCACGCCTGATGCCACAGGAAGAGCGGGTGGCTGGCAGCATGCGGTGTTGTGCCCTAGTGGACGTTCCAGGTGGTGGCTTGCAGATGGGTAGCAGCCTGTCACTGCATGTTAGGTCCTGTTCTGTCACTGTGTGGGGGGTTGGGGGAATGCCACAGGGTAGGGCAGAAACATTAATGCTACTGTGTTCCCTTACTGCTCCTGAGCATCTCCATGGGTCAGCAGTGAAGGATGTGTCCACTGAGGGTGATACCCTGGACACGGAGGAGTGCCCATCCACCTCCACAGGTGTCCGAGTTAGTCAGGACAACAGTATACCCGCCTGTCTGTCCGTACTGAAGTCGGTGGTGCTGGTGCAGAGGAGGCCCTGCCCGTGTCCCAGCTTGACAAGATCCATGGATGCCAGCATGCTGTGACATGGACTGGTGCTGGATCCAGCACCAATGATGATGGTGGAACACACATCATGGACAGTGATACGTGTGGGCTGCAGGATGGCCCCACAGCAGGTAACAGCACGGTCATAGTCATGGTTGGTGCTGCCATGGAGGCCTGTGTGACATCACAGTCCCAGCCTGTGCCTGTATGCACCAGTGGAGCAGCACTGGTGTGTGTCCAGGCCAATGGGGCTGTTGAGGCCGCTGCAGCGGCACCGGTGAGCCCTGGCGAGTGGTGGCTGGAGGGGCAGTGTCGGCAGTCAGCCAATGGCGATGGGAGGGACAGTGTTGTGGGTGGTATCAGTGCACCGCATGTGGACGTGCCCCGGCATGGCTCTGGTGTGCAGTACCCATCATCAAGGGTTGATGCCCAGAATGGCCAGAAACACCATGAGGGACATTGTGCTGACCTGGAGGATGACCTCTTTGATGAGTACAGCCGATTACTCCAGGCTTCTGTGGATCAGCAGTCGCGGCTTGTTAGGGCGGTGGACGCACTCAGTGCGGTTCTGTGCCAGGCAGAGGAGTGGCGCAGAAGTGACCACACTCTGCTCCTGGGAGAGATGGCCCAGCAGTGGGAGGATGTGACCACTGCCATTGACAGGCAGACACGTGCATTCACAGCTGTCATGACCACATTGGGCACACAGTTTGTTGCACATGCGCAGCAGACACCGTGCAGTGTCACGTCCACCCCCCATTCCCGGTGTCATGCAACATCCTCCATGTCAACACCGGGTTCAGCTGTGGGCATCCCGATCACGCCTGGTGCTGGCATGTTCGGTGGACTGCAGACCCCTTCTCGAACATGGTCACGTTCCCGCAGTGTCACCCTTGGGGGACTGTCGGTACTACCCCATGAGGCCATTGGTCAGCCTGTCATGGCTGGCAGGTCTCAGCGGGGCCACCCATGCATCTGTGGTGGCCGTGGCACTGTGCCGCATGACTGACCTGTCTCCCACCATGGCTACTGTCTGACGCTGCCCTGTTTGCAGTATGTTGTGCAATGTGTGACACATGGTTGGGGTACCTGGTCCTGCACACACTTACGGTCCCTGTGCACACCCTCCCAGCTGCTGGCTGCTGTGGCGTGTGCATGATGATGCCTGCATTGCGCTATCCACCAGTGTGCAATGGCGCCCAGTGTCTGAGACATGCACAATGACAGGCACTGGGCATGGTTATCTGTGGACTTGTGTGTGGCTAGGGGTAGCAGTCGGGGTCGGTGTGCCTTCTACCCCTTGTGCATGTCTTGTGGGGTGTGTGGGTGTGTGTGTGTGTGTGTGTGTGTGTGTGACCACGTGTCATGTTAGGCCTTGCCCATCCATGATGGCATGTGCGGTTCCATGCTCAGCCAATTCCCTCGCTGCCATGCACCCCTGGTGTTTGTCCATACATGTTTGTGGGTTGTGCCCTTGCCATTGGTGGTTGCACATGGCCCCATGACCTACCTGTGTTAGTTGAAGTGCTCCTTTGTGATAGTGTCTTGGTGCAACTGTGACATCCGGATCAGGCAGGGGTCTCTTCACCCAAGGGGTGGCTTTCCATCACCGTCTGGACCAGCATCCTCATTGTCCCCATCGCTGTCCCCCTCTTTGACCTCTATTGCTATCCCACAGTCATTGGCCATGTTGTGCAGGATGCAACAGGCCAGGAATAGCCCACAGGCCTTCAAGGGCTGTACTGTAGGGCACCACCAGACGTGTCCAGGCAACAGAAATGTGCCTTCAGCATCCCGAACACCCGCTCTATGACATTATGTGTGGTGGCATGTGCCTCATTGTACCGTTGCTGCAATGGGGTCGAGGGGCGCTGGTATGGTGTGAGCAGCCAGGGACGGAGTGGGTAGCCACTGTCACCTGTGTGTAGAGGGTGGACATTAGTATGGTGGTCAGCATCGCTCTGCCATGGGCCATCAAGGCCAGTACCCATGGCACCTCTGACTATGCACCCCCCACCCCAGATGCCCATGTCATCCTGCGTGATGTGCATACTCACCCACTAGGTGGCCAATGGGGATGTCCCCACTCTTGAACCTGTGGCACAGTGCAGACTGGTGCCAGATGAAGGCATCATGTGCTCCCCAGGGTGCATGGCAGATATTGGTTATGCATCCCCTGGCATCGCACAGCACCTGGCAGTTGATGCTGGCATAACCCTTTCTGTTGATGTATGCTACACCATCCTGGCCCAGTGGCTTGTGGATGGCCACATGGATGCAGTCAATGTCCCTGAGCATGCCAGGCATATGTGCTACCTTGTGGAACTCTTGTATGTGTGCTGCGCTCTCCACCTGTGTGCTGAGGAAACGGATGTACTCCACAGCATGTGGCAGCAGTGCGCTGAGGAATTATGTGAGTAGGCATGACGCGGCTGACTGGGTTATGCCTGTTGTGTCCCCTGTTGGTTTCTGGAAAGTGCCTGTGGTGAGCAGGCAAATGACAGCTGTCATCTTTGTCTCTGCTGACAGAGCATGGCTCTGTCGTGTGGGTGCTTGCATCTCATCACTGCACAGCTCACAGAGCCACCTCAGGATCACCCTGTTCAGGCAGTACCGGCCCACGATCTCTGTGTCACTGTAGTGCTCGAAGGTGGTGCCGGCTCGGTACCACCTGTTGGGGGCATACCACCGACAGGCCCTTCCACAGCCGTGCCTGCCTTCTCACACCCCTCATTACTGCCTCCATCTGGAAGGTGGCACTGGCCATGTCCTTGTCTGGTGTTTCACCCCCCGGTGGCTGTTATCCCATTCCCCCCCACTGTCCTTTGTGATGCTCCCCCTGCACTAGGTACACCTCCAGCGTTTGGCTGTCCTGCTTACTGCCACTGCCCTCAGTCCACTGTGACACCTCCCTGTCTCTCCTGCACAGTGGCACAGGCTCCCCACTCCTGTCCTGTTCCTGTTCATTCCCATGTGTGCCCTGTCCTGCTCCTGCCCAGTCCCACTCACTGCTACCCTCTTTCCTGTTGCTGTCACCTTGCTCCCACCTCTGGCTTCCCTGTAGCATTCTTGTGCCTCTCTCTTGTTCCTTTTTATTTTGGATCATTTCCACTATTGCGCAACTTCTGTTTGCTTCCCTATTGCGCATGGAGCATGCTGTTGAATATCGCACTATGCCATTTATTCATGGTTCCTCCCCCTACAGTTGCGCATGCATTCATTACCATTTCACTCTTGCTCATTGCGACTTGTGTGGCGCAGTTGCCTCCCGCTGAATATCGCAGAATGGCACAATTTCGTACTTGCACTGGCACATCTCTATTGTGCATGGCGCAACCCTTTTGAATATCTGGGCCATAATGTCTATGTAACTGTGTGTTATGATGGTGTGTAAAAAAATTCCATAACAAAACAGTTGCATAGATATTATTTTTTGTAATTACTGGTGCAGGGAGTTTTTTCCTACCACCTGAGTAAGTTGGTGGACCACTGCTGTCACACACACACACACACACACACACACACACACACACATATACACACACTGCCTCTCTCTTCTTTTCCTTCTTTTCCAGTACAGGCTTTTTTCTTCACTTTTTTTTTTAATTATACTGTGAGACACAAACAGCTTAGTTACTTGTTTACCCATGGTCCATTCACCATGCCACCACTGTGTCCCGAAGCACTGAATCCCAATTCAAAGGGTACAAACAGCTGGATCAACCAGATATATTTCTAACATTGTAAGGGCAGAATCAACCAGATAGATCTTCAGAAATATTAAGGAAGTACCTGTCATGTCAGAGAGAAGTAATATGTTGAGCTGTGTACTTCGCAGTGGAGCAACAGAGCCACTGTGTTGCTTGAGGTGTTTGACCCACCCACCCACTAACTAAGCCCCAATGAATTGAGTGACACAAAACACCATGAAATTGACAGGAGACCTAAAGCAAAACATAGCAATAACTGGTTTTTGGGCTATTATGGTGTTCACAAAAGAGGAGGGGGAAGTGCCTAATCCAATTAACAGAAGCACTCTTGATGGGGGGTCGATCCCAGTCCTTACACAGAAGAAAGGGTTATGCAAGAACTCCTAAAACTGAAGGTGGACAAAGCAATGGGGCCTGATGGAATTCACCCCAGAATTCTAAAATAATTAAGGGGGAACTAGTGAAACCACTGGCAACTCTTTTTAATAAATCATGGCAGGATGGTGTGGTACCCGAGGACTGGAGGAAGATGGATGTGATTCCCCTTCACAAAAGTGGGACCAAGACAGAGGCAGGAAACTACAGACCTGTCAGTCTGACCTCTGTGTTGGGGAAAGTGATGGAGTCACTTCTGAAGGAAAGAATAGTTGAATACCTAGAGGCCAGTGGGGCACAGGACCCAAGGCAGCATGGGTTCACAGTGGGAAGGTCATGTCAGATGAAGCTAATAGATTTCTTTGACTGGGTGACCAAAGTAGTAGACCAGGGAGGGGCTGTGGACATGGCCTACCTAGACCTTAGCAAGGCATTTGACACAGTCCCACACAAAAGATTAATAGTCAAATTAACCAACCTGGGAGTGGGTCCCAGGGTGGTAGCCTGAAATAAAACATTGGCTGGACAACAGGACACAGAAGGTAATTGTAAATGGAGTCCACCTGAAGAAAGAGGGGTTACTAGTGGGGTACCGCAGGGTTCAGTATTGGGTCCAGTCCTTTTTAATGTCTTCATAAGTGACATTGCAGAGGGACTGGAAGGAAAAGTATGCCTCTTTGCAGATGACACAAAGATCTCCAACAGGGTTGATACACAAGGAGGGATGGAAAGGATGAGAAAGGACTTGGCAAGGTTGGAGGAATGGTCAGAAGTATGGCAGCTAGGATTCATGCAAAGAAGTGCAAAATAATGCACCTGGGAAACAAGAACCCAGGGGAGGCATACAGAATGGAGGGGGGAGAGGTAGTAACAACAACAAAAAAGGAAAGGGACCTGGGGGGTAATCATATCAGATGACCTTAAGGTTAGCAAGCAATGTGAGAAGGCAGTAGGGAGGGCTGGAGGTATACTGGGATGCATAGGGAGAGGCATCAGCAGCAGAAAACAGGAAGTTGTTATCCCTCTGTACAGACAGTTCGTGAGACCCCATCTGGAGTACTGTGACCAGTTCTGGAGACCCCATCTCCGCAAGGACATAGACAGGATAGAGGCAGTCCAGAGGAGGGCAACTAAAATGGTGCAGGGTCTGCAAGAGAAGCCGTATGAGGAGAGACTAAAGGAGCTTAATATGTATATCCTTGAGGAAAGAAGGAGAGGGGGATATGATAGAAACTTTAAGTACCTCAGTGGAATCAAGCAAAGTCCAAGGGGTAGCATCTTTCAGAAAAGAGACATGCAAGAACATGGGGACACAATTTAAAGATAGAAGGGGCGGTTCAGGGGCAATGTGAGGAAGTATTATTTCACAGAGAGGGTAGTGGATGCATGGAACAGCCTTCCTGAGGAGGTTGTGGGGTCTAAAACTGTGGGAGAATTCAAGAATGCATGGGACAGACATAAGGCAATTCTTGTGGGGGATAGGAAGAAATAGGCTGTTGGTTAACTAGGATCTGCAGCCTATCCTGTAGGTAGGGAAATGGGCAGACTAGATGGGCCAAGTGGTCCTTATCTGTCATCAAAGTCTATGTTTCTATGTTTCTATCAGATATCTGTAAACCGTGTGATAAAGGGGGTTGCAAGTCATTATAAAAAATGAATAAACTGTAAGCTGAACTGTATCTGAATAGCAAGCTTTCCTGCATGCTGGAAATTCATTTTTAGTGTTTGTTCTACTTTATTGTATTGCAAAACAGTAGTTGAAGCATAATTTAATCACTTTGCCCTACACAGGTTGTATTTCATATTATATAAATCAAGAGTATACGTAGGAGGGAGTGTGGTGGCCTAGCGGTTAAAGACACCACCTTGAGAAATAAGAGTTCACAGGTTTAAACTGCACTAGAGTCAAAGACTCACTTTGTGACAATGAACAAGACACTTAACCTCCCAATGCTTCAGTCCATCCAGGTGCAGAAATGGGTAGAAGCAGGACAGTGCTAGAAATATGATGTTACATCTCAGCAGGGCTATCCTGGAAAAATAAATTAAACGGTAAAAAAAAGTATTTATTCAATTATTTGTGACGCATATTTAATTTGCAATTGTAACCAAAACTTTGTCATCTTTTAAAAATATCAGTTTCTTTAGGTAACAATTTGCAGACACCTAAACAATTAAAACAAGGGAAACATTGTCATTTGAACTTCACAGAATTTAAACAAATTGAAATGTGTTATGCAAAGCAGATGACAATTATATGTATCTTGGTTTGAAAATGTGGAGAAACAGAATATAACGTTTGTATGCTGCTTGTGTTTATTATGGCAAAACTTTCTTCTTTAATTTTCATTTGCCAACTTTTACAGTTTCTAGTAGCTGAAACAGTGCTTAGACCCAAATGTCAAAATAAATTAGCATTTGCCAATGAAAAGAAAATGAAATATATATATATAAATATTATAGTGTTTAGTTTTCAACAGAAAATCAAACCAGTTGTGGGAGCATGTTTGACTGACTTACTAACAGAGAAATGTGCTGGCAGAAAAAGAGATTTAGAAAATCATGTCTGCCCATTTTCCTACCTGTATCATTCCAGCCCATCATTGGATGTGCCTTGGCCAAAATCCTAGTGGCATAGTTCAGATACTTTCCCACTACACCACCCTTTTCCTGCCTTTGCATGCACCAACCCCTTAATGGAGTTCTGAAGACTTAAAATACTTTGGCATGTACAGTGTCAGTATTCAGTAGAGGCTGTTTGTACACATTCCTATGAGTAAGTCAACATAGCCTGCAGCTGGAGAAAATGGTGAATTTCCCATTTTCCAAGAAAACATGCTACCAAGGAACTTTTGCACAGGTTCCAGTTGGTATTCATCCAATATGCCACCCAACTAATAAAATATTTGAGAGTCAGCCCAGATGTGAATTGGCAGTGAATTGTATTACCACCTGGGAGACTCTGATTTTCATGTAAAGTCCCAGAATCTCACACTATGAAAAGCTGGGGACCAAGCACATGATGGCAATGGGGCACTCGGTTACCATAGAATAAGGGGTGAGACTTCTAGCATTCTCATAACTCTCATTTGCTGGCTAAGTAACACCAATTGTGTCAGCTGTAAAAGCAACTACTTAACCCTCATGTCTGCAATAAGGTAGTCAGTTAACCTCTTCACTGTCCACAGTAAGGTAACCACTTAACCACCCACCTGCCAAGAATAAGCCAGCCACTTCAACAATTTTCTATTCAGACTTAGGCAGCCCCTTAACCATCCTCCTCTTTATAAAAAGATAACCACTGAATCACTGCCTGCTCACAAGGCATCCACTTAACCACCCTCTTCTCCAGATTAAGGCTGTCACGTAACCACCCTCATGTGAGAAATAAGGCAGCCAATTAACTAACCTCCTATCCAAAATAAGCATGCCTCCAATCCACACTCTTGCCCAAAAAAGCAGCAATATTATCACTCTCCCATCCATAATAAAATAACCACATAACCACTCTCCAGCCTAGAATAATGCAGCCGTTTAACCTCTTTAATGTTTAGTATAATGCAGCTGCTTAATCACCCTCCACTCTAGGAAAAGGCAGCCACTTAACCCTCTTCTGGTCCAGAATAACCCTTACAGAAATATAGGTGTGCTGTGTACATGCAGAATGCATGCCACATGCTTAATTGTGCAATGTTTGCATGCAGTTTACATACACAAAGTGATCCTAAGTGAACCAGGTCTAAAAAGCAAATCAGGTTTGCATGCTGCAAGCTTGACATGTGCGCAGCATGTAAGCTGGTGTGAACATCTTCTAAAAATTACATCAGGTACATGTGATGCACGCTTGACCAGTGTTGGGTAAGTTACTTTTTCTATTACTTTCTCTTACATTTAGAAACTTGTTCCAGGAAGCTCTGTGCAGTCACTAGCAAAGATGGAGAAGTACTAGAAAAAGTAATACACTTTACAATTATAGTTACTTATTTCTTTGTATACAAAAACAATACAAAAATAATAAATAACTATAACAGATTAAATTTTTTAAAAAATAGGTTAGTTACTAGTTACTTTCAAATAAATGTAGTCAGTTACAGTTACGTATTTCTATTATACAAAAAGGTATTTGTAATTGTAACTGTAAGGTGCATTACTTTTCCAGTACTTCTCCGTCCTTGCTAGTGACTGCACAGAGCTTTTTGGAACAAGTTTCCAAAAGTAATAGAAAATAATAGAAAAAGTAACTCACCCAACACTGCGCTTGACATGATTGCAACAGTTAAGTTGTGTGAACATCACATCAGGTTCACATGCTGCACGCTTGCCATGTGTGCAGAAGCTAAGCTGGTGCAAATCTCATCTAAAAACACATTAGTTTATATTTCTTATACTACTGCTAGGAATTAGAGTGACTAAAATATATTTTATATGAATTCTCATAAAAATTAGGTAAACTCATTAATTATGATCCTTTTGTAAGTTGTTTAATGGCTTCTGATTGTTGTCATTAAATCGCCATTAATTTGTAAAGTATTGTTTGCTTGCTGCATTAAATGCCTAGGATATAGCCAGTCGACATCCCCCATTCCAGATGGATGAAGAGAAGCCTCTGTGTTGCGAAGCCTATCCTTTTTGTTTTAGATCATGCAAATCCCTTATGCATATTTAATGCTACAAATGTGTTTCTCCATGACTGTTTCATCTCACTTACTTTCCCCTTGTCATTCTGTATTGAACATATACACTATGGCCATGCTCTGTATTCTTTGTGCTGAGTAGAGTCTTGGAATCATACACCATACCTCATATTTTGTCACTAAAATGAGGGACATGGACATTCAAAATGAGGGACAATGAGAGACACTAACCCACATGATGATTAGGACATATCATCAATCAAATCAAATCAAATCGAAATTTATTTATAAAGCGCTTTTCAATAAATCAAAGCGCTGATACAAAACAACAGATAAAACATCAGCAATAATAAATAGAAACATAAAATGATAAAATAACCATAAAATAAACTATCTAAATGCCAGTGAAAATCGGTGACTTTTCAGGGATCTCTTAAATGATTCCACGGACAGGCACTCTCTAATCTGACGAGGTAGAGAATTCCACAGGGTCAGGGCCATAAAAGAAAAGGCCCTTGCCCCAGATGATTTAAGACAGACCCTGGGAATCTCTAGCAATCCCTCACAAGTGGAGCGGAGTGGGCAGAGAGGACTGTAGGGACAAAGGAGATCTTGCAGGTAGCCTGGTCCCTAACCGTGTAGGGTCTTATAGGTCAGCAATGCGACCTTGAAGATGATTCTCCATTGCACTGGCAGCCAGTGCAGTTCGCACAACACAGGTGTGATATGACAAGTTCTTGGTAGCCCAGTCAACAACCTGGCTGCCGCTTTCTGCACCAGCTGCAGGTGACGGAGATCTACCCCTGGCAACCCTAGATATAAAGCATTACAGTAATCAAGGCAGGAAGAAACAAAAAGCGTGGACCAACACAGGAAGGTCATCATGTGGAACAAGGTGTTTTATCTGGGTGATATTCCTCAGATGGTAAAAGGAAGATTTGACAGTGGCCGACACCTGCATCTTTAGTGTCAGCGCACTGTCAAAAATAACGGCCGGATTTCGCACCTGTTCAGAAGGTCTCAACTGGGTATCCCTAATAAAAGACCAGAGGGGACCCCAGGAGTCCACTTTTTTGCATAACGACCTGGGTCAATGACTAATACCTCAGTCTTATCCGGATTTAACCTCAACCAGTTCGCACTCATCCAATCCTGAATCTCAGCGAGGCAGTTGTTAAAAACCGACACTGCATCATTTGTTCGGGTACAAAGGACATATAGAGCTGAGTATCATCTGCATAACAGTGAAAACTCAGCCCATAATGCCTTATAATGTCTCCCATGGCAGCATGTACACCGTGAACAACATGGGGAAAGCACAGAGCTTGCGGCACCCCACAAGACAGAGCAAAGGAGCAGAAGAAAATCCTGAAACTACCCTTTGACTTCTGCCTGTGAGGAAAGAATGGAACCATCTGAGGACTGTCCCTGACAGTCCACAGAGTAGCCGCAGGTGATCTAGCAACATCCCATGGTCCATGGTGTCAAATGCTGCAGAGAGATCAAGAAGAACCAAGATCGAACGGCTCTTCTGATCTCTTGCTATTAGGAGATCATTAAGTACCCGAACTAATGCAGTCTCGGTGCTGTGCCTCTTCCTGAAACCGGACTGGAGAGGATCATATACTTCATGGGTGGTAAGAAAGTCATCGAGCTGTAACGCGACTACTTTCTCAATAACCTTGCCCAAAAAGGGCAGGTTAGAGATCGGTCTGTAGTTAGCGAGGCAGTCGGGGTCAAGGGAAGGTTTCTTCAAAGGTGTCACGACAGCCTCCTTCAAAGACTCCAGAAACACCCCTTGATCCAAAGAACTCCAGACTATCTTCGCAAGGATTGGTCCAATCACATCCATGCATCCCACAAGGAGGCGCGTAGGACCAGGATCCAAATTACAGCAAGTGGGTCGCAAGCCTTGGACAATCTTCATGATATCCGTGATCGCTGGCTGGTCGAAATCCATCCAGACAGACCGAGGGCATGTAACCCCATGTTGGTCACTGCAATGCTCGTTTGAACGCATGCTGTGGATCTCCGACCTGATTGATGACACCTTATCATCAAAGAACCGAGCAAACTCATCACGTTGTATTTGTGAAAAAACTCTCCGACCCCGCAGACAGGCTGGATTGCATAGTCTGTCAATGGTCCGGAAGAGCTGAGCAGGTCTGTTTCTTGATGCAGTTATCTCCCTGGACAGGAACTCTGCCTTCTTATGGGAGATTACTGATTGATAGTCCAGGTAATGGGCCATCAATCTAAGTTTGTCACCTTCCAGGCCGGATTTCCGCCAACAGCGCTCCAATCTTCACCCCTTTCTCCTCAACTCCCTCAATGTCCCATCAAACCAAGGGGATTGAGGGCGGAGGGAGAGGGGGCGAACACGGATAGGCACAATGGAATCCAGTGCCCTCAACACCATATCATTATAGTGCACTACTAAGGCATCTGGTTCCATGTACTCCATCGGCCAACTCGATAGGTCCAGCACCGCCATCAGACCCTCTGGGGTAACTCCCCTCAAAGGGCGGTACTGGACCATCTCCAAAGGGGTGGGTCTCATAAGGGGGGTCACGAAATTGAACCTTACAGAGTGATGGTCAGACCACCCAACTGGTTCCACCACCAGTCCTGTGAGCTCCATACCCAGGGTGAACACTAAATCCAGAGAATGACCATGAATATGGGTAGCAGCGGTAACCACCTGTGTGAAGCCCAACAAACTCATTAGTTGGAGAAAGTCTTGACCAAACTGTGAGAGTTCATCGTCGACCCAGGCATTAAAGTCCCCCAGGACCAACCACCTGGAGGGCTCCAGTACCAGGTCGACAATGAAGTCCGCGACTTCTTGCAGAAAAACTTTCTTGCTACCGGGTGGACGGTAAGCGAGGAGGATTCTGCAGCCCACACCTGCTCCCATGATACATTCAAAGGATCCAGGGAACACCACTGGAACCTCTACAAGGCCAATTCAATTTAAAACAAATAGCGACCCCCCACCCCTCAGATCCAACCTCGAGGCGATGTATTCCAGTACCAGCAGGAACAGCTGACTCTAAAATGGGGCCAGCATTTTCATCCAGCCAGGTCTCGGTAATGCATGTCAGGTCAGATGATTCAACAAAATCAGCAATTATTGCTGTTTTGTTTTTTATAGACCTGGCATTGCATAACAATGCCCGGGTTGGATGAGAGGCCCTGGATGAGCAGGCTACATGCCCACTCTCAGTGGAACTCTTGGGTATGGGAACCAGGCAACGCACTCCCCTATCCTGGACCCATTTCACCCCAGGGCGTCTCCCCGACCTCACTGTCCCAATTCGCCCACTCTGCTCACCCACCATAGCCGGGGGACCCTCCCTCCCTCTCCGCCTCCTCTGCGCAATCCCCAAGGCACGGCAACATGAAACATGGAGATACAGTACCTCAGAACACAGTGGAAACCATTGCATTAGCACCTGAGAATGAATTTCTACCATTAAGCAGGGGTGCCATTCAGGTAGGGCAGAGAGGGGCAGCTGCCCCCCTTCCCCGTATATGTGCCAAGGCTATTCTTATGGTGTGACAGTAATGGCTTTAAATTTGTATTTCATATTTTGCACAATAAGTACCCACCTGGCCAGTGTGTGCTCACGCTGCAGGTACTCTCCAGACTCGACTGTGTCTGTATTGTGTTGTCCACTTTCTCCACCTATTAGAGGCGGTACAATCACATGTGATGTGGATCAGCTCCAGCCAAGAAACAGCACATGAGCCTTGCAAGTGCAACAGTGTCTTTCCTGTCATGGAGTAGACAGGCTGCACACTACAGCTTGGAGGAGTCAGTGAGCACTGAACTCTCAATAGCAGTGTTGTGGCAGCATATTTTTGTTGTTCTACTCTTAGTGAGTCTCTGTCTCCCCTCATGGCTGAAGGGGCAGAGTGTGAGCTAGAAGCTAACTCAAGACTAGGCTACCTACTTACTGTACTAGACTCACCTTGCAAACAAAACAGCACAGACCCCCATGGCAGCAAGCTAGGGTTAGAAGAAGTGGTGACAGCAGTGTGGGTGGCCTTGATAGGCCTTGATCAGTGCAGTGCAGCAGCAGCCATGGCAGCAACCAAGCAAGAAGCAAGCAACCCAGGTTGAGTGGGTTCAGTTGGTGAGGTGACCTGGTTACAGACCATGTTAGGGACCTGTGATGGTTAGTTCTAGCATCCAGCTTCTGGTGGAAGGAGGGGGGGCGGAGTGAAAACTAGGCTGGTGGCACACTATGCCAGGCTGCAGGTTCTGGTCATGTGGTCAGGTAAGTAAAAGTAAATAATATTTTTTCAGGGGGATTGGGGAAGGAGGAAGGACTGAAATATTGATGTGTTTTTCACTTTTCTTCACCTTTGGGTGGCTTCATAACCCACAGGGGATGGGTATTGAATGGAATGGAGTTGGGGAGAAAAATCATGACAAAGTTCTTTTTTTTGGGGGGGGGGCAGCACTTCATCCAGAAAAAAAATTGGTTAGTAACTGGGTGAGTATAAGCCCAAATCTGATGGACTGCTCCGGGGTATATACAGATGAATCTTATGCATTTTAATTTTTCCTGATTTGCATATCACTTTTCAGTCAAAACAAATAAGTTGTACCTTTTAAAGATGTTACAGACACTCTAGCGCTCTCCTTTGCATTCACAGACAGTTGAGCGGTATGGTATGCACAGACTATTGAAGCACTACTATAGTCATGCTTATGCCCCCCCCCAGTGAAACTGACCTCCACAGACCCATGCTCAGACACATTATGACAAAGGGCAAAGGAGACTGCAGGGGTGTGCACCATTGAAATGAATGGAGGTATTTTTTTATTACTATTTTATACATTATTGATGGAGAGTTGGAGATTAATGAAGGGCACTGCTCGACTAACAAGGGCTTTGTTAGTAGAACAGTAGCCTTCATTATTCTACAACTCACCATCATAACTTATAAAATAGTAATAGAAAATAACTCCATTCATTTCAAGGAAGTACGCCACAGCACTCTGACCCATGGACATAATCTCTCAAAGATTTCTGCCTATGGCTCCCTAGTACTCAAGTATGAGACTTTTTACTTATATGTAAACTTGGTGGGTTGTCTGTGGCAGCATGACTGTAACCACTACAGTGTGTGTGCATGGGGGGAGACTGGCCATGTGGATGGGTGGGTGTCGAGTTATTGCTACTTTTGTGTTTGCAACTTGAAGTCTGTTTGCGTGGAAACATTCAAAATTATGGAGAGAAAATAGCAGGAGTACAGGCCAGACAGAAGTAATTAAGTGGTTTTGTGGGTAAGTTTGTGTATTTGAGGTGGGAAAAACCACATGTGTTCCATTTGTATGTGTGCTACAGTTCAACTGTGAAAATGAGATGAGGGAGAGAAGAAAACTGAAAAGCATAACAGTGCATACAAGCATGCCACATGTGTGCAGATGTATTCAGATACAGTATGTATTGAAGTACAAGCAAGTCATATGTGTGCAGACAGTATGGCTTAGTGGTTAAGGGCACTGAACTGCAAGTGAGGAGACTTGGAGGCATGAAGACCTGGGTTTGAATCTCATCAAACCTCACTTGTGTATAGTGTGATCCTGAGCAAGTCACTTAACTTTTACATGTGCAGTTATCAGTGATGACTTGCTTTTTGCATGCATGCCACATGCATGCAATCTTTTCCAATTTAACATAAAAAACATGGTTTTCACACTTGCATGCTGCACGAATGCCATATGTATGCAATCGGTTCCAATTTAACATAAAAATCATACTTGCAGCATGCATATCACTTGGGTTGTTTTATGTGTGCAGCATGGAAACATTTCATATAATTTCTGTAAGGGAAGGCAGCCACTTAACCACTCTCCTGTCAAGAATAATTCAGCTGCAAAACCAACCTCCTGTCCAGAATCTAGCAGCCACGTACCCAGTCTCCAATCAAAAGTCTGGCATCAATGTAATAATCTTCTGTCTAGAACAAGACTGTCACTTAAGCACCCTACTGCCTAGAATAACCCAACCAATTACCCAACCCCAGAGCACAATAAAACAGAAGCTCAACCACACTCATCTCCAGAGTAAGGAAGCCACTTAAACACACTCCTGTCTAGAAAAGCATCCACTTAACCACCCTTCTGTCCAAGAAAAATGTCAGCCAATTAAACTCCTTCCTATCTGTAACACAGCTCTCACCTCACCACCTTCTGTCCAGAAAAGGCAGTCAGTTTACCACCCTACTATCCAGAGTAAGGGAGCCACTTAACTATCCTCATATGAAGAATACTACCACCACTTAACACCCCTCCTGTCCAGTATAAGGCAACAAATTAGCCAACCCTTGGTCCAGAATGAGGAAGTCACTTAAGCAACTTTCCATACAGAGAAGGCTTCCATCAAGCCACCTCATCTCCCAAATAATGCATCCTCTTAACCACCCTCTGTCCAGGATAAGGCAATCACTTAACCACCCTCCTTTCTTGAATAAGACAGCCACTTAACTACTCTTCTATTGAGAAAATAGCAACCACATAAGCATACTCCTGTGAAGAATGCATTCACTTTGCAATCCTCCTGTCAAGAACGAGGCAGCCACGTAACCACCCTCCAGTGCAGAACAAGGCAACACCTTAAACATACTTCTATTCAGAATTAGGCAGCTATTTATCCACTCTCCTCTACAAAATATGGCAGGCAGCCCCTAAACCATCCTCATGTCTGGAATAAGCCAACCTATTAACCACTATCCAGTGCACAATAAGGCTGCACTAAACTACACTCATCTTCAGAGTAAGACAGCAGCATAACCACCTTCCTGTACAGAATAAGACACCACCTAACCATCCTCCATTCCTTAATAAAACAATTATCTTACCACACTATTGTCCACAATATGACAGCCACATAGCCACCCAACTGTTCATTATAAGGCAATCACTTAACCACCCACCTGTCCACAACAAGGTAGCCCAATAACCAGTCTCTTTTCCATAATAAAGCAGTCACTTGACCACTGTCTTTTCCAGAAGAAAGCAGCCACTTACCCACCATGTAACCCTGAAAAAAAGCAGTCACATAACCACCCTCTTATCCAGAACACAGCACCCATGTAACTACACTGTCATAGAGAATAAGGCATGTGGTTAACTACCCTCATACCTAGAATACATCAGCCACTTAAAATCCCTTCTATCCAGAATGAGGCAGTTAGTAATCCATCATCCAGTCCATAATGAGGCAATCACTTAAGCACCCTCATACCAAAAATAAGACAGCCATTTAATTACTGATCTCCTGTCCAAAACAAGACAGCTCCTTAAACACCCTCCTGTCTAGAATAGGTCAACTACTTAACCTCCCTCTTGTACACAATAAGGCAACCAAGCAATGACACCCTGCTCAGACTTAGGTAGCCACATAGCCATCTTCCTGTCCAGAGTAAGGAAGCCACTCAACCACCCTCCTGTCCAGAATAAACTACTATCCTGTCCAGAATAAGGCAGACCCTTTATCACCCCCTGTCCACAATAAGGTAGCACATGAGCTGCCTCTTGTCCACAATTCTTACCCACTCACCTGTCCAGAAGAAGGAAGGCACTTAATCACCCTCCAGTTTAAAATAAGACATCCACTTAAATACCCTCCTAGCCACAACACAGCAGCCACTTAACCACCCTCCAGTCTATATCCTGGCAGCCTCTTAACTACCCTCCAATGTAGAGCAAGGCACCCCCTAAACTATACTTCTGTCCAGAATAAGGCAGCCACTTGTCCACTGTCCTGTATAAAATAAGGCAGCCCCTTAATCACCCTCATATCTTATTTGTTTATTTATTTATCGAATTTTGTTGACTGGATAAATCCACAGGGCCTCAGTGAGTCTCTTTTTCAGGGATGACCTGGGATTATTTACATGAATTATAAAACAGAAATACAGTATAATGAAACACAAACAGTGGGTAGTACAAATTAGAGCAGATTTGGATATCTGGAATAAGCAACCACTTAACCACCATCCTGTGCACAATAAGGTAGCCACTGAACCACACTCATCTTCAGAGTAAGGCAACAACAACATAACCACCCTCCTATCCAGAATAAGGCAGCCACATAACCACCCTTTTGTACAAAATTAGGCACCACTTTACCATCCTCCATTCTATAATAAAGCAGTTACTTTACCACCCTCCTGTCCACAGTAAGGCAACCACTTAACAACCCAGTTATTCATAATCAGGCAGTCACTTAGCCACTCTCCTATCCAGTAGAAAGCAACCACTTATCCACCCCTAAGCCCAGAAAAAGACAGTCATAAAGCTACCCTCCTACCCAGAATACAGCACCCATGTAACCACACTCCCATTTGGAATAATGCAGTTTGTTAACTACACTCCTACACAGAATACATGAGCCACTTAAACTTCCCTTTGTCCAGAATGAGGCTGTCAGTCAACCATCCTCCAGTCCAGCATAAGGCAAGCACTTAAGCACCCTAATGTCCAAAATAAGGTGGCCACTAAGTGAGTACTCTCCTTTCAAGAGCAAGGCAGCCCCTTAACCACCCTCCTGTCTAGAATAGGCCAGACACTTAACCTCTCTCCTGGGCACAAGAAGGCAGTCAAACAATGGCACTCATGCTTAGGGTGAGATAGCCACATAACTACCCTCCTGTCTAGAATAAAGCTGTCACTTAACCACCTTCCTGACCAGAATAAGCTGCTTGCCTGTCTAGAATAAAGCAGACCCTTAATCACCCATTGTTCACAGTATGGGGTAACTTAACCACCCTCCTGTCCAGAATAAACTAAAATGTCCAGAATAAGGCAGACCCTTAATCAGATGTTGACAATAAAAAGTAACTTAACCACTCTCCAGTCCAGAAGAAGGCAGCCACTTAACCACTCTCTGGTTCAGAATACAACCACTTAAATATCCTCCTGTCCACAATAGGACAGCCACATAACCACCCTCCAGTCCACGGCAAGGCAGTCTCCTTAACTACCCTATTGTCCAGAATAATGCAACTACACATCCACCCTCTTGTTCAGAGTAAGTGAGAAGTTATGGTGATCCAGATTGTCGGTTGAAGGAATAGGGAAAATGAGAAGGGAAAAATAATGGAAAAGGAAAACAAAACATATATCATTTTAAGCATTAAAGGGAAACAATAATCAGTAAAAGCCCCACACCTATGTGTGAGGCTGGTCTCAACTTATATTTTTTGTGTAAAAAAAATATATATATATATATATATATTTTAGCTTTTTGACCCCCGTCACCACCTCCCGCCTACTTGGCGACGAGGATGTATACTGTTCTTTGCTGTTTTTCTCCCCATACACCTGGGGCTCCAGCACACGCATGTGCATGAAGGTGCACACGCACCCCATGGTGCCAGATCATCCCCTTCTGTCCCTTCCCTGGCAAGCGCCGAGATGCCTCGTAGCTCGAACTGCCATCTGTCCTCCACCGTGTGGCAGCCAAGGGCCGGGGCAAACTCCAGATCCCTCCCCTTGAGAGGAGAGCCACCTTATGGTAGCTCAATCCTGCTCCACACCCTCCCCCCCTTGGCTGACCCCCGGCAATCCAAGCTCATTCCCAAACCCCGGGTCACCGGCACAAATATATTTTCTTTTACTTATTGTTTACTGCAGTATAGGAGATTGTATCAGACCGAGTTTGTTGGCTTGCAAGCTGACATTTTCTGTAACTACAAGTCCCAGAATCCCCTGCAGCTGACATCAGAGGGGGGGCTGCAGCAGCTGGAGATTCAATAGACAGCAGTGCATATTAGCATTTTCATAATCTCTGATCATTTGCTAGTTGGCTCCACTGTCTTCCCTGGGTTAAGTACAGTCCCAGAGGACTGTACGTAGCCCTGGGAGAACAATGGGACTGACAGACCTCTGATCAGAGCTTATAAAAGCTCTAATATGCATTTCAGGCTACTGAATCTCTCACAGCTGCAGCCCTGCTCAGTTGTCAGCTGCAAGGGATTCTGGGATTTGAAGTTATAGAAAATGTCAGCTTACAAGTCATCAGAATTCATCTGATACAATCTAGTACACTGCAGTTAACAGTAAGTAAATAAAAATGTATTTGCATAAAAAGAACTAATTTAGACCAGCCCCACACTTGGGTGTGAGGCTCTTAGTGATGACTTTTCCCATTTAATTTTCTAATTTGGGAACAAAAATGGAGATGGTAGAGAAGGAATGATGACTTCAATCTGCTACAAGTAGCCTTATTTCTTTAATTATTAATGTACATATTTAATTATTTAATAAATTATCCTTATTTAATATGTTGTACTGCCTGTATAGACTATTACTTTTGTAAATCTGTTAATTACTGTTCATTTTTATGTTGACGTGTGTGCGCAGCCAACATCTTCCGACAGTGTGGGGAGTTGGAGGCGTGGTCGCTGTTCGGCGAATGCAGGGCACGCACCAGTAGGTGCGTCCTGCATTGCCCAATCAGCCTGCATGCCGGCGCCACACCATGCATACATAATGGAGTGAGCACATCTAAGAAAAGTCTGCTGCAATCTGAGCAATCTCATCAGATGCAGCGGTCCTTTTCTTGCCGTGCTCGCCGCCATTATATGCATGGTCGGTAATGACGGCCGCTAATGTCTGCCACTCGGTGTTGGTTAACCCCTGCTGTCTTTTGGTGCTGACTGGGGAGTCTACCCCATTGGCATAAAACCTCTAATTGTTGAATGCCAAGAGGGTGCCCAATCTCTTGGCTAGCGCCTGCTTTCTTTCTGTGCTGACTTGGGTGCCCAGTCCCTGTCGGCATTACTTTTCCTCCCCCTGTTGTGTGCCGATGAGGGTACCCAACCCCCGTCGGCTACTGACACCCCCCAAAACAGTTAGGTGGCATGCTGGGAGCCCACCCCAGCATGCCAAATGCCCTGCAAAAGGAAAACTGTCCCACCTTGTTTTTTTCTGTTTTTTTTTACCTGTAAAACGAAAACGGTCCCTCGTAGTCTCGATGCCCCCCTTCCCCCACCTGCACCCACCCACTGTGCACCCTGCCTCCCCTCACCACCCCCTCACCCCATACTTACCTCCAGAGTCCGCGCAGCATTCTTCTGTGGACCGGGAACACGTCTGCACTCTTCAAAGCCGACCACAAACTGAGGAAATGCCGGTAAGCTGTATAATGGAATGAATAGGGTTTTTTTCAATTTTAATGCATATTTCAGGCATTTTTGGGAATTGTGGCCCCAAATTTTCAACATGGGGTTTTTGGGACCCTTCTCACGAATTCTTGCACTGTCTTGGTGTTATTCGGTCCCGAAAGGTGATTTCGCAGTCACTGCATGGAATCACCTTTTGGGACTGAGTAACAAAATGACAGTGCAGCTGTTCATGGGAGGGGCTCTCAAAAAGCCTATGTTGCAAGTTTGGTTGGGAAAATCCAAAAAATGACTGTTTTACGAGCGTGTGTAGCAACTGTGCAACGCACGCTCGTAAGTTAGCATATTCACACTATTTTCATGCCAGATTCTCAATGTTGGCATTTTACCACACCTTCTTGTGAACTGTATAGCTTTCATTTTTCACATCCTGCCCGAAATGTGTTTTCACACTTCCTGCGCAGAATAGCGCGGTTGCTGTGTGAAATCAGTGCTCAGGACACATTATGAAAATGACAGTGACACTTTTCATGAGCAGAGGTCCTAAAATGTCTGTGTTGAAAATTTGGTGACAATACTCCATAAAATGCCTGTTTTACGAGCGTGCATAGCAACTGCACAACGCACGCTCGTAAGTTAGTGCATTTGCAATATTTTCATGCCACATTCTCAACACTGGCATTTTACCACACCTTCTTGTAAACTTTACCACTGTCATTTTTCACATCCTTGCCAAAATGTGTTTTCGCACTTCTGGCATAGAATAGCCTGGTCGCTGTGCGAAATCAGTGTTCGGGACACATTACAAAAATGACAGTGATACTGTTCATGAGCAGAGGTCCTAAAATGCCTGTGTTGAAAATTTGGTGACAATACTCCATAAAATGACTGTTTTATGAAGTGCATGGCAACTGTGCAACACACGCTCGTAACTTAGCGCAATCGTAATATTTTCATGCCAGATTCTCAAATTTGGCATTTTACTACACCTTCTTGTGAACTGTGCAGCTGTCATTTTTCACATCCTTGCCAAAATGTGTTTTCACAGTTTCGACGCACAATAGCATGTTTGCTGTGTGAAATCAGTGTTCGGGACACATTACGAAAATGATAGTGACACTGTTCATGAGCAGAGGTCCTAAAATGCCTGTGTTGAAAATTTGGTGACAATGCTCCATAAAATGACTGTGTTACGAGCGTGCGTTGTGCACTTTGCATGCATGCTCGTATGTTCACAAACTTCTAATAATCTCACTCCAGATTTTCTACAGTGCCATTGTTCTACACCTCCTAATGAACAGTACAGCTGTCATTTTTCACATCCTCACCAAAATCTGTTTTCGCAGTTCCGGTGCAGAATAGTGTGGTCACTGTGGAAAGTCAGTGTTCGACACACATGATGAAAATGACAGTGACACTGTTCATTAGTAGATGCCCTAAAATGCCTATGTTGAAAATTTGGGAACGAAAGTCAATAAAATGAGTGTTTTATGAGCATGCATTGCACATTTTGCATGCACATTCATGACTTTCTGAATTTGTAATACTTTCACTCCAGCTGTTCATCATTGGCATTTTTCCATACCTCCTTATGAACACTCCAGCTGCCTGAAATGTGTTTTCGCATGTCCGACACAGAATTGCACAGCCGCTGTGCGAAATCAGTTTTTGGGACAGTTTGAGGAAATGACAGTGACACTATTCATGAGCAGAGGTCCTAAAATGCCTATGTTGAACATTTGGTGCCGAACCTCCATACAATGACTGTGTTGCAAGCGTGCATTGCGCAGTTTTCACACACCCTTGTAACTTTGTCAATCAGCAATATTTTCATGCCACATTTTCACCACTGGCATTTGTGCACATCTCCTTATCAACAATCCAGCTGCCATTTTTCACAGCCTGCCCAAAACGTGTTTCCATAGCTGTGGCGCACAATGGCGTGCTCACTGTGCAAAATCACCTTTTGAGACACATTCACAAAATCACAGCACTATGCGTCTCTAGCTACACCACTCTCACTGCTAATGCCAGCATGACAACATTCAGCATTGACAAATGCTTGTTTTCTTCTGTTGTACTATCCACTAGAACCCCAGACATATCTGGAAATATGTTGTTATCACCTCAGTATGTCTTTCCTGGAAAAACCTTTGAAAGAAAGAAAGAAAGAAAGAAAGAAAGAAAGAAAGAAAGAAAGAAAGAAAGAAAGAAAGAAAGACTGATTATCATTTTGGACACATGCTCCATTTTGAAATTAAATGAAATCCTTACTGTATTTAAAGGAAGACTGCATTTTATCATTGAATTCAAGAGAAAGAAAAAAAAGTAAAAAGTGTCCAAAGTAAACTGGTGGTTATGGGGCAGCCAGGACAAGGACTAGGGAACATACTGCCAACACACGGCAAGATATCTGTAACACAGTCATGGTGGCATAAAATTCAAATTATAGAGTACATTGAGCTTGAATTTATATGGTGAGAAAGAGGCAACTTGGATATACTGTATATGACAGCTGGCTAGAGTATTGGTCATTGTAAAGTGTTGAAAGAAGAAGAAGCCTAGATGCAGGTGCATGCTTTTAAGAAGTCTGCCATTAAAGGAGTACTACAGTCAAAATTTGCAAAAAATATATGTTGTGCAGTGTTTTAATTTGTGTATATAGTCCTGGTGGGTCCCTCCTTTTGTTTGCTATTAAGAGTTTTTTTCTAAATTAGCCTGCTAGTTATATAATAGTTTTATGGCTTATGAGAATCTCCATGTTAGCAAGGCTTATTGCTCTTTTATTTCCTTCAGTACCTCCTGTTCCATGTCATAGTGATGCATGCAGGACCACTGATTCAGCAAGTACTAGAGATAGGAGCCTGATGTACTAGCTTCTACTGAATAGCGCTAATCCAATTTGTAACATGGCATAAATCCTAATGCTGAAATGCAGCATTTGGATTGGAGCAACAACAACATGTGACCATGAAGCAAACTATGTATTAATTTCCATTATGAATCCATTGTTGCCATCGGTAGCACGCCAAAGAAATAATTAAACCATGGTTATTATTGTGGTTGCACTACACAGCTGCGGCAATGAGCGAGCCCTCTGGACACTCCTGTATTTGTACATTCCTTCTTTGCTGTCCTCTGTTGCCTGATTTAGCAACTGTTTTACACCAACCCACCAAAGAAACTGTAGAAACAAACACAGTGATCAGTCTGTATGTGTCCTCTGTTGCCCTGTGTACTTTCTTTACACCTTCCCACCCAACAGAACTGTGCAAAGAGATGCAGTGATCGGTCTGTATGTTGAATATTACCAACATAGAGATATTATTTCTGTGCCACCCACCCACCCAGAGAACCTTGTACTATCACACAAAATCATGTAATATTATGTCAAATGAAAACAAATAGAAGCCGTAAAAATCAACAAACAGAGGCAGTGCTGCTGAATGTGTCTCTCTGTACCTGTAGTGTTGGCAATACTCCCCTCATGATCATCTGCTCTCTGTCTGCCCTGTCAGTGTCTCTGAATGCACCGTGAGGTGCCTGGTGTCTATCCCTCTATGACAGTCCCAATCACCATGGACAGTGATCTTTTTGCTGGGTATGTCTGTCATAAAAAGATCTTTCCTGTGATGCATTTTGTCCATGTATTATGTGAGTATGTTTTGGAATGTGGTGCTGGAGCGACGGCGATATGTAAATGTAACTTGTTTACCCATAATGCAGTACTGAAGTTACAGTAAAATGAAGGTGAAGACGGTGAAAAGGGGGGTTTTATCTAGCAAGGTAAATTTTTCCCATTTCTGTCTGTATTTCCACAAATGATAAAGCGGGAAGCTGTTCTAAAAATCCAGTCATAACAATATAAACAGAGTATGCAACCTGCATGCGCACAGTTGCAGATGTTTGTAGCCTGTGAGATGGGTAGAGCTGAGCACCATGAACAGTTATATTTATCGATATTCTGAGTTCACCAATATTCAGAGTTTGTCTGTATTTGTGTACCAGAGTTGTGTACCAGCATTAAAACACTGTTTCCCTTTTGCTTGCCATGTTACAAGTGCATTAAACCACTCCAGAGCATGGTTCTGCTGTAGAATTAATCCATGGTTGGGTGGTTAGAGGCACTCAGCCTGCGACCTCATGCTCCAACCCCCCAACCATGGATTAATTTCACAGTAGAACTATGTTATGTCATTGTTTAATGCTTACATGTTTGTTTTCTATGTGTGTGTGTCAGGTCCAGCCAGCAGGAGTAAATGTTTTCTTTTAAAACCTTTCTTTTCATCACACTGCACACAGCCATGAAAAGCACACAAATCAACCCAGATCATCAATGCTACAAATAGTAAAACAAACTGTTTTCTTACAGACTAACCCACTCAGTTAGCCCTCAAGTGTTTCCTGAACTGTAAATGTAGCCATTAGTGCTTGCTGGATAAGGACATTTCTTAATGTCACAGCTCTGCTGTTGTAAAATTGACTCTAATCCAGTGCTTGCTGAATCCATGGTCCTGGATACATTACTGTCACCTGGCACAGGAGGCATTGTAGGAACAAGAAAAGCAGTAGACAATGCTAAGAAGGAGATCCCCAGAGGCCATAAAGCTACTGTAAAACTAGCAGGCTAATTAAGAAAAAAATGTGTAATAGTGGACAAAGGAAAGGGTGCACTAGGACTACACACAGAAATCAAAACACTATGCACAACATATGTTTTTCCAAATTCTGACTTTAGTACTCTTTTAAGTGGTTTGAGAGAGTGTAGAGAGGAAGACAGATGGACCTGGAGATGTACGATGTTGGCAGGTGGATAAAGAAAATGGACTGGCCTCTACAGGTTTACTATGAGGGATATGAAAGGAAGAAACAGTTGATGATTGGAAGGAGTAGGAGGAAGGGATGGTTGGGTTAAGGAGGGAAGTGAGGTACAGTAAATGAGAACAGTGGCAAGCCAGTATTTGTCCAGGAAGCAGAAACATTGTGGAACTGTCAGACCTCAAGGCAGGGAAAAGAGAGATTAGCATAGAGAGAGAGCACAGTGATGGGTGAGACAGGGAGCACTAAGGACAAAGTTGCAAAAGGAATGAAAAAAGGGGGTCAATGCAGGCAAGTATACCTTGGGGCAATGCTGCAGTCCACATCTGCATAGTCAAACACAGACAAGATCATCTTTTTTTTTAATTCTTTTGGTAACTGCTAAAGGTCCTCTAGGCACAAGTGCTTCTTTTCAAGGGTGACCCGGGAGGATATTATGTCAAATGAGAAAATGCATTTGAGTGACTCAGTTTGAGTGACGGAAGAATAGTGCATGTAATTTTAACGAGTTGTACTTTCTAGCGAATGTAATGTAAGTGAGGGAGACTTGTGGTGGGACAGTATTTAACCAGCAGTAGTAGTCTCTGAGATGGTTATTAATAGTAAAAGGGATTCTAAACAAGCAGTTATTTTAAAGCTGCAAACTCCAAAATCTGTCTTCATACCGAGGTAAAGGAAAGGCTGCTGTTTACATTTATGGTAAAACTGCATTTCTGTAAATAACATAAATGCAGTTTCATAGCTTTTGAAAAATGTAAACAGCCTTTCAGTTAAAAAAAACAGCCTTGTCTGCTCCCTAAAATGTTTGCCAAGTGTGTTAAGTGAAGACATAATTGGAACCACAGGCAGAGACCCACATGGCTCCTTATAGTGCGAACTAGTTCTTTTCTCCTCCTTTGTTTTGAATTGTTTCACCAGAATGATCAACACCATGTGTTAACATGTGGATTATTTTGATCAGTACACATGTTAGACTATGGTTTTGTTCATTTTGTTTACCTTAACTTGCTGAAATTGTTTTGTAGTCCAGCTGACTTTCTCTTTGGAAAACTGCAGTACAGTATAACACTTCAAATACCTGATGATCTAGTGGTTATGTAATGTTCTGAAATTTGTAGCAAAGTACTGTTCTGGTCCAATTCCAAAGCTCATGCTTTCTTGGTAATCCACAAATAAGCTTCTCTTGTAGTCTTTTTCCCCGTGAACCCCCTGCACCTAGCCTGCCTTCTGTTGAACACCCCACCATCTATACTCCATCCTTAGAGCTGCCTGGGGCTGCATATGAGCTTGTGGTCTCAAGAAGAGAATTATCACACCTCAGACTGTAGTCTTGCACCTTAGAGAGTTATGCACACCTATACCGATACCCTTTGACAGCTGGCACTGTTAAAAAATGCCTCCTAAATCAATCTCTATTCCTCTTTCTCAGTGTTTGACTTCTGCTGCAGCAGTAAACATTGAGTGGATCAAAACCCTTCTGCACAGTGAAGGCAGTATATACAGTCCCACTGTTTTGTTTCTTTCCCGCCTCATTAACCAACAACTAGGTCTTCCTGGAGGGTCAAGCAATAAGCATCAAGGCACACCAGAAGAAAAACTGCTGTTCGTACCCTCATAAGGGCTTCACTTACTATGGATAACAATATAATTAGCAGGAAGAGAAAAAAACTAATGCCTTGAGTGAATCCACCCGACTTCCAGTGTTGGTCCACTCCTTTACTAGTGATCTGCAGAACCCCACAGAACAGTTCTTGGCAATTCTTCTCCAGTACTTTTTTGTGCCCTACTCCACAATACGGGTTCACTGGCTACCACCCTTCAGAATCTTGAATGAGCTATTCACAGCTCCCTCGATACTGTCCCAACAAACCTCAACATCCCCCCCATGCGAGGGTAATCTCCCTTCATTGAATTCAAGTAACAATTTAGGTGCAACCCTGCCACTCTGAGTATTTGTCACTGACTGCTGTCATCCACAGTCAGGTTCAGGTAGTGATCATGGTCATTGCTTGTAAAGCACTTTGGGATACAATGTATATGAAAAGCACTATATAAATGCTGATTCCTATTATTATTTTCCATGGAAAAAGAAGAAAAAACTAGCATATTTTTAATTTCCAAGAAAGTATGAACTCTGGCATTGGACTACACGAGAAGTTTGCTACAAACAAGTGGTGGATCTAGGGGGTGGTAAAGGGTGCTGCTGCACCCTCCCCCCATAGTAGCTTACCTTGCTTGCTGCTGCATTTCACTTTGTTGAAGAAGTCTGATTTATTGATTGTATGAATGTTTACTTTCAAAACTATAGATTACATTTGTAGGTTCTATCAAAAACATACTAAAAAAGAATACTAACAGACAATATAAAGGTTTAATAAAAATGTTACAAAGTGCATAACAAGTATGCACACCACCCCAGCACCCACCATTTTAACATCCTGGATCCACCATAACCACTAGACCACCAGGTTATTTAAGATTTGTACTGCACTGTGGTTTGCCAAAGAGAAAGTTGGCAGGATTAAAACACAATTTCAGCATGTTAAAGTAAACAAAATGAACAGAACCATAGCCTAACACTTGTATTGATCAAAATAATGCACATGGTTTTGACCATTTTGGTGAAACAATTTTAAACAAAGGGAAAAAAAGAACTAGTTAGCACTATAGAGAGACATATAGCTCTTCGAGTCTGGCTCCAATGATGTCATCAATTAACACATTTGGCAGCCATTTAAGAAGCAAATAAGGCAGTTTTTTGAAATTGGAAGGCTGATTTTACATATTTCATATGCTTCAGAACTGCATTTAGGTAAATTATATAAATTAAGTTTTAGCATTAATGAATACAGCAGCCTTTCATTTAGTCCCCTATGAAGTCAGATTTTGAATCGTTTGTTGTTAAAATGTTGTTTAGGTATCCTTTAAGACAGGGATATTTTGGATCCTTGTCAGATTACGTCTGGTGTCAAAATTTAGGGAGACAGTTTGTTTCTTTTTTTTGCCTTTAGTGAGATCTGGTTTGAGCAGAACCAACACTGGACATTGTCAAAGTTGTACTGGAATGATGATTTCAGCTCAGGGATCAAAAGCTCAAAAACAATTAGAATTATGCCATCAGCATACATGTGTGTCCATGAGGAGATACAGGTGGTGGGGAGGTCACTTGAGAAGATGGAGAGAAGGACTGGGTCAAGGATGGAGTACTGGGGACATCAGACTTAACTGGGAGGGGAGTGGATAGGGCATCACCAGCCTGGATTGACCACACCCTATCCAACAGGTTGGAGAAGAACCACATGACCACCAGGTCAGACAGGCCTGCTGCTGCTAAGTTATTCAACAGAAGGGGGTAGGCCACATTATCAAAGACCTCTGTTATGTCTATGAAAAATGTCATGGTGAACTGTCCCTGATCCATGCCTTTCAGGACAGAGTCAGTGATACAGAGTGGGAGGTGATGGTGGAAAAGTGTTTATAGAAGCCAGACTAGAAAGGGGAGAGAAACATAGAAACATGTTAAGAAAATGTTGGCAGAAAAGAAAAATTGGTCCATCTAGTCTGAGCAGCTTATCTGAACCAGTGGTTCTTTTCTGCCAACATTTTCTATGTTTCTATGTTTTACCTTATCTTACTGCAGGAACTATTGTCTAGTTGGGGTTATTTCTCTTACTTGCTCCCCTTGATCTCTGCCCCACTGCTTCCCTGTGTGTAACTATGAAGTATTTTACTTGGCCCCAGCTGTGCTTGAAACCATCAGTGGCTCTTGCACCCATCACCTCTGCTGGTACGCTGTTCCATAGCTCAACCACTCTCTATCTCTCTGTATAGTAAAACGTTCCTATCTTCCTCCTAAATCTCCTTCCACCAGCTTCTGTTCATGTCCCTGTGTTCTTGATTTCACATTCACACTCAATATATCCTAACAATCTACTTTGTTTATTCCTTTCAGGAACTTGAAGGTCTCCATCATATTGCACCTCTCCTGTATCTATTGAGTACATGTTCAGAGCCATAAGCTACATTAGTCCATGTAGATTCTGCCCTGCTGGCACTGAATCCTTTTGGTTATCCAGTGCTGCACAGATTCTAACCTGTCTTTGTCTTTTCTTGGATGGAAACTCCAGAACTAGGCACAGCATTCCAGATGTGGCTTCACCAGTGAGCTATAGAGAGGCAGTATCACTTATTGCCTCCTGCTGTTGAAGCCCCTTCCAATACACATCAACATTTTGGTTGTCTTGCTGTATGCCTTGTTACATTGACTAGATTGTTTTAGGGAGTTGTTTCTGGATGTGGAGAAGAGGAAAAAAAGTGTCAACATTGGCAAATCGCTAAGAGAGAACACGTTTTTCCTGCACTTTTGCCAGGGCAGAGAGGAAAGAGATGTGCTAGTAATTATTGGAAGAGGAAGAGTCACCCCCTTTGAGAAGGGGGAGGACTTTACCCTGTGTCTAAATCTGGGGGACTGACCCAAGTTGGAAAGAAGAAAAGATTGGAGGCAAGAGAGGCAGCGATGATGGGTACAGGGAGATGAAGAAGATATGTATCCAGTTCAGCTGGGCTGTGCCCCTTACAGGAATTAAGAGAGAGTAAGGCAGTGATGGTAGCCTCTGTTGTGACTATGAAGAAGGAAATGATGCTAGGGTAGAGAGTGGTGAGATGGGGATGTTTTGGTGACAGACATGGCAGGAAGGAAGGGGAGAAGGGAGGTGAGGGGGAATTATGGGGTGGGCACAGAATGTAAAGAAATTGTTAAAGGTGTTAGCAACCTTAGTTAGGTCATGGACCGGTGAATTTACTGTGAATTTGTTAGTTTGAGGATGGGGAAGTAGACTGTGTAAAGTGTTAAGAAGGGAATCAGAGGATATAAGGCTGTTCTGAAAGTTGTATACAAAGTAAATTGATTTGGCCTCCATTTTAGTGCTGGAATTACATAGTTGCTTATATCTCAAGCAGACCTCAGGAGAACCTGAGTCCTTGTGGAGATGCCAATCACAATCATAAGCTCTGAGCAGAGCAATGACCACTGCAGAGATCCAGGGATGGTAGGACCCTCAGACAAGAGACTATCTGAGAGGGGCATGTTTGTTCCATGTTGCTGGGAACTAGGACATGAAAGAGATTAAAGCAACATATATATCCATGGATAATAAGAGTGCTGACCAGTAAGAGGCCTGAAGATTGTCTAGCAGGTAAGAGACGTCAAGAGAGTGAGCAGCCTAGACTAGGTAAACTTTGGAGGTGCTTCACTGTGTCAGATCTTACAGATGCAGTAAACCATGCAATTGTCATTGAAAGCATTAGGTGGGGTGGTCTTTCTGGCCTTTTAGCAACCTAACTGTTTTTTTCTGATTTACACACTGCTTATCAGGACCATTTCAGAACTGCAGCGGAGTAGCTTTTGTTCTTGTTCAGTTCATTAAAGATCAAATGCAACAGCTTAAACCACAGTGCAATATCTTCTAATAAAGATTATTTTAAAAAAACAATTTCTGTGTTGTTATTGTTTTGGAAAATGTGAATATACATATTTTCTGACCTTTATAAAATTGGTGAGATTTCTCAGAAATCCTCGGTTTCTGTTTTGATGCACCTCATATTTTCCTGAGTGAAGCGTCATGTGTGATGACATCATAGGGTGGGCTGGGAGTTTGGCATCTGTCTTACAGTGTGCTTTCCTGCTTTCTGCTGTCTATGTGCTCACTTTGTCTGTCCAGTGCTTTTCTGTTCAATTGAATTGGTGTCCATTTTTGCAAGGTCAAAATACTGTGTCCTGCAGCTAGGTACTTTTGTGTTGTTTCCATTTCTGTGATCTCTGTGTGGTTCTCATCTTTAATTTTGCCATCTGTGTATGCCTGTGTGTAATGCAGGCTCCTGTGTTGTGCAGCTGTTTTCCAGAATGGAGTTACCTTTTTTGGAGTGGGTAGTGGTGGTGTTGGTGTGTGGGATGTATCATATCCGAGTTTTGGTATCTCCACAGTAACCGATAATGAAATGCCACATTGGATTATGATAGTTACCACCCCATGTAAGCAGCAGTAATTTGTACAGCTGTTATTGTTTTTGGGTATCCTCCTTAATAAGAATTCCATGATCAGATGTAGAGATGCAGCAAAATGAAATTCCACTGGCGAAGTGAATGCAAAATGGCCACTTCATGTTGTCACTTTGCTATGTGGAGTGGCCAAAGCAAAAGGCTCACTTCGCCTTTTAATTATTACTTCGCATTGTCATTCCACCTTAACGTGAAATAAGGCAGAGTTACAATAATATTGTCAGCCCCGACACACACAGTCACCAGAATTAATGTGTATCCCCAAAAATGCTACTGTCTTGTGTCCAAAAAACTCCCCAGTGCTGATGAAGTGAAATGATAGCACAACAAGAAATGCAAAGTCTCCCAGAATTAATGGTGCACTCAGTCATGTGTCCTGTGGTCACACACAGTCACCAGAATTAATGTGCATCCCCAAAATGTTACTGTCTTGTGTCCAGAAAATTCTCCAGTGCTGACAAAGTGAAATGATAGCACAACAAGAAATGCAAAGTCTCCCAAAATTAATGGTGCACTCAGTCATGAGTGCAGTGGTCACACACAGTCACCAGAATTAATGTGCATCCCCAAAATGCTACTGTCTTGTGTCCAGAAAATTCTCCATTGCTGATGAAGTGAAATGAGAGAGTAACAAGAAATGCAAAGTCTCCCAGAATTAATGATGTACTCAGTCATGTGTGCAGTGGTCACATACAGTCACCAGAATTAATGTGCATCCCCAAAATGCTACTGTCTTGTGTCAAGAAAATTCCCTCGTGCTGACAAGGTGAAATGAGTGCGTAACAAGAAATGCAAAGTCTCCCAGCATTAATGGTGTACTGCAAAGTGCAAATGCACAGACAGATTAAGATTGCGCTGCACACTCAAGAGATGCAGACACAAAGGCACAACACCTAACCAGTGCTCACAAGTCACAAATCCAAACCTGGAAAATAATACCTTTTGCCAGCTGGGGGGGGGGTAGTGCATGGCAGTAGCAGTCCACTACCAGTAAAGATACCACAAAGCAGTAAAAAAAATTCATTTAGGTGCAGTGGATAGCTGGTTCACACTGTTGCAATTACTCTGTGGCACCATTAAATGTGTCTGATTTAATGGCACTCATCGCACACACACATACACACACACTACAAGTAATGCATAGCAAATTGAAAACCTTTAGTAACATCATCAAATGTTTTAAACAAACTAAAATTATTCACTGCTGCACCACAACAATCAGCAAAAAACTGTCAAGAATTACTGAAAATATTACTGTGTGTACATTAACACAGTTATACAAGAAAATATAACCAAAACAGAAAGACTGCCTTTTTCTTCCAGTTAACCTACATACACCACATACGCCCCTCCCCCGGAGCACACTTCACAGTACACAGACTGACTGTTCTAAATTAGCATTCAAAATCCACACGCAAACAATAAACACTCAATGATATGAGCACAGGAGGGTTTCCTACAATCGATGTACTAAATTTTGAGGAAAAAAATGGCTCAAAAAGGCTTTTTTAGCAGCTTTTAGAGGATTTGAATAGCAGAGCTCTGAGAGGAAACTGTCTCCATCTTCCACTACACATACACTACACAGAACTGAGGCTATGCAGAACAATCTAGAGCCCATGTGGCCTGCAATCCCATGAAGCACTGCAAAATTCACCTTGGAGCTCAATTACAAGGTGAAGTGATGCGAAGTACATTGATTTCAATGTACTTCACCTTAAAATTGGTGGAGAAGTGGTTTGTGGAAGGTAGAATAATGCAAAGTCACTGTTTCAATGGACTTCGCATTCCTCATTATAACGCGAAGTACTCCGCTTCATGTTGCGGGCACTTCGCGGATTCTGTATTACTCCACGAATCACTCCACGGAGCAAATTTTGGCCACTTTGCCCACCACTAATCTGATGGTGCAGTTAATAATCTGTGCAGTTCATCTGCCCTTTTATTTATTTCATTCATGTCACCATGTAGTCTGCTGGATCATTAGTTTGTCATGAATCTCTTCTGCACAACGACGTGATTACAGCATCTTTTTTATTGTTGGGGTTCGGAAGTATGTCAGTGACCAATCCGTTAGAAGTCCAGACCAATTTGATTGATTTCTTTGCCCAATTCATTGATAGGACTGGCATAGTGCAGCAATGACTGGAAGTGTGTCATATTACTGGCATGTCCCTTCCTTACTCGGATGTGAAAAGGGTGGGTGGGGTGGGATATCACTTCCGATGGTAGCACTCACTGTAGACATGTCATGGTCAGATGGTGATTGTCACTGGTTCCATTATGTAAGTAGTGCTACTTTCTATTGCCGTCATTCTTGCACTGTTCCAGCAGTAATACTGAAATGTCAGGCTGTAATGGTGACAGTACTTTGTATTGTGGTGCTCCCTGATTGTGATGTGCCAGTGGGGTGGGTGGTCAGGGGTATCATGTTATCCCTCACTCCAGTGTGCATTCTGAACATGCCACACATAACCAGTACTGGCACTGTGCAGCAATGATTGCTAGTCTGCAGTTGTAGTGCCATTGAGCATTTTGAATATGCCATGCTGGGGGGCATCATATCAGTGGTTAGCCCTCAATCGAATATCAAAACTGCTGCCATTCTTGGATGGTGAGTGGCAGTAGTCCCAGACATGTAAGCCCTACTAATTTGTATTGGTATTATCGGGTATCATTCCTTTGAAATGCAAAGGTTATTACTAAACATTTTTTTTTCTTTTGGGCTATGGTACAAAGTAACTTGGTACTCAGTTTCAAGGCACGGATAGTGCAATTTATTTTTTTTAACATCACTTGTCAATCATTGGTACAGTCCAACAATGACCATAGGTGTGGTGTGGTACTGTCATTGACTATACTGACTCTGCTATGCACCTTAGCCATTATTGTCTATGATCATTCTCCTGCATCCGTACTTCTCATAATTCCCCCAAATCACACTGTTACTTACTGTATGAGTATGTTTATTTACTATTGTTCCAAATTTCTGTGCTTACATGTATTACCATGGGAGTTGCAGAAATTATATCCAGTTTAACATTTTCTACAGAGGATTGCAATGAGTGACCTGACAGTATGATTGCACATTGCATTTAGATATTGCATACTACATTTCTGAGCCAGTGTTTATGACAGGTAAAAAAGGTGCTGTTATTTTTACAGTGTTGCTGTTTTATCTTGAACCACTTCCATACTGAGTTGTTCTCAGCAACCATTGTGATAGCAACCAGCTGCAGTCTGATAACATTTTCCTTCTTTCTATAGAAAAGCACATCTGTTTGACTTGTGCCTTTCTAGATTCTGCTGAGAAGTGCCCTTACACCTATACTGGCATGTTTTTTAATATTTTAATAAACACTGAAGATTACTAGTATCAGTGTGTGCATTTAAAATGTTAACCATTTTTAACTTTTTTGGGGTTTGTCAAAGTATGTAATGCTTTCATTTATAGACAGTACTGTACAGTTACATGAATTTACAGGTAAAGTGCAATTAAATTACAAGCCTATAGACTTCAGTCTGGCTTCTTCTATATAGTTTTATGATCTACAGTGTTGTTTCATATGCCCATGGCATGTGTGTGTTGCACAGTGGTTTCTGCAATTCTAATCATGTTATTGTAAATTTCGTTCTGCTATGGGAATCTGGAAGATAGCTGCAACACCCTGTAAGAATGGCTGCACACCCCATATCACTAATCTTTTTTTTTCAGTATGTGTCATATGTGTTGTATTGTCTGTCTGTTTTTGTGTGTGGAATATGGTTTCTTAACTTTTCTTTAGTTCCCTTTTTTCTCACTCAGGCCCCACCACCACCACCATCACTTCCCAACCATTCAGTACTTCTGGCTACCATGGTACCCAGTAGTCACTGTCTTTCTCAGCCTTCATGCCATCTGCCATTACTAATTCTGGTGGTTCATGTTCATTCAGTATTTATCCATTGGCTGGTTGACTGCCCCTCCCCATGGTGTACTGGAGTGACTATTGCTTACAAATCTCTTGCGGGTATAATGCTGCAGCTTGGTATTAGCATCATGGCAGTGTTTCTTGGCATGACTGCACTTAGCAGCCAACAGCTTGATGCTGGATCAGTACTCTTACATATATGAGCAAAATTTGCTAGGTATATGTTGTAGATCACTACTCTTATAACCTGACTGCAGTTCGTTACATGGCAGTGGCTTATTTGGGATCAATGGCTGCAATCAATTGTCAGCCTATCAGTGCACAGAGATGTCAGTTCCCATTTCCCAAATGGAAAGTCCAACCATCATTTGGTAATGGGATGGAAGAATTCCATTTCTTATTTCTTACACTATTGTTGACATGTTTAGACTGACTTTACCAAAATGCATGTAATGGTTTCTGTATCATATTTCACAACTATGTTTGGTCTCTGTGTTTTGTGACTTGTACTTTGTCCCGTTGCGTGGCCTGTTTTAAATCATTTTATGTATTTCTGTCACTATTCATGCAACTACTGCATTTATACCTTTCAGCTTAGGTGTCTATTTTACAAAGGTTCCAAGTAATAGGTAAGGTAGGACATCACAAACGGTACAAGACATTACTACAGGAACAAAACAGTAAAACATGTACAACAAAAAACCCAGGTTAGATTACTCTTACTATGATGACATGTAGGGTGCAGGTGGCAGAGTTGTTGAGGAAAAGAAGCATGAGGCTAACACTAAAAGTCCAAGGGGTAAAATTGTGGGTACTGTTACACTGTTTCCGAGTGAAGTGGTTCAGTGCTGTACAAAAGAGAGCATTATCATTGCACTTAAATGATGAGGGTATACATAGGCACACTAGTCCCTTATGTGAGGAGAGGGTATGGTGGGAGTTTTGCTGATTAAGGGTGTAAAAGTACATTAGGACCTGATGGGTTACATTCAACATTAATTCAAGCACTGACATAGAAACTGCTTGCCCCATTGGTGGTGGACGCAAGAAATAGGTTAGGATAGGATTTTGTTGAGTCTTGAATATTGTTTGGCCTTGAAATAGTTTTGGACTGACACATGGGACTATGATAAAGGGGCAGGGGAGGTGTCAGCTGGGGGATGGTGAAATATTGGGTTGGTAATTGGACTGAGTAGATGGGCCAGGATGTAATTTTGTACGTGAAGTTACAGTAATCTATGAATCTATGGTAGAATAACAGGGAAAAGGGGTGTGGTGGGGGGCGTATTACATCAAGGAGGGAATATTCTTCACAATGGATGAAGATCTGTGTGTAACATTGAAACTCCAACACCACTGTGCTCCCTTTACCATAGTTCCACACTTGTTTCCCCACCAGCTCCATTTCAGTGTCCTCATTCTGTGTTGGACTCCTATAAGAAACCCACACTGTGACCTTGACACCTTTCTGGTTGCACAGTTGCACACCTATTACATACATCCTGCCTTCCTTGACCTCCTACGTAAAACTATTTTCATTCCACAAAAATATATGTCAACCACTCCCTTTTTCCCCCTTTTCAGTAGCCATACACTTTTGCTTTAAAACATGGATGGCTAGGTTAAAGCCATGGTATTGTGTTTTGCATGTATCTGCAGTGGCATCTCATCACCCAGCATCAATTCCTGCAACTCTGCCCTTTTGTTCCATGGCTGACTGTCAGTCAGTGATGTACTGTGGTCTGCGCCTTCACCCTTCCATTCACGTCACATCCTATTTCAATGTTTCACCAGCCTTGAGGTTTGTCCTGGTCAAAATGAACCACACTTCTGCTGAATTAACACTTCTAAGGCCCCCCTTACCAAGTTTACAATTTCATTTTCTTGGCAAATTTACATAAAGTTATGCTGCAGTAACTGTCAGCCATCCTTACTGATGTGCAACCATTCCTCTACAGGCTGTTCTGTGTTATCACCTTTGTTGCACCCACCACCCCTGAATCAATTCCACATCTAACCACTCCAGTCTGTTAGCTATGTATTTTATGAAGTCATTCAGTGCTTCCTGGCTGTACTCGCTATCGTTACTGTTATGATTTTGGAGACAGCTGTAGCCATTCCCACCAGGCTGCATACTTTCCCACATTCCCAAAAAACTGCCCTGCACATCTTCTGTCCTTCACCCCTCTTGGGCATTTCGGCCAATGTGTAACACAATGTATGCATTTTCCACTGCATTCGTCACACATTTGGTAATATGCAATAATGCTCCACCTGTCATCAAGCCTGACATTCACTCCACCCAAAGGATGCTTCTCCTTGTGTCCCTTCAACACCATCTTACATACCTAAGTATGGAGGCCCCATGAAATATTATCTTCCTGTCTTTATCCATTTCACCCTCTGGCTGCCTGGTAGTTCTCTGCCCCACGGTTTGATCTTCCCCTCATCTTTCCACCTACACCTGCCTCGTTATCCCTGATCCTTACCTGAGCCATGGATGTCCCATTCTGTTTGCCATGTCACCAGTTCCATTTGTGCACACAGTACATAATACCACATTCATGCACTTGAGCTTGTGCTCCACCAACAACATTTATGTGCCTGCCTTTCCCCCACCATTGCCACTGTCTGTCTGTGTCCCTACTGACTACTTTGGTCCTCTTCCCTGTTTCTCCCATCTCCCCACCCCATGTTGCCAGATACAGCAAGAAAGAGCATCAAAACTGGCATGTCAGAGAGTACCTGTACCTCTGTTTGTTTTGGTGTAATGAAATAAAGATGGCAGGGCTAACAATCATGCGTACTCCAGACAGTGGAACACTGTGTTGCCAAATGACAATACAGCAATATTGATTCACTACGTACTGTCATACCATTATGTTCTGTCACCATCTTAACATATGCATGTTATACGTATGCATTAATGTTGACACTAACACTGTGTCTTTTGTAAGCATTTTCTTAGTGTGTGGCTTTCATGTGTACTTGTCTTATTTACTCTACAGTCACCATGAAGCACTGCTGTGCAGTTGGATGCAAAAATGGATGGGGTTACACCCGCTGCTTTTATCAGTTCCCTAAAGATGCAAAGCGATGCAAACAGTGGACTATGGTGGTCAAGCTTTCCGGATGGGAGCCAAATGACCACATGGTACTTTGTGTGAACCACTTCTCAGAGGACACATTTGCCATGTCACAAACCATCTGGACCTCATGGGCTTCAGTCCTGGATAACATAGATTAAAATCTGATGCTTGTCCAAATGTTTATGCCTACAAATCAGAGAAGCCAAAGTGACACAGTACTGCTGTCAAGAAGAGAAAACATATAGAGGTAAATGTCTCTTTTCATGGTGCTATATTATATTTTCACTGTTACTATCAATTTCATGACCCTTATCAATGCCATATATCCACATCTTACTTGACAGGTTCTGAGTCAACTAGGTCTACTGAATGATGCAACAAAGTCAATAACAGCCATTGTTGCCCCAAGTAGTGCAGAATATCTGCCAGGCTCCAATGAGGAACCACACATGGGCACAGAACAGCACCTACCTGACATTACTGAATATGTTGAAGTAATAACACAGCTTGACAGTGAACCACAACATAAGGACATGTCAACCCAGACCGACAAATTTGTGAGTACATTAACTTTGTGGTTTATGAGGTAACCCTATCATTTTCCTATTGTTTTGATTACACTGCATTGCACTGCTAACCATCTCTTTGCAGATCACTGCCACAAAGGGGAGTCAGACATTAAAGTATGTTCCAGTAGGCACTGGAAAGGCTAGGTTTTCAAGAGGGACTCAAACAACCTCAACAGGGATACATCGTGGTATTCAAGTCTGCATAAGCGGATCTCCAATGGTGTCTGTTGGGACTTAATATGAACCTCCGGCAGAGATATAAGATCATTTCAGTGTCACTTCCAATGATGGTGAATCTGAGGATGAGGAAGATGATGACTCCATTTATCAAGATGATGAAGAACATGACCCTGACTGGGAGGTGTCAGATGTTGTTGACTCTCAATCTGGTGATGACTCCATAGATTTCTCAGATGAAGACATTACCAGGTAACTAACTGCCAGCACCACTTTCTGATACCTATGTGATATGTGCTTTGGTTTACATTAGGTTTCTAACATGGGGGTGTGACAACACAGCTACCTTACACATCATTTGGGTGACCCATTTATTTATGCATGTTAACGGAACAGATGTTGTTAGCGGGCAATACAGACAGTCAATGAAATCGCATTGATTTTTGCTTTTTTTGGATACTTCAAAAAATGCAAGACAGCCATGTGTGAGATGATGGAACTTAACTTTACCAAATCCCTACTCATTTCCCTCCTTAATGTGCCACCTTTCCACTTCAGACTGTGCCCCCCTGGTTTCCATTTCACCTTTTCATTTTAGAATACTTCCTGTGCTTCAGCAACATATGCTGGTGAGTACAGTGTTCAGACATGCTGTCAATCCCTGGTCGCACAATGTCTGCTGTTCCTCCTCTATACATGTGCAGTATGACCAGATACAACTCCATAACATAAATCACTGTAGCCTCTGTGCATAGTAATAACACTTATATACACAGCTGAATCACTCATTTGAATCAGGTGCATGAACCAAACTACAGTGTGTGGGTGTACTGTGGACTATTCAACATACATGCCACTAGGGGGGACACTTGGCATGCGGCCTTGCGCTTAACAATGCACATATGGTATTCTTTGATTCCCTGTACCACCACACACTGTTCTGGATTACTGCTTCTATTCAGCATGTAAATTCCTGGAACCATCATGACTCATGTGGCCAGCTATTAATTCATATATCACATGGAAACAGGGCTGGAAGTAATTGTTTGTGAGTTGTTTTGGGAAGGGACAAGTGCTGTAATTATCATCACTTTTCCACATAATTTTTATCTGACCATTTCATTTTTGTTTATGAATGTTACATTCTTCTTTTGAATATGACCTACAACTAACTGTCCACCACCCCCAATCAGTGCCCTGACAGGAGCCCTACAAACCAGCCACAAAAATGTACCTTCAATCCAACCATTGGCCCTGAAAAGGCATTAACATTTGTCCTTAGACCCAGTGAACACAATTACTTGTCCACTACATTATTGTTCAACGGACAAACAGAGAAATTAAGCTACCTGTACCTGTGGAAAATTGGGTATCTGGGACAGGCAGATTGGTTGATATTTATGCACCTGCATGGTACTGACTAAATATGTAATATTTTGAAAGGGATTGAACTGTATGCTGCTGTATGATGTGCATGTTACTCTTTTTTAATCAATTCCAAATCATTTATTTTGGTTAACTGATGTGAACTTCACTTTAAAGTATGGTGGTTCTACTTCTGGGTAGCTTTACTATGTAATCACAGCATGTACTTTCTTTCCAGTTACATAGAATTAGGAATTGTTATCTGTCAAGATGCGCAGAGTACTTCCTTTTCTTTTGACACCATAGTATTTCCCCAGAAATTATTTGTGACTCTCAGTAAGCATTGAAAAACAGTAATCATTGGTGTATTTATTTTCTTTTACTAAAGTATTCCTATGCTTTTCTCTAATGCTCTCTCTCCTGAATAGTTCTGTGCCACTGAGCATGGATACCTCACCACATAGGCAGCATTCTTTCTTAGTCTTCGAAAGTGCATTAGTGATGCTAATGAGAGTATGCCTCACATGTTTTGCAACAGGGACTGTTTATCTAAGGCGACTAGTTTGAGGATTTGCTGTGTTGGATCACGTATGTCCAAATGGACACAAGTTTCTCTGGGAATCACAGCCACGTCTTGGAACTCTTCCTGTGGGCAATCTTCTAATTGCTTCAGGAATTTATTTCAGGAGTGGAAGCTCTGCACAAATTTTAATTTCTTAAGTTACTTAAATATGCCTCAGATATCTATTTGAACCTATAGCCTGATGCAGTCTTCATATCTGGTACCATCAGTACGTAATGTGTGAGAACATCAACAACAGTCACTACTGATGGCAATGAAAGAAATAACTGCAAAACAGGGTGGTGACGCCCGTTGTTGCTCCCTTTGACACACAGCAAAATGTGGGTCTTATTCATCGATGGACTTGACTAAGTCTAAGATCATCAACATGCAACTAATTCAGGTGATTAACATTGTGTTTCTTCATCACATTTTCCAGCCCTTCGGTTTTGTTTCTTAGAGTGATGTTTGCACATGAAAACTGTCCTTGTGCAGTTGACAATATGTACCTTTTATTTCACAGTGACACATTTGTTTTTACGAATAATGTGAAAGCATTCCTTTTCTTTTTCTTCCCACTCCCACCCTGTTTCAGAGCAATGAAGTCTCCTTCTTGAATACTGTGGTGCTGGAGGGGCTTAAGTGCTCCTACATAAGGTGAAGGATGCTGGTGTCCACATCCAAAGCTTGATGACAGACCGCCATGTAGACATCAAGAAATATATGCGAGAGCAAGAGAAGGAAATAACATGCTGGTTCGACATGTGGCACATTGTAAATGGTTAATGGCATTACAAATGTAGTACGAGGTAACGTGCTTTACAACAGTATGTTAACAAATGGCAAGGTATTAACAGATGCACAGGAGGCTAAGGTGCTCATGCCGGCACTGGCCATTACGGATGGGAGAGGTACTGTGTACTGGACAAACTACAAGGGCAAACAGAAATCTTTCTGTATAAGACAGCCAATGAAAGGATGATAAATAAAGATATAGGCAAAATAGACTGGCATAAAGTATGTAAGGGTAAGTGTGGAGAAGAAATTTGGTTAATAATTAAGGAAGTATTGTTAAACACCTGTATTAGACATATGAAGAGAATAAAAAAATATAATAAAAAGGGGTTATAACCAAAATAGATGAATAGGACTATTTTAAAATTGATTAAAAAAAAAGATCATGCATAGAGTATAAAAAAATAAAACAGGTCCTAATTGGAATAAATACAAAACAAATCAGAAATTGTGTAAGAATGCTATAAATAGATAAAAAAAATGGAATTAAGATTAGCACAAACAGGAAGTAAAGGAAATAGTAAACAGTTTTTTGGATATATAAACTCACAAAAAAATGCAACAAGTGGGTTAACTGTAGTTATGGACAAAAATGAAATAATTAGTGAACCAATACAAGTTATGGAGTTGTTTAATAGACAGTTTTGCTCAGTATATATGGATTCAAGTAACAAAGAAGAAGTAATGTCATGCCCCAATGAAGGAAAGATCCCCACTTGTAGTAGGAAAACCATAGTTAGGAAAATCGAACAACTAAAAAAATTGGGGGCACCAGGTCTTGATAGCATTACATTCCAAATGCTATTAATTGCAATAAATACCATATGTGTACCTCTGGAAATACTGTTTAATAAACTGTTGGAAACAGGAGATGTGCCGTCAGAGTGGAGATTGGCAAAAATAATTTCAATACATAAAAAAAAGACCAAAAAATAATGTAAAGAATTATAGGCCAATTAGTTTAACATCAGTTCCTGGTAAAATATTTGAGTCTATTATAAAGGACAAAATAAATGAGTATATTAAATCTCACAACCTGATGGACATTACACAACATGGATTTACAGTAGGATGGTCATGTCTTATGAATTTGATATGTTTTTATGATCCAGTAAGTAAATTTCTGGACAAGGGTATACCTGTGGATATTGTGTTAATGGACTTTTCAAAGGCTTTTGACATGGTACCACACTGGGCAATAAAATATAAACTAAACACATTGAAATTTGATCCATACCTAATATACTGGATTGTAAACTGGTTGGACAACAGGTGGCAGAGAGTATCTGTAAATGGAGTCTTATCTGGGGCTGGGAGAGTGACCAGTGGTGTTCCGCAGGGCTCGGTTTTGGGTCCTGTGATTTTTCAGTTATTTATGGCTGACCTCGGAGTAGGACAAAAAAACAAATTAGCAAAGTACGCAGATGATATCAAGCTGGGAGGACCATGTGAAACTAATAATGATATTGCATCAATTCAACATGACCTGGATCAAATAACTAGTTGGGCATGTGAATGGGGAATGGTATATAACATGTATAAATGTAGTGTGATACATCTGGGGAAAAAATAACAAAAAAATCAATATATACTGAGTAACACATTATTGAACAACTCCACGGGTGATCGAGATTTGGGGGAATATATTGATAACAATCTAGACTTTAGTAAGCAATGTACAACTGTGATCTCAGTGGCAAATAGGACATATGGAGTGATATGTAGGAATATAAAGAGTAGAAGGATGGAGGTTTGATGCCCCTTTATAGGTCATATGTGAGACTTCAATTGGACTTTTGTAGTCAGCTTTCGAGTCCTTACAAAATGAAAGATATTATAAGACTGGAGAAAGTACAGCATAGGATGACCAAGCAAATAAAAGATTTAAAAATATTGACCTATGAAGAGAGAATGAAGACCTTGGGATTTTATAGCCTGGAGGAAGACGAATGTGAGGAGACTTAATTTTATACTTTGATATTATTAAGAGTGATCTACTTAAACAAGAATTGGATATAGAGTTAAAAAACAATTAAGTAAACACAAGAGGTCACTCATTACAAGCAAAGGGAAACAAAGTGAAAACAAATAAACGAAAATATTTTTATACCGAGCGAGTGGTGAATTTATGGAATGGTCTACCAGAAGGTTTGATACAGAGTAAAAATAGAGACACATTTAAAAAAGGTCTTGACAATCTTATGCAAAATGGTACTATATTAAGATACTATTAAGAGAAAAGGAGCAATTATGGGTGAGAGCCTTCGCTAGCTCCTATTGCAATAGTGACACGTGAAAATAGTGACAAAGTACTTCTTCTGATACGTTGTGTAGAAAAAGTGCTTTAAGGAAAACATTAAGAATTATCAGGTGATGCTGATGGGTTGAAAAGGGTGGTGAAAAGGAAGAAGTGCTGCTAGATTACTTTGGTATGGTATTTAACAAAGACAAAGTGGCTATGATGCCTGAAGGGGGTTGGCAGGCCGGTACAAATTTAGAGTGCATGCTACCTGTATTTATCACAAAAAACTTATTGGTGGATTGCTTACATGTGCTGAGTTTGCATAAGCCTCCAGGGTCATATAGCGTTCACCCATGTGTGCTGAAAGTGCTTGAAGTACTCATACCGTGTCCTTTGCCAGACATATTTCATGCCTCACTGGACTCAGCAAGTGCACTTCATGTTTGGCAGATGACTCACATGGTACACCTCCATAACAGTGGCCACAATGATGACACTGGTAACTATAGGCCAGTGAACCAGTCATACATTGTTGGTAAAGTTATGGAGACAATCGTGAAGGATAGGCTGGTGTCTCTTCTACACTGAAATGTGTTGTGGGACAATGAACAGTGTTGGTTTGTCACTTTGTCACTGGAAGATACTGCCAAACCAACCGGGTGGAGTACTATGACTGGATAACAAGACAATTGTACTGTGGTCATGTATTGGATGTCCTGTATGTGCACTGTAGCCATACAACTTGGTCTGTTCAACATGGGATGCTTGCAAGTAAAAAAATGCTATCAAAAAAGGGAATGAGATAGTGGGCTGCAGTCTTAGAAACATAAAAAGTAGAGTTAGTAATATGACTATTCTGCTGTATTCAGGTCTTGTTAGACCATAGTTGGAATACTGCTCTTCAGTTATAACTCCCCATTTAGTTAGAAATAAAAAACTCATCGAAAAAGTCCCGCATAAAGCCAAAAAAAAAGTCCATGCAGTTAAGAACTTGGATTATAAATCAAGATTAAGATCTGTGGGTATCTACTCCATGGAATATAGAAGACTTTGAGGTGATTTATGTTTAACATATAAGGCATTCAATAACACTTCAGATCTAGAAACAATAGGATTAACCAGAAACATATCTACAGCTAATACTAGATCTCATTCCCTGAAACTAAAAGGTACACAAAATAATATACAAAAGAGGAACCAGTGGTACTCTCAGAGAGTTATAAATTCTTGAAATGCACTACCTATCAAACAGCATAGTCACTAGTACATCTATCACTTTGTTTAAGACTAAATTGGACCTATATATGGGAGAAAAAAAATTAATTTCCACCAATAATATTGGTGGTGAGTTCACAAAAGGCAGTTCTGCTCACCGAACTTGCAAACTTCCTATGATCCTATGATCCTATAGAAGGCACCGCTCCATGTGTAAAGTTGGTGTGAGTGCTTAGCAAGTGGGTACAATACTCATACTAATGGTCTATTCAACGTAATGGAAGGGAGTGACACTCCAGTCCATTGTATGAGATTGGAGGGTGAGCAGGTTGAGGAGGGAGATGAACATACAGTTTAGAAGTGAGAGGGTACTTGCCTGGTGCAATGCATTGAAGGAGGAAGTGGTATCCTGTACTACAGTAGTGTTATTGGAAATGTTGTGGGACAGGGAAAAATGGAGTGTTATTGTCTGGTAGTGTGTGGTGAGTGGGTGAGGGCCAGCTCTGGAATAGGGTTGTTAGCTGTACAATTGAGATGAATGGATGTCCCATATGGCCTTTATCTGCTGGCAATGTTCATATACTCATATCTTATTAAATAGTGAATGATGTAACTATAGCAACATGCTAATGTGTGATTCTTACACCACTTATAAGTTCTTTCATTCCAATGCAGGAATTAAAAAAAAAGCTGGAGGCAAAGACAAGATGTAAGGACTGTTCTGTACTATCATCCTAAGCTAAGGAAATTTGCCATCACCTCTATTGGTGTGCCAACACCAATGGAGGCACTGGGGACATGGTCGTAGCAAGGTGGCGCTCAATTCTTGACCATGTTTCAAACATTCATATGTTCAAGAAACTTACTCAGCAACTAGAATCCTCCTGGGTACTGACAAAAAAGATATAACAACAAGGGCAGAATTCCTAGATGGTTCAACCATAAAATTAAATCCAAAATTAAACTTAAAAAAACATAATTTAAAAGATTGAGGAACACCACCATAACAAATATAAGTTCTGCATATCTTAAATATCAAACAGCACTACGTACTCTAAAACATATGATCAGGCAAGCCAAAGCAAAACTCAAATTTAGACTAGCCCATACTGACTCCTATTAATCCTTATATTCCAATTTAAACAATAAAAAAGGAAACACCAGAAAGGTTGTACCCCTAACCTATAATAATGTTACTGTCCATTCTGACACAGATATGGCCAATATATTCAATTCTTATTTTGGTTCAGTGTTATCCCAAAAAGATTCTTATATCCCTCCTAAATGTCAGCCATCCAACTGCTCTCACACCTTCTCCATCTCTGACACTATGATACTTTCTGCCTTGCGAACCTTAAAAAAAAACAACTAGCCCAGGCCCTGACAATATAAACGCAAGATTTCTGATAGAAACGTCTGAATCAATAGTTACTCCCCTCAGAATTATTTTCAATAAATCCCTTGAAAACTCCCAGATCCCCACAGATTGGCTAACAGAAAATGTAACCCCAATATTAAAGAAGGGTAATGAATCCAATGTTCAAAACTCCCATCCCATCAGCCTTACTTCCATCTTATGCAAAACATTGGAAAAATTATTAAAACCTTTATGGAAAAGGAAATGGGAGAACTTCAACTTAATGATAAAACCCAGCATGGTTTTAGAACACGGCACTAATTTACCACAAATCTAATTGCTTTCTATAATAATATCAATCAAGATTTGGACAGTAACACCCCAATGGATGTTGTGCTGTTGGATTACAGAAAGGCCTTTGATAAAGTCCCCCATGGTACACTCATAACCAAGCTTGAATCCCTTGGGTTCTCACCTTGTCTGACAAAGCGGGTAAAACTATGGCTAATGAACAGGACTCAGAGGGTAAGAATCAATAATGCTCTTTCAGACCAATGTCCAGTTACCAGTGGGGTCACCCAGGGCTCTGTCCTGGGGCCTAATCTGTTTAATTTATACAGTAGTGATATGTAGATCACTTCTCACAATTGGTTATCTAAATTTGCGGATGATTCTAAATTAGGCGGGATAGTAGACTCCCCTTATAACCTACACAGTCTTGTCTCTGATCTCAAAAGCATTGAACAATGGGCACTAAGAAACAACAAGGAGTTCAATGTCCAAAAATGCATAATACTTCATTTTGGTTCAAGAAATCCAAAAAACATATACTATATAAACAAAATCCATTAAAAGTTTCCTGCAAGGAAAGAGACCTCAGTGGCTTGGTAAATAACAAATTTTCCTCCCATGACCACTGCTCAAAAATAACCAGAGTAGCTAATTCCCTCCTTAGACAAATTAAATGTACCTTTGTGTCTAGGACTGAGCATTGTCTTATACCCCTGTATAGATCCTATGTCAGACCTTACATGGAATATGGGTCAGCCTTTTGGAACCCTTACCTCAGGGGTGACATAGATCAAATGGAATGTATCCGGAGACGTGCTACAAAAATGATTTCAGAACTTTCTCATAGAAACTACCAGGAGAGAATGCATGCCACAGGCCTACATCTCTTTCAACATAGGAGATGTAGGGGAGACATCCTTTTTATTTATAAGATTCTACAATCTCCTGAACTAATGGAGCAATGTGGTCTCTTTTTTTCTGCTGATAGAAGAGTCCTTAGGCTCCACAACAAACAAATTAAGATCAAAAAGGCGAATACTAACCTTAGACATAATTTTTTCATGCTCCAAGCCTCTAGACTATGGAATTCCTTACCTCATGATTTAATAAGTTACAAAGACTTTAACACATTTAAAAACAATTTAGATATATGGTTTATCTCCCACCCCACTTTTACATATTAGCCCACTCGTATGTGGGGGGAAATCTCGATGGGCCTCGACCTTCTTTTTTCCAACAAAACCTAGTAAACCATGGAGAACTATTCCCTAAATGTGAGCATGGCCCGCAGATGGAAAGAAATTGGATTGAACAAGGTGAAATTTCATTACACGGTGATATTGATGGGTGACTGCGAAAGTAATCTGGGAATGTCACTGCTATGTATTGTGTGTAACAATTGTATGCAAAGGATGCCGACAGAGCACTCACAATATAAGGTTGTATGTGAATGTGGCACGTGGTTGAAATCTGATTCACATACTGCCTGTCATGGGTTGTTCAGGGGGTTCCAGCAATACATGAAATAATTGTGAGTGTGTTTTGCCACACTGTGGCAAGTCATGCCTCAGTCTAGGGAATGGTTCTGTTGTATGTGTTTGTTAGCAATTATGTGGCAAGGCACACTTGCAGTGTCTATGTATTTGTACATATTAGCAATATCTGACACTGGTAAGATAGTATGCCAGTGGTGCATAGGATGAGGACAGCCACAGCCTTGAAAGGATGTTGCCAGGCTTGGTGGGTTTGGTTGGGGTTTGATACTACTTTACGCAAGAGAAGTTTGATAATTGAAATTCTGTGCAAAGGGCTGCTATGGCAATTCTCAGTTACTACCCAAAGGAACCTATGTGGTTCACATGTAGTTCTTCTGTCATCGTGTGTTCCATTTGTATCTACATAGGTAGTCGCCCTCATAAGGAACTCGAGATAATAGCAAATAATAACTTGCTATTGAAGGACATCCCAAACCTATTGCCAGCAAAACAAACATCTGTACTAGAGGCCTTCCACAAGGTTACCATTTTTTCCTCCCCAAGAATGACACACTTATTTTACGAGCGCATGGAGGCAAGGTATGTTAACTGCAGTTCTACTGTCAGTATACTCATACTGGTCATAGCGTGCAAGAGTGAGGAGATGCTGGGTTGCACACAGCTGCCATGGAAACATGGCTGGAACAGAGCCGCTGCAGCATGTTGCAGTTAACTGTGATTAAGCCCTTTTTTAGCAATCTGGGATGCCAGTGGTTACCGGCTGCCCAGTGTGAGTCATGCTCGATGGAGTATGCATACTGTTTACATAAACACTACCTAGAGGGTTTTTTTACCTGTTGGTTGCAGCATCACACTGTGAATTAAGTTGGTATAATACTACAGAGATATCATTAATAACTGCACTTTGCAGAATGTATTTCAATGGGATTATGTGTAGGTTTCAGACTTGAGGGTGTGCAGTCAACAACTCCAAGTAAGCATGTTATCTTCTCAAATGAGATGTTCCACAAATGCTTTTTCACAGTTATCCTCTTTATCTGACAGCAAACTGTGCTGAAATTGCTTCAGTGACACACAGCTAATATGTCAGTCAGCACTTATGGGTAAGTCAAGGTATGACAGGTACTTGATTTCAGCCATTACAGCTGATGTATTAGTGCCACAGTAAAAACAACTGTACAAGGGAATCTTACACTTTGGATTGGCATATATTTTATGACCACTGCAGTGTCGCGACGTTGGCTGCCACACCAGAAGGAAGGATATTCTAACTTTGTTACATGGTGTTCAGTCACATGTATGTCACCCCAGTAAGTAATGTAAACTATGTACATGCCAATGAAGGCACGCCACAAGTACTTCTTGAGTGACTACCAAACAGTGTGGTTCATGATAAACTTAGCTGTAGAGTCAAGCCATACAAAAGCGAAGGTACTGGACTTCAGGAGGGCTGATTTTGTCAAAATGGGAGAGTGCCTCAGAAAAGCACTAGCAAACAGGCAAGAAGGTGGGGTGGAGCAACAATGGGGAAACATCAAAACTGCCATCACAGAGGCAATAAGCCTTTGTGTGACACAAATAAACAAATCAAAACGAAAGAAAAAAACACTATGGCTCTCAAAAGAAGTAGTGGGAAAGGTTAGGGAGAAAAAGATAATATTCAGAAAGTATAAGGAAACACAGAAGGAACAAGACAGAGAACTGTACCAGTTAAAGCAGAAGGAAGCGGGGAAGGCAGTCAGAATAGCAAAGGCCCAAACTGAGAAAAAGATAGCCAACTCGGTTAAGAAGGGGGATAAAACCTTTTATAGGTAAATTAGGGAGCAAAGAAAGACTAAGGCAGAGAGTGACAGTGAAAAAGCAGGGATACTGAATGAATACTTCTGCTCAGTATTCACAATGGAAAAGCAGGCGGAGATACCTAATCCAGTCAATAGAAGCACTCTAGATAGGGGGTTGATGTTTGTCCTTTCACAGAAGAAAGGGTTCTGAAAGAACTCTTAAAACTGGAGGTGGATAAAACAATGGGGCCTGATGGGATTCACCCCAGAATTCTAAAAGTACTAAGGGAAGAACTAGTAACAACACTGACTAAACTTTTTAATAAATCATGGGAGGATGGTGTGGTACCTGAAGACTGGAGGAGGGTTGATGTGATTCCCCTTCACAAAAGTGGGAGTAAGACAGAGGCAGGAAACTACAGACCTGTCAGTTTGACCTCAGGGGTAGGGAAAATGATGGAGTCACTTCTAAAGGAAAGAATTGTTGAGTACCTAGAGGCCAGTGGGGCACAGGACCCAAGGCAGCATGGATTTACAGCAGGAAGGTCATGTCAGACAAATCTAATTGATTTCTTTGACTAGGTGACCAAAGTAGTAGACCAGGGGAGGGGCTGTGGACATCGCCTACCTAGACTTTAGCAAGGCATTTGACACAGTCCTGCACAAAAGATTAATAGACAAATTAGCCAGCCTGGGAGTGGGTCCCAGGGTGGTAGCCTGGGTAAAACACTGGCTTGACAACAGGACACAGAGGGTAATACTAAATAGAGTCCACTGTGAAGAAAGGAGGGGTTACTAGTGGGATCCACAGGATTCATTACTAGGACTGGTCCTTTTTAATGTCTTTATAAGTGACATTGCAGAGGGGACTGGAAGGAAAAGTATGTCTCTTTGCAGATGACACAAAGATCTGCAACAGGGTTGATACACAATGTGGGGTGGAAGGGATGAAAAGGGACTTGGCAAGATTGGAGGAATGGTCAAATGTATGGCAGCTTAGACTCAACGCAAAGAAGTGCAAAGTATTGCACATGGGAAACAAAAACCCAGGGCAAGAGTACACAATGGGGGGTGAGATACTGACAACAACAAAAATGGAAAGGGACCTGGGTGTAGTCATATCAGACAACCTAAAGGTGGGCCAGCAATGTGAGAAGGCAGTAGGAAAGGCTGGAGGATTAATGGGATGCCTAGGGAGAGGCATCTTTCAGAAAAAGAGATGTGCAAGAACAAGGGGGCACAATTTGAAGTTAGAGGGTGATGGCTCAGAGGTGATATGAGGAAGTATTTCTTCACAGAGAGGGTTGTGGATGCATAGAACAGCCTTTCTGAGGAGATCATAGAGTCAAAAACAGTGGGGGAATTCAAGAATGCATGGACCAGACAATAGGCAATTCTAGTGGGGGGTAGGAAGAAGTAGGCTGTTGGTTAACTAGGATCTGCAGCTTATCCATTAGGTAGGGAACGGGGCAGACTAGGTGGGCCAAGCAGTCTTTATCTGCCATAAAATTCCATGTTTCTATGTACCAAAACTGATAGTTTGTTTCAGTGGGGAGACCTCCATATTATAGTCAGTGGCACTTTTTGAACTGTGGAGAGATGATACAGGAGTAAAATGGTAAGAGGCATCTGCACTGTGCAATAGTTCGGTGTCTTTCCTAAAAGGATAGTTCTCTGCAACAACGGGCCAAGTCAGGAGTTTGGATGGGGTGGACTATGGCATCACGCATGGAAGTATCTCTTCACAAAATGGGTGGTGGATGCCTGAAATTAAAATCCACAGTAGGAGATGGGGTGAGGCACAGAATGGGGATAGCAGCATGCATTAGACATTGTTACTGTGACCAATGGAAATAGTAACATGAATGTACAGAGGTAATGCATTGACATGACAGTAAGTACTTCAAAAGTCAATGATGAAATTTATCATTTTTTAACTCTTCTGTTTACATATTGTTAATAGCAACCCTACATTTCAATGAAAATTCAAAAAGAGCGCAAAGAGTCAGGCGTGATGGTCAAACTATGTGGGGAGTGTCGTATCCAAAATCAAGTGCCAGTGCTCCAATCATAAAGGAAATTAAACTACCGATTACAAATGGTAAATATGTTTTGCATAATGTTGGTACTGTTCAATGGTTCCATGTCATAACAGCAATTGTGGAAAGGCGATCGCCGTTATGGCAAGTGTACATTGCTGAAAATCAATTTCAGAGATGCACACTTGCAGCGTGGACAACAACAGCACCCAACACCTGCCGGTCTCATTGTTAATGCGGGGGGCTGTGCCCACCACACCCAACCTGCAGAGCCTTTGCCCCCACACCCCTTTACTTATGGATTCTCAGCTCCAGGGGGGTGCATGTCAGGGGGGTGAAAAACTTAAAAAAATACATGCTGCATGCTGGCAAAAAAAAAACTCACACCGCGCTGGACCCGAACCCTGTACCCTGTGCCTCCCAGCCGACCACCCTCCCCACCACACTAGCGGACCAGCTTGCAGCTGCCCGCCACACCCTCTCCCACATACCATTCCTCCCCTGCCTCTCCCCCCCGCACATGTGTGTGTGTGTGTGTGTGTGCACGTATACTTGCTGCTTCCTGTCGCGGTATTCTCCCACCCCCGTATCCGGTCGCCCCACCGCTTGGTAGCTGTGAACACAGGGGCCATAACTGAGTCACCGATTTTGTTGGTGCCCAATTTCTGTCACCTTATTCACTGGATACCCTGTTCAATGGGGTATATTGGGCTGATGTGTAGGGAGCAGGACAGGGGTAAATCCACAAAGGGGCAGTAAGGACAGGGATGGGCCTAAAAGGGGAAAAGCCATCCAAAAAATACTATGTACTTGTTTCTCCATACTTATCCATGATGGTTCTAGTTGCACAAACTATGAAGTGGTACTTTACAACACTTTTGGTGTATTAAACCAATTGTTGTTATTGCTGCTTTTGACACAGGAGGATGTGACAGACAGGATGACGGCATTAAAAAAAACAGTGGTAACTGGAGAGAGTAGCAGCCAGTGACAACTTTTACTGTGAGTGGTCTCAACGCACATTAGGTGGTAATAACTACTGCGGTGAAATGACATGTTATGGTGGTACCAGAAGTTAAATGGTACATGTCTTTCTTTCAACACAGAATATGTCACTGAATTAAAGGATGAGGTGTTCAAGCTATGGGACAAATACCCCACTTATAAGATTCCTAAGGAAAATGCAAGTAAGAGGACTGTGCCACTGCCCATCACTGCCAAATTTGAGAAGACAAGATGCAGCTAGTATCTGAGCACAAAAGCAGGTTAAACAAGGCCAGCAATTGAAGCACCACCTGCAACTTTATGATTATAAATTACTTTCTAAGGTTTGAGTTGACTGATGTTATATAGAAGTAGCAGGACACATACTGTCATCAGTTTGCCTGACCATAGTTCTGATCCTCTATTGTAATGAACAGTGCCAATTGGGGGAAGTATCACTGTAATTAGAACTGCAGCTATTTCACTTAGGCATGGTCTCCTATAAAGCGTCAATATATAGTCCGATGTCATAACGGAAAAGTACACATGAAAATGTAATGATCACAAGTGGTATTTTGAATGGTTTCACAATTGTTTTACAACATCACAGAATCAGACTCACAGAAATTTGACATCAGAAAAGCACCACACGAGCACATCTAGTCTGCCCTTATATCCCCCCCCCTCCTTTTACTGGCTCACAAATTTCCCCCCTCCTCCCAGCCCCATATGCCTATCCCACTACCTCTTGAATTCACCCACTGTTTCAGATACACCAAGTCCTCCGGTAGCCTGTTCCAGGCCTCCACCACCCTGTCTATGAAGAACTCCCCCCTCACATTGTCTCTGTATTTCCCTCCTTCCAATCTGAGGCTATGCCCCCTTGTTATAGCTCCCTCCTTCCTTTTGAACACATTCTCCTCCTTCACCTTATTGATCCCCTTCATATACTTTAAAGTTTCAATCATGTCCCCCTCTCGCTTCTAGTCTCTAGTGGGTATAGATTCATCTCCTTCCACCTCAGTTCATATGTTTTTCCCCCGCATCCCATGCACTATCTTGGTTACTCTTCTCTGAACCCTCTCCATTCCCTCAATGTTTCTACATAGGTGCGGTCTCCAGAACTGCACCCCATTCTTGAGGTGCGGCCTCACCATTGTTTTGTACAGTGCCATTAGCACCTCCCTCCTTCTGCTAGTTATGCCACTTACAACGCAGGCCAACATATCATTTGCCTTTCCCACCACCTTGCTGCACTGGTCCCCACATTAAGATTGCTAGATACAATAATCCCCAGATCCCTCTCTTGCTCTGTTTCCTTGATTTCCTCCCCCCGAGGGTATAAGCTGCTCTAATGTTTTGCTGCCCCAGGTGCATCACCGCACACTTTCTCACAGTGAATTTTAGTTGACAGGTTTCTGACCACCTCTCTAGTTTCTTCAGGTCTTGCCTCATGGCCTCCATTCCACCTTGGGTGTCCACCCTATTACATATTTTCATATTGTTCGTGAATAGGCACACCCTACCCTCTAGTCCTGCCACCAAATCACTGATATAAATGAAAAGTGGGGGTCCCAGTACTGACCCCTGAGGCACCCCACTCATCACCCCCCCTTACCCTGGAATGTACCCCATTTACCACCACTGTTTGGCTCCTTCCCGTCAACCAGTTTTCCATCCACCTAGTTACCTTCTGGCCCACCCCTAAGCTCTCTACCTTATTTACTAGCCTTCTGTGTGGGACATTGTTGAAGGCCTTACTGAAGTCCAGATAGGCCAAGTCCACTGCCCCTCCCTGGTCCACTACCTGGTCACCCAATCAAAAAACCCTATCAGGTTGATGTGACATGACTTCCTGTTCATGACGCCATGCTGTCTTTCATCCTGCATGCCACTGGCCACTGGGTAGTCTACCACCCTTTCTTTTGTTCTGCCCACCTATACCACACCTGTTGACCCATAACAGGTGACCATGGCATTGTAAGGCAGCATCGCAAACTACATTGCTATGGTATTTATGCTCCTCCATATGCAGGCCAGCATTCTGTTTGCCTTCACCACTGCCTTGCAGAGGTGATAACACAGATTGACAGTTCTGGTTGTTATGATCATCACGTCCTTCTCATGCTCACTTTACTTTGTTTCCTCAACCGTGAAGCTGAGTACCTCTTTCTGATTTCTCATTACCAAGTGTAGTAAAGCACATAACTTGGCTTTCAACCTCTGCTGACATGTTTGTAGCAAAATCTCCATTTTCTTCATTTCCTGCCTCATGCCCTCCACCCCTTTGTGGTGGTTACCCACTTGCAGACCTTACTATCATCTTCGAAAATACATGTATGATCATCTGGACAGTTTTCAACATCGCAGATGTACACTTTGAAGAACACATGCCTGAGAACTGACCATTGGTGCAGTACCCTCTGCCCCCCCCTCCCCAGAGTGCTCAGCCTTCAGCACCCAGCACCCCTAGATTGCAACTGTCCCAACCACCTCCCCTCTCGCATCCAATTAGTCCTAAGCACTACCTACCAGACCCTCCCCAGTCTAGTCCTATGCCCTTGTAAAGCTGCACCCCATCTTACATGAAATCCCCTCTCCTGTACTGAGTTCAATTTTGACAACACCTTTTCCATGAAGTAGTGCCTGTTCATTTCTCTCCTAAATCTACCACCTTCAAATTTTATCACATGCCCTCTTGTGTCCCTTCCTTTCCTCAGCTAAAAAAACCCTTGGGTACCAGAATTGCTTATCGCCTTCATATACTCAAGCGCTTCAATCATATCCCCCCAATCCCTCCTCTCCTCCAGGCTGAACAAACTAACTTCCCATAGCCTTTCCTCATACAATGTGACCTCCATCCCCCCTATCATTTTCATCTTCATACTCTGCCCCTCTCAAGCAGCCTAATATCCTTTTTATAATACAGATGCCAGTACTGCATGCAGTACTCAAAGTGTGCTCTAACCATGGACCTGTTGACATGTGGGGTTACCTCCCTATGCCTGGATGATAACCCCTTTGCAATACACCCCAGCATTCTGTTTGCTTTTGCTGTAGCTTTCCTACATTGCACAAAGTTGCCCCACATTACCAACACCCCTTAGTCCTTCTCTTCCTTGATGATCCACATCCTTCCACCCCACCCCAACCAATACTCACTCCTATGGCTCCTGGAACTGAAGTGCACAACCTTAGACTGAACAGACTGATCTTGCTCTTCACTCAGTGTGACATATCCCATCGGAATAGCCCAAACAACACCCTACCAAGCACACAGCCTTATGACACTCAACTCGTCACCGGCCTAGGTGTTGCAAGTTCCCACTCACCCACCACCCATTGTGGCATTCCCTTCAGCCAGTTCTGTATCTGTCTTTGCACCCACCCACACAGATTTCAGCTGACACCATAACCTCCTATGAGGCACTGAATTTAAGGCCTTGCTGAAGTCAAAATATAGGGCGTCCACTGCTTGTCCCTTATCCAGCTCTCTCGTTACACAATCATAGTATTGTATTATGTAGATCTGAAAAGATTTCACCTCAGTGAACCCATGTTGCTGCTCATCTGGCACACCATTTAACTCTAGAAACAATACCAGTCTCTCCTTCAGTATCATCTCCATAAGTTTACCCACTATGAGGGTGAGATTGACAGGTCTGTAGCTGCCAGGCTCATCTTTTGCACCACTGTTATGTACAGGCACCACATTGGCCATCCTGCAGTCCTGTGGTATGCAAACCATGTCCAGGGAGGTGTTGAACATGTCCTCCAGCAGCTTTGCTAACACTTTTAGCATCTCCATCAAGACTCTGTGGTGGAAGCCATCATAACCTGGTGCTTTATCCAACCTTAACGCTGGCAAACCCTGTCCAAACATACTTTCCTTGATCCTACCACCCATCATCCCATCCGCCTCCTCGACCCTATTTTCCCCGTCCACTGAGGTAGCGTTCCCCCATCATCCTGCGTGAACACAGAGCTGAAATATTCATTTAGTGCTTCTGCTTTTTCCGCTCTGTTTTCCATCCACCCTGCCCCCAACACTCTTGATTCACACAAGTTTGTCCTTGCATTTCCATTTGTCACTGATGTTTATAAAGAAGTCCTTTCTTACAACTTCTATACCTTCAGTGAGCCTCACCTCCCTTGAAGCCTTGGCTTCTCTAATCATCTTGGTTACCTCAATGGCCCACTTCTCATATTCTTCTCTGTATTCCCCCCTCCCTGTCCTCTTGAATCTCCTATACACTGCTCTTTTTGCTCTAACCCCATCCAGTACATCACCATTTAGCCAATATTGCTTCTTGACTCTGCTCTTCTTGCTTTGTGTCCTGGCGCATGTCTCTTTGTGGCCTCTGTTAGCCAGTTTAATGACATTCCACTTTTGGTGAGCATCCATACTTGGACAAATCCCCTGTAGTCACCCCTTCAGTATTTCCACCTTCCTCCCAAAGTCCACCCGGCTGAGGCCCACCACTCTTTTTTCAGAGCCTACAGACTCTTTACTCAATGCAAGTCCATATCACACAGTATGATGGCCACTACAAGATAGTGGGCCCTCCACCCTTAGTTCTCCCAACGCCTCCCTGTTGGATAGTACCAGGTCCAGTGTGTTACTTTCCAGCATTGTCTTCCTAACAAGATGTATCAAGAATCTTTCCTGGAATGCATCCAGGAATAACTGCATCCTGGCACTGGTAGTAGCTGGTGTACCAGTAGCCTGTGGCAATGGCAACCACGGTTAAGCACTTTCAAAAAGGGCAACTCAATCATGGTGCCTGTGCACAGGGCTACCAGGCAGGGAGGATTACCGGATGGGGGGGGTCCATGAATATAGTGACAGGATGTCACTATATGTACATGCGTGGGGTGGGGAGTGAGCATTCCTTGCTACAGGTGGAAGGGGAGGGAGGGTTTGTGTAGTGTGGTGGTTGGCTGCAGAGTTGACCATGTGGCATAGTGGGTGGGTAGGTGGCAGGCTAGGGTTCTGAGGATACCAGGTTTGGTCCTAGATGTGGTCACTTTTTTGTGTGCCATTCTGGAATTTTTTTGTTTGTTTTGCACCCCCCCAACATGCACCCCCCTGGAGTTGAGAATCCTTAAGTAGGGAGTGGGGGTGAAGGCCCCCCATGGGGAGATGGTGCAGGGGCATAATAAAAACAAATTAAGTCTCTGGTGCCCTTTTGCTTTGCAGTGGTAGTGCACATTGCCGAATTGATTTTCGTGAGGTACACTTGCCTAATGGTGATTGCCTTTCTGCGATCGCCATTATCACATGGAACTGGTGTACCCCAATCAACACCAGGCAGATTGAAGTCTCCAATGACCAACGTGCTCCCCTTTCTAAACAATCAACTAACTAGATAAGCTACCTCCATATCCAACTCTTTATACTGGGTTGGTGGTCTATACTCCACTCCCAGCATCAGCTTACTACCCCTTGAGTGCAGGAGCTGTATTTGTAGCGCCTCTGTCCACCAAATTCTTATGGACCCACTCCCTCCACTCCCTCAATGAAAACATCCTGCTGCATGACCTCCTTACCTACTGAATGGCAACTAGTTCTTAGTGCCTTGGAAGTCGACCTTGCCCTATCCCACTTCCTACACATCTTTAATTGTAACTGGGATTGGAACGCACCCCTTAAAAAAGTCAGGGTAAAATGCCACCACCAACCCTGGATCACCTCAAGCCTGATTGCCATGTGTCATGCCAGGGACAAGGCCTGGAGACTCTACAAAGTATCCTGTGACCCAAATGACTGCCTGACATATAAACAACTCGGGAACAGGGGCACCAAGGTGATTCTCTTATAAAAGACCCCCTATTTCAAATTCCAACTTGAGCAGAGCAAAAGCTCCACAGCCTCTTTCTGGAAGGTGATCCACACCCTCCTAGATCCACCTCCCCGTCAAGCGTGTCCATCAACTATGTATCACCTTAAAATTGATGGCTCCCCTGTATCTGATTCAGCCACTGTAGCTGACGTGTTTAACAATTTCTTTATCTCCTGTGCCCTGCCCAAACCCCCTCCACCTGAGTTTTCCTCCAGCCCTCCTCCACCTGACTCTCCTCCCTGCCAACCTGCATCCCCCCTCGCCACCTCCCCCTCTCCAGCTTTCTCTTCCACCATTTCACTCTGTGCTCAAGTACCTCAACCCCTCACTACTGGTTTGGCTCCCTTCCCCATATCTCTCATCCCACCTAATCCAACATCATATTCCCTTCATCACTGAAACTTGCATACCTTCTCCATCCCTTGCCCACACTCCTCAGCTGGCCAGTCTGTATTTTCTTACTGTTTCTCTCTCCTCTGAAATAATCTACCCTCTGACCTTCATTTTGCTTCCCCCTTTTTGCACGGAAGAAAATTACTCATACACCTCCCATCTTCCCAGTGCCTCCAGTGCTCTTTACCCCACCACCCTCCAGGTCGTCTCTGTTACCTACTCTGGATTTCCACTGGCTTAAACAGGCTGCATTGGTACCCGTCTGAATCTTAAATCTCAGCTCCTGTTTTTGGCCCAGTTCCCTCAAAACAGAATAGTGAAGTGTCTCAAAGTAGGCAATACTGTCAGCCACGCTGTTGTTTTCCTTGCCTTGTAAAAAATGTTCCTTTTTGATATTAATTGTGCATAGTCCGTACTTTACCTCTGTATATTGTACCTAGCTGTAAACATTATGTAAATTACTTTTTGTGTAACTAATGTTTTTCTAACACAATTGTTATTTTGCACCTGGGTCAGACATATAAATGAGCTTTGTCTCAGTGTGCCTTTCCCGGTCACCAAATTTAAATAAATAAATAAATAAATGTTATGAATTACTGTCTATGCTACCCTTTGTATCATAAGTACTTTTTTACTATGAGTCAAACTTGAATATTAAAAAGAAAATTAATAACAGAGCTTATTGAGATACAATGCGTTCTGTAACAGAAGAACTACCTCTGTACAGTGAGGTATGCATTCCTATGTATACCAACATTCATCATTAAGAGCCTTTTTGTTAAGAATCACGTTACCAAGGCAACCACAGCAGAGAAGTTCCAATGGTTTATTACACATCACATGTTGTTCAGCTCAAACATGAATATTTTTTATTGCTATTACAATAGAACTACAACTCCAAGAACAGGTGGTGATGCTAATATCTGTTTCTTCTAACTGAAAACTATATCCCTGTTCATCAATTGGTGCTGGACATGGAGGTTTACAACCTGTGGAAACAACATAAGTAAACATCAGTACACTTACATCAATTAACTGCTGTTACACATTGCAAAATAACCACAATGATGAACAGGAATAAAAACTTTGAAATCACTGACAGGTAGAAATGTACAATGCATGTGGTGGTGAGTGTGAGCCTTGGTGTTACTGACCACAGCACTGTGGTCTTCTGAGTCAGACCAGGATATGAGGCTAGTCACAACACCAGGAAGTTCCAATACTTGAGGCAGGCAGATTTCTCACAGATGGTGGAGATTTTCAGGTAGGAAGTGAGGGGGTGGGACTGGATGGAGGTCAGGGTGTTGGCTCTCTGGAAACAGATCAATGGGGGGGTTCCTTGAAGCAAAACAGGGATGTGTAAGGAGGGAGATGAAGAGCAGAAGAAGGAGAGTGGTGGGTGGGTGAGCATGTGCTATGTGAAGTTATAACATGCCTTTGCTGCTGTGTTCCACAGAACATTGGTTAATTACTTCTGTAGTCAAGGGGTGGAGCAGAAAACTTGCAACTTGGGTGGATAGTTGAGTGACAGATTGAAGACAAAGGGTGCTGCTCACTGTGGTACAGTCTGTAGAGATGGGTTACAAGTGGGGCACAAACATTGTATCGACTGGGGACAATTCTGTGTAACATCTATGTCTGCAACATTCCAGAGTGGCTTCAGGTGAGGGTCTGCCTTTTTTCTTTTTTTTTAATGACACAAAAGTGACAATCATGGTGAACAGTAAGGGGTGATGAATAATGGCGTAGAGTTAGTGGAGGAGTGTTCTTAACCATAGCAGCTGACAAACAATGCCCGGACATTCACAGTGATGCACTTTGGGAAGATATATGCAAGTACCACATACACACAGATGGGGGGTGGGGGGGAGCTGGGAGCGAATGTCTACAACCATGCAGGAGAACCATCACATACTTATAAGCAATGAAGGTCTTATATGGGGGACACAGTGCAGTAAGACTGAGAGGAAACGTAACAGGCTGGTGGCATGCATAGGTTATGGGATAACCTATGATTCCATGTTGAGGCCATCCCTCAGGGCATTCCGAAGTGAATCAAAAAAAAGTCCAGGAGGGTTGTATCTTTCAGGAAAGGTGGTATACAAGAACAACTGTTAACTATTTGAGGATAGAAGAGGTAAGGCTAAAGTGAGAGGAGGCTAAATATTCTTTCAGAGATGGTGGTGTATGCTTGGAACATCCTTCATGATTAAGTGTTGCTATACAAAACAGTGGGTGAATGTCACAATGAATTGGAAAGCCATAAGGCAATCATGTTGGGTAGTCGGGTGAACTAACCCTACAATTTACTAAGATCTGCATCATATCCAATACGATGGGACATGGACGTGGTGTGTGGTCTGACTGATCTTTATGAAATATGCCGTCAATGTCTCCATATTTAAAAGGTTCGCCATAGGCTCATGCTGTGTTGTGTGGTAGTGTTGACACATGAACCAAAAACATTATATTTTGAAACAAGTGTAGAAAATGATGAATACATACGGGTGAGCTTCCTAGAAACCTTTGTATGTTTCCGAAGGGAACTTGGCCCTGATGGCACACATAGCACATGATGGCAACACCATACAATTGCATCTCCCAAGCCTTTGCCACACCCAGTATATGAACTTCCTATATGCCATGTAGTGTAGCAACCTATGTGGGAATTGAAAATCTACATGTAAGATTCACATTGAGATGTATTTCTTCAGCGTCTGAAATTCAATTGCATAGAAAACATTTAAAAAAAAAAATGATGGGGTGCATAGCGGCCACCAAAGCAACAGTGGAGGTGTGTATGCCATTGCACAATACACTTCTGAGGTCACAATTAAAATACTGTGGTCCCTTCTTCATGCCGCATCTTGCAGCCGACATTGACAAGCTGGAGGGGATCCAGAGAAGAAGGACCAAGATGGTACAAGCATGGCAAAAATAAAAAAGAAATATGATAAAGTAAGAACCTCAATATGTTGTCACTGGAGCAAAGGGTATAGGGGCACGTGCTAGAATCATTCCAGTACATTAAGGGCATAAAGAAATTGCATGGTGGAGGCATCTTCAGATATAACAGATGTACTGAACATGGGTGCATACCATGACATTAGAAGGTGGAAGGCAAAGGGAAATGTGATAAAGTTTCTCTTCTCAGCTAGGGTGACAGACACAAGCAATAAAGTGGCAGAGGAGGTGATTAGGTTCAAACAAAGTGGTGGGTTTTACACATGCGATGGTCATGAAGAAAGATGAAATTGCTGGTTGGAAGGAGGGGGGAAGTCATCAACTATGTATGACCAATGGAAACAATGTAGTGTACACCTTTGTGCAGAGTGGATGTGCATAGCGGTGATTATCTGGTGACAATCTGAATTTATCTATATACAGTGGTTTTGTACAGGTGAGATGAATAGTAAGCAACATGTAAGCAAATGTAATTGCCATTACTAATACATGTATAGCTGTTAATTTAACATTGTAAAATGTGAAAAGGATTTTCTGCAGTATGATTTGTTGTTAGGCATGCCTTATAAGTGTGTAATGCACAGCTAACTCAACAAAACACATTTAGAGTACACAGACCCAATTTAAATCACAGCAGTCCAGTGTGGGGATGTGTATTACACATAGCTGTAATGCATGGCTGTGGGACTGGATGCAGTTTTCCTGTGGCTTCGTGCCTCAGCATAACTTCTAGTCATGCGTTATAACTGTGCAACACACACTCAGTCATGTATTAGTGCTTACATACTGTGTAGTCAACTATGCACCGCAACTGTGTTGCATACCTGACCAATTATCACTGTATGCGAGGTAATGACCAAAGATGCAGAGTTACAGCATAATCATAACCACAGACATATGTTACTTGAAAAGTAGATCATTCTTTTTTTTTTGTGGTGTTGAAAACCTGTTTTATTGCAGTATGTGATCATTGAGCTTTTAAAATATAACAATGGATGAAACAGATGCCATAAACAGTTGTAACAGAAAGTGGTTGTACCTCAAAAGAGTATAATGTACAACAGAGGACTCTGGAACAGTGGGTGGATGCCTGGCAGCTGAATTTTGAGCACAAAGAAGTGTGCAGTGATGCACATGTGCAGCAGGAACCCACATTTAGATTACACAATTTGGGGGGGGAAGCAGTACACCAGAGCCATGGGGAGGGCATATGGAATGCTGGCAAATATACACAAGCAAATAACAAGCAGGAGAAAGGAGGTCCTGACACCCCTGTACTAAGTCTTAGTGAGGCCGCACCTTGAGCACGGTGTCCAATTCCGAAAGCCTTACCTTCAGAAGGACATAGAGTTGATGGAAAGGGTTCAAAGGAGAGTGACCGAGATGGTGCTGGGGATGGATGGCATGCCCTACGAACAGAGGTGTAGGGAACTGAGGCTCTACACACTGGAGACTAGAAGGGAGAGGGGGGACATGATAGAGACCTTCAAGTATGTCAAAGGGATCCATGAAGTGGAGGCGGGGCATTTATTTCACAGGAAGGTAAGCTCCATAATGTATGAGCAAAGTCTGAGACTACACAGAGGGAACTTTAGGGGTAACATGAGGGGATGGTTCTTCACTGAGAGGGTGATGGAATCCTGGAACAGACTGCCAGAGGAGGTGGTAGGGTCCGAGGCTGTGTGTGGTTTCAAGAGAGCATGGGACAAGCACATGTGATTATGGAGAAGAGCCACAAGAGAGGGGAGGGTGGACTAAGGGGGGGGTGAGGGGCAGACTTAATGGTCCAGAGGGTCCTTTTCTGCTGCCAGTTTCCATGATTCTATGAATGTCATGTGATGACAATGGACATTTGTTACAACACTATGTTGCTATCAGTACAGGTGTATAAAATGGAAAGCAATCGAAAACAATATAAATCAGAACTCATTTGCAAACCTTTGAAAAAATGTATGACAAAATAACAATGCTATACTTCAACTACAATTGAATACAGTTGAAATTAACTTATTCGCGTACTCATTATCCCCAACAGGGCCGTCAACTTTAGTATATTCATATAGTGATGACTGGAGAGTGTCTTCATCAAGGCAGCAACTCTGAAATTCCTGGATGTCAGTGAGGCATCATATATCTTCAGATTCCTCAAATTTGGGTGAGACTGCAGAGTAGTACCAGCAGCACCTGTTCTTTACTGCGGTGGGCATAACCTGTCATTTCCCACAGCTGCACCTGAAACAAAAAAATGAAAAATAAAATGAAAATTGAAAAATGAGCATTAAATCCTACTGGACCTTTACTATTTAAAAAAAACAGTCAGTGGCTAGATGCCATGACAGTGCTGTACACAAACACAGTACGATTCTTGTAGATGAATGACTATGATATGACTGACATTAGGAGTAGGTCACTGTGTGAAACTGCAAGAAGATGCAGTCTCTAAACTTAACAACTGTCTATCTGAGATCAGTGATTGGATGAGTGCCAGCTGGCTAAGGTTAAACCCGGATAAGACTGAGGTGTTGGTGGTGGACCCAGGTCGTCGTGAGGTGGGTTGTAGGGCTGGTCTTCCCTCGGGCATATGGATCGATGGGGCCCAGCTCTTGACCTCAGACCGGGTGCGTAACCTGGGCATTATTATTGACGACAGTTTGACGCTGAAATTCCAGGTGTCATCTGCCATCAAACTCTTTTTACCATCTGAGGAATATCGCCGGGTGAAACACCTTGTTCCTCCGGCTGACCTCCTATTATTGTCCATGCCTTTGTTACTTCTCGCCTTGACTACCGTAATGCTCCTGTACCTAGGGGATGCCGGGGTTGATATCCGCTGGCTTGCAGCTGGTGCAGAACGCTGCAGCCAGGCTTTTGATGGGGACATCGATGAGGAATCATATTACGCCTTCAAAGTGCGTAGAATTGCACTGGCTGCCGGTTCAGTGGCGGATCACCTTTAAGGTCGGTTTACTGACCTATAAAGCTCTACATGAACAGGGACCACGATATCTGCAAGATCTGCTTGTTCCCTACCGTCCTCCCCGCCACTTCGATCCACTGATTAGGGATTGCTAGAGGTTCCCAGGGTTCATGAAAACATCTGGGGCACGAGCGCTTCTTTATGCTGCCCCTACCTGTGGAATTTCTACCTCGTCGGATACGAAGCTGCCTGACCGCTGAAAGCTTTAAATCAGAGCTGAAAACCTATTTATTTCAAAAGGCTTATGGGGAGTAGCTACTGCACTGAATTGAAATTGAAATTATATTTTATTGTTGTTTGTTACGCTATATGTATGTTTTATATGTATTTAATTATTGTACAGCGCTTTGATTTCTAAAAGCGCTTAAAAATAAACTTTTACTTACTTACTTACGTATTGTGTGTGAGTAAAGTTTGTTCATCATGTACTAAAATGCAGAAGGCTTCACATTGCATACTTCAAGGCTGGTTGTGTGGAAAGTTCAAGTTTGTTGGTGCATGGACAAACAATGACAGCTTGCTTGGTGGAGGAACCACTAACAAGTAATGACCACTGCACATTGTGGTTATCAATCAATGTGGTCAGGGAAGTTGTCCCTATAAAATCTAATGGCATGGATTTCAAAAGGGTGAACTTTGACAGTATGGGTAACACATTGTAAAGTCACATGGCTAGCATCATCCCATGGACAGTCATCAAGTTAGTAGCTGCCAAAGCCATTGAAACATTTCTCAACTGACACAGCTATAAATCCAGAACAAATAAACCAAGTTAGTTGAGTAGGGAGGTAGTGGAGAAGGTATGGGAAAACAGGAATACATTTTGGGCCAAAAAGAGATCCAACAGATCAGAAAACAAACAAAAACATGTGAATAAATACATGGAAGTGAGCAGAACAGTAAGGGCAACTAAGGTGCCTAGGGTATTGTTTGGAGGTCTAAACCTCACTTTCAGGTTCTTGACAATATTGGGAATGCAAGTAATCACAGACACATTGCATTAGAGTAATAAACAAGTTTATTACTACGAAAAGGATAAATCCTAGTTGCCCTAAGCAGTTCTTATCAATATAAACCAGGAGCCAGTGCTACGTGTTCCCTATACCTTGAGGTTTCTATATGTCTCTTGGGGTCTCTCCTGAGGTCTCCGAGGTATAAGACTAGTGTATTACATTATATACCTATGATAATTACTATGGTTACTGTAAGATAGAAACATTATTAGTTACAAAGATGAGCCCTATTGGCTAAATTAGAGGTGGCTCCACGGTCCAAGATAACATTATACAATTCTGTATAGTCATCAGTTTATGAACAAAAGAGTTCTTATACAGAGTCTTACATAACTCAGTGTAGTGGTACAAATCACTAAAAGGTGGCAATGCCGACTTACATATCATAATTATTCCAAGGACACAGATGTCTTGGCATCTTACAAGTAAGAAATACACAAAAAATACATAGAAGAATATATGTATTAGCAAGCAAAGTGTAATACAACAATATGCATTTATATCCTGACATCTACTCTTGTACGGTAGATGCCCTTAGCCCTTTATGTTAGTATATAACATATGCTTAAGTGCTTGCTGTCTACGGTGTACCTCTGAGGGTACCAATTAGGGTGCAGGGACCTAGTGTAACATTCCCCCCTTGTTGCCTTCAAGGCAAGACAGGAAAATGTCTAGGGAAAGGCCAGAGAGCAGTGATCATTTACAAACCCGACGCGTGAGCTTTGTAAAGGAACTCAAGCTGCTCACGGTGTTGGCGCAGTGTGCACCGTAGGCAGGAGAGCATAATAATCAAAATAAATATTAAAAATGCCTGTATAATAACAAAACCTTTAAATGTAATCTCTAACCAGGTGTTAGTCAATGCATCATTCATGTCACCATCATTAATCAATGAGAGGATAGCTTCATTGGCTTTGGTCATATTATTGCTGATGTGGATGAGGTGTGTGTCTTTCCTGTCTAGAAGTGATTTTAATGTAAGTGTGAGTGGATCTATGTGTACATTAAAATATGGTAAGTATTCCGACAGTGTGAGCAGATAATTGGTGTTACCATCAATGGTGTCTGTATCCAGGAGGGGAATGGGGGTTATGATGGTATGTCCAATGACAGTCTTCTGGTGGGGGACAAAACAGAAATTGGGGTAATCAAAAACACATGTAACAGATCCATAAGTATAGGATTTGTAATTAGTTACCATGCAGTACTCACCATTGGAATTATACTGAGAATGAACAGTAGGAAGTCTCCACTTTTGCATCTGGACAGGGCAGGTGTAGGTCATCTTCAAAATCCGTGTTGACAGGCAATGAACCTCCTAACAATATGATTGGTAGAGCTTATCCGGAGCCAGAGTTGAGTTGAAGGAGTCAGTGCCATTCGTCGTGATGTCGTCATCAATGGTGAAAGTCCAATCAATGCTATCTGGAGAATACCCACATAACATCAAATACATCACATCCGCACAAGTAAATGTATTGCTTTTTCGCACCACAGTCCGTATGCGGAGCCACCCAGGCGTCCAGAAAAGGATTTCAGCTGGTTTGCATGTAACCAGTAGAGGCTGTAGATCGAGGCGTTCTCTGTCTTCATCCAGATGCCCAATGGAATGGACCAGTGCAAGCTTGTTGAACAAAGCTGTAGTGGGATCAAAACGTGGTAAAGAGACAGTAAAAGAAACAAACATGGTATCAGTGATGGAACATTTCTTAGCAGCAAAGCAAGGACCAGTATTAGAGTGACTGGTCACAAACCCCAAATTCCTAGCTGTAGAAAGAGGAAAGGTTAAAATTTGCTGGATACACATAGCAATACAGCTAGGGGTTTTACAATGTGGACAAAACCATTTGGAGATGCGTCTGTCATGTATGATATCAGGGATTCTTCCAGATTCTAGATCACGGAAGAGGTTGTTGATGGTAGTGATAATGTATGAGCCATAGGCAAAGCAAAGGATTTCTCTCACAATGTATTGTTTATCTGCTTCTTTATTGTTCTGTTGTATGAGTGCACTGATCTTATCTCATGAATCAGTGAATGCCTTAGGAATGTCGTGCATGTTATATCCAGTGTATCTTTCTTCCTGACTAAGGCCATCCACACCATGCAATAATGGGGGTAGAACATTGTTGACCAAACCAGTAGAGAACTTGGCAGAATGAGCTTCGATAGCAGCAATGTCTGCTTTATTCCAGATCAACATTGCTGTACCAAAAAGGCCTATGACAGTACCTGTTGCATCTGTGACATCAGAACTGTCAACTTCACGTGTTTTACGTTTACGAGTTAGATCATCAGGAGTCAGTTGTCTCCTGAAGCTGCCTCTATGTTCAGTAGAATGAACCCCAGCAATAGGGCCTTGAGTATGAATCTGAAATGCAGCTAAACTATCTAGCAATAATGTACTATAAAATGCTGACTTGCTAGTATTGTGACACATACCAAATTCTTCCATATTCCAGTAATTAAGATTAAGATTAAATAAAACAGGTATATGCATAAACTGTAAGTTATTAATCAAAGACCCTGGGATGGCAGTGGCTGTTAGACCACTACGGGGACCAGGGGTATGCTTTGGACATTCCAAAAGCTGTTTATCAGTAGGTGGTAACACAGAGAGGTACATGACTGCAGAAGCCATGTGGTGTATAGCACAATATTTCCGAGCAGCATCTCTAGACAAAGAATTGCAGTACGAAGGATCAATTAAGGCAGTAATGTTGTACAAACCAGAATGTCTTAATGCAGTTTGTAACAAGGACAGAGAACCATTTGGGGATAATTTAGCATTGGGCCAACCCTGGAAAGTTCCTTTGAAGAGTTTGGCCACAGGGAGAATTTGTCCTTGTGATGTGGTTTGCCACTCAATTTGAAGGGTAGATTTATCAGGAGCAACAACTGAGGCAGTGAGGTAAGCATCGGAACCTTCCTGGGCAGTGATCAGACTATCTGGTATATTGATGGATACTCCCTCTGGAGGAGGTGGTGGAGGATCGAGGTGTCGTAGGAGGTTCAGTACCATGCCTTGGATGCAGTGGATAACTCCTGAGATGAGGAGATAATGGAACAAGATGGCCATCTTGTTAGTGTATCTGAAAATGAAGATCAAAGATTAGTATGTTAGTATTATTCCACCTGATGGCGTAAGGAAAAGTAGTTAAGCTCCTTTATATAGTTTCAGCTGGTTTGCATGTAACCATTTGTCAGTCAACTTGTTGTTATACATCAGTCTAACCTGATAGACTGCTGGACTGAGCTTGTTGACAATGGGGTATGGGCCTTTCTACTAGTTGGAGAAGGAGTGGGTGGGATGTGCAAATCGAAGTACCATTACCTGATCTCCAACTTGCCAATCCACTTCTTGTGCGTGTTTGTCAAACTGTATTTTGGATTGTTGCTGGGCCTTGCCCATGCAGTTGGCAGCATACAAGTGTGTGTGTGTATGAGGTCTTTTCTGAGTTTTTCCACATATTGATCCACAGATACATGGTCTGCAGTGGGGGTGTGCAGGTCAAGCAACAGGTGTTCAGGTAATCTCATCTGTCTGCCAGTCATCACCTCAAAGGGTGTGAGCTGGGTGGTGGCTGAGGGTGTGCCCCTAATTGCCATAAGGAGTAACAGCAGTAGGGAATCCCAAGTTTTGGGATTACCCTCAATGAATTTGGAAAGCATTTGCTTAATCCGTCTGTTGGCTCTCTCTACTTGACCTGAGGATTGGGGGTGGTATGGTATGTGGAACTTCTGCTGAACTCCAAGGAATTCAAGGGATTCTTTCATTAACTCACCTGTAAAACTGGTTCCTTTGTCAGAGTCTACCTTGAGGGGTAGACCCCACCTGGATAAAAATCTGTTCTACCAGGATTTTGGCAGTAGTCTTTGCCATACATGTCTTAGTGGGGAAAACTTTGACCCTCTTAGAGAAGAGATCAGTTACCACAAGTGCATACTTGTTATTTCTGCTAAATCAATCTTTATGGCATGCCAAGGGCCAGAGTGTCATTGTGGTAAAAGTTTGGCATTTCATTTAGTAGGGATGGGGTTGTTTTGCACACAAACAAGACAGTTGTCTAAGTACTGTTTAACATCTTTGGTGACACCAGGCGGTGGTCTTGAGCTTTTGGAGGGTATTTTCCACTCCCTGGTGTCCAGCAGTGGGTGTATCATGAACTTGGTGCAGGAATGCGGGTCTTAATTGTCTGGGGACCACCCACAATTTAGTGGTGGAATCATCTGGTTGGAACCAGATGATCTTGTCATCTGGTGACAAGCGTAACTTACCTTCTTGCCTCTGGTAGGGGCTGTGTGTGGGAAGTTTCTCTTTGGTACCCTTGTCAAAAAATCTGAACACTTCTTTGAGTTCGGTATCAAAATGCTGTGCTGCTGAGAGGTCCAAGGGGGAAAAAGGTTCAGGTTTCTTCCTGAGTGCTGCAATTTGTATGGCTGCATTGATCTCTGGATGGTCCATCATCCAGATGTCCCCCCCTCGGGGCTCTTCCTTAGCAAGGGTATCAATTCTAGGGGGTGGAGGTAGGAAGAAGTAGGCTGCTGGTTAACTAGGATCTGCAGCTTATCCATTAGGTAGGGAAATAGGCAGACTGGGTGGGCCAAGCGGTCCTTATCTGCCATCAAATTCTATGTTTCTGCTGTGTCATTGAAGGCATGGTAGGGGTCATGGAGAGAATGAGCTTTGACTTTATGTACATAGAGTTTGTGTGCAAATTTCTGTGCCAGTGAATGTATGTATATTACCAATTCCTTGTACTTCACGGGGCTGCCATCAGAGGAGAGGAAGGAGTTCTTCTGCCAGAAAGGAATAAATTCTGTAAGAGAACAACAAACCCAATTAGAGTCTGTAAAAATGATAGTATCCTCGGTACCATGCTGGATGATCTCGAGAGCACAGGCCACCGCTGCCATCTCTGCATATTGTGATGATGCTACACTACAGCGCTTAGATATTTTGACAGTGTTCCCATAAGGGTAAATCACTAGAATGCCCATCCCTGTGATTTGTTCTCCCTGATAGCAGGATGCTGAACCATCAGTAAAGACACGACACAAAGAGGTGTTGTCAAGTATTTGTGGCATGGCAGGGAGGAAAGGACCTGGATCTGGAAGATCAGGTGACTGTAGTGTATAGTCATGGGGTTCTCCCTGGAAAAGGAGTCCATGAGCCAACACCGATGGAATTTTTGACGGTTGTACCTGTATGTCTCTATCCTGGAGAAGAAGTGACTAGTGTGTCAGTCTGGTGTTAGAGACTGACCCATCCTTCACTCTGTCTGGGAGCAGAAAGGTAGCTGGGGTGTGATTGGTGTTGATGAACAATGGTGAGTACCCAATGATATCCAGGAAGTGTTTGACAGCCCAGTAGGTGGCCAGAAGGTTCCTTTCACAAAGGACGTACTTCTGTTCCACTGGAGTCAAGAGCTGTGAGGCATATGCAATGGGTCTCAGGGTGCCATCCACCTTCTGGGCCAGCACAGCTGACATAGCAATGTCAGAGGTGGCACATTCCAGATTTATTTATTTATTTGCTTTTGTTAACCGGGTAAGCACACTAGACAGCCAAGTGCATATTTTCAGGTATGACCCAGGAGAGTTACAGGTGAAAAACTTCATACATAAACAGTTGAGGAATTGAAAGAAATACATAGGAAAAACAGGCATTTCAAGGCTGGCTCTAAAGCAGGGTTGGCACAAAAATTCATACATAGTTGGGGAATTGAGAAAAATACATAGGAAATAAACAGGCATGACAAGGCTAGCTCTAGAGCATGGTTGGCAAAAAGTTCACACATGGACAGTTGAGGAGAACAAAAAATACCTAAAGTAACAAACATTTCAAGGCTGGCTCTAGGACAAGATTGGCATGGTGCATAACAATAGGATGGGACATAACAAGATATAAATTAGGAGGTGAACAGTGGAGTAAACAGAAGCAAAGACAATGGTAAGTGCCTGCAAGGGGGGGTGCCCTTGGCAGGGGGTCAAGTCCAGGATTCTTGGCTGGAACTGGAGAAGAAGTGCAAGTAGGGCTGAGGCCCCCACCCAACCGGGCTGGAGGGAGGAGAGGGGCAATGGAGTAGACTACGAGGAGCAGGGACAGGGGGAGGAGGGTTTCAGGAAGTTCCAGAGGGAAGCTTTAAAGCTTGAATGGGAGGAAGAGGCCCTGGCGAGCTCAGGGAGTGAGTTCCAGAGTTTGAGGGTGTATATGTAGAAGGACCGATCCCCCGCAAGGGTGCGGGTTCTAGGAACCAGGCATTCCTGGTTTGTCCCAGATCTTAGGTGGTAGGATGGGGCACCTGGTTTAAGGGGAAAGGCTAGGGCTGGAGGGGTGCCAGAGCGGATAATGTTGTCAATGAAATTACCTAGAACGAAGGAGCGGTGCTTCTCCTGGGGAAGCCACTCTAGGCGGTTGTAAAGATCACAACGGTGGGTGAGGGGAGAGGTGGAAAGCGCAAAGTGGCAAACATTGTTGTAGGCCGTGTCCCATTTTGAAAGGCTGGATTTGGGAACTGGGGCAAATGTTATGAGTCCGTAGCAGAGTGAGGGGAGGAGGACCCCCCTGGCGAGGGCCAAGCGGGCGGCGGGGGTGAGGCAGTTATTGGCTCGATAAGCTAGGCCAAGCTTACAATTAGTGGCCATGCAAATGTTGTGTATGTGTAAGGTAAGGTACAACTGCGGGTCCAGGGTGACGCCCAGGTACTTGGTGGAGGTTACCATCTCAAGGGACGAGCTGTCGGCCCCAAGGATCAGCAGGGGAGCAGGACAGGATTTTATTTTGTTCAAGGACCCAAACAGCATGGCTTGGGTTTTATTGAGATTGAGGGTGAGCCTGTGGTCCCCCAGCCAAGTTTGGATGCATTCAAAGTCGATGTTCAGTTGGGAGTTTATTGTGGAGATGTCCCGGGAGCTGGCCAGGAGGACGAGGTCATCTGCAAACAGGGTGGTGTGAGCATGGGTTGTAACGGACAGTAGGTCATTGATAAATAGTGAGAATAGGGTTGGACCAAGGACGGGTCCTGGATTGGGGTTGACCAGAGCTGGGGCAGAGGCCAAGGCATGCTTCAGTAATGTCACAGCCTGGGTGTGTACAGGGCCCCAAGTCCATGGGATGTCCTGTTTGAGTAACTCATACAGAGGAGCAGCTTTCTGAGCAAAATCACAAATAAAATCTCTTGAGTAGTTCACCATACCTAGAAACCTTCGAAGAGTTGCCACGCTGGTGGGCAATGGCAAGTCTTGCAATCCCTGTACCTTTTTCCAGGTAGGACTTCGACCTTGGTCAATTATTTTTAGACCCAGAAAGTGTACTTCTTTCTGACATAGTTGTGCCTTTGCTGGGTTGCATTTCAAGCCTGCTGTCTGGATGAGAGTCAGTAGTTCGTCCATGAGATCCAAAATATTAAATCTATCCAAATATTAGACAAAATTCGTCTAATTTACAAGACACAATAGACAATATCGATACATGGACAAATAAATTCAAACTTGACATTAAATCGAGACAAATGTTTTGTTATGCACCTGGGCAACAGAAACCCAATACTATCCTATAAATTAGGAAATGCATCACTAAAGACAATAGCTGAGGAAAGAGATCTGGGTATAACAGTTTCCAGCGATATGTCTTTTTCATCACACTGTCAAAAAATAGCCCAAAAAGGAAATATAATTTTAAATTGTATACTGAGGCATATATCATCTAGAAGCAGGACTGTTATTATGCCTCTGTATATATCTTTGGTGAGACCTATTATGGAGTTTGGAGCACAGGTATGGTCACTATATAAAAAACAGGAGGAAATATTGTTGGAGCGGGTTCAGAAAAGAGCAACAAAAGTTATTCATAATATGGCAGGAAAAATTATGAAACCCTACTAACGGAGCTGAATGTGTATTCCTTGGAGGAGAGAAGAAAAAGAGGTGACAAGTGCTTAGTGCATAAGGCTTGACAAAGTGATGATCTTTGGAATATCACTGGTCTTGAATCAAACATTAGTGTGTACACTACTAGGTCTCATCCGATGCATCTAACAGCACCAAAAAAGGAAGAAAGTACGAAGTACATGGTGGTTTAATCAAAGAGTTGTGTATGATTGGAATAGATTACCATTGGAAGTTGTGGCTAGCCAAACAACTACTGAGTTCAAATCTAAATGGGATAGTTATATGAATATGATTAGAAATTAGAACAAATGGCGAGCATATAGGACGAAAGTCCATTTGGCTCAGTATCCTTCCTATGATTCCAATGATCCAGATGTTGTTCCTGTGTGGCTGTTGCCAGCAACAGGTCATCCACATATTGCAAGAGACATTGGGGAATAGAGAAAAACTTTCAAGGGCGTCCATCATGTGTAGATGGAACAGGGATGGACTATTATGGAATCCTTGTGGCAATCAAGTCCATGTGTACTTTCTTCCTTCAAAGGTGAAGTCAAACTTATATTGACTCTTAAGGGCCAATGGTAGTGACCAAAACCCATTGGAAATATCCAGGGCCCTGAACCATTTCAGGTCAGGGGTCAAAAGTTATAGCACATCAGGTGCTGATGCCACAGTTGGAGAACAACTGGGGGTGACCTGATTCAGTTTCCTGTAGTCAATAGTAAGTCTCCAGGCACCTGTGGGTTTTTTCACGGGCCACACTGGGGGGAGTTGGCAGTGGAAACACAAGTTCTGATTACTCCTTGCTTGAGGAGTGACTTGATCATCTCTCTAAGGGAAGGCAAGGCCTCAGTTGGGAAAGGATATTGCCTTTGCCTCTCATGTGCTGGGCCTTCGATGACAGTGTGCATTCTACCACAGTCATGTTTATTGATTGCAAATGCTTCCAAATGTCATTGCAAAATAGGGAGGAGCTTTGGAAAAAGTTCATGAGTCTTAAACAAATCTATGACGTCATACTCCTTGTCATTGGCAGATATTGTTGCCACGACGTGTGAATCAGGAATCAAAATGGTATGATATTGACCCTGAATCTGTATCAGTAGCATGTTGGCTAGGTCCACCACACAGCTGTGTGGTGCCAGGAAGTTGATCCCTATGATACTATGATGATCATGCAATACCATCAGTTGGAAGGTGTTTGAGGCCTTTAGATGGCCTAACTCTACCAGTAGGGGTAGAGAATGGTATGCAGGTAGCCTAGTACCATCAACTCCTGACATGTTGGTTCTCTGTCCAGTGGACCAAGGGGATGTGTCTGGGTGTTCATCATGTAACACAGATACAGCTGCACCTGTATCTAACAAGACTACTAGTAGGCAGCCCCCGTCCTCTGCCTCGGTGAAGGGCCTTCCATTTGTATCCAAGACTAGCTTGTTTGCAATCCGGACTGGGGCCTGTAATTGTCAATCTGTACTACTGGGAGCATGGAGAGGTTGGGCCTCACTCTTGTGAATCACTTCACCATGCTGCACTGATGCTATATAAGGAGGAGCTTCTGGGTTCAGACCTGTATGGGCCTGAGGGCCTGCACCACCAGTGTCCCCATGATCAGTTAGGGTCTGGGTTGCCGGTTGTACCACTGCAAGGGCCTGTGCAGGAACAGCATCCACTACAGAGTGCACTTGTCCCAGGAGCTCTCGGAATGTCCAATTTTCTTCAGCTGTCTCCCTATATGAAGGGCCTGTTTTTTGCTGCTGTGCTTTACATTTACCCTTATGCTTTTTATACTTATGCCAATTCCGGTTCCCACCCCACTGTTGTTGCTGTTGCGGTTGTCGTTGATGGGCCTGTTGGGGGTGCTGGTTATCAGCTGGAGGGGTTTGTTGGTGTTGGACCTGCTGGTGTTGGGCCTGCCCTTCCACTGTGTAAAGCATTGTGTCCTCAGAAGTAGGCTCCATGGCAGCTACCTTCTTGGAACAAGAGCCCAGATCGCAGATATAGAGTTGGTACACTCTCTCAGTTTTCTGAAGGATGTCAGCAAACCTATCCGTATTGGGGTAGGTGGTTGGCTCTACCTTTTCTCGTACTGCTGGAATCATGTTCCTAAGGAACAGGGTCTTATATTCAATAAGATCTACATCCGCAGCTTCTTGTGCCAAGTGCTTTACTGCTGGGTAGGCCATTCAAAATCTCTGATGGTAAGTCGCTGGACTTTCCTTTGCATTCTGTTTTACAGGGTATGCAAGCATCACTCCTACTACAGCTGGGCTGTGAGCAGATGTGAGCTCAGCTGCAACCTCGTCAAAGGTTTTAACGGCCCGTTTACTTCTCTCAGGAAGGGGTACATTGCCTATCGCAGTTTCAATCATGGTTTCTATCTCATGCCTATCTTCCACATTAATAACAGCTATCAGTGGTGCCATCAGGACCAGGCTTGGGCCTGCTCCACCCCTATCATGGGGGCCACCATGTTGGCATCGCCCATGATGGGCGTCATGATGTCGATGATGTATGACATGATGAGGGTGTAGTGGGGACCCGCCATGTTGTGGATGGCTGGGTGGGGTCTCTGAGCCAGAGTAGGGGTGTAACTGGCCGTTGTATTGTGAAAGTTCGTCATCTGACAACTCCCCTTCAGATGACGTATGTAAGGCAGGGGCTACGCCTCCCATTGCCTTAACATGTCCAGCCAGAAACCTCCCGTTGATGGTGCAGTTTCACCATTTTGGTTCTACATTCAGCATGACTCACACTTGCAACATCCATAGCAACCTCATCTTGCTTTTGCTTTTGCAACACTCTATATGCAGCGCTCAATTCACGGTTTTCCCTAATAGACACTTCTAAATCATTAAGTATCTGGTTTATCTCATCCTGCAACTCACCCATTTCCTCACTCAACTGAGCATTTGCAGCACTTAGCAAATCATTCATTTGCAATGCCTGTCCCTTATCCTGTCTCAAAATTTCACGTTCCTGTTTCAACATACACAGTTCCTGTTCTCCAGCTTGAGCTGAATGATGCAATAGTGAATCCTTTTCATTCCACAGAGTTTTGAGTTCAGACTCCAAGTTCTGCTGCAGTCTGATACATTCTGTTTCCTACAAACCCATCTGTTGCTTAAGAGATGAAATTTGTAGATCAAGGGTTCAAAACCTCACTTCAGAGGCTTCCAGAGCAGCATAGAGAGCCGCAACCATCAACCCTTTAGCTTGTTGCTTATTGGCTGATTGTCTTGTCTCCATGTTCTGGGTTGAAATCCCCAGTATGGGGTTTTTGGATTGACTTGCGTCCCGTGCAAAGTCAGCCTATCCTCCATGGGAGGTAAGGAAGTTCAAGACATCGAGTCTCAGTTCTGCGCAGATATTTGATACGGTGGCCAGTCTGTGTGAGGGAACGGAAAATCAGACTGTGAAAAAGGCACCATGTTGTGTATTGATCCACAGCAGGGGCACTTAGTACACAGCCGGGCTACTGTAAAAGTTGTAGACTTACAACTCAAAGCTGTAATGGGGTGAGTCAAGTCGGCATCGACTACACCCGAAAGGATGACAGCCAGACTTTGTAAGTTACTACAAACTGATTTGAAACGGGAGAGGTGATACGGGAAAGTATACCTACTGTCCTCGTGTGAAAGGGAAAAAGTTCTAGCAACAAGTGAAAACTTACAAACACCAGATCTCACCTGTACACGGTCCCCAATTTGTTAGGAGGTCTAAACCTCACTTTCAGGTTCTTGACGATATTGGGAATGCAAGTAATCACAGACACGTTGCATTAGAGTAATAATCAAGTTTATTACCACCAAAAGGATAAATCCCAGTTGTCCTAAGCAGTTCTTACCAATATGAACTGGAAGCCAGTGCTATGCGCTCCCTATACCTCGAGGTTTCTCTGTGTCTCTTGGGGTCTCTCCTGAGGTCTCCGAGGTATAAGACTAGTGTATTACATTATATACCTATGATAATTACTATGGTTACTGTAAGATAGAAACATTTCTAGTTACAAAGATGAGCCCTATTGGCTAAATTAGAGGTGGCTCCATGGTCCAAGATAACTTTATACAATTCTGTATAGTCATCAGTTTATGAACAAAATAGTTCTTATACAGAGTCTTACATAACTCAGTGTAGTGGTACAAATACCGAAAGGTGGCAATGCCGACTTACATATCATAATTATTCCAAGGACACAGATGGCTTGGCATCTTACAAGTAAGAAATACACAAAAAATACATAGAAGAATATATGTATTAGCAAGCAAAGTGTATTACAAAAATATGCATTTATATCCTGACATCTACTCTTGTAGGGTAGATGCCCTTAGCCCTATATGTTATTATAACATATGCTTAAGTGCTAGCTGTCTATGGTGTACCTCTGAGGGTACCAATTAGGGTGCAGGGACCTCGTGTAACAGTATGTAGGTTAGCACAGGGGATCGAAGAAGAAGAAAATGATTTCTTCAGCTATGTCAGGGAAAACAGGAATACAAAGGATCAAATAGTAATGATCAAGAAGTGAAGTGAGTGGGTTGAAAAATGGGATGAGTAGGAAGAAGTAGCCAGCAATTAGTTATGTTCAGTATTGACCAAGTAGAGGGATGGACCCGTACAGATGGGAAGTTAGAGGCGTGGTGGGGGAAGCAACAGTTGAGAGGAAATTGTGGTGGAAGCATGAGGGAGGGCCTTAAGACCCTGATGGTGGAGGAGGCTCCAGGCCAACACGGAGTTCATGCCGTGGTACTGATAGAGTTGTCAGAGGTCCAGGTGGGGACATTGCTGGATCAGTTCACTACCTCGCTGAATAAGGGGTGCATGTCCAGGGATTGGAGGCAGGCGCATGTGGTACCTTGCCATAACAGTGGGCCCAAGCACGAATGGGGGAACTACTGACTGGTAAACCTTACTGCAATTGTGGGAAAAACTGATGTAGACAATCCTTGAGGAAAGAGCAGTGCAATTTCTTGAGGAATGGGTAAGGAGGGCACTGGACAAGGGCCATGTCTTGGATGCTCTCTAGGTTGGATCTCAGCTAAGTCTTTGATTAGACCTGTCATGGGGTTCAGTTAAGGAAGACAGCAGGAATCATAAAATATCATGCAAAACACCATGAGGTGTTGTTTAATTGCCAGTTATGTACAGGTGATATTTTCAGATGCAAACTTTTGTCAGGCTACTATTAGAAAAATAATAAAGAGTATGGACTGGGAGTTTAGCTAGAAAACCTCTCAGTATAACACTGTAGTTGGACCTTACAATGCCCTCTAGAGACCAGGAACTGAACCCATCACATGGTATGGTCACCCTGCCAATACCCCCTGGGTTTCTCCAAGTTCCTCTGCTGTCTGGGTATCTGCACATTCAGGCCTCTGCAGCTTCTCACCAGTCTGAGTCCTCTCCCTTTGGAAATTCTTGGTGAGCAGCTTCTAGCATCCAGGTAGCCCAAACCTGACCTTTGGAGATCCAGAGCCAATCCCAGGCTACAGTGATTCCTCCTTGCTTCTAGGCTTTACAGGACTTTCAACCTGTGCTCACCCTTAAGCTTGCCTCACCTTCACCCTTGGGTAACTGAGATCTCTGTAATTCAACACTGGCATATCTCTCTCACATTTGGCTGCTTCTCTGGCTCCACACTGCTTTTCCCTGAGGTTCCTCTCTGCTCCTTAGCCCAAAGTTAACTGACTGTAGGTTACCTGAGCAGCCCTTATATACTGCTCAGGTGTCACATGATTTGTCAATCATGTTCTAGTAAACAAATAGAAGAATACTAGATTTATAATTCACACAGCTGCATTATTCTCAAAGAAATAGAAACATAGAAACATAGAATTTGACAGCAGATAAGGACTGCTTGGCCCACCCAGTCTGCCCATTTCCCTACCTGATGGATAAGCTGCAGATCCTAGTTAACCAGCAGCCTACTTCTTCCTACCCCCACCCCCTAGAATTGCCTTATGACTGTCCCATGCATGCTTGAATTCCACCACTGTTTGTGACTCCACAACCTCCTCTGGAGGGCGTTCCATACATCCACCACCCTCTGTGAAAAATACTCCTTAAATTACCTCTGAGCCACCTCTATCTTCAAATTGTGCCCTTGTTCTGCACACCTCTTTTTTTGAAAGATGCTACCCTCTTGGACTTTGTTGATTCACTTGAGGTACTTGAAAGTTTCTATCATGTCCCCCCTCTCCCTCCTTTCCTCGAGGCTATACATATTAAGCTCCTTAAGTCTCTCTTCATGTGTCTTCTGGTGCAGACCCTGCACCATTTTAGTATACAGGTTATATATATATATATATATATAGGGACAATTGTTACACAATGCTAAACCCCTTACAAAAGCAAAAACACAAGAAAATACAAACAAATATCCTTTTTAGAAAGTTCATCCCTCTAAACTAGTCACTTCATGGCAGGACAAGACCTAAGCCTTCCCTATACTAATGCAATTAAGGGCCAGCCCTTTCCTAAGGGATAATCTTTCTAAAAATGGCTGCAGCTGCTGATGTAGCAGCAGCAGCAGGAACACAGACCCAGGAGCTTCTGAACTCCCAGCTTCCAGGTACAAACACCCTTTAAAAAGCATAGATTCTTCTAGAGAAAAATTCAACCTATTTTAACCATTATCCTTTATGTACTTTTATAGTTAATCTAGTTTTTACAAATCGCCTTTTCTAAACCTATCAAATGCTTCCTTAGATCATGTTTTGTATCACAGGAAGATAGCCTCAACTGTTTCCTAAAATCAGCAGCAGCCTGCAAACAGCAAACTATTTAGCACTGGTGTATTTGCCTGGATTTACTGCTCAACACTTTGTTATACTTGTACTTGGGGGGAGGGGGGGTTGCATCCTCCCATTAAATAGCCAAACTGCCACACTCACACTCAAGAGTTTCTACAGCAAGGAGAGCTTTATTCATTTGTTAGTTGGCAGGTTACACCCCTTGGGCAGTTTCTTTTACACCTGTTTAAAAGCAAAGCCCTCATGTAATGCTTCTTATGGTGATCTCTATAGACCTGCATGCCACATTCTTGGGGGGAGGGGGGGATTGCAGAACACAAACTAGATAGACTACTCAAGTAGTGGCCAGCAAGGCTCAGAGATGAATAACAAAATATGAAGTACAACAGACTTACATAGAGGAAAGAAAAAGATAACTACAACTTTATTTTACTTCCAGGGACTACTTCATGCCTTGCATATCCCTAATTTGGCACCATGGGGTAAACTTTGTTGAAGCTGAGTTGCTTTAACCATCACTACAATTTTCCAACTGAGATAGGGTCACCCACCCTATCACAAGGCACAACACGGTACTTTGACCTGTAACTTTAAAAGTGTAGGAGAAGGGAGGAAAATGTTCAGATGGGTGAAGAATTCACTGCAGGATTGGCAGCAGAAGGTATTGTTAGGGGTGGGGGGGCATCTAAAGAAAGCACATTAACAAGTGGTGTACCACAGGCCTCAGTGCTGTAACTGGCTCAGTATAACATTTCCATATCCCTTTTGGATCCACATCTACTCCTGCACTTTGGCAGCACCCCCATCCCACCTATCTTCACCTCCCCTGCTGGCCCATGACAAATGCCACCCAGCTGCATAACCTCTATTCTTACCCGCCTTCCACCTCTCCTCTCCTCTCTCTGGCCCCCCGCCTACCTCCCCTTTTCTCCCATCCACTAAGTCTCTCTGGTTTCACCCTCCTCCTTTCCCTTCCCCTTCCCAAAGTTTCACCTTATTGTTCTTTTTTCCTCTACAAGACTATGTGTTTTTTTGTTTTTAATTTTATAAACTGTTATCTTTGCTTATGTTTGTCTCAATTGTACCGATGACATGGAACCTTTGTAAAAGAGCCTCGGCTCAAAGGTATTTGTAATCCTAGAACAAATAAATAAATAAATTAAATAAAATATCCGAAATTGAAGTAGGGACTAAGGCATAGATCATCCTCTTTGCAGACGACACTGAAATGTGTAACGAAAATGGTAGATGGGTTTGGGAGGAGGGTGGAGATGAAGAAAATGTACTCCAGGAAGATTTTGGAACTCTGAAGGAATGGTTTCACATTTAGCAGCTGGGATTCAGTGCCACAACGTTCAAAGTGATGCCTTTTAGAGCAAAGAACCCAGGATTCACTTACTGGCTGGAGGGTGTCCAGTTAACCAAGTCAGAAGAGGAGAAGGATCTGTGGGTGCTGTTAACCAGGCAGCAGAACTACTAGGCACAGTGCAGGAAGGCAGGGGGGAAAGATAAAAGGATGATGGTGTGTACAGAAAGGGGGATTATGTGTATGAGTGGGGAGGTCAGCTTACCCATTTGAGATATCCCTGGGGAAGCCGTACCTAGAGTACTGTGTATAGTTCTGTTGGCCCTACTTAACAAGGAACTGCAAACTGTGGGAGTGTGGACAGTGCAGGGTAAATAAATAATTACTGTGCTTGGGGGATACACCGTATGAAGAGAGACTGAGAGAGCACAATATGTATACCATGGAGAATAGGAGGCAGAGAGGAGATATGCTTGAGCCCTTTAAGGAAATGAAGGGTTTCCAAAAAGTAAACAGGTGCATATTCAATCCTAAGGGTGGAAGGGAAACCAGAGGACACTATCAAGTTGAAATGGGGCATGTTCTGAAGGAAGATGAGAAAGCACTATATGACACCACTAGGGTGGAATGCAGTACCAGTGGAAGTGGTATCATTGCAGAATGTTGAGATGTTCAAAAGGTGGGGGGGGGCAGATACAATGGGAGGAGGTCAGGAGATGATGGTGAAGGCAGATGTGGTAGGTGGGGCTGTTGAAGTATAATTGACTGAAGTGCTGCTTACTCAAGGTGAGTAGATGTAGCTAATGGTATGTATCTAGTTGCAGTCTGGAATGTCTGTATGTTAGTACCTTTATTTTAGAATACTGTGTGACTACATGGAACAGTCTGTCCGAGTAGGTGTCTGGTAAGACTGTATACAGCTTGAACAGGGGATGGCACAGGCTGAAAGGTGTGACATTTCTGACTGGTGTGGGGGAATGTGCAGCAGCTGAAAGGGTGGGGTGGTAGGTGCATACTTCAGACTTGATAGACCTTGTGGCATTTTTGTGCATGCACATTCATGTGTTCCTATGCACCATCAACCCATATAATTACCAGCATAGAAACATAGAAACATAGAATTTGACGGCAGATAAGGACCTCTTGGCCCACCCAGTCTGCCCATTTCCCTACCTAATGGATAAGCTGCAGATCCTAGTTAACCAGCAGCCTACTTCTTCCTACCCACACCCCCTAGAATTGCCTTATGACTGTCCCATGCATGCTTGAATTCCACCACTGTTTTGACTCCACAACCTCCTCCGGAAGGCCGTTCCATGCATCCACAACCCTCTTTCTGAAAAAATACTTCCTTAAATTACCTCTGAGCCGCGCCCTCTTCTATCTTCAAATTGTGCCCCCTTGTTCTTGCACATCTCTTGTTTTGAAAGATACTACCCTCTTGGACTTTGTTGATTCCCTTGAGGTACTTGAAAGTTTCTATCATGTCCCCCCTCTCCCTCCTTTCCTCGAGGCTATACATATTAAGTTCCTAAGTCTCTCTTCATATGTCTTCCAGTGCAGACCCTGAACCATTTTAGTTGCCTCTGGACAGCTTCCATCCTGTCTATGTCTTTGTGGAGATTGGGTCTCCAGAACTGCAAGCAGTACTCAGATGGGTCTCACCAGCTGTCTGTACAGAGGGATAATAACTTCCTGTTTTCTACTGGTGATGCCTCTCCCTATGCATCCCAGTATCCCCCCAGCCCTCCTTGCTGCCCTCTCACATTGCTTGCCCACCTTTAGGTCATCTGATATGACTACCCCCAGGTCCCTTTCCAATTTTGTTGTTGTTAGTATCTCACCCCCCATTGTGTACTCTTCCCCTGGGTTTTTGTTTCCCAGGTGCATTACCTTGCACTTCTTAGCATTGAATCTAAGCTGCCATACATTTGACCATTCCTCTAACCTTGCCAAGTCCCTTCTCATCCTTTCCACCCCACCTTGTGCATCAACTCTGTTGCAGATCTTTGTGTCATCTGCAAAGAGACATACTTTTCCTTCCAGTCCCTCTGCAATGTCGCTTATAAAGACATTGAAGAAGACTGGCCCTAATACTGAACCCTGCAGTACCCCATTAGTAACTCCCCTTTCTTCAGAGTGGACTCCATTTACTGTTACTCTCTGCATCCTATTCTCCAGCCAATTCTTTATCCAGGCTATCATCTTGGGACCCACTCCCAGGCTGGCTAACTTGTATATTAATCTTTTGTGTGGGACTGTGTCAAATGCCTTGCTAAAGTCAAGGTAGGCCATGTCCACAGCCCCTCCCTGATCTACTACTTTGGTCACCCAGTCAAAGAAATCTATCAGATTTGTCTGGCATGACCCTCCGCTGTGAATCCATGCTGCCTTGGGTCCCAGCCCCTCTGGCCTCTAGATATCGACAATTTTTCCTTCGGAAGTGATTCCATCATTTTCCCTATCACTGAGGTTAAACTAACAGGTCTGTAGTTTCCTGCTTCTGCCTTGCTCCCACTTTTGTGAAGGGCAATCACATCTGCCCTCCTCCAGTCCTCGGGTACCACCCCATCCTCCCATGATTTGTTAAAGAGGGTAGTCAGTGGTGTCACTAGTTCTACCCTTAGTTCTTTTAGAATTCTGGGATGAATCCCATCAGGCCCCATTGCTTTGTCCACCTTCGGTTTTAAGAGTTCTGTCAGAACCCTTTCTTCTGTAAATGGGCTGGTATCAACTTCTGTATCCAGAGTGTTTCTACTGTTTGTTTTAGGTACCTCCCTCTCTTCCTTTGTAAATACTGAGCAAAAATATTTGTTTAGTATCTCTGCCTTTTCACAGTCACCCTCTGCCAAGCCTTCCTCCCCTTTATTAAGCCTCACTATCCCTCCCTTGGTCTTCTTCTTCGCCCTGATGTACCTATAAAAGGTTTTATCCCCCTTCTTAACTGAGTTGGCTATCTTTTCCTCGGTTTGGGCCTTTGCTGTTCTGACTGCCTTCCCAGCTTCCTTTTGCTTTAACTGATACAGTTCTCTGTCCTGCTCCTTCTTTGATTCCTTGTACTTCCTGAATGCTTTCTTTTTCTCTTGAACCTTCACTGCCACTTCCTTTGAGAACCATAGTGATTTCTTACATCATTTTGTTTTGTTTATTTGCTTCACACAAAGGCTTGTTACCTCTGTGATGGCAGTTTTTATTATTCCCCATTGTTCTTCCACCCCTCCTTCCTGCCCATTTGCTAGCGCATTCCTTAGGCACTCACCCATTTTGGCAAAGTCAGCCCTCCTAAAGTCCAGTACTTTTGCCTTTGTATGGCTTGACTCTATTGCTGTGTTTATTGTGAACCATACTGTTCGATGGTCGCTAGTTCCCAGATGGCTACCCACTTCTACATCTGTGATCCTCTCTTCATCTCCATTTGAGAGAACCAGGTCTAAGATTGCTCCCTCTCAAGTGGGCTCCAGTACTAGTTGTCTAAGGCATGCCCCCTGTAAGGCATCTAGAATAACTCCACTCTTCAAAGTGGCTACTGCAACTGCACTCCAGTTAACATCTGGCATATTTAGATCACCTACCAGCAATATCTCCCCATTTTCTGCCATTCTAAGTATACTTTCTATCATTTTCTTGTCCATTTCCTCCCCCTGAGAAGGGGGTCTTTATACAACCCCTGTGCGGATTGTGGTACCATTGCCGGTCTCCAAATTTACTCACAGTGCTTCTTCTCCTCCCTCTTTTCCTTTTTGTTCTGTTGCTTTGATTCCTTCCCTTATGTAAAGAGCTACTCCTCCTCCTCTTTTACCCTCCCTGTCCCTCCTGTAGATAATGTATCCTGGTTTGTTTACGTCCCAGTCATGGTTTTGTGTGTACCATGTTTCTGTGACTGCCACAATATCCAGATGTTCCTTCTCCATCAAGGCCACTAATTCACGAAGCTTGTTACTCAGACTATGGGCATTGGTTCTCATTGTTCTCCATTTTTTGATGGCTTTACCTTCTTTTGCAGCATCCCCCACTGACCTTTCTACCTCGGTCTTTTTCTCATTTAGTACCCTGTTTTGTAGGGAGAGGCTGGGATTTTCCTGCTGCTTATCAGTGCCTCCCCCCTTGACTAGTTTAAAAGCTTACCAATGAAGCATTTAAAACGACTGCTCAAAAGACTTGCTCCCTTCCTGGACAGATGCAGACCATCCTGCCAGTATAGGCTGGTGTCCCTCCAGGTGGAACCCCAGTGCCCAATGAAGCCAAACCCCTGTGCTCCACACCATTTTTTCAACCATTCATTAAACTGCATGGTGCAAAGTACCCTCGCCTCACTCATGCCATTGACAGGCAGCACTTCAGAGAAGGATACTGTGTGTGCTACTTGTCTTAGACCCCTCCCCAATTCTACAAAGTCCTTCTGCACTGCTCTAATCTCATGATGAGCCAAGCCATTTGTCTCTAGGTGGACAATGACGTCCAGCTCAGACTCCTGTGCAGCTGTTCTCGTGATCCTGAGGATGTGCTTCCTGTCCCTCCAAGCCATGGCACCAGGCAAGCACCTTACTTCAGTTTTCCCTGCTCCCCCAGTTCTATCCCCCTAATAATTGAGTCCCCCACCAGGAGCTGCTTCCTTTCCTTGTGGTGTCCTCTGCCTCCTTCCTGTGGGCCTCCCTTGTGACAGTTGTCCTCAGCCTCCTTAGTTTCCTCTGTGGGTGCATCCATAGGGGAGCTATGCTCCTCCAGAATAGTGTATGGATTATGGATTGGAACAACTGACTGGGTGTGCCTCTGTTCCACCATCCTCACCCTCCCTGAGCCCACTGTGGTCCAACTGCTGTGCTTTCTTCAGAACCTCTGAGGTAGTGGTGGTGGCTCTGGTGCTCCCTGGATGGGGGAGGTTCCCTTCTTACCATCCAGTGTGGCCTGGGGGAAGGTTCCCTTACTACTGTCCAGTGTGGCCTGAAAACAGGCAACTTCCTCCCTCAGGGCAGAGAGTTGTCTGCAAATAGGGCAGCATCTCAGCCTCCAGAAAGACTCCCAGAAGACTGCTGCCCCACAGCCATTACATTGCACTACTCCCCACATGTTTATCTACTTTTTGTGTGTGTGTGTTTGTGTGTGTGATTGGTTTGTTATATAGAAATATATATATATATTATACAATGTGTATGCTTATATTGTCAGTGCAGTGTGCTAGAGAGGATATGACAGTGACATACACCTTGCACTCTTGAGTAAATGATGTCAGAACCCCAGGTATAAAGGAACTATTTCCAGGGGTGGGTGGGTGAGGGTGGGAAGGGGTTGGGCTAAACTGTGCCCTCACAAAACAATCAGCTAAAAGCTCTGACCTACCACTGCAGATGAGTGCCTTCCTGTCAGCAAGATGCCCTACACAACAATTTGACAGAGAAAATACCCTGCTAATCAAACAGAGAAAAATCCAGACATCCAAGTCAGACACAGGTAAACCTCCCCAGCCCCAAAACAGCCTGGTGGTTTGTGCTCTGAAAGCAGTCAGCCCCAAAATAAGTCAGCTGTGCTTTAAACTCTTCCTGCACTGAAAATCTTAAGAATTGTAAGCTAGATCCACCTCCCTATGTTGCTTGAAAGACTGTCTTTTCCTGATAATTCTAAGTTCCTTATTTCACCTTTCAGTTAGAAGTAGTCTCCACCTGCAGAATATCTGCTACAAACCAAAGACAATTGTAAGGTTCACCTCCCTCTGTTGTGAGCACAAAGTGCAATATAGAATTTCTCACACAGCTCACAGGTGAATAAAGAAGTAGTGTCCTTCCAGGTCAAGAAGATGTGCTTTATGTCTCTAAATATTGCAGCCACCAGTAATTTATAGTAATCTGATCTAGTCTGGATATCTCCAGCCAGGGCAATTTGTTGACAATGGTTGTGATGCAATCTTTCCTGTTCCAATACAACACTTTGTGGTCTGAAAACAATGAGGTGAACAATTTCCTGCACCTGAGGCAGTCTGTGTTTCAATTCACACTGCAGGTTTTGCTATGACAACTCCTTAACCACAGTAACTTATTTAAAAATGGTTTAACTATCACAAACTCCTACGCACTAGTAAATTATTTGCAATATCGGTTTGGTTGCTGTTGTGGTAGAGGAGGCAAAGAAGCCAGAAGACTGAAGATTACAGTGCTTGTTAATCCACATACTCCTTTCAAAAAGTACAGATCATCTTGAAAACCATCCCACCCATCTGCATCAAAAGCTACTGATCGTATCTTGGTGTTATCTGCAAACAGACTGACCTTGCTCTTGCTGCCTATCAAGTTATTGGCTATGAATACAGTAAACAATGGTAACAACAATGAGCCATGATGCACAAGATAATGTCCCCCTACCACCCTCTTCTGTCTCCTTGGCAAGAAGCTCAGTACCCACTCCACAAAGTATCCCATGTCCACCAGAGAGGAGCCTTCAAGCGTACTTCCCATTTAAAATTTATTGAGTTTTACAATAATGAGAACAGGTCCAGGAGTATCATACAGAGTAAGTATAACATTCAAAATCACAAGGATATGTCCTCCCTCCCACCCCTTCCCATCCTCCCCTCAAATCCCACCCCAACAAATCCCCCCCATTAAAACCACCCCCCTCCCACACATTATGCAACACAGAAAACATTCTGGAATCTTCTTGGGAAACAGTGTATTATACGTGCAGGTGGGAGTATTAGAGAGAGTATAGGGTATGCAAAGGTTCCCATATTTTTGTATATTTCTCAGGCCTATTATTGAGACTAGCTATTGTCTTCTCAGTCCTAAGGTTTGCAAGGAATTCATTAAGCCATTCCGTGTATGAAATATTGTTATTGTCCTTCCAGTGACGTAATACTAGTTTCTTGATGGACATAGAGATCAGGGCAATATGATACCTTCTAACTAAGACTGGAATGGCTGAATAATCACCTAACAGGCAGATTTCTGGAGTGAATAATTCCTGCAAACCCAATAAAGGATCAGCCTTGTGCTGAACGATATTCCAGAGTGGGGCAACTTTGGAGCAGCTCCAGAAAACTTCAAGCGTACTTCCCAAACTCCCATGTGGTACTGACTGGAATGCCTTACGGAACTCCAGATACAGATTAACTACTCCATGCCTGTTGTCAGACTGCCTATTTACCAGTCATGGTAATCCACAATGTTGTTGTGACTGATTGTGCCCCTGTCAAACACATGCGGAGTAACATCCTGCAAACAATTTGCCTCTAGAAGAGACAACAGTCTCTCCTTCAGGATTGTCTCCATCACAATGACCATAATGGATGTTAGGATTACTTTTCTGTAATTTCCTGATAGATCCTTCTCACACATGGTATGGAAGAGTGGCACCGGCACTATCCACCACTCATGAGCAACAGTACCTGAGACAAGGCAGGGACTGAACAACCATAGCACAGGAAATGCCAGGAGTGTCAACAGCTCCTTCCATAAGAGGTCCTACAATGGTGATGATGGAGACTTGCATTATCCTATGGTAATGTTGTAAGGGGGTAATATACAGGGGTGCTCAGCTCTGAAATACTACACATTAGCAGTGATTGCAAGGAGGTACTTACCATGGTAATGACAATCACAAAAGTTGTACCTTGCACATTGCCAGGGCTACTAGGATGCAGAATAGTCACATTGAATCTATGGTGGACACCACAGTGGGGTCTGGCATGCGGAAGTAAAAGCACATTGTATATTCAGCTTTGTAATGTGGGCATTGTCATAACATGAATCAGGTCACCATGTGTTGTTTATATATGTGTCTGCTTTGGGTGCAGTTGGATTACTCAACAATAATAACAATCTAGTCATCAATAAATTGGAAAAAGAAGGCGGAGAAATTACCAATATTTCCATAATGCAGCCAGATATCACTGCTGACAGATAATGACTAGCCCAACATTCACAGTATCCTATAAATTACACCCACTCATGTACTGTATTTATTTATTTAGATTTTGGTAACCAGGTAAGCCCACTGAGACCAGAGGTCCCTTTTTTAAGGGCAACCCGGGATTAGTTACAATGCATACATACATACTTCATACATACATTTATAGGTATAAAATACAGTAATTTATAATGAGTACATTTTTAGTTACAGTGAGTACATACATAGACATTAGGGTACAGTAGGTAAGCTGGTACATTTTGGGGAGTAGGTAACACATGTTGGGCAAGAAGAATAGTAGGCATAAACAGGCTAGACAGGTATAGAGAGAGAGAGAGATACATAGTGAATTTAGCATTATTCCATACGATATTCATGGGGAGTGAAGGCATGGTTATTCATATCCTAAAAGGCTATGCCTGTGTAGGAGATGTACATGGGAGGGTGTATATGCAGACAGCAGCTGACAGTGCAGTGCTAAGTAACAGATTAGTACTGGACATGCACACAGTCATTATTTTCCATAATGCCATTTCTATTCATAAGAACATGCCATGATGAGACACAGAGTGACAATGTACTGTTCAGTTACAGAGTTCCTGCCCTGAGTGTGTGCACATCACAGACTCTATCAGGATGACTGTTTTATGTATCGGAGGTGACGGAAAGCCACAGCAGCAAACATCCCATAGAATATCAGGGAGTAAATGTTGGATATTTTTGCATTCAGTTCATGCTGGGGCTTGGTGTCAGTGCAGAAATAAATGTAACCACACACTGACATAACCCTGTTCACTCAGCATTATCATGCGTTACATGTACACACAGATATAGGTTTGTGCCTGTTGAATGCCCGGGGGGGGAGGGGCAATAGAAAGGACAATGCAGAAGCCATACAGAAGTTTCTGAGGTTACTGCTGCTGCTTGCACAGCAGTATTACACACAATGATGAGCCACGCAGTGACACAAAAATATGCAGTGAAGTGTTTGATAGCCTGCATATCTTGGCATCGATGCCTCTGAATGGCAATTTGGTGGACTGTGTGTATGTTGAGTGGGGGGGCAGCAACCTAAGCACACAGGGCTGCGATAAAGACATACATACTCATGATCATCATAACATTGTACATTGAAATGGTCCTGTGTGCTGTACAAGATAAAATGAAAAAAATGAGAGCAACAATCACAGGAGAAACCTGTAAAAGTAAAGTTGCATACCATTCTGACAACTCCATGCTCCCTTCCTCATCACTGCTTCCCTGTTCATTTTCGCTGCCACTTTCATTTTATAGGGAAGGTGCAGGATCGTCAGTGAGTGACTTGAAGCTATAGGATACAATCTGACTGCCTGAGAAGCTGGCAACACAAGACATAGCCATGATTTCCTCTTCCACAGAAGATCTCTTCCCCACTGATCATCTCATACAGAGTGCTAGATAGCATTGTTGCCACTCTATGACATCCCTGCTTCTGCAACCAGGGACTTCCAGTGGCATTGTAAACAGATGGAAGTCAGAGTTTGACTAGCTAGGCTGGGGGATTATAAAGATCATTTTTTCCAAAAAATACATTGCCAAAGAGACTATAACAACTCACAGATTGTCAAAAAAGAAGGTAACATGATATATTTTGTCCTGCACATTACTTTACCGGGAGATGTTTGCATTTGATATTTATCATTGCCACAATACATCCATATCATTCAATAGAAATCTTCTGCTGAATAGGACATAGACTACATCAAACAATTCTAAAATGGCACTTAACACCAGTAGCAACTTGGAAACACCCATTGAGTTTACTGAAAGTCCAATAAAGCTACAGTATAATAGTATCATAAGATGAACCAGATTTTAAAAACGTATTCTACATTGCAAAATTACTTACTGCTTCAAAGTAGTTCTATTTTAAGGCCTGTCATTTATCATAACTAAAGATCTACAAATAAGTAACACTGCAATCGAGTAGAATTGTTTTCACAAAACACCTTTGAGATTTGAAATATCTCATAGGGCTTTACAAACTAGAGACAATGGGCTCGATTTGGAGATGTGCTGGACTGGCACAAGCCCCAGGTGAGCCAAACATATGGAGCATAAGGCCCATCAAATGGGCATTTGCCATGAGTTAGACCAGCTTTTTGCTGGTCTAACTTTGCAGCAAACTTGGGACCTTATTACGGGGTTTGCGCCAAATAGTTGGTGCAAGCTGCAGTAAAGTGAGAAAAATGTCGAAAATGTACGTGATCTTTCTGAATTAGGCGTAAGCTGCATTAATGTGACTGGTGCAGCTGCAGGTTTGAACCTTTCTGAATTGAGTCCCTCAAGTCAAATATGACAGTAATTTCCCTGATGCAACAGTCATTATTTAGAATTATAAAATGGGCTTAAGAAATGCAGAATGCTGATTGGCTAAAACCTAGTTTTAGCCATGTCCTTATCAGCATGTATTGTGCCAACCGGCACTAATTCTCTGAAAATGACCACATCACAAAAAAATATCACTGTGTCCACATGAACTCTCCCGATGCAGCCTGCAGCTCGTCACCTAGTAAGCGAGAGGACCACGCAGAGAGAGCACTACCAGCATGTCACGAGCAACAGAAAAACATTAAAATGTCCAATTTCCTGCACCACCAAAAAAATATATACATTTTCTACCTCTTCAGGGTTTTCTGTCACTCCTGTTTCCCGCTGACCACTGTAGAGCATCTCTCAATCGAGCTGCCATTTGTCACGACCTCCTTTCAGCCACTTCAATTTTTTCTCCTCGTTATTCCCCGAGGTTTTCAGTCCTTGCCCTTCCTTTTCCCTTAACATTGCTCCTCAGTTCCAGGCATCTGCAATGTTTAAATAAATAATTTAAAACGAGTGGGATGAAACAGTAAACAAAAAGGCATCGGCGGCATCCCACTCGCACTCGCGCTTATACTATAGAGCCATAACGCATAGTTGAAAAGCGTTAACAACGGCAGCTGCAGTAGGATACGCTCGCTTCCAGTAAAACCCGCCAGTCACCCTCAAAACATACAGCTCCAGTCACGGAGGCCACTGTAAAGAAAAAACAAATAAACAGCAGAAAATACCGAAAAACTCAGCTACATAACAAAGACAATTTTCTGTGTGTGTGTGTGTGTGTGTGGCAGGGGGAAGGCAGCACAGCTGGACAAAAAATGGTAGACAGGCACTAGTAAACAAATATATAGTAAAACAAATAGGAATATATCACTGATTAGCACTTTCTGTGTAGACTTAGGGTGGTGAGACACACAGATGCACAGATCACATAGTACAGTAACAGGGACTATTTTGTTTAAAACTCCAAAAAAAGAGAAAAAAATGCCATTTTACTTTTAAAACTTTAGTAACTTCTTCAAAACCACTTTTATAAATCTTCTGCCCATTTTATAAGCGCAATAAGACACTCCGAGGTGTGGGTTATCTCCTGATAAGAACACGCCCAGGTGCATAAGGCACTCGGCGCAAGCGCCTCGTGCCTAACAACGCACCTGGGCATGCTCTTATCAGATGATAATCCACACCTCATCGTGTCTTATTGCTTGCTTAGCATCGCTCACTCACAGTGGTAGATAACTAATGAACCTGAATTTTTCAAAGATGGACTTTTGTGTAGGAAATAATGGTAATTTGCTATTCTTTTCATAACTGGTCAGAGTATTATTCTTTATAACTTTGATTTTGTCACTATTAAAGCAATGATCCCTCTTGAGAATACACACTCCACCCCACAATTGCAATACAATCCATTAACTTGTACATAACTGTGGTTTTGCTTCTCTACCAGCTAGATGTCCCCTGTCTCAGTCGATAAACTTTATTTTTTTGTTAAATAGCTTCTTTGTGGTAAGCATGTATTTTTGTCATACCTAAAGCAGTGAGAGTGCATGTACGTGAAGACACAATGTTTGAAAATTCTGCCTTTATAGGAAAACTTCACAAGTCACAGAACCATCTCCAGCTATTAGCAGTCCCCCTTATTAGGGGTTTATGGTATGACATCAATTATTTCTATTACCTTAAAATGCACTTTTTCTTCTTTTTGATATAGCTCTGTAACTTCTTTTTCAAGTGATGCCCAGGCCATCGCCACCTAGTGAGCAGTCACACGCTTCCATTGCTTACTTTGTGCTAATGTGCCCAGCTGACCTCAGCCAGTAGTTGGCATGGCACATTAGCATGCAATGTGTGATGGAAGCATTTAGCTGCCCTTCTGATTGAAGTGGGCAGCACTTTCAACAAGTTATGGAGCTATAGTGAAAAGAAAAAAGTTTATTTCAAGATCATTTAGAAAGACTGACTAATGGCTTAAACCCATAACTATGGGGCAGCTAACAGGCAGGTCTCTGGGATCTGCAGTTAACATTTATAGACTGATGAAAGAAAATATCCTGGAGATCAACTTTTTGCACAAGCTCACTGCATTTTGTTCTGTGCCCCTTTTCGTTTGACTTTGTCACAGGACTTGGCAAGTATTATTTTTAACTAGTTTGTCTTGGCCTTTGGCAATTGATTTCTTGTCTAAAAACAATGGAACATTTTGCACTGCCCAAATGACTTTAAGAATGCTTTGTAACCTTGATGCCCTTTAGTGTGTCCTGCATTTTCCACTGATGCTTGAAACTGATGAAATTGCTAGAAAACAACATGGTCTTTGTCCACTTCAGTTTTCAATGAAACTGGCAGCAAGGATTTTCAATCGTAGGTTGAAGACGACTTGGAATGCCTTTTGTCAGTTTTATATTTTAATGGTGGAGAACACTGACATAGGGAAAGAGAGCTAAATCTGCTCACTGTGCCCCACCCTGATCAATACATGATGAGAATCAATGGCAGTGCTTCACAGTAATTATTATTAACTAGGATGGTCATCTTGTCAGTTACATTAATGAATTATTTGCCCAGTGAAGCAGCAATCATTCATTCCTCCAGACCAACACAAAAATATGAATAGTATGATAGCTGTATGATGTGAATTTAAGAATAGTTTTCCACTGTGCCACTTTCATGGTGCTGAACAGGGAAGGACTGCGCTGGCATGCAGGTGAACTTGGTTTGACTCCAAGTGCAGGACAACAGGAGTAGAGGTCAGCAGAGAGAGTGCAAGAACATCCACATGGAGGCACTTCACTCTGGGGACTCTGGGGATAGAGATGTCATACACTGCTAAGAGAGCAGCAACTTGGAAGTAGCATGGGGTCATTTTTGGAGTGGGTGAACATAAGACAGGAGGTTCTGGCTGCAGGTTGCCAGCATGGTCATGCTCTGCATTGGAGGTGGGGATAGGCAATGAGAGCAGGGGAAAATGCATGGCAACACAGTTGAAGTGGCAGCCTTTCTTAGCACTCCCCCACACCATCATACCCTTATCAGCAGCAGCATGTCCACTACCAGTCCCAGGTGTCTGGCCCTTGGTTTAGTGACATGTAGTCCCTCTACTCCTAAGTTGGTAAGTGGGACCCCAGAGAGGGATAGAACTGATCAGGGCACCAGCAGGATACATTGGGATCTGTTTGTGGATGGTGCCAGTGTGATTATGTTTGGTGGGCAGAGGAGTGGCATGACATGAGGGCTTGAAAAAGTGAGGCACCTTTGAGCATGGAAGGTGGCAAAAAAGAACCCAGCAACAAAGAATCACTCTCCCAGTGTGATTTCTTTACCTTTCTTTATAACATAGAGAAGAGAAATCCTGTACTGTGATTGAAGGAATCCAGTCACATAACCATGAGCTAGCTAGGATTGCTATTATGGGATACTAACACAGCTGCAGGTGCAATGTGAGGCATAGGTTACGGCCAGAAACTTTCAACCACCTGAGAAAAGGTGTTATCCCAAATGATAACGTTCTGGAGTGTTTTGGTTCTTTGTGTCTCTTCAAACCATAGACAGGCTTATAGCCACATTGATCTTTGTACAAACAGATACTGTAGACAAAGCAGGAGATATAATACCTTTTATTGGACTAATAAGAAATTTTAGTACATATTCTTTAAGGCCTATGCAGGGCCCTTCTTAAGGTGATGTCAGTTGTTTCAAAAAATATTTTATACACAATGAGTGGTACTACCTTCTTACAGCATTTAACAAAGTCAACAAAGTGAGGCGATGTTAAATTCTGGGGATGGAAGAACTACAAGAGGTTCTGAGGTTCTACATGGTTCTGATAAGCCATAAAAGGTTTTGATAGTTATGTGTCCTTATCAAAACTGTTTCAACCATCATCATCCACCATTAAGCTATTGTCAGTGAGGAGCAAGGCATCTAAAACAACTTGGAGTGGCGCTAGACTACTTCCAGTGTCCTTTTGAGTCTTTCTACCACCCTATCAGCCTTCTTACTAGATAAATACCTGTGGGGGTGTGCATGAAGCTCCAATATAAAAATGTTTAGACCCATATCAGAACCTGAAGTTTTCTTACAAAAATGGCATGTGTTCTGGGTGGTTCTGAACATACCAGAACTGGTTCTCCCATCCTTAGTTATGACAAGATGATTATTAACAGGTATGAAAAACTCAGTCTATTGTCATGTAATCACATATCTCTGGAAACAGTCAAGCAAGGGGGAAATTCATGCATAGGTATGGGGAACACAGAGAACATCAGCCAGCCAGGATGCAGTGCAGTACATTGTAGTATTATTGCAGAGTGATGCAGTATGCTGCAGGGAACAATGCAAATCAATGATAAATAAGCCCTTTTGTCATGCAGTATTTTGTGACATGCCATTTTCTGCAAGGTAATGTGTTGCATACTGGCTGGCTCTGCTGTATATACATAGAATGTTTTTCCTGAGCCCATGGTGTGGGGATATGATATCATCACACTCCTCCTAGTGCCTGATGTCCCCCCAACTAGTACACTTGGATTTCACCTCATGTGCTGCCTCCAGCCTAACACAAAGTGGTAGCTACTTAGTATGGGGCAGCAATCACTATCTCCCTTCCTCCATCCCTCACTGGTGACAGAGCATTCAGGTCAACACTCAGTCCTTCTCAGCTTCTACCATCTTGGGCTTGAAGCATGAACATGTATCACCAGAACCACAAAGCCACCTTATTTATGTTTTTAAGTGCTATGAAACTGCATTTCAATGTTTGGGGAATAAAGATGGAGTATTAGTGCTTCTGTAACTTGTCGTAATTTTTTGTGGCTTTACTCTATTCCCACCCTTGAGTAGTAGGTATGTAGGTAGGAATTTGTAGGGAATAGAAGGCCCAGAAAGATACCTCTTCCAACTCATGGAGAATATAACCACTGGCACTCAGGAGAGGAAAAAGCCCCAGGTGGAGGAAACCTCTGAGGACCCTTGGCCATTGGTCTGCCCATCCTCTGAGCATACTAAGAGGAGAAGGACCTAGATTCTAGTAACCATAGCTAATTTTGAGGAAGGTAAACTTCTTGGTGAGATTATGGCCCATCCTTGATCCATAGATGATGTAGTTTGGATGACAATCCTGAGGTTGAAGAAGTAGGTCTTTTTTGAAGGAGCAGTAGAATCCTGAGTGTGAAGCAGATCCAGTTGAAGAAGAGCGAATGAAGTCCAGATTTCCAAGGTAATGAAGGATGCTTGTCCAAAGGGATTACAGGGATGTAATGAGCAGGGAGAGCATGATTTGATTGATATACTACCAGATAGTGAATGGTGGGAAATGCAATGATTTGTGAAGTCATAGATGAATGATCCAACTTGTTTAAGGTTTGATGTTTTTTAAGAATGCATGGGATAGACATAAAGGAATTCTGGAGGTCAGGGGTAAGGGGCAACAGACTTCTAGTAAAACATAAACTGAACTTACAAGCTCAAATGGGCAGACTGGGTGGGCCATAGGCCCTTATCTGCTGACACTGTCTATGTATCTATGTATATATGTTCACGGCAAAGTCTGGAGGTAAGGAATACAGTAGTGAGCGATAAATGCTAAATAAGCATCATGAAGTGGAAGAAGGACTCGAGTAGAGTCTTTGAATGCCTGATAAAATAAATGCCATATGTGATTTGTAGACAAATACAGGAAGATTGGCATATGCAGTCCAGATGGTAATTGAATATATATATATATATAGAGAGAGAATGACTGGAAGTTCGGTACGAGGAATTGGATAGCTTATTTGGACATTGATGTCATAACTATACTTGTACATGTTCTGCTGGTCCACTGGCTGAAGTAATTATGGGTATGTCTGTGGTGTAATAGCCCATGAGGTGCACTGAGGTGACTATGGCTGGTTAGGTTCACAAGTAATCCAACGCCTAAATACTTAAGAGAAGCTTGGAAGCAGATATCTGGAAGTGTCTATAGGCTGGGTTGGTAGTGAAGTTGAGTAGTGTGAAACACCAGAGGATCCTAGTGCTATGGTTGACTAAGACTTGTTGGGAGCCAAGATTGGGATTGTGAATTTGCCGTAATAATTGCAAATTTCTGGATTGAGAATCAGAGGAGCTTGTTCTCAGTGAAAGTCTTCACTGGAGGGAGTAATTGAGATAATTCATGAAGGATAGACTAGAAGGACCACTGGATGGGCAGCTAACTTGACTGATGGTAACAGTATGGAGAAATGCAGATGAGTATATGAGGTATGGTGATGCTCAGGAGCTAGAAAACAGTGGTTTGGATAGCATAATTTTAGTAAAGCAAATTGGCATGGGAGAACCAATGATGGAAGTTCTGGGAAGGCAGCTGTGAAAGTCTTAGGACTAGCAATGGCTGTTGAGAAAGTAGGAGTTGAGTAACATGGTCAACAGAGTCAGTGTTGGTAGGAGAGGCTGCAGAAGGTAAAATAGATGATGTCCATAGTGGTATGAAGTATCTTGCGATTCACAGTATCCATAGCAGTGATAATGGTTATGAAGTCAGAGCATAACAGAAGGATTTAAGTCCTTTCCTTGTAGGAGGATAGCCTGTGAGACATGGTAGACAGGGAAGTCACAGTGATTGAATAGACAGGATTTGTAGGGAATATCCAATAGAGATGGATGAGATCTTTCTATTTTCCAGTCAAATGAGATTCCAGGAATGATCATGAGAAGCTGATTGGGCAGTATATAAAACTCTGTGATGACATAAGAGGCTATGAGGCATGTTATCCAAGGAATGCTTGCTAGAAATAGTTTTTCTGAAGAGTAATGAACAAGTGACCCATCAAGTAGTGGATGGGAACTATTAGAATGGCCAGAGTAGGAGTATGAGATAGATAAACTGAAGGAGTAGTTGACTGGGTAGGAATATTGGCCGGAGATAGGGGAATATGCTCAAAAGAGCCACAGCATACAAGATGAAGCCCTGAGCCTGGAAGGTGGAGAAGAAAAGGCAGCTATCCAAAATGGCAGTAAAGTCCAGAGTGAATCCTAATGGTGGAAGGAATGATCCAGGGAAGTAGATGGGCTAGAAGGGAGTTGACATCCTGGTAACCAGCTGAGAATCCGCAAGATTGACGCAGTAGAACAGAAATTCAGGCACTCATGGGTGATGGTCAAGGCAGGATGAGCCTAACTTGAGACAGCTAGGCAGAGGTAGGATGATGAGGCACAAGGGGTGAGGAAGTTCTGTTCCTGAAGGGAAACGGCAACTGGTATGAGATAGAGAAGTCATGGTATGGCACAGTAGATTGAGGGCATGGCTCCCATCCCTGGCAGTTGGGGCGAGCTAACCTGCACTCGATGCAGCAAGCGGAGTTAGGGATGGAGGATGTCAGGTTGGTAAGTAGTAGGAGGCACTGAATGTACTGGAATGTAATGTAATGCAAAATTTATTTATATAAGGCACCCTTCCTGAGCTCAGGGTGCCCTTACAATAATCATCACAATAATTTAAAATCCATAATCATTATAAAAACATACATAACATACATCGGGTATCTTGAAATGCTTAATGAAACAAAAAGGTTTTAAGGGAATTTTTAAAACTTTCTACAGTCAGGCTATCTCGTATCTGATGGGGTAGAGAATTCCACAGGGTAGGTGCCATAAAGGCAAAAGATCTTCCTCCAGATGTTTTCAGTGTTACCCTGGGGATCTCTAGCAAATCCCCCATCAGAGGATTGGAGTGAGCAGGAGGGACAGTAAGAAGACAGGAGTTCCTTCAGGTAGTGGGGTCCCAACTCATGTAGGGCCTTATAGGTCAGCAACGTGACCTTGAAGGTAATCTGCCACTGCACAGGCAGCCAGTGCAGATCCCGCAGCTCAGGTGTTATATGACTGGATCTAGGGACCCCAATTAACAACCTGGCCGCCGCATTCTGCACTAGCTGCAAGCGGCAGATATCCACCCCTGGTAGCCCTAGATAGAGGGTATTGCAATAGTCAAAATGACTGGTAACTAAGGCGTGGACCAAGGTAGGAAGATTTTCGGGCGGAACCAGGTGCTTCACTTGGGCTATATTCCTTAGATGAAAAAAGGAAGACTTGACTACAGCCGACACCTGCACCCTCAGGGTCAGGCCCTCAACAAATATAACACCTAGGTTATGCACCTGGTTAGAGGCCATAAGCGGGGTTCCCCCAAAATATAAACCTGAGCACTTCCCCGCACATGCCCCCAATATCTTAACCCCAGGATCCACCACTAATGCCGAATGGAATCCCATACCCAGCAGACATGGGAAGCCTACCTTCATTCAGCATCTCAGAAGGTGTGAGTTAGGGACAGAGTCTGGAGTACTGCTGGTATGGGCTGGCAGAAAGTGCAGAAAGCTGCTGTTGAAAGAGAGTAGAAAAGGAAACTGAAATGAGATAGGCTGGATGAACAGTACAGAGGTATGGTAAGGCATGTGGAGTATGATAGGAATGGTAGGCACATAAATGGGCATTGCTGTAGACCAGGAAGGTCCAGCCATGAAGTCAGTAACTATGTAGCTCCACTGCAAACAGAAGCAGGAACCATGGGAAAGAAATATGAGGGTGCAGGTGACTGAGGCAGTAGAGGAGGAATGATAGGCTAGAACAGTGGCAGAGGAATGGCAGCACCCCCCCACACTCTCATACCCCCAAAGTCCTGAGGATGAGCACAACTGGTCCTGGAAAGGGATGGATACCACAAGTAGTCTGCCAAGAGACTAGGGAAAACAAAACAATGTATGGTGAGCAGGCAGGAGATAATCACGGCTCCCCAAAAGAATACCTTTCCATGTGCAATCTGGTTTCGTCATGGTGGCTAGACATACAACCCCCCCACCACCACCACCTGCAACATAAGCACCACACACAAGCAGAGCAGCATGAGCAGAAGCTTCCCACCAGACGCTGCTAGCCTGTACCCTAAGCGGGGACACAATAAACAAAACTACATATGGGTACGTGGACATTAATGACAGCCCCAGGGCACTGGTTCAGTGGACGCACAAACTGAAACCTATGGGCAGATGGATGTAGAATCAAATTGGGAAGGACAGGTCTTGGAGAGGAAGGGAGAAGAACGGGGGATGTCATGGTATGGTACGGCTGATGGAGGAAGGTATAGCAGTGGGAGCTTGTCAGAGATCCACCCTAATATTGGATGCTTCGGTTGGAGTAAATGATGAATTGTCCGGGCATTCCCACCTCAGAGAATGGTTGAGAAGAGCACAAATGCAGCAGTTATTGATGGTTGCTGCAGTGCAGTCGGTGTGAGTCATGATAATACAAGTTGCTGAGTAACAAGCAATGCATCCATGAGAGTGGCCACAGGACAGAACAGCAATACTTACAAGGTACCAGATCCCACAGTGCATGCACGCATTGTAGGGTGGTCCGGGATAAGGTGACAGCCTAGGTTCCATGCGCTTAACAGAAATGCAGCTAGAATGCTGCAAAAGGGGGAACAATATGAGCAAATTCAGGGCTGAGCACCGTTAAAATGTGGAGCTGCAAAAGTTATCGGCACATCCCTGAGTGAACATGGGCTCAAGACCCATTAAACCAGTGCAAGGAGTGAGTAGGCACAAAATGGAAGCTACACTGGGACACCCGTATTCCATGGCTCAATGCAGTAGCTACTGGTCAAGCACTGTGGTGACAAAAAGCATAGGTACTCACTTTTCAGAGAGCTGCGAATGGTATGGTAAAAGGTGATCAGATCCCAGGTGAGTGACATGGGGAGATGGCATGCTGGAGAGCCAGAGATGGCAAGGAGGAGACCAAGACTCTTGCAACAGATGGACAGGAAGCAGGCACAGGCTGGTAGGAAAGATGGAGACAAGCCCAGGGAAGGAGAGAGAAGTAGGGGATGTTCAGGAGCGTTGGGTGACATAGGTAGTAAACTGATCTAGAAGCAAAACATGTTAAGCAGTAGGCATTCGGAAAGGCATCTAGTGAGGCAGATTGCATGCAACGCATGGCATTCAATGTGAATAAACAGGAACCTGGCATTCCAAGAGCAATTGAGTATGAGCTGGGGCACTAGAGGGGAACCGGATGCAGGCAGGAAGCCCAAAAGAAAACCCAAAGAGGGAGAATCCAGAAATGGCAGGGGACAGAGAAGAGCAAGGAAGGGAGCAGGGAGGTGGGACTGAACCGCAGATAGAAGAGACAGCAGGTAGGTCACATGACAAAAAGAAACAAACATGAAAACAACTGCAGACAATGAAAGGAAAAGAGGGAAGTGGGAGATGCAGAAGGGAGGGACAAAACAACCAGGCAAGCAACAGGAGGCGCAGGAAAGCTTAGCCATGCAAGCCACACAGGGAGCTCAGGGACAGAAAACACTCCCTAGGCAAGGGAGGTGTGTTAGTGAGGGGGTTAAGTAGAGGTTGTGGGAGGAGCTATTCCCCACATTGAACCTCAGGCTTAAGCCCTACCATTATCCACAGTAAATAAATGTAGTTTCAGCTTTGGTGTAAACAGCAACCTTCCTTTTACAAGGCTTTGAACCCATTTGAATTAAAATACAAAATTAGTGAGTTTATGTATCGTTTAAGTTATGTCTGGAAATATGTTCAATCAATCAATCAAAATCTTTATTTATTCAGGCGAACATCATTGAGCATAGCTCATTTACAAGATGGACCTGAGTGGTCATAACAATATAAGGTTACAAATTTTACACAAAAACATGGTACTGAATAAACACAAATACAATGATTTATAAATGAGACAGATAAACAAATATTTACATATATACAAGGCAAATTAACAATAAACCTAAATCATATTAAAAGGAAAGAAACAAACAGAATAGTAGGGATAAAGCTCGGTTAGTTGGACTTGGGTGGGCATTTTTGTGTGAAGTAGGTTGGAGAACAAGCTAGAAGAACGATAGAGAAATAGGGGGTAGCATAAAAGGGGTGGGGAAGGAGGGGTGGAGAGGACTAGGCCTTATGGAAGCAGTTGCATGATTCTGGGAATAGACTAGTGTACAGTTTTTGAAGGATGTTAAAGGAATGAGGGTCTCCAATTTCAAGGTCTTTTGAAGAGAATTCCAGATAAGTGCTAGGGAATAGCTGATTGCAGCCCTTCCATACCGGGTGCAGGTGATAGGAATCTTCAGCATGATGAGTTTATTGATCCTTAGGGTGTAAGGCCTGGATGTGATCCAGTTGAAACAGTCTGAGATGTAGGAAGGGAGTTTGTTTGTCAGAGCTTTGTAGATCCAGACAGCAGCATTTTTGTTTCTTCTATGTTGTAGGGATGTCCAACTGACTGCATTGTAGAGAGAGCAATGATGGGTGCTGGGGGAAGATCTGTAATGAATCTAATAGCTCTATGATACAAGGTGTCTAATTTATTTAAATGGGAGAGGAGCAGGCCATAGAGGAAGTCAGCATAGTCAATGAGGGATAGGAATGATGCCAGGATTAGCCTTTGTTTGGAATCTCTGGTCAGGTAGTGTTTGATCCTATAAAATAGGCCAAGTCTTTGTCTAAGCTTTTTCAGGAGCTCTTCAATGTGGCTGGTGTAGTCAAGTTTATTGTCAATCCAGACTCCAAGATATTTGAATGTGTCCACGTATTCAGATTTTCACCAAGGATGGTAGATAATTGTGGGAGGGTGAATGATGGGACAGTGGAAGAGCAGCTCTTGGTGGCAAAGAACATAGCTTTCGCTTTTCTTGGCATTTAGTAGTAATTTTTTCTAGTAAGTTGTGCTGTAGGAGGAGAACTCAGACTGTAAAAGCTCACAGGCTTTTGATGGTGAGGATTACTGACATATAGTACAGTATCATCTGCAAAAGGTGAATATTAGATTGTGAGAGATTGGAGTCAATATTGTTGATGTAAATGGCAAAGAGGATGGGGCCCAGGACGGAGCCTTGCGGTACACCTCTTAGGAGTGGTTTAGAGGTAGATAGGTCACCTTCATTTTTTACCAGTTGTAATCTTCCAGAGAGCTAGCATCTGAACCATTTAAGAGAGAGTGAGTCAAGGCCTATGGAGTTCAGAGAGGAGATTAGTAGTTCATGGTCCACAGTGTCAAAGGCTTTGCTTAGATCCAGGAACACAACACAGGTGTTATTCTTTTTGTCTAAGGCAGTCTGCCAGTCATTTGTAACTTTGCTAAGGCAGAGATGGTGCTGTGCATAGATCTAAACCCAGATTGAGCTGCGTTAAGGAGATTGTTGGTATCAAGGTAGGCACTTAACTGAAAGTTTACTAACTTTCAAGCATCTTGGACAGTACTGGTAAGATGGAAATGGGCCTATAGTTGTTGAGGTCCATGGGATCACCTGCCTTAAGTAGTGGAAACACTTGAGCTGTCTTCCATATTGAGGGGATAGAACCAGTGGCTAGGGACAGATTGAAGAGGTGAGTGAGGGGGGCAGCTAAGGCGTGCAGTGTTATTTTTAGAAAGTAGGGATCCAGGGAGTCTGCACCTGCACTTTTAGTTGTATCTAGTTGGAATGGAAGGTATTCTACTTCTTTTAAGGGTATTGATTTGAAGGAGAATGTGGAAGCAGCCTTTTGTCCCTCAGTAGATTGTAAGTTTAGTGATGATCTCATTGGTTTGCAGGTGAGGAGTCAAGCTAGGCCAGCTGTAGTAAAATGATCGTTGAAGGCATTTAAGATTTCATGCTTGTCAGTGATTTCAATACTATTTAGGTGCACTTTGGGTGGTAAGACAGGGGTAGAAGTTTGACCTAGGATCCCCTTTATGGTACCCCAGAACCTGGAAGGGTTGTGATAGGAGGCATCCAATTCAGCTGTGTAGAAGGCAGCCTTGGCATTTCTTACTTGTTTTGTGCAGGAGTTTCTGGCTTTTCTGAATTGAAGCCAGTCATTTGGATCCTTTGTCTTTCTTGCCCTTTTCCAGAGTTTATCTCTGGCAAGCAGTGCAGATTTAAGGTCAGCAGAGAACCAGCGACAAGATTTGAGTTTGGTTCTGACACTGGTGAGGGGTGCATGTATATTGAGGGCACTTGTGATAATATCACTTAAGATCTGAAGAGCTGTCTCTATTGAAGCTGTGAGATAGAATTCTTGCCAACGTGTGGTGTGGCACAAATCATGGAGATATCCTGAAATATTAAAGTTCTTTTTTGACCTTCTTGGGAGAAATTTTGCATGGTTGGATGACTTGATTGTTGATCTTATGCCAGCTATGGGAGAGTGATCACTTATGTCACTGAATAGCACTCCAGCATGAGAATACAGATGAGGCTTATTTACCAGCATAATGTCCAGGAGTGTGCTGTTGAGATTATTCTTTGGGTTAATCCTTGTTGGTTCTTTGATTAATTGAGTGAATCCATAAGTGTCACAGAAGGTTACTAGGGGTTCAGATGCATTGGCTAGCCAATTTAAATTCAGGTCACCTAAAATGATGGTATCTTCAGGGCCTAGATTAAGTATAGATCCTAGGTGGGATAGGAGTTTGAGTGTAGAATGTTCGAGTATTGTTTATTAATTGCTATAGCTGTTCTGTGGACCTTTTCAGTATTTTGCTTTATTAAAGGACACTAACATATTTATTGTAAATCTATAGTGTCATCTTTTGCCTTTTGCAGATTATTAATAAGGAACATTTAAAAGGTAGTGAATGCTCCATTTTTTCCAGTATAAAACAAAAAAATCTAAAAATATATTTTAATTTTTCAAGCATAGATCACCTTCTATAAATCAAGGGTGAGTCATAGTAGCCTGAAAAATAAAACAATTAAATGTGTTAAAGTCTCTCTGATGCGGCAAACAACCACACTTATTACTCCCTGCAGTTTCTTTGGATAGTGATAACATTTATTTGGACATGTAGGTGTTGTAAAAAAAGTGATTGACAGTGCAACAATGCCATCTACAGGCAAGAATTAACTAGACCTTATAGGATATATGTAAATCCTTGATAAATGTCACACCTTAGACCTACTCAAGCGCATCACAGGGATAAGGAAAGGGAATTTCAGTGCAAGAAAGGGACAGCTAGTTTGATAAAATACTTCTATTTTGTCTGAACAATAAAATGTGTTAGCTATGTTAGTCCAAATGAAAATGTAGAAACAATACTAGTCATTTTTTGTCTGATACTGTTATTGGACTAACTTTAAAAGAGATATAAGATTAGATTTCAAGAGCTATATTCTCTTCATTAATGAATCAATGAAAAGCTGAACTTCTGCAGCCAATCTTGAAACAACCTTTTCCAAGAAATACTGCTATGTATATTATAGCTTTTATAAGGGCATTGTAGTGTTCCTAAATCAGGGTTATATCAGCAGTTTAATGTTAAACCTCAGTTTTTTGCACCTTAATAATGTTGCTGTCCTTGGACAGAATATCCTAACATTTGCAATGCTCAAACTGGGTCCAGGATCTCTGGATCCTGTAAATGTGGTAATGGCCGGGTCATGATTTTAAAGTTCCAGAAGGTTGAAAGCACATAAAATATGGAAAGCAAGACTTTTTTCCGTCCCACATAGAAAAACAAGCATTTGTCAATGCCGAAAGGTCACTGTTGGTATTGCAGTTGTACATGTTGTGTTTTGCTGTTGTACATGCAGTGTTTCTTATGTTCTCCCAGCACTGGCCAGCACTGGTTAATGTCATCAGGATTCTGAATCCCACAACCATGTTTGGAGCCCAAGCAAGGCCCACTCCACTGCATCACTGCTCAGCCTGACCACATCCCCACTCCACAACACTGCTCAGTCCTCAGCACACATAATAATACCAACTGAACTGACAGCCAACCTGACAGATTGAGCTAGAGAAAGAGAAGTGAGGGTTTAATTTAAAAAAGGGTAGATAAAACAGCATTTCTTTCCTGTTGTGCTACTCTCTCTTACACACGAGGCACAAAAATGTAATGGAACAACTAATTGTTAACTGGTAAAGCCTCCCCCCCGCTATCTTTCTCTGTCTCTTGTTGAGTACCTCGAGCCCAGTGGGGCACAGGACTCAAGGCAGCATGGATTCACAGTGGGAAGTTCATGTCAGATGAATCTAATAGGTCTCTTTGACTGGGTGACCAAAGTAGTAGACCAGGGAGGGGCTGTGGATATGGCCTATCTAGACTTTAGGAAGGCATTTGACACAGTCCCACACAAAATATTAATAAATAAGTTAGCCAGCCTGGGAGTGGGTTCCAGGGTGGTAGCCTGGGTAACAAATTGACTGGACAACAGGACACAGAGGGTAATAGTTAATGGAGCACACTCCGAAGAAAGGCTGGTTACTAGTGGGGTACCGCAGGGTTCAGTGCTAGTGCTGGTCCTCTTTAATGTCTTTATAGGAGACATTGCAGAGGGGCTAGAATAGAAAGTATGCCTCTTTCCAGATGACACAAAGATCTGCAATGGGGCTGATACACAAGGGGGTGGAAAGGATGAGAAGGGACTTGACAAGGTTGGATGGATGGTCAAAAATATGGCAACTTAGATTCAATGCAAAAAAAAAGTGCAAAGTAATGCACCTGGGAAACAAAATCCCAGGGGAAGAGTACACAATGGAGGGGGGGGTACTAACAACAGCAACAAATGGAAGGGGACATGGGGGCAGTCATATCAGGTGATCTTAAGGTAGGCAAGCAATGTGAGAAGGTAGTAAGGAGGGCTGGGGGGGATACTCGGATGCAAAGGGAGAGACATCACCAGTAGAAAATGGGAAGTTGTTATCCCTCTATACAGACAGTTGGTGAGACCCCATCTGAAGTATGTGTGCAGTTCTGGAGACCCCATCTCTGCAAGAACATAGACAGGATGCAGGCAGTCCAGAGGAGGGTGATTCAAATGCTACGGGGTCTGCAACAGAAGCCATATGAAGAGAGACCTAAAGAGCTTAATATGTATACCCTTGAGGAAAGGAGGAAGAGGGGGGATATGATAGAAACTTTCAAGTATCTCAAGGGAATCAACAAAGTCCAAAACAAGAGCATCTTTCAGAAAAAGAGATGTTCAAGAACAATGGGGCAGAATTTGAAGATAGAGGGGGGATGGCTCAGGGGCAATGTGAGTAAGTATTTTTTCACAGAGAGGGTGGTGGATGCATGGAACTGCCTTCCTGAGGAGGTTATGGGGTTAAAAACAGTGCAGGAATTCAAGAATGCATGGGACAGACATAAGGCAATTATAGTGGGTGGTAGGAGAAAGTAGGCTGTTGGTTAACTAGAATCTGTAGCTTATTCAATAGTTAGGGAAATGGGCAGAGTAGGTGGGCCAAGCAGTCCTTATATGCCATCAAAGACTATGTTTCTATGTTTCCTCTGGATGGCAGAAGTCAAAGATTTATTTTGCCAGCCTGCCCTGTACCCTCAGCCACACTGAAGCCAGGAAAAAAAGAAACTTTTATTTGGGATTTCTTGGATTGTTCAATTTCTCTTGCCCCCCTCTCCCCTCAATCTCTCTCTCTCTCTCTCGCTCTCTCTCTGGATGGCACAAGTCAAATATTTAGTTTGCCAGCCTGCCCTTTCCCTGTGCACACAGCCACAGTGAAGCCAGGAGAAAAAAGGAACTTTTATTTGAGATTTCTGGGACTGTTATATTTCTAGTACCCCCAATCTCTCTCTCTCTCTCTCTCTCTCTCTGTCCTCTGGATGGCACAAGTCAAATATTTATTTTGCCAGCCTGCCCTTGCCCTGTACACACAGCCACACTGAAGCCAGGAAAAAAATAAACTTTTATTTGGGATTTCTGGGATTGTTAAATTTGCCATGGCCCCCTGCAAACTCTCTCTCCTGTGGATGACGCAAGACCACTCATCGCAGACGGCCATGATATACCCCTCATCCCACTCCCACCACCACATTTCTTCTGCACTCCAGCTCCTCCTTGACATAGCCTCTAGGTGGATGCCCCCCCTACTGCTCCACCCCTCACCCCTTTTCCAACATATGACAAAGTCCCCTCAGGCCACTCCTCCCTAACTTCAGGCTTGACTACTTGAGGCCTTCATTTAAGACTTAACAATGTATGTTAAACCACTTACCAAATGCACTACTTGTACCTGTACACCTTAGGAAATGCTAAGACTACTTACCTACATGTACAGCTTGTCAGTATTCTGTTATCAGCAATTAGCATCAGCAATGTCCATCAAACTGCCTCTGTATTCTTGTCTCTTCCTCTTATGGAATGTAACTTTGGAATTTGTTTGTCTGTTTGTTATACCTGACATGGGACCTTTGTAAAAGAGCCTGTTGGCTCAAAGGTGTTAATCTGCACATGAAATAAATAAAAATAAATTTATTTTGCCAGCCTGCCCTTGCCTGTACACACAGACACACTAAAGCCAGGAAAACAAAGAAACATTTATTTGGGATTTCTGGGACTGTTTTATTTCTCACGGGCCCCCCGTAGTGTGCTTCTCTCTCTTTTGGATGGCACAAGTCAAATATTTATTTTACTAGCCTGCCCTTGCCTTGTACACACAGCCACACTGTGCAGTCTCTCTCTCTCTCTCTCTTTCCTTGGGATGGCACAAGTCAAAGATTTATTTTACCAGCCTGCTCTTACCCTGTACACAGAGCCACACTGAAACCAGGAAGAAAAAATAACATTTTATTTGGGATTTCTGGGACTGTTAAATTTCTCTTGGGCCCCCCGCAATCTATCTCTCTCTCTCTTTCTCTCTCTCTCTCTTTCTCTCTCTCCCCTCTGGTTGGCACGTCAAAGATTTGTTTTGCCAGCCTGCCATTGCCTGTACACACAGCCACACTGAGCTGGAAAATAAGAAACTTTTATTTGGGATTTCTGGGACTGTTAAAATTGTCATGCAAAGTAGAGTGCCACAGGTGGAAACACAGAGTTTGGACAGCATTTGAAAAATGACACCTGTGACATACAGAAGCTCAGGTAATATGAAGGTCATGTTGAAAATCTGGGGTGAAAATACTTAAGATTTCCACAGTTATAAGCATGCGTACCGAAATTGCAATGAATGAGCATAACTGTCATTTTTTCTTACTTTGACCCCAAATGTTGAACATAGTCTTCTTATCACCCCACCTCATGAACCCCATAGGTGAACATTTTCAAATTCATTGTAAAATGGCATTCTGCACCACAGGTACAAAAACATGTTTTGGGCAAGATATGAAAAATGACAGTTATATTTTCCATGAGTTGGTGTGATAAAATGGCTATATTGAAAATTTGGAGTGAAAATATTGAAAATGACCAAAGTTACAAGCATGCTTAGAAAACTTTGAATGACTGCATGTAACTCACCCATTTTTAGGAGTTTTTTCACCAAATTTTCAACATGGCCTTTTTGAGACCCCACCTCATGAAGCGTGTCACTGTCATTTCATTCATTGGTCCTGAAAGGTGATTTTGTGCAGCAACCATGCCATTCTTTTCCATAGGTGCGAAAACACATTTAGGGCAGGATGTGAATAATGACAGCTATACTGTTCTTGAGGGTGTGTGAAGAAATAGCAATGTTGTGAATTTGGAGTGAAAATATTAAAAATTGCTGAAGTTATGAGTGTGCGTAGAAAACTTTCAATGACCATGCATAACTTGGGTGTTTTTTTGGTGTTTTTGCAGCAAATTGTCAACATGGACTTTCTGAGACCCCACCTCATAAACACTGGCACTGCAGGTTCATTACTTGGTCCTGAAAGGTGAGTCTGCACAGCAACTGCAAAATAACCTTTTGGGACCAAGTAATGAAATGATAGTGCCAGTGTTCATGAGGTGGGATCCCAAAAACCCCATGTTAGATGGTAAGTACATAGGACAATAGGAGTGGTAGGTTGCTCAGTAGGAGGGTCAGGATGGGGAAGGGGTATGGGGAGACAATGAGGGACAATATTCTTTTTTACCAGCTTAAAAAAAAAAGACATTGGGGGACAGTTTTCTTTTTTTTTTACGGGGTATAAAAATGTTTATTTTGGGACACTGGGAATGGGCTCCCCAGTGTCCCATAGGGGAGGGGATTGTAGATAATGCTGAAACAGGGATTGGGCACCCTGATGTCAGCAAATGTAACAAATGTTTGAACGGGCTGGGGGGAGACATCCAACACTAGGGGCGAGCATCCCATTGTCAGAAAGAAAACATAATAAAAATGTAAGTACTTCAGGACACTGGGGGTGGGCTCCCCAGTGCTCCAAACTATAAGCAGAGGGAGTACATGCTGACACAGGGACTGGGCACCCCAATGTTGGCAAACAATAATTGCAATGGGCTCTGGGGGGCATCCAACACTGGGGGTGGGCATCCCAGTGTTGGAAATAAACAGTAAAAAAAAAATAAGAATTTCGGGACACTGGGAGTGAACTCCCCAGTGTCTCACAGCACTGAGAAGAAAATTAATACTGCAGGCATGCAGACAAGGGCAGAGCACTCCATGAGGGAAGAAATGATTGAGGAGTCACACTGCGGCTAAAGATGATCCCCGATGGACTGTATAATGGTGGGTGGTGGGGGGGCAGCACAAAAGCAAGCAAGGAGAGCATTTTGACATCACTGATCAGCTGTTTTCTGGGCAGTGTTCGTCCCACACATCAAAGAAAAAGCCACCATATGATTGGTGTGGCTTTTTCTTTACAAGTATAGGGCGTTTCTGCCCATTAAAAAAAACAGCATCACATTTAGCCTGCCTGATGATTTTTGTGGCACTGTTGAGCCCCTTGCAGAGCACTCTGCATTGGACAGTGTCACACCCCTCAAAAGGCAGTTCTAGCAAGAAGTTTGTTGCACATGCATGCACAGCAAACTTTAAAAGGCTGAGAACTGAAATCAGAAACTTTATGATTCATTTTTCAATATTCTTAGGATAACTGGAACTTTGGGAAACTGACATTATGACCAATCCTGCCGCCAGTATCCCCACCCTCCCATCCACCACTACTTCAAACAATCCAACAAAGAGTGCCCAACCCCACTGTCAGTACTTCTCACCCACAACAACTTCAGAAAAGCCAGTGTCAGGTGCCCAACCCCACTGCTGGTAATTCCCCACACACCTGCCACAACTTCAAGAAAGCCAGAGGTGGGTGCACAACCCAGATGCCAGTACCCCCTTCTGCACACCCATGACAACATCAAGAAAGCCTGTGGTGGGTGCCCAACCACATCACTGGTATTGCGCCCAGCCCATGTCACCCTAAAAACCCTTCCACCACTTTCTGTCCAACTTAACCTGCACACCCTCATCCTCCAATCCATCCAACAAAATCAGAAAAAAACCTCTTCCTTCACCAGCTAGCATGCATGCCACCCTCCTTCCCACTGGTGCTCACAATTAATAATCACATGTTCATATTCCTCAGCATCCCTCATTGTGACTCCTCAATGCCCCATATCAAGATTCCTCAGTGTCCTTTGATGCATTCCTCTTTCTGCAGGTAAGAAAAAAATATATGAAAAAAAAACTACTAAGTCTGAGACCAGGACATTCATTTGTTTTAAAGGGAAAAAAAGGAGTGCCCTAAAGCAGAAATAGGGACAAGTAACAAAACTGCCAGTTAGATGTTTGACAGTGTGTGGTGAGGTGCTAAGAAGCCCAACCCTAAAATTTGGTAGAAAATATTAACAGATAAAGTTATGGTCCTAGGCACTGCACACTGTGCATGCACAAAGACTTTGGTGATTTTTCTTACAGTTTGCTTTTTAACAAGGATTTCTTTTGTAACACTTAAAACTTTTTAATTTTTTAATATTTTTGCACCACATTTGAAGTATGGGTTGCTTAGTTCCCCTCCTCATGAACATTCAGTCTGTAAGTTTCACACCTGCAGTGGGGGTGTGCTGCTTTGTACAGGGCCCACAGGGCCCTGCTCTTTGCAAATTACCAGTTGGGAGGAATGGTAGATGGATTGATGTACTGCTTCACATAGTGATCACAGAGTGCAGCATAATGCAACCTATAGGCAAGACAAGGCAAACTTTATTTGTTTGGCATCCTTTCCAGGTACCTCAGAGTACTGTACAACAGCTTGGAGGGACAGAGGGCATATCCAGAGGATCACTAGGGAAGCAGGAGACAGGACAGAACATGACATCATTGTCCACCTGTGGACAAATGACTTGGCAAAGGATAGGGTAGGGGTAGTGCAGGGTATTTTCATCGAACTGGGGAGGTGCTTCAAGTAAGAGGTACACACAGTGGCTTTTACTGAGGTGTTACCTGTATATGGCCTTGGAATGAAAAGGGATGTCTTCAACAGGGCATTTAACAACAGGTTAAAGGTGTAGTGGATGGAGGAGGGCTTCTGCTACATTGGGGACTGGTGGCTATCCTGTGAGAATATAGGGCTGTACATGGTAGATGGCCTGCATCCTTCCAGGAAGGGGACCACCGTCTTTTGTGGGAAGTTTTTATTTTTATTTTATTTAGTTTTTGTTGACCGGGTAAGTGCACTAGACAAATTCTGCCTATTTTCAAGCATGACCCGGGGGAGGTGGACAGAGATTAATGCCAACTGACCTTGAACCAGATTAAGCTGTTGGTGGTATTTTTCATGAACAAGGGAAATTTGGCCAGGACACTGGGGAAATTCCCCTACTCTTCTCAATAGGGGGACCTCCGGTCACAGCCATGGAGTGTTCAGTTGGTGTTGGGCATTAAACCAGTGAGAATCTCTCCTCTGATGCTGCGCTGCTGTCTGTGGCAACCCTTGCTTTGATTCCACACAGAGAGACGTCTGGCACTATCGGAGCTTCATCAGAATCATCGTTACCTGTGACGGAGCTTTCTACACCAGCTACAACTATGCCTCTGGAGCCTTTATGAGTTTCTTTGGCTATTTTGCCAGTTTCTACAGTGGAACAAAATGTACTGCCTTCCCAAGGTGTAACGCAGGATGTTCCCCCTGCTATTTCCGGTCTCAGCATCAGGAGAGTCAATGCGGCTTCCGAGTCGCATTTGGGGGATTCAGACTTGCGCGCTTTGGACCAGCTCCACCCGTTAAGTCCTTCTTCAGATACTACGGCCTTGTCCACCACCGCTGATATCATTAGATCCCGATTTGGATTACAAAATGCTCCAGATATCGCAGACCCTGCATGGACTACTATGGAGGCTTTACAGCACACGGGATGGACACAAACTGCCTCAGGATCCTGGACTCTGGGTCCCTCCTGGGATGCTGACAAACATGGGGTCTTATTCTCTCCCACCAGGCCTGCAACTTTCAACAAAAGCTCCACCGAGGTACCTATATCAAAAGACATTATTAGTACTAAGGACACTAATCTTTCTGTTCAGCCTACTGTTGCTGGGGCTACTTGGGGGGATATAATGCTTTTTCATGATGCTGTTTCTATAGTTATTCCACATAGCTCCAAAGTGGAGCCCTTAGCTGTAGATACACCTCTTATTGCCATATCTCAGGAACCAGAGGCTTCCACTATTATCCAGCCTACTCCCTCCTCTGTGCAGACCACTGATTCTGTTCCCAAAACACCCCTGCCCATTTTAGGGTCTGTTCCATCAGTTCCACCAACACCATCTCTCCTGGATGATCCTGGGGAAGGCCCCTGCTTTGAAGCCCTCCCCCTTAGACCCCCCCTCCAGCTCCTGGAAGAGGGTCTGTCCTTTCTGATTTGTTTAAAAATAAGCTAGAACAGGCATCTAGACATAATGCAGTTCGTCTTTGTTATAAGGGTGGCCTTTCTGAATTCCCTGATCGTTATTATGTGGCTCGGACCCTATTGAAAGGTACTATGCATTTTCAGGCTTTGGATATTTATGCCTTAATTTATATCTCAGGGGAAGAAACTTTTGATATCAGTTTCAAGACTAATAGTGGTTTAGATAGATTTTGGTATAAGTATGCCACTTTAAAGAATACCTCACTTTGGACTCCTTTCCATGTTATTCCTCTCACTAAGCCTGCAGTTCGCACTGTTACCATTACGTTTAGAAATGAGGGAGTCAGCGTTAGTGACATATACGATTGGTTGCAAAACCAGTGTACAGTCTTATCCCCCCTGAAGCCATTGTAGATGAGGAGGGGCTCTGGACGGGAGGTTGGAAATTTCGTGTGAAGCTCTTCCAGGTTAACTCAGAAGTGATACACCTACCGAATAGTTTTTTCTTAGGTAAAGATAGGGGTGTCTGCTTTTACGGGGGGGCAGCCTAGAGCCTGCTACAAATGTGGTGCTCACACACATTTAAGCAGCACGTGTGATTTGTTAAAATGTAGCTTATGTGGGGGGGTGTGGGCACCCTAGTGTTTCCTGTGTCAATGTTTTTCAGTGCAATTTATGCGACGAAAAAGGACATGCGTACAATCAATGTCCCTGGGCAAGCAAGAACCATCACAAGGGGTGGAATCCTGATGTGCTAGTTCAAAAAGCACAGGATAAAGCCCAAGAATGGCCTCCTACTCAGATTATTATATCCAATACCACGTAAATTGCCCCCCGCAACTTTTTCTGGAGGTGATAGAGCCTCAAACTATATTAGAACCACCTACTGATGTGGAGACTGCTCCCCTCGCTGCAACTAATGTTGCTTCTTTTCCACACCCTACTCCCACTATGACTACTGACACTCCCCTTATGGATTCAGAAGGTTTTCAACTTAGCAGATGGGTCACCAGGGCAACTGCTCGTAAAACCTTAAAGGCTCCTGAAGTTCCTCTCTCCAATCCTTTTGACTGTTTAAAGGGAAGAAGAGAGGAATCTGATGGTGATTCTGATGCTTCTATCTTGCCATCCGACATGGACCTCAATGTTTCTAGGCCTCCTGTTGTTTCTTGTAAAAAAATTACTAGACTAAAAAAGGGGAGTAAGAAATGTAAAAATATGGCCCTTACAGTTGGGAGTGGTTGAGTGACTGTTTGTTCTGGCTTCTATCAGAATAGCCTCTTTCAATGTTTGTAGCCTAAAAAGCTACAGGAGGTGGATAGTTTTTTTTTCATCTTGCTGCTTCTCTCCCCATCGATGTCCTCCTATTACAAGAAACTCACCTAACCACCCTTTCTGAGGTTCAGAAGCTTAAGTGGGGATGGATTAAAGGCCCCTCATATTGGACTTTGGGGGATGATTTAGCTGATGGTGTGGCTGTCCTGTTTTTTTCCTCTACATTTTCCATTTCATGCATCATTGATGTTTGTCCTGGCAGGGCACTGATTCTTGACTGTACCTTTCAGAACCATCCCTTTCATTTAATCAATATTTATGGCCCACAAACCAAAGCTACTCGTATTCATTTATTTGACCATATTAAACCGTATTTGTGTACCAGGAAACATGTTATTTGAGGAGGGGACTTTAACTGTTCTATTGATGTTGCCTGCAAGACAGCAGAGGGAAAAAAAATGTATTGTGACTCCCTGGCTTTGTCTACCCTTATAAAGTATGTAGGTCTCACTGATGCATATCGCTCCCTACATACTGCTGCTGGCTACACATATTACAGATCACTTTTCCACACTCGGATTGATTACCTTTTTTCCTTCTCAACACTGTGTCCCCCATCAGGTTTCTCTTTGCCCCACAGAGCTCTCTGATCACCATTTACTGACTTGTGTATTTATCTTGAATACCACCCCAATGTCTCTTTCTTCGACTTTGACTCAGTGGAAACTGAACAATTCTCTGTTCTCTTCTCTTGTTATCCAAGCACAAGTTCGCACCCTCTTTCATGCCCAGATCTCAGTTCTTTGCTGTTATGACTCTATCTGGGCATGGTGGAAAGATACTAAATTAGATATACGTAGTTTTTTTTCAGACTGTGGGGAAAAGGGTGGTTCAAGATAAGTACCTTACATATTTAACTTATAAGAATCAGTTATATAAACTGGAGTCTTTGTCTGCTTCCTCTCCTATTAATTATTCTTCTCAGATTGCCAATGTCAAACGTCGCATGCTTGCACATCAGTATGAAAGTGCCTGTACTTTAGATTTTTTCATGAGGGTGGGTACTTCGGCTTCCCCCTCTGCGAACCCGTTTTCAGCCTATAAAGACAGAATTCAGACTACGGTTTTGCACGGTCTCTTGGATTGACAGGGTACTATTGTTTATGATATTCCTGGCATGATCTCCGTTGTCAGTTCTCATTTGCAACACCAGTTTTGTACATTACCACCCAAACCACCTGACTTGTCTTCATTTTTTTCTGCTCTGTTCCTACAGCTTCCTGTACACCATATTTCGGAACTAGTCACCTTACTTACTCAGGAGGAAGTGGCCTGTGCTATTTCCCACCTTAAGTTGCAGGTAGCCCCTGGTCCTGATGGTCTAACACATGAGTTCTATAAGACATTTCGAGATGATTTACTAGAAGTACTGACTCAAGTTTTCAATTATATTCTACAAACCTCAGAAGAGATCCCTGATTTTGGCATGTCCTTTCTTAAATTTATTTACAAAAAGAGAGATACCTGCTCTTTACAAAATTGGAGACCTCTTCATCTTAACACAGACTTTAAAATTTTGACTAGAATACTTAGTACACGATTATTACGTGTTGCTCCTGATCTTATTGACCCTGCCAGATCGTGTGCTATTCTGGGACACTCTATACACACTGATCTATTTCTCCTGAGAGATTTTTGAGGCTAAACAACATAACATTATTTCGGGGTTTGTCCTCTCGCTAGACCAAGCAAAAGCATTTGACTCAGTACAACACTCCTATTTATTACAGGTCATGGAATCATATGGTATCCCAACAATCTTTCTCCGATGGCTCACCCATATATTTTCCCTAGCTTACTTCACTCCTGTAATTAATGGTTTTGTGGGTGGTACTCTTCTCCAGAAGGTTGGGATTCGTCAAGGCTGTCCATTCAGTCCATTATTATATACTTTTGCATTGGATCCGATTGTTCATCAAATTAGATGGGACACTCACATTATAGGTTTAGCACCTCACCCTACTTTACCCCCAGTAAAGATTTCTGCATATGCAGATGATGTTGTGTTATTTGCCCAGAATAAAGATTCTGGAGACCAGGCAATTCGCATATTTCAAGATGTTTCTTTGATTTCAGGGGGCACCCTTAATCTTCAGAAGAGTGTCTCCATCCCCTTAGATCCTGAATCTGCAGTAGTGTCTGAAGTGGGTGGTATTCGGAATTGTACGTCTCCTCAACAAATCTTAGGGATATGGTTTAATGTCAAAGATGTAGCCACCTATAACTGGGAAAAACACCTTTGTATTGGGGAGTATAAGGTCAGATTATGGAAGTCATGGAAATTGGGGAAGAGAAAGATAGTATTAGTTGTTAAAAAATGTAGACTTCCTATATTTTTATTTCTTAGTTATGTATATGCCCCCCCCCAGACATTTAGAAACAACACTCTTTAGTGTATTCTTCCAGATGGTCTGGGGCAGCCACCTCAGTCCAGTTAAGCATGATATAACCTATTTGCCGATACATCAGGGAGGGCTTGGCATGATTCACCCAATAGATTTTTTCCTTTATTTTTTTCCTTTTCACCTTTTTCTTAGCATACGGTACACATCCCATGTTTGTGATACCTGGATTAGCAATGCCATGCATTCTATAATGGATAACTGGGACACGTTCCCACCTACACATTCCCTTGTATCCTGTTTCCCAGTTTATGCTTTGGATAGTTTCCATAAGCTATGGTTTTGGAAACTTAGTAAGACATCCATTTTAACGCTATCCAGAAAACAACTATATACTACTTTTGTAAATATTTCAAGACCAGTGTTACAGTTTCCGGTTTGTCCTTCATCTTGAATGGACTTTGTTCTGTCTCTACTTCGAGATACAAGAATCCCTCTGCACATGTGGGATGTTACTTGGCTGTGTTGCCATGGAAGATTACCAGTCCGGGGGAATTTAAAACATAAATCCTCTCAGGAACGATATTGTCCTAAACCTTCCTGCATTCACATTGAGGAAACTATGTCCCATTTCTTTTTTGACTGCACGGATGCTCTTTTATTTTGGAAAACACTAGCTAATAAATGGAAGTGGCCATTTCTTAGAATCACATATCAGATCCTAATATTGGGTGACTTCTCTGCTCCTTGAATGAGATTTCATCCCAGTACTCTCAGAGTGATTTTTGCTGTGTGTAAATACTATTTGTGGCAAGCCCAATGTCAATATGTCTTACAGCAAATTCCAACCTTTCCACCCACTATTATACAACAAATGGAAAATGCTTTATTTAAGCAATAATGCATGACAGGGTGTGTGTTGTGCTGGGATAACGTCACGCCTGGGGTGAGTAGGCATGAGGCCGCAGGCCGAGTGCGACTAATCACCCCAGGCATGATGTTATCTCAGCACACCACACCTGGAGTGCATTATTGCTATTATACAATGGCTCGTTTACAGAAAAGAAAAAAAAGATTAAAGAAGAATTTTGTTTTTTTACTTTTTAGTTCATTTATCATTGTGGATGTGTACATAGGAAAAATATAGTTATTTTTTGGCCAGTAGGTGGTGCTGCTGGTAAATGAGTGTGTGTGTGTGTGTGTGTGTGTGTGTGTGAGAGAGAGATCTTTAGAGTCCACAAAGTTAATTCAACTGTCCCACTGCCTGCCATGGGATCGGGTGATTTCTGTGACACAGAACCTTACCAGTGAGTGAGGAGAGGAGCGGGACTTTCGGCATTTACAATGTGATTGTAAGTGGCTGGTACAGAGAATTCATTTTAAATGTAGTAGAATGTGTCCCCGCTCCGCATCTGTGCTGCAGATAAAAGTTTGAGGGATTTCGAGAATGCGAGGGAGCCGACCGTGGAGCGGGGAGTAGCTAGAAATTCATTTTAAATGTGGTAAAGTGTGTCCGCACTCCCAGTCTGTGCTGCAGATACAAGTTTACTGAAGGATTTCAGGAGTGCAAGGGAGCAGACCATGGAGCGGGAAATGACGGCGTACAGTGAGGGGCAAGCTCCGCTTTCAACAGTTTTCCTACACACGGACTTTTCCCACTGTTGGCTGTGTACTGGGAGAAGTTGGCAAAATAATCTGATACTGGCCTGAATGTTAGGGTGAGAGTCTGAGGGAGCGGGTGCTCAAGCTCGAGAATTAACGGAAACGGACAGCCACTGCTGCCTCTATGCACTAATGATAGGTTTTAGTTTGAAGTTTTTTTAATGGGATATAATCTTTTGGGATTTGGGGGGATGTTTGCTGAGTTGTTGGCTTGTCGGTTTGTTTCTTTGAATCTGGGACAGTAAGGTTAGGTGCTAAGTGGGAATGACACAATCAGGCAATTGCAGCCGTGGAATGATTCATTTATTTTTTTTAATTTTACATTTGATGCGATCCTGCTGGGACTAGACTTGTGATGTTGTACTGGGATAACATCACGGGTCCAGTCTCAGACTGACCAATCAGAGTCCAAGACTTTTTTTGCCATTGTATAATGAATATAATGGAGTTGGAGCATAAACAGCTCCCGTTTTACCGCTTTACTTCCTTCTGGAATCATGTACATTTTTTGCATTAATTGACAATGTTAACTGTTGTGAGGCACTGACAGTACTCACATTTTTTCTGTATATTCTTTTCCTTATGAATGATGTGTATCTGATTATTGTATGATGTACGACCTTTTGTTTTGCTTTATTACATTTATATACCTGTGTTATGTTTCTCTTGCTTAATAAAATTCCCCTACTCCTTTTAATAAGTGCCATGGGATCTTTAACATCCACCTGAACTACCACCAATCCAGGCAGATGGGACCTTGGTTTAACGTCTCATCCAAAAGATGGCACCTCAGAAATGCAGGACCCTTCTCATGCTGCACTACAGTGTCAGTACTGGGATATTAACCCAAGTGCCAGATATGGGAACTGAACCCACAGCCCTCTGATCTCCTGGACTCAGAGGTGAGTGTGCCACCTGCTAAGCCACTGACACTGACAACTGACAAGTTAAAATGATACTTGCATGAGCATTTAAACTAGCCAGGAGGGGAGGCTGAAAACCAAGCAAGGCAAAAATTGCTCCCGCCCAGATGATGAAGCATTGCAGTGTGGGCTCGAGGAAGCAAATTCTCCAAGGGTAGAGGCAGGAGCACAGGAAGACAGGGGTGGGGCCAAGACAGAAGAAAGGGATGTATAAATCAGGTAAGCAAAAATAAAGTAGTAAAAGTGACAGAGATGGAGAAGGTAAAAAGGGAAGTGGGGGCTCATGCGGAGCTTCAAGGAGCAGAACAGGTAGGCAGGGGAGAAGCAGGGAGGCAGGGAGGGAATAAGCTATGGAGAACCATGTGCGCTAATGCAAGGAGTCTGGGAAATAAAGTTTCAGATGTAGAAGCCACCAAGGCAGAGGTTAGCCTGGATTTGTTGGCCATAACGGAGTTGTGGTGCACTGATCACCATGACTATTATATGGCAGTACCAGGCTACTCTGTGTTCAGGAGGACAGGGCAGGAAGGAGGGCAGATGAGGTTGTACTATATGAAAGGGAGGGAATCAAGGCCATGGAGGTACAGGCACATCAGGAGGAAAAAGAAGGGCAGGAGGTGCTGTGGAACATCCTGGAGACAGACTTTGGGTGCTATTTGTAACACAGTGGTATACAGTCATCCAGCACAGGGAAAGGAGCTGGATAAGGTACTTGGGAAAGTCTTCATCAGAATAGCAAGTATGGTGGAATTGCTGCTAGTTGGAGACTTTAATCTGCCAGATGTAGAGTGAAGCCTTCCAACTGTGGCTTCTGCAAGAAGCAAGGCCATCTTTGACTCCCTACAAGTGGCTTTTCTAAGGCAACTAGCCAAAACAAATCCTAGGGATGGGGCAGTGCTGGATCTGCTGCTTACAAACAGGGCAGCATTCCAGATTTCACAGTGGACAGTCCCCTAGGTATCAGTGTTCATTGTACAGTGTGTTTAACATAAAGACAGGAGCAGAGACAAACTATATGAAGATGAAGTTTCTGGAATTTAGGAGGTTAGCTTTTAAAGAAATTGGGGAGTGCCTCATGGGGGAATTGCCAGGGATGAGTAGAGACACAGTGGGGAAAAGTAAGGGAGAGCATAATCAAGGACACTGGTTTTCCATATACATGGAAAAAGGATGGAATTGTGGAATCCTGATTGGCTGACAGAATTCCAAGAGACTCACAGAATCCTAATTGGCTGGACAGAATTTCCAGCATGCAATAGGGAACAAGCGTTTGTTATTGCCACCTCTGTGCTGCTGCTAATCCCTCTTTACCACTAGCCTGCATTCTGTGTTGTTGTCACGTGTCTACCTGTCTTTGCTGCCTACTACAAAAATTCAGAATGAATTAATCTTGCCAGCAGGACCTGCTTCCTCCTTTTGTCACTCTATCCTGATACAGTAACTTGCCCAATACTTAAAAAAAAAAAACAGTCTTTGAGGTTTGTGCAGTACTGCCAAGTCTGCACCTAAAATGGGAGGGGGTGGGCAGAGTGTAAAATTGGTAATCAGGCTAATATGGAATCTTCTGAAATATGCAAACATTGCAATGATCACAGATAGTAAGAAAAAAAAAACAGCCCCTTGCTGGATTGATGGTGTCTGCTGCTGCTGAGCAAAAGAAAGTTTAGTTTTACACTGTTCAGTTGCTTCCTGTTAAAAAAACAAACTCTGGCCAGAGCCTATAGGGCTACAGCTGAGGAATTTTGGGGTAAAAATATTGAAAATTACCAAAATTATGAGCCTGTGTTAGCAAAATGTAATGTAGGCTCATAAATGTGTTGTTTTGTAATATTTGTACACCAAATGTTCAACATAGCTTTGTTAAGACCCTGCCTCATGAAGAAGGGCAGAGCAAATGCTTAACTCCTGCCCAAAAGGTGATTTCATGCAGGAACTACGAAATCAACTTTTGGGATGAAAATAAAAAACATTTTAGCCATGATTTGAAAAAAGTATAACTGTCATATTCACGAGGTGCTGTACAGATATCGCTATGTTGTAAATCTGGGGTAAAAATAATGAAAATTATGAAAGTTATGAGCTTGCATTTGCAAAATTCAGTGTAAGCTCATAACTTTTTTTTAAATATTTTTACACCAAATTTAGACCATAACCTTCTTATTATCCACCTCATGAACAATGGCAGAGAAAATTTTCAGCTCCTGCCCAAAAGGTGATTTCACACACTGACAGCAAATCACCTTTCTGGATGTAAAAAAACATTTTGGCCAGGATTTGAAAACAAAAATGACAGCTGTCACACTCATGAAGTGCTATAAAGATATGGCTATGTTGTAAATTTGGGGTAAAAATATTGAAAATTCACAAAATTCAAAGCAGGCTCATAACTTTGTTGTTTGGTAACAATTTTACACCAAATTGTCAACAGAGCCATCTTGTTATGACCCCACCTCATGAACAGTGATGGAGAAAATTTTCAACTTCCGCCTGAAAGGTGATTTCGTGCAGTGACTGCAAAATCCCCTTTCAGAACAGACTTACCTAATGTCACTTGCATTGTTCATGAGATGGTGTCCCAAAAAAGGTATGCTGAAAATTTAGGGAAAAAATATTGCAAAATGGCAAAGTTATGCTACTAAGTTCAAAACACCATTGAACTTCACTGTACATTGAACTGCATACCTGATTTCCTCAGTTTGTGGTCTGGCGTTGAAGAGTGAAGACGTGTCTGTGGTCCAGAAAGGATTATTGTGTTGGACCCCCAATGAGTTAGTAAGGGATTGGGGGGGGGTTGGTGCTGAATGGAAGTGTTGGGTGGAGGGCAGTTATAGCTACAAAAGATATTGATGCACAGTTTTCTTTTTACAGGGTTTTGCAAAACAAAAAACAAAACCTGAGGCTCCGGATCATGATCGTGGGGGATTGGGCACCCCCCAATGTCACTCTTATGTATCTTTGGGGAGGGGGGCCTGAGAGGGAAGGTTGGGTGGGGGAATATTAAGAAAAAAACACAGAGGAGTCCTGATGTTGACATTGGGGATTGGACACCCCCAGTGTCACTCTCATGTTTCTGAGGGGGAGGTGGGGTGGTGGGTGCTGAGAGGGAGGGTCAGGTGGGGGGTATGTATAATTTAGAAAAAAGGGGGAGTTGAACACCCCAGGTGTCACTCTTATATTTCTGGGAGTGGGGTGGGGTGGTGCGTGCTGAGAGGAGGGTTGGGTGGTGGAGAATCTATAATTTAGAAGAAAAAAATGTGGTGGCATATATACTACGTTATGTCAAAGATGGCCAGCATAGACAGCATGTACTAGTAGTTGTGCTTGTGCAGTATCTGTGGTGGCAATCTTTGATATGGCAGTGTGCTATGACCACCAATTTTTTTTCTTTATATATACCCCCCACCCAACACTCACACTCTGCACCCCAAACATAAGAGTGACACTGGGGGTGCCCAATCCTCCATTGTCACAATTAGGATGCCACCTAGGTGTACAGAAATAGTGCAGTGCCTCTGGATACAAGGAGCAGAGTGGTCCAGGGATGCCACAGAAGTGGAGGTGACTGTTCTCCATGTCCAACATGTTGTTCAGTCCAAAGGAATGCACCAAGTCCTTTTTCTGTAACAAGAGGTATGCAGGGCTATGCCCACTGCAGCCCAAATAATTCATTAAATGATATACTGATTACAGACATTCTAAATAGTATTTATTTATTTTTTGCAGGAATCAGATCATGTGCATTCCTCCTAAAAGTCACCTCTTAAAACAGTATATTGCAAATCATCATGTCAATATAGTATTTAAATAAATGTTGGTCCCCAAAAAGTGAGCACAAATGAGTACCATTGCTTTTATTGACAGCTCCATTACACTCTTGAATGTCATGGTCTTGGTAAGTTTTGTTTGCTTTTAGTCAATACATTGTTTCATTTTAATATGTCAGTTAGTATCTACAGTGTATGCTAGAATGTGATTCCTTATAAAAATCAATTACTGGAATCACTGTGTTGAGCTGCAGTAGTGACATAAAATTGTTGTTGTGCTGTACTAGCTACATCACTACTGCAGGACAACAACTTAGAATGTATTCATGTATGTGCAATGATGTAGCTGTAGTAGAGAGAGCAGACCAGGAAGTGAGCAGTGCTGGAAAGAATCACGACACAGAAAGGTAGTGTTACTTACTGGGGCATGTTTATTTGCAAACTAGATCAAAAAAATAGTTGCTATAAAGCCGGCCCAGTGGCGCTGAGGGTTGAGGCGCTGGATGCCACCCCTCTCACCATGCCAGCAACCCGGGTTCGGGAGCAAGCACAGGTTGCTGAGGGTCGGCTGGGGCGGAGAAGGATAGAGCACCCAACGGCAGCTCTCCTTCTCTGGGGGGGTAACTGCAGGCTCCCACTGCAATGCTACCACCTAGGGGAGCCCAGGTGGATAGTGCAGTAGGTGGAGCAGCAGCAAGTGGATTGGGTGGATGTCGGCAGAGGGGTGGAGCAGGAGGTATGTCTCAGCATGCCTCCTAGCTCACAGCCCCTCATTGCATGCCAACATCAGGGAGGAGAAAAAGAAAACTGGAAAAAAAAAACACCTCGGCTTCTCCTAGGCAATGGCACCTCGCTGGCAGGTCTCTGGGCTCATCGGACAGACTCCACTGCACTAACCCCACAAGCTCCAGTATGTTGGTTTGAGGAGGTAAGCATAGGGGGCATCCCTCCTCACCCCTACCTGGGGGGTATACCGGGGTGTGATAGTGTGGTGTTGTGTGCTCTAGGGGCAGATCTCGATGGGGAGTGGGGCCTGCGGGTAGTAGGATGCTGGACAGAGTGGAGAAGGGAGGCAAGTAGGGGCATAAATACATAGTAAAAAAAAAAATAATGGTTGCTGTACACTATAAAAGATTGTGTATGAGCAACCATACACAAACAAGTCCATCAATATGTGTTGAACATATCTGTGATATAAGCTTTCACATTACAAAACCTCTGACTAAACTGGGGCACTGGTTAGCTTTTACATATAAAGTGTTTGTTTTAATAAAAACAAGAATAATACTAGTAATAACAACTTGGTTTCTGTGTCTGACTGTCAACCACAGAGAGAAAGAAACAAAGGACTGGCAATACAACCCAGTGATTAGGGCAATGAGATATGAATGACATTGGTATAGCTAGCAGAACTGGGTTTGATTCCCACAACCTCTAATTGCATACTGTGTGACCCTGAGCAAGTCAATTAACCTCCCCATACTCCTGGGATGCACTTGGAAATGAGCTTTGGCTCAGTGTGCCTATCCTGTCCAAAAATGGTAAAATAAAATTAACCTCTTCAGTGCTGACCTCCTATATACACCATTCTATTACATGGTGGCAGGCTGACTATACTCTCTGCTCCTTCACTGAAAGGGTTAAAAACATAGACACATGGGGCCAGATTCACAAATGGTTTGGGGACTAAGTCTCATGCTGCAACTCCAGTTGAGGACTAAAATCTCCACAGCTGCAGAGACTGCTATTCTCAGTCGCAGCAGCTGCAGAAGACATTATGGCTGGTCCCACTGGCTGTAACAGTTTTCTGCAGCTGTAGGATTTCCATGGCAAAACCACCTTCAAGTTGCCATAAATTGGCTACACCTTTGTAAATACCGTAGCTGCAGGAAAAACTGTGGATTGGCAAGTGGCAAGCAACTTGCACCGGGGTTTCCCCACGGTTGCAGGAATGTCATGCGTTTCATGAATCTGGACCATGACCTACTGTATAAAGCCTCAAACTCAGTGCAAAGCATCATGAGTAGTAGTATTATGCGTATCTTTGTATAGGGCAGGCAGGCAAGGCTTCACCAGAACAAACGTTTTCAGAAAATGACATTACAATTGTTCTACTTTAGACTTAAAGTGGCAAATTACAGTGATACTGCATACCACCATGCACCTGAGTATTTGTGTCCCTTAAAATGCTATTTGCTATCATCTCTTGCAGTTAATATTGAACATCAAATGTTATTTCCACCACTGGGAGCTCCTTCTTAGTTGAATTGGCATTCCCTTTCACATAGAATTATCTTACTGCTCCACATTTGTCTTATCAGTAAGGTTATACGTTTTTCAAGCAGTGAACGGATTTCACTATTACCGTGAAACCCAGGTGTCTCCATGAAATGTTAAAAAACCTCTAACTGGCCATGCTTTTTTAACTGATATGCTCGTTGCAGCTAAAAAAATGGTTATTTCTGCTGACAGATGAACACACTGCCTTAACCCACAATGGCTCTTATAGTCACGTTCCCTCTGCTATCCGCTCACTACAGATTGCTATGGCCCCTTAAAGAACACACAGATTAATCCCACAAACACTGCAGCACTACACAGAAAACACTGTACATTTGTCAATGAGTCACAGTCTGTAGAAATACATTGCAGTTCGTAGGAGTTCATAGGAGAATAATTGTCTTTTAGTGCTCCCTGAAGGCACACTGCCACCTCTGTACCTTGCTTCGTAGTGCCGATCAACCTCTGGTTGCTGGAAGGGTGGGGAATGTTGCTCCAAGTCCCGATCAGCAGCCAACTGTGCACAAAATTAAGTTCAGCCTTGCTTCATGGAGCCACTCAACCTCCAGTTGCTGGAAGGGTGGGGGATGTTGCTTAACGTCCTGATCGACTGCTGACTGTGCACAAAATGGAGTGCAGCCTTGCTTCTGTGAAAACTAAAATTTTTTCCCATGTAATAGCCATGAAAAATGATGATTTTTAATGTGAAAAACTTATAGCCCTGCTGATCAGTTGCAGGCTCCAGTACTTCACCATTCTTTGAGACATATTTAGCAGCACTCATTAACTCTGCCAAGACTTTCAGCTTCTTTTTTAGGAAAGCTTGTTTTTCCTGTGGTTCCTCCATTTACTGGAACATTTTAGAATTCTTATTAAGAAACTTCACAAGTTTATTGTTTTAAAAAAGGTAGGAAAATTATTTATTAAGTTCACCCTCTGTTTACCATTGTTTTGTATGAATTGTAGTTTTGCATCATGTTATGGTTATGTATAACCTATAACCTTTTTGAAGCAAATGGCTGTGACATGGAATGTTCTATAAACAAGACTAATGTCTCACTAAACAAATTTTCCTCACATTTCAACTTTTAATAAAACAAAATGAAATAAAGAGGAACAGTACTCAGCTCAAGTTTATGATTTATTTATTAAACATTGTTTGTTTCCACATTTTGTTGGTCACCTGACTTCATCAGGAAATAGTGGTTCTCTGAAAATAGCCGAATACAATATTTTGCATATTCATTTAAAATATTTTACATATTTAATAAGGAATATTAGTGGAATAAGCTAATTTCATCTGTTACCATAGAAATGCCAAATATTCATTTGTTCAAACTCCTTGTAAATATATTTTTAAGTGTCTTAAAAACAGTGTGTGTACAATAAGAAATACATTTTTATGAAATATATTTATCATGTAATCATATATTCAGCTGTTGTGCAGCAATAAATTGCCAAGCTAATAATTAATTCAGTTACTCAAATGATTATTCCTGATTATGCTGTTCTACATTCATTATTTATGTGTGCATCCCCTTAAAGTCAAAGAATGAATATTCAGATGTATATATGCATAGAAGCATTGCTTCCTTATATTCACTGTTAAACACTTTCTTTTAAAAGCAAAATCACAGCGTTCTAATTTTTCAAACAATCCATATTACCTCTATATTACCCTTTCATGTAGCACTCAGTTTCAAATGATCCTAAATATTTTTAAATCAATACACATGTTCATTACATTCTGTTTTATTTTTCAGTAATTCTCACAAACACATTATTACTTTAACTCAACTCACTGTTACCTTAGCCAAACACTTACTAATAAATGTTGCATTGCTTTTAGTTCCTCTTTTTTTTTTTAAATCACTGCCCAGATAACATACTGTTGCTGCTTCTATGAAAAAAATATTTGTGTACTATAAGTCTCTAATTGTGGTTCTTTTAAATAGTAATCAACTTTATTTTAAAATATTACATTTTTAATAAAATAGATAACACATAGAGCGTGGGACATCCAGAAAGTGAGAAATAATCCAGAGTAGATTTCTTGCAAACCACTAGTGATAAAAAAGTTATGGTACTAAGTTCAAAACCCTATTGAAATATATTGAACTGCATACCTGTGTTTTCAGTTCATGGTCTAGTTTTGAAGAGTGACGATGTGTCTGCGGTCCAGAGATGATTATGGTGTTGGACCCCAATGGGTAAGTAAGAGCTTGGGGGGTGCAGGGTGGTGGATGTTGAGTGGCAGGGTTGGGTGGGGGGTAAGGAATAGCCACAAAAGACATTGATTGACCATTTTGTTTTTTACAGGTTAAAAAAAAAAAGACACCGATGATCCCCGATTGTGACACTGGGGGATTGGGCAACCCCAGTGTCACAGTCATGTGGGGGAAGACATCGATAGACTTTTTTTTCAGGTATAAAATAAAACTAAAAAATATAAAAATGACCAACATTCCCTGATCATGACACAGGGAATTGGGCACCCCAGTGTAATAAAAAAGATGGATGATTCCCAAATAGACACTGGGATTGGGCCCCCAGTGTCACAGTTATGTTTCGGGGTGCTGAGGAGAGGGTCAGGTGGGGGAATTTTGTTAATATAAAATAATTAAATAATGAAATAAATAAATACATTTGTGGTCACAGCAGAATAAGGCCACTCCGTCATGGCCAAGATGGCTACTACTCACTACTGTACATGCGCAACTGCTAGCACATGCTTAGTAGAGTGTAGTGGCCATCTTGAACATGACAGAGTGTGCCATGTTCCGCCATGACTGCTGGCACTCTAAAATAGTGCAGTGGCATGGTAATAGGAACAACATGGGTGGACTGCTTCACAGATGTGGAGGTGACTGTGATGCAAGTCCAACATGTTTGTTTGGAAAGAATGCGGACTCTTTTTTTACTGGAAGCAAAAGGACTACAGGGCTCTGCCCACTGCAGCCCTACAAATGAAAAAAGCTAAAATTCAAAGCACCAACCATCTTCCTGCGTTTGCTGTCAGTGTCTGAATAACCTTCCTTGTCAATTCAATATGATTACTGTAAGTTACATTTTCAAGACTGGGAGAGGGGTCTTTTTGGAGTTTAACACTGAAGCAGTCTTGCCATTGTGACCAGTACCAATACTTAGAAAATATATTTGGTTTGCGAGTAAATGCCAAGTCTGCACCTGTAATAGGGATGTTATGGTTGTCTGAACAGTATCTTATCTAATTAAAGTAATTCATTGTACATTTTATCGATATCAAACTCTATATGGGGTAGTTACATTTGATTAAATCAATAACAGACTCTTCTGATTTGGGATCAGCTGCATGCTGTATTGTAATTTTTATTAAATGAATTACAGTCTGTCCTTCAACTCAGGATCAGCTTAACTTGTAGGATTTTTAATGAGTAGATAACATCCTCTCTTATGGCTTGGGCTAAACTTTATGGTACATTTCTTCTCAGTGCACTCTCCATCCTTCTGCTGTAAGGTGCGTGCCTGTTCAGAAGTTGGGGTGGGGAACCTGACTATGTTCACTTTGGTTGGGTAGGGGTATGGATGTGCTAAGGCATGAGAAGCTGGCTGTGTTCATTTGGGGGTAGGGAGGAGTGGCTGTGTTGGTACAGGGAATGTTTGAGGGGTGGGGAGCTGACTGTGTTTGTGGGAGGGGTGGACATGTAATGGTGGGGTATGGGAGTGGCCTTGTCTGCTTGGGTGGGGCACATTGATGGGGTGGGGGAGCTGGCTGAGCCAGCTTAGGAGGGGTGGGTGTGACTGGCCATGTTGGTGAGGGTAGGTGTGTCTTGGTGTGAGAACCAGAATTGTCTGCTTGGGTGGGGGAGCTCTGGCCATGTTGATGAGGTGGAAAGTGGGCTGTGTCTGCTTAGGTGGAGTGGGCAGGGCTGACCATGTTGGTGGTGTGACAATGAATAGTGTCCATGACAAAACTGTTTAGTGGTACTGCCAGTCTCTTATTAAAAATCAAATATTTTCAGCAAGAGATTGGCAGTGCTGCATTTATTTTATTTATTTATTTAGCTTTTGTTGACCGGGTAAGTGCACTAGACAAATCCTGCCTATTTTCAGGCACGACCTGGGGGAAGGGGATACAGATGAATGCCAACTGACCTTGAACCAGATTAAGCTGTTGGTGGTAATTTTTTAGTGAATGAGGGAAATTTGGCCAGGACCCTACTCTTTTCGATAAGTGCCATGGGATCTTTAACATCCACCTGAACTACCACCAATCCAGGCAGATGGGACCTCAGTTTAACGTCTCATCTAAAAGACAGCACCTCAGAAGTGCAGCACCCCTCTCGTGCTGCACTACAGTGTCAGTACTGGGATATTAACCCAAGTGCCAGATGTGGGAACTGAACCAACAGCCCTCCGATCTCCCGGCCTCAGAGGCGAGTGTGCTACCTACTGAGCCACTGACACTGACATAATGTGGTCTTACTGAACTGACTGCACTGTGCCAGTGGGCACAGTGGATTTTAATTCACATCAGAGCTCTGACATGAAAACTGAGAGACCCTATTTCATGGAGACAAAGATAAGTTGCCAAATTTAGCTTGAAAGAAATGTCATATCATTTTGGTGGGTGCGCTGCTGTGTACCATACACCAGTAGCACCTCTGAAGCTGTGACTGGAACTCAAGAATGGTACCATTTTGTACTGTATTAGTGCCTGACTCTGTTCCACTAACATTTGTAACAGGTTTAATTCTGCCCCCATATGGCTTCCTACATTTTGCTTGTTGCTCTGCCAATCATATACCCCATTTTAATTTATAATCTGTTTCATCCCTGATGAATGTTTTCCTTTTCTTTCTGTAATTATACATATATCTTGTAACTTTAGCTTGCAATGTTTTATTATACTTTTCATACTCATCAGGTGTGGTATGTGATTTTAGCAGTTCCTCTGTCTCTTTAACAGATTGTAAAAGTTTGTCTCTTACCAGTTCTGCTTTGTCCAATATTAGTTGAATCTTCTTTAATGTTGCCTCCTCCATATTTCTATGCCATAGATCCATACATTTTTGTCTTCTGTGCTGTATGCTGGTTTATTTAAAATTTGTATGGGGGTGCTGCAGAGCAGCTTTCAGGAAGTAGCATTTTCTGTAAGCTCCCAGGGAACTTTCTTTATTATACATTTTCAACTTTAATGTTCTGACTTTTATGGTAACCCAGTGATGGATGAAGAGTGCTAGTCTACAGATATGGGCAAACATTTTTTTTTTTATACTTCATTTATTGTTTCATTTCTTATAAGTTACTTTATAGCTTAATACTCATATTACATCCATATGCTGTTATTCAGATGACAGTATATATCCACTTAATCTCAGCCACCAGGATTTAACATACATATCCATACAGTATTTTGCAACAATACATATTCCACATAATAGGCAATTAACTGAAACTTCAGAAGGTTCTATATATCTACCTCTAAAATATCAACAAACAAAACGTACAAAACATACAAGGGTCTCACACTTCTACTAGACTCACCTAATTGTTATAACCATTACTTGTGGGGGTTAAGTTCTGTTATTCCCACCAGATATCCAGTCAAGGTATTGGCCTACAATATTTAATATCACTACCAAAGTATTTATTGGGGGGCTCAGGCAACCCCCACAGCCCGGGCTCCTCAGCTTTGCCCAACCCTGGGAAACCCACACCCCCAACTTATCTAAGTCGTCCGGGGATAAGGGAAAAGGGGGAGGGGGACCTAGCATTCAAAAAAGCCTATTGTTCTTAGTGAAACCACAACTATGGCTTACCCTACCCAGATAATCCAACGGGTCCAGCAATTCACATAGACTGAAGTTCTCCTCTGGACCTTACATGTTAATTCCTCCATCCACTGAATTTGCCCTACTATTTCTATCCATTCTCTCCTTTGTTGGGGGAAGAGGCTACAACCACCACCTAGTTATTGATTTTAAAGCTGCTACTATTAAAATCTGCTACATATATATGGCTTCTCTCCCCTTAATTTCTCCTGGAAATTCTCCAAGCAGCAAACTCTGCAGACCCAGTAGTTCCTGGATCTGGAAGATCTGCTTAAGTGGGGTGGTCAGCATTGACCAAATTGAGTAATAGTGGAGCAGGACCAGAAGATGTGTTCATGAGTGGCTCTGTCTACTCCACAATTCCTCCAACATTCTGGGGAGGACCCCCTATGTTGTCTAGAGACCATCACCGGCACCCTAAAGTATCTAACCCTTATTTTCCACAGGAACTCCTTCCAGGACGGGGATGAGGAGATCCTCCAGATGTTACCCCAAGTCTTTTCCCAAGCTCCCTCAGGGATAGATAAACCCATTTCATGTTCCCAGGCCATTTTAATATAACTCATATTTACTTTAATGTGCTTAATACCCCTCTTATATAATTGAGAGGTAACCCCTGTGGGATGCTTAGCTTTCCAAATACCCTCAAAGGTCTGCTCCACAACCCCCCCAAAACCTGTTCTGCATTCTAACTTAAGTTTTTTACTAATAAAGCTAATTATTTAGCAATAATGCATTCTATCCCTGAGGAAGAGATCAAAAACTCTCTGTGCTACCTCAAAAGATAGTAATCCCCCTCCCTCTAACAACTGCCATGGTGCCTGTAGTCCTCTCCTGGCTCTAAGAACCAAGTGTCCCACTGTGCTGGGCCAAATGTAGGATCTATCACCCACCATCCGTATCTCCAATGACCCCCATGTTTCCTTTCCTTCCCGGTACCCCTTTTCCACCCCTCCCATGTTGTCCAAGTTGTGGGGCATATCCCCTCTCGTGCTGTTATGAGGTCCGCAGGATGAAATAGTACTGCTGGTAAGGGGGGGCCGGATATGCAGCCAACTCTATCTCGTTCCAAATGGCTTTATATGAGGAGTGTCCCCAAAGCAAAGCTATTCTCAGATGTGTGGCCTCCCAGTAGCCTTCAAGCCATGGAACCCCTAGTCCCCCCGCCTCCTTTGGTAAAAACAAAGTATGTTGCCTTACTCTAGGTCTTCTATTTGCCCAAATAAAATTCATTAACACACTCTGCCATTTTTCCAGATCTTTCCTGGTCACCAAGCATGTGGTACCTTGAAACAGATACAAAAATATTGGCAGGACATTCATCTTTACAGCCATCACCCTACTGTGGAGTGAAAGGGGCAGTAGGCTTCATCTTTTGAAGTAATTTTTTAACTGCTGCACCATGGGATAAAAGTTTAAGCTTTTTAGTTGTGTGGAGGAGTTACTAATAATGATCCCCAAGTATTTCATTTGCGTGAGGTCCCATCTCATAGGATAGGCTTCCCTAATTTCCTGGGTGGGGGCATGTCTAAATTTCAAGACCTCAGTTATAGCAGTGTTTAACGAATAACCTGCCATTTCCGAAAACTGTGCCAATCTATCCATTACCCTTTTTAAGGAAATATCTGGGTCTTCCAGATAAATCAGGACATTGTCCTCATAAAGAGATATCCTATGCTGGCAGCCTGACATTTCCACCCCCCAATCCCCTCATCTTTCCTAATGCTCTGAGCCAGGGGTTCAATGTAGAGAGCGAAGAGGAGGGGAGACAGAGGGCAGCCCTGCCTAGTCCCTCTCTCCAGACCAACCCCCCAGCATGGTGACCATTCACTCTTATATATGCTGCAGGGGATTTGTAGATTTTGGCTATCAAGGTCTGAAAAGCTCCCCCCAGTCCAAAACAGGCAAGAACCTCCTCCAGAAACCTGTACGACACCTTATCGAATGCTTTTTCTGCATCAATGCTGACCAGAAGAGCAGATTTTTTGGAACTAACTATATGATCGATCAGAAGGGAGGTTTTCCTCAGATTATCCTGGGCCTGTCGGTCCGGAATAAAACCTGTTTGTTCTAGGCCAATTATTTAGGGTACCAATGTTTGAAGTCTCTAGGTCAAAATCGCAGTCAATAGTTTGTAATCGATATTTAAAATTGAAATGGGACAATAGGAGGAGCACAGTACAGGGTCCTTGCCTGGTTTGGGTATCACTGAGATTATTGCTTGGGACCAGGAGGGGGGTATCTCACTTTCTTCTCCCTGTAGGAACCGAAATAGCTTCCCCAGCAACCGGGAGACCCTGCCACTAAATTGTTTATAAAACTCCCCAGGTAGCCCATTGTTCCCCAGGCATTTGAGAGATTTTAGGTTCTTAATAGCCTTAAGCACCTCCCCATCTTCAATCAGTCTACTCAACCAAGTCGCCTGCTCCTCAGAAACCGAGGGGAGATCCCTAACTTCCCCAGGAATTCTTTAATCCGAGTGCTCGATGGTTGAGAGCCTTGCTTATATAAATTGGAATAGTAGGCCCTAAAAGATTCCACTATGGAACTGGTTTCCTTAACCAATCAATTATCCAGGGGGTGCTGTATTGCCTGTATAGTAGCCTTGCTCCTCTGAACTCTCAATCTAGCTGCCAGCAATCTCAAAGACCTAGGCCCTCCTTCGTAATATTTCTGCTTAAGAAACATTAACTTTTGTTCGACGGCATAGTCAAGGATGTTCATTAATTTAGCCTTAAGCTGTTTTAATAGTTTGGTCCTATCCCTGTCTATTTTAATTTTTTGCTGGGCCTCACACTGTGCTATTTGTGATACTAGCTCAGCCTTTTTAACCTCTCTTTCCCTTTTCCTTCTGCTTGACTATTTTATGAAATCCCCCCATATAACTGCCTTTATAGTATCCCATAACACAGCCTGGGAGGTCTCTGGGAGAACATTTTCCACCAGTGTTTGTTCCAGTGTTCGGGTGACAGATTCCACCACCTCCTTGTCTTGCAACAATGATAGGTTCAACCTCCAAAAGGTGGACCTTCTAAACTCTCCAAATGAAACAGGCAAAAAAATCGGGGCATGATCAGACAGCAAGAATTCCCCCACCGTGACCTTCCTGACCTGACCAACCATTTCTTTGGGAACCATAAAGTAATCCAATCTTGTATATACTTGATGTACTTTTGAATAAAAAGTATATTCTTTCTTTTTACACTCTAGATGGTGCCAGATATCTACATACCCCAATTCGGTTACCAATCTTTTCACTTTTTTAGCTATGTCTTGGTCTTTTTTTTGTGTTTGTGTGGTAGAATTCAATGCCGGATTAAAAATTAAGTTTAGAGCCCCTTCCCAGATCACCTCTCCCTGTGCCCACTCCGGTAGGATGGTCAAGAAATTTAGATATGTTGCTGTCTGCAAGCCAGGGGGAAAATACACCGAGGCAAGGGTCAGTGGCTTACCCTGAAGGGTTCCCCTCATCAGTACATATCTTCCCTCTTTGTCCACCAGTTCACCCGTCTTTACATATGGAGTACTCTTAGGGATCAAAATTGCCACCCCTCTTCTACGTCCATTCTTATAAGAGGCTGTGGCACTACAACCAAATCCCATCAAACCCAACTTAACGTGTTCCTGTGGAGATAAATGAGTCTCTTATAAAAATATAAAGTCTACAGCCTTCTTCCTCAGATAACTCAGCACTTTTGCCCGCTGTACTGGGCTGGACAACCCGTGGACATTATAAGAGCAAAATTCCCTATCCCTATCCATTGTTATACTTTCGTGTCACCTTCAAAACTATCTTCCTTACTGTCTCCCCCACAGACCAACAGTAGCAGACCAAGAACATATTTCCTTTCTGTGAGACCCTTAAAGAACCAAGTAACAATTGCCAACAGGGCATTAGAAATAACTATTTTACAACCTTCGGTAGGCTTCCAAGGTAGGAAATCTGATAATCAGATCTCTTTTCTCCTTTCCCCAGACTTTCCACTGGGGAATAGAGATGAGAAGGAAATAAAATGCCCCAATTGAATGGGGCCCCCCTCTGGGGTCTTATATGACTGCCTAGGCCCCTGTTTGTAGTTAAAGTAAATGCCACTGCAGTATTCTTCTGCCAAAATTTCCCCAGTACTAAGAGCACTCTTTCTTCCCCTACCCCCATCGAACTTCGTTTCCACTTGACTCATTGTCTGGACAAGACAAGGGTCCATCGGATGTGTCATATCAGGACTCTTTAGTAGGCCCAGCCTTCAACACCCGACCTCAGTAGGTCCTTATTGCAGAACACTAGGAGCCTTGTAACCATTTGGGAGCCCCGACTTACCAAAATACCCAACAGGGGACGAGCCCCGTAATAATATATGATATAGAGCCCAAATAAGCGCACAGGAATGATCAGGTATGGTATTAAACAGTTCAGTCTCAAGTCCATTTTCCTTTATTTAGTTTCAGAAACCCACCCGTTATTCCCGGTTTCCATGCAGGCCCCTCAAACTGCTCAGATCTCTCTTACCCCTTGTGTATCATAGCGGTCCTAGCTGCAATTTTCCTGCAGGGCAGGGGACTCAACCAACACAAAAAACAAGATCTTGCCCATACTTTTTTTCAGCCCACAGAAACTGCTGGTTGATTATTCCAGTCCAGATTCCCCCGTTTTGTAGTTTCCCTCTGACCAATTTCTCCAGCAGTGACAGCGCTGCCTCCAAAGATGTTCCAGCCTTCTTCTTCCCTCCCACAACCAAATGCCAATCAATCGGTTCCATCTGCTTTCATTTGGTACGCTCCTGCTCTTGATGAGGTATCTGGATTCCTTTTTCTCTCTCAGGACCTTATTTAACTCGTCTACTGAATTGTATACTTTCGGGCCATCAGCCCAGAATACCCTGAATTTCGTAGGGAAGGGTGTCTGAAAGCGGAGCTGAAGCTCTCTGCACAGCTTAAAATAAGGTAACCAATGTTGTCTGGCCTGTTGGATTTCAGGGGGATAGTCTTGATCTAGGGAGAGTCAAGAGTCCAAGTACTTGAGTTCTTTCCTTTGCCAGGCCCTTTTCAATATATCCTCCTTCACAAGGAAACTTACACATTTTATTATTATGGATCGGGGGTCTAGCAGATGGCTCCGTTGGTTTTAGTATCAGGGATCTGTGTACCCGCTCCACCCTCATCTGGTAGTCCCCCGGCAGCTCCAAAACATCTCTTAGTAGATCTTCAATAAATAGTGCCATTGGTTGGATCTCTGCACCCTCCGCCAGCCCGTACAAATGGAAATTATCTCTCCTTGATCTTGCCTCCAGGTCAGTACATTTCGCTTGCAGGGCGAGTGTGTGTTGAAAGAGGGAGCCCACTGCCTGTGCCAGGGTATCTCCAGCCGTCTCCACTTGTGCGATTCTATCCTCTGCACCCTCTATACGCTGCTCCATTTTGCTCAGTTTAGCATTTAATTTCGAGAACTCCCCTCTTATTATCGGACCGAGAGTCCTGAATCTCTTGTAACAGTTGTTCAAAGCGGGAGCGTGACAAGATCTCTGTTTCACCCTCCGTATCATATCCTGAGCCATGCTGGCTTGTCATCAAGGGGCTCCTGCTTTGGTCCTGTTGGTTCTCCAGCAATCCAGCACCATCCGTCTTTTTAGCTGCTACTTTTATGCAACCCTTGTCTCCTTTATCTTGTTTAGCACCTCCAGGTGGCATTTTATGGTTCTTGTTGCTGTTTTTTTTAAGATTTAGGAGATTTTTGCAGTTCTAATGTGAGGGGAGCTCAGCTCTCAGGCTGTTAACGCTGAGGTGATGTCACTGGAAGTCGATATGGGTAAAAATTGGAGATCTGCCACCTCATCTTCTGATTTCTTCGCCCCAAAGAAATCACAGTCGCAGCAGGAAGAGCGACCTCCACCATCCTGTGATGCCATTGCCTCAAGTGACCTCAAGTGATCTGTCTCAAGGGGGAGCATTGCTAAGCACAATTCAGGCCATGCTTAACCAACTTGTTCACTCAATGCAAGACATTGATAAGAAACTTGACTCTTTGATGCCCAGGGTCACAGCTTTAGAAAATAGAATGGATCAGTGTGAACAAGTGGCTCAGAGGACTGAGGGCTCAGTACTAAAGGCCTGTTATGCTACTACTAAACTTATTAAAGAGAATTCCTTACTGCGTCTGCAGCTGGTGGGGCTTGAAAACCAGGCCCGTGAGAGGAACCTACGGGTAGTGGGTCTCCCTGAAGCTGCTGAGGGGGAATATTGTCTTCTGTTTGTTCGATCCTTTTGTTCCTCTATTTTTGGTTTATCTGAAGAAGAGCCGCCACTATCAATTGAAAAGGCTTTCTGGATTACCCCAAGGTGGATGTTGGGGGACGTAGGAGTATCCAGAATGTTACTGATCATCTGCCCGGGGGTTGGAGATAGAGATAGGGTACTGGCTCTGGCACAAAGACGGTGAGTCCTAAAGTATGGGGAAGACAATGTGCAAATCTTTCCAGACTTATCCTACAGTACCTGATAGAGGCGCATGGCTTTCGATGGTGTTCATGGGTATCTCCGGCAGCTAAAAATTCAGCATCTGCTTTTAAACCTGCATGTTTGAGACTGTCTTGGCAGGGTAAAATCTATCAGGAGCCCAAGGATGTGGATGAGGTTTTTGGACTTACTGAGCAGGATTTGGTGAGATTGTAAGAAGGAAAGGCCTCTTTGGAGGAAGATTGAAGGTTTTGTTCACCTTATCCTCTACTGTGAGTTATGAAGGGGTCTAGTGTTGGGCACATGAGAGAGTGACACTCCAGATAAGACTTTATTTTGTTTCTTTTTTGCTGTGTTGCCCGCATTGCCTTTAAATATGAGCCCTAGTTTGCCTGTTGAATCTGATGCCACATAAATTCCTTTTTCTTATACATGCTTAAATGAATGGGTGGAGTCTATGTTCCATATACACAAAAAGATATGTGGCTAGTAATGCCTGCTATTACAGGACTTTTTTGTGGACATTTCTCATTCATTGCCTGCTGTCTGTATTTCTACTGTAACAGCTATTTGGGGTGAGGAAAATTTGGGCTTCAATTTAAGGGTTTTGTTTCACAGGACATGGATTGTTTGTTTACCTATTATTAGAGGCACTGCTGAACCTTATAACAGGGGGGTCCAGCAATCACTGGTTTCCCTCTGATCTTCCATAAGCTGCATGCTTTGGGGACTTTGCGTCTTTTAGTGGGTTACTCCCCCATGTGGTAACAGTTGGAGAGGTGAATTGTAAATGTTTCTTTGAAACAGCCTTGATGTATTTTTTCTTTTATTCTGACATCCTCTTGTGGATTTGATGTTTTGTAAGTTTTGACTTGCAAAGTTCAATAAATATATAATACACAAAAAAAGTTTCAAACCTCGAGGCACCCAGTTTACCTCCAGATAAGCTTCCAAAGTTATGCGGTCCTAATACTTCCATCTGCCCTTTAGAACTTGCTTATCTGGTTGTTTAAATTCAGTCTTAGACTCTACAGTACCTGTTGCTTCAGGTACATATTGGTGTGTTGCCAGAATACGGTTGACTCCATCCTAGGATAAAAAAATGGTTTCAGTAAAGCTGCCAATAGTGTTCAGGTTATTGCTTGGACCCTCCATATTTGTGTTTTCCACCGTGCTACAGTCTTATCCTGGCAGAAGAGGGAAACATAGACCTTGATAACAGATAAGGATCACTTGGCCCACCCAGTCTGCCCATTTCCCTACCTATTGGATAAACTGCAGATTCTAGTTAACCAACAGCCTACTTCCTCCTACCCCCCACTATAATTGCCTTATGCCTGTACCATGCATGCTTGAATTCCCCAACTGTTTTAGACCTCACAACCTCCCCAGGAAGGTGGTTCCATGCATCCACCACTCTCTCCATGAAAAAATATTTCCTCACGTTGCTCCTGAGCCATCCCTCCTCTATCTTAGAAGTGTGCCTCCTTATTCTTGCACATCTCTTTTTCTGAAAGATGCTACCCTCCTGGACTTTGTTGATTCCCTTGAGATACTTGAAAGTTTCTATCATGTCCCTCCTGTCCCTCCTTTCATCAAGGGTATACATATTAAGCTCTCCCAGTCTCTTCATATGGTTTCTTATGCAGACCCTGCACCATTTTAGTTGCCCTCCTCTAGACCGCCTCCATCCTGTCTATGTCCTTGTGGAGATGGGGTCTCCAAAACTGCATGCAGTACTCCAGATAGGGTCTCACCAACTGTCTGTATACAGGGATAACCACTTCCCTTTTTCTACTTGTGATGCCTTTCCCTATGCATCCCAGTATTCCCCCAGCTCTCCTTACTGCTTTCTCACATTGCTTGCTCACCTTTAGGTCATCTGATATGACTACCCCCAGGTCCCTTTCCATTTTTGTTGTTGTTAGTACCTCCCCCGCCATTGTGTACTCTTCTCCTGGTTTTTGTTTCCCAGGTGCATTACTTTGCACTTCTTTGCATTGAATCTAAGTTGCCATACGTCTGACCATTCCTCCAACCTTGCCGATCCCCTTCTCATCCTTTCCACCCCACCTTGTGTATCGACTCTGTTACAGATCTTTGTGTCATCTGCAAAGAGGCATACGTTTCCTTCCAGACCCTCTGCATTGTCACCTATAAAGACATTAAAGAGGACTGGACCCAGTAGTGAACCCTGAGGTACTCCACCACTAGTAACCCCCCCCTTTCTTTGGAGCGAGTTCCATTTACTATTACCTTCTGTGTCCTGTTGTGCAGCCAGTTTGCAACCGAGGCTACCACCCTGGGACCCACTCCCAGGCTGGCTAACTTAATTATTAATCTTTTGTGTATGACTGTGTCAAATGCCTTGCTAAAGTCTAGGTAGGCCATATACACAGACCCTCCCTGGTCTATTACTTTGGTCACCCAGTCAAAGAAATCGATTAGATTTGTCTTACAAGACTTTCCTGCTGTGACTCCATCCTGCCTTGGGTTCTGTGCCCCGCTGGCCTCTAGGTACTCAACAATTCTTTCTTTCAGAAGTGATTCCATCATTTTCCCTACCACTGAGGTCAAACTAACACATCTATAGTTTCCTGCTTTTGCCTTGGTCCCACTTTTGTGAAGGGAAATCACATCTGCCCTCCTCCAGTCCTCAGGTACCACCCCATCCTCCCATAATATGTTAAAAAGGGTGGCCAGTGGTGTCACTAGGCCCCCTTTAGTTCTTTTAGGATTTTGGGGGGGATCCCATCAGTCCCCATTGCTTTGTCCACTTTGAGTTTTAGGAGTCCTTTCAGGACCCTTTCTTCTGTAAATGGACTGGTGTCAACCCCCCTGCCCAGAGTGCTTCCATTGTTTGGTTTAGGTAACTCCTCCTCTTCTTCTTTTGTGAATACTGAGCAAAACTATTCATTCAGTATCTCTGCCTTTTTACGGTCTCGCTCTGCCTACCTCCCCTTCCCTTTATTTATTCTTCACTATCCCTCCCTTAACCTTTCTTTGCTCCCTAATGTACTTGTAGAAGGTTTTCTTCTTAACTGAGTTGGCTATCTTTTCCTCGGTTTGTGCCTTTGCTATTCTGACTGCCCTCCCCACTTCCTTCTGCTTTATCTGATACAAATAAATACAATGTACACAATAGTTAATACTACTGACACCCGAGGTGGGAACTGATTTAAAAGATAAAAAAACACCAATGCTGCACTGTGGTTTGTAATACTCAAAAAGCCAATAAAACCAGCAGTAGCGTACGGACCATGTTTTACACCCTTTATTGGAAACCCGTGCTCAAAGCAAATTTAGGACTGAAAAAAAAACACAAAAAAACATGAACAGCAGGAAAGGGTAGTGGTGCTAAAGTAAACTGAACACTTCAGTGGAAAAACACAGCACCCACAAAACAGTCTCATGCTATTCAACTGATGTTTAAAACTTTTATTACATCAGAGAAAAAACAAACCTTTGTGCAAAGAAAAAATGCTGTAACGGCATACTGGCACTACTGAATGACATTTTGCTTAGTAATGTTAAGCTTCATCAGATTCTAAAACTGCACAAAGGTTTTTTTTTTCTGATGTAATAAAAGTTTTAAGCATCAGTTAAATTGTGTGAGACCGTCTAGTAGGTATTGTGTTTTTCCATTGAAGTTTACTGTGTATGCAATTCAAAATTCAGTTTATCGCTGATTTAACTATTGTGTCCATTGTATTTATTTGTATATCTGTCTTTCATATTAAGAATGTTTTTAAAAAAACTGTGTAAAGATTTGTCAATCGATCAATAAAGCTGCTATCTACCTACCTACCACTCTCCTGCAGATCTCTATGTGTTTTGATTGTCGTCATACTACATCCTTCTCAAAGTGAGGGTTTGGGGAGCTGTACAAAGTAGCACAGCAGGTAGCAGAATTATAATTGGGAGCACACATTAGTGTGTCCCCAAAGATTCAAAGTATTATTTCTTGGGTATTTTTTAGGTATTACTGACTGTGACCCTAGTCAGTCCATGTTTTAAACCTAGAACTGGCACATAATGTATGACTCTGAGCAAGTCACTTAACCTCCACATTCTTAGTCAATCTCCCTCTTTCTTACACACACACGCACACACTCTCACCCTTTTTCTACCTCTTATTACTCCATCTCTATGCTGTTTGAATCTCCCCGTGAGCCCAATGTCAGCAACATTCTCTGTCCTCTCTTTCCTGGATTGTGTAAAGGGTTTTGTAGGAAGGTTGTATGAAAGGTGGTATAGTAAACACATTTTCTTCCTTTCCATTAACAGTAACTGGATGTGGTGGAGGGCATAGGTCTTGAACAGGGGCACCTCTTTTGGATCCAAATCCAACTGTAACTGCACAACTCTACACCATCACCCATGTTAGCAGATATCCATTTAAAAAATGGCTAAGGGTCTGATACAGAAAGGGATTGGGACCCCTCTGCACATGAAGAGTGCCAGTAAAGTTGTAGAGTTCCCTATCCACAGATGCACAGCATCCTGCAGTACCCACAGCAGGATATCTGCCGGCTCTGTGTACCCAGTCCCACTCCGCACACATGCTTGACTTGAGTGGGCATGGGGCAGTAATGCATGGAATGCAAGTTTTTTTGCAGAGCACAAGATTTCTCTAGAGCACCAAAACTACATCAGGAGGGACTCTGCTTATGTACCCCACCAGCACAACCACCTTAGGCATTTTGTTGGCCCAATTGCCCCTCACCTGTTGTCTCAGCTCTTTTAAGACATCTTGGAGGGCTGGCCAGTACTGAACAATTACTATCACAAGAGTGCTGTGTGCTATTTTATGGAACACATATAAACAGCAAAGCAAAAGAAGTAAGTGCCTTAGCTAGGACTAGAGATGTGCAAAAAAAAATTCCACCAGCAGAATTTGAGCAAAATTCAGACTTTCGATTCCACGAATGTTCATAAATCATTTTATCAACTTTTCAGTTCTACCTAATTCTGCCAGTCCCCACCCCTCCCTATGCTGATCACTGGCCTGATGTAAAAAAAAAATTCCCTGGCATCTAGTGCCCCACTCACCTGCTGATCACAGGCCCAATGTAAACATTCCCTGGTGTCTAGGCCCCCCGCTGGTTGCTGGCCCCATGTAATATAAAATTCCTTGGTGTCTAGTGTCCTCCCCCCAACTGATTGCCAGCCCAATGTTAAAAAAAGTTTCCATGGGGTCACGCCAACTCCCCTCCCTATCCCCAATCCCCTGTAGTAAAAAAAGGTAGTTAAGTCCATCCATTCCCTGGTGTCTAGTGTACCCGCCATATCACAGATCCCCTGTAATGAAACAAAAGTAGTCCATTCCCTAAGCCCTGGTGTCTAGTGGACCCCCACCTGGCAGATAGAGCCCTACCACCCCACTCCCCCCACACTGACCTGAGCCAGCAACTGACACAGCCCTTCACTCTCCACTTTGGCCAGCTGCCGGACTGAGCTATCAATGAATGAGCATGTGCTTGTACACTATTTACTTCTTTCTCTCTTCTGTTTGTATGTGTTCCATAAAATATGCACACTGCACTCTTGTGATTGTAAATGTAATTATCTGTGCAGTATCATGTTGTGCATTGGTGGAAGAACTAAAATGTCATTACGCATCACCACAACATCATTCTGCACACCATGCTCCAGTCTTTCTTTCTTTCTTTCTTTCTTTCTTTCTTTCTTTCTTTCTTTCTTTCTTTCTTTCTTTCTTTCTTTCTTTCTTTCTTTCTGTTTAACTCCCTCTACAGAGGTGGATAAAAGATGGAGACTCAACAACCATCTTTTAAAGGATGAATGGTGCCTCCACAGATTGAAGCAAATGACAAATGAATACTTTACTCTTAATAGCACTCCTGCTACATCTGCCGATGACTGGTGGAATGCCTACAGGTGTGTTACAAGAAGTGAACTTATACACTTGGCCACAGTTAAAAAGAAACGCAAAGAAAAACAATCACAAGACTTGTTAACATCCACTGAACAATTAGAAAAGACCATGAACCCCTCTTCTCCTGATTCTAATTTGGTCCACTTTAACCAGGAGTGTGCTAAATATGCTGAACCTACAGTAATCCGGAACAAGCTGAACATGTTCTTTTTTGAGCTAAGCTAAATTATGAAATGTACAGTGAGAAAGTCAGTTGCATCCTCGCTATGAGGATCAAACAAGAATCTGTCCACCTGTTCAAGGCTATCTGATCCTTCCATAATGATAGCCTGCTAACATTGCCTACAGAGACTGCTGCAGAATTCAAATCTTATTATGAACAATTATATGCTGAAGATACCCCTTCTCAAAATTTAGATTTTTTTCAATTAGTAGCTATCTTCACTAAGCATATCTCCCTCAATTAGATCCACATATGGTGGAATCCTTCAGAGCTCCAATTACTTCCTTTGACGTGGAACAGACTATTTCTTTCTTCACCCCAGACAAGTCTCCATGGCCAGATAGCTTATCTCCCAACTTTTATATTGCTCTTAAGTCAGAGCTTGCACCTCATCTAGTGGACTTTTATAATCAGTGCTACCAGTCGAATGCCTTCCCACCAGTGGCATCACCACAATGATTTTGGGGAAGCAACAGCCCCCCCAATCGAAGTAAAAGCCCCCCCAATCATTTCAGTAAAAACAACATGATAAAAATAAGGCAGCAGCAGCAGCAGCATGAGCCTCAGCCAACTCTCCTCCAATTTTACCTCAGTCTGAACTGCATGCAGATCGCCGATCTGATTCTGCAGCATGCAGTTCAGACTGAGGTAAAAAAAAACATTGATGTACAGTTCATGTAGCCTACCTGGATCCTCAGAAGAAGAACGGAATGCACCTGTAGCCCTGCTGACCCTTCCAGCCACTCAGCCAGCTCTCGGAGGAAACTTAGGAAAGAGCCGCTGATCCGCGCCCCCGAAGTCTTGGAGGAGGAACGGGCAGCTGACATGCCTAGGGGCCTCAGAGAGGAGGATTGACCCACTGAGGGTCTCATCTTGGAAGAGGAACAAGCCTCTGACCCGTCATTTGCTGTTGGGTTCTGTGAGTACCACCTGGACAGTGCTTTCATATTTGAGGACCAGGGGGCACACTGGGGTCCAGGATAGGAGGGGGCACTGTGTGGGGAGTCCACCAAGAAGGAGCATCGGTGCTGTGAGTATTGCCAGGACAGCACTTTCGTGTTCGGGGACTGGGGGGCATACTGGGGTCCGGGATGGGAGGGGGTACTGTGTGGGGACAGGACAGAGCACTGTCTGTGAGGACAGGAGGAGGCAGTGTGAGGACAACAAGGGAGGACTGAGGACTTGGAGGAGGAACATGGAGGGGGCAGGGACATTACAAAGCACTGTCTTTTACTCTGGAACTGATTCACAAATGAATCACTGGCCAAGTCAGTCTAAAGCTGCCTTAACCTATAAAAAAATATTAAATAATGGTCTCTCAGAAAAAACGAGGGGCTCCTTTCACAGAGAGAGAGTCTCTCTCTGTGAAAGAGCCACTCGTTTTTCACTGCGCTCATCATCACGGTAACTTGATGCTAGGGAAGGCAAGAGCAAGATATGAAGGCAACAATATATTTTTGTGGTGTGTGTGGACTCAGGAACTAAACAAACAAGGGAAAATGGCATGAAGTGGGGTGGGGGTGGGGGTTAGAGCAAGGACTGGACGGAGGGAGGCGGGTTCTATATGTGACTGCCACCCGCCTCATAGTCTTCTTACCAACAGCACAGCAGCTGCTTGCACAGTGACCCAATCAGTACACAAACATGTGGTGTGCTTTTCCAACACGCATGTGGTACAGTTAGTAGTCCCACTGTGTTGTGTAGAAAATTAGTGACGCAGTTGTAGTTGGCATTGGTAGAGTGAGCAGTGCAGCAGAGCAGATTCGGAATTTATATTTTTCCTGGCCTGAAAGAAAGTTGAAGTTCATAAATTGAATACCTACATACTCAGTTCATTAACTGATTGAAAAATCAAAGCTCTCACAGTTGAGCTGAGAGTTAAATAACAGTGTAGTAAAGTTGTAGTGTTAAGTTATTTTTTTTACTTTATTTTTTCTGTTTGGATGAAATGGGGGTGGGGGATGTGTTTACTTTACTGTTTTTGTTTTCTTGGGTTAAATTAAAAAGCCAGTTAGCTAGCTCAGAGTCACAGACAACCTGAGTGCATACAGCATTTACTAAATTACTAACTGCTTATTTTTTTTTATTTTGAATCGTACAGTTGAACAAGGGGAACCATATCTGTATAAAAAACAGTTTTCCAGTAGCATAAAAGCATACTCATTATTACTTCGCATACTGTGAGTCCTGTGTGTTAGGCTCCATCTATTGTATTAAATAGCAGTTTTCCAGTAGGTTACACTCATTACTTTGCAACTGTGAGTCCTACGTGTTAGGCTCCATCTATTGTATTAAATAACAGTTTTCCAGTCGGTTACTCATTACTTCGCAACTGTGAGCCCTGTGTGTGAGAAGCCATCTGTTTTATAAAAAAAGCAGTTTTGTAGGTTACTCATTACTTCGCATACTGTTAACCCGGTCTGTGTGTTAGGCTCCATCTATTGTATTAAATAGCAGTTTTCCAGTAGGTTACACTCATTATTTTGCATACTGTGAGCCCTGTGTGTTAGACTAAGTCTGTCACATAAACAGTTTCATCCCTGTGTGCCAGACCCAATAAAAGGGCATTTTTCTTATAATTTACTTAGTTCTTGTCACATACTCATCAGCCTTGTTAAAAATGAGTATCCGTGACTTCTTCCATCCAAAATCAAAAAATCAGAATAAAGGAAGTAACTTCCCGGACCCCAGTGATGCTCAACAGCTGCAACCAGAGCAGCCATTAAGAAATGAAGTGGAAGTTCCAGTACCAGAAAATGTAGCAAACACATCATCATCTCCCAGAACATCTCATGATGCACTTGAATCAGTAGCAAGATTTACATCTGCTGCTACTGTTGTACCCAGTGATCTGGGAACCAAAGAAGCTGGTCCTATGCAGCCAAAGCTGTCTAGTTTTCCACAAAGGGATTTTGGAAAGCAGAAGCGTTCATTTTCAAGCAGCTGGTATGCATCATTTAAATGGCTTGAATATAGTGCAAGCAATGATGTCATATTTTGCTGTGCCTGCAGAATGTTTTCAAGTTGCACTGGTCGAGCGGACACTGCTTTCACGTCAGAGGTTCAACAACTGGAAGAAGGCAATAGAGAAGATGAGAGAACACCAACAAACAACAACACATACAGAGCAATGGAGGCCTGGTCTAATTATGAAATCTAAAGAACGAAGCAATATTATACAGCTAATGGATTCAGCAATGATTGCAGATATTAAAAAGCGCAGGGAGTACCTGAGAAGAATAGTTGAGATTGTTTTGTTGTTTGGCAGACAGGGAACTGCCTTTTGAGGCCATAGGGAGTGTGAAGGGAGCTCAAACAGGGGTAACTTTTTAGAGACTTTTGACCTTCTAAAAAAGTTTGATCCTGAATTGCAAAATTTGCAGATTGACATGCCAGGAAATGCCACCTATCTCTCACCTCTCAGTCAAAATCAGATGATAAAATGTTGTGCAAAATTAATAAGAGAGAAAATTTTAAATGAGGTAAAAGAAGCAAAGTATTTTACAATACTTGCTGATGAATCTAGAGCAAGGGTTCTCAGACCTTGCCATGGTGAGCCTCCCCTACTGGGCCTGAAAAAATGTCAGGCCTCCCCATGTGTCGTGACCTCATTTACATACATATTTCCATACTGCGGTAATTGTTTAAGAACTGCCCATTAGCGCACCGCACGTATATGCACTAAATAAGATTTCTGGTCAACTCTTTGCATGGTTACCACTGTGCACCTGCCAGCTACCTGTAATAATGAATAACACATTGGCACTTTGTAAACTTCCATTCATTTGAATCCAACAGGCAGGTTTTGCTGCTTTTGAAGTGAAGTGCTGGGGTGCTCCTGGGCTTAAGACCTACAGAATACACCTACCCCTCAAGCCACACCAGAAGGCCCTTTGCCCAAAACGTACCCCATAGAAACCATCACATACGAAGCCAGCACAGGCAGGGTCCTCCTAAAGATCTGCAAAAGACCCTTATCCTTCAGCCATCAAAAATAGTGTGTCATTTCAACTCTCTCAGCACAAACAGAGACATCATATATGACCCCCCCAGCCACCAAAAACAGTGTGCCATTTCAACCCTTCTCCCCCTCCCAACTGCCACCATTTTAAACCCCCTTGGGCATACAAACAAAACATTTATGCAGTACAGAACAAGTCCTTACCAGCCCTTTACAGAGTGGGTCCGGGAGAAGTCTGGAAGGCAGAAGATGGCCCGGTTTGGAACTCAGGAGGTCCAATGCAGCAGCTACAGGCGGGAGGTGGAAGCCACAATGAGGGAGAGTTTCCAGGCAACAGCTAAAGCAGGTGGAAATGCAGGTCCTAGGCGGCAGTCAAGCGTGGATTCCAGGTGGCAGCGGCAAAGCGTGAAGGTCTGAGACGGCAGCTGGCGGTGGATCAAATCAGCAGCTTTAGGCAGGCGGTCCAAGTTAGCGGCTTTGGGCAGGTGATTGCAATCTCTGCAAAAGTTGAAACTCCCCAACTTTGCGCCATGCTTTACTGCCGGAAGCGATGACGACACTGTCCTGAGATGGCCTTTGATTGGCCGAGAAAGCCCGCGGAAGCCAGCCGATGACTGGCTAGCTAAGTTTGCCTACTGATTGGCCAAACCAATCTTGCTCCCTATTGGTCTGATACAGACCTACTCCCTATTGGTCTGATACAGACCTTTTCTGCATTTTGTTTGGCCAGCTGTGGATCCCTTCCTAGCCCCACTAGGTTTAAACTGTTTGAGGCGGGGGAGTGTACAGAGCTGGGCATTGCAGCACAGCCTCTTGCAAGCAGGAGATCGTGGTGGGAGGATGGTAATTGCACACATGCGGCAAGTGGAGCGCGGTGGGGGAGGTGTGTTAGTGATGTGGCCAGTCAGGAAAGGGAATCGGAAGGCGCACACAGTGCAACTACACTTTTTTTTTTCCAAACATCCCGCGCCTCCCCTGAAACAGGTACACGCCTCCCCGGGGAGGCGCGCCTCACCATTTGAGAACTCCTGATCTAGAGATGTTGCTTGCAGAGAACAAATGAGTATTTGCCTTCGTTATGTTCACCATGGTTCCTCTGTAGAGAAATGTTTGTGCTTCCATCAAGTAACAGCATTAGATGCCCAGAGTCTGACAAATGAACTGTGTTCAAAGCTGACTAACTGGGACCTCCATGAGAATTCTGTGACTTGCATAGCTCAAACTTATGACGGTGCATCTGTTATGAGCGGCAACTTAAATGGAGTCCAGGAACTATTTTGTCATAAGCATCCATATGTTACATATGTTCATTGCTATGCGCATATTCTGAATTTGGTCCTTATAGATGCCTGTTCATCACTTCGTCCTGTACTGAAATTCTTTGACATGCTTCAAGAGATACACACGTTCTTTTCCAAATCTATCCTGACTCACCAGGGGTTCTTAAATGTTCAAAAGGAGCTTGGGTTGACTAGAATTCTTGGGATACTGGAGTTAAGTTCTACCAGGTGGGCTTGTCAAAAGTGAGCAACAAAGACAGTAATAGAAACTTATCCAGCTCTTCTAAAATATATTTCAGAATGTGAAGGAGAAACTGCAAAGGCCAGAGGACTCCACAGCAAGCTTCTAGAATACAACAATATATTTCTCCTTAAAATGTTTGACAAACTACTGTCAGTGGCTGATGGAACAAATAACTTACTTCAGACTCAGGCTTTGGACTTTAGATGTGCAGTGACTGCTGTATCTAGACACAATTGTACAATTTCGTACTGAAGAGAGATTTCTAGTTCTCTACAGGGAAGCTGAAAATATGGCAGAAAAATATGGGAGACAGACACCCGAAAACACTCCGAGTCCACAGAGGCAAAGGAAGCTACCTCGTACTTGGGAGCACTATGTTCCAACTTCACGAACTGGAACTGAACAAAGTGTATCAGCATCACATGAAACAAGAACTGCTGTGCATTTGACAGTCATTGTTTTTTACCTTGTGATTGACAAAATGATTGGAGAGATTGACAGAAGGTTTTCCAAGCATAAGCAAACACTGATGGTTGCTATCAATGCTCTCAGACCACAGTCTAACACATTCTTGGACCAGGACAAACAGAGGCCACTTGGAGAGATGTATGACTGTCCAGTTCTGGAAGGGGAACTAGTAGTAGCAAGAAACTTCATTTGTCGGCTGCCAGAAAATGAACATCCACACAATATGACCAATCTTCATAATGTACTTTCAGAAATTAGGTATCCGACGCTGCATAAATCACTGCAGATTGCTTTAACAATCCCAGTTACCACATGTGTGCGTGAGTGCTCCTTTAGTTCCATGAGTCACATTAAGACATACCTGAGAAACAAGATGGAAAATGACAGATTGAGTTCACTTGGAATTCTCAACATTCAGACTGTAGGAAGCAGACAACTTGACACTGATGATGTGAGTGACGAATTTGCATCCATGAAAAACAGAAAGGTTGAGCTACTTCTCCCAAAATCAGCACGGTAATAAAATAGTAAAAACTGTATGACATTGATATTTGGTGTGTCTGGCTGTTCTGGTCTCTTATTTGCTCTGGGGTCGTCCTGCAACCTTCCCAGCAGATCTGCTGGGATAATGGTGTGTCTGGCTGTTCTGGTCTCTTATTTGCTCTGGGGTCCTCCTGCAACCTTCCCAGCAGATCTGCTGGGATTATGGTGTGTCTGGCTGTTCTGGTCTCTTATTTGCTCTGGGGTCCTCCTCAACCTTCCCAGCAGATCTGCTGGGATAATGGTGTGTCTGGCTGTTCTGGTCTCTTATTTGCTCTGGGGTCCTCCTGCAACCTTCCCAGTAGATCTGCTGGGATAATTGTGTGTCTGGCTGTTCTGGTCTCTTATTTGCTCTGGGGTCCTCCTGCAACCTTCCCAGCAGATCTGCTGGGATAATGGTGTGTCTGGCTGTTCTGGTCTCTTATTTGCTCTGGGGTCCTCCTGCAACCCTCCCAGCAGATCTTCTGGGATTATGGTGTGTCTGGCTGTTCTGGTCTCTTATTTGCTCTGGGGTCCTCCTGCAACCTTCCCAGCAGATCTGCTGGGATTATGGTGTGTCTGGCTGTTCTGGTCTCTTATTTGCTCTGGGGTCCTCCTGCAACCTTCCCAGCAGATCTGCTGGGATAATGGTATGTCTGGCTGTTCTGGTCTCTTATTTGCTCTGGGGTCCTCCTGCAACCTGTCCTCGGTGGACCAGTAACCACATTTTTCCACATGTACCATATTAAATATATGGCTGATAACTAGGCTTCTCAAACATATTTTTCACCACTAAAATGCAGGAAAAGCCGTCATTTGAAGATAAAATTTCAAAATTTTCCGGGGGGGGCATGCCCCCGGACCCCCCAGCTTTGTTAGGATTTTGACTAAGGGGCATTAGCCCCCCCAACTTTGTACCCCTGGTGACACCCCTGCTTCCCACTTGAAGCTTTTATTACTCTTATCCCTAATCCGGGAAAGGACTACTCTGTGATGGGCAATTATAGACCAATATCACTTTTGAATGTTAATATCAAAATTCTCTCTAATATTTTGGCCACTGAATTAGTCAAGTTTGACAATCTTTAATTGGTTGGGAACAAACAATCTTTATGTGAGGTTTCTTGGTATCTGATCATTTCCAGAAGGTTCTCCATTTGTTCTTGATGTCTGGAGAGACAGATACCCCTATGGTGTTGGTCTCCCTGGATGCCGAGAATGCCTTTGACAGGGTTTCTTGGCCCTTCCCTTTTTGTACTCTCTCCATTTTCAGGTTCCCAGATGAATTCATTAAATGGATTAGATTACTTTATACATCCCCCTCAGCATGCAACTCTTGTAATGGTGTTCTTTTGGCTTCATTTACACTAAAAAGGGGCATGTGTCAAGGGTCTCCTTTTTCTCCCTACCTTTTTAATATATATCTCAAACCCCTTACTAAACATATTATCCAACATCCACAAATCCATGGTATATCTATCGGTCCTTACTCCTTTAAACTATCTACTTGCGCTGACGACATTTTACTCCACTTAGTCCATCCCGACCAGTCTTTACCAGCTGCTTTACAGGTTTTAAAGTATTTTGGTTCCCTTTCCAGATAAAAATTAAGCCTCTCTAAAGCAGTAATAATGCCTTTTAATCATAGACCTTACAAGCATATCTTCTTCAAGAGCTGGCAGGTTCTTGGTCTCCCTCTAATCTTACTTATTTAGGTGTATGACTTGCAGCCCCCACTCATCCTTTGATCAAAACAAATTTCTCTTCTTTATTCCAGTTCATAAAAGTGGACCTACAATGTTGGCAAACACTTCCATTGTCTTTGTGGGGGCAGATTTCCCTATTATGTATGAATATTTTGCCTCAAGTTCTGCACCTGTACCCCCTCAGTGTGATTAGGATTCCTCTCCCTCAAAAATGGTTTTCTCAAATTCTGCGACTTTTCTCTGAATTTTTATGTAAGGGTAAGTGACCTCGTATTTCACAATTTAAATTGACTCTATTGAAGAAACATTGCCAACTACTAAATTTATACTGGTATTATCTTGCTGCCCAAGCCAGTAAATTTTTGACATGGAACCTTCCAGACATGGAAATAGCTCCTCACCAATAACGTCCTTAATGGATGGACATTGAATCTCAATATGCACAGTTAATGGTATCGCTCCCCAAGCCTTACCTCGTTTATCTTGGGCTGAGATTCCCTCCCCCAAATGCCATACTCCCATAGGCTGGTCTGTCCAGATCAATATGCAGTTATGTCAAGTCCTGAAGTATACTCTTCAAAGGGATCCATCTCAACCACTTCAACTCAATCCTAACTTTATATTAGGTAATATGCCAATTCCCTTATCTTATATTCCCCAAGACAGTTTAGGTCAGGTAAAACTGTCTTCTTCATCACAGCCATCTTATAACTTTTGACGAGTTTTGGACAGTTAACAACCTGCAGTATTTACTCCTTCAGCTTACCCACCTCTTATAAACTACATTGTGTCCCCGCCCCTGGCATTTTTCAGATGGTACTTTTTACCATAACCTAGCAAGTCTTGTAACTAGAGAGCACACTATTTCAGTTTTATATAAAGCCTTGAGGGATTTAGTGGGTGAGAGGCTACAGCTCTGATGTACCTACTGGGAGAAGGAATTCCCCACTCATATTTCCTTTTTTGAAATGTCAGCCCCCTGGGATTATATATACCAATATATTAGATTAGATAAACTATGTTTTATGCAATATAAAATATTACATAATCTATATTTTATTCCTCAGATGTTGAAGATTGGCCAGTTTTCTAGGTCACCCTGCAGTAAGTGTAGGTCTCAAGAGGGCTCCCTCATACATGTTTTGTGCGATTGATCTGTCTCCCAGACTTTCTGGCAACAGATTAAATTCCACCTAGATCCCCTATTGGGTTTAGAAGATCGCTTCTCCCCAGAACTATGTAATTTAGGCGTAGATATTGATACCTTACTGGGACATCAACGCTACCATATGGCTTTACTTACTGCAGTGGCCAAGCTAATTCTCCTTCACCATTGGCAGGATTTGCAACCCCCCCCATATAAAGAATGACATGAGGAAATTCTTGTTATGCTTCAGATGGAAAATCTCTTGCCAGTCTACATCATGCTCTTAACAGACACCAACAATGAAGGGAGAACTTATACACTCTTCTTTTATTTTCCTGATAAATGACAGGTACTTGTTAACATTTGGCTAATAACGTATAACAGGCAGTTGTTTGCTGGTAATTATCTCTTATGTCATATTATACATTTATTTATTTATTTTACCAGGAGAGACACACTAAGGTGAAAGCTTGTTTACAGGTGCAACCAGGTAACCTTAATATCTTTGAACTGTTTATAGCTATTCCATGCTGGCTTGTTTTCTAGATTAATGATTCATAACCTATTTATGTTTATTTCTTTATTCACATTGCTGTATTAGCTTGATTTGCAGTCAATGGTGTAGGTCCTTGCTTCTGGGTACCACATACCATTAGATAGACCAATTGCCCTTATATGTTTTCTGTTCAGTTTTTCATACTATTTTTGTTCTTAATTGTTCTTATTCTATTATAAGTTTTACTAAACTAAAATAAGCAAGAAAAAAAAGTAATTCTGCACCACAAGTGTGAAAACACAGTTTGGTCAGGATTTCAAAAATGACAGCTGTCACATTCATGAGGTGGTGTTAAAAAATGGCTATGTTGAAAATTTGGAGTCAAAATATTTAAAATGACCCAAGCGAGTATACCAAAATGTCAATGGATGCATATGACTTTACCATTTTTGCATAGTCTGAGCTCAAATTTTCAACATAGCTGTATTATGACCTCAGCTCCTGGATAAGGGTGGTGAAATTTTTCAGATCCTGCCAGAAAGGTGATTTCTCAAAGTGACCACAAAATTACCATTTGGGCCAGATTTGTGTAATTCAACTGCCATTGTTTATGAGGTGGGGTTCCAGATAGGCCATGTTGAAGATGTGGGCTCACAATTTGCAAATATGGCAGTTATGCATTAACGTTGAAAACTTCCATTGAAATACATTGAACCACACTTAGTTTTTCATATTGCAGTCAGCTGGTGCAGCAGCAAGATGTGCCTTTGATTGGAGAGTGGATCTTCACCCATTGACCTATTCAGATGAGTGTGTGTGTGGGGGGGTGTGGGAGTGTGGAGTGGCAGATTATCAGTGGGAGATCAGATCAGTGATGGACCTTTTTCTTTTTTTCATGTTTAATAGAAAAAAACCAGGGATCATTTAGTTTACAAAGGGATGGCAATCAGAGGGTGGGGGCACCAGTAGACACCAAGGAAAATTTAACTAATTATGGGGACGGTGATGTGAGGGTGGGGACTGCCACTAGATTCTAGGGAAAAATTAATTATGGTGGTGGCGATCGAAGTAGGGGTGCCACTAAAAACCAGGTAAAAAATAACTAATTATGAGGGCAGTAATCAGAGGGTGGGGGGTACCACTAGACAGTGGGGAAAATAAAATAATTATGAGAACAGCAATCAGAGGGTGGAGGGTGCCGCTAGACACCAGGGAAAGATGAAACAAATATGGGGACAGGGACTGGAGGGTGGGAGTGCCATTAGACACCAGGAAACAATAAAGAATATGGGGTGGGCAATGGGATGGTGGGAGTGACACTAGACATGAGGGAAGCAGTAAAGAAAATATGGGGATGGCAATCAGAGAGTGGGGGGGTACCACTAGACACCAGGAAAAAAGAGGGATTCATATGAACAAAAAATGGCATATGAAGAAGTGGAAGCAAGTCATGCAAAAGGATGGATAAAAATGCATTTGGGGATAATGTTTCCAGCAGTAAAGAGCAGATTCCACCTAATGGGGTTCCTGTGAGGATGACACATGTCTTGGTCTCTATGCAGGATATCACTTATGCAGGTTTTGAAACATTTTTTTTTTGGAAAAAATGGAAACAGAATGGCAGCAAATAAAAAAGCATTATTTCCAAACAAAAAAGAATTGGACCAACATGAAACACTATTCTTATTTTTATTTCATACAGCTATCTTGAAGTGATTACTGAGCATGCTCAGAAACTGAAATTCTAAAATGTAATAAATTTGCAATGTATTAATGTGTTTTTTTTTCACCAAACCAGTGAAAGGCACATCTGTGGGCTGATCCCTTTCTACCATGAAAATTTCAAACCAAAATTCCAAACCATCTGGGCACAAGGTGAGGAGGAAAAGATGGCAAAAAACGGCAATCTGTTTTATGTTTTTTGTTATACGCATCTCAGAATCTGCACATCAGCCGAGAACAAAACTTGGCACGTCAAAAGATCTGGCCACATGAGACCACACATGCAAATGTTCATGCAAATCCCTTCAACAACTGTGGAGATATTAAAGTGCAAAATGTAAGGTTTAATATAAAAACTCCTGCTCAACCCTAAATAGTGATAGCACCACTATAGTTAGGGTTGAGTAACATGTTTAGTGTCAATCCTCAAATCTTGCACTATAGTAACTTTGCAACTGATAAATGGATTTGCTCAAAATTTGGTATGCACTGTCCCATGGAGTAGATATATTGATGTGGCAAGTTTTGTTACTGTTAGCTTTGCAGATTCTAAGATCCAGAGAGTGCAGAAAATCATATCGTTGTGACTTCTTGCAGTTTTTTCCTCATTGTCTTGCATCCAGATGGTGTGGAATTTTTGTGTAATTTTTATGGTAGAAACAGATTGGTAACAGAACAGGCATGCTTTTTGTTTTGTGAAAAAATATTAATCTTTTGCAAAGTTATTCAATTTTTCATTTCCTATTGTTTTCAATGGGAAGATCACTTTTTAGGATAGCGGGAGAAAGTTTGACAAAGGATTTGATCTCATGAGAAAGGATTCTGTTTCACAAGACTTGTTCATTTTTCATGAGAATAAAATCCTTTTCCATGAGAGAAAAATCCATTTTCGCAAGCCACCATCTTGTTTCTATTTCTTCGTAATTTTTTTTTCCAAAGCCACAAAATGACATCCTGGAGAGAGACTACCACAAGCCTAGCTGGCTCATCGGGACACCATTAGGTGCAATCTACACTTCAAAGATAGAAATATGCCCTTGAAATGTTTGTTTTTTTATATAATGAATCCTTTTTCATGACCATGTGATATGAAGAAAGAATCCTTTTACATATTAGGAGTCACCACTGTGAGACGTTAGCTAAGCTAAACTGGCCATCCTTCGAAGCCCGCCTCAGTTACCCTGTGCTCTGTCTGACGAAGAAGATTATTAGCCCCACGCCTCCCCTGAGTCTAGTGGGACTCCTCACAGTAAAAAGAAACCAGCGCAGCCTAAGGTCCTCGGGCCTAACTTTACTAGAGGTCCCCAAGGTTAGGACTAAGGCAGGTCAGAAATCTTTCACGCATGCTGCCCCTGCCTTGTGGAACAACCTTCCTCTTGAGGTAAGAGAAACCCAATCAGTGCCGTGCTTTCACTCAAGACTCAAGACCTATCTTATGACAACAAGCGTATGCCAGTGCCACCGCACCTGACACTACTACTACTGACCACAACTTGCCTGCTTACCAAACTAAAATCTCTAACCCCCCCAACAAGGTAGCACTAACTTTTCCTCCCCCTCTCTGAACCCTCCTGATGCTCCAGAACTATTATACCTAATGAATCTCCAGTACTATCTCGCTAATATGTAGGACAAAGAAGAATGTAATGTAATGAAATGACAACTTTTCAACTACATATATGAAACCACTATTACAACTGCTATGTGTACACAGCCGGATACTGTATACCCATGATAACCTGTATCTGCTTATGTTCTACTGTTTAATTATTCTTGTATTGTTATTCCCGGGTCGCCCCTGAAAAAGGGACCTTCGGGGCCCAGTGGGCCTACCCGGTCATCAAAATTCAATAAATAAATAAATAAATAATATTATGAGTCACGAAAAAGGATCCTTTTTTGTCACTTGAGAATCCTTGCTTGTCCCTTCCACTGCCCTCCCAGGTACTCTCATGTTTTTCCCTCATGTCTTGTGGCCCCCCACCCTCCAATATCTCTGCCCCTACATTTCTCTGGTATTTAGTGGTACCCTTCCATCCTCTGATCACTGTTCCTGTAATATAAATAATTTCCCTGGTGTCTAGTTGCAACCCCCCCACTCTCCAATTCCCATAGTTTCCTTTTTTTTATTTTATTGGTGTAAGTATTACCCCCACCCTCCAATTTATTTCCCTGGTGTCTAGTGACACCACCACCCTCCAATCCCCATTTAATTGTTTTTCTTTTTGTTGCTGGTTAGTGGACCCCCCCCCTTGTATATGTTAAAATTCCTGAAACAAATAAAACCATGCCTCAATGTTTTTTCTGTTTTATTTTTTAACCTGAAAAAAAAGTTAATCGCTGATCACACCCACACACCCCCCACCCAACCTTCCACTGTGCACCCACCTCCCCACAAATCTCCTGACACCACCACACACCTTCACTCACCTAAAGAGGTCCCAGGTTTGAGATTCACTTTCCTGATCGAAGACACAACTTGCTGCTGGAACTGGCAACTGCAATATGAGAAACTAAGGTAAATGCTGTTCAATGTATTTCAATGGGGGGGTTCAACTTTTCTGCATAATTCAGCCGTTTTTGGAGATTTTTTCCCCAAATTTTCAACATGGCCTTTTGGGGACCCCACCTTATGAACAACATGACTATCATTTTGCAACTCCTGCCCAAAAGGTGTTTTTGCAATCACTTGGCAAATTCACCTTTCTGGTGAGATTTGTGTAATGCCAGCCATATTGTTCTTGAGGTGGGGTATCCAAAAGGCCATGTTGATAATTTGGGGACAAATGTTAAAAAATGGCTGCATGGAATGACAGCTCTAATGCTCAACCCATTCCATTAGAAAATAAGCTGGGTGGGTACAGTATAGGAGAATGTGGTGGGTGTTAGGGCTGACAACCAAAATGACACCCCCAGGGTTAGGGGTGGGGTGTTAGGGTTGGAAACTGTAAAGCCACATTTCCTCACTTTTGTCACTTTAAGTTATTGCAGTATACATATATATATATATATATATATATATATATATATATATATATTTATACCATGAGGGTGAATGATTTCTCAGTAGGATATCCTGTGTTATTTCCACTGCAGTGAGGATAAATCCTGATGACATCAGCAGAGTGAGGATATCAACATTTATCCATACTCTGCTGATGTCACCAGAGTGAGGATAAATGCACTGCAGCTTGCATTCTAATGGAAACTGCTTCAGAAAACATTTCTCTTTCTCACTGAAGCTGCAACTTACTCAATTAGCTTTGCAAAAGACTCTCACCTATGTGCCATTGTGTTTCTAACATTGCTAGCCCATTGCTGTGCTGATCTCAGCTTCAAAACAACTTGCATTCTAAATGAAAGTCTTTTACAAAGCAGGTTCTGTTTCTCAGTGCTACCTGCAGCAGTTTGTCTTTCTCACTGAGCATCTGACTCACTCAATTAGCTTTGCAAAACACAGTCACCTGTGTTTCTGACTCCCAGTCCATTCAGAACACACACACACACACACACACACACACACACACACTGACAGCACACACAGAATGAGCAGGAAACATACAGACTCAGAAAAAAATGTTCCTGCAGCTCTCACCCCTGTGGTATAAATCGCTCACATGATGGGCAGATCATGGGATATAGAAAATATTCTCACTCCTGCCTCGTGAGCTGTGTATTTTCATTCATGCCTTTGGCACTCATGAGAATACACAGCTCACTCCGCAGGATTGAGAATATTTTCCATATCCCACTCCTGCCCATCATGTATCCCATATATGTATACATATAGGCATGAATACAGTATTTGAGAGACTCATACCTACTGCACATTGACACCCTGTAACTTTTTGCTGAATTGTTAAAAGGTTCACATCACACCCCTAATTTGTAGTGCCACAGTAGGAGAGATAATAAACATAACATGACCCAGTTTGGCTCCACTGTATTCTTTCGGTTTTATCACAAACATCTATTTACCCTTCCAAATAGGGTTCCATTTTGTGACATTGCTTCCAGTCCCAATTTAGGTATTTAAATAAGCTCTTTATTGTGCCCTAGAAACCCAACTGTTGTTAATGAGTTATCTAGTTACTTCATTTTAACCTCCCCATGAACTCCCTGTACAGAATAAACATTTTTGCCTTTTATTAAATCATTTTATACAACTGTAACATTCATAACATGTGGTGTCCATCTAGTACCTCATCCTAAGCAGACTGTGCCTTTAATTTGCATGGACTGCGGTCCAAAAGCATTACTGTATTTGGTGACCTTCTTTTTGTTAATGACATGCTGCCATAATCTTGCAGTTTGTTATAACTCATTTATTTAGAAAATTCCCTTTTCCCATGGAGTGTTATTTTTGTGTCCTTTTGTGACCCACATTACTTTTGATTCCTCCACTGGTCCAGAATGTTGAGAACCAGATATGCATGCTGACATCATCAGTCATCACCCCATGGCTCTTTAAAGCAGTGGAGCTGGTGTTTCTGTGTTCTTCTTACTGCCCCCTACATTCTGGACAAGACATGTTGTCCTCCTGAAGTTTGCAGTTATGCACATTACGGGCACTGCAGTAGGCTATTCATTGTGCACCTCAGCTGCTCTTTTGTTCCCCAGTGTGCCAAACATCTGCAGATTGTAAAGGTACATATTTGCTTTTGGGAAACACAGAGACATGTAGTTGGACCTTGCCTCATGGTCACAAGATGCTGGACTTGGGGGTTGAAGGGTGGGGTAGGGGCAGAGAGAGTTGATTATAAAAGCATTTTAAAGTTGAACAACTGCAGGTTTCCTAGATTAAATGGTTATACATGTATACCTATTCTATAGACCAAGTCTGTACATGGGGATCATTTTGTATAGCCTGGTCCCTGCAGGGGGGCATTTTGTGTGATCCTGTTCTCTATCAGGGGCTCCTTTAATGTTACTGCTGCTAAATAGTTTGTTCTGTTCTGGGCAAAAAAAACTGAAGTTTTGGGGAGTATATCAATTGGACCTGGTTAGTGCTGGAGTTTATTTTGTATTAGGCATCAGAACACCATGACAACTGTTTGGAGAGTACTGTAATAAGAAATAAAATGCATGCAGTACTGGGGGAGTAAATGAATAGGACTTGGTATTTGCAGTTGCTCAGTTTGTGTAGGCCTGATCTCTTTAGGGGCCTATGTTGTGTGGGAGGCATCAGAATGCCAGGACTACTTTTAAACTACCTGCTTATCTACTAAACTTAAAAAGAAATCCTGGTTAATATCATATTTGTGTTTCTCTGTGCAGTCCTCTATGGTCCTGTGGGTTGGGATGGGGTGTCTTATAATACAGTACATTGTTTTTTTCTGTCCTATATACAGTACAGTACCATTCAATGATACTAAACTGACATGAAACTGAAATAGGACATGTTATACAGTACACTTAAAATATTACTCATGAGTAAAGTTGTTTGTGGTGTTGGGACAGTCATGGGCTTAAAACATAAACATGCTTACAAGGGGCTTTAATAGAAAGGCAGTAGGAGCATAGTGGCACAAAGATTAAATGGAGTTTAAAGAAGCAAAAAGAAAAAAAATCATATTGTATACAATGATTCTGAGTTTCAGTGTGTGTTTCAGTGTGTGTTAATGTCTACTAGGGAATGTAAAATGTGGGAAGTAAAAGTAATTGTTTGGTGTGCCCTGTGGCCTAGGATGGCATATGTGGGAGTAAATGTGATGTAAAGAAATGTTCTCTTACTAGGAGAGATACATGTGGTGCTGCCACCCAGTCACCTTCTAGTGCAGTAATTTTACATAATTTTCATGTGTTTTGTGTACATTTAGGCTTGTTTAGCTGTTGCACTGTATTTCAGTAATTGTTTGGGCATGTATTGCATGTAGACTTAACATGGCTTTAGTGGTAGTACACGTGATGTAAAATACTGTTTTTTTTTTTCCATTGGAGAGTTTTCTGGCAGTGATTGCCAAAGCGGCACAATTGTTTCTAATAATTTTGCATCACTTGTGTCTTTTTGCACACTTTTGGCTCCTTTTGCTGTTGCAGTGAATCTCAGTAATCATTAAGTGTGCCATGTGCTACATGTTAGGCTGAAAATCTAGCATGGCACATTAAACAATTAGTGAGATTTGCTGCAACAACAAAATGAGCCTAAATGGGCACAAACACCAAAAATGGATATAAAATGACTGTAACTGATGGTAACCGGGTTGCAGTCACCACCAGCATCAACCCTGTCATTGTTTTTGTGCACTTTTAGACTCATGTGGCTACTGTTGCAGCATATCTCAGTAACTTGGCCGTGTTCTGCATGGTATGCCTAAAATGGCTTCCATGGCAGTACAAGTGATGTAAAATACTGTTTTTTCCTTACTGGGATGATTGCTGTCAGTGACTGCCAAAGTGTTACCCTTTGTTCTTTTTTTTTTTTTTTTTTTTGCATTCAGGTTTTGGTGTGCACTTGTAGGCTTACTTTGCTGTTGCAGTTTGTGTCTTCAGTTGTGGCTGTGATCAGGGGGATGGTACCATTAGTAACAGGGATAATTGTATATATCTGCGCCATACAAGGGGACCATGCAAAATGACCTGGCACACTCTGATTACAGGACTTCACCAGATTTAAGGTCCCTGACCTTTTATTTGTATTGTGCCAACCTCAGAAAATCTCCTGGGAACAAACTTTGTTTGCCCAAGATGAAAGGACTTTGGAAAATGGACATCTGCGCAAATCTCGGGTTAGACAAAAACTAGGCTTTGCACACGGGTAAGCTTTTGAAGATCTTGCCCCTGAAGTAATTTTTTCATTTCATTTTCATTTCTTAAAACACATTTTTAAGATTGAAGCAACCCACTCAAGGGCATAGTTCTATTAGTAGGCAGTAATCCACTCCAGGGTGTGCAGTTATTAGGGATTAATCAATACCCTGAGTGCAATGTGAGGCACGAGGCTGCTGGCTGAGTGTCCTCACAACACCCAGAGTGTTGATTAATCCCCAATAACCGCACACCCTGGAGTAGGCTAGTACACTTATAACAGAAGGTGCACTACAAAACAAGGAGAAAGTAACATAAATGTTTTTTCTCCTTTTACAAAAGACAAACAAATTATTGTATTCTGCTGCCTAGAAAAATATTCCCAACAAAACTGCTGTCATGCACATACAAATATCAAAAAGAATGTGTTGCTATGCTTTCTCTGATATTTGTTGTGCATGATATGCTTTCTGAGACAGTACAGTAGCACTGAAGTGCAAAACATGAAGCTGCCTCTTGCAGTACAGACAATGTGTCTGTACCTCCACTGGCTTAGCTGCCCTATCTCTCTGTTTGTGGTTACATTAATGCATGGCAAGCAAGTAAACATTTTCCCCACCAGTGCAGTCACACAGTCTGCCAGACTATATTCTATCAATTAAGAAATGGCAACTAACGGGACTCAGAGCCTGGAGGTCTTGCTGGCACTCTGTTTCTCTGTCTACCAGCATAAAGCTTACTTTAAGAGCATGACATCACTGGGGGGGTCTCCCTCTCTTCACACTGTTTCATCTGACTTTATGCCACAGCTATGGGATGTACCTGTCAGTGTGGCTGTGCAACAGAAGAATGACCATGGGGACCACATACATCACTCTGGGGACAAGCTTATCACATTGGCACTTGAATCTCACTTGCCACAGAGACAGCAAAAGAGACAAGTTCACTAAGTCAAGTTTCATTTAATGCTGTCCCTGGCTTTTACTTGCTCCCCTTGCTGTGCATCTTTCTCTCTCTCTCTCTCTCTCTCTCTCTCTCTCTCTCTCTCTCTCTCTCTCAATGGCACAGAGTTAAGATAGAGACAGTCAGTAGTGGAATCAGGGGACTGCTGGCAATTTGCTGCTCACTCTTGCAGATGATGTTTGCTACTCCTGCATTGCAGTGGGTCTCTCACTGTTTCTATCACTGTCACCATGTAAAGTGACACTGACAGTGGCAGAGCAGCAGACACACATGCTGTAGATGTTCCTTTTGTCCATAAGGAGTGGATGTTGCTGTGTGGTACTTCTGTGTACTGCAAATGGGATACAGAGGAAAAACAAACCACAGGCTGAACCCATCTGGTACACTGAGCACGTGTCCCATAGTCTGGTGTTTGTGTGATCACCGACAGAGTAATGCATGGACAAGAACTGTTTGTTGTCTGATTCCTTCACATCATACACAGACAGGCATTCCCAAAGTTCTTACTATCTTTCTGTGATCTAATGGGGAGGTCACACTGAGGGCAACCATTGTGGTATAGGACATGTCCACAGAGAACAGAGGTACCGCTGTTAAATAAAATGTTATGGTGTGTCTCTCTCTGTCCACTGGGAAGCCCCACAAAGAACCAGAAAATGCCATATGTCACACTCCCGGTCACTCACTCGGGTTGTTTTAATGGCTGCCAGGCTGGCACCTGTTCTCTGTGCTGTCCTCATCATAGAGAGATTGAGACAGACAAGAAATTTGGTTTTGCTGTGATGATTCCTAGGGTGTGTGGGTGGGTAAGAAGCAAGACTACAAACTTTGAACACTGCAGCCACTGTTGCTGCATTGCCTGAGACTACATGACAGGCCTTGATGCTCGTTCACTAAGCAGGGATAGTAATGGCTGCTCCACAGACTGCAATTTGGGCACTATAACAAGATCAGAACAGAAACACAGCCTGATCTCTTGATGGGGTGGTTCACCACTAGCTATTATATATTGTTGAGTAATCAATGGTCACCTGATGGCTGTTTACCACTGATCTGTCTTTATCTACCCCATGTTATAAGTCATTAATACACTTCCAGTGTTTTGCTTCAGCCTTGAATATCACCAGCAGCAAGGGAATGCATTACTCCCAAACACCCCCATTCATCTAATAGAGATATAGGTTGGTTTCCCTCTCTCTTATTGTAGGCTTGGGACCAGCTGGTATATGTAATAAACAGACCAGGTGAGAATCAGTCCATACTACACTGTACTACACTGTGTATCATAAAACATTTGTGAATATTTTAAGTCAATATAATATTGTGACTACAGTACAATCTTCAAAATGTTCAAAAAATGTTATACCAAATATCCATAGTAAGACAATAATGTTTTGGTTGAACATTAGCAATAGCTTTTGGTATGACTTAGTGAGACACTTGGTATGATATTAATACTACTGTTGTTCCAGTATCCATATTAATCATGTGACTTCTTGTGTCATGTCTGTGTTACTTACGTGACGTCCTGTGGAGTCTGTGTTACTCACGTGATATCCCGTGGGAAAACCCTTATAAATAAAGAATAATTCACCTTCTGAAAATTCAGTGGTTTCTGTCTTTTCTTATGAGGGTAATATAGTTGTGCAGAAAAACAATGGGCTAAAAATCAAGGACATGACTGTGGTAGCTAAACTTGAACATGTCCCGATTTGGGTATGCTGTGATCAGGAAACATATTGTGGCATACTTACCAACAAGTTAAGTTTATGATAAAAAAATGAAACGTTAAATATTATGCTGACTAAATAGATACTATAGATATAGTAATATCAAAAAAATATGTTTGATAATATGGCAAATTTGCCGTCAAGGACACAATGTTACTCACATTACGTTGGCCTTGTGGGAATTTTTAATCTCATTTTTTAGGACCTATGATCTATAAACTATCTTTATATCATGGACTGCAATACTACTACATGTACCCAATGTAAATATGATATGGTTATGACAACTGGCCCAAACAAATTTTGGAACTTGAATGTCACACTTTGTCTCGAGTAGCATATCGGTACCTATATATATATATATATATATATATATATATATATATATATATATATATATATATATATATATACACTGTATGTATATATATATATATATATATAAAATATGCAATCAGTGTGGCAATAAATAGAGTGTGATAAATCCGTTTATCTGAGTCACTGTGTGTATAAATTTATATAATTACTGGTGTAAATTTTTATCAATGGGAATACTCAGTTGATATTCCCTGTAATCACCAGTCAGTTGTTATGACTTTCACATGCATACAGCAGTTCAGCACAAGTGTTCCAGCACACTTCGCAGTAAACAGTAAGGGAACGCTTCTGCAGTACCTGCCAGATGTGGATGAAAACCAGCAACCCTCAACTTCAGGCTGTATGTTCCCCAACCCAAAAAGTGCCCAGGGGACTGCAAAGGAAATCTACACTACAAGAAGCTCTCTTCAAACACTCTTTGGCCCAAACTACAGTATGTGATCAACCAGGGAGTGTCCATAAACATTTATCATGCAGCTCCCGAAGAAAGTGATCAGAATAAATGAAGTTGTCCAGTAACTGAGTCAGATTCCAATTAGAGGTGAGTTGGCAGTGAGATAAGGATGTACCATTTGTAATTTGTTGCATCCCTGTCTTCCAAAAGCATTTTGAAAGAGCTAATTTAACTCCGTTCTCCTGAGCTTCCTGTGTGTCAGTTAGGTAATTTTAACACTGTCCCTTAACTAATTTCCTGCACTCCGTCAGACAGACCTCCGTAACCATGGCCACAAACTGTCCTGCAGCAACTGAAATAGAGCACATGGAGAAATGAAGCTGACACGGAGGTCTCACAGCCAGTGATTTTGTTTTGTTTTTTAACCACAGTAAAGTTATTAAAAAGTTTGTTTTGGGCTCTGAATACTCTCAACAATGTTTTAGTACAGCGCAGCATACAAGAGAAAATATCTCATTTACTTCAGTGGGTTTTTTTTTGTTATTTTCTTATTAAAATAGCCAGTGCATGTTACTGTCTTATGCAGTTCTTGTAAGGTAAGACTGCTACTATTTTTTTCTGCTTGTGCTTAAAAGCTTCTGTGTGCAGTTGGATAAATAAAAAAAAGCACATTTTAATTCACAAACTGTGGTGTTGTGCAACATGATTTTGAATGGTTTGTGTATGGAAATGTAACTCTCTGGCTGGAAAAAAAATTTACCCCAGTAATTACAAAAAATAAGATGTGGAGGTGAACATGATGAAATTTTAATGCAAACCCTCGGTGAGGGATGCATTGTTAAACCCCTCAAGCTTCACTCATGGGGTTTAATGATGCATCCCTCACCTCAGGTGTGCATTAAATTTTCATAATGTTCACCACCCTATGCATTATTCTCTATATAATTACTGGTGAGCAATATTTTCAATTGGATCACCAAGTTGATATTTGCCGTAATAACCAGTCAGTTATTACAGCATTCATGCACTCCTTCTATCAAAAAGGAGCGCTCCCTCATTGGCTCCCATTTTCAGTGTGGGTGGGCTAAACAGTTCTGAAAACATGGTGGCTTCATATCTTAGATAGTGAGGAACCACCACAGGCACATCCTCAACTTCCCATAAACATTATGGCCCAGATATTCAAACTGCGCCATTCTGAGGCGCAAGCCCCTGCTCTGCTCAAAATAGTTGCGCAGGGGTGTGGCCGGGGCGATATTCAAAGGAGTTGCGCTATTGAGCAACTCCTTTGAATTTCACCCCCCAGCCACAGCCACTGCGAATGGCACAGTGGAACTTGCGCCACCGCAAGTTGCCAGAGTTGAGCATTAAACTTGCGGTGGTGCTAGTACCATTGCGCCATGCGCAAATTTCCGATATTCAAAAGGTGACATGCAAATGGGGCCATAATTTATGCAAGGCACAGGGGGGGCCATTTGCATCTATTTATGGCCCCATTTGCATGCCATTAGCATGTAGGTGCACCGATCCCCGAGGACTTGTGCCTGGCCGCCCTGCCAGGCAGCAGCCATCGGGGACCGACGCACCCTGCAGCCCGATCGCGGGCAGTATCAGTGCATACATTTCCCCCCCACACACACACATCTCCCGAAGCCCGATCACGGGCATACAGTAACATGACCCCCCACCCATACATCTCCCGAAGCCCGATCACGGGCATACAGTAACATAACCCCCTGCCCACACATCTCCCGAAGCCCGATCGGGCATACAGTAACATGCCCCCACACATCTCCCCAAGCCCGATCGCGGGCAGAGCGTGTATCAACCCCCAGTGCCCAATCGCTGGCAGAATGTAAAAGCCCCCAACCCGAATATCTCCCTGGTGGTCCAGTGGACGTAATGCCCGATCGCGGGCAGAATGTCAGTTACAACCCCCAAACATCTCCCTGGTGTCTAGTGTCCCCTCCACCCTACGAAGCCCCTCACCGCTCCCCAGCAGCGGCGGGCGGCAGCATCCCACCGCCTGCCGCCCGCCGTCCACCGACTGACTATCCGGTAGGGCTGCACGCCCATTGGTGCAGAGCTACAGCCAATGGGCATGCAGCCCATACCGTACATGACAGTCCAGATTTATGAATGATCATTTGTCTCCTAGTCACCCAAGTTGTTAGCTCCCTGTGGAGAATAAATATGCAATTTTGCAAAAAGCAAGTTTTGTATCTCAGGCATAGTGTTTGAGCCACTAGGCTCCTGGGGTGCAGACTTTTCTGTAATGGAGCATAAGCAACAATCTCTTAGTGATCTAAGGGAGGTGCTGTAGATGTATACCTTTTTATGAAAAATCAATAAAAAGTATATAATACAAAACTATTGGAGATGTCATCCATTATATACATACTGCAACTCCTGCCCACAAAAAAAAATTGTGGTCTGAGTCTCACAGTACATCACATTATGATGAGATCTGCTGATAATGGCCAAAAGCAGCTCTGCAGCAAAAATGAGCATATTGTATGTCAGCACTGTAGGTTTTTGTCATGCCCAGATCTTAGGAAATACTAGAATATGACGGAAGACATATGAAGAGAGACTTAAGGAGCTGATTATGTATAGCCTCGAGGAAAGGAGGGAGAGGGGGGACATGATAGAAACTTTCAAGTACCTCAAGGGAATCAACAAAGTCCAAGAGGGTAGCATCTTTCAAAAAAAGAGGTGTGTAAGAACAAGGGGGCACAATTTGAAGATAGAAGGGGGGGCAGCTCAGAGGTAATTTAAGGAAGTATTTTTTCACAGAGAGGGTTGTGGATGCATGGAACGGCCTTCCAGAGGAGGTTGTGGAGTAAAAAACAGTGGTGGAATTCAAGCATGCATGGGACAGTCATAAGGCAATTCTAGGGGGTTGGGGTAGGAAGAAGTAGGCTGCTGGTTAACTAGGATCTGCAGCTTATCCATTAGGTAGGGAAATGGGCAGACTGGGTGGGCCAAGCGGTCCTTATCTGCCGTCAAAATCTATGTTTCTATGTTTCTATGATATGTAATAGTACATCACTTCCCCATTATAGTAGTACACCAAACACAGGGTTGGCACTTTTTGGATTGTCATCAGCTGCATCAGAGTTTGTTATAAATAAATCACACAAGGCTCTTAGATGTACATGGGAAAACAGTTATAAATATAGCACTTCACTGGAGAAGCAATGTCACGTCTTCCCATTAGACACTGGCTAAGAGTAATAAGTATTTTTATCCCACTTAAGAGAATGGTGTTTCACTTCCAGGACAAGTACTATATAATCCTTTTATGAATCCCTGGAAACAATGCAAGTACTACATGTCCAACCTTTTCGGTGATCCACACCCCATAGTCTTGTACAATAACCATGTCCAACCTTTTTTGTAATCCACATCACATACACTTAACATATCCCCTTTAATGAGCAATTAATGGTGTTCGTCTAATATATTATAAGTCATATCACCCCTTGTGATTGACATCCCGATGATGAAACACAAAAAAAAGATAATTACAATGACATTCATGGTAATGGTCCTTTTTCTGTGCTTCACCTTCCCCCCAGTGTTCCACGCCCTTCACGGACCAACTCTGACCTGGAATTGGAATCCTAGAGTCCGGGGGGTGCAGCCCCCCACAGAAAACAGTGATGGAAGAGGCAGCACAATACCTGCATCGGTATTGTGCCATCGCTGTGGGGGAGGTTGGCATTCTTGCCAATGAGATATCTTGGTGTTTCCATTATAAGTATGAGGGGCACCAATGTCTTCATCAATACTGATTTACCATCACTTGCAGTTGTTAAATAGCTAGATAGACTGATAGACAGACAGATGGATGGACAGACATACAGACAGATGGCAGACAGGCAGGCAGACAGACAGACAGACAGATAGATAGATAAGACAGGTAGATATAGAGAATAAATGATAAGTAAGTGTGGTGTATAGGGATATAATTCCATCAAGGGGTCCTAATGAGGTCAATAAGCCAAGATCCCAAAGGGTAAGTGGCATTATGACCTCAGTATCCCAAGATGATTGAATTATATCCCTATACACCAGACTTACCTATCATTTGTTTTATATGATACATGGGGATGGTGCCTATTTTTGTACCTGAAGATTGTGTTTTTGTCAGATGCCTTATTAGGTAAGGCTGTGTATTTCTCAGGGGTCTTATTAGGTGTGCTAATTAGCACAGAGATTTCTTGACTGGTTCAGCTGGTGTGTTCATTGATATGTTTATTGATTTTAATTGGTCATTAAAATGTTTTGGTGGTCATAATGTTGGCCCATGGGTATTTTTTTCCCACGGTATTCAGGTTTCAGTGTGGAGGTATGCAGCTTTACTTGGTAGGTATGCAGATTTAATTTTTTGGAATGCAGGTTTAATTGGTGAGGTATAAAGAGAAATACACGATAATGGGCACCTATGAAGAAAAGTTCCAATCCACGTATGATAAATAGGATAGATAGATAGATACCAGACCTTTCACAGAAGAAAGGGTTCTGAAGGAACTTTTAAAACTGAAGGTAGACAAAGCAATGTGGCCTGATGGGATTCATCCCAGAATTCTAAAAGAACTAAGGGTAGAACTAGTGACACCACTGACTACCCTCTTTAATAAATCATGGGAGGATGGGGTGGTACCTGAAGACTGGAGGAGGGCAGATGTTATTCCACTTCACAAAAGTGGAAGCAGGGCAGAAGCAGGAAACTACAGACCTGTTAATTTAACCTCAGTGATTGGGAAAATGATGAATCACTTCTGAAGGAAAGAATTGTTGAGTACCTAGAGGCCAGAGGAGCGCAGGACCCAAGGCAGCATGGATTCACAGCGGGAAGGTCATGTCAGATGTATCTAATAGATTTCTTTGACTGGGTGACCAAAGTAGTAGACTGGGGGGGGGCTGTAGACATGGCCTACCTAGACTTTAGCAAGGCATTTGACATAGTCCTACACAAAAGGCCCTGTGGGCTGAAAAAACTTAGGCAGTTTCTCATGCAGATAAACTGGTCCCCCATTCAGCATGCACCCGACATTGACACTGCCCTCGCTTTCTTCTCCCAAACGTTCAACAATGCCTGTGATCTCTTTGCACCATTCACAAAAACCCGATCCAAAAAACAGAATGCACCCTGGGTCAGCCCTGCCCTCCTACAATTGCTTAGAAATTGGGATAACCTCTGGCACCGTGCCACTGAAACAGGCCGGCTGGCTGATAGACAAGCCTACAATGCAGCCCGGAATAAGTGCTCTTGGGCGGTCCGTAAAGCCAAGGCTGACCACTACCAGGCCACCCTCACCTCTTCCTGGGGCTCGGCCCGCAAGTTCTGGGATAATATTAAACAGTTAAATGGAAAGTCACAGTCCCCTCCCCCATCTCAGCTCTCTTTGACTGGGTGACCAAAGTAATAGACCAGGGAAGGGCTGTGGATATGGCCTACCTAGACTTTAGCAAGGCATTTGACACAGTCACACAAAAGATTAATAATCAAGTTAGCCAGCCTGGGAGTGGGTCCCAGGGTGGTAGCCTGGGTAGCGAACTGGCTGCACAACAGGACACAGAAGGTAATAGTGAATGGAACACATTCCAAAGAAAGGGGGGTTACTAGTGGAGTAGCTCAGGGCTCAGTACTGGGTCCAATCCTCTTTAACATCTTTATAAGTGACATTGCAGAGGGTCTGGAGGGAAAGGTATGCCTCTTTGCAGATGACGCAAAGATCTGTAACAGAGTTGATACACAAGAGGGGGTAGAAAAAATGAGAAGGGACTTGGCAAGGTTGGAGGAATGGTCAGACATATGGCAACTTGGATTCAATGCAAAGAAGTGCAAAGTAATGCACCTGGGAAACAAAAACCCAGGAGAAGAGTACACAATAGCAGGGGAGGTACTAACAACAACAAAAATGGAAAGGGACCTGGGGATAGTCATATCAGATGACCTAAAGGTGGGTAAGCAATGTGAAAAGTCGGTAAGGAGAGCCAGGGGGATACTGGGATGCATAGGAAGGGGCATCACAAGTAGAAAAAGGGAAGTGGTTATCCCTCTATACAGACAGTTGGTGAGACCCCATCTGGAGTACTGTGTGCAGTTTTGGAGACCTCATCTACGCAAGGACATAGACAGGATGGAAGCAGTCCAGAGGAGGGCAACTAAAATGGTGCAAGGTCTACATCAGAACCCATATGAGGAGAGACTGAGAGAGCTTAATATGTATACCCTTGATGAAAGGAGGGACAGGGAGGACATGATAGAAACATTCAAGTACCTCAAGGGGATCAACAAAGTCCAGGAGGGTAGCATCTTTCAAAAAAAGAGATGTGTAAGAACAAGGGGCACAGTTTAAAGATAGAGGGGGGGATGGCTCAGGGGTAATGTGAGGAAATTCTTTTTCACTGAGAGAGTGGTGGATACATGGAACAGCCTTCCTGAGCAGGTCGTTGGGTCTAAAACAGTGGGGGAATTCAAACATGCATGGGACAGACACAAGGCAATTATAGTGGGGGGTTGCAGGAAGCAGGCTGTTGGTTAACTAGAATCTGCAGCTTATCCAGTAGGTAGGGAAATGGGCAGACTGGGTGGGCCAAGTGGTCCTTATCTGCCGTCAAAGTCTATGTTTCTATGTTTCTCTCTAGTGATGGTACTACCTCCACCAATCCTGCCTTCATAGCTAACTGCCTCAACACCGCTTTCACTGACCTTAGCTCAGTCCTCCCCAGCAATTTCTTTGAACCCCCAAACCAACCCCCGTCCGCCACCTCAGCTTCCATCTGCGCAAGGTATCTGCTCGGGAGGCCAGACCCATCCTTATCAAAGCTTTAAATTGCAACAATCCCGGCAGCGACTCACTGGATCCCAGTATCCTCAGGTTGGTGCTAGATGAAGTCCTAGCCCCGCTCACCAGCCTACTAAACCGATCGCTCTGCCTGGGACAATTTCCTTCTGCCTGGAAAACAGCCATAGTCACGCCCATTCATAAAGGTGGTGACAGGTCTGCAACCAACAACTACCGACCAATCTCCATCCTCCCTTCCCTCTCAAAAGGCCTGGAAAAAGTCGTGGCCATTCAAATCACCGAATATCTATCCAAGCATGACATCTTATGCCCTGAGCAGCATGGCATCCGTGCTGGCCACAGTACCAGCACTGCTCTAATTGAATTCTCCAATTTCCTTCATTCCTCCCTGGACACCAGCTCACTAGCTGGTGCAGTGTTCATTGACCTATCAAAGGCTTTTGACACTGTCTCCCACCCTCTTCTGCTGAACACCCTCTGTCACACTGGTCTCGCGGCTGACCCACTAGCATGGTGCTCAAGCTACCTAAACGCTCGGTCACAGTGTGTTAAAATCAATGGAACACTCTCTGATACCCATCCCATACACTCAGGAGTTCCCCAAGGCTCCATTCTGGGCCCCCTCCTCTTCTCACTCTATCTGAACACCCTGCCCAGTGCTTGCTCTGGCAAAATGCTTCTGTATGCTGATGATGCTGTCATTTTTGCCACCCACCGCAACCCCATCTCCCTTCAGGATTCCCTACAACAGTCCTTCAATGAGGCAGATGCCTGGTTTAAGGAGCACAGACTCATCATTAATCTTAAAAAAAAAGCTATGCTTTTTGCCCACCCAAAACAAAGCTAGCAACCACCCACTCCATATTCTTCCTAGTACCAAACAACCTCTGGAACAAGTCTGCTCCTACAAATACCTCGGGATTACCTTCGACTCAGCCCTCACATTCCACGAACACATTGATGCCCTTGCATCCGCCACCAACATATGGCTTGGCATCCTCTTCCGCCATCGAAACTGCCTCCCCCCAAATGCTCTCCGGCTCACTGTCACATCCTCAGTACTGTCCCTGGTAGACTATGGCTTACCAATCTATGGTGCTGCTAACACAACTGCCCTCAAAAAAATTCACATAACCCTAAATAAGGCTTGCAGACTGATTACTGGTGCCCCCAGGCTCACACACACCTGTCAACTGTATAACGATGCTAAACTCCTGACCCTAGATGAACAGCTTTGCTATCATACCTGCCTACTCACTAAAAAAACCCTACTCGGGCTCTCCCCACCAGGGGTGACTGCATCCATCCACCGGATCCCTCCCACTGTTGCTACACGGTCCTCCTACAAGACCGCTCTACTGGTCCCCAGGTCAAGAACCGCTCATGGTCAGAGGTCCTTCTGGTACAGAGCCCCACTCTGGTTTAACTCTCATCCTGCCACCATCTCCAATGCCACCACAATCTCCAAATTCAAAACCACCATTCGCAGCCAACTCCTCAACACTCGTAGCTGCTCCTGTCTCTGAATGAGGCCCTACCTCGACCTCTCCACTCGTGACAGTGCCCACCGGGCAGCTCCCCACCTAGCCCCCCCCCATCCCTTACTCAGCACACCATTCCTAAGTATAACCTGGCCAGAGCCTGCTGTCTCATGCCAGTAGATTGCTTAGCAAGTGAAACCAATTGTGTCAGACCTATTTCTATTGCATGTACTGTACCCTGTAACTCAAATGTATGTTGTTTGACCACAGTGTGACGTGGCACCTCTAACAAATGCCTACTTGAAGAAAACCTGTACTATGTAATCTAAATGCTATGTATGTTTCAATGTGACGAGGTACCTTCGGAAATGAGCCTCTGGCTCAAAGGTTGTAAACTGATTCTCACAAATAAAAAAATAAAATAAAAGATTAATACACAAGTTGGCCAGCCTGGGAGTGGGTCCCAGGATGGTAGCCTGGGTAATGAATTGGCTGGAGAACAGGACACAGAGGGTAATAGTAAATGGAGTCCACTCTGAAGAAAGGGGAGTTACTAATGGGGTACCTCAGGGTTCAGTACTAGGACCGGTCCTCTTTAATGTCTTTATAAGTGACATTGCAGAGGGACTGGAAGTAAAAGTATGTATCTTTGCAGATGACACGAAGATCTGCGACAGAGTTGATACACAAGGTGGGGTGGAAAGGATGAGAAGGGACTTGGCAAGGTTAGAGGAATGGTCAGATGTATGGCAGCTTAGACTCAGTGCTAAGAAGTGCAAAGTAATTCACCTGGGAAACAAAAACCCAGTGGAAGAGTACACAATGGGGGGAGAGATACTAACAACAACAAAAATGGATAGAGACCTGGGGGTAGTCATATCAAATGACCTAAAGATGAGCAAGCAATGTAAGAGGGCAGTAAGGAGGGCTGGTGGGATACTGGGATGCATAGGGAGAGGCATCACCAGTAGAAAACAAGAAGTTGTTATCCCTCTGTACAGACATCTGGTGAGATCCCATTTGGAGTACTTTGTGCAGTTCTGGAGACCCAATCTCCACAAAGACATAGACATGATGGAGGCAGTCCAGAGGAGGGCAACTAAAATGGTGCAGGGTCTGCATCAGAAGACATATCAAGACAGACTTAAGGATCTTAATATGTATAGCCTTGAGGAGAGGAGGGAGGGGTACATGATAGTAACTTTCAAATACTTTAAGGGAATCAACAAAGTCCAAGAGGGTAGCATCTTTCAGAAAAGAGGTGCAAGAACAAGGGGGCACAATTTGAACTGGGGGGGGGTGGCTCAGAGGTAATATGAGGAAGTATTTTTTCATGGAGAGGGTTGTGGATGCATGGAACAGCCTTCCTGAGGAGGTTGAGGAGTCAAAAACAGTGGTGGAATTCAAGAATGCATGAGACGGACATAAGGCAATTTTAGGGGGTGGAGGTTGGAAGAAGTAGGCTGTTGGTTAGCTAGGATCTGCAGATTATCCATTAGGTAGGGAAATGGGCAGACTGGGTAGGCCAAGCGGTTCTTATCTGCTGTCAAATTCTATGTTTCTATGTTTGTTAGATAGATAGATAGATAGATAGATAGATAGATAGATAGATAGATAGATAGATAGATAGATAGAAAGAAAGATGTTTATTCATATAGCACATTTCCAGAGCTCAAAGTGGTTAACAATAAAAAAGGAAAAATAGCATTTGCAATATTCAAAATTACATATTTACAAAAATATGTATACACAATAAACTTTTGAAAATCGGCCCTCAGTCTCCAGTCAGTTTTATCCTTAATAGGGGAAGCTTCAAAAGCCCTTGAGTATCTATGCAAAGGACTCGACCACCTTTATGCTCTTCCTGGTGGGTTGCTAGTAACTCTCGAATGTATAGGAGGCCCAGTCTATTTATGGTACAACAAACCAGTAACAATATTTTTTAATTCAGCTTGCCATTTTACTGCTAGCAAAGTGTAGTTCACGAAGAACTGGAGAGGTATGCCTGAATCTAGACAGTCCAGTTAATAACCTGCCTGCATCATTTTGAATAACCTGCAGCCTGTGAAGCTGAATGGTTGCAATGCTATAACAGAGCACATTGCTGTAGTCAATTCAAGTGGTGATGCTAGCTTGCACTATTGTGTGCATATTGCCCTCATCAAGGACAGGGAGCAACCTGGCTACATATTTGTAGATGACAAAAGCCACCACGGATGAAAGATCATGCAAGATCATAGCTCACAATCAAAGATGGCACCCAGTTTGTGAACCTGTTCCATCATGTGAAGCATAGCCCCATCTACTGTATAATTGGGAGCTAAGGATTTTCTTTTGCAGCAGTCACCAGGTAATCTGAGCCCACCAGAAGCAACTCAGTTTTCTCATCTAAGAATTGGCTCTATTTGTCACATGAGATGAGTTTAGTGAAGAACTGTGCCACTAGTTGTTATGTTTGCTTGCATGCATGTGCAAGAAACATAGTGCCATCATCTGAGTTTCCCAGAGGTGTGTCAGCCTCTTCCAATTCAGTCAGTGTGTTTGCAGGCACAGTCGCAGTGCACCAATCACTGCTCCAGCTGTCTATGACAGCTGAAAATGCAGTGGCATACAGTTGAAAGGGAGAGCTCCGCTTCAGTGAGCATAGCTCCCCCCCTCAACACGCACGCATATTGCATGCTGATGCGCTCCCCCCCACGCACATACTGTATAGCCGATGGGGGTGCCCAATCCCCCGTCGGCTACATGCCCCCCCCAAAGCATCCAGGTGCCACGCTGGGAGCCCACCACAGCATGGCAAATTGATGTTATGGCCGACGGGGATGCCCAATCACCTGTTGGCTCCAGCCCCCCTCAACAGCCTTCCAGCTGCCACGCTGGGAGCCCACCCCAGCATGGCAAACATCCCTCGTAGTCTTCGTCCCTCGTAGTCTTAGAAAAAAAAAACCCTGTAAATACAATAACTGTCCCTCGGCGCTTCTCCCTGCCCCCCTCCTACAACCCGCCCCCACCCACTGCGCACCCTGCCTCCCCACACCCCCCGACCCCACACTTACCTCCGGAGCTCAGCGCGATGATCTTTGGTGGACCGGGAACACGTCTGCACTCTTCAAAGCTGACCGCAAACTGAGGAAATGCCGGTAAGCTGTATAATGGGATAGATAGGGTTTTTTCAACTTTGTTGCATATCTCAGGCATTTTTGGGAATTTTGGGCCCAAATTTTCAACATGGGGTTTTTGGGACCCCTTATCATAAATGCTGTCACTGTCATGGCGTTACTTGGGCCCGAAGGGTGATTTCGCAGCCACTGCGCGAAATCACCTTTCTGGAACAATTAACGAAACGACACTGCCAGTGTTCATAAGGTGGGGTCTCAAAAAGCCTATTTTGAAAATTTGGTGGAAAAATTCCTAAAAATGACTGTTTTACGAGCATGCATTGCGCAGTTCCTACGCACGCTCATAAGTTCACGAATTTTCAATATTTTCACTCCAGATTTTCAACATTGCCATTTTACCACACCTTCTTATGAGCAGTATAGCTGTCATTTTTCACATCTCACCCACAACGTGTTTCTGCCCATGTAGCACACAATGGCGCAGTCGGTGTGTGAAATCAATGTACGGGACACATTAAGAAAATCTCAGTGACACTGTTCATGAGCATAGGTCTTAAAATGGCTATGTTGAAAATTTGGTGAAAAAATTTCTTAAAATGACTGTTTTATGAGCATACGTTGCGCAGTTCCTACGCACGCCCGTAAGTTTGCGAAATTTCAATATTTTCACTCCAGATTTTCAACATTGCCATTTTACCACACCTCCTTATGAGCAGTACAGCTGTCATTTTTCACATCTCACCCAAAACATGTTTCCGCCCAGGTAGTGCACAATGGCACAGTCGGTGTGCGAAATCAATGTACGGGACACATTAAGAAAATCACAGTGACACTGTTCATGAGCAGTGGTCTTAAAATGGTAATGTTGAAAGTTTGGTGAAAAAATTCCTAAAAATGACTGTTTTATGAGCGTGCGTTGCAGAGTTCCTACGCACGCTCGTAAGTTCGCACATTTTCAATATTTTCACTCCAGATTTTCAACATTGCCATTTTACCACACCTCCTTATGAGCAGTACAGTTGTCATTTTTCACATCTCACCCACAACGTGTTTCTGCCCATGTAGCGCACAATGGCGCAGTCAGTGTGCGAAATCAATGTATGGGACACATTAAGAAAATCACAGTGACACTGGTCATGAGCAGAGGTGTTAAAATGGCTATGTTGAAAATTTGGTGAAAAAATTCCCAAAATGACTGTTTTAGGAGCGCACGTTGCACAGTTCCTACGCACACTGGCAAGTTTGCGAATTTGTAATATTTGCACACCAGATTTTCAACAGTGCCATTTTACCGCACTTCCTTATGAGCAGTACAGCTACCATTTTTCACATCTCGCCCAAAATGTGTTTCTGCACATGTAGTGCACAATGGTACAGTCGGTGTGCGAAATAAATGTTTGGGACAGATTAAGAGAATCACAGTGACACTGGTCATGAGCAGAGGTCTTAAAATGGCTATGTTGAAAATTTGGTGACAAAACTCCATAAAATGACTGTGTTACGAGTGAGTATTGCGCAGTTTCCATGCACCCTCGTAAGTTCATGAATTTGTAATATTTTCAGTCCAGATTTTCACCAGTGGCATTTTTCCACACCTCCTTATGAACAGTACAGCTGTCATTTTCTACAACATGGCCGAAATGTGTTTTCACACTTTCAGCACAGAAATGCGTGGTCACTGTGGGAAATCATTGTTCGGGACAGATAAAGAAAATCACACTGACACTGTTCATGATCGGAGGTCCCAAAATGCCTGTGTTAGCAATCTGCTGTAAAAAAATCCCCAAACTAGTTACATTACGGGTGTGCATTGCACAGTTTCTATGCACGCTCGTGACTTCACCAGTTTTTTTAAGATTTTCACAGTAGATTTTCAACATTGCCATTTTTTACACCTCCCCATGAACAGTACCGCTGTCATTTTTCACATCCTGTTCCGAATGTGTTTTTGCACCTGTGGTGCCAAATGCCATAGTCGCTGTGCAAAAGCAGTTTTCCGCTAACAAACTGATATTGCCACTGTTCATGAGGTGGGGGTCACAAAAAAACCATGTTGAAAATTTGGAGTGAAAATACCAATGAATGCCTGAGGCGTTAGGGTTTCTGACCATAATGCCCCACCCTGTAGAGAATGACAGGCATCACGGGTTTGACTTGGGATTCTTGCCTGTCATGCTCATACCATTCCACCCCCACCCACACCCTGCAGCCAGTGAGAGGCATCAAGGTATGCCTCGGACTCTTCGGGCCCAAACTTCACCCCATTCTCCTATACCGCACCTATCTCACTGTATTTCCTGATGGGATGGGGTGCGCATAAGGGCCAAAGACCCCAAGGCACACCGTGACACTTGTCAGTGTCTGCAGGGTAGGGTGTGGTGAAATGGCGTGGTCGTTATGCCTGACGACCCAAAGGCACACCCCAATGCCTGTCACTCTCTGCAGGGTGGTGGTGGGGTTGGCTTCAGTTCAATACTTTGCTGCCATTCCTATTATGCAGCTCTGTAACTCCTACACTACCAATGCCAATGCCGGCAAGCAAACATTCGGCATTGACAAATGCTTGTTTTTAACATTATTTAAGTGTTTTTTTTTTGGATTCTCTTTTTCAGGAAAAAGAAGCATGACACGTACAATTTATTTTCATTTTCATAGATTCATCTGTGATTTGGTCACATGCAAAATGATTAAGAACAAAAAAGACCCCTCCCCCACCACTAGATTCATCAATGTAGAAGAACTCAATTTCTCTGACTTTGAGGAGGAACACACGTAGCTCTATGTCCACAACTGTTGTGAATGCCCAGCCCATAGGAGCCTAGTCTTACTTAGGATCAGTTAGATACATTGATCAATACAGAGACAATGGCAGCAGAAAAAGGCATGTTGGTCTATTCATTTTCTACCTTGCTTAAATTTCTGGATAGTCATGCATTATATCATGCCTAATATTAATTAATTCTGTACCTTGTATATGATGCTATATTTGAAAATATTTATAATGATGTTTGTCTATGCTGTGCTCTTGTGGAACGGTACATAAGCTTCCAGAAAATCTCCCAAATGTGTTTTTAATGGTGTGAGGGATTTTTGTTAGTTTAGCATTTTAGTATTAATAATGTTGTTGAAGTGTATTTTGCACACTGAATGCTGTTATTGTACAGTGGTCACTTATTTATTCATGTGCCCTGATCTTGAATAGTGTGCTCCTCAAAGTCCATTGTGATGCATCATCTTTGCAGATCTTATTTTGGACTATTAAGTTAATAAACACATATAAATGAGTTTGAATTCTCTTCATATTATTCTGTACATTGTCACTTTAAATTTCAAATTTCTGTGTCTAAGTACTATTGAAGGTCGAGGCTATAATGTCATCAACTGATGACTTAAATGTTCTATTTAAAGCACCTTGAGAAAGCACTATTTGGATAGGCTCCCTGAGGAAAGTTTAGTGTACCATGAGGTGCAGGATCTGTTTTGTACATTTTTGCCTTAATAAATTAGCATCTGCTCAGTACTATTGGTTTTGCACTATACTTTTGTGCTATAGTACTTTTTAGGATTGTCCTTTAGTGCATCTGTTTAGTTTGCTTTTTCCTGTAGAAAGTACCTACAGTGTTTTGACTCTCTGCTGCCTTAAATGCTCAGATGCACTAAATTTACTAAATGGCTCTAGATGCATCTACAAAGCTCCAGTTACAATGAAGTAGCAGTTCTATGCCACTCAAGGTACTGCCTAAAAATTTCAGTGTAAATACATCTTTAAATTTGAGGAGACTTTTGGTGGAAAAAAACAAGCTTGGTGCCCTATGCCACTGAATGCCTCTAAGTGCAACAAGTTGATGAGTTTTTGTTTTTTTCTATAAAGTAGAGAATAATGCATTGGAAACCATATTGTATACAAAGAGGCTGTTTCCATCAAGTGGTTGAAATGACATCATATGAACTTTGAGAATGAAACTAGAGAGGTCCATGATGCCATCTTTATCCTGATGCAAAATCAGGGAAACCACACAAAGATTGGATCCCCAGGGTAAAATACACATTCACAAGACAGAAAGCTGGTCTCAAGCACTTCCAAAGAAAATTAAGTCAAGTTCCATCTTGAGATTTAAACATTTACTCATGCTTGAATATATGAAAGAAGCACACACCAAACGTATACCCACAGTACCATTTCCTCTCTCCTCTATGTTTCATGCCTCACTGACTCTTTCTCAAGAGTGTGTGAGTGCTACAGATTCAAGATTTAAGCATTCATCAAATCACGTAACATACAATTGCTAATTAATTGTATGTAACATGTGATTTGAAGTGTTTGATACCAACTTTCTGTCTTATGCATCTGAGATGGAAACACAAGTAAAGTTAAGCGTGGTGGCCCATGTTTTTTTTTTTTTATATTACATTGTTTCACTGTATGTCAAGGGTGAAAATTCCACTTTATATACAGTAGTAAACAAAACCCATCCACCTCCCTTCCACCTACCTTTCATCACTTATAGTCAGTTACTGTATTAAAGGTAATTATACTGAAGGGGAAGGGGCATAGCAGGACATACTGGTACACAGCAACGTTTTATTATCTTTGAATTGTGCACAACAATTTGCCAAGACCTTTGAACTGCACACAACTTTTTCACATGCACAACAAGGATATTGAGTGTATGGAATTCCATACACAACATTTAACCGTATACTATATGTGTATATGGAGTGAGATTCATACAGACATTAGTATCATCTCCTCAACTTAGATTTTGGTATGCTCTGGTAATTTGGTCCATCAGGCTGTTTATTCTAATGTTTTTTTCCTCTGATTTGGTCAGGAATAGGGTGATGAGATCTTCTTTAAGATCAGCTGAGGGTATCATGTTGGAGGGTTATTCTGTGAAGAATAATTATGGCTCTCCCTCATTTTCATGTCAAGCCCCCAAAATTTGGAATGAACTCCCTGCTTTCTAGGGTGTATTGAAATCATATAGTACTTTTAAAATTAGATTTAAAAAATATTTGTTGTCTTTGATTAATTGTATTTGTGTTTGAATTGTATTAGTTGGTTATTTTGTTATACGAGTGTATGTTTATTTTTATTTTTTTTTTTTATGTATTTGCTATGTATTGCATGTTTGTTCGGGTTGGACCTGAAAAAGGGCTTCGGCCCAGTTGCCTTAACCAGGTTAACAAATAAATGAAATGAAATGAAATGTCCAAAAGCACAGCAATGACCTGTGTCATTCACAAAGTTGTGCATGTCAGCTTACAGTACACACTGCAAGCCCAGTGGTAGATATGATCTACTGATAGGCTTACTGTACTACAGTAGCTGTCATTCACAGACAGTTTTATTGATGGGCAGCCTTAGTGGTTTGCAGGTGGGTTGAGCTGCCCGGCCGATGATCGGATGATGTTGGGACGGGGAGTGGGGTGGGGGCCTGAGTGGGTGGGGGGTAGCGGTCTGCTGGACCACCAGGGAGGCATCAGAACTGCCATCATTGTTATGATCAGGTTGGGGCAGGGAGGGGGGGTTCTACATCTCTAACAAGGATATTGCCGCAGGGCAGTACATGTTACCAGGGAAGCGGGCAGGGAAGGGGGTTCTACTTTTCTAATGGGGATATTGCCACAGGGTAGTACATGTTACCAGGGATGTGGCCAGGGATGGGGAGATTCTACTCCTCTAACAGACATATTGCCGCAGGGCAGTACATGTTACCGGGGATGCAGGCAGGAAGGTGAATTCTACTACTCTAGCTGGGATATTGCCACAGGGCAGTACATGTTACCAGGGATGCATGTGGGGGGGACCACTGGACCACCAGGAATACTGTGTGGTATGGACCTCATTGTGCGATTAGGTCTGGGAAGGGTGAGGGGTTGAACTTGACTACTTGGAGTTATGTGTGTGGCCCACAGCCCTTGCAGGGCACCCAGTGCATTCTACCAGGTACATCCCTGCAAGACACATGCAAATGGGGCCACAAAGACATGCAAATGGCCACATTTGCATGTTTGCAGCTGTGAATGGCAAAATTGGGTGCAGCACATCATGAACTGCACTGCCCCATTGGTTTCCCTATCCAACCAGGGGGTTGAGCCAGTGCATCTTGGGTTGGGCACACCTGTGGTATTCACAGAGGGGATGCGCCTGGAGCATCCACCCCCCCCCCGTGTATCTTCTGTGAATACCACAGTTCAGGTTCCACACATCTCAGTTGCGCTGGGGCAGCCGAGATGCACTGAGCTCATATGCTTTGAGAATCCTGCCCAAGTTGTTTTTTGGTTTTGTGTTTTGAAAAAATATAGCATCTGCCATCTGCTGGCCAAATAGCAAAATTATGATTACTCATTAGGATTACTTTTATCTTATTAATTTTTTGTTTTTTTTTTACCTTTTTTCGCATTTGTATTTAAATCTAAAAAATAATTTTTTTTTTAAATAATTATTTACTAATCATAATAAACCCATTTCAAAATCACAATAAGGCACTCCAGAGTGTGCCTTGGACTGAGATAATTGCACTTCAGGAGAGGAAGCACTTGGCCTTTGACCTCCTGCGTCAGTCCACCCAAGACATGCCATTATCCTAGCACAAAATACACCTTGTCATGCCTTATTGCTTAATTACATGTTCTTTCCCTTTTTTGCACATACACACACATAGTAAAAAACTGAAATAGTACTCGCAGTTTAATTTTCTGATGCTCCATTACTGAGCATGAAAAATCACCTTCCTATATTTACCAGGGGAAACCGTGCCACAAATAAAATGGAGGTCCTTGGTGTGTGCGTGTGTGTGTGTGTGTGTGTGTGTGTGTGTGTGTGTGTGTGTATACAGGTAAACATTCTGCCAGTGGAATGCTGTAAACTTTTTAAAAAATCCTGTATTCCATGGTAAGCATAAATTTCATCTGTTGAAGAATGACAGATGATTGACAGGCGGGGAGGAACTATTTTATGCTAGTGTGGTAGTGTGACCTCCTTTATATTGCTGTGGTGGCTGATGTAGGTGTGTCCAAAGAGAATATACACAGTTCAAGGTAAAACAGTGCAGTTTATTTTCAGGCAATTTTGTCTCCAACTGACTGGGGTTGCAGCCCTTTAACAAACAGAAACAAAACCCAACTCCTGTCTGAAGTTCAGCCTAAACAAAGTAGACCCTCACTATATCTGGTTACCAGCTACTCGTGTTCCCAGCCTCCAGGTTGCATCATAAAGTCCACTTACAAACAACACAGTCCCTTCCAAAAGTCTCTGTAGCTTGAACTTGCCATTTGCAGCCCAGTTTTCAGCTTTCCCCCAGGTCTCTCTGCTGTGTTCCCCAGTGGGTTTTATACACTTCCCCTAATTAACTTTGACTGCAGCTGTGTTTGACTAGCTTACTACCTGAATGTTTCTAGAGTTGTCCCTATCTGGACACTTCCAGAGTTATCTATGTTTGATTAGCTCCCTTTCATTTGGTTAGCTCTGTGTTCGATTAGCTCCCTACCTGGATGATTCCAGAACATTGTGTAACCTTTTTAGCATCTCTAAAAAGGGAATAGGGCCTTATCCATCCTTCTGCTGACATAAATTCCATCTACCACTCTGTCACACTAGTTACTTTTAACAAACGAGTATACCTGATTTTAATAGGACATAGCTGCAGTTTCTTGTTTTTATTTTGTTTGTTTTTTATTTTTTGTTTTAGTTTTTTTTACTGCTTCTGTTTATCTATTTTACAAGAACAATATGAGACTTCACGGTGCGGGATGTTCAAGTGTTAACGTTCAGTTAGCCTGAGTGTATGAAGGAATAATTGTCTGATGTGGGTAATGAAATGTGGAGGCCAAAGGCTGAAGTGTTTAATCACTGCAGAAGTCAGTTATCCTGAGTATACTCTGGCTAATTGAATGTTATTACTATTATACAACTAGGAATTTTAAAACCCTAAATTTTAACAGTTCTGTGGTAGTTAAAGTGAAACCAATTTTTTTTCCTCTTCTGTTGACTAAATGGATAACCTACTGTCAGTGTATCTGAGAGGTGGGATAAGTAAGCAATAACCCATGACAGGGTGTGCGGTTATTGTGGATTAATCAACACCCTGGGTGCATTGTGAGGCATGAGGCCATGGGCCAAGTGCCATCACAGCACCTGGGGTGTTGATTAATCCCCAGTAACTGCACACTCTGAAGTGGGTTATTAAGCTTATAACATGGGGTCTGTGCAAAACAAGGAGAAAAGAACATAACGGGATTTTCTCTCTGTTTAAATACCAGAAAAGGGACTATATCCTGCCACCTGGAAAAGTAATCTCCAACAAATACTCCACATGTCACTGATTTTATGCAGATAAAAATATCAGAAATCCAGTACTGACATGATTGCTGACATCTGATCTGCAAAAATTAGTTGCTGTGACTGGCTCACTGCTGTACTGTGTGCTCCCCCCCACCAACACCACACACACACATATGCAGTGGGAACCCAGAGAGAGACACAGACAGACAGCTCACAGTGCTGATCGCACTCTCCTTCTGTCCCGGTCTGCAGCGGAACACATTCACAGCAGGTCAGACAGCTGTCACTCCATTAACAGACACAGACAGGACACTGCAGGAAGTAACTTTGATTTTGTCTCCTCACTGTGGCTCTTGCTGTGTCTCTCTGTGCTTATTGTTTCTTTCTCACTCTCCTTGCCTCACATGGTTAAGCAAGTCTCTCTCTCTCTCTTAACTACTTGAACATACTAATGGCACCAACCTGTTTTTTGCTGTCTCTCTGTGTCTCAGTGTCACTCGCCAACATGAGCGGTGTGTCTCTGTTGCTCTGTCTCTCAATCCCAGGCTGTCTAAATGAATGCAAGTGACTATCAGTGTCTGTCTCACCCTGTCAATGACAGCTCAGTGCAGGCGCTCAGCTAACTGGTGCAGAACACAGAAACTGGACCGCACATACTGCACCTGACAACTGTGGAGACAGTTGGGCTCGGTGAGGCTGGTGAGTATGTGGGTTGGGAGGGCAACAGAGGAGAAGCAGGATTTAAGTACATTTTCTGGAATGTGGGAAAACCACCACAGGTTACAGCAAGGAGACAGCAGGAGATTTATTAGATCATCTGGTGCAGCTGACACATGAATGGCACTCTACAGTGTACATCGCTGCTGCTGTGTCTTGCTCTCTGTGACAGCATTCATGATTGCAACTGTCAGTTCTGTTATGGACAGTGCAGGACTAATACTGACACTGTGAGGGCTCAGTATGGAGTGGGGACACCGAATGGAGCACAACCATGACCCCACACAGAGAGGATACTTTCCCTTGTCAATGACAAAAATGAGAGTCACAAAGACAGATGTTTACACCAATTTCCTCGAACCACTGTCTCTCTCCCTTTCACTGTCGCTCACTCACTGTGGCAAGGTACTGCACCATAGAGAGGGGAAATGTGGCTTTCATGTGGAGGGTAAACAAATGATAATGCTGTGAGACAGTACTACCAGGAATGCTGGGCTCATATAACATGTTTGAGGGATGCAGGCTTATACTGGCACGATGGTCTGCATCTGTCCAGGGGGGGGACCAGGATCCCAGGTGACAGGTTTAAATGCTTCATTGGCAAGCATTTAAACTAGCCAAGGGGGGAGGCACTGAAAAAGAGCAAGGAAATCCCAACCTCCCCCAACAAAACATAGTAGTTAGAGAGGTAAACACCAAGGTAGAGAAGTCAGTAGGGAGCAGGACAGGGGTAAATGCAGACACAGGCAGTAAGGACAGGGATGGGGCTAAAAGGGGGTAAGGCCATAAAAAATAAATGGAAGGTGATGAGTACCAATGCCCACAGTCTGTGCAACAAGCTCTCTGAACTAGTGGCCTTGATGGAAGAGTGATACCTGGATATTGTGGCAGTCAATGAAACATGGTACACAGAGAAACATGACTGGGATGTCACCATACCAGGATAAATCAAATCAAATCAAATCAAATCAAATCAAATTTATTTAAAAAGATGCCCAATCCCGAAGGCTCTGGGCGCCGCACAAAAGCTGTACAGTATGTCATACCGTATACATTACATTACAATATCATACAAATATAATATGCATAAAAACTTAATCACCAAATGCCTGCATGAATAAAAAGTCTTCAGACGACTCTTAAAGGCCTCTATAGTGGGGGGCCTCTCTCACTTCAAATGGCAACGAGTTCCAGAAAGCTGGAGCACAACTCCAAACGATCGATCCCCTGCTGATTTCAACCTTGCTCTCGGAACTTTAAGGAGGCCACCACTAGAGGAGCGGAGATCTCGGACAGAGGTGGACAGTACCAGCAGATCAGATAGGTAACCAGGGCCCTGTCCATGTAGGGTCTTATAGGTGAGAAAACCCACCTTGAACAATACTCTCCACCTGACAGGCAGCCAGTGCAATTCACGCAATACTGGAGTAATATGACAAAACTTACTCTGTCTGGTCAAAAGCCGGGCAGCAGCATTTTGCACTAGCTGCAGTCTGTGAAGAGAAGTTCCAGAGACCCCGAGATAGAGGGCATTACAGCAGTCAAGCCTAGAAGTGACTAAGGCATGTACCAAGGTAGGGAAGTCCAGAGCTGGAACAAGGGGCTTAATCCTGGTGATATTTCTAAGATGGAAAAAACAGGAACGAACCACAGAGGATATTTGAGCCTCCATGGACAGGTTCCTGTCAAAGATCACACCAAGATTTCGCACCCATGGGGAGGCCATCAATGACACAGCTCCTAGCACAATGCCAGTCGCAGAATCAGAGGCCATCCCATCACGAGCTCTGTTCGACTCCACTACCAGTACCTCAGTCTTGTTGGGGTTCAATCGCAGCCAGCTGGAAGACATCCAGGAAGGATACACAGTCTACAGGAGGGACAGGGTGGGCAAAAGAGAAGGAGGATGAGTAGCTCTCTATATAAGGGAAGAGATTAAAGCAACAGATCTAAAGAGTAAACAGGAAGTTGATGAGTCACCATGGGTCACCCTGGAGACAGGAAATGGCACCACAATCTGCATGGTGGTTGTGTACAGACCCCCATCTCAGGGGGGAGGAAATGGACAAGGAAATGATAGAAGGCATCCTTAAAATGGCAGAAAAAGGGGAGATATTGTTGATGGGGGACCTGAATATGCCAGATGTTAACTGGAGTACCTTTGCTGCAGGCACCTCCAAGAGCAGGGTCATTCTTGATGCCCTACAGGGGGCATGCCTCAGACAGCTAGTGTTGGAACCCACTCAGGAGGGAGCAGTCTTAGACCTGGTACTCTAAAATGGTGAAGGAGAAAGGATCTCAGATTTAGAAGTGGGTAGCCATCTGGGAACAAGTGACCACCAAACAGTGTTGTTCACAATAAACACAGCCATAGAATCAAACCATACAAAAACAAGAGTATCGGACTTTAGGAAGGCCGACTTTGGGAAAATGAGAGTGTGCCTCAGAAAAGCACTAGCAAATGGGCAAGAAGGAGAGGTGGTGGAACAATGAGGAATAATCAAAACAGCCATCGCTTAGGCAACAACCTTTGAGTGAAGCAAATCAACAAAACAAAACAAAGGAAAAAACCACAAGGTGGCAGGGACGGTTATGGAGAAAAGGATAGCATTCAGGAAATATAAGGAAACACATAAGGAGCAGGACAAAGAACTTGATCAGTTAAAGCAGAAGAAGGCAGGGAAGGCAATCAGAATAGCAAAGGCACAAACTGAGGAAAAGATAGCCAACTCTGTTAAGAAGGGGGATAAAACCTTTTATAGGCACATTAGGGAGCGAAGAAAGACCAAGGAAGGAATACAGAGACTTAATAAAGGGAAGGGAATGTGGGCAGAGGGTGACAGTGAAAAAGCAGGGATACTGAACGAATATTTCTGCTCAGTATTCACAACGGAAGAGGAGGGGAAGGTACCTAATTCAAACAAGAGAGAAACTCTGAATAGAGGGATCGATACCAGTCCATTCACAGAAGAAAGGGTTTTGAAAGAACTCTTGAAACTGAGGGTGGAGAAAGAAATTGGGCCTGAGGGGATTCTCCCAAGAATTCTAAAAGAACTAAGGGTAGAACTAGTAACACCACTGACTACTCTCTGTAACAAATCATGGGAGGATGGGATGGTACCTGAGGACTGGAGGAGGAGGATAAATGTGATTCCACTTCACAACATTGGAAGCAGGGCAAAGGCAGGACACTACAGACCAGTTAGTTTGACTTCAGTGGTAGGGAAAAATGATGGAATCATTTCTGAAGGAAAGAATTGTTGAGTACCCAGAGGCCAGTGGGGCACAGGACCCAAGGCAGCATGGTTTCACAGCAGGAAAGTCATGTCAGAAGAACCTAATAGACTTCTTTGACTGGGTGACCAATGTAGTAGACCAGGGAGGGGCTGTGGATATGGCCTACCTAGATTTTAGCAAGGCATCTGGTACAGTCTCACACAAAAGATTAATATACAAGTTAGCCAGCCTTGGAGTGGGTCCCAAGGTGGTAGCCTGGATAAAAAACTGGCTGAACAACAAGATGAAAAGGGCATTAGTAAACAGAGTCCACAGTGAAGAAAGGAGGGTAACTAGTGGGGTACTGCACTGTACTGGGACCGGTCCTCTTTAATGTCTTTGTAAGTGACATTGGAGAGCACCTGGAAGGAAAGGTATGTCTCTTTGCAGATGACACAAATATCTGCAACAGGGTTGATACACAAGGTGGGGTGGAAAGGATGAAAAGGGACTTGGCAAGGTTGGAGGAATGGTCAAATATGTGGCAGCTCAGATTCAATGCAAAGAAGTGCAAGGTAAAGCATCTGGGAAACAAAAACCCAGGGGAAGAGTACACAATGGGGAGTGAGTTAATAACAACAACAAAAATCGAAAGTGACCTAGGAGTAATTATATCAGATGACCTAAAGGTCGGCAAACAATGTGAGAAGGCAGTAAGGAGGGCTGGGGGATACTGGGATGCATAGGGAGAGGCATCAACAGTAGAAACAGGAACTTGTTATCCCTCTGTAGAGACAGCTAGTGAGACCCCATCTGGAGTACTGCATGCAATTCTGGAGACCCCATCTCCTCAAAGACATAGACAGAGTGGAGGCTGTTCAGAGGAGGCCAACCAAAATGGTGCAGGGTCTGCGACAGAAGACATATGAGGACAGACTAAAGCAGCTTAATATGTAAACCCTTGAGGAAAGGAGGGATAAGGGGACATGATAGAAACTTTCAAGTATCTCAAGGGAATTAACAAAGTACAAGAGGGTAGCATCTTTCAGAAGAAGAGATGTGCAAGAACAAGGGGCACAATTTGAAGATAGAGGGGGGGAGCTCAGAGGTAATGTTAGAAAGTTTTTTTTCACAGAGAGGGTTGTGGATGCATGGAACAGCCTTCCTGAGGAGGTTGTGGAGTCTGGAACAGTGGGAGAATTCAAGAATGCATGGGACACGCATAATGCAATTCTAGTGGGGGGTAGGAGGAAGTAAGCTGCTGATTAACTAGAATCTGCAGCTTATCCATCAGGTAGGGAAATGGGCAGACTAGGTGGGCCAAGCAGTCCTTATCTGCCATCACATTCTATGTTTCTATGCTTCTATGTTACACAGCAGGGATGGGAGATTGCAGGTCGGTGTTGCTAGTAGATATTCAGCAATACAGTAGAGGTTTAACTGTGCACTTGGTCCACGGGGCAGGTGGGTGTGGATCCATACAGTTGCAATGGGAAAAACAGAGAGCAGTATTATAATATTACCTTTTCCCACAATGGTGGGGTATGACAATTTCCTGAGAAAACTGCTGGCAAATGAGTTGTGGGGCAAGAGTAATACTGCGTGAAGTAATAAAGACGGTTGCACTCCTCTCAGGTTCAGTAATGGCTGCCTTTCAGTTTTCATTTCTGAACAGTATAATGAGTGCCGCTCTGCTCATTGACACTGCAGCACACTGCAACACAGCAACTGTGAATATATTGGGGATTAATCAATGGTCAGTTGACAGTCCCTGACCAATGGTGTTCCTCTTTTCTCAAACCACGTTATAAGGTGGGATAATGGCCCATATCAGGTGTATTGAAGCACTAGGTGAAGCTGAGTTCTTCCACCACATGAGACTGGCCATTAGCCCACTATAACACACTCCCTGGAGTGCCTTATTGTGATTATGAAATGAGTCTTTTTTAGTAAGTTGGATGTATTTTTTAAACATGTTTTTGTTGAACTACTTTCAGGTGGGCCACTGTGCTATGATAATGGCCTAGCTGAATGGAGCTCTTGACCAATCAGGAGCCATAATTCTTTCTACTCATATCATAATATTTGATAACTGCTCTTCCAGGGGCTGAGGCCAATCAATATAAATGCCTCGTACCTCACAAAATGAACCAAACCCTGTAGTGTTTGCAGCTTGTTTCCACCAGTGGTAGGAAACTCTGGTATAAAATACATACATTACACTGTGTGCACATCACAGAAACAAAGGAATACCTGCAACTAGTTAATAGCTTCTCTTTTCTTCTGGTCCTGTATGGACTCAATTTTGGAGCTGCTGACAAGCTGCCCTATATGGACTAGAGCACTACATCTTGTGTAGGTGTTGCACAATCTTTCTTTGTTTCCCCATAACAAAAATGCATATGTACGTTCCAAACTCCTATTAACTTGTATTTTATGGTTCACTGCTCTGTGCCCTTATAGACTCGTAAATTACCACAATAATGATGTTATTTTTTGATGCCATTGTTATTAGTCAAATTTACTTTTTAAAAGCATGTTTCAATGAATGTAACTAAAAGGCATACTGCAAAGCAATTTGTAGATATACAGTAGTTTTCTTTATTTGAAACATAATTCATTTGTTTTCTGAAACATACCTACTATATCTAAGACACTGACAGAAGTATTGTACTTCTGTACATTCCATAATGTTTTCTCTAGTAATTGCTTTAACAGCTGCTCATCATAACAGAAAGACTGTGCACTCAGTATATGGCACTGTATATATTGTGCCAAAACCTATTACTACTAAATTACTGTTTGTGCTAGACATATGCAATTGTTCACGCTCCCATTGTGTTCTATTAACTTTTATAGGGTAACTACTTCGTCACATTACCCCAATCATTATAAACACAATTGGCCTTAGTTCAGAGGCAAGTGAGTCCTGTACCTCATGCTGTGAGTACTGTACTTTAGCCCTGAGAAATACAGGCGCTTATTGCTCTGCAAAAGAATTAATGTAATCCTTACAGAACAGCTGGAGAGAAGTCCAATCTTGATATGCTTGTCTGCTTATATTGTTATATCTATAGATAAGTAGGATGAGTATTATGTTCATTTTGTTGTATTAGGTATACAACTTAAATGCTATTAAATGGCATAATGATGCAGTAGCCACATATTACAACAGAGCTGAATGTTTTCATGCTAAATTATAAGACACCCTGGTTATTAAAAATGATCTAGGCACATAATATATTGTAATTCAATATACCTACTTAATAAAGAAATTGTGAGCTTCCAAATCCAGAGTGTCTCTGTGTGTTAGTTATATAGTATATTAGAAAGTTTAACAAGATTAATCATAAGCTGTATTTTAATGGAACGAAACACTGACCTTTAAAAAAATGTAGGGCATCCATTTATGACCGTTGCTTTCTTGACTTTTTACAATGGGAATAATAAAAATACTAAGAAGAAATGGTTACCTAGAAGTAGCAGATTTCTAATTTAAGCAGTATGCTGTAGCTCTGACTCTGACTGCTTCAAGATACTGTAGGCCCACACATGTTTCATGCAGCATCCTATTCTAAACTGTATAATAATAAAAAATGAAAAGTTATTGCTAGTTACCGAACTAGAGCTCGGTAGAATTTATTTTCTCTCAGCAAATTCTGAGTAAATTTTTACAAGCAGAACATGCTGTAGAAATGTTTATTGCACTAACATGTTTACTTGCTGTAAAAATGTTTTGTCATTGGATTTTTTTTATCTGTGAAAAAATAAATGCACCAAAAAATATTTTGTTATTGTTTTAATCATGTCAGCAGTTTTTCATCATTTTTGGGGATTTTTAATTTTGTGGAATTCTTTCATGCAGTATGCAAACTTAGGCAAATGTAAAAAAAATAACAGTATCATTCATCCCTACTAGTAGCAATACAGTTGTCTTCTCATTAATTAAAAAAATGTTGACATATTTGCTGGAAATTGAATTTTGTGAGTTAAGATTTAGGTGGAACTCTTAATACATTATACTGAATGAACTGAAATCTTACAGTCTCTGAAGACATCTTGTGGCACTTATTTGCAATTACATCTATTAATCGTACTTCATAGAATACAATATTTTGCTAAATAGCTTCCATATACTAGTAGGGTATTCATCATTTTGGATTTCATGTTTCATTAAAGCCAGACATTGCACGAGCCAGCAGCAAATGGCCATGAGGTAAATGGGAGTTGGATGAGAGGGAACTGGGCTGACTGGACTAAGAATGTTTTCTAACATGGTAGAGTCTAAATATTTTAGAGTCTGGGACTATGGCAGTGCAGCTGGTATGTTGCAGATGTTACAGAATGTATGCTTTCATGGTTATGGCAATGAATTAGATTGCTCTGAAACTGCTATAAGCTAGTTGCGGTGGTGATAGAAGAGTATTGTGGATCAGCTGTGGACCAGCGTAACTAGCTGATGCATAGGAGTACAGTATGCTATTTGTGCTACTTATGGATGGTTAGCCAATAGTTTTGCAATGTTTCTTCTATTAATTTGTTTGAGTTTGGGGGAGCTGCCACCCAAAGTTCCTGTTTAAATAAATGCAGACAATTAATAAAAGAAACATTTCAACCATACCCTAACCCAAAGTAGTGAAAATACCTAACCCATATGGTAAATAGCATAGTGTAGTGTACTACACTAGTTACACTGGTCCATAGTCCTCTACCAATGCCGTTGCAGCACACCGTACCCGTGTTGGCATGCTCCAGATGCAACTAGCACTTTTCTAGGATGCAGGCATGTGAGAGAGATAGAAAAGGAGAGAGAAAGAAAATGAGAGAGAGATGAGTCACATGAGAGGGGGACTAGAAAGATGTGTCCAGGTGTTAAAGTTGAGGGTTAGGTTAGGATAGGCAGGAGGAGACATGGGGCTGGATTCTCTAACAGTTTTGGAACTAAGTCCCATGCTGCAACTTCAGTTATGGACAGAAATATCTGCAGCTGTGAAGATTTCTATTCCCATCCGCAGCAGCTGCAGGTGATTTTACTGCTATTCCTGCCAGCTTTAACATTTTTCCACAGCTGCAAGGATTCCAGGGCAACACCACCCACAAGCTGCCATAAATTGTGGAGCCAGTCGTAAACTGGCTCCACTTTTGAAAATACCATAGCTGAGGGAGAAACTGGTTCCACAAGTGGCAACACACTAGTGCCGAGCTTTTCCCAAAGTGGCAGGATTTTCAAGAGTTTTGAGAATCCAGCCCAGAATCTTAAGGTGAGCTTCAGAGAGATTAGTGTGGTAATTAAATGTATTATTGAGTCATCTGTTTTTCTGCTCGTATAATATGTATATATATATATATATATATATATATATATATAATAGTATGTATATATATATACATATATATATACATACACACATATATGTATTATTTTCACTACCTGTTCTTATTGTAGTCCCTTATAAAACATTTTGCTGTGTGCCAATGCCAGCTGCGGTGTTATCATGGCAGCTTGAGCTTCCACAATTCTTTGGTGTTGCAGCATAGCTTAGGTGCACTTTCAGTGTAGTTTCTCTAGCAGTTGTGATGGTAGTGGCTGTGTACACTAAGGAAAATGTTGCTCCACCATGACAGTACCACTGTACTAAACTAGGTTGCCTTTGAAGTATTGTTGAAATATTTTAATATGCTTTAAAAATAAGTGTAATTTGAATTGCGCTGTTTATTTTTTTTGAATTTCACAAACTGTGAGTACTGTGTCCTGTATTGCTGAAATCGTCTTGTCAGATAAGTGAACTAGTGAAGCTGGCAGAGCAATATTGGTCACTGTAGTGGAACACTAAAGCATAGTAAAATCTTACATTCCATGATGGACTAAATGTAGGGGATTGTGTTGCAGGTGATGATACTACACATGGCTAATTATTCAAGATTAATAAAAACTTTTGTGTACTGCTCTTAGCCAATCAATTGCAGGATTGTAAACTGCATTGCTATAACTGCTAAAAACATATCCATACCTACTGCAGATGCATGTACCCCATCTCTTGCATAAAAGTGTGGCAATATGTTCACAGTTTTATCATGTTATACCATTCCACCTACTGACCCCATAAAGGAGTGCATCCACATGTTGACCACCCTGCATGTCTTATTGATCACTGCAGGATCACTTGCATGCTGCCACTTTTGGAGTTGCACTATGTGTGATCAAACCAGTACCACTCCTAGATGCATTGCCACAAAAAACAAAGGTCATCACTTCATGCGGCAAATCAGACTCAGAGATTTTACCAGCCCCAAGTCATTGCCACCTAAATGGACAACCAGCACCCCAGGAGAGCCTTGCCACTGGGCCACTGCCATGACCCATGGGAAAAAGTCCTTCCACCTACTACCTTGGTACCCAATCTAGTGCTCTCACTGCCTTTGTGGATCCAAGCAGAGGTTACCACCTCCCAGCATCTGCTGTGTTTGCTTGTTTCCCAGTGCATAAATGAATGGCCACATATCCTCACTTGCCTTGATTGAGGTTTGCCACCTGTTACTAAATTGAAAGAAAATTACAGCTGATGATGATGTACATGCCCATCAAATGCCTGCATCCTTCATCATCCTAATGCCTTTATCTGGGTGTCTGACAACCCTACTATATTGCAACTGTGGCTGCCCCAGTTCAAAGGGGTGTGTATGAAACTCCACTGAGTTCAGACTTAAAGAATTCAGGGCCCTGACAAGTTTATATCTAAACTGAAATACTGTGAAAGGGGTCCCATTTTGTTGATGAAAGAATGCTCCCGATTCCAGGTCTCTGGGCAATGTACAGTATTTATATAGTTCTGCCCTTACTTCCCATTTGGCCCCCAAGGGTGCCCACAGGTAGTATCAACACCCAAATGCTAAATGGTCCATTTTGCTGTTACAGATCCACAGAAACACCCCTTCCAAAGTCAAGGCCACCCCTTCAAAGGTCACAACCACTTCTTTGTTAGCTGCTTTGTTTGTCTGCACCAACTCAAACATCCTAGAGGCACTACAGAAGGCCACCAGAAAGACTGTTCTAATCAGCGTTATATCTGATGTGGGTGACCATACCTTCTCCAACTCACCCCAAACCTGTTCAAGCAGGCTGGAGCTAAAAAGCCATTGGTGATCAATGTGCTTACACAACCCTCTTGACCATCCTTCAGTCAACTTGCAAAGCCAAAATGCTTGCATTGTGTCCTCGAACCTTGACACCTTTTAGAACCATGCTGTCTCTGCAAGGTGTTGGCTCACTACTCCCAGTGTGACCTCTCCCTGCTTCTTCTGTAGACCATACATGCATAGCTGGTCTCCCAGTATGGGCCATTCATTCACCCATGCCTGTCTTTCCATGACATTCAAAAAGCCTTCTATCCCCCTTTTTGTATGCTACCCTTGAGCATGGAACTAACACATTCCTGATCAACTCCCATGCTTCAGGCTCACCAATTTCCAGAGGAAAGCTGAGACTTCCCTGGGGTGCTCCATCACTTAGGGAGACAGCTTCTGGAATTTCTGCCACTTAATGAGAAAGAGCACCAGCAATATTGTTTTCCACCCCAGGCACATTCAACACATTTAAAGGGATGTTTAACGTTAGGCATTTTAAAACAAAAACTCTCATCAAATCTCTCATTGACCCTTTGGCCTGAGCTGCCAATTGACGCTGTGTACCACACTCATGTTATCTGACCCGAAAATCAACTTATGAAGCTAGTCTTCCAATACCAAAGAATGCCACCACAGTTAGGAAAAATTCCAGCAAGGTTATCAATCCAGTGTCCATTAGCTGGGTGGCCACTGCTTAGTGTACCACACTCCACAAAAATACACCCCCCAAAGCCTAAGCCTCCAAACATGTCAGTGTAGAGCTCCAACTCCTGGCTGGTAGTCACAGTTGGCCAGAATGGCATGCCATTATAGCAGTGTGAAAAAGTCATCCATACCATCAAATCCTCCTTCATACCCTCCGTAACCTAGAGTCTATGACATGGTCTGCGGCATTCTGTTCCCACTATTGCAATTCTGTGGAGAAATGTTCTTCCCATCTGGATTATCTTGTACACAAAACTGAGTTGCTCCAACAACTGTTGCAACTCTTGCAGTGTAATTATGTATTCCTCTGACATCTTGACCAATACATTCTGCAAGGCCTACACCTTGCCCTCCAACATTCGAAAGACCAAGGGCTGTGTATCAATCTTCATTCCCAGAAATGACAGCAACGTGGACAGGGCCTCCATCTTGGCCTTCACCAAAGGAACCCCAAAGTCTGCATTCTCTCATGCCTGCCTTCCCTACTAACAAGAAACCATCCAAGTAATGAACCATGTTCATTTGTGCCACCTTGGTCATTACCACCCACTGAAAAATGTACTAAACTGCTCAAACACTGCATACACTACTGCACTCCCCATTAAGCATGCACCTGCCTATGTAGTACTGACCCTCAAATTTAATTCCCAGAAAATCCCTCTTCCCTTTGAACACCAGCAGCAGCAAGAAAACTGGCTCAAGTTCCGTCTTTGCCAGCAATGGCAACATTCTTGCCATCCTCACTATTTCTGCTGCCCTGTCAAACAATGCATGTGATACCACTGTAAAACTCAGATCAGTATAGTCATTGACAGAATTACTCTCCAGATATGACAGGTGGTTTATCACTCCAAACTCCTCTGGGGCTTTTTTGGGGACCAGTCCAATTGGGGGTCATCGCAACAATGGTGAGGGTGGAGATAAAAAGGGGACACTAATCCTTCCAGCTCTCAGCCCCTTGGCTAACTTTTCACTGACCACGTTTGGGTACTCCCTAGCCAGCTTTAGGTACTTAAACTCATACCACTGACTACAGTCCTAATACGAAATATGAAAACCTGTTGAGAAACCTTTCTCCAGATCCCCAGCAGCTACTTGGTCTGGGTAATGGCACAGCCATGATCTAAGTCACTCCATCTGCATTGACATTGGGAGGCTGATTCTGCCCCTTCTGAAATGGCTGGGGGGAGCAGCACTGCCTGGCTTACACTGCGTGAACAGGTGGAGCTGCCCACATGCCATGCAGTTGTACTTAGTAGTTGTCAGTAGAAAAAGACCCTGTGGCACATCTAAAAGACAAAGAACCTTAGTGGCCCATCTAGTCTGCCATAGAGAACACATTACTTCCTAATTTTTCATTGCAGAACCCCCTTGATCTGTGTTCTTTCTTCCCCCCCCCACCAGTTCTAAAACCCCCTTATGTCTCTCTCATGCATGCTTAAATCCCTCCAGAGTGTTAGAACTTATCACCTTTTTTGGTAGTCTGTTCCAGGTGTCTACCACCCTTTCTGTGAAGAAGTACTTCCTCACATTTCCTTTGACTCTTCCCCCCTTCCAACCTCATATCATGTCCTCTTGTCCTCGGGTATTTTCTTGAACCTGCACCACTGCCATCAAACACACATTTTGATTATAATTGTAGCAGAACTCATTCCCTGACCCACCATGGACAGGAAAACCCTGTACCCCTTTCTTCAGAGAAGGGGCACTCCTGATCAGGAAATCACCACTCATGTGGTGCACCCCCATGTTCTATGGCCCACAGGAGAGTCATGTCTAATACCCCCATGTCTCGTCAGGTTGGCCTGTTTCCATCAAAATAATTCCTTGTCATACTCCATCCACCTGTACCCCAGATTATTCACATGCATGGCCATGTCCCTGCTGTAATAGTGCCACATCCTCTGAGCTTTCTCTGTGGCCACTTGCTGGATAGTACCTGCAAATATGACAAATGCTGCTGCCCAATTCTCCAGTGTGCTGCAGATTTGTACCGATCATCTGAACTCTAGCCTTTCATCCTTGTCTTAGTTCTCCTTGTCTGCTTGGGTTCCTAGGGCTAGCTAAGCAGCAAGAATGGAGAATGGCTGCCCAGCAATTATATAAAATAAAGCTGGGCAGGTGTGTAAAACTTGAATTTTACACACACCCCTTGGTGTGGGATGCCTTTATAAATACCTTGAGCTTCACTCTCGGGGTTTATGTGGCATTCCACACCTCAGGATTTGTGTAAAATTCTCATTATAACCCACTAACCAGCCATTATTCTCTATATAAAAAGTAAAGGACAAAATACCATACCTCTTGAATATCCAATATTATAGGAGTCTTCCATTGATTGCAGTTTCAGTTGCTTTGTATGTTTTATGTTCACTTCTAGGTCAAAATCATCGAAAGTTTGTGGATTTTAACCCCTACAGGAGGAACCTAGGCAAATACCCCATACTGACACTGTATTGCAGCAGTAGGTGGTGCTGCATGATCCAATTCAGGTGCCATACTTCAGTGAGATGTTCAGTTGAGGCCTAGTGCTATGCAGAATGTGGAATTCCACCGGCAAAATTGGCATGGAATGACAATTCCGAAGGTGGAATTTCCACCGTAATGTCACCAGTTCTTCTGCAAAACTACTGCCTGTTGCAAACTGTGGAACAATATTCCATGGAACAGCATTTCTTCAGCAGAAAACCATTCTGCAACCCTTTCCATGGAAAATATTGAGATTAGTGGAATAAAATTCTGTGGAATAGCATTTCTTCCACAGAACATCATTCTGAAACCATTTCTGCAGAAAATATTGAAATGCTGCAGACAAATTCATTCTGCATTTTTCTGTCATTCTGTTTCCGGTGAAATTCAGAGGAATTTCAGCAGGATTTTGAAAATTCTGTCCTCAATCTCTCCAAAGTGCAGTATATTCCACTGCAAGGCAAATTAAGAAATCCAATTGTAGAAATGAAAGGAAAATTGTGTCTCTCACTGGGATTTGAACCCAGGACCTCAGCATACCATGATTTAGCTCTTAACCAACTGAGCTACAGTATGAGAGTTCTGCAAGTTAAGGCTCCTGAGTTTTTCTATGTGAATCACACATAAATTCCTTTCTGATATTGCAATGAGCAACCAGAAAGTCTTTTTACAGACTCAAACCAAAAAACTGAGGACGTGACTGTCAGGTCGTGATGGTGGTGTTGGGGTGGGGGAGGCTATCGCCTTCCATCACAATGTAATGGCCTCAGTGGCATCATTTCAGCAGAATCATAGGGGTTGCAAAGACCCCAGCACCATTACAAGCTTCAGTGATCAAATCCTAGAGAAGCCTTCTTTTGGGTGTTTATAGAAGTAGTATTTGGTATCATAGGGGTTCCAAGTAAATCATAGTTTTCTGATATGCAATCCCTAGCTACCCCTAAGTGACACACTTGACTGCCATGTAATGTTGATGGTGGATGGTGTTATGCCTTTCAGTATAGTGAATGTGGGTGTTTTGTGCTATACTGGTGATCCTGGGGTTATGCTATACAGCATCTCAGATTGTCCTGTCATGTGATGTTGGTGTGGAGGCTTATGCTATACACCACAGTGGACGGGGTATGATATGGTGGTGGTGTAGGGTTATTCTTCACAGAACCAGTGATGAGTCCATGATGTGGTGTTGGTGGGGGTGGGCTACCCTTATTGTACTACTGACAGAGCTGGGCTCCATCATGGTGGTAGGGGGAAGAGGGGGTTATGTCTCACAGTACTGCACTGTGGCTGTCATGTGGTATTCGTGGTGGGGTTATGCTTTACACTATTCTGGATAGGTTGTTTTGCTGCAGTGGTGGGGGTTATGTTTCACACAGCTGGGTATGTGCCTGTCATGTGGTGATGGGTTCTTTATTGACAAGGGTGTGAATGTGCTGGTGGTGTGTTATTCTTCACACTGTAGGTGACGGTGTGTATTGTGCTGATTTACAGTACAGCAGATGGGGTCTGGTGTGTGGATGGTGGTCATTCATCTATCATCCCAGGAATGGGGCTATCATGAGGTGTTTGTTGTTGGTGTGGGTTATGTGTTACAGTGCTGGGTGAATGACTATCATGTGGTGATGGGTGCTGGTGGGGTAATGTTTCACACTTGGGAGGATGGGCTGTCAGATGTTAGTGGGGTATTATGCTTTACACCACACCGGATGTGGTGTCTTGTGCTGGTAGTGGTACTTATTCACGTACAATACTGCTGATGTGCTGTCATGTGGCTGTTTTTTATGTTGGCATGCTTGCACAGCCAACATCTTGCAGCAGTGGAGATTTTGAGGCGCGGTCGCTGTTGGGTGAATGTAGGGCACGCACCAGTAGGTGCGTCCCACATTCCCCAATCAGCCAGCAGCAGGGGCCGACACCCTGCCTGACTAATGAGTGAAGAGATCTGACAAAAGGTCCACTGCAATAAGAGCAAAGCTCTCATGCAGCATGACCACAACACCTACGTGCAGGCAACATGGCGACAGTGACTGCCGCTGTTGCCTGTCAACACCCCTTCCTTTATTGTGTACCGATGGGGTGCCAAATCCCTGTCAGCATCATGTAACCCCCCCTTTTTTGATTGCCTGGGGGTGCCCAATCCCTCTTGGTCATGCACCCACCCGCCAACAGATTCTCTTTGCAGCGTGGTGCCCAATCCCCATCATGTATCCTCCCTCCTCCCTTGAATTTTTGCCGATGGGGAGCCCACCTCATCAGTGACAATGTGGTCCCCTCTGATTTTTTGATTGCCGGTGCCCAATCCCTTGGCTCCTGTAGCTCTCCCGCCCTTTCCTTGTTTGCCGACAAGGGTGCCCAATCCTCTGTCAGCTAAAGCACCCACCCACTCACACACACACAGGTGGCACACTGGGAGCCCACCCAAGCATACCAAAGCACCTATTAAAAATGAAAACGGTCCCCTGATGTCTTTTATGGGTTTTTTTTTCCTGTAAAGAAGGAAACGGTCCCTCGGCAGTCTCCCTGGCCCCCTTCCCACAACTCTGCACCCACCCACTATGCACCCTGCCTTCCCACACCCCCCCACCCCATACTCTTCCTCCGGAGCCCTTTGAAATGATCTTGTGGACTGGGAATACGCTGCACCTTCAAAGTCGACTCATGAACAGAGGAAATGCCAGTAAGCTGCATAATGGAATGAATAGGGTTTTTTCAACTTTGCTGCATATCTTGGGCAGTTTTTGGAATTTTGGCATCAAATTTTCAGCATGGGGTTTTTGGGACCCCTCCTCATGAGTTCTATCACTGTCATGGCATTAATCAGCCTCGAAAGGTGATTTCACAGTCACTGCATGGAATCACCTTTCGGGACTGATTAACAAAACGACAGTGCCAGTGTTCATGAGGTGGCCTCTCAAAAAGCCTATGTTGCAAATTTGGTGGAAAAAATTCCAAAAATTACTCTTTTATAATTGTGCATTGCGCAGTTGCCACACAGGCTCGTAACTTCACAAATTCAGAATATTTTCACACCAGATTTTCAACATTGTCATTTTTGTACACCTCCTTGTGTACAGTACAGCTGTCATGTTCCACATTTTGCTCGAAATGTGTTTCCGAACTTCCGGCGCATAATAGCGTGGTCCCTGTGGGAAATCAGTGTTTGGGCCAGATTATGAAAATGCCAGTGACACAGTTCATGAGCAGAGGTTCTAAAATGCCTATGTTGAAAATTTGGTGGCGATACTCCATAAAATGACTGTGCTACGGGCGTACATTGGCAGATTGCACGCACGCTCGTAACGTCGTGCGTTTGTAATATTTTCACTCTGGATTTTCACCATTGGCATTTTTCCACACCTCTTGATGAACAATACAGCTGTCGTTTCACATATCATGCCCAAAATGTGTGTTTGCACTTCAGGCGCAGAATAACGCGGTCACTGTGTGAAATCACTTTTTGGGACAGTTTGAGGAAACAACAGTGACGCTGTACATGAGCAGAGGTGCTAAAATGCCTATGTTGAAAATGTGGTGCCGAATGCCCATAAAATGACTGTGTTCCAAGCGTGCTTTTGCACATTTCCACGCATCTTGTAACTGCTAAATTTGTTATATTTACATGCCGCATTTTCAACACTGGCATTTTTACACCTCCTTATGAACTGTACAGCTGTCATTTTTCACAACCTGCCCAAAATGTTTTCCCGCACTGCACCACCAAAGCCAATGCCAGCGCAACAACATTCGGCATTGACAAATGCTTGTTTTTGGTGGGGTGTGTTATGCCTTACAGTGCTGTGGGAATGACTGTCATGTGGTGCTGGATGCTGCTGGGGTAATGCTTCAAATGTCAGGGTGGACTGTGCTGTCAGGTGTTGTTGTGTTACTATGCTTTTCACAATGTTGTGTCTTGTGCTGGTGAAAGTGGTCATTCTTCTGCAGTACTGGGGACATGGGTATCATGTGGTTGTTGTTGGGGGGGAGTTGTGCCTTACAGTGCTGGTGTCATAAATATCCAGCGGTGGTGGGTGGTGGTGGTGTACTGCATCACATTAAGGCTGGACCTGGTCAATCAGGTGTTGGTGGGGTCATGCTCTACACTGCAGGGGATGGAGTGTGTGTTGTCATGGTGATGGTGGTCATTTGTCTAAAGTGCTGCTGACAGGTCTGTCATGTGGTGGTTGTTGGTGGGTGGGGGTTGGGACTTATTGCTGGGGGACTGAGTATCTGAGTATTATGTGGTGGTGGGTGCTGCTGGGGTAATGCTTTACACATGGGGGTGGAAATGGGCTGTCAGGTGTTGGTGGATTACTATGCTTTACAGTAAAAGGGATGGGGCATTATACGAACATACGAATTGGCCAGCAGAAATAACCTATGAGTGTCCACCAAGCATTCTTGATTACTCAGCTAGCATATCTTAGGTTTTTGCTTACCCACCATCCCCATAGCCCCAACCCTCTGGAATTCTCTACCCCATCGGTTACGGGAGTGCACCACCGTGGAGGGATTTAAGCAAGCCTTGAAAACTTTTTTATGGCACCAGGCATTCAGTGATTGATGGTTTGATGATACTATTGCTTTTATATGATGTATGCTGTTGATGTTTGATTTGTGATTTTAAATCTGTAAGGCGCCTTGGTATTTGAAAGGCACCATAAAAATAAAGTTTATTATTATTATTATTATCCCCTCCCCCCAAATTATACCCCAATTCACTCTGTCCTATTCCCTTTGCAATCTGCACACTGTCTACAGCCTTGTAACTCACTGTGCAGACTGTACCACTTAGACACCACTCTCTTTGTGAATCATTGTCTCCTCATTTCCCTCTGGCAGCTTCTCCCCTCCAAATGTACATCATGCTCTCTACTGTTTTACCTGTGTTGTTCATCCCGTTTTTTGGACTTAAATGCCTCAGTCATTTCCCTCAGATCCATTCTCTCATCCAGGTAGTACATATTAAGCTCCCTCACCTTTCCTTCATAGGGTCTGTCTTCTAAAACCTGTATCATCCTTGCTGCTTCTCTTCCTTGCTGGTTAAGAACTAAAACCTTTCAAACTGATAGCTCCTTCTCAGTTTTCATGCTCCAAGGTGCATTACTTTGCACTTTTTAGCACTGAGGCCCATTGGTCACTGTGAAACTACTCCTCCGGTCTACCCAGGTCATCATGCAGCCCCCCACAGCTTACCTTGTCCTCCTCTTCCCCCGCCCCTATCTTGGTCTCATCAGAAAAAAAACTGATTCTGTTCCTGATGACATGAGAGATGTGTGCTTGGATATCAGGAACAACAAAGGGCATAATACAGATCATTGTGGTACCCCACTGGTTAATGACCTTGGAAATTACATTTTTCGGCCCCCCTCACATCCACCACCCTCTTGCATCTCCTCTGTGGCCATTTCACAATCCAGCTAATCATCCTTGTCCATGCAGTACTGTATTCCAATGTCCCTTCAAACCTCACACCTGGTACGTAATCAAAAGCCTTACTGGGGTACACATACCGGACATCCACTGCATGGTCCTTGTCAGGTTCCCTTGTTACCCAGTCATTATACTCTACCATGTTAGTCTGGCAGGATCTTCCTGTGACAAACCCATCCTGCTTCCCATCATGGTGTCCATTTACTTCCAGAAAGGTGTCCAACCTATCATTCATGATTGTCTTCATTACTTTCCCTACAATGGATCTGAGGTTTACTGGTCTGTAATGACAGGGGTCATTCTTTGAGCCGCTTCAGTGGAGTGGTAGCACAAGAACCGTTCTACAGTTTCTGGTACATTGCATGTGTAATAGTAGGTATTGTTGAGGTCTGCCGGTGGCACTACCAGGACCTCCCCAGTTCTGTCAGCACCCTGTTGCATATGCCATCTGGTTCCTGTGCCTTAGCCACCCTCACAGTCCATTGACCTTCTAATAGGATTCCTCACATTTACCCCATCTGTCACCCTTCCCACCTCTACTTTTGGTCCCTTTCACATCTGCTGAGGTATCTGCTAACCTCTAACTCCTTTGTGCACCTTTCTCCACCCACCACTGTCCTTCCTGATCCTAAGTATTTGGCCCTGCCAGGTTCTTCTCTCCCTTCTGTAATGGAATAAGTAGTTTTCCCCTTCCTTGTGTTGATGCTTATGTCTTACAACATGGCTGCTGTGGCTGGCATGTGTTGATGGTGGGGGTGGCACGATTTGCAGTACCGGGGATGGTGTTATTAGATGGAGGTGGGTGGGTGAGAGGGTAGCTGCACAGTAAGAGTGACACATGTTGCATGTGGTGCAGTGGTTATTGTTTACACTACCTGTGCACTCTTTGTATTTTGCAGGGGATGGTAGGGGTTATGCTTTCGGTACTGGGGATGGCTATTGCGTGCTGGTGGGTGGTGCTGGTGTCATCCTTTACAGTAACATTCACTAATCTGGCATGTGGTGCTTGGGTCATGCTATGTAGTTTAGTGGACGTAGTGAAATACATTCAGTTAGAAAGACACGATACATAGAAACTGTAGAAATACGTAACACATGGCAACCGTAATACACAGACATTGATCCTGTGTTATACCTATTGGGTAATATGGTAAAGGACTGCATCCTGTTTGCAAACACCAGTACAAATCACAGTACCATGACTGTGGCAATTCTGTAGTGCGGGGGCGGTGGTGGGGTTATGCATTACAGTATGGTGAACTGGCCTGTCATGTGATGGTGGTGGTGGTGGATGTGGTTAGGCTTCGTACTACAGGGGATGGTGTGGTCCTGTGTTGCATGTCTGTTTTTTGTAAGAGTACTGTGAAAGGGACTGTCAGGTGATGGTGCTGGTTGGTGTGGGGGTACATACTCACACATTTGTGGGTGGGGCCTATGGTGCTGGTGCATGGTTTGGTTATGCATTACACTACACGGGACAGCTTGTCCTGTTGTGTGGGTGGTTAAGCTTCATGCTATTGGATACAGAGCCATCATGTGTTGATGTGGGTTGGCTGTTATGCTTCACAGTCCCATGGACTGTTGTGTCATGCAGCGCTGGGATTATGCTTTTCACTACAGAGGACAAGATGTGTTATGCTGGTTGTGCTCTGGTTTACACTTTACAGTACTGAGGACAGTTGTGTGATGTTGTGCATGGTGGTGTTGGGTTGATGTTTTACATCACTGGTGACTGTGGTATCTTGAGGTGGTGGGTGGTGGTATGTCTATTCTTTACATTATAGTGGATGTGGTCTCCTGTGGTGGTGGTCATAGTGGTAGGTGTGGGTAGGCTTTACAGTACCGAGGACCTAGCTATATTTGTGGGACAAGGTAGTGCTGGTGTCATGGTTTACACTACCAGGGTTTGTTCTTGCATGTTGTGCTGGGCTTGTGATTTACACTGCATGGGACAGAACTGTCAAATATTGGTAGTGGGGTCATTCTTTACAGTACCTGTCAAGGTGCTGACATGTGATGTAGGGGTTGGTGTTGCTGTGCATCAGGTGCTTTTGCACCTTGTGGGGTAACCGACTGCCATTCTGGAGTGTCTCAGGGGTGGTTAAACTACTTGTGGAAGAGCTCCTCAGTGGTGAAGGGCATCATGTGTATTGGTGAAAACAAGTGGTATTCTGGTGCCATCATGTTGCAGTACCTAGCATGTTGATTACTTTTGGACACAGGGCAGGCATGTGATTGTATGGCCACCTGTGCATGACACCCCTCAAAAGTAGACATGTGCTGATAGGTGTAATGTGAGTTGGCGGAAACCGGTACATGTGACTTGTGTTTCTGCATACTATCCTGTCTGCACCTCTACATAGTTGCATACCAATGTGGTGTGTTGCTTACCTTACTATACTATAGTATGATTGCTTCCAAGCTCAAGATAATCAGTACATTGTCTGGGCTGTAATGTTCATGCCATGAGCTGTCCCTTTTGTGTCCCACTAATATCCATGTCATAGTATGGTTTGCGTCACATTAACTATGTATTGTCTGCAATAATAAAGTTTTGTCTTTGTTTTTGCCTGTGGTGCTATATGACAGTACATTTCTTCACAGTAGTCCTATTGAAAACATTAACATTTCTGTGTGTCATGCATCTGTCAAATAACATGGTGCATCAGTGTGTGGTGTATGGTTGTTCTAATACTCACAAAGACAATGTAAGTCTCCATAAATTCCCATGTGATGCAGTGCTATGAGCACAATGGGATGCAGTGGTATGGAGGACACGTGCAGATTGGAAGGGAGCTACTGAAAACAGTCGGCTTTGCAGTGCTTAGTTTGTGCAACAGTCTTTTGAGACTAAATACATACTAATGAAACAATTTGGTATGGATACCGGCCGGGTGTGTCCACGATTATGGGCGGATGCAGTACCCTCAGTTTTTAAAAGGCCTGCACTTCCAGGGAGTATTGGGAATGTCATGAAGAAATCATATCTGTCCAATGCTGTGGCAAAGAGGGAACGTCAACAGGTAAATACTTTCTAACTGTGAACATAGATGTGTTCTGTCACTATGCATCTGTAGTATGATCAGGTTTTATGTGCTATTCTGCTTTTATAGAAGGTCAACTGGTGTGTAGTTATGTTTCACCATCTGCTGATAAGTAGGAATGTGGGTAGCATGTATGATCTGGTAATCAGTTGTACCATTCCCATACTGCTGTCACCCTTTGTGGGGTTTAGGAAGCATTTGGAGGTGAGCACAATGGTTTTTGGGAGGTGTCCCTCACATAGGAACAATGTGTCCATCCACTGCTTGTTCACACTGTGCAACGTGATTTTGTGAATTGGGTTTTACTTGACACCCTTTCATTTTTGGCCACCATGTACGCTACTTCTTGGTGCATGTTATGGAAGCACAATTACTATTACCAGTAGCACATCACATACATGTGTTCAGATGGATGTTGTGCGTGCGATATTCAGCATAATGACAGTCATCTTCAGTTGACAGTGCTGACAATTGTTGACCATTTCATGGCACTATTACTGTGGTGAAGCAGTGACAAACTGCCCCTGTTGTACATTACTGTTTTGATCCAATTACTGCCATGCTGCTTTACTGCTTTTATATTTGCATGTGGTGATTCTGTTACTGAGGATACATATGTTCAGTACTTCTTTATCTTTCACCTCTGTAGATCTTACAAGAAGCACTAGTGGAGTTTGGCAGCACTGAAGACATCCCCAAGAAACTTGAAGTGGATGTTGCAGACCCCGAAAACTAAACAAAGTGTACAGAGACACAGACCGATGCACCCAGATGCACTAACTGTTCCAAACAAGTTGATGCATACAAGGTCAAATGTATAGTGTCGCAGAAAATGCAAACAGTACCTGTCATATGCTCCAAAGGTCGGCCATGTATCAATGCATCAATACTGAACAAATACTTTTCTTATGCATTCAAAGAAGAAGGTGGTGATGGACCACAGTTAGGTAAAATGAACAAATATGCGAGGGAGATGGTCCCCAGTCCATTTATACAGAAGAGAGAGTCCAGCAGGAACTCAGAAAACTGTAAGTGGACAAGGCATTGGGGCCATATGGGATACATCATAGAGCATGGGTGGTACTGGTGCCAAACACTGGCAGCACTGTTGAATGAGTCACAATATGGCAATGGTTCCAGAGGAATGGGGAAGGCCAGATGTAGTCAAAATTCACAGAGGTGGAAGTAGGGAAGAGGCTGGAAACTATACACCAGTCAGTCTAAACTCCATAGTGGGGAAGATTATGGAATCACTACTTAAACAAAGGATCGTGGAACATCTTGAAGCCAATGGAGCACTGGCTCCGAGATATCATGTGATCACTGTGTTAAGGTCATGTTAAAGAAAAATTGCATATATATATGTATATATATATACACAGATTTTATCTTCCTCTGGAGTTTTGGCAGGGGCTGTGGTCCCCTGCACAGAGGAACTCACTTCTCTGGTTCTCTGTCATCTCCGCTACTGCCGTCCTGGAAATTACACCGTGGATTGAACCCTGCGGTGGGCCAAGGGTGGAGAGCACCACCTGTCACACACCCAGACATCCAATCCAGGCACCGGTACACCACTCGGAGATGTGGGGCCATCATGGAACCTGCCAGTCTCCTATTTTACATCTTATCCTCTCTGCCATGACCTATCAACTTAGAGACATCGGTACATGCATTCCTACCCATATTGTCCTACAGCCCCTGCCAGAAGGCAGTCAACAATCAGGATGACAATTCGCCCTCCCCCCCAAGAGAGGAGAGTAGTCCTCTGGATGCTTGATCCTCTATCCCCCTGTCAACCCCTGGTGGCCCATGCATGTTCCTGAACCATGGTCACTAGCGTGGTGCTAGGTGTAGAGACCAGCGCCTCAGCCTCAAGCACCACTGGGCCAGCTGCTTATGTCCAACAAATCTAAATGATTTCATTGTGTGACTAATGTTGTGGATCACAGGAAGCAGTGGATGTGGCCTCTCTGGATTTCAGTAAGGTCTTTGTTACCATTCCATGCATAAGACTTGTCAACAAGCATGGCATCATTGCAGTGGGTCAAAAAGTGGTGCACTGTGTTAGGAAATGGTTGAGTGAAAAAATATAGTGTCCTGGTAAATGGTGCTCAATCTTAGGAAAGGAGGGTAGCCAGTGGTGTGACACTGGGATCATTCCTGGGCACAGTCCGGTTTAATGTCTTCATAAGTGACATTGTGGAGGTGCTGGAGGGGAAAGTGTACCTCTTTGTGGTGACAGTGAGATCTGCAACACAGTGAACACTTATGAAAGGGTGGAAAACATGACTCTGTACATAAAACATGGCTCCTAGGGTAAGTGAACTGCTGTCATGACTGCTTTAACATTGACAGATACAGTTTGCTTTTGATAACACAGTCGGACAGCCTTACACCACTTTCTGTGACCGTACAGAGCACACAGTCATGAATAGCCTTGCATGTCATGTGTCGTACAGTGTCCTCATTGTTTTACATGACTTCAAGAAATGCGCACCACAAACTGGTGACAATTATACAGCAATATGCGGAATATTCTTTCAAATCATTTGGATAACACTGCCTCATTGCTTTTCAGGTACCCAAACAAGCATAGTGACCATGGAAGTAGGAATTCAGTGCCAAGTTCTACAACCATCTTTCTTCAACCAGTGTTACTCCAGTGATATGGCTGATGACAATGATACTGATGATGTGGAGGAGGTGGCCAACAACCAGAAGAACCCTGATTATGTGCCGTCATCATCACTATCTGAACCAGACATTGATGATGCAACACCTGAGGATGACATGGCGTATTCCTCTGCAGACAGTGTTCTGTCCAAGGATAGAAAATACATTGCCTTTTGGTCATCATTGCTAACTTTGTTGAGGTGGTGCCACTGCTTATCCTGTGGTTCACCGAAACTGAATTATACCCGAAGTCGTGTCATTGGAACAATGCTCATTTTGTACGTGACATGTGACAGTTGTTTAAAGGAACACTCATGGTACAGTCAACTGTATGTTGGTAAAATACCATCTGGGAACATTCTGCTTTCCGCAGCAATATTGTTTTCCAGTTGCACTGAGTCAAAGACCTTTAGACTATTCCAACATATGGGCGTCTGCTTCTACAGTGCAAGAACCTTTTTCAGGCACCAGTGTAAAATACTTCTGCCGTCAATTATCAGTGTGTGGCAGAATCATCAAAGGCGGTGGATTGCATGTCTACAGGCTGAGGGAAATGGACTAATCTGCAGCAGAGATGGGAGGGCAGACAGCACTGGACATTCTGCCAGGTATGGAATGTACTCACTAATGGAGTTGAATGCAGGTGTAGTCCTGGATCTCCAGCTCATACAGGTAAGTATGCTGTATGCAGGGGTGAATTCACAGTGTGTCTGACAATTCTGTGACATGATATGTAATATGGTATTATGCCATCCCAGCAACAACTCATAGTGAATAATGTCAACCCTTGTACTTTGTTCCATGTGGGTTTCATGGTCATTTCATCATAGATTCCCTCATCATGCAACTACTGTTAATGGCATGGACTGCTGGAAGTGTTTTCTGTCTGAACTGACAATATCTCTACTCCTCTGCTTACTGTCATACATCACCTGTGTGAACCACATCTTGGACATCTGTCACTTTGCCATTTTTGAAACCCTGTGGCAGGTCTGTGAGGGTGCATACCACCACTCCTCATCCCTTTTCATCAGGTTATGTCAAGAAGGTGGGGTGGGAGGCATTTATGGTGCGTGACTACAGATTGTTATGTCATGCACCATGGCAGATGTTTGGTTTGTCTCTTTAACATCTCCGCCTTATGCTCTTCCAATGCATGCATGATTTGTCATTGTTTTTTGGCTGTCAAAATCTGGACATGCAGATTGGTGTTGTGAACTAAGGTGGCGATGGAGTGGGTATTACGACTACATAACTGACAGCATGGTGGTAATGAGGGTGTATTCTGTGATTGACACACCTCGTGAAGCCATATTGAAAAGTTGCTCTGAAGCCAGGTTGTGCAGCCTCTAAAACTGCATGTGGAAAGGGAGGATGTACTGCATGCATCACTTCTGCCATGTGTTGTGGTGTGTGGGATTTGACTTCACTGCTATGTGTGACTCAAAATGTGTGGGTGTCACAAGCATGTAGCAATAGGGAAGGAGTGAAGGAAATTGCAGACATCAAGATGAGTGTTTGGGGATCATGTACGCATTGAGGATGACATTAACACAGTACAAACTGTGCTTGCAGTGACGTATGCTCGCAACACTTTGCAGCACAGAATACACTCGCACATCAATGCTTGTCCTCCACTGTGTCACCCATGTTTGCCTGAAACACTGTTCCCTGGCTTCTCACTGGCCTCTGTGGAGTTATGAGCTTGACATATCCACAATGTTACTGGGCTGGGTTTATCATGGGAAAAGTGGCCGGAGCTTGAAGAAATGAGTTATGACCATGGGCAGGACTGTTGATGGCTAGTAGGGATCAGTTTTGTGGTGTACACGTTATCCTTAGTTTTCTTTTTGTTGGTTAACTGCAGAGCAATGAATGGGGGGGAAGTTTCCACATGGAGCTTGAAGGACTACGTCACTGTGTTTCCACCATTGAGGAGACTGGCCTGTACATCAATGAGTTGCTCACCAACCATCACCTGCAAGTGTCAAAGTGGGTCAGAGAATCCATGCCACAAACAGTTCACCGTTATGATATGTGGCACTTTGCCAAAGGTAATGTCTGTGCCTCCCATGGTGGAGAACAGTTTCACATATATTACTTTTATTTTCAGCAGGATCCCATGACATGCAGCTTGTTTTTTGACAGGCCTGTGACTTGCGTTACATGCCTATGTCATGTATGGCTGTGAAATCAAACTTTGATGGTTGAATGCCTGCACTGTGATGGCCACTGTTCCAATGCCTGTGCTGGCAAGCCATTACATTGATCCATATGTTTCAGACAAACGTGATGGCTTGCTATTCTCAAGATGCAGCACTGTTAGCAACCGCAGGTAGGATCAGACTTTTGTAAAAAACATCAGTATTTCTCTAAGCTGCTTCCACTTCCACTGCCATTCCTTGTCAGTGTCATGGTAGTGAAACAAAAACAGATGTGTTATGTGCCTTACAGTGTAATCTGAACCATGCAGCTGTCACACAGTGCTGGAACACGGTGTCACCACGACACTGACCATGCTCAAATGACTAAGCAGTAACAGGGCCACGAAAATAGTGAATGTACATACACATACATGTTCACTAGGGGCAAGTCATGCCAGTACAATCTAATCGATTATTTCAACTGGGTGACACAGGTAGTGGAGTGGGGAAGCAGTGGACCTGGCCTAGCAGTGGACGTGGCCTATCAAGATTTCAGTAGGTTTTCAACACCGCACACCATATGAGGGTGGTCAACAAATTGGATAGCAAAGGGGTAAAAATAACAAGATGGGTTGAAAACTGGTTGGCGGCTAGGAGTCAGAGGGTGGTGGTGAAAGGGGTGTAGTCAGGGATTGGGCAGGTCAGGAGTGGAGTTTCACAGGGATCAGTGCTGGGACCCCTCCTGTTCAATATCTATGTACTAGACATTGCTGATGGAGTGACAGGGATGGAGGCCCTCTTTGCAGATGACACAAAAATCTGTAACAGAGCTGACTCTGCTGGGGGAGTGGATCACATGAGAAGGGACTTCAGATTACTGGAGGAGTGGGCAGAGACCTAGCAGCTAAAATTCAACATCAAGAAGTGTGATGTTATGCACCTTGGCCACAGGAACCAAAAGGCCAAGTATACGCTGGGTGATTGTTGGCAACGTACAGTGCAAAACAGTAACGAAAACAGTGGTCCTTAGCTTATGTGTATCAGGTCGACACACTGTCAGATCTAAGAGGGGTACAGTCGCTATGCTGACATCCATTGTTCCCAAATGGACAAACTTGCATTTTGCCACCAGAGTGGATAAGGACTGAGCATGGTAGGGACAGCTATCCTTCTGGGGGTGGGGGTGGAGGTGGGTTCTTAATTGTCCATTGCTCTTGTTACCACAGTTGGAGGTAGAGGGACCCTTGCATATCAACTTCCTTGCTCATGGGGAGTTGTGGCAGACATCAATCTTGTCCCACTGAAGTCAGTTCAAGCCACGCATGCAATGCTGTTCCGCAGCAGAAAGAATATGTGTTCGTCCAACATGTGGTTCACATCCAGATGTACCATGTGCCCAATATTCAATACCAGCTGTGGTCCCCTTCTTGTGACCTGACCATGGGGTACCATACAGGGATGGATTTTTCACTTCACGGAGTGGTGGCACATGTACAAAAGCCATCAAGCATGTTGAGGGGGGTCATGCCTGCTGATGTACGTTGTTGAGAAATGCAATCTGGTCTTGTGGGTTCTTAGCCACCACCCTGTACAGAGAATCAGAAATGAAGGCATGTGCAGCATGACACCAATACAAATGTGTACAGCAATGGTTTGTTGTAATGTCTCTGTTTGCGTATACCTGTTTCATTATGTTAGCTCATGATTGCTTTGGGAGGTCTCACTGTGCAGCACTTCACTTGACTGTTATGTCAATAATACTTTCTCATTTGCTAAGTGGTTACTGCTTGTACCCACAGGTATCAAGAAAAAGTTGTCGTTGGTGGCAACCCAGAAGGACTGTGGCATCCTCTACCAATGGATTTCCAGCATAGTTAACCATTTATACTTGTCTGTGGGGTCCACCCCTGTGGGGGATGGCAAAGTCATTGTTGCTAAGTGGCAGTCCATCGCTGGACATGTTCAAAATATGCATATGCACAGCAACAGTGACTTTATTAACTGCCTGCATGACAGTATCAATAGAGAAGGTACCAAGAAAAACTGTCTGACACCGTGTGAGTACATGAGGGGGTCCATGATATTTCCATAACTGCACTGCTACCTATTAACAGTGATGTAACTGTCTCTGTCAAATAATGGGAATCACCATGTAATACCATCTTGTTTTCCATTTCATTTTTAGCCTCAAAAGTTGCAACCAGCGTGGAAAACATTGTCTGCAACCAGTGACTCTGCAGTGATGTTGCAAAATTGTTAGGACGTTATCAACCGTCTGAGTTAGAGGCGTTCCACAGTTTATTAAATCAATTCGCTCCAAAAATGGTGGTATTCTCTGACAATGGCATGAAGTGCAGGTACACTGAATGCATGCATTGCAAGTCTGTAGTAAGAAGCATTGGTCATCACTGCAGTTTCTCATTCTCTTTTATTTCATGATTTGTAGGGCATTGCTGGCTGCTCTACACTTTAATGAGAGTTGCCACCGGAAACAGGCTACAACATCAACAGGACAGAAACGTTACTCCATGCATTACCCAAAATTCAAAAAAGGGGACTACATTGTCCACGCAGTGCCTGAACCAGCAACTCATGGTGAATATTCAACTCAGTCTACCTCATGTATCCTACTGATTACCTGTTACTGCACACCATGATTATTGTTAGAGTAACCTTAGGCCTTGTTTGCTTACTTCATTGCACATCATGGGGTCTGTTGTCGCAATGTTTAGAATGGTATGGTGATGGTGGCTTAGTCTGTGCAATGCTGCCAAACTATGTAGCTTATTAAATACTGTGCTCAAAATGTGTTCCACTGCCATTGTGCTTTGCTGCATCTCAATAAGTGCATCGTTGCACCACCCATCAGCTAACACTATCTCTGTACCACCTGCTCAGCAGCATTTATTGACCCTCAGCAGTCCATGGCACAGTAATAACCTTTGATGAGACACTGTCATGTGTACATACAGCACATGCAGGGCCACAACACCAAGTAATCCAGTACTGCACCCAAGTAAGAACTGATTACTAAATCAGTTCCAAGTCAGCGTTGAGATCCATGTTTTTTACTTCATATTGAACTTACTGGTGCTGTGAATGATGCTGTAACACTTGTCTGTACCACTGCAATGCCCTTCAAGCACATGTAAGTGACAGTGTCCACCAAACAACATTTTACCTATTCGGTTTATATTGGCCACCCTTGCATGTGTATGTATATTGCTCTAACAATTTCAATGTGCCTGCCCCATTTGAGTCACTCAGATCACATCTTCCATTGTGATCCCTTAACTTGCATGAGTCTCAGTTCTCACAGTGCACCTTGTCAGTACAAACTTGTTCTGCTGTGTTAAGGTGCTTGCATGCTGCAAGGAATAGTGCAGCACAAATGCCAGTAAGGAGAACATCTGTTGTGGCATTCACTTGGATGTGCAGTGTGTAAGAACACACACTGTATGCAACTGACACGAGTCAGAATGCATGTCATTATCTATCATTTTCAAAGAATGCTACATGTAGGTGACCACAGTTCATTCACCGAATGTGAACTGCAGCTTACTGTTATCCATGGCAACCTGCACCAGAGCGCATGTTCCTGGATCAGAAGCATTTTAGTAGCAGAAAGTACTGAAGTGACCTGTTATTGTTATTTCTTAGGACATGTCATGCTGCTCCTGTCTCACACTGTTGTTCAACTGTTGTTCAACTGTTAAACAGGTTACATGGATGAACTCATGCAGACAGTTCTGAAAATGTGCATGGGCCTCAGTGATGAAGATATTGACACATCCGAGTTGCACACCACTCCAGAATCGATGGGCTCCTCATTTGAACATCCAAAGAAGGAAGATGCTGTGGCAGCACCTACTTCAAGATATAATGGCATGTGAACTTTTTTTGGGTGCCATTATCACTGCTATCATTATTTATTTAAAAATGGTCACTACCTGTAAGGGTTGTGAACATGGTAGACACAAAAAAGACACACACAGATTGTCTGCAGAGTATGAATGATAATGCAATAGGGACATGAAATGACATTTCTGTACTATTCCTACGTGTTGTGGAACTGTTTTACCACTTTCAACATCATGAAACCCCAGAACTGTTTTTCTGTTCACAATTTTCTCCTTCCAGTGAGACTTCATGATGTTACCCACTGGTGCGAACATCAGAATACATGACTCTGCCAGCAGATACAGGACACACAGTGTATCAGTTCTGCTGGAATGTGCAAGTAGGATCCAATGCATCATCCCCTTCCTCCTTTCCATCCTCCCATTGACCCTCTTTATCACCCTGTCCCATGTCCTTGTAAAACTACACAATGTCCTACCAGATAATGCCTCCTGATGCAGAGGATTGCACGTACAGTAGTCAGCATGCTTTCCATGACAAAGTGTCTCCTCAAGTAACTGTTGAACTGCATTGACTTTACAGGGCCTGACACCCCATTGTTGCTCCCTCTGGATTACTTGAATGCATTTACTCCCTTTTCTGAAACCAGTCCCGCAGTTTACCAACATCATGCAGCCACCCGAGCCACCCCATATGCAGCTGTGCTGCTCCCCTTTATTTACCCATCTGACAGGCTTTTATTATTGTCTGTGCCACCAGTAAGACCACAAACCCCTCGTCATGTATCATTCACATCATCTTCATAGTTTTTAAAAGTAATGACGTAAAGGTATACAGAACTGGATTTTCTCTGTATCCTACTCATTGCCAGTCTTACATGGCAGAGACACAAGAGAAGTTTTATCTATAACCATGCCTATCGACACAGTGCTCTGTCTGGTCACAGAGTTTTCAGAACTGAGGTTGCTTGACCAGAGTGCCGCATATGACCAATAAACGACTGATCCCACGGTACCACCTCAGTATATGTCTCTATAAATACATCTCTCTCTCTGTTTATACACGTACATGTATATGAAGCTACACTTATACATGGTGTGGTGTTACACAAAGCACCACAGAGCACAGTGGATGGTGTGTCAATTGACATACACCCATATTTGGAGGGGCAGCACAACCGTACTGTGTTTGTGAGCCAGTGTATGACACTAACACAGTTGTGCATGTTCCGAGTGGACACAATTATGTATGGCAGCTGGGCAGTCACTGGTTAGTCTGTTTGATTTCATGTCCCATCAGTGCAGTGACAAAAACGTTGAGGGGACACATTTAATGGTCTGGTAACACTTTGATATATCACGGGGTCACAAAATGTCAGCTGTCACTTTCAAGACAGACAGATTGTTTCTTATAAAATTCAGTTTACCATAAGGTTCCCAATTTAGAATCATTGACAGTTGAGTGTAGTTCATAACTACTGTTATTCGGTAAGTTACACAAATCTGTTGCCACTGCAGAACAGCTGCCAGTCATGATTGCCGCAGTGTATAGTTGACTTAGTTTGCAGAAAAGTTACTATGTGAATGTTTCCTGTTACTGTCCCTTTGTTGTAATACAAAAAAAGACAACCTCACAGACACTTTGTAATGCCTACACCATTATGTGGCACTGTTTACATGTTTCAATCGAAAATAAAGACAAAGCAAAGTACACTGACAACTGTTGTGCAATGTGCTGATCAATGACAGGACGCATCAGCTGATATGATGAGAGCATATCACAGAAATGTATGGTGACACAGGTGTTCAGCCTTGGAAGTTTAGGAAAAGTAAGACAGGATGAAACTATTAACATAGGGATGTGTGTGTATGTGTGTTGGGGGGTAGGGGTGTTGTAGCTGTAGGATGGCATGAGGCATGATGATACAATGTTTTATGACCTGAAAAGCCAAATGGTGTTCCACCTCCCTAGGTGCTTGTTGGAGTTAACAGGAGAACAAGCATGCCACTTACAGAATACAGTGTGATGGGCTACCCAGACATGTACAGAAAGCAGACCAGTTCTAAAAGTAAATACAAGATAATAGTTCTGGAATACTTAGGTTCCCTGGGTCACCACTGAAGAGGGGACTGTCTTGTCTCAGTTGGGCCTACACGGTCAGCAAAATTCAAATAAATAAATGACCTGCAAACGGTGCTTCAAATGTGTAAGTCACACTCCCCCATGCCATTTGTATCATGATTGTCAAAATTATGGCCCCTCAATCCTAATAAAGACAAGGAACAGAATTTTATGCGAACAATTGCAGTCTGTGCTGCCATGTTACTTTTCATAGGTGTATGTGCAACTACAAACATCATTTTGGAAACTTCAGTTATCAATTGTTTTAAACAGCTTGGTAAATATCATACAGTGTGAACTGCCAGTTGCAGTACCAAGCATTCAAAGACATGCAAAACTTTCTTTAGATGTGCTCCTTATCTGAACAATTATGACCTGGTCAACAACAAAAACACACGAGAAACAGTGGTGCAATCTTCCTAGTTGTGTAGTTCGATTTCAGGGTACTTGAAGCCACAGTACTGCGGTGCTGGAAATGCTGCCCAAATGCGATTAACAGCAAAGGACGGTATGGGTACTCTGACTTCTTTCCCCAAATAACCCCAGTTCCATCTTACAAACTGCCAGTAAGCAGTATATCTGTACCTCCTGTTAAACAGAAAAAAAGAAGACATTAGTGTAATTGTATATGAACATTACAAGCTTTCAATAATTAAATGATGCGGAAGTAAAATGAACAGGAAGATCAATGCCAAATCATTATGGTATACTTGCAATGAGACATTATCACAGATTACAATGTGCTCAGAATAAATGAGGCATCCCTGTCTTTGAACAGCCAGCACAACAGCAAATCATCTGGTGTCTTGGAACTGTACCAGTGTGGCACTGATCACTGGAAGGTGAATACAGAATTCAGGGCACAGCTACATTATGGTGTGATGAACCAGAGATACTATCGGTGCCTAGGGCCAGTGCGGAGAACAAACAAAAAATAAGGGATGTAAATGTATGGCTCAGGGAATGGTGCGGTACCAGTGGGTATGGGTGGTTGGGGGACTGAGGTACAACCTGGGAGGACAAGGAATTGTACAATAGGGACAGGCCTCACCTTAGCTCAGAGGGAAAAGAGGTCCTGCAGCTTAGGCTGGCAGATTTTATCTTCTCCATTTGGGGTTTAAACTTCCGAGAGGGGGCTACCTGACTGGCCAGGCCAGGAAGGCCATGGCCTTCTCCCACAGGTGGGGTGGGAGGGGCACAGGGCAGGAGCACCAGATAGTGCACAAGAGGGGCCTTGTAGGCAGGCAACAGGGAGGCCCCAGGATGGGGAGGTAAGGGGGTACATTGGAGGGTGGTCCTGATTAACACCAGAAGCATGGGAAACAAAATGCCAGAGCTTCAGGCACTGTTAGCGGGGGATGTGGCAGCTGTCACAGAGACTTGGGCCACTTCTAGACATGACTGGGACCTAAACCTATCAGGGTACACCACATGCAGAAGGGATAGGGGTGGAGGGAAGGGGAGGGGGAATAGGGAATGGCATAGGGATAAATAGGGTTGAGGAAGCAGGGGATCAGGTGGAGGCCTTGTGGGTCACCCTGCAGGCTCCAGGGGGGAAGAGGGTGAAGATGGGGTAGTATATAGACCACCCAGACAGGGGGAGAAACAGGAGGATGGCCTGGTGGTTAGCCTTAGGGATCACTGTGGTAGGGAAGAGGGCAAAACTGTGGTACTGGGAGATCTGAATAAGTCAGGAATAGACTGGGGAACTATAGTGTCCTCATCAGGAAGAGAGCAGTGCCTGCTGGACATCTTCCAGGATGCGTTCCTTGCCCAGCTGGTGACTGATCCAACAAGGGAGGGGCTCATCCTGAATGTGGCCCTGTCATACAGTGAGCTTATCAGGGACCTAGTTGTTGGGGACCCACTGGCGGGAAGTGACCACGCTACAGTCTGGTTCTCCATTGACCCAAGGGGTGAGGTAGAATGCACTAAAATGACAGTGGTCGATTTTAGAGGGGCGGACTCGGGGGGAGGATGGAGAGGATCCTTAGGGGCTACCTAGATGAGATAAGGCCAATCATGGCATGAAGGCCCAGTGTGAAATTATTGACAAGTGGCTCCTGGAGGCTAACAAGGCCTGTATGAGGAGAGACGCAAGTGGGACAAAGCAAAGAGGCTAAGCTAGTGGATAAGGGAGGTCCAGGATGTGGTGAGGGGGGGGGAGAAGGCTGCTTACAGCTGATACAAATGTTCTCAGGGGGTTATATCCAAGAGGGAGCATGACGAGGTAGCCAGGAGGGTCACCAGGGTGGTGAGGGCAGCCAAGGCAGCAGTGGAGCTGAGATTGGCACAGGGGATTAGAATGAGGAAAAGGGTTCTTAGGTATATTGGGGAGAGAAGAAAAGGGAAGGGGCAGATTAGTAGGTTGAGGATGGGGAGTGGGTAGTAGAGGATGTGGGTGAGAAGGCGGAGGTAATAAATGATTCGTTTGACTCTGTTTTTACCAAAGAGGATGGGCAAGGTGTGGCACTGCAAGGGGAGAGGGATGGTAGACTAGCAGATGAAGAGGGGGAAATGGATGTTGAAATCTCCAGTAGGAGGGTGAGGGAAGCTCTCAAGGACCTAAGGGAAGATAAAGCACCAGGTCCAGATGGGTTACATCCCAGGGTGCTTAAGGAGATGGACGATACCCCAGCCGCACTCATGGTGGACCTATTTTTTTTTTTTTTACCTATTATTTTACCAGGTGAGACACACTAAGCTGAAAGCTTGTTTGCAGCTGCAACCTGGGAGCACGAAGAAGTTAAGTGACTTGCTCAGGGTCACACAGTTTGCAAGTGGGAGCTGTGGGATTCAAACCCAGGTCTCCAGATTTGCAGCTCAGAGCCTTAAACCACTGCGCAATACTGCCTCCATTTAACCACCACCATATTTAACTCCTCTGCCGCCATATTTAACTCCTCCCTGCAGTCGGGATGGGTACCTCATTACTAGATGATGGACCATATCGTGCCTATACACAAGGGTGGCTCGCAAGAGGAGCCAGGGAACTATAGGCCAGTTAGCTTGACATCGGTAGTGGGCAAAGTGATGGTGGTTATCTTGAAGGAGGGGCTGGAGGGGGTTCTGAAGGCATGGGGTCACCTAGATGAACACCAGCATGGCTTTGTTAGGGGCAGATCGTGTCAGATCAACCTGGTAGAGTTCTATGAAGCAGTGACCAGTGCACTGGATCAAGGTAGCCCAGGGTGTGGATGTCCTCTTTCTGGACTTCAGGTGGGCATTTGACTAGGGCTACTGGGGAAGCTGGAGGATGTGGGGGTGGGCGGTTAGATGGTTAGGTGTATAGAAAAATGGCTAGCGGGGCATGTGCAGAAGCTGAGGTAGTGGGGAGGTCTCATCCTCTAGGAGGGTTATTACTGGGGTCCCTCAGGGGTCGATACTGGGCCCACTCCTGTTTAACGTCTATATCTCAGACATCAGAAGCGGTATCAAGAGTGGGATGAGCCTCTTTGATGATGACTCGAAGTTGTGGGAGGTGGTGGAAGGGGGGGAGGAGGAGGGGAAGCTGGCTTTCCAGGAGGACCTAGAGGTTCTGGGGAGGTGGTTAATGTGGAAACTAAAGTTCAGTGCTGGGAAATGCAGGTTTCTACACCTGGGGACCAAAAATCGGGCTCCTGAATACACCCTGGGAGGCAGGCACTGCAGATTTCTGGGGGGGGGGGAAGGACTTCAGAGTGGTAGTGGATGTCAAAATGAATAACCCAGAGCAGTGTAGAAGGGCTGCAGCCCAAGCAAATCAAATGCTGGGGTGCATAGCCAGGGGGGATAACCTCAAGGAGCAGAGAGGTGCTTCTTCCACTATACAATTGCCTGGCTGAACCCCATCTTGAATACTGCGTACAGTTTTGGAGTCCCTACTTAAAGAGGGACATTGCTTTTCTGGAGAAGGTCCAGAGGAGGGTGACCAGGATGATACTGGGACTGGGGGAATGCCCTGTGAGGACAGGCTGGAGGAGCTCAACCTGTACTCACTAGAGGAGAGAAGGAACGGGGGGGATATGATAGAGGTTTTCAAATATCTCAAAGGAATAAACAGGGTAAGCCTTGAGGGGGTGCTTCAGCTGAGGGAGGTGGGGACCACCAGGGGTCACTCAATGAAGCTGGAAGGGTGGAGGCTGGGGGGTAACTTGGAGACAATACATCACTGAGAGGGTGGTGGAGCCCTGGAATTTGCTGTCTGGGGAGTTGGTGGCTGCTGCAACTGTGGAGGGGTTCAAGAAAGGCTGGGATAGATATAGGGGGAGGATGCATCCCAGAACCCTGCTGGGGGGTGGTGGTCCTTGTAAGGAGTGAGGAGGAGGGGTAAACAATGATGCCCTGGGAAGGCACTGATCATCGAGCAGACTTGATAGACCATAGGGCCTAATCTGCTGTCTTCTTAGTATATTAGTATGAACACTTATTGATTACCATCAGAGATAGCAACCATGCCAATCTTTTATAAGTTATGGCTGTCATCTACAAGAACTGTGCACATCCCTGGCAATGTAATAGTCTTGATGCATGCAGTGGTAAGAGCGCACATGAGGAGCCAGCCCAGTGGTGCTAAGGAATGATGGTCTGGAAACCACAACTCACGCAATGCCGGTGACACAGGTTGAGAAACGGACTCGGGAAGTCAGGGATCGGCAGGGGAGGGACGGGATTTAATGCCAGTAGGACTGATCTTGAGCATATAAAGGACTGCTCTCCCCTCCTGAGGTGGGCACTGGGGCTTGCATCTCTCACTAGTGGCCCCAGATAGAGATGGGGGACCCTGTATGAGCTCTGGTGATGTTAGGGGTGGCGCGATGGCAGACATCAGCACGTTGCTGCTTGCACATCATTACACGTCCATGTTTCAAGTGAGTAGGAAAGAAAACAATGGGGGACCAGACGAGAAGAAGGAGATCCCAGGGACCAATGCCCACATCACACTGCCACAACAACCATTCACCATATTTCCTGTCCCTCACCCCAGCCCCAGGACTATCCCTGTTATGTCATAAAAGCCGCCAAGTGTGATACGCAGGCCCTCCCCCAGGGGTTGATCCAGGGAGCTTCATGAGTCCGTGGGACTAGGGTGTGGACTGGTGGGAGGATGATTTCAGGCTGGGAGTACAGGTAGAGGTCTTGTGGGTACTCTGGAAAGATGCCCAGATCCTGTGGGGCAACAAACAGAGTAAAAAAAAAAATGAAACAGCGTGCACATGACTCCCTGATTGAAACAATTGTATTTGTGGCCAGGAACACAGCTTTATTTGGAAATCCATGCACATACTCCATGCCATGGCACGTGAACAGTGTAGCAGTGCAGATCCAGTACTTGACTGCAGAACACCACCATCAAACTACAAAGTGTACCGCACTTATTGGTACATTAGATCAAGTCATTAATACAGATCCCCATTATCTAAGGAACGTTCTCCACCAAAAAATTGGAGGCGGCAGAGATACATGTCATAGAGGAGTTGACATTACTGAGGAAATATACATTGCCAGGATGGGAGGGGAGAGCAAGAGAAGGTGTTCTGAACACCAAGACAAGGGTATGGTAAAGGTGTTTACATAAGGAAGGACAGCAATCACAAGTCAGGACAATGGTGATATGCTGTCCCCTCAGTGGCCACCACAACATAATGAGTTAGCTAATCCCACAACACCCCAGGAAAGTATGTAAGTCCTATATACCGCAGTTTGTGTGAGTGTCCCTATTGCAGTCACCCAAGATCTGTGCGCAATAAGCATTTCTGCACTTGGGAGTAGGAGTATAGCATGCCACATACATAGAATTGCACAGCTGTAGCCAGATCAAAACTATTTTTCTACACGTTCTGTAATAATACTGTTATGCTAATGTCTTGGTCATTTAACAAGCACATGCATATGGTCATCTCCATGCAAAACCACAGTCAGCCCTCTGCCGCATGGTTCCACACAGATACCTTCACAGCAAGAGTGACTACAGGTGCATTAACATGAGTATCCACCCTGAAAAGTACACGGTGGAGGAGATGACTAACCTGAGTACAGATCATCATTCAAATTACATAGTGCTAACCTCCAAATGTAACACCCTCAGTGTACCTGAATTCATGGTACAGAACAGTGAATACTGGAATGATACTAAAAATGTGTGCACCAACATACCTTGGTCATGGACACAGCAAACATGACTTAGTGTAGTACGACCCCATGACAATATTATTGTCTTTGTTATAATTTCGGGTCATACCACCTCTCTGGCCCCTGCAGTATGCTGTATTGGTACTCACCTATCATATATGTCCTTCTTGTTTCTATTTTAAGAGTAGCACGTTGTGCTGTTCCCCCATGTAAATATGGTTATCCGACCATGCACGGACAAAGTGGGGTCCATAGGCACCAAACTGCAACATTTCCTGAGGACACCAGTCCTGGACAGGTTGGACCATTAGTGATGCAGAGTGCAGGTATCCATTTCACAATATTGTCTGCATAACGTGCACCTGGACGTCACAAGTCATGCAGTATGATACATCACTCCACCACCTTCAACAATGGTTCATGCTTTCCACACCTCAGGCCTTTGAATAGGGTCAGTGAAGCGACAAGCCTACCCCCAAACTGACTGGAGAACACCAGCAGTAAGTAAAAAAAAAATGCTTACTCCACCCATCTGGCACAAGAAGACCCTTAGAACATTAAAGCACTGGTGCAGCTTGCATCCCAATCAGTACCATACCACTAGCACCGATTACATGTGCTGGCCTACCGTGACATGTAATCATGTGTGGAAACACTTTCCACCATTTACTGTAAAATACTATATTTTGACACCTAGCATGGGCATGGCCTCTCAGGAGGAGAGCAAAGAGTTGCACAAAATAAAGAACGTGGGAGTGGGACACATGGTGGTGCAGTGAGTGGTAAACTGGATGGATGGATTACATGACCGAGATGGTGGCATTACATTTCTTTCAGTCCATACAAGGAAAAGTAACTATGTGGGTACACCAGGATCATTGCAGGGTGTAATCATCTTTAACATGTTTATCAGTGACTGCACAGATGACTGGAAGGGATAATCTGCCTCTTCACTGATAACATACAGTTATGGTACAGGTTTCTACATGCTGGAGGGCATAGATTGAATGAGGAGAGATTGACAGAATCTGGTGAAGTAATCAAGGGAGTGAAAACCCATACTGAACATAAACAGATATCAAGTCATGCACGTGTGACATAGGAACCCAGGAATAACATATAATCATGGGTTGTGGAAACTAGGTATTGTTGAAAGTATGACAGGATACTCAAAGTTATTAGGTGTGATCGCCCCATGGTAAATAGATGGTGCAACAAGGGGGCAGATGAAGCACAACTGTTAACTTGATGCATATGCGATGGTTTTAACAGCACAAAAACAGAGAGGTCATAACAACATATACAGGATGTTACTAAGGCAACATCTTGACTACAGTGTCTGGTTCTGGAACCCTTCTCCATGTAAAGATCTGGACACACTGGAATAAGTTCAGAGGATGGATATGAAGAAGCAAGAAAGCCAGGCTTGAGGACTTCAATATGTACTCCTTGGGGGAGACGAGCAACGGGTACATGATTGAGACATATAACTACCTCACATTTCAAAAGAAGGTGCAGGAGAAGACTGCTTTTCATGGTGAAAGTGATTCATAGCACAAGGTGGAATGGCATCAAACTGGAGGTAAGAAGATTTTGAGAGAACAAGATGAAGTATTCCATCAGAGAAAGGGTGGTGAATAAAGGGAATGTTGTTACAGTAGAGGTGTTAGGAGATGACACAATTACATGATTTTGGAATACATGGGCTTGGCATTGGGCAAGCAGGGTACTTGAAGAGAGAGAGGACACACACATACAGATGCTGGAAATAGGTAATTATGGGTGCAAATTGGAACATTTGGTGGGCCATGGGCCCTTATCTGCTGTGGACATGTATGTATCTGTTATATCTGAACATATAACTTACTTACTGATTGGGGTGTCTTCCTGTGCACCATACTGCTGCCTAAATGCGAAATATGCAATCAGTAGTATCCATATATCCAGACATACAGTCTGGAAGCCTGGATGGACAGTTATACATGGGTACTCAGCTGACCGTTCCAGTACTTCAGATACTTCCCGGCAACACACACACTCCAAAGTAGTAGTCATTGGTTGACAGCAGGAACAGGAACACTTGTGGAGACAAAACAAAATTGAAACCGTTATGAGAATATAAACATTGTGAGTGAGGCATAATAAATACAACATTCATAAAAATATATATATATTTTTTTTTGTGTGGTCAGTGTGACTTACACACACCTTGCTGAGTGATGTGGAAGCAGAGAGCTAGTCTGCCAGCAGTGGCATCCAAATATATGGGTCCTTGATCACACACACTAGAGTGGGTTATGTATTGTAGAAAAGGGCAGAATTATTTCTGCAGTGGATGATACTGCTGACATGCAGTCCTGCTCTGATAGATGTACGTTCATGATGTGATCTGCTTTTGACAACCAGCAGACAGTGACTTCAGTAAGCATATTTATATCGAGCAGACTGTGTGGCCTAGTGGGTAAAGCATTGCCTTGCGACAAAAATTACCGTGTAGTCGTGGGTTTGAATCCTGTCTCTACCATGTTACATTTTCTTGGGGTTGTCATCTCTGATGACCTCAAGGTAGGGAAACAGTGTGACAAGGCAGCAGGTAAAGCAAATAGGATGCTGGGATGTATAGGCAGGGGCATCACCAGCAGGAAAAGGGAAGTCATAATTCCGCTATACAAGACACTAGTGAGGCCCCACCTGGAGTACAGTGTACAGTTCTGGAGACCATACCTACGTAAGGACATAGACAGGGTAGAGAAGGTTCAGAGGAGGGCAACAAAGATGGTGCATGGGTTGCATCACAAGTCCTATGAAGACAGGTTGAAGGAACTGAACATGTACTCCCTGGAGGAGAGGAGGGAGAGAGGGGATATGATAGAGACATACAAGTATCTTACAGGGAGGAACAGGGTGCAGGAAAACACTATTTTTAAGCGAAAAAGATGCTTCAGGACTAGAGGGCATGGGATGAAGTTGGAGGAGGGCGATTCAGAGAAACATGAGAAAGAATTTCTTCACAGAGCGGTGGTGGACAAGTGGAACACCCTGCCAGAGGAAGTGGTGGGGGTTGAAACAATCACGGGATTTAAGAATGCATGGGATAGACATAAAGGAATTCTAGAGGTCAGGGGTAAGGAGAAATAGACTTCTAGGAAAACAAACTGAACTTACAAGCTCAAATGGGCAGACTAGGTGGGCCATAGGCCCTTATCTGCCGACACTGTCTATGTATCTATGTATCTATAACTCAGTTTAATGCATCAGTTAGGGTTATTCCTCAGCGACAAAAGTGAGGAAATTCGATGTTAGGGTTAAAACCGTAACTCCGCGTTCCCCCCCAGCACCACACACACACGTACACATATGGACATGCACATGCAAGTAGTGGGGGAGGACCAAGGCAACACAACCAATCACAGACAACCAGACGCAGGTAACAGAAATAACATACATCTGTCTAAACGTACTACAAGACACATCCATCTTCATGGTCCACCAACTGTAGGACATCTGCTGCCATCCAAGTGACTTGGGGTATACAGGCATACTGGCCATGAGTTGTTGGTGGACCACATTAAACAGTTTTGTATTACCAATACATTTTGTATCTCTTCTGAATGAGAGTGCATTGTTAATGCGTCAGTCTAACACATGAAATGTCAGGCAATGGTTTTGGAGACCTTTGTTCACAGTTAATCTCTTCTGATGTTACCCCGTTATAAGCCAATGATGTATCAGTACACTATTACCTGCTTAGTCCTACTGCACCATTATCTTACATTGTACAGGTGCAGATCTCTGCAGGGTTCTCAGACACAAAAAGTCACATGGTCACACTACACTATATCGGAATTGTAGACAGTTTCACATTTGAAACAGGTAAGTGTTTTCTCTACTAATTAATATGTTGCTGACAGTAAGCAGGGTAAAGTGCCTCATGCTCACACATTTCTGTTTCTGATCTTGTAGTATCACAGAGGATTTTCAACACCCTTTCATGTGTGTAAATACCTCCTGATCTTAGCCTGGCATAAGGAAATAATGGATCAGTACAGTATTCTGTGAAGAGATCTTCTGCACTGTTCTCTGAACTTGTACAGCAGCACAGCTGTATGAGACTGTGTGACCCAAAGTGTTCCATGGTACCATTTCACTCTCTTTGCTTTGGTAACAGTTCCTCAGTTCAAACACGTTTCTGTTTCTATACAAATTCCTACATTGGTGGTATCAGTGGGGTGGAAAAGAGCCCATGCTACAACATTTGTAGCTATGAATGCATAATATGAGACTACATTTTCACTGGTCTTTCATGTGTGTTAATGGTTGCTCATTCTATAGTGACCTTAGTAAATTATATATCGGAACACAATTATAAACAGAGTGCTGCTGCACTCTGATCTTATTCTGTACGCTTGGGCAGCTACATGGTACTATATGACACTAAGTGTTTAATATCATCATGGCCCATGATCGACATTATTATAGAGATGGTTTGAGATATTGAAAACAACAATATCTTAGGTATTGTGTGGAAAGTATTCCTGTTCCGGTATCTTATCTGTGCAAATCGCCAGCATGGGTGTGTACCCACATGCCAGCAGAAGTCCTACAGTTGGTGGACCATGATGATGGATGAGTCTTGTAGTACATTTAGACAGTTGTATGTTATTTCAGTTACCTGCTGCTGGTTGTCTGTGATTGGTTGTATTGCCTTGGTCCTCCCCCACTACTTGCATATGTGTGTGTGTATGGTGTGTGTGTGTGTGTGTGTGTGTGTGTGTGTGTGGTGCTGGGGGGGATGCAGAGTTAGGGTTTTAACCCTAACATCGAATTTCCTTGCTTTTGTCACTGTGGAACCTCTAACTGATGCATTAAATGGGTTTTTGCAATGAATTTCCCTTCTTTTTGAAAATGTGCACTATAAATAGTGAATGGAATGTGGTGGTGGGAGCGCGGGGCCCAAATGTTAATTTTTGTCACTTTGCTGCGCTAAAACTGCATGACCGACTGAAATGAAAATTGGCAAATGAAGACATGTACCATACCACAACATGTATAACAAATGTTAGCTGAATCTGTTCAACAGTTGAGCAGTGTCACGCCGTGATAACTGTGCAGGAGTGCCAAAAATAAAATTTTTGCCACTTCACTACTCAAGAACCATATTCAGACAGAACCAAAATCTAACCAAAAAGAACTAAAATGAAGACATGTACCATAGCACACCATGTGTCCATAATTGTGTGTACGTCCATTCAACAGTCACACAACGCCGTGAGCAAACAACGTAACATGCACAATTCAACAACTGTAAGTGCCAGCAACCCAAATCTTGGCACAGTGAAAGATGAATTATAAATCTTTGTACATTCTGAATGCCAGACAAATTGGACACATGGTTCAGAAGTTATTGAAACATAATGAACCAAAGTTTTCATTCATTGGAGTGGCATAATTCTGCACCTGTTAATGTTTTACACACCGAACCACTGCAAGGCACCTCCATACCACTAGGGCTACCTACGCTATAAATTTCAAGCCAGTAGCACCATGCAGAATGCTATGCACAAAATGTTAACTGTGTCATGCAGTATCTCCACAGCAAATTATTTTTTCAACATGTAAACAGCATTATTCACATCCCCAGGACAGCCACTCACCACCCTCCAAATTTTATGCGAAAAGACCAAACCATTCCAGAGATATTCTATTTTTACATTTCTGCACCTTTAAGAAGTCTTCCCCCAGAAAATGGTGGAAATCGTGGCCAAAAAAGCACTAAAATGGTAGACCTGGCACTGAAAAATCAATAACTGCAAAGTGGGGCAACTTCAAATGGCAATAACTGTGGAACGGAACAACATTTTTCACCAAACAAAACCTGGCATGTTCCATCAACAAAGGTGTTTCTTCGAGCCACGTTTCAGACCAATCAACCACACACTGGCTGTGCTATGTGCAGCAGAACACAGTGCATAAAAATAGCTAAAATATGTTTTGCACTGCACTATGCAAATGCAAAAATACAAACGGTAATGTTAACGCAAATGGTGATGGAAACAGCAAGTTAAAAGAAAATAGTAATGCTAAAAGTAGTGCAAATGCAAGCACAAACAACAATGCACACAGTGATGGAAATGGAAACAATAACACAAACAGTAAGAAAAACACAAGTGCAAATGTAAATGAAAACAGAAATGGCAATGCAAACAGTAACACAAACGTTAAAGGCAACAGAAACGCAAACTGTTACTAAAACAGTAACGAAAATGCAAACAGCATTGGAAACACAAACTCAAACAGTTACAAAAACAGTAACAAAAATGCAAACGCTAACACAAATGCAAACAGAAATGCTAACAGTAATGGCGGTGCAGAAGGAAACAGTAATGCACTTGACAACGGAAATGTTACCAAAAATGCAAACACTAAGGCCAACAGAAACACACAACAGTAACGAACACGCAAACGGTAACAGTAACGCAATTGGAAACGCAAATGGTTGTGGTAGCACCTACTGAAAATGCTAAGGCCAACAGAAACATAAACAGTAACGAACATGCAAACAGTAATGGTAACGCAATTGGAAAAGCAAACGGTTACAGTAACACCAACAATGATGCCAAAGGAAACACTAACACAAATGGAAATGCAAACGCAAGCAGGTACGCAAAAGCAAATGTAATGCACATGGTCATGGTAATGCAATTGGAAATGTAATTGCTTACGGTAACACTAACGATGATGCCAAAGGAAACACAAATGCAAATGCAAACGCATACACAAACACAAATTGTAACGCACACGGTGATGCAAAAGTAAACGCAAACAAAAACAGTAATGGAAACGCAAAGGGTAACAGTAATGCAAACACAAGCGCAAATGCAAATGCAAAGGGTAACGCACATGATGATGCAAAAGTAAATGCAAACAAAAATGGTAATGGAAACGCAAATGGTAACAGTAACACAAACACAAGCGCAAACACAAATGCAAAGGGTAACGGAAACAGTGGCGTAAATGGAAATGCTAATGCAAACTGTAGTGGAAATGCAAGCAGAAACGTTAACGATAACAGTAATGCAAATGCACACCCTTTTTTCCCCAAAAAGGGGCATGCAGAAGCACAGTGAATACAAATAATGTATGCATAACAATGGCCCTCAGAGCAGAAAATAAGCACTTGGAATACTAAATTCCTTATATCTCAGGAACCATACGACGTAGACCCCAGAGCAGTGGCTGGCAGTTGAAATAGTCAGTTGCAATTCAATGCAGTTGCAATCAGTTGCAATTGCATTGGATTGCAGTCATAAAATAATGGAGCTGAAATCCACTGCAGTTGACAATTCCCTGACCCATCCAGGTTTGTTTTTGTGGTGCACTGCAGTCTGTGTTCTCTTTTTTTCTTTCCTGGGGGGAGGGAGAAGGGGGGCCGTGAATATCTAATGGTTCCCAACTGCCAGCACTGAGCCTTAGAGCCAATAAAATGCACCGCTGGCTCCTGAACATGAAGCATCCACCAATTGTGGAGCTAGGAGGAGGAGCCAGGAGCTTGAGAGTGTCAGTGACTGGCTGCACGAGATGGCGGGGAGAGCGTGCCTATGTAGGAGAGGAGACTGTCAGAAGAGGAGGAATCTATGTTGCTGTCTGGGCAACAGAGTGAGCAGTGTTTGTCTGCAAGGATGAAGCTTGGTGGTTCGGCCTTTAATTTAAAAATAAGTTAACTGTGTCCATTGTCCTGGCGTGTCTGGTGCCCAGAGACAGAGAGACTAGTGTGTGGTTGTACAGGTCTCAGTCAGTCCTCCAGCAAAGCCAGGCAGCAATCATGTGAAGGCAGCAAGTCAGTGGTCTGGTTGTGGACAGAATCAGCCCATGACCCTGTCGGCAGGGCCCATCAGGTGATTCTCATTCAGTCTTGGTCAGGTCTTCAGAGTTGGCAAGGAGGAGGAGTGGTAGGTGCACTAGTTCCAATGTGTGGCGTACCAGAGTGGGGACGTGGGTCTGAATTGGGGACCAACTGTGTGGGTTGGGAGGAGGAGGCACACAGCTCCAAAAAATACTTGCACCACCACCGAGTAGAGCAGCAGTGGCAGCCTGAACCATGGAGCCACCTGACCGAACTGGCAACAGGCTACTACAGTGAGCAAGGCACTGTATGGGATGTGTACGCAATGCCAGCCAGGGCTGGGCAGTGGGCAGTAGTGGCTGGGCTCTCTATTTGACTGTGGTGGCATTGTGAGTAAGTCAGACTCCCAACAAGGTCATGGAGCAGGCCAAGTGAAGGTGGTTGGTTGGTGATTTCCCAGACCCATAGGAGGTCAGAGCGAGGAACATGGTTGGTCGGATCCAATGGACAAAATGTTTGTTGCTTGCCACTGTAGGAATTGGATAGACTAAATATTAAAGACGTCACGGCAAGATAAATAAAATTTTAAAAAACACATTAGTGTACATGCTGAAAGCCAAAAGAAGTTCAGAAACTGTGTCAAAAAATATATTTTTTTTAATATGTATGAGTTTCTTTTAGCTTTGAATTTAAACTATGGATACATCTCAGTTCTGGTATACCATACAGTAGGTATTTCTGGGGGTCCTCCCTTAAATTGTTTTTAGTCTCACAAATTCTACAACTACTAGTAAACTAACATATTGATGCAAAAGGGTACCTTCTAGCTTCTGTGGGAGGTTTAAGAGGCCCTACCTACACTGTATTTTAGACTCACAGTTCTTTTTCTAAGTAACTAGTATTACTGATGCTTATTTTTCTATACTGTATACTGTTTTACTGCCCTGCTTCAACTTGTTACTTTCAGGGACTTGGTATATTTTGTTGTTGCTTTGACTGGTTATTGTGCTTTAGTGGGTCCCTACTGTGTGTAGATTTGTTTCACTGCACTTTGTATTTACATTTTAAGGAACAGCCAGCTTCTTAGCTGCTGCTGACTTGTTGCTGCTCCTCCAACATATACAATACCTCACCTACCCCAGAGTTGAGGGGCATAAAGAATTCCTTTTGTTTCTGCCCCATTTATGGAGTTATAATGTGCTAAATTCCAAATGCTAAAAACAGAGCTGCTTCCTGACCTTAACCCACCAATACGCACCCACATAGGCAAATGCAGCCTGTTTTATTATGTCAGAAGGTGAAGGCTGTGTGTGCATGCACCCCATTGATTTCAAGGGGGGGACTTTTCCATACATTTTATTAACTTTTATAGTCGAAATTTTAATTAAAAAAAGGTACAAAGTTAAAAAAGTATGATAAACTACTACATAATAAAATTCAACATTGGTGAAAGTTGAAAAAAATTGGTTGGATTTTCTTCTGTCAGTTGAAGTCAGAAATTTCAAACTAGTTGAACAAATCAGTCATAATGTGTGGTAAGTCAGTCATAACTGGTTTTTCAACTGACTCCGGGGTCTAATACGACGTAGGAAAAAATTTAAAATCTCATATCATTTGTGACTTTCCAAGCTAGTTTTGCACTTAGCTCCCTAGTGGGGGACTAAGCATTCTTCCTACGAAAGTCTGTATCTCGAACTGTTTTCGAGATCACGGGCCCCAGTACGTGCGGCAGACACCATAATGTTATCCTATGGGAAACATCATCAACTTCGGAGTGTCATAGCTTTGCAGCCCTATTATATTTCGGCACCAAACTACCAAAAGGCACATCTGTGGGATCTTGGCTTTCTTCCCTCCAAATTTCAGCCCAAAAGATTAAACCATTCTTTTGCAGCAGGGTGCCAAAGATTCCCTATTGTTTTGGCCATAGTGTTGCAAAGTACTTTTGCAAATCCCGACATTTTCACAAATAAAATCATGAAAGTGTCACATATGCAAAAGTACTTTGCTACACTACGTTTTGCAAAAATTTAAAAAGCATATTTCTGGAGTATTTTACCTCCCCCCAAAAAAAAAGACATGGCTAGCATCCTCAGGGCTCGACTAGGTGAACACAACAAGAATTGTGTCCCTAGAGGGCCCCAAATTTAAATGCCAAGCATTTCTGTGACCACCAGCTGAAAAGAAGAAGACTCATTTGTGACACTACAAGGGTCATTTGTGACAGTAAAAAGAGCATTTGTGACACTTTTGCATATTTTATTAACTTTTCCTATTGACTATAATGGGAAACTTGTTTTTTGAATAACTTTTGAATCGTTTAACATTTTTTCACGAAATCTTCAAAAGGCACACTGGAGTCCCCGGCTGCATGTTCCCTTAAGTTGTTGGACCAATCATGCAAAACGTGCGGGCTGTAGGCACGAGCAAAGAAACGTGCAAACAAACTTAATTCTATATGTTTTAGTGCTCTGTAGCTCTGCAACCATACATCCGATCGAAAAGCAACTTGGCAGGTCCACAGATCTATGGTACCAGACTGGGCATTTGAAAAAGAAGGGATTCCAGGTTGTCATTATTAAAAGATCATTATAATTGGGTTATCCATTAGCACCAATGAGTGCAGTGTTTTTTCATAAAAAATTGTGAGATCTGCAATAGATTTTTACCAATGTGTTTGGTTGTTATATTTAATACAGTCATAATTTGAGTATAACATTAGGTACAATGATTATATACCCATTATCACACTAAGTGATGGGTTTGATTAAAAGCATCTCCTAAAATAAACTAAGTGCAATGATAATTGTCTTTGAGCTTGTTATTGCCTTAACGGTACACTAACGAGTCCGATACATAAGTAAACAAACAAATTATTATTTCTAAAAAAATTTTAGTTAAAAGACAATAGCTAAACTAATATATCCTTGTGATGGGGGGAGAACCCCTGACTTACAGAAACAGCATGAGCATGTATGTGATAGGTAATGTCGCTCTCCACTGCTCTATCCAGCTGCACTCTCAAACTATCATTCTATTGATCAGAGGCTACCTGAAAACCTGATTCCAGGTAGTTTACATAATTTCTGATGTATGTTTCTCCCCCCACCAGCCACGAGATTTAAATGAGGAAAGAATAGTTCATTAATCATAATGGAAGTGAGTGAGATAAACACAGCATGCCAGTAAACTATTGGGAGTAAGTATTTATAACCATATCATATTAGTAGCATGATATTTTGAAACATGCACAAGAATTAATGACATTCGTACTTTCTTGTAAGAGCGCTGAGATGCTAAGATTGGAAAACTTACTACTCGAAAGAGAATGAACAACACTTGAGTCACAATAATGCTAGTAAGCTTCTCTTTTCTAAATAAGTACCTTTTTCATACATTAAGGTTCTCAATCAGTAACTATTTAGCAAATCTATAGCAATTAAAATAAAAAACCTTTTCTGAAAACTTGCTTTTCTAATTTAATTTTTAGTACTGAGACGAGCTTTTATACTTGGAAGACTAGTGTGGATATAAAAGCTTGTATAAAGCAGACAACTCAAGAGAGACTGAAAATATAAAACCATTTTGAGTTTACAAGGACACCAGTAAGGTTTTGATATGCGCTACAGTGCTTATTCAGCTAAATACGAGAACAATGTTTGGAATTGATTTAGCAGTATCTAGCATTAAAAGAAGGCTCCTTTTTAGGAAACCTGACTTTTTTAATTTTTTTTCTAGAGCTGAAACGAGCATTTAACATTTAGAATAATAGATAATTGATGTCACTACATTTTATAGCGGTAAGCATATTAAGGTATATTTAAATATAGTAAATCAATTATCTGTCTCCATAGTTAATTTAAAAGTTTTTTCCTTTTGCAGTCAATTTGAATGAGTTCAGAAGAACCTTGTGGGATATAATAATACTGACCCATTGAAATTAGAAGTAAGCAAGGCATATTCACTTTATAAGTGATAATAAAAGCACATGATAGTATATTAAACATAATTTTTGTTTTTTAGTGTGGATTATTAACCCTCATCGATTAATTTAGGACTTGAGGCTTTAATTGAAAATTAAGTAATACTCATTTAAGGTAAAAACCTTCATTTTTAAAGGAAAGGACTTGTTGTGGCCATTATGCAATAATTGGCATGAAGTTGTTAGGTTTGTTTTAGAATGAAATAATTATCATTTATTTGAAATGTATAGTTTAAGTATTAGTATTTATTGAATGAAGATAGAATAATTGTCTGAGATGATAGGAGCTAATATAGCATCACACAACATCTATCATGTGGGCCACGGACCTCCTGGCCCAAATAAGACCTACTGGGTAAAAGGCCACTGCTATAAGTGGATTACCCCCAAAGGCCCTGATGACTAGCCATGACAAAGCCTAGAAAAAGTTCAAGGGCACGTCACTCCCCACAGACTGGGTAATTTACAGAGCCCTCCAAAACCAATGTAAACAGGCCATCAAGCTAGCGAAAAAGGAGTACCTCAACCACCTCCAGAAAGCAAACCTCGGCAACCCTAGGACTTTCTGGTCCCACATCAATTAACTGATTAAGGGAAATAAAAAGACAGCCACTGGCCCTATCACAGCTAACAGGCAAGTACTGCATGATGAGGAACTAATTGCTGAAACCCTCAATGCATTCTTCACAAACCCTGATAAACATCAGGCAGGGTCATCGGTGACCAACAACCAGTCCGCTCCACAGGATCCCCCAATTCTTGACCACCTACTCTTTCACATGAGGTTGGCAAAGGTAAAAGAGGTCCTGGCCATCCTAAAACCCTGAAAACTAGAGGTTCAGGAGGCCTGGATGGAATCAAAGCTAGATTGCTGAAAGACGGTGCCTCAGCACTCGCACGGCCACTCACCTGGCTGATCGACAGGTCCTTACTAGAAGGATCTGTCCTGGAGCTGTGGAAGCAGGCACATGTGGTCCCAATTCACAAGGGCTGGCCTGTGGAACCAATTGAGAACTATAGGCCTATATCCCTGCTGTGTACCCTGGCAAAAATACAGGAGAAACTCGTCTATGCCCAACTTAGGGAATACCTGGAGACACACATGCTGTTGTCCCCATCACAACATGGCTTTAGAGCCAAACATGGGACTGACACTGCCTTAACTAAATTCTCTACTGATGTACTCAGAGAACTAGACTCTGGATCCAACACAGGTGCGGTTTTCATAGACCTTTCCAAGGCCAGCGACCTGGTGGATCACAGACTACTACTCCAAAACTCCTCCACATAGGCCTCGACACCCACGCCCTCAAATGGGTGGAAAGCTACCTCTCTGGTCGCACACAGAGGGTTAGGTGGCAGGATAAACACTCCAAACCTCAGTCCCTAAAGGAGGGAGTACCCCAAGGGTCGATACTTGGGCCCCTATTGTTCTCACTGTTTGTAAATGAACTGCACAACCACTGTGGGAGCAGCAATGCAATCCAATATGCAGATGACGCTGTTATTTACAAAACCTCGGACAACTTGGATGATCTAGGCACATCCCTCCAAAAGGATATCCGCATCATGGAGAAATGGCTCATCAAGAACAAAATGGTCCTTAATACCAATAAAACCAAAGCCATGCTGTTCGGACCTAGAGCCCTTGGACAAGATAGATCACAACTACTCCAACTTACGTCCCTGGAGGGCAACAAACTGAAATTAGTCTCCTCAACAAAGTACCTTGGCCTTACCCTCGACCAAGGTCTCATGTTCAAACAACATGTAGACCAAGTCACAAGAGTAATCCATACAAAACTCGGATTACTGTATTGGCTCAAGGAACAGCTGACCCCCGAAGCTAGGACTTCAATTGCATCTAGTGTCCTACTCCCAACACTGATGTATGCTGCCCCAGTCCTTCAGGGTACCGCAGAGCTGGAGTACGGTAAATTACAGACTTTATACAACAAGGTGGTTCACTTTGCCTCCTTATCCCACTCTAGGAGCCACCACTGTGAGGCATTAGTGAAGCTTAACTGGCCATCCTTTGAAGCTCGCCTCAGGTACCCTGTACTCTGCCTGGCGAAAAAGCTAATTAGACCCATGCCTCTCCTGAGTCTCGGTGGACTCCTAACAGTAAAAAGAAACCTGCGCAGCCTTAGGTCCTCGGGCCTAACGCTACTAGAAGTCCCTAAAGTTAGGACTAAGGCAGGCTACAAATCCTTCTCACATGCTGCTCCTTCCTTGTGGAACAACCTCCCTTTGGAGGTACGAGAAACCCCATCAGTACTGTGCTTCCGCACAAGACTCAAGACCCATCTGCTGTCAATGAGCAAATGCCAATGCCACTGTACCTGACACTACAACAATGACCCTGATAGCTCACTTACCAAACTAAAATCTCCAACCCCTGAACAGTGTAGCACTAACTTTTCATCCCCCTCTCAGAACCATCCTAAGGCTCTTAGAACTATGTTACCTAAAGAATCCACAGTACTGTCTCTCTCTCCTGTGTATGACTGACATAGGACTAAATGAACAACAACTTACTAATTTGATATACGAAACCCATAGAAAATACTGCTAAGTGTAAACAGCCGAACACTGTGTACCCATGACCTGTATATGTATCACTGTCTATAATTTCATGTACTGTTATTCCCAGGTCGCCCCTGAAAAAGGGACCTTCGGGGCCCAGTGGGCCTACCCGGTCATCAAAATTCAATAAATAAATAAATATTGTAGTCCATTGTAAGCACAAATAGCCTTGTTTCATCTGGTAACTAATACCATTATACTCTAATAAAAATGTTTTTTATGCTTTTACTGTAGCAACACAGTGGCCTGATGAAGTGGTTTTACCACAAAACTGTTGCCTTTTGTTTGTGTGAAGAAATCTAAATAAAATTTAAAAAAATTTGATATTAAAAGTGGAGATCATCCATTTATTTTTCATTTTCCCCAGACTGGGCATTCCAAATTTCAGCCAAATCTGTAATATGGGGGCAAAGTTATTAAGCTGCCAAATTTCAGATTTAACCATAAATGGGATACCTAACCTTAACTATAGTGGCACTACTGTGCCATTATAATGTGTATTATATATCTATTATCTCCTGATATCAGGGGAAATGCCACATGACCATGCGTATATCTGAAGTTAGTGCTCCCCCCAACAAGAATCATGTACAGGGCATGTGGCAAAGGCAAAAGGGCAGCCATAAAAAAAAATGACATTTGATGTTATTGTGTATCGTACAGTCAGGATTATAAAGAGACGAGAAAGGGATGAGGTAAGACAACTGTGCAGGGCAGTGATGGCACACCACACCACAACCAGCACCAAGGACAGTGGTGATCCAACCATACCCATTTTGCCATTGATATGGTGCTGGGACTGGTTACTATAGCCAACATCATACTATCCAGACCTTCAATAATGTGCCCTAAAACAAGCAAATCCCACATTTGCTCATAAGACACATGTAAAGTAATGCAGAGAACAGCGGAATGTAAGACATTCAAACAGGTGTATACCCCCCCACACATACACACACACACACGCGCCTCAGAAAAAGGAAGATTAGGCCAAGTATATCACCAAGGATGCATTATGTTAAAGGATGACAACATGAAAGTACCTTTGGGGGGACATGAAAATGGACTTCTTCTCAGGAAGAATGGTACACACTTTGAACAAAGTCACAGCCAAAGTGTTGTCTGCTAATAGGGTCAAAGTATGTTGATGCATGATCTGCACACACAGGATTATCCTGTAAGGTAAAGGGGGTTGTCAGAGACACTGTATGTATGGTGTCACCTTCCAATATCATTGCAGTTTCTTATGCACAGTGACATAGTCCAGGTGGTGTTGGGGTGTTGTGGGGCTCCTCTGACAACAGATGAGACTTTATGTACTATTATGTGCCACCAGCAGAGATGCATAGTCCATAGCACAGCCCTACAATAGCACAACAAACATAGAAGCACTGCATGGCACACTGGCATGAGTATCAGAGGACAACAATGGCAGTACTTAAACAGCAAGGATGTCAATAATGACTATAAGGCACAACAGAAAACATTATTTCACCATTGGCCCAATGTTGGAGGGGGTGTGGGGGTGGAGAGCAAGCAACACAGCAGAATCACTCACTTGGAAACTTTATGCTTTGGGTACACAACTTACCACACTGATTGGACAGCAAACAGCATGATTAGATGGGGGACATAGGGACAGCTGCACAAACAGGATGGGGTATAGGGATTCAGTCATGCCAACATCTGCTTGCACATCTTACTATCAGGCTGCAACACATAAACAATGTACGTAGCAGTCAATGTTGCCAATGGATGCAGTGCCATCTTCCTCTTCAGGTGCATCAGAAGCTTCTTCCTGTGTGGCCCCATATTCAGCCTGGACTTCAGGTTCATACATGTATGGCTGTACATGCTGCAAATTGGGCCATGTGTCCCCACTACGAGAGTCACCCGGGGTATTCTCCTCAAACTCTTACTCACACTTAGATTCAGACAGTGCACTACTGTTTGATACATAAACATCACCCAGGTCTGGGTTTACAGCTGAGGACATGCTCCTTTGCCGCTTCTGTTATGGCAAACAGTGTGGAGATGTAAAGAAATTCTGCCCTGTCTCCAACAAATTCATGCTTCTACCTCCAGCAGAGCAGCTCCACTCACCACATGACGTTACGCTGCACAACATAGGGAGCGTGCGCCTGCCTCAGAACCCGGCCAGGCAGAAGAAAAAGCAACACATAAATTACTGTACAAAAAAAACAGACACTCATAAAAAAACATGGTTTTCAGCAAAAATGTGCAGTCGGGGGCTGACAAGTTCACAGGAAGGATGACAAGTTCAACAATGGTACCTGATAGCAGCTCTTTAACCAACTGAGCTATAAGAGTTCAGCCAATTAAGGCCCCTGAGATTTCCCATGTGAATCACACACATACATTCCTTCTGGTGTTGCAATGAGCAACAGGATGCCTTTTTACAGACTCAAATAACTCCTCAATCTCTCCCAAGTGCAGTATATGCCACTGCAAGGAAAATTTAGAAATCCAATTGTAGAAATGAAAGGAAAGGTAAGACTCTCACTGGGATTTGAAGCCAGGACCTCAGCAATCCATGCTTTAGCTCTTAACCAACTGAGCTATGAGAGAAAATTCTGTGAAATTTCATTCTGCCAGAACATAAAAGTTCTGCAGAGCAACACTGAGGTCTCATTTGCCCATCTATGGTTGCTGCTCAGGCAAGAGTTAAAAATCCCATGGCATTTACAGGAGGGTAGATAATTTTCCCATGCATTCTAGCCAACATGCTCTCTATCATTGAAACATGTCCATGCAACCCAATGCCCCCCTTCCTCAAAACAAAACTAACAAGCATTTGTCAATGCCGAATGTTTGCTTGCTGGAATTAGCAGTGGAAGTGTAGGAGATAGACAAATGCAGTATAGGAATGGCAGTTATGTATTGAACTGACGGCAACTCCACCCCCACCCTGCAGAGATGGACAGGCATTGGGGGATGCCTTTGGGTCGTCACCCATAATGGTCACGACATTTCACCTCACCCTACCCTGCAGACACTGACAAGTGTCGAGGTGTGTATTGGAGTGTTCGGACTTTACACTCACCTTATTCCATAAAGAAATATGCAGAATCGGGTGCAGTATAGGAGAATGGTGTGAACTCTGGGGCCAAAGAGTCTAAGGTGCACCTCGATGCCTATTACTGGCTACAGGGTGATGGTGGGGATGGAATAGCATTAGCATTACTGTTAACAATCCCAAGTCACACCCCTGACGCCTGTCAGTTTCTACAGGGCAGGATGGATGCCTGTCAGACCCTATAGGGTAGGGCATTATGGTCTGAAACCCTAAGGCCCTAGGTATGTCTTGGTATTTTTACTCTAAGTTTTCAACATGAGCTTTTTGTCACCCCACCGCATGAACAGTGACACTATCAGTTTGTTAGCCGGAAGGTGATTATGCACAGTGACTGCACCATTTAGCGCCACATGTGTGAAAACACATTTCCAACATGATGTGAAAAATGACAGCTGTACTGTTCATGAGGAGGTGTAAAATAATGGTAATGTTGGAAATCTGGAGCGGAAATATCAAAAAAACTGGTGAAGTCATGAGCGTGCATAGAAACTGTGCAACGCACACCCGTAATGCAATTCTTTGGGGGAATTTTTTGCACCAGATTTTCAATATAGGCATTTTGGGACCTCCGCTCATGAACAGTGTTACTGTGACTTTCTTAATCTGTCCCGAACACTGATTTCCCACAGCGACTGTGCAATCCTGCGCTGGAAGTGCAAAAACACATTTCAGCCAGGATGTGAAAAATGACAGCTGTACTGTTCATAAGGATGTGTGGAAAAATGCCAATGTTGAAAATCTGGAGTGAAAAATATTACAAATCTGTGAAGATACGAGGGTGCATAAAAACTGCACAATGCACGCTCATAACACAGTCATTTTATGGACATTTGTGACTAAATTTTCAGCATAGGCATTTTAGGACCTCTGCTCATGAACAGTGTCACTGTGATTTTCTTAATCTGTCCTGAACACTGATTTCCCACAGTGACCACGTTATTATGCGTCGGAAGTGCGAAAACACATTTAGGCCAGAATGTGAAAAATGACAGCTGAACTGCTCATAAGGAGGTGTGAAAAAATGCCAATGTTGAAAATCTGGAGTCAAAATATTACAAATTCATGAATTTGCAAGTGTGCATGGATACTGAGCAACACATACTCGTAACATAGTCATTTTTGGGAACTTTTTCACCAAATTTGCAACATAGGCTTTTTGAGAGCCCACTTCATGAACAGTGACACTGTCATTTCGTTAATCAGTCACAAAAGGTGATTCCGCGCAGTGACTGCAAAATCACCTTTCGGGACCGAATAACAAAATGACAGTCACTGAATTCATGAGGTGGAGTCCCAAGAACCCCATGTTGAAAATTTGGTACAAAAATTCAAAAAAATGACTGAAATATGCACCCAAGTTGAAAAAACCCTATTTATGCCATTATACAGCTTACCGGCATTTCTTCAGTTCGCAGTCAGCTTTGAAGAGTGCAGACGTGTTCCCGGTATACCGAAGATTGTTGTGCTGGCCTCCAGAGGTAAGTTAGGGGCAAGGAGAGGTGTGGGGAGGTGGGGTACACAGAGGGTGGGCACTGGTTGGGGGGCAAGAGAGTCAACAAGGGACCGTTGTCTTTTGTTACAGGATTTTAATTTTACAGACAACTTGGGACTTTTGCCATGTTGGGGTGGGCTCCCAGCATGGCACCTGGAAGTTTTGGGGGGACAGTGGAGCCAATGGGGGATTGGGCACCCCTGTTGGCCATACAGTGTTGGGGGAGACCATGAGGACGATGGACTTATGTCACGCTGGGGTGGGCTTCCAGTGTGGCACCTGGAAGTTTGCGTTCTATGGAGGGGAGGCCACTGGAGCTGACCGGGATTGGGCACCCCCATCGGAGATACAGTGTGCTTGGGGAGGTAGTGTGCACAAGTTGAGGGGGACTGGGCACCTCCTCGGTACACAACAAATGGGGGCAGGGCATGCATACAACCACCGCTACAATCAATGGTGGTGATGTGTGGATCAATTTGAATACTGCTGACAGCAAAGCAGTATGCTAAATGCCTACACATTACCACCAGTGATTGTAGTGGTTGTTTGCTTTCAACTGTACGCCACTGCATTTGAAATGCTGTCATAGACAGCTGGGACATTCATTGGTGCAGTGAGGCCGTGCCTGCAAAATCCCTCAAGGCATTGGAAGCGAGGGTGCCACACCTACGAAAACTCGTATGGTGGCACTTTGTTTCTTGCACATGTGTGCAAGCAAACATAAAAATGAGCAGTCAAAGCTCAATGTGCATTTAACTGGTTAAAAATTACAAATACACAATAATTAAAAAAATACTAATCAGAATTTCTCCATCCCACATGGAAAAGTCATGCCTCACAAAGAGAATGTGCAGTAGTCTAGTTCACATTTTAAACCCAGACTTTAAAGCAGAGATTCATAATAATCAGGAATGCTTACACACAACTAAATGTTATGGAAAGTATTAGTTTTCACTGTGTTCTGAGCTTATTTGATTTGATACTGTCTCATATTCTGAAGGCCAGTATCCACACATTTTCCCACATTCTAGTGTGTGCCCCACACTTTAATGCCCAGATTTTGTGGAGGTGTGCAAGTGTAGCTGCTGATAGGTGAGACATACAGCATAGTAACTGGTAAGATGATTTTACACCCTAGATCTGGTGTTTTAGGAAAAGGAACACCTCCTCCTATTTTTCAGGGGAGAAGCTTTGTTTTCATGTAAAAGGATTACCTTATTACAACACGTTTTCAACATTCATTTGTTATTGTCCTAATTGACAATAATTTTGCTCATTTGGTTTATTTTATATCTGCAAGGAACATTTAAAGCAATATACCTATTCTTTCTCATGCCAGCTTCAGTGTCAAGAAAGCAGTAGATACTTAACAAAAAAATAGTAACCTGAGGTAAACATAAGTGCCAACCCTCTGCATTGCTTGATTTGTGTCATTTAGTCTTCTGATTTTGTTCCCCTAAGCAAAGGAATTAAAATTATAAATCACTTCAATTTTGTTGCACTTAACTTTCAATGTTATAACCTACCAAACTGTTCTTAACTAATATGTTACTTGTCTGCCACAGATACTGTAGTCTAAGGCTTTGCTGATTACAGCCCAGGTTTTGTTTCACAAACTACTGCCACATTAGTTCAGTCTAAAGTGACAAGATACAGGAAAAATAAACAACAAATGTGTCAGGTGTTATTTAAGCAATAAGGCACGACAGGGTGTGGTATATCATGGGATAGCGTCACGCCTCGGGTGGTTGGGCACAAGGCAGCAGGCCAAGTGCGTCCAACTGCCGAGAAGTGACGATATCCCATGATATACTACACCCTGGAGTGCCTTATTGCTATTATGAGCTGGCTTAAATGTTTTAGTTTGTTTATAAAAAACAAAAAAAAAAATTTTTTTAAATACTTTTTTTTTACATTTCTGATGGTGGAAGTATTTCTGATTTCCCCAGCAGGTGGTGCTGTTGCCAAATGCTGACTGATCAGTCAGTGTGCCAAGTTGTGACTCTGCCACAGTGTCTCCTGTCTTTGTTATTGCCTTTGTGTTTGTCTGTCTCCCCCACCCTGCGATAATTAGAAACTGAAAAATTAAGCTGATGAGCTATATTTGGAAGCAGCGGGATTGAGAGGAGTAGTTCAGTAACTGTATGAAGCACTTGTGTTTTGAACATGCACGCACAGCCGCCTGTGAGAGATGGGAATGCTGGTATGGTCGGTGCAGCCAGCGTGTTTTTTTTTTGTTTTTTTGGGGGGGTCTGAAGCAGAGAATTCGAGTTCTGTTCAGTTATGTGGGAGATGCTGTTACTGGGGATTTGATCAGGTTTTTGTTTGGAGTTGCCTGCTTCTCACAAAACCGGAAGTTCACCATTGCCGCCAGTTATGGAAATTTACACACGGAGAGTCAGTTGCTTTTGTGAGTGCTGCAGTGTTTTTTTTTAAATGTCCATCTCAATGTATAATGTGGGTTCTGGTGAGAGAGGGTGATGCCCTTTCTTGATTAATGTACTGTTGCTGATGGCAGTTCTAGGTGGGAAACGTTGAGGTTGGAGGATTTTCTTCTGCGGGACGTGGTGGGAAACACTGAGGTCAGATGAACTTGGCTGCAAGTGAGGAGACTGGTGGCCGGAGGTTTTCTGAAACCGTGATGATGTAGCCCGATATCATCACGGCTTCAAAAACCTCTTGGCCAATCAGCTTCCTCCATTTATGATCTCGAGTTCATAATGTGCCTTTTATTGGATTAACAACATTTATGACACCAGGTTTCAAAAGTCATGCTACGCTCTTAACCAGGCCAGCCTAATTTGCGTTAGTCCAATAACAGGTATCACCCACAGTGTATATTGTTTATGCCTTCCTGAGGAGGTTGTGAGGTCTAAAACTGTAGGAGAATTCAGGAATGCATGGGACAGACATAAGGCAATTCTTGTGAGGGGGTAGGAAGAAATAGGCTGTTGGTTAACTAGGATCTGCAGCCTATCCTGTAGGTAGGGAAATGGGCAGACTAGATGGGCCAAGCGGTCCTTATCTGCCGTCAAAGTCTATGTTTCTGTGTTCTGTAACTGAAGGATGTGTCCTTGTGATAAGACATATCTACTGTATATCTATATCTATATCTGGATCTATATCTATATTTATACAACACGTGTGAGTTGATAAATAGCAAGATAAAAAGTGATATCTTGACCCAACATACAAAGATATATGAAGCTGCTCACTGAGCATGCTCAGAAATATATCTTCACATGTGAGATCCCTGATATCTGGTTGCCATTGCCATTGACTGTAAGCTTTGTATTCTTCATTTCTTCCAATGCAAAACCATTGAACAGTGGGGCACATTTTACATTTTGAATCTTTTCCTTTTTTAATGGGTTTTTTTTTCATTTTTATCTCAAACCCTCCCAAAACATGTGTTGTATAAACAGAACATAACATGGCATGACTGAAGATATCATATTTATCTTCACTCAAGGCCAATGATATCAAAATGAATGAAATAGGAACTATTCCTCCTCATGGCCGAATCTTAAAGATGGTGTCTGCACTGGGCCAGTTATCAGCAGCAGCAATTTTTTAATTTGTTTTATTTACTTTTATTTTAGTGTTAATTTGATTTAGATTCGTTTTATGTTAGACGAAGTTTAGGGATCTGTAAGTGAGTTAGCTAGTTAGTTCATTGCATTTTTGGGTGAAGAATAGTGTAAGTAGCATGCCAGTCTGAATAACTGCTGTAATATACTGGATGCCAACTAATTAAGTCTTTTAATATTAGTGAAAATATAAGTTCTTGGTTCATTATACTATTAGGCGCTATTTTACCATTTACCTTGCGTCACACAATTTTTTACTTCTTCTACCTGTGTTAGAACTGTCCTGCTTAAGTAACTGTGGTAGAGCAAGAGGTCATCAATGAAGCCTTCAGATTTTTGAGAGGTGGAGCAGGTAGTTGCCTGGAGAGCCCGTGGTCATCATTTGAGGAGCAGCGCACATACAGAGTGCAGAGACTTGGAAAAGTAGAGGAGATGTGTGGAGGCGGTGTTTTGAAGACTCCTTCTGCTGGATAAGTTGATTGCCTTTAGTGAGCTGGTGCCTGGTGAGCTTGCAATAAACCTGATGACTATCATGAGTTCTGGGGCCCGGTCACCTGCTTACTCGGGGGTTATCCCCCTATTCCTGGACTTTCCTGTGGGGGGTATCGGGGGATGTCTGTCGGAGGGTGGATGTTGCCCTGATTGTCTGAGGGCTGTCTGGAGCTCTAGCCAGAGGGCGGGTGCTGTCCAAGGGCTGTGTCTCAAGGAGTACTTAGGTTTGGGATGTTCACCTTTGGGGGCAGGTGATCTGGGACCCTGGTCTCAAATTCTGCCTGTGGCCTGTGTGTTGCCATAGGTGTTTTTCATTGTGTTGGTGGTCTCCTGGGGGAGACTACATGGTGGCAGGCTAAGTCTGATGGGGCTCTGAAGAAGTAAGGGGATTTGATTGGAGCAAGGTGATGAAGAGCAGCTCCTGTTATTAAGAACATTATGTGCTTGACTATTATTTGGGCAGGATTTCGACTTAAAATTGTGAGGAGGTTCTGAGGCAGTGAAAGTGCCTGCTCTTAATTATATTTCTTCAAGTTAAAGTCTGTATAGCAACAAAGTTGCAAAGTGGGAATTTTGTGAACTTTGGGGCATCCTTCATCAGTTTTGGTGGTGGAGGTGAGAGCTTCCCTATTGTGTAAAATGTTCATTTTTCCTGAGACTTTGCATACCTCAATTAGCCTGCTGCAAAGATTGACATTTCCTGGAAAATTACAAAAGGAACTGTTTATAATCCCAGTATTATTTGTGATTTATTATTTTGTCAATTTTGTTTATAGTTTTGCATAACTAGGGTTTTTTGTTGTTAATTTGTGGGGGGTTGAGGGTATAAATGTTGATTGTGTAGTGAATTTTTGAGTGTGTGGATGTGAGTGTGTTTCATTGTGGTGTGTTACTGTCTGCCGTTGTTGCTGTTCTTAACTCATTATGTGCTGGCAGAGGTCATTGATGGTCAGGCACTACTCTCCCACCAGGCTCAAGGACCTCCACCCTTTTAGCTGTCCCCCTCATCTGATGATGTATATAGGTTTTGCCATGCCCTGGGGATAGCTAGAAGAAGGAAGACGTGGGGGAGAACTGGGCCTCGTGGGAGTGTGGAGGGGGGGGGATGAATGGATTGGAGTAATGGGGACAAGGGGCAGAATGGGTCCAGGAAAGGGGTCCTCCCTGTCTGGTTCCCATACCCAAAGGTTCCACTTTAGGTGGCAAGTTGCATGGTCCATCTCATCAAACCATCCTACTTGGGTGGTGTTGTGCAATGCCAGGTCTATTGAAAACAAGACAGCTGTAATTGCTGATCTTGTGGGTACAACTCTCCTGGTTTGCATCACTGAGACCTGGCTGGATGAAAATGCTGGCTCAGTTTTGGAATAAGCAGTACCAGCTGGGTACTCTGTGATACACCGCCCAATGAAGGATCATAGGGATGGTGGTGTAGCCATCTGTTTTAGGGTGGAGCTGGGCCTTGTGGACACCCCAGTGTGGGTAACCAGATCCTTTGAGTGTATTTTGGGTGTGGGTGTAGGTTGCAGGATACTTCTCATCTACTGTCCACCCAGGGGTGATAAGGAATTCCTGCTGAAAGTCGTGGACTTCATCATCGCTATGGTGATGGAATCCCCCAGATGGTTGATCCTGGGGGATTCAATGCCTGGATTGACAATGAACTCTAGCAATTTGGTCAGGACTTCCTCTAACTTATGACCTCGTTGGGCCTTACACAGGTAATTTCCTCTGCAACTCACCATCATGGTCATGCGTTGGATCTGGTATTCTTACTAGGGATAGAGGTCTCTGATCTGGTAATGGAGCTGGTCGGACGGTCAGACCATCATACCATAAGGTTCAGTTTTGAGGCTCCCCCTAATAGATCTGCTCCTATGGAGATGGTCCAGTACTGGCCTTTAAAGGGTGTGACTCCAGATGGTCTAATGGCAGTGCTGGACCTATCGGGTGTGCCAAGTGTAAGCTTGGAGCCAGGGGACCTCTTAACTGCCTATAATAAGGCAGTGAAGGAGGCCCTGGATTCCTTAGCTCATGTCTGTGTTTGCCCCCTTGCTCTTCGCCCAAGGTTCCGCTGGTTTGATAGGACTTTGAAGGAGTAGAGCATCACTGGCGGAAATCTGGCTTGGCAGATGACAGGCTTAGATTGATGGCTCGTTACAAGGACTATCAATCGGCAGTCTCCCATAAGAAGTCAGAGTTTCTGTCCAGGTAGATTGCCTCTGAACAGAATTGACTGGCTCAGCTCTCCTGGAATGTTGACAGATTGTGCAATCCAACCTGTCTTCAGACCCGGGGAACATTTTCACAAAGTAAATGTGATGGGTTCACTCACTTCTTCCAGATAAGGTTGTCACCATCAGGTCCAGGATCCATCCAGCACTCTCTACTGGGTGTTGTAGAGGTTGGCAGGTGCCCAGTTTGACTGGTCTGTCTTTGGCTGGTTGGTGATCACTGACATTGAGAGGATCATCCAGTGTATGGAACCAGCCTACTGTTTGGACCTGGCCCAACGCATCTCCTTGTAGGATGCATGGAGGTGATCGGCCTGGTCATGGCTGAGATAGTCTGGAATTTGTTGGAGACAGGGGTGTTTCCTGATTTCCTGAAGGAGGCGGTGGTGAGACCTCTCCCAAAGAAACCCTCCCTATATCCTGACTGCTTAGCCAACTACAGACCTGTCTCTAACCTTCCCTTTGTGGGGAAGGCTATTGAGAAGGTGATTGTGTTGCAACTCTAGGATCATCTTACTATCCATGATGTCTATGATCCTCTCCAGTCTGGATTTAGAAAGAGGCATAGTACTTAGATGGCACTTGTTTGGGTACTTAATGATCTCCTAATAGTGAGGGATCGGAAGACCCATTCGATATTGGTTCTCTTTGATCTCTCTCTGCAGCATTTGACACTTTGGACCATGGAGTGTTATTGGAGCACCTGTTGTTCATCTGTGGATTGCCTGGTACAGTCCTCAGGTGGTTTTGATCCTTCCTCATGGGCAGGACTCAGAGAGTGGTGTCTGGGATTTATTGGTTGGCCCCTCTCCTCCTGTCCTGTGGGGTTCCGCAGGGCTCCATATTGTCACCCATGTTGTTCGCAGTGTATATATTGCCATTAGAAGACATTATAAGGTGGTATGGGCTGAGTTTTCACTGCTATGCAGATGATACTCAGCTATACATATCCTTTGTGCCTGAGCAAGGTGGAGCTGTCTCGGTTTTTACTAGCTGCCTTTCTGAGATCGAGGACTGGATGAGTGCCAACTGGCTGAGGTTGAACCTGGATAAAACTAAGGTGCTGGTGGTGGACCCAGGTCATCAGGATGTTGGGTCGTTGGCTGGACAACCTTCTGGGCTTTGGCTTGGAGGCAACTAGCTGTTGACCTCTGACCTGGTGCAGAATCTGGGCGTAGTTTTTGATAACAGCCTGACACTTAAGTCTCAGGCGTTGGCAGTAGTCAAGACCTCTTTTTACCATCTGAGGAATATCACCTGGACCAAACACCTGGTCCCACCCAATGACATTCCAGCTATGGTCCATGCCTTTGTTACCTCCTGCCTTGACTACTGCAATGCCCTTTACCTCGAGCTACCGGGGGTTGATATCAACTGTCTGCAGCTGGTGCATGCTGTTGACTGGTTTACCAAGATCTTGCTATGTCACGCCTGTGCTTTGCAGCCTGCACTGGCTGCCAGTACTGTGACAGATCACCTTTAAAGTTGGTTTACTGACCTATAATGTGCTACACAGACAGGGACCGCAGTACTTGCAAGATCTCCTTTGTCCCTACTGCCCCCTCCACCCACTCAGCTCCTACGACGAGGGATTGCTAGAGGTTCCCAGGGTTCAAATTAAGACCTTGGGGGCCTATTCCTTTGCTTTTATGGCCCCTACCCTGTGGAATTCTCTGCCTCATTGTGTTAGAGAGTGCCTGACCATCGAGAGCTTTAAATCTGCTCTCAAGACATATCTGTTTGGGTTAGCATTTCCTGGCCCTGTCTAATGGACTGTTTGGTTTTAAAAATTGCCAAATTTAAATTCTAGTTTGCTTTGTATTTATATTACTGTTTTTAAGTATTGTCTATTTTGTACAAGCACTTTAATCAACTGGAATTGCATTTTTTTGAAATAAAAGAGATTGATTGATTGATTGAAGGTGTGGACATAAATCCCATGTGATAAATCTGTGATGACATGTCCACTATGTGTAAAAATGTGAAATCTTGCATTTATGCACATAGTAGACATGTCATAGCCATTTATCTGTATAATAGACATGTCAATCTCCCCCCCCCCACCCGCCAGACGGCACTATTCTTACTGACGAGAGCTTTCACTTTCCTGGCACAAACAGCACTCCAGCACTCCAAAACAGGACCCCTCCCCCAAGTAATTGTCAGCGGTATCAAACATTTACCTTTTTGCTTCTGTCCAGATCACGTTGCAAACTGCAGTGTCCTTCACAGTTTTACCACTCTCATAGCGGGCACTGCCAGTACCCTGCCTGCTCTGTAAGCCTGATAGCCTTTCCCAACCCTGCACCTCTACCTAAGTCACTGTAGCTACTCCATCCTCAAAAAGGGTAACTTTTCAAATTTGTTGCACTGCAGCTCAGACTGTTGACCTGAGCTCACGCCATGACATCACAAGAGTCTACATGACTCCACTGAACCTGCAAGTCCCACCGCCACAGCTTACTAAGTATAGCTGCCATTTTTTTCCTGTAGTAATTTACAAAGGTGAGGGCTACACCAAACAGCAACAATGTCAGCACATCGACACGGCATCCACACAGCCATGTCCTTAGCAACTATCTTCAGAGACAAAACATGACAGCATACTGTTGCCAAATTAAACCTCAGACTTTTTAAAATTAAAACAAAACTTCTTTTTCTTTTTGAAATTCCACCCCACAGACCAACAGAGGCCAACTACATCAATCAAATATGTAGGGGTTTGGCCGTGTGATACATAATTTATCTCTGCACTTTGACAGTGACCACAGGCCACATCACTTGTGGCTCCGCCACTCATGATGTCACCTGCAGTCACTGTCAGCTCGTTGAGATAAATTACATATCACACAGCTGACCTCTGCATATCCTTTAAACCTCACTCATGGCTTTGCCACTTGTGAGACATCATGATATCGTTGACCTTTCATGAAGATAAATATGATATCTTCAGTCAGACCATGTTATGTCCCCTCTATATAAAATGACAGCTGAGTGCATATACATTCATACAAACATACATCTGAGCATTTGAATCTGCCAGCAGAAACAGGCCTCATGGTCTATCAAGTCTGCTCGAATGCACAGTTAGCACCCCTAGATTGCAGCTGCCCCACACACCCCCCACACCTCATGGAAGTTCTCAGCATTACTTATCCAGACTCTTCCCCACGCCCTGTACCATGCCCTTTTAAAACTACCCACCATCTTACATGAAATCACTCCTTCTGGTAGGGCATTCCATTTCAGCACTACTCTCTCCATGAAGTAATGTCTCCTCATCTCTCCTAAATCTGACCTCCTCCAATCTTTGCCCATGCCCTCTCATGTCCCTTCCTTTCCTTAGCTTAAATAACCCATCAGCACTAGATTTGTTCATCCCCTTCAAGTACTTGAACATTCCAATTATGTCCCCCTTATCCCTAGTCTCATCCAGGGTGTACAAACTCAGATCCCTCAGTCTGTCCTAGTAGGTTTTGCCTTCCATCCCCCATATAATTTTTGTCGCCCTTTGCTGCACCCCCTCTAGCAGTCTAATATTCCCTCTTCAGATATGGACGCCAGTACTGCATGCAGTACTCCAAATGCGGCCTGACCAGGGACCTGTAAAGGAGCAGGATCACTTCCTTATGTCTGGATGAGAATCCCCTAGCAATACACCCCAGCATCTTATTAGCCTTAGCTGTAGCTTTCCTGCATTGATCAGAGTTGTTCACGCTGTCCATTACTATCACCCCTAAGACCTTCTCTTCCTCGGTGACCCCCAGCCTCACACTTCCCAACCAATAATTCCCTCCTTGGATTCTTGGCCCCGAAGTTCATAACCTTGCACTTCTTCACATTGAAGCCAAGTTGCCACTTCGCTGACCACTCCTCCAGTTTGGTTAGGTCCCTGTAGTTGTTTCCACACATCAACTTCATCCACTACCACCCCCATTTTAGTATTGTCTGCAAACAGACTGATCCTGCTCTCAACTCCATGTGAGATATCCGATATGAATAGCCCAAACAACACAGAACCCAGCACAGAGCCTTGTGGCACTTCACTCATCACTGGCCTAGGTGCTGAGAGTCCCCCATCACCACCACCAATTACTGCCTCCACTTCAGCCAGTTCATGATCCAGTTAACCAGCTTCACCCCCAACCCCACAGATTTCAGTTTCTCCCCTAGCCGCCCATGAGGCACTGAATTGAAGGCCTTGCTTAAGTCCAAATAAAGGATGCCAACTGCATGGCCCTTATCCAGCTCACTTGTTACCCAGTCATAATACTCTATTAGAGTGGTCTGACAAGATTTCCCTGAGACAAACCCATGCTGCTGCTCATCCTGGAGGCCATTCACCATGAGAAATGACACCAGTCTCTTCTTCAGTATCGATTCCATGAGTTTACCCACTATGGAAGTGAGACTGACAGGTCTGTAGTTGCCTGGCTCGACACATGCCCACTCTTGTGTATAGGCACCATGTGGGCTATCCTCCAGTCCTGTGGCACACATCCCATGTCCAGGGAGGTGCTGAACAGGTCCACCAGTGGCCTGGCCAACACCTCTGTCATCTCCCTCAGCACCCTGGGATGAATGCCATCACAACATAGTGCCCTGTTCCAGAGAGTGCAACCATCCTTGCCCACTTCTGATGCCAGTACCACATATTGTTGTTTGAACCTGCCCCCCACCACCAACCTTGCCCCTGTTGTTGTTGTTTCGATACCGGCCCATGTTGCTACTTGGCTTCCTCATCACCTCTATAGGTCCTGCTCCCCGGTCTGCCCTGAACACCTGAGAGGGTGCCCAGCCTACCCTCACTCTTCCCCCCAACCCTCATCCTCCTTAACTCCCCCTCCAGCCTCTGGATCGCTGCCTGTAGGTCCTCTACCCTGCGGTATATAGGACACTCCCATAGCCTCCATAATGTGCCCATACACACTGCCATCCCACAGCCACTGTTGTTCACTAGTCTGGCCTCCCCCCCGGTTCCTCTTCTGCCCCATTCCCTTGGAACCAACCCCACCCCACCCACTCATAGCACCCACTCCTGTCCTGCCACCCACAACTCCCCCAACTCCCACCACACCCTGGTGACCACTTCTCCCCACTCCTGCTCAGCCCTCAAGCCCTTGCTGTACACGGTGTAACTGCACCCCCCACCTCAGTCAATGTCTAGGGGCTCTGCCTTAATGCCCCGATATATCAATTGTGAACACTTCCCACTAAGCAGAAATCAAACCTCCCACTCAAGACAGTTGTGTTTAGCCCAGCGGTAAATTACCCCTTATGCCAGGAAAATACCCCTTAAAGTCAATGACATCGGATACAAATCAACTCCTCTTCAAGACAGATGCATTCAGCATTCACTATGTATGTGTATGTGTATACATATTGTATATGTGGAACATATAATGTCTTGCAGTGGAATAACACATATCTCTCCACCAGTGAGTATTAAGACCCATAACTCACAAGTGGTGAAGCCAGAGCTACTTGTGATGGTCTTGCCACTCATGTGTTGAGATAAATGTGTTATTTAACTGCAACATATTATGTATTTGATACATAATGCACTATTTGTAGTACTTTTATAAATACAGATATAGCACGTTTTCCTCTTTAAACAAAAAGTTGTTCTTAACCCTTAAAAATATCTCAGCAAGATTGTATAGTCTGTTTATGGGGAAATTTGCCATAATTTTGTATTTCACACACTTACAATCTCTTCCAAGTGTTATCTGTTTAGAACCACTTTTTTTGTTTTGAACTAAAAGTTTTCTGGTTCGTGAACCAGGAAAGGTTATTTGAACTACTTATTGTAGTTTCTGAACCAGAAAAAGTGACTTGTGTTGTAAAAAACTTGTGTTGCAGCAAAAATGTCTTCCCATAATGTCTGAGGACAGTACCAGATTTCATAATAATGTCATATTTTGCTGCTGAGTCTAGAAATTCCAAGCAGTCATTTCTCCCTGAAAAAAAATGTTGTTTAAAATTCACTGGAGCAATGAAACAGCATTGCCAAATGTTTTGAAAATGTAGCCCATGATCTGCAGCAGACCCTCTAATCCCAACCCTTCAACCTAAGAATTAGGCACTGCAGTGAGTTTTACAGTATAACATAAAAGACACTGCCTTCCAGGCATATACTGTACAGTACGCACCGCCATCTTCAATTAATGCTATAGAGGCCAGTTTTTGAAACAAACAAAATATCAAGTTTTGTGATAGCTAGTCAAGATTTATAATTACACTATAAAAAGTAAAGGACAAAGTACCATATCTCTTGACTGTCTCATATTACAGGAGTTTTCCATCTATTGCAGTGTCAGTTGCTTAGTATGTTTTATACTCACCTTTAGGACCAAACCATTCGAAGTTTGTAGGTTTTAATCACTACAAGAAGAACTTAGGCAAATACCCCATAATGACACTACATTTACTTTATTATTGTCCCGGATTACAACCTTTGAGCTAAAAGGTCATTTACAAATGTTCCACATCATAGTGAGAACAAAACAGCATGTAGTGCAACAACAGTGAGTAGTCCAAATCAAATCAAATCATATTTTACATACTAACATACGATTTACCAGCAGATTAGGCCTTACGGTCTATCAAGTCTGCTCGAACCTTAGAGCCTTAGTTGGGTGCTGAGACCCTCCCATCCCTTGTGCTCCAGAAACCACTATCATCCATCCACACCCCCCTGGGACAGGCCATCATCTGATACATCCACTTTCTGTGTCTGTCCCACCCTCTCTTGAAGCCCTCCACTGTGGATCTCTGAACCAGCTCACCAGGCAGTGCATTCCAAGGGTCCACCACCCTCTCAGTGAAAACCTCCTCCTCTTTCCTCCTCACCCTTCCACCTTCCAACTTCAAACCATGCCCTCTGGTGATACCTCCCTTTTAGTCTAAGATCCCTCCATGTTTACCCTATTTATTCCCTTGAGGTACCTTGAAGACCTCAATCATGTCCCCTGTCTCCTCTCCTCCAATGAAAACAGGCAGAGCTCCTCAAGTCTGTCCTCATACGTCAAATCCCCTAGCCCTCGTATCATCTTTGTTGCCCTCCTCTGTACCCTCTCCAGGAGCTGTATGTCCCTCTTCAAGTGTGGTCTCCAGTACTGTACACAGCACTCAAGGTGTGGTATAACCAGTCCATTGTACAGCGGCAGAATCACTTCCTTGCTCCTAGAGGTGATCCCCCTTACAATGCATCCCAACATCCTGTTTGCCTTGCTAGCGCTCCTGCACTGCTCAGAGTTATTCATACATGCATCCACCATGACCCTAGGTCTTTTCCCTATTGAGGCCTCCAGCGCCTCCTCCCAGGGTGTACCTGTGTTTAGGGTTTCCCGACCAAGATGCAACACCTTGCACTTGGTGATATTGAATTTAATTCCATGTGTGAGCCCAGCTTTCCAGGGTGTCAGGTCCTGCAGGGCCAACCTCCCATCTTCTCCCTCAATTACTGCTCCCATCTTGGAGTCATCCTGAAGAGACTCATTTCACACCCTATACCCTCCTGATGTCCCGATATGTATGCATTAAGCAGGATTGGACCCAGGACCAGCCCCTGCGTACCCCACTACCAACCTCTATGAGTTCGAGAGCTCCCACAGACCACTACTCTCTGGGTGCATCCAGCTAGCCAGTTTTCAATCCATCTGACCATCAAAGGCCTACTCCTAACCCCATCAGTTTCTCCACCAGACCATTGTGGGGACAGGGTCAAACGCCTTGCTGAAGTCCAAGAATAATATATCCACAGGCTTTCCCTGTCCAGTTCTGATGTTACCCATAGTAGAACTCCACAAGGTTGGTTTGACATGATCTACCTGGCACAAACCCATGTTGCTGACTATCCAGACCTCCCACCTCCTCCAAGTACACCCCAATCGTTCCTTTAGTATACTCTCCATTAATTTTCCCACCACTGAGGTCAAACTGGTGGGTCTATAGTTCCTGGTACTTCCTCGACCCCCTTTATGGATTGGCACACATGTGCCTCCCCAATTCCTAGGTACCCTCCCTGTCTCAAGTGACCTGTTGAAGAGCTCCCCGAAGGTGCAGCCAGTATGTCTGCCAATTCCCATAGTACTCTCAGATGAATGCCATCCGGCCCAGGAGATTTGTCTTTCTTTAGGGCCTTGAGGGCTAACCACACCCTTTTGGTGGAGATAGCATCATCCGTCCCCTCCACCTTACTGGCCTTTTTATCCTTACCCAGATGTGACACCCCTGGGGTACCTCTCCCTCCCTCTTGCTCCATTTCTGCTGCTCCCTTGATCCCACTTACTGCCGCTTCTATCCCCTTCGTGCCTTGCTTTGTAGATATCCCATCCCCTCCTTAGTGAACACAGAGGCAAAGTACTCGTTAAATACCTCTGCCTGGTCCTCGCCTCTCCACCACCCTCCTTCTGATCTCAATCTGCTGAGATGGCCCTTAGTTTTCTCTGCTCCCCAATGTACCGGAAGAACCCTTTTTCCCTCCATGTATCCTCTGTGCCAGCCGCTGCTTTTACTGGACTTTGCTCCCTCACCATACGGGTGACTTTTCTAGATGCAAGCTGGTACATTTCCTTATCCCTATCCCTCTTGTTGTTTTATATTTTTGTAGAGCCGCCTTCTTTTCTCTGACTGCTACCTGTACCTCACTGGACCACCAGCATGGTTTATGTGACCTTGCTCCCTTATGTTTCAACTTAGCGCAGATCCTGACTGCCTCATGAAGTCCCCGTTTTATGACCTCCCATCTCCTTTCCACACTTGTCATTGATGTAATCCCCTTCAAGTGATCCTTAAAAATATTTCCCATGCCCATAAAGTCTGCCCCCCTGAAGTCCACTGCCAATTTCCTAGATCTCACCCCCCACCATGCTTATTTGAAACCAGACAGTATTGTGGTCGCTCCCAGTCAGGAGATCCTGTACAACCATGTCCCTTACCAGATCCCCATCTGCCAGAACCACGTCCAGGACATGCCCTCCCTTGTGGCTCCATCACATGCTGTGTTAAGAACACATCCTGGAAGTCATCCAGCAGCCTCTGCTCCTTGGCCACCTTAGAGGACATGGTTCCCAGTTTGTACCTGGCATATTAAGGTCCCCATCAACACCACTCCTTCCCTTTGGTCCACACTGGGCAATGATGTTGTCCAGCAAACAATCCTCTAGAACATCACTCATCCCAGTGGGCCTATATACTACACCCAGCTTGACCTTATCTCCTGCTGGGGATCGTAAGGTGACCCATAAGGCCTCCACGTTTCCCTTTGCCTCTTCTACCCTAGCAATTTCTATGTCATCTCTAATGAACATAGCCACTCCACCCCCTCTGCCCTCCTTTCTATCCTTCCTAAGCATAGTGTACCCCTGTACATTTAGGTCCCAGTCATGGTTTTTGTTGGCCCACGTCTCCGTGACCACCGCCACATCCACCCCCCCAAACAGCATGGCCTGGAACTCTGGCAACTTGTTTCCCAAGCTCCTGGCATTTACTAACACCAACCCCACCCCTTATCCCTGATCCTCTTTGTCAAACCCCACCCAGATTCCTTATACTTCCATCCTCCCTCTGCTCCTCCTGAAACCTCCACCCCAGTCTGTTTCCTTCCCCCTTGGGCTTGAAGGCTACTCCCCTCATCTGAGAGAGGGCTTCTGGTCAGCCCTCCCTTATCCCTTCCCCCTCACAAGTTTAAACCCACCTTTCTTGAATGTAGTCAGCCATCCCCTGTTTAAGGACTTCCTTTCCTAATGGGGCAAGATGAAGCCTGTCCTTGCATATAGTCCCTTATCCTCCCAAACTCCATTCCAGTTCCCTAACACCCCAACCCACTCTCTTCACCCCTTCCTGAGCCAGTCATTAACCTCTGTGAGCTTCATTTTTTCTCCACTGAGGCCTTTGGTACTGGCAATATTCAAAAGGAAATGTTGCATCCATTATCCCGACAGACTCTGGCAAGTTCTTGGAACCTTGCTTGGATTTCCAAAACGCTATTTCCTCTAGATCATTAGTTCCCAAATGCATCAGGAACCGGTTCCTCCACAATCCCTAACCATTTCATACACCATGAACTTTGCTCTGTGCACTGTCAGCCCAGAGATACTCACTACCTTCACCTGGCTGGCATCCACCCCCTGTCACTCCCACTGGATACCCCTAATCATCGAGTCTCCCAATAACAGAACCTTAAACCGCCATCATCCTTATGGTTACCTCACTATGCCCCTTCCCCTTTATTCATGATCTCAATTCCATGGGAGTCTTCCTGCCTTATTAGAGACCCCTTGTCACCTCCCTTTCTGCCTCCCTTGTTATTTTGCCCACTTAACTCAAACCCCTCTGAATAGGTGTCCCTTTAACCTCTCTTATCTGAACCATTTATCCTGGCCCTGATGGTTTCCTTCCCCACACCACCATCCTCCCCTTGCAATGGTACCCTGCCTCCAGAGGCTCTCTGTGGTCCCCTTTAGCTAGGGCCCCATCCTTAGTACAGCCCCCTGCTGAAGGAAGCCTCCTCCACCTCCTTGTCTCCCAGTTTCTCTCAATCATGCTCTCCTCCCTCATGTCTGGAATATGTTGCATCTCCCCCATTTGCTTAACATATATGTTTCCCCTTCTCCCTCTGGGACTATTTCTATCCTTTCCATAGCCAGTCTGTGATGCCCTATGGCTATCCGACTCCCTCCTCCCAGCCTCTGTATAAGTTCTCTCATTTCCCCCAACCCCTTCCTCCCCCTCTAGGTTGCTTAGTAGCTCAAATTTATTGTGACACTCTATGTCAGCCTCCATCAAGTAACCTGAACTTCCCCTGACTGCACCTCTAAACTGCCCCTCTTCTTCCCCTCTTGCTCTGTTCACCTTAGGAGCTCCCTTCCCACAGTCTGCTGTTTTAGGCTTCCGCACAACAGCCCCTCCTGACTCTTCCCTCCACTCTCTTTGTATTCAGAATGTTCAACCCTGACGCTTCCCTTAGATCAACTTCCTATCTAAGGGTCCTCTGTCCCTAATATCCCCCCTCCTGCTTGCTGTAACATAACGTCCTGCAATTCCAGAGCTGCCCCAGCCTCCCCTCAGCCCCACCCTTCTGCTGCCCATATCCACACCCCTTATCCTTGGACACCCCCCAGCTCCCCCAGCTTACTCCTTAACCAATATACCTCACTCCTGATACAAGATAGCTGTCTACAGAGTGGGCAGCCTCCCTCTCTCCAGGCTCAATTTAGAATTATTGCCATCCCACAGCCTGTGCAGCCTACAACCCTTCCGAAGATGCCTGCCATGGTGGAATATGGCCACCCTGTTTATCCCCCTCTGTTTATAATGGCACACCCCCTTTTCTCAGTCCTTTCCCTGGAATACAGTTTCTCTCTATACTGACTGTAGTTATTTACAAACCCAATTTCAACCCCACCAATAAAGTTCCAAAGTCTCACAAACACATACAGTCCAGTGTGTGTTCGGTCCCACTAACAGTGTGTGTATGCAGACATCAGGTACCGTGATGATGTCACAGGCCCACCAGCTCCTGTTGCTCGAATTTCAGTCCCAAACAGAAATACTCAGCCCTTCAATCCCAACCCCCAGTGGCTTTTTAAATTTCACTCTAATTATCCCTGCCAAACAACTGTTCCCAGGCCTCCAAAGTTACAATATCACAGCCCAAGTAACAGTTCTAATTCAAGGTAATAATTTTTAACACATAGAACTAATTTCACTTACAAACTTATTCAAATATTTCAGTTAAAACAGAATATAACCCCAGACCTCTGTCCTTACCAGCCTGCTGCTTAAGTTTATAAAAAGCGCCTTTCTCAAACCAAAGCACTTGTACATACGTTAAAACGAACATAACAATAATAAGCAATCATAACAAAAGCAAATTTAAAATCCATAAAAATCCAAAAAACTGCAACTCCATAAATAATATATCAGCCAATCTAAAAAGTGTCTGGATATGCTAGGCTAAATAAATGTGCTTTAAGTACAGTTTTAAAACTCTGGATGGTCAGGCAATCTCGCACCCAACAAGGCAGAGAATTTCATAGGGTTGGGGCCACAAAAGCAAAAGATCGGGCCCCAGATGTCTTTAAACGGACCCTAGGAATCTGCAGCAATTCCTCATCGGTGGATTGGAGAGGACAGAGGGGGCAGTAGGTGCAAAGAAGTTCTTGAAAGTAATGGGGTCCCTGATCATGTAGGGTTTTATAGGACAGTAGCCTGACCTTGAAGATGATCCGCCACTGTACTGGCAGCCAGTTCAGTCCGCAGAGCACAGGCATTATATGACTGGTCCTAGAAGTACCAGTCAATAGCCTGGCTGCCACTTTCTGCACTAGCTGTATGCGGCGGATATCAACCCTCGGTAGCCTTAGGTAAAGGGATTTGTAGTAGTTAAGGCGGGAGGTTACAAAGGTGTGGACCAATGTTGGAAGATCATCAGGAAGAGCCAGATGCTTCACCAGGGTGATATTCCTCAGATGGTAAAAAGAGGTTTTGACAACTGCCAACACCTGACATTTAAGGGTCAGGCCATAATCAAAAATAATGCCCAGGTTCTGCAACCGGGCCGAAGTAGTCAGCTGAACACCCCCGAGCCAAAGCCCTGTGATTTGTCCTGCCAACAAACCCTCCTCCCGATGATCTGTGTCCACAACCAGCACCTCAGTTTTAGCCAGGTTCAACCACAGCCAGCCCGCACTCATCCAATCCTGAATCTCAGATAGACAGTTGTTAAATACCGATAGGATCACGTCCTGTCCGGGCACAAATGACATTTACAGCTGAGCATCATCTGCATAGCAGTAGCATGTGGAATTTTTTTTTTTTACATAGGAACAACAATAAAGCAGAATATAAAACTAACAGGATCCAGTGACAGTTAAACAATAATAATACAATAAAACTGAACAGCAAATTATGCTAAGCAAAAAGTTTAAAAGACAGGCACTGCTGGCAGAAAGGTGAAAAGGGGATTAATTTGCTAGAGGGATGAGATGGGGCAATAGAGGGAGGGAGGGAACTTGTGGGGGAGGGCAGTGTGGAGTCAGGATCAAGAAGGGGGAAAGGGGGGGTGAGGAACCATTGTACAATCCTGGTTTGACCAGTATGCTGGAAGGGAGAGGATAGGGGTGGATGGATGCAAAACAGGAGGAGGTGGCATCTGATTATTAGTAGTATGGATGCAGCAGAGTAAAGAATAGGGCAGTGGAAAGAGTATGGATTTGGGAAAGGGAGGGATGAGGGAGGGAAGGGAAGGTCATAGTGGGGGGAAGGCAAGTAAATAAAAACCAACATAAGTGCAAGGTTAATTGGAAGGGCAGGTTAGGAAAAGGGAGGTATGCAAAAAAGAAAGAAAAAGGTGGGTATGGGATGTTATTGAGAGTAGGTGCTAGGGATAGGGCAGGATGATAATACAGAAGGTACGAAGTGGAGCAGGATAGTAGACATGGATATTCATATCTATGCTACTGGGTGTAAGAAGCGAGGAGGAGTGAGAACCAGAGAGAGGAGGAGGAGGGTCTCCCTTGGTCATAAAGGTGCCATTTTAGATCACTTTTGAATGGCCCATGTTTGGAGTTGTTTAGGATGTGGACCAGGAGCTCACTGAGCCAGAGTGGGACCCTGTAGGAGAAAGTCCTTTGGGCCAGAACAGTGTGGCAAAACAGGACATGCAATAAGTTCCTAGCCTTGCCTTTGGCCAGGTGAGAATTGTGTGAAGGTTGGAGTAATTTCTGGATGGTTTTCAGGGTTGGACCTAGTAGGGCGTTTTTCCCCCAAGGAGGCAGACTTGGTACTGTACTCTACCATGTAGGTGGGCATAAAGGTTGTATTGGCGCACCTGCTCTTAGCACCAGTCCGCAGGCCTCATTTAATGTGGTTCTAACATGTTTCAGTGTGGTATTCATGGCTGAGCTCTACACCATAAGGCTGTAATCTACAATGGAAAGAATGGAGCTGTTAACTGCTAGTGAGATGGCCTCATCACTCAAGTAGGAGTGGTGCCTGTAGAGCAGTCGTAACCTTGTGTTGACTGTTTTTTCAACTCAGTCAATGTGCTGTTTCTAGGAGAGGTAACTGTCTAGGGTGACACCCAGGTATTTAAAGGGGTTCACATGTTCTAGCATTCTGTTGTTGATAGTAAGATAGCTATTTTTTTTCTTGCTCTGGTGGTTATAGAATAACATGTTTTTGTTTTTTGTTTTTGTAGTTTAGAAGAAGTTTGTTCTCAGTGAACCACTCCTCAACCCTAGAGAAACTCTATTGTAATACATTAGTTAAGGCCATTAGGTGGAGGCTGCTTGCAAAAATGACAGTATCATCTGCATAGAGGAGAAGCTTGGCTGAGCAGTTCTCAGAAAGGGAATTGAGAAAGAGGCTAAACAGTAGTGGACCAAGGATGGATCCCTGGGGTACCTCTAACAATACCTTCCTTTCCTCCAAGAGTGTGTTTTGTACTTTTACCTGCTGGGTTCTTTGGGCTAGGTAGCTCTGGAACCATGTGGCTGTCTCGGAGGATAAACCTAGGGCAAGTAATGTTTTTAGGAGGACACTGTGGTTGACTGTATCAAAGACCTTTGTGAGGTCAATATAGATTGACACCACCTGGTTCCCTTCATCCAGGGCCTCATAAATGTATCCCGTAAATTCTAAGAGGGAAGCAGTTATGCTGTGAGAGTTATGTAATCCGTGCTGTTGTGGGCACAGGATATTGTATTTTTCCAGATAGTCTACCAACTGGTCTGATACTATCTACTCAAGGGCCTTAGGTATTGGGGGTAAGATGGAGATCAGATGGCAGTTTGAGTGGAGTGCAGTGGTAGATGGTGCTGCACAGTCCAGTTTAGGTGTCATCATTCAGTGAAATGTTCAGCTGAGGTCCCATTTTCCCATCCATGGTTGATGCTCAAAAAAAAGTTAAAAATCCAAGGGCATTTATTGGAGGGTAGATAATTTCCCCATGTGTTCTGGCCAACATTATCTCTATCAGAGAAACACATCAATGCAACCCAATGCCCTCTCTCCCCAGAACAAAACTAAAAACCAGCAGTCAAAGCTCATTGTGCTTTTAACTGGTCAAAAATTACAAATACACAATAATTAAAAAATTACTAATCAGAATTTCTTAATCCCACATGGAAAAGACATGCCCCACAAAGAGAATGCACTTAGCCTAGCTCTCATTTTAAACACAGACTTTAATGCAGGAATTCATAATGACCAGGAATGCATAAGTGAAATTCAACTTTATGAAACGTATTAGTTTCCACTGTGTTCTGAGCTTATTCAGTTTGATACTGTCTCATATTCTGAGGGCCAGTGTTCACATATTTACCCACATTTTAGTGTGTACCCCACATTTTAATGACAGAAGGTTAAGGAGGTGCGCAAGTGTAGCTACTGGTGATCGGTGAGACATACAACATACTAATTGGTATGACGGTTTCACACCTTAGATATGGTGTTTTAGGAAAATGAATGCCTCCTCCTGTTTTCAAGTAAAATGGTAACCTTATTACAACACATTTTCAACATTCATTTGTTGTTGTCCTGACTGGCAATAAGTTTGCCCATTTGTTTTATTTCATATCTTCAAGGAACATTTAAAGCAATCTATTCTTTTTCAGACCAGCTTCAGTGTTAGGAAAGGAGTAGATTCTTAACAAAGAAAGAAAACTCTGGCCAGAGCCGATAGGGCTGCAGCCGAGAAATGTAGGGTAAAAATATAGAACAGTTATTTTTTGACATGTTTACACCAAATTTTCAACATAACTTTGTCATGGGGAAGGGCAGAGAAAATATTCAACTCCTGACCTAAAGGTAATTTTGCACAGGGACTGTGAAATCAACTTTCAGGATGCAAAAACACATTTTGGGCAGGAGTTGAAAAATGACAGATGTCACATTCATGAGTTGCTGTAAAGAAATGGCTATGTTGAACATTTTGGGGTACAGATATTGAATATCACCAAAGTTATGAGCCAGCATTTGCAAAATTCAACATAGTCTCATAACATTTTACACCAGATTTAAAACATAGCCTTTTTATAACTCTGCCTCATGAATAAGGTCAGAGAAAATTTTCAACTCCTGTCTGAAAGGTGCTTTCATGCAGAGACTGCAAAATTATCTTTCAGGATGTAAAAAAACAAAACATTTTGGCCAAATGACAGCCATCACATGCATGAGGTGCTGTAAAGATATGGCTATGTTATAAATGTAGGGTAGAAATATTGAAAATTAACAAAGTTGCATGCCTGTGTTCACAAAATTCAATGTAGGCTCATAACTTTATTGTTTTTAATATTTTTATACCAAATTTTCAACATAGCCTTCTTATGACCCCACCTCATGAACAAGGGCAGATAACATTTTCAACTCCTGCCCAAAAGGTGATTTCACACAGGGACAGCAAAATCACCTTTCAGGACAGATTTGCCTAATGTCAGTGCAACTGTTCATGAGGTGGAGTCCCAAAAAAGGCATGCTGAAAATGTGTACCAAAAATATGCAAAAATGCCCAAGTTTTGCCAGTAAGTTCAAAAATCATTGAAATACAGTGAACCGTATACCTGTTTCATTAGCATGCAGTCTGACTTTGAAGAATGAAGATGTGTCTGCAGTCCAGAGAGGATTATGGCCTTGGACTCCCAATTGGTAAGTAAGGGCTTGGGACAGTGGTGGGTGCTGAGTGGGAGGGTTGGGTGGGGAGTCCAAAGGTCACAAAGACATTGATGGATGGTTTTCTTTCCACAGGTATAAAACATAAATCACTACCAAGGATCCCTGATCACAACACTGGGAGACTGGGCACCCCAGTGTCACTGCTGTGTTTCTGGGGTGGGTGTGGGGTGGTGGATACTGAGTGGGAAGGTAGGGCGAAGGGAGGAAAAAATATATATTAAAAAAAGGTCATGGTGGAAGACAAGCCCAACACTGGGGGATTGGGTACCCCCAGTGTCACTGTTATTTTTCTGGACAGAATGTGTAGTGGTGGGTGCCGAGATGGAGGGTCGGTGGGGGGTATGCATAATAAAAAAAAAAAGTAAAATTGGTGATCATGGCAAAACACTGCACAGTCCACCATGTCCAAGATGGCCACTGCTTTTTACTGCACATGCACTAGTGGTCGTGCATGCATAATGCAGTCTGGCAGCCATCTTGGACATGGTGGAGTGTGTCATGTTCCGCCATGACTTCCAATAAAAAAAAAAAATAGTGCAGTGCGACTTCCAAAGCAGACAACAAGCAGAGTGCTCCACAGATTTGGAAGTGACTTTGTTGCAACTCCCACATGTTGTTTGGTCAGAAGGAATGCATTAAGTCCTTTTTTGATAGCAAGAGGTCTGCAGGCCTATACCCACTGCAACCCTAAACAAGCATTTGTCAATGCAGAATGTTGATTGCATTGGTGTGTTGAGCTCACTCACTGCCCCGCTGTCACTCGCTCAGCCTGTTTCTCCCGGTGCTGCAGGCTGCTGTTTTGTACTGGGCTCCTGCATGCATTGGCACCTTGTTCTGCCCACTAAGAAAGGCGCAGCTGTCCCGACAGAGCTGTGTTGAGGTGGCTCACTCCCCCTCTCTTACAAGCTCATTCCGTTTCTCCTGGCACTGCAGGCTGCCCTTTTGTACTGGGCTCCTGCCTGCATTGGCACTTTTTTCTGCCCATAAAGAAATCCACAGCTGTCCTGACAGAGCTCCGTTGAGGTCGCTCACTCCCCCTGTGTCACTCACTCATTCTGTTTCTCCTGGTGCTGCAGCCTGCTCTTTTGTACTGGGCTCCTGCCTCTGTTGGCGCCTTTTTCTGCCTACAAAGAAATCTGCAGCAGTCCTGACAATGCTCCGTTGAGCTCGCTCACTCCCCTTCTCTCACTTGCTCATTTCATTTCTGCCCGCATTGCAGGCTGCCCTTTTGTATTGGGCTCCTGCCTGCGTTGCCGCCATTTGCAGCAGTTACAATACAGCTCCGTTGAGCTCGCTTACTCCCCCTCTCTCACTCGCTCCTTCTGGTTTTCCCACCACTGCAGGCTGCCATTTTGCACTGGTCCCCTGCGTGCATTGCTGCCTTTTTCTGCCCACAAACAAATCTGCAGCAGTCCCAACAGAGCTCCGTTGAACTCCCTCACTCCCCCTCCCTCACTCACTCATTCTGTGTCTCCTGCCGCTGCAGGCTGCCCTTTTGTACTGGGCTCCTGCCTGCATTGGTGGCTTGTTCTGGCCAGAAAGAAATCTGAAGCAGTCCTGACACAGTTCCACTGAGCTTGCTAACTCCCCCTCTCTCACTCACTCATTCCGTTTCTGCCTGCACTGCATGCTGGCCTTTTGTACTGGGCTCTTGCCTGCATTGCCGCATTTTCTGCCCACAAAGAAATCCACTGCAGTCACAATAGAGCTCCATTGAGCTCAGCTCACTGCTGCTCTGTCACTCACTCACTCATTCTGTTTCTCTTGGCACTGCAGGCAGCGCTTGTGTACAGGGCTCCTGGCTGCATTGGCACCTTTGTCTGTCCACAAGGAAATTCACAGCTGTACCGACAAAGCTCCATTGAGGTCGCTCAGTCTCCCTCTGTCATGGCTTCATTCTGTTTGTCCTGGCACTGCAAACAGCCCTTTTGTATGGGGCTCCTGCCTGCATTGGTGCCTTTTTCTGCCAACAAAGAAATCCACAGCAGTCCTGATAGAGCTCCGTTGAGCTCACTCAGTCCCCCTGTCTCACTCACTCATACTGTTTCTCACACCGCTGCAGGCTTGCCTTTTCTACTGGGCTCCTGCCTGCATTGACGCCTCTTCCTGCCCACAAAGAAATCTGCAGCAGTCCTGACAGTGCTCTGGTGAGTTCGCTCACTCCCCCTCCCTCACTTGCTCTCTCTTTCTGTTTCTCCCAGTGCTGCAGGCTGCCCTTTTGTACTGGCCTCTTGGGTTGGGGCCTTTTTTCTACCCACAAACAAATCTGGAGCAGTCCCGACTGAGCTCAGTTGAGCTTGGTCACTCCCCCCTCTAACTCGTTCCATCTTAATCTATCCCAAACACTGATGTCCCACAGCGACCATGCTATTCTCCGTTAGGAGTGCAAAAACATATTTTAGCCAGGATGTGAAAAATGACAGCTGTACTGTTCATAAGAAGGTGTGAAAGAATGCCACTGTTAAAAATGTGGTGTGAAAATATTACAAACTTGCGAAGTTACAAGGGTGCGTGGAAACAGTTGAACGCACGTTTGTAACACAGTCATGTTATGGAATTTTGTTGCCAAATTTTCAACATAGGGATTTTAGGACCTCTGCTCATGAACAGTGCCACTATCATTTTCTTAATCTGTCCCAAACACTGATTTCCCACAGCGACTGCGTTATTCTGTGCCCCAACTGTGAAACCTCTTTTCAGTCAGGATGTAAAAAATGACAGCTGTACCGCTCATAAGGAGGTGTGAAAAAATGCCATTGTTGAAAATGTGGCATGACAATATTATGAATCTGCAAAGTTACAAACGTGTGTGGAAAATGTGCAAAAACCCCATGCTGAAAATTTAGTGTCAAAATTCTAAAAAATGCCAGAGATATGCAGCAAAGTTGGAAAAACCCTATTTATTACATTATACAGCTTACCGGCATTTCCTCAGTTCGTGGTCAGCTTTGAAGAGTGCAAACGTGTACCTGGTCTACTGAAGATTATCGTGCCCAGCTCTGGAGGTAAGTATGGGGTGAGGGGGGGTGTGGGGAGGCAGGGTGCGCAGTGGGTGGCTGCGAGTTGTGGGTGGGGGGCCAAGAGACCATGAGGGACAGCTTCCTTTTTTTCAGGTACAAAAAAAAAAATTGAAGACTTTGCGGGACTATTTTTCCCTTTACAGAGCCATGTGGCATGCTGAGGTAGGCTCCCAGTGTGCCACCAATGGCTTTCTGTTTTGGGGAAGGCAGCTGTAGCCGATGGGGGATTGGGCACCCCATTGGCAGACAGTTAAATGAGGGGGGATTCCTTTGTGCCGATGGGGAGTGGGCTCCCCCATAGGCAGAAAAACATGGTGAAGGGGGGTTAATATTGTTTGTGAATATGGCAGCAACCCGTCACCATGTTCACAAACAATATCAGGGTTTTTACATCCCGCCCTGCAATGACGGGTCGCTCCCTCATTGCAGTGGATGGCTTACACTGCAATGACAAGGTGGCCCCTGATTGCAGCAGCTAAAATGTCACAAGTTGGTGCAAACATTCCAAACTTGTGTCACCAGCAGCCTGCCATGGCATTGGGGGAAGTGGGACAAGTCTTTGCAGGCTGTGGGGGCATTGGCCACAACAATGCCCTGCCTCCACAGCCTGCTTCTCAGCAAACTGTCCCAATATGTTTCTTGCGCTGTGTGCAATCAACATAAAAATTAGCCCAAGGTAAAAATAAGAGCTGAGCTTCTGCACTGCTCTATCTGTGTCATTACAAGTGTTCATAGGAGTACATCGCCAGAGTTGGAGTGAGGAGAGTTTTGAAGGGGTGCTTTGAACTCTGGAAAAGCAACCTGAAATACCTGAGATGTTCAATGAATTCCCCAGTAAAGGGTGACCGGAATAATTCTCAAGGATGAAGTTGACGATAACTGGAGGGTCGATTCTAGCTATACTTGCTAGCATGTTTCCAAAGACTCCCATGTAGGGGAGAAAGTAACGTCTACAGCATATTGGGACTGTTGGATTTCACCTGCTGTATTTGAAAGGTCATAACTTGTTGATTGTGGCAATTGTGGAGCCTGGACATGGGGTAAGACCCTTTAAGAGTTACTATGTTTCAGCTTTTCATTTGCTTACTGATCAAATAAGAGAACTGATTTGGACATTTGGACAGTGTTGACGCTGTTTCCCTGCTGGGTACTGACACCTTTAAAATTCTTATTATGGAGTCTGAATTTGTGCTCTTGCTCTCAGTGTTTAAATTACGAAGGCTCTTTTTGTAGGATTTCTAATTTAAAGGAGCCTTGAATATTAGGCCTAAACAACAAAAGCGGTGAATGGACTCCTGAATACAAAGGAACCACAATTTTGCATGGATTTTTATCATTTTAGTAATTAAAAAATCTTTACATGTGGTATAATATGTTTTAAGTATAGAGATATTGGCTTGTACTGAGTTTAATTAGGGGGATGTTATTTCAGGCACTTAAGGCATGAAAGAGTTCAGGCAAGAGCCTTTAAGCACATAATTAGCAGCTGCTAAATGCTACCAGTCAAGAGAATGCTATTAGCCATGTATTTTTATGTTGTTTTACGGACAGACTATATGGTATTAATATTATCCAGAATTCTGTGAATGTGTAAATATATACCAAAATCCATTTTGTGCCTTTAGGATTGATGAATATTTTTCAGTCTAGAGACCAATGTTGACTAATAAGGCCTTGTAACTGGCCTGCTGCCGCCTGGTATCAGATAGGACAAAATTACCCATTATGGGTGGTCCTACCAGTGACATGGAGTTCCATTATATACCTTAGGAGTAGTCAATAGGAATGGCTGGATCTGGGGTAATCAATAGGGCATGGAGCAACATGCATCGCATGGTGCCCCAAAGGACATGCCTCGAGGCCAGCGTGTCCAACTGGCAATCAGGGAGGAGCAGATGTGACATGGTGTGGATGGATGGGACAGAACTGTGACACAGAGTTTTACTGTATGCCTCGACAGTAGCAGACAGGAGTAGCTGGATGGGGTGGTCTACGGGACACAGAGCAGCATGTGCTGCTTGCCACCCCTAATGGATCTGCCCCCAATGCCAGCAGGTCCAACAGGCTTCTAGATAGGATTGGTCAAGACATGGTGTGGTCAGATAGGCCCCCCTTGAAACACATAGTTTCATTAAGTGCCTCAGGTATGGCCAATAGGAGTGGCTGGATAGGAGCTGGTCTGCAGGGTACGGAGCAGTGTGCACTGAATGGTACCTCTGATGGTTGCCCTACAAATGAAGCATGTCCATTTGGTTACCAGGCAGGTACAGATGGGACAACATGTGTGTGGATGGGATAAACTCTGTTGGTGCAGATTGGACTGATATGGTGCCATTAGGCTTAAATGCTGTCTTTTTACTTCATTTATATAATGCTGGTATGGACTGATTACTGGTCTGAAGTATTCGCTTGAATATAGAGGTGTACATCATCACCTCAAGTAAAACAAAGTGAAGTAACAGGGTTTAACTGATGTTTCTATGTTTCTATGTTTCTATGTTTCTATGTTTCTATGTAAGGTAAATTTTGCCAATATATTAGAGCATAAATCATGCATCATATTCCATAATATTTTATAAACATTATAGAAGGAAATAATCTGAGATGTTTATTTTAATAACTGATTGTTACTCTCAGATGTTTTAGCACTTCTTTTTGCTATATTGGCATTAAATGCCAGCAGATTATTAATAGAATTAGTCACTTGCTTTTATACAGTAAATATTCGGTGTTAGAAATCTGCTGCTATTGTTATGGATATGTTTTTGTATTTTTGTATTTAACAATGTATTTGTATTTAATAATGTACTTTTTTAAGTGTATCATGTTTGTAATGACCTTTAATGGTCAAACAGATAAAAAACATGACAATGAGAGGGTGCAATACCGCAAATGGTTCTGTGCATGGTACTGCACCCTCTCACTGTCCCAGGCAGAGGATAAGACCTCTGTTGGAACAGGCTTCTACTGAGCAGCTGCTGTGGCTCAACAAGATATGCCCCTAGCAGCAAGGGACAGAAGCAGAGCATTTGGGACCGAGTTCAATTCCTGGTCCCTGACACATGGACATTTTATTTTTTTTTTCGCACTTTGAGCAACACTCACTTTAACCCCCCTCTCAGAGTTAGTTATTTTAGTTGGAGGGGGTTCAGGGGGCATGGCCCCCAGTAACAGGGTGTGTGGATGGTGGAGCCCCCCCCGCGGAAAAAAATACTTATGCCACTTGCAAGAAATCGTGCTGTACTGGCAGCGTGCTATATGCATGCGGCATAATGTCTTGTGACATTATTTATTTTATTTATTTTATATTGCAATCAGTTTACAACCTTTGAGCCAGAGGCTCATTTCCAATTGTACCTCATCAGGAGAAGAGAAGACAGTACAAGTAAAAATACATAATATAAGAGAACAAGCGCAGAAAGATGCAGGCATACATGGATCCAGGGTACAGGTTACATTGATAGTATTATAAGGTGCAGATTCAGGTATTGTAGACAAAAGGGTTGGTTACAGGGTTTAGCTGCATAAATGTATGACATCTGCAAAAACGAAACAGTCGATCAAGTTACATGGTATTAGTTACAGAGTTAGCAAAACATGTGACAAGGACAACACAGTAGGTAGTTTGATTTGGTAACAGTAGTGCATACTAGTGGGACAATTTAGCAAGCAGTATATTAAGACTCTATCAAACATGGTACGTTCTTAACAGTTGAGAGAAGGTAGGCAGTAGGATATGGCAGTAATGTAGGTGGTAGGAATAAGGCGGTACAGAGAGGGTGCAGCCCAGTGGGCATTGTCAGGGCAAAGGACGTATGTACACCCGTTATGCACAGGTGCAGCAGTGCTTATTGAATAGCTCGCTTTTGAGCGCAGTTTTGAATTTGGAGATAGTGGGGATTTCTGAGATGGAGAGAGGGAGCGTGTTGTACCAGGAAGGGGCTCTGTGGTGGAAGGACCTCTGTCCATGTGAGATCCTAGATCGAGGAACCAGGAAGGTGGCCTTGCAGGAGGTCCGAGTGCTGACTAGAGGTTGGGCTAGGAGGAGGGAGGATGTCAGCCTGGGTGGAGAAAGTCCTAGCAGGGTTTTTTTTGCTATAAGGCAAGTTTGGTATTGCAGCTGTTCATCAAGGTTTAGCACTGTTGCCATGTCATAAAGCTGGCACATATGTGTGAGCCTAGGGGCCCCTGTGATTAGCCTGCAAGACTTATTTAGGACGAGGCAGATTTTGTTTAGGGCAGTCGTGTTGGCAGCACCGTAGACAGGTAGCCCATAGTCAACTGGGGATAATATAGGATGTAACTGCAGAAGCCGGAGGGCATCAGGGAAGACAGTTTTGTAAGCGGTACAAGATACCAAGCCGAATATTGGTAGCAGAGGCAAGTGCTTCGATGTGGGTGTGGTAGGTGAGGGCTGAGCCAAGGAGACCCTTTAGTACTTATAGGAGTGGACTTACTCCAGTTGCTGTTTGGAGTAGGAGAGGATACGGAGAGGGAGTTGTAAGCTTTTGTTTTGAGGGTGGGCAAAGAGCATGGTTTAGATTTTAAGATTTAAACCAGTCTATGCTCTTTAAACCAGGTTTCAGTGTCATTATAGGAATGTTGCAGGAAACCTGGAGAGAAGTGAGATTCTGATCGGTGTGAAGATGACAGCGTCATCTGCATACAAATTTTCCAGTACATGCACTGGGCAGGGTGTTAAGGTATAGCGAGAAGAGTAGGGGTCCCAGGATGGAGCCCTGTGGAACCCCAGAGAGGATAGGACGTGGATTGGAAAGTGTCCCACCAATATTGACATGTTGGGAGCGTGCAGATAGGTAGCTGGAGCACCAGGCAAGTGGTCCAGTGGCAAAGCCAGAGAGACAGAGGGCATCCAGCAGGAGGGGGTGTGAGACCGTGTCGAAGGCCTTTGATAGGTCAAGGAACACGGCCCCGGCTAGGGAGCCAGTGTCCATGGAGGAGTGTAGGAAGGATGCGAATTCAACAAGCGCTGTGCTAGTACTGTGTCCTGCACGGAATCCGTGCTGTTCAGGGCAGAGGGTGTTGTATTTGGTCAGGTATTCAGTGATATGTGTGGCAACCAGTTTTTCCAGGGCTTTGGAAAGGGGTGGGAGTATGGAGATAGGTCGGTAGTTCCCAGCTAAGGACCTGTCACCCCCTTTATGGATAGGAGTAACAGTGGCAGTTTTCCATGTAGTGGGGAATTGTCCCAGGCAGAGGGATTTGTTGAGAAGGCTGATGAGTGGGGTAAGGACCTGATCCAATACCAGCTGGAGAATTCTGTGGTCCAGGGTGTTGTCACTGGGACTGTTGCCTTTTAGGTGCAGGTCAGGTGGGTCTGGCTTCCTGGGCAGTTCCCTCGTGGGTAGAAGCTAGGGTGATGGAGGGCAGGGGCAGGTTGGGAGGGTAGTTGGTCAAGAAGTTACTGGGGAGGATAGGGCTAAGGTCAGTAAAGGAGGTGTTGAGGAGGTTTGCAATGTCAGCAGGGTCCAATGTACGGTGGTGTTGTCAGTAGTAATCTGGGAAGGAGGAGGGCGAGTGTTCCCATTTATTGTTGACATTGTCCCAGAAGGTACGGGAGCACCTCCAGGAGGCGGTGAGGTGGCCTGATAGTGGTCGGCCTTGGCTTTCCTGATTGCCCATGTGCACTTATTCCGCGCAGCGTTGTAGGCCTGTCTGTCTGCTGGTTGCCCGGTTTCTATGGCAAGGTGCCAAAGATTATCCCTGTGCCTGAGCAGTTGTAAAAGGGCAGGGGTAATCCAGGGCAGGTTAAGTTTTTTGGATCGGACGGCTGAGAGGGGAGCAAAGAGGTCACAGGCTTTACTAAAGGTTAGGGTAAAGAAGGCAAGGGCAGTGTCAATATCAGGAGCGTGGTGAATGGGGGACCAGTCTTGCTAGTCAAGGTATTGTTTAAGGTTTTTCAGACCACATGGTTTGAAATGCCGGCGGGTTATGCACCGGGCAGTGGGTAGGGGTGAGGTGGCCATCCAGCGGAACAGCAATGGGGAATGGTCACTGAGTGAATCAGGGAGGACTTGGATGTCCAGGATTTTGGGGGGGGCGGTTTGTGATGATGACATCTAGGAGGGTGCTGGTACCTCTCTTAGAGTTTACTCTTGTGGGTTGGGAGACTAGTGTTAGATCCAGGGCTGTGAAGGAGTCGCGGGTGGGGATGGAGGAGGGGCTCAGCCAATTCATGTTAAGGTCCCCCACAATGACTTGTTCTGCACTGTGAGGGAGGGTGGCAAGATAGTCAGTTAATGATAATAGTGCTGGGTTTTGGTTCCTGGGCGGTATATAGGCAGCGGTGAGATAAAGTGGTGCCCTGGCGGGGTCCGGGGTAAGCTTGATGGCAAGGGCCTGAGCCCCACTTACAAGGTCCGGAGCAGGGAGGGTGAGACCAGTGAGAGAGTCCCTGCTGTAGATAGCACAGCCACCCCCATGTTTGGTTACTCGATCCTCACGGTATAGGGTATAGCCGGGGAGGGTGACAAAGGTGTCAGGGGTGGATTTAGATAGCCATGTTTCCACCAGTGCAATGACCCCATGCCAGTCATATCAATAGTAGAGTGAAGCAGAGCTGCAGTCAGTCACTCCTGCAGAAATCAACACCTTGCATGCTGATTAAAACAGCTGTTTGCACTCATAAATCAGTCATCAGAAAAATTACTTGCTGTCTGCATTAGCCATCCTGTTAGGACCAGAAATCTCACCTTTAGAGATGCTTTTCTTCACTCCTCTCTTCAACCCTAGTTTGAAAAATATGGTACCTGTTCTATTATATAACAAAAAACAACTGTTAAAAACTATCACGTTCACGCACCTCATTAGTATAGTCAGATCATTTAGGTATTCCAACTTGACTTTCCTTCCAATGATGTCACCACAATAACTCAGTTTGTGAACCAGCTTGCTCTTAACACTTGGATGTTAGTTGTTCTCTGTATCAGTGTTTGCCTTGTTTACTGTACCTTATAACTACATTTTTTTTGTAAACTCTCCATCTGCCCCATTATTCTATGTTCTATTTCCTGATTCTACTTTGAAATGTATAACATTCTATGTGAAACAACCTGTTTCAAGTTAAAATAAATACCCCAGAAATAGTGTATTTATTTAATGCAGTCACCACCAGTGGGCTGTGTGTGTGCTTTGAAGCTTTGCCTACCTTAGCAAGCATTTAAGATAAGTGTCCACCAAACTGTGTGGTTCACAATAAACTCAGCTGTAGAGTCAAGCCATACAAAAGTGTAGGTACTGGACTTCAGGAGGGCTGATTTTGTCAAAATGGGAGAGTGCCTCAGAAAAGCACTAGCAAACAGGCAAGAAGGAGGGGTAGAGCAACAATGGGGAAATGTCAAAACTGCCAGCATAGAAGCAACAAGCCTTTGTGTGAAGCAAGTAAACAAATCAAAACAAAAGAAAAAAACACTATGGTTCTCAAAAGAAATGGCGGGGAAGGTTAGCGAGAAAAAGATAGCATTCAGGAAGTATAAGGAAACACAGAAGGAGCATGGCAGAGAACTGTACCAGTTAAAGCAGAAAGAAGTGGGGAAGGCAGTCAGAATAGCAAAGGCCCAAACCAAGGAAAAGATAGCCAACTTGGTTAAGAAAGGGGATAAAACCTTTTATAGGTTTATTAGGGAGTGAAGAAAGACAAAGGAAGGTATACTGAGGCTGCATAAAGAGGAGGGGGGTGGGAAGAGAGGACAGTGAAAAGCAGGGATACTGAATGACTACTTCTACTCAGTTTTCCCAGAGGAAGAGGAGGGGGGAGGTACCTAATCCAGTCAATAGAAGCACTCTGGATGGGGGGGGGGGTCGATATCAGTTCTTTCACAGAAGAAAGGGTTCTGAAAGAACTACTAAAACTGAAGGTGGACAAAGCAATGTGGCCTAATGGGAATCACCTCAGAATTCTAAAAGAACTAAGGGGAGAACTATTAACTTCACTGACTATCCTTTTTAACACATCATGGGAGGAGGATGTGGTACCTGAGGGCTAGAAGAGGGCAGATGTGATTCCCCTTCACAAAAGTGGGAGCAAGACAGAGGTAGTAAACTAAAGATCTGTCAGTTTGACCTCAGTGATAGTTAAAATGATGGAATCACTTCTGAAGGAAGAATTGTGAGTACCTAGAGGCCAGTGGGGCACAGGACCCAAGGCAGAATGGATTCATAGCGGGAAGGTCATGTCAGATAAATCTAATTAATTTCTTTGACTGGGTGACAAAAGTAGTAGACCAGGGAGGTTCTGTGGACATGGCCTACCTAGACTTTAGCAAGGCATTTGACACAGTCCCAAACAAATGATTAATAAAACAAATTATCCAGCCTGGGAGTGGGTCCCTGGGTGGTACCCTAGGTAAAACATTAGCTGGACAACAGGACGCAGAGGGTAATAGTAAACGGAGTCCTTTCCAAAGAAAGTGGGGTTACTAGTGGGTGTACCTTAGGGTTCAGTACTGGGTCTGTTCGTTTTTAATGTCTTTATAAGTGACATTGCAGAGGGACTGGAAGGAAAAGTATGTCTCTTTGCAGATGACACAAAGATCTGCAACAAGGTTGATACACAATTTGGGGTGGAAAGGATGAGAAGGGACTTGGCAAGGTTGGAAGAATGGTCAAATGTATGGCAGCTTAGATTCAATGCAAAGAAGTGCAAAGTAATGCACCTGGGAAACAAAAACCCAGGGCAAGAGTACACAATGGGAAGTGTGATACTGACAGAAACAAAAATGGAAAGGGACCTGGGGGTAGTTATATCAGATGACCTAAAGGTGAGCAAGCAATGTGAGAAGGCATTAAGGAGGGCTGGGAGGATTCTGGGATGCATAGGGAGAGGCATCACCAGTAGAAAATAGGAAGTTGTTATCCCTCTGTACAGACATTTGGTGAGACCCCATCTGGAGTACTTTGTGCAGTTCTGGAGACCCCATCTCTGCAAAGACATAGACAGGATGGAGGCTGTCCAGAGGAGGGCAACCAAAATGGTGCAGGGTCTGCACCAGAAGACATACGAAGACAGACTAAAGGAGCTTAATATGTATACCCTCGAGGAAAGAAAAGAGAGGGGGGACATGATGGAGACTTTCAAGTACCTCAAGGAAATCAACAAAGTCCAAGAGGGTAGCATCTTTCATAAAAAGAGTTGTGCAAGAACAAGGGGGCACAATTTGAAGATAGAGGGGAGATGGCTCAGAAATAATGTGAGGAAGTATTTTTTTCACAGACAGGATTATGGATGCATGGAACAGCCTTCCTGAGGAGGTTGTGGAGTCAAAAACAGTGGGGAATTCAAGAATGCATGGGACAGACATAAGGCAATTCTGGTGGGAGGTAGGAGGAAGTAGGCTAGGTATGGAAATAAGCAGACTAGGTGGGCCAAGCAGTGGCCCATATCTGCAATCAAATTCTTTGTTTCTATGTTTAAGAAATACCAAATAGCAAGATCATTAGAAGTTTAAAGATCAGATGCACATATTTCACAAAAAGCTTGAATTCACTTGAATTCACAACCCTGTGTCAAGATTAGTGTTTCCTGAAAATATCGTGCTGTTTGGTTTTGTGGTTTTCTTTCAATCAGCATCTGTTAATGTGCTCTGCAGTAACTGGTAACAATGAAGAAACAGTGAAGAAGGTTCAGTCCCTGTCAGTGAGCAATGACATCATACCTGTCCAGCCTGCTGTTTCACCAATTAAGCCCCCTGATTGACTGAATAAGCTATTGCAGTTTCTAGTTAGAGCAGTCTATAGAGCTAATTGTTTTCACCCAATGTTTATTATTAACCCACCTGGTTTGTGTATAGAGAGGTTAGCTTAGAATCATTCTGTTCTCATAAACAGTTGATCATTTGGGGTTCAGTGCTGACCTGAAATGGTATGAAACATTGAAACATAGAATTTGACGGCAGATAAGGACCGCTTGGCCCACCCAGTCTGCCCATTTCCCTATCTACTGGATAAGCTGCAGATCCTAGTTAACCAGCAGCCTACTTCTTCCTACCCCCAACCCCTAGAATGGCATTATGACTGTCCCATGCATGCTTGAATTCCACCACTGATTTTGACTCCACAACCTCCTCCGGAAGGCCGTTCCATGCATCCACAACTCTCTCTGAAAAAATATTTCCTTAAATTACCTCTGAGCTGCCCCACCCTTTATCTTCAAATTGTGCCCTCTTGTTCTTGCACACCTCTTTTTTTGAAAGATGCTACCCTCTTGGACTTTGTTGATTCCCTTGAGGTACTTGAACGTTTTTATCATGTCCCCCCTCTCCCTCCTTTCCTCGAGGCTATACATATTAAGCTCCTTTCATCTCTCTTCATATGTCTTCTGGTGCAGACCCTGCACCATTTTAGTTGCCCTCCTCTGGACAGCTTCCATCCTGTCTATGTCTTTGCGGAGATTGGGTCTCCAGAACTGCACACAGTACTCCAGATGGGGTCTCACCAGCTGTCTGTACAGAGGGATAATAACTTCCTGTTTTCTACTGGTGATGCCTCTCCTATGCATCCCAGTATCCCCAGCCCTCTGTGCTGCCCTCTCACATTGCTTGCCCACCTTTAGGTCATCTGATATGACTACCCCAGGTCCCTTTCCATTTTTGTTGTTGTTAGTATCTCACCCCCCATTGTGTACTCTTCCCCTGGGTTTTTGTTTCCCAGGTGCATTACCTGCACTTCTTAGCATTGAATCTAAGCTGCCATACATTTGACCATTCCTCTAACCTTGCCAAGTCCTTCTCATCCTCTCCACCCCACCCTGTGCATCAACTCTGTTGCAGATCTTTCTGTCATCTGCAAAGAGACATACTTTCCTTCTAGTCCCTCTGCAATGTCGCTTATAAAGATATTGAAGAGGACCCGTCCTAATACCTGAACCTCATGCGGTACCCCACTAGTAACTCTCCTTTCTTCTGAGTGGACTCCATTTACTATTACTCTGTGTCCTATTCTCCAGCCAATTGTTTACCCAGGCTGTCATCTTGGGACCCACTCCCAGGCTGGCTAACTTGTATATTAATCTTTTGTGGACTGTGTCAAATGCCTTGCTAAAGTCTAGGTAGGCCATGTCCACAGCCCCTCCCTGATCTACTACTTTGGTCACCCAGTCAAAGAAATCTATCAGATTCGTCTGGCATGACCTTCCGCTGTGAATCCATGCTGCCTAGGGTCCTGTGCCCCTCTGGCCTCTAGATACTGACAATTCTTTCCTTCAGAAGTGATTCCATCATTTTCCTATCACTGAGGTTAAACTAACAGGTCTGTAGTTTCCTGCTTCTGCCTTGCTCCCACTTTTGTGAAGGGAATCACATCTGCACTCCTCCAGTCCTCGGGTACCACCCCATCCTCCCATGATTTGTTAAAAGGGCAGTCAGTGGTGTCACTAGTTCTACCCTTAGTTCTTTTAGAATTCTGGGATGAATCCTATCAGGCCCCATTGCTTTGTCCACCTTCAGTTTTAAGAGTTCTTTCAGAACCCTTTCTTCTGTAAATGGGCTGGTATCAACTTCTGTATCCAGAGTGTTTCTACTGTTTCTTTATGTACCTCCCCCTCTTCATTTGTAAATACTGAGCAAAAATATTTGTTTAGTATCTCTGCCTTTTCACAGTCTCCCTGCCCACCCTCCTCCCTTTATTAAGCCTCACTATCCTCCTTGGTCTTCCTTCGCTCCCTGATGTACCTATAAAAGGTTTTGTCCCCTTCTTAACTGTGTTGGCTATCTTTTCCTCGGTTTGGGCCTTTGCTGTTCTGACTGCCTTCCCAGCCTCCTTTTGCTTTAACTGATATAGTTCTCTGTCCTGCTCCTTCTGTGATTCCTTGTACTTCCTGAATGCTTTCTTTTTCTCTTGAACCTTCACTGCCACTTCCTTTGAGAACCATAGTGGTTTCTTACATCGTTTTGTTTTGTTTATTTGCTTCACACAAAGGCTCATTACCTCTGTGATGGCAGTTTTTATTATTCCCCATTGTTCTTCCACCACTCCTTCCTGCCCATTTGCTAGTGCATTCCTTAGGCACTCACCCATTTTGGCAAAGTCAGCCCTCCTAAAGTCTAGTACTTTTGCCTTTGTATGCTTGACTCTATTGTTGTGTTTATTGTGAACCATACTGTTCGATGGTCGCTAGTTCCCAGATGGCTACCCACTTCTACATCTGTGATCTTCTCTCCATCTCCATTTGAGAGAATCAGGTCTAATATTGCTCCCTCTTGAGTGGGCTCCAATACTAGTTGTCTAAGGCATGCCCCCTGTAGGGCATCTAGAATAACTCCACTCTTCGAAGTGGCTGCTGCAACTGCACTCCAGTTAACATCTGGCATATTCAGATCACCCATCAGCAAGTATGAATGAATGTCTGTGAGAAATTACCTTGTCTGTATCATAGATTTCAGTTCTCTATCGTCACAACTATGCATTCTATTCTGGCTATATAACACAGGGTAGTTTAATGGATATAAAATAAATCTACATTTCATTAATTCATAGAAGCAGTGTGTCTTTGAAGTAGCCTCAATACATATGTTCATGTGATGACAATGTTGTTTACATGTCAGATTGACAAACGTGTCTGCCACACTCTGCTATTTCATGAACATATACTGTATGAACTTATAAAATTCAGTTCTTTAAGGGTTTCTGTGTGAAAATACTTCATGTATGTGTATAACTAGAAATACTATATGGCATTCTGATGCCCCGTCTCCTGCCTGACAGTTGAGGCAGCAGCTCTCTGCTTCCCCCTTTCCCATGCCCCAAAACCCCCCTGTCTCCTGCCCTCATATTAGGCTGCTGAAACCTGCTGCCCACTGTCCTCTCCACATAGTCAGGGCTGCTGCACCCTGTTGCCTCCTGCACAGACAGTTTGGGCTTTCTCACCCTGCTATGCTCTGTACCCCACCCTATAAGACAATATGAAAGCATTTTTTTTCTATCAGGTAGTTTTGGGCAGTGTACCAAAGGATCTGACTCTAGTGGCCAGGGAGCAGCATGGTGCAACAATTCTAACGGGTGCAGCAGGGCACAGTGGTGTCAGAGGACAGAGGACAGCATGGAGCAGAAGCCTTGACTGTGGTGCAGGACACAGTGTGGAGTCAGGGTACAGCAGCCCAGACTGTGTGATGGGGTGCATGTGGTGCAGCAGCCCTGCCCATTTGGGGCAATGGAAGTGGGTAGCAGGGTGCAGTAAAAGACCCTCCTTTGGTGGCCTGGGGCAGCATGGTGTAGTAGCCCAAACTGTGAATGCAGAGGCCCTGGGACTATAGGGCTTAACAGAGCACAGCAGCCCTGTCTGTGGAGACAGGAAAAGGGGGCAACAGTGTGCATTGGCCCTGACTGTAGGGGTGGGGGACAGAGGGAAGAGGGGTGCAGCAGCCTCAGCTGAGAAGCAGGAGACAGGGGCATCAGGATGCCATATAGTATTTGAAGTTATAAACATACATGATGTATTTTCACACAGAATCCCACAAAGAACTGAATTTTATGAGTTCATAGAGTACATGTTCCTGAAATAGCAGTGTGGCAGACACATGTTTGTCAATCTGACATAAAAACACAATTGTTCTCACATAAACCTATCTGTTGAGACTACATCAAAGACACACTGCTTCTATGAATTAACAGAGTGCAGATTAATTTTATATCCATTAAACAACCCTGTGTTATATAGCCAGAATAGAATGCAGAGTTTTGATGACAGACAACTGACATCTGTGATAGAGACAAGGTAATTCCTCATATTCATTCACGCCACTAAAATTCAGCACTGCACCCCAAATGATCAACTGTTTATGAGAACAGAAAGATAGATTTTAAGCATATCTCTCTAAACACAAGCCATATGGGTTAGTAAGAAACTATGAGTGAAAACATTTAGCTCTACAAGCTGCTCTAACAAGGAACTGCAACAGCTTATTCAGTCAATGGGGGATTTAATTGGTGAAGCAGCAGGTTGGACAGGTATGATGTCATTGCTCACTGACAGGGACAGAAACATCTTCACTGTTTCTTCACTGTTTCAGTTACTGCAGATCACATTAACAGATGCTGATTGAAAGAAAACCACAAAACCAAACAGCATGCTATATTTAGGAAACACTAATCATGACACAGAGATATGTACTCAAGTAAATTCAAGCTTTTTGTGAAATAGGTGTGCATTTGATCTTTAAATGCAATTATTATATCTATGCATAATCAGAGACAGTGTCTCATAACAAAAATGATGTCCTTTGGGCAAAAATCCACCAAGTTAACAGCAGCCATTCTCGCTTATAGGTTATTTTTATCATTCTGAAGTCACATTCTGGATGCCCATCCCTATTAAAAACAGAGATGAGCCTGACATCAAATAAATCAGTTTCTTTCTGCTGAATGTGATTTAGACTTGACCATAACTCTAACCAAAGCAAGACACAATTAATGTACAATTGTAAACAGATCTGGTTATTTAAGCTTTGTTAAACATTTTTCTATAAATCCCTTAAAGAAGTCTTCTGCTATGTTTTCACACTGCATATATTTGCAGCAGTCTTTATATTTCAGCTACATTTATGTATAAATTAACAGGTCCATATTAATCAATTTAAAACTACTGAGTCTGGGGTTTATGTCAATGTTATATTTACAGGAGCCAAGAAACCCTATCTGGAGTAGAGAAAGGGGCCAAGCGGCAAGATGGCAGCTGTGCCACTCAGCTCCCTGCAGCTCCTGTGCACTTTTGCTTTGTTTGGTTTTGCCCCATTCATTTTTGCTTTATTTTTTTAGCTGATGAAAGAAATTAGTGTTAACTTTGGTAAATAACAAGCGATGCAGTATTATTTTTTGTACTTTGGCACCAGAAATTGAAAGTCCACCGCTAGTTACCAGCGTTTGGGTTCTGACAATAGAACCCCCTCTTCTTTCTTTTTTTTGCCTACAGAGCAGCTTGCTAGTTTATGTTAGTTCATGTTCCCTGTCTGGAGTTTGTAGCTCTTATTGAAAAGCAAATATTCAGTACATTGGAAATGGAGCCCTGGTCATAAGACAATAAGACAATAATGTGAAGCCGAGTTTATAAGGAGCCTCCTTGAGGTAAATTTTAAAGGAGGATGTCTGGAGCCAAAGGCTGGTTGTTTGAAATACAGAGGTACCTTGGTGCTGATAGACCTGTTCTGGCCTTGCAAAAGGTATGCCAGTGTTGCATGGGGGCTGGGGTTATAGTGTTTACTCTACTATTTTAAATTTACTGTGCTTAGTGGAGCACTCTTTGTTATTCAACAGGTCTCTTCAATACCGGACCAAAAAGAGAGATGAGAGGATGACATGAGCACTTGGCACATTGAAAAGCCACCCAGAAACGTAGCTCGGACTTCCAAAGTGGGAAGCTTAAATTATTTTTCTGTGAAATTGGCTGAGACTGCATTGCTATTGAAGTAATGCTGTTGTGTCTAGTGGAGAATGGCAGAGGGGGGCAAGACCCTCCAAGAAGTATTGTTTTTCATTTGCTTTGGGCTATGGCCTATAAAGTGATGGTTGCCTTTGTTACAAACTAAACCATAATCTGATTCTAATGGAACTCATGGACTCCTTATTTGGGAGCATGGAGTCATATTAATAATCTGGGCAACTGTACTTTCCTAACCTGCCGACTACTTTTAACGCAACATGATATGGAATCATTGAGCTGGATAGAAATATTAAATCCTTAAAGGGCACCTTCATTGGAGCCTATGGCTAGTCCATTTTAATAGCCAGAGCTAGAGTAGCTCTTTACAAACATCAGCTTTCTGTGCTGCCACTACGTTTGGATTGCAGACAAACTTTAATCTGTTTTGAGCAAGGTTATTTGAATAGTGTTTGCTGGCTTTCATTGGCTGATTGGACTCCTCAGTATAAATGGAGCTTGTTAATTCTATATTCAAAACTATGGACTCCTGAGATAAAGGAGCCTTGGATGTTTGATTTAAGAATGTACATACTCCTGAAATTGTGTAGCCACACCGCTGTTCAGCAGAATTTTAAACCTAATATTTACTGCCTAATGTTTTATGAATGTTTAGAATACTTATGTTATAGGTTTGTTTTACAACTACAAACATTTTGTTACCATGCTCATTTTATTGTTTTGAATTAATTATTTCCTAGTAGTGTAAAATGAAGATTGTTCAGTTTGCAGAATCTTTTAATTATAGATAAATAGTTATACTGTGGTTAACTATCTTATAATCATAGTTAGAGTCAAAAATGTAGCCAATTTATTTCACTTAAGATTTTAAAATGAATTAGATAAGTGTCAGTACTGTCTATGATGAGATTTCTATATATCTTATGAATTAAGACTTGAGGGAATTGAAATTGCTGGGCAGGTCTTGACAAAATTCTTATGGTTGAACCAGATCAGAACACTAGGAACAATTCATTTGATGCTTTATTAATTGAATTGGGTCCTGATCTTATACCCTAATATCTTGCTACTGAAGGAGAGGGAATAGGAGTGGTGGTCTAGTTTTGCTTACAGAGCAATATGCTTGTGACTACTATCCAAATTCAATGGACAATAGTAGCCAGAAGTTCCATACCCTGGATATTGTTTTAATTTGTCCAGGGGCTGGGGACAGCTGCAATGCTGTACTGACTTGGATTTAAAGATCTCAAAATTGGACCCTAGTCTATTTGCTGCTTGATGCCACTGTTAAACCCCTTTTTGGGGAATGTATGGTTATGGGTGTGGGTAGGTAACTCTGTGTGATGACTAGTAGTGTCCATTTGAAGAAATCCTAGTTTGCCTTTAAGTGTGTTTACTATGACTACTGGTTTCTGTAATATACCTGCCTAGAAATCTATTACATACAAATTTTTCAAAGCATGGACATTTAATGGATACTAATTTAGTCATTTATATCAGCAGCCCTTTATATTAGTATCTTAGGATAGGGTACTTATGAGATAAACTTTAGAAATGTGGTTTAACTTGATGAGATGGAATGTTTTGGCTAGACTGAATGTATTCAGTATTACAAAGCTGGCCAATTTATATATGATTTTTAAATATGGCTTTGTTGAGATCACGTGATGGTCTGGGCTTGATAGCTGTTGCTTCCCTTGGCTCCCACTTCCCCGGCTGATAATCTAACATCATCAAGTGCTTCTTAGCTGGTAATTCGGGGTATCCTCAACATCACTATATTCCTACTCATCTAACGGAGCTTGTTGGCTGTCTTTTTTGGTAGCATCTATTGTTTTAACAAGCACAGATGGAGGCCGAGATGAAAACGGCCTTACCCAGACACATGACCCCGGTCTCGCCTGACAAACAGGCAAAGAAGGTAAAACCTCTCCAGCAACTATTGGCTAAACAACTGACTACATTGGCAGCATCAACACCGCTTTCAGAAGAGCATTTTTTGCAAGTGCTGCAACCTTTTAAGGAGACGCTCCTGGATATCACTGCTGATCCATAAAATATTCGCACTGAAATGGCTGAACTCAGAACTTGCATGGCAGACACGGAGGCTCGCACCTATTCTCTAGAGGCCTGGAGAGACAGGACGGATCCAGAAATCACAAAGCTCAGGCAACAAATCACTAAACTACAGCTCAAAACCGAGGATCTAGAGGGGCGCAGCAGGAGGAACAATATTTTGATCTTTGGCTTACCAGAAGGAGCAAAAGGTCCCTCTGCAATTTTATTTACCCAGAAACTTTTCACCAAGATTGTGGGCCCTTCCCCACATAATCCTACCTACTTAATAGAAAGGGCGCACAGGTCTCTACGTCCAAAACTGGAGGAGAATGCCTCCCCTCGCCTGATGATCATTCGTTTTCTCAACTATCTGGAAAAACAGCACATTTTGGCCAAAGTCAGAGATCTACAATCCATACAATGGGAGGGCAAGCGTCTAAGAATTACTAAGGAATTGCCATTAGAAACTCGGCAGAAAAGAGACTCCTTTCACTCCATAGTCAGCAAGCTGATAGCTGCCAGTATTAAGTTTTGCATGGCATACCCAGCATGTCTGCAGGTTTTGGTGGATGAAGCATGGCTATCATATGACTTGGCCGACCAGGCTCAAGCCGATCTCTGCAAGAAGCTGCCTGCATTATTTCAATCTTAGGATGGCATCCTTGCTTTCTTGCTATCAAAGAACTGTTTACTTTTGACTATACCATTTGCTGTTTGGCTGGCTTACCATTGAGGAGCTTGTTCTGAGAGATGTCTTGGGGAGGGGAGTCTTTCCCCTGTGTGGTGAGGATGATGGAGATCAAGGAGAAAGATGGAGGATGGCCTGTGGACCTAGAGGACTCAGCGCTGCAACAAGGCATCATTTTCCCTTGGATCCCCTTCTCTTACTGCCATTTGTTTCCAGTGGGGACTCTTTCTTACCGGACAGCTTGGTCCATTTCCAATATGGTTCCCCGAGGGAACACCTGCAGATTCGAGAAGCTGCCTGTTATGCTTTTACCTTTTGACGATGACTTTGTCATTATGTTATGCATATAATTCTGGAAAGACTCATATTACCTACTCTCCTGTTCACTACCCAAACTATTTTCATGGTCTGTCTCAGTTTCTTTCTTTATTTCTCGATTTCTGGTATTTAGGAAGATAATTATGTTACGATTAAAATATTGGTGTTTGTCTCTTCTCGAATTCTCTTTCTCTATAGGATTTCAGTCCTTCTGTCTTCCCTTATTGTTCAGGTTTCATTATGTCACCACTCTTCTTGATATACCTATCCCTGAAACTTTTTCTCTGCACTCTCGGTAGTCTTGTCTACCATATGCTCATATCGCTTATTTACTAATTCTGTCAGAGAGTGTGGAGTTGGATTTACTTCACTTCTGGTTTTCACAGGAATAAGAAGTATTATATGGAGTTTGCATGAAGTTTACATATTGCTGGGGTATCCCAGTCCAATTTGTAGATTAAACCCAATATACCTTTTTATTTTAGAAGGCGGGGGGGGGAGGATTTTGGCTGGAAAGTAACCCACCACAAGTCCTGAAGTATGGGGTAGTACCCTAATTACTCTCGCTCCTTGCTTTATTTGGTTTGGTATTCTGGGGATCCTTTTTGGCATGTTAGGCTGGTTTGCATTAATACTCAAATTGGGGTTGGAAGGGTACCCAGTGCGGGTTTTCATTACATTTATTAGAATTTATCCGGTTAGTGGTATTGAGGGTAGTTATAATGGGGTACTTGTGGGCTCTCTACCATTGAACAAAAAGGTAGTTTCCTTAACTCATTCAAGCCACAAGAGCTTTTTGAGACTTCCACCACTTGTGCCCTGTATACTCTTACCACTGCATCCTGGGCCTTTCTAAGCAAAATCAAGCCGTAATCAGCATGCCACAAACAAATGTGAATACCTCTTGAACCATAAGTGCTACAAACAAAGTACGAGTGGCAAAGTTGTTCAGCACAATATCACCTTTCCAATGGTGCTATGCAATCAATTGTAATCAATTTAATTTTTATTTTATACTAGCTGAAATACCAAACAACTGATTTTTTTCTGATTTATTCAAGGTGCTTAGGTGAGACTTGAGAGACAAATGTCAGCCATGCACACAATCCCTTAAACAAATGCAAATAACTCCTAAAGTATCATGGTAGACACAAAGTATCAGTGGCAAAATTGTTGAGCACAAAATTATCTTTCTAATGGTGCTATGCAATCAATTGTAATCCATTTAGTTTTTATTTTATAGTAGCTGAAATACCAAACAACGATTTTTTTTCAGATTTATTCAGGTTGCTTAGGTGAGGCTTGAGAGACAAATGTCAGCCATGCACACCATATCTTAAACAAATGTGAATAACTCCTAAAGTATACATGATAGACACAAAGTATCAGCAGCAAAATTGTTCAGCACAAAATTACCTTTCTAACGGTGCTATGCAAACAATTCTAAGCAATTTGGTTTGTTTAATATTTAGGTAAAAACTGCTGACTTCCTCAGACATTTCCCGGCCTGAGTGAAAGTCAGCTGAGTACGTCTACAGGCGTCACTGTCCTGAGTGGCTATGCTTTCAGACGCTGCCTTCAGGCATATCTAGGCCTGAATGAGTTAATAGTGTCAAAGTTAGGTGGAGGGATATTTGTAAATAGTTATTTGGGGGGGATTGGGGGGTTGGTAACTATGGTGTTCCATTGTTCTCAATTGTTGAGGGTGGGGTTTCCCCGTATCTTGCAGTTGTCATCATGGTCAATACTATGCTCTGGGGTTCCTCTTGGGTCTTGCAGGAATACCAATTTAATAAAATGTATGTAAGATTGGTGGGGAAGGGTTTAGTGGTGTACTCTCATAGTATATTGTTTTGGTTATGCATTGTTTGGAATAATACCCAATGGCTACAGGTTTGAAAAAATGTATATCTTGGAATGTAAGAGGGGCTCGTGATCTCAACAAGAGAGTTCAGATCTTAAAACACGTATTATTGCTGAATGCCCATATCTCTTTCATTCAGGAAACTCATCTGCTCCCGGGGGAAACGGGGGGTTTGCGCAGACTTGGGATTTGGCAAGTTTTTGCTGCCGGTAACTCATCCGTCAGTGGTGGTACTGCTATTTTAATTCACAAGGCGATAGCCTTTCAACCCAAAACAACAATTGCTGATCCACAGGGGAGACATGTTTTAGTCCAAGAATTATTGGACTGCACTGAATTGGTCCTGGGGAGTGTGTATGGGCCTGTGGGGGGAAATCCTATATTTTTTCAGGAATTATCGACTGAACTATAGAAGTTCTCGATGTTCCCCTTAATCCTTGGAGGGGACTGTAACCTGCCACCCACACAAGATTTGGATAGATCTAATTCCTTGCCTAAGCCCCTTACTCAAACCCAAAGGGCTCTTGCTCAATTTCTTGATATTAACGGATTGTGTGATCCCTTGCGTCTCTTAAACCCTGAGATCCACGCTTTCTCATTTCGCTCTATGGTGCATTCCACTTGGTCTCTGCTGGATTATATCTTACTTAGTGATTCTCTTATACACGGTCTTAATGATTCCACCCTAGAACCGATTGTTATATTGGACCATGCTGTAGCATGGGTCACAGTTATGTTGAATCAAAACCTCCAAAGGGACTCAATATGGCATTTAAATACTCAGCTTCTAAAGGAGGATTACGTCATTACCAGGATCTCAGACATGATTCAATTTTTCATTGCAAATAACCAGGGTTTGGTTGCTAGGATGGACCATGAATGGTGCGCCCTAAAATGCTTTTTGAGAGGCAAGTTTATCAGGCTGTCCTCCACTCGTAAACGAAAGAGAGTGGCGGCTGCTATTTCCCTTCTGGGTCAGATTCGCACACTTGAGCATTCTCTTACCTCTTCCTCTTCTCCTGATGTGCTAAAATCTTTGTTGAATTTAAGGAATCAGTATTCTCGTCTAGTACAGGAAAAAGCAGAATTTCTTATTTTAAGAACTAAGGCAAAATACATAGAGCAAGGAGAGAAGGCAAGTCATCTTCTAGCATTGCGTCTGAGGAAACTAGAGGCATCCAGATTTATTCCTTCGATCAATGATCTGGATGGAACCACTAAAACACACCCAAGAGACATAACTGTAGTTTTTAGGCAGTTTTATCTTTCCCTCTATAGTCAGCATCTTGTATCCCCGTCTCATGCTGAATTATTTGAGTATTTATCTGCCTTACCATTACCTACTCTCTCTCCCTCACAACAATCTCATTTATCAGCTCCTATATCTCTTCAAGAAATCTTGTCTGCTATCCATAAGCTTGCCTTGGATAGGGCCCCGGGTCCAGATGGTTTCCCTTCGAACTTTTACAAAGTTTTTGCTAAAGATCTTGCTCCCTACTTATTATGTTTATATCAATATGTGCTCTCAGGACAGGCTTTAGATCCACCCCTATTAGAAGCCTCTATTATCCTTCTTCTTAAACCCGACAAACCACCCCAATCTCCCACGAGTTATTGTCCCATTTCTTTGCTAAAGTGTGACATTAAAATCTTGGTTAAGATACTCACTAGCAGAATTGAGCAGGTTTGGACTCCGCTTCTTAGCCCAGAGCAAATTGGATTTGTGTCAGGTAGAACACCTGCTGACCACCTTCGAAAATTAGCCTACTTGGTTCAGGTGGCTAAAACCTCCCCCTCTCCCATGGCTCTCATATCCCTCGATGCTGAAAAAGCATTTGATAGGGTGGATTGGAATTTCCTGTTGGCTATGCTGCAGACAATGGGCTTTCCTAATACCTTTATCAAATGGATTCAGACTCTATACTCCTCTCCTCAGGCAAAAATAAACTGTAATGGAGTCTTGTCCGAGGCTTTCCTTCTTTTTCCGAGCACACGACAGGGTTGCCCTCTCTCCCCTTTTCTCTTTAATATATATCTCAAACCCCTGATTAGGAGATTAAACTCCTCCCCCTTAATCACTGGTATTCCAATAGGTAATAGGACTCCCGCCCTTTCGGTTTATGCGGATGACGTATTGCTTCACCTTTCAGATCCGGTCTCCTCCTTAACAGAAGCATTGCATATTATTGATACTTTTGGGAAATTTTCAAATTATAAACTTAATATTACTAAAACTGAAATTTTTCCCCTTAATTGTTTAACATATAGCTCAGCTTTCAGTGATTTTGGCATGAAATGGACTCCTAAATCCATTAAATACTTGGGCATTTATATTACCTCGGATTTACCACTACTCCGTAAACTTAATTTAGAAGATTTATGGTCCAACAGTCAACAAGACTTATCAAAATGGAAGAAGCTCCCTCTCTCGCTTTGGGGTGGAATTAATACCGTCAAGATGAATGTTCTACCCAGATTGTTTTATCCATTAAATATGTTGGGTGTCTGGTTACCCTGTCCTTCTTCCAACGCATCCACTCTGACGTTAGTTCCTTTATTTGGCAGGACATGGCAATTAGAAGATCCTATAGTAAACTCTCTCTACCCAAGGAGATGGGGGGCTTGCATCTCCCTAACTTCTTGTTCTACTACTGGGCCTGTCACCTCTATAAGTGTGGGAAATGGCTTTCGTTAACTGATCTCTGTGCTCACCACGACTATGTTCCTATTTGGTTATTTATAGAGGCTGACATTCTCGCTACCCATAATGTAGCCCCCTCATCGCTCTTTTATACACCCTTTAAAAAATTGCCAAAATCCCTGCAGTCCTTCCTGATTGGTACCTCACTAAGAGTTCTCTCTCAAATATTCAGTTTCTATAAGGTATGTTCGAGTTCGGATCCTTCTCAGCCACTATATGCCAATTTGAATTTCAAAATAGGGGGAGTCCCCATAACTAGGCGTTGGCTATCTCTTCCCCCTGAGCTCACAGTGGCTGATTTCTACTCAAATGGTGCTATACTATCTACCGAGGAGATTCTCATTAAGCTGGGTCTTAAGTCATGGGCTGTCTTTCAAATTTTACAGTTTAAGCACCTACTAATTAAGGTAATGGGGAAAGAGTGTAACCCCTCTCATATTGAAGCTTTTCTCAAATAAATAAAGACTTTGGCTTGTAAATCCCATAGCATTTCCACGATATACAAGTTGATCCTCACTTTCTCTCAGTCTCATTCGATTGCCGGTTCTCAGGTCTGGCAGGTTTCATTCCCTGATGAAGCTATTAACTGGCATACAATATGGACAGGCCTATGCACATATCTCACCCAGGACCGATACAGACTTACACAATACTGTATCCTAAATAATATGTATTATACTCCAGTAAAATTGTCCCAAATGAAGAGGCTTACCTCCAGCATGTGTTCTAGGTGCAATAAAGAGGAAGGCTCGCTCCTTCATATATTGCGGTCCTGTGAAAGGATATCCCTATTGTGGAAGCAAATTGAATCCGCTCTGGACCCTTTGTTGGGTCTACAGGGCCTTTTCTCCCCTGTTATATGTATCTTGGGAGATTATTCCAGAATTCTGGTGAAGGAGAGACGGTTTCACATGGCTCTAATCTCTAGGGCGGTCAAAAAGCTAGTGCTTAGACACTGGACGGATCAAGTTACCATCTCCTGTGTGGAATGGTTGCATGAAATATCATTTGCACTCCGCCTTGAACACTTAATTGCGAGTGTGCGACATCGCCTCTCATCTTTTAACAAAAAAATTGGGGAAGTTATATGCTCTGTATTTATCTTGATATGATCTCACTTGTTGTTTTCATGCACCTCTCCTCCCTCTTTAACTATATCTCAATGACTGCTTTTGCTGTTCCTTTGTTAACTTTCGGACAATAAGGATAGGAGAGTGCACCATGGGGGGTTGGGAGGGTGAGGGGGGACTTTCAGGGAGAGGTTTATTTTTTTTATGTGGTTTTTTGATTTTAATTTCTCCGACTCTTACTTTATTTTATTTCATTATTCTATGAATGGTTTTCTTGGTAGTGTACATTGATAGTACTGCATTCATTCTTCAAATGTTGATGCACTGCGATATGCTTAATAAAGTATGTTGAATTAAAAAAATATATATGGCTTTGTTAAAGTCAATCATAGACAGAACTATGGAATTTTAGATTGGCTACAAATCTTTTAATTAGGTTGATTCATGTGATGTATTGAATTTCTTAAAATGGCTGGCTTTTATGTATTTTGTGTACATTACTGTGAACTGTATTTGTTTCTTGTTTCGTGATGACTTATAGTCAAACGAATAAACTTAAACAAACTACAGGGTCCAAGATGCACATGTGTTTTTGCATGTGTTTGCCATTTCATGTTGAACACCAGTGCTCTGCTCGACTGGGAGACAATAATGAATCTAACTTAATTTCATAAGCCAGTAACACAGTATGGGTGCAGGTCTTCCTTGTTCTCTTCATCTTCAGGAGTTTATTTCAATAATACATATATGATTATACTAATTCAAAAAGTAAGGAAATCAATTGCAAAAAACTTAATTAATGTACCAGTTAGGGTTAATGTGACAAAAGTAGGGAAATATGGTGTTAGAGTTCCCAACCGTGACACCCCACCCTGTAGGCAACTACAGGAAAAACCATAACAGTTTCACCTCTCCTGCATCTTTGCAAATTAGGCATGGGGTGTACCTTGGGGTTGTTAACCCTAATACTACCCCATTTCATCAGTAAATAAGCTGAGATGTGTAGATTATATGAGAATGGGGTAAGTGTTAGGGTTAACAACCCCAACGTGCACACCATGCCTGATTTGTGAAGATGCAGGAGAGGTGAAACCATAATGGCAAGGCAAGGCAAAGTTTATTTATTCAGTGCCCAATCCCGGAGGCTCTGGGCACCTTACAGAGAAATACAAGAGAACAGGCAGTAACACGACTAGAATAAAATGACATAAATACAGTTTTAAATAAATAAAATATAAATCAGGTTAAAAGGGAAACTTTCAAAAATCCATAACTGGGGACTAAACAAAATCAAGATGGAACTCAGTAATCATTAAAATCTAGGTTAAAGAGGTGGGCCTTCAGCCTCCACTTAAGCATCTCTACTGAGTGGGCCTCCCGGACTGCAGATGGTATGAGTTCCACAGGGTAAGCCCAGAAATGCTGAAAGCACGATCTCCCGAAGTCCTGAGCTGAACCCTGGGGATGTCCAGAAGGCCCCTCAGAGGGAGTGAGCAGAGGTCACCGGTGTCAGGAGCTCTGACAGATAGCCAGGGCCCAGTCCAAATAGGCCTTAACAGTAAGAAGACCCATGTAGCATTGGAAAAAAATTACCATTAGTAAATTATCTATTACAAATACTTAGAAAGGAGACGAATGGAGATGAGGCTGATGGCAGAAGAATTTAATGATTATAACAATAATCACAGTGAGAGATTACAAGTGGTACATCCTTCATTCTTCATTCTTCAAACTAACAGTGTATAGTGGCTTGCTTATATAGTGGAAGATAGTACTATGGTTGTCTATGATTGGTCCAAGACAAATATAAACATCAACTTAAAAGGCAATTCTCTTTTTAGTTCTTGCATGAGCTAATCTCTTGTCAGCATAAATGTATTGTTAGTGTAAATTATACTACTATATAAGGATAATAATAATTGTCATTACCAGTTACTCAGGTCTTAGGAGGAAGAAATAGGTTTGCACTTAGGAATGTGCACACAGGAACTCTGGCCCGTCCTAATAATAAACACTAAAAATAGTCTGAAGGGATAATTTGAACTCTCTCCCTGTATTTCTGTTTGTGCAGACACTTAAGACACCTGTTTTCTATTACTCACATGATTAGTACAAATATCAAAAGACACTTTAATATTACAAGTTGTGGCTCAGTTAAACTTGTAACTTTGCAAGTTTTAATATGATTCAGCTTCATAGATCAATATTTGTTACAAACACCTTATGTTTTAGACCAAAATGAGGTTTAGGCTGTAATATTGGGACACATTTCTTTATCCCTTATTACAAGCCCCCCTTGGCCCAATATTGCCTAATTATTATTTGTGCAACAGTGCAGCTTCTCGGAGCATGTACATCTCATTTCGTACCTTATGAATAGTAAGTCTTAAGCGACAGAGGCCTATAATTACCAGGAACACTAAGACCACTTGCAACACAAAACTTTAAAAGACAGGACTCCTAAGGGTCCCCCTGCATAGCTATAAATCAAGTGCTCATTATCACTCTCACTGAGCAATTCATTTACAACTACTTGTGCCTTATGAGCGGCATTTTGTATTTGTATCAAATGAGTATCTTTCCGATTTAAAAGTGACTGCACGTTAAGAGACAGGAGAGGTATCACAGCTCCAAATGATGGCGTATACTTGTTAATATCATATGCTTGGTGTGGGGTATCAAATGTCACATTATAATTTTCATCCTCCAGGTTGGTAATAGGGTGCAACACTTTGTCACCAATATATACGTTATGTTTGGGAATAATACAAAAGTTTGGGTTGTGAATAGTACACATTTGTCCTTCATAAAATAAAATAGGTATATTTGTAACAACACAGTATTGGTTAGTACTATTATAGGTTACAACTACTTGTGGGGTATACCATCATTTTAACTGGATAGGGCACAAGGCAGTATTATTTTTAGCTTGACCCATGGGAATTTTCCCACAAATGGGTTGCGTTTGTGACATGACGTCACACTGGCATATCCATTGACTATTTATTTCTTCACAGCAATGTAAGTTTGGCGCTACCCAGGACCCATCATTACTACGTACTAGGATCTCTGGGGGCGAAATTCGATATGCATAATACTGGCCTTGTAAATACCCTACAGAGTGTACTTTTACTATTTGGGAGTACACCTCCTTGTTATACTCAACTTGAGGTAGTCTTACCACGAGGGACACCCTCATGGTGCTACTAAGCGTATTGTTAGGTCTAAACACTTGTGGTTTAACATATACTTTGGTTACCTTATGAATCCACCACATAGGTGGGGCTCGAGCTTTAACACAAAAAGTTATACACTTACTATCATTAACATTGACGCAATCTGGACAATACCACAATTTTAACTGTGCGTCAGAAATTTGATTAGGCAATTGATTATGATTAATCTCCTGTAACAATTGACTAACTTGAGTTAAAACATAAGATCCATAAGCACTACACACTATAGCTGTATTTATGCTATTATTAAAAACTTCTTCATTATGTTCAACCACAACTTCATTAATTTTGTGCTCTACCTCTTTAAACAAACGGCCTACCTCATGTATATTGTACACAGATAAACGCTCTTCCATTGCTAAACCTTGCTGGCCTAATGTAAGTGGTAGCAAGACCCTTTCTCCTGTATTAGTATTAAACTGGTATTGGTACCCCTTAATGGCCTCAAGGTCTGCCCTATTCCATATGCTCATTCCTGATCCAAAAAGTCCAGCCAGGTCTCCCCACAGATCTCGTTTTTTTCTAGTATTACTAACCCTTTCTTTACTAATAAGAGGGGCCATTATGCTCCTGTTTTGGCATGGAAGGCACTTAACATGTCAATTAACATGGTGGCATAAAACTTTGACACACCAGTGTATGCACAACTACTGTTAACATTTATATTCCAAGCAGAAAATCTAAGTTTATATGCACTCTATTGTACTTTACATTATTTACAAGTATTTGATCAATAGGTGTTGATGTAAGTCCACTCTGGCCCTTTTGTCACATTTGGGCATTCGGTTGGTGTTACAGTCAAATATATGGCATCTGAGACTACAAAACGTAATGAGTTGTTTACACCAGCATAGTTACAAACACTATTATCACCCCAAAGACAGTAGGACAGAGTTAACATATAAACACCATTGTCCTTTGGTGTGGCTCTGTTTATAACAAGAGACCCATTTTTCTGTTCCCAGTCCATGTAGCTTTGCGGTAATCCAGTCTTGAGCTCTGATGCACAGCTGGACCAGCTGTTAAAAATGTCCACACACCAGTTTGTAGATATGAAAGTATGGTTGTTTTTAGTCCAGGTAGCTTTCCATGCTCGTGTCGTGTAGGTGTTGGTATCAACAGGGTCCCAGTTCCAACTGACTAACAGTGTAATGGACTGTTCATACTCACACGTGACATTAGTCTGTTCCACATTAATGTTTAGGCTGGGGATAATAGAAAATCTTATGGCTGTCACCAAGCCGATGATAATGATGCTTTGTGTCTTCATGGCTATAAACATCAAGTGTAGTATTTTAATTTTCAACCAGCTTTGTTTGACACTTTTTTACACTGATCAACATGTACCCAGAATTCTTGTTTCCTTCCTCCAGCCCCTTTCTTGCCACTTACTTTAACCACATATACTGTACTCTCACCTAACCGTTTGCACACTTGGTACAGTCCTAACCAATTAGCATCCTTCCAAGGATTTTTCTGTTCCCAATTTCACACCATCACTACATCTCCCTCCTCTATAGGTAACCCCCATCCTGCTACTGGCTGTCTACCTTGCTTATTTTGCTCATGTGCCACAGCCATGTTCCTGGCTGCAAAGGTTAAATATTTGTCTAGTTGATACTGTATTGCCTTTAAAAACTGCTCATGTTTAACTATCTTGGGTAGTTGAGCCTGGTGGGGTACATCCTGTGGGTGAACCAACCTCATTTTTCTTCCTGTCATCAATTCATAAGGGGTTAATCCTGTACTAGCTTGACTGTCCCTCTAATGGCCATCAAAATCCCTGGGAGGTGTGTAACCCAGTCCTTTCCTTCATCCAACACTGCCTTTTAAGGGCATTTTTTAAGGTTCGATTCAATCTTTCCACCATCCCTGAGGCCTGAGGCCTATATGGCAAATGTAGTCGCTGTTGAACTCCCATTATCTTACACATTTCCTGCATCACTTGATTTACAAAATGAGTTCCTCTATCAGATTCTATGATATTAGGAAATCCCCACCTAGCACAAACTTGTGTATATAAAATTCGAGCTGTTGTTATAGCATTAGCACTCTTAACTGGAAATGCTTCTACCCATTTTGAGAACATATCTATCACTACCAGCATATACTTATATCCCCCCTTTGCTGTGGGCAATGGCCCAACGTAATCAATTTGTAATGCATCCCATGGTCCTTCTGCTAAAGGTAATCGCTGTAGGGGGTATTTTTCTCGCTTGGGGTCTTGCTGGAGGCATATTAAGCATGTCTGTAGTACAGATTGGACAGTTTTAGATATGTCAGGCCAGTAATATTTACCTTTAATAATTTGGCAGGTTTTATCTTGTCCTGGGTGCCCCACCCACCAATGGTTTTCTAGTACAATGTCCTTTTGTAAAGAGTCGGGCACTACCCACTTTGGGATTTTGTCTTCCCCCCTTTGATATAAAACATTATCTATTAATGTGAAGGCCCCATGGACCTTCGGATCCCTTTGCACTTGTTTTATTTTCTCTTGTATCCACTGGTCCTGTTTTTGGAGCTCCTGTAAGTTAGGCAGAATACCCACCCTTTTAACCTCACTAACACTACTTAAGTCTTGGCTATCCTGTGGTCTGATGCCCTTCCAGGGGTCCCCTTCCTTGGCAGCGATTTTAGCCCATTTGTCTGCTTTTTCATTTCCCCATTCCTCGAAAGTTCCGTACTTACTGTTAGTATGAGCTTTTACTTTAACTAAAGCTATTCTCCCCCCTGGGAGCTTCTCCCCTTCCTTTAAAATTGCTTTTAAAAGCTGTCTATGTTGCACATGCTCCCCTGTAGCTGTTTTCATATCCCTTCTAGCCCATATAGGCAACCATGTGGTTAACGAGCCTATAGCAAACTGTGAGTCAGTACAAATTGTGATGCGCCCATATGGGACTGCCTTTATTGCCTCATATATGGCTACCAGTTCTGCGTATTGAGACAAATCTCCTGGTGACAATTTAATGAGCAACCGCTGCTGATCTAAGGGCCTCATTTCATCATCATCCCCAATATTAAAATACACAGCCGCCCCAGTATAGGCATTTCCTTTTTCCCAGTATCGTGATCCATCAACACACAACATTGTATGACCTTTGTCATCTCCATGTTTCTCTACAAAGGGGGACAAATATGCCTCCTGTTGCATGAGTTCCCCACAATCATGGGGTTCTCCTTGGTAGTCCAAGTACTGCATCATGTGGGGCTTATTGAGTTTTTGTACTGTAACTTGTTTATCCTGTAGTGCTAGCAGCCACTTAGCCTGCCTGCTATGGCTGACTCCCTTTGCCTTTCCTTCCACTAACAATTTAATGGGCGTGTGAGTTGTTTGGATAATTGTAGGGCTAAATCCAACTATTTCTTCACAGGCTTGTACTGCCCACGCTATTGCCAATAATGTTTTTTCACACTGGCTAAAACCTTGTTCCACTTTAGACAACTGTCAATTTAAGTATGTTATTGGGACCAAATTATCCCAACGATTTTGTAATAGGACTGCTATTATAGTGTCATCTGTTGCTACAGCTTGTATAATAAATGGCTTTGCATGATCTGGGATGGCTAAAGCTGGAGCTTGCATTAATGCTTGCTTTAATTTCTTAAAACACTACAACTCTTCCCTTCCCAAATTAGCTTGTCTCTTTTTGTGGGTTGTCTCAAAACGCATACAACGGCTTAGTGATCTCAGAATACCCCTTCAATATAATCTCTGCAAAATTGGTCATTCCTAACAGTTTCCTAAGCCCTGTTACAGTTGTTGGTAAAGGTAACTTTTGTATAAAGGTAGTCTGGCAGGGTCAACACGCCTACCCTTCTCTGACACTATGGTTCCTAAAAATGTCACTTCTGGCCTAGCAATTTGTACCTTCTCTGGATTAATTTTAAGACCTCTTTTAGCTAGGGCTTTAAGCACTCGGTCTAATAATTGGGCATGCTCCGCCATATTTCTGCTTTGCAACAACAAATCATCCACGTATTGAATTACCTCATGTTCCAACCCCTCCTCTTGGAGTACTTGTTGCACATAGCGATGAAATAACGTTGGGGAGGAGTGGAACCCCTGGGGCAAACGAGTAAAGGTGTATTGCTGATGTTTAAAAGTAAAAGCAAACTTATACTGATCTTGTCGGCTGAGGTGTAGGGACCAAAATCCATTTGCCAGGTCGAGGACCGAAAAAACTTTACTTGTGGGTTTAAGTTTGTTAAACATTTCAATTGCCGTACTTATAATGGGGCTAACTTGTGGAGTTACTTTATTTAATTTTCTGTAATCTATAGTTAGACGATACTTTCCATTTGGTTTTTTAACAGGCCATATAGGGCTATTTGCTGTTGAGCAAATGGGTCGCAATACCCCTTGGGACAATAAATCATTAATTACTGGTTCTATTTCTGTTACTGCCTCCTGTGGGATGGGGTACTGTTTAGTATGTCCAGGGTCAGGGCCTTCCACTGCTATCTCTGTGTCACTGACTGTCCCACAATCAGTGCCAGACACTGCCCAGACACTGGGGTATTTGTCTATTATTTGTTGTAACTCTGTTTGGCTTACCTCGGGCTGGCTATATGCTTTATTGGATTTAACTGAAGCCCAAATATAACTCTCAGGTACTGTTGTAATACTATACCCTTTAACTGTTACTTGCCACAAGCACTTGTTGACTAAATCAATAATTAGGTGGTGTTTCTTTAAAAAGTCACTTCCTATTATATTTTGCTTTGTGAGGCTTCCCTCCATTACTATGAATCTTCCCTTCCCAACTACCTTGGTTCCTAAAGCAACTATTTGTGGGTAAGTCACATACCCTTGTGCTGTGTGTCCTGTACAGCCCTCTATTTGTAAGGGAGGTTTTTCTGGATGCAGTGGTATGTGCATAGTAGTAAGTGAGATGGCTGCCCCGGTATCAACTAAAGCCATCACCTGTTTTTTTCCCATTTTAAGTGGCACGGTTGGTCATCCCTGGTTATCAAATGTTAGCGCACATACCCATCGTGAGTCAGGGGCCCCGGGGCCTCCACATCCCTATTCTTCAGCCAACTGTTTGATCGCTGCCAGTCGCTTGATGATGTCTTCATCATCAAATTCTGAGGCGCCCATGTTGGTTTTTTCGTCCACTGCATTTAATATTGTTTTAACCCATCCAACAAATCCTGTGCACTATCACCCCCTCGTCCTGGTTTATCTCTTGCATCTTGCCTTTTTTGCCCTCGGTTCCTTCCCATTTGCCGAGGTCCTTGTCCTTCCTTACCTCGCCCCTTTGCCCAGCAATCACTTATTATATGCCCAGGCTTTTTACAAGTAAAGCACGTTCTAGTTTCTTTTTGTGGTCCTTCATTTGTCCATTTCACTGCAGCAACTTCTGCCTTTTGCTGTTTCTCATTAAGATAAGTCTCTAGGAGGGTGATTTGCTCCTCCTGAGTTGGAGCCAGTTTTACAACTGTCCGTAGGGTGGGGTCTAAATCATAGGCCCTAATCCATAAGTCTCGGAAGGTAGTATCATCTTCCGAGGGGCAATCCTGCCCTCCATACCTCTGATAGACCTCAAAAAGCCAAGGGATAAAGACCCGTGGTCCCTCTCCAGACTGTGGCTTTATTTGCAGTATTCTGTCCCAGTCAACTTCTTGCTTTGCAGATTCCCCTCTAGCTTTTCTGATAGCCTCAACTACTTCATTATAGTCTGCCCATGAATTTATGTTTTGCATGGCCCCTTTGTGTGTCCCTTGGACCTCCTCGGGCATAGCTTCTGCTAAGGCAGGGGACAATTTAAACATAACCAACCTACACACATCTTGGTTAGTTAAGTGGAGGGTGGTTGTTAACTGCTTTAATTTCTGCCGCAATTGAGGTAGGTTGGTTTTGTGATCAATTGGACCTAGCATTTGGCCCAAATTGGTCATTTCCTCTATAGTCAGATCCTTGACTATAGGGCTTTTATCTTCCTTTTAATGGTTATTGGTGATTGCGGGGCTCTGCACCACCTTCTTGTCTTTACTACTTCACCTCCTACTGCTTTCCACACTTCTCCATCCTTCTCCATTTCCTGTGTTTCCTCCCTTTCTACCCATTCCTCTTTTTTAGCTCCTGGTGGGGAAGGGTAGTGGGCCCTTCTTCATCACTTTCTTGATCTATAGCCTGACATGCCTCATCATCCTCTCTCAAAGTATCTCTTACTTTTGCATATTTTTTATCATAACTATCTTCTTTCTTTTTATGTCTTTCTGCCTCTTCCTTGTTTCCCATTTTTTCAGTGTATTCCCTTTTTAATCCATGTTTAGCACACTTGTTTTGCAGCTCTAAAACATATTGTTCTTGCTGATACCTTGTGGTAGCAGACATAGGTCCGCCGGTGGCTGTCATTCCCCTTGTTTGCACGGGTTGCCACCTTAACCTTTATCACCCCTTCTTCTATATTACTTAACTCTTGAATCTTCTCCATTGCATCCTGTAGTTCTGTATACAGTTGCCTGGTTTCACTAGCCTGCTCTTGTGACTGTTGGTCTAGCTTAATCTGTAGAAGGGCATGATCCCTATTTAACAGACACAAATCCCTTTGTGCTTTTATTAGCTGTGTCCTAAAATTAATACACTGCTGCTCTAACTCTTGATGTTGATCTATTGGGATGCTATCTTTATACATCAATGTTAATTCTTGTAGTTGTTTAGCATTTTGATCCCTTTGATCCCTCATCTGGGCTACTTCTTTATTCTGGTGACACACAATAATCTGATTATACTGCCACAGCCCTTGCAATGCATTTGCAAAGATTTCCTTTTCATTTTTTACTCCCTCATTACGAAGGGACACTTGCTGAGTAATACAATTGTGCCTGTTGATCATCAGGCACTGGTTCATATGCTTCCCTTTAGGGTGTTTTCCTAGAAAATGACCTATTATTGTTTCCATACTCATTTTTCTTATCTTTTCTTGCCTGCCTAGCCTTTACAGCTGGGTGCACCTGCACTGGTGCCCTGGTCTGTCTAGCTATGTCTTATGGCTCCCTTGTGAGATCCGGCTTGCAAGTCCCAGCACCTTCACTTACCTACTCTGCCCCTAGAGTTCCTACAGAGTTAAGCATTACTTTATATTTAAAACAATTTGAGAAGCATACAAAGCATACATCACCTGATTATCAAGTGGCTGTGACTGTCTGTGTGTACCCTCTTCTCTCGCTTAAAGCCAGCAGCACCATGTCTCCGAACGTCCTCACCTTCTTATTAGGGCTTGCAGACTAACCAACCAGCAGTTAGGCAGCCTCCTCAGCATGCAGCACCAGCGATCCGAGTCTTTAAGGCACCAATTGTAGCGTTGGAAAAAAATTACCATTAGTAAATTATCTATTACAAATACTTAGAAAGGAGATGAATGGAGATGAGGCTGATGGTGGAAGAATTTAATGATTATAACAATAATCACAGTGAGAGATTACAAGTGGTACATCCTTCATTCTTCATTCTTCAAACTAACAGTGTATAGTGGCTTGCTTATATAGTGGAAGATAGTACTATGGTTGTCTATGATTGGTCCAAGACAAATATAAACATCAACTTAAAAGGCAATTCTCTTTTTAGTTCTTGCATGAGCTAATCTCTTGTCAGAATAAATGTATTGATAGTGTAAATTATACTACTATATAAGGATAATAATAATTGTCATTACCAGTTACTTAGGTCTTAGGAGGAAGAAATAGGTTTGCACTTAGGAATGTGCACACAAGCACTCTGGCCAGTCCTAATAATAAACACTAAAAATAGTCTGAAGGGATAATTTGAACTCTCTCCCTGTATTTCTGTTTGTGCAGACACTTAAGACACCTGTTTTCTATTACTCACATGATTAGTACAAATATCAAAAGACACTTTAATATTACAAGTTGTGGCTCAGTTAAACTTGTAACTTTGCAAGTTTTAATATGATTCAGCTTCATAGATCAATATTTGTTACACAAACACCTTATGTTTTAGACCAAAATGAGGTTTAGGCTGTAATATTGGGACACATTTCTTTATCCCTTATTACAACCCACCTTGAAAAGGACCCTCCACCTGACTGGCAACCAGTGCAGGGCATGCAGAACCGGGGTTACATGACTGGACCTTGAATGACCTGTCAGCAACCAGGCTGCTGTGTTCTGCACCAGCTGTAGTCAGCAGAGGGTCCCTTCCATGATCCCCCAAGTACAGAGCATCACAGTACTGAGACTGGAGGAAACAAAGGCATGTACTAGTATCGGCAGGTCCTCGGGTGGAATGAGGTGCTTAATTCAGACAATGTTCTGCAGGTGGTAAAAAGCACTGCTGACCACAGACGACACCTGATGTTCAAAAGTCAGTCTGCTATCAAGGATCATGCCCAGATTTTGCACCCATGGGGAAGCTACCAATGGGGTCGAACCCAGTACAAGACCAGAGTCAGCTCTGAGAGGCAACCCATCATGCTAGTGACCAGGCTCAATCACCAGTACCTCCATCTTGGCTGGGTTGAGTCTCAGCCAGTTGGAAGTCACCCAGTCACTGATTTTAGCCAGACAGTTGTTAAGCACATCAACAGCTCCAGATGTTCCGGGAACAAATGACAAATACAGTTGGGTGTCATCTGCATAGCTGTGAAACTCCACACTGTGTTGTCAAATGATCTCACCCAGGAGCAGCATATACATTGCAAATAACATCAGTGACAGGATCAAGCCCTGTGGTACCCCAAAAGACAGAGGCAATGGTTTTTTCTGTTGCTACTCACAGGGTGGGGTGGGGTGTTAGGGTGGGAACACTAACACCAGGTTTTCTTACTTTTGTCACTTTAACCCTAACCAATGCATTAACAGAGTTTTTTTGCAGTGATTACCTATATATATATATATATATATATATGCCTCCTCTTCACCGGCATTTGCACAAAATGGCCACTCATACATGCGCATCATGGGCAACACCGTACATACAATGACCGCTAGTGCTTGCAAACCGTGAACCTTCCTATGGTGCTGCATGTGTCTCAGGTGCAAACTCATACCACCCGTACCTTACTGGCTTCTTATACAAGTGACCCTGTACATTGAACTCATGTCAAAAGTGACTTTCTCCATTTACCAGCTTACTTCCCTCCAAACTGCCCTTATTTCCCATATCAAGCAGTATAACTTTTACTGTAGTCATTCCATTACATAGTGACTGTACCTTCATATTTTCAACAAAGGACCCAAAGACACTCACATTTTCCTCCCCTTCTATCAACTTCACTTCTGTGCCTCACTCTGCTCAGCATACCCACCTGTGATGACTCCAACTAGACCTGCCTCCATACACATGAAAACTATGGGCCCATCAGCTTTGACCAGCCCATGTTTTCCTCTCTCTAGCCCCTGTCATTGCTGTCAACTGTGAGTAGCTTGATAGGTGGAATGTCCACACACATAATTTGACAGGTATGGAACTCTTCCCTGTAGCTTGGCTATATGACTGTTACCTTGCTACCTTTTTATGTTGATTGCATGCATGTGCAAGAAACATATTTTGGCAGCTTGCTGCAGAAGCAGGTTTTGGAGGAACAGCACTGTTGTGGCCAGTGCCCCCACAGCCTTTGGAGGCTTGGCCTGCTTTCGCCAATGGTGTGGTATGATGCTGCTGGCACTAGTTCAGCCAGTGTGCCACAACCTTGTAAGGTTTTATCCACTACAATCAGGGGCCACCTCATCATTGCAGCATAAGCCATTCTGCTGCAATGAGGGAGCGACCTGTCATTGCTGGGCAGAACCTTGGTACTGTGATATTGTTTGTGAACATGGCGGCGGCTTGCCTCAGTGTTCAAAAACAATATGAATGAGTCCCCCCATGCTGAGGAGGTGCCCAATCCCCCTCAGCAGCATGTGCCCCCTTCAGTGTCTGTGTGCTGATGGGGCACCAGTCCTCATCAGCTTCACTGGCCGTAACCATAATTTTCATGTAGCTGCAGATGGGGGAGCCCACTCCCCATTGACATTATGTCCCCCTGCAAAGTATTATTTGCTGACAGGGGAGCCCAATCCCCATCAGCATAATTCCCCCCAAACATGCACTGCAGTTGTGGCAAGGGGGTGCCCAATCCCCCTCAGCTCTTGCGACCCCCCTTTTGTGCCAACAGGGGTGCCCAATTCCCTGTCAGCTAGAGCTTCCCCCACAACAAAACACTGTGTTGGCATGCTGGGAGCCCAACCCAGCATGCCAAAGGGTCCTGTAAAAAAAATCCCTCAATTTTTTTTTGTTTGTAGTACCTGTGAAAAAAGAAATGGTCCTCACCATCTCCCTGCTCCCTCCCCAACCCGCACCCACCCTCTGCACACCCTGCCTCCCCACACACCCCTCACCCCATACTTACCTCCTTAGGCTGGCGTGATGATCTTCGGTGGAATAGGAACACGTCTGCACTCTTCAAAGCCGACCATGAACCGAAGAAATGCTGGTAAGCTGCATAATGGCATAAATAAGATTTTTTTCAACTTTGATGCATATCTCAGGCATTTTTTGGAATTTTGGCACCACATTTTCAACATGGGGTTTTTGGGACCCCTCCTCATGAATTCAGGCACTGTGATGGCGTTATTTGGCCTCAAGAGGTGATCTCGCGGTCTCCGCGTGGAATCACCTTTTGGGACTGACTAACAAAATGACAGTGCCAGAGTTTATGAGGTGAGCTCTAAAAAAGACTATGTTCCAAATTTGGTGTAAAAAATCCAAGAAATGACTGTTTTCCGAGCATGCATTGCACAGTTGATACGCAGGCTAGTAACTTCGCAAATTTGCAATATTTTCACTCCAGATTTTCAACATTGCCATTTTCCTGCACCTCCTTATGATCTGTACAGCTGTCATTTTCCACATCTTGGCCAAAATGTGTTTTTGCACTTGCAGCGCAGAATACCACGGTCGCTGTGGAAAATCAGTGTTTGGGACACATTACCTGTACACAACCTGGAAGTCCATCGTCTTCCAGGTTGTGTACAGGAGTGCTGGGAACAACTGAGAAGCTGCGTGGAATATACTATTTTGGGACGAATTATCTGTAACTAAACTCTCTCTCTCTCTTGCTTACATCTGAGAGAAGTTTTCCTCACTTTTAAAGTGGCAGAGCTTGGTATTTTAGTTTTTAATTCAGAAAGGGGGTTTTTAAAACTGCTTATCTTCTGCATATTTGATCTTCCTTTGTGGCTAACTGGACTGATTACTAGAATTCTGTGTGAATCTGCATCAATATATTTTGCAACTTTTGGTGGGGCTCTGTGATTCAAAATAGCAAAAGCTGCAGGTTGAAACTGGATGCCAAACATAGCCTGAGGTGGGGTAATTGTCTTCACAAGTCAGAGCTCAGCATCATAGCCATTTGTCTAGCTAGACCATTTGTCAGCATTATTCAATTACTATAAACTAGTGGTGTGCTCCTGTATGAGCCGGAAGTCCATCTTCTTCCAGGTTGTGTACAGGAGTGCTGGGAACAACTGAGAAGCTGCGTGGAATATACTATTTTGGACGAATTATCTGTAACTAAACTCTCTCTCTCTCTCTCTTGGATGTCTGGATTTTTCTCTGTTTGATTAGCAGGGTACTTTCTCTGTCAAATTGTTGTGTAGGGTATCTTGCTGACAGGAAGGCACTCATCGCAGCGGTGGGTTAGAGCTTTTAGTCGATTGTTTTGTGAGGACACAGTTTAGGCCCAACCCTTCCCACCCTCACCCCACCCACCCCTGGAAATAATTCCTTTATACCTGAGGTTCTGACATCATTTCCTCGAGTGCAAGGTGCATTCACTGTCATATCCTCTCTAGCACACTGCACTGATAATATAAGCATACACGTTGTATAATATATATATATTTCTATATAATAATCAAATCTGCATACGCACACATACAAATACAATAAAAAAAAACTAGATAAACATGTGGGGAGTAGTGCAATGTAATGGCTGTGGGGCAGCAGTCTTCGGGAGTCTTTCTGAGGCTGAGATGCTGCCCTATTTGCAGACAACTATCTGCCCTGAGGGAGGAAGTTGCCCGTCTTCAGGCCACACTGGACAGTAGTAAGGAAACCTTCCCCCAGGCCACACTGGACAGTAGAAAGGGAACCTCCCCCATCCAGGGAGCACTAGCGCCACCACCACTACCTCAGAGGTTGCGAAGAAAGCACAGCAGTTGGACCACAGTGGGCTCAGGGAGGGTGAGGAGGGTGGAACAGAGGCACACCGTCAATTGTTCCACTCCACAATCCATACACCCCTCTGGGGAGCATAGCTCCCCTATGGGTGTACCACGCAGAGAAGACTGATGATAACTGTCACAAGGGAGGCCCACAGAAAGGAGGCAGAGGACACCAAAGGGAAAGGAAGCAGCTCCTGGTGGGGACTCAATTATTAGGGGTATAGAACTGGGGAGATGAGAAAATGAGGTAAGGTGCCTGCCTGGTGCCATGGCTTGGAGGGACAGGAAGCGCATCCTCAGGATCACGAGAACAGCTGCAAGGGATTCCGAGCTGGACGTAATTGTCCCCCTAGGGACAAATGACTTGGCTCTTCATGAGATTAGAGCAGTGCAGGAGGACATTGCAGAGTTGGGGAGGGACCTAAGATGAGTAGCACACACAGTATCCTTCTCAGAGGTGCTGCCTGTCAAAAGCATGGGGGACACGAGGGTAATTGGCACCATGCAGTTTAATGAATGGTTGAAAAAATGGTGCGGAGCACAGGGATTTGTCTTCATTGGGGACTGGGGTTCCACCTGGAGGGACACCAGCCTATACTAGCAGGATGGTCTGCATCTGTCCAGGAAGGAACAAGTCTTTTGAGCAATCGGTTTAAATGCTTCATTGGCAAGCTTTTAAACTAGTCAAAGGGGGAGGCACTGACAAGCAGCAGGAAAATCCCAGCCTCTCCCTACAAAACAGGGTACTAAATGAGAAAAAGACAGAGGTAGAACGGTCAGTGGGGGATGCTGCACTGGAAGGTAAAGCCATCAAAAAATGGAGAACAATGAGTACTAATGCCCGTAGTCTGGGTAACAAGCTTCCTGAATTAGTGGCCTTGATGGAGGAAGAACATCTGGATATCGTGGCAGTCACAGAAACATGGTACACACAAAACCATGACTGGGACATAAACATATCAGGATACACCGTGTACAGGAGGGACAGGGAGGGTAAAGAGGAGGGAGTAGTTCTTTACATAAGGGAAGGAATAAAAGCAACAGAACAAAAAGGTACACAGGGAGGAGAAGAAGCACTGTGGGTAAATTTGGAGACAGGCAATGGCACCACAATCACGCACAGGGGTTGTATACAGACCCCCTTCTCAGGGGGAGGAAATGGACAGGAAATGATAGAAAGTATACTTAGAATGGCAGAAAAAGTGGAGATATTGCTGATGGGTGATCTGAATATGCCAGATGTTAACTGGAGTGCAGTTGCAGCTGCCACTTCGAAGAGTGGAGTTATTCTAGATGCCCTACAGGGGGCATGCTTTAGACAACTAGTACTGGAGCCCACTCGAGAGGGAGCAATATTAGACTTGATTCTCTCAAATGGAGATGGTGAGAGGATTACAGATGTAGAAGTGGGTAGCCATCTTGGAACTAGCGACCATCAAACAGTATGGTTCACAATAAACACAGCAATAGAGTCAAGCCATACAAAGACTAAAGTACTGGACTTTAGGAGGGCTGACTTTGCTAAATGGGTGAGTGCCTAAGGAAGCACTAGCAAATGGGCAGGAAGGAGGGTGGAAGAACAATGGGGAATAATAAAACTGCCATCACAGAGGTAACGAGCCTTTGTGAAGCAAATAAACAAAACAAGACGATGTAAGAAACCACTATGGTTCTCAAAGGAAGTGGCAGTGAAGGTTCAAGAGAAAAAGAAAGCATTCAGGAAGTACAAGGAATCGCAGAAGGAGCAGGACAGAGAACTGTATCAGTTAAAGCAAAAGGAGGCTGGGAAGGCAGTCAGAACAGCAAAGGCCCAAACCGAGGAAAAGATAGCCAACTCAGTTAAGAAGGGGGATAAAACCTTTTATAGGTACATCAGGGAGCGAAGGAAGAACAAGGGAGGGATAGTGAGGCTTAATAAAGGGAGGGAGGGTGGGCAGAGGGAGACTGTGAAAAGGCAGAGATACTAAACAAATGTTTTTGCTCAGTATTTACAAAGGAAGAGGGGAGGTACATAAAACATACAGTAGTAACACTCTGGATACAGAAGTTGATACCAGCCCATTTACAGAACAAAGGGTTCTGAAAGAACTCTTAAAACTGAAGGTGGACAAAGCAATGGGGCCTGATGGGATTCATCCCAGAATTTAAAAGAACTAAGGGTAGAACTAGGACACCACTGACTACCCTTTTAACAAATCATGGGAGGATGGGGTGGTACCTGAGGACTGAGGAAGGAAGATGTGATTCCCTTCACAAAAGTGGGAGCAAGGCAGAAGCAAGAAACTATAGACCTGTTAGTTTAACCTCAGTGATAGGGAAAATGATGGAATCACTTCTAAAGGAAAGAATTGTCGAGTATCTAGAGGCCAGAGGGGCACAGGACCCTAGGCAGCATGGATTCACAGCGGGAAGGTCATGCCAGATGAATCTGATAGATTTCTTTGACTGGGTGACCAAAGTAGTAGATCAGGAGGGGCTGTGGACATGGCCTACCTAGACTTTAGCAAGGCATTTGACACAGTCCCACACAAAAGATTAATATACAAGTTAGCCAGCCTGGGAGTGGGTCCCAAGATGACAGCCTGGGTAAAGAATTGGCTGGAGAATAGGACACAGAGAGTAATAGTAAATGGAGTCCACTCAGAAGAAAGGAGGGTTACTAGTGGGGTACCTCAGGGTTCAGTATTAGGACCGGTCGTCTTCAATGTCTTTATAAGCGACATTGCAGAAGGACTGGAAGGAAAAGTATGTCTCTTTGCAGATGACACTAAGATCTGCAACAGAGTTGATGCACAGAGTGGGGTGGAAAGGATGAGAAGGGATTTGGCAAGGTTAGAGGAATGGTCAAATGTATGGCAGCGTAGATTCAATGCTAAGAAGTGCAAGGTAATGCACCTGGGAAACAAAAACCCAGGGGAAGAGTACACAATGGGGGGTGAGATACTAACAACAACAAAAATGGAAAGGGACCTGGGGGTAGTCATATCAGATGACCTAAAGACGGGCAAGCAATGTGAGAGGGCAGCAAGGAGGGCTGGGGGGATACTGGGATGCATAGGGAGAGGCATCACCAGTAGAAAACAGGAAGTTATTATCCCTCTGTACAGACAGCTGGTGAGACCCCATCTGGAGTACTGTGTGCAGTTCTGGAGACCCAATCTCCGCAAAGACATAGACAGGATGGAAGCTGTCCAGAGGAGGGCAACTAAAATGGTGCAGGGCCTGCACCGGAAGACATATGAAGAGAGACTTAAGGAGCTTAATATGTATAGCCTCGAGGAAAGAAGGGAGAGGGGGGACATGATAGAAACTTTCAAGTACCTCAAGGGAATCAACAAAGTCCAAGAGGGTAGCATCTTTCAAAAATAGAGGTGTGCAAGAACAAGAGGGCACAATTTGAAGATAGAGGGGGCTCAGAGGTAATTTAAGGAAGTATTTTTTCACAGAGAGGGTTGTGGATGCATGGAACGGCCTTCCGGAGGAGGTTGTGGAGTCAAAATCAGTGGTGGAATTCAAGCATGCATGGGATAGTCATAAGGCAGTTCTGGGGGGTGGGAGTAGGAAGAAGTAGGCTGCTGGTTAACTAGGATCTGCAGCTTATCCAGTAGGTAGGGAAATGGGCAGACTGGGTGGGCCAAGCGGTCCTTATCTGCCGTCAAATTCTATGTTTCTATGTTATGAAAATCACAGTGACACTGTTCATTAGCAGAGGTCCTAAAATGCCTATGTTGAAAATTTAGTGATGAAAGTCCATAAAATGACTGTGTTATGAGCATGCATTGTGCAGTTTCCACGCACACTCATAGCTTTGACAATTTGCAATATTTTCACTCCAGATTTTCAACATTGCCATTGTTCCACACCTCCTTATGAACAGTGTAGCTGTCATTTTTCACATCTTGGCCGAAATGTGTTTTCACATTTCCTGCTCAGAATAGCACGGGCACTGTGGGAAATCAGTGTTTGGGATGCATTACTAAAATCACAGTGACACTGCTCAGGAGCAGAGGTGCTAAAATGCCTATGTTGAAAATTTTGTGATGAAACTCTGTAAAATGACTGTGTTATGAGCGTGCATTGTGCAGTTTCCACGCACCCTTGTAACTTCACAGATCAGTAATATTTTCACGCCAGATTTTCAACACAGGCATTTTTTCACACCTCCTTATGAACAGTACAGCTGTCATTTTTCACATCCTGCCTAAATTGTATTTTCGTGTTTCCGGCACAGAATACCGCAATTGCTTTCGGAAATCAGTGTTTGGGACAGATTAAGATCGAGCGAGTGAGAGAGGAGGAGTGTCCGAGCTCAACTGAGCTCTGTCGGGACTGCTGCAGATTTCTTTCTGGGCAGACACAGGTGCTAATGCAGGCAGGAGCCCAGTACAAAAGGGTAGCCTGCAGCGTTGGGAACAGAACGAGCGGGTGAGAGAGAGAGGACCTAAGCAAGCTCAATGGAGCAAAGCAAGCAACATTCGGCATTGACAAATGCTTGTTTTTAAAGTCACACTGCCCTTATCTTGCTATTTCTCTAGCAGTACTTGTCATAATTTTCCACAAGCCCTACTTTCCCTGACCCTGGGTCCATTTCTGACCATCCAGCACTCAAGGTGGCAATGAGGAGCACTCCACATGCCTATCTCCCACTCTGCATGGCTCCATTACCCTTCTCTGCCACATGGCTCCAGCTTACTCTAGCAGAGCAGCAGCAAGATGGCTGCTCTGCTGCATAGCTCCATACCATGCTGATTTTTGCTCCTAAAAGTTGATTTGTTTCCAGAAGCCTTTTCTAGCTTAAAGTGCTGCTTTGGTATGTTTTTATAACTTTTCATTTACAAGTTTGCCATTTCACCTTTAGTTTTAAACCATGCTGTGTTGGTGTGTGGTGGAAGGCATGCCAGGTGCGGTGGTCGGCACTTGCTCTGTAATATATCAGAGCCGCCTATACGTGTTTTTTCCTTTCAGGTGTTAAATGAAGATTTGAGCTGAAGGGGATATAAAGAACTGGATTGCTGTCGCCCACTGGGATGCTGATGGTCATGAGTAAGCTATGCCGCATTCTTGTGTGACGTGGAGGGTGCGATAAGGATTGAGTCTGGCTTTGGAGACAAATTACAGTACCTTGGGTGCAGACAGGCATTCTTCTGCCTAATACAGGTATGCCATTTTTGCTAAGGGCCAGGAGCCAGGGCTAATGTTGCAATGTACTGGATTTATTGCTCTTAGAGGAGCACTTATTTTGGTGTGTTCCAGGTATAATTGACGCGGGTTGCCAAAAAGAAATTAATGGAAAGGCTTGCAATTTTGAACCAATGAAAACACATGGACAATACAAACTGACAGGGGGTTTACAAGGTCGAGCCAAAATTGTGATAATCCCATAGGCAATCCAGGCTGAAGTAAAAAACCTAAGGGGTAAAAGCAGGCCGAAATACAACAAGCTAAGGTATTGTTTTTATATTTGAATAAACTCCTGCATATTTGACAACCGGGCTTTGAAGCTAGAAGCCTTTTTATTTACTAAAACTTTTAAGCTTCCTTAAAATGATGTGGAACATAACTTAAGATCATGGTGTTGCTTCAGAATGAACACTAAAGAAGTGAAGGAAGAATTCTTATAATGTTAAGGAGACTTTACATTTTTTCCTTTTCCATAGTGTGCTTAATGTGTAAACTTTCTATATGGTTATAGCAACATTAGTATTTTGTTATTGTGCCAGAGATAGTCTATTCTATTAATACATTAAGCTTCTGAAGTTGACAACCTAATTGTAGTAATTGGCTTGTTAGGAGTTCCCCGAGTGGCCACTGGGATGTGTTGGCATGAGGACTCATACAATGGAGGGACCTAGAAATGATCTCACTTTACACAGATATTTGATTGTTCTGATCCCTGGGATCATGTGCACTGCATTATGCAGCCGAGTGAGAAATAGAGACTGGATGAAGGCAAGCAACTGAATGGATATAGTCCTAAGAAGGCCATTCCTAAATGTTTAGACAGATAAGGGTTGGTTGTAGCAAAGCAGTAAGTGAGCCACAAGTAAGTTTTATGTTGATCACTTGAACAGAAGTGTCTCACTAAAATTTGTAAGCTCAGCTCTGGCTAAGTGTTGCCTGTCAGTATGGAGAGGTCTTATGGACAGACCTGTTGGTCCAGGTTATGATAGGCCACCATAGCATATACCCACAAGTTGGGAGAGAAATAAAGACTGGATGTATGCTGGCACCTAAATTGAAACAGTCCTAAACAGGACACTCCTAAATTATCAGGTATCCAGGAGCCTGCAGTATGGAAGCAATAAGTGTTTTACAAGTAGGTTTGATGGTGATGACCTAACGAAAAGTGTTACTAAAGTTGCAAGCTCAATTCCACCTAAATGGTATTTACATTGTGGAGGGGTCATATGGATGAATCTTTTGGTTATGGCCACAGTGAGTCACTAAAGTATGTACTCATGCAGGGTACACAGCTGAGAAAATCAAGGGTAAAAGATAATCATGATTGGGCATTGTGACGTAAAATGGGGTCCTATAAAATAGTTTGAGGATCTACTTAGAATCGATGGACAGTGCCTCCGGATAGGGATAAAAGCCAGATGATGATATTAGGGTACCAGGCATCTGGAAACAAGTAAATATTAAATAAACAAAAAACATTTCAAAACTACAGTATATAGATAATGAGTGGCAAGTTCTAGAAATCTAATGTACTACTTCAGTCAGGAACAATTTATATGCAGGAACATATGAAATATTATCTGAGAGTTGATTATAAGCATTTTATGATGATTTGAAATATTAGTATTATTTCTGCAGGTGCATATATATAAAATATATATCATAATTGTTTGAGGAAAGGGTTGAAATAAGTTATGTATAACATGACTGTAGTTTAAGTTTTACCAAGCCAGATACTGTAGCACTTTGGATGCCTCTAAATTAATAATTGCAATGCATAGGGAATTGTATATTTTACTGTTTTTAAATGTCATTTAAATTGTTGCAATACTGTCATGCTGTAATGTTGTAATGGTTTGACCAACTGAACAACAATAAATTGAACTGAACAGCTCACTCTTACCACTAACGACTGTAGGGTGTGAAGTGACAGGCAGGGTGGGGATCCAGCACCCTTTTGGACTTTTTAAAAACTTTTTTTGAGCCACAATGCAAAACTCTCCTGCTTCCACTTAAACCCAGGCACACAACACCCCTTCCTTTATCTCTCTCACCCCCCCCATTCTTCCTGTAGTGCTCTTGCATAACCACCTTTGAGGTGTACAGACCATCCACTACCAATTCTGGGCTGAATACTCACAAAAAGGTCAACACCTCGTCACTGTCAACTTCAGATAAGAAATCCACCAAGATGTAGCAGGACAAAAGCCTTTTATTCCAAAAATAGGCAGGTCAGCCAGCAAACAAGATACACACTGCCCCTCCCCACAGAGCCGAAAGTTTTCGCATCACAATTATGCTTTTTTCAAGGCTGCCCTCAACCTTCTTTAATGATAATGAGCCTTCACTACCCTTCTCATTGTGGGACACCTCCCACTCCTTGAACCATGCCTGGTTCTCCCAATCCAATCTGAGTAAAATGCATTTCCTTACCTGGACCCTGCTGCTACATCCTACTGATGGTGAAGTCCTGCAGCTAGTTTCAACCGAAGGGAAGAATAAAGAGGCAGGGCAACAAAGCCTCAGCTCCTTTTATACCCTTTTTGTTCCTCCTCTCTAACCCAACTCTCCCCACCCCTGGGAGGACCTGCTATTCTAGCCTAGATGAGGTAGTATTACACTGCGATTTAGGGCTGTGAGCTACAAACCTGGAGACCTGGCTTTGAATCCCACAGCTCCCACTTGCATGCTGTGTGACCCTGAGCAAGTCACTTGAGTTCCTTGTGCTCCTAGGTCACACCTGGAAACATGATTTGTCTTAGTGTGCCTTTCCTGGTTAAACAATTTCCCCATTCCCTTTCCTACCCTCCCCCTTTTCTCTTCCCCCGATCCTCCCCCTTACTACCTTCTGCTCAATAATAGGAAAAGGAGGGCCCATAGACAAATTCATGTAGGTTCCAAGGGCCCCTTCACCTGCCCTCTGTTTTGTGGGTTTGTGTGCTCATTCTGCTACTGTGGAATCAATGGTGGTCCTCCTAATTCCTCTCTCAGTCTGGTCCATTCTGAAGAAGTGATACACACTCACCCACTGCAGTCCCCACATACTTCCTTCAAGCTAAGTTGCATCTGATTCCTAACTGCAATGTGAGTGAAAATAAATGCAAGGACAAGAACACAAACCCTCCTGCAAACTAAACCAGCCTCCATAGATGATATGAGCATGCCAGTTCTCACATTTATTTAGTCTACAGCAGCCGGCCAAGGGGGCAGGAGGGATTGTGCTGCTGAAACTTGTGATGTTCAGCTGCCTCCCCGGGACTACCCCAGCTCTGTCCAGCATCAGTAGTGAACGTAAGTGGTCCTAGCAAGACTGCCTCACTCTCTAGGGTACAGTACTGATGGTGCTTAATCCTGTGGAGTGCCTGTAATCCAGATACTCTATACTGTACCTGATGGTAGCCTGTGATGATAGTGACCGCGGTTGAGTGCTTTCAAGAAGGTGACTCAATCATGGCACCTGTGCACAGGGCTACTGGGCAGGGAAGGTGACCGTATAGGGGGTTGGCGAATATAGCGAAAGGATATTGCTATATATACACACGCACGGGGGAGACCACACCATGTGATGGGTGGAAGGGGAGGGAGGGTTTGTGTGGTGTACTGCATAAGTGGGCTGCTGAGCTGGCCATGTGGCATAGTTGGTTGGTGGCAGGCTAGGGTTGGGAGGGTGCCAGGTTTGGTTCTGGGCACGTGCTCATTTTTTGAGCAGATTCAGGATTTTTTTTCTTTTGCGCCCCCCAACATGCATCCCCCTGGAGTTGAGAATCCTTTAGTAGGGGGCTGTAGTGGGCAAAGGCCCCTGGGTGGGTGCAGGGGATACAGCCCACATAAAAAAAAAATCCAAATCTCTGGCATCCTTTTGCTGTGCGCCTTGAGTGTACATCGCCGAAACTGATTTTTGGTGATTTACACTCACCCAAATGGCGATCATATTTCCGCGATCACCATTATCACATGGAACCATACGTGATACGGAATAAAGTCTTATCATGTCTATGGGAGAGCGCACAGGACTGATGAACAAGAATCCCTTGTAGGTGAGCAAGAAGTCAATGGGATAAATAGTACTTTTAAAAAATGGACAGTGATTGTGAAGGAAGCCTTGCATTTCTTTGTTTACAATTATCACTAGAAAGGGGGTCACGTGACGCCAATGGAGGAGTAGCTGCTGCAGTTTTGGGCTCCCGCTCCTAACCAGCAAATCTGCCGGAATTCGGAGGTTTCAGCCTACTATTTTCTAATTTCTATTAGCTGGAAGAGAATCGCAACGAGTCCTGAATTGAACTTGGAACCGATCGGCTACTTAAAATGCAGGCGAGCGAGCAAGAACTGGAAGCAAAGCGGCCACGCCGCAGTTCATCACCGCCGACGAAGAAGTCACGCCAGGCAAAATACACAGTGACCTGTCGGTCATCAAGGAAGCTCTGTTTAAGTTGGTTGACGACGTAGCGGAATTCAAACCCGCCCTGACCCAGCTGGCCCGTCGGGTGACCGACACAGAGGCTCGGATCTCTTCGATAGAACAGGTGTTGGAGAAGTCGAGGCCTACAATTAGCAAGTGTAAAAAGATGATAACAAGGTTGGAGGACCGGCTGGACGATCTAGAAGGAAGAAGCAGGCGAAATAATTTAGTTTTACTGGGTTTGCCTGAGGGTGAGAAAGGCTCCAATATGCTTCTCTTTTTACAAAAATTATTAAAGAAATCAGCAGGGCCTTCACCAAATGGGCCAGAGTATGTGATCGAAAGGGGGCACCGTGCCCTGAGAGCTAGACCTCCTTCAACAGAGCCTCCAAGACCCATTATTTTTAAGCTCTTAAACTATTTGGACAGGGAGCACATCCTGAAAGAAACAAGGAAACTATCTTCATTCCAATGGGAGGGTAGGAAGCTTCATTTAGTACCCGACCTGACCTGGAAAATGAGGCAAGCCAGGGCCTCCTTTTGACCCATCACATCGAAGCTTTGGGCGGCGGGGATTCGCCACCGCATGACGTATCCAGCCAAACTAGAGGTTACCACCAAGGATGGGACAAATCAGCAGAAGAGGCTCTAACTTCGATACAAGTGCTGATGCCCGATCTGTTCCCCAAAGGCTGAGTCAACGTGTGGACTGTGCTAACCCTTAAGGGCTATGCGGCCCATTGAGAGAACATAATTGGACAGCCTTAGTAGTTATGTTTATTTTGCCCTAAAGTTTGTTAATTTGGTTATTACCTGGTGTTTCTGGGGCTTGTTTCAAACCTACAGTATTGATAATTTGGGCATTTTCCTTTTTTTTATGACTGGCTGATAGGAGTTTATGCTGTCTCCTAAACCAGAGGACGTTCGTCATTTTTCACTATGTCCAGCAGAGGGCGCTGAAAGACTGTATTTCATTCTATGCTTTGCCTTAATTAACAGAAATATATGGTCGTGCTACTGTTGTTAAGATTGGGAAAAAAAATTATGGAATGGTTTATGCGGAGGGAGGGCTGTGAGGCTCCATATGGGATGTTTCTCTTACACTTAGTGGTTATGTGGACATTTAGTATGGGGGATTTGTTTAAACTATATGGGTTTCGCCAGGATAGGGCACCCCTTTTCTCTACCTCCCCCCCTTTGTGTGGAACATATTACAGTATGTGCCCATTTTCTTACAGTATACTGCTCTCAGTCTGGGTTTTGACTTGGGTAATACTAAGTTCATAGGTGTAAGAGCGGTTAGGGGGTGCCTCTATTGGTTAAGGGGCTCTTCCTTTTTCAGAGTATGCTCCGTTTTTTATTGTCATTTCCTTTTTGAGGGGTTTAAGGAGTAGCTGCATAATTGAGGGATCTTTAGTTTATCAAATGCCTCCCTGATAATATTTAGCTTTTGGAAGCTGTGCAAATGACTAGGGATCTTGCCACCTGTTGGGCGAGGTGTATATTCGAATTTTGTATAAACGTTACTACACCTGGCAGGTTTGCATGTTTATAGCGGTAAAGATGGAATTTAATGTGGAGAAGGGGTGCCCTGCCTCTATGGCGCACTATGAACCAGTTTGAGAGGAGTTGGCTTGGGCCTGGGGTGGTTTTAGGATGTTTATTTGGGGATAGTTTTGGGGGCGGGAGGGGTTGGGACAGGTTTAGTGGGATGTTTCATGGATTTTTTGTGGGGCAGCTATCTGTAATTTGTCTCAGTGGCAAGGCAGGTTGAATGGTTTCTAGCCTGAACCTTTTTCGTGGAACATAAAAGGGGGGAAAGATAACTGTAAAAAATACCTAATTTTGAACCATTTAGCTCGCTATCATCCGGCAATTGTATTTTTGCAGGAAACCCATGTTCTTTCGGACCACCTCTCTCATTTCAAGAAAAAATGGGTAGGCCAAGTGTTCGGGGCTGGTTACTCCTCATCCAGCCAGGGCGTGGCAATTTTGATAGCCCGGGGTGTCCCTTTTACACATTCGGACATAATTGCAGACCCGAACGGCAGATATATTATTGTTTCTGGTAATCTTGGAGGGGCGCGCCTTGTGCTGGGGTCAATTTATGGTCCTAACACAGAGTCCCCTTCCTTTTTCGTCCATCTGGCAGTAATCTTATCTCCCTTTAAGGAGATGCCGATTATATTAGGAGGTGACTGGAACCTAGTCCAGTCTGACAGACTGGATAGGTCAATATGTAGGAAATCACAATCTTCTCCGGCCCAACAAGCTCTGGTTGAATGCATTTCATTTTTAGGATTAGCAGACCCGTGGAGATTGCTTAATCCCACAACTTGTGATTATACTTTTTTTTCACTGGTTTATAAAACCTTTTCTAGGATAGATTACTTCCTGGTGAGCCAACAATGTATTTCAGAGGTCACGGAAGTACTGTTTCTCCCAAGGGTAATTTCGGACCACTCTCCAGTCAAAATTGTCTGGACTCCGTCTTTCATCCCTAAGAGATCCTACTCATGGTCCATAAATAATAATATTCTTAAGGATGCCCAAACGTTAGACAGATTTCGAACCTTTTTGAATGAGTCGATTAAGTTCAATTGGGGTTCAATTTCTGATACAGACCAATCATGGGCCGCTCTTAAAGTGGTTTGGAGAGGGGAGTTAATTAGGATTGCTTCTGTAAGAAAGGCAAAACATAACCGGAAGTTGTCCAATTGTTTAAGTAGGATTAAAGAATTAGAGAATATACAAGAGAGTGTGAGATCAGAGGTCCAAGAACATGAGCTGATTACACTGAGAGCATGGTATGCGGGGGCCCTTAGGGAGAAAGTGGTTAGTTCATCGATTAAATCTAAAGCGTTATATATTGGTCAGGGCAGTAAGGCTGGGAAACTGCTGGCCTGGCAGTTAACAAAAATCTGAAATTAAATGGGTGCCGCCTTAAAGCACCCTATCTCAAATGAATTGGTTACCGACCCTAAAGGTATTCTGCAGATTTTGTGACCTTCTATAGAGATCTCTACTGAGCCAGCCGTTTTCCTCAGGTGCTCTCCAAAATGCGAATGTTTCTGGCTGATATATACTCCTACCTGTCACAAGATTCCAGGCTGAGTTTAATATCCCTATTTCCAATGAGGAGATATTGTCGCCATTGACTCACTTAGGGTTGATAAGGCACCTGGCCCGGATGGGTTTACACCACTTTTATAAGTCATTTAAAACTGAAGCTGCTCCGCTGTTAAACCAACTCTTCACTTTTGGTTTTTGCATGGAGTCAAAGACAAATCACTTTTGAAGCCAGAATAATCTTATTACCCAAACCGGGGAAACCTACAGATTCAGTGGGGAATTATAGACCTATTTCTCTGCTGAACCTGGACGTTAAAATTTTCGCTAAATTATTGGCCTCTAGACTTAAGAGTGTCTGGCAAGAATTGATTAGTCCAGAACAAGCTGGCTTCGTTGAGGGACGTACTTCGGCCGACCATTTTAGGAAACTGTTTTATTTAATCTCTGCAGCTGTGGCCCCTAACATAGAAGCTTCCCTGATTTTCTTAGACGTGGAAAAAGCCTTCGATCGGGTGGAGTGGATCTTTATGTTCGAAACCTTAGCTAAATTTGGTATTCCCCAACAATTTATACAATTAATTAAAATTCTTTATTCATGTTCAACTGCTAGAATTCAGAGTAATAATTTAATTTCTGTAGCCTTTCCGCTATTGAGGGGAACTCGCCAGGGTTGTCCTTTGTCACCCTACTTGTTTAATTTGTATTTAGAACCCCTAATTAGAGCTATTAAGGCCGATCAGCAGATTCATGGTATTAAGATTGGTGGTCAGGAACACAAACTGTCGGCGTTCCCCGACGATCTATTGTTACACATTCGGGACACAACCTTATCTCTTCCCAGAGCTTTAAGTCTTATCGAGGCCTTTGGTGAGTTCTCAGGTTTATCCTCTGTCCACTCTTCTCGTAAAGGGTTGGTGTTCATCCTTAGGTCTTCAGTGGCAGTCCAAAACTCTAGTACATTTGGATATTCAAATCTCAAAAAATTTGGAGGAATTAGTTCATTTAAATTTAAAACCTGTTTTTAAATCCATCAGAGAGGACCTGGAAAGATGGACGAAGCTTGCTCTGTCCTTTTCTGAGAGAATTAACACAATTAAAATGGTGGTTTTGCCGAAGATTCTTTATCCCCTCCTCAATTTAAACATATATCTCCCAAAATCCTTTTTTAAGAATCTATGTAGACTATGTTCGGATTTTATATGGAAAAACAAACCTCCGCGCAGAGGCTACTTCAAACTTTGTCGGCAGCGTAAACTGGGGGGTCAACAATTACCTGATTTTTTTAAATATTACTTGGCAATTCATGTGGCTAGGGCTGTTTTGTGGACAGGTAAAATTGATACTTTTTCTACGGGTCTAGAGTTAGACCGGGCTATTGCTAATGATATAAAGATTGACCTAGAATCCCTCCTATACATCCCTTGGGCCAAAGTACCCAGGAAGATTAGGAATACACCCCTAGGGTGGGATATCAGGGCAATTCATCAACTCTATACCGGCTTAAAAATCAACCCACGGTTTGATTTCTTTCAGCCCTTACTGAAGAATCCAAATTTCTTAATTGGTAAACAATCTGTTGATAGATTCTTCCCAACACCCTTTCCTAAGATTTGGATTTCCGACTTCTATGCAGGTAACTCCATGCTTCCGCTTTCCTTATTAGCGGTAAAGTTTGGGGTAAAATCCCAGTCTATGCTAAGGTTGGCTCAAATCAGGAGTTGTATCCAGTCCTCCTTCAGCGAAGGTAACAGATCAGATCAGGTTGGGGACCTATGGAACAAACTCTCAGATTCTTGTTTATCAGGCAAATGGGTTTCAAAATTTACCAATTTATCACTGCGAAGACGGGTTTCAACTCATCTCCAGTTCCTTTTTATTGGAAGGTTAATATGTCCCTGGACTGGCCTGAGAAAGTTTGGGAGAAAATCTGGACTGACATTTATGCACTTACAAAGCAGGATAGATTAAGAGATATCCAGTTTAAGCTGTTACATAATATCTATCTGTTCCCGGCTAAATTACACCGCTGGAATAATCAATGTTCTCCGGTATGTGAGAATTGTAATGGTTCTTTAGCTACCACTTTCCATAAGCTATGGTCCTGCCCTAAAAGCACTGAGTTGTGGGAGGTGGTCAAACGGGGGTTAAGACCCTTTTATGATCTTTCACCATTTTTTAAACCAGAGATCTGTATCTTTGGGGTGTATGGTTTTATTCCATGCAACATTTTAAGGGTCCGGATGGCACTAGTGGCACTGGTCACTAAATTGGTGATTTTACGCCACTGGCGAGAGGAATGGTCTCCTTCTTTTAAGGAGTGGTGGGAGGAGTTCTTGAATGCTTTGTATGCTGAGAGGACAGTGCACTCATCTGTCAATACTCTGCATAAATTTGACAGATATTGGAAGAGTTTTAGTCAATGTTTGAGAGAGAGGTACTGTTATTAAATCAGTGAGCACCCTGTTTATTCATCATTTTTCCTTAGTCTCCTCTGTTTTACTTTTCTTCTTCTTCCTTTCCTTTCTCCATGTTCTGCCTGTGTTTTCCTTTTCCTGGTTTTTTATCTTACAAGTACCATTTTCCTTGCTGAAACCTAAGCTACCTTCCTCTCTAGTGTTGGGAATCTATATCTTTTCTCCCTTTCTCCAAGCTCTGACTTTTCTCAAGGTTATGGCCTTTATTTTTACACCAACCAATATTCGATTACAATTAATTCTATGGATAGCTTGGGGGGGCTGGGGGGTTGAAATGCTTGGTGGGTTGTTTTTTTTATTATTTAATTGTTTTGGTAAATTTATATTGGGTATAGTGCACCTTGTATTTGATGGAGTATGTACAACCTTTATTATTTGTGTGCACATTGTTTGTTATGTTTTTCCTAATAAAATATAGTTATTGGCAATTATCACTAGAAAAATACCTTTTTGCTATTACCAAAGAAACATCACCACTTGCACTATAACCGCTGTACAGCTCAGTATGCTACATACATTTTCTCTTTTGTAATAGTGACTGATACGCATTAAAAAAATGTATTTCCATTTTAGCAACTCAGCAGCTATATCAGTAGTATTCACATCAGCAGACAAACCCACAAAAAGTATAGTGGTGATAGCTATGGAAATCTGATACCAAATCATGTTAGCTCCACTAACAAGTCAGTGGTTCCATTCCAGCAAGAGTGATAGGATAGTTCTTTGCCTTAACACAGCATTATTGTATTCTATAACATATTTGCTCAGCTGTGGGCCTGGAACAGGTCACAAGAATATGTCTGCACTAGCAGCCCATGACTAGTGAAATGAGAACCACTAGTAAAAGCATCAAAATGTGGAGGTTCAAGCTCATCATTCCATGATAATATCATCTGATGGTCTCAGAATGAAATCAGTGAGTAAATTTACATGCAAGCAAAACCCACCTCTGATTGCACATCATTCTTCAGGTAACTTTAGTCAATGACTGCCTGCTTTAATGTAACATTGCCAGTCTGGCAAGCAACACCTGTTGCTGTGTTACCATTCTCCAAATGATGGAGTGCTAGCAGCGACAGGCATCACATACTGTACATGTAAACACCCTCAATGTCTCCATGAGGATCTGAACAATTTTTTATTTTCACTGTATGCTCTGTAAGTTGAAGCTCAGTTGAGAGACAGATAGCACTCTCGAAATGTAGGATGGGAATTTACTCTATCTGATAGTGTCTGAGCAGAAAGGTTAGTTTTACATCACTTATCCTTCTGCCTGCGCCAACTTCCATATATAGTATACATGTATGCAGGTGACACAGTCATCTACATCTCCAGTTCCTCCATTGCAGCTCTGAAAGACTGGTTCCAGCAGGATTTCATCAATGCTCTGCACTGGTTCCAACCCAACCAGCTCAGAGTCACCACTAATAAAATGTTGTCCATGATCTTTGGGACCAATCGGAAACTGGCCAGACTCACTGTCCTCCTGTGTTCACCACTCTGGATGGCACACCTCTTGATATAGTTCAGGCTTTCAAGTACCTTGGAGTGTGGCTAGACAGCAAGCTCGACTTCTCAGCCCGTGTCAATGCCATCCATGCAAAACTCCATCAAGCTTAGTGCACTTGACAGCAGCAAAGACTGCTTATCTCCACATATCCAGAGGGGGCTCGTTACCAAAATGGTTCTCCCTATCTTTAACTATGTGGATGTGGTCTATGGCACTATCTCTTCCACATCCCTTGCTAAACTGGACACCCTCTGCAACTCCTGCTGCTTTTCTACAAACTTCATTGTTCACTGTATTCACCCCTAGCCATCATCCGTCTGCCCTCTCATTGCCAGGCTCACTGTACCTCCCTCATATCCAAATACTGGTTTGGTTCCCTTTCCTCTCCCCTTCCCTCTCCCAACTGCCCCCTACTTCCTGTTCCCTCTGTTCAAGGGACTGTCACACTTTTTCCACTCCTCACCCTCCCTCCTCTGCTTGGCAATCTGCAGCCTCCTTTTGACTTCCCTCACTCTGGAATCAACTCCCTGCATCCCTCCAACTTTCCCCATCCCCAGGATTTCTCAGGCACCAGTTGAAACTCCAACTCCTCCCCACCTGTTCTTGTTAACTTTCCTCTTGACATCCCAGTAGTGGAGCCTCCAGTGAAACAGCCAGTTGGGTCCCACTTTTGCCTAGTTTCATTGCCACATCACTACAATCTTTTCTCTCTAGTATGAGGCCAGGCAATAACTTGCCATTCAGGTCTTTCACCCATTGTCAACAGTGTTCTTGTTCATCATGTATTGCTGCCACCTCTGAATGTGCACTTGTTAGGTATTCTTTTTTAGTTGTATCACACTTTATTCTCTGCACATATAATTGCTGTATTTATTCTGATTCTGAACAAACTGTTTATAAAATGTTGTTCCACAGTTTTACATTTATGCATTGTGCTGCTCTTCTTCCTCTTGTCCCCTACCCTGTGTTGCACCAGGAAACAAGCTTTGGCTCAGCGGGCCTCTCCTGCTTACCAATATTCAAATAAATAAATTTCATTGGGCTTATGCAACTTAGTGAGGAGTTATGCTTGAGCAACTTTGTTGCTAGTCTGAAGGTATTTGAATAAATCTGTTGTTCATTACCATAAGTGAATACTTTGACAGTTTGCACTCTCTGTTCCTTGGGGAATTACCACCTGTTGGGGCACCATGAAGGCAAAGGAACCTTCTTGACAGGGGTTACACACCTCAAGGTGCCACAGGATCATAGTTCCTTTAGACTACAGGTACCTTTGGAAGGAGCCCCAAGGAGAGAGGTGCGCCACTAGAGGAGGAGGGGAAGATGATGGGCAAAGAAACAGTGTTTCTGCGGGAGGCTGGAGGGAGCTGAATAGCTCAGGCAGTGAGTGTGGCTGGTTGGTCCCACCCATTGAATTGCAGGCATAGCAGTTGAATTCAATGGGCTTCTGCAACTTATTGATGAGTTATGCTTGTACAACTTTGTTGATGATCTGAAGGTATTTGAATGCATGTGTTGTTGATTGACATAGGTGAATACTCTTGCCATTCACACTGTCTGCTTCATGGTGAACTACTACCCTGTCAGAGTACCGTGAAGGCAAATGAACCTTCTCGAGATACCTTAGGAAGGAACCCCAAAAAGTACTGAGCAGCCAATAGTGACCACAGAGCCTGAGTGAGGACAGATTGATGTCAACTGGTGATGACTGGAAACAGACAGAGACTGAACTGAGCAATGACTGACAGATATCAGAATTGATTGCAGAAAAAGATATGACTTCTGTAAGGAGAGAGGGAATTGCAAAATGGGAGGAGGGCCACCATCCAACCCCAACTCACAGCAGAAACCTACCTGGGTAAACATTATACTAATGTAAATGTAATACATTATGGACCACATGTTGCAGAGATTACCTAACTTTTATGACCTTTGACATGGAGGAAAGGAAAACACCCCTAAGGAGGGAAACCTCTGGGGATCCAAGGCCTTGGTCACCTTCCCTCCAGGCTTAGGATAAATTAGTGATGGCTCAGCTACTGCAATTTAGAAACCCAATTTAGTGGAAAGATTTTTTAGAGGTAGGGCTCTCACTCTGTCCTAATGGGAAAGCCGTAGGTGTGCATGAGCCAATATCTGCAGTGAAAGAAGGTTCTCTGTGAAGGAGGTCCACCCCCACCCAGGACAGGAGAAGGACAGCAACAACCGCTTAACTCATTTCCTCCACAGGAGTTCTCTGAAGTTGTGCCACTTGTCTCCTGTATACTGTTGACAGTGAATCCTTGGCCTTTCTAAGCAAAATCAAACCATAGTCAGTATGCCACAAACAAATCCTAATGGCTCAAGAACCATAAGTGCTACACACAAAGTATGAGTGGCAAAGTTGTTAAGCACAAAATTATCTTTCCAACTGTGGTATGCAAGTAATAATAAGCCATTTCATTTTTTTCTATGCTGGTCGAAGTGCAAAAAAATAGTTTTTTTTTTTCACTAAAAAGGGCAACATAAAGTGTTTTGTGCTGGGAAGTATGTAACATATCAACATCAAATTAAGAATCCAGACATTATATGTAGTTTTAATATTATGTTTGTTAAAAAAAAACTATATTTGTAATCTGAATTATAATTTTCCCCCATTTTAGTCAAGGTGCTTTGGAGAGGTTTGAGGGACAAATCTGAACCATACACTCCATACCATAAACAAATGCGTATAACTCCTAAAGTATACACGATACACACAACGTATCACCAGCAAAGTTGTTCAGCAAAAAATTGCCTTTCCAACAGTGCTATGCAACCAATTGTAATCAATTCAGTTTTTGTTTTATACTGGCTGAGATACCCAAAAGTGTGTTTTATTCAAGGTGCTTAAATTAGTCTTGATGGACAAAATGTCAGCCATACACACCATACCATAAACAAATGCGAATAACTCCTAAAGTATACATGATATACACAAAATATCAGTAGCAAAGTTGTTCAGCACAAAATTACCTTTCCAACAGTGCTATGCAATCAAATATCTATTATATTCTATTATGTTATATATTAAAATATATAAGTGACCTCTCCAGATGTTGCAAGGGCACACAGGAGATCAGTAGTTGACTTCTATAGTTTTCCTCAGGACACACTTGTGTATTTTACTGCCAACTACAGGTGTTTGCTAGGAGACAGTGAGTTAAAGGCACTCACTTGGCCTCCATCAGGTGAGCCTAGAGAGGAAGCTGCACCCTTGAGGGGTAAGGCATAGGAGTTGAGCCTTTGAGTGGCCAAGACTTGGAGTTGTATGATCTTCACCCTTGAGGGGCAGAAGAAGGGAAGAAGGTGGAGACCAGGTGAAACTTAGCAGCTCTAGGGGGAATAGCTTTTGACAGTGCTGCTGATATGGTCTGCACAGCTAAATGAGCCCCCCCTGGATTTAGAGGACCTACCCTCCAGCAGCTGGAGTCTTAAATGCTACATCAAGAAGTGCCACTGAGTTGATGTGAATGGCCAAAGCTTCCCCCAGAGTGTAGGACATTCTCACCTGAAGGGCAGAAAGAGAAGGACCCCACCAAAATAGAGGGACCCACCAAGATACAAATTTCAAGGGGCCAGAGTGAGGCCATCCACTTAAAGGGCAGAGCCCTGGAAGCCATACTATGGTTGTGGCTGGCATTCATCTGAATGCAGGAGTAGTGGGAGGTCAATGGCAGAGCCTGATGGCCAAGAGCACATGGAGGAAATGAAAAATAGGTAGTTTATTTTTTTTTTTTATTTAAAGGTTTTGAGTTTACAGGATGAGTTCCATGAGATCAAGTCTGATTTACAGAATGTCCCAAGTCCATTAGATACAAACATGACAAAGTTAATAAGCATACATAATAATACAAAACATACAAAATAACACATGAACACCTAAATACTATTTAATGGATAGCAGGTAACTTGTTGCTCTTGAAGAGCAGTTAAAACATACATAATAACACATGAACATTTAAATACTATTAATGGATAACACAACAGGTAACTTGCTGCTCATGAAAAACAGTTACCAATAGATTGTCCCTGCCAAAGCTTTTTCTTGAGCTTGTGTTTGTAAATATGTAATGTCCAGAAGTTTCGTAACTCAGGTTTATTCCAGCAGAGTGGGACAACAAAAGAAAAACAATGTCTTCCATAGTGATGGAGGGAGAAGAATTTTTGTATTTTTAAAATGTAGGCAATGAGCTTCCCTGGTCTTAATGATAAGATTGAATTGCAGTCTTATTTATAGTATTATTTATTTACACAAGTTCTCCTATCCAATAGAGAGAATTTTGGGATTTTTTTAAAATGCAGGCAATGAGTCTCCTTGGTCTTAATGATGAGATTGAATTACAACCTTATTTATAGTGCAAAAAATGTATTTGCACAAGTATAATAAGGTAATGTATTTTTGACTAAGGTAGTTGAACAAGACTTATTAAAGTCGTTGAATTCAATTTCATTAAGCAGAGTCTTTAGAATAACATAGGTTACAGCATGGTTAGATTTAATCAGCACATTAGCTATACTGCTTTTTAATTGTAATTATGTGATCGTTAATTTAATTAGGTGTTACACCTGTAACTGATTGTGCACACTATTTAAGTGTAAAAGTTTGTATGTTTCCACATTCTCTTGACAAAGCACAGTGCACCTGTGTGAAACGTCGAGGTTCACTTTTTCGTATCTGTCGATAGTGGTGGAGAGGCTAATGAAAATAAAGGATTTAAGCACCTACATGGTTATGTGTGATGTCCAGTTTCTGGCATAAGTGTGTGCACAGTTTAATGTTTCCTTGTTCTGATTTCTTTGCTGCGAGCACCACAAACTGCAGAGTAGCTCTTTCTTGCTACATAATTATTCCATACTGAGATTGATATCTAGGTAAGTGTAACCCCAGATTGGGAACTTCTCTTAAATTATGATGATGAGTGGAGGCTAATAGTCTATTCGAGAGATAAACTGGGGTTACGTGATTTACTGTTTTGTGGATCAGAGTAAGCCAATGATGTGAACGTCTTGATGAGGGAGATAGCCAGGTAAGGCTGAATGACTGGTTGAGACATTGAATGACAACTAGGACATTGAATGAGACTGACTGAATGATACAAGCTTGGACTGAATAATGAATGCATGCCAAAAAATCCCACAAGGTAGGTTAGTGTTAGTGATGATGCACTGCAAGTCAGGTAGGCTGAAGCAGCAGAAGCAGCAACTGAAACTGCTAGGGGAAAGCAGGAACATATGAGAACCAAAAACTAGGAAACAGTAGCTGCTGAAATGAACAACAGCAGAACCCAAATGGAGGTGGCTGCCTGGTTAGGAGCCAGGTGTAAACATTTAAAGATTGCAGTTGAATTGAGAGATTGTGAAAGATATGGAAAACAACAAAATGGGGGCTGAAAAAAACAAGTCAAAAGAAGTTGATGGAGGCAAGATGCTTGGAAAACTAGAAGGTCCAAAAAGAACCAAAACAGAAAGAAATGCGAGGTACATAAGAACAGGAGTGCAGCAGGAATAGGTGACAGAGAGAAGCACAAACCGCAGTCAGGAAGAGAAAGCAAAATACTGACATAGAAAGCCAGAGAGGTACAAACCAGGCAGAAAGCCCAAAGCCACAAAGGGAAGTGGGAGTCAAACACTGGGAGAAAAAGGGGTGAGGGGAGGCAAAGCCCAGCAGAGTCTCTGGCTGCAGCAAAGAAACTGTGCTTCTGAATGAGACTAGAGGGAGCCGAGTTAAAAAAGCTCAGGCAGGGGGCGTGACTGGTTGCTCTCACCCATTTAATTGCAGGCATAGCCTTTGAAGAATAAATGTTACAATTTTTCTCTATAACTACCAGAACCACGGACTAAGCATCCCCAGCCATTAGTAAACTAGCCTGCCTGCCACACATGATACTAATGCCTTTCACCAACATGCCATCCCTCCTGCCAGTCACTAACCATGTAAGTCAGACTATTCATTACCAGAGCCAGATTAGATGGAGGGTTCTATTTTTTTTTTTTTTACTTTAGTTTAATTCAGTCTATTTTCTTTTTTTACTTTATTTTTATTCAGTTTGAAATAAACTTGAACAAGTCTTCCAGAAATACAAGGGCAAAAAACATTTACTTATACACAATGAACATAATAATTGTACTACTGGAGGATACAACCCTTGTACTCACTTTGGCAAACACATAGGGGATTGCAACAAATGATATATGGTATTGTCCATAAAAGTCCAAAATACAGTACAGCCAGATAAGCCATACAGCAAGACCATGGCCATGGAAATATATACAGAATGAGTATCCATTATTATTTTCTGATACACATAATGACCTAAATCGGCCTTCCCTTACAGAAATAATTATATGAAATATTTTCATGCTGCACACATAAAACTGCCCAAGTGATATGCATGCTGCAAGTGTGATTTAAATGTTAAATTGGAACCAATTGCATGCATATGGCATGCATGCAGCAAGCAAGTGGGGAAACAATGATTTTTATGTTAAATTGTGAAAGACTGCATGCATGTGGCAAGCGTGCAAAAAGCAAGTGGTCACTGATAACTGCACACAAAAAAGTTAAGTGACTTGCTCAGGATCACACCATACACAAGTAGGGGCTGATGAGATTCAAACCCAGGTCTTCATGCCTCCAAGCCTCCTGGCGTGTAATTCAGTGCATTTAACCACTAAGCTACACTGTCTGCACACATATGGCTCACTTGTACTTCAATACAAACTGTATCTGACTACATCTGCATGCATGCAGCATGCTTGTAGCCACTGTTGTGTTTGTCAGTTTTCTTTTCTTACTCATCTCAGTTTCACAGTTGAACTGTAGCATGCATACTAATGGAAACACATGGTTTTTCCCACCCCGGTACACAAACTTACTCACAGAAACCACTTAATTACTTCTGTCTGGCCTGTGCTCCTGCTATTTTCTCTCTGTAGTTGTGAACACTTCTACACAAACAAACTTTAAGGTGCAAACACAAAAGTAGTAATAAACACACACCCACATGGCCAGTCCACCCCCCATACACACACACTGTAGTAGGTACAGCCATGCTGCTACAGACCACCCACCAAGTATAGAAATAAGTAAAAAGTCTCTTACTTGAATACTAGGGAGCCAGAGGCAGGAGTCTTTAAGAGATGATGTCCATGGGTCAGAGTGTTGGGGTGTACCCCCTTGAAAAGAATAGAATTATTTTTTATTACTATTTTATACTTTATGATGGTGAGTTGGAGAATAATGAAGGCCACTGTTCTGCTAATAAGGCCCTTGTTAATCGAGTGGTGGCCTTCATTAATCTCCAGCTCTGCTCGGGGGGAGGGGCAGGACCTGCCTGGGAAACTATAGACCTATATTGATACTTCTTCCTCTTTCAAAGGCACTTGAAAGAATTGTAGCAGAACAGGTAGCTGAATACCTCAGCAAGTATAATCTTCTGTGTGAGCAACAACATGGTTTCAGAAGAAACCATAGTACCATCTCTGCACTGGTAGAATACACTACTGACCTCTACGACACCCAAGACAGTGGCAAGGCTGTAGAGTCTATCTTTATAGACCTAACAAAAGCCTTTGACTCTGTAAATCACCAAATACTGCTTGGAAACCTTGTGTCATTAGGCCTGTCATATGACACAGCCAGCTTGTTTGAGAGTTATCTGTCCCTCAGGACACAATGTGTTAAGATAGCTGGGGTAATATCTGATCCAAAGGAGGTAACACTGGGGGTGCCACAGGGGTCTATACCTGACCCATCTGTTTATCAACTCGCTGCCTACAACCTGCTCTACAAACATGGTTCTGTATGCAGATGACACCGTCATCTCCTCCCTAGGAGCCAATGCATACAAGATTAGCAATATACTCCAGGATTCATTTATGAAACTCGAGTCATGGTTTGCCCAAAACAAACTACTTCTAAACTATAAAAAAACAAAGTCAATGAAGTTCACTTTACCTCATAGCAGAAAGAAAGCATGCCCTCTCATCATCACCAGCAGCTCTGGTGACACCCTTGAACAAATCCACTCATTTAAATATCTGGGCATCCTACTAGGTGATTCACTCTCCTGCAGCAGCCATATTGACAGAGTCATCAAAACATCAAATGTCAAACTGGGGATCCTCTACAGACATAGAAACTCTTTGACCCAAGAGGCACTGAACTTGGTAACCAGGAGTTCGATACTGGCCACTATTGATTATGGGCTAGTCATGTACAGTGCAGCAATGGACTCGGCACTGAAAAGGGCAAAGACTCTCATTAACAATGCCTGCAGACTCCCCCTTGGGGTTGACCTCTATATGCATACCTGTCAGCTCTATTGTGATACTGGTTGGCTCCCCCTGCAACAAAGGGTGAAGTACCAGGCCTGTCTGCTAAGGAAGAAATCATTGCTTGGTCTGACACCAGACACAACACCAACATCTTTAAATGGACTAAGACCATGAAGCAAACCAGAAGCTCAACAAAGGGGGTACTCTCGATACCTTTTAGGTGTACTACTTTTGCCCAATGTACCCTTTCAGTCAGGAGACCACAATGGTTCAATGACCTCCCAGTAGCTCTAAGTGGGATTGGGAAAACTGGACAGTTCAAAAAAGATTCATAGCAATTCAAGGCAAGGTGCAGGTTCCATACTTCTGTGCCCCATGTACCCACCCCTCCCCGGACTTTCCTCCACCCTACACCTGAGCCCCATCACCTCACCTTTTTCCCTCCTGGCCCTTCCCATTAACTTTTGACAAAGCCTGCCCAGCTGCATTCTAGGTACAGACCCTGCTTTAAACCTAGCCTGTACCATCCTCCCTGTTCTGCATTCCTATACGCTACTCTGACATACTCTGCTTCCTCTTCCTTCTCCCCTCCCTCTCCTCTCCTTTCTAGGTGTTTCTGCCATCACCATACTAGGTGAACCCACCCTACTCCACCCTCTTTCACCCCTTTTTTACTTCCTCCTGACAATGCCTGTACCAGGCTGCTAGTATATGCCCACAGGTGCACTTAATTTGAAATTCATTACCATGTTTTAAGTAGTATTCTACTTATCCATTATGCACTTCTGTAACTATTTTTGTCACTTCTCAATGGATATATTTGCTGTTTTGGTTTGTATCATTTATATTCCTACATGTGTTTTTCACTGCTTTTGTATCGTGCGCTACATTTGACTGGAGCCTTTGTAAAAGAGTCATGTGTGCTCAAAGGTATTAATCTAAATTGTGAAATAAAAAAAAACAGTAATAAAAAATTACCCCAATCATTTCAATGGTGCACACCCCTGCAGTCTCCTTTGCCCTTTGTCATAATGTGCCTGAGTGTGGGATGTGGAGGTCCAGCTTCACTGGGGGGCATGGAGCCTGACTAGAGTGTGGCTTCAATAGTCTCTGCATACCATACTGCTCAACTGTCCATGAGTGCAAGGGACAGCTCTAGAATGTCTGCAACATCTCTAAAAGGTACAACATACTTGTTTTGACTGAAAAGTGATATGCAAATAGGGAAAAATTTAAATGTATAAGATTCATCTGTATATACCTCTGAGCAGTGCATCAGATTTGGGCTTAAACCCACCCAGTTACTAACAATTTTTTTTATTGGCTGAAGTTCTGCCTCCCATCCACCAATAAAAAGAACTTTGTCCCTATTTTTCTCCTCAACTCCATTCTATTCAATACCCATCCCCTATGGGTTATGAAGCAGCACAAAGGTGAAGAAACATGAAAAAACACATCAATATTTCAGTCCTTCCTCCTTCCCCAATCCCCCTGTAAAAAGAAAAAAATATTTTCTTTTACTTATCCGGCCATATGGCCAGAACCTGCAGCCTGGCACAGTGTGCCACAAGCCCATTTTTCAGTTAACTCCCCACTCTCCTTCGGCCAGAAGCTAGATGCTAGAACCGACCATCACTGGTCCCCAATATGGTCCGTGACCAAGTCACTTCACCAACCGAACCCACGCAACCTGGGTTGATTGCTTCTTGCTTGGTTGCTGCTGTGTCTGCTGCCACACTGCACTGATCAAGGCCTATGAAGGCCACACACACCACTGTCACCACTGCTGCTAAGCCTAGCTTGCTGCTGTGGGGGTCTGTGCCATTTTTTTGCAAGTTGAGCCTAGTAGAATATATAGGTAGCCTAGTCTCGAGTTAGCTACTAGTTCACTCTCTGCCCCTTCAGCCACCATGGGAGATGGAGACTCACTAAGAGTAGACCAAAAAAATATGCTGCCACAACACTGCTATTGAGAGTTCAGAGCTCACTGACTCCTCCAAGTTGTAGTGTGCAGTTTGCCTACTCTGTGGTGGGTAAGACAGTGTCTCACTTGCAAGACTCATGCGCCCTTTCTTGGCTGAAGCTCATCCACATAACATGTGATTGTGCTGCCGCTAATAGGTAGAGAAAGTGGACACCACAATACAAACACAGTCAAGTCTGGAGATTACCTGCAGCATGAGCTCACACAGGCCAAGTGGGCACTTCTTGTGCAAACGATTACATCCAAATTTAAAGCCATTATCGCCACACCATAAGAACAACCAAGGTACAAATACCAACTGCCCCCCTCTGCCCTATCTAAATGGCACCCCTGCTTAATGGTAGAAATTCATTCTCAGGTGCTAATGCAATGGTTTCCACTGTGTTCTGATAAACTGTATCTCCATGTTTCATGATGTGTCCTGATCATCATGTGGGTTAGTGACCCTCATTGTCTCTCATTTTGAGTGTCCATGTCCCTCATTTCAGTGACAAAATGTGAGGTATGGTGCATGCTTCCAAGATCCTATCAGCACAAAGAGTGCTGAGCATGGCCATAGTATATATGCTCAATACCAAATGACAAAGGGAGAGTAAGTGAGATGAAACAGACAAGGAGAAACACATTTGTAGCACTAAAAATGCATAAGAGATTTGCATGGTCCAAAACAAAAAGGATAGGCTTCACAGCACAGAGGCACCTCTTCGTACATCTGGAATGGGGGCTGTTGATTGGCTATATCCTAAGCACTTACTGCAGTAAGCAAACAATACTTTACAAATGAATGGCGATTTAATGACAAAAATCAAAAGCCATTAAATAACTTGCAAAAGGATCAGAATTAATGAGTTTACCTAATGTTTTATGGGAATCCAAATAAAAATGTATTTTAATTACTCTAATTGCTAGAAATAGAAACTGATGTGTTTTTTTATATGAGATTTGTACGGGTCTATGTGATAACAGCGAACGCCTAAAGGCAATCACCGTTACCGCACAGTCAGAGTGCTGGAAAGATTTTCAGCACTCTGACAACCCCATCACACAGAACAATGGCACCAGGAGAGATTTTTAATGCTTTCTGTGTGGGGGGGGACTGCACCCCCCCCCCACACACGCACCCCTCGTGGGAGGTTTCACTCCTCCGCACCCCCTACTTAAGGATTCTCAACTCCAAGGGGGTGCATGTTGGGGGGATGGTGCAACAAAATCACACCAATGCCCGGTCCCAAACCCAGTACCTCACACACCCCAACCACTAGCCAACCCCCGATGCCATGATGCAGCTTGGCCATCCACCGCAGCACCACCCCTTACAGCCCCTCTGCCCCCTCCCAGCCTATGCTCGCTGTGCTCACTCCCCCCATGCATGAGTACACATAACCACACCTTGTTGCCCAGTTCGCCCACCCCCTCATCTGGTTGCCCTACCCTCCCAACACCATGGGGGATTGCACCAGAAAGAAGTCATCATTATGGACGGTGCCCTTCCTCATGTGCCCACCTCATGGGTTACCAATTTGGACTAGCTTAGCTGCTGCACACATGGCAAGCATGAAGCATGTAAACCTGATGTGATGTTTAAATGATGTTCACACTAGCTTAACTGCTGCACTCATGTCAAGTGTGCAACACGTGAACCTGATGTAATTTTTAGAAGATGTTCACACCAGCTTACCTGCTACTCACATCAAGCTTGCAGCATGCAAACCTGATTTGCTTTCTAGACCTGGTTCACTTAGGATCATTTTGTGTATGCGATCTGCATGCAAACATTGCACAATTATGCATGTGGCATGCATTCTGCATGTACACATGACACTATATTTCTGTAAGGGTTGTCCTTCCATGTAATTTGAAACATTTGTGACTCTACTATAAAATGGCCAACTGCTATGCCACTCCTAAAAAGTACATTGATAAAACATATTGTTAGAGTAACAAAATTATGCTCCCACATTTAGTGACTGCTGACTATGAAATACAGCTACAGTCAAAGACATGGGCAAAAATTTCTGTGCTGCTATTCCTAGAGAAATTTCCCTGTCCACCTGCAGTACCACTGTGGTCCATCAATATCTGGAAATATATAAGTGTATCCATGGCTGCAACTGTTGCATAGAAAGAAGTACAAACAGCTTGGGTATTAATCCTCAGCTGAAAAAGCACCACATAAAGAAAAAAGATTAACAAAACAGTTAAGAAAGAATGTGTTACCTGAGGTTTTCTCACAAGATTGAAACTCAAAGTTGAAGAAATGAAGGTGGAGTGCAGGAATGATGTACCTCCTCTCAAGTCCATCCCAGGCTAAGGATAGCTATGTGCCTCATCTCCTTCAGACTGTGTGAGTAAGCCTATCCTGCTCAAACACTCCAAGAAGGTCATGCCCTGTCATGAGCACCTGACCACTAAAATTAAATGACACTGAAGAGCAACAGCTTCAAGTGGAAAGATTTTCAAGGCCTGCATTAGAAACTCCCAAACCTACCTCCCACATTGAATAAAACAGCAAAGATACATTAACACTCACAGCAGTAAACAGGTAGCCATAAAAAGACAAATGATTAAAATCTCTCATATCTGATAAGATACTATACCTGTCAGGAACAAAGCATTGTTAAATCACAAAAACTGTAACTACACAGACAAGCAAAATAATTTCAAAGCATACCAATCAGTCCTCTGTATCATATTCTCTTTGACCCTCTGGGGTTAAGAAACTTTGTTTATTCTTGTTGATGTATTTTGCAAGCCTACACAGGATCCCCAAAGATGTACAGTAGATCTTGCCAGAAGAAGTAATTTTAAGTTTTGCTGCCAGCTGTAGAGACTGGGCAACCCCCAACTCCCTATGGCCCTCTTGAATGACACTGAATGTTCACTGATATTTCCTCCTCTGAATCACTCAGGCTGGGGAAGAAATAATTTCTAGAGCCATTTTTAAATGTGTGCTGTCTCTTTTTTGCTTTTTGCAGAAGTGCATCACTTTCATTGATGTTCATAAGGACCAGCAACATTGATCAGGGCAGTTCAGTGTTCACTGATTGATACCTAGGTGTGATAAAGGAGGAGCATAGAATGCCAGTCTGTAAGTCCCTAAATAAAGTTTAATAAGATCATGTCCAAAGTTAATATCTGCATCTTCAATTCCCTCCTGAACACCAGTAAAATGTAAATTGCAAAAACAAACAATGTTCTGTAGGTGTTCAGTGCTCTGATAAAGGAATTCATTCTTCTTCAAAACCCCCAACACTGCTGTGAATTATTTATTAGAAGAGTCTGATAATTTCTTGACCTCCATAGCAAGCATCCACCCATATCTTTAATGTAGTGGCATGGTTGTTGAAAACATTAACTCTGGCCCCCAAGTCATGAGCAGTAGCCAGTAAAGCCTTTAGAGATGGTTCTACATCTGATCTGGAGAGCTGTGATGGACTACCCTTAGTTGCACCTCTAAAAGTTCCCTTCCACTTACTCTTCTCTTGTTCCATCACTGGTTAGTTACAGGGTTACATCATTCTCTAACGGCTCCAGACTTTGGTCACTGATGGAAGAAATGTGTAGCTATGACTTCCAATAAGTTTTCATGCAAGAAAAGGAAATTTGACATTATTTTGAAATAATATTGAGCTGATGGAAAAAGAGCACTGTGGGAAGACATCTACTGCTGTTGACCATTGGGTCTGCCCTCCTGGAGAACTCCATTTTCAAAAATGTTTGCCATAGGCATAGAATGAGAAACATCCTTTAGAAAATAGGGCCTAAAGAATCAGTGGTTGACAATGTGCAGTATTGAGCAAAATGCCCCCACCCACCAATAAAGATGAGTTTGAATACCCAGCTTTTCAAACCAAATATCAAGCTATATGTAAACTGCTATAAGAACCTAGAGTGCACTTTTACAGTTGGATCACAAGCTGAAACTGGTATAATCTGCCATATTTCTAATTTGCAACATAACTGCTATTTTTTCCTTTTTCCTTTCTTTTCTTATAGCCCTAGTTCTTTGGAAGTCACTACTTTTGGACAAAGGGCCAGTCAGAAATTATAGAGGTCTGAGTGGTAAAAGTGGTCAACATAATTGGGCAGTAAGGATGCAGTGGACATTCTAGGATTGGCTAGGCTACCACTTGTGCCCAACAGGGTGAATTGGGGTGTAGAGGAATCAGCAGGTTGAAATAGGGTGCAGCTTGGACCTAGTGGGCTGAGATAGTGTGTAGAAAAAGCTGGGGGGGGGAGGTTGTATGCAGCTTGAACCTTGTGGGGTTAGTTAGAGTACAGGTGGAGCCAGCAAAGTGGGTTATGGCCCTATCCAGAAACCATTCAATGAATAGTCACTCAATGTCGAAGCAGCAAGATAGCATCTGCAAAATGAAGAGCCAGAGCACCTAAGGTTCTGCTTGGACCCAATACAGTGAGATAGTGTGTAGGGACAGCAAGCAGCGGGTTTACATGTAACTTAAACTTAACAGGGTGAGTTAGGGTGTAGGAGGAACTAGAAAGATGGCTTGGGCTAGGGTGCATGGGGGACACCATTCTGAAAGGACCCAGTCATTAGGCACCCAGTGCCAAAGAAGCCAGAGAGTACCTATAACATTGGGAATCTATTGCTAAAGGAGCCAGAAACCAACCACAGCAGTGACATCCAAAGAGCACCAGCAGACACTAAAATGGCAGCTTTTCCATGGCAGCCAGCTAGTACCTACTTAGCATCTATAAGGCAGCCACAACAAGGCAGCACTCAGAACACCAAAAGACCACATTATAAAGTAATACAAAAAATAAAAATCTATGACTACTAGTACTACTACTACTGTTACTACAATACATATTGGTTTTAGTACAATTTAATTTTAAAAAAATTATATTGTGAATGGATATGGTATAGAAACTGTACAAACTCATACTAGGCATATTGCTTTAGTTGAATGATGTAATGTTATCTGAAACAGTTTGTATTTTATTGGAACTGTAATGTTCATGGTGTTATTTGTCTCTGAAGTATTGCTTTCTCCATAAAAGCTGCAAAATGCATTTTAACTCTAAATTTGTTACATCAGCAGCCCCAAAGCCTTTCCCAAACATCACAGTAGGCTATGTATTGATTTCCTTCCATGAAATACAGAAAAAGCCTTTTACCAGAATCACTGCTGTGTCTGATGACTTACATTTTGTGATCCTTCTAACCTGGTTACCATGTCACTTTGGATCATGTTACAGTCAAGTCAATACAGTGGGTTCCTGTATTAGAGACATTGATACATTAGTCTGAATGTTGCTATTATTATTTTTGTGTGTGTATTTACCTCCCATATGCAGGTGCATTTTCTGTACCATTATAAGCAAAATTGGGTGTTACCAAAATACAAAGGTACATGCATACACATGCACACAAGCGTACACACACACACACACACACACACACAGCACACACACACACACATATGTCTCTCTTCTTGCTGCAACTACCTACAATTGTCTTCAAGCCAATGCGTCAGGTAGGTAAGGGACTGCCCCTATTGTTAGAGACAGTGCTGATCTTTTGCAAACTGGTTGGGGGTACTCTGCAGCAAATACATCTGACAACTTTAATCTACAGCCCACCATTTGTCTACCATTTGCTCAGCTCAGCCTCTTCTAGCACAAAGCATTGAATGTTGAATCAACTACAAAAATCCAGAACTTGCTGAAGTTCCTGATGCCATTGTTCCAGCAGACTGGTTCTCCTTTTCTGAATCTGACTGATACTATATTACTTTTTTATTTTGTAATTTCTGTTTAATCATCCCCTTCACCTATACCTGAGCTCCTTCTGGTCCCCAAGGCTAGCCATCTGTCACCCTTACCTGTCCAATATGAAGTACTATCACCCACAGAGCCATGGCTTATTCACCAGGTGGGGATGATGTGAGAGGGGACTACCCCTGAACAATTCTAGTTTCATCAGGAAGCAAGCTTGGAGGTAAGGCAGAGAGATCTTGTGGCACCAGAAAACCATCATGATCAGGTACAGGGTGCATATTTTCCTAATTTTCTGTCCCAACAGCTCTGAGGAGCTAAGCTTGCAAGGGCTACAAGGGTGCATGAACACAAGCATGCAACATCACCTTCAGCCAGCACGCCTCCTCCTATCCCTACTTTTGCCTAGCCCTACCATTGCTTGCATCTAAGGGTAGTAGATAAGTGGTAGATGGGACCCTCCCACCCCCAGAAAAGCAGATCATCCTCTCAGATTCTCAATTATTTCCTCCCAGCTGACTCCCAACAACGTGGGCTTGTTCCTAAACCCAGGTCGCTGGCATCACGAGCAATAGTGCTAATGCTGCACTGAAAGGCTGACTGATACTGTATTATATGACAGGCATCTATTAATGGAATCAATCAGAATCTAGAAAAAAACCACAAAGTTATGCCTCACAAACATCACACTCATGAAAGTTATTATCTTCTGATGGTTTTGCAGGCAAAAAAGTGAGGATGATCTGGTACTGCTGGAGGGGGGGGTGGAATGTTTGCCACAAGATTTAAGGCACAAGATTAATGTTTATGAATATTAAACTTACATAGATACCAGTTAAATTACAGAGATTACTACCAACATTCAGGAAAAGTGCAAACCTTTTTAAATTTTATTTTAAAACTGCCATGAATTTTTCCATGTCACTATTTGAAAAGCATGTTGATATACTTTGCTGTTAAAAAAGTGCCACTGTTGTGATGTAAAAACGTATATTTGTAAATACAGCTAGAGAAAACCATTTGTTTCTATATCAGTAACAGAATTACTACTGTTCTATAATGATATAATAATGACAGCATTTTTGAATGGCTGCACTCTAAGCTTTCATTTAAAGAAAATTAAGTTTCTAGTTCCAGCAGTTCCATTGTTAAACCTATCAAAAGATATTTTGTTTAAAACGTGATAACTTTGGAACCATTAAGGCTAGAAACCTATTTTTTTAATGAAAGCTAAGAGTCATCTAAATAGATATACTGACAATATAGTACAGAGACCATGGGCTCAATTTTCAAAGTCTCAAAATTGATGCAAGGTCCTGCATCAAACAGAATTGACGCAAGGGGCTGTGTCAAAATTGAGTGTCCTTTTGCTAGACTGGCCCTGTACCTGCTTCATACATGTGTGTGTGGGCTCCACTTTTTTTTGTTCCCTTCATGTGGTCTGGAGAGTTGATAGTTCCAGGGCCAGCTTTTCACATGCCCAGGGGTTGATGGAAGCCTCCATCAATCGCCTCCTGTATGCCATCTGTGTGATGCATGAGATGCTTTGTGGCAAACTTTGAGACTTTGGTGTCAGGAACCTGATATTCTAAAATCCAGTGCAGGGTCCCTAGTGCACCAGAGTTTTCCACAAGCAGGGATTTGGTGCACCTTGCACTGATCTAAGAGTGTGTTTGAAACTCGTCCCCCCCCCCCACCGCCATCAATATAAAAACATAACGTTTTTCATACTGATATTAAATAAAACATAAAATGGCGCATTCAAGTTCTAAAGTCTAATTTTTAACAACATATTATATCAACATGTATACAAATGTAGCAGCACAGGAGAACTGTATAGTTAGTGTCTGTACATGTTGATTGGACAGCAAACTTTCATTTGAAATAAAATTAGGCATTTATGATTAACAGTTCAAATGTTACAGTTTTCAAAATATAGTTTCAAGCATTTAAAGTATCAGATAAGATTATTTTACAGACGGTCAGAAGATACTAGTGGTTGTCCTAAGAATAAACACATTCTTTTCTAATTCAGTTTAACCACTGTATTCTCCAAAACAGTTATTCACATATAAAATCATGCTCACAATCAGTAATCCAAATCACCACTTCTGTATTCAAACAACAATTTTGAAAGCTTTAGCCCTTTTAACTTCCCTTTTGCTTTTACTAGTTTAAATTGTTTATAATTATCATTTTATTAAATTCATAACAGTTCGTAAAGTTTACAGTTAAAACATTCTGGCCAGGGAACACCTTAGAGCTACAACTTGGAATGTGTTATTACAAGAGAATTTGCTGAAAACTTACAGTCAATTGAGGGTGAAGTAACCAGTCATGTTCAAACTATCAGCAATGTCCTCAAAAACAAGCTGGTGCACAAATAAAGATTAGCCTATTGTTATATATGTTAACTTCAGGTGGCCCTTATTGGGATAAATGCATTGGGTTGCTACTAGGTTTCACGCTAGCCCCCTGCTATATGCTTACGATTAGTGTGACGTAGTTAGTGGTGGACTGCTGTATGGCATAGGTGTTTGGAGATGTTAGAGATTGGTTTTGCATGCCCTATTGGTTTAGTCACACTGTCAGCTGTCTGGGGTGGAAACAGGTTGGTGGGAGCTTGCAGTAGATCGAATCAAGGTATGCTCTCCAAGTGTCTGTGTACACTTCCAGTCTATTTTGTTTGGCATTCAACACTCTCAGAACTGGCTATTTTGTCCATTTCTCTCAGCCAGTCTTGTATTTGGGGAGGGGTTTGGTCTTTCCAATGCCTTAGAATGATCATTTTGGCTGTTATCAAGGCACTGAGGAGCCATTTTATTCATCCCAGGGAAACTCCCTCTTCTCACTGGTGGGCATACTGGAGGCCCAGCAATACTAGACAGGGCATGAGGGTTATGCTGCTGGATAGTGTCACTCTGCAGATCTGTTGAATTTCCACCCAGAAGTTGTGTAACATTGAGCAGGGCCATAGTATGTTGGTAAGGGTACCTACATGTGCCCTGCATCTCCAGCATTCTCCTGATGGGAGAAAGCCCCATTCATGCAGCTTAAGTGTTGGTCTGTGCCATCTGTGTAGGTCTTTGAATTGTGTAAAACTATTTTTTGTGTCCTTGATTGCATTCTGGTTGTTCTTCTACAGCTAGTCCTGGTTTGCAGTGTGATTTTATTGCCCAATTCCTCTGTCCGTCTTTGTCTGACTTATGTGGTGGGGACTGGGGTGAATTTTAGAAAATGTTAATAATGTATGTGGCACTACTTTTCACCATTCCTCCACTGGGGGGCTAGTGGAGTTTGCTTAGAAGGTCAGTGTCAGAGACTTTGAGATTCAACCCCAGAATAGGTCCCAATACATACCTTAACTGCAGATACAGCCAGTGGTGTTGCCTGAGAAGTTGAAACTCCTGCTGCAGCTGGGTAAAGGATTTTGGTGTACTGAGTATGGGAAGTATTATGTCAGAGAGATTATGAATTCCTGCAGTGGCCAAGGCTTTATCCTGTGCTGTCTGACCTCCAATGCACAACCTGGGGTTGCCCTGTAGTGGAAAGTGCTTCACTTTTGCCTGTGTCCAGCTACTGAGCTTCAGGTACTTTTTTCAAGTCCAAAGGATGCATGTCAAGGTGGGGTGAGAGGGCAGGTTTGTTTTAGTGGGGGGCCAAACTGGATCACCTTAACTATCAGTCCCCTGACCACTGAGGCTTCACAGTCTGACCATATGAGTTTATATCAGTGGGAGCTCCAAGGTGCCATCTGTGCTAGTTGCAGCAGAGTGTCGGCCATGATTGAGAGCTGGAAATCTAGCAATTTAAGTCCTCCATTCTTGGGCTGCATAATTAGTTTTTGCCAGTTAATGCGTCATGGCCCTTTGCCCCAGAAGAACTTATGTACCCCGGAGCATACCTCTCAACTACTGTCCCTGATTTTGCCTCAAAAATGTTCTCTATCCCTCGTAAAATATCTGGTTTTGTGACTGAATAGGAAGGATTGTAAGCACAAAATAATGTTAACAATTAAAGTTACAGACTTGTTTTTCTTCAGAAAATGCTTCTTACACTATTTTCCTTATTCTATCAATGTTCTGAATGAGTACTAACATACTAACATACTATTTGCCAGCAGATTAGGCCTTACAGTCTATTGAGTCTGCTCGAACCTCAGATCCCTAGTTGGGTGCCGAGGCCCCCCCCCTTGTGTTCCAGAAACCCCTATCATCCATCCTCACCCCCCTGGGACAGGCCATCATCTGATACATCCACTTTCTGTGTCTGTCCCACCCTCTCTTGAAGCCTCCACTGTGGATCTCTGAACCAGCTCGCTAGGCAGTGCATTCCAAGGGTCCACCACCCTCTCAGTGAAAAACCTCCTCCTCTTTTCCCCCTCACCCTTCCACTTTCCAACCTCAAACCATGCCCTCTGGTGATACCTCCCTGCTTTAGTCTAAAGATCCCCTGCATGTTTACCCTATTTATTCCCTTGAGGTACTTGAAGACCTCAATCATGTTCCCCCTGTCTCTCCTCTCCTCCAATGAAAACAGGCAGAGCTCCTCAAGTCTGTCCTCATATGTCAAATCCCCTGGCCCTCGTATCATCTTAGTTGCCCTCCTCTGTACCCTCTCCAGGAGCTGTATGTCCCTCTTCAAGTGTGGTCTCCAGTACTGTACACAGTACTCAAGGTGTGTTTTTAAGATGTGCCTCTGATTTTAGGTCTTTGTCCCTGATTTTTTAAGCCATGTCCGTGATTTATGAGGTAAGAGGTTGAGCGGTATGCCCTGAAGTGCAGTGATTTAATAATTTGGTGGTCTATCTGCATCAGGAGATTTTCCAGCACATATTGTATTTTTGGGCTGCCATCATCTTGAAGGCTTGTGCCCTTCCCCAGTGGGATATGAGCAGCATTTCCCATCTTCTGAGGTCCTTATCCAGCTCTTCCAGGAATGACTTTAGATTTTCTTTCCATAGCAAGGGCAGGTTCCAACAAAATTTGATGCCTAGATTATTGACATGGTTCACGGTGTTGTGGAACTCCTTTGGATATTGTGCTAGTTGAGTTACCAGCAGAGGTGACACCAGGAACTGGGACATGGAGACATTTAATTTGTGTCTGGACAACTTACTGTATTGGCTCATCAGTGTCAGAAGGCTAGGCACTTATTGGCTTGGCTCTGTAAATGTTAACATAATGCCATCCTCGTAGGCCAGCACCTTATGCTCCCCTCCCATGTCTAGGCCTTATGTCTGTAGACAAGCATACAGCTTTCAAGAGTGGCTCAAGGGCCAGAATAAAAAGTAGGGGTGACAGCATGCAGCCCTGTCTGGTGCCCCTGCCTAGCTAGAAGGGGGCAGGTTGAACCATTTGTGACTACTTCTGCAGAGGCCTCATTGTACAATGTATACAACCATCTCCTAAAGTTAGAGCCTTAACCAAAAGTTTAAAGGGTTTTCAACAGGCATATCCACTCTACTCTGTCAAAAGCATTCTTAAAGTCCAGGGAGAGGAGGATGGTGGGGGAGTGGTGGGTTTTGGACTTCCAGAGTAAGTTGATCCGGCATTGTGTTTTGTAAGTACCCTTGCATCTTGGGACAAACCGCACTTGTTCACTGCCTACTAAGAAGTAGATGATCTCCTTCAGTCTCTCATCCATAATCTTGGCAAAGGCCTTGTAGTATGCCGTGATCAGTGAGATGGGCTGATAACTACTACAGAAGGTTTTATCTTTCACTGGTTTAGGTATTAGGGAAATCTGGTTTGTCTACACGGAGGCCAGTAAAGAACCTTTGGTGCACACTTCTGTGAAGGTAGCCATCAGTGGGGCAGAGAGCACATCTTTGAAAGCATTGAGATATTCTGCAGGAAATTTGTCACCACTTGGGGCCTTGCCCACATGCATGGTACATAGGGCTGCATCCAGTTCTGCTTGCTCAAAAGATTTATCTAGTTGGGCCACCTGATCTGGTGTCAGTGCTGGTAGCTGCAGATGATTTAAAAAGCCCTCCATTTCCTGTTCAGTGAGTTGGACCTTAGTGGAGTACAAGGAGCTACAGGAGGTGTGGAATTTATCATTTATAACCTTCTCATCTCTGGTAAGCTGTTCTTCCCGTTTCCTAATGGAGGCGATTCTGGAGTGTTCCTACCTTTTCTTTAATTGATAGACTAGGAGGCACCCTAGTTTCTTGCTGGATTTCCATAATATCTGGTGGTGGCGAAAAAGGGCATAGTCTGCCTTTTGGTGTAGGTATCCGTTGATTTTATACCTTGGCTTAATGATTTTTGCTAGCAGGGATCCTGCAGTTGATGGGTTGTTTCTGAATTGCCACTTAAGCCCTTTTAACCAGTTACTCTTCTTCCAAGTCCCGTGTGTGGGACTTTTAAAAGTAGGAAGTATGGCTGATGCACCTGCCTCTGAGGTAGGCCTTCAGTGCATTCCAGTGGGTAGCTGCTGAGGTATCTTCCATCCGGTTGGTGAGCAGGAAGTTCTTGATGTCCTCCTGAAGGCTGGCACAGAAGTAAGCATCCTTTAGGGTAGAGGTGTTAAAGTGTCATCTGCCCTTGAACACTTCAGTTGCAGTGGGAGGAAGCCCCGTAAAAGAGACTGATGCATGATCTGAAATGATTATTGTACCTATTTGGGATTCAAGCACATATGATTTCCAAGCCCCTAGAAAAAGCCACATATTCATTCTGGAAAAGATTGATGAGGATTGGAGAGGAAGGAGTAGTCTCACCAAGTGGGGTTGACCAGTCTCCAGATGTTGTGTAGCCCCTGTTCCTGGGCCAAGTCATTTAAAACTATTAAGGCCGGGGGCTGTCACCCTAGGGGAGCTTTGCTATGGTCTAGAAAGTCATCCATGACCATGTTCATATCTCCCCTGATTACTATCTGACCACTGTGTGACTCTAGGATCAGTGGCATGAGTTTCTGGAAGAAGAATATCTCTTTAGCATTGGCATGCAGACTCTACATAAGGGTACCTCCTGGCAAGCTGGAGTACCCTGCACAATAATGTAACATCCCTCTGGGTCTGTGGTGACCTTTTCAGCTTGGAATGGTGTATTCCTATGGATGTGGATAGTCACTCCCCTGCTCTTGGTATTGTGGGAGGAGCCAAAGACCTGGGAGACCCACCCTGCTTTTAGCTTGCCAGATTCAGTTTTGGTGAGATGTGTTTCCTGCAGGAAAGCCACACCTGCCCTGTCCCTTTTTAGTTGGTCCAATATTTTCTGCCTCTTTATTGTGGTTTGAATATCTTTAACATTCCAGGAGACCGACTTTAGCTGTTGATTAGCCATTGGAGGGGGGGTATAGCAAAATCTGAGAGTCAATGTAAAGTAGTCTGACTTCCACTAGTGATGCCGGTGTGTTATGTGTCCTAGTATTTTATTTATTTATTTATTAGAACATCAGTTTAACAACCTTTGAGCCAGAGGCTCATTTACAAAGGTGCCTCGTCACAGTGAGGACAAAACAGTGCAAGAAACAAACATCAAGGCAGACAAAAATCTGAGTACATTTAGGAATCAGCCAAAAAATACAGGCATTTGTCAAACACAGTATACAACAGGCTTACATGTGCGCTTTACAGAGTAGACAATATACAGTAGTTACATGGAGATTGATTCAGTGGGCAGAATAAAGGTAAGGCTGGGTGCACGACATCAGAAGAGGAGTGTGGGGAAGATAGTAGCAAATAAAGGTAGAGCTGGATAGAAGGTCAGAGAGCAGCTCAGTGAGCCTTGTCTGGGAGGATAGGAGGAGGCTTAGAGGCAGGTACAGCCGCGTGTTGAGAGCAGGTGATTTCTAAGACTAGTTTTAAAATAAGATAACGAGGCGGCATCAGAAACTCCGGCGGGGAGGGCGTTATACCAACAGGGGGCTCTGTAGGAGTAAGCCCTTTGACCTTGCGAGGTTCTCGCCCTCGGTATAACCAGTGCAGTTTTGCGGGATATGCGGGTATGCACTGTAGGGTTTGCACGGTGGATAGTGGTTGACAGACCCGGTGGGGATAGCCCAAGGAGTGATTTTTTTGTTAGGAGTCAGGTTTGGTATTTGAGGCGCTCATCTAGGTTGAGTAGATTAGCCATGGTGTAAAGACGGCAAGTGTGGGTTAGACTAGGAGCCCCAGTTATGAGCCTGCAGGCTTTGTATAAGGTGAGGCGGATCTTGTGCAGGGCAGTCTGGTCTGCTGCACCATACACAGGTAGGCCATAGTCTACCAGAGATAGAACAGAGGATGTGACTGCAAGTCGGAGGGCATCCGTGGGGAGGCAGTTTTATGACGATAGAGGATACCCAGCCGAGTGTTAGAGGCTGAGGCAAGGGCAGAGATGTGGGCATGAAAAGAGAGGGAGGGTCAAGGTTATACCTAGGTATTTATAAGAGTGAACTAGCTCAATAGGGAGTTTAGAGGTGGAGTGGACTGCAGAGGATAGTTACTGGATTTATTTTGGGGTGGGCAAAGAGCATGGTTTTGGTTTTTTAGATTAATTACGAGTCTGTGCTCAGTAAACCAGGCTTCTAGTCATTGTAGGATTCCTGCAGAGAATCCTGAAGTGAGATGGGATTACGGTCGGAGGCAAAGAGTACAGCATCATCTGCGTAAAGAAGGATTTTACCAGTACATACACTGGGCAGGGAGTTGAGAAAAAGGGAAAAGAGCAAGGGCCCAAGAATGGAGCCCTGAGGGACTCCGGAGTGGATAGGGCAGGTGCTGGAAAGTTTCCCGTTGATTTTCACACATTGTGAGCGGGCCGACAAGTAGCTGGAGCACCAGGAAACAGGCCCAGTGGCAAAGCCTAAGTGACTAAGGGTAGTTAGCAGGAGGGGGTGGGAGACAGTATCAAAGGCTTTTGATAAGTCAATGAACACTGCACCTGCTAGGGAGCCAGAGTCCAGTGAGGTGAAGAAAGTTAGAGAACTCCAGGAGGGCAGTATTGGTGCTGTGGCCTGCTCTGAAACCATGTTGTTCTGGGCAGAGGATGCTATATTTATGGAGGTATTCAGAGATTTGGGTGGCTACAATTTTTCTAAGGTCTTAGAGAGAGGAGAGAGGATTGAGATAGGTCGATAATTGCTAGGGAGGGTCCTATCACCACCCTTGTGTATTGGGGAGACAGTAGCTATCTTCCAGGCAGAGGGGAATTGCCCTAGGCAGAGGGATTTGTTAAAGAGGCTGGTGATTGGTGAGATAACCAGATCCAGAACCTGATGGAGAAGACTGGGATCAAGGGAGTCATTGCCAATTGTGTTGCTCTTTAAGGCCTTGAGCAGGTAAGGTCTGACTTCCTGGGCAGTGACTCGGCACAGGTAGAGCCAGGGGCGTGGGAGAATAGGGACAGACCTGGAGGGAGGGGGAGCGAAGAAATTATCAGGGAGCACCAGGCTAAGGTCTGTGAAAGATTTGTTGAGGTGGTTGGCAATAAGGACAGGGTCTGAGGAGACTGAACCATTAATGTTGATAAGCGAAGGTGGGGGGGGAGTGTGTGCCACCATTCAGCTGCTTAATGTTGTCCCAGAAGGTCCTAGCATTCCCCCATGAGGAAGTGAGGGAGGCTTGATAGTGCTCAGCCTTCGCTTTGCGGATGGCCCATGTACATTTGTTCCGGGCAGCAGCATAGGCCATCCTGTCAGCTGGGCGGCCTGTTTCCGTGGCAATGTGCCATAGATTGTCCCTGTACTTAAGAAGTTGGCGGGGGGGGTAATCCAGGGGGCATGTCTTACTTTGGACCGGCATGCAGTTATGGGTGCAAAAATGTCGCAAGCAGAGTTGAAGTTGTGGATAAAGAAGGTAAGGGCCGTGTCAATATCCGGGGCGTTTAGTATAGGGGACCAGTCTATGAGGGCTAGGAGTTGCTTAAGGCCTTTCAGCCCACCAGGTCTAAGACATCGCCGAAGGGTAGTTTGTGCTGTGGGTTTGGGCAAGGAGGTAGACCATTAGAAGAGAACCGGGGAGTGGTCGCTAAGGCAGTCTGGGAGGATTTGGATATTGTGGATGCAGTTAGGGCGGTTTGTGAGGACCACATCCAGGAGTGTGCTAGAGCCCATTCTAGGATTCACTCTAGTGGGTTGGGAGACTAGTTGGGTTAGGTCAATGGCTGTAAAGGCGTCACAGGAGGAGGTCAATGTGGGAGTAGGGTAGAGCATGCTAAGGTGTGCACCTCTGGGCTTCCTTCCCAGATGGAGGGGCATTTGTGGGTGTGCTGTTACATGTGCCATGGTGACAATACCTATCTTATCTGTGCAGTCGCAAATCACATAACTATGCAATTAAGCTGTTTGCTCAATTCAATGAGCAGCATTTCCACGAACAATAAATTTAATTGGAATTGGTATGTTACTTGACCCAAAATGGTCATGCATAGATAGCATTTAAAATTTGCATTATAGAGAACATTAATAACAAATATTGTAAAACATAGCTTTTTGGGGTTTAGAGGTGGGGTTGGGATGAGTGTCCAGTCCTGGAGTCCACTTCCCCTGGGCCCCATCCATGTGCAGTCTATACTCATTATCCTGCTATGGAGTGACATCCCTTTGTGCTTACTCCACCTGCCGAATCACGAACTGCCAGTTTCAGTGTTGCATAGTGAGTGGGAAACCATTTAGCAATGTGTGGGGGAGGTGGGGCATTAGTCATAAGTTGGGTTTACCCTCTTCAGTCCTCCTGTTGTGGGAGAGGGCGGCATTCTCCTTCTGTGTGGGGGGGGTGGCCTGTGCCCAGGATGGAGAGGTGTGTCTCTTGTGGGGGAGGCCCTGGGACAGCCAAGTAAGCTTTACAGTGGCTCACCTGTCTATATGCCTCCTGAGTGCTCCACCTATATAGGTTCACAGCCAGGAGCTAATATCAGGAGATGGTGGTTCTGTGAGCTTACTGCACCCTTGTGGGGCTGTTTCTGAAGCTGGGGGGACTTAGCTGTCATGCAGATGCACTCATCTCAGTCCTGATTCCCCAGCAGTGCTAGTGGGAGTCGAACCTGCCAACTCTTTCCAATGTCCACAGTGGTGGTGCTATTGGTTCCCCCTAGTTGTACCCAAAGAAGAGAGATGCATGGAGTAGAGACAGAAAGACAGCATGTGATTAATAAGAGAAAGTTATCTTCCTCTGGATTAGTTCATAAGGGCACTCTGTGTGCATATTTGAGGAGGTGTATCCTGTACGAGTGTGCAAATGATGACAAGAAGCATGTTCTTGATGTGAGAGCCTAATGTCTATCACCAAAGGTAATTGTGTGCCACGGGAAGAGGAGGAGGGTGAAGGATGAAGGAGTTTGGGATATAGAGGGGGCTTGCAACTACGGTTCCAGATATCCTGTCAGCTGGCTCTGTCATCTGCCTCTCGCACTATCTAGAAGGGACCTGCTCGAATGTGCGAGTGGTTGCGGGGGGGGGGGGTGTGAATGCTAGCACTGGAATAAACAGCAGATGCATGAAATTCTTAAGTCACCAGCTGTGCAGAGGGGAAGAAGTATGACACAGTGTGTGGCTAACAACTACATTTTCCTGGTCCTGTCACCCTTTGTTCTCACATTTAAGAGGGACCTGCACAAACAAGGCATAAGACATCAAGGAGATGTTGGAAGCACCAGCTTTATGAAACAGCCAAATGTGTTTTAGATCCACAAGTTGACAGGTGAGTGAAGGATAAGATGGTAGGAGTGTGCAGGGTTCGCAGGGTACAGATGCCCACCACACATTAGAGGTACCGAGTGTCTCTGATGCAAAGATAAAATCTCCTAGACTTCACTAGTATAAAAAGTGGTAATGTGCAATATTGTCTTCCTGGTTATATCAGGGGGATCACTGGGCCTTTTTAATATGTAATTGTGATTATATAATGTGCATAAATTGTTTATTTTGTAAATTGATATTTTTGTGGTGGCTATTTTGCTAAGCAATAAACTTTGATTGATGAACGTACTGAGTGAAAGAGACCCATTTGTGATCTTGCCATATGAACCCACCATAAAAAGCTGTCAGTTCTGACATGTGGCAGGGAAGGGAAATGGTGGCTGAGTTTTCATGATTTAGGCAGGAGAGGTCAGCCAATGAGCTTGAAGGGTGGCCATGCAACTCCGTTAGCTAACCAGGAGGGTCGCAGGGAAAAGATACCTATGAAAACCAGTGTACTTGAGGGTATTGCCACATTTTGCTCCAGTAGTTAGAGGGACACCCAGCTACCATTATTGGGAACCTGGGGCTACTCCCCATGGCTGGAACTAATGGGGCTTAATCAATCTCGGGGCATGGTGGGGTCCTGGGCTCCCTTCAACCATATATGGCTCAGTATAGAGGGATGCTTACAGGAGCAGTGCCATGCAACACCTGCACATACAGCAGACTACCCCCAGTTCCCACTGGCAATTGTGAGAACGAATATGCAGGTGGGGGATTTGCACTGTCACCATTTTTGATGCCCTCTGCCTGGTGAAAACAAGTAAACCTATCCAGAAACGATACCTTATTTAACATTGACAGCCCCACAAAGGAGCGTTGCACAGCATGCTGAGTCAGAAAGTTCAAGTGTGATCATCTAAGGATGTTGCCGAGTTGAGCTAGTTGCTGTCTTTCCCAGTCCTGTGACTGAGGTCCTGCTCCCCTGCTGTCCCTTATTGGTCTACCAGGTCTGCTCCGATAGCTGCTGCCCAGGTCTTCAGGTGACTTTGGGGCCATGGGTTGGCAGCTTATATGTCAGTATCTAAGGGGTCATAGCTGTCTCAAGCTAATGCTGATGCACATGCTTCTGCTCCTGATACTTAGTTGCTGGTTTCCCCGCAGATTCAGGGCCAGTAGTAGATAATGCCGAGTTTTTATGACTTTCTCAGTGAGATGGCCCTTGTGTCCCCCTGTGCTGTCCCATGTGCATCTGGCCCCTCTGCTTCCTTTAGGATTTTGAGATTTTCCAGTCCATGGCATCGTTGCTCTGTTGGGGTGGCCTTGGACCAGCTCTCTCACCCATATTGCCTGCAGTGTGCCATTCCACATGGAGGGGTCTTTGTGACTGTGTGCAACCTACTTTGTGGGTGACTGTGTCTGGCCAGTTCTAAGAGATATAATTGTTTGTCTACTCATGGGTTTTGAAGTGTTTGAAACCACATTTCTATGAATTTGTAGCCTAACAGGGCACAGAAGCCTGTATGGGACTTGTGGGTCTTGAAAGGTTTTGCGGACCTCCATGAAGTTTTTCCATTTTCCAGCTAGTTCAGCTAAATAGTTGCCGAAGATTTAAATTCTATGCCCCTGCCAGCTTAGAGAGCCCCTTTCTCTAGCCAGCACCAGAAATCTTTCTTTCTTGGGGTATTGCATAAATTTGGCCAGGAGAGGCCAGGGTCTCCTTCCATATCTTGGGGGTGTTTCCAGGGTGTGGTGTTCCCTCTTGATCTTGAGGCTGGGCTTCCACATGTAGTTGAAAAGTTTTGGCAGTTCACTTTGCAAAAATGCTGCTGAATCCCGACCCTCTGCCCCCTCTGGGAAACCTACAGACCATAGGTTAGTTCTCTGACTCCTGTTTTCAGAGTCCTCATCCCAGTGTCAAAGCATTTGGAATAGTCAATCCAGCTCCTGAATCCTGGCCTCGTGTCTGCTGTCTTTTTCATCCATGTATGAGAGGTAAGTTTCGGCATCCAGTGCCTTGTGCTGTAGAGCTTGTATCTTCTCCTCCATATTAGCCACTGATAATTTAAATGTTTTTACCTCACTGAGGACTTGCTTGAGCAAACTTTTAATTTTGGTGTTGTTATCCAATATGAGTGATCCAGTTGGCACTACCCCTGCCATTTTCCCTGGGATTGTCTCCATGTTTGGTGAATATCTCTGCTCTCATTGATGCTTTCTGGATAGGGCTTAAAATTTTGTTTGCCCAGGTTTTTTAACACACTCTAAGCTGAAGAGGTTGTAGTTTGGCTTCATAGGTACACACATTGTTGGATTTTAATGCAGAATGACAACAGAGCTCAGACTCAAGCTACCATTCAGTAGGCTGATCGTGCATGTACCTTACTAGTTTAAATTTAACTTTCTTTTAGTTTAAAATATTTTTACTAGTTGTATAGTATTAATAGCTTTCATTTTGCTTGAGGATGGTCACAGTAACTTGTTTCTGCAGGTTATTAACTGCCTCAAATTTTAACCTCAGCCATTCAACCACCCACATCAATTGGTTATTGCTCTGTGTACTCCAACAAACAGAGTTTAGGCTCCATATTCAGACATTTGAGCTAATGCTGCACTAGCACTAATTTCAGTACCCAACTGAGGTATATTGAAAGGCATTGCTCTGGTACTAATAACTTTGAACATAGGGCTGCACACACGTTTCACAAATGCATTGTGCTGGTGCACTACAAATAGCGCAACACAATGCATTTGCACATCACTGATTATGGCACAGTGGCTAGCACTGAACATGGGGCAACAGTGGGTGCAAGTAAGGCACCAATGAAAGACACATAACATAGCAGCATAGGTATCAAAACTAAACATTACTATATACAATATAATATACAGGAGAAAACAACAAGGGCAGCAGCCAATACAAGGAGAGTGGAGTAACAAAAGAAAAAGGGCAACCATCCAGGAAGGGGGGAACAAAAGAAAAAAGGGAAACCACCCAAACAAGGAAAGAGGGAGAACAAAAGAAAAAAGGCAACTGCCCATACAAGGAAGGGGAGAGAAAATGCCTGTACAAGAAAAGGGGGCAACAAAGGAAAAAAGTGTAACCACCCATAAAAGGAAAGGGGGAACAAAAGAAACAAACTCTGGCCAGAGTCAATACAGCTGTAAAATGATAGCAGTGATGCAGCTGAAAAAAGTGAAAGGCTGCTTCACCCCACCTCATTAACCCCACATGTGAGAATTTCCAAATCCCTGCAGAAATGTGATTCCACACCATCAAAATGTCATTCCCCACCACAGGTGTGAAAACACATTTGGGCCAGGATTTGAAAAATGACAGCTGTATGCTCATAAGGAAGTATGAAAAAACAGCTATGTTGAAAATTTTTGGTCAAAATATTGAAAATCACCAAAGTTTTGAGCAAGTGTAGAAACATTTCAACATGCTCATAACTGACTTTTTTACATATTTTGACCCCAGATTTTCAACATAGTATTCTTATGACCCCACCTCATGAACAAGGGTGATAAAAATGTTTAAATCCTGCCCAAAAGATGATTTTGCAACACAAGCATGAAATTAACTTTGGGGACTGATTTGCATAATTCTACCACTATTGGTCATGAGGTGTGGTCCTAAAAAAGGCCATTTTAAAAATATGGGGTCATAATATGCAAACATGACAAAGTTATGCATCAAAATTCAAAACCCGATTGAAATATTGTACATTGGACCACACTTACCTTAGTTTCTCACATTGCAGTCAGTGGTTCCATCAGCAAGACGTGTCTTCAATGAGAGAGTGGATTTTTGCCATGGGGCATGTTCAGGTAATGAGGGTGTGTGGGGTTGTGGGGGGTCTTGGGTGCAGAGTGGGATGTTGGGGTGTGGGAGTCCGATCGGAAAGGGACCCTTTTCTTTTATGCAGGTTTAAAAAAAACGTCAAGGAACGGTTTTCTTTATTTCAGATGTGGACAGTGATCAGAGGCTGATGGGTGCCACTAGACACAAAGAAAAACAGTAATACATTGCTGGGACAATGATTGTAGGGTGGTGGCACACTAGACATGAGGGAAATGTATTATATTAGGGGCATGGTGATCGAAGGGTGAAGGTGCCAGTAGACACCAGGGAAACAGTAATGCATTACTAGGACAGTGATCGAACAGTCTGGGTGCAACTAGACACCACAGAAACAGTAATACATTATGGGGAGAGCAATCAGAGGGTGGTGGGTGCCACTAGAACACCAGGGAAATAGTAATACATTGTGGGAATGGCGATCAAAGGGTGGGGTTGTCAGTAGACACCAGGAAAACATTAATACATTATGGGGATGGGGATCTTAGGTTGGGGGGTGCCATTAAACACCAAGGAAAAAGTACTAGACAGTGGGGAAGATGACCAGAGAGTGAGGGTGCCACTAGACACCAGTGAAAGATTGTTAAATAACAGGGACAGTGATCGGAGGGTGGGAGTGCCACTAGATACTAGGGAGACATTATCACATATATAAGGAGAGGAAAACAAGTGCTAGCACAGAAACTGGAGGTGAACCACAAGTGAGCGTGCAGCAGAAAAATAGTGCATGAGGGGGAGGAACAGCACTGTTGTATCCTCAACTTATTTGTCATAAGGATTTATATTTGTATGCTGCTCTGGTCACCCATGAAAATGGGTCTTTGGCCCATGGATTTACCCAACTTTAAATAAACAAACCACATGTGCGTCAACTCCACTGTGGCAGGACACAGTTGAGGTATCCGTTCACGTGCTTCCACAGTCCCCTTTCTCTACCATGTCATACCAATACATTGCATAGCTCTGCTATGCAACCATCAAAATTTGAAATGCCCATACGTGAAAAGGGCGGGGGGCAACAAGGGAGAAAAGGGCAACCACCTATACAAGGAAGGGAGGAAAAACCAAACAAGGAAAATCCATTCCCTCAAGGGGCTGCAGCAGGTGGTGGTGATGGGGCAGCCACTGCTATGCTGTAGCCATATCCGTTATCACCGGTGTGTTCTCCAATCATGGGATCATGATATGCGGAAGGTGACCCTACCTGCACAGCAGATCATCCCTTCCCTCACTCAGCATCTGAGCCCTCCTGCCACCTGTATCCTTCAGGGCATCTGTGGAAAGAAAGACACTGAACTTAGCCAGCTGTGCACACCAGATGAGGGGCACAGGAGCAACATACTATGCCCAGCAAATGTACAACCAGATAAGACGTGGGTCAACATGCCACACACAGCAGGACAGAGTCACACCGCTGCAATGGATTGCATGTGACTTACCAGTAATAGCATTGTGTACCCAAACAGTAGAGGACTGCACATACAGTGAGTATGCTGTACTGCAGAAGAGCCAGAGAGGGGCACACAATGAACAAAGGACACTGGCAGACATGCCAGATGTGGAAACACAGCATATACCCCAGTAGCACAAAGGCAGACCACAATAAGCAGGGCAACATCACACATGGCCATGAGGTGCATCTGCACATCTAGTGCCCTGCAGACCAGTCATCCAGCACACAGGCCCACATACAGTAGGTGTGCAAGACACAGAACATGCGGGAGACACCCTGGTCAGGAGCAGGAGTGTGACCCAGGCACACACAATGGTGGTATACACAGTGCAGCTATATATGAATTTGGCAGTCATGCAGCACCATGTAATGTATGCATGGCATCACCCGTGTACTGTGGAATGATCACACAATGGGCTTCACCATGTTGGGTAGACACTACTAAATATGTATCAGAATGCAACACAAAGGCATACTTAGGTTCACGAGAGCCCTATCAATGACTACCCCTTCTGTGGACCCCATTCCACATAAGGCCAGATCTGGTGGGATGCCATAGTGTGGTGCTCAGTGCAGACAGCACTGGGTCTGGAACCAATGCTGGCATGCTGTCACAGGCAATGCATGCCATACACAGCATGTTACATGGGTGTACCAGTACTACAGAGGCAAGTGCCTTCTGCTGCAAGACAGATACATATACTTAAGCTCATCAGTGTGGCATGATAGACCCGACTTACAATGATAGCTGTACAACATGGACCTGTGACAATGACTGCAGGGCTTGTAAACATGACTGCCATCACCCTTGTGTACCAGGTTTGTGGCATAAGAGACATGCCACCAGAAGGTATAATGCATGCCACAGCACAGTACACAGAGGGCAGCATGCCTGTTGCAATAGTGAAGAAAACAGTAGACAACACAGAACCTGACATACCATAGTATCAGTGATGGGAAAATGCCCCAAGGGCTGGGTGAGTGTCACCAACCACAACTGCATTAGTTCTTCTCACACAGACATGTGTGTAGGCTGCGGAGACTCACAAGGACTTCTCCATCCCACATCAGAATCATGCAGCATAGTGTAAAGATGCAACCCTGAGGACAAAACACACAATGCAGAGTACTTATGTATTGTGTGTCTACAGAACATCCCTCAGTGTACATAGAATGGATGGTGGCCTCTGTAAAGTGGCATTCAGTACACCTGCCACCATAGCTACATGTAGACTACATACTACATGGCATAGTTGTCCACCCTGAAAGAGCACTCATGTCAGTGCGTTAGCACACACCTTGGTGCCATGGCTCCACAATCCACAGCATATCTGGTATTATGCTGATCAATAAGGACATCTGTTAGGACACTGGCCCCATACATCTACCTTGGTTATGTAGGTCTATACAGCTGGGCTGGTCCTATGGGACAGAGTGGACACAACAGGGTCCCTCAGAGACAGTAGCCCAGAAGTACAGTATCATGTAAACTGTACCACACACAAGAAACAACAGCAACCATACATTCTGCCAGCTGTATAGACCTGGCCATGGCACAGTGCCATTCTCCACCACATTTGTCATTGAATCAGAGGCTGCACTAGTCCCCTGTCCTGTTCGCTTCTGTTCTTCATGCCAGGTGCCTCCCCACAGAGGCCCGACCTCACAACTGGGCCTGTCTGCTGCATCTGTCCCCTCCTCAGGAGCTGGTCCTCTCTGGTGACCACCTGATTAGCATGGCTGGTCAGCTCTTTGGCTGACCAATGAGTGTCCCTCCAGAGAACAGTTCTTCTGCTGGGCCAGCCCACAGGTGCAGCAGCAAGGCGTCCGTCTGTGATGCCAACTACCCGGGTTCGGGAATGGACCCGGGAGTTAGAGGGCCAGCCAAAGGCAAGAGGATGGAGTATCCGAGGGACTGCTCTCCTCCTCCATGGGGAGGTTGGGTGAGTGTCCTGCACATGTCTGTCCCCTGGTGGAGGCCGGGGGGGGATGCAGCTGCCAGCACTGATCTAGTAGGGAGGCATATCAGATGCTGATGCCTCGGCGTTATTGCATCATTGTGGTCCATGCCCGGGGTTACTTCAAACAAAATAGCAGCTCTTGTGTATGACACCCTGTTCCTTCAGTCCACTGGCGACCTAGTACTGGTGTCCAGCCGACTGGCCCAGCTCCATTCCCCACCCTAGGGGGTAAGCCAGGGAGACAATGCCAGTGGGTGACCCTCACCAGTAACCTTGTATTGGTTTTGCTAGGGTCCATGTCAGTGTAGTGGCCCCATCCTGGGTGGGGTAAGCTAAGTGGATCAAAAGTGGAGATAAGTCCTGGGGGTGAGGTGGGAGACTGTAGAAGAGCAGGGGCTGAGCCTTCCAGCGGTTCATCCTATAAAGTATAATAAAGAAAAAAAAAAGAATGGCCATCCTGCTTCTGTCTGCCTTTATCTCACTAGTGACTACTGGCCTTCACACCCAGCTAGTGAAATATCCCTGGTTTTATGGGTGTGTCCTGTCATTTGCACAACACATTTCACTGTTAGCACTGCGCTAACATCATTTTTCACAGCATAGTGCATACGTCCAGTGGTATGTGTGTGCATGTGTGTGTGAAGGTCCTTCAGCACATGTTAGGCATTGGAAGGCACATGCAAAATGTCCAGACCTGTGTAATACCATTGCACAATGGCTCAGCACGTATCCCTGAATGTATGATTATGTACTCCACAACGCATTGTCATGGACATGCTGCATATGGACATTGCACTAGCACAATTACAATAGTACTTTGAGCAAAACTGCAACATTCAGAGTATGCAAATGTGCTCATTTTGCATTCTGAGGGCAAGTCCCACATTAGCATGTCATTGCTGGAATGTATTAATTCAGTAACATGCCTACCTGCACATGGAACATATAAAAAGAGCAAAGTGCTACCACCAAGATTCCACAGTGGAACTGCAGGTGACTAGAGGTAAGTATTTTGCAGAATGGCCTACAGTAAGGACATGGGTGATCATACCACTGTGTTTATATTGTATCATGACTAGACTATTGTTTTACCTGATCATGGCCAGGTACAGTGATAGACAGGCAGTTAAATGTGTGTTTAACTCCCACATGCAGGAACACATTCAGCTCTTGGCCAGGGGTGCAAGTGGCCAGCACAATACTGCACCCTAGCTCTATGCTCAGCTGGGTGTAGGCAATGCTCAATGCTGTCTAATGCTGTCTGCCCTACCTATTTCTAACAGGTTAAAGTGGAAGGACAAATACTGGTGCCAAAGGAAATTAATGTTTTCCAGGGAGGAGGTTCTTGCCCTTGCCCAGGCATATGTGGACCATGAGGACCTAGTCAGCAGAAAGAGGTAGACCAGGTCCAAAATCAGCATGGCATGGGACATGACCACCGAAGCAGTGAATGCTGTGGATGGCAGAGGGCAATCCAAAGATGAGGTAAAGATGAGGGCAGGAGACCTGAAAAGAAGGATGAAAGACATGGCCCAGGTGATGTCAACTGACAGGCCACAGGTGGTGGGCCCAGTACTGTAGTGCCTCTAGCCCCTGCAGAACCCTGTACAAGTGACTGGTGTACTAGGAGGTGACTATGAGAGCCAGCTTGGACGATTACAGTCTTGTGAGTGACTGTATCAGATCCATCACATTGAGCCTATGTTGTGCACATGCAACAGAGGTGTTGCGCTTTGCATGCCTGTGGGGAGGAGGTCTGGTGGTGTGGGCCATTGCTGGACCAGCAGAATGAGCAGGCACGGGGTACTCCATAGTTCTCTGTCCTGCCTGCACATCCTACTGTAGCCCTATGCATGCATCCTCTATGGGATGCAGTGCACCATGCATGTGGCCATCACTGCTACATGACATGTCTGTAATGGTGTACCTATGTGCAGTGTTTGACTGGCACACCAGAATGCCCTGATATTGCCTACACCCCCTCTGTTGGGTTCATGGTCACCTTTCACCCACTATAGCTCCTTCCATCTCTCATCATTTGTCTAATGAAATAGAGTATTTGAGGCAATGCAGGTATATTTAGGAGGCACACACTGAGCTAATGTATAACATCTACATACCATGTTTGCAGCTCTCCTCCCCTATTGATGTCCTCTGTTGGCAGCCTTATTGACACTGTAGTTGTGCCGCCAGAGCCTTGGTTAGACCCTGACTGTTGGATGGGTTGCACAATAGGTGTAGTCTTCATGGTGAGATCCATTTATCTGGGTGGTGTTGCTTTCTGTTGTGTACTCTCCTACCATGCCACATGTGTGTTATCAGCTGTGTGAGCAGTGGCAATGAGGGTGGTGTGGTGTGAACAGCACTTGTAGTATATGGCCACTGCACAGCATGGGTGGCATGGGCTGCAAGACACAGTGCACTGGGAATGCATGCTGCCATGGTCAGAAGACAGGTATGTACATCAGTGTGCAATATCACTCTTCTCTCATCTCTTATTAGCCTAGTTTATGGTGCAGGACACATTCCTGGACGATGGTCTGGGACCATTTCACAGTGTGCTGCCCCTGAGGGCTACCCATGCTGGGGGAAAGAAGAGACCAGGAGAGTGAGGAGAATGATGGCTCTAAAGAAGAAGATAGCACTTTTGTGGAGCAGTAGAGGAATGAGAGGTCTGGCTCAGACTAGGAAGGGTTGCCTACCAGCCTCCCTAGACATGGGTCCCAGTCCCCCTCACTGACACAGCCAATACCGTACTGCCACAGGCCATTTCCCTTGGCACAGCCACAGCTGTACCACCCCAGGATCCCACACAAGGCACAGCCTACACCCTGCCTACCCAGGCCAATCCCACTGGCCTAGTCAACACTATGCCACCCCAGGACCCCACCACCAGCATGACTACTGCCCTGACCCCAAGGCCACTCCCAGCAGCCCAGCCACTGCTGTACCACCTCAGCCACAAAAATGCACAACACCGACCGTGGTGAAAACCTGGACCACACATTGGCTGACGGTACAACCTAACCCTGTCTCAATGGGCAGTCCGTGGCGAGAGCAGGAGGCAGTAGCCAGCTGGCAGATGCTGCAGTCAGCCATGTGGGCGCAGGAGACTGTGCAGGAGGAACTAGTGCACATACTCCATGTACTGCATGAAAACATGCAGCATGCTGATGCATGCCATGAGGAGCACAAGATGCCCATTCATGAACTGCAGAAGGACCTGTCTGACAGCATGGATCATCTGTGTGCCACTGTAAGGGAGGCTGCAGCCATGACAGTAGGCACCACAGGGGATGGCCAGAGCCCTGTCTGGTCCAGTGGGATTAGTGTCAGCCCATGGTGGACACCTTGGCGTGCCAGCACACCATGCAATGTTGGTACCCAGATGCCCAGAACGCCTAACACGCTCAGGATGCCCAGGACACCACAAACCCCTGGCCATGGCTTGTTTTTTGGCAGGGTCAGTATCCCATGAATTCATGGCCATGGGTGGTTAACACCATCCCCACACTCATACCCTATTCCATGGATGAGAAGTCCACTACCCATCCCCGAATAAAGCACATGTATACTATCAGTACCCTGGGAGGTGGTATGGGACACACCTCTGGTGCATATTGCCCATCTGACCTATCCTACATATGCCACCTCAGGCCTACCCCTCACATTACACAAGCATTACTACCCCCTGCCTGACTGGTGTAATGCTCAGTTCTCCCCCAACCCCCAGGATGCCAACTCATTTCTTTTCATCCCGTTTTGAACCTCCTCCCTGCCTGGATGATAGTTTTTTTCTTTTCATCCCCGCTTAACCCCCGGCTAAGATGGCAACTGTTCTTTTCATTCCTTTGGAACCCCTCCATTGGGATGGCAACTCATTTATTTTCATTCTCCACTGGACACAACCCCGTGCCAGGATGGCAACTCATTTCTTTTCATCCCCCTTTGGAACTTCAGGCACCAGAATGGCAACTTATTTCTTTAATCTCCCTCTGGAACCCCCCATGCTGGAATGGCAACTTATTTCTTTCCACCCTCCTTTGAACCCCATCCCCCCCCACACACACACACACACACTGGGATGGTAACTCATTTCTTTTCATCCTCCTTTGAAACCCCACACTTGCATGGCATGTTATTTCTTTTCATCTAAACCAATGTTAGCTGCTCACCCTTGCTCTTTCACAAACTATAAATGGGATTCTAAGTCAGGGGTGCTACTGCATATGGCATACATCAGTAAAAACAAGTTAGTGCACACCCTCACCTCCCCCCAAAAGGGGTAAATGTAACAATAAACATATTTTTTTAGCCTGTATTGGCAACTTACTAGTTTGATTTCAGAAGGAATGGGAGTCTCTTGGTATTCACTTCAGGGCCCTGCTGTGAAATCGCCAAGCTACCATCTTCGAGGTAGACCACCATCAGCTGGGTATCTACTCTAAACTGCATCCGCCTCAAATAGCTTCCTTTATATAGGGTGCATCAGCCTAAAAGGGAGAAGTATGGCTCTCTCATTTAGCTAGCTCCCCACCAGTTACCTGCACATTGCCTGGGGACAACATAGAAACACAGAAACATAGAATTTGACGGCAGATAAGGACCGCTTGGCCCACCTAGTCTGCCCATTTTCCTACCTAACAGATAAGCTGCAGATCCTAGTTAACCAACAGCTTACTTCCTCCTACCCCCCACTAGGACTGCCTTATGCCTGTCCCATGCATTCTTGAATTCCCCCACTGTTCTTGATTCCACGACCTCCTCAGGGAGGCTGTTCCATGCATCCACAACCCTCTCTGTGAAAAAATACTTCCTCACATTACCTCTGAGCTGTCCCCCCTCTATCTTCAAATTGTGCCCCCTTGTTCTTGCACATCTCTTTTTCTGGAAGATGCTACCTCTTAGACTTTGTTGATTCCTTGAGGTACTTGAAAGTTTCTATCATGTCGCCTCTCTCCTTCTTTCCTCAGGGGTATCATATTAAGCTCCTTTAGTCTTTCTTCAGATGTCTTCTGGTGCAGACCCTGCACCATTTTGGTTGCCCTCCTCTGGACAGCCTCCACTCTGTCTATGTCTTTGCTAAGATGGGGTCTCTAGAACTGCACACAGTACTCTAGATGGGGTCTCACCAACTGTCTGTACAGAGGGATGACAACTTCCTGTTTTCTACTATTGATGCCTCTTCCTATGCATCCCAGTATCCCCCCAGCCTTCCTTACTGCCTTCTCACATTGCTTGCCCACCTTTAGGTCATCTGATATAATTACCCCGGTCCCTTTTATTTTACTGTTGTCAGCATCTCACCCCCATTGTGTACGCTTCCTGGGTTTTTGTTTCCCAGGTGCATTACCTTGCACTTCTTTGTATTGAATCTGAGCTGCCATACATTTGACCATTCTCCAACCTTGCCAAGTCCCTTCTCATCCTTTCCACTCCATCTTGTGTATCAACCCTGTTGCAGATCTTTGTGTCATCTGCAAAGAGACATACTTTTCCTTCCAGTTCCTCTGCAATGTCACTTATAAAGACATTAAAAGGACCGTCCCAGTACTGAACCTCATGGTACCCCACTAGTAACCCTCCTTTCTTCACTGTGTACTCCATTTACTACTACCCTTTGCGTCCTGTTGTCTAGCCAATTTTTATCCAGGCTACCACCTTGGGACCCACTCCAAGGCTAGCTATCTTGTGTATTAATCTTTGTGTGGACTGTATCAAATGCCTTGCTAAAATCTAGGTAGGCCATGTCCACAGCCCTCCCTGGTCTACTACTTTGGTCACCCAGTCAAAGAAATCTATTAGATCTGCCTGACACGACCTTCCATAGTGAACCCATGCTGCCTTGGGTCCTGTGCCCCACTGGCTCTAGGTACTCAACAATTCTTCCTTCAGAAATGATTCCATCATTTTCCTACCACTGAGGTCAAACTAACTGGTCTGTAGTTTCCTGCCTCTGTCCTGCTCCCACTTTTGTGAAGAGGAATCACATCTGCCCTTCTCCAGTCCTCGGGTACCACCCATCCTCCCATGATTTGTTAAAGAGTAGTCATGTGTCACTAGTTCTACCCTTAGTTCTTTTAGATTCTTGGGTGAATCCATCAGGCCCCATTGCTTTGTCCACCTTCAATTTTATTAGTTCTTTCAGAACCATTTCTTCTGTAAATGGACTGGTATTGACCCCTGTCTTCAGAGTGTTTGTTTGGTTTAGGTAACTCCCTCCTCTTCCTTTGTGAATACTGAGCAGAAATATTCATTCAGTATCCCTGCTTTTCACTATCACCTCTACCCACATTCCTCCCTTTATTAAGCTTCAGTATCCCTCCTTTGGTCTTTCTTCGCTCTCTAATGTACCTATAAAAGGTCTTATCCCCCTTCTTAACAGAATTGGCTATCTTTCCTCGGTTTGGGCCTTTGCTATTCTGACTGCCTTCCCAGCCTCTTTCTGCTTTAACTGATAAAGTTTTCTGTCCTGCTCCTTCTGTGTTTCCTTATATTTCCTGAATGCTGTCCTTTTCTCCTTAACCTTCCCTGCCACCTCTTTTGAGAACCATAGCGGTTTTTTCCTTCGTTGTGTTTTATTGATTTGCTTTACACAAAGGCTTGTTGCCTCTGTGACGGCTGTTTTGATCACTCCCCATTGTTCCTCCACCCCTCCTTCTTGCCTGTTTGCTAGTGCTTTTCTGAAGCACTCTCTCATTTTCCCAAAATCAGCCCTCCTAAAGTCCAGTACCCTTGTTTTTGTATGGCTTGATTGTATGGCTATGTTTATTGTGAACCACACTGGTGGTCGCTTGTTCCCAGATATCTACCCACTTCTAAATCTGAGATTCTTACTCCGTCCCCATTTGAGAGTACCAGGTCTAAGACTGCTCCCTCCTGAGTGGGTTCCAATACTAGCTGTCTGAGGCATGTCCCCTGTAGGGCATCAAGAATGACCTTGCTCTTGGATATGCCTGCAGCAAAGGTGCTCCAGTTAACATCTGGCATATTCAGGTCCCCCATCAACAATATCTCCCTTTTTCTGCCATTCTAAGAAAGCCTTCTATCATTTCCTTGTCCATTCTCCTCTGACATGGGGGTCTGTATACAACCCCATGCGGATTGTGGTGCCATTTCCTGTCTCCAGGGTGACCCAAAGTGCCTCATCTGCTCCCTGTTTACTCTTTAGTTCTGTTGCTTTGATCCCTTCCTTAGAGAGCTACTCCTCCTCCTCTTTACCCTGCCTGTCCCTCCTGTAGATTGTGTATCCTGGTATGTTGACATCCCAGTCATGGTTCTCTGTGTACCATGTTTCTGTGACTGCCACAATATCCAGGCAATCCTCTTCCATCAAGGCCACTAGTTCAGGGAGCTTGTTACACAGACTACAGGCATTGGTACTCATCACCCTCCATTTTTTGATAGCCTTACCCCTTTTAGCCCCATTTCTTTCCTTACTGCCTTTGCCTTTTTTTACATTTAAATCTGTTCTGCTCCCTAATAACTTCTGTACCTTGGTGTTTACCTCACTAATCACCATGTTGTGTGGGGGGGGAAGGCTGTGATTTCTCTGCTCCTTTTCAGTGTGCCCCCCCCTTTGGCTAGTTTAAATGCTTGCCAATGAAGCATTTAAACCTCTCACCTAGGATCCTGGTTTCCCCCCTTGACAGATGCAGACCATCGCACCAGTATACGTCTGCATCCCTCCAGGTGGCTCCCCAGTCCCCAATGAAGCCAAAACCCTGTGCTCCACACCAGTTTTTCAACCACTCATTGAATTCCCTGGTGAGGAGTGCCCTAGCATCTCCCTTGCCATAGACAGGCAGCACCTCCGAGAAGGTTACCGTATGCGCTACTTGTCTAAGGCCCCTTCCCAACTCTACAAACTCCTCTTGCACTGCTCTGATCCCATTCCTAGTCAGGTCATTGTCCCTAGGTGGACAATGACATCCAACTCCCTCCCTCGTGCAGCTCCTCCCACGATCCTCAGGATTCACTTCCTGTCCCTCCGAGCCGTGGTGCCAGGAAGGCACCTCACCTCCCGCTCCCCTTCCTTCCCCATTTCTACCACCCTAATGATTGAGTCCCCAATCAGGAGTTGTTTCCTTCCCCTGTGGGGTCCCATGCCACCCTCCTGTGGGTCTCCTTTGTGAAGGTTCCCAGCATCCTCCTTGGTCTCCACTGCAGGTGCCTCCATAGAGAAACCACTATCCACCAGTAGAGCGAATGAATTGTGGAGAGGTACAGCTGGAAGGATGCAACTCTGTTCCACCACCCTCTCCATCCCTGAGCCCACCCTGGTCCAGCCTCTCCTCTTTCTTGGCAACCTCTGAGGTAGTGACATTGGCCCTGGTGGTCCCTGAATGGGGGAGGAGGTTTCACGAATCCTAGCCAGGTCAGCCTGGAGATGGGCAACCTCCTCTCTCAGACCAGAGAGGTGTCTGCAAATAGGGCAGCATCGCAGCCTCCAGAATGTCTCCCGGAACACTGCCGCCCCACAGCCATTGCACTGCACCACTCCTAACGTCTTATTTTGTGTCCCCTCTACTGTTTCTCTGGATGCTTACTCTCTCCTCTCCTTACAACTCTCGCCCTTACTGTTCTGGGACAGCAACTTTCTGTCTTCTTCAGTAGCCTCCTTCTTCCTTGCTCAATATCAGACCACCAGCAGCTGGGGGGGGGGGGAGAGTGAGCTACTTTTTTCCTTTAGGGTTGACAAAACCAATGTTTCTCTATGATCCTTTCCTTCCTACTGCCAAACAGGAAGTTCCTGTTGACAGTCAAATCCAGTGGCTATAAAAGTAGAACTGGCTTTGGGTGGGTGGAGGGCAATTAGTTAGAAAAAAGGCTAGCAACAGGAAGTTGTAATTTGACTCACCTGCTTTTATGGTGTCTAAACCACACCCCAATTAGCTCTTTCCTCCTACTGGTTTAGCAAAGTCAGCTGATACAGAACCCTTCCCAGCACAGAACACACACTGACTTTCTTTCTTTTCTTTCTTTTTTAACCCTAAATAAGACCGCTTCTACTTCTAATAAAGTTATCTGTCTACTTAATCTTAACAAACAATGACTCCTGCTGAGATATAAGTTTTAAATTAATAAGAAAATGTAGCTTCTTTTAGTTAGCTGCTTTCTGCTCTACAAGCAAGGCTAGCAACACCTTAATTAAGCCAATTTTAGGCTGATCCCTATATAAAGGAAGTAATTTGAGGCGGATGCAGTTTAGAGTAGGGACCCAGCTGATTAGTGGCCTACCTCGACGATGGCAGCTGGGCAACTTCACAGCAGCGCTCTGAGGTGAATACCAAGAGATCCCCACAATGGTGGGTGCAGGGGCAAAGCCCCCTGCAATGGTGGGTGTGGAGGTGAAGCCCCCTGTAGAAAAAACACAGTAGCCATTCCAGTCCTCACTGTTTTACCGTTGCTGATATGGGCTCACTCTTTTGCATTCACCCCTATCACATGGCGCCCCACAGAATGGGCCAAAAGGGCATCTAGGAACTAGCACAACAGTCACGAGCAGCAGACAGTGAGATACCAGTGATGTCCCCCACTGGTGTCTGGAAGGTTCCAGTGGCCAGGAAGCACAGTGCAGCTGCCACCTTGAGCTCTATTGACATTGCATGGCTGCACTGGGTGTCTGTCCAGAGCTGGTCATGCAGCAGCTTACACAGCTACATAATTGTGGGCCTGTTGAGCCTGTATCAGCCCATGTTTTTCTCACCACTGAGGAGTCTGAATGTGACTCATGGACAGTAATGTCTATTTCAGCATTGCGCCTCCAGGACCTGCACCTGGGCCTGGAGGCAGGAGGGGTGGAATTGGCCCTCTCCTCATCTTGCATGACCCACTGCATCAAGTACATAATGTGAGCTATTTTGTTTTCAGCTGTGTGTACATGTGTGTGTTTTCTGCTATGCCTCTCCCCACCTCTGGGGTTTGCCCCAGGTTAAGTCCTTGTTTTATATGCAGTATTTGTACAGCACTATTGTGCTGTGCTATTCCATTACTGTACACTATTTCTTTGAACATCACGTTGTGCATGTTATGCAGGTCACAGCTCCTGGTTTTGGCACTGCATACATTAACTCTGCATTAGAGTGCTAGCACAAATAACACATGCACCGCAATCCTTTCAATATGGGGAACAAGTGCAAAGATATGCACAGCGCAAGTGCAAACACTTTGTGCCAGGTGCAAAGCTTTGAATTTCTTGTTCTATGTTACTTAAATATTCTGAACCTTGCAATAAGGAATAAGATTGTCTAAGATTGGCTCCAGCTTCCTAATTATTCTAATAATCTCTTAAAAAGCCAATGACACATCAAGAATAACTTCAAAAAAACAACATTTGGACACAAAGCAGCTTTATATTTCTCGTTAGCTCTGTATTTCTTATTCCCATTATTTATTATTGAAGTCATATGCATGAAAACAGGATCACTGTTCCTTGAAGTGGTGGTGACAGTGGTGAGGTTCAAGAATACATGGGATAAGCACCATAGCTCTCAACTGCTATGAATTTTGAATAGCGCTATGATTTTCACACTCAAATTTACCCTTGCCCTACATAGGTTTACTGATGTTTTTAATAAAGTTACAGCTATTTCTGGACACACAAACTATTAAATCATTGAACTAAGCTGATAGAAACACTCCTTATCACTAGCTGCATGGGTCCTCTATCTGTACACTCATTTTTGTTTAAAATAAGAAAGTGCTACATATTCTGGCCCTTTGCTATGATTTTTGAAGGCCACTGCTATAATTTGTAATGCTGAGAGGTTGAGAGGTATGATGAGCACAAGGGAATCAGTGGAAAGGAAGGGAGAGGGACAAAGGGCTGTAGATCAAGCACGGTCTGTGGTAATAGTGCTGGTAGAGAGAAATGGGCAGACTGGATGGGCCAAGCGGTCCTTCACAGCCATAAAATTCTATGTTTCTATGAGGATTCATCAGCTCCTATTGCTTTTTCCCAACTTGATGTCATAATACTCTGCTTAGTATAGAAACATAGAAGCTGTCAGCAGAAAGGGACCTCTTGGCCCACCCAGTCTGCTCTAAAGTTCCTACCTACTGTGTTACCATAGACCCTAATTGATCTCTGGCTTTACCCCCCCTCCAACCCTGTTACTAAGGTACCCCTGGGTCTGTCCCATACATGTTTGAAACCTGCTACCATTTCGGTACCCAACACCTCTGCTGGGAGGTTGTTCCAGGTGTCCACCACCCATTCCATGAAGAAATATTTCCTTACATCCCTTCTAAATCTTGCCCCTTCCAGTTTCATATCATGCCCCATCGTCCTTGAGCATGTCTTTCTTTGCAATATGCTACCCTCCTGTGCATTATTGATACCCTTGAGGTATCTGAATGTTTCTGTCATGTCTCCTCTTTCTCTCCTTTCTTCCAGTGAGTACATATTTTAATTCCCTGAGTCTTTCCTCATAGGACTTCTGATGCAGGCCATGTACCATTTTGGTTGCCCTTCTCTGTACTGCCCCCACCCAGTCTATATCTTCATTGAGATGAGTCCTCCAGAACTGGACACAGTACCCCAGGTGTGGCCTCAGCATTGATCTACTGTATATAGTAGTAACACTACCTCCTTTTTTTCTGCTGGTGAAATGTCTCCCCATGTACCCCAGCATCCTGCTAGCCTTTTCTGCTGCTTATCACACTGCTTTGCTACCTTCAGGTCATCAGATATGATGAGCCCCAGATTTCTTTCCTGTTTTGCTGTTGCTAAGTCCCCCCCCCCAGTAATAAGTTGCCCTTTGGTTTCTGTGCCCCATGTGTATAATTTTAAATTTTTTGGTGTTGAAGCCCAGTTGACAAACCCTTGATCAGTCTTCACTTTTTTTTTAGATGTTCCTTCATTTTCTCCACCCCCCCCCTTGGTGTGTCCACTTTGTTGCAGATTTTTGTGTCATCCACTAACAGGCATACCTTTCCATCCAGCGCCTCTGTGATGTCACTAATAATGACATTGAGGAGGACCATTCCCAGTACTGACCCCGATGGCACCCCACTGGTTACATTACCTTCCTCAGAGTGAACTCCATTTACCACCACCCTCTGAGTTCTGTTACTTAGCCAACTTTGTACCCATTTTATTATCTTTGGATCCACTGCCATGCTGCCTATCTTGTTTACCAATCTTCTGTGTGGTTGTGACATTACAGTTATTCCCATGGCAACACACTGTGATGTCATAACAGAACATTATAATTTGAAGTAGGGAAAAAGCTAATAGAGTTAAATTAACTCTAAGGGATAAAGATCTTGTGTTTGTGGGAATTTCTTCAGTAATAAATAACGGTGAGGTGAAATCTATAGAAAATATATAAAATAGCAACTGATTTGTGTCTAAATGTTATATAATCTATGGTAAGTGCCTATTAACCACCATAATCAGCAGGTACACAGCTTTGTTATGCACTATTTAGAATTTTAAAAGTTGTTAACCACACTTTGGAACTTCCAAACGGTGGCATAAGAAAAAAGAATGCACCAGAGTTCCATAATTCTCACACATAGAATGCAAACAATGTTTTTTTGACTATACACTATAAAAGATGATGGCTGGGGATCGGGTAACAACCACACTGTAATCACCTCTCGTAGTTGCTAGGGCTACAGTAAACCTCTCGAGCTGCGCTCTCGAGGTTTACCATTTTGCCCTAGCAACCACTCGAGGTGATTACAGTGTGGTTATCACCCGATCTCCAGCCATTATCCTCTATGTTATCCAAAGTTTTCCCAAAGGCATAGCTGCTCTTTAAATGAGCTGGGCATTGGGAAGTTACCTTGTTTGTAACAAAATGTTGCCACTTTTTTGTTCAAAGAGGAGCTAATTTTTAGGCATACCCATTTAGCCACAAAAATGTCCCATTAATCCTGCATATAATTATATCTCCATAGCAGTTTGTGTGATGTCAGTGAGATGTCTTGAAATGATGATTGTGTAGGGCAGTGCCAAATTAAAATTCTGTGAGGGAAACTTCCGGGAAAGATAGAATTTTGCTTCAGTGAAATTTTAAAATGCCCTTTACCAGCTTTTGTGGAAATTTGGACTTAGAATGGCAGAATGAATGTATGAATTGCAGATAAATGTATTAAACTGTGGAAAGAAATTCTGCAGAACCTATCACTGATTTGTGGAATGATTACATATATGGCAGATAAATGTGTTAAACTTCAGGGGCCCGATATTCAAAACTGGGCAAAGTGGAGTGTAAATATTTGTTCTGTGCCTTGCCCTTGCCCGGGTGCCCCAAAATGCCATATTCAGTGGAATAGCGTACCAGCACTATTTCACTGAATATAGGGCCATTGCGTTCCAGTGCTAAGCCACTTAGTGCTGGGTAGACATGGCTCCCGAAATAGGGCATCATAATGTCTTGCACTCACACTAAATTTCCTGTATTCAAACAGCCCCATGCAAATGAGCCCATTGGGCATGCAAGGTGCTAATGGAACATTTGCTTGCCCATTATGGGCTCATTGGCATGGGTAGCCTGGGCAATTTAGCACAGTGCTGCCCCCCTCCAGCCCAGTCTCAGAGAGTTGTCCCTGGTGCTATTGTCCCACCCTCACCAATCACCATCCACAAAGTTTACTAGTAATGTTTCCCTGGTATCTAGTGGCCCCCTCATCAATTGCCAGCATGATAAACAATATAGATTGCTGTCTAATGGTTCCTCCCTTACCAATCACCAACCTGATAAAAACTATATATTTTCCCTGGTGTGTAGTGGTCCCTGCCCTCCTTGCCAATCATCGGCCCGAAAAATAATATAGATTTTCCCTGGTGCCTAGTGGTCCCCCACCATCGCTGATCAGCAGCCCAATATAAACTACAGATTTTCACTGGTGGTCTGGCGGTCCCCCCTCCCTATTCCTGATCTTTCCGGGCAATAACTGGAATGCTTCCCTGGTGGACTAGCAGTCCTCCCGCCCCATGCTCAATCCTTCCTTGCAATACATTGAAGTGTCCCTGGTGGTCTACCAGACCCTTCTCACTATCCCTGATCTGCACTTATAATAAGAGATATGTATATCTCTGGTGTCTAGTGGACCCCCACCCTAGCAGTTAGTACCCCACCACCCCACTCCCCCCCATCCCATCCCCAAGCCAGCGACCGGCACAGCCCTCTACTGTCCACCACAGCCAGCTGCTGACTGAGCTGTCAATGAGCACATACTCTATACAGTATACAGTACATGCTCATTGACAGATAAGTTGGCAGGTGGCCATGCTGGAGAGCGGAGGGCTGTGCCGGTTGCTGGTCCAGGGATGGAATAGCAGGGAGCAGGGTGATGTCGCACCACTTTCCAGGGTGGGTGGTCCATTGGACACCAGGGAAATATATATCTCATATTTCACAGGCCTATCGAGGATAGGGAGGGGGGTCTGCTAGACCACCAGGGATCCCTTCAATGTATTGCAAGGAAGGATCAGGGATAGGGAAGGTGGTCTGCTAGACCACCAGGGAAGCATTGCAGTTACTACAGGGTGAGATCGGGGATAGGGAGGAAAACCGCAAGACCATCAGGGAAAATCTACAGTTTATATTGAGCCAGCGATCGGCAAGGGTGGGCGACCACTAGACACCAGGAAAAATCTATAATGTTTATCAGGCCAATACTCAGGAAGGGGGGTCACTAGACACTAGGGAAAATCTATATTGTTTCTTGGGTCAGTGATTGGTGAGGATGGGGGGATTACTAGACACCAGGGAAAATGTATATTGTTTCTCAGCCCAGCGATCAGCTGGGGTGGACCACTAGACACCAGGGAATATCTACACAGGTTCTCAGACTGGTAATCGTCATAAGGGGAGCCAGTAGACACCAGGGAAAATCAATATTTTTTATTGAACCTGCGATCAGTGAGGAGGGGACTACTAGACACCTGGGAAAATCTATGTTATTTCTCAGGCCAGTGATCAGCATGGGTGGGGGACAAATAGACACCAGGGAAAATCTAATATTGTTTTTCAGGCTGGCAATCAGTGAAGGGAGGACCACTAGACACCAGGCAAAATCTATATGGTTTCTCAGGATGGCAAACAACTAGACACCAGGGAAAATCTATACTATTTATTGGGTCAGCTATTGAAGGGGGGCACCACTAGATGTTAGGGACTACTATGTTGGGGGTGGGAAGCCACTGCACTTCCTCCTCCAACTGCTAGGGTTGCACAAGAGTAAGAGGAGGTTTGGATCAGTGGTATATGCGCTGGGCAAGGGTGCCGTGCAAAGCAGCCTTGCATGGTGCACATACTATGAATATTGGACTATGCCAATATTCAGGTCCATGCTCCTTCATTTTCACTGTGCCCCCTGTGGTAGGGTGTGAGTGAAGGATAATTCACAACGACAAATCTATGGTGCAACACACCTCAGAGTGGTTTTATTTTTATACAAAAGTAAGAAAAAATAAGAAACTAAAATAAAAAAACAATTCTTCAAGAATCCAGCACTATAACTTGTAGTACTTCCCAAAGAGTGGATTAATACCCAGTCTTTGATCCTCCTACATCTGTGCTCTTGCTGGACCATACACAACTCTATATACAGTATCCTTCTGGTTCCTTCCTCATGGCTGATCTCATCTCTTCACTGTTCATAAGGCTTTACATACCCCTCCCCATGAACATGTGATCTGCACACTTATCACAATAAGACATTTCTGGGCTAAGTCAACATAAATAGACAGAAAAGAAAAGGCTGTTCTAAACATTCACAATATATCAATCCTCCTTTCTTAATACTAACAGTATTAAACATATATTTCCCCAGAAAAATCCACATACATACTTAATTGGCACTAATGCCATATGCTGTAGCTTTTCCCCTTAAACAGCATGCCTTGCATTTATATAACTATAAAAAGGGCCCCTAGAGGCCGCTGTCACCCTGAAGGGAACAGTGAAATAATCTTCTGCAGGTAAGCTTTATTTAGCGTGCCTGTTATTTTAGCAATTCATAATTTCACAGTATTTCATTTTATTTAGAGAGCTAGTCAAATGAAAAATAGCAGACAGGAGAATGTAATAAATTTTTAAAACTTTTCACTTGTAACTTTTTATTTCTCAAGTATTTTTCTTGTTCTGTTTGCTCATTATAATGTTTTCTATCTGATAGTAATACTGGATGTGTGAAATAGCACACTGCCTGGCAGCAGACATATGTAGTTCTATTCCTCCCACTACATCATCAGCACTGTGACTTCACTGACTGTGACATCACTGGTGCTTGACCTGGCAGCTACTGAGTGGCTCTTCCTGAGTTGCTGTGATGTCACAGACAGATCACACCTACTAGCATCAGGTAAAAAATCTTCTTATTACCCAGTGGGAAAAGAAAAAGCACCTCAGATAGAAAAGGTCATAGTTGATTGCATTTAAAAACTGATATTAATTGTATGCAGTACACTAGCTCTTTAATGTGTACTTTCATAGAGCCCTCTAAAACATATTTGGCAAGGCTTAGTTTTGAAAGGGAGGGCAACTTTGAGGCATTAGTGTCTCTGCTTCACCTATTTTATTTCCTGGAGTGAAACATAGAAACGCAGACATAGAAACATAGAATTTGACGGCAGATAAGGACCGCTTGGCCCACCCAGTCTGCCCATTTCCCCTACCTAATGGATAAGCTGCAGATCCTAGTTAACCAGCAGCCTACTTCTTCCTACCCCTACCCCCTAGAATTGCCTTATGACTGTCACATGCATGCTTGAATTCCACCACTGTTTTTGACTCCACAACCTCCTCCAGAAGGCCGTTCCATGTATCCACAACCTTCTCTGTGAAAAAATACTTCCTTACATTACCTCTGAGCTGCCCCACTCATCTTCAAATTGGGCCCCTTGTTCTTGTACACCTCTTTTTGAAAGATGCTACTCTTGCACTTTGTTGATTTCCTTGAGGTACTTGAAAGTTTCTATCATGTCCCCTCTCCTCCTTTCCCTCGAAGCTATACATATTAAGCTCCTAAGTCTGTCTTCATATGTCTTCCGTGCAGACCCTGCACCATTTTAGTTGCCCTCCTCTGGACAGCTTCCATCCTGTCTATGTCTTTGTGGAGATTGGGTCTCCAGAACTGCACACAGTACTCCAGATGGGGTCTCACCAGCTGTCTGTACAGAGGGAGAACAACTTCCTGTTTTGTACTGGTGATGCCTCTCCCTATGCATCCCAGTATCCCCCCAGCCCTCCTTGCTGCCCTCTCACATTGCTTGCCCACCTTTAGGTCATCTGATATGACTACCCCCAGGTCCCTTTCCATTTTTGTTGTTGTTATTATCTCACCCCCCGACCCACTGTGTACTCTTCCCCTGGATTTTTGTTTGCCAGGTGCATTACCTTGCGCTTCTTAGTACTGAATCTAAGCTGCCATACATTTGACCATTCCTCTAACCTTGCCAAGTCCCTTCTCATCCTTTCCCCACCTTGTGCATCACCTCTGTTGCAGATCTTTGTGTTATCTGCAAAGAGTCATACTTTTCCTTCCAGTCCCTCTGCAATGTCGCTTATAAAGACATTGAAGACGACTGGTCCTAATATTGAACCCTGCAGTACCACACTAGTAACCCCCCTTTCTTCTGAGTGGACTCCATTTACTATTACTCTCTGTGTCCTATTCTCCAGCCAATTCTTTACACAGGCTGTCATCTTGGGACCCACTCCCAGGCTGGCTAACTTGTATATTAATCTTTTGTGTGGGACTGTGTCAAATGCCTTGCTAAAGTCTAGGTAGGCCATGTCAACAGCCCCTCCCTGATCTACTACTTTGGTCACCCAGTCAAATAAATTTATTAGATTCGTCTGGCATGACCTTCCTGCTGTGAATCCATCCTGCCTTGGGTCCTGTGCCCCTCTGGCCTCTAGATACTCGACAATTCTTTCCTTCAGAAGTGATTCCATCATTTTCCCTATCACTGAGGTTAAACTAACAGGTCTGTAGTTTCCTGTTTCTGCCCTGCTCTCACTTTTGTGAAGGGAAATCACATCTGCCCTCCTCCAGTCCTCAGGTACCACCCCATCCTCCCATGATTTGTTAAAAAGGATAGTTAGTGGTGTCACTAGTTCTACCCTTAGTTCTTTTAGAATTCTGGGATGAATACCATCAGGCCCCATTGCTTTGTCCACCTTCAGTTTTAAGAGTTCTTTCAGAATCCTTTCTTCTGTAAATGGGCTGGTATCAACTTCTGTATCCATAGTGTTTCTATTGTTTGTTTTAGGTACCTCCCCCTCTTTATTTGTAAATACTGAGCAAAAATATTTGTTAGTATCTTTGCCTTTTCACAGTCACCCTCTGTCCACCCCTCCTCCCCTTTACTAAGCCTCACTATCCCTCCCTTGATCTTCCTTCGCTCCCTGATGTATCTATAAAAGGTTTTATTCCCCTTCTTAACTGAGTTGACTATCTTTTCCTTGGTTCTGGCTTTTGCTGTTCTGACTGCCTTCCCAGCTTCCTTTTGCTTTAACTGATACAATTCTCTGTTCTGCTCCTTCTGTGATTCCTTGTACTTCCTGAATGCTTTCTTTTTCTCTTGAACCTTCACTGCCACTTCCTTTGAGAACCATAGTGGTTTCTTACATCATTTTGTTTTGTTTATTGCTTCACAAAAGGCTTGTTACCTCTGTGATGGCAGTTTTATTATTCCCATTGTTCTTCCACCCTCCTTCCTGCCCATTTGCTAGTGCATTCCTTAGGCACTCACCCATTTTGGCAAAGTCAGCCCTCCTAAAGTCCAGTACTTTTGCCTTTGTATGGCTTGACTCTATTACTGTGTTTATTGTGAACCATACTGTTCGATGGTCACTTCTGAAGGAAAGAATTGTCGAGCATCTAGAGGCCAGAGGGGCACAGGACCCAAGGCAGCATGGATTCACAGCGGGAAGGTCATGCCAGAAGAATCTAACACCCAGTGTTCTGTTATTGGCTTTCTTTAGATTCTTTTGTAACCCCTAGGTGGTGCTATCCCAAGGGCTACTTCCCTTGCCTGCTTGGTTAGTAGCAGGTTAAGGGGCCTGAGTTCTGAAATGGATGTATACACCCGGAGGTCAGGGTTGGTAGTGGTCAAGCTAACCTGGGCACAGCCCTCCAGGACACTGTAACCCCTCCCATTTCTCCTCTAGTGGCCTGAACACTATACAATAATCAATTTCACAATACCCCTGGCACACCACACAAGTACCCACACTGTTTGCACTTACCACCAGAGCTGGTTCCTTTGGCTCGACCCTGGGGACCCCCTGCAAAACAAGGTTATGCACAGCAAATAGCAACAGTACAGTACTTTGAGCGCAAACTGGAACCACAGTCAGACTACATGCATAAAAGGTTAGATCTGATTTATTCAGGTGACTTGAACAAGGAAGGAGCAAAATTAGGTCAATTAGCTTAAAGGTTATATCAATCAAGCAGTTATGCATGCGTGTTGAGTCCCCCCACATAGTCACACTTCTGGGTACCCAGGTGGAGAAGGGATGGGCTAGCCAGGACTGTTGCCCGGGGTTGCAGCTGGTTGGGGCCCTGTGATGGAAAACACAACATGCACAGTACACAATATTTGTAATCCGGAGCCAGAGGGCTCAGTTCATAAGGGAAACAAAACAACAAGACAATCAGATGACACACTTAGATTAAGCTGTTGTTGCAGGGAGCTACCCTGGTATTTACTCACTATACCCAAGACTGGACACAGGCTGGACGAAAATCGAGACTGCAGGTGGTTGATCTGGAATGCCAGGAGAAGCAGGGCCCGGACGAGTCACAGAGGCATCATTCCTGTTCAAGCGTGGAGCAGGGGGCTGATACCCAGGCAGGTCTCTCGTCGATGGCTTCTCTGTGCAGGGGGTAGTCTGGCTGGCCCAGTCTAGAAAGGCCCGGACCGCATGGAGACAAATTTGGATACAGTCTGTTTTGGGCTGGATACAGCTTCCAGCAAGCAGAACACAGTTCACACAGTGGGGAACTAACTCACAACCCACTAGCAGCTCATAGCACATTTACATGTACGGGAATCTATTGTACCAGGCAAAGCGCTCCCCCGGTCACAATTGCAAAGTCTCTGCACACACCGGGAGCTTAGGGATAGCTGGAACTCCTGACAGGCTGATCGCATTCAGCAAAATCTTCAGTCTTCTTCAGGTTGAGCCTGGCCCACTTCAGTAGCTTACTTTAGTCACACAAACTTGGATTTAGTCCAAAATAATTCTGTTCTCTCCCTCTCAGGAGCAGCAGCAGACATGCAAGCCAAAAACCCAGCCCTTTCACAGTTTTCCCATACAAATCCATTCAGGATTGCTGCCTAAAATACACTTGAACTCCTTGCTCTTCAGTTTCCAGCTTAGATCTAACTGAAAACTGCAAGCAGCCCGGGACTTCCCCAAGATCCAAAAGGTTTGGTTGTCTGATTTGGCTGTCAGTCAAAGCAAGAGCTCTCCCTTCAGTTGCAAAAAAGGCGCAAAAAGTTCAAAACTACAGATTTTGACTTCAGACAGCTCCTGTAGTCCGGCTACATTTTGGGTCCCACCAATACTGTTTAGTCCAATTTGCAGTCCAGGACCAAGATAGTGGAGACAAACAAAACAGACCTTGCTACAAAGAAAGCAGGTTAGACAAACTACACTATCATTACCACTCTAAATGATTTTCAGAAAATAGTTACATCTTTTAACAGAGCTCCCTCTCATATTACAAGAGCTGCAATCAGGCAGCTCTTAAAGAAACAGTACACAGACGCTATACAGGCTCTGGTAATCACATTTAAACTGCTAAAATGCAGGACCCCTGCCTGACAGTGAGCATTTAGGCAAGCTCAAGGAAGACTTTTTGGGAACCTTCATTTGTAGGGGGGTTACACTTTATCTGTGGGGCACCAGAACACAGAAATTAATAAAGGTGTAACACCCCCTACAAATGGGTGTTCCCAAAAAGTCTTCCTTGAGCTTGCTTAATTGCTCACTGCCAGGCTAGTGTCCTGCATTTTAGTGGTTTAAATGTATTGCCAGAGAGTGTCTGTCTAGTCTCTGTGTACTGTCTCTTCAAGGGCTGCCTGGATTGCAGTCATAATTAATCTGAGAAGGAGCTCTGTTAGAAGATGTACTTGTTTGCTGATCATTTGTTAGAGTAGTAATAATATTGCAGTTTGTTCTAACCTGCCTTCTTTGCAGCATGAACAGTTCTGTTTGTCTCCATCATCTTGGTCCTGGACTGGCAGAATAGGCCAATCAGTACATTTTGGACTTTAAAATGGAGCCTGCCTACAGGGGCTTGGTGGGGTCAAAACTTGTAAGAATTGTAGTTTTGGGCTTTTAGCGCCTAAAATAACCTGGAGGGGGAGCCCTTGTTGTGACTGACAGACAGATCAGCCAACCGAACCTTTTGGATCTTGGGGAAAGTCCCACACTGCTTGCAGTTTCAGTTAGATCTGAGTTGGGAAGTGAAGAAGTAACAGCTTGAGATAGTTTGAGCAGCAATCCATAGTGGATTTGCGCCGGAGAACTATGGATAGGCCTGAGTTTGGCCTGCATGCCTGCCTGCTGTCCCTGAGAGGGAACTTGTGCTTTTTTCGGACTGAATCCGAATTTGGAGAGTGAATTAAGCCACTGAATTGTGACCAGGCTTTAACCTGAAGAAGACCGAAGATTTGCTGAATGCGATCAGTCTGTCAGGATTTCCAGCTACCTCTGAACTCCCGAATAACGCAGAGACTCTGTAATTGCGACCGGAGAACCATTTGCCTGGTACAGTGGAATTTCCTTACATGTGAATGTACTGTGTGCTTATAGTGGGTCGTGATTTGGTTCCTCACTGTATGTCTGAACTGTGTTTTGCTTGCTGGAGGTTGTATCCAGCTCCACGGACTGAATCTGTATCCACTTCCTTTTGCCTGGGTCCTGCTACACTGGTCCAGCCAGAACACCTCCTACGCAGAGAAAGTCATCGACGAGAGATTGGCCTGGGGATCAGCCCCTGATCAACGCCTTGAACAAGAAAGATGTCTCAGTGATTCGTGTGGACCCTGATTCTCTGGGTGCTCCAGCTCAACAGCCTGTGGTCTCGATTTTATCCTGCCTGTGTCCAGTATTGGGTATCATAAGTAAACATCAGGGTAGCTTCCTGCAACAACAGCTAAATCTAAAAGTGTTGTCATCTGATTGTCTTGTTGCCTTTTCTTTCATGAACTGAGCCCTCTGACTCTGGATTTCAAATAGTGTGTGCTGTGCATGTTGCTTTCTTCCATCACAGGGCTCCAACCAGCTGCAACGTTCCTGGCTAGCCCACCGATTTCCTACCTGGGTACCCAGAGTGTGTGACTGTGTAGGGACTCTGAACTGCATGCATAATTGTCTGATTAATATAGTTTTTTAGCAAATCAACCTGATTACACCCCTCCCTTGTTCAAGTCCCCTGAATAAATCATATTTAACTTTGTTTGCATTTAACCTGACTGTGGTTCCAGTTTGTGCAAAAAGTGTTGTACTGTTGCCATCTGCTGTGCTTAACTTTGTTTTACAGGGGATCCCTAGGGTCAAACTAGAGGAACTAGCCCTGGACGTAAGTGCAAACAGTGTGGGTAATTGCCTGGTGAATAAGGGTCATTGTGAAAGTAATTATTGTATATTGTTCAGGCCACTAGAAGGGAAAAAGGGGGGTTACAGTGTCCCGGAGGGCTGTGCCCAGGTTAGCTTGACCACTAACAACCCTGACCTCCAGGTGGAGGCACCCGTTTCATTACCCAGTCCCCTTAAGCTGCTACTAGGCAAGCAGGCAGGAGTAGTAGCCCTTGGGATAGCGCCACCTAGTGGTTACATCTTGGAGGCTCACCGCTGGGATTTTGTGCCTTCTAGTGGCCAACAATTATGAATTATTGTTAAAGATAAATGGCTACCCCAGCAGAAATGGCTGTACACCAGTTGGTGGGGTGGTATAATGGGCAGGAGATTGACCCCCAAAATGCTCTGCTTTTACTGGATATTCCCCTGGGTACCATTAAGGACACTGTAGAGGGAGCACTCTCCAAAGATGAGTGTTTAAAAAACCCCTGTGGTGGTGGGTCGACAGGCTGATTTGATTGCCCAAACTTTCATAACCTTGGTAGAGTGTAGTGACCTCGTGGACAGCTCTAATGTGCCACAGACTATTGCCTCAGAAGGGGTCCTAGCCACCCGGAGAGTGATAACAAAAGACAGTAAAGACCCTGGGGAGGATGAGCTCCCACCATTATCTGAGACTTTTCTGGAGAAATTTGCTAAGTTGTTGCTGGAGGAAGGGAAAACCATAGAGAACTTTAAGAAACTATTCCTGCCACCTGGGGGTGTTCCTCCCCAACACCCCCTCCCACTCCAGCACCTGTTACTGCCCCACCTTCTGTGCCCGTGCCAATGCTGGCCCATATATCTGTACCTGCCATAAGTCACGACTCCTACCGAAGGCTAAGAATTTTCTTGGGTACCCTCCCCATCCCCCAAGGGGAGGATGACTGGGAGACCAGGATCGACTATGTTGCCCCCGTGGTACCTGAGTGGCAGTGTGTGGAGGCTGAGAAGTGGAAAAGAATCATAGAAAGATTGAGGGGCCCCGCCCTTGAACCATTACATTTTCGAGGTCCACGAATCCTGATGCATCTGCTTAGAAGTATCTAATGTATCTGTACTTGAAGGCAAATTTGGGAGCACTGAGTCAGGGGAGACTTTGATGTGGAAATTCCAAGGTACCAAACAATGGAAGGGGGAAAGTTTGTCTGTGTATGTTACTCATCTTGAAAGAGCTCTGCAGAAAGCTTACCAGAAAGGTGGGGTAGCCGCCAGTGATTTGAACTGTGTGAGATTGAGGCACATACTGCAACATGCCAAGCATTCTAGATTGCAGATCATCCAGTTAAGGCTCCAGGATAGGAGAGGTAACCCACCTGACTACTGTGACTTGATAAAAGAACTCTGGGAGGTAGAAGGTGAAGAGGGGAGATTATAATTATGGTGTGAGTGCAGCCTAAGTGATCATGGCACCAGAAGGCCCTTCCAAAATGGAGACCACAATGAGTGTCCTGCCGTGGGCTAAACAGTGGGGGGAGGAGTTGCTGAAGGAAGTCACAAAAGTACAACCGAGTGCGTTCACTGAGGTATCCCCTGCTGACAGAGACTCTGGCCCCTGTCAGGACGTGACTGTTATGGGGGTGGGGGTGCACCCTCAGGCATCCTCTACTGAGGGTGGCTTCTCAGCTGAGCTCAAGGAATTGATTGCCACCCTAAAGGAACCTTTGAGACATGGTACACTACCAGCAGAGGTCAGATCACAATTCTTGTTGATGCTTCAGCATCCCCCTGCTATGTTTTCCCCAAGGATGCCCCAAGAGCCTGTCCTTTGTCACAATTGCAGCAAAGATGGCCATATAAAGAGGGAATGCTGGTCTCTGAAGGACTTAGAGAAAGTGGTGAACCAGCTTCAAAGAGAGCTTCAGAAAATGAGTCAGTGGTCAAGGGGTGCACGAAATGACCACAGTGAAGGCTTCAGCCATCCTAACTCAAACCCCTCTGTGGCTAAATTGTCTGTCCAGGCCCCTGCTATTGTCCCTCCAGACCGGTCCAAAATATTGGGCCCTTCAATGAAGACTACTGTGGCTGTGAATGGTATTCCTGCTCAGACTGTGCTTGACAGTGGATCGTAAGTGACCACTGTATTTCAGGACTGGTATGACAAACACTTATACAGGTATGATGTGTCATTGCAATCCCTGGAAGGCCTACATGTGTGGGGACTGAGCGACAAGTCTTATTCCTACCTAGGCTATGTCTGCCTCTGGTTGTCTTTTCCTGCAACTGTAACTGGTGTAGAGGAGCACGTAGAGACACTGGCCCTAGTGTGTCCCCCACCAGACTGTAATATGGGGTTCCCCTGTTAATTGGAACAAACGCCCACATGTTTGGGAGACTAGCACAACTCTGCCATGAGAAACAAGGGCAACTGACTGGACGGGCCCTAAGAATGCCAGCCTTAGTAAAAAGGGCATATGACTTACAACAGAAACCCAATGAAGAGGACCCAGATGAGCCAGAGGGGATAGTGCGGAAAAAGGAACCTGACTCCTTGGTATTGGACCCCAACGACCAGTGCTCAATCCATGGGGAAGTCCACCTAAAGAGAAATGTATAGAACAAAATATTAATGGTGGATGCAACAGGTGATGGAAAGTTGCCGGAAGGATTATTGGTTAAACCTAGCATCTTGCTTGTCCACGCCCATGCCTATGCACAACAAGTGATGGTCCAGATTTGAAATGTGTCAGATCGGGAGGTCTGGGTGAACAGAGGGTGCACTCTAGCTACAGTACACTGCTCAGACACTGCAGTATTACCCAATAACAAGTACTCTGGCCAAAAGAAAAGAGTGACCTCGGACTTATTTGACTTTGGTGATTCCCCGCTGCCAGCTGAATGGAAGGCTAGGATCAGCAAGAAACTTGCCCAGAGAGACCAAGAGTTTTCATTAAAGAAATGGGACATGGGGTGGGTCCAGGGTGCAGAGCATAATATATGCCTGCATGATGACCGGCCATTTTGAGAGAGATCCTGATGGCCCACCCCAGCGGACATAGATAATGTGAGGAGACACCTGCAGGAAATGCTTGCTGCTGGCATGATACTTGAATCAAGGAGCCCATATGCCTCTCCCATTGTGTTTGTGCATAAGAAGAATGTGTCAGTGAGGATGTGTGTTGACTATCAAACCCTGAACCAGTTGACCATCCCAGATCAATACACCATACTCCATATACAAGATGCCCTAGATTGCTTAAATGGGAACAAATGGTTCCCAGTATTGGATTCGCAGTGGATATTACCAGATTCTGATGGCCCCAGAGGACCATGAGAAAACAGCCTTCATCTGTTCTTTGGGGTTCTACGAATTCCTGAGAATGCCACAGGGGATTTTGGGCACCCCGGCCACCTTTCAGCGACTGATGGAATGTGCGGTGGGAGATATGAACTTTCTGGAATGTCTAGTGTACCTAGATGATGTCATTGTGTTCAGATGCACATTAGAGGAGCATGAGACCCGACTGTTTGGAAGTCTCAAGCTGTCCATCGACAAGTGCCAGTTTTTTCAAACCTCTGTGAAGTATGTGGGGCACATAGTATCTGCAGAAGGAATAGAGACCGATCCCAGTAAGGTTGAGTCACTGACTACCTGGCCCCAGCCCCATAACTTGAAAAAACTACAATGTTTTCTGGGGTTCTGTGGCTACTTCCACAGGTTCATAGAAGACTATTCAAAGGTGATTCGCCCACTCCTGAATCTTACCCAGGGTTACCCCCCTACCAACCATAAATACAAGAAAGGGGTTGTCAAAGAACCAGAGAAAGTGTACTTCTGCACAGGTGAACCTTTTGGGCCCCGCTGGACACCTGAATGTGAAGCAGCCTTCCACAAAGTCATATACCAGCTCACACATGCCCCCATCCTCACCTATGCTGACTGTAACAAGCCTTATGTGCTGCATATGGATGCTTGTCTGCAGGGCCTAGGAGCTGTGCTGTATCAAGACCATGAGGATAGTTTGAGACCGGTTATGTTTGCCAGCAGGAGTCTGATCCCATGGGAGCAAAACTATCCTGTGCACAAGCTGGAGTTCCTTGCCCTAAAATGGGCCATTGTTGATCAGTTTCAAGAGTACCTCTATGGGGCAAAGATACTGGTGAAGACCAACAATAACCCATTGATCTATGTACAGACTTCAGCTAAGTTAGACGCCACTGGGCACTGGTGGCTCTCTGCCTTATCAACCTATGAATATGCTGTCAAATACAGACTGGGACTGAACCATATTAATGCTGACACCCTGTCATGAAGGCCTGCTTCCAAGAGTGATTGGGTCAGGTTGTCTGAACCTGACATCCGAGCATTGTGCCAAAAGTTTGACAGAGATGAACAGATGTCTGTGGACACAGTGGACTGTCTAGTAGGTTGCTTGGGCCCTCCTGATACCTGCATAACAGCTGCCCATTGCCATTTCTCTGCTCTACATATTAGTGCACTACCTCAGCTTGACAATGACAGTATTCAGTGGGCTCAATCCCAAGATCCTATGATTCAACCCGCACTTCATGCCCTGCATGTGGGAAAAGATGTGCCTAAGTTGCGTTCCCCTGACTTGCAAACTGCCCTATTGTTTAAAGAAGGCCCCAGGTTGAAGTTACTCAATCAGCTGTTATACAGAGAGACAGTGGATCATAGTGGTCAAGTAGACAAGCAACAATTGTTCCTGCCACAGCCTTTAAACACTTGGTACTGAGGTCCCTCCACAATCATATGGGGTACCTCGGTATTGACAGGACTTCTGACCTGGTACAATCTCAATTCTACTGGCCCATGATGGGGGCCAATGTTGAGCACCATGTAAAGACCTGTAGTCATTGCCTCCAAAGAAAAGCCCTGCCTCAGAGGGCTGCCCCCCCTTGTCAATAATCACTACCAGTGCCCCCATGGAACTGGTCTGCATAGATGTTTTGTGTTTAGAACCTGATCAATGGAATATTGGCAATGTGTTAGTGGTTATGGATCATTTCACACAGTATGCACACGCTTTTCCAGCTAAAGATCAAAAAGCCTCTACCATGGCCAAGGTGCTAGTGGAAAAATTATTTGTCCACTATGGTGCCCCCCAGCAGATCCACTCTGACCAAGGCAGAAACTTTGAAATTAGGCTAATCAAAGAAATGCTCTCTCTGTGGGGGGGTGCAGAAATCAAGAACCACCCCTTATTACCTGCAGGGGGAACCTCAACCAGAACGTTTTAACTGCACCCTTCTAATCATGCTAGGCACCCTCCATCCAAAAGACAAGCATAAGTGGAGCCAGCAGATTAGCACCTTGGTATACACATACAATTGCACCAAAAATGATGCTACTGGGTTCTCCCCCTACTGCCTCATGTTTGGGAGGGAGGCCCAGCTGCCAGTTGATGCCTGCTTTGGGGTCTCTCCAGATGGGGTCTGAGATGAAAACTACCTGCAGTATGTACAGAAACTGAAAGCTTAATTGAACCATGCATATCAACTGGCCCAGACAATGGCCACCAAGAGAAATCTCACCAACAAAGAGAGGCATGATAAGAAAGTAAAGGCTGAAGAGCTACTGCCCGGAGACTGTGTGTTGTTATGCAATTTGGGACTATATGGCAAGCACAAAATTGCTGATAGGTGTCACCATCTTCCTCATGTAGTAGTTAGAAAGTTGGATGATCTACCAGTGTACAAAGTACACCCAGAGAATAGCTCCAAAGCTGTCAAGACCATGCACCATAACCACTTGCTACCTATTGGCCAAGTTATTATTGAAGCAGAGCCATCAGATATTGTCTCCCCTGGGCAGGTGACTTGTGCTGCTGCAAAAAAGAGACAGTCAGCCTACAACAGTAGTTACAGATTTAAGGTTCCCCCGCAGCAGGCCCAGAATGATAGTGACTGTCAGTCCATCTCTGATGAAAGTGACTATGGTAATGCCTATTATCCCTCCTATGAACTGAGTCAGTTGTTTCATGGAACTCCTATGCAGAATCATGGGGATGAAGCTGGGCCTTCTGGACTGCCTAACCCCCCAGCTTCGTCCTTGGAGCCAATGCTCCCTGAAAGTGATGTGCGAAGTATCACATCTGAGGCTGCAGACTCACTGTGTTTAGTGGAACTGTGTGACTTGTCTGAAGAAGGGACTGATGCTCTGAATCTCTCTGGTGACACACCAGAACTTGAACAACAATATGAGAGTGCTGACAGCCCTCCCTCCTTCAGTGCCACAAAGCCTGACTGTGCAACAACCTTCTCTAAATAAGCAGAGTGTTGTGGAAACCAAGCCTACAGTGCTCCCAGTTTGGACATTCCCGTCCATGCAGAGGCACCCCTCATGAATGACGAAAGCTCCAAAGTTAGTGCTGAAAGTACAGAGACTGTGGCTGTTCCCCCCAGAAATACTGGCTGAGCTATCAAGCCAGTATTGCACTTCAGTTATGATTCTCCTGAGAGGCCAGTGGATTTGCCTCTCAATGTGGTTCACAACGGTATTAATATTTATCAGAGCTCACTACCCAAACTGAGTTTAATGGCCAATTCCAGGTTGATTGTTCTTCCTTCTCAGTATGGTGCCCCTGCCCCATCCAGCCCCAAGTTAGCTAAAAGGGAAGGGCCCACTCCTACATTGTTTAATGTACAGGAAGTTATTACCTGAAGCACTATTGTGATGTTACTAATATGTTAATCATAGTGGAATCAGCATTACCTGTATGAAACATGCATAAGTATTGTCAATATGGATGTAGTAATGCAAAGTATATTGAAAGGTATAGTGATGTAACAAACTAATGATATGTATGTCTCATTTATATTGCATTTTTGATATTGTGATGGTACAGACTTGATGCGGATGCCAAGTTTTCTCCAGGCAGGGAAGGGTGTAACCCCCCCCCCACAAAGGGGGTTTCCCAAAAAGTCTTCCTTGAGCTTGCTTAAATGCTCACTGCCAGGCTAGTGTCCCATGCTTTTAGCAGTTTAAATGTATTACCAGAGAGTGCCTGTATAGCCTCTGTGTACTGTCACTTTAAGAGCTGCCTGGATTGCAGTCATAATTAATCTGAGAGGAGCTCTGTTAGAAGATGTACTTGTTTGTTGATCATTTGTTAGAGTAGTAATATTGCAGTTTGTTCTAACCTGCCTTCTTTGCAGCATGGACAGTTCTGTTTGTTTCCATCATCTTGGTCCTGGACTGTCAGAATAGGCCAATCAGTACATTTGGGACTCTAAAATGGGAGCTTGCCTACAGGGGCTTGGTGGGGCCAAAACTTATATTAATTGTAGTTTTGGGCTTTTGGCACCCAAAATAACCTGGAGGGGGAGCCCTTGTTCTGACTGACTGACAGACAGATCAGCCAACCAAACCTTTTGGATCTTGGGGAAAGTCCCACACTGCATGCAGTTTCAGTTAGATCTGAGTTGGGAAGTGAAGAAGTAACAACTCAAGATAGTTCAAGCAGAAATCCATAGTGGATTCACATGGGAGAACTGTGGAAAGGCCTGAGTTTGGCCTGCATGCCGGCCTGCTGCCCTTGAGAAGGAACTTGTGCTTTTTTCGGACTGAATCCGAATTTGGAGAGCGAATTAAGCCACTGAATTGTGACCAGGCTTTAACCTGAAGAAGACCAAAGATTTGCTGAATGTGATCAGCTTGTCAGGACTTCCAGCTACCACTGAACTCCCGGATTGTGCAGAGACTCTGTAATTGTAACTAGAGAGCCACTTGCCTGGTACAGTAAAATTTCCTTACATGTGAATATGCTGTGTGCTTATAGTGGGTCATGATTTGGTTCCCCACTGTGTGCCTGAACTGTGTTTTGCTTGCTGGAGGCTGTATCCAGCTCCACGGACTGAATCCGTATCCATTTCCATTTGCCTGGGCCCTGCTACACAGGCCCAGCCAGAATACCTGCTACACAGAAAGTCATCGACGATATACCGGCCTGGGGATCCGCCCACTGTTCAATGCCTTGAACAGGAATGATGCCTCGGTAATTCGTGTGGGCCCTGCTTCTCTGGGTGCTCCAGCTCAACATCCTACAGTCTCAATTTCATCCTGCCTGTGTTCAGTATTGGATATTGTGAGTAAACATCAGGGTAGCTCCCTGCAACAACAGCTAAACCTAAAAGTGTTGTCATCTGATTGTCTTGTTGCCTTTTCTTTCATGAACTGAGCCCTCTGGCTCCTGATTACAAATAGTGTATGTTGTGCATGTTGCTTTCTTCCATCACAGGGCCCCAACCAGCTGCGACATTCCTGACTAGCCTACCATTTTCCTACTTGGGTACCCAGAGTATGTGACTGTGTAGGGACTCTGAACTGCTTACTTAACTGTCTGATTAATATAGCTTTTAAGCAAATCAACCTGATTACGCCCCTCCCTTGTTCAAGTCCCCTGAATAAATCATATTTAACTTTGTTTGCATTTAACCTGACTGTGGTTCCAGTTTGTGCCAAAAGTATTGTACTGTTGCTTTTTACTGTGCTTAACCTTGTTTTACAGGGGGTCCCCAGGGTCAAGCTAGAGTAACCAGCCTGGTGATAAGTGCAAACATTGTGGGCAATTGCCTGGTGAATAAGGGTCATGGGGAAATTAATTATTGTATACTGTTCAGGCAACTAGAAGGGAAAGTGGGTTACAGTGTCCTGGAGGGCTGTGCCCAGGTTAGCTTGACCACTAACAACCCTGACATCTGGGTGCAGGCACCTGTTTCTTTACCCAGGACCCTTAACCTACTAGCCAAGCAGGCAGGGGTAGCAGCCCTTGGGATAGCACCACTTAGCGGTTACATGGGGACGTTTCTGACTCGGGGTATTTAGAGGTTAAGGTTTACCAGCACAGCGGTTTTTACAAAGTAAACATGAAAGTTTAAGCTGCTCCATTTGTACTGCGACAGAGCATGCTGCCAAACATAAAGAGAGAGAGAGAGAGAGAGAGAGAGAGCGAGGATTGAGTACTCTCCTGTTTATCATCTAGAAAGCTCCCTTCTCTCAAACCTGATATTCTTTTTAACAGCTAGGCAGCCCAAGTCAGTAATGCAAGCTTATTTCCTGGCAGCATTCATTTTAACTATCTCTCCTTTCTTGGCAACACTGCCAGCTTCATACTAGAGCCACCCCAGTCTATCTAAAGTTTTGTAATACCATTCGGTTTCTATTTCAGCGGTTGCCCTACTCAGGGAAGAAGTGAATACTTTTTATACCTTTAAACCATGCCTAGAAATTTTTTTGTCTCTTTAAAAATCAGTCTCCCTGTTAAAACAAGAATAGCAGCCCACTTTTACAGGAAGCAGTTCTGTGATAAACATATTGTTGTTTTCGGCAGCATTTTCAAGTCTGGGCTGAACAACAGATCCTTTTAACTTTTTAACCTAACAAACAGCTCTGGGTATACTTTTAATATTTTTATTCAGTTCTGCCATATTTCATGGCAACTCTTATCAGGCTAACTGATAGATTTGTAGTCTGGAATAAAGGACAATCAAATCAGAGGGCATGTCTCATAGGAGCGGCTTCTGTATAATAAAATGACAATAAAAGTGAAGCCGCTCTGAGACAGAGTGTTTTTCTCTTCCTCTCCTATACCCACGGTCCTAGTCCATTTGCCAAATTTCCTAAAACCCTCTACATACTTAAACGTTATCTATGAAGATTTTCAGCATTCCCCTAGATCAGCTAAGTCTCTTTACATTAATTTCTAATTACAGAGTAGTGCTGTGTAGAATTTTCAAATTCTCACAGAATGATTTTTCATGGAAAAAATGCTGTTCCACGGAATATTATTCTGCGGATCTCAATATTTTCTGCAGAAATTGTTGTGGAATAATTTTCCATGGGAAAAATTGACTTTCCGTGGAATACAGTAAGTAGAATTCAGCTGAAGAACCAGAGAAATTCCGGTGGAAATTCTGCTGGCAGAATACCCATTCCACAGTAATTCCGCCGACAAAATTCCACATTACGCATTCCACATTCCACACAGCATTATTACAGAGACAGATAGGGAAAACGTTTCCTTTTGGAGTGGTTTCTGTGATGCTAGTGAAAGTGAAGCTGCTCCACATTACAGTGCGAAGCACCTACAGGTTGGGCACTGACTTTCTGGCCCAGACATTCAAAAGAGTTGAGCCATGCGTAATAGGGTTGCACCTGCGCAAGTCCAAAATGCGCCATTCTGCGATATTCAGCAGGAGGCAGTTGCGCCCCCTCAAATCATGCTGAGCAACAGCACAATGATAATGAAGGCATGCGCAACCGAAGGGGGGAGGAACCATGCATAAACTGCACAGCCTGATATTCAGCCCGGGCCATGCAGAGTTATGCAGGCGCAACCCCTACCTGCACCTGCACAATGTTGAGCTGAAAAAAAAAGGATCAAGTCGAGGGCCACCCACAGGTGAGCTGCCGCATTGCAGGGCGCAACACAGCAGCTGCCACCTGTGGGTCGCCCTCGACTTGTTCCGCCCACACCTGGCAGCACCCCCCCATGCCCCAATCATGGGCATAACTGTCCCCCACCCCGAGTAGCCCGATTGCAGGCAGTAATGTACCCCCACCCCCAAGTAGCCCGATCATGGGCAGTAAAGTACCCCCACCCCGAGTAGCCCGATCATGGGCATAACATTGTGTCCCCCAGTAGTCCAATCGCAGGCATAACGTTGCCCCCAAGTAGCCTGATCACGGGCATCAGACCTCCCCCACCCAAAGTCCAATATCCCTGGTGGTCCAGTGGACCGCGAGTAGCCCAATCGCAGGTGGCATTCCTCACCCCCCCAAGTCCGAAAGCCCTGGTGATCTAGTGGCCCCCACTCCACCTGCCCACGGAGCCCCACCACCCTGCTCCCCCCTGTCAGCTGGCGGGCAGCAGCACCCCACCCGCCTGCTGCCCCGCCGCCCACCGACTGACAGCTCGGTAGGGCTGCATGCCCATTGGTTCAGAGCATGAGCCAATGGGCGTGCAGCCCATACCATACAAGTCAGTCCAGATATGTGAATGACTTCATTCATTCAGGTGCAGTCGTTCACATACCTAGGGATATCTCTGAACTCAGATCTCTCCTATGTGGACCACATCAATGGTGTGGCCAAAGCTGCCAATACGTGGTTAGGTCTGCTATACTGGCACAGACAGCATCTCACGGCAAACGCTCTTAGGATTGCCGTCCAGAGCTCAGTGGTCTCCGTTATTGACTACGGTCTAATCATCTATGGCTCTGCTTCCACCACAGCGCTCAGTCAAATAATGACATCCCTAAACAAGGCCTGTAGGTTCACCACTGGCACCCCCCATCTCACACATACCTGTGACCTTTATGCCCAATCTGGATGGCTTCAACTTTCCAACCGCATAAAGTATCTAACCTGCATCATGGCAAAGAAAGTCACTATGGGCCTCACCCCTCCTGGAGTCCAAGCCTTACTGAATCAAAGACTAAATCCTTGCACTACCAGGGGCTCAGAATCCCAGCTACTTCAGGTTCCCTGATGCCGCACCTCCCAGGGTCAAAGATTGTTTGCCCACAGAGCCCCCAGTTGGCTAAATGAGCTCAGCCCTGACATTTTCTCCACCTCTATGCTTGGCTCATTCAAATCTAAGCTTCACCTCCATCTTACTTACTCTAGCTCCTGTGACTGTTACATATAGTCACCTCAGTCCACTCTCTATCTCTCCCCCTCCAAGCACTTGTTATCCCCCCTTCTCCCCTTCCCCCCAGTCTCTCACCCCCTCCTTCCCCTCTAGCAACTCATCATGCTTATTTTGATACCTAATGCCCTGAACTGTAGACAAGGCCACCAGCCGCTTTCACCTCCCCTATTGTGACCCTACCCACCTTGTGTCACCTTGCCCCCCCGCCCCATCTAGTTTGTCACACTGTTATTGTTTTCTCCAGTAGATAATAGTTCTGCTAACTTACTGTATTTTACTTTTTTGTTCTTAATGTATTGTAACTGTTTTCTGACGTGGAACCTTTGTAAAAGAGCCTTGGCTCAAAGGAATGCTGTAATCCTAGACTTAATAAATAAATAAATAAATAAAAACAAGAAGGGATCAAATGTTACCACATCATCACCAGGCTGGGGACCCTCTCTTTCATAGCATGCTGAACTATCAGAACTGAGCACAGATGCCAACCGCTTATGCTGTGTCCACTTAATGGGATGCTTACTTTGCATATGACTGTGCATACCAGTCATCCCATTGTGTGAACCTGACCCTGCTAATTTTGGAACAACAGATGTTGCACACAGCCACACTGTGATCAGACTCATCGATTACAAAGAAACCTACAGAAGTGAATGTCCACCGACACGCCAGATTTTCCTGGGCAGGACAGATGGGAACAGGGACATAGGGGTGGGTGAAATGGTTTTCTTTGGCTGCTCCTGCTGCTTATCCCCATATCCCATTTTTGCCAATTGCTGTCCCTTTACCCTGACAGGTTGCTGCTTGTGAACTGATGTAAAAGGGATTGATTGCCCTTTATCGCTGACAGCTGTGGTTGCTGCTTGTGGAAGGGGTGGCTGCCAATTGAGGTCTATGGGTCATCATTGCCCTCACCACCTTCATCACTAGTACCCTCACTGCTTTCTGACATTTCTGGCTGAGACAGTAAGGGCTGACTGTACCCCACCTCCTCTTCTTCAGTAACCTTCTCTACCACATGAACAGTGGCACTAACAGTATGTTCGCTCCGAGGATGTTCTTGCTCTTCAGACACCTTTTGAGGCTGTCTATGCTGTTGCTCCTTTTCTACTCCCCCCCACAGTAACTAGTCCTGCACTACCCTTTCTGTCATCATCTCTGATACTGCCTGCCACTACACCCAAACCCTCCTCGCTCTTAGTCCCTAGCAGTTTCTGAGTTAACTCCTGGGTCTCCTGTGACTGAGACTGTTCACTATATTCCTGCTCCTCCTGAGATCCTAGGGACTCTCACAGTAGTGTTGCAACATCCATGATAGTCTTTTCAGACTCTTTTGAATGATGAGCTACAGCTGCACTGAAAGTGGTAGTACTGTGCTGTGTCCCAAAGAAGCTGGAAGCTTTGATTCACAGTGAAGCTGACACTGGCACAGTATGTGGCATGGCTGGCATTGCACTGCCAGAAACAGTGCTGCTCCTACTACCACCTTCCCCAGCACTCTGTCCACCTCCTCGTGACACCCTTCTGACTGATCCAGTACCAATGGCACTTTTTCCACGTTCTCCATGCTGCCCATTGCCTTTGCTTGACATGTTGCACTGTCTGTGCTTTACTATACCCTTAAATACCCTCAAGAATTGAAAAACAACAATGCAGCACTACTACAGACTGCAGAACACAGACTAACACAAGATATGATATAATCAAAAAGATTAACAAAACTGCTGAAATATCTTTGCCCCAGCACTCCAAGTACAGATAACAGCACTATATTTCTTCTCCTGAACAAAAGTGGCAGATTGTCACTCTCAGAAAGCCTGTTCTGTGGAGCAGAACAAACAGAGCTCTTCTCTCTTCAGAAAACACTGCAGAGTGAGTAGCTATGCAATAAGAAATCCCTTCATCTGCACCCCATGTGACTGCAGAGTTACAAAGCATGAGATTAGAGCTAAATGCAGTGTAATTTGACCTTTTCATGGAATTTCTGTGCTAAATCGTGAAATGTATCGTATACCATGGAATTAAAATGAACGCAGTTCTTGGGTTCTGCAGAATTCAAAAGAAAGAAATGCAAAATAAAACCAGGAAAGGAGGAAAAAATGAAGAAATTAAAAAACACAGAACAGGTTACTTGCTGACACTATAGTTAAGGTGCTCGACAGGCTTGGTGCTTACATTCTGTATGTGACTTTAAAATTTACAATACCACCTGTAGAAAAAAATATGGACACACATTGCTGGTGAAAAAAACAACAACACAGAATCATGTTAAAACCCGCGGATAAATACATGATACAGCAAAATAATTGGCAAGACACTTTATTTCGGCATTTCATAACAACATGTCTGCAGTTCGCAAAAAATAACGCAGTACTAGGTGAAAATCTGCAGTAAATTGGCAAAAGTTCAGAATTCTGCCACAGGCAGAAGAGTGGAAAATTCCACAAAAGTTTTGAAATTTCAGTGAACTTCCATGATGGCAGAAATCAGAACTTTCACCATCACTAGTCCTAGGGCATCTGCAACACTAGCACTAAACATCAGTCCTCCTGCTCTGTCAAGGTCTTAGTTTTTCTACCTTTCCAGCAACCCCTTGATAATACTTGTGGGCATCACTCTGACTGACTTGTGTCTGACATCAAATTCCTTCCTCTGGATGGCTGGTACTCTCCTGGCTCCTGCAAGATGGCCTTATATGAACAGCTGCCCTACTCTGTGAGGCAAGGCATACAGTAATGGAGCCTTACCTACAGCTTAAGGTAGCCTCAACAGCAGTTACTTGAATGAGGTAGGTCACATCTCCTCTTTCTTAGACTATTTTTAGTTTGGGTATCCTTTTCACCAGTTTTGACTTAAAGGCCAAAATCTTTTGGTAGCTTTTATTTTACTTAATGCACTGTTTTCCTGCCCTAGAACTGTAGCTGAGACACAGCCTCAGGCCAGTTCCTCCTTGAGTGTCAACCTGGACCCAGACCCAGACCCAAGGAGTACCCTTCAGATGACAATCCTTGGTCCTACACCAATTGCCCTGCTGTCTGTCCCCCACATGGGGGCATACATCCAGCCAGTACTTAATGACCATGGGGGAGGGCAAAGGTCTTCCCTGGGTGGCTGTGTGAACTGGGAGCATCAGGATTGGGTGGTGTAATCCTGCTTATCTTGCTTGGAGCTCTGTTTTTCCACTTTTTTTATTTTCTCCACCTCCTCTCCATAGAGATTATATGAATCCTCTCACTGATGTCAGTCTGTGGAGAGAAGTCAATATTGTGTGGTCATCCATGACGTCTAGCTCCCCCTGACTACAGGAGGCCCAGAAGCAGTGGGACAGGTCTCTTTCTCTCTGAGACCGTAAGTGTAGTTCCTGCACAGTACACTCTGTGAACTTTTGTTCATAGGCAGGAGAGTCAACTCAAAGATGCAAACCTGGGTCTCTGGCGTGGGAACATGACACACACTGCTGCAGTGCCACCAGACTGGACATTTGGAAATCTTTTAGAAAATGAATATTTGCCCAGGCTCATATTGGGACAAAAAAGAAAGAATGAGAGACTGAGGCAGCACCACCTAAGAAAGCAACTAAGAAACAGGCAACTAGTAGTAATGGAAAGGGGAAGCAGCAGTGCTGTTAGTGATTATATGAGGACTAAAGAAAATTGAGGAGACACAGGAGGAGATTTAAGAGCTAGTAAAATGTCCACTAGCAGTTGACAACATCTTTGAGACTCTCTTGTATGATCTGTATCATAAAAGCATTAAATAGTACTTTGACAAAACAACAACAGCACTCAAAAGAGAATAGAAAAGGAAAAAAAAACATACTTTCCTCAGGTGAAATTTCATTTGTTACATGTAGACCTTCTGATGAATATTTAAGTTATGATATTCAAGCCCAGGATCTACTTACCCGATGATTGTGCTGGCTTTCAAGCTCTCACCCATGTCTGCTTCAATGCCTTAGCAATGGATTCCTCAGTCCAATCAGCCACAGGCACTACAACCATTACAGATAGACTTTAAAGACTATCGGTCATTTTTATGTTTGCATGCTCATGCATGAGCAACAAACATTTTGTTATGAAGACCTGCATCTCAGAGGTGTGTCACTGTCGGGTAGGAAACTGATGGATCAGAATACCTTCCTCCTGGCAAGCAGCAGCCATCCTCACCACGTGATAAGAGCCATACCTAAAGGGCAATACATTAGAACCAAAAGGAACTGTGGAACAGAACACATATGAGGATGGGGCTAACAAACTTATTAAGAGACTACAGGAAAGGGGGGTGCTGAGAGTGTTATCAATAATGCCAGAGAAACATTTTTTTTTGTTAGTTGTTTAACCAGGACTAACACACTAAGCTGAAAGCTTTTTTACAGGTGTGACCTGGGAGCACAGGGAAGTTAAGTGACTTGCTTAGGGTCACACAGTCTGCAAGTGGAAGCTGTGGGATTCAAACCCAGGTCTGGTCTGCTGGATGTCACCAGATTTGCAGCTCAGAGCCTTAAACCACTGCACTAAACTGCCTCCCAATTAATGAGTTACCAAGAGAAACTTTATTGATAGAAAAATTAAAAGAAAACACACTTGACCCCCAACTTTCATTTGTAAGTACCTATAACCCCCAGTCTAAACAGGTAGTCAAGATTGCCAAGAGGAACTGGCATATTGTGCAACAGGATCCAGGCCTAAAATAAATAGGAGGGGGGAGGTATAACAATTATATTTAGAAAGGGGAAATGTATCTGAGATTTGGAGGTACACTCAGTATAACCAATTGAAGACAATCCACACATGTGGCTGCCAAGAAGAGAAAATAGCAACAATAAGTGTTGAAATTGTAAATACTGCCCTAAAGTAAAGAACACCAAACCCTTTATTAATCCCCTTACGGGCAGGGGAAATCAAGTGAGGGGTTTCATGATGTGCAGCACGTGTGGGTTTATCTACATCACAAAATGTAGTTGTGGCTGTTTTTATGTGAGTAAAACTAAAAGAGCCTTTAAAACCTGCATAGGGTAACACACGTGTTCTGTTGAAAATGGTGACAAAATCAATGCTCTGGCAATGCATGCACTTAAAATGAGGAACAACATGAACATGCATTTACATTCATGGGACTTGAGAAACCTTCCATGTCCAAGAGAAGAGGGGACTATGACAACCTCCTACTCAAAAGAGAACAATACTGTACATATTCATTTAGAGCTATGGAGGGCAGGGGATTAAATGGAAGACTTGAAGTGAAACCTTTTCTCACTAAATGATTGTGGTGTATTAATATTTTTGTACATTAAGTTAACTATTTCTAATATTTTTGTTCTTTCTTTTCTTTCTCCAAAATTGCACAAGCACTACCATATTACACAGAATTACTCAGAAAAGTAAAAGTGGAAGTAGGCTCAAGGCTCTTCGTGACCACCTTCCCAACACACGAGGGGTGTATTTAAAGCTGAACCAGTAGGAATCTGTCTTGTTCTGTTTTAAATCTCATAAAGTCATGTTTATCAACAATATACTGTGGCAATGTATTCCACAAAGTAGCAGCTTTTATAGTAAAATAATATTTTCGTCTGTTAGTGTTGACTCTTGGGATGCAGATTTGTCTGTTGTGGCACCTGAGATTGTTGGGTTTATCTGCCATTTTAATGTTACATAAACCTCTCAGTACATCAGACTCAAGTATACTGAAGAATAATAAAATACCCCCCCATCCCTTTGTAACTGGAGATCATATAATCCTAGCTGTTTTAATCTTTCCCCATATTTTACTTCTCTTAGAGCTGGAATTCATTTGGTTGTTCCTCTTTGTAAACTTTATATTAATTTAATATCCTTAATTAGAAATGGGGCCCAAAAGGAGGCTGCATAACCAATGTGGGGACAGATGTAGGACCTATATAGTGATAGTATACACACCTCATTTCTTGTGATAAAGGATCTTTTTATAGCATATAAGACCCTGTTACCTTGTTGAGTCACATTCCTACATTGCTCGCCAGAGGTGAGATGGTCATTGATCATAATTCCCAAGTCCCTTTCGGATTTAACAGATTTAATAACCATGCCATTCATGAATAAGTTGTCCTATGGTTCTTAGTCCCAATGTGTAGTACTGAACACTTGTTAGCATTGAAGGACATTTTATTTGTATTAGCCCATTGTTTTAATTTCTTGAGGTCCTCTTTAAATGTATTTACTTTATCAGTTGTATCAACTTCAGACAAGATTTTAGTATAATCTGCGAATGTATTAATACTGTTAGTGATACCTACATGTAAGTCATTTATGTCAATTCCAAAAAGGACAGGCCCAAGGACTGAACCCTAAGGAAAGCCACTGGTCACATCCACAATATCAGATAGCGTGTCCCCTTTTTTGACACATTGATGTCTATTTGTTAACCAGTTATCTATCCATCGAATAGTATAGGAATTAAACCCATTGGCAACCATTTAATTGAGTAGTATGCTATGAGAGACTTTATCAAAAGTCTTATTTAAATCAAGGTATATGTGTTTGTTAGCCGAAAGCTGCTTATGCACAGTTACTACGGCATTTAGCACCACAGGTGCAAAAACATTCCGAACAGGATGTAAAAGATGACAGCTGTACTGTTCATGGGGAGGTGTAAAAAATGGCAATGTTTCAAATCTGTAGTAAAAATATTTAAAAAAATGGTGAAGTCACGAGCGTACATAGAAACTGTGCAACGGACACCCGTAATATAATTAGGTTGGGGATTTTTTTACAGCAGATTGTCAACTCAGGCATTTTGGTGCCTCCAATCATGAACAGTGTCACTGTGATTTTCATATCTGTCCTGAACAATGATTTCCCACAGCGACCACGCATCTCTCGCGCTGAAATGTGGAAACACACTTCGCCATGTTGTGAAAAATGACAGCTGTACTGTTCATAAGGAAGTGTGGAAAAATGCCACTGGTGAAAATCTGGACTTGAAATATTACAAAGTCATGAATTTACGAGGTGTGGAAACTGTGCAATGCTCACTCGTAACACAGTCATTTTATGGACTTTTGTCACCAAATTTTCAACATAGCCATTTTGAGACCTCTGCTCATGAACAGTGCAACTGTGATTTTCTTAATCTGTCCCAAACATTGCTTTCACACACCAACAGCACCATTGTGCGCTACATGTGCGAAGACACATTTTGGGTGACATATGAAAAGTGGCAGCTGTACTGTTCATAAGGAAGTGTAATAAAATGGCAATGTTGAAAATCTGGAGTGAAAATATTAAATTCGCAAACTTACAAACATTCATAGGAACTGCGCAACGCACACTCGTAAAACAGTCATTTTTAGGAATTTTTTCACCAAATTATCTACATAGCCATTTTAAGACCTCTGCTGATGAACAGCGTCACTCTGATTTTCTTAATGTGTCCCATACATTGATTTCACACATCGACTGCGCCATTGTGCGTTACATGGGCGGAAACACATTTTGGGCAAGATGTGAAAAATGACAGCTATACTGCTCATAAGGAGGTATGGTAAAATGGCAATATTGAAAATCTGGAGTGAAAATATTGAAAATTAACCACGGTAGCATGCGAGGAACTGCGAACGCACGTCAGAAAAACAGTAATTTTAGGTTTTTCAACAAATTTCTAACATAGCCATTTTAAGACCTCTGCTCACGAACAGTATCACTGTGATTTTCTTAATTTGTCCCGTACAGTGATTTTGCACACCGACTGTGCCATTGTGCGCTACATGGGTGGAAACACGTTTTGGGTGAGAAGTGAAAATGACAGCTGTACTGCTCATGAGAAGGTGTGGTAAAATGGCAATGTTGAAAATCTGGAATGAAAATATTGAAAATCGCAAACTTACGAAGCGCAGTATAGGAACTGCACAACGACGTCAGAAACAGTCATTTTAGTTTTATTAAATTTTCAACATAGCCATTTTAAGACCTCTGCTCATGAACAGTGTCACTGTGATTTTCTTAATTTGTCCCATACATTTATTTCGCACACCGACTGCGACATTGTGCGCTACATGGGCGGAAACACATTTTGGGTGAGATGTGAAAAACGACAGCTGTACTACTCATAAGAAGGTGTGGTAAAATGGAAATGTTGAAAATTTGGAGTGAAAATATTTAAAATTCGTGAACTTACCAGCGTGCGTAGGAACTGCGCAACGCACGCTAGTAAAACAGTCACTATTTGGAATTTTTCCACCAAATTTTCGGGATGGGCTTCTTGGGAGCCCACCTTATGAATGCTGGCAGTGTCATTTCATTGGTCAGTCCCAAAGGGTGATTTCATGCAGTGACTGCGAGGTCACCCTTCGGGCCCGAGTGACGCCATGACAGTGACAGCGTTCATGAGAAGGGGTCCCAGGGACCCCATGTTGAAAATTTGGTGTAACAATTCCAAAAAATGCCTGAGATATGCAACAAAGTTGAAAAAACCCTATCTATCCCATTATACAGCTTACCGGCATTTCCTCAGTTCGCGGTCGGCTTTGAAGAGTTCAGACGTGTTCCTGGTCCACAGAAGATCGTCGCGCCAGACTCCGGAGGTAAGTATGGGGTGATGGGGGGTGTGGGGAGGCAGGGTGCGCAGTGGGTGGGTGCGGGTTGTGGGGGGGCTGGGAGACTGCGTGGAACCGTTTTTAATTTACAGTTTTTTTGTTTTTTTTAATTGATGACGCGGGATGTTTGCCACACTGGGGTGGGCTCCCAGCATGGCACAAGGATGGCTGGTTGGGCGTGGGCCGACAGGATTGGGCACCCCATCGCCATAAGCATCTATTGCCACGCTGGGGTGGGCTCCCAGCGTGGCACCCTGTACCTGGGGGGACAGTGGAGCTGATGGGGATTGGGCACCCCCATCGGCTATACTATGAGTTGCCATGCTGGGATGGGCACCCAGAGTGGCATGTGGAAGGCTTTGGATGGGGAGCGCAGCACAGCCAATGGGGATTGGGCACCCCCGTCAGCTATATGTGTGTGCGTGGGGGGGCAGCACGCGGTATGCATGCGTGTGTTTGTGTGTGTGTGTGTAGGGGGAGCTGCACATGGGCAGGCGATATCTTATTGCTGCTCACTGAGCGTAGCTCCCCTTTCAACTGTATGCCACTGCATTTTGGAGCTGTCATAGACAGCTCCAGCATGCATTGGCGGACTGGGCCGCACTGCCAACACACTGACTGAATCGGAAGAGGGGGTGACACACCTCCAAAACTCGGATGATGGCACTATGTTTCTTGCACATGCGTGCAAGCAAACATAAAAATGGAAAGGGACCTGGGGGTAGTCATATCAGATGACCTAAAGGTGGGCAAGCAATGTGAGAGGGAAGCAAGGAGGGCTGGGGGGATATGGGATGCATAGGGAGAGGCATCACCAGTAGAAAACAGGAAGTTGTTATCCCTCTGTACAGACAGCTGGTCAGACCCCATCTGGAGTACTGCATGCAGTTCTGGAGACCCAGTCTCCACAAAGACATAGACAGGATGGAAGCTGTCCAGAGGAGGGCAACTAAAATGGTGCAGGGTCTGCACCGGAAGACATATGAAGAGAGACTTAAGGAGCTTAATATGTATAGCCTCGAGGAAAGGAGGGAGAGGGAGGACATGATAGAAACTTTCAAGTACCTGAAGGGAATCAACAAAGTCCAAGAGGGTAGCATCTTTCAAAAGAAGAGGTGTGCAAGAACAAGGGGGCACAATTTGAAGATAGAGGGGGGCGCTCAGAGGTAATGTAAGGAAATATTTTTTCACAGAGAAGGTTGTGGATGCATGGAACGTCCTTCTGGAGGAGGTTGTGGAGTCAAAAACAGTGGTGGAATTCAAGCATGCATGGTACAGTCATAAGGCAATTCTAGGGGGTTGGGGTTGGAAGAAGTAGGCTGCTGGTTAACTAGGATGTGCAGCTTACCCATTAGGTAGGGAAATGGGCAGACTGGGTGGGCCAAGCGGTCCTTATCTGCCGTCAAATTCTATGTTTCTATGCTTCTATCCATAGGCACACCCCTGTCAATACTACAGCTAACAGATTCATAGAATGTAACCAGATTAGTGGAACAAGATCTACCCCTGGTGAACCCATGCTGACTGGGATCCATAATGCCCAGACTTTTGATTTCAAGTTCTATCCTAGCTTTAAGCACTTTTTCCCTAGTTTTAGAAATGATAGAAGTTAAACTAATAGGGCAATAGTTTTCAGTATATTTTTTATTGCCCTTTTTAAAAATAGGAATAACTACGGCATCTCACCAGTTGTCTGGAACCAAACCTTCCCTGTAAGATTTATTAAAGATAATCACCAGTGCTGGTATTATTTGATCTGTAATTTGTTTTATAAAGTATCCATTTATTTTATAGGGGCCAGGGGAGGAGTTATTTTTAATTGACATGATAGCTGATTTAAGTTCTTCTGGGGTCATAGAGTAGTATGGATCAGTAGATCTGTTCATAATGTCACCTATATCTTTGTTACTAAATACTGATCCAAAAAATTCATTGAAAGTGTTAGCAATTTCCAACTTATTGCTAGTTGCAACCCTTTCAATACTAATGATAGTGATTGAATTATCACTGGTTTTGTTTGAGTTAATATAAGCATAGAATGCATTGGTATTACCCTTATCTAGAGATCATTAGACTGCAATTTTTCTTCTTTCATTTTTGATAAGTGTCTTAGTTCTTTTCAGTTCAGATTTATACTTGGATTTGCTTTCACAAGTTCCTAGTTTTTTGAATTTTTTAAAAGCTTTTTTCTTTTTTTTAATTTGTTTTTTTAACCCTATTAGTCAGACAAGATAGAAGTTTTCCTTTCTGATTCCAATTTTTTTGGAGTGGAATAAACCTTGCTTCCAAGTCATATATTATGTGCTTAAACGTATACCAACTTAACTGGTGTTCATCCCCTAGAATAAGTGTTCCTAATTAACTCCTCTAAGGACATTCCTAATTTTCATATAATTTCATTTGGCATAATTATATCATAGAAACTTCTGTCTTAAGTTTATGTTAACTTTGTTTATACTAAATATAACAATGTTATGCTCACTACTTCCAATGGGTGCAGCCATTTTTATATTGCAAATATCTAATGGGAAGTTTGTTAGTATAAGATCAAGTATATTACAGTCAAGGGTAGGTTTATGCACCATTTGTTCAAGCCCTAGAGATAAAAAAGCATCCAGGAAAATTGATTCAGTGTGACTGTTAGCAGTTAAGTTTAGCTAGTTGATTCCAGGTAAATTTAAGTCCCCTAATATTACTACGTGAGATCTTTCAGCTGCTGATGATATTATGTTAATCAGCTGATATGCTAGCAGTTTTTCTTAAACATGTGCCATCTCTTCTGCCTTTTTTATAAGAGTGCCAGGTTTGAATTTTATTTATTGGATTTAGATGCCTTGGCTCCTTGTAGTGGCATCATAATGCCAACTGGGTTCCTCAAGAGTACTAATCTTTTTTAATAATTTTACTGATCTGGCTACTGACTCTGTATAACTGCTTTTCAAGATTTTCTAAAGAACATGGAGAATATTACTCCTAGAAATATTTTTAGGAGCAAGTAATTGCAATGATGGTGTAAGTGTGTTGTGATACATTTAAACTGAGTCAGTATCATTGATCAAATTATATGGTATCAGTTGTTGCCATACACAATTTAATTTTTCAATCTGAGCACTGATAAACTCATTGCATGTGATTTTAAAGTAACACTGGTCCTTTCAGATTACTTGGTATTTAAGAATGTATGTTCAGTCACTATAGCAACCTTTGAGAAAGCACGTTAGTACGAAATGCATCAGGTGACTACATAGTGACGTATGCAGATGTGTTTAGGGTAGCAGGGAAGGAATACTGACCACCTTGTATTGGATTTTGAACATTTTGTCTGTTGCCTTTTGCACTTTGGAATATAGAAGGGCACCACTTTGGAACTTGAACAAATGTTTTGGTGAGTCATTTTAGGAGTTATACAAGGACTGAACATATTTGCACTCCTCTCACCTTCAGCAGGTGCTGGTCCCCATTGCCTTCTTTTACCTGTGCTTTACTAACTGAGGCACTACTTGTCCTAGGTACAGTTATACCCCTTCATTTTGCACTACAGATCTGAGACTTGCCATGCCTTTTTCTGAACAAATCATCATCATCCTGGGGGTGAGTGGGAGGTGCAATCAGTACATGACATTGTAATAGTAGCGACTGTGGCAGACAAGTCCATATTCTCACACAGTCAGTTTTTCATTTAAAAGTGACCATTTAGCTAAATGAGTCATAACTGGATTGATTTAATTTAAACATTGCTTTGTTCTGTTTTGTTCCCCTGATAGTAGTGGTAGTAGCAGTAGTGACTTTTGGACTGTCTGATGCTCTTCTCTCACATTAGGAAAAGGGAGGTCATAATTCCACTATACAAGACACTAGTGAGGCCGCACCTGGAGTACACTGTGCAGTTCTGGAGACCTTATCTACATAAGGACATAGACAGGGTAGAGAAGGTTCAGAGGAGGGCAACAAAGATGGTGCATGGATTGCATCACAAGTCCTATGAGGACAGGTTGAAGGCACTGAACATGTACTCCCTGGAGGAGAGGAGGGAGAGAGGGGATATGATAGAGACATACAAGTATCTTACAGGGAGGAACAGGGTGCAGGAATGCACTATTTTTTAAGCGAAAAAGATGTTCCAGGACTAGAGGGCATGGGATGAAGTTGGAGGGAGGACGATTCAGAGGAAACGTGAGGAAGAATTTCTTCACAGAACGGGTGGTGGACAAGTGGAACACCCTGCCAGAGGAAGTGGTGGGGGCTGAAACAATCACAGGATTTAAGAATGCATGGGATAGACATAAAGGAATTCTGGAGGTCAGGGGTAAGGGGCAACAGACTTCCTGGGAAACATAAACTGAACTTACAAACTTAAATGGGCAGACTGGGTGGGCCATAGGCCCTTATCTGCTGACACTGTCTATGTATCTATGTACTTCCTCATAGTGGTGCATTCACATTGCATTCCATACCAAGAACCATTGTTAAAGAAAAGTGGTGCCTGTGACTGAGAAGTAAAACTAGCTACAATATGCAAATAAATACCCTATCCCCTTTCCCCTTTTACAAAAGTCAAATTCAGGAGACTGGTTAAAAAAAACAGAGACCTGCGACTTGCCTGCCTTTGGACCAAATCATTGTCATCCTGTGTGAGAGGTGCAGCCAGTACATGACATTGTATAGATAGCAACTGTGACAGACAACTCCCTGTTCTCACACAGTCGCTTTCTCATTCTAAGAAGATCCTTTAGCTAAATATGCCTTAACTGGGTTGATTTAAATGCTGCTAGCTCTGTTTTCTTCCCCCTGATAGTTGTGGTAGTAGCAGTGGTGAAGTGGTGACCTTTAAACTGCCTGGTGCTCTTCCCTCATGTTGATTCCTAGTAGTAGTGCATTCACATTGCGTTCAAGAGCCATTGCTAAACAAAAGTGGTGCCTGTAACTGCGAAATAAAACTAGCTATACAAACAAACACACTATCTCCTTCTATAAAAAAACAGACTCAGGAGACTGGTTACAAACTAAAGATCTGAGACTTGCTTGTCATCACAATCACTTTCTCAATCTTTTCTAAGCTGTCCTTTTTGGTAAATCTGCCTTAACCACATTGATCTCAGTGCTGGTACAGTAGTTCTGTTTTCCCTTGATTGTAGTAGGCAGGGGTGGTGCAGCAGTTATGAAGTGGTAGCTGGCTGACTGGCTGATGTTATTTCTGATTCTCCATTATGGTGGTGTGTTCCTTTTTGTTCATTAATCTTAACTGGGATACATTCACAGTGTTGCCTGTTGAGAAATAGAAGTCACTACATTTATAAACTATTTTACACAGTATTACTTTATTAAAGGGATACTGTCAACCTCAGTTTGTTTATCTTTGTGAGTACTTTTCTTTTCTTACATAGCCACAGAGCTTGAGGCACAGAATCTTCCAGGATAGTTTGTTTAAACGAGGTTGCATTCTTAAACAATTTAAAAAAAATCAATATCCATTTAGGCGTTACCACTAGAGATGCAGTGAATTTAAAATTCCCCTGCGAAATGAACGCGCAGTGGCCACTTCACGATTGCACTTTGCTACGCGGAGTGACCCACAGGAACTGCTCACTTTGCCTTGTTATTATTACTTCGCTTTGTCATTCCGCTTTAAACGTGAAGTAAGGCGGAGTGACATCAATATTGGCAGCACCCCACCCACACAGTCACCAGAATTAATGTGCATCCCCAAAATGCTACTGTCTTGTGTCCAGAAAACTCCCCTGTGCTGACGAAGTGAAATGAGACAGTAACAAGAAATGCAAAGTCTCCCAGAATTAATGATTCACTCAGTCATGCGTGCAGTGGTCACAGAGTCACCAGAATTAATGTGCATCACCAAAAGGCAACTGACACTGTCTTGTGACCAGACTCCAGAAAATTCCCCAGTGCTGATGAAATGCTACTGTCTTGTGTCCAGAAAATTCCCCAGTGCTGATGTAGTGAAATGAGAGCGTAACAAGAAATGCAGTCTCCCCGAATTAATGGTGCACTGCAAATGCACAGATAGAGTAAGATTGCGCTGCACACTCAAGGGATGCATACGAAAAGGCACAACAACACCTAACTAGTACATACAAGTCACAAATCCAAATCTGGAAAGGAATACATTTTGCCAGTTGGGGGATTAGTGCATGGCAGTAACAATCCACTACCAGTAAAGATACCACAAAGCAGTATGAAAAATTCATGCAGGTGCGGTGGATAGCAGGTTCACACTGCTGCAATTACTCTATGGCACAATAAAAAGTGTCTGATTTAATGGCAAGCATCGCACACACGCTCACACACACACTCTACAAGTAATGCATAGAAAATTGAAAATCTTTACTAATATAACTAAATGTTTTAAACAGACAAATTATACACTGCTGCACCACAACAATCAGCAAAAAAACTGTCAAGAATTACTGAAAATATTACTGTGTGCACATTAACAGTTATACAAGACAAATATAACCAAAACAGAAAGACTGTCTTTTTCTCCCAGTGATGTACCTACACCACAAATACGCCCCTCCCCCAAAGCACACTTCAAAGTACACAGACTGACTGTTCTAAATAAACATTCAAAATCCACACACAACAATAATCACTTGATGATATGAGCACATAAGGGTTTCCTAGTAAATTTTGAGCAAAACAAATGACTCAAAAAAGCATTTTAAACAGCTTTTAGAGGTTTTGAATAGCAGAAGTCTGAGAGCACACTGTCTCCAGCTACCACTACACACACACACTACCCAGGCCAGAACTGAGACTGTGCAGAACAGTCTAGAGCCCATGTGACCTGCAATCCCATGAATCACTGCAGAATTTCATTTGGAGCTCATTTACAAAGTGTAGTGAGGCGTATTACATTGATTTCAAATCTACTTCACCTTAAAATTGCTGAAGTGGTTTAGGGAAGGTGGAATAATGCAAATTCATTGGTTTCAATGGACTTCGCATTTCTCATTATGAAGCAAAGTACCCTGCTTCACATTGTGGAGTACTCTGTGGTTCCACATTACTCCGTGAATCACTTTGTGGAGCGAATTGGAGCCACTTCACCCACCAGTACTTATAGTACTGTAACTCACATGCTGTACAAGAAGGAATGTGAATGCCTATGGCTGTACTTCCCCGATGAGCTGCAGCACAAAACTCTCCAACTTAAAAACACGTATTCATGAGTTCAATGGTGGGGTGGTAAAGCCTGGAGAGATGCTACAAAACAGGCTTACAATACATCCAAGTAACTAAAAAAAAAATTAATGTTGTGATTTGTGACGTGATCATGAATCATGATTTGTGACTGCATTTGTGACTGTGATAATGAAGAACATGATTCAGAGTTGATGGTGTGAGTTAACCAATATGAAACTGTACTGGGAACGCAAATGCCTATGGCTGTACTTCCCTGGTGAGCTGTATCTTAAAAGTCCCTGACTTAAAAACATGTATCAATGAGTACAATGGTGGAGTGGTGAAGCCTGGAGAGATGATACAAAACAGGCTTACAATACATCCAAGTAATTAGAAAAAAAATTAATGTTGTGATTCATGATGTGATCATGAATCATGATTTGTGACTGCATTTGTAACCATGATAATGAAGAACATGATTTGGAGTCGATAATGTGAGTTAACCAATATGAAGCTGCATTGGGAAAAGGAATGCCTACGGCTGTACTTCCCTGATGAGCTGTATCTTAAAACTCTCTGACTTAAAAACACGTATCAATGAGTACAATGGTGAGGTGGTGAAACCTGGAGAGATATTACAAAACAGGCTTACAATACAAAGGAACAACACCTAACCAGTGCTCACGATCATAAATTTGAATTTGGAAAAGAATACCTTTGCCAGTTGTGGCGGGCCATGAGGGGGAGGCAGTGTACTGCACTGCTGCAGTAACAGTCACTATTACTAGTACCAGTAAAGATACCACAAAGAAGTACAAAAATCACACAACTGCAGTGGATAGCAGGTTCACATTGCTGAAATTATTATGCGGCACAATAAAAGGTGTCTGATTTGATGACACGCGTCACACACATACTCACACACACACTAAGTAATGCATAGCAAATTGAAAACTTCAGTAATATAACCACATATTTTAAACAAACTAAAATTATGCACTGATGCACCACAACAATCAGCAAAAAGAATGGCAAGAATTATTGAAAATATTACTGTGTGTACATTAACACAGTTATAAGAAAAATATCACCAAAACAGAAATGACTATCTTTTTCTCCAAGTTAATCTACCTACAACACAGATACGCCCTTCCCCCTAAGCAGACTTCCACTGTCTCTCAGTACACAGACTGAATGTTGTACATAACATTCAAAATCCACACACAAACAATAAATGCTCGATGATATGAGCACAGAAGGGTTTCCTACAATCGATGAACTAAAGTTTCAGCAAAAAAAGACTCAAAAAGGCTTTTTTAATAGCTTTTAGAAGGTTTGAATTGCAGAGAGCTCTCAGAGCAGACTGTCGCCTACAGCTTCCTACACACTCTACCCCGAACTGAGGCTGTACAGAACAATCTAGAGCCCATGTGACCTGAAATCCCATGAATCACTGCAAACTTTGTCTTTGGAGCTTAAAAACAAGGCGAAGTGAGGTGAAGTACATTGTTTTTAATGTACTTCACCTTAAGAATTGGTGGAGTAGTGGTTTGGGAAGATGGAGTAACGTGAAGTCATTGTTTTCAATGGACTTCGTGTTACCCGTTACAACGCAAAGTACTCTGATTCACGATGTTAGACACTCCGCAAATTTGCCTTCACTCTGCGAATCACTTCACAGAGTGAATTGGAGCCCCTTCGCCCATCTCTAGTTATCACATCGCTACTTGTTTTTTGTTTACTTTTGTCCACACTACTGATGTGTACTCATGTTTGTTCACTTTGTGTGTGCATTCTCATGCTTAATCTTTGGTGTGAGATATTTGTGAACTATTCTGTTATGTTTGTTTATTTTCTTGCAGCTATTGTTTGTATTGATGCTGGTGGAATATTTGTCTTCTGGCACTGAATCTTATATTTTGATGCCAATTCACTGTTTTACTGTGATATTCTTGTGATTAAACAATCAAAACTGAAAGGGCTTTGTTTATAAATGGGTTGTTTTTATTTTTACGATTTCCTGAGCTGCTTCTCCTCAGTGCTTCGAATCAGACTGCTTGTTTCATTCATGAACTGTACTGTTGTCGAATGAACGCCTGTATGAGTGTTTTATAATCATAAATTGGTAAAAAAATTCCTGACTCCAAACTTTTGATTTTTACTGTCATGTCTGTTTTCATTGTTATTAAGGCATGCTCATAGCCATTTCTGTTTTAAGAACTGTACTGTCAATGGTGAGGTTGTGCACTGAGAGGATCTAGATCACAGTTTAAAATCAAGAAATCATTTCACTTACTGTATCCTTCCTAATTAAAAAAGACAAGCTGCCATAACGTCTGCCTTAGAAGATTAGTTGCTGTTATCTCTTACAGCAGTACTGTATGTAATACAAATGTTCTTGCATCACCAATAAAGCCTAATTCAGACAGCTGCTTGCAAATAACAAATCATGATTTATTTAATAACAAAGCATCAATCATTAAAAATAGAAGGTGATGAGAGGAGCTGCAAACTGATCTCTATGTAGAATGTAGCATTATGAGGTGAAACATGTACATAAATGGGAAGGGAATGAAATGTGTGGATTTCTGAATCATGCAGAGCAAGGTATGCATTGCATGACACAACGTTTGTCAGCTAGCACAAAGACAGGACAATGTGGGTGTTAAGAGGTAAAGTAAGAAATTAAGTTTGCACAAATATAAAATCACAAATTAATGCAGAGCAGGGTCTGGCCCCATACAAATCTTTATATATTACTTCAAAGACACATAAAGACATACTGGCCGATGGCACTTTTTTAATAAAGGAAAAAACATTTTCACAAACTGATTTGCATGCAATCTCTGTTATAGCAGGTGTAATAGAGACTCTACAGTTAGCAAACGTCTACACAAATGAAATTTCTATCACTTCTCAAAAAAATAAAAATATTTTCAGATGACAGTGGACATGTCAGATAAGGCAGATTTAGATTTATTACATATTCGCTCGGTGCTCTTTCTCAGCTGCTAACCTCTAAATTACATACTATTACTTTTAGGAGCACAAGTGAAGGGATCCACGTACATTTTCAAGTGTTCAGCAGTTCATGTATACAACAACCCATGGACCTGAGTTTGGGTATTTTAAACAGGATAGCTTAGGTGATAACGTCAACAATGTGAGGGATTATATTTTTGTGTGTGTGTCTATATCTCACTACAAGGACAACGTGTAATGTTGATGTAAATGGGTCGAGCCGCAACTGTCAGCTACAGTGTTAAAAATAGAAAAAAGTTAATTTAGTAAGAGAGAGAGAAAAAAAAAAGCCTACAGAAAAGAAAGTGCCACAGCACACTCACTAACACTTGTTCATATGCTGATATGCAGACTGGTCAATGCCAGCAGGAACATCTGCCAGAACTAGACACATGGTGGATTCCCTGCAGGGGGAGGGACTCAAACAACTGGTACAACAACCCACAAGAGACAGGGCTATCCTAGATCTAATACTGACTAACAGGGAAAGGATCAGAGATCTCCAGGTAGAAGGTCACCAGGGGGCCAGTGACCGTCACATGGTATAGTTCTGTTTGGCCACTAGAACTAAATCATCCCATTCCAAGGCAAAAATATGGGACTTCGGAGGAGCTGACTTTGATAAGATGGCTAACAGAGTTAAGCTAGCCCTGGCAAAAAGAAATACAGGTGAGGGGGTACAGGCAAAATGGGAAAGCATTAAAGATGCAATACTTGAAGCAACATCCCATTGTGTTAGAGAGAAAAGAAAGTGCAAAAGAAGAAGGAAACCACTTTGGTTTTCCAAAACAGTAGCAGAAAAGGTCAGAGCCATAAGGCTGGCCTTCAGGAAATATAAGGGAATGCAGCAGAATGAAGATAGGGTGGCATACCAAACTTCTCTAAGGGAAGCAGGGAAGGCAGTAAGGCAGGTAAAGGCCCAAACTGAGGAAACACTAGCGCAAACAGTTAAAGAAGGTGACAAGACTTTCTATAGATACATTAGTGAAAGGAGAAAGTCCAGAGGGGGTATTGCTAAGATCAAAGGGGATAAGGGGGCATGTGAGGAGGAGGACCATGTAAAAGCATCTATCCTAAATTGATACTTCTGCTCAGTATTTACTGAAGAGAAGGTTTGGCAGGGCCCACAGCTCAGCACCATGGACACATGGGGGATTGAGGTGTGCACTAGTCCTGCCACAAAAGAAAGGGTCCTACAAGAGCTCATTAAACTCAGGGTGGACAAGGCAATGGGACCTAATGGCATACATCCCAGGGTACTAAAAGAGCTAAGGATGGAACTAGCAGAGCCATTATCAGAACTGTTTAGTGAGTCTCTGAGCACAGGAGAGGTCCCAGAAGACTGGAGAAAGGGCTCATGTGATCCTGTTCCACAAGAGTGGTAGCAGGGAGGAGGCAGGGAACTACAGACCAGTTAGTCTTACCTCAGTAGTGGGCAAGATTATGGAGTCACTCCTTAAGGAAAGGATAGTGCAACACCTGGAATCCATAGGAGTACAGGATCCAAGACAGCATGGGTTTACAAAAGGAAGGTCCTGTCAAACTAATCTCATAGATTTCTTTGAGTAACCAGAGTGGTGGACCAAGGGGGAGCAGCCGATGTTACCTACCTTGACTTCAGCAAAGCTTTTGATACTGTTCCACATAGAAGATTGATTAATAAGCTGGGTAGGCTCGGTGTGGGTCAGAAGTTGGTCAATTGGATGGCAAACTGGTTGACGGGCAGAAAACAGAGAGTGGTGGTAAATGGTATACAGTCAGAAGAGATGCAAGTCGCAAGTGGGGGTACCTCAGGGATCAGTCCTGGGGCCAGTCCTCTTCAATATCTTTATCAGTGACATTGCAGATGGACTGGAGGGTAAGGTTTGTCTTTTTGCAGATGACACAAAAATCTGCAACAGAGTAGATGATCCAAATGGGGTGGGCAGAATTAGAAGAGATCTGGATAAACTAGCAAAATGGTTGGATGAGTGGCAACTGGAGTTTAACACAAAGAAGTGCAAGATCATGCACAAAGGGAAGAGAAACCCAGAAGCCACCTATAGACTGAGCTATCAATGAATGAGCGTGTTCCTGTGTGGAATGCGCTCATTCATTATTAGCTCAGTCAGAGAGTGGGCTGGCAGTGGAAGAGAGGAGGGATGTTCTGGTCCTCCCAGGGTTTAGAGGGTGGGAGCAGGGTGGCTGACTCCAGCGGGGTGGGGTAGGGGTGGAAGCACTAGACCACCAGGGAATCGGGAATTATACATGACTGGAGAGCAGGAGGGGGAGGAACATTAGGGAAACCACTAGACCACCAGAGAACCTTTTTTTAACTAGGACTATGGTATGGTGGACGAACATGGGGGGGTACTATAAATTTACTTTATACACTTGGGTTTGAGGTGAAGGGGAGGGACCACTAGCCACCAGGGCATAAGGGCATTTGGACTATGTAGGCACTGTCGGGTGGGGGGTGAACTATTTATAACAATTTTGTTTTTAGTAGGGTGGCTGGCAGGTGAACTGGTGGGGGGGATGCAAGCCACCAAGGATTTAATGAGTATCTGTAAGGGGGGGGGGGGACCACTAGCCACCTGGGATTATTTTGAAATAAAATAAAATAATAGTAAAACACAGCATAGGAGAGGCGGAATTTCCGAGAAAGTTTGGAAATGGATTTCCGAACTTCCGCAGAAGCGAAAATCTAACTTTCTCTTAAGTTCCACTGGCAACATTTTTTTTTGCACACCCCTACAACAGACTGGATTTTCATCATTACAATACTTATCATAAAACAGCTGTCCTAGAAATCAGATACACCTCTCTATCAGGCATAGTCAGACACTTCCAGTTTCCAAGTCAATAGTAAAGGCACGGCCAATGCGCTCATGCATTAACAATACACTTGTGCACATCAACATCAATGCTGCTCATGTGAAGACGTACCATCATGGCGATTATGAGCAAAATGGGAGAGCACAGACATTCAAAATAAGCAAGCAGAGCCTGACATTAATTCTGATAGTTGTAAACAACTTGCAGTGTAACTGAGCATTTCATTCCAGCTAAGAAACACAACAGAAAAACAAAACAGCTAAAACCACCATTTTTTTAAATGGAGAAAAGTTAGTTACATTACAGCTTAACAGTAAGACACATGTATTTTGAGGCTGACAGTGACCCTTTAAATTTCAGAAACAGAAGAGTGGTGAGAGAGCATTCTGGGAGTTGCCTGCCTTTTGACAAAATCACACAGACAGTGTGCATGTGGTGGGTGCTGTCAGAGGTTAATACACACACAGGTCTGCTAACTGCTATTATTCTGGTTAACACTGGTGCTGTTACTACTAACCTATAAGGTCTTGTCAGAATTCTGGGGCTTGCCTGCCTTTGGAAAAAATCATCATTATCTTCTTGGAGGTGGGTGTCAGTTGTGAGGTTCAGCATGTACTGTATATATTGCAGCACTGGCACTTCCAGTAGGCACATCCACAGTTACATCATTCACCGCTTCTCATCTAATTTCACTAGTCATGCTATTTGTTACTACTAAACAGTGGCTTAATTGCTTTTTTCTACAGATACATTGATTAAAAGCTGTTTAAAATGATTTTTTAACATACAGGTACCATAAAACATAAAGAATCTGATCACAGGTCATCCAACAGAGGTACTGGTGACAAGCAATTGACCCCACTACAATTGAGAAAGCCCGCAGGCTGGCCAACCTGGTCATGCAGAGTTTTATGGACTCTGCTGGTGGGGCTGATAGCCTCTGCTGGATTCCACAATTATGCCTGGGACGGCGTGCATCTGTCAAATATAGGGTGTGATAGCTTGGCCTACAAAGAGCATTGATGAAATTGCTAGTGTGAAGTGCTTGAGGGGATGAGTACCAGGAGCAGCACTCATCCTGTGGTGGCATTGTAGTCTCTCAAGTAGTTTACAAGGCCGTAACGGGGAAGCTTCCATTTTTTCCAGATGGTCCTCCTTGAGGCTGGCAGAGGTGCAGGCTTGGATGACTGGAGGCCCCCTGCAAGGGGGCGGCTATGGGATAGTACTGAGAGAGATGAGGTGTGCACAAAAGACAGGGTCCGGCAGTTCAGTTCCTGGTAGCCAGTTAATTCGACATTATAGTGAAGGCACTGAGACATTAGATAAAATGGTTTCAAAGATTTGCACCCTAGAAGATCTTGACTGGTCATAACACTGTGGTTGTTTTCAGAGTTCTTTCCAACTGGATTAAATCTTTGCAAACCATTTTTGCATCCTGATATTATTCCCACGAGTGCAGCTCACTTTTTCATGTACTGAATTGGTGGTTATGGGATAGCCTCTTCAGGCATGGCCTGCATGTGTGGTGCCATCCAATAGGATAGGGACATACCTCACTCGCCCCAGGAGTCATCCCCTATGCCTCAGAGGGTGGGGGCCCTCAAGAGTCTGTACCCTTTGGGAGAGTTGAGGGGTCCACTCAGATGGTCCCCTAAGGGAGTGGACCAAAATCAAGTTTTGATCATCCAAAGACTTGCTAGGATGCCCTTGCTGCTCAGGTCACACTAATGTATCTTTGGTTCTGGTTATGATTATCAATAAACACATGGCTGTGGTCATTTTTTTCTCCGAGGCAGTGTGTACATCACTGTGTGTTTGGGTGAACTGAGAGGGAATGTGGCCTGTTAAGACAACAGAAAATAATGCATGGTAGATGTGTGTAATCAGAATTTTACACATACCCAAGGTGGGGGATGCTACAAATTCCCAGAGAGCAAAGATCACGGGGTTTATAAAAGCAACCCACACCTAAGTTGTATACGAAATTATGCAATAACAGCCACCTACCAAATATTCTTTTTTATAATGGTCCAGCCTTTTTAATAAGAGAGAGGTTTATAATAACGGTCCAGCATTTTTAACGAGGGAGGGGTTTAGAGAGACATGGAGACAGTTCAGTTATATAAAATCATTGTGGAACTTACTGTGTAATTATGTAAATTTTTAACTTGTTTGTTTTCAAACTGTAAAAATTCAGCTGCTTTTCTGTGAGAAATGACAACAAATGTGCGCAAAAAAAGCTTACGAGTACGAGTTCAGGTGAACAATAAGGTGCAGAATTTATTGAAGCTGAATACAGGAGCTGCAAACAAAACACCCCGGTGTTTCGAATTTCACTGATTCTTCCTAAGAGAGTCCCTGAGGCACTTGAGTGTTTTGTCTGCAGCTCCTCTATTTGGATTCAATAAATTCAGCACTTTGTTGTTCACTTGTAAGTTGTTTTTTTTTGGACACCACATTTGCTGACTTTTCTGGCTTTGTGTTTTTTTCATGGTTGCAGCATCACTTATATATTATTAGTGCCTGGTTTCTTTGTTTTCACTGTGTTGCTTTTCTGTGAGGGCCACTAATTATTTGAAACAAGGGCAGTTGTGTTACTGGGGCATGCAACTTCATCAGTGGGAATTTGATTGACTTCTCACACCCATTACATACAACCAGCTGTAATCAAAAATTACAACATGGCTATTTAACTATTAAAAATTCTGGCCAGTAATTATAAATAGAATAATAAATAGGTGATTATATATTAAAAGGGTGTAATACAATTGAGAGGTTCTGGGGACATGGGAACCTTGAGAGCGAAGCTCAAGAGTTTCCCTTGTCCCCAGAACCTCTCGATGGTAACACACCCTTGAAATACACTCACCTATCTGTTATTTTTTGTAATACATGGATCCAAGGAGCTTGCAAGAATGTTGTCAAATGTGCTGACATACAGATTTAGTCTAATGCTTCAATGTGTCTGCTAGTAGAGCCGTGGAGGAGCAGTTTCTTTCATGGTTGCCAGGCAGTAGCTATGGACACTGCAACATCAACAGGCTTCTAAAGGTCCCCGTGTGTAATTGATTGTTACTGTGTTTTTTTGCATAATTATCATGGAAATATGGCAGTGTATTTATGTGGTGGAGGGGTTAAGCAGGAGCTCTGTTCCTGCATTACTGGTGTGAGTTAATTTTTAAATGAAGTTGGATAAAAAGAAAAAGATGTGCTTTATTCTGTTTTGTTGGGGGTTGATACAGTGAGCTTTTGGCTCATTCAGCGGGATGGGAGCTGCATTGTGGAGGAGACGGCAGTTGTGACTTCGGGGGTCCAGGCGATAGACTTCAGAAAGGTCTGAGTAATAAAAAAATAATTGTGATTTGTAATCTGGGATCTTTATGTGGAACATGGCTAATACAATAGCGGTATCTGAGCCGTTTGGTTATTTTGTACATTTTCAGCAAGCAGCGAATAAGTTTTTACTGTACTCAGCAGTTACAGTGGAAGCCGGCTTCCACTCTGCATGAGAGAGTCTTGCGCTTGAGCTCTTGTGTTTTTGTGATAATACTATTGTTCAGAGCTCTGAATGATAGTATTACAGGTTCTGAAAGATAGTATTATGTCTCACCAACGATGGTATTATCACTTACGGGGAGTATTACCGGATTTTTTTGTATGCTTTAGTACCATATTAAAATAACTTATCCAAATAGTACCATGTATAACAATGAATGGAGTATTTACAAGTTTGTTTGTACACACCCAAGAAGTGTGTTACCACATAAACCAAGAATGCAAAGCACAAGTGCCTCTTTACATTAGGAATAGCAGTAAATCCACTGAGGTACAGGGTATACTGGTAGGGGTGGAGGTACAGTGGGTCACCTGAAAGATGGGGAATAGGGCCTCTATATGCACTGGCATGAGCTACAGACCTCCACCATGGGGGGCAAGGATAAGGTTCTGGTGGAAGTTATTCAAAAAGATGGCAAATAAGGAGTAGGTACCTCTTGTGGGAGACTTCAGTCTGCTGGATGTAGATTGGAGCATCCCAGCTACAGCTTCAGCTAGGAGCATGGACATCCTAGACTCACTGCAGAGTACATTTCTCAGGCAATTAGAAAATGAGCCCACTCATGAGGGAGCGATATTAGACCTTGTACTCACCAACGGGTACAGTGTTGCAGATGTCATGGTGAGTGGCCACCTGGGGACCAGCAATCACTGTACGATGTGGTGCAATATAAGAACTGTGACAGAAGCTAACTACACAAAGGTGAGGATCTTTGGCGTTAGGAGGCTGATTTTACAGAGATAGGGGAATGCCTCAGGTATGCCCTGGCAAGGGGGGAGGACTTGGGTGGAGTGGAAGAACAGGGGGGCAAAACTAAAAGTGGGGATAGTGAAGGCAATAAATCTCTGCATCAGGCAAGCAAGCAATGGCAAGAGGAAAAAGAGACCACTATGGTTCTCAAAAGAGGTAGCTGGGAAGATAAGGACAAAAAAGTTAGTATTCAAGAAGTATGAGGAGACACAGAGTGAGGAGGATAGGGAGGTGCATCGGGAAAATCAGAGGGAGGCAGGGAAGGCAGTCAGTAGCACACAGGCACAAATGGAGGAGAAAATAGCTCAGGCAGTAAAGAAAGAGGACAAGACATATTTCAGGTATGTAAGTAAAAGGAGAATGACTAGGGGAGGGATTGTTAGGCTAATGAGGAAAGGGGAGGTGGAAGGGGGCAAGGAAAAAGCAGACATCCTGAATGAATACGTTTGTTTGGTATTCACAGAGGACAGGTAAGGAGAGGGACAACAGATAAGTGTCAGGGACATCATAGAAAGGGAGGTAGACACTGGCCCATTTACAGAGGAGAGAGTCCTGAAGGCACTCACAAATCTGAAAGTGGACAAGGCAATTGGGACAGGTAGGATACATCTAAGAATATTGAGAGAGCTTAGAGGGGATCTGGCTGCACCTCTGACAGTCATGTTCAACCACTCACTAGAGATGGGAATGATCCTTGAGGACTGGAAGAGGGCAGATGTAGTCCCACTTCACATAAGTGGTAGCAGGGAGGAGGCTGGAAATTACAGGCCAGTCAGCCTGATTTTGGTGGTGGGGAATTTAATGGAATCACTAGTGAAGGAAAGGATTATGGAATACATTGAATCCAGTGGCTTACAAGATCCAAGGCAGCATGCATTTACTAGGGGGTGTTAAACAAATCTAATTCATTTCTTTGACTGGGTTACCAGGGGATTTGATCAGGGTGGAGCGGTGGATGTGGCCTACCTAGAGTTCGGTAAGGCCTTTGACACCGTTCCACATAGCAGATTCGTAAACAAGCTGGGCAGCCTAGGATCAGGTCCAAAGGTAGTAAACTGGGTAAGAAATTGGTTGGAGGATAGGCAACAGAGGGTGGTGGAAAATGGTGTTTACTCTAAAGAAGGAAGGGTGACCAGCGGGGTACCACGAGGATAAGTACTGGGACTGTTCCTCTTTAATGTCTTTATTAGTGACATTGCAGAGATTCTAGAAGGGAAGGTATGCCTCTTTGAAGATGACACTAAAATCTGCAATAGGGTAGATACTCCTGGTGGTGGGGGGGGGGTGTTGAGTGGAAAAAATGAATAGGGATTTAAGAAAGCTTGAGGAGTGATCAAGAGTGTGGCAACTAAATTTCAATGTGAAGCAGTGCAAAATCATGCACTTGGTATGCAGAAGGCCAGGGGTGGAGTACAGAATGAGGGGAGTGGTACTGGCAACCACCAAACAGGAAAGAGACCTAAGGGTAATCATATCTGATAACCTAAAGGTGGCCAAACAGTGTGACAAGGCAGTGGGGAGAGCCAGTGGGATGCTAGGCTGCATAGGGAGGGATATCACCAGCAGAAAGAGGGAGGTGGTGGCACCACTGTATAAATCACTGGTGAGATCTCACCTAGAGTACTGTGTCCCATTCTGGATACCACATCTCTGGAAGGACCAAGACAGAGTGGAGGCAGTCCAGAGGAGGGCAACTAAAATGGTGCAGAATCTGCATCAAATCCCTATGAGGAGAGACTTAAGGAACTCAATATGTACACCCAGGAGGAAAGAGGAAGAGGGGGATATAATAGAGACTTTTAAATATCTCATGGGTATAAATAAGGTTCAAGAGGTATGAACAAGGGGTCATGATATGAAGTTGGGGGGGAGGCTCAGGAGAGATGTAAGGAAGTACTTCCTCACAGAAAGAGTGGTGGATAACTGGAACAGCCTCCCATTGGAGGCGGTGGGGGCAAAAATGGTAGTGGGGTTCAAGAAAGCATGGCATAGGTGTAACCACCCCCCGAAGGGAGCTTACCTTGGCTGCCTCCCAACCACTTGCCCCACCAGTCCTTGGTCTGGTTGTGGGTCCTGGTGCTCCTGCCAGCCCCAGTGTTGGTAAATTCTGTGTGGGGGGCTGGAGGAGCTACATAGAAGTGAAACTGCCTGTTTGGCAGTTTGCTGACTTGCCGCACAGCTCAAATGTGTGAACCAGTGGATTGGCTTGCATTCGGTGTGAGTGCTGTAGCACTTAATATGTGAAACTTAGAAACATAGACTCTGCCAGCAGATAAGGACCTACTGGCCTACCTAGTCTGCCATAACTTCCCTACCTATACTGACACTGCAGCCCCTACTCAGTCTCTGGTCTCCTCCCCACTTCTAAGATCCCTTTGTGTCTCTACCATGCATTCTTGAATCCTGTTACCATTTCAGCCTCCACCACCTCCACTGGTAGGCTGTTCCATGTGTCCATTACCCTCTCCGTGAAGAAGTACTTCCTCTCATTTCCTCTGAGCCTCCCTCCTTCTATCATCATAGTGTGACCCCTTGTCCTTGAGCATCTTTATCTTTGGAATATGCTTTCTTCTTGTACCTTGTTTTTACCTGTGAGGTATTTGAATGTTTCTATCATATCCCCCCTTTCCTCCAGGGAGTATAGCTTTAATTCCTTGAGCCTTTCCCCAAAGGGCTTCTTTTTTTTATAATAACAATTTTATTGAGAATAGCAACAAATACAGTTTACAGTAAGAATCAAAATGATAAAATACAATATACAAATTCCAACAGTAAGAGAAATTTGAGATATAAACTCAAACTCCATTGGTAACAATCTGTAAGTGCTAACTTCTCAACATGGAAACTATAAAACCATAAAAGAAGTGGCTAGTAAATATAAATTACTTTAACAATAGAGATCCATTCATAAGTACAACAATATTGACGGCCATTCTGAAAAATGCAAGACCCCATAGGGCTTCTGATGCAGGCCATGCACCATTTTGGTTGCCCTTTTTTATACTGACTCCACCCTCTCTATGTCCTTGCGGAGGTGGGGCCGCCAGTATTATACACAGTACTTGAGGTGAGGTCTCACCAGTGATCTATATAGGGGTATTATTACCTCCCTCTTCCTGCTGATGATTCCCCTGCCAGTGCAACCCAGCATCCTGAAAGCCTTCCCCACTGCCTTGTCACACTGCTTCAGTACCTTCAGGTCATCAGAAATTGAAACCCCCAGGTCCCTTTTCTGCTTTGTAATTGTTAATACCTCTCCTTCCAGTTGATATATTGCCCCTGGGTTCTTGTGCCCCATGTGCATTATTTTGCAGTTCTTTGCATTAAAACCCAGCTGCCAAGCCCTTGACCATTCTTCCATAATGTTTTTAGATTGTTCCTCATTCTTTCCACTCATCCCAGTGTGTCCACTCTGTTGCAAAGTTTTGTGTTGTCTGTGAACAGGGATACTTTCAATTCCAGCCTTTCATTAATGTCACTAATGAAGACATTGAAGAGGCCTGACCCTAGTACTGATCCTTGTGGCACCCCACTGGTCATTTTGCTTACTTTGGTGACTCCTGCAGGTTCTTTTTGTGTGCTCTGGCCCTTGTGGGTATAAATAATGGTAAAGGGAGGCTCAGAGGTGCATGGTAAGCGGGTAGTTTAAAACTTTAAAGAAAGCACTCTTAAGTGCTATATCATTAAAGTGCGCTGTATCTTTAAAAGCAGCAAATGCTGCGATGCATGAATGGGAGTTCTGCCTGCTGCTTGGGGGGACAGCATTATGGCACTTGCAAAAGGCAAGGGGAACCTTGTTTTCTGCCCACTTTGCCACCGGACACCGGGGCAGAGGGGCTACCACTAATTTCTGGGGGCAAGTAAAGCTAAGACATGGTTTGTCTGCAATAAGTGGCTTAAGTTGTGACATTGTACAGACTGTTTTTCAGCAGCCATATTTGCTACCTTTGACCTGGCAATTGGCCAGTGGGAATCCTAGAAGCCCTAAAGGACTGCAGCCATGGTTCCTGGGAAGGAGGTGAGGACAATGTCTTGGTGCTAATACAGGGAACCAGTAGGGCATTGAAGGATCCTAATGCACATTATTTTTCAGACAGACAGCCTGTTTTGACCAGTGGGATGCTGTCCTGATCTGACTAAACCCAGAGGACAGATTCAGCTTGAGTCAGTTTGGCTGGAGCCCCTCCTGAGGGAGGGGGGCTCCTGCCCTTGATCCGGAGAGATGAAAAAGGCCTTGTGTTGCCTTCCAACACTTGGAAGGAGTTGTTGCAAGAATGAAGATATTGTTGCTGATCAGTGCCAAGGACTTCATTTGGGAGTTTCCAGAGGAAGAGGAAACTGTGCTATGGGACCAAAAGAAGTCTGGAGGGGTTCCTGGGACTTCCATAGTCCTCCAGCCAAGGCTCATCAGACCTCTGCTAATATGTTTGAGAGATGTTTGGAGGCTAACTTGGGGCTTACATAACCATGGAGCCAAGGGAAGCCTTCCTGATGTTTCCATTAGCTGGAAGGATGAAGTGAGAAGATCCGTCTTCTGTTCAACTTGGCCCCAACTTTGGGAGACTCGACATAATCTCCCTGCATTTTTCCATGGCTGACCTTTGGGAGTTATACCATAATCTCCCATTGTATCAGAGATCCAGAGTCCAAGTGGGGAGCTCAGTTTAGAGACTGTTTCCTGCTAAGAACTGGTGGGAGACTCACATACTATGTCCAGTCAAGAAAGCCACAGCTGCTCGCTGGTAGTGTGGCTGAAGCCATTTACCACCAGATTTTCCTGTTTACCAGAAGGAGAGTGACTGCTATCTGAGAACAACCTGGGGAGTTGGCCAGGTAGTGTCACCTTCTGGCATTACTGATTATCTCTCCCCTGAAGCATGTTGGCCTGGTCACCAGCACTGCCCTGTTCCAGTTTTGTGATGACGGAAGAAGAATATGACAAGCTGAAAGAGAAGCTGAGAGGTATCCAGCCTGTTTAAAGTTGCAAGAGCCTGCTGCTGAGAAGTCCCAAGCTGCATGAGACCCAGATGGAAGGTCCAAGCTGCAAGATCCTGCTGGTCACCTCCGCTATCCAAGTTACCAAGTATCAGCTACTAACCACCCAGATCCATAGTCTGAAATCTATAATTTCTACAAGCTTAGAGACTGTTCTTCAAAACTGTGAGTAATTCTGGGCTTGCCCTGCATCTAAGGAACTGTATATAGTTGCCACAATGGTTTTGAACTTGGCCACCTGGCCCAAATTTGCCATCTTTCACCAACTAGTTAATTCAGAAGGGTTTGAATTTAAATTGTTAAAGTGCACCAGCTCCAGTCAACCAGCTGCACCACATCAGGCCTGCAACTGCTCCAACTGGGTACCCAGACTGACTGTGACAGCTCCCTAGGTAGACACTGGGGGGAGACTCGTACCAATCAGGGAGTGGGTAATGTTAGATCAAGTGGGCTATTACCTGTTCTGAAAAATATGCTGGTGGGAGGCGGGCACTGGGAATATTTCTGAAGTTCCAGAGAAAGTGATTGATGTGTGTTTAAAAATGCAAACAGTTCTTTAACCTCTACCTCCAATTCCCTTTTCTTAACCCCACCCCACGAAAATAAAATTGTTGGTTAACCTTTTTAAAAATGTATCAGGAGCATATTATTAGTGAGCATATCATTAGCTAAAGTCAGTAATTGCATGAATACTGACATATGGGTTTGGTTTATGGTATTCCATGCATGGGGTGACTGCAAGAGGAGGTGGGTAGGTACAGCATTCCAGGGGTTGTATTACATGGTGTAACATTATATGGGTAGTGCAGTTAGGGCTATGGGAAAAGGTCATGAGTGATGGGGGCATGCTGGATTTCACAGCTCCCTGCACTCATGGAGTTTTTTGCCATCAACACTGTTCTTCTCTGGTCCACTCATGCCTGGACCCTGAGGAGATTATATTTAGTGATGGGGGGTGCAGGTGGTAAAGCCCCCTGCATCGCGGGGGTGGGGGGCAAAGCCCCCCCAAAAAACAACTCTTGTCTCCTGCTGTCCGTTGTCACCCTAGCTCGGCTGCAGTGGAATGTGGGGCCACGCTCATTGTGGGTGACATTTGTGGTGTCCTAATTTATGACGACTAGATTCATGTCGCAATGCAGTGGGTGAACCATAATATACCAATAATTGGCCCACTGTATTTTAACTCTGGGTCAAGGCACCGCCCTATTTATTTTTTTTATCTTTGGGAAAGAACCCCCTTTTCCATCAGAAACAGAGCCCAGTCCCCTCAACCTGGTTTGTGGCCACCCAGGCATGGGTAGTAGCCCGTTGGTACATGGCACCCGGGTTACATAAACATAAGGGAACCTTAGTGGTAAGGAAAGGGGGGAATCTAGAAATCATGTAGGGTCTACAGTGTCATAGTAGGTAAGGAAAATGGACAGACTAAGTGGGCCAAATGGTCCTTATCTGCCATCAAAGTTTCTATTTTTCTGTGATGGTATCACACACCGAAGGTGTGTAAAAACAACAAATAATAACAACACCCCATAGTTTAGTTCATATAATTGCTGGTCCTCAAATCAGATGTCACATTAGCTTTTTTTGTGTACTTACTCAGCATAGCCACATTTGCATCTTGTAAACCTGAGCTCACACCCGAAATTGTAAGAGAAAAGGCTGTAAGAGCGGGAATAGAAAAAGACAGACGTTGGTGCTGTGGCAGCCCAAGAAATCTGTACTGACATGAATACAGCCAGGGTTTAGAAATCTGGATATGGGGCCCCAATACCTCTTGGCACCACAGAGCCAGCCTTGAGATGTGTCATTTTTGATGATCAACTGGCAGTATAGCCTAGAGGTTAAAGAAGCCATAGAGATTAATTGTTTTTACCAACTGTTTGAAATATAATGGTGATAACTCACTAGTTTCAATGCACATAGAAAACAAATATTATAAATGTAGAAAGTGTTGTAATAACATCTTAAAACACACTTAGTAAAACAGACAATTTCCTATTTAACCTACAGTCAATGGAGGGCCAAGATCCTCTGTGACATCATTTCCTGTCAGAAGCCTAAAACATATGGCTGCCCCCAGCCCATAATTACAGACTAATTTACATATGAATAACTCTGGACTGCAAAGACTCACAGATAAACACAATGGCTCACTCATATTGGCTGTTTATGGTCTTTCAGACATTAAGAAGCCCTGTTGATAAAGATTCCCTTTAACCAATGCAATTAGCACAATCCTGCATGTTCACCAGTTTGTAAGCTACACAGAAGCACGCAAATAAACAAAAAAATGGAAGCACCTGACTTGATTGACATTCATGGCATATCAACTGGATGGTTAATATGGCTAGAACCCAGTTAGTACAGCATTTGAAATGTGTGTCAGTTTGGTCAATAAAGACACTGATCAGTAATTATTAATATATTAGCATTGGACCCTGTGTGTGTATACTGTATTTTAGTAGGGAAAATTAGGACATTTCCTAGTCAGTTCATTCCCTCCACCCACACACACAGATGGGCATACCCATAATGCTCTGTGCTGTGTTTGAGATCTCAAGGTGCCTCAGGCACAATGGATGCATCTTGGCTTTACAGTGGCCTCAGGTGGCACACTGGATGTGTCTTGGCTCTCCATGAGCTTTAGGTGGCACACTGATGTGTATTATCTTTTAGAGGCCTCATGTAGCATACTGAATGAGTCTCTGTTTAAAGTGAAGACTCTGTGTCACAATGGATAGTGCATTGGATTTCTAGTGTAATAATGAAAAGGTATTCAAAGGTTGTTGATTCATTCCCAAAAGAGTTGATCATTATGGGTGGGGGGGGTCACCTGAAGATCAGGGAGGGTCTGTGATGGCAGTATACACAGGGACAAACTAGGCCGACTAGGTGACCAAGTGGTCCTTATCTGTCAACAGAAACTATGGGCTGGATTTTCAAAGTGTTGCACAGGGCTTGCGCCAAGCTCTGCCCAATGATACTTAGGTTCTTGCAGTGTGCCAAACCCCATCACCGAAAATGCACCTGATTTTACAATCTTGGGCACAGTTGTGACAGTTTTTATGATTTACAGTAGTTTACACCAAATATCTAGTGCAAGGTCCATAAATAAGGCCCCCAGGATTGCCACAAGTTAGATCAGAAAAAATTGGTCTATCTTGTGGCAATTGCCGCATGAGATAGAAAATCCCATTCGATCACTGCAAGCTCCATGCGCCTTATCGTAAGCACACCTGGGGCTTGCAGAAATCTACAGTAAGTTGTTTGAAAATCCTGCCCTATGTTTCTGTGTTCTATGATTACATGTGTGTTTACACAAACTACACAAATTGGAAAGTATTTACCTCCATGTATCATTTATAAATTCTGCAAATTGTTCTACCTCTTTCCTATTAGCATTTAAATTACTTCACATCTTTCCAGTCATCATAACAATAAATGATTCAAGTTAGTAGCTACCCATCATGTACTGGATTCAACCTGTGATAAAAAGGAGCTGTCAGTGATCTTGGAGCAATTCTTTGTAAAAGTCTGACCCTGGAACTACTTTTACCGTTACTAGATTTAACCCTTATCTTGAAGCTGAAGCTGTGAAAAAGTAATGCAGCCCTAGGTTGTCTCAAGTGTTACAACACATGTTTCAAGTTTCAAGTTTATTGCTCTTCCAATACAAAAATGTTGGACATTACAATACAAATATTCTTTAACAAATAAGTAAAAACATACATACATACATGCAACGGTATTGTTAAAATATAAGTTAGAAAGAGAAACCTTCTTGTCTAATACACTGTTATAACCCTAGAATACTTGAATAGCTGTAGATTTTGCCTTATAACATTTGTGCAACTTGAAGTTTTCTCTTTTCCTGGAGGAGACTACAGCTGCAATATATTTTGCAAGGAGCACTGCGACATCAACTGTCATTGGATGGCATAAAACAAAAACAGCATCATAGTTTACATTGGCGTAGCTGGTTAAAACATTTTTAAGAGTTTATTTCTCAAAGAGTTATAGAGGGAGCATTGAATGATAACATGATAAGGATCTAAGACCGTATGGTCGACAAAAATGCAATCAACCGACGGTATAGCAAAACCTTTATGTCTACCTCATTTGAGGTTGGCATAAAGGTAGTCACTGCCTACTATGTTTTCTTTGGGGGGGTTTGCCCCCCAAACCCCCCATTAATATAATCAACTCCAAGTTGGAGCTGATTAGGGGACAGGGTGCATGACCCCCAGAAAACAGTGCCGGGGTCCAGCAAAAACACTACAGCAACCTGGGACTGTTGTTGCTGTAGTGTCAATCGATGTCAACATGTCACTATTGGGGCAGTATACAACATGATAAACAGTTTCCCTAAACCCCATATTGCATTGACAGTAAGTGGAACATGCCTGGGTGTTCCTTAAGGGTTTGTTAAAGAAGGAGTATGTGGATGTAAGCAGATCAAACTTAGCCCATGTAATTCATTTTCTTGAGTGGGGAATCAGGAGGAGAAGAAGATAATATTTGATACAAAGGTCAGTTTTGTTTCCTCTTAATCAGATTGTTTGTTTCTGTTTTTTGACAGAGTCCGTATCCATTCCCTGAGCTAATGAAATTATTTTTTTTTTTCTGATTTAAACTGATTGGAGATACTAATGTTCCTTAAAAAAACTGACCATAAATACATAAGTTTTCTTTTAGATAGAATACCAAGAAGAGCTTTTAACCACAGAATGTTAATGTGTTAATTTAACCACTTGATTTTTTCCTTTATACATTTCAAGGGAAGGTGATTTTTGAGGTTATTAATCAATCTTAGCCAGTATGTGGCAATCCTAAATTCCACAAATGGAGAATTTGGTAATCTGCCCAATTCAGATTTAACTATGGAGGTTGCCATAGAAGAAGGGACCTGTAAAAGTGCTTTATAGAAGAAAAGTAATGGAGTTTCTAAATTAACCGAAACCTGACACCCCCATACCTCAGCCCCATAGAGTAGTATAGGGTTAATTTTTGCTTCACTGGTTAAGTGCAGGTGCTACTATGTTACCTCTGTATTTGTAATTAAATCTTAAAAGGACCTTTCCCATGTGTTTGGCTTTAATGCATGATGGTCTGCATCTGTCCAGGAAGGGAAACACGCTCCTAGGTGACAGGTTTAAAGACTTTCTTGGCAAGCTTTTAAACTAGCCAAGGGGGAGGTGCTGATAGGAAACAGGAAAGTTCAAGCCTCCCCCCGCAAAGCATGGCAGGTAGTAGGGTAAACACTGGACAGAGGGCAGGACAGGAGTAAATGGAAAAATGGACAAGGGCAATAAGAGCAGGGATGGGGTAAAAAGGATAAAGCTCAACATTAAATGGAGGGCAATGAGTACCAATGCCCGTAGTCTGGGAAACAAGCTTCCAGAGCTAGTAGCCCGATGGAAGTGGAACACTTGGATATTGTGGCAGTCACAGAAACATGGTACATGGAGAACCATGACTGGATGTCAACATACCAGGGTACACAATCTACAGAAGGGACAGGAGGGTAAAAGAGAGGTGGAGTACTCTCTACATAAGGGAAGGATCAAAGTAACAGAACTAAAAGGTAAAGGGGAGGACAAGAGGAACTCTGGGTCACATTGGAGACAGGAATGGCATCACAATCCGCACAGGGTTGTATACAGACCCCCTCTCAAGGGAGGTAATGGGCAAGAAAATGATAGAGGGCATTCTCAAAATGACTGAAAAAGGGGAGATACTGTTGATGGGGGACCTGAATATGCCAGATGTTAACTGGACAACATGGACTGCAGCCACATCCAAGAGCGGGGTCATTCTCGATGCCCTACAGGAAGCATGCCTTAGACAGCTAGTGGTGTAACCCACTCGGGAGGGAGCAATATTAGACCTGGTACTCTCAAATGGAGAGAGGATCACAAACTTAGAAGTCAGTAGACACCTGGGAACAAGCGACCACTGCACAGTGTGCTTCACAGTAAACACAACCATGGAGACAAGCCATACAAATACAAGGACACTGGACTTTAGAAGGGCTGACTTTGGCAAAATGGGTGAATGCCTGAGGAATGCATTAGCAAATGGCCAGAAAGGAGGGTGGAAGAACAATGAGAAAAATCAAAACTGCCATCATGGAGGCAACAAGCCTTGTGTGAAACAAATAAAGAAAACAAAGCGGAATAAAAACCACTATGGCTCTCAAAGAAGTGTCAGGGAAGGTTAAGGAGAAAAAGGCTGCATTCAAAAAGTATAAGGAATCACAGACAGAGCACGACAGGGAACTGTATCAATTAAAGCATAAAGAAGAGGGGAAGGCAGTCAGAAAAGCAAAGACCCAAACCGAGGAAAGGATAGCCAACTCAGTTAAGAAGGGGGATAAAACCTTTTATAGGTACATTAGGGAACATAGAAAGGTTAAGGGAGGGATAGAGAAGATTAATAAAGGAGAAGGGAGGTGGGCAGAGGGAGACAGTGAAAAGGCAGAGATAATGAATTAATACTTTTGCTCAGTATTCACAAAAGAAGAAGAGGAGAAGTTACCTAAACCAAACAGTAGAAGCACTCTGGATAGTGGGGTTGATACCAGTCCATTTAAAGAAGAAAGAGTACTGAAAGAACTTCTAAAACTCAAGGTGGACAAAGCAATGGGGCCTGACGGGATTCACCCTAGAATCCTAAAAGAGCTAAGGGAGGACCTAGTGACACCACTAATCACACTTTTTAACAAATCATGGGAAGATGGGATGGTACCTGAGGACTGGAGGAGGGCAGATGTAATTCCCTTTCACAAAAGTGGGAGCAAGGCAGAAGCAGGAAACTACAGACCTGTTAGTTTGACCTCAGTGGTGGGGAAAATGATGGAATCACTTCTGAAAGAAAGAATTGTTGAGTACCTAGAGGCCAGCGGGGCACTGGACCCAAAGCAGCATGGATTCACAGCAGGAAGGTCATGTCAGACAAATCTAATCGATTTCTTTGACTGGTGACCAAAGTAAAAGACCAGGAGGGGCTGTGGATAGGCCTACCTAGACTTTAGTAAGGCATTTGACACAGTCTCACAAAAGATTAATAATCAAGTTAGCTAGCCTGGGAGGTGTCCTAGGGTGGTAGCCTCGGTAGAAAACTGGCTGCACAACAGGACACAGAAGGTAATAGTGAATGGAACACATTCTGAAGAAAGGGGGTTACCTAGTGGAGTACCTCAGGGCTCAGTGTTGGGTCCAGTCCTCTTTAACGCCTTTATAGGTGACATTACAGAGGGTCTGGAAGGAAAGATATGCCTTTGTGGATGACACAAGATCTGTAACAGAGTTGATACACAAGGGGGTAGAAAGGATGAGAAGGGACTTGAAGGTTGGAGGAATGGTCAGACATATGGCAACTTAGATTCAATGCAAAGAAGTGCAAAGTAATGCATCTGGGAAATAAAATCCAGGAGAAGAGTACACAATAGCAGGGAGGTACTAACAACAACAATAATGGAAAGGAATCTGGGTAGTCATATCAGATGACCTAAAGGTGGGTATGCAATGAGAAGTCAGTAGGGAAAGCCAGGGGGATACTGGGATGCATAGGAGGGCATCACAAGTAGAAAAAGGAAGTGGTTATCCTCTATACAGACAGTTGGTGAGACCCCATCTGAGTACTCGTGGCAGTTTTGGAGACCTCATCTATGCAAGGACATAGACAGGATGGAAGCGGTCCAGAGGAGGTCAACTAAAATGGTACAGGGTCTACATCAGAAACCATATGAAGAGAGACTGAGAGAGCTTAATATGTATACCCTTGATGAAAGGAGGGACAGGGGGGACATGATAGAAACCTTTAAGTACCTCAAGGGAATCAACAAAGTCCAGGAGGGTAGCATCTTTCAGAAAAAGAGATGTGTAAGAACAAGGTGGCACAATTTAAAGTTAGAGGGGGGACGGCTCAGTGGTAATGTGAGAAAATTATTTTTCATGGAGAGAGTGGTGGACGCATGGAACTGCCTTCCTGGAGAGGTTGTGGGGTCTAAAACAGTGGAGGAATTCAAACATGCATGGGACAGACATAAGGCAATTATAGTGGGGGGTTGCAGGAAATAGGCTGTTGGTTAACTAGAATCTGCAGCTTATCCAGTAGGTAGGGAAATGGGCAGACTGGGTGGGCCAAGTGGTCCTCATCTGCCATCAAAGTCTATGTTTCTATGTAATGCATTGGCCTCTTAGGTGGTTGACCATTTACAGTCCAGTGTTACCTTGATTCTAAAGTAGGTGTATTCTAAAGATGTCTTAACCAGTTCTTTATTCAAAAAAAAAAAAAATAGTAGAGTATTTTTTGCCAAACACCATTATTTTGGTTTTCTTTAAATTGATTTTTAGGTCAAGGGCTAAAGCTTTTTTGTAAAAACTGTCCATCTTTCTTTGCAGGCTTCTGAGCATCAAGGAAAACAAAACAACATCATCGGCATAAGCCAGTGAACGGCATGGTTTGTTATTAATTAGAGGGGGGTCCAATTAGTCAGCATCATTGAAAGATAATAGAGAATCAATATAAATGTTGAATAACAAGGGGCTAGTATACATCCCTGTTTAACCCCCTTGTTGGTGTTAAAACATTTTGATATATTACCTTTATTGTCAAGTGTTATTGTGAAGGTGAACAGTGTGAAATCTTTACAGCTTAAGGGCTATTGTGCACTAAACTGCTTCCCTCTTTGTGCCTAACCTCCTTGTGTGCCTTGAAGAATGCGGCAGAAAATCCATCAGCTGTGAGGGGGCGGAATCCAACAGAGCCACGACACTCAAAGGAGGGGCAGGACAGTTTAAAACAACTCGCGCTGCTACCAAGGCGTAGTTATCTAGAAGAAAGCACAAAAAAAAAAAAATAGGCTATTAAGGTTAACCTGAACAGTCTTGTTAATTCTATAAACATTTAGGAGGTTTTTTACTTGCCTGACAATTAGTTTGTTGGGGAAAGCTATTTTTAAGTTAACTGTACCGTTTAGATAATGCGCTGTTTATATTAACTTATCACATAGAAGTATAAAGAAGTTTAGGTAAGTTTAAAATACATGTTATTTTAACTTTTTAATAAAAGTAAAATAGAAAAGGAATTGAGGGCCTTGCAAGTCTTAGACTGTTAATTTAACAAAATGAAGTCCATTTATAGGATGTTGCTGCATATTTACATCATGATATTGATTTATGGAAAGTTAACTTCTGTGTGTCAACTGGAAATGACTAGCACACTAGCACTGGTATTGAGGACTCCTAATATGGGGGACTCACTCTAATGAATGAGGGTCCGATAATTAAGGGAAGGGGTAGAAACTCCTTTTCAAAAATAAGGATTCAGTTGAAAAATATAAACTATACTTTGGGGCTAGTGGGACAAGAACCAAAATTATCTAGAAACTGCTTATTAATTTCAGTACTCCTGAGTGGAGTAATTGAAATTAACCCTGGCCCAGGGAATCTTGAACCAATGAAGATAATCCATGATAATTCCAGAAGTTTAAAGAACAAGATTGATTTATTTAAAACTTGGATTTATTCAGAAGCTCCAGATATAGTTGCTTTGACAGAAACATGGCTAAATGATAAAATTGAAACCGAGGAAGTAAAACCAGCGGGGTTTTTTTAGCCATCGATTAGACAGGAAGGGTCGTAGGGGAGGGGGGGTTATTCTATTTACCAAATGGGAACTTGGACAGACCACAGTGCTATTTGCAAATCAAGTTGGTTTAATAGATTGTTTATTGGTAAAATTTAATAATATGGATTTAGCTTTGGGAGTAGTTTATGCACCTCCAAAAACAGCCTTAGGAGAATTTGATAATCTAGCCTCAGTCATCCAAAAGAGTACAATGGGTTGTGAACTGCTAATTATAGGGGATTTCAATGCATCATGGGGTAAACCACAGGGACTATCATTGGAAAACAGTTTTAACTTCCTGGATGTAAAACCAAAGGTGCTTTTTCCCACTAGAAAAACTTCTCAACAAAGTAAGGGAAACATATTGGATTTAATATTTGTATCAGCAAGAATTCTGATTGAATCAATAGAAGTAAATCAACCTATTATGGGTGATCATAATTCATTAAGCTGTCTCTTTGTAATTGGGGACATAAACTTCAATCAAACACTGAATTTTCCAATAAAAATAATGCGTAGAAATTTCAAAAATTACAATAAAGAAGCCTTTGTTACAAGATTATTTCAAGTTAAGTGGGGTAGATTATTTTTAATTCCATCAATTGATTTAGCAGTCCAGGAATTTACAAAACTGTTTCTAGATGTATGTAACGAATTAGCCCCCTTTAAAAAATGCATACAGAGAAAATCACATGTGCCATGGATAACTGAAAAATTGAAGAAAATGATACGGGTAAAAGATCGCCTGTGGAAAAACTCAGGGAAAACCTTAAAAACTGAGGACTGGGATAAATATAAAAAGGCCAGAAACAATCTGAAATTATTAATAAGAAAACAAAAACAAAAATATTACGAAGATAAGTCAAAAAACACTACTGACAACAGAAAATTTTGGTCATTAATAAACTCTTTTGAATCCCCACAAAATTATGGCCCCCCCCCATTCAAATGATAAATAGAGGTGTAATACAGTCAACCAAACAGTCAGCAAACATGTTAAATGATTATTTTGTAAACTTGCCTGATCTGAATTTTGCTGATCTGACACTTAGGGATTCTGGTAAACGGACTGTAAATTCAAATATTCATGTTTTTAAATTTAAGGGTATCACCTGTAGACAGGTTAAAAATGAGATTAGAAAATTAAGTTTAAAAAAAGCATATGGTCCAGACCTGATAGAAAATCGATTTCTTAAAGACGCCATACAAGTGATAGCACCGATTTTGACTAAATTGTTTAATTGGAGTTTGGTGGAGGGAATTTTCCCAGAGGCTTGGAAAAGTGCAAAAATAATACCAATTTACAAAGGTACAGGAGATGCATATAAGCCTACAAATTATAGGCCAATTGCTTTACTATCAAGTATTTCAAAGATACTGGAGAGACTGGCTCAAGAACAGTTAGTTGACTTTATGGAGAAATATACTCTGCTAACTAAATCTCAATCAGGGTTCAGAAGGGGTCATTCCACGTCCAACGCGCTCACCGTCATGGTCAATGACCTGGCTACAAGGCTGGAGGACGACCTGGCGGTGGGCGCGGTGTTCGTGGATTTATCAAAGGCTTTTGATACGGTATCCCACAAACTATTGGGAGAACGCCTAGCAGATATGGGTCTAATAAATGAAACTTATAATTGGTTTAAATCTTACTTAGAAAATAGAAAACAGCAAGTAAGTATCAATGGGGTCCTATCTAAGAGACTTTTGGTAAAGAGAGGCGTCCCACAGGGCTCAATTTTAGGACCATCATTGTTTTTGATTTACATCAATAATTTAGTAGAAGTAATACAAAACTCAAGTATTAACCTCTATGCAGATGACACCTTAATGATCTCAGATGGACGAACTTTAGTCGAATTGGAACAAAAGTTGCAAGCAGACTTTACCAGACTCTGCACATGGTTGACTAGTTTGGGCTTGATAGTTAATAGTAAAAAAACAAAACTGATGGTTTTTTCTAGGACTAAGCATAGGTTGAACGGTAGTAGAGAAAATATATCTATAAAGACATTACAAAATGAAGAATTAGCGAAAGTATTAGAATATAAATACCTAGGGGTTTGGATCGATTATGCCCTAAAATTTGATAAACATATTCTTGATACCATTTCAAAAGTAAATAAAAGATTGGGAACCTTCAGAAGAACAAGTTTCTGTATGAATAGATTAATAAGAGAAATGGTAATAAAACAACTTCTTTTACCCGTTCCGGAATATGGAAACCATGTGTATGGCCTGGCATCGAAAGGTCTCTTGCAAAAAGTTGACAAAATGTACAATAAGATGGCTAGATTCATATTAAAAAAGGATTACAGAACTCATCATTGCCTATTGTTACAAGACCTGGGCTGCTTACCCAGGAAGCAAAAGACAGATTTCTTAGGCTATGCAAATTTATAAAGTTATTTATCAAAAGCAGCCTAAATGTCTGAGTGATAGATTAGAAAGGAAAACACATGTTTATAACTTGAAAAAAAAAACCTGGGGCATTACTCACTTCCAAAATTAAAAAATAAATATAGTCACATGCGTTTTCCCGTAATAGTGGATAGAATATGGAATAAGATAAAAATAGTAGCAAGTTACAAATTTAAAGATGTGAAAGTGTTTTTATTAAGTTTGATGCTGGAATTAAGTACAAGGTGTGAATGTTATGGCTAATTTAATATGCTTTTATGAGTAACCTGTATAGAATGAAATGATATATGTAAGATGTGCCTATTACTCATTGTTACTAATATGTTTGTGACTGTATTGTTATATTAGTTTGTTCTTAATTAATGTTATATGGAATATGAAGAAACAGGAGCATCTTGTAAATAGGACACTGTCCTAATGATGTAAATAATGTGAACAATTCCTGTATACAAATAAAGGTTTTTACTACTACATATCTTATAGTGGTGAAAGTATTCGAGTAAAGTAAGTAAATGGGAGTTTGATACCAATACCTCTGTTAATTGTTTTCCAGAGAATTTCTCAATTAATGGAGTCAAAAGCAGAGGCAAAATCTATGAATAATGAAAACAATCTCATTTTCCTAACCCATATTTATTTTTCAATCAACTGTGCTAAACAGAAAATGTTGTCTGTAGTTGAATGCTCCTTCCTAAACCCAGCCTTGCATGTGGATATAGGGCTGTTGGTAGTGATCCATGTTTGTAATTTTCCTAATATTAACTTGGCAGAGATCTTTGAACTAATATCCAGGAGGCTGATTGGACAAAAGTTAGAGGAATCATAAAATGATCCCTTTTTATGGATGGGCACGATAATATTTTTTGTCCAGGAAGAGGGTATGTACCTATGTGCAAGACAGATGTTAAACAAGCATGTTAGCATAGGGGTCCAAAAATGTATAATGGTTTTATAGATATTAGATGGAATAAAGTCAGTACCTGGGGCTTTGTTAGCTGCTAGTTCCAAAAGTAGCTGACTCTGTTTCTGTAAATGTGAAAACTAAAGGGGAGTAAGCTTCAGTATGTAGCCAATGAAGAATATGTGAATTATCTATCTGTAAGTCATTCCCATAAAAGGTATTCTTAAAGTACTCATCCAAATTTCTTTAGGGGTATATACTAACAGGGTTGAAATTCACTAGTCCCTTTTGTCACAAGGTTCCAAAAACTTTTAGACTCTCCATCCTGAATAACCCAATACATATTATCCCATTGTTTATAGAGAAAGTCCCTTTCTTGTGAGTCAAGAAAGATTTACGTGTATACTGTTTTCGAGCATTTCTGAGCTTGTGCAAGTTCTTGCCATTTGGATTTCTTTTAACTATTTTGATCTTTTTTCTAAGTTCTGATTTAGCCTTGAAACAGGCATCGTCGAACCAAGTTTTTTCCTGAATAGGTATCTTTTTATCAGAGTATATTTTCTGTCTTATATGTTTGTATATGTTGTCCAGCTGTAAGGCTGCTTGTTGTGGTTGCAATAAGTTAAATGAGTTATTTCTAAATATGTTAAGGCATAGATCTCTTAATAGATCAATAACAGCATCTTATGTCCTATCTGTATATAAAACCCTTCTCCTACCACTTAGTGCCAGTGCTTCAAGCGGACAACTCATGGCTTCAATATTGTTATCTGTAACATTTGTTAAAACATGTAAACATATTGGGGCTTAGTCACTTTATGGTCTCATTTCAATTTAAAGATTGCTAAACAAGAAGTAATTCTCAGGGCTACATGGTACACAATCTATTACACGTTGTCCTTTATCAGTAAAATAACTACTGTTACCCATGTGATCTCCCTTAAGTCTACCATTTAAAATGAGCAGGCTATTATTTTCAACAAATTTTGTAAAGTCCTTTGCCTGTTCATTTTTAATTTTGTCAGATTGTTTCCCATTTCTAGGCTACCCATGTTGATTTGTTCTCTTAATTCTTCTAGTTTATCATAGCCTGCTATTCTAGAGTTAAAATCACCAGCTATTAAAGTTATATTTTTCGGATATTGCTGGCAAAGTATCTCAATATCATGAATCAAACTGTCCCATGTGTTTCTGTTCCCAAGTGGTTGCTACCTTGGTGGAATGTACACATTAGCAATAATAAATATGAGCATATCTAATTTAAGTAAAATATGTAAGTAATTTTGGTTGACATAATTATGTTCTAAAATGTTAATTCCCTTTCAAATTCTGGTGTGAAGGGCCACACCTCCCTTAGCCCACCTATTTCTTTCCTCTTTAATAGCTGGTGAAAAGACAAGTTCAAAGCCATTAATGTTAACCATTTCTTGGGCCCATGTTTCGTGAAAGAGAATTAAGTTGAAGCCCTGTAAAAAAAGTTTCCGGTCAGGATCCCCCATTTACTATCCAAGCCTGCTATATTCCAAGTAACCAGATTAGGTTTAGGATTTAAGTTTGGATCATCTTTGTGTGCATTTAAAGAGTCATTTAAGACAAGATCTAGTCAATTGTCTATCACATGACTCATCTGAACAGAAAATGGTTTTGAGAGGTTATACATATCAGCAATCAGAATGTTAGCTTTATCTAATTTGTGTGTGTTATCTAGTAACTTACGAAAAATGGTACTTGTCTTTATAGCAATGTCAATTTGACTTCCGCCCATCTGTGACTGTACTCACTCGATGTAACATACATCTTGTGGTGGAATTTCCATTTCCATGATGCTTGATGGTAAGGCTAAGGTAAAGGATGTAAGAGTGTATTCATTTCCCCCTACTAAATGGTCAATGCCAAATATGGAAAGTACTTGAGATGAGTGTATGTTATTAAATTGCCCAACATGAACAAAGTTCCACTTTAAATCTGTCAATGCTTTGCAAAATTGCTTATATTCCAAGATTTCCTGGGGATTTGTGTCATTAATGATGGTGGTCCAAGAGACTGGGGTTGAAATTTCTAGGCCCAGTCCATTATGATGCTATTGTTTGGCCCACATTTATTTAGTTAATTCCATATTTCCAATCATAATATAAACCGGAAGCACAGGATCCTGTCTATCTCGAAATATGGCTTTAAGATCATCCCTAGTCGGGTACAGCTGGAGTTCCGCTTTCATGAGATGAAACATTAAATCTGTTAATGAGCTTGTGGTTTCTTGTGGCTTCAAAAACATTCCCTCTAGCCTGAGGGCAACCTCATGACCTGTTATTTTTATCATTTTACTTTTTTTGAGTTGTTTTTTATCCTTAACTGTATTCTGACTAAAATCCTGTACAGACAAGCATCCCTTCAGGGGCTGAAGTGGATGTACTGCTGAAATAGTCCCTACAGTTTTCTCCCTACTTATGTTTAGAGCAGTGAGCTCAATTTTGGTTTTGTTTTTACTGCCCTCTATTGCACTGTTTTTTACTTTGGTTGTATTTTTGTTGATTATAACTTTGAGGCTAACAGGTACATTTTTGAAGCCTGTTGGAAACCGATTTATTTTTTATTTTTGAATCTTAAGTTAGCCCCTGACTTCTTTTAATTTTTCCTCTGAGCTTTTTTTTTATTTCTCTTGTTTGTAGGAGTTTCTGAAATTATTATAGTTGAGAAAGACAATTTACAATCCTCAATCTTATGATCATCATTCTTTTTTACATCAATTAATTTCATATATACTTCTGTCTGATCTTGAACTATCTTAGCAATATTCTCTATTCTTAATTTGAGATCATTAAGGGCCTCTGGTGATACAATGTTTGCCATGACTGGGCGAGCATAAGCTTTAATCGTGTATTTGGACAGGGTGTCTGGACACTGTACTCAAAATTCCTAGTCCAGGTGTATTTTTTCTACGTCCCTGTCCAATCTATCAAATACTATATTAGGAGAGCCTACAAGGAGAGACTTTTTGGAGGGGTGTTCTAGGAGTATAGGTGGATCCCCTGATACATCCAGTGGGCTAAAGAAGTCTAGTTTTGTAACGCCAGTTTCTGACCTGGAAATGTCATGGTGTATTTATGACTTAATGTTTTCCTATTTCTCAATAATTACAGAGGTGATTTCACCTAACTGATCTTCCAATCAAGCAATGTGAGATTTACTGTATGTAAAATAAGCGTAAAATATTTTTTATTGATTCCATATTCTGTGCATCACCCTCTTTTTTTCTTTTTTTTCTTTTTTTTCTTTTCTCCTTTCTTTTAGATTTCTGATTATTGTTATCATTTTGGTGTGCCAACTTAGAGGATGAGACTATTATTGATAATCCCCCTGAATCAACATTATTTTTAATCTCTTTAGTTGTATGCATGGTAGTGTTTTTCTAGGGAGAAATACATTTATCCTTGTTTGACACCTTGTTTTCCGTGTCATTTACTACCAAAGCCTGAGGAACAAGGCCTGCCACAACTTCAGTTTTAAATGCCTCAGTATATGAAAATACTTTTTTTCCTTCCAAGGGGGTAGATGTGGTTACTAAAAAATCCTCAGTAAAAACATTGCCATTTTTATTTTTTAATTTTTGATCACCTCTTTACCACTTCTTGTAAACATGATTCCTGATGTAGTACTGTGAATATCTAAGTAAACAAACCAATCTCAATCTAGTAGTGATTGCCAATAAAATAGCACAAATTGTCTACTTCCCTGTATGGTAATGTAGTAATTAAACAATTAAACTAACTATACCAAACCAACAGTACTGTAAGCAGGAAATATCTATACAGTGTTTATGCAATAAGATTATTAACACCAAAATAGTCAGCCTAAGTCCTTTGTATCTGTATATCTGCTCAAGTTCAGAACAATTAAATATTGTAGTTCTATAAAGTTGGTACTTGTAAACTATAGGTGTAAGGAAGTGCACAGAAGTTGACAAAACCTGTGAGTTCAAACACTGTTCACTAGTGTTCAGAGGGCATCAGTATCCTCCAGAATAGTCTCTCTAATCACCGCTTAAGGAAAGTTTCCAATTGAAGTATGCTAAGTCGCCCAGGTCAAGGAGCTGTGCATGGCTAGAATTGTCTTCATGGAGCTTCAAAATGCTCCAAGTGGCTAGCTCACTGTTTCCAGTTCATGAGTGCAGCTCAGACCCTGAAATACTCAAATAAGATCTGTGGTGAGAAAAAGCTAACATCCAAAGATATACAGACAACTACAGATGAGACTCTGTTGAGGCATACTATGGAAAACCAGTTCTAGATCAGCTTCAGTTAGGTACTCCCCTGACTTAGCACATAATCTTCCTGGGTCCATCATATTCAAAAATAGCGTTCCGACTCAGGCTTGCACTGCTTACCGTAAAAGCAAAGCCTAAGTTGAGAAGGCTTGACCACTGCTCAGACAGGCCTCCCAATAGTAATAGAAATCATGGCAGCTCCTCTCTCTTGCCTCAAGTGGTGTTATGCACTCTTCCAGATCAAAGAACTGCAGCTTGCCTCTTCACTTTGGCACTCTGCACCATATTCTTGTGGATTTCAGCAAGAAAACAGATGAGATACTCCTAGTCAGCTTACTTCCTGCCCTCACATATACATTGATCTGCATATCCATGATTCATTGAGCTGGGTTTGAGGCCTGTGACAACATGTATATTTACAGAAGCCACACAAATTGAATAAAAGTATTTGCTTTCTTGTTTTTTTTTAAAACCTTACATTTGTCATTGAATATTTTTTGCAAATTACATACAGACATTAAACACACATTAAACCAATACACAGTGAGTGAAATATCACATCATAAAAGGTACACAGTAAAAGCAGAGGTAGTACCATCATGCATACTGTATACATGGAGATGAAGAAACATACAAGTGCTGCATTTTCCTTTGTTTTTATTGTTATTCGTTTACCCATTGTTGGCTCATAGTCTGAGAAAGGATCCCCAGGCATTGTTATATGAATGGGTCTTGTTGATTGCCAGATATGAGAGGTGCTCCAGAGAAGCCATGTGGCTTACTGTCTGCAGCCATTCATTAAATAAGGGTACATCTGGATTCCTCCATCTCCTAAGGATGAGTCTCTTGACTGCAATAGTGGTGGCCAGTCCCCAATGGAGCAAGTAAGGAGGGCCTGTAAAAGGTTGTGTGGTGACCCCCAAGAGAGCAAAGGGTTAGTCAGTCGTAAAGTTCCTGGGGAGAACTTTTTGACAGAGGGTGGTGACCTTCTCCCAAATATGATGCAGCATAGGGCTGGACCTTGGGACATGTGAAAGGGAGCCTGTGCGTTAGTTGCATCTCCAACATCTGTCATTAGGAGACACCCCCACCTTGTGTAGGTATAGGGCATTCTGTACCAATAATGCAAGATTTCTAATTGAATAAGCTGAGCCCTGGTATCTCTACATGCCTGGTGGGTCCTTTGTCAGCAGTTCTTCCACTCCTAATCAGAGATAATGATGTTCAGCTCATTCTCCCATGTGGTTTTACTACTATTGGTAGATGAGAGTCCTGAGTCTGCAGGTATCTATAGATAGCACCTGCCCTACCCCTTTGTAGTTTTATCCAGGAGGTGATATCCTGGCACTGTGCAACCATTACCTCGGGTGGGTTAAGATGTAGGTAATGGATGATTGCCACCCTAATTTGTAGGTAGCACCTAAATCCCTTTGTGGTAAGGTGTAACACAAGACAAGGTCTTTAAAGGGCATGATAGGATTTTGACCTGCTGTACAAATGTCCTGGACAGTGAGGATGTCAGCCTGTATCCAAGAAGGCCAGTGGAGAGATTTGTGCCCACCGTCAGCATGGAGCTGTCCCAGAGAGGTGCTTGAGATATAGGCATTTGTGAGATTTGAAAAGACCTCATAATCTTCCACCAATAGTGTACTAAGATATGAATCATGGGTTATTTGGAAATCCCTTTGGGGCATTTGGTGTGTAGAATATGCCACAGAGTCTGGACATCCACAAAGTGGACCTCTATTTCCACCCATTGGAGTGAAATGGAATCTTTGATAATAAACCATTTAGTAACCTGGGCTGTTATGACTGCTATGTGGTACTGTGGGAAGTTAGGTAGGCCCCAACCTCCATCTGCCCAATGCTTCCTCAGTTTGGTTCTACTAAGTCGTGATGGTTTTCCTGCCCTGAAAAGCCGCCTCACTAGCTTGTTAATTAGGTGAACCATTTATCTGGTATGTGGTGGGGTACATGTGCCAGGAGATGGAATACTTTGTGTGCCAGCATCATTTTTATGACTGCTGCTTTTCCAGTCAGGGAGAGACATAGGGCACTCCACCTATCTATGTCTGCAGTGAGTGCAGTTAGTAGTGGGGGGGGGAATTAAGTTTGCAAGCATCAGCAAGTGTGGGCGTGATGTGTGGTTGCCCAGCTAACTAAATCCATTTGTACTCCACTTCCACCTTGTGTGTTGGAATAGCGGTGCCGAGCAATGATGATTAAGGGCCAGTACCTCAGACTTGCCATGGTTAAATTTAAGACCAGAAAGAGCAATGACAGAGTCCAGGACTTTGCAGAGTAGGTCTGTGGCCTTCGGTGCATCACTTAGGAGAACCAGGAGGTCATCTGCATGTGACAGAGATTTATAAGGAGGCAATATAGCATAGTGGTTAAGGGCTCTGAGCTGCAAACCTGGAGACCTGGGTTTGAATTTCATCAGCCCCCACTTGCATACTATTTTACCCTGAGCAAGTCACATAACTTTCTTGTGCTCCCAGGTTGCACCTGGAAGCAAGCTTCAGCTTAGTGTGCCTTTCCTGGTTAAACTATTTCCCCCTTTCCCCCATATTCCTTGTTTTCCACCGTAATCCCCCTGACTTCTGGGTTAACCCATATAGTTGTTGTGAGGGGCTCAATGGCTAAAAGAAATAGAAGAGGGGAAAGTGTGTAGCCTTGGTGAGTACCACAGGCTAGCGGAAAGAGTTTTGAAATATGACTGTCGTTGAAAACCTTAGCCACTGATGTAGCATAGAGGGTCTATACACTATTCAAGAAGAAAGGACCATTCCTATTTGATGCATGACTTCAAATAGGTATTGACATTCTACAGAGTCAAATGCTTTTTTGAAATCAATTGTCAAAGTTGCAGCAGGAGTGGGAAGATGTTTGGTCACACTTCTTAGATTAAGAAAGGTTCTCAAGTGATCTGAGTCTCCAAGTAGAAACCCAAGCAGCGAAGAACGATTAGTCTGTGGGAGCACCTTTTTCAGCTGGGTTGCCAGGACTTTTGCCAATAGCTTGGCATCAGCGTTAATTAGGGAGCTAGGTCTGTAGCTGTCCAGAAGGAGCAGATCTTTGTCCTTCTTAGGCAGAATAGTAATGATAGTCTTTCTCATAGTAGGGGGTAGGAGTGTAAGGGAGAGTGAGTATGTATATACCCGCAGGAGTAGGGGTGTCAGTTTGTCATGAAGGGCCTGAAAGAAATCATTAGGGAATCCTTCACCCCCATTTGTTTTTATTCATACTTAATATGACTTTCCTAATCTCTTCCTGGGTAATGGGGTTGTCCAATTCTTGTGCTTGAACAGGAGAAATTTGTGGAAGATTAAGGGAGTTAAGAAACTGAAGGGTTTGACTGATGTTGGGGGGATGTAGAAGCATACAGCCTGGAGTAGAAAGTACACATAATATTCAATATGTCTTCCTGGGATGTTTTTATGTTCCTGTTACATCTTGCAATCTGGGTATATGCCTTTCTGCTCTGAGTTTGTGGACCCTGTATGACAGTGTCTTGCTTGATTTCTCTGCCCCTTCCCAGCCTACGTGGTGCAGTCTAAATACAGGAAATTCAGCTTTCCTGGCATAGTGGGCATTTAGTTTCGCTCGAACATCAAGCATCTCATAAGGATCCACCAGGGGGTAAACTTTGTGTCTGCTCTCCAAGTTTTTCAACTGGGATTCTAAGTTTTTCACTTCTAACTGTCTCTGGTGCATCTTCTATGTACGGTGGAGCCAATTATTCAGCCCCGAAATATGCTTTTTGGAGCCCCCCATAGTGTACTGTCAGTTACATAATGATCATCATTGTTGGCCAGATATTCCCAATTTCTTGACGCCCCCATGCAATAAACTCTGGGTCCTTCAAAAGTAGGGGTCTAACTGCCATGCCAAGGATCTTGGAAATGGGGGCTCCATAAGATTTGCAATGCGATTGGGGCACAATCAGAAATGACTATGGGGTGGATGTTGGTATCAAGTATGAGAGGGGTAGTTCGGGGGTTGTAAGCCAGAGATCTATACAACTAAGGAAGTTGTGCACCCCTGAGAGACGTGTGTAATCTCTGATGGATGGATTGGCAAGTCTCCAGATGTCAGTGAGGGAATGTTTCTTTATTAACTGGGTAAAGGCAGTGGCCACCATAGAATGTGCCTCTAGAAGATCAGAAGATCTGCTTCTATTAGGATCAAGGGTGAGGTTAAAATCACCACTTGCTACCTTTAGTATCTGGGGAGTATTAAATGATGCCAGGTCATCTGACAGCTGAAAAAAGAACATGAGGTTGTCTATGTTTAGTACATATTTGTTAAGCATTAGAAGGGGTCCCTCAGGGGTAGTTACTTTAGCCATAATCCACCTGCCTTCCTTATCTGCCCAGAAGGAGTCACATTTCCACTTTAGCGACTTATACAAAAGAATTGAGACCTCTTGTTTCGCAGTGGTATAAGTGCTAGGCACTTCCATACCCACCCACTCTCTTTGTAAATTGCAAGCCTCAGCATGTGACAGCTTAGTCTACTGGAGAAAGGCCACCTTGGTATGCAATTTTTTAAGATGGGTTAAAACTTGTTTCTGCTTTATAGGGGAGTTAAGCCCCCTGATATTCCAGGAGGTAAATATTATGTCATCTATTTCACATGGGAGAGTCTGATGTTGATAATGGGGGCTGACCAAATATAGAGTGGCTGTAGCACCATGAGATTTCGATCCATGTTAGCTCGTCCTGTAGTAGCTCCCCTTGAAGAGAACCACCAGTGTGCATCATAACAGTAAAAACAAACAAACCCAACAAGGGCAACCAAGTTAACTGGTGTAAGAAACAGATCATGGAACAGTGTATAAAAACAAACTATTAACCACAAATCCACTGGTAGACCATGCATAAAACACTGTAGTGTCTTATATAGGCACCAAGCAGAAATACAGGTCTGGTACATGGGATCCCCCCCATCCTTATATATCACATACTAACCTATCCTATCATATGGTAACTGAGAGAAGGTTACCTTGCACCTGAACCTAAGTAAAAAGCATATCTATGTACCGGTCAGTGTCTGAGCCTTCCTGTTTAAGTTTCTATGGATGTTGCCTAGTGGACCCCCAACCCCACAGGGCCCTACCTATAGTCCACAGGGTTCTCCAGAAGGACATGTGGGGCCATATATCCCCTCACTGTCTGTATAGAGCAACATACGAAATTGCCTGAGTATGAAGAAAGCCATGTTGTAATGGTCCAATAACTTTTGGTGCCTACGGTTTTATCAGTGAGTAGACGAATGAGAACTACAGCTCTCAGTCTAAATGTTAAAGGTATGTCTGGGAACACAGTCCCTGAAACTTGCAAAAACTCGTAACAGTTTGCTGCACAATAGTACTGCTGCACCTGTCGCTCTGGGGGCCCTTAGGCGAGGCCTGTCTGAAAGTGGAATGCCCATCTGATAGTGGATGCGATGCTAGGTAGTTAATAATGTCTGGGCACAATGGGTCAGTGGTTCTGTTTGAGTAAATAGCATTGGGAGGGAGTTCAGGCCATCACAAACCTGTGCATCATCGTGCAGACATGTTTCATGCAGTCAGGTGCTGCCATCTTACTGATGTATGATTTAAGCACATCAATACAGCCAATTTAAGCATGCATTTTCAGCTATAGTATTTTAACAGCATTGCCATGTTTACATGGTCATTTTGGTGATTAGAAAGTCTCTGCCTTGTTGCAGAGGTAGTGCACCCCCCCTTCCCTAAGTACCCAATCAAGACTAAGTAATCCTCCATGTGACATTTGGCACCCATACCGTGGGTACAGGGAACCTTGCAAGCCCATGACATATAAAGAGAGAAGCCGAGCAACCAACATTATTAGTTATAAGAGAAAAAACATCAGTGCCCCATGATAAATCCAGTCTGGAGCATTAAATTGGCCATGTCAACATTTTGGGACTCCATATATACTGAAAGCATCCTCTGAGCTTAGCCCCTTTAAGAAATCCACTTGGTGTGGCTGAACTTAATTAAAAAAAAGGTCTTTGTATGGCATTGGAGGACTGTAAAATAACATTTAAATAGGAGACCAGACCAGTCGAGAGGAAGTACTCATCCATTACCATGCGGGGCTGCTTTAGTAGTTGGTGTGGCAGAGGCAGCTGCCACAACATAGGAACTGGGCCATTGATCCTTGGGGACTGGCGGAACACTGGAAGAGAGCAGGGTAAGTTCAGAATGGAGAACTGATGCCTTGAAAGAAGGAATAGCTTTTTCAATAAGTTTGTTGTGTGCTTGCGTTGTGACTTATATTTTGTCGCTTTGTAGGAAGCCTGTTGTAGTAGAGGTGTGTAGTGATTGCCGAAGAGCTCAGCATCAGAGCTCTTGTTGGAGGCCTCCTGGTCTTGACCTTTGCTGTGACTTTTGAGGGAATGTGCTGGGGAACCAGGTTTGCTGCCTGCTTTTCCCTTTTGTTTTGTGGCTTGTCCGTCCGTTGTTCCTGTTGTAGGGGGGCTGGTGGCTGAGTGGCTGTCTCCACCTTTGGATCAGTTAGATTGGGGGTAGTGCCCATGCTTCTTGACCCTCTGTAGTGGGCCTGTTCTGAGAAGTGGGCAGCAGGTCAGGAGCAGCGAATAAACTGTTCAGCTGCTTCTGTGCTGGTAAATGAGTGGTGGACCCTGTTGCATGTAATCCTTAGTTGGGCAGGATACCACAAGCTGTATGTGACCTGAAGGTCCATCAGTGCATGGTGAGCTCAGGTAAATTCCCAGTGCCATTCTGTGAGGGCCAGAGAAAAGTCAGGAAAGATCTGTATCTGGTGTCCTGCTTTGTAAGAGGGCCGCTCTACCAGGCCAGTTGCATGATTCTTTCTTTTATAGGAAAATGAAGAAATGTTACCAGTATGGGTCAGGATCATTGTCCTGCTCTGGGGCCTAGTGACTGGTGGGATCTTTTAGTTTCAAGCAGGACCAGCCATTGCTTTTGTGTAGGCATGGTAGGATATTTTGTAAAAGGATATTGTGTCATGGCCTTCTGCCCCTTCCGGAAAGCCCACTAGATGGAGATTTTTCCTCTGACCTCAAATTTCCAGATTCTTTACCTTGTCCCATAACTGGAGGACCACGCGATCTTGGTCCCTTTGTTGAGCAGTGAGGCGGTCTGTCGCTGTGTCTTGCTTAGATAATTGCTGTTCATTATGTGATATCCTTTGAGAAAGTGAGATGATATCCTGTCCAGTTTTTAGATTTTGCACTTTAAGAGCTCTTATTTCATTTAATAACTGTGAAAGTGTGCTTCTTATCTCTTGTAGGTTATCTTGAGCTCTACCTGGGTCTGCAATTCTAGCAGTGGCTATGTCTAGATGAGGGCACATTTTTCCCTGTGACTGAAGGACGAGACCAAAGAAGGTTAAATTTTCAGGTAAATTATTCACCGGAGCTTGCTGTAAAAAGAGTTACAAAGTCCACATATCCTAATGATTAGGTATATTATTTTAGGTTCCAGTTATAGTCCGGGTAGTAATAGGATCATGCAGGATTGTATGTGGGTAGAAGAGCTTGAGGGATCAAGCTGCCATCAAGTTGGCTACCTAGTCATACCCCCATATTTACCTTCTTTTATTATTTGTGTATCCTGCATATTTTTCCTTTTCCTTCTGATTTCAATTAGCTTACCTATTTCCGCTCACTACAAGCATAACAACAGCTTAAAATCTGGTTCAATTTCAGTTGCCATCCATCTGTATCCCCAGGACGAGGCTGAAAATAGGCAAAACATTTTCTAGCCCTCCTTGCCGGTCAACTAAAACTAAATAAATAAATAAAACAAGTGGTCTGTGTCTGGTTTCATGCACTTAGCGAATTAAAGCAATGAAAACTACCTATTTGGTATGGGATTCGGCCTCTGCTACAAGGGCTTACATTTGGATGTACTGTATTTCTTGGTGAATATTAAACCCTTGTATCTGAGGCATTGGCTCTAGTTAAGGGTGCTATCTCTAGTTAGGAGTGCTATTTGTTGCTTAGTGCCTCAAGTACTGTAGTGGACAGTGTACTGGTCTGGGGCTCATTTTGGACTGCAGACTATTGCTGGAATAGCAGGTGTTGACTGTGGTCAAATGTGCCTTTTACTATCTTTGAAACACCAGGATCAAGATGCATCTAGCTTGGGTGGACCTGGTGACAAAGGTCCATTCTTTCATCACCTCTGTGTTGGACTATTGCAACACCCTTTACTTAGGGCTATCTGGACGTTTGATGTGATGCCTGCAGCTGGTCCAGAATGCTGCTGCCCAACTAATAGTGGACTCCTCACAGAGTGATCATATCATTCTGGTTTTGTGTGCGCTGCACTGGCTGTCTGTGTGGTGGCACATCACCCTCAAGATATACATGTTAACCCACAAGGCCCTATGCAGTTTGCGACCAGACTACTTCAAAGAGGTTCTTGCTTCCTACCACTCAGTTCGCCCCCTGTGCTCCATCGATGTGGGCTGCTTGTTTTTCCTCCTCCCCAGTTAAGACTTTAAAGGGAAAGAACATTTGAAGTGGCTGCTTCAGTTCTGTGGAACTCACTACCTGCCTATAATCAGGTATCCAGTGATGTGGGTGACTCAAATTGAGCAACTCACTTTTGGGTGACTCAATTTGATTGCCTGTAAGGAAAGCGACCTTTGGACATTAGTGATTGTAGGGAATAGCGAGGACACTGAGACAGAATAGTGAGTAAAGAGTGAAGCAGAGTTAGGCAGCGTAAGGTAGATGATGTTACGAGCACTTGTCGGAGAAGGCACTGCTGAGCAGCTCGTATGGCGTACTGGTTAGGATCATGGCTGGCAATGCCAGTGGACCTGGGTTCAGCTTTTTGAGCTTTTTATTATCATATTTGGGGGATTGTGTAATTTTTTTATTTTCAATGTGTGATGTTCCGTTCACCTGATATTATTGCCTCACACCTCCCAGTTTGCCCCACTAATATTCTCCCCCTCCCAACTTATGTATCTCTCCCCAAATTGTGTTCCTCCTCTAGTTTCTCCCCCTCCCTGCTATGCATCTCCCTGTAGTTGGTAATCTAAATATAGAAGGGTGCAGGGGCCAAAGCCCCCCACAAGGGCCGGTGCTATGGCCGTAGTTTCCCAAATTTAAAGTAGGTAAAAATTCTGTCCCATATATAATGTAAGTGTTTGTATTTGGTGGAGTGTACAGTATATTATCTTTTTTGGTTTTTGGCAATATACACTCACTGTGTAGGTAGTCACTGTATTTCTTTCGCTGTTATGACATAGAACCCTATATTCATATGGACAAAATTGTGGGGACCTTTAAAGCCTCCCTTAAGACCTTTTTATTTGAACAAGCATTCCCTAGTTAGTTAATTATCTGTGCCATGCATCTTTTTATTAATCTAATTGTATCTTAAAATGTTGTTCTGATACAGTTCCTGTCTGACAATTTTCTGATGAATTATGTACAGCACTCAGAGACTTCAGGACTGGGTGCTTTGTAAATAAAGATTGCCTTGTCTTGCCTAGTGAGTTCCGCAAAGGGCCTGCCCTGTAGTCAGATCTGACCCTTGCAGCTCATGCAAAATGCAGTAACTTGCCTCCTGAGCTCCTTGTGAAGGTTAGAGGAAATTACTCTGGCAAGTCACATTTTATTTCTATGGGTCTTAGTAGGTGGAAAAACACAACTTGTTGTGAAGATAGAGCAGATTTCCACAACAAGTACTTACCTCACAATTATAAACAACTGACTATGAAGAACAGTATATACTTTGTATTTCTGTAGTACTATTCATACACTGCAGCCATGAGTTCTTTATAAGCAGTTTAATTTACACAGGATAGCCTAACTGAGATGCTACATCTTAATTCCAGAGTGGTCCTGCTTCTTCTTAGGGCAGCTTAACACCTCTCAATACAACTGATACTTTGATTACTCTTTGTTTTGGTTTGAAAGGAACATTGGTACTGATAAATTATACTGCAGAGATCCATGTGTGATCATCCCTGTTTTGTGGTTTCAGAGCAGACCAACTTTGCATCAATAAATCTTTATAGTTAGAGAAAGGCTAGTTTTAAAAGACTCAATTACAGGGCCCACATTTTCAAAGGAGATGCACGGCGCGAAGTGGAAATGCGACGCCCATCTCAAAACATGGGCAGAACTGCAATATTTAAAAGGGAGAGATACGTCACGCATCTACAGATGTGCCACGGTGCAAAATTAATGTATGTGGTGCATGTAAAGGGGGTGTTCCCATGAATATGCCACCTATATATATCCCTATATTCAGCCAAAATGTGAAGCGCATCTGCCTTACATCTTGGACATGAGCCACTCAAAGTTAGGCATGGAAAAAGCATGCCTAAATCAGCCAACCACCTGCAGGCAGGCCGCAGAACTGGAGGCAGGCCATCCAGAGACAGCTCCTGGAGGTGCACCAGATTATGCTCAAGGCACTCACGCACAGCTGTCATGCCAGGATGGATGTACCCAGAGCCACATGTGCCATGTCACCACCAGCAGCACTATCCAGGGATCAACCCCACCACACTGCACCCTGGACGTAGACACCCAGCGGCCACTTGCCAGTGCTGTTGGGTGACCCCCGGACACACCAGCAGATCAGACAACCACAATGCGGGAACTGTACCAAGGGCCATGGCCTACACCCATATGGCCTGGGGTTTGCCACCCAGTGGTGTCATGCACCCAGGGTGCTATCTGGGGCAGTGGTGCCCTGGTAGCCTGGTGGATGGGTGGCAGCCTGGCACAGGCCAGAGACTGACCTATGGCACACACCCATGGTGGTACACCATAGCTGCACACAAGTGGGACCCACCCACTTGGGTATCTGGTCACCCTCTGCACACTGCCATTCCTTGCAATCATCAGGAAGATTCGGTAATTTCTGCCCCTAAAAGTCTGCCAATAATCGTTATTGGTGATTCCATAATGAAATACACTAATTCGTATAGTACAGATTCTGAAAGTAAGGTATCAGTCTTTTCCTTTCCTGGAGCCAGAATTGAAGATATAGCAGATAGGATAGACTCTCTCATTACCTGCCCATCAAATGTCATTTTACACATGGGTACAAACAATGTTGGTCATACTCATTAAAAAGACATTTGTTTTGAATTAATTCAGTTAGGAAATAAAATAAGAGAAAAAGATTGTAATGTGTACATTTCCAGTATATTACCTATACCAAGAGCCAGGATTGGAAAAAAAAACATACTATTGAAAGGATTAATGTTAGACTTGAAAATTGGTGCTCATTAAACAATTTGGTATTTATTGATCACTGGATAAACTTTACCTCAAATCTCTGCTGTTTTGCTAAGGATGGATTACATTTAAATAGATTGGGAGCAATTGAATTAATTATGTACTGCATTTAGCTTTTACTTTCCATCTATAACTTTAAACTAAAATCTATGGGTGCAAATAATAAAACTGACATTTCTCATTTACAATCTTCTCCAGGTAATGTAACTAATAAAAAACATTTTTTGAAATGTATGTTACTAAATGTACGTAGTTTGGTAAATATAACAAATGAACTATGTTTAAGAATTAATACCGAAAAACCTGATGTCATTGGAATTACAGAAACATGGTGGACTAGTGATCAAGCCTGGGAATCCTGTATTCCTGGTTATTTAAGCAATATACCACGACAGGGTGTGGGTATACTGGTGGATTTACCACGGCTGGTGTGGTTTGGTCACGAGGCCGTAGGCCGAGTGACGTAAGCGCACCAGCCGTGGTAAATCCACCAGTATACCCACACCCTGGAGGGGTATATTGCTATTATACAATGGTAGGAATAGTTTGTTTATTTGTTTTGTATTTTTATTATTTGTTTTTGTGAGTTATGTTGTGATAATGATGGATATATTCTTCCGCTGAGAAAATAGTTCCTTTTAGTATTGAATATAGAGACAGGTAAAATGCTTTGAAAAGGTTTTATTGTGTAAATAATAATTTTCACAGTTTTGATATTTGGTTGTTGTTTCTTTAAGAAGTTAGGCTGCGACTACTTTCGACCACATGTTGTAGGATTCTCCACCCAGTAAAGTTGATTTGGGGTGGAGGTTCAGGACCAGGAGACAGTGTGTCTACCTGAGGCACACCTATTCTGTGACTCTGTCGGCAAAATGTCGATTTTGCCAACTGGAGTGTATTTCACTGTATTGGTGTTGTCATGTTGCTACTACCAAACATTTTAAATCTATTTTTTGTAGAACCCTTTGGATAAGTCTCCAGTTAAACTTTACTGGATAAAAGGCTAACCAACCTTGGGCCCACTCTCTTTCACTATGATGTAAGCAGAGGATGCCATAAACTTGTTAGCACGAAATGAGGCCCTGACACTGATGCCATCCCCCAGAGGTTTATAAGGACTACAAGATTGTTGGATTCCTGCACTCGCTCTTTTTATATGTGGTTATTCCATAATTCTATCCCTAATTTATAGACTAAAAACATAATAGTAGCCATTCACATGAAAGGATCCTTTTATGATCCCACCAACTTTAGGCCGATAAGTTTGCTGGATATCAGCTCAAGATCTTTTCCAGGATACTTGTAGTCAAACTACAAAACTGGGTTACATACTCAAGTCCACTATCTATTTACCAGGTGGGTTTAGATCAAATCACTCTACAATAGATAACTTGTACATCATGTCTCACTTAATGGAAAAATGTATTAAAATCAAAAAATCAAAGGTTTATGCCATTTTCATAGTCTTCACTACAGCATTTGATTTGATTGACAGGGACATACTATGGGACACTCTTCATAATAGAAGAGTCCCTTTAAAAATGTTATTTCCTATTTATTTACTCTGTTCTAACACATCTACAGCTATCAGACTTGACAATCAAGATCATCTTACAGAATTTGTAGTACATGGAGTGCAATCAAGCAGGGATGCCTTTTGGCACCACTCTTATTCTGTTTATATATTGACTCTTTTCTGCACTTTCCTGATAATCTTCATTTAAATTCTCAAAAATCAATAATACCCCATGTCATACCTAGCCTCTGCAGATGATATGGTTTTGTTTTGTCTTTCAAGATAATGTATACAACAGAAAATCAACATTCTTAAAACAAATGTGATGCTATGAGTTTAAAAGTGAATCTAAAAAACAAAACAAAATTTCTGTACTTTATTAACAAAAAAAAACAACCTCTAAATTTTACCTGAGAAAGGATCAAATAGAAGTAGTTTCCAAATATGTATATCTGGGGATTAAAATTATTTCCCAATGTAAATGGACTATTCACTTAAAAGAGCAATCGAATAAAGCTAAGCATGCTGCCAAGGCCTTACTCAGGTTTAACCACAAACTTGGAAGCAATGCTTTAGCCTCTGCCCTCAAGACTGGAGAAGCCAGGTTAAACTCTACAATATTGAGGGCATGGCTTGACTGCCATAGAAATGGCAGCATAATTCATGGGCTCCTATTCGCTGAGAAAGAACAACGGCAAGTCAGCCTAATCCTGGGATGTAATCGGTTCTTTTGTTGAGAGACACGCATTGGGGGAACTGCCCTTAATCATTTGGTGTGGTTTCAAAAAGTCAGCTGTACCATTAAACTGCTTTAATCACCGGCGATTCGAGAGAGGCGCGGCTCAGCTAGGCCAGAGAAGTCATAGGCCCAAACCTCAGGATTTAAGGTGCATTTGCCCCAAGCAACCTGCAGATGGAGGCCTTACCAGTACTCGTGCCAGCCCAATCAACCCCAAAGAAGGTAGCGACTGAGACTATCTCACCCACACTCTCCCCGATACCAGCTGCTACTGTGCAAACGCCTTCTGTGACTGAATCGCTAACATACATCACCCGAATGTTGGAGGCGGTTTTGCTGCGAGTGGATACCATCAACACCACGCTTACAAACACCACGGCAGAGGTTCGTGTGATGCAAGATCAGCTAAATGTCGCAGAGCAAAAAATGGAATCTCTGGAGCTACAACAGGCTAAATTAACACAGAAAGTATGAACGCAGGGCCTACAACTGGAAATGCTACTGGCCAGAATGGAAGACCAGGAAAACAGGGGGAGGCGGAATAACCTCCGCATTATTGGAGTCCCCGAGGGTGCTGAGGGAACTTCCATGGAAAAGTTTCTCAATGAGTCCCTGCCTAAAATGCTGGGTGAATGCTGGAGAGGCCCAGTTGAAATTGAAAGGGCTCATCGGATCCTGGGAAGGAAAGAGAAACAGCAATTAGCCCCGAGGCCAATCGTGCTTTACTTTCTGAGGTACTCTACAAAAGAAAGTATTTTAAGTGCAGCTCGAGATCAGGGTGAAATTAGATGGCAAGGGGCGGTTCTCTCAATATATAGAGACTTTGCACAAGAAACTGTGAATAAGCACAGAGCTTTTGGCCCGATCAAGAAGATGTTGTCAGCTTACAAATTTCAGTGTAGATTTAAAGGCCTTACCAGACTGCTGGTGTCCAAAGAAGGGAGGGAACTGCTTGCAGAGACTCCTGAGGAGATTGAAAGATGGGCGTCTAAGTACTGGCCCAATCTCCCCCTACAAACTGCATCCCCCAGGAAGCTATGGGTACCCTCGAATACCAGAACTAGAAACTGAAATCATCAACTATGGAGCCCAGAGGACAGGACTGAGAAAGGACCAGGTCCTTGGACTGATCAGCCCCCCAGAGAGAGAGATCTGCCAACACAAATGATAGGCCTGTACCTACACTGGCTGTTGACTCAAACCTGCCATTTCTTCCTCCCAGAAACAATAGCCTGATTCCAAGACAGCGACTGCGCTCCAGGAGTGGGCAACAGCTTTCCCCGGATCTGCAGAGAACAGCCCCACCAGCGAAAATGCCAAGAGATGAGCCTCTAGTACCTGGCTCTGACCGTCTTGTGGATGAATCCGAATCCTCGATTTCTGAACAAGGGAACTGTATGGACTGGGCGGATATCCCGGAATCTTCCTTGCTGGAGGTGGAGGACATCTCTAATCAGCTTAAACCAAGGATAAAATTGTATGCGGCAGTGGTAGCTTCCAGAGAGATCCCAGATGCTGGAGAATGATCCCAGATGACTAACGACTTGGGGAAGAAGCTGGGTCCTTGGACTGATCTTGTCTGCTTGGACTATAGTTCTAATATCCTTCTGCGTGTTGTAGCAAACAGTTGGTTTACCAGCAATGCAGGAATTTAATACTTTTTCCCCTGCTTGTGATGGTTAAATGTTTTGGAATATAGGATCCAGGTGGGGTAAACTTCCCCCTTCCCCTCCCAGGCTCCCCTCCTTCTTACTTCCCTTCCCTACCCCCCCCATCACTACCTTCTAAATTGGATACCTGGGGTGTACAAACAAGGTTGAAGTGGCTGAAACATCCATGCTTCTGGTGCCTTAGGGTGCATAGCGCTGTATGGGCAAGAGTTATGGATGCCTGGTCAGTGTGTTATGATTAGGGTAGTTCCCTATCAGTTCCCCATCACTTCCTTCCCCATTTTACTGAGTTGGTAATTCCCTCTTCCCCCTTTCCTCCCTATACTGGCATTAGGTTCCCTCCCCAGGATTACACCTTCTCCGAGGAATGTTCCTCAGTTGAGGAGGGTTAAAACCCAGAGGAGATGTGACTCACATTGATAACCCCTAGGCACAGATGCTAGTGGAGCTGAGGATACGTTTTTTTTACAATCCTCTTCCTGGGAATGTCTGTAGCAGTTTGCAGTGATCTGCTGGTTGATCATTACATAGAGTAGTTAAGTAGACATATATAGGTGTTTCACTCTTATAAGAGCAGTACTTGGTGTTAGGCAGACTAATATCATTGTTCACATATACACTTCCCGTGGCTACTGTTGTTAAGCTAAAATCTCTCTTGTGTGTGGAGGCATAGCATCTGATAGCTCTTGGATCATAAGGTACAGTAGATTCCTCAAGTGGTAGTTTTCAGTAGGATGTCAAGGTCCACTCCAGTAGAGAATCACGGAGCAAGCCCTTCAGTCTCTGACATATGGCTGGGATGCCTCCAGCTACTATACGAGGTCGGTGTCTTGTGTCATGGAACATAAAGTGTTTAAACCATCCTGTTAAAAGAACTAAAGTGCTACAATATCTGTGTTCCTTGCACACAGCCATAGCTCTCTTGCAGGAGACACATCTCCTTTATAAATCCACTCCTTGGCTCAAGAAATCATGGGTCGGCACTGTGTTTGCTAGCTCTGCATCTACTAAAACAAGGGAGGTAGCTATTTTAATTCAGAAGGCAAGCAATTGGGTAATGGAAGAGTCTCGAGCGCACAAACAAGGGAGGTGGGCAATAGTTAAGTTAAGATCTGGTTTGGACAGTCTGATAGTATGCAATCTGTACGCTCCAAATATAGACCAAGTGGAGTTTTTTTCCAAATTTAAGCCAGGCTATTGCTGGATTAACTCAGTCAGACTCCACTATTCCCTTGATAATAGGAATGGATTTTAACATAGTACCGGATATATTCTTGGATAAATCAGCCACCCTCAGACACACACAAAGGCACATGCTGCACTCCAGGAGATGATAGCAGAATGGGGCTTAGAGGACCTTTGAGGCATGACTACCCCTCTTGCCGGGATTACACGAACTACTCTCCCCACATGACACCCATAGTCGGATAGATTTTTGTTATCTAACCAGCTAGCCTTGAGTGCCATCACAAATACTGACATAGGCAGTATACTCATTTCAGACCACGCGCCAGTGTCGTGTACCACACTGCCCCTGGGAACTGTAATAGGGGTACAAGATGGAGGTGCAACCCCTTGTTAGTCTGTGACCCTGAATTTCAAAACAGGATGTGGGAAGTAGCTCGGGAGCATTTTACTTTTAACAAGGTGGGAGAAGTCTCGGCGAGTGTGATCTGGGAGGCTTTTAAGGCCACTTTGAGAGGGCATATCATTGCCTTTGATGCAAAGAAGAATAAAAACCAGAAAAAAAAGATAGAGGTGTTACAGGCAGAACTTGCTGACTTAGAGGATCGCTTTAAGGCATCCCAAACCACTATGGTGTCATGCAGGAACCCCTTGTTGATAAGACATATAATGGGACTCTAATATCGAATAAACTCACTATTAGAGCATAAGGCTAAATGGACCTGGCTTAGGGCGAAGCATCGGTATTGGGAAGGGGGTAACAAAGGGGGGAGGCTCCTTGCCTACCAGTTAAGAAAACAGCAAGCATCCGCAAAGATCCATGCTTTACATACTCCTATGGGCTCAGTGGTTAGTAACTTGAAAGGGATTAATGAGACCATGAAAAACTACCAGACAATATATCAATTCAAATCCATATATATGAGGGAGCAGCTTGCACATAAGCTGTGTCAGTTCTGTCAGGGGTTTGCACTGCCATCACTAACCCGAGAGCAAATTGGTCTTCTGGACCAACCTATCGTAGAGACAGAAGTGCGGCAAGCGCTGTTCTATATGGCCAAAGGGAAAGCCCCTGGACCAGAAGGAATGACCATCGAATTATATCAGGCTCTAGACCAAGAAATTATGAACCCTCTGCTGCTTGCTCTGCAATGTATCCACTCTACAGGCTCCCTTCCCACCACAATGAATGAGGCTTTAATTACGGTTCTACCTTAAAATCTGATGACCCCCTGAACTGCGTTAACTTCCGCCCCATATCACTATTGCCAGTACATACGAAGATCCTGGCTAAAATATTGGCTATGAGATTGCAAAGTATTCTTGACTCAATCATTCACCCATCTCAGGTTGGCTTTATGCCTGGAAAGGTAAGCTCTGACAACACCAGATTGCTGCTGAACCTGAAGTGGGCGTCAGGCAGAGCAAAAATTCCCATGGCTGCCTTAGCTGTAGATTTTGCAAAGGCCTTCGATTCGGTAGAATGGAATTACCTCCATGAGGTTCTTCGTATATATGGATTTGGTCCCCAATTCTGCTCGTGTGTGCTGACGCTCTATAACTACCCCAAGGCAATGATCCTTACTAATTCTACTATCTCTCCCTCCTTTGCATTTTATAGGAGTACATACCAAGGCTGTCCCCTATCCCGCTTACTTTTTCTAAGTGCTTTGGATCTCCTAATCTGTGCGATTGACAATAAAAAGGGGATATCAGGTATATCAGTGCAGGGTAGGGAGTATACCGTGGCTGCCTATGCGGACAACTTATTGCTTACCATGACTCATCCTCAAGAGTCACTACCATGGCACTAGCCTTCTCAGTTCTTACAAATTTTTTGGGGCTATCAGGGCTACAGGTGAATCAACTCAAGACTGTACTTGCCCAGCTGAACCCACTCTGCCTACCGGAGTGTCTCCACGGCACAGAACTAAAATAGGCCCCGCAAGGGTTTTCATATCTGGGAATTTATATACCTTCTAACTGGGCAAATTTTGAATCTGCTAATTTTTCCCCCTTGCTTAAACAATTAAGTGTAGAAATGGAGAGATGAAAAAAGCTACATTTGTCCGTGATGGGTAGAGTGGCATCAGTACGTATGTTACTACTCCCGAGGGTGCTGTACTTATTTAATAATCTCCCAATATGACTGTCCCCCAGACTTTTTGATACCCTTGAAAGAATGGTCTCTTCGCTAGTGTGGGAGAAAAAGGCACATAGGTGGGGGAAAAACAAGCTTAGGGCGCATTGGACTAGGGGAGGCCTGGGGGCCCCTTGGTTTCTGAAGTATCATCTGGCATGCACTGCAGCACAAATAACAAAATGGTCTGTACCACCTAACACATCCTGGCCAGTGTGGGTGGGCCTCGAAAGAGACCTGGCAGGTTCCATTTCACTTAGATCCCTGTTGAGTTCTGGTGGACCTGCAGGGAAGGGCCTGTCCCCGATCATATGTCATTCCCATTATGCCTGGCATCATATTACGATCCTGTCAAATACCCCTAAGAATGCATGGGCACCACCCCTGGCCTATGCAGAGTTGTGGCGTAATACCTCTATAACATTAGAGGGACAACCCCTTAATTGGTCTACCTGGGAGACAAAAGGAATATGTTATGTGAGGGATCTCACGATGCCTGGTTCGAATACATTATTATCCTTTGACCAGCTGAAAAAGAAATTTAGCCTTCCAAATACTGACTTTTGGTGGTATCTTCAAATATGCAGCCTCATACAGGCCCTTTCCTCTCAGATACGAATAGATAACAAGTGCAAGTGGCTGTCAAACCTACATAAGGAAACGTCCTCCCGGGAGTGCATAGGTAAATTTTATGCTATAGGCAGAGACTCCTTACCAGATGCTACCGAACACTGTAGAACTCAATGGGAGCTAGAGATGGGGATATAGCAATACCAAGCTCCACATGGGCTGGGTGCCTCCAAAACGTTCATAGGTTATATAAGGATGCTAAGAGTCAATTAATACAGTTAAAAATCTTGTTGGGATGGTATAGAACCCCAGCCGTTTTATATGCGGCAGGATTATTGCCACACTGGGATTGTTGGAGATGCCAGCAACCTGGAGCCCACCTTTTTCACATAATGTGGGGAATGCCCACGACTTTCTGATTTTTGGGGGGCAGTTAGGTGAGATTGCTGCTCAGTTTTAGGCATAAGGGACCTCCAGTATGATCCCAAGTTGCTTCTGGGAGCCATGTCTAGTCTCCTTACACTCCCAAAGTCTTTAAGAGAGTGGGTCATGGTAGTTTTACTAGAGGCTAAGTGGCTTCTTCTAATGCAATGGAGACAAGTCAGTAGTCCTTGTATAAGACAATGGCACGCTGCTATAGCTAAACTGGCATTGTTGGAAAGGCTGACCTATGCTCACCAAGGCCAACTGGTTCACTTCCATAAGAAGTGGGACTCGCATTTTAACTCACCACTATGCAGACCCCCCCCCGCTGAGTAACTCCAACCCTTCTAGCCATTAGAAGTGCTGTACTAGATGATCCAGATGTCTAATATGAATGAGTAGATATAGTTTAACGAGGATAGGATATATGTATGTGAATGTATGTAAAGCGAATATAGGTGCTTAGCCTGTGATTATGTATTGTATAATGCATGAATATGGACCTTGAAGATCTTGTAACATGCATGAGACAGAAATGAACATGAAAGTGTAAGACGATGCTGAAAAACCTTAATAAAATCTTCTATGATAAAAAAAAAACTCTGCAATATTGTATGGAGCAGAAGTATGGGCCTCAGAGTGCTATGTGAACATCGAGGTTCCCCTTCTATGTTATTATAAATTCATATTGCAAATTCCCTCTTCTACTTCCTCAGCCATAGTCAGAGCAGAGCTTGGCAGAATCCCCATGTTGACACTGGCAGAGCTAAGACTAGTGACTTATTGGATAAAAATTATAAATAACCCTGATAACATCTTCAATTCATTTCCATTTTTATTTTATCAAGAGATACACCACTGAGAAACTAATTTGCAAGATGGTCCTGGCTGAACTTGAACAATGTAATGAAAAGAATATCAACTGACATTAGACACACAGCAATGCACTATACAATACATAATCTAGCTCGCAAGCAATAGTACATTATATATACAAGGACATCTATATACATATTATACAAGTTCATCTATGGACGTATACAATAGCAGCTAAGGTAATATACATATTTCTGAGGCAGAGAGGAGATGGAACTCAGGGTAGGGGTAGGTAGATCTTAATGAGTAGAGGAGCAGGGAAAGGCTATATTAGGATATAGGGAGAGAAGGGAGGATACAACAGTGGAAAAGGAAGGAGGAGCTATAGTGGGATACAGAAAGAAAAGGAAGGGGTGGTATAGAATGAAAGGGGAATAGTAAGGAGGATGGGAAGAGCACAAGGAGGAAGGCAGGAGGACAAGTGCTAGGAGGAGGTGAGTGAGGCATAGTTGTCCCTTACTGTCAAACTCAGGAGTAACATCGACAGTCATCCTTCAGCCAGCATCTTAGGAGAGCCCTGAATGGGAGCAACACGACAAGCTGTGTCAATTTTAATGAGTTCTGGAAGGTGTTGCATAGTGATGGATGCACATAGCTCCCGGATGATGCTCCAAAATGAGATTTAATCCTGGGAACATCAAGCATGATGTACTCACATCTTCTAAGTGTGTAAACACAGGGGGTGCATTTGAGCATTACGGTGATATAGGAGGGAAGTTTGTTAGTAATGGCTCTAAATGCCCAGAGAGCGGCATTACACCGCCTCCTAACTGCAAAAGAGGTCCACCCTGTTTGTGTATGAAGAAGGCAGTGATGGGTGTTATATGGAGCGTTTTAAATAAACCTAAGGGTTCTATGATACAGTATATTCAGTTTATTTGGAGCAGATTTAGAACTATGACTATAAAGAAAGTCTGCATAATTGAGAAGAGGGAGAAACGTCATCTGGACCAGTTTTAACTTATTCTCCTGGGTTAACAGTTGCTTAATACAGAAGAACAAACCTAGTCTTTGTCTTAATTTCTTTTGCAAGTTCGTTGATGTGTGTTGTGAATATCAGCTTGCTGCTTACCCCTTTGGTGCCTTCAAGAAAAAATAGCATGGCACGAAAGGGCCATAACCTTCACCTGGCTTAAAGCATTTTTTTCAATCTTAGGAAAACTCAGTCTTTCTCACTTATGGGTAGAAACATCAATATTTCATTGCAATACATATCCATGCTGAAGAAGAAATCATTCCAACAAGCTCAAAAATCTGATATGGAGATCATAAGAAATTGAAGAAGTGCCCCACGGTATAAAATAATAAAATTTCCCATGGCTTGGAGGAATATTTAGTACTCCCTATTAACCCGATAGTTAGGAAGTGGATAACCTGGGCCAGACTAGGCTTTATCAGCTCAAAATGCATGCATTTTAACAATCACACAGGAAAAAATAGCCACTCTTTAATGTACTGCACATGTAATAAAGGTTTCCCTGAAACTATTTCACATATTATTATCCAGTGCCCTTTATACAATAAATTTAGAAGTGCTAGTTTAAAAGCATTTTTATTGAAGTATACAAATGCATTGTATGACCCTGTCTTCATTTGCTCCATCCTATGAATGTTGAAGATGCTGTTAGGATTTCACAGTTCTTGGGCTCAGCCATTAAGCTCAAGAAAAGACACAGTATTCAAATGGGTAAACAGTAGTTTATCTACTATGGTGGAAAGTGGTCTTATTATGAATGCTGCTTGGTAACGTAAGCTTTTCATCACTCAGAAATCAAATTGTGTTTTTCCTTCACTAGGGCACCTTTTTAACCTTATTAATATTTTTGTATGTCTTTGTAAAGTCCTTACTTTGTTATGGATGATCTATAAACTTGAAAACTTAAAACAAGAATTCCTTCTCTTTATCAGTATCATAAAAAGTTATTTTAGTGTCTTTTAAAATGACACATACTTTGGGTAAAGCATAATACCATGGTAGACAGCAAGAAGATAGCGGCGGAGCTGAGCCAGCCAGAGCACTAGTTTCTGTTGTTCATTTGTTTCTGGATTGTGTTTTTGCGTTTTGCTCATTTTTATCTATTTTTATTTATTTATTATTGATTTTTATACTAGTTTAGGGCTGAAGCAGTGAGTTAGACTAGGACTCTTTTACCGAACATTGGAGTACCGAACTTGTTTGCCCCCCGGTGATTTTGTGCTTTTCTACTTTTACGATTGTTTCTCTGACCACAGCGTGAGAGACTGTGGAGTTGGGGAGTTGTGGGAGCCTTAGTGAACAAGATCTCTGCTTGTGCTGGATTTGGAACCTCAGTTATTGGGTTTCCTTTTAATTCATGAGTGAACTTTTTCACGTGCCTAAATGCTACCTGGCCGTTGTGTATAGACTGTGAAGTTGGGACTAGCAAGGAGAATCCTCTTAACCTGTGGAAAGTGTCTGCAGTGTTATTGTCACCGATTATTCTGAGTTGTTCATTGTTTTGTTCTGCTTGCCCCCTTTTTGGACTCAGTGGATTATCGGACCTAAATTGGAAATCGGAATACCAGAGAAACGGAGTACCTGGTTTGTCCGGTCATTTGAGGTTTAATTTTGCGTGGGTACTTGAAGATTTTCAAGCTGAACTATTGGCCTTTCTGTGTGGTGGAGTCATGCGGGAGAAGGAGGAGGAGGAGAGGCCTGACCGACTGGCCCAGCTGTTCCAGAGGTGGGTGCGGGGTGCTGCTGTCTGTCCCTGGTAGGATCGGGAGTACCTCCTGGTGAGTCAGCATTCTCGGGGCCTCCAGGTGGTGCCGGAGTTGCCTGGCAGAGGCTGGGCTTCTTCTGGCATCCCAAATCGGGGAGACTGGTTGCATGAACGCACCCTCCTAGGGTTCACTGGGTTAGGAGTGTCTACTTCCTCCTAAATTTTCTTTGCTGGATAAACTCCAAATAGTGAGAATTTGCAGTGGCTGGAGTGGAATACCAGGAATATGAAGAAAATGTACTGATTTTTGAGATTATCTGGACTTTTGCTGTGTGGGGCCTGTGACTAGTATTACCAGCTCTTGTGTTCTTCGGTGGGGGCATATAAAGCTTGGCAGCTTTATACCTATGCTGTTTGTCCTATTATGATCATTTGGATCTAAGCATGTCTGGATTCAAATGATGTGAATTAATTTTATGACTTTCTTGTAGGACGATTTTTTTGTCCCTGGTGGTGAGAGGACCAGGGTGTTTAAATTTATTTTTGCATTATATTTTTAGTTTTTTGTTTAGTTATTTTGTTCTTTGTTTGATTTGCTTTGTTTATCTTGCAGTGAGAGTGCTAATATATTTTTCCCCTCTCTTTACCTGGCTGTGAGAGCTGGGGGGTAATTTTTGTTGTAGGGGTAGTGAGAGTACCCCTTTCATATATTTGTTTATATTCATTTATTTTTATTTGTTTATTTTGTTTTTGTTTATCATCTTCTTTTCCTTCTTTTTTATTTTATTGTGTTTTATTTTGTATGGTTTTTAGATTAGTTTAGTTTTGATTGTATTTGGCGTATATTGTTTAGTTTAAGCAGTGACATGTGCTGGCCTGCAGTTTCCACGGTGGTGCACTATTCATCCTCCTCTCTTCACACCCTCTGACCTTTTTATACTCCTCCCCTGCAATTTGAGACTTACCAGTGCTGTAGAGTGCTGGGGATTGTTCATAGGAGAGTGAGGAGGGTGGGGGTGTGCGAACAAGAGAGGATGAATGAGTGGGCCACTGTACCGGGGTTACTAAGTCCAGAAGGTGCCCTGGGGCAAAATGGAATCCAGACCAGGGTTTCCAGTGTCTGGTGCCCATACCCAGGGGCACTACTGAATTTGGTGGACAGATAGGGCGGACAGCCTCTGAGGTTTGTCCAACTAGGGCGGTACACTCCTTTTATAGGGTATCACAGTTGTGACATTTCCTGTGGCAGAGCAGGAAAGGGTGGATCAGTGGGGCCTCCACAAGGTGAGCTCATTTACAGGGGCACTAGTAATTTAACTTCTTATAACAAGTTAAACAAAAACAAAACACAATCATACCATTACTTGCATTTTTTTTCCTTTTGTTTCCTTCTAATTACTCTGACTAGGTTATAAACCCAGCAACTTATCTGGAATGGATATCATTATCTGCAGGTACTGTGGAACAATTTTCAGAAGGACAGTCTTACAGGATTTAGGACACTGTCCTACATGCTGGGCCTTTGGAGATCTTAGGGCTCAGCTCCGGGCAGCATGGGCAGAGATTGCATGCCTCAAATTTCATATTCAAGAGGAAATACATTATAAGAACCACCCGCCATTTCCCCAGCATCCAACAGAAAAACCTCGACCGCAGAGGGTAGTTGGTCCAGAAGGTTGGCAGGTGGTTAGGAGGGGCAAATAGGGTGCCCCATCACTCTCTGCTCTCCAACATATTACCTCCAAAAACCATATAAACACTACAAACAGGTATCTGCCTCTATCTCTTAAATCAAACAAAGAGGCAGAAGACACTGCAGAGCAGGACACTGCAGCACAGGAGCTAGCACAACAAAACTCGCCCAAATCAGGAACCAAAACAAAAAAAGCAAAAAGGAAATCCAAAAAACTTCTGATCATAGGAGACTCCATGATTCGAGCAGTTGATACCCATCTCCAGCCAGGGGTAATGATCAGATGTCTCCCAGGTACATCAGCATGGAGAGACACTGACCGCATTGCTAAAATTGTTCACAAAGCAGGAGAAAACATTGATGTCCTAGTACACATAGGGACTAATGATCTTGCCAGCCGGTCTGTTGTGGAGACCAAGGAACACCTGACCAGGCTGGGTGACAAACTATCATCTATTTCGTCTGGCATCTCCTTCTCTGAGATCCTGCCAGTCTGGGAGAGGGGAGCAGATGGATGGAGGGTCAGAGAAGGGGAGATAGGGGAGCTAGACACGTGGCTCAAGAGCTGGTGCCAGGAAAACGGACACAGATTTGTAGGGAACTGGCAACAGTTCTGGGAGCGAAAGTTCTTTAAATTTGATGGACTGCATCTGACTAAGAAGGGAGTCAGTGCATTGGGGCAGAAGTTTGACGTCTTTGCAGAATATTTAAACTAGCAAATGGGGAGAGGGGTGCAGCACCCCATACATCGAATGGGAAGAACACCCCTCCCCCCTCAGCTAGTGGTCAAACAGGGATTCAGCATGTTTACAGTTCATTTGCATCACCAGGTAAGAAAAAAGGTTTGTCTCCCCATACGATGCACAGGGGTAATGTCAAACCTCACCCAACAACTAACACACTAAAATCTGGCCAATGGAAAATCATGTACACAAATGCTCACAGCCTAGGAAATAAGATCCCAGACCTGCAGACAATAATGTCAGAGGCTAAACTGGACATAGTAGCAATTAGTGAGACATGGTTTACCAGTAACCACACTTGGGAGACTTCAGTACCTGGCTATGTATTGTTCAGAAGAGACCGAGGTGCAAAAAGGGCGGAGGAGTGGCCCTGTATGTCAATGAAAATATCAAAGCTACAGAAATTCAGAATACACATAAGGAGCCAGAAGAACTGTGGGTCACCCTGGAAACAGGAAATGGGACAGCCATAAGAACTGGGGTTGTCTACAGGCCCCCAGACCGGGGGAGGACATAGACACATTACTGTTAGAAGATATACAAAACATGACAGCTAAAGGGGAGGTTCTGATAATGGGAGACTTCAACATGCGGATACAGATTGGTCAATATCAGCAGGAACATCTGCCAGAACTAGACATGAGTGGATTCCCTGCAGAAGAGGGCCTCAAACAACTGGTACAGCAACCCACAAGAGACAGGGCTATCCTAGATCTAGTACTGACTAACAGGGAAGGGATCACAGATCTCCAGGTGAAGGTCACCTGGGGCCAGTGACCATCACATGGTATGGTTCAGTTTGGCTACTACATCTAAATCATCCCATTCCAAGGCAAAAATATGGGACTTCAGAGGAGCTGACTTTGAGAAGATGGCCAACAGAGTTAATCTAGCCCTGGCAAAAAGAAACACAGATGAGGGGTACAGGCAACGTGGGCAAGCATTAAGGATGCAATACTTGAAGCAACATCCCATTGTGTTAGACAGAAAAGGAAGTGCAAAAGAAGAAGGAAACCACTTTGGTTCTCAAATACAGTAGCAGAAAAGGTAAGAGCCAAAAGGCTGGCCTTCAGGAAATATAAGGGAACACAGCGGGATGAAGTTAGGAAGGCACACCAAACTGCCCTAAGGGAAGCAGGGAAGGCAGTAAGGCAGGGAAAGTCCCAAACTGAGGAAACACTAGCATGAACAGTAAAAAAGGTGACAAGACTTTCTATAGATACATTAGTGAAAGGAGAAAGTCCAGAGGTACTGCTAAGCTTAATGGAGAAAGGGAGCATGTGAGGAGGAGGACCCTGTAAAGGCATCTATCCTAAATAGATACTTTTGCTCAGTATTTACTGAAGAGAAGGTAGGGCAGGACCCACAGCTCAGCATCATGGACACGGGGGGAGGTGAGCACTACTCCTTCACAAAAGAAAGGGCCCTACAAGAGCTTGCTAAACTCAGGGTGGATAAGGCAATGGGACCTGATGGCATACATCCCAGGGTACTTAAGGAGCTAAAGGTGGAACTAGCAGAGCCATTAGCAGAACTGTTTAGTGAGTCTCTGAGCACAGGAGAGGTCCCAGAAGACTGGAGAAGGGCTCATGTGATCCTGCTCCACAAGAGTGGTAGCAGGGAGGAGGTGGGGAACTATAGACCAGTCAGTCTTACCTCAGTAGTGGGCAAGATTATGGAGGCACTCCTTGAGGAAAGGATAGTGCAACACCTGGAATCCATAGGGGCACAGGATCCAAGACAGCATGGGTTTACAAAAGGAAGGTCCTGTCAAACTAATCTCATAGATTTCTTTGACTGGGTAACCAGAGTGGTGGACCAAGGGGGAGCAGTTGATGTCGTCTACCTTGACTTCAGCAAAGCTTTTGACACTGTTCCACGTAGAAGATTGATAAATAAGCTGGGTAGGCTTGGGGTGGGCCAGACGTTGGTCAACTGGGTGGCAAACTGGTTGATGGGCAGAAAACAGAGAGTGGTGGTAAATGGTATACAGTCAGAAGAGATGCAAGTCACAAGTGGGGTACCTCAGGGATCAGTCCTGGTGCCAGTCCTCTTCAACATCTTCATTAGTGACCTTGCAGATGGACTAGAGGGTAAGGCTTGTCTGTTTGCAGATGACACCAAGATCTGCAACAGAGTAGATGATCCAGATGGGGTGGGCAGAATGAGAAGAGATCTGGATAAACTAGCAAAATGGTCAGAAGAGTGGCAACTGGGATTTAATGCAAAAGAGTGCAAAATCATGCACATAGGGAAGAGAAACCCTGAGCCACCTATAGGCTGGGAGGGGAGTTGCTAGCAGTCACAAAGGAAGAAAGAAACTTGGGCATCATCATCACTGATGACCTGAAATCATCCAAGCAGACCTCTAAAGCAGTAGGTAAGGCTAGGGGTTGTTAGAGTGTATTAGTAGGGGTATCACAAGTCGTAAGAGGGAGATAATAATCCCTCTTTACAAGACACTGGTTAGGCCCCATCTGGAGTACTGCATGCAGTATTGGAGGCCACACCTTCACAAGGACATTAACCAAATTGAGGCAGTCCAGAGAAGGCAACCAAAATGGTGCAGGGACTGCATCAGAAGACATATGAGACCGATTAACAGAGCTCAATATGTATACCCTTGAGCAAAGAGGGAGAGAAGTGATATGATCAAGGCATTCAAACACCTTAAGGGCATTAACAAGGTGAAAGAGTCTAACATGTTTAAATATAAGAAAATAGCAGGACAAGAGGACACAGCATGAGATTAGAGGAGGCTGATTAAGGGGAATGTGAGGAAATTCTTTTCAGAAAGGGTGGTGGATGCATGGAATGGCTTACCACAAGAAGTGGTGGCTATGAATACAGTGCAGGGCTTTAAACAGGCATGGGATAGGCATAAGGGAGCAATACAAATGACTATGAATAGATAGGCCACTGACAGAGCAAAGGCTGATGGCACATTTATAAGGTAGAAAAAAAATGAGCAGACTGGATGGGTCTTGCGGTCCTTATCTGCCGTCAACTTCTATGTTTCTATGTTTCTATCTGTTATGCAATGCCAGGTCTGTTAGGAATAAGACCGCCATTATAGCCGATCTTATTAGTTCGGCTGACCTGACTTGCATCACCGAGACCTGGCTGGATGAAAATTCAGGCCCCATATTGGGAGGCCATGACTCTGGCTGGGTACTTGGTAATACACCGCCCGAGATTGGACCGCGGGGGGGGGGGGTTGCAGTCTGTTTTAAGACTAAATTGGGCCTCACGAATGTGGTAGTAGGTGAGGCTGAATCCTTTAAATGCACAGTTGTAGCAAGTGTAGGCATTCGAATCGTTCTCATCTACCGTCCACCCAGAGATTGGAAGCGCTTCTTACAGGAAGTAGCAGACTTCCTCGTTGATATGTCGTTTGAGTCACCCAGATTGATGGTTCTGGGTGACTTTAACACCTGGGTCGATGATGAACTCTCACAATTTGGTAATCACTTCCTCCAGCTTATGTCTTCTTTGGGCCTTACACAGGTAGTTTCCACTGCTACACATAAATTTGGGCACTCTCTGGATTTAGTCTTCCTCTTAGGGATTGACTCATCCGACGTGGGGGTGGAACCAGTCACCTGGTCTGACCACTACACCATGAGGTTCAAATTTTGCACCCCCCTGAGAAGGCCTTCCCCTGTGGAGATGGTCAGGTACAGCACATTACGGAATATCACTTCCCAGGGCCTTACGGCAGTCCTTGACTTCTCATCCCCCGTCTTGGCTAGCAGTAACCCAGAGGCACTGGTGTTGGCCTATAATACAGCCGTTACGTTGGCCCTAGTTCTTATTGGTCCTGTTAGTGAGTGCCCCCTATCCCTTTACCCCAGGTCCCCTTGGTTTGATGGGACACTGAGGGAGTTGCAGAGACAGGGGTGAAGGTTAGAGCGTTGTTGGCACAAGTCCGCCCTTGATGCTGACCACCTTAGATTGATGGAACATTATTCTATCTATTAATCTGCAATCACCCATAAGAAGGCAGAATTCCTGTCCAGAGAGATTGCAGTTGCACAGAATCAACTGGCTCAGTTGTTTCGGACTGTAAACAGACTGTGCAACCAAGCCTGTCTGCAAGTTCGAAAAGCTTTTTCACAATTAGAGTGCGAGGAGCTCGCTCGTTTCTTTGCAACTAAGGTGGCTGACATCAGGGCAGACTTGCATCTGGCAATCTCTAAGGGTGATGTTGTGGAACAGTGCGAGTTCACAATACCTCAATTCTCTTGGAGTTCCTTTTGCCGACCTGAGTTAGTGGATATTATGAGGATCATCCATAGTGTGCGGCCCATGAGCTGTAGTTTGGACCCTGGACCAATTCCCCTAATTTTGGGTTGTTCTGAGACCATCGGTCCAGTTTTGGTGCAAATAGTCTGGTGCTCCTTAGAGTCAGGTGAGTTTCCTAACTCCCTAAAAGTGGCGGTGGTGACACCCCTCTTGAATAAAGCTACTTTCGACCCAGACTGTTTCTCAAACTACAGACCTATCTCTAACCTTCTCTTTATTGGGAAGGTTATTGAGAAGGTAGTGGCAGCCCAATTGGAAGACCATTTAACCATCCATAATGTTTAGAATCCTTCCAGTCTGGTTTTCGTAAAAGACACAGCACCGAGACTGCGCTGGTTCGGGTGCTTAATGATCTTCTGAGGGCGAGGGATCAGAAGAGATGTTCCATTCTAGTTCTCCTTGATCTCTCATCATCTTTTGACACTGTGGATCACCTGGTGGTGTTAGCATGCCTGAGGCTAATCTGTGGAATGTCGGGAACTGTTTTAAAATAGTTCACTTCATTCCTTACTGGGAGATCACAAAGAGTTGTGTCAGGGGTTCATTCCTCTGGCCCAACTTCTTTGTTGTGCGGGGTGCCTCAGGGTTCAGTGCTGTCACCCATGTTATTTGCAGTGTATATGCTGCCCCTCGGAGACATTATAAGACAGTATGGGCTGAGGTTTCACTGCTACGCAGATGATACCCAGCTATACTTGTCTTTTGCACCTGACCAGGATGGAGCTCTCTCGGTGTTTAATAACTGTCTTGAAGAAATCCAAGGGTGGATGGATTCTAGTTGGTTAAAGTTGAACTCAGAGATGACAGAGGTGTTAGTGGTGGGCCCGGGTGGTCAGATAGTGAGGTCGCATGATGGCACGCCCTCTGGAATTTTTCTTGGCAGCGTGTCACTTCCGACCTCTGAATGGGTGCACAACCTTGGGATTGTCCTAGACGACAGGCTGACCCTTCAATTTCAAGTGTTGGCCATTGTCAGGACTTCCTTTTATCATCTTAGGAATATTGCCAGGGTGCGTCACCTTGTTCCGTCTGACTCTTTGCCAATGTTGGTCCACGCCTTCGTGTTCTTGCACTTGGATTACTGCAACGCCCTTTACTTTGGGCTTTCTGGGGTTGAAATCAGTCGCCTACAGCTAGTGCAGAATGCTGTAGCCCGGGTTTTGACTGGGACAAGGAGATCCAGTCATATTACCCCGGTATTGCGCGAACTGCACTGGTTTCCTATATGGTGGCGGATCACCTTTAAAGTCATTTTATTGACTTTCAAAGCCCTTCATGATCAGGGTCTGACCTATCTGAAAGAACTTCTGGTGCCTTACTGCCCTGGCCGATCACTCCGCTCAGCCAACGAAGGGTTGTTAGAGATTCCAAGAGTGAGTTTAAAATCTTCCGGCAGTAGAGCATTTTCTTATGCTGCACCCACTCTTTGGAATTCTCTACCATGCTGGTTAAGGGAGTGCACCTCCGTGGAGGTATTCAAGAAAAATTTAAAAACTTACCTGTGGCATATGGCTTACTTGGAGGATTAATGCAATATGAATGCAAATACTGTGTTTGATTTTATGGGATATTTTATTGCTTGTTTTTAATATGTGATGTTGTTATAAATCATTTTATTTATATGTTGTATTAATTGGTATTGTATGCCATGGTTTTTTGATATGTTCAGCGCCTTGATATATTGGAAAAGCGCTTTAAAAATAAAGTTATTATTATTATTATTATTTACTGCCCAATTCCTCAACTTCTCCTTTAAGCTGAAGAAAATGACTTCTTCTAACCTGTGTCTGGCAGAAATATAAATTTTAGCACTCTTGAACTGTATAGGCCCTTTCAGATGTGCTTCATGAATAATTATTCCCCTGTCTGTCTTCATGGCAAATGAAACAAGAACTGTTGCACAAAGGGTGCAGAAAGGCACAGAGTGACAAGGAGCTGATTCTGGGAAAAGCATACAGGGGTCCTGATCAAGCTTCAGTTTGTGGGAATTACATACGGTTGTAAGTCTCCACATTCATGAATGGCACCTTCATTTGCACTCTAAATACTTTATAGTCACCAGCCCTTGGTGTGCTCCATTTTTTCATTTTGGTTCACAAGACCTTTGGCTCTACAGAGGACTTATTCAGGTAGAGATAACTCAAAAACACCAGACTATTGAGGTAGCCAAAGTGAATTATTTCTCCACTAATCTACAGAACAACCTTGAGTCCCCAGTCAAGATCTTGAAGGAAAACATTCTGATTTTGACCCCCTGCCCAATCAATAACATCAGTGTTTGCACTGAAGAACTTTCCAATCGCTGCTTCTTCTGAGATTGCTGCCTTAATCAACAAATATTTCATCTCCTTTGTCCTCTTATTACTCCCACCCACCTACTGTTTCATCTTCATCTCTCCCTCTCCTTATACTGACCTCCATCTCCTCCTTCCAGTTCCCCTTTTCTCCTCTTCCTCCTGCATCCCATGCCCCCTGTACATTCACACTATAGATGAGCTTGACTCTAAACTCTTACTCATCTCTCCTACAGCACTTGCTGCCCCTGTTGCTTACATTCTCAACTTCTTCCTCTGACTTGTAATGGTTTTCTTGGCCTTAAGCATCCCAGGTTTTTTCCCTACATAAGTGGATGACTTTCCTGCCAGTTAATTTATGTCCCATTTGTCTTCTTGCTGTACAAATGTGCAAGAAATATGTGCTCTCTTTCGGTAACCCATGAAGTGGGCGCATGAGGAAGGGCACCGTCCATTACGGTGATACCATCATATGCAATCCACTCGCGGCAACCGACGGATAGGGTGACCGGATGAGGGGGTGGGCAAACTAGGAGACAGGATGTCGCTATATGTACATGCGCGGGGGGTCCGAGCGAGCATGGCTGGGGGGGTGGAGAGGCTGTAGTGGGTGGTGCTGCGGTTATCGGTCGAGCTGTGGTGTGGCATCGGGGATTGGGCAATGGCTGGGGTGGCTGAGGTACTGGGTTCGGGTCTGGGCGCTGGTGCGATTTTAATTGCGCCCGGCCCAAACTTTTTAATTTTTACTACTTTCACCCCTCCGACATGCACCCCCCTGGTGTTGAGAATCCTTAAGCAGGAGGGTGCGGAGGGCAAAGCCCCCAGCGAGGGTGTGTGGGGGCACAGCCCACATAAAGTAATAAAAATATGTCCTGGTGCCATTGTGCTGGTGTGCAGGGTTGTGAGAGTGCCGAAAATGTGTTCGGCACCTAGACTGAGTGATAACGGCGCTCGCCTTTAGGCGTTCGCCTTTATCACATAGACCCCCCTCTTTCAGTTCTAGTCATTCCTCAAATCCTCTTCCTGCTTCTTCTTCTTCCCTTTCCACTCTGACTTCTGCAAATTCCATTCCACAGCCTTTCCCCTACAGTGGTAGCCAGAGATAAATCAGAGTAAAACTCTGCATATGTCCAGATATAGCACAAAAAATCCTATAGAAATGAACAGGTATTTCTTTATTTTATTTTGTATTTATTTAAAAATGTGGTAACCGGGAAAGGCACACTGATCCAAGGCTCATTTCCAGGTGCGACCCATGGAAGGGGGAGATGGAATAAAACAGCAGTAGACAATAGCAAAACAACACCTGAACAAACAGACAAGTGATGAGCTACGATAACAGAATAAATAAAGATAATTTGCATAAACCACAACTAAACAAAGTGCAATGAACTTTAGCAGTGCTTAGAATAACAACCAAAAACCTGTATGGGTTAAAATCAAGACTTCAAGGGTAGCTGGAAGAAGGGTAGCAGGATCAAGTGTGGAGAGTTTGAAGTTTCAGCAGGTGAAGTAGTTGAAGGATGGGAGAAGCGGAAGGATGAAGGAAGTTTGTTCCAGAGACAGGAAGCCTACAGGAGAATGTAGATTGTCCAGCAGAGGAGGGAGGGAGAGGAATGGCAAAAGAGCAATGGTCCCTAGAATGGAGGGAGCGTGAGGCAGGGGGGATTCAGGATAGGAGAGAGGAGAGGAGAGGAGAGGAGAGGTAGGAGGGAATGGTGTTGAACCAATATTTGGAAATGAATGTAGCACAATGGACCTTGTGGAGAGATGGCAGAGGGAGGATGGAAAGGGAGAAGTTAAGCAAACAATGATGTGTGCATGGAGAAGAATGAGTGGCAAAACAGTAGAAGAAGTTGAGAAGAGTATCCAGTTTGTTGAAGGAAGTGGAGAGGGGGCAGAGCCATAGACTACATCCACATAGTTGAAGACAGAGAGCACCATGTTGGTAATCAGCTCCCTGTGGACATGCTGAGAGAGGCAGTCTTTTTAACAACAGATGGCACCAAGGTTGGGACAGAGCTTGGCATGGATAGCTGCAATGTAGGCTGAGCAGTCAATCTTACTGTCAAGCCACACCCCCAGGTACTTAAAGGACTGAAACACTTCAAGTGGGGTGCCATCCAGAGTGGTGAAGACAGGGAGGACAGTGAGTCTGGCTAGTTTCTAACTGGTACCAATGGCTGTGGAAACTACCTTTTAGTGTTAAATCTAAGGTCGGTTAGAATGGAACCAGTGGATGATTTGTTGAAGTCCACTGGAGTAGGTTTTCTACAGCAGCAAAGGAAGAACCAGAGTGAAGATGACTGTGTCATCTGCATACATGTGTACACGTGAGTTGACACAGGTAGAGGAGAGGTCATTCATTAAGATTGAAAAAGGGAGGGGTCCAAGAATAGAGTCCTCTGGAATCCAAGATTAGATTGGAAGGAAAGGTGACAGAGAACCACCAACCTGCACCAATTGTAGGTGGCCAGTTAGGTAAAAGTTGAACCAATCAACAAGGGGGCCGAAGTGGCCTCTATTTCTCAGCTTGTCCAGGAGAAGTGGGTGGGACACAGAGTCAAAGACTTTACCAGATCGACAAAAACTGTTGTGGTAATGAGCCCCTGGTCCGTTCTGGAGAAGATGGCATCAGTGACATGCAGCAGGGAGGAAATTGTGCTTCCAGAAGCCAGACTGGAAAGGAGACAGAAAGTTAATAGATGAGAAGAAATCAAGGAGTCTGGCATGGGCCAGTTTTTCTTTCAGTTTAGAGAGGGAGGAGAGGATGGATATGGGATGGTAGTTACTAGGATAAGATGGGTCATCCTCTTTGTGAAGAGAATAACTTTGACCATTTTCCAAGACCGCGGAAACAGTGCAGAGTGAAGGAAAGGTTAAGCAGGTGAGTAAGGGGCTGCAATAGCAATACATTAGAGGTGTAGCAACTTAGAATCAAGACCATCAGGACAGTACTTTGATGGGTTGAGGGAGGAAAGAAAATGTGGTTTCCTGGATTGTGATGGGGTGGTAACCTGGAAGGGTATGAGGAGGAATGGGAAGTAGTGAGGTGCAGGAGGATAGAAGGGCACAGGTTGTGAAGAACTTGTTAAGAGAGCCATGCAGGATATGGTCAGACACAGGTGAGACATTTTCCATGGGAATGGGGGGGCTGACTGGGCAGGGGGGTCAAAAGGGGAGTGTATAACCTTCCAAAATGGGGAATTAAGGTTTGATTGGAAGTTGGCTTTGAAATGTTGTGCTTTAGCTGACTATACTGCCTTAGTGCAATTGTTCCTCAGAGCCCTGTAGAAGATCTGGTCAGAGAAGGAGAGGGAAAATTTGTAATGGGCCCAAGCATGGTCCTGGGACTTACACAGGTCTGTAATATCAGAGGTAATACAGGGTTGGTGAAGGTTTTAACTCTAAGTTTCAGATGGGGACATGCCTGTCCCAGACAGCGAAAATCTGCAATGAAGAACAGCAAGGGCAACATCAATATCAGAGGCAGTGAGGATGTCAGATCAGTTGGAAGCAGTAAAGTGGCTCAGTAGAACATCAATATTTAGCGACTGGAGGCCTAGCCAAGCTGTATTTAGGTGGTGAGGAGGCATTGGATTTTTCTGATGCAGAATGTTATACAGTGGTTGCTAAAGTAATCTTACAAAATACCAGCAGCCACGATGCGATGGGGGTGGGAGGTTAGAACCCAGTCCGATAGGGAATGGTTAGCAAAGTGAAGAGTGAGCCGAGTGGGTTCTGAAATAACCTGTGTCAAATTAAGTGACTCAATCTTGTAAATGGCAGGTCTAGACAAATCCAATGGATATTGAAGTCCCTGAGGAGGATAAAGTTTACCTGTGGAGGAAAAGAAGCAATGGTAGAAAGAGGGTCTACAAGGAAGAGTGAGAAATCTAAAGAGAGGTGTAAAGAACATAAAGAAAATGGGTACTGAGAAGAGGAAGAGTACTTTGACTAAAAGGTATTTGAGGGAGGAGGAATAGCCTCCTTGCTGGCCACAGTGCATGTCTGACTCTGGCAAATATAAATGGCCATCCCTCCACCACGTTTACCCTTTTTCTGTTTGAAGAGATGGTAATGGGGAAGTGACAGATCATGGTCAGAAATCCTGGAGGAGAGGCAAGACTCAGTGACACATAGGACATCATGGGAGTGTAACTGCAGTCAAACAGAGAAGAGGTCAAGTCTTGGATGCAGGCTCCTAGTGTTTAGATGGAACAGTCCGAGGCCCATGGAGGTGGCGGAGGTGGGAAGGAGAAAGAAGGGGTCCAGGTTGGGCTCCATGTTACCAGACAGGAGGAGGACAATGGGGAAAAGGATGAGGTGGGCTTCTTACCCTTGGGTGGGAAGGAGAGCAAGGTGAGGAAGGGTGGCAATGGAAAAGGAGGACACGGTGGAGGAACTCCAGGCTTAGGATGGGGGAAGTCAGGAGTCCAGGATGAACAGGAAGTGAGGAAGAGAAAAAGGAAAGCAGAGCATGGAGTGGGTGGAGAGGAGGATGTGCGAAAGGGAGTTGGATGGTGGTGGAGGGAGAAGGAAGGGGAGGGAGAGGGAGGAGAAGGAGGAGAGGTGGAAGGAGGAGACAGGGCCGGCGCCAGGTTTTTATAGGCCCCGGGCCATGCATCTCCAGTGGGCACCCCTCAGAGTCAGACCCGTCTGTACGTTAAAAAAAAAAAAAAAGTGGCAAACTACAATTCAAACCAGGTGCAGGTCCAACCCCAGCGCTTGGCAGAGAGATGCAGGCAGCCCCCCCCCCCCAAGCTTGGCATCATCGGCAGTGGTGGCACTGTCTCATGCTTGAACCCCGTCCCCAACCTGCAACTTTAGGCTCCCATTCAGTCGTAGACTCAGAGTAATTCAGTGACAGCAGTGGTACATGGCATGCACAGTTTTACTTAGAATGGTGCTACTGCTGGTGCTGCTCAACTGCTCTCTGCTCATCAGCAAGCAACAATGACAATATTACTGCCCCCCCACCCCTAAACAGCTGGAGTCAGCTTTCCTGGCCACTGCCACAAACAAATGGTTCCTGCCTGAGTCCCGAACTAGACCCCTTTTGCCATTTGTGTTACCTGACTGCATACATGTTAGGATTAGACATTTTTTGTGATTTTAATGGTCGAGAAGTTTAACCAAACCCCTTGCTTTCCAATCCGCATATAAAAAAAAAAAAAAATGAACACACAAGTCAGAAAATTGGTATGCTGCAGTAAGTTGAACTTGGCTGACCTGCACCTGGTGCTGCCACAACTTCAAGTGCAGTCTGACTCCGCTGCGCACCTGCTGCTTCAACTCTCCTCTGGCTCTCTACTGACTTGTTCTTCTTCTTCTTTCTTGGTGCTGGCAACTTGTGCCAAGCCCGGCGGCAGTGACCCGCATCTCGCGACCCCCCCACACAACCAATGCCGATGATACAGCTCAGTCCATTCCCCCACCCGGGTGGCCGCCCTACACAATGGGTTGTGTGTGTGATGTCTCTCTCACTCTCTCCTCTCATCAGACAGTCATCAAGACTCAAAACAAAATTAGTCATGATCTCACTGGCCCCAGAATAGTGTGTGCATGTGACTCCATCTCCACCATGCAGCAAGCAGCGACCGCCTGGCTCCCACCTTCACACACAATAACTGATAACAGCGGGGGTGGGCAGCGGCTCAGCCCCTCAGGCCCAGCCCCCTCCATCACACTCTCCCAGCCATTGGCTGCCTGCATCCACACCCTGCCCCCATGGCCACAATTTAAAAAAACACTCCCTAGTTGAATTGGGGCCCTGCCAGTCAAGCTAAGAGGGCAGGACTGGTGGTAGCACTCATTCAAGGCCCGGGCTGGGGGGGGGAATGCAGTTTGATTTCCATGGTGGCTGCCAGCCGCAGCAGCACCAGCATCACACAGCACAGCAGGCTCAGAGTTTGGGATGGAAGAAATTAAAAAATCTGTACCACACACACATGAGATGCACAGCGTGCTGGTGGGTGGTAGGGTGCTGGATAGCCCCCCTCTGGTGTTGGGGCCCTGGGCATTTGCCTGGGTGGCCCAGGTGCTGATGCTGGGCCTGGGAAGAGAGGTAGGAAAATGGAGCAAGCAGAATAGGGCTGGAAACTTTATGGCTGAAGGGGACGGGAAGGTAACTGGCTAAGAGACTAATGTGATTGAACAAAGCACATTGGTATTCAGAACACCACTATAGCAGAAAACACCAAAACAGGCTCATAAACAGCAATGCAACAATATTAAATGGATTAGCAAATGAGGTTAAAAACTAAGGTAATGAACCAAAACAGCAAATAGGTAGCAACACAGTAGGCTACAAGATAAAACAGCACATTACATGCAGCAGGTGAGCAGCGAGGACAAGGTTCAACAAGTAGCAGACAGTTCAGTAACACTCGTAAAAGTGACACAGCTGTAAAGTGCTAGCAATGAGTACAGAGAGACAAATGGCAAGCCGGAGTATGCTAAGTCTTGGTAACTGTGGCAGGAGGGAGTAAGCAGAGGGAGCTTAAGAGTAGCACACCATAATTGGATGTACTGTCACCTCATAGAAGGGTAGTTGAGTAGTGTCAAGGTTTGCAGTGAAGTAGGAATCAGGTGGAACGTGAGGGGAGGCTGACGGCCAACTTCAGGCTGTCTCCAGGCAGAATCCTTGATGTCCTTAGTACTATGGTCCTTTGCACAAAAAGGCCGCTGCATGGAATGGTCACTTACACTGTTCCAGAGAAGAAGGCAAAAGGAGGGGATGTCCGGCCCTCAACCCACCCAATTGGCAGATCATGCTGCTGGCAAACAATGGCATTCAGGGCTCTGCTCAGGTGAAAGTCCAGTGGCGGGGGGAGGGAGAATAAAAGATGGTAGACAGGCTCCCTCTGAAAGCCCTGGTTTCCTGGAGAGCAGAAGGTGAAGGACCCGATTGGTCGATCAGGCTGCTGGGAAACAAAGGCAGTTGGGGTTCTGTTCCGGTGAAAGTCCGGTTGGGTGGCCGGGGGGAAGGGAGAACAAAAGATGGTAGGCAGGTCCTTCTGAAAGCTCTGATGTCCTGAGAGAGCAGGTGAAGGTATGTCTAAAGTTGAGAGGACAGGTGGCAGTTGAAGGTTTTCTTGTGCAATTTCTAGATATAATGGGTTTGTCGCTGGCTACTACTGTACTACAGTTCTGTCCTGAAGGAGTTTGACTGGCACATGTTCACCTCTGCCATTTTTGTCAACCTTGCCAAGACATTTGACACTGTAGCCCACCCCATCCTCCTTGAACAACTCATGGGTACTGCCCTCTGCTCTCATGATAAGCTGTTTCCAATCCTTACTCACAGTTTGTTATCGGTCTGTAGATAGGAGATACCTTCCCCCCATCTGTTCTAAAGTAACCCAGGGCAATATCCTGGGCCCTATCCTGTTCTTCATGTTTCTCAGTGACCACTTACATAGAAACACAGAAACATAGAATTTGTTGGCAGATAAGGACCACTAGGCCCACATAGTCTGCTCAGTTTCCCTACCTGTTTCATATACTGCAGATCCTAAATGACCTGTGACTTACCCTCTCTTTCCTATCACAAGAGTTTCCTCATGTTTGTCTCATGTGTTTTTGAATTCCCTACATTTTTTGCCCCTACAACCTCTTCTGGGAGGCTGTTCCATGGATCCACCACCCTTTCCATGAAAAAAATACTTTCTCAAGGGGGCGTGGTTTAGCCATCGACATGATGGCTGCTTAATTTATGAGCTCTCTCCTGGCCAAAGACTATATCAGCTTGGGCACAGTGATCCCGTGGAGCTGAAACCCCCCCACCACCAGCTAATGCATGGGAGATCGTCTACCTACCAGGCGGCATGACTCTTAAATGGATTTCGACACAATTTGCAGTCTTTCGCAGTGCTGTTGTCCACGGTATCCTTGGAAGAGCTAGGCCGCGTAGACTGTACACCAGACTTATGCTTATGACCAAAACGCTACTTGCAGTTGCTTCCCAGGCATTGGATCAGCCAGGACCCCAGAGACACTCTTACGTACTCCTCTGGATTATAATCAGGACTATGGACCTCCAAGCACCAGCCTTGTCACCGATCTTGAGCAATCCTCCTCCTCGCAGCAGGCCTTGGCTGGAGAATCCTTCCAATATATTACAAAGATGCTAGAAGCGCTTTTGCTTTGAGTGGATGATATTAACCTCTCCCTATTGGGCACAGGTACCAAAGTCTGGCAGCTTCAAGACCGGATGAATGTATCAGAACGACACAAGGAGGCCTGCGAGCTACAACAAATGCAGATATGGCAGCGCTTGCAACAACATGAGGAGCGAATAGCGGCTTTCTGGGATAGAGCTGAAGACCAAGAAAATAGGGTCCGCCGCAATAATCTGTGGATTATTGGGCTCCCAGAGGGGGCAGAAGGTCAATTGATGGAAAGATTTCTTAATGACAATCTCCCTCTTATGTTGGGGGAATGCTGGAGAGGCCCTGTAGAAGTGGAGAGGGCACACCGGGTCTCTACTCACCCTAACAGGCCTGCTGATGCACCTAGACCAGTGGTAGCTTATTTACTCAGGTATTCTACTAAAAAATGAATCCTTAATGCTGCCAGGGACCTCAGGGAAGTGTGCTAGCAAGGGGCCCAGATCTCTTTGTTTCAGGATTATGCTTAAGAGACTGTAGCAAAAAGGAGAGCCTTTGGACCCCTGAAACGTTTCCTCTATCAGCATGACTTTCGCTTTAAATTTAAAAATCTTACCAGACTTTGTGTATCCAAGGATGGAAGAGAATGACTGCTGATCAACCTGCAGAGCTCGGCGTGGATTGCCAAATTTTGGCTGGCCATGCATGTTTCCACTACAAATCCCAGAAGGCTTTGGGAACCCAGCCAGGCAGTACCATCTAACTGGCACCTCTTCTCCCTCTGGGGCTCTGAGGGATGCATTACCAGCCGGACCAGTCCTCCCTCAGCCTGGTCTCCCATCAGCTGCTGGCACATCTTCAGCTTCTCCTGCTCTGTTTATGCTTGCAGCTCTAAACCCTCTGCCTTACACGTCTCTCTTCCTCAGCGACTCGAATAGCTCCTTTACTAAGTCTAGGCAGCGAGCAAGAAGCAGACCCTTGCACTCACCTAGTAAGCACACAAATGCCCCGCCAGCTAAAATATACAGGGAAGATCCTTCCCCTATCATCAACCCAGTGAATATGGAGCTGCCGGACTCTCAAGAGATGGATATTGCCCAGCCAGTGGATTGAGCCGATTTTCCTGAATCTTCTCTTGTTGAAGCAGCGGACAATGCATCCCTCGTGAGACCTGGTCTGATCAGTTATGCTGCTGCAGTGGCGAACACTTCCATGGACCCTGGTGAAGACCCTCGGGTCTCTCCCGGGCAGGCCAAAGGACTGAATTCCTGAACTGTATCTGTTTTTCTCACTGATCCCTCTATATTGTGGTCATAGGTTTTTGCCAGGGCACTGCCCGGAACATACTTCTTATGCAACCGCCCCCCACCCCGCTGTACACTTGAGAGACACGGAGTGATGTGGCAGGCTCTTCCCCCTCCCTCGTTATTATATCAGTTTCTGATTGGTCTCTGTTTGAATATTGACCTTTGAAATATGGGCTGATTTCTCACCCTGGTGCCCTTTGCTCACAGGTTACTTTAAATGTGCCCTATTTATTTTTTCTCTCTAGTATTGTTGATTGTTAGTTACGTTTTTGCCGTTGTAGCTTGAGTTATACTTGGCTCCATATTTGGGCATTAGGCTTAGTTGCCTCAATGATGCCGAGCTTAGACTGGTAGGAGGGCATGCCCACCTCCCTTTTTTCCCTATTCTGTCTTTACCTCCACCCCTTCCCCATGATTAACCTAGCCTCCCCCCCTGCTGTTCGGGGTGCCTGACCCTGAGCTTGTCCCCGGTTAAGGATGACTCCACCTGTTTGGATTTACTCACTTTACCACCAGTACTGAGTTTTGGAGATAGCATAGCTGTAGGTCAGATTTACTACCCTCATTTGCTTTGACCTCCTAACTCATAGCGTGTTTATGCTGTTGTGCTTTTATTAATACCAGTTTGTTGACTCTTGGGCTATTTTGCCGTATATTACTATTAATATCTGTATTTCAACTTTTACTCTTGATCCTTTTTACAGCTCTTCACCTGTAAAGACAATGCATCCCAGATCCTCAGCTATGCTTACACCCTCTCTATTCCTGGGCTACGGATTTGCAGTTTTGGTATTTTTAAGGTGCCTCCCTTCCCCTGGACTTTCTACTGATTTGTTCCCCCCCCATCCCTGGATCACAGTAAGTACCCTTTCTTGTTTGTTGGGTGGGGACATGGCGTCAAACACCTCCACAGCCCGAGGCTATCATTTTGTTTCTTGGAATGTTAAAGGGCTCAACCACCCGATTAAGTGCACAAAAGTTCTTCAGCACCTGAGATCTCTGCACACCGATGTTGCACTTTTATAGGAAACCCACCTCCTGGCCCGGGCAACATCCTGGCTGAAGAAATCTTGGCTGGGAGAACCCTTGACTAGTTCCTCCCCCACTAAGACTAAAGGAGTGGCTATCCTTCTTCGTCGCGCCTCCCTTTGGAAGATGGAGGATGTCAGGAAGGATACCCATAGCAGATGGGTGGTGGCCAAGTTGTCTTCCCCAGAGGTACCTATATTGCTAGGCAATTTATATGCCCCTAATGATGAGGATGTCAACTTCTTCCCTGAGATCAGCCAGGCCCTATCCTCATTACATCTGGATGTCCCACCCATCCCACTTGTTATTTGGGGGACTTCAATATGGTCGGTGATATTTTCCTTGACAAATAACACCCCACTCCATATGCATTCCAAAAGGCCAGACAATCTCTCCAGGATATGATTGAGGAGTGGGGCCTGACTGACACCGTTCGAAGAGACCACCCCACAGGCCGCGACTACACATATTACTCACCTGCACACAATCCACATAGCCGCATTGATTTTTGGCTTGCCAACGAAATGGCAGCCCGGGGGATATCAGACAGTATCATAGGCTTGATTTTGATCTTCAATCATGCTCCCATTCAGGCCACCTATATCCCACCTGGTAATCATCCCTCCGGTACCTACTGGAGATGTAACCTCCTCCTCTTCAAGGCCCCCTACTTTCACCCCATGTTAGCTCAAGCCACTAAAGACTACTTCTCCCTCAACTTTGACTGCGGAGTTTCACATGGCACGGTATGGGAAGCTTTTAAAGCGGTCTTACGTGGCCACATTATTGCTTTCTCCACTGCCCGGGACAGGGCTCGTAGGAGCAGACCTAACCAAGCTGTAAACTGAACTGGTCACTCTGGAACGCTGTTTCAAAGCCACCCTTCGCGCCACTAGCGATAGTTCACTGCACCATCAGATTATAGGCTAAAGTACCAGATTAATGTCATTATGCATCAGAAGGCCAAATGGCTCCTGTTCAGGTCAAAACATGCCTATTGGGATGGAGGGGAGAAGAACAGATGACTTTTAGCCTTGTGACTCTGGAAACAACAGGCTGTGACCCGGATCCATGAACTTCGAACCAGGGCAGGCGCAATAGCCTCCAGCCCCAGTGACATTAATCGTACTATGAGACAATTTTACAAATTACTATACCTGTCCCATTTCACTAATACAGGGCCCAACTCTCGCAAGGGATCGCGAACTTCTGCCAACCTGCTGGCATACCTGTTCTTACCCCTGACCAGGCTGCATACCTCTACTCCCCTGTCACTTGTGAAGAGCTATGCCTGGCGTTGTCGAAAATGGCCAGAGGAAAGGCCCCCAGTCTCGACAGTATGTCGGTAGAGTTGTTTCAAGCCTTAGGGCCTGATATGCTATGACCACTTCAACTTGCATTACAAGCCTCCCATGAAGTGGGCTCCCTCCTTCCCTCCCTCCCACTATGAGTGATGCTCTCATTACTCTGTTCCCCCAAAAATCATCTGGCCTATTGGATTGTGCTAACTTCCAGCCTAAATCTTTGTTGTCGGTAGACACGAAGATATTAGCTAAGGCCCTTGCCACCAGAATGATGTCTGTCCCCCCCTTCGATTATTCATCCGATGCAGGCCGACTTCATGCAAGGTAAGGCTGGGGTAGATAACATTAGACTTTTTCTTAACCTGAAGTGATTTGCTTCTAAATCACCCCTCCCTATGGAACTCTCGCAATGGATTTTTCCAAAGCATTTGACTCTATTGAGTGGGATTACTTGCATGAGATATTATGCCTCTATGGCTTTGGTGGATACTTTAGGCAATGGGTTCATATGCTTTATTGTTCCCCCACGGTCTGCATTCTCACCAACAGTGATATTTCTTCCCCTCCCCCTCCTCATAGAGGCACCAGACAGGGTGCCCCTTCCCCTTTTATTTTGGTGGCCCTGGACTAGTATTGTCAGAACTAGTTCGAGAAAGATTCGAACCCTCTTCGAACCCTGGTGTTCGAGTTCTAATTTAGAACTCAAACACTAGATGGTTCGCAAAAGGGTTCGAATCATTGGTAATGAAGCAGGCGGCAGCTTACTTTTTCTTTTACTTCTCCTTCCCAGCACCAGCTCGGTGGGGGGGGGGTTCTGACTCCCGATGATGAGAGAGAGTCAGCAGCCATCTGCTCAGCATCCTGCAGTGTCCCACTGTCCCCTGAACTTGTCACGGTTTCCCCTCTCGGACAGAACCAGATACATACAACCTCCCTGATATGCAGCACAGACAGCGAGCACAGAATTCTTTCTCTCTCTGTCTTATCTGCAGCTGTCCGCTCGCATCCTGCAATCTGCAAGAGCATAACATTCCATGGTTGAACTGTCTCTCTAGGGCTTCAGTGGTCGCGGTATCCAAGGTTGCATTCCAGCAGCAGCAGCTTTTTGTGATTGGCCCTATGTAAGTTTCACAACAAAGGAGTTAACTGGAGATTGGATCTGGGTTAGCAAGTATAGTAGTTTTCCATGTATGTGGTGTCATTACATCCATCACTGTTAATTCTTTACTGTGCTGTCTATCTCCGTTTTCCTTGTATACGTCTTTTTTTTTTTACTTATGTATGATTACTATTGTGCCCTGGCTCTCATTTTTCTATACTCTGATCACAGTCTTTTTGCAGAAGAACCTTAGCCGTGCAAGCCATGTTTATTGTAAAACAAGATGTTCAGACCTTCGCTGCTTCTCTTACAGAGCTCACTTTCCTCTGCAAAACCATTCTGAAGTACAGAGCATGCCATATATCTTCAAGGCTGTCTTGGATTTACATGTTTATTGTCTCATTAGATGACATTGCCCCTTGCATTTTTTTTTAACAACTGAATCTCTGCAGCTTTGCTTAAAAGAGAGAGAGAGAAAAAAGTAACGTTTAATGCCTGTCCTTCATTGATATCAGAAGCTATTCAGATCAGAGTTCATATGAAAAAAAATATGCTGCATTCCTCAGGTCTGTTGCTTGTCCTGTATACTTTTATTAGCAGATGTCTATTTATTTCATGTTAATCTTTGGTAACAGGGTAAGGCCCACGTGCCTGTTTTCAGGGGTGATCTGGGATTACTGGCGAGGTTAAGTGGCTTGCTCTGCATCACACAGTATGCAAGTAGAGGTTGTGGGAATCAAACCCAAGTCAGTCTATTGGATGTACTAAGCTCATTCACAGCTCATTACTCTAACCTCTAGGCTATACTGCCAGCAATGTCTACTTCTGATTTTATTCCCCCCCATGCCCATGTCTGCTACTGCTATACTGATACTTCATTTAGCCTTACTGTTTTCCTGACTCGGTTTATATTATCAGTAAAAAGAAAGAAGGGGAAAAAAAAAACACACACCCAGCCATTTGCTCTTTTGCTCCTGGTTGTTAATTGCAGCTGGTATTAACATTTGCAAGGCTGCTCCACCTACACTTCCCCAACACAGACAAAAAGCCCGACGAAGCCTGACGTCAGTGCTCACTGAAATGTTAAAACATCTTGCTTCCTAAATGCCCCTGATAAAAACTGCAGTTCAGTTTTTTGGGTTTTTTATTCTGTCAGTTCTAACAGCAACATTTTAACAAGTCACTTTAGAAGCGCAATAATCCAATTGTGGTCACTATAGTCAAGTAATTCAGTGTACCTGTACTTCACAAACATTTAAGGACTCGTTTACATCACCAGAGGCATGTGTATCCAAGTGTTTAACTTTACACTAGATCATCTCTTAAAGGGACACTGTCAGCTTTCCCACAAAGCTTTGAAGCAAATCTGTGCAGGCTGCCTCTTGGCACACTCCTGTCCCACAATGAGTCTAGGCCTGTTACATAAATTGCTGCCATTAGCATAACAGAAGAAACCATAGATAAACCTAGTTGTATTCCAATCAATGTTACACATGATAATTTTTCTCTCCCCTTATACTGAACAGTTTTTCCTTCACATGTATTTTATCAATATCTTCATTACTGGCAGCACAATTAAAAAATAGGGTTCGAGTTCTAAAAAGTTCTAAAAAAGATTAGAACCCTAGAACTTTTTCAAAAGTTCTAGACTAGAACTAGAACCCAGAACTTCAGAGGGTTCTGACAACACTACCCTGGACCCATTGCTCCAAGTCCTTATTGCTTCCCCAGAGATCCATGGCATCGAAATCTCAGGTCGTTCTTACTTAGTTGTGGTGTATGCCAATGATCTCCTTCTTACCCTGTCCCGTCCCCATCAATCTGTACTGGAGGTACTTACGGTTCTTAAAAATGTTGCTGCCTTATCTGGATTGAATGTCAACCAGAAAAAGACCATCCTGGCCCCCCTGAATGATGGCTGTACTAGTGCCTGCCTTCAAGGCACAAACTTAACTTGGGCTGCCCAAGGTTTTACTTACCTCGGTGTTCAGCTTCCCACCAAATGGTCCTACCTCGAGTCAGCTAATTTCTCCCCCATACTTGCACAACTCTCCATGGAGGTGGAATGGTGGCACAAGCTGCAACTTTCTCTGCCTGGTAGAGTGGCCGCAGTTCAAATGCTCCTCCTACCCAGGGTCCTGTATTTATTTAACAACTTACCAATATCCTTCTCCCCTAATCTGTTCACATCCTTGGAATGCCTGGTTTCCTGATTTTTATGGGATAACAAACCTCCCAGATGGAGTAAACCTAAGCTGAGGGTGCACTGGTCTTGGGGTGGTCTGAATGTTCCTTGGTTCCTGGGATGCCATCTTACCTGTATGGTGGCTCATGCAACCAAATGGTTCATACCTAGCCCTTCGGGCTCTCCACTCTGGGTCCAGTTGGAAACTGACCTTGCACATGGAGCTAATCTCCATAACCTCCTCATGCAGTATCTTCGGGTGTGTTAGACCTTCCCTCCAACCATAACTGACACGGCTCACGCCTGGAGACTTCTTATGTCAAAGTCACACACACCTACACAGGCCTGGTCTCCTCCAATATGCTATGCTCCACTATGGCATAATAACAGCCTTCAAATAGATGGAACCTCGCTGCACTGGCCCTCTTGGCTGACCAGCGGCATTCGAACTGTACAGGATCTTTGTCTTCCTGACTCTGTGTCCCTACTATCCTTCGGGCAGTTGCAGACCAAATTCTCTCTACCACTTCGATACTTTTGGAGGTACATCCAAATCTGCAGTGCCATACACACTCTTACCACTCGTCATCTGGCAAGCAACCAATGGTGCTGGCCGGATTCTCTTCATAAGCACTCCACCTCCAAGGGCCTCCTTGGTCATTTTTATATGACCTGGAGGGATGCTCAGCAGAATTTGATGACACCCTGTAGACTAAGATGGTCCGAGCACCTCAGACTTGATATCTCTGAGGACCAGTGGAAACATTACTTGAAAGATATCCATTGGGTCTACAAAGACACCAAGAGTCATTTCCTCCAGCTTAAAATTCTACTATTCTGGCATCGTACACTGACAGCCCTTCATGCCCGTGGTCTGCTATGTCATACAGACTGCTGGCACTGCTCACAACCCGGCGCTCATCTAATACATGTACTTTGGTCCTGCCCACAACTTGTCCCTTTCTGGACCTCTGTAGCCTTCAACTTATCTCAGGTGCTAAACCTCCTGATTGTCCTAACGGACCCTAAGTTGTTGCTAGCCGATACATCATCATTGGCTGACCTTCCCAAACCTCACCAAGACTGGTTACTCCTTGCCCTTCTGGAGGCTAAATGTCTGCTTCTTATGCACTTGCGCCAAGTGGTACTACCCACCCGGAAAGCTTGGTATGCGACTTTAGCCTGTCTATCCCTCCTTGAAAGGTTGTCCTACGTGCAGGGGGGGCAGCATGCATCACTATCAGTCTAAATGGGGGGTATACCTACAGTCTGACCTATGTAAACTTCCTATGTCGCCTGCAAACCCCTCGGCATGACCCTAATACTGCAGCCACCTATTGTAGCCCTCCTGACTGCTGCTGTTATTATAGTGGAGGGTATAAGCATCTGACCTGTTTGTCCCTATTGAACTTCTGGACACTCCTTACTGTTTTGTATGGTTGCCCTAATGTTGGCTATGGATATACAAACTAGCCTCTGCTAGATATGTTTTGATTTATATCTGTTGTCTGTACTGCTGTACTTCTTGTTGTATGCTGTGATGAGCTCTTTATTTCTTAAAACTCAATAAAATCTTATACGATAACAAAAATACTTTCTCACGTTACCCCTAAGTCTACCCCCCATTTTCTTATCATGGTCCCTTGTTCTTGAACAATTTCTTTTTTGAAAGATACTACTGTCTTTTACCTTATTTATACCCTTGAGGTATTTGAAAGTCTCTATCATATCCCCCCCATTCCTCCAGGGAATACATATTGAGATCTTCCAGTCTCCCGTCATATGACTTCTGATGCAGCCCCTGCACCATTTTTTGTCGCCCTTCTCTGAACCACTTCTACTCTGTCTCTGGCCTTCTGGAGATGCGGCCTCCAGAATTGTCACAGTACTCTAGATGAGGTCTCACCAATGTTCTATACAGTGGCATCACCACTTCCTTCCTTCTGCTGGAGATACCTCTCCCTATGCACCCCAGCATGGCTGTAAATTATAGCTTTCTCACATTGTTTGGTAACCTTTAGCTCATCAGAAATAATTACTCCCAGGCTCCTTTCCTGTTTGGTGGCTGTCAGTACCTCTTCCCCTATCATGTACTCCTCTCCAACATTTCCGTGCCCCACGTGCATGATCTACCACTTCTTTACATTGAATCTTATCTGTCACATCCTTGACCACTCCACAGTCTTGCTAAGGTCCCTTCTCATTTTCTTTACTCCTCCTCCTGGAGTGTCAACCCTGTTGCAGATCTTCGTGTGGTCTGCAAAGAGACACACCTTCCCTTCCAGCCTCTCTGTAATGTCGCTTATGAACAGATTAAAGAGGACTGGTCCAAGCACTGATTCCTGTGGTACCCCACTGGTCACCCCCCTCTCTTCAGATTGAACTCCATTTACCATCACCCTCTGTGTCCTATTGCTCAGCTAACATTTTACCCCATTTACCACCCTGGGATCCACTTCCAGACTGCCTAGCTTGTTTACTAACCTCCTCAAAGGCGCCGGGTTGTATGGGCCCGTGGGACATTGGCCCCAGCAGTATTTTTTGACCTGGGCTGAGCCTCAGCAATATTTTGTCACAGATGCTGCCTTTTTTTAAGGCATATTTTCCCTGCCCTGGTTTCTTTGTGCATGCCATCTGCTGTCTGTGATTGCGCCCGGCAGCCGGCCCCACCCCACCCCACCCCTGTCCCTGTCCCTGCCCCTGCTGTTTAGTTAGTCTGGCAGCGTGGCTGGCATAATTTAAAATTGACGCCTTTGCCTTGCTGCCTCCCTCCTTTTCCCTTGGTTTGTGCCGTCCCCAAATCATTGGGTTCAGAGTGCCATTGTTCTAACTTGCCACATTGTGATTGGCCAGGGGGAGGGCTTATATTGGGCGCGATATGCGTGTCTGTGTGCATCAGGGCAATTCTGTGTGTATCGGTGTGTTTGATGGGGCAAATCGGCGATGGTTTCCATTGTGTCTGGGACAGTGTGGCCGGTGGAACAGAGAGTGAGTGGTGGGCTGACCTGAAGAAGAGAGTGGTGGTGGTCCAGTCGTCCAGCCAGAGAGAGGAGTGAGACGGAGAGAACAGCCAAAGAAGACTGGTGGTGGATGGTATAGTGGGAGTCGGCAGTTGGCCGGGAGTCCAGGACAACACCACATGAGCGAGTAGGCAACCTGAGCACGGGGACACTGGGTGGGATTAGTGAGGTTTGTGCAGGCAGAAGGCTTACAAGTGGCCGGGTGGGGTAGGTCCTTTGATCTGGGTGGCGGCTAGTGGTAGCACAGAGCAGATCAACTCAAGGAGCAGCAGAGGAGAAAAGCATCAGCCAGCAAGCAAAGGTAGGCCAGCAGTAACAGAACTATTCAGTAGAAAGATGAGAGGGGGAGGGTCACCACCAGCAAAATTGTTTGCTGACACCCCAGTGTGACATGAAATGGAAGGGAGGGGTTTTCTGTGTAAAAGTGGCACGTTGACTTACCTTTACTGACATTCTGAGATCCCAGCATGTTTGAAAAGGTGAGGGTGGGTGGTTCTATTCAAATGACAGTATTTCATCTGATTATTCTTCTGAATTATTACTGTTATTATAACTATTAAAGAACTGCTGAGTGCTGACACCATCATATCCTCAGATCAGGCAACTCATGTTTTGTACAGCCATTATTTAGATATTTACTTTACTGCTACAATGTCTCTTCTGTGTTTTTTTGCAGAGCCACTGAGTGACTACTACAGCCAAACCTCTAAGAACAGCATTTCGATTACGCAAAGAAGGGAATGGGCATCATGGCTACTAACAGGCAACGAGCACTGTTGGGGACAGTGACTACCTTTTCATTTAATTATTTTACATTGCAAGCACTTGCACATGTTAAGGAGGTATATACACGTAATACAGGTTTAGGTGAAAACCAGACAGCCAGATCCAGACCAGAAAAGATCAGTAAAAGCCAGAATGACAGGTCCCATTGGACTAGGCATAAGTTGCATGAATTTTGCCAGCTATCCAGTTTGGCTACTACCCATCGAGTCCAGTCCAGTTCCAGTGGTCTGTTTTTTACCCAGTCCCAGGAATGGGTGAAAACCAGACTGCCAGAACCAGACCAGACTAGATTAGAAAAAGCCATGCTGGCAAAATTCACGCTGTTTGTGCCCAGTCTGGCTGGTCTAGCCAGAGGACAGTCCAGTTTATATTGATCTGGCTCAGCCCATGTCCAGTGGTCTGGTTTTCACCAGGTCCTTGAAATACAACTCCCATAAAGTGGCCTATTCTCATAGGTACATGCCGCATAATCCCCATCAGCCACTGGCAGTCACTTGCGAAACGCGCGTGACCAATGCATGTGTGGCAGTCATAATAGGTGCATAACACCACATGTGGGTGGCATTGATAGACCAACGTGGCGTGCAAGCACCGTACACTTGAAGAGGTGGTCCCGCCCAGCCAGCCCCATGCACCCTAGGCATGCGCATGCACAATGGCCGATACATTGGCAGCACGTATGCGGAAGCGGGCACTCCAAAATGCCTGCAGAGGCAGCCATCATGTAGCTGTGCATGATGCACATTTGCAGACACAGGCCACAGCACAGCACAGGCATGATACAACAACAACTGGCTACACTGACACAGCACCGAGTGTGGACAGTACAGCAGGCGAGACCTGCGGACAGACATGGCTGGCACGGTGGCATGGCCCATGGAAGTGGCAGGCACATGGGCTGGTGGCACAACCTATGCACCACTGCCGAACATGGACCATGCAGTGGCCCCCATATATGAATCTGGACCCCCCAACACACAGCAGCATGGCTTCATATGTGAACCAGTTCCAAAGGCCGTTCATCACTTTGTGCCATTCGTGTCCTCCTCTGAGTATTCAAACTTTTGGTGTTTAATTCTTTTGGACTGTGTCAAACTTTTAGGGGAAATGGGCAGACTTTTGATTTGACTGATTTGCCCGGTCCGAATGGTGTGGACCAGGCGAATCAGTAGAACCACAAACCGCAGTTCACATCTGAAACAGTTTACTAGGCCACAGTGTCACTGTCTCATTTTAGAGCCCGATTTCAGTTCGATCATGTAAGCCAGCATGGAACCTCATTCACATGCACATCACTGGGCTGTTAGGTGTCTTAGGCAGCACAGTGATTCACTTCTAGTTAGATTAACTAGGAAATTCTTCAAAGCAAACAAAATCTTTATAGAGCTGAGGCACTGTAAAGTGCTTTACCTCATACCACATCAGCAACCCGAGTTCAGGAATGAGCGTGGATTGTCTGGGGCTGGCAGAGGAGGATGGCTGGGAAACAGTGAGTGGCTAGCAGGTAGCTCTCCTCTCTTTGGCAGGGTTGGTTCATCTTCCCTGTTCGGTGGAGGCCTGGTGGTAGTGCTGATGCTCTGGGGGGGCAGACAGATGTCTGGGTAGGTGGTAGGAGGCTACTGTTCCCGATCGCATGTGTGACTCCACACGTATGCACTTCTCTGCTGAGTCATGGTTTCAGGACAGTGGAAGAAAAAGAGGAGGAAATGGAAGGGGACCAGGCTACATGAAGCCCTGCCCAAGGTGCCACGGCCTGCCCTGCCACTTTGCTGGGTATGCATGGCAGTGGGACTTCTGAAAAATAGCCACCGAGGGAGAACAGTCCTCCTCACCCTGACTCCACCATGAGGAAAATACCCCCCACCAGCAGGACAGTAAGGTAGCATGGCATCCAGGGACAGGGCTGGACAGCTGCCCAGTCAGTCCAGGAGGATAAACATCTTGATAACAATAAAAAAAAATAAAACAGCTAGACATACACTAGTCCTGCATCAGCAGGACAGCTGAAAAGGTATATTTAGAAGGAAAAAGAAGAAACAATTGAAAAGGCAGGCTGAGCAGCAGTGTTGCAGCAGGCATTGGGACCAGGGGCTTGCTTGAAAGCGGAGTTCCAGGTGAGAGTGGACTCTGGAGGAAGAGGAGGAGGAGTGAGCAACACTTACTCATGGTGTAATGGGAAGCCTTGTCCAATGTCCACGTCTGGCACTGTCCCACACGTTGGGCATACAGATGTCAGAACTGATAGCCTAAGCTGTGGGATTCTATGCTATTATTTTGTGCACATACATAAGCCTAACAATTAAAAGTCATTTTATTTTGAACATTAGTAGCCACGTACTCTTGTTTACTGCAAGTACTGTCCATGTTTGCTACTGACTGAAGTGAAACACTTTTTTGAACCAATATCCTTCAGTGTGGCCACTACATCATGTTGGATGCCTCATCAGCCCACTGCATTGTGCTATATTCATTTTATTCCATTTCCAGTGATGTTAGTCCCTCACCTTTCACCAACACTAAGTCCACCACTGTTTGGGGAGCCTATATTATACTTTCCTGAACTGTCCCTGACCTTGGGTACAGAGAGGGTTCCAGTCTCTAGTGCTGTCAGTCCCTCTCCTTTTCTATCTTAGTTTGGGGGAGCAACCCAGCAACAAACCCACCAACATTCTTCCTGACTGATGGACAAAGACAGGGATTCAGTCTCCAGTGCTGTCAGTCCTCCACCTTTCACTAACACTAATTCTCTTACAGTCTGTGGGGGCCTGCACTGTATCTGTCCACACTGTCTTGACCTGAGGGTAAAGAGAGGGTTTGGTCTCCAGTGCTGCCAGGCTTCCAGTTTTCACCAGCACTAATTCTGACACCATTTTAGGCAACCCACACTATACCTGCCAACCATGCCCTGACCTGAGGGTAAAAAAAGGGCTTCAGTCTCCAGAACTGTGAGTCTCCTGACCTTTCACCAGTACTAATTCTCTTTTTTTTTTTTTACATTTTTTAATTAGTTCTTCAAGCAAAACTATATATACATGATCCACAGTGCTTGCACAACAGTAACAATGCATATAATAAATTAGTCAGATCTGGTGTAGAAAATAGCCATGTTGTTATGTCATGAGGGACAGATGAGCTTAAAGGTTGTCATGTATAACAAATAGAAGGAGGGATGCTGATGTTGCCTCTGTGGGGATGGATGGGATGGATGCTGATGTTGCCTCAGTGGGGATGGATGAGAGGGATGTTGATGTTGCCTCAGTGGGGATGGATGGGAGGGATGCTGATGCCTTTGTGTGGATGGATGGGAGGGATGCTGATGCCTCTGTGGGGATGGATGGGAGGGATGCTGATGTTGCCTCAGTGGGGATGGATGAGAGGGATGCTGATGTTGCCTCAGTGGGGATGGATGAGAGGGATGCTGATGCCTCTGTGTGGATGGATGGGAGGGATGCTGATGCCTCAGTGGGGATGGATGGGAGGGATGCTGATGCCTCTGTGGGGATGGGAGGATGCTGATGTTGCCTGTGTGGGGACTGATGGGAGGGATGCTGATCTTGTCTCTGTGGGGATGGATGGGAGGGATGTTGAGTCCAGGGACTGAAGAGGATCTGGTGGTCTGTCTCTGCAGCGGTGTGTGACTACTCCGATGGGCATTGTAGTGAACTGTATCTGGCAGCTCTGCAATGTATGATGCATGGGGGGGATCAGCCTGGGTAGCTTCAGGATGGGAACAGACCTAGCCTACTGACTAGCTTGCTAACTTGCTTGCTGTCTTGCTGAAGCCTTCAGCAAGAAAGTTAGTAAGCTAGCCAGTATGCTAGGTCTCTGTTTCCATCCTAAAGGCCCTGTCATGGGGTAAGCACCAACACAACCCATGCATGTTTATTTTCTCCTGGAAATACAAGAATAAAGTCATGTAGTACTAGTAGTTAGTTTCTGAAATATGAGTGTCCTTTAGCTTTCCTGCCTGTGCAGTCGTAGCCCTAATCAGATCATTGTTTTGCATCTGCCTGATCTCACATTCAGCTAAAAAATTATTGCCACCACTGCTGTGATTAATATGTATTTGTTTATCATTTTCTTGTAAATATTACAGGGAGAAAGAAAAAAATGCTTATTAGCAATAAAGAATGAAAATTATTTTTTCAAGGTGTCAGCCTCATGGGGCAGAAAACAAACTGCTGAATTCTTATTAAAGGTTGTGGGCTTATATGTTACATGTGAAGTATGCATTCCCTGACAAAAGAGTCTTTCCCATGTTTCAGATTGTGATTGACAAAAAGTTGGGGAATCCACTTAAAGATATAATCGAACATTACAGACTTGTTCCCAGTGGGACATGAGCTAATGAGATGAAATAAACCCCAGTTCAGTGATATTTCTGTTGGGCTGAAAACTGTATAATGTTACATTGTTTTGCTAAAGCATTTATCAACATTAATTGACAAGAGATTTGGAAGGGAGGAGGGTTAAGCAACCTGGGAGAACAAAGTTGTGTGGTGATGAGATGGGGGCACAAATGTGACCCGATAGGGGTTAAAAAGCTCCTCTGGGAGTTTCTTAGCTGCTATTCCCCAAGCTTGTTTCTGGCTCCTGTTCTCTCCTCCTCCCTTCTCTCTGTCTAGATGTGACTTTCAAAGGTGGGGTGAATCAGGGGGGAATAGTAGGATTTGTTTGTACCCTCTTATTGTCTCACCTGTTGTACCATGATTTCCACCATTTGTTCCTGTATTTATTATTCCCTGTGTGTAAAAACGTTCTTGACCTCTGTTTAACCTGTAACATCCCTGTGCCTTGTGATTTAAATTGCTGCCTAACTATGCCATCTTTTATGTCCCGGGTCATGCCTGAAAATGGTCCCTCGGACCAGTGCACCTACCAGAAAATCAAAGACATAAATAAATAAAATAAGCCCAGTTGGAGAGTGTGGCCATTGTTGCATAATGAGAAAGTAAAACTACAAAAAGGCATATGCATTCCTCATTAAACTGCTCAGGGAAGCATTAAAAGGCAACAGCTGCCAGCCATCTGAGTTATTTCTAGAGTACTTACTTCTTCGCTATGTGGGCCTGTGGCTACTAAAAGGAAGGTTTATTGTATTTAATGGCTCTTGTATTGCTAGGACACAATTGTGCCACTGGAAATGTCTGTTGGGCCAGTGTGTTTTCCCAGTCACTAGCCCTTTTGGCTACTGGCAGCAAAACTTAATTTCAACCCCTGGTTTGCTGTGTGTCTATGGCACTGTCCAAAAAAGCATATATAAAGTATCTGTCCAGGAAAGACACAGTACTATATACTTTTTTTGGACATGGCTGGCTATGGGCACATAGAGTCTCCGACTCTTTGTAGCCTACCTTCCTGGTGACAATGGCATATATGAGTATGTAGCGAAATGCAGTACTGACTTCATTTATGCCACACTATGTCTCTCCAGACCTCTGCTAAACACATAGGGCAGCCCATACAGGAATGCACTGTGCTCAGAAATTGTGTGAGTGACATGATGTGCGGAAACTGGAGGGCTGGGGTGGGGATTCTCTCTAAACTATTGGCTCCTCTGCTAGCCTGCAAATAACAAAACCTGGTGTATCCTGCACTGTTTTGGACTTTGTTCACTGCAGGGCCTTGACCCCTGGGTCAGGGGCGAGGCCTTGACCCCTGACCCCTGGGCCCCACCAAAAATTTTACAAACCCAGCTCCTATGAACCTCTTATGTGGGATGGTGTTGAAGGCCTTGCTGAAATCCATGTAGGCCATATCCACTGCTGCTCCTTGATCCACCTCCATAGTCACCCAGTCAAATAAATCTATCAGATTTGTTTGACAAGATCTTCCTGCTATGAATCTATGCTGCCTCAGATCCTGTGCTCCATTGGATTCAAGATATATCACAAACCTTTCTTTTAGAAGTGATTCTATTAGTTTCCCCTGCACCGAGATCAGGCTTTCTGTAATTGCCAGCCTCCTCCCATGTTTGTGGAGAAGGACTACATTCATCCTCCTCCAGTCCATAGATACCACACCTATTTCCAGTGAACTGTTGAACAGGGCTGTCAGTGGTGCTGTGAGAACCTCCCCGAGTTCTCTTAATACTCTGGGATGTATCTCATCCGGCCTTATTGCCTTGTCCACTTTCAGACTAGTGAGTTCCTTTAAGACTCCTTCCTCCTTAAATGGACTGGTGTCCACCTCCCTCCCAGTGGTGCTTCCGTCACCTAACTGGTCCCTCCCCTTCCCCTTCTTCTGTAAATACTGAACAAAAATACTTGTTCAGGTCAAGATTTCTGCTTTTTCTTGGTCCCCCTCTGCACACTCCCGTCCTTCCCTTTTTAATCTCATAATCCCACTCTTAGTCTTTTTTCTTTTACTAACATACCTGAAAAAGATCTTGTCCCCTTTTTTTATTGCCTGGGCTATTATTTCTTCTGTTTGTGCCTTTGCACTCCTGACTGCTTTCCTCACCTCCCTCTGCTTTTCCAGATACAGTTCCATGTCTTCTTCCCTCTGTATTTCTTTGTACCTCCTGAATACCACCCTTTTTGCCTTTACCTTCTCAGACACTTCTTTTGAGAACCATAGTGTTTTTTTCTTTCTCTTTGTTTTGCTTACTTGCCTAATGCAATAGCTTGTTGCCTCCATTATGGCTCCCTTAAGACTTTTCTATTGTTCCTCTACCCACTCTTTTCTCCGTCCATGCCAGTGATTTACTAAAACATTCCCACATCTTTGCAAAGTCAGCCTGCCTCAAATCTAGGACCCTTGCTTTCTTGTGGTTTGATTCTTCTGTTTTCAAATTGAACCACACTGTACAGTGATTACTTGATCCCAGATGTCTCCCCAATTTTATATCTGTAATTGGTGAGCACTAAGTCCAAAGTCTCTCCCTCTCGGGTGGGCTCCATCACTAGCTGTCATAGGTGCCCCCTGCAAGGCTTCCAGGATATCTCTGTTCCTGGCTGAGGCTACAGTCTGGTTGCCCCAATTCACATCTGGCAGATTGAAGTCACCTACCAGCAGCACCTCCCCTTTAGCTGTCATTCTAATGATGGCTTCTACAAGTACCCTACACCCACCTCACCCCTCCCTCTCCTTTCCTCCCTTTTCTTTTACGTAAGCACATGTTTACTTATTAACCTGGAACTTATTCTTGTCCACTCTTCTACCTATTATGAGCAACACTGTTGTAACACTGCTTGTAATGCCTGCCTTACAACTGTGTGTTAATGTTGATCTTGTAACTTGAATGTTTAATGTCTCACTCCTATTGTACCCTTTCCCCCCAGGTCACACCCAGAGACAAGTGACTTGTCGCTCAGTGTGCCTTCCTGGTGAAACATTTCAATAAATAAATAAGTACCCTGTCCAGCTCTTCCCCTTGTGCAAGCGGTCTATAGATCACACCAGTGTGAATGGCAGTGCCATTTCCCATCTCCAGGGTAATCCACAGTACCTCTACCTGCATTCCCTGTACCTCAGTTGCCTTAATTCCTTCCTTGATGTAGATAGCCACTCCTCCTCATCCCTTTTTACCTACCCTGTCCCTCCTGAATAGAGTGTAACCTGGTATTGCAATATCCCAGTCATGCTTCCCGTGAACCATGTCTCAGTAACAGCAACAATATCCAGGTCTGCCTCTACCATCAGGGCCACTAGGTCCAGGATTTTGTTTCCCAGACTGTGGACATTTGTGCATGTGGCTTTCTAAATTTCACTGCCTCCTCTCCTAATAACTCCCCTCCATGCCCCATGTCTTTCCTCCATACCCCTCCTGTCCTTACTCCCATTCTGCCTCTCTGCTGTCTATATCATTTTGGGGGGGGGGGTGTTGTGTGTTTCACCAGCTTATTTCCACCATCCTCATCACCAACACCAGCCACTCAAACTATCATCCGATTTCCATACTGCCCCTGCTCTCCAAGGCACTCGAGTGCATCATAGCAGACCAACTGACTGACTATCAGGACAAATACAATTTACTATGCATACAACAGCACGGTTTCAGAAAAGGTCGCAGCACCACCTCTGCTCTCCTCGAATTCACCGGAGCTGTGATAGCTCTCTAGACAAGGTCCTACTTACTGAGGCAGTCTTTATCGACCTCTCCAAGGAATTTGATACTGTCCACAATCGGCTGCTGGTTGACCAGCTACTGAACACCGGTCTCTCTCTTGACTCTGCTCTATGGTTCAAAAGCTACCTTGAAAACCGCTCGCAAAGAGTGAAAATTGCCAATGCTCTTTCTGATACCTTGCCAGTTCGCTTTGGTGTAGGGTTCGATATTGGGCCTGCTCCTATTCAGCCTCTTTCTAAATTCCCTACTGCAATCTTGCCTGGAGCAAATCATCCTATATGCTGATGATGCAGTTGTTTTCTCCTTTCACAAAGATCCTATGTCATTACAACTCAATCTCCAACTTGGTTTCAGTGCCGTTGAGTCATGGTTTTCTAATCACAAACTTGTCCTTAACCACAAAAAAACAAAGCCTGTACTCTTCTGCAGCTCTTAAAATCAGCATAAGCTACACCTCTTGGCTATCTGCACCTCACAATGGAATACCCTCGAACAGGTTCTGTCCTTCAAATACCTTGGGATACTGCTTAACCCCAATCTCTCCTATAGGGCGCATGTCGACAATGTTTTTTTTAGGAGGAGCAATGCATAATGAGTCATGAAAAGGGGTGGGGCTAGGGGTGGAGCTTAAGATCCATTTTTTGCCTCATCCAAAGGTGGCAACCCTAAGTTACTCCATTGTTGTATTACTATTGATTGCTGTATTTTCATTTTTATCCTCTGTACTTACTTTGTTCTGACGTGGAACCTTTGTAAAAGAGCCTCGGCTCAAAGGTAATTGTAATCCTAGAACTAACTAAATAAAAAAAAATCCCCCTTGGCTAGTTTAAATGCTTGCTGATGAAATATTTAAACCTCTCACTGAGGATCCTGGTTCCCCTGGATCTATGACTGGTCACCAAAATAAATCTTGTCGAAGGACCAGACAGCAAAACTAGCATGTCAACCACAGTTTGCTTTCGGTATGTGGCTCCACTTATGGGGACATGTTTTCTTTGGGGGGCTGTTCCCCTCCTCCACTATAGATTCTGAACTCTGAGTCAGATCTGATTGTGGGCGGGGATGCAAGACCACGGGAAGACAGTGCCGGGTTCCAGCACTGACACTACAGCAATAACCTCCATATCGCTGTAGTGTCAGTTGCTATTAGTTTGCAGTCGGTTGCATACTTCCCCCACCCCCTGGATAAATACAGGCCATCACCCCTGTACAGGCCTGCATCCCTCCAGGTGGAATCCCAGTCCCCAATGAAACCAAATTCCTCCACTCTGCATCAGTCCTTCAGCCATGTTTTGAATCTCTTGATGCAGAGTACCCTGTTTTGCTCCTTGCCCTCAATGGGTAATGCCTCTGAAAATGTTTCAGAGCATGCCATGTGTCTAACACCCTTCCCAACTCCCTGAACTGCTCCTACACTACCCTAGCCACAACACTTGCCAGGTCATTCATTCCCAGGTGGACAATGATGTCTAGCTCACCCTCCTGTCCTGCTGCCCTAGTGATCCTTAGGGTGCACCATCCCTCCAAGCCATGGCACTGGGCTGGCAATTGACATCCCTCACTCCTTCCCCTGCTGGCCCCAAGTCCACCCCCCCAATGATAGAATCCCCCACCAGGAGTTGCTTCCTCCTCCTCTGGGGACCTCTGCCTCCCCAACCTGGGGTCTCCACCATGGAGCACCTCCACATCCTCCTTGGTTACCACTGCAGGTGCCTCTCTGAGACAGTCCTGCCCTACCCGAGCAGCATAGCAGCTATGGAGTGGAACCACAGGAGGGATGTGTCTCTTCCCTACTGCTCTCACCCTTCTTGAGTCCAGCGTCATCCAGGCACTACTCTTCCTTGCAACCATTGAGGCAGTGGGGGTGGACTTGGTGGTCCCTGGGCAGGGGAGGAGGTCCCCCGAATCCTGCCAAACTTGTCCTGGAGATGAGCAACCTCTGCCCTCAGCCCAGAGAAGTGTCTGCCAATGGGACAGCATTGCAGCCTCCGTAAAGACTCCCTGAAGACTGCAGCCACATACAGTAGCCACTGCACTGCACAACTCCCATCATGTCTAGAAGTGTCCTTACTGCTTTAGGGTATTTTTTTCCTCTCTCTCACTCTTCTTCTTCTTTCTCTACTCCCTTTTCTACTTTCTTTCAGTAGAGAAACACCCTTGCTTGTCTTTGTGCCCTGTGGCTGTTTCTATGTGTACCAGTGAACCCTCCCTTCCTGCCTCCACAGGAAGTATCTATCTGCTGTCAATCATCCCCAATAGCCTATAAAAGTGGAGCTAGCTCCTGGGGAGTTGGTGGACACTATCATCTGTGCCAGTCCTCCACTTCTCTGTTTGTGTCTAATCATGTACATGGATGACTGTCCTTTATGCTTCCAGTGTTTCATCCCCAAGCTAGACACATCTCTGCAGTGTGACAGTGACAACATCCAATGCTGGTGTCACTACAACCAGCTCTCACTTAACATCAAACGGACAGTCTCTGTAACCTTTGGCACTAAACAGACTCACTAGTTTACATTGTACCCCATCTTATGGATTCTTAAAGGCACCCACCTTGAAGATGTCCCCCATTTCAAGGACCTTAGTGTGTGACTGGATCAAAACCTTAACTTTTCCACTCACATCAATGCAGTCCACAATAAGCTTCTGCCAAAGCTTGGCGCAGTATATCACAACAAGTCCTACTGTACCTCTACGCCTTATCAACTAGGATAATTCTCTGAATGTTTCTCTATGCAGATGTGGTTGGCTGTATCCCTTTTTTTCACTTCCTCTGCCATGTATGCTGTATTTGCACATGCACATTTTATCCCTTGCCCTACTTTCTGTACCATTTTGTATTGTACCTTTGTAATTCCATTTCCAAACTACAATGCCTATGAGCCATCTTTATGGCCCAGGTCGTGCTTGGGAACGGTCCCTGGGATCAGTGTATTTACCCAGTAAACAAATACATAAATAAATACAATACATGAATTTTTTTCCCTTAACTACCATCCCTGTACTCATCACCGCACCCTCTACCAGAAACTCATCATACATCCTTTGAGAGCTCATATCTCTTGTGCCATGAACTCTTTATTGAAAAATGCTGGTTTATCTTTCTTCCCTGCTTCTTACACTTTCTCCCTTCTTTCTCCATCTCTCTGCTCCTCATCTATTTCCTTTGATCCTTTGATGTCCACACTTTCTCTAGTGCCTGACTACAAAACAACAGATGGCCAGTCTGCTTTCTCCTCCTGCCTCCCCACCTCTGAAACACTCTCATCCTCTCCATTTGCTCCTTTTCCTCTATAATCTCTCTCCTCAAGTCCTTTTCTGGGGCCTTTCTGCCCTGACTTGCTCCCACACCTTTTCATTCCCCCCACTACTTTCACAGTCCAGTTCACCTCGTTCAAGCTCCTGTCACAATCATTTGTTTAGCATGCACACTGGCACTCTGGTACCCCTCATCATTTGCATACATTCCTCCCTCATCCACATTCCTCCAGTTACCTCCACTTATTCCTGTTATTTATTCCTTACTATTTACTGGTATATGTTGTGTCCCATGATGCCTTTGCACCTGCTTCCTGAGCTTGTTAGCTTGAGCTCTTCTGCAATCGATGTGCTTTATAATGCTATCTAATTTTGCTTTCCTTGCTTATAAATCTTCCTTTCCAGGTTCCACCTGGAAAAGACCTTCAACTCAGTATTTTGTTCTGGACAACAACAATAATTCATACATACATACAGTACATACGTAAAACACTGCAGTTAGTATTTACAAAAGTATTGTATAGTTGCAGACAGTATATTAAGAGCAGCTATTATCAACATGGGATATCAACACATGAGTAATGACTGAAAAATAAAGAACATACTTTATGTGAAATCAAGACTGATTTGGATCTAAATATTGATCTCCCATGTTTTCTCTGTAGCATCAGTAGATATTTAAGGACTGCTGACTGAAATAATGATGCTTTCTATAGATTATATTTTGGGGTGTAGCATAGCACCCACATGATGCTGGATGAAAAAGAATGTCAAATTCTCCAAAGGTTGTGTTTCTCCTCCATCCAACTTGTATGCTAAAATTACTCCACTAACTAACTCTATGCTACTAGGGTGGCCTTCCCAATGTTATAATATTCCTCCTTCCTCCACCTCCTATCCTTGTTACATTCTAGTTGAGACACCTCAGTCTCCTTAAGGTTTGTGACATATTCCAAGCAATTTGGACTGGTTTCAGCACCTTCTGTTATGATACCATGACATGGTACAGAGGCACAAATAGGAAAATCCTACCACAGATGAGACTTCCCCTGACTCTTTTACCCTCACATCTACTGACAGAGGCACTTGTTCTCACTCTTATACTCAATTCCTCAGCTTCTATTTTTTAAAGACCCTTGTTTGCCTTTTTCTGTCAGAATGGTTTCCTTGCCTCAACAGCCTGCATATTTTTATTTCACCCTCCCACTCTAGCTTTCCTTTGGTGCTTTGCTCTTCAATCTGGAGGATCGCTGCACTTTCTTTATTTTGTGTAACATCTCCCTCTTGTGGCTGCTGATGGTTTTAGTTGATCTTTTACTTATTTAATTCAGTATTTTTTGACCAGAACAAAAAAAAAACACACTAAACAAAAGCTTGTTTTTAGGAGAGGATTTAGCACAGGGAAGTTAAGTGCCTTGTTCAGGATAACACAGAATGCAAGTGGCAGTTGTAGGATTCAAACCTGAATCTGCTGGGTCTCCAAGTTTACAGCACTGTGCTCTAACCTCTAGGCTATGCTGCCTCCCTAAAACTGAAAATGTTGAAAATACATTTAGACTAGCCTACAAGATGAGGTAGTAGGATTCCTCCTTCAGCTCAGCTTCTGGAACCCTTGATTCCACGATATGATGAATAATACAATTCCATGATTCTGATTCCATGATTATAATACAACACGCATTTTCTTTGTCATACTTTTTAAGCTGTATATCTGGTTGTGAAAGCCCCATGATTGTTTCTGATGGACTAATGATAACAGCTGTATGTAAAAGGACAACTCCAAAATATTTTTGAACCAAATGTTTGTTAGTGTCTTCCTCCCCCTCGGATTACATAAAGTGCTGCCACTTAAATGGGACAAAAGTAGTAAAACCTACTGAATATTTGCTTTTCTTTGCTCTGACGCATACTGTACTTTGCAGAATAATTATGCTCTTAGGCCCCCATATTCAAAAGTCCCTTGGAAAATCGCGCAAGAGCCTGCACCGCTCATCTGAGATGAGCCAGCCCAAAATAATGAGATATCCAGAAGATGAGCCATGAGATGCACTCATGCATGTCTGGCTGAATAACCCAAAGATGGGCAATCATGCATTGGGGAGATGTGCGGTGCAGCAGGAGACCTGAGCCCAGTGAAGCGCGTAGTGGAATGCGCGATGCAAAGCCACTTGCACAGTGCAAATATGCAAATGACCTCATTGCACATTCCAAGCCCATCTCCCACATGTGCAACTCATTACTGGAATGTATGCAGTCTGTTTGCACACCCTGGGCATGCTCAGTTCCAGCTTTGCAGGGCTGCCACACCACTCCACAAAGCTGAACAGGAGGTAGTGTATTGCAGCCTATCAAGCAGTTGTGATTGACTGTTTGTGTGTGTGGGTGGGTGGACTGCATTGGCCTGGGCACAGTGCTATTACCCATAGACATGTACAGGGTCAGACTGGGGAACAGGGGGCTCACCAGGACAGTAGCCACAGGGGTCCACCAGGACATGCAACAGGGATGGACAAAGGGTGACAAAGTCTGATCAGGATACCCCATGCATGTGATACACCAGCCCCATATGCTGTGTACAGTCTCCTGCAGTGCTCTGCATACCCCCTGTATGAGAGGAGCATGGTGATTCATACTAAGATATTGTAAGAGGCACAAAAGTTAAATTGCCTATAATGGCCTCACACCAACAATTAACTTTTTGGGAGCTTATTCAAGTTCCCAAGAGCATCAAGTCTGTTTTTGAAAGTTAATTTATTGTCACTGATTACAACACTAGTTGGTAATTTGTTCCACAATGAAACTACTTGTTGTGAAAAGAAGTGAGCTCTTTTTTTAGTATGATGTTTATTTCTAGATAATTGAAGTGGGTGGCCTCTAGTATCAATCTTAGTTTGTTTATGATCAAGACCACTATGAACAAATAAATATTCCCCATTATGCAAATCCCATAAAAGCAACAAATCACCTCTCATTCTTCTTTCTTCCAGTGACATTAAATCAAATTTAACTAATCTATCCGTATATGAAATTATTTTTGAGGATACCAGATATTTAGTTATCCTTCTCTGTACTTTCTCCAATCTAGCCACATCCTTTTTTTTTTATATGGGCTCCACAACTGGGAACCAAAGTCCAGATGAGGTCTAACATTTGCTCGGTACAGAGGTAAAAGCACATCTGGATTTTTTGATGTCATATTATTACGAATGGCCCACCAAATCTTATTTGCTTTATTTATGGTATTAGTAATCTGGGACTCAAAAGGCAACTCAACATCAACATCAACTGTTCGCTGATGACACAAAGCTCTGTAACAGACTAGACACACCAGAGGGTGTAGACAGAATGAGAAGGGACCTGCAGAAACTTGAAGAATGGTCAGGGGTTTGGCAGTTGAAATTCAATGCAAAGAAGTGCAAGATAATGCATATGGGGCACAAAAACCCTGGCACAATATATCAGTTGGGGGGTGAGGATATAGCATGCACCAAGCAGGAAAGGGATCTTGGGGTTATCATCTCTGATGACCTCAAGGTAGGGAAACAGTGTGACAAGGCGCAGGTAAAGCAAATAGGATGCTGGGATGCATAGGCAGCGGCATCACCAGCAGGAAAAGGGAGGTCATAATTCCACTATACAAGACACTAATGAGGCCCCACCTGGAGTACAGTGTACAGTTCTGGAGACCTTACCTACGTAAGGATGTAGAGAGGGTAGAGAAGGTTCAGAGGAGGGCAACAAAGATGGTGCATGGATTGCATCACAAGTCCTATGAGGACAGGTTGAAGGAACTGAACATGTACTCCCTGGAGGAGAGGAGGGAGAGAGGGGATATGATAGAGACATACAAGTATCTTACAGAGAGGAACAGGGTGCAGGAATACACTATTTTTAAGTGAAAAAGCTGTTCCAGGACTAGAGGGCATGGGAAGAAGTTGGAGGGAGGACGATTCAGAGGAAACGTGAGGAAGAATTTCTTCACAGAACGGGTGGCGGACAAGTGGAACATCCTGCCAGAGAAAGTGGTGGGGGCTGAAACAATCATGGGATTTAAGAATGCATGGGATAGACATAAAGGAATTATGGAGGTCAGGGTTAAGGGGCAACAGACTTCTAGGAAAACATAAAGTGAACTTACAAGCTCAAATGGGCAGACTGGGTGGGTCATAGGCCCTTATCTGCTGACACTGTCTATGTATCTATGTGTACCAAGATCTTTTTCACTGTCCCTACTAATTAACAACTTATCATACAGATAATACTGATGTTTTAAGTTTTTTTTCCCAAAGTGTAGGATGCAGCATTTTGAGATGTTGAAAAAGAGGTTCCACTTTTGAGACCAAGTTTCAAGCGTCTTTAGGTCCTTCTGAATAACCATAACATCATAATCATTTTCACAGATATTACAGATTTTACAATCATCTGCATATTTGATAGTAATAATTTTAATATTAGTGGATAAATCAGATATAAAGACCTGAAAGATTAGAGGGGCCAAAACGGATCTTTGCGGAACACCACTTTTTACATCTTTCCAACTGCTAAAGTGGCCATCAATTATAACTCTCTGCTTTCTACTTAACAGCCAGTGTGAAATCCATCTAACATAAATTGGATTGATGTTAAAAAGCTGTAGTATTTTTATCAAAGCCCAATATGGAACAGAATCAAAGGCCTTTTTAAAATCCAGAAAAACAACATCACAAGGAACACCCCTATCCAAGTTTTGACTGACATTATCATAGAAACATAACAAGTTTGTTATACATGATCTACCCTTAATAAATACATGCTGAGTTTGATCTAAACTAGAAACTACAGAGGTTAAATCATCCTTAATGATACATTCCAAAAGTTTACAGCAGATTGATATCAGACTGATGGGACGATAATTGTCTGAATTACTTTTTGTGCCTTTTTTAAATAGAGGAACTACATTAGCTAGTTTCCATCGGACTGGAACCAATCCAGTATTTAGACTTGTGTCAAAAAGGATTTTTAAAGGTATGCAAAGATGATCTTTCATTAAATGAATTAAATCCCCAGAAATTCCATCAGGGCCAGCAGATGATCCTTTCTTAACTTCCTTTAATTTAGCTTCAATAGTTTCTAATGATATGTCAGCCACTTGGAATGGATGAACATCAAATTTAGTAGTACAACTTTCATTGTTGTTAGAAAAGGCCTCACAAAACTGGGAATTAAAACATTCAGCTATGTCACTTGGATGTGTAAAAGTTTCAGAGCCAGATATAATGGGGCCCACATTACATGTTTTTTGTTTTTAAGAATTAATGTAGCTAAATAGTAATTTACTATCACCCTTATGTGCCTTTTTTGCTAATGCAGTTTCCATCAATATTTTGGCCTTTTTTTGCATAGTTTTTGAATTTTTCTGAAAGCATTAAAAGTTCTATTACATTTATTAGATCTATACTTTGTATAAATTTTATTTTTCTTTTTTATTAATTTATGTAATTTTACATTGAGCCATTTTGGTTGATGGTTCAATTTCTTCTTAGCAACTTTGGGAATAAATTTATTAGCTGCACTCATAATTGTTGAAGAAAAAAATCTCCACATTTCATTAATATTTTTGTTTTATAACATAGCAAACCAATCAACAGCAGCAAGATGTTCATTTAATGCTTTATAATTGGTTTTATGAAAAGCAAAAACTTTGGTAGTGTTATCTACTTCCCCCTGAATCAAATTGGTTTCAAAGACAATAGTGCAGTGGCCACTATTACCTAATAGAGCTGAAGGATGACAATTATATACTGTCATAGGTTCACTACCTAATACAATATCTTAAATATTAGATTCACGGGTAGGAAAATGAATGTGCAGAACCAAATTTAGTTCTAAACATGAGTTCAGAAAGGTTTTAGATGCATTAGTTGGGTGACCAAAGTAGCAGACCAGGGAGGGGCTGTGGACATGGCCTACCTAGACTTTGGCAAGGCATTTGACACAGTCTCACACAAAAGATTGATAGTCAAATTAACCAGCCTGGGAGTGGGTCCCAGGGTGGTAGCCTAGTAAAACATTGGCTGGACAACAGGACACAGAAGGTTATTGTAAATGGAGTCCACTCTGAAGAAAGGAAGGTTACTATGGGCACCGTAAGTAGGGTCAGTGATTGGGTCCAGTCCCTTTTAATGTCTTCATCAGTGACATTGCAGAGGGACTGGAAGGAAAGTATGCCTTTGCAGATGACACAAAGATCTGCAACAGGGTTGATACACAAGGAGGCGTGGAAAGGATGAAAAGGGACTTGGCAAGGTTGGAGGAATGGTCAGACGTATGGCAGCTAGGATTCAATGCAAAAAGTGCAAATAATGCACCTGGGAAACAAGAACCCAGGAAGAATACACAATGGGTGGGAGGTAACAACAACAAACAGGAAAGGGACCTGGGGTAATCATATCAGACGACCTTAAGGTTAGCAAGCAATGTGAGAAGGCAGTAGGGAGGGCCGGGGTATACTGGGATGTATAGGAGAGGCATCAGCAGCAGAAAACAAGAAGTTGTTATCCCTCTGTACAGACAGTTGGTGAGATCCCATCTGGAATACTGTGTCCAGTTCTGGAGACCCCATCTCTCGCAGGGACATAGACAGGATAGAGGCAGTCCAGAGGAGGGCAACTAAAATGGTGCAGGGTCTGCAAGAGAAGCCGATGAGGAGAGACTAAAGGAGCTTAATATGTATACCCTTGAGGAAAGAAGGAGAGGGGGGACATGATAGAAACTTTCAAGTACCTCAAGGAATCAACAAAGTCCAAGAGGGTAGCATCTTTCAGAAAAGAGACTTGCAAGAACAAGAGGACACAATTTAAAGATAGAAGGAGGGCAGTTCAGGGCAATGTGAGGAAGTATTATTTCACAGAGAGGGTAGTGGATGCATGGAACAACCTTCCTGAGGAAGTTGTGGGGTCTAAAACTGTGGGAGAATTCAAGAATGCATGGGACAGACATAAGGCAATTCTTGTGGGGCAGGAAGATATAGGCTGTTGGTTAACTAGGATCTGCGGCCTATCCTGTAGGTAGGGAAATGGGCAGACTAGATGGGCCTAGCGGTCCTTATCTGCCATCAAAGTCTATGTTTCTATGTCAGTTTTAGCAGAATTGTTTGTCCAATTTTTGTCACTCATATTAAGATCACCCATAAACAGAATAGAGCCTAAATCAGCCACAGAAGACATTTCCTCAATGATGTCATTTAGAATTTCAGATTTCGAATCTGGTGGCCTATAACAGAGACCTAAAAATAAATCAAAATTTGATTGCTTAATCCTTACCCAAGTAGACTCTACCAAAGAGTCCGCTTTTTTGATTTTATGTGAAATATCAAGTACACCTTCTGATGAGGTAATAAAAACTGCTACCCCACCACCTCTCCGATTTAGTCAGCTATGGTAGAATAGAGATTATACCATGGACTCAGAAAGAAACACAAATCCCTGCACTTTGATTGGTTGGCTGGCACCTTCCAGCAGTTATAAATCCTCCAATATACCCACTGGAAAAGGTGCCAGCCAACAAGCACTCGTGCCACATAACAAATATCACTACCGCCGTTAAAGTTCAAATGAACCGCCGCCATTTGTAATCGCCGCATACCACCGCAAGTAAAAACGTAATAAAAAAATGAACATCACATTCCACTTGCTAGATTTGAAGACCTAGAAAATATATTTAGCGAGAAATAGGCCATCCGATCAAAGCGCCAGCATTGTTAACAAACCGGCGTTAAGACTTCACAGAAACCTGTAGTAAAATCCCGGCTTAGCCTGCAAAAGTACTGACACAACACCAGTAACTTACCGCCTATGGAGCAGCAGCCATCCCTCTCAGATCAGGGGCGGCTGCTAGGGCACATTTAAAGTAACCTGTGAGCAAAGGGCACCAGGGTGAGAAATCAGCCCATATTTCAAAGGTCAATATTCAAACAGAGACCAATCAGAAACTGATATAATAACGAGGGAGGGGAAGAGCCTGCCACATCACTCCGTGTCTCTCAAGTGTGCACCGGGGTGGGGGCGGTTGCATAGAAGTATGTTCCGGGCAGTGCCTGGCAAAACCTATGACCACAATATAGAGGATCAGTGAGAAAAACAGATACAGTTCAGGAATTCAGTCCTTTGGCCTGCCGGGAGAGACCGAGGGTCTTCACCAGGGTCCATGGAAGTGTTCGCCACTGCAGCAGCATAACTGATCAGACCAGGTCTCACGAGGATGCATTGTCCGCTGCTTCAACAAGAGAAGATTCAGGAAAATCGGCTCAATCCACTGGCTGGGCAATATCCATCTCTTGAGAGTCCGGCAGCTCCATATTCACTGGGTTGATGATAGGGGAAGGATCTTCCCTGTATATTTTAGCTGGCGGGGCATTTGTGTGCTTACTAGGTGAGTGCAAGGGTCTGCTTCTTGCTCGCTGCCTAGACTTAGTAAAGGAGCTATTCGATCGCTGAGGAAGAGAGGACGTGTAAGGCAGAGGGTTTAGAGCTGCAAGCATAAACAGAGCAGGAGAAGCTGAAGATGTGCCAGCAGCTGATGGGAGACCAGGCTGAGGGAGGACTGGTCCGGCTGGTAATGCATCCCTCAGAGCCCCAGAGGGAGAAGAGAGGTGCCAGTTAGATGGTACTGCCTGGCTGGGTTCCCAAAGCCTTCTGGGATTTGTAGTGGAAACATGCATGGCCAGCCAAAATTTGGCAATCCAGCGCTCGAGCTCTGCAGGTTGATCAGCAGTCATTTCTCTTCCATCCTTGGATACACAAAGTCTGGTAAGATTTTTAAATTTAAAGCGAAAGTCATGCTGATAGAGGAAACGTTTCAGGGGTCCAAAGGCTCTCCTTTTTGCTACAGTCTCTTAAGCATAATCCTGAAACAAAGAGATCTGGGCCCCTTGCTAGCACACTTCCCTGAGGTCCCTGCAGCATTAAGATTCATTTTTAGTAGAATACCTGAGTAAATAAGCTACCACTGGTCTAGGTGCATCAGCAGGCCTGTTAGGGTGAGTAGAGACCGGTGTGCCTCTCCACTTCTACAGGGCCTCTCCAGCATTCCCCAACATAAGAGGAGATTGTCATTAAGAAATCTTTCCATCAATTGACCTTCTGCCCCTCTGGGAGCCAATAATCCACAGATTATGCTGCGGACCCTATTTTCTTGGTCTTCAGCTCTATCCCAGAAAGCCGCTATTCGCTCCTCATGTTGTTGCAAGCGCTGCCATATCTGCATTTGTTGTAGCTCATGAGCCTCCTTGTAGTCGTTCTGATACATTCATCCGGTCTTGAAGCTGCCAGACTTTGGTACCTGTGCCCAATAGGGAGAGGTTAATATCATCCACTCAAAGCAAAAGCGCTTCTAGCATCTTTGTAATATATTGGAGGGATTCTCCAGCCAAGGCCTGCTGCGTAGGAGGAGGATTGCTCAAGATCGGTGACAAGGCTGGTGCTTGGAGGTCCATAGTCCCTGATTATAATCCAGAGGAGTACGTAAGAGTGTCTCTGGGGTCCTGGGCTGATCCAATGCCTGGGAAGCAACTGCAAGTAGCCACGTTTTGGTCATAAGCATAAGTCTGGTGTACAGTCTACGCGGCCTAGCTCTTCCAAGGATACCGTGGACAACAGCACTGCGAAAGACTGCAAATTGTGTCGAAATCCATTTAAGAGTCATGCCGCCTGGTAGGTAGACGATCTCCCATGCATTAGCTGGTGGTGGGGGGGTTTCAGCTCCACGGGATCACTGTGCCCAAGCTGATATAGTCTTTGGCCAGGAGAGAGCTCATAAATTAAGCAGCCATCATGTGGGTGGCTAAACCACCCCCTTGAGAAAGTATTTTTTCATGGAAAGGGTGGTGGATCCATGGAACAACCTCCCAGAAGAGGTTGTAGGGGCAAAAATGGGAATTCAAAACACATGAGACAAACATGAGGAAACTCTTGTGATAGGAAAGAGAGGGTAAGTCACAGGTCATTTAGGATCTGCAGTATATGAAACAGGTAGGAAACTGAGCAGACTATGTGGGCCTAGTGGTCCTTATCTGCCAACAAATTCTATGTTTCTGTGTTTCTATGTAAGTAGTCACTGAGAAACATGAAGAACAGGATAGGGCCCAGGATATTGCCTGGGTTACTTTAGAACAGATGGGGGAAGGTATCTCCTATCTACAGACCGATAACAAACTGTGAGTAAGGATTGAAACAGCTTATCATGAGAGCAGAGGGCAGTACCCATGAGTTGTTCAAGGAGGATGGGGTGGGCTACAGTGTCAAATGTCTTGGCAAGGTTGACAAAAATGGCAGAGGTGAACATGTGCCAGTCAAACTCCTTCAGGACAGAACTGTAGTACAGTAGTAGCCAGCGACAAACCCATTATATCTAGAAATTGCACAAGAAAACCTTCAACTGCCACCTGTCCTCTCAACTTTAGACATACCTTCACCTGCTGCTCTCCAGGACATCAGAGCTTTCAGAGGGACCTGCCTACCATCTTTTGTTCTCCCTTCCCCCCGGCCACCCAACCGGACTTTCACCGGAACAGAACCCCAACTGCCTTTGTTTCCCAGCAGCCTGATCGACCAATCGGGTCCTTCACCTTCTGCTCTCCAGGAAACCAGGGCTTTCAGAGGGAGCCTGTCTACCATCTTTTATTCTCCCTCCCCCCGCCACTGGACTTTCACCTGAGCAGAGCCCTGAATGCCATTGTTTGCCAGCAGCATGATCTGCCAATTGGGTGGGTTGAGGCGGGACATCCCCTCCTTTGCCTTCTTCTCTGGAACAGTGTAAGTGACCATTCCATGCAGCGGCCTTTTGTGCAAGGACCATAGTACTAAGGACATCAAAGGATTCTGCCTGGAGACAGCCTGAGTTGGCCGTCAGCCTCCCTCACGTTCCACCTGATTCCTACTTCACTGCAAACCTTGACACTACTCAACTACCCTTCTATGAGGTGACAGTACATCCAATTATGGTGTGCTACTCTTAAGCTCCCTCTGCTTACTCCCTCCTGCCACAGTTACCAAGACTTAGCATACTCCGACGTCCATTTGTCTCTCTGTACTCATTGCTAGCACTTTACAGCTGTGTCACTTTTACGAGTGTTACTGAACTGTCTGCTACTTGTTGAACCTTGTCCTCGCTGCTCACCTGCTGCATGTAATGTGCTGTTTTATCTTGTAGCCTACTGTGTTGCTACCTATTTGCTGTTTTGGTTCATTACCTTAGTTTTTAACCTCATTTGCTAATCCATTTAATATTGTTGCATTGCTGTTTATGAGCCTGTTTTGGTGTTTTCTGCTATAGTGGTGTTCTGAATACCAATGTGCTTTGTTCAATCACATTAGTCTCTTAGCCAGTTACCTTCCCGTCCCCTTCAGCCATAAAGTTTCCAGCCCTATTCTGCTTGCTCCATTTTCCTACCTCTCTTCCCAGGCCCAGCATCAGCACCTGGGCCACCCAGGCAAATGCCCAGGGCCCCAACACCAGAGGGGCTATCAGCACCCTACCACCCACCAACGCTGTGCATCTCATGTGTGTGTGGTACAGATTTTTAATTTCTTCCATCCCAAACTCTGAGCCTGCTGTGCTGTGTGATGCTGGTGCTGCTGCGGCTGGCAGCCATGGAAATCAAACTGCATTCCCCCAGCCCGGGCCTTGAATGAGTGCTACCACCAGTCCTGCCCTCTTAGCTTGACTGGCAGGGCTAATTCAACTAGGGAGTGTTTTTTAAATTGTGGCCATGGGGCAGGGTGTGGATGCAGGCAGCCAATGGCTGGGAGGAGTGTGATGGAGGGCTGGGCCTGAGGGGCTGAGCCGCTGCCCACCCGCTGTTATCAGTTATGTGTGTGAAGGTGGGAGCCAGGCGGTCGCTGCTTGCTGCATGGTGGAGATGGAGTCACATGCACACACTATTCTGGGGCCAGTGAGATCATGACTAATTTTGTTTTGAGTCTTGATGACTGTCTGATGAGAGAGAGTGAGAGAGACATCACACACAACCCATTGTGTAGCGGCCACCGGGTGGGGAATGGACTGAGCTGTATCATCGGCATTGGTTGTGTGGGGGTGCGAGATCGGGTCACTGCCGCGGGCTTGGCACAAGTTGGCAGCACCAAGAAAGAAGAAGAAGAACAAGTCAGTAGAGCCAGAGGAGAGTTGAAGCAGCAGGTGCGCAGCGGAGTCAGACTGCACTCGAAGTTGTGGCAGCACCAGGTGCAGGTCAGCCAAGTTCAACTTACTGCAGCATACCAATTTTCTGACTTGTGTGTTCATTTTTTTTTTTTTTTTTTGCGGATTGGAAAGCAAGGGGTTTGGTTAAACTTCTCGACCATTAAAATCACAAAAAATGTCTAATCCTAACATGTATGCAGTCAGGTAACACAAATGGCAAAAGGGGTCTAGTTCGGGACTCAGGCAGGAACCATTTGTTTGTGGCAGTGGCCAGGAAAGCTGACTCCAGCTGTTTAGGGGTGGGGGGGCAGTAATATTGTCATTGTTGCTTGCTGATGAGCAGAGAGCAGTTGAGCAGCACCAGCAGTAGCACCATTCTAATAAAACTGTGCATGCCATGTACCACTGCTGTCACTGAATTACTCTGAGTCTACGACTGAATGGAGCCTAAAGTTGCAGGTTGGGGACGGGGTTCAAGCATGAGACAGTGCCACCACTGCCGATGATGCCAAGCTTGGGGGGGCTGCCTGCATCTCTCTGCCAAGCGCTGGGGCTGGACCTGCACCTGGTTTGAATTGTGTTGCCACTTTTTTTTTTTTTTATACGTACAGGCGGGTCTGACTCTGAGGGTGCCCACTGGAGATGCATGGCCGGGGCCTATAAAACACTGAGCCCTGTCTCCTCCTTCCACCTCTCCTCCTTCTCCTCCCTCTCCCTCCCCTTCCTTCTCCCTCCACCACCATCCAACTCCCTTTCGCACATCCTCCTCTCCACCCACTCCATGCTCTGCTTTCCTTTTTCTCTTCCTCACTTCCTGTTCATCCTGGACTCCTGACTTCCCCCATCCTAAGCCTGGAGTTCCTCCACCGTGTCCTCCTTTTCCATTGCCACCCTTCCTCACCTTGCTCTCCTTCCCACTCCAAGGGTAAGAAGCCCCACCTCATCCTTTTCCCCATTGTCCTCCTCCTGTCTGGTAACATGGAGCCCAACCCTGGACCCCCTTCTTTCTCCCTTCCCACCTCCGCCACCTCCATGGGCCTCGGACTGTTCCATCTAAACACTAGGAGCCTGCATCCAAGACTTGACCTCTTCTCTGTTTGACTGCAGTTACACTCCCATGATGTCCTATGTGTCACTGAGTCTTGCCTCTCCTCCAGGATTTCTGACCATGATCTGTCACTTCCCCATTACCATCTCTTCAAACAGAAAAAGGGTAAACGTGGTGGAGGGATGGCCATTTATATTTGCCAGAGTCAGACATGCACTGTGGCCAGCAAGGAGGCTATTCCCTCCTCCCTCAAATACCTTTTAGTCAAAGTACCCTTCCTCTTCTCAGTACCCATTTTCTTTGGCGTTCTTTACACCTCTCTTTAGATTTCTCACTCTTCCCTTGTAGACCCTCTTTCTACCATTGCTTCTTTTCCTCCACAGGTAAACTTTATCCTCCTCAGGGACTTCAATATCCATTGGATTTGTCTAGACCTGCCATTTACAAGATTGAGTCACTTAATTTGACACAGGTTATTTCAGAACCCACTCGGCTCACTCTTCACTTTGCTAACCATTCCCTATTGGACTGGGTTCTAACCTCCCACCCCCATCGCATCGTGGCTGCTGGTATTTTGTAAGATTACTTTAGCAACCACTGTATAACATTCTGCATCAGAAAAATCCAATGCCTCCCTCACCACCTAAATACAGCTGGGCTAGGCCTCCCAGTCGCTAAATATTGATGTTCCACTGAGTGACCTTACTGCTTCCAACTGATCTGACATCCTCACTGCCTCTGATATTGATGTTGCCCTTGCTGTTCTTCATTGCAGATTTTCTGCTGTCTGGGACAGGCATGTCCCCATCAGGAAACTTAGAGTTAAAACCTTTCACCAACCCTGTATTACCTCTGATATTACAGACCTGTGTAAGTCCCAGGACCATGCTTGGGCCCCATTACAAATTTTCCCTCTCCTTCTCTGACCAGATCTTCTACAGGGCTCTGAGGAACAATTGCACTAAGGCAGTATAGTCAGCTAAAGCACAACATTTCAAAGCCAACTTCCAATCAAACCTTAATTCCCCATTTTGGAAGGTTATACACTCCCTTTTTGACCCCCCTGCCCAGTCAGCCCCCCCATTCCCATGGAAAATGTCTCACCTGTGTCTGACCATATCCCTGCATGGCTCTCTTTAACAAGTTCTTCACAACCTGTGCCCTTCTATCCTCCTGCACTACTACTTCCCCATTCCTCCTCATACCCTTCCAGGTTACCACCCCCCCATCACAATCCAGGAAACCACATTTTCTCTTTCCTCCCTCAACCCATCAAAGTACTGTCCTGATGGTCTTGATTCTAAGTTGCTACACCTCTAATGTATTGCTATTGCAGCTCCCCTTACTCACCTGCTTAACCTTTCCTTCACTCTCTGCACTGTTTCCCCGGTCTTGGAAAATGGTCAAAGTTATTCCTCTTCACAAAGAGGATGACCCATCTTATCCTAGTAACTACCATCCCATATCCATCCTCTCCTCCCTCTCTAAACTGAAAGAAAAACTGGCCCATGCCAGACTCCTTGATTTCTTCTCATCTATTAACTTTCTGTCTCCTTTCCAGTCTGGCTTCTGGAAGCACAATTTCCTCCCTGCTGCATGTCACTGATGCCATCTTCTCCAGAACGGACCAAGGGCTCATTACCACAACAGTTTTTGTCGATCTGGTAAAGTCTTTGACTCTGTTGTCCCACCACTTCTCCTGGACAAGCTGAGAAATAGGAGGCCACTTATTTATAGTTGATTGGTTCAACTTTTACCTAACTGGCCACCTACAATTGGTGCAGGTTGGTGGTTCTCTGTCACCTTTCCTTCCAATCTAATCTTGGATTCCAGAGGACTCTATTCTTGGACCCCTCCCTTTTTCAATCTTAATGAATGACCTCTCCTCTACCTGTGTCAACTCACGTGTACACATGTATGCAGATGACACAGTCATCTTCACTCTGGTTCTTCCTTTGCTGCTGTAGGAAAACCTACTCCAGTGGGACTTCAACAAATCATCCACTGGTTCCATTCTAACCGACTTAGATTTAACACTAAAAAAGGTAGTTTCCACAGCCATTGGTACCAGTTAGAAACTAGCCAGACTCACTGTCCTCCCTGTCTTCACCACTCTGGATGGCACCCCACTTGAAGTGTTTCAGTCCTTTAAGTACCTGGGGGTGTGGCTTGACAGTAAGATTGACTGCTCAGCCTACATTGCAGCTATCCATGCAAGCTCTGTCCCAACCTTGGTGCCATCTGTTTTAAAAGACTGCTCTCTCAGCATGTCCACAGGAGCTGATTACCAACATGGTGCTCTCTGTCTTCAACTATGTGGATGTAGTCTATGGCTCTGCCCTCTCCACTTCCTTCAACAAACTGGATACTCTTCTCAACTTCTTCTACTGTTTTGCCACTCATTCTTCTCCATGCACATCATTGTTTGTAACTTCTCCTTTCCATCCTCCCTCTGCCATCTCTCCACAAGGTCCATTGTGCTACATTCATTTCCAAATATTGGTTCAACACCATTCCCTCCTACCTCTCCTCTCCTCTCCTCTCCTCTCTCCTATCCTGAATTCCCCCTGCCTCACGCTCCCTCCATTCTAGGGACCATTGCTCTTTTGCCATTCCTCTCCCTCCCTCCTCTGCTGGACAATCTACATTCTCCTGTAGGCTTCCCTGTCTCTGGAACAAACTTCCTTCATCCTTCCGTTTCTCCCCATCCTTCAACTACTTCACCTGCTGAAACTTCAAACTCTCCACACTTGATCCTGCTACCCTTCTTCCAGCTACCCTTGAAGTCTTGATTTTAACCCATACAGGTTTTTGGTTGTTATTCTAAGCACTGCTAAAGTTCATTGCACTTTGTTTAGTTGTGGTTTATGCAAATTATCTTTATTTATTCTGTTATCGTAGCTCATCACTTGTCTGTTTGTTCAGGTGTTGTTTTGCTATTGTCTACTGCTGTTTTATTCCATCTCCCCTTCATGGGTCGCACCTGGAAATGAGCCTTGGATCAGTGTGCCTTTCGGTTACCACATTTTAAATAAATACAAATAAAATAAAGAAATACCTGTTCATTTCTATAGGATTTTTGTGCTATATCTGGACATATGCAGAGTTTTACTCTGATTTATCTCTAGCTACCACTGTAGGGGAAAGGCTGTGGAATGGGGATTTGCAGAAGTCAGAGTGGAAAGGAAGAAGAAGAAGCAGGAAGAGGATTTGAGGAATGACTAGAACTGAAAGAGGGGGGTCTATGTGATAAAGGCGAACGCCTAAAGGCGAGCGCCGTTATCACTCAGTCACGGTGCCGAACACATTTTCGGCACTCTCACAACCCTGGCACACCAGCACAATGGCACCAGGACATATTTTTATTACTTTATGTGGGGGGGCTGTGCCCCCCCACACACCCTCGCTGAGGGCTTTGCCCTCCGCACCCTCCTGCTAAGGATTCTCAACACCAGGGGGTGCATGTCGGAGGTGAAAGTAGTAAAATAAAAAGTTTGGGCAGGCGCACAAAAATCGCACCAGCGCCCAGACCCGACCAGTACCTCAGCCACCCAGCCATTGCCCAATCCCGATGCCACACCACAGCTCGACCGATAACCGCAGCACCACCACTACAGCCTCTCCACCCCCAGCCATGCTCGCTCGGACCCCCCGCGCATGTACATATAGCGACATCCTGTCTCCTAGTTTGCCCAACCCCTCATCCGGTCACCCTATCCGTCGGTTGCCATGAGTGGATTGCACTAGGATGGTATCACCGTAATGGACGGTGCCCTTCCTCATGCGCCCACTTCATGGGTTACCGAAAGAGAGCACATATTTCTTGCACATTTGTACAGCAAGAAGACAAATGGGACATAAATTAACTGGCAGGAAAGTCATCCACTTATGTAGGGAAAAACCTGGGATGCTTAAGGCCAAGGAAACCATTACAAGTCAGAGGAAGAAGTTGAGAATGTAAGCAACAGGGGCAGCAAGTGCTGTAGGAGAGATGAGTAAGAGTTTAGAGTCAAGCTCATCTATAGTGTGAATGTACAGGGGCATGGGATGCAGGAGAAGAGGAGAAAGGGGAACTGGAAGGAGGAGATGGAGGTCAGTATAAGGAGAGGAGAGATGAAGATGAAACAGTAGGTGGGTGGGGTAATAAGAGGACAAAGGAGATGAAATATTTGTTGATTAAGGCAGCATCTCAGAAAAAGCAGCGATTGGAAGTTCTTCAGTGCAAACACTGATGTTATTGATTGGGCAGGGGTCAAAATCAGAATGTTTTCCTTCAAGATCTTGACTGGGGACTCAAGGTTGTTCTGTAGATTAGTGGAGAAATAATTCACTTGGCTACCTCAATAGTCTGGTGTTTTGAGTTATCTCTACCTGAATAAGTCCTCTGTAGAGCCAAGGTCTTGTGAACCAAAATGAAAAATGGAGCACACCAAGGGCTGGTGACTATAAAGTATTTAAGTGCAAATGAAGGTGCCATTCATGAATGTGAGACTTACAACAGTATGTAATTCCCACAAACTGAAGCTTGATCAGGACCCTGTATGCTTTCCCAAATCAGCTCCTTGTCCTCTGTGCCTTTCTGCACCCTTTGTGCAACAGTTCTTGTTTCATTTGCCATGAAGACAGACAGGGAATAATTATTCATGAAGCACATCTGAAAGGGCCTATACAGTTCAAGAGTGCTAAAATTTATATTTCTGCCAGACACAGGTTAGAAGAAGTCATTTTCTTCAGCTTAAAGGAGAAGTTGAGGAATTGGGCAGTAAATAATAATAATAATAATAACTTTATTTTTTAAAGCGCTTTTCAATATATCAAGGCGCTGAACATATCAAAAAACCATGGCATACAATACCAATTAATACAACATATAAATAAAATGATTTATAACAACATCATAATAAAAACAAACAATAAAATATCCATAAAATCAAACACAGTATTTGCATTCATATTGCATTAATCCTCCAAGTAAGCCATATGCCACAGGTAAGTTTTTAAATTTTTCTTGAATACCTCCACGGAGGTGCACTCCCTTAACCAGCATGGTAGAGAATTCCAAAGAGTGGGTGCAGCATAAGAAAATGCTCTACTGCCGGAAGATTTTAAACTCACTCTTGGAATCTCTAACAACCCTTCGTTGGCTGAGCGGAGTGATCGGCCAGGGCAGTAAGGCACCAGAAGTTCTTTCAGATAGGTCAGACCCTGATCATGAAGGGCTTTGAAAGTCAATAAAATGACTTTAAAGGTGATCCGCCACCATATAGGAAACCAGTGCAGTTCGCGCAATACCGGGGTAATATGACTGGATCTCCTTGTCCCAGTCAAAACCCGGGCTACAGCATTCTGCACTAGCTGTAGTTTCAACCCCAGAAAGCCCAAAGTAAAGGCGTTGCAGTAATCCAAGTGCAAGAACAACGTGGACCAACATTGGCAAGAAGAGTCAGACGGAACAAGGTGACGCACCCTGGCAATATTCCTAAGATGATAAAAAGGAAGTCCTGACAATGGCCAACACTTGAAATTGAAGGGTCAGCCTGTCGTCTAGGACAATCCCAAGGTTGTGCACCCATTCAGAGGTCGGAAGTGACACGCTGCCAAGAAAAATTCCAGAGCGTGCCATCATCGACCTCACTATCTGACCACCCGGACCACCACTAACCTCTGTCATCTCTGAGTTCAACTTTAACCAACTAGAATCCATCCACCTTGGATTTCTTCAAGACAGTTATTAAACACCGAGAGAGCTCCATCCTGGTCAGGTGCAAAAGACAAGTATAGCTGGGTATCATCTGCGTAGCAGTGAAACCTCAGCCCATACTGTCTTATAATGTCTCCGAGGGGCAGCATATACACTGCAAATAACATGGGTGACAGCACTGAACCCTGAGGCACCCCGCACAACAAAGAAGTTGGGCCAGAGGAATGAACCCCTGACACAACTCTTTGTGATCTCCCAGTAAGGAATGAAGTGAACTATTTTAAAACAGTTCCCGACATTCCACAGATTAGCCTCAGGCATGCTAACACCACCAGGTGATCCACAGTGTCAAAAGATGATGAGAGATCAAGGAGAACTAGAATGGAACATCTCTTCTGATCCCTCGCCCTCAGAAGATCATTAAGCACCCGAACCAGCGCAGTCTCGGTGCTGTGTCTTTTACGAAAACCAGACTGGAAGGATTCGTAGACATTATGGATGGTTAAATGGTCTTCCAATTGGCTGCCACTACCTTCTCAATAACCTTCCCAATAAAGAAGGTTAGAGATAGTCTGTAGTTTGAGAAACAGTCTGGGTGGTAGCTTTATTCAAGAGGTGTCACCACCGCCACTTTTAGGAGTTAGGAAACTCACCTGACTCTAAGGAGCACCAGACTATTTGCACCAAAACTGGACCCGATGGTCTCAGAACAACCCAAAATTAGGGAATTGGTCCAGGGTCCAAACTACAGCTCATGGGCCGCACACTATGGATGATCCTCATAATATCCACTAACTCAGGTCGGCAAAAGGAACTCCAAAGAATTGGAGGTATTGTGAACTCGCACTGTTCCACAACATCACCCTTAGAGATTGCCAGATGCAAGTCTGCCCTGATGTCAGCCACCTTAGTTGCAAAGAAACGAGCGAGCTCCTCGCACTCTAATTGTGAAAAAGCTTTTCGAACTTGCAGACAGGCTTGGTTGCACAGTCTGTTTACAGTCCGAAACAACTGAGCCAGTTGATTCTGTGCAACTGCAATCTCTCTGGACAGGAATTCTGCCTTCTTATGGGTGATTGCAGATTAATAGATAGAATAATGTTCCATCAATCTAAGGTGGTCAGCATCAAGAGCGGACTTGTGCCAACAACGCTCTAACCTTCACCCCTGTCTCTGCAACTCCTCAGTGTCCCATCAAACCAAGGGGACCTGGGGTAAAGGGATAGGGGCACTCTGAACAGGACCAATAAGAACTAGGAGCCAGCGTGTGGCTGTATTATAGGCCAACACCAGTGCCTCTGGGTTACTGCTAGCCAAGGCGGGGATGAGAAGTCAAGGACTGCCAAGGCCCTGGGAAGTGATATTCCGTAATGTGCTGTACCTGACCATCTCCACAGGGGAAGGCCTTCTCAGGGGGGTGCAAAATTTGAACCTCATGGTGTAGTGGTCAGACCAGGTGACTGGTTCCACCCCACGTCGGATGAGTCAATCCCTAAGAGGAAGACTAAATCCAGAGAGTGCCCAAATTTATGTGTAGCAGTGGAAACTACCTGTGTAGGCCCAAAGAAGACATAAGCTGGAGGAAGTGATTACCAAATTGTGAGAGTTCATCATCGACCCAGGTGTTAAAGTCACCCAGAACCATCAATCTGGGTGACTCAAGCGACATATCAACGAGGAAGTCTGCTACTTCCTGTAAGAGCGCTTCAATCTCTGGGTGGACGGTAGATGAGACGATCGAATGCCTACACTTGCTACAACTGTGCATTTAAAGGATTCAGCCTCACCTACTACCACATTCGTGAGGCCCAATTTAGTCTTAAAACAGACTGCAACCCCAGCGGTCCAATCTCGGGCGGTGTGACCAAGTACCCAGCCAAGTCATGGCCTCAATATGGGGCCTGAATTTTCATCAGCCAGGTCTCGGTGATGCAAGTCAGGTCCAGCGAACTAATAAGATCGACTATAATGGCGGTCTTATTCCTAACAGACCTGGCATTGCATAACGAGATAGAAACATAGAAACATAAAGTTGACGGCAGATAAGGACCGCCAAGACCCATCAGTCTGCTCATTTTTTCTACCTTATAAATGTGCCATCAGCCTTTGCTCTGTCAGTGGCCTATCTATTCATAGTCATTTGTATTGCTCCCATGCCTATCCCATGCATGTTTAAAAAGCCCTGCACTGTATCATAGCCACCACTTCTTGTGGTAAGCCATTCCATGCATCCACCACCCTTTCTGTGAAAAGAATTTCCTCACATTCATTAATCAGCCTCCCTCTAATCTCATGCTGTCCTCTTGTCCTGCTATTTTTCTTATATTTAAACATTAGACTCTTTCACCTTGTTAATGCCCTTAAGGTGTTTGAATGCCTTGATCATATCCTCCTCTCCCTCCTTTGCTCAGGGTATACATATTGAGCTCTGTTAATCGGTCCTCATATGTCTTCTGATGCAGTCCCTGCACCATTTTGGTTGCCCTTCTCTGGACTGCCTCAATTTGGTTAATGTCCTTGTGAAGGTGTGGCCTCCAATACTGCATGCAGTACTCCAGATGGGGCCTAACCAGTGTCTTGTAAAGAGGGATTATTATCTCCCTCTTACGACTTGTGATACCCTACTAATACACTCTAACAACCCCTAGCCTTACCTACTGCTTTAGGGGTCTGCTTGGATGATTTCAGGTCATCAGTGATGATGATGCCCAAGTTTCTTTCTTCCTTTGTGATGCTAGCAACTCCTCCCAGCCTATAGGTGGCTTCAGGGTTTCTCTTCCCTATGTGCATGATTTTGCACTTCTTTGCATTAAATCCCAGTTGCCACTCTTCTGACCATTTGCTAGTTTATCAGATCTCTTCTCATTCTGCCCACCCCATCTGGATCATCTACTCTGTTGCAGATCTTGGTGTCATCTGCAAACAGACAAACCTTACCCTCTAGTCCATATGCAAGGTCACTAATAAAGATGTTGAAGGACTGGCACCAGGACTGATCCCTGAAGTACGCCCACTTGTGACTTGCATCTCTTCTGACTGTATACCATTTACCACCACTCTCTGTTTTCTGCCCATCAACCAGTTTGCCACCCAGTTGATAACGTCTGGCCCACCCAAACCTACCCAGCTTATTTATCAATCTTCTCGTGGAACAGTGTCAAAAGCTTTGCTGAAGTCAAGGTAGACGACATCAACTGCTCCCCATTGGTCCACCACTCTGGTTACCCAGTCAAAGAAATCTATGAAGATTAGTTTGACAGGACCTTCCTTTGTAAACCCATGCTGTCTTGGATCCTGTGCCCCTATAGTTCCAGGTGTTGCACTATCCTTTCCTCAAGGTGCCTCCATAATCTTGCCCACTACTGAGGTAAGACTGACTGGTCTATAGTTCCCCTCCTCCCTGCTACCACTCTTGTGAGCAGGATCACATAAACCTTCTCCAGTCTTCTGGGACCTCTCCTGTGCTCAGAGACTCACTAAACAGTTCTGCTAATGGCTCTGCTAGTTCCACCTTTAGCTCCTTAAGTACCCTGGGATGTATGCCATCAGGTCCCATTGCCTTATCCACCCTGGTTTGCAAGCTCTTGTAGGGCCCTTTCTTTTGTGAAGGAGTAGTGCTCACCTCCCTCCCGTGTCCATGATGCTGAGCTGTGGGTCCTGCCCTACCTTCTCTTCCAGTAAATGCAGAGCAAAAGTATCTATTTAGGATAGATGCCTTTACAGGGTCCTCCTCCTCACATGCTCCCTTTTCTCCATTAAGCTTAGCAGTACCCCCTCTGGACTTTGCCTTTACTAATGTATCTATAGAAAGTCTTGTCACCTTTTACTATTCATGCTAGTGTTTCCTCAGTTTGGGACTTTCCTGCCTTACTGCCTTCCCTACTTCCCTAAGGGCAGTTTGGTGTGCCTTCCTAACTTCAACCCGCTGTGTTCCCTTATATTTCCTGAAGCCAGCCTTTTTGGCTCTTACCTTTTCTGCTACTGTATTTGAGAGACAAAGTGGTTTCCTTCTTCTTTTGCACTTCCTTTCTGTCTAACACAATGGGATATTGCTTCTATTGCATCCTTAATGCTTGCCCACGTTGCCTATGCCCCTCATCTGTGTTTCTTTTTGCCAGGGCTAGATTAACTCTGTTGTGCCATCTTCTCAAAGTCAGCTCCTCTGAAGTCCCATATTTTGCCTTGGAATGGGATGATTTAGATGTAATGTAAACTGAACCATACCATGTGATGGTCACTGGCCCCCTGGTGACCTTCTACCTGGAATCTGTGATCCCTTCCCTGTTAGTCAGTACTAGATCTAGGATAGCCCTGTCTCTTGTGGGTTGCTGTACCAGTTGTTTGGAGGCCCTCTCTCTGCAGAGAATCACTACGTGTCTAGTTCTGGCAGATGTTCCTGCTGATATTGACCAATCTGTATCCGGCATGTTGAAGTCTCCCATTATCAGAACCTCCCTTTAGCTGTCATGTTTTGTATATCTTCTAACAGTAATGTCTATGTCCTCCCCTGGTCTGAGGCCTGTAGACAACCCCAGTTCTTATAAGCTGTCCCCTTTCCTGTTTCAGGGTGACCCATAGTTCTTCTGGCTCCTTATGTGTATTCTGAATTTCTGTAGCTTTGATATTTTCATTGACATACAGGGCCCTCCTCCGCCTTTGCACCTCGGTCTCTTCTGAACAATACATAGCCAGGTACTGAAGTCTCCCAAGTGTGGTTACTGGTGAAACCATGTCTCACTAATTGCTACTATGTCAGTTTAGCCTCTTGACATTATTGTCTGCAGGTCTGGGATCTTATTTCCTAGGCTGTGAGCATTTGTGTACATGATTTTCCATTGGCCAGATTTTAGTGTGTTAGTTGTTGGGTGAGGGTTTGACATTACCCCTGTGCATCGTATGGAGACAAACCTTTTTCTTACCTGGTGATGCAAATGAACTGTAAACATACTGAATCCCTGTTTGACACTAGCTGAGGGGAGGGGTGTTCTTCCCCATTCGATGTATGAGTGCTGCACCCCTCTCCCACATTGCTAGTTTAAATATTCTGCAAAGACGTCAAACTTCTGCCCAATGCACTGACTCCTTCTTATCAGATGCAGTCCATCAAATTTAAAGAACTTCGCTCCCAGAACTGTTGCCAGTTCCTACAAATCTGTGTCCGTTTCCTGGCACCAGCTCTTGAGCCACGTGTCTAGCTCCCCTATCTCCCTTCTCTGACCCTCCATCCATCTGCTCCCCTCTCCCAGACTGGCAGGATCTCAGAGAAGGAGATGCAGACTGAAATAGATGATAGTTTGTCACCCAGCCTGGTCAGGTGTTCCTTGGTCTCCTAACAGACCGGCTGGCAAGATCAGTAGTCCTATGTGTACAGGACATCAATGTTTCTCCTGCTTTGTGAACAATTTGCTAGCAATGCGGTCAGTGTCTCTCCATGCTGATGTACCTGGGAGACATCTGATCATTACCCCCTGGCTGGAGATGGGTATCAACTGCTCAGAATCATGGAGTCTCCTATGATCAGAAGTTTTGGTTCCTTTTGCTTTTTTTGTTTTGGTTCCTGATTTGGGCGAGTTTTGTTGTGCTAGCTCCTGTGCTGCAGTGTCCTGCTCTGCAGTGTCTTCTGCCTCTTTGTTTGATTTAAGAGATAGAGGCAGATACCTGTTTGTAGTGTTTATATGGTTTTTGGAGGTAATATGTTGGAGAGCAGAGAGTGATGGGGCACCCTATTTGCCCCTCCTAACCACCTGCCAACCTTCTGGACCAACTACCCTCTGCGGTCGAGGTTTTTCTGTTGGATGCTGGGGAAATGGCGGGTGGTTCTTATAATGTATTTCCTCTTGAATATGAAATTTGAGGCATGCAATCTCTGCCCATGCTGCCCGGGAGCCCTAAGATCTCCAAAGGCCCAGCATGTGGACAGTGTCCTAAATCCTGTAAGACTGTCCTTCTGAAATTGTTCCACAGTACCTGCAGATAATGATATCCATTCCAGATAAGTTGCTGGGTTTATAACCTAGTCAGAGTAATTAGAAGGAAACAAAAGGAAAAAAATGCAAGTAATGGTACAGATTGTGTTTTTGTTTTGTTTAACTTGTTATAAGTTAAATTACTAGTGCCCTGTAAATAGAGCTCACCTTGTGGAGGCCCCACTGATCCACCCTTCCTGCTCTGCACAGGAAATGTCACAACTGTGATACCTATAAAAGGTGTACCGCCCTAGTTGGACCAAACCTCAGGGCTGTCCGCCCTATCTGTCACAAATTCAATAGTAGGCCTGGGTATGGGCACCAGACACTGCAAACCCCGGTCTGGATTCCATTTTGCCCCAGGGCACCTTCTGGACTTAGTAACCCGATACAGTGGCCTCATTCATCCTCTCTTGTTAGACATCCCCACCCTCCTCACTCTCCTATAGAACAATCCCCAGCACTCTACAGCACTGGTAAGTCTCAAATTGCAGGGAGGAGTATAAAAGGTCAGAGGGTGTAAGAGAGGAGGATGAATAGTCACCACCTGGAAACTGCAGGCCAGCACATGTCACTGCTTAAACTAAACAATATCGCCAAATACAATCAAAACTAAACTAATCTAAAAACCATACAAAATAAAACACAATAAAATAAAAAAGAAGGAAAAGAAGATGATAAACAAAAACAAAATAAACAAATAAAAATAAATGAATATAAACAAATATATGAAAGGGGTACTCTCACTACCCCTACAACAAAAATTACCCCCCCCAGCTCTCTCACAGCCAGGTAAAGAGGGAAAAATATATTAGCACTCTCACTGCAAGATAAACAAAGCAAATCAAACAAAAACAAAATAACTAAACAAAAAACTAAAAATATAATGCAAAAATAAATTTAAACACCCTGGTCCTCTCACCACCAGGACAAAATAAATCCTACAAGAAGTCATAAAATAAATTCACATCATTTGAATCCAGACATGCTTAGATCCAAATGATCATAATAGGACAAACAGCATAGGTATAAAGCTGCCAAGCTTATATATGCCCCCACCGAAAGAACACAAGAGCTGGTAATACTAGTCACAGGCCCCACACAGCAAAAGTCCAGATAATCTCAAAAATCAGTACATTTTCTTCATATTCCTGGTATTCCACTCCAGCCACTGCAAATTCTCACTATTTGGAGTTTATCCAGAAAAGAAAATTTGGAGGAAGTAGACACTCTAACCCAGTGAACCCTAGGAGGTGCGTTCATGCAACCAGTCTCCCGATTTGGGATGCCAGAAGAAGCCCAGCCTCTGCAGGCAACTCCGGCACCACCTGGAGGCCCAGGAATGCTGACTCACCAGGAGGTACTCCCGATCTACCAGGGACAGACAGCAGCACCCCGCACCCCACCTCTGGAACAGCTGGGCCAGTCGGTCAGGCCTCTCCTCCTCCTCCTTCTCCGCATGACTCCACCACACAAAGGCCAATAGTTCAGCTTGAAAATCTTCAAGTACCCACGCAAAATTAAACCTCAAATGACCGGACAAACCAGGTACTCCGTTTCTCTGGTATTCCGATTTCCAATTTAGGTCCGATAATCCACTGAGTCCAAAAAGGGGGCAAGCAGAACAAAACAATGAACAACTCAGAATAATCGGTGACAATAACACTGCAGACACTTTCCACAGGTTAAGAGGATTCTCCTTGCTAGTCCCAACTTCACAGTCTACACTAGCGGCCAGGTAGCATTTAGGCACGTGAAAAGTTCACTCATGAATTAAAGGAAACCCAATAACTGAGGTTCCAAATCCAGCACAAGCAGAGATCTTGTTCACTAAGGCTCCACAACTCCTCAACTCCACAGTCTCTCACGCTGTGGTCAGAGAAACAATCGTAAAAGTAAAAGCACAAAATCACGGGGGCAAACAAGTTCGGTACTCCAATGTTCGTAAAAGAGTCCTAGTCTAACTCACTGCTTCAGCCCTAAACTAGTATAAAAATCAATAATAAATAAATAAAAATAGATAAAATGAGCAAAAACGCAAAAACACAATCCAGAAACAAATGAACAACAGAAACTAGTGCTCTGGCTGGCTCAGCCCGCCCGCTATCTTCTTACTGTCTACCATGAGAGTACTTTACCTAAAGTATGTGTCATTTTAAAAGACACTAAAATAACTTTTATGATACTGATAAAGAGAAGGAATTTTGTTTTAAGTTTTCAAGTTTATAGATCATCCATAACAAAGTAAGGACTTTACAAAGACATAAAAAAATATTAATAAGGTAAAAGGTGCCCTAGTGAAGGAAAAACACAATTTGATTTCTAGTGATGAAAGCTTACGTTACCAAGCAGCATTCATAATAAGACCACTTTCCACCATAGTAGATAAACTACTGTTTACCCATTTGAATACTGTGTCTTTTCTTGAGCTTAATGGCTGAGCCAAGAACTGTGAAATCCTAACAGCATCTTCAACATTCATAGGATGGAGCAAAATGAAGACAGGGTCATACAATGCATTTGTATACTTCAATAAAAATGCTTTTAAACTAGCACTCTAAATTTATTGTATAAAGGGCACTGGATAATAATATGTGAAATAGTTTCAGAAACCTTTATTACATGTGCAGTACATTAAAGTGGCTATTTTTTCCTGTGTGATTGTTAAAATGCATGCATTTTGAGCTGATAAAACCTAGTCTGGCCCAGGTTATCCACTTCCTAACTATCGGGTTAATAGAAGTACTAAATATTCCTCCAAGCCATGGGAAATTTTATTATTTTATACCGTGGGGCACTTCTTCAATTTCTTATGATCTCCATATCAGATTTTTGAGCTTGTTGGAATGATTTCTTCTTCAGCATGGATATGTATTGCAATGAAATATTGATGTTTCTACCCATAAGTGAGAAAGACTGAGTTTTCCTAAGATTGAAAAAAATGCTTTAAGCCAGGTGAAGGTTATGGCCCCTTCGTGCCATGCTATTTTTCTTGAAGGCACCAAAGGGGTAAGCAGCAAGCTGATATTCACAACACAATCAACGAACTTGCAAAAGAAATTAAGACAAAGACTAGGTTTGTTCTTCTGTATTAAGCAACTGTTAACCCAGGAGAATAAGTTAAAACTGGTCCAGATGACGTTTCTCCCTTCTCAATTATACAGACTTTCTTTATAGTCATAGTTCTAAATCTGCTCCAAATAAACTAATATACTGTATCATAGAACCCTTGGAGTTTATTTAAAACGCTCCATATAACACCCATCACTGCCTTCTTCATACAAACAGGGTGGACCTCTTTTGCAGTTAGGGAGGCGGTGTAATGCCGCTCTCTGGGCATTTAGAGCCATTACTAACAAACTTCCTCCTATATCACGTAATGCTCAAATGACCCCTGTGTTTACACACTAGAATATGAGTACATCATGCTTGCAGTGTTCCCAGGATTAAATCTCATTTTGGAGCATCATCCAGGAGCTATGTGCATCATCACTATGCAACACCTTCCAGAACTCATTAAAATTGACACAGCTTGTCGTGTTGCTCCCATTCAGGGCTCTCCTAAGATGCTGGCTGAAGGATGACTGTCGATGTTACTCCTGAGTTTGACAGTAAGGGACAACTATGCCTCACTCACCTCCTCCTAGCACTTGTCCTCCTGCCTTCCTCCTTGTGCTCTTCCCATCCTCCTTACTATTCCCCTTTCATTCTATACCACCCCTTCCTTTTCTTTCTGTATCCCACTATAGCTCCTCCTTCCTTTTCCACTGTTGTATCCTCCCTTCTCTCCCTATATCCTAATATAGCCTTTCCCTGCTCCTCTACTCATTAAGATCTACCTACCCCTACCCTGAGTTCCATCTCCTCTCTGCCTCAGAAATATGTATATTACCTTAGCTGCTATTGTATACGTCCATAGATGAACTTGTATAATATGATATAGATGTCCTTGTATATATAATGTACTATTGCTTACGAGCTAGATTATGTAGTATATAGTGCATTGCTGTGTTCTAATGTCAGTTGATATTCTTTTCATTACATTGTTCAAGTTCAGCCAGGACCATCTTGCAAATTAGTTTCTCAGTGGTGTATCTCTTGATAAAATAAAATGGAAATGAATTGAAGATGTTATCAGGGTTATTTATAATTTTTATCCAATAAGTCACTAGTCTTAGCTCTGCCAGTGTCAACATGGGAATTCTGCCAAGCTCTGCTCTGACTATGGCTGAGGAGTAGAAGAGGAATTTGCAATATGAATTTATAATAACATAGAAGGGAACCTCGATGTTCACATAGCACTCTGAGGCCCATACTTCTGCTCCATACAATATTGCAGAGTTTTTTTTATCATAGAAGATTTTATTAAGGTTTTCAACTCGTCTTACACTTTCATGTTCATTTCTGTCTCATGCATGTTACAAGATCTTCAAGGTCCATATTCATGCATTATACAATACTATAATCACAGGCTAAGCACCTATGTTAACTACATACATTCACATACATATATCTATCCTCGTTAAACTATATCTACTCATTCATATTAGACATCTGGATCATCTAGTACAGCACTTCTAATGGCTAGAAGGGTTGGAGTTACTCAGCGGGGGGGGGTCTGCATAGTGGTGAGTTAAAATGCGAGTCCCACTTCTTATGGAAGTGAACCAGTTGGCCTTGGTGAGCATAGGTCAGCCTTTCCAACAATGCCAGTTTAGCTATAGCAGCGTGCCATTGTCTTATACAAGGACTACTGACTTGTCTCCATTGCATTAGAAGAGCCACTTAGCCTCTAGTAAACTACTACCCTCTCTTAAAGACTTTGGGAGTGTAAGGAGACTGAGACATGGCTCCCAGAAACAACTTGGGATCATACTGGAGGTCCTTATGCCTAAAACTGAGCAACAATCTCACTAACTGCCCCCAAAATCAGAAAGTCGTGGGCATTCCCACATTATGTGAAAAAGGTGGGCTCCAGGTTGCTGGCATCTCCAACAATCCCAGTGTGGCAATAATCCTGCCGCATATAAAGCGGCTGGGGTTCTATACCATCCCAACAAGATTTTTAACTGTATTAATTGACTCTTAGCATCCTTATATAACCTATACACGTTTTGGGCACCCAGCCCATGTGGAGCTTGGTATTGCTATATCCCATCTCTAGCTCCCATTAGGTTCTACAGTGTTGGTAGCATCTGGTAAGGAGTCTCTGCCTATAGCATAAATTTACTCTATGCACTCCCGGGAGGACGTTTCCTTATGTGGTTTGACAGCCACTTGCACTTGTTATCTATTCGTATCTGAGAGAAAGGGCCTGTATGAGGCTGCTATATTTGAAGATACCAAAAGTCAGTATTTGGAAGGCTAAATTTCTTTTTCAGCTGGTCAAGGATAATAATGTATTGACCGGGCATTGGAGATCCTCACATAACATATTCCTTTTGTCTCCCAGGAGACCAATTAGGGGTTGTCCCTCTAATGTTATAGAGTATTACCTGCACAACTCTGCATAGGCCAGGGTGGTGCCCATGCATTCTTAGGGGTATTTGACAGGATCGTAATATGATGCCAGGCATAATGGGAATGACATGATGAGGACGAGGCCCTTCCCTGCAGGTCCACCAGAACTCAACAGGGATCTAAGTGAAATGGAACCTGCCAGGTCTCTTCGAGGCCCACCACACTAGCCAGGATGTGTTAGGTGGTACAGACCATTTTGTTATTTGTGCTGCAGTGCATGCAGATGATACTTCAGAAACCAAGGGGCCCCCAGGCCTCCCCTAGTCCAATGCGCCCTAAGCTTGTTTTTCCCCCACCTATGTGCCTTTTTCTCCCACACTAGCGAAGAGACCATTCTTTCAAGGGTATCAAAAAGTCTGGGGGACAGTCATATTGGGAGATTATTAAATAAGTACAGCACCCTCGGGAGTAGTAACATACGTACTGATGCCACTCTACCCATCACGGACAAATGTAGCTTTTTCATCTCTCCATTTCTACACTTAATTGTTTAAGCAAGGGGAAAATTAGCAGATTCAAAATTTGCCCAGTTAGAAGGTATATAAATTCCCAGATATGTAGAAACATTGCGGGGCCTATTTTAATTCTGTGCCGTGGAGACACTCCGGTAGGCAGAGTGGGTTCAGCTGAGGCAAGTACAGTCTTGAGTTGATTCACCTGTAGCCTGATAGCCCCACAAATTTGTAAGAACTGAAAGGCTAGTGCCATGGTAGTGACTCTTGAGGATGAGTCATGGTAAGCAATAAGTTGTCGCATAGGCAGCCACGGTATACTCCCTACCCTGCACTGATATACCTGATATCCCTTTTTATTGTCAATCGCTACAGATTAGGAGATCCAAGCACTTAGAAAAGTAAAGCGGGATAGGGGACAGCCTTGGTATGTACTCCTATAAAATGCAAAGGAGGGAGAGATAGTAGAATTAGTAAGGATCATTGCCTTGGGGTAGTTATAGAGCGTCAGCACACACGAGCAGAATTGGGGACCAAATCCATATATACGAAGAACCTCATGGAGGTAATTCCATTCTACCGAATCGAAGGCCTTTGCAAAATCTACAGCTAAGGCAGCCATGGGAATTTTTGCTCTGCCTGACGCCCACTTCAGGTTCAGCAGCAATCTGGTGTTGTCAGAGCTTACCTTTCCAAGCAAAAACAACCTGAGATGGGTGAAGATTGAGTCAAGAATACTTTGCAATCTCATAATAATATTTTAGCCAGGATCTTCGTATGTACTGGCAATAGTGATATAGGCGGGAAGTTAACGCAGTTCAGGGGTCATCAGATTTTAAGGTAGAACCGTAATTAAAGCCTCATTCATTGTGGTGGGAAGGGAGCCTGTAGAGTGGATACATTGCAGAGCAAGCAGCAGAGGGTTCATAATTTCTTGGTCTAGAGCCTGATATAATTCGATGGTCATTCCTTCTGGTCCAGGGGCTTTCCTTTGGCCATATAGAACAGCGCTTGCTGCACTTCTGTCTCTACGATAGGTTGGTCCAGAAGACCAATTTGCTCTCAGGTTAGTGATGGCAGTGCAAACCCCTGACAGAACTGACACAGCTTATGTGCAAGCTGCTCCCTCATATATATGGATTTGAATTGATATATTGTCTGGTAGTTTTCATGGTCTCATTAATCCCTTTCAAGTTACTAACCACTGAGCCCATAGGAGTATGTAAAACATGGATCTTTGCGGATGCTTGCTGTTTTCTTAACTGGTGAGCAGGAGCCTCCCCTTTGTTACCCCTTCCAATACCGATGCTTCGCCTAAGCCAGGTCCATTTAGCCTTATGCTCTAATAGTGAGTTTATTCGATATTAGAGTCCCATTATATGTCTTATCAACAAGGGGTTCCTGCATGACACCATAGTGGTTTGGGATGCCTTAAAGCGATCCTCTAAGTCAACAAATTCTGCCTGTAACACCTCTATCTTTTTTTCTGGTTTTATTCTTCTTTGCATCAAAGGCAATGATATGCCCTCTCAAAGTGGCCTTAAAAGCCTCCCAGATCTCTCATGAGACTTCTCCCACCTTGTTAAAAGTAAAATGCTCCCGAGCTACTTCCCACATCCTGTTTTGAAATTCAGGGTCACAGACTAACAAGGGGTTGCACCTCCATCTTGTACCCCTATTACAGTTCCCAGGGGCAGTGTGGTACACGACACTGGCGCGTGGTCTGAAATGAGTATACTGCCTATGTCAGTATTTGTGATGGCACTCAAGGCTAGCTGGTTAGATAACCAAAAATCTATCCGACTATGGGTGTCATGTGGGGAGGAGTAGTTCGTGTAATCCCGGCAAGAGGGGTAGTCATGCCTCCAAAGGTCCTCTAAGCCCCATTCTGCTATCATCTCCTGGAGTGCAGCATGTGCCTTCGTGTGTGTCTGAGGGGTGGGCTGGGATTTATCCAAGAATATATCCGGTACTATGTTAAAATCCATTCCTATTATCAAGGGAATAGTGGAGTCTGACTGAGTTAATCCAGCAATAGCCTGGCTTAAATTTGGAAAAAAACTCCACTTGGTCTATATTTGGAGCGTACAGATTGCATACTATCAGACTGTCCAAACCAGATCTTAACTTAACTATTGCCCACCTCCCTTGTTTGTGCGTTCGAGACTCTTCCATTACCCAATTGCTTGCCTTCTGAATTAAAATAGCTACCTCCCTTGTTTTAGTAGATGCAGAGCTAGCAAACACAGTGCCGACCCATGATTTCTTGAGCCAAGGAGTGGATTTATAAAGGAGATGTGTCTCCTGCAAGAGAGCTATGGCTGTGTCCAAGGAACACAGATATTGTAGCACTTTAGTTCTTTTAACAGGATGGTTTAAACACTTTATGTTCCATGACACAAGACACCGACCTCGTATAGTAGCTGGAGGCATCCCAGCCATATGTCAGAGACTGAAGGGCTTGCTCCGTGATTCTCTACTGGAGTGGACCTTGACATCCTACTGAAAACTACCACTTGAGGAATCTACTGTACTTATGATCCAAGAGCTATCAGATGCTATGCCTCCACACACAAAGAGATTTTAGCTTAACAACAGTAGCCACGGAGAGTGTATATGTGAACAATGATATCTGCCTAACACCAAGTACTGCTCTTATAAAGTGAAACACCTATATGTCTACTTAACTACTCTATGTAATGATCAACCAGCAGATCCTGCAAACTGCTACAGACATTCCCAGGAAGAGGATTGTAAAAAACGTATCCTCAGCTCCACTAGCATCTGTGCCTAGGGGTTATCAATGTAGTCACATCTCCTCTGGGTTTTAACCCTCCTCAACTGAGGACATTCCTCGGAGAAGGTGTAATCCTGGGAGGAACCTAATGCCAGTATAGGGAGGAAGGGAAGAGAATTGCCAACTCAGTAAAATGGGAAGGTGATGGGGAACTGATGGGAACTACCCTAATCATAACACACTGACCAGGCATCCATAACTCTTGCCCATACAGCGCTATGCACCTAAGGCACCAGAAGCATGGATGTTTCAGCCACTTCAACCTTGTTTGTACACCCCAGGTATCAATTTAGAAGGTAGTGATGGGGGGTGAAGAGAAGAAGAAGGGAGCCTGGGAGGAAGGGAAGTTTACCCACCTGGATCCTATATTCAAAACATTTAACCATCACAAGCGGGGAAAAAGTATTAAATTCCTGCATTGCTGGTAAACCAACTGTTTGCTACAACACCATGAAGGATATTAGAACTATAGTCCAAGCAGACAAGATCAGTCCAGGACCCAACTTCTTCCCCAAGTCAGTTAGTCATCTGGGATCATTCTCCAGCATCTGGGATCTCTCTGAAGCACCACTGCCGCATACAATTTTATCCTTGGTTTAAACTGATTAGAGATGTCCTCCACCTCCAACAAAGGAAGATTCCGGGATATCCGCCCAGTCCATACAGTTCCCTTGTTCAAAGAAATCGAGGATTGATTCATCCACAAAACGGTCAGAGCCAGGTACTAGAGGCTCATCTCTTAGCATTTTAAGCTGGTGGGGCTGTTCTCTGCAGATCCGGGAAAGCTGTTGCCCACTCCTGGGCGCAGTCGCTGTCTTGGAATCAGGCTATTGTTTCTGGGAGGAAGAAATGGCAGGTTTGAGTCAACAACCAGTGTAGGTACAGGCCTATCATTTTGTGTTGGCAGATCTCTCTCTGAGGGGCTGAGTCAGTCCAGGACCTGGTCCTTTCTCAGTCCTGTCCTCTGGGCTCCATAGTTGATGATTTCAGTTTCTAGTTCTGGTATTGAGGGTACCCATAGCTTCTGGGGGATGCAGTTTGTGAGGGAGATTGGGCCAGTGCTAGGCGCCCATCTTTCAATCTCCTCAGAGTCTCTGCAAGCAGTTCCTCCTTCTTTGGACACCAGCAGTCTGGTAAGGCCTTTAAATCTACACTGAAATTTGTAAGCTGACAACATCTTCTTGATCGGACCCAAAGCTCTGTGCTTATTCACAGTTTCTTGTGCAAAGTCTCTATATATTGAGAGAACCTTGCCATCTAATTTCACCCTGATCTCGACTGCACTTAAATACTTTCTTTTGTAAGAGTACCTCAGAAAGTAAAGCACGATTGGCCTCGGGGCTAATTGCTGTTTCTCTTTCCTTCCCAGGATCCGATGAGCCCTTTCAATTTCAACTGGGCCTCTCCAGCATTCACCCAGCATTTGAGCAGGGACTCATTGAGAAACTTTTCCATGGAAGTTCCCTCAGCACCCTCGGGGACTCAATAATCCGGAGGTTATTCCGCCTCCCCTATTTCCTGGTCTTCCATTCTCGCAAGTAGCATTTCCAGTTGTAGGCCCTGCGTTCATACTTTCTGTGTTAATCTGGCCTGTTGTAGCTCCAGAGATTCCATTTTTGCTCTACGACATTTAGCTGATCTTGCATCACCACGAACCTCTGCCGTGGTGTTTGTAAGCGTGGTGTTGATGGTATCCCTCGCGCAAAACCGCCTCAACATCGGGTGATGTATGTTAGCGATTCAGTCACAGAAGGCGTTTGCACAGTAACAGCTGGTATCGGGAGAGTGTGGGTGAGATGGTCTCAGTCGCTCACCTACTTTGGGGTTGATTGAGCTGGCACAGTACTGGTAAGGCCTCCATCTGCAGGTTGCTTGGGGCAAATGCACCTTAAATCCTGAGGTTTGGGCCTATGACTTCTCTGGCCTAGCTGAGCCCGCCTCTCTCGAATCGCGGTGATTAAAGCAGTTTAATGGTACAGCTGACTTTTTGAAACACACCAAATGATTAGGGGCAGTTCCCCAATGTGTCTCTCAACAAAGAACCGATTACATCCCAGGATTAGGCTGACTTGCCGTTGTTCTTTCTCAGCGAATAGGGCCCATAATTATGCTGCCATTTCTATGGCAGTCAAGCCATCACCCTCAATATTGTGAAGTTTAACACTGGCTCTCCAGTCTTGAGGGCAGAGGCTAAAGCATTGCTTCCAAGTTTGTGGTTAAACCTGAGTAAGGCCTTGGCAGCATGTAGCTTTATTCGATTGCTCTTTTAAGTGAATAGGTCCATTTACATTGGGAAATAATTTTAATCCCCAGATATACATATTTGGAAACTACTTCTATTTGATCCTTTCTCAGGTAAAATTTAGAGGTTGTTTTTTTTTTGTTAATAAAGTACAGAAATTTTGTTTTGTTTTTTAGATTCACTTTTAAACTCATAGCATCACATTTGTTTTTAAGAATGTTGATTTTCTGTTGTATACATTATCTTGAAAGACAAAACAAAACCATATCATCTGCAGAGGCTAGGGTATGACATGGGGTATTATTGATTTTTGGAGAATTTAAATGAAGATTATCAGGAAAGTGCAGAAAAGAGTCAATATATAAACAGAATAAGAGTGGTGCCAAAAGGCATCCCTGCTTGATTGCACTCCATGTACTACAAATTCTGTAAGATGATCTTGATTGTCAAGTCTGATAGCTGTAGATGTGTTAGAACAGAGTAAATAAATAGGAAATAACATTTTTAAAGGGACTCTTCTATTATGAAGAGTGTCCCATAGTATGTCCCTGTCAATCAAATCAAATGCTGTAGTGAAGACTATGAAAATGGCATAAACCTTTGATTTTTTGATTTTAATACATTTTTCCATTAAGTGAGACATGATGTACAAGTTATCTATTGTAGAGTGATTTGATCTAAAACCCACCTGGTAAATAGATAGTGGACTTGAGTATGTAACCCAGTTTTGTAGTTTGACTAAAAGTATCCTGGAAAAGATCTTGGAGCTGATATCCAGCAAACTTATCGGCCTAAAGTTGGTGGGATCATAAAAGGATCCTTTCATGTGAATGGCTACTATTATGTTTTTAGTCTATAAATTAGGGATAGAATTATGGAATAACCACATATTAAAAAAGGAAGTGAGTGCAGGAATCCAACAATCTTTGTAGTCCTTATAAACCTCTGGGGGGATGGCATCAGTGTCAGGGGCCTTATTTCGTGCTAACAAGTTTATGGCATCCTCTGCTTACATCATAGTGAAAGAGAGTGGGGCAGGTTGGTTGCCTTTTATCCAGTAAAGTTTAACTGGAGACTTATCCACAGAAGGGGTTCTACAAAAAATAGATTTAAAATGTTTGGTAGTAGCAACATACAGTGACACCAATACAGTGAAATACACTCCAGTTGGCAAAATCGACATTTTGCCGACAGGTCACTGTATTGGTGTGCCTCAGACAAGGGCACACTGTCTCCTGGTCCTGAACCTCCACCCCCAAATCAACTTTTACTGGAGTGGAGAATCCTAAAGATGGGGGGCGCAGATAAAAAAAAGGGACTGGGAGGCACACAGGAATCATGTAAACCGCAACTTGTGGTCGACATGATTCCTGTTGGTGAGATGCCAGTCGACAAAAGGGTTGCTGAACTGGCATTGTAGAGAAAAAATGTTCAACCCATTTGCCTTTGGCAATGTAGACAGAAAGAGAGGGATTCATTCATTTGCCCCCTTTGCCACTAGATTCCACAAAGATTTAACATTGCTTTTATAAATTACTTGAAGCATGTGATCCCATTGTGTCTTGGTAAATTCCTCTTTTTTTGTTTTAGGACTTTTTTATGATTTCTCCTAGCTTGATTAAGATGTAGAAGATTGGGTCTGGAAGGATTTTTCTTAACCTTTCTTACAAGTCTTCCTAAGTTCCTTTTAGCCGATAGGCATGAGGCATCAAACCATGTCCTAGTTGTAGAAGTTAATTTTCCTGTGATATAAATTTCTTGTTTTATATTTACATACAATTGTTTAAGACATGAAGCTACCTCCTGGGCTGTCAGGATAATGTGGGCTTCATCTGTACCAAAGATTTGTGCCCTATAAAGAAGCTCAGATATCAAATTCCAGGCTCTGTGGGTGAAAATTAGTCTAGTTTTTCCTCTTGAAACTAAAGAAACTAGAGGATTCATCTTGTTCATTGTACATACTGATTCCTTGTGATCTGATACATATAAGCATAGTGCAGCATGATCGCTTTCTGGGTACATTATGACAGATAATTTTTTATACAGTTTATGATTTTCTGGAGAACATAGAATGTAATCTATGACACTTCTTCCTACAATTGAAAAATAAATAAAGTTTCCTTGAGTGTTTCCCTCTAATCTACAATTAAAAATGAGGCAATTATGGTTTGTTATAAAGTGTCAAAATGTGCTTCCCTTTCATTACTGAACTTATCAAGGCTAGATCTCCTTTCCAAACTATCTAGATAAATGCATTTTTGGAGATAATCCAAGTTGTCAAATGTTCCCACTCTGGAGTGAAATCCCCAGCAATCAATGTCATACCAGCAGGGTATTTTAAGTTAAAGTGTTCCAAATCTTCAACTAGATCTTCCCATAGGGAATTAGGAGGAATATAAACATTTATCAGAATGAAAAGAGTGTTGAACCAGCTCAGCACCACAATTTGTTTTGGACATACCATAATCCATAATTTTCAAATCTCTCTTTATTTTTACATAAATCAAAAGTTCCCCTTTTGCTCTCCCAAATTTATTTTCCTTGATTGCTGGGGAATGAATAAGTTCATAACCATTTACAGTATATTTATACTTATATTATCTAGTGCCCATGTCTATTGGAGACATATTACAATACTTAAAAGTTATTTATAAACAGACACCAATCTGGATCTGAAGGTTTCATCTGCAGGCCAGCAATATTACATGATAAAAAGGTATCTTTCTTTCCAACATAGTACCTGAAACAACATGCATACTTGTTGTTTTCAGAGGTGCTAAAACAGTCAATACTCTCTGCCAGAAAGAGGACCATGATTTTGATTGTCAAGATCAATCAATACAATATTTGTCTTATCTAGCTTATGAGCATTGATCAAAATGTGTAGAAATGTAGCAGGAAATATTATGTAGATATATATCTGGGAGTTTTCTTCTGTGGGATGAGTTCTTCTGATGTCTAGGATGTCCAAAGGAGAAATTTCTATGTTCAATGTACCTTCTAAGAAAGCAAGCACAAAGGATCCTAGCTCATATTCATCTTCATTGAGAAGATAAGGAATCCCAAACACAGAAAGAGCTTTATAAAAGTACTGTGGTTGGGATTGGTGTTGGGGAGTATGAAAGTTCCACATCAGATTTGATAAAGCTGAACAGAAGTCAGCATACTCCCATATTTCCTTGAGTTCAAGGAAAGGATTTGTTAATTCCCAGATTGTGCTCCAGGTAACTGGGAAAGGAATTTCTAGATCCAAAAGGGCTAAACATTGTTGTTGTTGTGAACAGATCTTTTTAGCAAGGTGCATGTCCTGAACCAGGATATAGACAGCATGTAATGGATCCTGTGTTTCCCTGAAAGTAAATATGATATGCTCATTTAGAATTGGAATTTCCAGTTCAGCTTTAATTAAGTGTACCATCAGTTATTTTAAGGTTTCTTTTGTCTCATAAGATTTCATAAATAGGCCTAAGATTCTTAAAACTACCTAATTTCCTATGAACTTGATACCCTTTTATTTACCTCATTATCCTTAGGTGAATTTAAGAGTGGATCTGTAAAAGTTTTTGTGGCTGAAACTTTTTTGATTTTGTCAGATTCCTTCCTGGAAGTTGCTCCTTTAGTGACATCTGATGTGAATTCTTTGCTAAGGTGTTCTTGACCTGCTTACCTTTCTCCCCTGAAGGGTTAGCTTAGCACTAGCACTAATATTTGCCCTCAAGGGAACCTTGCACTGTTTGGTTATTATTATTTTTGGTGTCCCCTGGAGAGGTGGAGGGGGACACTTAGATTTTTTACTAGGTTTTTCCATGGGACAATTTTTAGGTTCAGTACAGGTATTTTTGGTATATCGTTTTGTCATTTTCTTTTTTGCTATGTTTTTTTTTCTGTTCTTTTTTTCCCTTTTCCATGTCTAACTTGTGGAGAATTAGGAATTATGATTGTTGAGAAGGAAAGCTTCCCAGCTTCTTCTACTTGTTCCAGATTTTGAGTGGAAATCAATTTCTTAATAAAGGACCCCTGTTTATAAATAAGCCTTGTGAGTCCTTCCATTCAATGTTTAACATTTTTATATGTCTCTAGAAGTACAATATTGGACATAATGGGATGAGCTAAGGCTTTTATTGTGTATTTGGAGAGGGTGTCAGGACACTGTTGTAGGAAATTTGGGTCAAGGTTGAAGCTCTCTACCTCTTCATCTAATTTTTTTAAAAACTGAGTTTGGTGAACCTGTAATAATAGAACAATTTAGATCTAAATTTGTGGAGTTTTTGTGGGTGGCTAAGATATCTAAGGGGCTGAAAAAATCTAACTTAGCTATAAGGGTTTCTATTTCTGGTCTCTGGGAAATTTCTTGCAAGTCACTGGAGTTTCCCCTATCTGACATTGTTTTCTTACTACTTTTTGGGACCTGTTCTATGTCTGCTTTTTCAGACTTTGCAGGAAAAAATAATTTGTAATCATCTCCTTTTTAATATTTTCTATCTCCTTTTTTTTCTTGCTCTTATGTTTTGTTTTGTTTGGTCTTTTCTTGTGTTTTGTTTGCCCTCATGTTCCACTGCTACTATTTTGTCTAAAGAGGGGAGCTTTTCCTGTGTTTCCACACTGCTATGTCTTTCAGGTGGTGAGGAAATATATAAGCAAGAAGCCTTTTCTATTTCCTTTTCCTCTTCCTGAGTTAGAGGTGGTAGAGCAATAATCTGATTTATTGCCCTTTGACGAGGATTACTTTGAAGATATACCTTAGGAATAGTTAGCTTTTAGTATATTAGTATAGGTGAATGGCTTATCCACTTAAATCAGAATGGAAGTAGAAATAGCTATTTAATCTGTATAAATGCTTCCATTCTTCCTAGTTTCTTTTTTAACCATCTTACCACTCCTAGTGAACATAATATTTTATTGTAACTTTACTAAAGGGAATAAATAACATTTTTATAGAAATGCAATATACACAGATTGCAACAAGAGAGTAAAACTATAACTTTCCAAAGCTTTTCTGATCCCCAAAATTATCTAGAATAGAGATGATAACTGTGCTGAATTATCAGACATGGTAATACTATTCTAACACAGATTCAGCTCAGTTCAATTCTAACTTCTGGTTTTTCTGGTATGAGATAAAAAAACCTAATTACGATAGCAAGAAAAAGTGTCTAAACTATGAATTGGAGGCAAAAGCGCTAAGGTACGTTTCCACAAAGCCAAGGAAAAGAATTTCCAGAGTCGCTTATTCAGATTGTATTGCAATCTCCCTCTTCCCAAATCTATAAAAAAAAGTCCAGTACCATTCAAGCCAATAGAACAATGTCATCAAGTGAGTAAGCTCCGAAATATTCCGAGATGTTTCAAAAATCAGTCACTAAGAAGTTGGAAAAGGCCTCTGGTAAGTAGGACAGAGTCTCTGGGTTCAGAAAGGGACCTCCTATTTTCAGATAGCAATGCCATGGAAGGTGCGTTGGTTTGTTTAAACAGAGTTTGGCATGGTTAAATTAATCGCAAGTTGGAGAACTTGTTTAAAGAAAAAAGGAATAAAATTACCCAAGTTTGTGTCTGTAGAATGATAAACTGATATTAAAATCAGGTCAGAAGATCGGGAGGTGCTAAAGGTTAGGAAAATAACAAATGAAGAAGGAAAAGGTAAGAGTACTTTTTGAATGTGTAGTTGGATCCAAACTGTGGTGAAACAAGAGGGCTGTGGAAAAGTGCAAACCCCCGTAACTAGATTAAAAGAAGGAGAAAAAAGATTCCCTTGTGTCATGATAACCCCAAGAGTTCAACCTGTATTGAAATAAAAGGATAGACAGAATTTTTACTTACTGTGAGGCCGTGAAGATGATGAATTAAGTTTAGCATCCACTGGGGGAAAACAACATGCATATAGACATGGCAAAGCAGTACAAGTGAGTTCAGATAGATTAGCATAATCTCATGCAGCAAACCAAAACTAGATGACCAAACAAAATACTGTTCAAGCAATTACTGAACAAGCAAGTGGCAAATAAGTAAACAGAGTGGAGAACACTCTTACTAATTCAAAAATTGCTCTTCGGGTAAGAAGAATGCCGTGCCTTTGTAGCTACAGGTCACGTGTGAGTGACTGATAGATATGCACAATATTTAAATTTTATGTTTTTAATGTAATGAATTAAAATGAGGGTGCCTCTTTTCATTAAAATAACATATAAGGATTAACTTTATGTCTATTCCAATAAGAATAAAGAATAAAGAATGTTTAAGAACTTTAAAAGGTCTGGGATAAAATATAAAATATAATCTACTTAACTAAAATTAGTGAGCTTAAATAGAGTATAAAATGAAGGATATACTATGGTATCTCTAAACTCAGTAATCTGAGTCTTGGGATACTGACCCCACTGGTCTGAAATCGAGCATGCCGATTCAATCAGAGACCTGAAAATACAATTTCAGGCATCTGATTGAAAAATCATTTGGTATATCAGGGGGCTTTGCCCTCCAAACCCCCTTGTGAGGGGCTACACCCCCAGATCCCCCCGTAACTATAATATCTAACTCCGAGAGGGGATCAGACCTTGGAGTTAGAAATAAAATGTTACAGGGGGCAGGACCACTAAAACACATGCTGCTGGCAGTGCAGAGAGAACCCTCGCCTACATAGCATGCTGGCCAAGTTGCCATGGTGTAGTCTGCAACACCAGTGGGGTAGCTCGGCTAGCCATCTGATTTTTGCTCCCTTTAAATGCTATGAACTGGGGGAAGGTAGCAAGCTGTCACATCTGCTACCTTACCCCTGTCAACGTCCCTCAGGATCTATCATGCTGGGATGCTCACTGTCTGGATACTGAACCTCTCGGGCAATACTGCTAAGGCAGGTCAGTGTCTTGATAGTGAGCCTTAATACTTCATAAGGGTACCAAAATGAATGAGTGAATGAATAAAATGAATGTGTTTTTGATGAAAAAAAAAAGAAAAAGAGAAAACACTCTTCCTTCAGGACCAGTAGATCTATGGGTCTGACACTGAGGAGATGAGCATGCAGGTGTCTCAAATATTCAATCACTGTCTTCAAGGATAGGGACCAGTGAAATGGTCAACACCCTGGAGCTCCTTTTTTCCAGCTGACAGACCCCCCATGGTGTCCCCTGCTGTCTTCCTGCTGTGCATGCTAGCAGCCACCTCGGAACTCCTGGCTTTGTAGAAAGAAAGCAGTGGCAGGAAAAACTGCTCCGATACAAGTTTAACAGGTCAGTCTGGAAAGGTTGCTAGACTCCCCAAGTGAATATGCAAGCTTCTCTGATAGATTAATCTAGAAAAACTAATAGCAGATTCTTAAAAGCTGCAACAGTAACATACCTGTAATAAGTGGGGGCTGAGCTTTCTAGAAACCCTGCTACTCTGGCTCCTCCACAGTTGGACAGTGTGCAGCAACATGTCAGCCTCAATCTCACCAGAATTCTTGTTAAATTATCTGAAGCAATCTGAAAAGTTAGATTTAGATTCTTGACATTTTAAATCTGCAGACTCATATTGTTCTGTTATTACCACTGTTCCCACTGGAATACATCAGAATGCAATGTCACCAATAAATAGATTAACCAGCCTCTTGTAGCCACTCCAGATCCTTGGACATCAGGTCCTTCACCATGGCAATGTCTACCTTTGGAAAATTTCTGGTCCTGATGACTGAGATCTGGTTAATTTTTCCTGTCACCAAGGAGAAGTAGACCCAGTTGTGGTCACTGTCTCCCATGAGTTACTTAAACATTAGACGAACCCAACACAGTGTGTAGGTCCTACCTGTTTTTCCTTCTCAAATATAGCACCTTGCATTAGGTTACATTGAATCGGAGGCTTCAGGAGTCAGACCAATTGCTCACCTTGCTCGGGTCCTCCTGATAGTTGTCCCTATCCTCAAGGGGAGTTCTCTGTGACTGTACTTAGCCTCAGAAGGACTGTGAGACCAGCAAATTAAAGATCAAAGCTACAAACTCTAACATGTACAGTACTTCAGGCTGTTGAATCTTCCATAGCTGCAGACCAGCTCTTATGTCAGCTGCAGGGTGTTCTGGGTTTCCTGGCTATGTCAAATGTCAGGTTGGGAGTCAGCAGGATCAGTCACATAGAACATAATATACTGCCTTAAACAGTAAGTAAAAAAAAGATCATGCGCACTAACTGCAAATTGGTACCAGACCCACACTTGGGGTTCTTGTTGCTGACTGTCCCCTTTTTTAAAGCAGAGTTAAAATAGCTAGACTTCTAAGACTTACCATTAAAAGAAGGCACTGAAGCTAGTTACAAGTTATGTGTGAAGAGAGGACACCTTGGCTGCTGCCCTGAATGGCAACTCTTAATAGAAACGGTAGCAGAACACAGTAGTGTACAGTATACAATTTGTATGGGGAGGTTACCTTTGCAATGGAAAAGGCAAGAAAAGGAAAAATTTTAGATTCACTTTAATACAATGCATCAAATGATATATCTTAAATCTGTTGACGAAAAGGAAAATGGGTATTTCACTTATCCACAGCTTTATGTTATGCCTTGCTATGTTTATTTTGCATTTCTGGAGACTGTTTCTGACAGTCACAGTTCTGTCAGTCAGAAAGATAGAATAATACAGAAAACAAGTCAAAGTACCATATTGTGCTCTGCAAGTTGCAGTTTGAAAGAGACTTCTGATATGATGCCATAGCAGAAATCTTCAAAATACATTTTCAGTGCATCATCATGTATGGGTCAGGACACCCACCTACATATAGGGGTACATGATGGCATCTCATCCAGGAGAGCTCCTGCCTTATGCCATGAAATACCAGTACAGCACCAACACCAGTCACCTTGCCATCAAGGATCAGGGGTAACTGGGATCAAGAGCACCTTAGAACCATATGCCGGGGCACCATTAACAAGCGACCACATACAAACTAGATTGTGAATACTTGAGCTGGGATCAAGTATGGTGGTGTTTATTAAACAGCTGCCTAGGTGGCACACATCTCTCCATGCATTTCCTTGTCTATAACTTCTTTTTCATGATGGGACATGCAAACACATGATAATACACTCTTTTCTGGGACCGTGATCTGTGGCTACATTACTTCACATTATTTCCAGGGTGGTTACACATCTCTCCCCAAAACTAGTGTGTATCCAGTTCTACTGATACTACTTAATGCTGTAAGATAGAACCCAGCAGCTTGTGGAGCCTATTTGCCCAACCCACAGCTACATAAGTTTCCATGTTTACTCCCTGAACTAATTGGGTACAATTACATTGCAATTAAGTATCGGGTCTCTTTCAACCCTACACATCCCTAACCTCCATTGCAGGGGGCCCCTAGAGCCCTGGTGCTCCCAAGACCATTTGTGCTTTGGCAGATTCCTCAGGCAGGACAAGCACTTACCTGAGGGGCACGCTGTGCCAGCACATATCTAAATATGCTCCAATAGGACAACAGTTATGAAAAGTATATCAGCATTATGATATCACTACTGAATGCATAAAGTATTGCTGGTTCAGCTGTGTGTGCTTCCCTTTGACACTACACTGATAGCCCTAGTGCCCACCCCCACTCCACTCCCCCCAAAAAACAGACTTCCCATGTCTGGTCCCTCATACAGGGACTTACCAACCCCAACCCTTGTTAGACCCCTCCTACCTGATGCCCATTCATTTAGTTTTGTTTCATTTTATTTTATACTGAAAAGCATTTAAGCAAAATTGTCCATTTTCACAAGCACCCAGTGACAAAAAAACATATACATTCATGCACATAACAGATAGAACATATGCTTAGTATATAAATACTGACAATAAAATCAGATAAAGCACAAACTGAACTATCTAGTACATAACCCCTGAGAGACCTTTTGAAGGCAGAAATTTTGGAACATTTAACAATGAATTTGAGCAAGTTGTAAAATTCTATAGCCATTAATGAGAAGGAATTTTGTTCAAAAGGCGTGTGGAAGAATGGGACCCGGAAGGAAAATGTACTATGTGACCTTATCATATAGCATTAGTCAATTTAGGTAACAACTTGGCAGCACATTCTGGTACATGATCCAAGTGTATTTTGTGTAAAAATATTAATGTTCTGAAATTAAATTTGTCCAATGAGAGACAATCAAAAGTCCTGTAAAGATCTCAATGATGCGTCCTTCTTGGAAGTCCAGATGCAAAATGGATAATGTTGTGATATGTTGATCTAAGATTACTAAGCATCTCTTCTGTCATGAATGAGTAGATTATAGAGCCGTAATCAGCAAGTGAAAATAAAAAAACTATTGGTCAATAATCTCTTAGTTTCTGTTGTTAAATACTGATTCAAGCAATATAACATCCCCAGCCATTGATGGAGATTACCAATGAGGTTAATAATATGTGGTTCAAAGGACATATGACAATTTAAAATAATACCAAGATATTTGAAATCAGAAACCTTTTCTATCAAATTTCCATTATTATCAGTAAGTGTAAAATTTGTGTCAACAGTCTTTCTAGAACCTGAGAGAATCATAAATTTTGTTTTAGAAGAATGACGTACTAATCTATGAGTGTGAAACCAAGCATGAAGTTTGCCAAAATCCCTCTGAAGGTTTCCTTCCAAGGTTGAGATTTCATTACCACTGCAAAACAACACATCATCATCATCATCATATAGAATTAATTCAGTACCTTGGAAAATATCAGAAAGAGAGTTAATAAAAAGAGAAAATAAGAGGGGAACAAGAATGGACCCCTAAGTAGGGGTGGGCGAAACTGCTGTTTTCCGCTCCCGCGAAACTTCTGCAGAAATTAAGGGACTATTGCAGAAGTTTCCGAACTTCCACCTATGGCAGAGCGGAAAACTTCCGTGAAAGTTATAGGTGCAATTTTGCAAGGAAATTAAGAAAATAAGCCCTGGTGGCTAGTGGTCCCTCCCCCCACCTGTCCCACATGTAAAAAATTATCCCTGGCGATTAGTGGTCCCTCCCCTCCACCCTGTAAACCGCCTGCCGCCGTGAAATGTATAGTAACCCCCCACCCCCACACCCCTATTTCCACTGTCCTGTTAAAAAAAAATCTCTGGTGGTCTAGTTTTTTTTTTTTTATTTAAACCCCCTCCCAATTCCCAGTCCCAAATCCCTGGTGATCAGTGCCTCCCACCAGTCTCCCCAGCAGCCAGGTGTCCCACAATAAACGTCAACAGAGGAGGGCTGTGCCGGTCCACTGCTGCCAGGGTTTATGATGGGGTGGGAGGGTGTTGGGACACCTGGCTGCTGGGGAGGCTGGGTGGGGGCACTGGATCACCAGGGAATGGGATTTGGGATGGGGGATCAGGGAGGGGTTTCAATTAAAAGAAACAAAACCACTAGACTACCAGAGATTTTTTAACTGGACAGACAGTGGAGATGGGGGATGTTACTGTGCATTTCGTGGTGGAAAATTATCAGGTGAAGGAGGGACCACTAGCCACCAGGGATAATTTTTACATTTGGGGTGGTGGGGAGGGACCACTACACTAGCTACCAGGGCTTTTTGGGGGGGCAATTTAATTTAAAGAGCAGCTATCGTTGGCGGAAGTTCCGTGGAAGTTCGGAAATCAATTTCAAAACTTCTGTGGAAGCAAAAGTCTGACTTTCACTTGAATTCCATCCGTGGAAGATTTTTTTCACCTACCCCTACCCCTAAGGAACTCCACATCTCATTAAACTGTCATTAGAGTAGAAGCCACCAATGATGGTCTTTTGTGATCTATTCTGCAGGTAGTTCTCAATCCATGTGATCACTTCAGTGGAGAAGTTAACCTTTGCCAGTATCTTCAGCAATACCCTATGGTCTACAAGATCAAGTACCTTGATGAGGTTCACAAAGACTGAGGCAACATATTTTCCCTCTTCGAGTGATTTGTATATCTGACTAGCGAACCTCACCAAAGCAGTTTGTGTTATGATTGGTTCTAAACCCATGCTGTAATTCAGACCAGACATTGCATTTATCCAAGTATTCAGATATCTGCTCAGAAACTATTTTTTCTAGTATTTTAGAAAGTGTAGCTAAGAGAGATATTTATTTATTTATTCCACATATGGGCTGATAGCTGTTTACATTAGTCCTAGATCCAGATTTGTGTATGGGTTTAACAATCACATACTTCCATTTATTTGGAAAAACTACAAAACAGAGAATGATTGAATAAGTTTGTCAGTGGTAGTACAGTTGAAGTATACTCACATTTCAGTATACAATAATCAATACGTGCAGGTCCCATTACAGGGTCTAGGCTCCATCTTTCTAATGTAATAACATACCTCTATGGGGGAAAGGGAGCACAAATAAAATGTAGGTACAATTAGAGCCAATGATTTTAAATGTGACAGCACCATTCATACGGCTACTTGCCAGAAGTTTCAGTATGAACTGCCTAGGATTTTATACAATTAGCATTACTGTTTAGTTAGGTTAACTTACTGTACAGTTTGTTTCAAACATAGACTTCTCCTACTGTATCTCTCTCTCTCTCTCTCTCTCACTACTGCTACGAGAGAGAACCCACAAGTTAACCCATGACCTCCCTTGAGGGGGGCACACCATGCTGCCAGTTGAGCCTTTCAGGGCTGATGCTTCCACTCCTTTCAAGGGCATAAGCTGTGGACCCAGAGGGTCAGGGGGTCAGCTGACCCCTCACTTTCAACAGTAAGGGTCAGAATGTGCATTTTGACCCCACACTTCTGATACAGGATTTACTAGCCTGTTACCTTAATTCTGCATAATGTCTTAAGTCTGTTGCAAACAGCACACAGACACATTCACTGGAAGTTGTCGAGAGCAAGGTCAAATGTGCTCACTGAATTGTACTGACTAATTGCTACGTACCCTTCCCCATCTGGCACACAAAAACAAATGTTTTTTTTTTTCAGATACATTTGCTTTTTTCCTCACCTCCCTTCCATTTGCCCTTTCACCTCACTTAACTTAACTTCAAGTACAGGAACTGACAGCTTTGTTTTCTTATCCTGCCCTCACTGTAATGCCTAGTAGTGCTTTTCATTTCTGCTGTCCTGTCACCCACATAAAATACTGCAACTTTGAAGCCTAGCTTGCCCTAAGTAACTCCTTCTCCCTTCACTCATTTTTGGTGATGTTCTGCAGGAATTTGGTCATTCCTGTTCAGCAGCTTCTAGCCTCTTACTTTTATATTACCTTTCCTCCTTCATACCAGCAGTGAGCACCACATGGTGACACCGTCTGTGACTAGTCTACTGCAGCTTTCCTAGTAGACTGGACCTGACTAGAGGACTACCATCCACTCAACTGAGCTACTGCTGCATTGAATGCATAGTTGATTTCCCTCTCCATTTGATTTTCTTCTCAGGACAGACAGGTAAGGCAGCAGCCACTAGCCACTATAGGCAATTTGGAAAGTATGTTTTTAAGCTCTGTTTTGCGGACTGGGTCGAGGTAGCCACACAGAAAATATGCTGCAAATATAGACTGAAATGCATAAATTCAAATATAAACTTCACATAAATAAGCTTGCATCTGTTCATGAGTTACGGTTGATATTCACTCTTGTGCATATTTAACGTGACACTTATTACATGTATAGGAGCCCGGTTTGTAACATTTTTGGTGGGGCCCAGGGGTTAGGGGTCAAGGCCTCTCCCCTGACCCAGGAGTCAAGGCCCCTGCAGTGAACAAAGTCCAAAACAGAGCAGGATAGACCAGGTTTTGTTATCTGCAGGCTAGTAGAGGAGCCAATAGTTAAGAGAGAATCCCCACTCCAACCCTCCAATTTCCCCACATCATGTCACTCACACAATTTCTGAGCACAGTGCATTCCTGTATGGGCTGCCCTATGTGTTTAGCAGAGGTCTGGAGAGACACAGTGTGGCATAAATGGAGTCAGTACTGCATTTCACTACATATCCATATATGCCATTGTCACCAGGTAGGTAGGCTACAAAGAGCCGGAGACTGTATGTGCCCATGGCCAGCCATGTCCAAAAAAAGTATATAGTACTGTGTCTTTCCTGGACAGATACCTTATATATGCTTTTTTGGACAGTGCCATAGACACACAGAAAACCAGGGGTTGAAATTAAGTTTTGCTGCCTGTAGCCAAAAGGGCTAGTGACTGGGAAAACACACTAGCCCAACAGACATTTCCAGTGGCACAATTGTGTCCTAGCAATCCAAGAGCCATTAAATACAATAAACCTTCCTTTTAGTAGCCACAGGCCCACATAACAGTGAAGAAGTAAGTACTCTAGAAATAACTCAGATGGCTGGCAGCTGTTACCTTTTAACGCTTCCCTGAGCAGTTTAATGAGGAATGCAGATGCCTTTTGTAGTTTTACTTTCTCATTATGCAACAATGGCCACACTGTCCAAGTGGGCTTTTTTTAATTATTAATGTCTTTGATTTCCGGGTAGGTGCACTGGTCCGAGGGACCATTTTCAGGCATGACCCGGGACATAAAAGATGGCATAGTTAGGCAACAATTTAGATCACAAGGCACAGGGATGTTACAGGTTAAACAGAGGTCAAGAACATTTTTACATACAGGGAATAACAAATACGGGAACAAATGCTGGAAATCATGGTACAACAGGTAAGACAATAAGAGGGTACAAACAAATCCTACCATTCCCCCCTGATTCACCCCACCTTTGAAAGTCACATCCAGACAGAGAGAAGAGAGAGGGAGAGAACAGGAGCCAGAAACAAGCTTGGGGAAGAGCAGCTAAGAAACTCCCAGAGGAGCTTTTAACCCCTCTCAGGTCACATTTGTGCCCCCATCTCATCACCACACCACTTTGTTCTCCCAGGTTTCTTAACTCTTCCCCCTTCCAAATCTCTGTCAATTAATGTTGACAAATGCTTTAGCAAAACAATGTAACATTACACAGTTTTCAGCCCAACAGAAATATCACTGAACTGGGGATTATTTCATCTCATTAGCTCATGTCCCACTGAGAACAAGTCTGTAATGTTCGATTATATCTTTAAGTGGATTCCCCAACCTTTTGTCAGTCACAATCTGTAACATGGGAAAGGCTCTTTCGTCAGGGGATGCATACTTCACATGTAACATTTAAGCCCACAACCATTAATAAGAATTTAGCAGTTTGTTTTCTGCCCCTTGAGGCTGACGCCTTGAAAAAATATTTTTCATTCATTATTGCTAATAAGCATTTTTTCTTTTCCCCTGTAATATTTACAAGAAAATGATAAACAAATACATATTAATCACAGTAGTGGTGACAATAATTTTTTAGCTGAATATGAGATCAGGCAGATGCAAAAAAATGATCTTATTAGGGCTACGACTGCACAGGCAGGAAAGCTAAAGGACACTCATATTTCAGAAAATAACTACTAGTACTACATGACTTTATTCTTGTATTTCCAGGAGAAAATAAACATGCCCGGATTGTGTTGCTGCTTACCCCATGACAGGGCCTTTAGGATGGAAACAGAAACCTAGCATACTGGCTAGCTTACTAACTTCCTTGCTGAAAGCTTCAGCAAGACAGCAAGCAAGTTAACATGCTAGTCAGTAGGCTAGGTCTGTTCCCATCCTGAAGCTACCCAGGCTGTTCCCTCCATGCATCATACATTGCAGAGCTGTCAGACACAGTTCACACCAATGCCCATCGGAGTAGTCACACACTGCTGCAGAGACAAACCACCAGATCCACTTCAGTCCCTGGACTCAACATCCCTCCCATCCATCCCCACAGAGGCAAAATCAGCATCCCTCCCATCCATCCCCACAGAGGCAACATCAGCATCCCTCCCATCAGTCCCCACACAGGCAACATCAGCATCCTCCCATTCATCCTCACAGAGGCAACATCAACATCCCTCCCGTCCATCCCCACAGAGGCATCAGCATCCCTCCCATCCATCCCCACTAAGGCATCAGCATCCCTCCCATCCATCCCCACAGAGGCATCAGCATCCCTCCCATCCATCCCCACTGAGGCAACATCAGCATCCCTCCCATCCATCCCCATTGAGGCAACATCAGCATCCCTCCCAACCTTCCCCACAGAGGCAACATCAGCATCCCTCCTTCTATTTGTCATATACATGACAACCTTTAAGCAGATCTGTCCCTCATGACATAACAACATGGCTGCTTTCTACACCAGATCTGACTAATTTATTATATGTGTTGTTACTATTGTGCAAGCACTGTGGATCATGTATATGTAGTTTTGCTTGAAGAACTAATTAAAAAATGTAAAAAAAAAAAAGAAAAGAGAATTAGTACTGGTGAAAGGTCAGGAGACTCACAGTTCTGGAGACTGAGGGCATGGTTGGCAGGTATAGTGTGGGTTGCCCAAAATTGTGTCAGAATTAGTGCTGGTGAAAACTGGAAGCCTGGCAGCACTGGAGACCAAACCCTCTCTTTACCCTCAGGTCAAGACAGTGTGGACAGATACAGTGCAGACCCCCACAGACTGTAACAGAATTAGTGTTAGTGAAAGGTGGAGGACTGACAGCACTGGAGACTGTATCCCTGTCTTTGTCCATCAGTCAGGAAGAGTGTCGGTGGGTTTGTTGCTGGGTTGCTCCCCCAAACTAAGATAGAAAAGGAGAGGGACTGACAGCACTACAGACTGGAACCATCTCTGTACCCAAGGTCAGGGACAGTTCAGGAAAGTACAATACAGGCTCCCCAAACAGTGGTGGACTTAGTGCTGGTGAAAGGTGAGGAACTGACAGCACTGGAAATGGAATAAAATGAATATAGCATAATGCAGTGGGCTGATGAGGCATCCAACATGTTGTAGTGGCCACACTGAAGGGTATTGGTTCAAAAAAGTGTTTCATTTCAGTCAGTACCAAACATGGACAGTGCTTGCAGTAAACAAGAGTACGTGGCTACTAATGTTCAAAATAAAATGACTTTTATTTGTAAGGCTTATGCATGTGCACAGAATAATAGCACAGAATCCCACAGCTTAGGCTATTGATTCTGACATCTGTATGCCCAATGTGTGGGACAGTGCCACACGTGGACATTGGACAAGGCTTTCCATTACACCACAAGTAAGTGTTGCTCATTCCTCCTCCTCTTCCTCCAGAGTCCACTCTCACCTGGAACTCCCCTTTCAAGCAAGTCCCTGGTCCCAATGCCTGCTGCAACACTGCTGCTCAGCCTGCCTTTTCAATTGTTTCTTCTTTTTCCTTCTAAATATACCCTTTCAGCTGTCCTGCTGATGCAGGACTAGTGTATGTCTAGCTGTTTTATTTTTTTTTATTGTTATCAAGATGTTTATCCTCCTGGACTGACTGGGCAGCTGTCCAGCCCTGTCCCCAGATGCCATGCTGCCTTACTGTCCTGCTGGTGGGGGTATTTTCCTCATGGTGGAGTCAGGGAGAGGAGGACTGCTCTCCCCTCGGTGGCTGTTTTTCAGAAGTCCCACTCCCAAGCATACCCAGCAAAGTGGCAGGGCAGGCCATGGCACCTTGGTCAGGGCTTCATGTAGCCTGGTCCCCTTCCATTTTCTCCTGTTTTTCTTCCACTGCCCTGAAACCATACGTGTGGAGGCACACATGCAATCTGGAATAGTAGCCTCCTACCACCCACTCAGACATCTGTCTGCCCCCCCCGCCCATAGCATCAGCACTACCACCAGACCTCCACTGAACAGGGAAGATGAACCAACCCTGCCAAAGAGAAGAGAGCTACCTGCTGGCTGCTCACTGTTTCTCAGCCATCCTCCTCTTTCAGCCCCAGACAATCCATGCTCATTCCTGAACTCGGGTTGCTGATATGGTATGAGGTAAAGCACTTTACAGTGCCTCAGCTCTGTAAAGATTTTCTTTGTTTTGAAGAATTTCCTAGTTCATCTAACTAGAAGTGAACCACAGTGCTGCCTAAGCCACCTAACAGCCCAGTGATGTGCATGTGAGTGAGGTTTCATGCTGGCTTACTTGGTTGAACTGAAATCGGGCTCTAAAATGAGACTGTGACACTGTGGCTTAGTAAACAGTTTTAGATGTGAACTGCGGTTTGTGGTTCTACTGATTCACCTGGTCCACACCATTTGGACCGGGAAAATCAGTCAAATCAAAAGTCTGCCCATTTCCCCTAAAAGTTTGACATGTTCCAAAAGAATTAAACACCCAAAGTTTAATACTCAGAGGAGGAGACGAATGACACAAAGTGATGAACGGCCTTTGGAACTGGTTCACATATGAAGTCATGCTGCTGTGTGTTGGGGGAGTCCAGATTCATATATGGGGCCACTGCATGGTCCATGTTCAGCAGTGGTGCATAGGCTGTGCCACCAGCCCATGTGCCTACCACTCCCATGGGCCATGCCACCGTGCCAGCCATGTCTGTCCACAGGTCTTGCCTGCTGTACTGTCTGCACTCGTTGCTGTGTCAGTGTGGCCAGTTGCTGTTGTATCATGCCTGTGCTGTACTGTGGCCTGTGTCTGCCAGTGTGCATCATACACAGCTACATAATAGCTGCCTCTGGAGACATTTTGGAGCGCCCGCTTCTGCACACGTGTTGCCAATGTATCGCCCATTATGCATTCGCATGCCTACGGTGCGTGTGTCTGGCTGTGCAGGACCACATCTTCAAGTGTATGGTGCTTGCATGCTACGCTGGTCTATCAGTGCCACTCACATGTGGTGTTATGCACCTATTATGACTGCCACACATGCATTGGTCACGCGCATTTCACAAGTAACTGCCAGTGGCTGATGGGGATTATGTGCCGTGTACCTATGAGAATAGGCCACTGTAGGGGGTTGTATTTCAAGGACCTGGTGAAAACCAGACCACTGGACATGGGTTGAGCCAGATCAATATAAACTGGACTGTCCTCTGGCTAGACCAGCCAGACTGGGCACAAACTGTGTGAATTTTGCCGGTATGGCTTTTTCCAATCTAGTCTGGTCTGGTTCTGGCAGTCTGGTTTTCACCCATTCCTGAGGCTGGGTAAAAAACAGACCACTGGAACTGGACTGGACTCAATGGGTAGTAGCCAAACTGGACAGACTGGCAAAATCCATGCAACTGATGCCTAGTCCAATGGGACCTGTCATTCTGGCTTTAACTGATCTGTTCTGGTCTGGATCTGGCTGTCTGGTTTTCACCTAAACTTGTATTACATGTATATACCCTCCTTAACATGTGCAAGTGCTTGCAATGTAAAATAATTAAATGAAAAGGTAGTCACTGTTCCCAACAGTGCTCGTTGCCTGTTAGTAGCCATGAAGCCCATTCCCTTCTTTGCATAATCGAAATGCTGTTCTTAGAGGATTGGCTGCAGTAGTCACTCAGTGGCTCTGCAAAAAACACAGAAGAGACATTGTAGCAGTAAAGTAAATATCTAAATAATGGCTGTATAAAACATGAGTTGCCTCATCTGAGGATATAATGGTGTCAGCACTCAGCAGTTCTTTAATAGTTACAATAACAGTAATAATTCAGAAGCATAATCAGATGAAATACTGTCATTTCAATAGAACCATCCACCCTCACCTTTTCAAACATGCTGGCATCTTAGAATGTCAGTAATGGTAAGTCAACGTGCCACTTTTACACAGAAAATCCCTCCCTTCCATTTTATGTCACACTGGGATGTCAGCAAAACTCCAAACCCTTTTTCAATTTTGCTGGTGGTGACCGTCCCCCTCTCAGCTTTCTATTGAATAGTTCTGATACTGCTGGCCTACCTTTGCTTGCTGGCTGATGCTTTCCTCCTCTGCTGCTCCTTGAGTTGATCTGCTCTGTGCTGCCACTAGTCGCCACCCAGACCAAAGGACCTACCCCACCCGGCCACTTGTAGGCCTGCTGCCTGCCCAAACCTCCCTAACCCCACCCAGTGTCACCATGCTCAGGTTGCCTACTCGCTCATGTGATATTGTCCTGGACTCCCGGCCAACTGCCGATTCCCACTGTACTATCCACCACCAGTCTTCTTTGGCTGTTCTCTCTGTCTTGCTCCTCTCTCTGGCTGGATGACTGGGCCACCACCACTGTCTTCTTCAGGTCAGCCCACCACTCACTTTCTGTTCCACCGGCCGCACTGTCCCAGACACGATGGAAACCATCGCCGATTTGCCTCATCAAACACACCGATACACACAGAATTGCCCTTATGCATACACACATGCATATCGCTCCAAATACAAGCCCTCCCCCTGGCCAATCACAATGCGGCAAGTTAGAACAATGGCACTCTGAACCCAATGATTTGGGGGGGGCACAAACCAAGGGAAAGAGAGGGAGACAGCAAGGCAAAGGTGCCAATTTTAAATAATGCCAGCCACGCTGCCAGACTAATTAAACAGCGGGGGTGGGGGCCGGCTGCGGGCATGCTGTCACATACAGCAGACGGCATGCACAAAGAAACCAGGGCAGGGAAAATATGCCTTAAAAAAAGGCAGAATCTGTGACAAAATATTGCTGAGGCTCAGCCCAGGTCAAAAAATATTGCTGGGGCCAATGTCCCACGGGCCCATACAACCCGGTGCCTATGAGGAGGTTAGTAAACAAGCTAGGCAGTCTGGAAGTGGACCCCGGGGTGGTAAATAGGGTAAAATGTTAGCTGAGCAATAGGACACAGAGGCTGGTGGTAAATGGAGTTCAATCTGAAGAGAGTGGGGTGACCAACGGGGTACCACAGGAATCAGTGCTTGGACCAGTCCTCTTTAATGTGTTCATAAGCGACATTGCAGAGGCCGGCAGGGAAGGTGTGTCTCTTTGCAGACCACACAAAGATCTGCAACAGGGTTGACACTCCAGGAGGAGTAAAGAAAATGAGAAGGGTCCTTAGCAAGACTGTGGAGTGGTCAAGGGTGTGACAGATAAGATTCAATGTAAAGAAGAGGTAGATCATGCACTTGGGGCACGGAAATGTTGGGGAGGAGTACATGATAGGGGAAGAGGTACTGACAGCCACCAAACAGGAAAGAAGCCTGGGAGTAATTATATCTGATGAGTTAAAGGTTACCAAATAATGTGAGAAAGCTATAATTTACAGCCAGTGAAATGCTGGGGTGCATTGGGAGAGGTATCTCCAGCAGAAGGAAGGAAGTGGTGATGCCACTGTATAGAACATTGGTGAGACCTCATCTAGAGTACTGTGACAATTCTGGAGGCCGCATCTCCAGAAAGACATAGACAGAGTAGAAGTGGTTCAGAGAAGGGCGACAAAAAATGGTGCAGGGGCTGCATCAGAAGTCATATGATGGGAGACTGGATGATCTCAATATGTATTCCCTGGAGAAACGGGGGGGGGGGATATGATAGAGACTTTCAAATACTTCAAGGGTATAAATAAGGTAAACGACAGTAGTATCTTTCAAAAAAGAAGTTGTTCAAGAACAAGGGACCATGATAACAAAATAGAGGGAGTAGACTTAGGGGTAACGTGAGAAAGTATTTCTGTTATCGTATAAGATTTTATTTAGTTTCAAGAAATAAAGTGCTCATCACAGCGTACAACAAGAAGTACAGCAGTACAGACAACAGATATAAATCAAAACATATCTAGCAGAGGCTAGTTTGTATATCCATAGCCAACATTAGGGCAACCATACAAAACAGTAAGGAGTGTCCAGAAGTTAAATAGGGACAAACAGGTCAGATGCTTATACCCTCCACTATAATAACAGAGGCAGTCAGGAGGGCTAGAATAGGTGGCTGCAGTATCAGGGTCATGCTGAGGGGTTTGAAGGCAGCATAGGAAGTTTGCTGTAGGTATGCCCCCCATTTAGACTGATAGTGATGCATGCTGCCCCCCTGCACATAGGACAGCCTTTCAAGGAGGGATAGACAAGCTAAAGTCGCATGCCAAGCTTTCCGGGTGGGTAGTACCACTTGGCGCCAGTGCATAAGAAGCAGACATTTAGCCTCCAGAAGGGCAAGGAGTAACCAGTCTTGGTGAGGTTTGGGAGAGTCAGCCAATGACGATGTATCGCCTAGGAACAACTTAGGGTCTGTTAGGGCAATCAGGAGGTTTAGCATTTAGATAAGTTGGAGGCTCCCGAGGTCCAGAAAGGGACAAGTTGTGGGCAGGACCAAGTACATTTAGCAGATGAGCGCCGGGTTGTGAGCAGTGCCAGCAGTCTGTATGACATAGCAGTCCATGGGCATGAAGGGCTGTCAGTGTACGATGCCAGAATAGCAGAATTTCAAGCTGAAGGAAATGACTCTCGGTGTCTTTGTAGACCTGATGGATGTCTTTCAAGTAATGTTTCCACTGGTCCTCTAAGATATCAAGTCTGAGGTGCTCGGACCATTTTAGTCTACAGGGTGTCGTCAAATTCTGCTAAGCATCCCTTCAGGTCATATAAAAATGACCAAGGATCCCTTAGAGGTGGAGTGCTTATGAAGAGAATCCAGCCAGCACCATTGGTTGCTTGCCAGGTGACGAGTGGTAAGAGTGTATATGGCACTGCGGATTTGGATGTACCTCCAAAAGTCTCGATGTGGTAGAGAGAATTTGGTCTGCAACTGCGTGAAGGATAGTAGGGACACAGAGTCAGGAAGACAAAGATCCTGTACAGTTCGAATACCGCGGGCCAGCCAAGAGGGCCAGTGCAGTAAGGTTCCATCTATTTGAAGGCTGTTATTATGCCATAGTGGAGCATAGTATATTGGAGGAGACCAGGCCTATATAGGTGTGTGTGACTTTGACATAAGAAGTCTCCAGGTGTGAGCCGTGTCAGTTATGGTTGGAGGGAGGGTCTGACACACCTGAAGATGCTGCATCAGGAGGTTATGGAGATTAGCCCCATGTGCCAGGTCAGTTTCCAACTGGACCCAGAGTGGAGAGCCCGAAGGGCTAGGTACGAACCATTTGGTTGCATGAGCCACCATACAGGTGAGATGGCAGCCCAGGAATCAAGGAACATTCAGACCACCCCAAGACCAATGCACCCTCAGCTTAGGTTTACTCTATCTGGGAGGTTTGTTATCCCACAAAAATCGGGAAACCAGGCATTCCAAGGATGTGAACAGATTAGGGGAGAAGGATATTGGTAAGTTGTTAAATAAATACAGGACCCTGGGTAGGAGGAGCTTTTGAACTGCGGCCACTCTACCAGGCAGAGAAAGTTGCAGCTTGTGCCACTGTTCCACCTCCATGGAGAATTGTGCAAGTATGGGGGAGAAATTAGCTGACTCGAGGTCGGACCATTTGGTGGGAAGCTGAACACCGAGGTAAGTAAAACCTTGGGCAGCCCAAGTTAAATTCATGCCTTGAAGGCAGGCACTAGTACAGCCATCATTCAGAGAGGCCAGGATGATCTTATTCTGGTTGACATACAATCCAGCTAAAGCAGCAACATTTTTAAGAACCATAAGTACCTCCAGTACAGATTGATGGGTACAGGACAGGGTAAGAAGGAGATCATTGGCATACTCCACAACTAAGTAAGAACGATCTGAAATTTCGATGCCATGGACCTGTGGAGAAGTGATAAGGACTTGGACCAATGGATCCAGGGCCACCAAAAATAAAAGGGGGGAAGGGGCACCCCTGTCTGGTGCCTCTATGGAGGGGGAAAGGGGAAGAAATATCACTGTTGCTGAGAATGCAGGCCATGGGGGAACAATAAAGCATAGGAACCCATTGCCTAAAGTATCCACCAAAACCATAGAGGCGTAATATCTCATGCAAGTAATCCCACTCGATAGAGTAAAATGCTTTGGAAAAATCCATTAAGAGAGCGGCCATAGGGAGGGGAGATTTAGGAGCAAATCACTTCAGGTTAAGAAAAAGTCTAATGTTATCTACTCCAGCCTTACCTTGCATGAAGTCGGCCTGCATCGAAAGAATAATCGAAGGGAGGACAGACATCATTCTGGTGGCAAGGGCCTTAGCTAATATCTTCGTGTCTACCGACAACAAAGATTTAGGCCAGAAGTTAGCACAATCCAATGGGCCAGAGGAATTTTTGGGGAGTAGAGTAATGAGAGTATCCCTCATAGTGGGAGGGAGGTAGGGAGGAAGCCCACTTCATGGGAGGCTTGTAATGCAAATTGAAGTGGTCATAGCATATCAGGCCCTAAGGCTTGATACAACTCTACCAACATACTGTTAGGACCGGGGCCTTTCCTCTGGCCATTTTCGACAACGCCAGGCATAGCTCTTCACAAGTGACAGGGGAGACGAGGTATGCAGCCTGGTCGGGGTAAGAACAGGTATGGCAGCAGGTTGGTAGAAGTTTGTGATCCCTTGCGAGAGTTGGGCCCTGTATTAGTGGAGTGGGACTGATATAGTAATTCGGAAAATTGTCTAATAGTACGATTACTGTCACTGGGGCTGGAGGCTATAGAGCCTGACTTGGTTCAAAGAACATGGATCTGGGTCGCAGCCTGTTGTTTCCGGAGTCACAAGGCTAAAAGTCTTCTGCTCTTTTCCCCTCCATCCCAATAGGCATGTTTTGACCTGAACAGGGGCCATTTGGCCATCTGATGCATAATGACATTAATCTGGTATTTTAGCCCTACAATCTGATGGTGAAGTGAACTATCACTAGTGGCACGAGGGGTGGCTTTAAAACAGCGTTCCAGAGTGACCAGTTCGGCTTGCAGCTTGGTTAGGTCTGATCTACAAGCCCTGTCCCGGGCAGTGGAGAAAGCAATAATGCAGCCATGTAAGACTGCTTTAAAAGCTTCCCATACCGTGCCATGTGAAATTCCGCAGTCAAAGTTGAGGGAGAAGTAGTCTTTAGTGGCTTGAGCTAACATGGGGCAAAAGTCAGGGGCCTTGAAGAAGAGAGGGTTACATCTCCAGTAGGTACCGGAGGGACGATTATGAAGTGGGGTATAGGTGGCCTGAATGGGAGCATGATCAGAGATCAAAATTGAGCCTATGATATTGTCTGACATCCCCCGGGCTGCCATTTCATTGGCAAGCCAAAAATCAATGCGGCTATGTGAATGATGTGCGGGTCAGTAATATGTGTAGTCGTGGCCTGTGGGGTGGTCTCTTCACAAGGTGTCAGTCAGGCCCCACTCCTCAATCATATCCTGGATAGATTGTCTGGCCTTTGGGCATGCATATGGAGTGGGGTGTTATTTATCAAGAAAAATATCACAGACCATATTGAAGTCCCCCAAATAACAAGTGGGATGGGTGGGCCATCCAGATGTAATGAGGATAGGGCCTGGCTGATCTCAGGGAAGAAGTCGACATGCTCATCATTAGGGGCATATAAATTACCTAGCAATGTAGGTACCTCTGGGGAAGACAGCTTGGCCACCATCCATCTGCTATGGGTATCCGTCCTTACATCCTCCATCTTCCAAGGGGAGGAGCGACGAAGAATGATAGCCACTCTTTTAGTCTTAGTGGGGGAGGAACTAGCCAAGGGTTCTCCCACCCAAGATTTCTTCAGCCAGGATGTTGCCCGGGCCAGGAGGTGGGTTTCCTGTAAAAGTGCAACATCGGTGTGCAGAGATCTCAGGTGCTAAAGAACTTTCGGGCACTTTATCGGGTGGTTGAGCCCTTTAACATTCCAAGAAACAAAATGATAGCCTTGGGCCGTGGAGGTGTTCGACGCCATGTCCTCGCCCAACAAACAAGAAAGGGTGCTTACTGTGATCTGGGGGACAAATCAGTAGAAAGTCCAGGGGAAGGGAGGCACCTTAAATATACCAAAATTGCAAATCCATAGCCCAGGAATAGAGAGGGTGTAAGCATAACTGAGGATCTGGGATGCATTGTTTTTATAGGTGAAGAGCTGTAAAAAGGATCAAGAGAAAAGTTGAAATACAGATATTAATAGTAATATAGGGCAAAATAGCCCAAGAGTCAACAAACTGGTATTAATAAAAGCACAACAGCATAAACACTCTATGAGTTAGGGGGTCAAAGCAAACGAGGGTAGTAAATCTGCCCTACAGCTATGCTATCTCCAAAACTCAGTACTGAGGGTAAAGTGAGTAAATCCAAACAGGTGGCGTCATCCTTAACCGGGGACAAGCTTAGGGTCAGACGCCCCGAACACTGGGGGGGAGAGAGGTAAATCATGGGGAGGGGGTGGAGGTAAAGACAGAACAGGGAAAAAAGGGAGGTGGGCATGCACTCCTACCAGTCTAAGCTCAGCATCATTGAGGCAACTGAGCCCAATGCCCAAATATGGAGCCGAGTATAACTCAAGCTACAATGGCAAAAACGTAGCTAACAGTCAACAATACTAGAGAGAAAAAATATACGGGGCACATTTAAAGTAACCTGTGAGCAAAGGGCACCAGTGTGAGAAATCAGCCCATATTTCAAGGTCAATATTCAAACAGAGACCAATCAGAAACTGATATAATAACGATGGAGAAGGAAGAGCCTGCCACATCCCTCTGTGTCTCTCAAGTGTACAGCGGGGGGGCTGGCGGTTGTATAAGAAGTATGTTCCGGGCAGTGCCCTGGCAAAAACCTGTGATCACAATATAGAGGGATCAGTGTGAAAAACAGATACAGTTCAGGAATTCAGTCCTTCGGCTTGTCCAGGGGAGACCCGAGGGCCTTCACCAGGGTCCATGGAAGTATTTGCCACTGCAGCAGCATAACTGATTAGACCTGGTCTCACGAGGGATGCATTGTCCACTGCTTCAACAAGAGAAGATTCAGGAAAATCGGCCCAATCCACTGGCTGCGCAATATCCATCTCTTGAGAGTCAGGCAGCTCCATATTCACTGGGTTGATGATAGGGGAAGGATCTTCCCTGTATATTTTAGCTGGCAGGGCATTTGTGTGCTTACTAGGTGAGTGCAAGGGTCTGCTTCTTGCTCGCTGCCTAGACTTAGTAAAGGAGCTATTCGATCGCTGAGGAAGAGAGGACGTGTAAGGCAGAGGGTTTAGAGCTGCAGGCGTAAACAGAGCAGGAGAAGCTGAAGATGTGCCAGCAGCTGATGGAAGACCAGGCTGAGGGAGGACTGGTCCGGCTGGTAATGCATCCCTCAGAGCCCCAGAGGGAGAAGAGAGGTGCCAGTTAGATGGTACTGCCTGGTTGGGTTCCCAAAGCCTTCTGGGATTTGTAGTGGAAACATGCATGGCCAGCCAAAATTTGGCAATCCAGCACTCGAGCACTGCAGGTTGGTCAGCATTCATTTTTCTTCCATCCTTGGATACACAAAGTCTGGTAAGATTTTTAAATTTAAAGTGAAAGTCATGCTGATAGAGGAAACGTTTAAGGGGTCCAAAAGCTCTCCTTTTCGCTACTGTCTCTTAAGCAAAATCCTGAAGCAAAGAGATCTGGGCCCTTTGCTAGTACACTTCCCTGAGGTCTCTGACAGCATGGAGGATTCATTATTTAGTATAATACCTGAGTAAATAAGCTACCACTGGTCTAGGTGCATCAGTAGGCCTCTTAGGGTGAGTAGAGACACTGTCTGCCCTCTCTACTTCTACAGGGCCTCTCCAGCATTCCCCCAGCATAAGAGGGAGTTTGTCATTAAGAAATCTTTCCATCAATTGACCTTCTGCCCCCTCTGGGAGCCCAATAATCTGCAGATTATTGCTGTGGCCCCTATTTTCTTGGTCTTCGGCTCCATCCCAGAAAGCCGCTATTCGCTCCTCATGTTGTTGCAAGCGCTGCCATATCTGCATTTGTTGTAGATCGCAGGCCTCCATGCATTGTTCCGATATATTCAGCCAGTCTTGAAGCTGCCAGACTTCGGTAACTGTGCCCAATAGGGAGAGGCTAATATCGTCCACTCGAAGCAAAAGCGCTTCTAGCATCTTTGTAATATATTGGAGGGATTCTCCCACTGAGGCCTGCAGCGTAGGAGGAGGATTGCTCAAGATCTGTGATAAGGCTGGTGCTTGGGGGTCCATAGTCCCTGATTATAATCCAGAGGGGTACGTAAAAGTGTCTCTGGGGTCCTGCGCTGATCCAACGCCTGGGAAGCAACTGCAAGTAGCCACGTTTTGGTCATAGGCATAAGTCTGGTGTAGAGTCTACGCGGCCTAGCTCTTCCAAGGATACCGTGGACAACGGCACTGTGAAAGACTGCAAATTGTGTTGAAATCCATTTAAGAGGTGTGCCACCTGGTAGGTAGACGATCACCCGTGCATTAGCTGGTGGTGGGGGGTTTCAGCTCCACGGGATCACGGTGCCCAAGCTCATATAGTCTTTGGCCAGGAGAGAGCTCACAAATTAAGCTGCCATCATGTCGCTGGCTAAACCACACAGCCCCGCGAGAAGGTATTTTTTCATGGAAAGGGTGGTGGATCCATGGAACAGTCTCCCAGCAGAGGTTGTAGGGGCAAAAAATATAGGGGCTTCAAAAACACATGAGACAGACATAAGGGAACTCTAGTGATAGGAAAGAGAGGGTAAGTCACAGGTCATTTAGGATCTGCAGTATATGAAACACGTAAGGAAACAGCAGACTAAGTGGGCCAAGCGGTCCTTATCTGCCATCAAATTCTATGTTTATGTGTTTCTATGTCAGTGGTCACTGAGAAACCTGGAGAACAGGATAGGGCCCAGGATACAGCCCTGGGTTACTTTAGAACAGATGGGGGGGGAGGTATCTCCTATCTAGACAGACCGATAAACTGAGAGTAAGGAATGGAAACAGCTTATCATGAGAGCAGAGAGGACAGCACCCATGAGTTGTTCAAGGAGGATGGGGTGGGCTACAGTATCAAATGTCTTGGCAAGGGTGACAGAATTGCCAGAGGTGAACATATGCCAGTCAAACCCCTTTAGGACAGAACTGTAGTACAGTGATGGCCAGAGACAAACCCATTATATCTAGAAATTGCACAAGAAAACTTTCAACTGCCACCCATCCTCCCAACTTTAGACATACCTTCACCTGCTGCTCTCCAGGACACCAGGGCTTTCAGAGGGCACCTGCCTACCATATTTTGTTCTCCCTTCCGCCTTGCCACCCAACCGGTCTTTCACCTGAACAGAACCCCAGCTGCCTTTGTTTTCCAGTAGCCTGATCGACCAATCAGGTGAGTTTGAGGGTGAGACAATAGAGGATTGGCACAATTTTCAATTGCCACCAGTCCTCCCAGCTTCACACATACCTTCACCTTCTGCTCTCCAGGACACCAGGGCTTTTGGAGGGAGCCTGTCTACCATCTTTTGTTCTCCCTCCCCTGCCACTGGACTTTCAACTGAACAGAACTCTGATTGCCTTTGCTCACCAGCAGCATGATCCACCAATCGGGTGGGTTGAGGGCCGGACATCCCCTCCTTTTCCCTTCTTCTCTGGAACAGTGCAAGTGACCATTCCATGCAGCGGCCCTTTTGTGCAAAGGACCATAGTACTAAGGACATCAAGGATTCTGCCTGGAGTCAGCCTGAAGTTGTCCGTCAGCCTCCCCTCACATTCCACCTGATTCCTACTTCACTGCAAACCTTGACACTACTCGACTACCCTTCTATCAGGTGACAGTACATCCAATTATGGTGTGCTACTCTTAAGCTCCCTCTGCTTACTCCCTCCTGCCACAGTTCCCAAGACTTAGTGTACTCCACCTTGCCATTTGTCTCTCTGTACTCATTGCTAGTGCTTTACAGCTGTGTCATTTTTACAAGTGTTACTGAACTGTCTGCTACTTGTTGAACCTTGTCCTCGCTGCTCACCTGCTGCATGTAATGTGCTGTTTTATCTTGTAGCCTACTGTGTTGCTACCTATTTTCTGTTTTGGTTCATTACCTTAGTTTTTTAACCTCATTTGCTAATCCATTTAATATTGTTGCATTGCTGTTTATGAGCCTGTTTTGGTGTTTTCTGTTATAGTGGTGTTCTGATTACCAATGTGCTTTGTTTAATCACATTAGTCTCTTAGCCACTTACCTTCCTGTCCTCTTCAGCCATAAAGTTTCCAGCCCTATTCTGCTTTCTCCATTTTCCCCCCTCTCCTTCCATGCCCAGCATCAGCACCTTGGCCACCCGGGCAAATGCCCGGGGCCCCAGCACCAGAGGGGGGGCCATCCAGCACCCCACCTCCCACCAGCACGCTGTGCATCTCATGTGTGTGTGGTACAGATTTTTTAATTTGTTGCCATCCCAAACTCTGAGCCTGCGGTGCTGTGTGATGCTGGCTCTGCTGTGGCCGGAGGCCACCACAGAAATCAAACTGCATTCCCCCCCCCCCAGCCCGGGCCCTGAATGAGTGCTACCACCAGCCCTGCCCTCTTAGCTTAACTGGCAGGGCCCCAATTCAACTAGGGAGTGTTTTTTTTAAATTGTGGCCATGGTGGCGGGGTGTGGGTGCAGACAGGCAATGGCTGGGAGAGTGTGGTAGAGGGGGGTTGGCATGAGGGGCTGAGCCACCACCCGCCACTGCTGTTATCAGTTATTGTGTGTGAAGGTGGGAGTCAGGCGGTCGCTACTCGCTGCATGGTGGAGACCGAGTCACGTGCACACACTATTCTGGGGCCAGCGAGATCATGACTAATTTTGTTTTGAGTCTTGCTGACTGTCTGATGAGAGGAGAGAGTGAGAGAGACATTACACACACAACCCATTGTGTTGGGCGGCCACCTGGGTGGGGGAATGGACTGAGCTGTGTCATCGGCATTGGTTGGGGGGTCGCGGGACGCGGGTCACCGCCGCCAGGCTTGGCACAAGTTGGCAGCACCGAGAAAGAAGAAGAAGAACATGTCAGCAGAGATCCGGAGGAGAGTTGGAGCAGCGGGTGTGCAGTGGAGTCAGACTGGACTCAGAGTTGTGGCTGCACCAGGTGCAGGTCAGCCAAGTTCAACTTACTGCAACATACCAATTTTCTGACTTGTGTGTTATTATTTTTTTTTTAATGTGCAGATTGGAAAGCATGGGTTTTGGTTAAACTTCTCGACCATTCAAATCACAAAAAATGTCTAATCTTAACATGCATGCAGTCGGGTAACACAAATGGCAGCAGGGGTCTGGTTCGGGACTCAGGCAGGAACCATTTAGTTCTGGTAGTGGCCAGGAAAGCTGACTCCAGCTGTTTAGGGGGTGGGGAGGGCAGTAATATTGTCATTGTTGCTTGCTGATGAGCAGAGAGCAGTATAGCAGCACCAGCAGTAGCACCATTCTAAGTAAAACTGTGCATGCCATGTACCACTGCTGTCACTGAATTGCTCTGAATCACGACTGAATGGGAGCCTAAAGCTGCAGGTTGGGGACAGGGTTCAAGCATGAGACAGTGCCACCACTGCCGATGATGCCTAGCTCGGGGGGCTGGCTGCATCTCTCTGCCAAGTGCTGGGTCTGGACCTGCACCTGGTTTGAATGTAGTTTGCCGTTTTTTTTTTTTTTTTTTTACGGACAGACGGGTGTGACTCTGAGGGGGTGCCCACTGAAGGTGCATGGCCCGGGGCATATAAAAACCTGGTGCCGGCCCTGTCTCCTCCTTCCACCTCTCCTCCCTCTCCCTCCCCTTCCTTTTCCCTCCACCATCCAACTCCCTTTCGCACATCCTCCTTTCCACCCACCCTATGCTCTGCCTTCCTTTTTCTCTTCCTCACTTCCTATTCATCCTGGTCTCCTGACTTCTCCCATCCTTAGCCTGGAGTTCCTCCACCATGTACTCCTTTTCCCTTGCCACCCTTCCTCACCTTGCTCTCCTTCCCACTCCAAGGGTAAGAAGCCCCACCTCATCCTTTTCCCCTTTTTCCTCCTCCTCCTGTCTGGTAACATGGAGCCCAACCCTGGACCCCCTTCCTTCTCCCTTCCCACCTCCACCACCTCCATGAGCCTCGGACTCTGCCATCTAAACACTAGGAGCCTGCATCCAAGACTTGACCTCTTCTCTGTTTGACTGCTGTTGCACTCCCATGATGTCCTATGTGTTACTGAGTCTTGCCTCTCCTCCAGGATTTCTGACCATAATCTGTCACTTCCCCATTACCATCTCTTCAGGCAGAAAAGGGTAAACGTGGGGGAAGGGTGGCCATTTATATTTGCCAGAGTCAGACATGCACTGTGGTCAGCAAGGAGGCTGTTCCCTCCTCTCTCAAATATCTTTTAGTCAAACTACCCTTCCCCTTCTCAATACCCATTTTCTTTGGAAGTATTTACACCTCTCCTTCGATTTCTCACTCTTTCCTGGTAGACCCTCTTTCCACCATTGCTTCTTTTTTCTCCACAGGTAAACTTATCCTCCTCAGGGACTTCAATATCCATTGGATTTGTCTAGACCTACCACTTACAAGATTGAGTCACTTAATTTGACACAGGTTATTTCAGAACCCACTCGGCTCACTTTCCACTTTGCTAACCATTCCCTATCGGACTGGGTTCTAACCTCCCACCCCCATCGCATCGTGGCTGCTGGTATTTTATAAGATTACATTAGCAACCACTGTATAACATTCTGCATCAGAAAAATCCAATGCCTCCCTCACCACCTAAATACAGCTGGGCTAGGCCTCCCAGTCGCTAAATATCAATGTTTTACTGAGCAACCTTACTGCTTCCGATTGGTCTGACGTCCTCACTGCCTCTGATGTTGATGTTGTCCTTGCTGTTTTTCATTGTACATTTTTTGCTGTCTGGGACAGGCATGCCCCCATCAGGAAACTTAGAGTTAAAAACTTTCACCATCCCTGTATTACCTCTGATATTACAGAACTGTGTAAGTCCCAGGACTGTGCTTGGGCCCATTACAAATTTTCCCTCTCCTCCTCTGACCAGATCTTCTACAGGGCTCTGAGGAACAATTGCACTAAGGCTGTCTAGTCAGCTAAAGCACAACATTTCAAAGCCAACTTCCAATCAAACCTTAATTCCCCATTTTGGAAGGTTATACACTCCCTTTTTGACCCCACTGCCCAGTCCCCCCCCCCATTCCCATGGAAAATGTCTCACCTGTATCTGACCATATCCCTGCATGGCTCTCTTTAACAAGTTCTTCACAACCTATACCCTTCTATCCTCCTGTACTACTACTCCCTCATTCCTCCCCATACCCCTCCAGGTTACTACCCCCCCCATCACAATCCAAGAAACCACATTTTCTCTTTCCTCCCTCAACCCATCAAAGTACTGTCCTGATGGTCTTGATTCTAAGTTGCTACACCTCTAAGGTATTGCTATTGCAGCTCCCCTTACTCACCTGCTTAACCTTTCCCTCACTCTCTGCACTGTTCCCCGGACTTGGAAAATGGTCAAAGTTATTCCTCTTCACAAAGAGGATGACCCATCTTCTCCTAGTAACTACCATCCCATATCCATCCTCTCCTCCCTCTCTAAACTGAAAGAGAAACTGGCCCATGCCAGACTCCTTGATTTCTTCTCATCTATTAACTTCCTGTCACCTTTCCAGTCTGGCTTCTGGAAGCACAATTTCCTCCCTGCTGCATGTCACCGATGCCATCGTCTCCAGAATGGACCAGGGGCTCATTACCACAACAATTTTTGTTGATCTGGTAAAGTCTTTGACTCTGTGTCCCACCCACTTTTCCTGGACAAGCTGAGAAATGGAGGCCACTTTGCCCCCCTTGTTGATTGGTTCAACTTTTACTTTTACCCATCTGGCTGTCTACAATTGGTGCAGGTTGGTGGTTCCCTGTCACCTCCCCTTCCAATCTAATCTTAGATTCCACAGGACTCTATTCTTGGACCCCTCCCTTTTTCAGTCTTAATGAATGACCTCTCCTCTACTTGTGTCAACTCACATGTACACATGTATGCAGATGACACAGTCATCTTCACTCTGGTCCTTCCTTTGCTGCTGTAGGAAAAACCTTCTCCAGTGGGAGTTCAACAAATCATCCACTGGTTCCATTCTAACCAACTTAGAGTTAACACTAAAAAAGGTAGTTTCCACAGCCATTGGTACCAGTTAGAAACTAGCCAGACTCACTGTCCTCCGTGTCTTCACCACTCTGGATGGCACCCCACTTGAAGTGTTTCAGTCCTTTAAGTACCTGGAGGTGTGGCTTGACAGTAAGATTGACTGCTCAGCCTACATTGATGCTATCCATGCCAAGCTGTGTCCCAACCTTGGTGCCATCTGTTGTTAAAAAGACTGCCTCTCTCAGCATGTCCACAGGGAGCTGATTACCAACATGGTGCTCTCTGTCTTCAACTATGTGGATGTAGTCTATGGCTCTGCCCCCTCTCCACTTCCTTCAACAAACTGGATACTCTTCTCAACTCCTTCTACTGTTTTGCCACTCATTCTTCTCCATGGACACATCATTGTTTGCTTAACTTCTCCCTTTCCATCCTCCCTCTGCCATCTCTCCACAAGGTCCATTGTGCTACATTCATCTCCAAATATTGGTTCAACACCATTCCCTTCTACCTCTCCTCTCCTCTCCTCTCTCCTATCCTGAATCCCCCCTGCCTCCCGCTCCCTCCATTCTTGGGACCATTGCTCTTTTGCCATTCCTCACCCTCCCTCCTCTGCTGGACAATCTACATTCTCCTGTAGGCTTCCCTGTCTCTGGAACAAACTTTCCTCCTCCCTCCATCTCTCCCCATCCTTCAACTACTTCAAACACCTGCTGAAATTTCAAACTCTCCACACTTGATCCTGCTACCCTTGAAGTCTTGATTTTAACCCATACAGGTTTTTGGTTGTTATTCTAAGCACTGCTAAAGTTCATTGCACTTTGTTTAGTTGTGGTTTATGCAAATTATCTTTATTTATTCTGTTATTGTAACTCATCACTTGTCTGTCTGTTCAGGTGTTGTTTTGCTATTGTCTACTGCTGTTTTACTCCAGCTCTCCCTTCCCTGGGTCGCACCTGGAAATGAGCCTTGAATCAGTGTGCCTTTCCCGGTTACCACATTTTTAAATAAATACAAAATAAAATAAAGAAATACCTGTTCATTTCTATAGGATTTTTTGTGCTATATCTGGACATATGCAGAGTTTTACTCTGATTTATCTCTGGCTACCACAGTAGGTAAAAGGCTGTGGAATGGAATTTGCAGAAGTCGGAGTGGAAAGGGAAGAAGAAGAAGCAGGAAAAGGATTTGAGGAATGAATAGAACTGAAAGAAGGGGGGTCTATGTGATAATGGCGATCACCGTTATCGCTCAGTCAGAGTGCCGAACATATTTTCGGCACTCTGACAACCCTGACACACCAGCACAATGGCGGCAGGACATATTTTTATTACTTTCTGTGGAGGGGCTGCACCCCCCAACACACACACCCTTGTCGGTGGCTTTGCCCCCCACACCCTCCTACTTAAGGATTCTCAACTCCAGGGGGTGCATGTCGGAGGTGAAAGTAGTAAAAAATAAAAAGTTTGAGGCCAGGCGCCAATAAAAAATCGCACCAGCGCCGGACCCAACCAGTACCTCAGCCACCTCAGCCATTCTCAATCCCGGCCGGCCGCACCACAGCTCAACGTGACCACAGTGCCAACCTACAGCCTCTCCATCCCCAGCCCATGCTCGCCCGTGCTTACTCCCACCACGCCTGCAGCATCCGTATAGTGACATCCTGTAGCTTAGTTCGCCCACCCCCCTCATCCGGTCGCCCTATCCATTGGTCGCCATGAGTGGATTGTGTGAGGAAGGTGTCGCCGTAACAGACGGTGCCCTTCCATATGCACCCACTTCATGGGTTACTGAAAGAGGGCACATTTTTCTTGCACATTTGTACAGCAAGAAGACAAATGGGACATAAATGAACTGGCAGGAAAGCCATCCTTTTATGTAGGGAAAAAAACCTGGCATGCTTAAGGCCAAGGAAACCATTACAAGTCGGAGGGAGAAGTTGAGAAGGTAAGTAATACGGGCAGCAAGTGCTGCAGAAGAGATGAGTAAGAGTTTAGAGTCAAGCTTATATATATTGTGAATGTGCAGGGTGCATGGGATGCAGGAGGAAGAGGAGAAAAGGGGAACTGAAAGGAGGAGATGGAGGCCAGTATAAGGGAGAGGGAGAGATGAAGATGAAACAGTAGGTGGGTGGGAGTAATAAGAGGACAAAGGAGGTGAAATATTTGTTGATTAAGGCAGCAATCTCATAAAAAGTAGCAATTGGAAAGTTCTTCAGTGCAAACACCGATGTTATTGACTGGGTAGGGGGTCAAAATCAGAATGTTTTCCTTTAAGATCTTGACTGGGGTCTCAAGATTGTTCTGTAGATTAGTGGAGAAATAATTCACTTTGGCTACCCCAATAGACTGGTGTTTTTGAGTTATCTGTACCTGAATAAGTCCTCTGTAGAGCCAAAGATCTTGTGAACCAAAATAAAAAAATGGAGCACACCAAGGTCTGGTGACTATAAAGTATTTAGAGTGCAAATGAAGGTGCCATTCATGAATGTGGAGACTTACAACCCTATGTAATTCCCACAAACTGAAGTTTGATTAGGACCCCTGTATGCTTTTCCCAGAATCAGCTCCTTGTCACTCTGTGCCTCTCTGCACCCCTTGTGCAACAGTTCTTGTTTCATTTGCCATGAAGACAGACAGGGGAATAATTATTCATGAGGCACATCTGAAAGGGCCTATACAGTTCAAGAGTGCTAAAATTTATATTTCTGACAGACACAGGCTAGAAGGAGTCATTTTCTTCAGCTTAAAGGAGAAGTTGAGGAACTGGGCAGCAAATGTATGATGCTTTACCCATGCAAAGTATGTGTAATTTTAAGACACTAAAATAACTTTTTATGATACTGATCAAGAGAAGGAATTTTTGTTTCAAGTTTTCAAGTTTATAGATCATCCATAACAAAGTAAGGACTTTACAAAGACATACAAAAATATTAATAACGTTAAAAAGGTGCCCTAGTGAAGGAAAAACACAATTTGATTTCTGAGTGATGAAAAGCTTACATTACCAAGCAGCATTCATAATAAGACCACTTTCCACCATAGTAGATAAACTACTATATACCCATTTGAATGCTATGTCTTTTCTTGAGCTTAATGGCTGAGCCCAAGAACTGTGAAATCCTAACAGCATCTTCAACATTCATAGGATGGAGTAAAATGAAGACAGGGTCATACAATGCATTTGTATACTTCAATAAAAATGCTTTTAAACTAGCACTTCTAAATCTATTGTATAAAGGGCACTGGATAATAGTAATATGTGAAATAGTTTCAGGGAAACCCTTATTACATGGGCAGTACATTAAAGAGTGGTTATTTTTTCCTGTGTGATTGTTAAAATGCATGTATTTTGAGCTGATAAAGCCTAGTCTGGCCCAGGTTATACACTTCCTAACTATTGGGTTAATAGGGAGTACTAAATATTCCTCCAAGCCATGGGAAATTTTATTATTTTATACGATGGGGCACTTCTTCAATTTCTTATGATCTTCATATCAGATTTTTGAGCTTGTTGGAATGATTTCTTCTTCAGCATGGATTTGTATCACAATGAAATATTGATGTTTCTACCCATAAGTGAGAAAGATTGAGTTTTCCTAAGATTGAAAAAAATGCTTTAAGCCAGGTGGAGGTTATGGCCCTTTTGTGCCATGCTATTTTTTCTTGAAGGCACCAAAGGTGTAAGCTGCAAGTTGACATTCACAACACACATCAACAAACTTGCAAAAGAAATTAAGACAAAGACTAGGTTTATTCTTCTGTATTAAGCAACCGTTAACCCAAGAGAATAAGTTAAAACTGGTCCAGATGATGTTTCTCCCTCTTCTCGATTATGTAGACTTCCTTTATAGTCTTAGTTCTAAATCTGCTCCAATTAAGCTGAATATACTGCATCATAGAACCCTTAGGTTTATTTATAATGCTCCATGTAACACCCATCACTGCCTTCTTCATATGCAAACAGGGTGGACCTCTCTTGCAATTAGGAGGTGGTGTAATGCCGCTCTCTGCGCATTTAGAGCCATTACTAACAAATGTCCCTCTCATATCACCGTAATGCTCAAATGCACCCCCAGTGTTTAAGCATTTAGAAGATGTGAGTACATCATGCTTGATGTTCCCAGGATTAAATCTCATTTTGGAGCTCCATCCAGGAGCTACATGCTTCCATCACTATACAACACTCTCTAGAACTCATTAAAATTGACAGAACTTGTCGGGTTGCTCCCTTTCAAGGCTCTCCTAAGATGCTGGCTGAAGGATGACTGTCGATGTTACTCCTGAGTTTGACAGTATGGGACAACTATGCCTCACTCACCTCCTCCTAGCACTTGTCCTCCTGCCTTCCTCCTTGTGCTCTTCCCATCCTAACTACTATTCCCCTTTCATTCTATACCACCCCTTCCTTTTCTTTCTGAATCCCACTATAGCTCCTCCTTCCTTTTCCACTGTTTTATCCTCCCTTCTCTCCCTATATCCTAATATAGCCTTTCCCTGCTCCTCTACTCATTAAGATCTACATACCCCTACCCTGAGTTCCATCTCCTCTCTGCCTCAGAAATATGTACATTACCTTAGTTGCTATTGTATATGTCCATAGATGAACTTGTATAATATGCATATTGATGTCCTTGTATATATACTGTACTATTGCTTTCGAGCAAGGTTATACATTGTATAGTGCATTGCTGTGTGTCTAATGTCAGTTGATATTCTTTTCATTACTTTGTTCAAGTCCACCCAGGACCACCTTGCAAATTAGTTTCTCAGTGGTGTATATCCTGATAAAATAAAAATGAAATTGAATTGAAGATGTTATCAGGGTTATTTATAATTTTTAACCAATAAGTCACTATTCTTAGCTCTGCCAGAGTCAACATGGGGATTCTGCCAAGCTCTGCTCTGACTATGGCTGAGGAAGTAGAAGAGGGAATTTGCAATATGAATTTATAATAACATAGAAGGGGCACCTCGATGTTCACAGAGCACTCTGAGGCCCATTCTTCTGCTCCATACAATATTGTAGAGTTTAACCTAGCTTCTCCAGTCTTGAGGGCAGAGGCTAAAGTATTGCCTCCAAATATGTGGCTAAACCTGAGTAAGGCCTTGGCAGCATGCTTAGTTTTATTCGATTGCTCTTTTAAGTGAATAGTCCATTTACAGTTGGAAGTAATTTTAATCCCCAGATATACATATTTGGAAACTACTTCTATTTGATCCTTTCTCAGTTAAAATTCAGAGGTTGTTTTTTTTTGTTAATAAAATATCATAACTTTGTTTTTTTTTTAGATTTAGTTTTAAACTCAGAGCATCACATTTGTTTTTAAGAATGTTGATTTTCTGTTGTATACATTATCTTGAAAGACAAACCAAAACCATATCATCTGCTTAGGCTAGGGTATGACATGGGGTATTATTGATTTTTGGAGAATCTAAATGAAGAGTATCAGGAAAGTGCAGAAAAGAGTCAATATATAAACAGAATAAGAATGGTGCCAAAAGGCATCCCTGCTTAACTCCACTCTATGTACTAAAAATTCTGTAAGATGATCTTGATTGTCAAATCTGATAGCTGTAGATGTGTTAGAACAGCGTAAATAAATTGGAAATAACATTTTTAAAGGGACTCTTCTATTATAAAGAGTGCCCCATAGTATGTCCATGTCAATCAAATCAAATGCTGTAGTGAAATCCATGAAAATGGCATAAACCTTTGATTTTTTGATTTTAATATATTTTTCCATTAGATGAGAAAAGATGTACAAGGTATCTATCGTAGAGTGATTTGATCTAAAACCCACCTGGTAAATAGATAGTGGACTTGAGTATGTAACCCAGTTTTGTAGTTTGCCTGAAAGTATCCTGGAAAAGATCTAGAGCTGATATCCAGCAAACTTATTGGCCTAAAGTTGGTGGGATCATAAAAGGATCCTTTCTTGTGAATGGCTACTATTATGTTTTTAGTCTATGAATTGGGAATACAATTTTGAGATAAACACATATTAAAAAAGGCAGTGAGTGGAGGAATCCAAAAATCTTTGTAGTCCTTATAAACCTCTGGGGGGATGGCATCGGGGTCAGGGGCCTTATTTCGTGCTAACAAGTTTATGGCATCCTCTACTTCCATCACAGTGAAAGAGAATGGGGCAAGTTGGTTGCCTTTTATCCAATAAGGTTTAACTGGAGACTTATCCACAGAAGGGGTTCTACAAAAAATAGATTTAAAATGTTTGGTAGTAGCCACATACAGCAACACCAACACAGTGAAATACACTACTGATGGCAAAATCTGCACTTTGCTGACAGGTCACTGTGTTGGTGTGCCTCAGACAGGGGCACACTGTCTCCTGGTCTTGCACCCCCACCTCCAAATCAACTTTGACTGGAGTGGAGAATCCTAAAGATGGGGGGGGCAGATAAAAAAAAAAAGGGACCAGGAGGCACACAGGAATCATGTAAACCACAACTTGCAGTCGACATGATTCCTGTTTGCGAGATGATGGTCGACAAAAGGGTTGTTGAACTGGCATCGTAGAGCCAAAATGTTCAACCCATTTGTCATTGGGAATATAGACAGAAAGGGAAGAATTAATTCATCTGCCCCCTTTGCCACTAGATTCCAAAAAGATTTAACATTGCTTTTATAAATTACTTCAAGCATGTGATCCCATTGTGTCTTGGTAAATTCCTCTTTTTTTGTTTTGGGAATTTTTATGATTTCTCCTAGCTTGATTAAGATGTAGAAGATTGGGTCTGGAAGGATTTTTATTAACCTTTCTTATGAGTCTTCCTAAGTTCCTTTTAGCTGATAGGCATAAGGCATCAAACCATGTCCTAGTTATAGAAGTTAATTTTCCTATGATATAAATTTCTTGTTTTATATTTACATACAATTGTTCAAGACATGAAGCTACCTCTTGGGCTGTCAGGGTAATGTGGGTTTCATCTGTACCAAAGATTTGTGCCCTATAAAGAAGCTCAGATATCTAATTCCAGGCTCTGTGGGTGAAAATGAGTCAAGTTTTTCCTCTTGAGACTAAAGAAACTAGAGGATTCATCTTGTTTGTTGTACATACTAATTGCTTTTGCTCTGATACATATAAGCATAGTGCAGCATGATCGCTTTCTGGGTACATTATGACAGATAATTTTTTATACAGTTTATGATTTTCTGGAGAACATTGAATGTAATCTATGACACTTCATCCTACAATTGAAAAATAAATAAAGTTTCCTTGAGTGTTTCCCTCTAATCTGCAATTAAAAATGAGGCAATTATGGTTTGTTATAAAGTGTTGAAATGTGCTTCCCCTTTCATTACTGAACTTATCAAGGCTACATCTCCTTTCCAAACTATCTAGATAAAAGCATTTTTGGAGATAATCCAAGTTGTCAAATGTTCCCACTCTGGAGTGAAATCCCCAGCAATCAATGTCATACCAGCAGGGTATTTTAAGTTAAAGTGTTCCAAATTTCAGCTAGACCTTCCCGTAGGGAATTGGGAGGAATATAAACATTTATCAGAATGAAAAGAGTGTTGAACCAGCTCAGCACCACAATTATGTAATTTGTTTTGGAGATACCATAATCTATCATTTTCAAATCTCTCTTTATTGTTACATAAATCAAAAGTCCCATTTAGCTCTCCCAAATTTATTTTCCTTGATTCCTGAGGAATGAATAAGTTCATAGCCACTTACAGTATATTTATATTTATATTATCTAGTGCCCATGTCTATTGGAGACAGATTACAATAGTTCAAAGTTATTTATAAAGCGACACCAATCTGAATCTGAATGTTTCATCTGCAGGCCAGCAATATTCCATGATAAAAAGGTATCTTTCTTTCCAACATAGTACCTGAAACAACATGCATACTTGTTGTTTTTAGAGGTGCCAAAACAGTCAATTCTCTCTGCCAGAAAGAGGACCATGATTTAGATTGTCAAGATCAATCAATATAATATTTGTCTTATCTAGCTTATGAGCATTGTTCTAAATGTGTAGATATGTAGCAGGAAATATTATGTAGCTATATATCTGAGAGTTGTCCTCTGTGGGATGAGTTCTTCTGATGTCTAGGATGTCCAAAGGAGAAATTTCTATGTTCAATGTACCTTCTAAGAAAGCAAGAACAAAGGATCCTAGCTCATATGCATCATCGATGAGAAGACAAGGAATCCCAAACACAGAAAGAGCTTTATAAAAGTACTGTGATTGGGATTGGTGTTGGGGAGTATTAAAATTCCACATCAGATTTGATAAAGCTGAACAAAAGTCAGCATACTGCCATAGTTCCTTGTATTCAAGGAAAGGATTTGTTAATTCCCAGATTGTGCTCCAGGTAACTGGGAAAGGAATTTCTAGATCCAGAAGGGCTAAATGTTGTTGTTATTGTGACCAGATATTTTTAGCAAGGTGCATGTCCTGAACCAGGATATAGACAGCATGTAATGGATCCTGTGTATCCCTGAAAGTAAATATGATATGCTCATTTAGAATTGGAATTTCTAGTTCAGCTTTAATGAAGCATACCATCAGTTATTTTAAGGTTTCTTTTTTCTCATAAGATTTCATAAATAGGCCTAAAATTCTTAAAACTACCAAATTTCCTGTAAACTTGATACTCTTTTGTTTTATTTCCTCATTCTCCTTAGGATAATTTAAGAGTGGATCTGTAAAAGTTTTTGTGGCTAAAACTTTTTTGATTTTGTCAGTTCCTTTCTGGAAGTTACTCCTTTAGTGACATCTGATGTGGATTCTTTGCTAAGGTTTTCTTGACCTGCTTGCCTTTCTCCCCTGAAGGGTTAGCTTAGCACTAGCACTAATATTTGCCCTCAAGGGAACCTTGCACTGTTTAGTTACTATTATTTCTGGTGTCCCCTGGAAAGGTGGAGGGAGACACTTAGATTTTTTACTAGGTGTTTTCCATGGGACAATTTTTAGGTTCAGTACAGGTATTTTTGGTATATTGTTTTGTCATTTTCTTTTTTGCTATGGTTTTTTTCTGTTCTTTTTTCCCTTTTCCATGTCTAACTTATGGAGAATTAGGAATTATAATTGTTGAGAAGGAAAGCTTCCCAACTTCTTCTACTTGTTCCAGATTTTGAGTGGAAATCAATTTCTTAATAAAAGACCTTTGTTTATAAATAAGCCTTGTGAGTCCTTCCATTCAATGTTTAAAATGTTTATAGGTCTCTAAAAGTACAATATTGGCCATAATGGGATGGGCTAAGGCTTTTATTGAGTATTTGGAGAGGGTGTCAGGACACTGTTGTAGGAAATTTGGGTCAAGGTTGAAGCTCTCTACCTCTTCATCTAATTTTTTTAAAAACTGAGTTTGGTGAGCCTGTAATAATAGAACAATGTAGATCTAAATTTGTGGAGTTTTTGTGGGTGGCTGAGATATCTAAGGGGCTGAAAAAAATCTAACTTAGCTATAAGAGTTTCTATTTCTGGTCTCTGGGAAATTTCTTGCAAGTCACTGGAGTTTCCCCTATCTGACATTGTTTTCTTACTACTTTTTGGGACCTGTTCTATGTCTGCTTTGTCTGCTTTTTCAGACTTTGCAGGAAAAAAAGAATTTGTAATCATCTCCTTCTCAATATTTTCTATCTCCTTTCTTGCTTTTTTGTTTTGTTTTGTTTGGTCTTTGCTTGTGTTTTGTTTGCCCTCATGTTTGACTGCTTCTATTTTGTCTAAAGATGGGAGCTTTTCCTGTGTTTCCACACTGCTATGTCTTTCAGGTGGTGAGGAAATATATAAGCAACAAGCCTTGTCTATTTCCTTTTCCTCTTCCTGAGTTAGAGGTGGTAAAGCAATAATCCGATGTACTGCCCTTTGATGAGGATTACTTTGAAGATCTACCTTAGGAATAGTTAGCTTTTAGTATAGTAGCATAGGTGAATGGCTTATCCACTTCAATCAGAATGGAAGTAGAAATAGCGATTTCCTCTGTATAAATGTGTCCATTCTTCCTAGTTTCTTTTTTAAACATCTTACCACTCCTAGTGAACATAGTATTTTATTGTAACTTTACTAAAGGGAAGAAATAACCTTTTATAGAAATGCAATATACGCAGATTGCAACAAGAGAGTAAAACTATAACTTTCCAAAGCTTTTCTGATCCCCCAAATTATCTAGAATAGAGATGATAACTCTGTTGAAAACGGTGCTGAATTATCAGACATGGTAATACTATTCTAACACAGATTCAGCTCAGTTCAGTTCTAACTTCTGTTTTTTCTGGTATGAGATGAAAAAACCTAATTACGATAGCAAGAAAAAGTGGCTAAACTATGAATTGAAGGCAAAAACACTAAGATACGTTTCCACAAAGCCAGGGAAAAGAATTTCCAGAGTCGCTTATTCAGATAGTATTGCAATCTCCCTCTTCCCAAATCAATAAAAAAAATCCAGTACCATTCAAGCCAATAGAACAATGTCATCAAGTGAGTAAGCTCTGAAATGTTCAGGGATGTTCCCAAAATCAGTCACTAAGAAGTTGAAAAAGGCCTCTGGTAAGTAGGACAGAGTCTCTGGGTTCAGAAAGGGACCTCCTATTTTCAGATAGCAATGCCGTGGAAGGTGTGTTGGTTTGTTTAAACAGAGTTTGGCAGGGTTAAATTAATCACAAGTTGGAGAACTTGTTTAAATAAAAAAGGAATAAAATGACCCCAGTTTGTGTCTGTGGAATGATAAACTGATATTAAAATCAGGTCAGAAGATGGGAGGTGCTAAAGGTTAGGAAAATAACAAATGAAGAAGGAAAAGGTAAGAGTACTTTTTGGATGTGTAGTTGGATCCAAACTGTAGTGAAAAGTGCAAACCCCCATAACTAGATTAAAAGAAGAAAAAAAGGCTCCCTTGTGTCGTAATAACCCCAAGAGTTCAACCTGTATTGAAATAAAAGGATAGACAGAATTTTTACTTACTGTAAGGCAGTGAAGATGATGAATTAAGTTTAGCATCCATTGGGGGGGAAACAACATGCATATAGATGTGGCAAAGCAGTACGAGTGAATTCAGATAGATTAGCGTAATCTCATGCAGCAAACCAAAACTAGATGACCGAACAAAATATTGTTCAAGCAATTACTGAACAAGCAAGTGGCAAATAAGTAAACAGAGTGAAGAACACTCTTACTAATTCAAAAATTGCGCTTCAAGTAAGGAGAATGCCGTGCCTGAGCTTTGTAGCTACAGGTCACGTGTGAGTGACTGATAGATATGCACAATATTTAAATTGTATGTTTTTAATGTAATAAATTAAAATGAGGGTGCCTCTTTTAATCAAAATAACATATAAGGATTAACTTTATGTCTATTCCAATAAGAATAAAGAATAAAGAATGTTTAAGAACCTTAAAAGGTCTGGGATAAAATATAAAATATATTCTACTTAACTAAAATTAGTGAGCTTAAATAGAATGGAATCTAGATTTAGTAGTTGCCGTATTGGTCCTTGCAAGAATAGATCCAGAAGCAAATGATTTGATACCTTTTAATGGACCAACATAGATGTAACAACAAGAACAAAGTGCTCTAGCTTTCGGACCAACCAGTCTTTCTTCAGAAGCTCATGGCAGTTGTTTAGAAAATACAATACTTAAAACAGCTAGATAATGCAGAGAAAAACAGAAAAAAAATCCCCATTGGTTTAAAATACTCATTTAAAAAAAAAAAAAAAAAAAAAGAAGATGATGTCAGAGAAGTTTAACAGTACAATACTGCCCTCAGTCCGAAAGAACCTTGGGTTCAGATGTGCTTGGTGCAACCCACATACCAAGAATCCTACTGCACATAAATTTAATTGACATAAGATAACACTGCTGAAGCAGATAACTCCCAAATCAAGCCATGAGTGTCACAGTCAGTATAAGGATGTGATTACTGAAAGCAACCCCACCCAGCTTAAAGACAAACTAAGATAGTTATAGGGCTCATGAAATTACAATGTATGCATTAAAGACAAAATTACCAGTAAAGTTGTCTAAAAAACATCAGTGCACATTGTGTGATGTGTAAAACCTAGCTGGACATGTCACCCAGCTGTATTCTCAAGCTAAATAAAAGGCCCAAGAAATTACAAAACCTCAGGACTATATAAATGATAATTTAAATATAAATTGATAATATTAGTGTCAAACAAAAACTCTAGTCAAGGAACCTCAAAGAATTAAGACTATGCAGCCTGATATGTACTGATGTCAATATATACTGAGAATGTAGCAAATTGATGTACCACAAGTGTCTAGGGAATCTGAAAAGAGATAAAATGTAATTTATCTCCTCCTGTTCATACAAACAATACAACCTAACCACCCCATCACAATAATGTGGTGGGAGACTATAACAAAGAGATGTTGTCTCTCTCTCTCTCTCCCTCCTTTTCTCTCTCTCTCTCTCTCTCTCTCTCACACACACACACACACACACACACACACACACACTCACTCACTCTCTCTCTCCTAGTGAACCTATATTAACTTCAGTCACTGCAGTTGTTTCCCAAAGGAATACAACTTGTCATGAAATCCTGAGTAAATTACTACAATATTAGCCTAATGTAAAAAGATCTGTGCAGGACCCCCAAGTAAATGAGATCACACATCCCAATATGTACAGAGTTATAAAATTATATATAACAGTATAAGATAACACTCCTGTATGTACACTAGCAGGCTGGGTAATCTGAATATGGTGCAATGGAATCAACCCCCACAGGCAAAGATAAAAAGTAAGGAGAAATTCTTTATGTGTGTGAAACAAAAATAGTAACATTATAACTCCATATAGCTAGAGACTTAACTCAATGTGACAGCAAGCCCCACATCTGTTATATACATCATCCTCACAACACATACCCACACACATACATACACACACGCATCCACATCTCACACATGCTGAAGTCCTATAATATGTCAGTTTGAAGAAGAAAAGGTCTGTGGATGTTAGTTTCTGTAGTGTCCCATAAAGCCAAGATTCACGTTCATCCCATCTGCTACCATATTGTGATGTAAAATAAGTTTAATCTCAAAAGCTCTCTCTGTTGTGTGTTTTTGAGATTTCCTTTTAAGACCATTACTGACATATCTGAGACTGAGTGGTCAGGCTGGGAGAAGTGATGCCCCACTGGTTTTTCAGTCTTCCTTGCTGTAACAGTATGTCTGTGTGAGTTCATCCTAGTGCAGAGCTGTTGGCGTGTCTCTCCTACATAACCTGTTTGTGGACATCTCTTGCACTGAATGAAATAAACAACATGTTGTGACATGCATGTATAACTCCCATGCACCTGGAATTGTCTGTTTTGTGATGTAACCACACAGTCTGAGGTAGAAATGAGCCCACAAGTCTTACAGGGGCGTTGATTGCAGGGTCGTGTGCCATTGTGTGACATGGTATTCTGTTCCGGTGAAAGTTTGCTCCTAATAATTAGGCTGGATAAATTTGGTGGTTGTTTAAAAGATAGTAGTGGGAGTTCCTTAAAAATACAATTAAGGGTGTCATCCTCACTAAATATTGAGCTTAAATAGAGCATAAAATGAAGGATATACTATGGTATCTCTAAACTCAGTAACCTGAGTCTCGGGATACTGACCCCACTGGTCCAAAATCGAGCACGCTGAATCAATCAGAGGCCCAAAAATACAATTTCAGGCATCTGATTGAAAAATCATTTGGCATATCAGGGGGCTTTGCCCTCTGAACCCCCATGTGGGGGGCTCCACTCCCAGATCCCCCCGTAACTAAAATATCTAACTCTGAGGGGGAGCAGGCGTTGGAGTTAGAAATAAAATGTTATGGGGGGCAGGACCTCTAAAATACATGCTGTCAGCATTGCAGATAGAACCCTCACCTACATAGCATGCTGGCCAAGTTGCCATTGTGTAGTCTGCAACACCAGTGGGGCAGCTCGGCCAGCCATCTGATTTTTCTCCCTTTAAATGCTATGGACAGGGGGAAATGAATGTGTTTTTGATGAAAAAAAAGGAAAAGAGAAAACACTCTTCCTTCAGGACCAGTAGATATATGGGTCTGACACTGAGGAGATGACTATGCAGGTGTCTCAAATATCCAATCACTGTCTTCAAGGATAGGGACCCATGAAATGGTCAACACCCTGGAGCTCCTTTTTTTCCAGCTGACAACCCCCCATGGTGTCCCCTGCTGTCTTCCTGCTGTGCATGCTAGCAGCTGCCTCAGAACTCCTGGTTTTGTAGAAAGAAAGCAGTGGCAGGAAAAACTGCTCCGAAACGAGTTGAACATGTCAGTCTGGAAAGGTTGCTAGACTCCCCAAGTGAATATGCAAGCTTCTCTGATAGATTAATCTGAGAAAACTAATAGCAGATTCTTAAAAGCAGCAATAGTAGCATACCTGTAGTAAGTGGGGGCTGAGCTTTCTAGCAACCCTGCTACTCTGGCGCCTCCACAGTTGGACAGTGTGCAACAACATGTCAGCCTCAATCTCACCAGAATTCTTGTTACATTATCTGAAGCAATCTGAAAAGTTAGATTCAGATTCTTGAGATTTTAAATCTGCAGACTCATATCTTTCTGTTATTACCAGTGTTCCCACTGGAATACATCGGAATGCGATGTCACCAATAAATAGATTAACCAGCCTCTTGTAGCCACTCCAGATCCTTGGACATCAGGTCCTTCACCATGGCAATGTCTACCTTTGTAAAATTTCTGGTCCTGATGACTGAGATCTGGTTAATTTTTCCTGTCATCTAGGAGAAGTAGACCCAGTTGTGGTCACTGTCTCCCATGAGTTACTTAAACATTAGACGAACCCAACACAGTGTGTAGGTCCTACCTGTTTTTCCTTCTCAAATATAGCACCTTGCATTAGGTTACATTGAATCGGAGGCTTCAGGAGTCAGACCAATTGCTCACCTTGCTCGGGTCCTCCTGATAGTTGTCCCTATCCTCAAGGGAGTCCTCTGTGACTGTACTTAGCCTCAGAAGGACTGTGAGACCAGCAAATTAAAGATCAAAGCTACAAACTCTAACATGTACAGTACTTCAGGCTGTTGAATCTTCCATAGCTGCAGACCAGCTCTTATGTCAGCTGCAGGGTGTTCTGGGTTTCCTGGCTATGTCAAATGTCAGGTTGGGAGTCAGCAGGATCAGTCACATAGAACATAATATACTGCCTCAAACAGTAAGTAAAAAAAGATCATGCGCACTAACTGCAAATTGGTACCAGACCCACACTTAGGGTTCTTGTTGCTGACTGTCCCCTTTTAAAAGCAGAGTTGAAATAGCTAGACTTCTAAGACTTACCATTAAAAGAAGGCACTGAAGCTTGTTGCAAGTTATGTGTGAAGAGAGGACACCTTGGCTGCTGCCCTGAATCTCAACTCTTAATAGAAACGGTAGCAGAACACAGTAGTGTACAGTATACAATTTGTATGGGGAGGTTACCTTTGCAATGGAAAGGGCAAGAAAAGGGAAAGGTTTAGATTCCCTTTCAGTACAATGCGCCAAACAATATTTTTATTTATCTATTTATTTATTTGTTCTAGGATTACAAGTACCTTTGAGCCAAGGCTCTTTTACAAAGGTTCCACATCATTGGTACAATTGAGACAATCATAAGCAAAGATAACAGTTTATAAAATAAAAAAAAAACACATAGTCTTGTAGATGAAAAAAGAACAATAAGGTGAAAATTTGGGGAAGGGAAAGGGAAAGGAGGAGGGTGAAATCAGGGAGACTAAGTGGATGGGAGAAAAGGGGAGGTAGGTTGGGGGGGGACAGAGAGGAGGTGGAAGGCGGATAAGAATAGAGGTAGCAGCCGGGTGGCATTTGTCATGGGCCAGCAGGAGATGAAGATAGAGGGGGTTGCTGGCAAAGTGCAGGAGTAGATGTGGATCCAAAAGGGCATCTTCAGCTATGGAACCAAAAGACATGTTTAGCCACAACAGTCACAGAGGTTGGAGGCAGTCAGTGTTAGGCAGAGATGAGTCTTAAAAGTGCTGAGCGATAGTGAGGATGAGATGTCGCTGGGAAGACCGTTGTACCAACTAGTGGCCCGGTAAGCAAAGGATCTTTGGCCTTGTGTTGTGGCAATGCGGGACTTGCAGAAGCTGAAGTTTCAATCCCCTGGTATGTCGGGTGTGGATTCTCGGTTGTATGAGGGCACAGACTCCAGGGGGGGGCAAGGCCCAGCAAGATTTTCTTAGTAGTAATACAAGTTTGGTGTTTTATTCGATTGGCAAGATTCAACCATCCAGTTTGAGAATAGAGGTCACAGGTGTGAGTTAGGCGTTGGGAGCCAGTGACAAGTTGACAGGCCTTGTTGAGGGCGGTGGATACACGTTTTGAGTGCAGTGGTTGTAGCAGAGCAGTAAATGATAATGTCATAATCAGTGATGGATATGATGCAGCTCTGGACAGTGACAGCGAGGGCTTCAGGTGTCAGGTATTTTCTATGAAGGAATAGCAGACCTAGCCAGGAGTTAGCGGCTTTGGTGACATGGTCGATGTGGGCAGTGTAGGAGAGGTGAGGGTCAAGGGTGATCACGAGGTATTTAAAGTTTTTGACCTGTTCCAGTGCTGCACCTTGTCTGGTGATAACGGAGAGTTGGAAGTGCTTATGTTTATTATGGGAGCTGCTGAAGATCATGGCCTTTGTTTTTTTTTTTTTGATTAAGGATCTGTTTGTGCTTTGTGAGCCAGTTCTCAACTGAGGAGAAGCTGAGTTGGAGATTTTCTTGCAATTTCTTCGGGGTCCTGGTGTGTGGCAAGGATTACTGCATCATCGGCATACAGGGTGATATGTTCAGTGCAGGAGTCCGGTAGGGTGTTAAGGAACAGGCTGAAGAGTAGGGGGCCCAGTATTGAACCCTGGGGGACTCCAGAGAGGACAGGTTTGGAATCAGAGTGCACATCTCCAATCTTTACACGCTGGGTGCAGTTTTCAAGATAGCTTTTGAACCAAGTGATTGAATCATTGGAAAGACCAGCATGTTTTAGTTGACTCAGCAGGAGGGAGTGGTGGACAGTATCAAAGGCTTTGGTCAGGTCGATGAAAATAGCACCAGTTAGTTGTCCAGTGTCGAGGGAGCTGTGAATGGAGCTGGTGAATTTGAATAAGGCAGAGGATGTACTATGACCTTTTCTAAAGCCATGTTGCTGTTTACAGAGAATATTATAATTGTCCAGATGCTCGGTAAGTTGGTCCGCTACTATACGTTCCAGTGCCTTCGATAGGGGAGGCAGAATGGAGATGGGCGAACTTGATGGTCAGCCTTATCAACACTTTTGTGAATCGGGTAACAGTGGCCATTTTCCATTTGTCTGGAATTGGCTAGAGGAAAGAGAGAGATTAAGATCTTGGTGAGGGCCCAAGTACCTATCAGCGTTAGGGCCAGTAGCTTGAGGTCAAGTGTGTCATTGCTTGTTCTAGATTTGCTGATGGCTTTGGCAATGTAGTTTCGCACTTGATGTTTCTTTAGTGCTTTAAAGTAGAAAGGTGGGTGACAGGCGTGGGTGGAGGAGTTGTAGGGATGGGAGTTGACACATCTTGGAAGCAGTCGGAGGGGAGAACACTGCTAAGGTCAGTGAAAGCGATGTTAAAAGTGTTCGCAATAGTTTTAGAGTCGAGTGTAGTGTGCCCATTTATGTTGAGTATGTTTTGCAAAGATTTTGGCTGCTTCCCAGTGACATCTTTAATGTTTTTCCAGAAATCCCATCCATTTCCCCAGGAGTTAGTGAGGGCATTTTTATAGTAGTCAGATTTCTGTTGCCGAATGGATTTGGTGCAGTCGTTCCATGCCCGTTTATAATTCTGGATGTTGAGTTGCTTACTGGAGTTTCTAGCCAGTTCCCAGAGGTGGTCCCTGGATTTAAGTTTTTTTAGGCGGTGTCCTGACAGCCAAGGGTTACTGAGCGATTTAACTTTACGCTTTTTGAGGCGGGCAAATTTATTACAGGCTTCATTGAAAATGTGAATAAATTGCTCCAGTGCAGTATTAGTATCTGTTGCCTTGAAGATGGGGGACCAGTCCTGCAGATTGAGTTGTGATTTGAGGTGGGGTAGCTGACCATGGGGTAGGACTCTGCTGGCAATGATTTTTGGAGGGGGCTTATAGAATTTGTTTGACCAGGTACAGCTGATGGGAGAGTGGTCACTGAGTGAGTCAGGGAGGACTGAGGTTTTCGTGATCCGAGAGGGGTGGTTGGTTAAGATCCAGTTGAGTAGGGTGCAGGTCCCAGTTCTGTAGTTCTTTTTGGTTGCATAGTCAACCATTTGAGTCAGGTTAGCTGATATAACGGAGTCCTTAAATGACCCACCTTCAGCTGAGAGCCAATTAATGTTAAAGTCACCAAGAAGGATGATTTTGGAGTCCAATGGGTGGGATTTGACAAAGTCAAGGACAGCAATTAGACCAGGTCCCTGTTTTTTAGGAGGTATGTAAACAGTGACAACTGTGAGGGCCTTATTGTGGGCGCCTAACAGGAGTCTGATGGGAAGAGTCTGAGCACGTTTTGCTGGAAGATTGGAATCAATGGGGTGTCCTCGAAAGTGTTATAGGAAAGATGTAGCTTAAATCTGTTGATGCAAAGGAAAATGGGTATTTTACTTATCCATAGCTTTATGTTATGCCTTGCTATGTTTCTTTATTTTGCATTTCTTGAGACTGTTTCTGACAGTCACAGTTCTGTCAGTCAGAAAGAAGGAATGGTACAGAAAACAAGTCAAAGTACTGCATTGTGCTCTGGAAGTTGCAGTTTGAAAGAGACTTCTGATATGATGCCATAGCAGAAATCTTCAAAATGCATTTTCAGTGCATCATCATGTATGGGCCGGGACACCCACCTTCATCTAGGGGTACATGATGGCATCTCATCCAGGAGAGCTCCTGCCTTATGCCATGAAATACCAGTACAGCACCAACACCAGTCACCTTGCCATCAAGGATCAGGGGTAACGGGGATCAAGAGCACCTTAGAAACATACTCTGGGGCACAATTAACAAGTGACCACATACAAACTAGATTGTCAATGCTTGAGTTGGGATCAAGTATGGTGGTGTTTACTAAACAGCTGCCTAGGTGGCAAACAGATCTCCATGCATTTCCTTGTCTATAACTTCTTTTTCATGATGGGACATGCACATACACGATAATACACTCTTTTCTGGGACCATGCCCTGTGGGTACGTTACTTCATATTATTTCCAGGGTGGTTACACATCTCTCCCCAAAACTGGTGTGTATCCAGTTCTACTGCTACTACTTAATGCTGTAAGATAGAACCCAGCAGCTTGTGGAGCCTATTTGCCCAACCCACAGCTACATAGGTTTCCATGTTTACTCCCTGAACTAATTGGGTACAATTACATTGCAATTAAGTATCGGGTCTCTTTCAACCCTACAAATCCCTAACCTCCATTGCAGGGGGCCCCTAGAGCCCTGGCGCTCCCAAGACCATTTGTGCTTTGGCAGATTCCTCAGGCAGGACAAGCACTTACCTGAGGGACACGCTGTGCCAGCACATATCTAAATATGCCTCAATAGGACAACAGTTATGAAAAGTATATCAGCATTATGATATCACTACTGAATGCATAAAGTATTGCTGGTTCAGCTGTGTGTGCTTCCCTTTGACACTACACTGATAGCCCTAGTGCCCACCCCCACTCCACTCCCCCCAAAAAACAGACTTCCCATGTCTGGTCCCTCATACAGGGACTTACCAACCCCAACCCTTGTTAGACCCCTCCTACCTGATGCCCATTCATTTAGTTTTGTTTCATTTTATTTTATACTGAAAAGCATTTAAGCAAAATTGCCCATTTTCACAAGCATCCAGTGACAAAAAAACACATAAATTCATGCACATAGTACATAGAACATATGCATGGTATATAAATACTGACACTAAAATCAGATAAAACACAAACTGAACTATCAAGTAAGTAAACCCTGAGAGACCTTTTGAAGACAGAAATTTTGGAACAGTTAACAACGAATTTGAGCAAGTTGTAAAATTCTATAGCCATGAATGAGAAGGAATTTCGTTCAAAAGGAGTGTGGAAGAAAGGGACCTGGAAGGAAAATGTACTATGCGACCTTATCATACAACATTAGTCAATTTAGGTAACAACTTGGCAGCACATTCTGGTACATGATCCAAGTGTATTTTGTGTAAAAATATTAATGATCTGAAATTAAATTTGTCCAATGAGAGACAACCAAAAGTCCTGTAAAGATCTCAATGATGTGTCCTTCTTGGAAGTCCAGATGCAAAATGGATAATGTTGTGATATGCTGATCTAAGATTACTAAGCATCTCTTCTGTCATGAATGAGTAGATTATAGAGCCATAATCAGCAAGTGAAAATAAAAAACTATTGGTCAATAATCTCTTAGTTTCTGTTGTTAAATACTGAATCAAGCAATATAACATCCCCAGCCATTGATGGAGCTTGCCAATGAGGTTAATAATATGTTGTTCAAAGGGCATATGACAATTTAAAATAATACCAAGATATTTGAAATCAGAAACCTTTTCTATCAAATTTCCATTATTATCAGTAAGTGTAAAATTTTTGTCAATAGTCTTTCTAGAACCTGAGAGAATCATAAATTTTGTTTTAGAAGAATGAAGTACTAATCTATGAGTGTGAAACCAAGCATGAAGTTTGCCAAAATCCCTCTGAAGGTTTCCTTCCAAGGTTGAGATTTCATTACCACTGAAAAAAAAAAAAAACACACACACAACATCATTATCATATAGAATTAATTCAGTACCTTGGAAAATATCAGAAAGAGAATTAATAAAAAGGGAAAATAGGGAAACAAGAATGTACCCCTAAGTAGGGGTGGGCGAAACTGCCGTTTTCCGCTCCCACGGAACTTCCGCAGAAATTAAGGGACTATAACAGAAGTTTCTGGACTTCCACCTATGGCACAGCAGAAAACTTCCACGAAAGTTGTAGGTGCAATTTTGCCTAGAAATTAAGAAAATAAGCCCTGGTGGCTTGTGGTCCCTCCCCCCACCTGTCCCACATGTAAAAAATTATCCCTGGTGACTAGTGATCCCTCCCCTCCACCCTGTAATCCGCCCGCTGCTGTGAAATGTACAGTAGCCCCCCAACCCCACACCCCTATCTCCACTGTCCTGTTAAAAAAAATCTCTGGTGGTCTAATATTTTTTTTTATTTAAACCCCCTCCCAATTCCCAGTCCCAAATCCCTGGTGATCCAGTGCCCCCCACCCAGTCTCCTCAGCAGCCAGGTGTCCCACACCATAAACCCCAACAGTGGCAGACCAGAACATCCCTCCCCTCTCTCCTCCACAGCTGGCCCGCTGACTGAGCTGTCACGAATGAGCAGACGCATACCACTCATTCATTGATAGCTCAGTCAGTGGGCCAGCTGTGGTGAAGCGAGGAGGGCTGTGCCTGTCCACCACTGTCAGGGTTTATGATGGGGGGTGGGAACAGGGTTGTTGGACACCTGGCTGCTGGGGAGGCTGGGTGGGGGGCACTGGATCACCACGGAATGGGATTTGAGACTGGGGATCAGGGAGAGGATTTAAATTAAAAGAAACAAAACCACTAGACCACCAGAGATTTTTTTTAACTGGATGGACAGTGGAGATAGGGATGAGGGGTGTTACTATGCATTTCGTGGTGGGTAAATTATCAGGTGAAAGGCAGGGACCACTAGCCACCAGGGATAATTTTTTCCATGTGGGGTGGGACCAGTACACTAGCTACCAGGGCTTTTTTGGGGGCAATTTAATTTAAAGAGCAGCGATAATTGGTGGAAGTTCCGCGGAAGTTCAGAAATCAATTTCCAAACTTCCGTGGAAGCGAAAGTCTGACTTTCACTTGAATTCCATCCGAAGAAGATTTTTTTTCACCCGCCCCAACCCTAAGGAACTCCACATCTCATTAAACTCTCATTAGAGTAGAAGCCATCAATGATGGTCTTTTGTGATCTATTCTGCAGGTAGTTCTCAATCCATGTGATCACTTCAGTGGAGAAGTTAATCTTTGACAGTATATTCAGCAATACCCTATGGTCTACAAGATCAAGTACCTTAGTGAGGTTCACAAAGACTGAGGCAACATATTTTCCCTCTTTGAATGATTTATATATATCTGACTAGTGAACCTCACCAAAGCAGTTTCAGTGATATGATTGGTTCTAAACCCATGTTGTAATTCAGACCAGACATTGCATTTATCCAAGTATTCAGATATCTGCTCAGAAACTATTTTTTCTAGTATTTTAAAAAGTGTAGCTAAGAGAGATATTTATTTATTTATTCCACATATGGGCTCAGTGCTTGAATGAATCACCGGTGTGGTTATAAACAGAACTTGGTTAGGTTGGTTAAAATGTAATGGTTGAATTTTTACGTTCTTTCCAGATTAATATAAATCGGACATGCTGTGCCCTGACACATGACTTACGTGTAAATTTGAGTTTTTATCTTGTGATTCTGGTTGTAAAAGTGCTTCAAATCATAATCAAAAACAAATATGATAATACAATTTTTGAATTTATCTTTAATAGGTAGATAGCGAGTAAGGTTAGGTACCTGAGTTCTTTTTAAGCATAAATAACTGTTAATTGTTAACCTTAACATCTATGTAACAGGTTGAGGTGGGGGAGGGGTCCTTGATTGCTTGTTGCAGGAAGAGCAGTCACGATTCAAACACTGGGGTTTGAACCTCCTAAATTAATATCCTAGTTAGGGGCTGTTCTTAGTTTATTAGCTTCTTATTTGTGGGGTTCAGAGCTAGGTCTTTTAGGTCCTAACTACGAGGGTTTGCATATTTGGAAGGGGGGGAGGAGGGAGAAAGGACAATAATTAAGGGTTTGTCTGCCACTGAGAGGGGGTCAAATATTTTTAATTTTATATACTCATGAATGGTTATATTTCTTTGTCTTATATTTTACTCTACTATGTTCTATAATTTTTTATGGCTAATTTTAAATACTGCTTCTGGAATATAAAAGGGGCCCAGACTCCAGCTAAGAGATCGAAGGTCCTACTTCATTTAAAAAGTTTGTAAATTGACGTGGCCTTTTTGCAAGAAACACACCTTCGGGATAATCAAATTCATTATTTATGTAGAAATTGGGTGGGTCAAGTATTTGGTTCGGGTATTGATTCCCGTAGAAGGAGGGTTGCCATCCTGATAGCCCGTAGAATTCCATTTCGTCTTATACAACAAATTACTGACCCTGATGGTAGATTTATTTTACTGAAGGCCCTTCTGGGTCACTCTGAATTGGTTTTAGGTTCTATTTATGGACCTAACTGTGATGATCTTGCTTTTTTTTATAAATCTCATGACTCTCCTTGCTCCCTGGACCACGTTTTCTATTATATTAGGTGGAGATTGGAACCAGGTGATCATCAATTCCCTAGACTGATCTGATCAGATTCGGCAAAAACTATTACCGGGACAAAAGGCTTTGCATGAGTTAATGAGCTCTGTTGGCCTGACAGACCCTTCAAGGATAATGTATCCAGAAAATAAAGAATTTTCGTTTCACTTTCTTCCCCATCACTCTTTTTCATGGATAGATTACTTTCTTATAACTGTCAATTATCTTCCGGGGGTCTCTCAGGCCTTCCACTCTTCAAAGGTTATCTCAGATCACCGTATAGTTCATCTTCATCTGGATATTTCTCCCAACACCCATACAGACAGAATTTGAAGGATGAAGAAACAACTTCTGAAATCTGAGGATCAAATACAACTTCTTCAAACATTCATCTCTAACTTTATGGAAATCAATGCCCCATTCATGTCTAACAAAGATTTTCTGTGGGGCTCCCTGAAATGTGCACTGAGAGGTGAGCTAATTCGATTAGCGACTGAGCGTAAGAAGAAGAGAGCAGTGGCTCTCTCTTCTATTTTAATCCAGATAGAAGACCAGGAGAGGCATCTCCTTCCTTCAGCTCCTATAGAGGAGTGGGAGAAAGTTGAGTCTCTTTGTGCTCAATATAACCAATTAATAGCAGAAAAGGCTGAATTTCTCATGCTTCGCTCTAAAATATCTTATTTTGATCACGGTGAAAGGGCGGGGAAACTTATGGCTCTCCGTCTTCATACCCAAATAACGGACAAAATAATTACCTCTATTCACTCAGTTTCGGGTGACCTTTTAACCTCCCCCCAGATATTGTGAATGCATTCCATGATTATTACTGACAATTATATTCAGCATCAGTACTTCCCTCTTTGTCTCAACAATTTGACAATTTCATTCAAGATATCGATCTCCCCACTTTATCAGATACCCAGGCTAATATTTTAAAAGCTCCTATTACTTTAATAAAAATTTGTGACATCATAGATTTGTTTTCCCCGGATAAATCCCCTGGCCCAGATGGCTTCACTACAAACTTCTATAAAAAATTTAAGGAGATAATTTCCCCTATTCTCTTAGATACCTTTCATTACATCTTTGAGAAGGGCATATCTGATACCTCTTTGACTCGAGCTATAATAATTGTTATCCCCAAACCCGGTAAAGATCCCCTCTTGATTTCTAATTACAGACCAATCTCCCTAATTAATGTGGATCTCAAAATTCTTGCAAAAATTCTCACTTCTAGATTAGGCCATGTTTGGGATTCCTTGATAATAGAGCACATTTGATAACCTATAGAGCAGGTAGGGTTTGTAAAGGGAAGGCTTTCATCTGATCACCTAAGGAAAATAGCATATCTCTTTTCTGTGTCCAGGGACTCATCTGTACTGGCAGTACTTTTTCCTGGATGCAGAAAAAGCTTTTGACAGGGTTTCTTGGGACTATCTTTTAGGCTATTACCCAAATATCACCTCCCAATTGAATTTATACAATGGGTTAAAATGTTATACATCTCTCCATCAGTTCAAATCAAATGTAATGCGTTCTTTCCACATTTTTCACTTTATTTCAAGGTACCCATCAAGGGTGTCCCCTTCCTCCTTTCCTTTTCAATTTATATTTCGAACCTCTTACAGGAAAATCAAGAATTTGGTACTTGTATCTTGTATATCAATAAGTAACACGGAATATAAAATCTCTGCCTATGCAGATGATATACTCCTCCATGTCTCTAATCCCACTCAATCTTTGTCTGCTGTTTTTCACATCATTTCTCAATTTGAGGCAATCTGAGATTACAAGTTAAATATTGGAAAAATGGAGGTTATACCTCTTAAAAAATACATGGTGAGGACTGACATCGAACATTTGGGACTTCAATGGAACACTGATAAATTTAAATATTTAGGATTCTATATTCACTCCTCTCCCTACATCATGAAAAAACTTAATTTAGATGTTTTAATTAAAATTTCAACAGAAGATCTTAGACGCTGGTCAAAATTACCTCTTTCTATATGGGGTCATATGAATATAATAAAAGTGAATGTTTTACCCCGTGTATTATATCCCCTATAAATGTTTAATGGGGCTCTTCCATTATCATGGCTTTCCCAGATGCAAAGAATTATCAATACTTTTATATGGCAAAGGAAAAAAGTTAGACAAAGTTACTATAAACTTATGCATCTAAAAACTGATGGTGGTCTTCAAGCCCCTAATTTCTACATATACTATCTAGCTATACACTTCACCAGGGTTAGATATTGCATACAGTTCCCAGAGAATAGTCTAGATCCTGCATATTGTGCCTCCTGGGTCAAAATTGAACAAGCACTTTGCTCTGAAAAAGACATTGACCCCAAGGCCCTTCCTTTTATTACTAGAAAGAATCTCCCTAAATCCCTAAAGGATACACCATTAAGCTCCTCACTTCATACACATCACCAATTAATCACTTTCCTCAAAGTGGATGCTTACAAAGATACTGCCCAACCCTTGTTCTCAAACCCTAACCTTCTAATTTCGGGCAAGGTAATTAAACCTCCCCTTTTTTGGCCTGATATGGTGTCCTAAGAGTGAACCAGTTAGTTCAGGACAAAAAACTGCTCCCCTATAATGTAGCCAGTCACCTTTTCAACTGGCCTGCCACATATGTCTTGAAATATTTTCAGATATCCCACAAGTTGACACATCACTTTGGGTTAGGGGTATGGGACAGTCCCTTCATGTCTGCTTTACTCCCTTATATTAGCTCTATCCCCATTTCCCGTATAATATCCCATTCATATAAATTTCTCCTTACAAATGCTGCCATTCTGGAAGGTAAGAGGTTCTATTGGTGGGATAATGTTTTAACAGTGACTTCCCCTTTCAGGAACTGGTAAAAAATTTGGAGTCATTTATATAAATACATTAAGTGGGACTGATATAGACTTATGCAATTTTATATTAATCACAATCTATTTTATACACCGGTCAAACTTCACCAAATGGGAAGGGTTTCTTCTACCCAATGCCCCAAATGTCGACAAGCCCCTGCTGACTTGCTTCATATGTTATGGTCATGTGATAAAATCACTCCTTTTTGGCTTAGCATCCAAAATCGTCTCAATCCACTTCTTGCACTATCAGATAATTTCAATTCGGAAATTTGTATTTTAGGTGATTATACATCTTTACAAGGGAGTCAGCAGAGAGCACATATGGCCTTAATATCAAGCTGTACCAAAAAAGTAATTTTGAGGCATTGGTTGGAACCCAATGTCCCCGTTTACATGAAATGGTACAAGGAGCTTATGTTTGCTTTGCAAGCTGAACTCATTATTGCTGGAGTCAATAACAGAATGGGTAAATATAAACTAAGATGGGAACCACTGTATACCCTTTTATTGGTTCAGTAGATCTCAGATATTTTCACTTCTTCTTTTAAAGATAATTTTATTTAATATGCTCCTTCAGTTTACTAATTTTTTTATAACCATCCTCAACTAAAAGTAAGTGGCAGACGGGAGGGTTAAGAGGGAGGGAGGGGGTGGGATACAGACAACGATAGTATGTTTTAGGATTTATTATAATGTAATTTTCATCTATGTACTTCATATTATCTATATGCTTTAATATTTCACTAATGATCATTTTTCTGTTCATGTATTTACATGTTGTCTGTATTGAAGGTTGGTGTAAAAATTCCAAACTAATAAAGCTTACTAAATGAAAAAAAAAAACATATGGGCTGATAGCTCTTTACATTAGTCCTAGATCCAGATTTGTGTATGGGTTTAACAATCACATACTTCCATTTAGTTGGAAAAACTCCAAAACAGAGAATGATTGAATAATTTTGTCAGTGGTAGTGCAGTTGAAGTATACTCACATTTCAGTATACAATAATCAATATTTGCAGGTCCCATTACAGGGTCTAGGCTCCATCTATCTAATGTAATAACATACCTCAATGGGGGAAAGGGAGCTCAAAAAAAATGTAGGTACAATTAGAGCCAATGATTTTAAATGTGACAGCACCATTCATTTGGCTACCTGCGAGAAGTTTCAGTATGAACTGCCTAGGATTTTACGCAATTAGCATTTCTGTTTAGTTAGGTTAACTTACTGTACAGTTTGTTTCAAACACCGACTTCTCCTACTGTATCTCTCTCTCTCTCTCTCTCTTTCTTTCACTGCTGCTATGAGAGTGAACCCACAAGTTATCCCATGACCTCCCTTGAGGGGGGCACACCATGCTGCCAGTTGTGCCTTTCAGGGCTGATGTTTCCACTCCTTTCAAGGGCATAAGCAGTGGACCCAGAGGGTCAGGGAGTCAGCTGATCCCTCACTTTCAACAGTAAGGGTCAGAATGTACATTTTGACCCCCTCCCACTTCTGATACAGGATTTACTAGCCTGTTATCTTAATTCTGCATACTGTCTTAAGTCTGTTGCAAACAGCACACAGACACATTCACTGGAAGTTGGCAAGAGCAAGGTCAGATGTGCTCACTGAATCGTACTGACTAATTGCTATGTACCCTTCCCCAGCTGGCACCCAAAAACAATTTTTTTTTTCCGGATACATTTGCTTTTTTCCTCACCTCCCTTCCATCTGCCTTTTCACCTCACTTACTTAACTTCAAGTACAGGAACTGACAGCTTTGTTTTCTTATCCTGCCCTCACTGAAATGCCTGGTAGTGCTTTTCATTTCTGCTGTCCTGTCACCCACATAAAATACTGCAACTTTGAAGCCTAGCTTGCCTTAAGTGACTCCCTGTCCCTTCACTCATTTTTATGTTTGTTTGCACGCATGTGCAAGAAACATAGTGCCATCATCGGAGTTTTTGGAGGTGTGTCAGCCCTCTTCCAATTCAGTCAGTGTGTTTGCAGGTGTGGCCGCAGTTCTCCAATGCCTGCTGGAGCTGTCTATGACAGCTCCAAAATGCAGTGGCATACAGTTGAAAGGGGGAGCTACACTTCAGTGAGCAGCGATCAGATATTGCCTGCTCATGCACGCTCCCCCACACACACACACATGCTGCTGCTGCTGCTACTGCTCTCCCCCCAACGCACACACTGTATAGCCGACGGAGGTGCCCAATCCCCCGTCAGCTGTGCTGCACCCCGAAACACAGTTTCATATGCCACGCTGGGTGCCCACCCCAGCGTGGCTATGTATATATAATCGGCGGGTGCCCAATCCCCCGTCGGCTCCACTGTGTCTTCACCCCCCGAGCACAGGGTGCCACGCTGGGAGCCCACCCAGCATGGCAACAGATGCCATGGCCGACGGAGTGCCCAATCCCCCATCAGCTCCACACCCCCAGCCATCCTTCTGCCATGCTGGGAGCCCACCCCAGTGTGGCAAACGTCCCGCATCACCTTTTTAAAAGAAAAACCTGTAAAGAAAAACAGTCCCGCGGTCTCCCTGCCCCACCCCACAACCCGCACCCACCCATTGCACACCCTGCCTCCCCACACCCCCCTCACCCCATACTTACCTCCGGAGTCTGGCACGACGATCTTCGGTGGACCGGGAACACATCTGCACTCTTCAAAGCCGACCGCGAACTGAGGAAATGCCGGTAAGCTATATAATGGGATAGACAGGGTTTTTTCAACTTTGTTACATATCTGAGGCATTTTTTGGAATTTTTGCACCAAATTTTCAACATGGGGTTTTTGGGACCCCTCCTCATGAATCGTTGCACTGTCATGGCATTACTCGGGCCCGAAGGGTGATTTCGCAGCCACTGTGTGAAATCACCTTTCTGGAATGATTAACAAAACAACACTGCCAGTGTTCATAAGGTGGGCTCTCAAAAAGCCTATTTTAAAAATTTGGAGGAAAAATTCCTAAAAATGACTGTTTTATGAGCTTGCTTTGCGCAGTTCCTATGCACGCTCATAAGTTCGCAAATTTTCAATATTTTCACTCCAGATTTTCAACATTGCCATTTTACTACACCTTCTTATGAGCAGTACAGCTGTCATTTTTCACTTCTCACCCAAAATGTGTTTCTGCCCATGTAGCGCACAATGGCGCAGTCAGTGTGCAAAATCAATGTATGGGACACATTAAGAAAATCACAGTGACAGTGTTCATAAGCAGAGGTCTTAAATGGCCATGTTGAAAATTTGGTGAAAAAATTCCTCACGATCGTTTTTTACTTAGCATGCGTTGCGCAGTTCCTACACACGCTCGTAAGTTTGCAAAATTTCAATATTTTCACTCCAGATTTTCAACATTGCCATTTTACCACACTTCCTTATGAGCAGAGCAGCTGTCATTTTTCACATCTCACCCAAAATGTGTTTCCGACCATGTAGTGCACAATGGCGCAGTCGGTGTCCGAAATCAATGTACGGGACACATTAAGAAAATCACAGTGACACTGTTCATGAGCAGAGGTCTTAAAATGGCTATGTTGAAATATTATGAACAAATTCTAAAATGACTGTTTTACTTGTTATGCTGTAGAGTCTTTATTTATACTTGGCAAGTTTCATGACTTAATATTTAGACACTAGATTTTCAACCAGTGCCATTTTACCGCACTTCCTTATGAGCAGTACAGTTACCATTTTTCACATCTCACCCAAAATGTGTTTTCGCATATGTAGCGCATAATGGTACAGTCGGTGTGCGGAAACAATGTTTGGGACAGATAAAGAAAATCACAGTGACACTGGTCATGAGCAGAGGTCTTAAAATGGCTATGTTGAAAATTTGGTGACAAAACTCCATAAAATGACTGTGTTACGAGTGAGCACTGCGCAGTTTCCACGCACCATCGTAAGTTCATGAATTTGTAATATTTTCAGTCCAGATTTTCACCAGTGGCATTTTTCCACACCTCCTTATGAACAGTACAGCTGTCATTTTCCACAACATGGCCGAAATGTGTTTTCACACTTTCAGCACAGAAATGCATGGTCGTTGTGGGAAATCATTGTTTGGGACAGATAAAGAAAATCACAGTGACACTGTTCATGATCGGAGGTCCCAAAATGCCTGTGTTAACAATCTGCTGTAAAAAAAATCCCCAAACTAGTTACATTAAGGGTGTGCATTGCACAGTTTCTACGCACGCTGCGTGACTTCACCAGTTTTAAGATTTACAGCAGATTTTCAACATTGCCATTTTTTACACCTCCCATGAACAGTACCGCTGTCATTTTTCACATCCTGTTCGGAATGTGTTTTTGCACCTGTGGTGCCAAATGCCATAGTCACTGTGCAAAAGCAGTTTTCAGCTAACAAACTGATATTGCCACTGTTCATGAGGTGGGGGTCACAAAAACATGTTGAAAATTTGGAGTGAAAATACCAACGAATGCCTGAGGCGTTAGGGTTTCCAACCATAATGCCCCACCTATGTAAGAATGACAGGCATCAGGGGTGTGACTTGGAATTCTTGCCTGTCATATCATACCATTCCACCCCACCCACACCCTGCAGCCAGTGAGAGGCATCAAGGTGTGCCTCGGACTCTTCAGGCCCAAACTTCACCCCATTCTCCTATACTGCACCCATCTCACCATATTTCCTGATGGAATGGGGTGCACATAAGGGCCAAAGACCCCAAGGCAAACCGTGACACTTGTCAGTGTCTGCAGGGTAAGGTGTGGTGAAATGGCGTGGTCGTTATGCCTGATGACCCAAAGGCACACCCCAATGCCTGCCACTCTCTGCAGGGTGGTGGTGGGGTTGGCTTCAGTTCAATACTTTGCTGCCATTCCTATTATGCAGGTCTGTAACTTCTACACTACCAATGCCAATGCCAGCAAGCAAACATTCGGCATTGACAAATGCTTGTTATGTTTGCTTGCACGCATGTGCAAGAAACATAGTGCCATCATCCGAGTTTTCGGAGGTGTGGCAGCCCTCTTCCAATTCAGGCAGTGTGTTTGCAGGCATGGCCGCTGTTCTCCAATGCCTGCTCGAGCTGTCTATGACCAGTCCAAAATGCAGTGGCGTACAGTTGAAAGGGGGAGCTACACTTCAGTGAGCAGCGATAAGATATTGCCTGCTCATGAGTGCTCCCCAACACACACATACACACACACACACACACAACGCATACAGATGCTCGCCCCTCCACACACGGTGTACCGACGGGGTTCCCAATCCCCATCGGCTATGCTGTCCCCCAAAACAGAGTTCTATATGCCACCGGTGCCCACCTCAGCGTGGCTACACATCATCAGTATAGCCAACGGGGTGCCCAATCTCCATCAGCTCCACTGATTCCCACCCCCAGAGTACGAGGTGCCATGCTGAGAGCCCACCCCAGCGTGGCACACATGTTAGCCCGACGGGGTGCCCAATCTTCGCGGCTCCATGCCCCAACCAGTCGTCCTTGTGCACGCTGGGAGCCCACCCCAGTGTGGCAACGCCCGCGTCGCGTCATTTAAAAAAAAACACCTGAAACTCAAAACAGTCCCTCGGTGTCTCTGTCCACACCGCACCACCCACTGTGGCACCTGCCTCCCCACCCCCACCCCATACTTACCTCCGGACTCCAGCGCGACGATCTTCGGTGGACCGGGAACACGTCTGCACTCTTCAAAGCCGACCGCGAACTGAGGAAATGCCGGTAAGCTGTATAATGGGATAGATAGGGGTTTTTCAACTTTGCTGCATATCTGAGGCATTTTTTGGAATTTTTGCACCAAATTTTCAACATGGAGTTTTTGGGACCCCTTCTCATCAATGATCTCACTGTCATGGCGTTAATCAGCCCCGAAGGGTGATTTCACAGTCACTGGGTGAAATCACCTTTTGGGACTGAGTAACAAAACAACACTGCCACTGTTCATAAGGTGGGCTCTCAAAAAGCCTATGTTGAAAATTTGGTGGAAAAATTCCTTAAAATGACTGTTTTACGAGCATGTGTTGCGCAGTTCCTACGCACGCTTGTAAGTTTGCAAATTCTCTATATTTTCACTCCAGATTTTCAACATTGCCATTTTACCACACCTCCTTATGAGCAGTACAGCTATCATTTTTCATATCTTGCCCAAAACTTGTTTCCGGCCAGGTAGCGCACAATGGTGCAGTCGGTGTGCGAAATCAATGTATGGGACACATTAAGAAAACCACAGTGACACTGTTCATGAGTAGACATCTTAAAATGGCTATGTTGAAAATTTGCGAAAAAATTCCTAGAAATGACTGTTTATTTAGCGCATGCTATGCAGTTCTACGCACGCTTGTAAGTTTGCGAATTCTCTATATTTTCATCTAGATTTTCCACATTGACATTTTATTACATTTCCTTATGAACAGTGCAGCTGCCATTTTTCACTTGTCGCCCAAAATGTGTTTCCGCACATGTAGCGCACAATGGTGCAGTCGGTGTGCGAAAACAATGTTTGGGACAGATTAAGAAAATCACAGTTACACTGTTCATGAGCAGAGGTCTTAAAATGGCTATGTTGAAAATTTGGTGACAAAAGTCTGTAAAATGACTGTGTTATGAGTGAGCATTGCACAGTTTCCACGCACCATCATAAGTTCATGACTTTGTAATATTTTCAGTCCAGATTTTCACCAGTGGCATTTTTCCACACTTCCTTATGAACAGTACAGCTGTCATTTTTCACAACATGGCCGAAATGGGTTTTCACACTTTCAGTGCAGAGATGCATGGTCGCTGTGGGAAATCATTGTTCGGGACAGATAAAGAAAATCATAGTGACACTGTTCATGATCGGAGGTCCCAAAATGCCTGTGTTGACAATCTGCTGTAAAAAATTCCCAAACTAATTACATTACGGGTGTGCGTTGCACAGTTTCTATGCACGCTCATGACTTCAACAGTTTTTTTTATATTTTTACTGCAGATTTTCAACATTGCCATTTTTTACACCTCCCCATGAACAGTATAGCTGTCATTTTCCACATCCTGTTCGGAATGTGTTTTTGCACCTGTGGTGCTAAATGCCGTAGTCGCTGTGCATAAGCAGCTTTCGGCTAACAAACTGATATTGCCACTGTTTATGAGGTGGGGGTCACAAAAAAACCATGTTCAAAATTTGGAGTGAAAATACCAATGAGTGCCTGAGGTGTTAGGGTTTCCAACCATAACACCCCACCCTGTAGAGAATGACAGGCATCAGGGGTGTGACTTGGGATTCTTGCCTGTAATGCTCATACCATTCCACACCCTGCAGCCAGTGAGAGGCATTGAGGTATGCCTTGGACTCGTCAGCATACCTCTCAACCTTTTGTCCCCCAAATGTGGAACATTGCCTCTCAAAATGTGGAACAAATTAGCAAAATGTGGAACACTTAATCAAATCTTTACCTAAGATCAGAACACTGTTAAAATGTTTGCATGTATGTTTAGAAAGTCTGTTATTAATTGAATAATATATTTTTTCATCATTTACTATAGATTTTTGCTTTAAAATGTTGACACTGAATGTGGAACAAGTCCTCACAATGTGGAACAGGGAGCTTTTGTGAAGTAAAATGAGGAACGTTCCTCGTAATGTGGTACAGTTGAGAGGTATGCTAATCATGCCCAAAGTTCACCCCATTCTCCTATACCGCACCCATCTCACTGTATTTCCTGATGGAATGGGGTGCGCATAAGGGCCAAAGACCCCAAGGCACACTGTGATACTTGTCAGTGTCTGCAGGGTAGGGTGTGGTGAAATGGTGTGGCCATTATGCCTGACGACTGAAAGGCACACCCCAATGCCTGTCACTCTCTGCAGGGTGGTGGTGGGATTGCCTTCAGTTCAATACTTCACTGCCATTTCTGTTATGCAGCTCTGTAACTTCTACACTACCACTGCCAATGCCAGCAAGCAAACATTCTGCATTGACAAATGCTTGTTGGTGATGTTCTGCTGGAATTTGGTCATTCCTGTTCAGCAGCTTCTAGCCTCTTACTTTTATATTACCTTTCCTCCTTCATAACAGCAGTGAACACCACATGGTGACACCGTCTGTGACTAGTCTACTGCAGCTTTCCTAGTAGACTGGACCTGACTAGAGGACTACCATCCACTCATCTGGGCTACTGCTGCATTGAATGCATAGTTGATTTCCCTCTCCATCTGATTTTCTTCTCAGGACAGACAGGTAAGACAGTAGCCACTAGCCACTATAGGCAGTTTGGAAAGTATGTTTTTAAGCTCTATTTTGTGGACTGGGTCGGGGTAGCCACACAGAGAATATGCTGCAAATACAGACTGAAATGCATCAATTCAAATATAAACTTCACATAAGTAAGCTTGCATCTGTTCACGAGTTACGGTTGATATTCACGCTTGTGCATATTTAACATGACACTTGAGCAGTTGTGTAGGTGAAGTAATGAGCACAATTAGTACTATAATTTCTTGTTGTGTAAGGGTTAAGAGGGGCCATTACAATCACTGAAGCATGAACCTCTATGTCTGGGATGGGGGAAGGGCATGGAATTAGCACAGTGAAAGTCTGTCTGTCTGCTTTGGGGGGTAGGGGTTAGGGAAATTAAACTGTCTGGGATCAGGAGAGAAAAAAGGAATATATTTTAAAATATTTGGGGTTGGGGTTGAGGAATTACCATGCTGGGGCTAAAAAAGGAGTTGACACTGTATTAAAGGTGTATTGAAACTATGGGGGGGGTGGGGTTGTTACTCTGAGCTGGGCATGTAGTAAGGAAGGAAATAAATAATAAGCCTAAAATGTGCATTGGATGGTCCAAGTGACCATTCATCTGCTGACAGACTCTGGATTTCTGTGTATGCTGTGGAAGTATGGTGTGCATATTTATGGAACACATACAAACAGAAGAGAGAAAGAAGAAGTAAGTGCTTCAGCTGGGACTTGAACCCAGGCTACCCAGAGTACTGTTATGGTTGCACTACCAGCTGCACCACCAAGGCAACTGGAACCTGGCCTGTTCCTGAGCACATTACTCTTTGAGGTACCAGGCACTTTCCTTTTTCTCTTCTGTTTGTATGTGTTCCATAAATATGCACACCACACTCCTGTGATTGAAAATATAATTATCTGTGCAGCACCAGGTTGTGCATAAGAGAAAGAGTAACGTAATATAATGTAAACTACAGTTTACACTAAAATTGCATCAGGACATTTTGACCTCATGCCTGCAGGGAATATGAACTGAGAAAAGCTGTGCTGACTTGTAGCAACAAAGCATAAAACAAGTAAGAAAATTGGAGATTTCTGATCCAGTAGTCCTGCGTTCCAAATGGCCAACTACACGCTCAGACAATGGGTCAACTCCTGTTTCTTTTAAAGACCCATGTGACTATTTTTGTCCAATTTACATGGAGCATCTGGATACCTTAACAACATCTATCAAATCCAGATTTGAGCAGCGGTGCTTTGAAATTTTCATGAAAACTGAAGACTTCCTCCTGAAACACGCAAATGGTGAACCAGGAGAGCTGGATACTGTTGAACAAATTGTCCAGCATCATTCACTGGACATTGACACAGAGGGCCTGATTCTAAGAAGCATGTGCAGCAATTTTCAGGCGTATGTGAGTTGTGACATCTGTCGCTATGCCGGGGACCCTGTGCCCTATTCCAAGACAGGCAGGGTCCCCAGCACTTACATCCCACCATGTGGCAGCCAGAGGTTTTGCCTCGGGAATGGAGCAATGAACCTGGATCCCGCAAGTCGCCATCCACAGGGAACAGCCCTCCTGAGCCCCCCAACTCTGAAATGAGCACACAAGCCCCTTGGAGCCATGGGGAGGTTGGCAGTGTGGCACAGGCAGAAGGATGGCACCACAGGAAATGGACTCTGGTGCCTGCGGGTGGCACCCTGGAATTGGGGGGGCATCTGTTTGATGGGGTGTCCATGGGACATGTCTGTGTGCATGTTGCAGCACTGTGGGGGGCAACAACCATTTGGCAAGGACCAATGCCTCTTAGACCAGCTAACTGCTGGCCTAACCCTGCAGTGTTGCAGTGTGTCTTGGAATGGAGTAAGTGGGTTACGGCAGCTGCCCTTTCAGAATAGGGCACAGATGCTGCCGTAACACCCCCTTCCACCATGCCATAGGAGCTGTGGCTGGCAGAAGTCCACTATGGTGCAGGTCGCCCACGCCGTGGTACAGGCCACATCTTGGAATAGCAAACGGTATAATGCATGTTGCAAAGTGCAACTTACGCCATTGGGTTTGGTGCAAGTCATCTTCCGACATGCGTAATCTGTTTCAGAATCAGGCCCAGAGATTCAGAGTGCAGCTACCAATGCTGGTAGAAATAAACTGGGGAAAAGAAAAACTTTCCACAGCTGAAGAACTTTCTCAAAGTTTGCTACAGCTTGGTGATGCCAAATATTTCAAAGACTATGCCTGCAGTTCAATGGATGAGCAACCAGCTATGCCTACTTCCTGAGCTATATAAGCAGTTCCTCCCAGCCTCTCTCTGAAGCACTTTCTCTTTGCCAGCCTGTTAGGCTGTCTTCTTACTTTGGGCCTGCTGCTGCCTTGCCTGGGGCCTGCTTAGGCCTTGCCACCCACCTTCCCATTGTCAATGCTCTGGGACCTTGTTTGATGTGTTTGTGTGTTACTCCAGCTTGGTTAGGATTTGTTTTGCTTCTCTCTACTGTGTGCTTCCTCCTGTGCTTGTTTTCTGGTTTTCTGTTTTTATGTGTTTTGTTTGTCTTTTTCTTTAGGATTTTCATTGCCCTTTGTGTGTGCTATGTTACTCCTGTGCCTATGCCCAAGCCACGTTTCTTTTCTGCTGCTTATCTCCCTCAGTTTTCCTGCAATTGTTGTGTGTTTCAGCTCCCATTCCAACTTTTCTGCAGCTGCTGCTGCTTCTGTTAACTCATTGCACCTGGCTTATGCTCCTGCTGTCAGTTGCTGCCTCTCCCTATTGCTGTTTGCTCTAAGTTCTCAGTGCTAGCTCCACTCTGATGCTGCCAGCAGCCTTGCATTCTGCTATGGTTCTTTCCTGCTTATTTACCTAATCATTTCATTTCTTTATTTCACAATTCATCCCATACGCCCTCAGTTTTTATCCAGCCCTTTTAGGGATTTGTTTCTGTGCAACATGTTTATTTACACTCAGAGGGAGTCAAACCGGAGTCTACTGCAATCCTATATTACTTCTCCATGTGATTCAAACCTGCTTAAATGCAATTGTACCAAGCAATTTCTTATTGTTGTTTTAGTGCATTATTGCCCATGCTTACAAATTCCTATGCTTGTTCAGTTGTTCAGCTCAGCTTCTGCTGGCATCTTTAATTAATGCTGGAACCTATTCACTATTCGTACAATGGTTCATTATACTGTGGAGGTCAACTCGCTACAGCTGTTGCTGTAAACCAGTTTTGCCATCCGCTTGTGGGTCATGGCACTTTCCCATGGCTTCTTTGTTTTTCCTATGGTGGAGGATAAGGGATTATAGTAGAGAGTTGTAGCCACATGTGGTTCAATTATCTCATATTCATATACTGCATTTCCCACTAAATTTCTCCATGTATTTATGTCACCTTTAATTGGCACTCATTGATGGACTGGTTGTCTAGCCTCGCACTGAATAAAATACCAATTTACCCTTATCTGTTTTGCAATTCCTACTACTATCATGTTTCTGCGTATTATTTGTTTACCATGCTGCACATTGCCTGTTACTCACTGCATTACCATGCATAGCCTACTCCATTGCTAAACGGTGTTTACCATGCTGCACATTGCCTGTTACTCCCTACATTACCATGTATGGCCTGTAGCATTACTAAAGGTGTTTACCATGCTGCATTTCACCTGTTACTCCACGCATTACCATGTATGGCCTGCTTCATTGCTAAAGGAGACTAGCTGACCATGCCTATCAATATGTTGGCTCTGAGCTCACTCACAGCTGACAGTCTTGCTCTAAACTCTAGTCTGCATCTTGAGCGTGTGAAGCCTGAGTGGGGGTCCTTCCTTTCTGGCCCATAGTGGGAATGTCCTTACTCCAGGTGAAGCTTTAGCTGTTTGTGCTCAGCGGCACCTCTTGATGTAGAATTTATGACGACTTGCGAAGGGTGGTTATGTGCATTCCCCCTTTGGCTGTAGTATTAATTTACTACAATTGCATCTTCAATGCTTTCCCTAGGACTGCCTCTGGTTCACCTGGTTTGTATTTTAGATTGGTAAGTTGGCTGAGTGCTTCAGAGGTCGTTGCTCTCCTCCTTCCACCTTGGAGTGCTTGTTGCAGAGAACCCTCGCAACTCTTCATGGTGTTCCTGTTAGAGGGATAGAGTGAGAGTCCTCCACCAAATTGGAATATGTTCCACCCCTTGAATTGAATTTCAAATGTAGCAACCAAGCCGTCACTAAATAAAATAGCCCAAGCCTTGAGGGAAGGTGATCTTGGCCTTGGATCCCCAGAAATTTCCTCCTCAAAGGGCTTTTTTTTTCAGCCCCATTTTGCAGATCACAATACTTACTTAGTTTAGTAATATTATTGGCTTACTTAGGTAGGTTCCACTGTTGGATGGACATGGATGGAGGCCCTACTAGCCATTCCCTTCCTCTCTCCTCAGGAACCCCCTTGCTGTCATCAGTGCAAGTCATATTATTGAAGCCATCCTGCTAACTTGTGCATCTCATTTATGTTTCATTATACAATGGCAAGAACATTTCCTGGACTCTGATTGGTCAGTGTGTGCCTGAGACAGTGATGATATTACACAATAACATCACTGTGTTGATTTTTTGGAGGATTGTATGGATTTTTTTTTTATAGAAACAAAGATATACTGCCTCACTAAAAATCTACTAAAAACATTTTTATTTTTATTTTTGTTTTGTATAACATTGAGCCATTGTATAATTGCAATAAGGCATGCCAAGGTGTGTGTTATCATGTAATAACGTCACTCCTGGGGTGGTGGAAGCACTCAGCTTCGCCTCGTGCTTCAAAACACCCCAGGAGTGACGTTATTAAACATAGAAACATAGAAACATAGAAGTTGACGGCAGATAAGGACCGCAAGGCCCATCCAGTCTGCCCATTTCTTTTTCTACCTTATAAATGTGCCATCGGCCTTTGCTCTGTCAGTGACCTATCTATTCATAGTCATTTGTATTGCTCCCTTATGCCTATCCCATGCCTGTTTGTTTATTACATGACAACACACACCTTGTCATGCCTTATTGCTTAATTAAGCTGCATGTTCCTGTCAGTCTGTTTCTCTACCTCCTAGTCATCGATTGCTGCTACAATTCTTTTGGGGTTCCTTGCTAAGGTATCTTTAATAAAGGGACACTTCCTGTAGCACTTCTAGGGGTGGAACCTTCCTAAAGGATCCCTTGCCTTCATTATCCCTACAGGGTGATAATTCCTAAAGGAATAGAGAGTGTGAATGGCCACAACATTGTAGTACAGTTGCACAAGCATAACATTATTCTGGTTGTGTAGGCCATTGCATTGAAAGACTATGCCTCCACTTCAAAGTGTAAGCAACCAGTCATGCCTACTTCCTGAGCTATATAAGCAGTTCCTCCCAGTCTCTCTCTGAAGCACTTTCTCTTTGCCCCACCATCCTGTTAAAGTATGGTGTGCATATTTATGGAACACATACAAACAGAAGAGAGAGAGAGAAAGAAGTAAGTGCTTCAGCTGGGATATGAACCCAGGCCACCCAGAGTACCATTATGGTTGCACTACCAGCTGCACCACCAAGGCAACTGGAACCTGGCCTTTCCCCGAGCACATTACTCTTTGTGGTACCAGGCACTTTTCTTTTTCTCATCCTTTTGTATGTGTTCCAAAAATATGCACACCGCATTCCTGTGATTGAAAATATAATTATCTGTGCAGCACCAAGTTGTGCATTAGAGAAAGAGTAATGTAATGTAAACTACAGTTTGCACTAAATGACCTGTGGCAACAAAGCACAGAAGAAGCAAGGACATTGGAGATTTCTGATCCAGTAGTCCTGCTTTCTAAAAGGCCACCTAGATGCTTAGACAGTGGGTCAACTCTTGTTTCTTTTAAAGACCCATGTGACTATTTTTGTCCAATTTACGTGGAGTTTCTGGATACCTTAACAACACCTATTAAATACAGATTTGAGCAGCAGTGCTTTTTTAAATTTTCATGAAAACTGAAGACCTTGTCCTGAAACAGGCAAATGGTGAACCAGTAGAGCTGGATACTGTTGAACAAATAGTCCAGCATCATTTGTTGGACATTGACAAAGAGATTCAGAGTGCAGCTACCAATGCTGGCAGAAATGAACTGGGGAAAAGAAATAATTTCCACCGCTGAAAAACATTCTCAAAGTTTGCTACAGCTTGGTGATGCCACATATTTTAAAGGCTATGCCTGCAGTTCAATGGGTGAGCAACCAGCCGTGCCTACTTCCTGAACTATATAAGCAGTTCCTCCCAGCCTCTCTCTGAAGCACTTTCTCTTTGCCAGCCTGTTTGTCTGTCTTCTTACTTTGGGCCTGCTGCTGCCTTGCCAGGGGCCTGCTTCAGCCTTGCTCCCCCACCTTCCCTTTGTCAGTGCTCTGGAACTTTATTTGGTTCTGCTGGATGTGGTTATGTGTTTCTTCTCCTTGGTTAGGATTTGTTTTGCCTCTGGCTGCTGTGCGCTTCCTTCTGTGCTTGTTTTCTGGTTTCCTGTGTTTATGTGTTTGTTTTGTCTTTTTCTTTGGAGTTTTGAGAAGAAGCCGTATGAGGAGAGACTAAAGGAGCTTAATATGTATACCCTTGAGGAAAGAAGGGAGAGGGGGGACATGATAGAAACTTATAAGTACCTCAGTGGAATCAACAAAGTCCAAGAGGGTAGCATTTTTCAGAAAAAGAGACTTGCAAGAACAAGGGGACACAATTTAAAGATAGAAGGAGGGCGGTTCAGGGGCAATGTGAGGAAGTATTATTTCACAGAGAGGGCAGTAGATGCATGGAACAGCCTTCCTGAGGAGGTTGTGGGGTCTAAAACTGTGGGAGAATTCAAGAATGCATGGGACAGACATAAGGCAATTCTTGTGGGGGGTAGGAAGAAATAGGCTGTTGGTTAACTAGGATCTGCGGCCTATCCTGTAGGTAGGGAAATGGGCAGACTAGATGGGCCTAGCAGTCCTTATCTGCCATCAAAGTCTATGTTTCTATGTTTCTATGTTTTTATTGCCCTTCTTTGTGTGCTGTGTTACTCCTGTGCCTATGCTCAAGCCCCTTTCCTTTTCAGCTGCTTATCTCCCTCAGTTTTCCTGCAATTGTTGTGTGTTTCAGCTTCCATTCCAGCTTCTCTACTGCTGCTTCTGTTAATTCATTGCACCTGGCCTAGATTCCTGCTGACAGTTTTCTGCCTCTCCCTATTGCAGTTTGCTCTCAGTTCTCAGTGCTAGCTCCACTGTGATGCTGCCAGGAGTCTTGCATTCTACTATGATTCTTTCCTGCTTATTTACCTAATCATTTCATTTATTTATTTCACAATTCCTTCCATACACCCTCAGTTTTATCCAGACCTTTTGGGGATTTAATTCTGCTGAGCATGTTTATTTGCACTCAGAGGGAGTCAAACCTGAGTCTACTGCAATTTTATATTACTTCGCCATGTGATTCAAACCTGCTTAAATGCAATCTTACTAAGAAATTATTATTGTTGTTTCAGTGCATTATTGCCCATGCTTACAAATTCCTATGCCTGTTCAATTGTTCAGCTCAGCTACTGCTGGAATCTATAACTAATTACTGCTGTAACCTATTCACTATTCGTACAGTGCTTCATTATACGCTGGAGGTCAGCTCGATACAGCTGTGAATAAAAACAAGTTTTGCTATCTGCTTGTGGGTCATGGCATGTTCCCATGGCTTCTTTGTTTTTCCTATGGTGGAGGACGGAGGGTTATAGTGGAGAGTCATGGCCCTGTGTGGTTCAATTATCTCATGTTCATATACTGCCTTTCCCACTAAAATCCTCCATGTATTTATGTCATCTTTAATTGGCACTTGTTGATGGACTGATTGGCTAGCCTTGCACTGAATAAAAGACTTGGTTACCCTTAGCTGTTTATACAATTCCTACTACTATTATTCTGCTGCATATTATTTATCATGCTGCACATTGCCTGTTACTCACTGCATTACCACGCATGGCCTGCTCCACTGCTAAGGGTATTTACCATACTGCACATTACCTGTTACTCCTTATATTACCATGTATGGCCTGTAGCATTACTAAAGGTGTTTACCATGCTGCATTCACCTGTGATTCTCTGCATTATCATGTATGGCCTGCTTCATTGCTAAAGGGGACTAGCCGACCATGCCCATAAATCTATTGGCTCTGAGTTCGTTCACAGCTGACAGTCTCACTCTAATTCCCAGTTCGCATCCTGAGTGGGGTCCTTCCTATCTGGTCCATAGTGGGAATGTCCTTACTCCAGGTGAAGCTTTAGCCATACATGCGTGGAGGTACCTCTTGATGTAGAATTTATGACTAGCTGTGAAGAGTGGTTATGTGCATTCCCCCTTTGGCTGTAGTATTAATTTACCACAATTGCATCTTCAGTGCTTTCCTTATAACTGCCTCTGGTTCACCTGGTTTGTATTTTAGATTGTTAAGCTGGCTGAGTGCTTCAGCAGTCATTGCTCTCCTCCTTCTGCCTTGGAGGTGCTTGTTGCAGAGGACCCTTTTAACCCTTTACGGTGTTCCCATTAGAGGGATTGAGTGAGAGCACTTCACAAAATTGGAATATTTTCCACCTCCTTGAACTGAATTTCAAATGTAGCAGCTGAGTCGTCACTAAATAAAATATCCCAAGCCTTGAGGGAAGGCAATCTTGGCCTTGGATCCCCAGAGATTTCTCCTCTAAAGGTTTTTTTTTTCTTTTCTTCATGTTGCAGATCACAATACTTAGTTTAGTAATATTCTTGGCTTACTTAGGTAGGTTCCACTGTTGGATCGAGATGGATGGAGGCCCTACTAGCCATTCTATTCCTCTCTCCTTAGGAAGCCCCTTTGCTGTCATCAGTGCAAGTCATATTATTGGAGCTATCCTGCTAACTTGTGCATTTCATTTATGTTTCATTAAGCTGTCTGTTCCTGTCAGTTTGCGTCTCTACCTCCTAGTCATTAATCACTGAAACAATTCTTTTGGGGTTCCTTTCTACGGCACCTTTAGCCAAGGTCCTCTTCCTGCGGAACTTCTAGGGGTGGCACCCTCCTACAGGGTTGTTTGCTTTTAGTACCCCCACAGGGTGGTAATTCCTAAGATGCTGCCATAATATCCCCTTCCGCCATGCCTGTGCCCTCGCGTCGACTGCCACTGTACCCATTTGAATGAGTCAAGCAAATCTCTGACCTGATGGAGGACACCTTATCTGCAAAGAATTGAGCAAACTCATCACACAGACTGTGAAAAGGCTCTCTGGCCCTGAAGGCAGGCTGGATTGCATAGCCTGTCCACGGTCTGAAAGAGATGGTCCGGTTGATTCTTTGCTACAGCAATCTCTCTGAACAGGAACTCTGCCTTCTTACAGGAGATTTCTGATTGATAGTCAAAATAGTGGCTGTCAACCTAAGTCTGTCTTCCTCCAGGCCAGATTTCTGCCAACAACGTTCCAACCTTCGCCCAACTCTCCTTAACTCCCTCAAAGTCCCATCAAACCTAGGGGACCAAGGGTGGAGACGGAGACGGAGAGGGCAAACTCGGACAGGAGCTACGGAATCAAGGGCCCCCAGTACCACACTATTATAGTGCACTACTAGGTCTCCCTGATCTGAGCATTCCAATGGCCTACTCAATAGGTCCAGCACTGCCATCAGACCCTCCGGGATAACACCCCTCAAAGGGCAGTCCTGGACCATCTCCAAAGGGGCAGGTCTCACAGGGGGAGCCGCGAAACTGAACCTTATAGTGCGATGGTCCGATCATCCAGCTGATTCCACCACCAAGTCAGCGGCCTCCATCCCCAGGAGGAACACCAGGTCCAGGGAGTGACCTTGAATATGGGTTGCAGTGGTAACTACCTGTGTGATGCCCAATGAGTTCATCAGTTGGAGAAAGTTCTGACCAAAATGCGAGAGTTCATTGTCCACCCAGGCATCAAAATCCCCCAGGATCAAACCCCTGGAGGATTCCAAACCATGTCGACCATGAAGTCTGCAACTTCCTGCAGTAAAACTTTATCATCTTCTGGTGGATGGTAGAGGAGGAGTAACCTGCTACCCACACCTGCACCCATGATGCACTTGAAGGACCTACAGGCAATAATGTCAGAGGCTAAACTGAACATAGTAGCAATTAATGAGACGTGGTTTACCAGCAACCACACTTGGGAGACTTCAGTACCTGGCTATGTACTGTTCAGAAGAGACCGAGGTGCAAAAAGGAGGGGGTGGAGTGGCCCTGTATGTCAACGAAAATATCAAAGCTACAGAAATTCAGAATACACATAAGGAGCCAGAAGAACTGTGGGTCACCCTGAAACAGGAAATGGGACAGCCATAAGAACTGGGTTGTGTACAGGCCCCCAGACCAGGGGGAGGACATAGACACGTTACTGTTAGAAGATATACAAAACATGACAGCTAAAGGGGAGGTTCTGATAATGGGAGACTTCAACATGCCGAATACAGATTGATCAATACCAGCAGGAAAATCTGACAGAACTAGACACATGGTGGATTCCCTGCAGGGGGAGGGCCTCAAATAACCGGTACAACAACCCACAAGAAACAGGGCTATCCTAGATCTAGTACTGACTAAACAGGGAAGGGATCACAGATCTCCAGGTAGAAGGTCACCTGGGGGCCAGTGACCATCACATGGTATGGTTCAATTTGGCCACTACATGTAAACCATCCCATTCCAAGGCAAAAATATGGGACTTCAGAGGAGCTGACTGATAAGATGGCCAACAGAGATAAGCTAGCCCTGGCAAAAAGAAACACAGGTGAGGGGGTACAGGCTAAGTGGGCAAGCATTAAGGATGCAATACTTGAAGCAACATCCCATTGTGTTAGACAGAAAAGGAAGTGCAAAAGAAGAAGGAAACCACTTTGGTTCTCAAATACAGTAGCAGAAAAGGACAGAGCCAAAAGGCTGGCCTTCAGGAAATATAAGGGAGCACAGTGGGATGAAGATAGGGAGGCATACCAAACTGCCCCAAGGAAAGCAGGGAAGGCAGTAAGGCAGGCAAAGTCCCAAACTGAGGAAACACTAGCATGAACAGTAAAAGAGGGTGACAAGACTTTCTATAGATACATTAGTGAAAGGAGAAAGTCCAGAGGGGGTATTGCTAAGCTCAAAGGAGAAAAGGGGGCATGTGAGGAGGAGGAGGACCCTGTAAAAGTATCTATCCTAAATAGATACGTTTGCTCAGTATTTACTGAAGAGAAGGTAGGGCAGGGCCCACAGCTCAGCACCATGGACACAGGGGGGAGGGAGGTGAGCACTACTCCCTTCACAAAAGAAAGGGTCCTACAAGAGCTTGCTAAGCTCAAGGTGGACAAGGCAATGGGACCTGATGGCATATATCTCAGGGTAATAATAATAATAATAATAATAATAAAATTTATTTAATTTAGCGCCTTTCAAATTTCAAGGCGCTGTACAGTTCATAAAACCAAGCAGCAAATACAATAAAACCAAACAGCAATTTGAACAAATAAAACCAATTACAATATGGGTGAAAAGGCCTTATTCCATAAAAAGGACTTTAAAGCCCCTTTTAAAAATATCCACTGTTGTACTCTCTTGGAGCGGATGGGGTAGAGAATTCCAAAGGGATGGAGCCACAAAGCCAAAAGCACGGGCTCCAGAAGACTTCAAATTAACCCTTGGAATCTCCAGCAACCCCTTGTCAGCCAAGCGAAGCTGTCTCAAAGGGGTGTAAGGCACCAAAAGCTCTTTCAAGTAGTCAGGACCATACCCATGTAGGGCTTTGTAGGTCAAAAGACCTACTTTAAAGGTGATCCGCCACTGTATAGGCAGCCAGTGCAGAGAGCACAACACAGGGGTAATATGAGATCTTCTTGAAACCCGGACAACAAACGTGTGCTGCATTCTGCACTAGCTGCAAGTGGCGGATATCAACCCCAGCAAGCCCTAGGTACAGGGAGTTACAGTAGTCCAAGCGAGATGTCACAAAGGCGTGGACCAAAACTGGCAAATCACCAGGGGGAACCAGGTGCCTAATCCTGGAGATGTTTCTCAGATGGAAAAATGCAGTCCTGACAACAGAGGACACCTCATAACGAAGGGTCAACTCCGTGTCAAGCTCTACACCCAGGTTACGCACCTGTTCAGAAATGGGGATCTGGATGCCCCCTAGAACTATTCCAGAGGGGGACCCCACTCCCAAACCCCAACCCTGCAGCCAGGGTCCACAACCATAACCTCAGTCTTTCTCAGATTCAAGTTTAAACCGCTGGAATTCATCCAGTCTTGGATATCTACAAGGCACTTATTCAACACCGAGACAGCACTAACTTGGTTGGGTGCAAAAGACAGGTAGAGCTGGGTATCATCAGCATAGCAGTGAAACCTCAGCTCATACCGTCTTACAATGTCTCCGAGGGGTAGCATATATCCTGCGAATAACATGGGGGAAAGCACCGAACCCTGTGGAACCCCATAGGGCAGAGAGAAAGCCCCAGAAGAATGTAATCCTGAGACCACTCTCTGCATTCTCCCCTCGAGGTAAGATGAAAACCATCTGAGGACCATACCTGAAAGTCCACAGATGGACCCCAGGTGTTCGAGCAAAACCCCATGATCCACAGTATCAAAGGCTGATGACAAATCAAGGAGAACAAGAATAGAACGATGTCTCCGTTCTCTCACCATCAGGAGATCATTGAGCACCCGAACCAGAGCAGTCTCGGTGCTATGCCTTTTATGAAAACCAGACTGGAGAGGTTCGTATAGACTATGGATGGTCAAATGGTTGTCTAATTGAGTCACCACAACTTTTTCAATAACCTTTCCTACAAAGGGGAGGTCAGAGATTGGGCGGTAATTAGCTAGGTCATCTGGGTCCAAGGAAGTTTTCTTCAGAAGGGGGGTCACCACCCCTTCCTTCACAGAGCTAGGGAAAACTCCCGGCTCCAAGGAGCACCAGATAATCTGAGCAAGGATCGGGCCGATAACCTCACTACATCCCAAAATCAGGGAAGTAGGACCCGGATCCAACCTACAGCACGTTGGGTGCATCTCACAGGCAATCCTCATAGTGTCTATGAAACCGGCAGGTCAAAAAGTACTCCAGGAAATTCCAGGTGCCACAACAAAACACTGGTCAACTGCAACAACCTTAGAGTGAGGTCGGGACACTGCTCCGGATGTCTTCGACCTATTAACGAAGAACCAGCTATCTCTTCACAGTCAGTCTGTGTAAAACTCGACGGATCTGCTGACAGACTGGGCTGTACAGTCTGTCAACAGTTCTGAAGAGCTGAGCCGGTCGATTGAGCAGCAGAAATTTCCTGGACAGGAATTCTGCCTTCTTACGGAAATTTCTGTTTGATAGAGCTTATAATGCTCTAACAAAATAAGATGGTTGGCATCCGAGGCAGTCTCCTCCAACGCACGCTCCAACCTACGCCTAATCCTCCGGAGCCCCTCAACGCCTGCCAAACCAAGGAGCGGCGGGACGACGCGGAAGGGGGCAAACACGGGCAGGTGCAATCTGATCGAGGGCAGCCGAGATGGTCTCATTATAGGCCACCACAAGTCGCTCAGGATCAGAGCACAAATCGTCAAACAGCGAGAAGTCAAGGACCGCCATCAGGTCTTCAGGGACAACATCCCACAATGGGCGGTACTTGACCAACTCCACAGGGGCCGACCTACCCAGGGGGGCCTCAAAATTGAACCCGACTGAGTAATGATCAGACCAACCAACTGGTTCCACCACCAAGTCAGATGCCTCGATCCGCAGGAGAAAAACAAGATCAAGAGAGTGACCACCTTTATGGGTGGCTGTGGAAACAGCCTGTGTGAAGCCCAGCGATGTCAACTTCTGGAGGAAATGTTGACCAGAAAGTCTTAACTTGAGCTGCTAAGGGTAGAACTAGCAGAGCCATTAGCAGAATTGTTTATTGAGTCTCTGAACACAGAAGAGGTCCCAGATAACTGGAGAAGGGCTCATGTGATCCTGCTCTACAAGAGTGGTAGCAGGGAGGAGGCAGGGAACTACAGACCAGTCAGACTTACCTCAGTAGTGGGCAAGATTTTGGAGGCACTCCTTAAGGAAAGGATAGTGCAACACCTGGAATCCATAGGGGCACAGGATCCAAGACAGCATGGGTTTACAAAAGGAAGGTCCTGTCAAGCTAATCTCATATATTTCTTTGATTGGATAACCAGAGTGGTGGACCAAGGGGGAGCAGTTGATGTCACCTACCTTGACTTCAGCAAAGCTTTTGACACTGTTCCACATAGAAGATTGATAAATAAGCTGGGTAGACTCAGGGTGGGTCAGAAGTTGGTCAACTGGGTGGCAAACTGGTTGATGGGCAGAAAACAGAGAGTGGTGGTAAATGGTATACAGTCAGAAGAGATGCAAGTCACAAATGGGGTACCTCAGGGATCAGTCCTGGGGCCAGTCCTCTTCAATATCTTCATTAGTGACATTGCAGATGGACTAGAGGGTAAGGCTTGTCTGTTTGTAGTTGACACCAAGATCTGCAACAGAGTAGATGATCCAGATGGGGTGGGCAGAATGAGAAGAGATCTGGATAAACTGGCAAAATGGTCAGAAGAGTGGCAACCGGGATTTAATGCAAAGAAGTGCAAGATCATGCACATAGGAAAGAGAAACCCTGAAGCCACCTTTAGGCTGGGAGGGAAGTTGCTGGCAGTCACAAAGGAAGAAAGAGACTTGGGCATCATCATCACCGATGACCTGAAATCATCCAAGCAGACCTCTAAAGCAGTAGGTAAGGCTAGGGGGGTTGTTAGGGTGTATTAGTAGGGGTATCACAAGTTGTAAGAGGGAGGTAATAATCCCTCTTTACAAGACACTGGTTAGGCCCCATCTGGAATACTGAGTGCAGTACTGGAGGCCACACCTTCACAAGGACATTAACCAAATTGAGGCAGTCCAGAGACGGCAAACAAAATGGTGCAGGGACTGCATCAAAAGACATATGAGGACAGATTAACGGAGCTCAATATGTATACCCTTGAGCAAATGAGGGAGAGAGGTGATATGATTGAAACATTCAAACACCTTAAGGGCATTAACAAGGTGAAAGAGTCTAACATGTTTAAATATAAGAAAATAGCAGGACAAGAGGACACAGCATGAGATTAGAGGGAGGCCGATTAAGGGAAAATGTAAGAAATTCTTTTCACAGAAAGAGTGGTGGATGCATGGAATGGCCTACCTCAGGAAGTGGTGGCTATGAATACAGTGCAGAGCTTCAAACAGGCATGGGATAGGCATAAGGAAGCAATACAGATGAGTATGAATAGATAGGCCACTGACAGAGCAAAGGCCGATGGCACATTTATAAGGCAGAAAAAGAAATGGGCAGACTGGGTGGGCCTTGCAGTCCTTATCTGCCGTCAACTTCTATGTTTCTATGTTTCATCCCCACTGGAACCTCTACAAGGCCTAGTTCCATCTTTAAACAAACAACTTCACTCCCACCCCTACAATCCAATCTTGGACGGTGTATCACCGAGCACCCAGCTGGAACAGCTGACTCCAATACTGGACCAGCATTCTTGTCGAGCCAGGTCTCGGTGATGCAAACCAGGTGAGATGTTTCAACAAGATCAGCAATAATTACTGTTTTGTTTTTTATTGACCTGGCATTGCATAACACTGCCCGAGTTGGAAGAGAGGCCATCGAAGAGAGGGCAACTTGCCCACTCTCTGTGGAGCCCTTGGGTATGAGTACCAGGCAGGGAGGACTCCTTTTCTGGACCCATTTCACCCCAGAGCACTTCCTTAACCCCAGTACCTAATCCACCCACCCACCCCTCTACCACCCCCGGTCCAGGGGCCCCAACCGTCCGGCCCATCATTGCAATACCCAAGGCACAACAGCACATATACACCTCAGGCTGCAACAGGGGACAATCAAAGGGGCACAGGTCCCTCAGCCTGGAGGGTGAGTAGCACCTGCCCACCAAAGCAAGGTCCCAACACATGCTACCTATTAAAAATAGCACCTTCTATAGGTGCTGATTAAAATCACAATGAAAATTGTAAACAAAATCAAAAACAACACAATAAATCCCAGCACTCCAGCAAAGTAAATACAAATAAATTAAAAATTAATCAAAATAAAATATCCAAAGGAAAATCCATAAAGTAACCTATTCAGTCTTCAAAATGCATAGTCCAATATCTCCTCAAACTCTTACTTCGAGGGTTTTGGGTATATTATGTTGAATATGATAGTCCAAACCAAGAACCAGTCACAAAAAAAAAGTTATGCATCTGAGTTCTGGAAGCCAGAGTTCTCTCACTACTCTGGGAGAATGATCAAATATCACCCCCCCAACACACCTCTCATGTAGCAAGGGAGAGTCTACAGAAAACCAAGAAAAAAGTTAAAGTAATCACTAAAATGATAAGGCAATGCTAAAGATTATAAAAAGTTGCATCCAAACCAAACCACGTCTCTCCAGTGATCCCGTGGAAAGAATAAAAGCTGTCATCTATGTGAACACAATTTATTCAGTCAGAAACGACCGGTTGGGTCCCGAAAGTTCAGTTTGTAGAATCCAGGTAAAGCAAACAGGCCAAGTCAAAAATTAGTCCCCACAAATCGCTATCTCAGCCCAGTGACAGGAGCCATAGGCAGCAAGCTATGGACGTACAGCAGCTGGAACCCAGGAGGACCCCCCCTTCCAATTGTACCAACAGGAATAACCATACCTTACACCTGGCCACTCGTGACCCACAGCCATAGTCGCCCCAGAGGCAGGCCACTAGGTCTATCTCCTAGGTGGCTTAGGAAAGCCCCCACTCCAGTGTGACTCCCCAGAGAAAAAATAAAGGTACTCCCTCTTGGTCCCGAGCCGCACAGGGCAAAGGCCCTGGTACAGGGAGGGAACCCCCTCCAACACTGCACAGCTCCCAGGCCACACTGCACACTGCGATTCACCACTCACAGATCCAGGACCGCAAAATTCCATGCACAGCTCCTCTGACAGCACCCAGTCAACTCCAAAATCCATAGGCTCCCACGGTCCAAGCAGTGTCCAAGGACTATACAACGAAAGAAGACCAAAGGACCAGTTATCCAAACTACGAGCCTTCTTCTTCTTCCGGGTGTACCATATCCTTATCAGTAAATTTGAGGTGTTCAAACCACAGGATAAAAGTTAAATAATGTCCACAGATATCACTTGGCTCCCCAAAACAGTATATGAGCAGTATATGAGATGGCGCTTAAGAACAGACGCTAAACAAGCGCTAAGGGCATTCCAAATAGCACAAAATGATCGGTGGGCAAAACACACAATAAAAATCGGTGGACAAATCACACGATAAAATGATCAGCAAAACAATAAAAATAAGACTTAAAGGAAGTGAACTGAACTAAAAACAAAATAAATAAATAAATGAAATTAAATGAGATTAAAAGAACAACACTAATACACTCTTGCAATGGTATCCGTTTAACTGTTAAGTTACACACTGTCACTTTAGTTTGCACATTGCACCACACAGTCATTTTAGTTTGTACATTGCACACATAGTCCCTTGACTTTTCACATTGCACACAGTGGGCCAGATATTCAAAACTTTGCGCTGGGCAAAAACCATTTACGCAGGTTTAGCGCGGGATTAGCGCGGGTCTGCCATATTCAAAAGGCCAAATAGCGCAGGCAAACTGCATTAGCGCCGGGCAAAATTATAATGTATGCAAGGGGCAAACTGACATGAATACAGGCGCAATGCTATATTCAGTGACTAGCGCCGCGCTAAGTGGTTTTGTGTGACTTAAGCCTTACGACTTAGCGCGGTGCACATTACCGCCCAGGAAAAGCTGGTCTTAATCCTGGGCAATCAGCTTTATGGACATTATGGTTTTGTCGCTGGGCGCTTATGCTGGCTTAGCGTGGTTTTGGCGCCACCCTAACAAATAAATATGACATAGATAAAGCCAAACATAGATGAAGCATGTTGTTAACTGATGGCATCACAATGATGCCATCATCTGCCACCAGTCCCAGCCATGCCAGGCAGTAAGTGGTGACCCTGCCACCAGTGGATCAGCACGGCAGTGTGGCCATACAGCACACACCTGTGGACCACACTTCCGTGGACACCAACAGATGCCAGCCACATGCAGCACTGTGGGCATGGAGGATGTTGAGGGAGCATATACGGTGGCGAGGCTGTGCTACAGATCAGGTGTGGCCACAAGGCTGGGACACATCATGCAGTGTACATGGGTCAGTATTGGGAATACCCCAACACCAGTGTGCCTTTTCGATAATATATGCCCCCGCCACATACCTCACAGCTGTACAACTGCCATAGCACACAAAGCCAGAAATGTACATGTCACTGTGAGCATCCATGCCACAGGTGCAGCATCTGTGGGTCACACAACAGCGTAACAGTAATGTCCAGTGTCAGAAAACATCCGCAAGTTGGGCCGCTCACTGTGTATAGTGCAGTCATCATCACTGCCCTACACACCATAGGCATTGCTGTGTCCACGCACTACTGGCCCCCTTGCTACTGTAGTTTCTGCTGTGCACTGTAGCATGCCCTACAATGTGACAGTGGCATGCAGCACCATCACCACCTGTGCCTATGGTGTCCTGTCCCCTGGGGTATAATATGCTATGCTATGCTGTACTGTTTACATGTAGCCTGCAGCTATCATCATGCACTGCCAGACTGACCTACAGGTGGAGCTGTGGTTGGACCTGGTCAGCCCCTGTACTTCCAGACTGACCTACAGGTGGCTCTGTGGGACTCTGCAGTAACGCTGGGCAAACTGCATGCAAATTAGGGTATAATGAGATACTAATCCGGTTGTTTGCCCAGAGACTACGTAAGTAGGCTCATTTGCATGGCACTTTTGAATATGGCACATTTTAGCCCGGGCAAACGTGTTTGCTCCGGGCTAACTGCTTAGCTCAAGCTAATGCCGCTTAATGTGTTAGCGCCGCTTAACGGTATGGGGAATATTATACAGTTTTGATCACTGTTCTTTCACATCTGCTGCTTCCTGCAGCTGTACTGAGTCCATGCATTTGCTGGCACACATTGGCCACGTAGTTCTGCCTGTACCTGCCTCATGTTGCTGTGTACTGTGTTGTTGTTGTGGGTTGCACTTCCTGGTTGCTTTATTCAGTGCTGTCTTATTCCAGGGCTATTTTTGCCCTGCACTCCCAGCCCAGTTTGCATGGCCTCATTACCATGCCATATTCGGAAGCTGTTTGCCCTGGGCTATTCCTTTTGAATATAGCGTGCTCTGTGCTCCGGGCTAGGTTTGCCCGCTAGGGCAGTGCTAATTTTGCCCCGGGGCAAAGTTTTGAATATCTGGCCCAGTTAGTTTAGCAAGTTTAGTAACACACACTTTAGTTTGTACATTACACACAGTCACTTTAGTTTGCATATCCACAATCACTTTAGTTTGCACATTTCACACTTAGTCCCTTTACTTTGCACATTACACACATACTCACTTTAGTAAGTTTAATTACACACAGTCACTTTAGTTTGCACATTGGACACATAGGGCCAGATATTCAAAACTTTGCCCCTGGGCCAGGTTAACACTGCCCGGCGGGCAAACGTAGCCCGAAGCACAAAGCAAGCTATATTCAAAAGGAATAGCCCGGGCAAACAGCTACTGAATATAGCATGGGAATGAGGCCATATAAACTGGGCTGGGAGTGTAGGGCAAACGTAGCCCTGGAATAAGACAGCACTGAATATAGTAACCAGGAAGTGCAAACCACAGCAACAACACAGTGCACAGCGACGTGAGAGTAGGTAGAGATGAACTATGTGGCCATTGTGTGTGCCAGCAAAAGCGTGGACCCAGTACAGCTGCAGGCAGCAGCAGATGGGAAAGAACAGCAACCTACACTGTATATTATTCCCCGAACCGTTAGCGCGGTTTTAGCACAGAGCAAAGCTGTTAACCTGGTGCAAACATGTTAGCCTGGTGCTAAACTTTGCCATATTCAAAAGTGACATGCGAATGAGCCTACTTAGATAGTCTCTGGGCAAACAGCCACATTAGCATCTCATCATGCCCTGATTTGCATGCAGTTTGCCCAGCATTACTGCATGGTCCCACAGCTCCATCTGTAGGTCAGTCTGGAAGTACAGGGGCTGGCCATGTTCGACCGCAGCTCCACCTGTAGGTCAGTCAGGCAGTGCATGATGATAGCTGCAGGCTACATGTAAACAGTACAGCATAGCATAGCATAACATACCCCAGGGGACAACACAGTACAGGCACAGGGGGTGGTGGTGCTGCTTGCAACAGTCACACTGTAGGTTATGCCACAGTGCACAGCAGACACTACAGTAGCAAGGGGGCTGGTGGTGTGAGGGACACAGCAATGCCTATGGTATGAAGGGCAGTGATGACCACTGCACTGTACACAGTGACAGTCCCAGCTTGCAAGTAAGTACTGACAGTGGACAGTACTGTTACGCTGTTGTGCGATCCACAGATGCTGCACCTGTGGCATGGGATGCACACAGTGAAATATACATGGCCGTGTGTGCTGTGGCATCTGTACAGTTGTGAGGTATGTGGCTGGGGGGGGCATGTAAGATCCGACAGGCACACAGGTGGTGTCGTACTCCCACTACTGGCCCATGTGCACTGCGTGATGTGTCCCAGCCTTGTGGCCACACCTGGGCTGTGGTGAGGTCTGGCCACCCGTACGCCCTCCCCTCAATGGCCACCATGCCCACAGTGCTGCATGTGTGTGCTGGCATCTGTTATGCACCAAAGACGTATGGTCTGCAGGTGTGTGTTATATGGCCACACTACCATGATTTCCCCTGTGGGTCGGATCACCCCTTACTGTCTATGCTTGGCTGGGACTGGTGACAGCTGTTGGCATCATGGTGGTGCCATCAGTGAGCAGCATGTGTCCTCCATGTCTGGCATTTCCTAAGTGTCATGCTCTTATGTTAGGGTCACGCAAGCTGTGCAAATCCCATGCAAACACTGCATAATGCACCAATGTCACGCAAAGCTGTTTGCCCAGGGTTAAGACCAACTTTTCTTGGGCGGTAATTTGTACCGCGCTATGGGTCGCACTAAGTCACAATAAACACCTTAGCGTGGTGCTAGTCACTGACTATCTCATTGCTCCTGTATTCATGTTCACGTCGCCCCTTGCATATATTTATGGTTTGCCCAGTGCTAGTGCGGTTTGCCCACGCTATTTGGCCTTTTGAATATAGCAGACCTGCGCTAAACCCGCGCAAATGTTTTTTGTCCAGCACAAAGCTTTGAATATCTGGCCCATAGTCCCTTGACTTTGCACATTATCTGGTAGCCATCCACGGAAGCACCCATGTAGAGCACTTATTATTGAGTACTGTACATTTGAGCGACTCATTAATAGCGCTCTATAAGAGAGCGAGTGGTGCAATATCTCTCCATATCCTGTATAACGAATACAGCAAGGAGCTGTACTCACCATACAGGATATAGCATCCTTTGTGGCTGCTTCCCACTGAGCTGCTTGCATAGCATAGTGGTGTACACCACCACTTGTGATGCAAGCAGACCCAGGTTCGGGTCTGGCTACAGGCAGGAAATTTTTTTTTTACACGATTCAGTAACTTGCCCTGTGATCTGCACCCCCTCGGAGTTGGTTATTTAAGTTTGGGGGGTGCAGGGTGCTTGCCCCCCCAATGGGGGGGCATGGGGGTGCAGCCCCCCAGATAAAAAAAAAAAAAGATTCCTGTCTGATTTACTTAAGTATTGTACCAACCGTTGCTATTTGCAACGGTCGGTATAATATGTGTCACCCTTTTGACTATGGGCTCAAGGTTGCTCGCTCTATGTTATAGGTGATCTTTGAGACGCGTTTTTATCACATAAAATTGCCATCCACTTACCCTTTCCCTGAAATAACCACACAATACAGATCTTGGAAGAATTGGCTGCAGCCATGCATTTATTGAAGTAATTTAACACCTTTTTGGAGCAGCGTGAGGTACCGGGAGAATACACAACCTGCAATTTTGGCCTCCCACACTCCAGCCCCCCAATTCCTGGGCCACCCTAGTGTGGTCCTAATGACTGATGTACCTCCTGGGTTGGAACCCACCCAACAGGAGCAGGGAAGGGCATATGGCCCCTGTCCAGTGCCACTATCCCTGCAAGATAATCCTGATGAGGGTGGACCACAACCCCTCCCAGTCAGGTCCAGATCCTGCAGTGCCCCAGCCTCATGATGATTGGAAGTGATGAGCCCTTCAGGAGAATTCAGCTTGTCTCCCCATTGTACCCTCGGCCTGTGATTATCCTGAACTGTCGCACATGACTGCAACAGTTGTATTATGTTTCATCAATTCTTAACAGACTCTCTTCCCTGTCAACTACCTCCTTTTTTATTATTTATTTCTTTTAGTTATTCAGTTATTTATTTACTTATTAAAGTTTGCAACCCTTTGGAGGGGGCAACAAAAACAGAAAAAATCCAGTTTAACAGGGAAAAACTGTAAAAATCTCACTTCCCGACCCCTAACGCGGTCACCCTTAATGAGTCAAAGGGAGCCCTGCCTCCCTGGCCCCTTACCCTGCTTACAGGGATGGGTGGATGGGAGTCCAACAAATACAGGAGAAAGAAGGAGGGGCTCCTGGCCTATTGCTCATTTGATTCCTCTTTCTCTGCCCTCCTCCAAATGCCACCACCCCTGGCAGCCTTGTGGAACCTCCCCTCATGGCGTTGCCATGATCTATGCCTACCTAAGGGGAGGTCCCCTAACCTACTTCCAGTTTCAGGGAGGGAGGGCCCCAGACAAATGGCCAGCTGCTGCAATGCCTGGCAGCTTCTTTATTGTCTGGTAGCCTAATACTTATCCTTTCCCTGAAATAAGCACACAACACAGGTCTTGGAGGAAATGGCCACAGTCATGCATTTATTGAAGTAATTTAACACCTTTTTGGAGCAGTGTGCACTGCCGGGAGGATACGCAACCTGCAGTTTAGGCCTCCCTCACTCCAGCTCCCCAATTCCTGGGCCACCCTAGTTCAGGCCTAATGACTGATATACCTCCTGGGTCAGAACCCCACTGACAGGAGTGGAGGAGGTCATTTGGATGAGCACTGTGTGTCCATCCACTTCTGGCACTGCTGTCCCTGCAAGATAATCCTGATGAAGGTGGACCATGACCTCTCCCAGCTAGGTCCAGGTCCTGCAGTCCCCCAGTCACATGCCGACTGGAAGCGATGAGCCCTTCAGGAGAACTCAACTCATCCCCCCCTTCTTCCCCTTGTACCCTCAGTCTGCAGTCCTCCCGAGCTGCCACAGGACAGACACAGTCTGACCCCTAAGCCACTCATTCCAATTGTGCCTCCAAAACCAATTTACTAATTCCATCTTATCTGTCTCTCTGTGCTTCAACCGCCTATTCTCGCCTCCATCAAGCCCTGAGGGGAAGCTCTCCCTGTAGCTATCCCATGTCTGTATTACTGTTCTCAATCCACAGTAACCCCCATGCATGCAGCTTGCCACTCCAGTTTCCCCTGCAGGTGCCAGCATTCTCTCTGCCTCATGTGCAACCAGTTGAGAACCATTACCAAGGAGGAACAACTCCATGTCTGGGCCCTTCCACATGCCATCCTCTTCCATCAACCTCAAGAGCTTTCCTTCCTGTATGCCCTCTTGCTATCAGTGAAGCTGTGCCTCCCTGGCAGTATACTTATGATACTTTCCCTAGGCCAGTTGGCCACCCCAGCCACTGCCCTGCAGTGACGAAGTTTCCATATTCTACTGCTCATGGTGCCGTCCGGGGAAACTGCAAAAGACAACAGAGAGTTATTGCAACTGCAGACTGATTTAGTATGAGAATGCCTGTGCCTCTCCCATTGCCACAAGCTCCAGTTTGGTAAGATGCCACCTGTCTGATAGGATGGCACAGGATTTACCCCATCCTATGTACTCTTTCACTTAGGTAGCCCTGGGGATAATGGGAACCCGTCCCCCGATTAACTGGACCGTGGTGTAGAGTCCATGCCTGCCATTTGAGCTGTCCTACCCAGGCCCCCCTGGGTGACCTGGTCACATCTGACTGCTACTGCCTAGAAGCCATTCCAGCAGTGTGATCCACATGTGCTGGCCATACCATCTGCACTTGTGGCCACTGTGCCTTGCCCAATCCCCTTCTGAATATATGTAGCCACCCTTGCCTCCTGGTCATATCCATGACTCTCACTGAAGCTGACTGGGCCTTGGCCCCTTCTATGCTGCCACACCTTGACATGAGGCCTACTAGTCTACCTTACAGTTAAGGTACCAGCCCCACCCCAACTTTGCTGCTTTAAAGCCTGTTTTCAAATAACACCAATATTTTTATTTGTTTTTAGATTATTAGAGGGGTTCTTGGTCTCATGTTTCAGCTGAATTATGATAAGCCTGACCACTGCAACAAAGTGACCTCCTTGTTGGTCAGGAAAAAGGCATCACATTTTATCTTTCCATTACGAGCAGTGGTTCTCCTGTTTTCTCTATATCTTAGGAAGAATCCACACTCTGGCTTCATTGCTTATATCATGTGCCCTGGCCAATTAGAGGTGTAACCCCCCTGCAAATGGGGGTTCCCAAAAGACTTCCAGGAGCTTGCTTGAATGCTCCAAGCCTGAATGGTGTTTGGCGTTTAAGCCATTTATCAGTGAGTGTTTTAGAGCCTCTGGTACTGTCTTTAAGAGCTGTCTGCTTGCAGACATAATTAGTTTGTATGGGGGACTGTGTGCTTCTGTTTGAGTACCACTCGAGCTGCTGCCAATTCACTCCATTTTGCAGTCACTAGGAGTGCAAAGGGAACCTATCTGAAAGATGTAACTGTTTGCCAGAAAACATTTACAGTAATTAATGAAATTACAGTTTGTCTAACCTGCTTTCTTTGCAGTCAGAACTGTGTCTGCCTAGTTCCCATTCTGGTTTTGAACTGCTGAACTGGACCAACTAGTGTGGGGTAAGCTAGCTCTAAAATGGTGCCCTGGACGAATCAGAACTTGACTCATAATCTGAGCCAGCCACAAGAGGATTGTATGGGCAGTGACTCTGGGAGATGTAGTTTAGACTTCGCGCTTTTTGGACCAACAGCAGCAGTCTATTGTGAGTGACAGCCAATCCAGTCAAGAACTAGGAGGAACTCAAAGGAAGTGCCTGGTTTTGTCTGTTGGAGTTTCAGTTTAGCTCTGGCAGTGAAGGGGAAAGGAACCCTGTGCTCCTTCAGTGCACAGTTTCAGTCAAAAAACGCGTGTAAGGCCGAGAATTCCGGTCTGCAGCTTGTGTAACTGCTTGTTAGGACTGAATCCATCCTGTGGAAAGAATCAAAGGATCTCTGAAGAGTAGAAACCAGGCTCACCCTGTAGAAGACTGGAGAAATTGTTGAATTGCACTCGGTCTGTCAGGAACTGAATCTGCTTGTGTGTTCTCCCGGTATTGTGCAGTAATTGCATCGGGATAGAGAAGCACTCTGCCTGGTATAGTACTTTCTTTTACCATATAAATGTGTGAAGAGTCTCGTGGAGCTCAAGAGTAGCCCTGCTGACGTTGAAGGACCCTATCTTGTTTGGAGGTCGTGAGTACTAATTCAGGTCGCCCTCGTTGAATTGCCACATTAAATCCAAATGGAATCACTGTACTGCTGACTGTTTAAACTAATTTTTCTTTTCACTGTGTGAAAGGGCCCTACCAGCTACCACGGTTTGGACTAGCCACTGGGCTTGGGTACCCAGGGACAGTAACTGGTAGGGATAGGCCTGCACAGAGCCATAGGTAGATAGTAAAGTGATAAGCTAATTAACCTGATTTCCTGTCCTTGTTATATCCCCTAAATAAATCAGAGCTGCTTGTTTCAGCAAAGTTATACTGCCTGAGGTATTTGTCTATGTTAAAGTACTGTACTGTGATTGTTGCACTGTATCTTATTTCACAGGAGGTCCCAGTGCCGGAACTAGTCCTGGGGTAAGTGTATACTGTGAAGGTAATTCTGATATATTGTGTGGGCCACTAGTGGGAAGAAAGGGGGGTTGCAGTGTCCCAGAGGGCTGTGACCAAGTAAGTTTAACTATTGCAAACCCTGACCTCTGGGTGGAGGCACCCGCCATTGGATCCAGGCCCCTCAACCTGTTAGTGGCAAATCAGGCAGGGGTAGTAGCCCCTGGGATAGCGCCATCTAGGGGTTACAGAGGTTCACTGGGGAGCTCACCAATTATGAGAAGGCCACAATTCTCTTTCATACAGTTCAGTAAAAAGGGTTTGGCAAGCTCAAACCATCACACTTACATTGACCGACGAGGAGGTCACTTTGTCGCAGTGGTCAGGCTTGTCATAATTCAGCTGAAACATGAGACCAAGAACCCCACTAATAATCTAAAAACAAGTAAAAATGTTGCTGTTATTTGAAAACATTGTAGGCTTTTAAAGCAACAGAGTTGGGGGGGAACCGGTACCTTAATTGTATGCTTTTATTTGGTCACACACCAGGTGCACCCCTTTAAATCTTGTAACAATATATTGTAAATGTGATGGGTTGAGCTTGCCAAACCCTTTCTACTGAACTACTAGTCTACCAGCCTGTGCATCCACATGCAGATGCTCCGTTTCTAGCTCCCACTGTGTGGCTGCTTGTACCAACCCACTACCTGTTGCTTGCCTTTTGAAATGTATTACCCAAAAGGTCTGCCCACTGTGGGGATGGGGGTTGGGGGTCCATCTCTTCTTGTGCCACTGCTTCCAGAGGTCTAGCGACTGACCACACCCTGTCCCACTTCTCATGCCTTGGCCCCTACTCATGGAGCAAACCCCTCATAGCTGGCCAACGCTACCATACACCACGTGAATGGAACTGTCTGCAAAGACTCTGGTAAGAATGACAGCATAGGCAGTGGTGTTTTTTCAGACAGCAGCAGGGCTCTGGGTTCTCAGATGTGCCAGTCCAAGGAAGTGCTTTTTTACAACACCTCCATTTATTCCTTGCTCCTGAGGGCAAGGATCTCACCCCCTTTCCATGTATGTGTGTATTTGCGTATGTGTAATATGAGTGTGGATAGATGGATGACATCATTTAGGTCAGCTAACTCACTCCACACCCACTGCCACTCTGTCTACTTTTGGTTCTGTTTTGAAAAATGTCCTAGGTGTGTAACCCCACACTTCTTGCCTTTTAAACTGCCCGAGGTGTTCAAACCGACATTTTCCAGTCTCCCAAAGGACCTCCCATCCATAGCCCATGGCAGAGCCACCATGATCAAGATGACCACCGAGATCTCATGAAACTGTCAATCTCAGCGTCAATCAGGAGCTGGGAAGGGGGCATGTGACACGGCCCCAGAATCAGAGCCGTGGATTTTAATCTGAAAGTGAGCTGCAGACCCCTCCCCATACTTCTACGGCAGTGCGGCCGTCGAAGAATGGATGCCCAGAATGCTGTCCCGCAGCCTCCTCCTGCCTAACAGCATGGCCAGAGCCACTAGCTGAATGGTGCTGCTCAGCTTACTACCCCGACTGCAACTGTGATTCAGAGCTGCCCCACAGTGAACCCAGGGCACCGAAGAAGACACTGGCCTCACTCCACCGCGGGGCTGAACAGCACTCCTGCAGCTGCAGGAGCAGCTCTGAGGTAGTAGCTACCGACTTTAACAGGGGACAGCTGTGGGGGAGCCATTCCAGGAGAAAAGGAGAGGGGAGAGGGAGAAAAGAACCCGAGCTCTGGCCGGAAGGAATGAGCCCATTTGGCCCTTCTGGCAGTCCTGACCATGCTCCATCAGCCATGCACCCAGCCCTGCCCATGAATATGGCACCGATGGGCAGCGGACTATGAGCTGAATGGGTGGTGGCCTACCTCTCAACTGTCCATGATTTCAGGGATGCCTCTGCTTTTGTCAATCATTTTATTTGTTTTTCTTTCCTTCAAAAATTACTATTTTTTGTTGGAAAACAGTAGGAAAATTTAACACTTTTCTTCAGGGGTTAAAACCCTAGACCCTTTACCTCAGGGGCTTGTGTCTAACCCTCAGAGCCATCAGCTCTGGCTGATTGCAAGCAAAAATAATGTCGAGCATTTAGGGTTACAGTCCAGCTTTTCTTAAGAAAATACATCTTACCCTAATCCACTTATTTTATCAGCTCCTGAGTGAATAGGGAACTAGTTTTAAGATGCTTCACAGAGAATAGACCTACAGTCTTGAAGTACTGAATGACTGCAGTGCCCTTCCCCCAGGCCCAGAGAAGGCCCTTACCTCTCTCTGCCTGCTGGTCATTGGAGTTGTTTTCAGTTTGACAAACAGAAAAGAAAGAAGGAAGAGCTGCTGGCCCTTTGCTCATTTGAACCCTTTTTCTCCACCCTCCACCAAAGGCCACCTCTCCTAGACAGCCTTGTGGAACCTCCCCTCATGGCATTGCCATGATCTATGCCTGGCAGCTTCTCTATTGCACACATAGTCACTTTAGTAAGTTTAGTTACACACAATCACTTTAGTGTGAATATTGTGCACACAGTCACTCTGGTGGCTTAATAACATGCACATTGCATATATTTTTTGAAGTCTCTACATACAAATGTAACAATTGAAAAGTATAATTTAATGACATCATCTTGTTTGACTTAGTTATTTGCCAAAATAAAGACAAGGATTGCTGGCAATACAATTGATTTTTTTTTTTTACAAAGCCATGCAGTCTACAGCAAAAACTGTAATAGTATAGTACTGTAGTTGTGTCACATAGTCACAAATGAGAAGCACATTTGATAACTGAATAGGGATTGTTGGGGTATGATTATGACAGTAAGGTGGCAGTCCCATGCAATTCCATGGTTATCATACCACAGTAATACAGTGATAGTTATTTTTGTACAAAGTATCCTTAAGTTGTTCTGTCAGGGAGAATTGGCACAGATGGAAAAAGAAAAAAACAACTCAGAATTAATTAAAAGACCTGAAAGCAGTAGTATACTGTGAACCCACTGATGGTATCAGAAACTGCCCACAGCATTGATACCATGACTTCCAATACTGGGAAACTGTCATACTGTGACAGCCTTCGTTCTGGTCCCCCAGTTTTTGAAGTGCTCCTCTGCCTATGCTCAAGGGTATTCCTTGGAGCCTCCTGATGATGTTCTTCTTTGGAGGCCAGACACAACAGGAGCAGTGTCACATGGTCCCAGGGACCCTGCCACCTTTCCTGGGACCACAAACCCACCAAGGCCCAGTCACAGCCAGAGAGGCTGGACTGCTCCTCTCCCATTCTTTGTTCCCAGAAAAAGCCCAAACTGCCCTGATGCCTTCACCTTTTATAGAGTATCGGGAAAGGGCAAAGCTATGCTCATTCATGCTCTAGTTTCCCCACTCTGAAGTAAGTCAGGTCACTCAAGCCTAAACATCCAGAATCCTGGAATCCTGTGTCTGGGCAATTGCTACCCAGAGAACAATTCCCAGAGTCTGGCTTAACCCTTCAAGTGCTCTCTGAAAACGTGCCTTATGTTGGCTAAGGAGAGAGGCTGGTTACAATACATTGAAACCTTTTTTATGCATATATGGTTTGTATGAAAGAACTTCAAGAAACTTTCAGCATTTTACCAACATAAAGAAGTATGCATTTCACCATGCTTAGTTGCAAGGTTATCTATCAGTGTCACCTGCATCAATAATATATTTTATGTGTTTATTTGTTTAATTTTGTACTATTTATTTATAGATTTTTCAATATATCACTTAAAGAAATGTCCAGTGCTCATAAATTACATAGCCATGGGGTGCAATGAAATCCTTACACAGTGTTGTTTCAGAAATAAGTCTGTTAGACCTGCCCGCTGGCGCAGTGGTTGGATTTCCACTTGCGACGCCGATGACCCGAGTTTGGGAACGGACTCAGGTCGTCAGAGGGCTGGCTGGGAGGAGATGGATTGAGTGCCCTAAGGCTGCTCTCCTTCTCCGCGGGGAAGGGCGGTGTAGGGCTCAGAGCTGTGGTGACACCCAGCGGAGGTTGGGTCACATCCCAAGCTCCGACGCCAAAACAGTAAGCTTGGGGGCGGGCAGACGCAGGTCATCATTGCACATCCCGCCCTCGCCAAACAGGGAAAAAAACACGCTGCTTGCTGCCAGGATGATGCCTGCCCCTCCACTCTAATGAGCTCTCAGGCTGACTCCTAGACCTATCTCGTTGTCTGCGGCACTTGGGCTGGTGCCGCAACCCCACCTTGGGGGGTAATCCAGGGGGTATCCGGGAGTAAGGGCTAATGTGGGATTAGGGAGGGGAAGGAGCCATGACCTGCACAGATGGTTCAGCAGCAAGCAGCAGATAAATAAAGAATTAAAAAAAAAAAAGAAAGAAGTCTGTTAAATTCAAAAAAGGATATATGTTAAGTCCTTTCATAGATTTGAGGGAGATCAATCCATGGAGGCTGCCACCAGTGTCAATTGTAAAAAAAATATACAAATAACCAAAACCTCATTCAAAGTACAGTAAAAACAATTCCATTTTATATTTCAAATCTTGCTAATTTTGAAACTTACTTAGATTTCAGTGTTGTTGAGCATATTTCCAGGCTGTTGTACATGAAAAGGATCTTTTTTTTTTACTTTCTTTTTGTCCCTCCTTACTACCCCCACAACCCACTCCATCTGACCATTGATCAATCCTCCAGGTCCCTCTCACAGAATCTGCCCCTAGAGTGCCTGGCAAGCTCCTTTAACCCTCCTACATTCTCCTACTCCTAGGAGTGCCTGCACAACAGGGTCTGTCCTGCGAGTCGGCAATCCTGAGCTGGATCGGTCGTCATCTTGGCCCAAGAGTTTTTTTTTTCCGTCTTTCTTCCCTTACCCCTGTCCCAATCCCCTGGAATGCCGGCATGAGGACATATGTCCAGAAAGGTGATGTGCTGATGCACGTCTTCCTCCCAAGTGCCTAACAGCATCCCCCCTTCCCGACTCCACCGAGTGGAGTCGCCAAGCCCTCGAGAGCCCGTGCTTCCACCGGCCCTCTCAGGACATCGGGTGCTGGAAGCACCCCAGTATCCCTCCCCAGAGGGAGGAGAGCATCTGTTGGGACGCTCAATCCTCCCTCTGTCTGATGACCCCTGATTATCCCAGCCTGCCTCGCACTGCCCGCCGGTGTAGCATGAGGTGGTGCCCAGCGCCTCAACCTCAGCATCACTCACCTGGCCAGCCAAAAGGATCTTTTAATAATGTTTTAGTGCTAACAGGTAGCCTTCATATTCACTGCACCTAGATTAATAAAATGAATACTAAAATAAAAGACTTATTTTCAAAGAGCAATTTGTTTCAAGAGAAGTCAAGAAGCACGTTAAACAACCTAAAAAGTTCTTCCATTTTCTCTCATAAATCAAAATGAGGAATATCATCTTTTTTTGGGGTGGGGTTGGGAGTAACATGTCCTACTGGTCAGGGCTGAGGGCTATGAACCTAGAGCTACTATAAACCTGGGACTGAATTCCACAACTGCCTCTAGCATACTTCATGACCTTGAACAATCCTCCCTGTGATTAATCCTCTCCCAGGTCACTCATGGAAATGAGCTTGAGGTCAATGTACCCTTCTTGGCAAAAAAACAAAACAAAACATTTTTAAATTAAAGAATTGTTCTATAGTATCAAACATTCTTGAGCAAAGAAATGTTGCTATTGCTCAATGCAGATTGATCAGATTACAAGTTTTCTGTTAATTCTTAATGTTGTTTATTTTGCTGTTTTTCTTTGATTAAGGCAATCTGTTGGACTGAGTTAAAAATATATAGTCTGTGGTCTATATGCGCTTATGCTTTCAATGGAAATAAATTGAAGATAGCATCAAGCTCCATAACTTCCCCTTTCAGGTTGTAACAGTGCCTCTACCATGCTTGCATTGCTGGATTAACATTTGTAAATATACAGTATGCACCCCTATGAGGGGTTTCAGTTAGCTATATTTTGGGAGCATCTGACTTCCAAAAATAAGGCAAAAAATTCCAAAATAAAAAGAAGGAAGCCATTGACTTCCAGATGTAAACCCCAAAATTAGATGACTTCCAAAATTGCAGGTCTGGAAGTCAGAACTGATTGATTTTTCTGAAAGAACTGTATTTTACCATTTATATATTACATTAACATCCATAAATTTGTCCTTCCTTGAATATTGACTTCCAAAGGTGGGATTCTGGAAGTATTTGACTTCCAAAATATTGGGATGACTTCCAGATTTCAACTCCTGGAAGTTTAGACTGAAAATAAATTAACTGAACCACTGTCCACATGCCATATTATGAAAAGAATAACACATGCCTGGATGTTCTGTTGTGCTCAGATATAAGGACACTTCTTGCATGCCATGAACCACCAGGCATAGCCAACTTGTAACCACTAGACATCATTATGTATGTAGTACAATGGGACACCTTGAAGTCTGTTATTTAGTAAAAAAAAAAAAAACTGATATCTGGAATGTCCAGTTGTGCTGTGATAACAAAACAGTAACATGACACCCTTGACCAACCAGATCACTAAAATGTCTCCCAATTTTATACATTTATTTTATTGGCAGCAAAATCTTATTGGAATATTTATGGTGCCACAGCTGGATACAGTTCCCACCCCCCACCAAAAGCCATCCACTATAATACAAGCTGGTGTAACCCCCTCCCTTGGTGGCATAAGGTATGGCCCTTGCCTTCCTGTAAGCAGAGTGCCAAGGCCTGGTATAGCTCTGCAGGGGGAAGAAACAGAGTAGGGTTCCATTTTCTATCACAGTTTACCAGCACAGAGTTCCAGAGAACAGCTGAGAGGAGTGGGAAATAGTTCTGCAGTGCTGCTGAGCAAGGAGAGTTTCTAAGCAGGGAGAGAGTAGTCTCCAACATGCCACATAAATGGAGGAGTTGTACAATAGGTCAGAGTACAAAAATAAAGGTTAAGATAACACGGTAAGTACTACTTAAAAAAAGAAGCTACATAGCACACGAACTACCTCAACATTTCACAGATGTAATTTGTGTTTCTTGTTATGAAATTGCTCATTTCCCATGGAGGTGGGGTATATAATGAATTTTATTTCTTGTTAAAAGCGATCAGACTGACAGCACTGGGGACCCAACCCTCTGCTTATCCACATGGAAGATAAATATAAACAACGGCAATAAAAGCTTCCCTATACTGACCCACTAATACGCCTAACCCTATCATGGACAGATCACATTTTTGTGAAGGAATGCATCACACCCCATGTATATGCTTCCTTTCCTTCTCATGCGATTTTTCCAAAATAGAAACTTGACCCACCTAGTCTGCCCTATATTCCCTATCTACTGTGCCACCGCAGACCCTACTCGATCTCTGGTCTCCCACCCCTTTCCTTACTTCTAAGGTTACCTTGTGTCTATCCCATGCATGCTTGAATCCTGTTACCATTTTGGCACCTGTCACCTATGCTGGGATACTACTCCATGTGTCCACCACCCTCTCTTGATGAAGAAGGGTTTCCTACTATCTCCTCTGAGCCTCTGAACACCCCCCCCTTCCAGTTTCATAGCATGACCCCTTGTCTTAGAGCATCTTTTTATATGGAAAATGCTACTTTCCTGTACCTTATCAATACTTGTGAGGTATTTGAATGTTTCTATCATATCCTCCTTTCCTCTAGAGACTACATGTTTAGTTCCTTGAGTCTTTCTTCATAGGGCTTTTGATGCAGATTCTGCACCTTTTTGGTTGCCCTATTTTGTACCGCCCCCATGCTGTCTATGTCCTTCCGAAGGTGGGTCTCCAGATCTGGACACAGTACTCGAGGTGGGGTCTTACCAGTGATTTATACAGGGGTAATACTACCTCGGTCCTTCTGCTGGTGCCCCTCCCTATGCACCTGAGCATCCATGCCAGCCTTCCCCACTGCCTTATCACACTGCTTGGCTACTTTCAGGTCACCAGAAATGATTACTCCTAGGTCCCTCTCCTATTTTCTGGTTGCTAATACCTCCCCTCTCAGTTGATACATTGTCCTTGGGTTTCTGTGCCCAAAGGGCATGATTTTGCACTTTTTTGCATTGAAACGCAGCTGTCATTCCCTTGACCAATCTTCCAGCTTTTTCAGATCATCCCTCATTCTTTCCATACACCCCACCCCCCGTGTGTCCACTCTATTGCAGATTTTTGTATCATAGCTAAATAGGCATACTTTCTCCTCCAGTCCTTCCACAATGTCGCTATTACATTGAAGAGGATTAGACCTAGTAGTGACCCCTGTGGCACCCTGCTTGTCACCTTGCCTTCTCCAGAGTGGACCCCATTTACCACTACCCTCTGACTCCTATTGCTTAGCCAACGTCATACCCATTTTACTACTTTTGGACCCACTCCTAGGTTGCCCAGCTTGCTCACCAGTTTTCTGTGTGGAACGGTGTCAAAGGCCTTATTGATATCCAGGTAGGCCACATCTGTTGCTCCTCCCTGATTCACTTCCCTGATTAATCAGCCATAGAACTCAATCAGGTTTGTCTGGCAAGATCTCCCCCCATGGAACAATACTGCCATTGACTTTCACTGTTTCCTGTAAAATTCAGGCAGGCTTCTTCAGGATTACATGTCTGCCCCTCCCTTCCCTCCACTCCACTCTCTCTCACGCCCCCTCTCTCACCACACCCTGGCCTCCTAGCTTCCCTCTCTCTCAACTTCAAACTCCTTCTCAAACTTCGTCTCTCTTCTCCCCCACCCAAACTGAAACCCCTCAGCCACACTTACACATGCAAAGCCTCACACAAACTCTTCTTTCTCCACCTGCTTCTCCTCCTATCTGTTAATGTCCAACTTAATTCAGGCCCTCCTCCTCCTCCCTCCTCCTTTTCCATCCCCAAAGGCCTTAGACTGTGTGATCTAAAAGCCAGGAGTCTACTCCCTAAAACTGATCTCCTCAAAGTCTGAGTCTCCCAGCATTCCCCTGATATCCTCTGCATCTGGCTGGAAAACCTGGTTCTCTTGCAGAATTCCTGATCCCCATCTCTAACTTCCCTGACTACCACCTATTCTGTCAGGACTGCTGCAAGCGTGGTGGTGGAGTAGTCATATATGCTCAACAGAACGTACCAGACTCAATTTTCTTTCGTGCATCCATCCCCACAGCTCATGAACTCCTACTTGTAAACTTCAAGCTCCCATCTTCACTTCCTATCTTTATAGGTGTCATCTACGCCTCCCACAAAATCTCCACCTCCTCCTTCATCAACTCCATCTCTTCCTTCATTTCATTCTCCTCGGCTGGTGAACTGGTCATATTTAGGAACTTCAATCTGAACTGGTCCTCTCTGGCCCTGAAGTCCACCACCCAACAAATTGAATCCTTACATACACCAGCTCATTGACAAACCCAACAGGTCCAATCCAAACTCCCTAAACCACTCCTTCCTGGACTGGGCACTCTCCATCCAGCCTCACCATATCTCTACTGCTGGCACACTCCCAGACAGTTTCAATAACCACTACATGACCTACTGCATGCACAAACAACAGCTGTTTCATTTCTCCCAACCTACCACTGGGTCAGATCAATACGGTCCCTAGACACTGTAGCCCTCCTTCACGGCCTCTCCTCCTCTGACAGGTCCCTCATCTACCCAGCCTCTGACATAGACTCTGCTCTCTCCTTCTGCTTTCTACTGAACAAAGCTTGTAACACTCATGCCCCGCTCCCAACACTGCAGAGTTAAATGTGTCCATCATCCCTGGATATAACCTGATGTCATCAAACTCTGTAGTACCTGAGACCCTGCATGGCACACTACAAATCTTCCCTCTCCCCCACTGATCTTTGCAATTATTGATCATTAATAAATGCTTGCACCAAAGTCATTAGAACTGCCAAAGCATAGTACTTTAGGGCCACCCTGCAGCAAAACTAGGATTCCCCACTCAAATTCTGGCAGTCCCTATCTTCCCTCTTTAACTCCACCCCTTGATTGTCAATAATAAACTTATGTCTGACCCTTTCTCAATTGCTTCACTCCTAAACTCCCCCTTCACTACCTGTGCCCTCCCTTCCAGTGCAGCTAACCCCTCTCATGCTCCCAACACCCCCTTCCCCAGTGGCTTTCATTTTAACCCCATCTCTGCCATGGAGTTTTTCTGTGCCCTTGTGTCCCTGATCCCATGCAAATCAAGCCAGATGGTCTTGAAACCTTCTTCTCAAAACCTCTGCCCCGCCATAGCCCTTCCCTGATCCCACTTGCTAAACCTCTCCTTCACCCTTGGCACAGTTCCTGAGGCTTGGAAAACTGCCAAGGTGATTCCCCTACATACAGGAGGTGATTCCTTCTCAGCTGGAGACTATCGGCCCACTTCCCTTCTTCCCTTCCTGGCCAAGCTTCAGGAATCCCTTATCCTTACAAGACTTACAAACTTCCTTTCCTCCTCAATCTTCCTCTCTCCGTATCAGTCCAGTTTCCAAAAAAAAAAATGCTCTACGGTGTTTTCTTTGCTCTGAGTCACTGATGCTATCTTGACAAGTATGAACCGAGGTCACCTCACTGCTGCCATTTACATCAACCTTGCAAAGGCTTTCTACTCCATCTCCCAACCCCTCCTGCTCTCATAACTTAGCTCTGCTGGCCTTTCTTTCCCTAACGTCAACTGGTTCAGGTCCTACCCCTCTGGATGTACCCAGCAAGTCCTTGCTGGGTTGTCCTCACTCCCCTCACCCATCCAAGCCGGGGTTCCTCAGGGCTCTGTCTTAGGCCCTAGCCGCTTCTCCATTTTTCTAAATTATCTCTCTTCTGTCTGCCTCCTTCCATATTCACCTCTATGCTGATAATACCATCCTCTATGCCTTGGATCCATTCACCTCTATAGTTGAGGCTCAGTTACAGAGTGACTGCAGGTCTTACTATGCTTTGAAGATAGCCCACTGAAGGTTAATTAAAAAAAAACATATCCACAACTTTTTGCACCTCTCAAAAACTCTCCAAACTTTCCCCTCTCCCCTCCTTCTCCACCCTGGATGGCACCCGCCTTGAGTTAGTCTCTACCTAAAAGTACCTGTGCATCTGGCTTGACAGCCGGCTTGACTTCTCTACCCACATCGATCACATCCATTCCAGACTTCGTCCAAAGCTAGGCATTATGTACAGAAACAAGAACACCTTCTTTCTTCTCATCTGCTGTGAACTAGTCACTAAAATGATCCTCCCCATCTTCGACTACGCTGATATCATTTTCGGGTCTGCCCCCTCCACTTCCCTCTTAAGGTCGGATTCTCTTTTCAGTGCTTTCTGCAGTTTTGTAAATAATGCTCCCCTTCTTACCCATCACCATACCCTTTACTCCTCCCTGTCTCTTCCTTCCCTTTCCCTTCACTGCCAGATCCATGCCACCACTCGCACCTCTAAGTATTGATTCAGAGCTCTCATCTCTACCTCTCCTCTTCCCTTCTTCCCCCTCCTCTTACAAGCTTTGCTCCAGAGACCCTTGTACCTTCACTCTTCCCTGTTCTCACTCCAATTTGGGGCAGACTGCCTTCTCTTACTGCCTCCACAGTATTTGGAACTCTCTTCCCAGCTCCCCCATCTAGCTCCCTCACTACTCAGCTTAAAACATGCCCTTTCCCAATCCATGTCTACCTTCTGCACTAGCTTACCTTATTTCTGAATTTCTCCTGTTCTTGCATACTCTTTTTCCCCAGCCCCCCCACCTCTAAAAGCACATCCAAAGCACTAACTCCTGCTACACCCCCCCCATGTGCTTCTAGTCCAAGGTGAAATATTTCATTTAATTTTCTACTATCACTTGTTCTTCCTGCCCATTGTTAGTTCTTTTGTATTGTACCATACTGTACATACCACCATATGTAATTATGTTCACTCTAAAGACAATTTTGCAAGGCTTTATGTCTGTATGTAATTTATGTAGGCAGTTTTTTTTCTGCCTATATGATGTGTTATCTATTTATATGCTATCTAGTTGATGTTATTTTTTTTTACCATGTTTGTAATTTTTATCCCCAAGCTGTACCCTTTCCCCTGGGTCATATTTGGAAATGAGCCTTTGCTCAGTGTGCCTTTTCCACTTACCACATTTTAAATAAATAAATAATAACAAATAAATAAAATCCTAGCAGGCACCACTGTACCATACAGCACAATATTTAAAGTGATTTATGTAAGACTGCCATAGCAGCAGAGCTGGCTTAGTGGTGCGGTGGTTATGGAGGGTGGGGAGGGTGCAGGGTTCGGGCCTGGGGAGGAGCACAATATTGAGGGGTGGGGATGGATGATAGGGGTTTCTGGAGCACAAGGGATGGGAGGGTCTCGGCACCCAACTAAGGATCTAGGTTCGAGCAGACTCGATAGACCATAAGGCCTAATCTGCTGGCAAATAGTACGTTAGTATGTTAAATGGGAGCAGTAACTTGTATGAACCTGTAGAAGTTATGAATCAATCTCCTACCATTCAAACTGCCAAAAAGTGCTGTTTTCCATTAACAAAATACATTTATTTCTGTGCTTTGCTTCATTTGCATAACCCTGCCGCTTTTTTTTCTCAGTGCTGCAACTCCCAACCATGACATCATGCAAAGGAAACAAAGTTTTTAAGCACTGTTTTGAAACAGAGACATCTGTTGGTCAGTCTTGGTATTGCATACGTCCTTTTTCTGTCACAATTTTGGACTCAAAGCATAAGCTTGGCACCAAAGAAAAAGAAAAGTATTCTGACCCATAATTACACTCCTGAACTACTTATAGTCATTCAGACCCTATAAGATAAACACAGAAAAGTATTATCAAGCTCCCACATTCTGACAGGCACTGTCAGTTCAGACCTGTCACTTCACCAGCAGGCAATAAAAGCAAAACAACATCTACATAGAATGGCAAATGATCAGTTTGGCCTACCTGCATCACAAAAACATTTTTCTGGAAACTTTTCTACAGACTGTACTGCTGTAAACACTACCGAAATAGGAGACTGCACTTTGGTAAGGGAGACAGACAAATCAGCTATTTAATGTACCCACAATGCCTTGCTACATATGTCTACATATTAGGTGCTATACTGTAGTCACCACTACCAAAATAAAGGACTGTGCCTCTAGGTAATGAACATTTAAGTCAATTTTATAATTTACCCAGTATTCCTTGTTGCTGTGTGTAAAACATTGATGGTTCCCTTGCATGACATCATAATGGAGGTGTGGCCACACACAGAAAACTGGAGAGCCAGCAGAAACAAAAACATTAAAAGAAATTACTATGACAGGTTTTTTTACAAAACAAATTGCAGCTTCAACATCTGCATCATGGGTGGCAATGGCATACTATGTGACAAAGGAATGTGGGGAACTTCCATAGATCACATTAATTGTCAGGCTTGTTTCATAATAATTATAAAATGGGTAGAACATTTCCAGCGTTCTGATTGGATAAGAGGTATAGTTACCCATGCTCTTATCCAGCCATAATCTTGCAACCGGTCCTATTTAGCTTCAGAAGGACACTGCACAGCCAGAAATCCATGCCTCCCACACTGTTTTCAAGAACAACATTTGTAAGCTGCACTCTGAGTTTCCTTCACTTCTTGCTTGTCAGTCCCCACCCCACACAAGCATGCAGCTCACCCACCTCATTGTACCAAAAGTCCAGCCACAGTAACACAGGTTTATGTAAGATACCCACAGTAATCATATTGTACCTCTAGTTATTTTTTTCCACAGCTGCCGTTTATCCCATTCTCCTTTCTACCACTGCCATTTCCACCATCGTCATTCTCCGTGGTCTCGTCCCCCCCCCCCAACAATACTCCACAGTGCCAGGCTGCCATGATTTTAAAATCATAACATGGAGTGAGTGGGGCAAAACATGAAATAAAAAGCATTGGCAACCCGGTTGTTCCTACTGCAGTGCTGTAAGTAAAAACACGCAGCAGAAAGTGCTCATTGTGGCAGTTGCAGAAGAACATGCTTGCTTCCAGTGAAGCCGGCCACTCGGTGTGAAAAATGACACAGCTCCACTCAACCCTGCCACTCAGGAAGTAAAAAAAATTACCCATCAGCACAAGAAAAAGACAAGATGTCCTGAAGAGAGAGATCACATGTGGGGTGCTGCAGTGTCAGCACTGGGTCTGGTTCTTTTCAATTTGTTCATCTGCAACATAGCAGAATGAATACTGGGGATGATGACTCATCACAGAGATAGTTCTGTGACAGGGTAGACAGTGAGGAGGAGGTAAAGGAGTTGTAGAAGGACTTACATAGGTTGGAGAGGTGGTCCAAGGTTTGACAATTGAAGTTCTACACCAACAACTGCAAAGTGATGTACCTGTTCCTGGTAGGAGGAAGCCCAGGACAAAATATTGGATGAAAGGGGTTAAGCTGGGCACTACTTCTGAGGAAAGGGACCTGGAAGTCATTAAAAGTGACTCCTTAAAACAATCTAGCCAATGTAACAAGGCCAATAGCAATGCAACCAGGACACTGGGGTGTATTGAGAGGTGTTTTGATAGCAGGAGGACCTTCCTCTCTGTGGATCACTGGTGAGATCCCATCTGGAATACTGTTCCCAGTTCTGGAGTCCCCACATAAGACAAGACAAAGGCAGGCTGGAGACAGTGCAGACCAGCGTAACTAAAATGATTCAGGGTCAACAGGGCTGACCCTATGAGGATTTGCTTAGGGCATTGAACATGCACTCACTGGAGATCAGAAGGGAGAGGGGGTGATATGATAGACACCTTCACATTTCTGAAGGGAATAAACAGGATCAAGTGTGAGGGACTACTCAGCAGGAATAGCAAGTCAGAAACATAGTGACAGGTGGAAGCTGATGGGGGAGATTCAGGAGAGATATGAGAAAGTGTTATTTTACAGAGAAAGTGGGTGAGGCATGGTACAGCCTGCCAGGAGAGAAGGTGAGTATGAAAACCATTAATGGCTTCAAGCATGTCTTGAATAGAATTAAGGGCTTGATAGTTAATCAAGGAATAGTGGTAAGCAGGGTTCGACCTTAACATACATTTACTAGCGCAGGGCATAGTGCAGACTGCCTTGGGCTAGTGCAGAAACCTTCCTACCTGTCCATGTGGGCTAGTGCGGTCGGCAGAGTTGTCTGTACTTCCAGTTGTGATAGCAGTCCTGGGAGCGAAATTCTACCGAGCACATGGAACTCCGGAGTGGCCGCAAATAAGACACGTAGCCAGCGGGTACTGCAGAGACCCAAGCAAGCACTCCCAGCTTCCTCTTGGTTGTTTAGGCAGGAAGCTGTTCCCAGAGGGTGGGAATGCAGGCTGTCACTGTTTTGCATTCCTTATGTCTTTTGACCAGCCCAGTTTACAAGCTGTCAGGGAGGGAGGAGCAGCAGGAGATAGGAACAGCGCGAACGTCATCAGGGAGCACTGATTGGATAAAATCTGTAGCCTGGGCGTGTAAGGTGGAAGACTAGCAAAGACCACTGGAAGCAAGAGGTTTGGGGGTGTGGCTTTCAGGTGCCCAACTGTGGATTTAAAGGGCTATTTTGCATCCCTAAAACCGTGGGCGATTCAAATTTTGGAAGATACTGTGTTGCTGCTGCTATGCTGGAGGAACAGCTGTTTGGAGAGTGTGGATCGGGTGCTCTGTGGTTTTGGTGGTTTCGATGGTTCTGACAGTTCAGCATCGTCATGGTCACGGTCTTGTATCCCCAGAACGAACGAGCATCTGGATTCTCCACTCCAGTGAAACAACAAGGCAATATGGTGTGCTGCTTATTATTTGGGAGCTGAATCACCAAAGTAAGAAAATGCCAGTTCAGGTAAGACAGTGCCATGTGGTATGAAAAATCAAGTATGGTGTGTGGAGTGTGGTACTTTTCAATGATTCTGTTAGTTAACATAGGGGTTAATTCAGGTAGACAATGTGGGCTGGCACTGAAGGAGGAAACAAACTGAACTGGGTGTCTCCCTCACTGGTGCCATAAACTCAGTCCTCGAAGTACTGCTGATTACATCCTGTCCTGTGAATAATGGTTTTTGAAAGCACAGATGTTTTGGGGCTTGTTGTTGTAACTGTAAGACACTGTGACTGTGCTTTCCAATTCAGCTCTGGGGGATCTGTGGCTTGTTGTGGGGCTGGGCTGGGCTTTATTTTGATGAGAAGGCTGCAAGGAGGCAAGCATACTAATAGCTGTATTGCCTAAAAGGAAGGTAGTGGAATTTGTAAGTGCTGTGGGGGAGCTCTGGCTTGTTGTGGTGCTGGGCATCATGGCTTTTCTTTTCAGATTGCTGTTTGAGCAGGGGCAGAATCAAAAGTGTGCCAATGTGACATGCCCTATTGGTCATCTATTTTGCTGCAGCACAGTCTGGCTTATTCTGTGCTTTCCCTCATTTGTGTTGTTGTGCTGTGGGGTGGGGGATGGGGGCGATCGATGCCTGTGGCTTGTTAGGGGGCTTGGGCAGTTTTTCCTTTTCTTTTTGTTTGCTGTTTGTACACACCACCAAGGTACTCAGATAAGTGGACAAAAAATAATGCCAGTTGCTGTTCTGAGGTTTTGTGTGTGTGTGTTGGGGGGGGTTGATAAATTCTCTGTGCTGCTGTGTATTTTCCTGTAGTGTACATTCTTTCCCTCATTCTGTGTTCTGTAGCCTACAAAGGGGTGGGGAGTGTCTCTGGCTTGTTGTGAGGCTTGAGGTTTTGTGGGGATTGGGTGGGTTGAGATACAGACAGACATTCATACCAGAAATATGTACTTAACTTGCTTGCAAGTGCAACTGAAGTTACTATTATACTGTGCGGTTTATTTTTGTGGACTGTGGTATGGGGTAGAAGAGTAAAGATCTCTTGTGTTTTCATACATAAATGAAAAAAGTTATAGTAGCTAGCTATGCTTATATATGCTAGTTTGTGTGTGTGTACAGTTTTGAGCAGCAACAAGAGTAATAAGTTGGCACTCCATAGCGATTAGTGAGTCTCACTCTCCTCTCAAATGCTCCTGCTGTTGTATTTTTTATTCATTATGTTGTGTGTCAGAAATACATGGTGACTTCAAGTGCGGACTAGTGCAAATCACTGCGGGCTAGTGCAATTTTAGACTGACTTGTCCTGCGGGCTAATGCAAAAAAAACTTAAGGTCAACCTCTGGTGGTAAGGCAGGGAAAAGTTGGGGAGAGAGCAAAAACCCTGTCTGTACAGCAGGTCTTGGTATAGTATAAGATATAACAGGACAGACTGGATGGTCCAAATGCCTTTTTCTGCTGACATTGTCTATGTTTCTGTGTTTCTAAATGTCAGATGTTGATCTCGCTTTGAAATTTAAAAAGAAGGCCTGTGAATAGAGGCAAGGGCTGGGGTAATATGTTGGTGAAATCTCCTAGCACAGTTTACTCTAGAAATGATGTGAGCACTTAAACAGTAAATCAGTTATATTGTACAAGATACAGGCATAAATTGAATATCAGATATCTCACTTAACTTCACTAAAATGTTTTGTTTAGGTAAAATCAACCTAATGTGACAAAATTCAATACAGATAATGCCTTTCAAAGTACATACAGTGGTGCCTGAGGGGAAAGAAGGCAATCTTCCATAGTAGTAATAGGGTGTATATAATTTGAATGTTTTCAACCTTACAACCTTTTGATCACATGATCTGAAAGGATGTAATGTAGTTTTTATAGCATGGTGATGTATGTTTCATTTATCTCTGGGCCTCCTAGTGACATTTATTGAAAACTAACTACTGAACTGCATACCATGGCTTTTGCTATCTATCTGGCTAGCTGCTGTTGGATGGTTTAATTACATTTTGCCTCATTTCCATTGAAATTTATGGGGAAACCTTTCATTGACAGAAAGCACAAAGCCTATATGAAGGTGTGACATACAGTAAGATTTAGAGTGGTTGCTGTGTGTTGATGATAGCCAGTAGACATGACTCAGGAGTTTTCAAGGTCATAACCACTAGAGAAAGCCAAGCAGCAAAGCAATTTAGTAGAGCTCAAGGAAGAAATCTTTCATATACTCTTAATAAATATTGATTTCATGTTAAAATGTCAACAGATTGCATAGTAGTCCCTAGCTAGGATAAATAGAGATTATTTAAGTATCATTAATTTTCAATGCATTTTGTCACTAAAATCTAAGTGGTGTGTGACCAAATGAAATGTCACAGTGTAATAACTACAGTCTTCCAAATGTTTTATGAAGCAATACTATAGCTTGATTAACATATCAACATTTCTGCTTGTACTTTTTAATATTTTTCTGTTTCGCTTATGTTATTTATTTATTTAAACAATTGACAACCAGAGAAGGCACACTGAGCTGAGGCTCGATTCCAGGTGCGACCTGGGGCAGGAGAGATGGGAGTACATACAAATTAGACATACAAAATACAGATAACAGTGAAGCTTGAACATGAATCCAGGGTTAAAACAGTCTTGGTTGAAAGCTGCTCACAGGATGCAAGTTGCAGAAGTATCACATATTCAGCCGATAGGCCAGGTTGAATTCTGATCACTTTACCAAGTTTACATGGGTTACAAAGACAACAAGCTACACTGTATTGCGCATCATTCAGAAAGACAGTCCTGTCAGTGAGAATACAGGAGGTAGAAATTGCATGTGAAAAGTGCATACCTTGAGAAAGGTAGTAATGTAAGTGCTAGTGTGGCAGTGGGCTCGATGGCTAGATGCAGGGGGAGAAGGTCATCTGGGACAGAGGTAAGGTGGAGGGGTAGGGAGAAAAGTAATTTCTTGCAAGTTAGGTAGGATGATGTGTTCCTTAAGAGGGGAGTTTGTTTGTTCCACAAGCTGGGAAGGTGGAAAGAAAAAGCAGCCTGACCAAAATTGGAGGATGGACAGGGTGTGAAAAAGGAGTGTTCATTTCTGTGCCTTAGTTCATAGCAGGGGCGAGGGGCAGTGGAGAGACAATCTGATAGGTAGAAGGATAGCATATTGAATCAGAATTTAGAGATAAGGTTGAGGGAGTGGATATAGCATCTGTGGGACAGTGGAGTTTGTCCAACAGATGGGTAGAGATCACAGTGGTGAGTTCTATGGGGTGAGTTAGTAGCAAGGTGGCAGAAAGACTTTATGAGGGTGTTGAGTTTAGATAGGGTGGTAGCCAGGGTAGTGTAGTATACCACATCTGCATAGTCAATAATGGAGAGGACTGTTTTAGTTATAATTTGACGTCTGTCAGGAAGTGGGATGGAGTCTCTGTGTTGGTATAGCATACTGAATTTGGGGCATAGTTTGGCTATGATTTCATCAATATGAGAAGAGAAGGATAGGTGGGGTCAAGCCAAATGCCCAAGTATTTGTATTTATTGACCTGGTTGAGAGGGTGTCATCTAGGAAGTGATGTGGGGGTGGGGAGGATCGCTGAGTTTTTGAGTAGTGCAGATATCACAGATACAGTTTTGGAGGTGTTAAGTTTTAGTTGTTTTTGGCTGAACTAATGCTGAATATTATAAAAATTGCATTGGAGGGTAGCTTGAACTTCTCGGGGTGAAGGGCCTGAGGTGAAGAGAATTGTGTCATCCACATACATGTGTTCATTTGATTATGTGCAGGAGGAGGGGAGGTCATTTATGAAGAGGGAGAAGAGGATGGGACCAAGAACTGAGCCTTGTGGGATGCCAGCTAAGATGGGGGGGGGCATCAGCAATTTTGACAGACTGCATCCTGTTTGAAAGGTAAGAGTTGACTATAAGGTGATAGGATTTAGGCCTGCAGCTTTTAATTTAGTTAGGATGAGTGGGTGGGAAACAGAATCAAAAGTCTTTACCAGGCTAATGAATATAGCTGCAGTAAGGAGGCCTCGGTCAGAGGCAGTGTGGATGTGGTTTGTGACCTGCAGGAGTGAGGAGATAGTTGAGTGCTGCCTTCTAAAGCTGGACTGGTGACAGATTAAGAGATTGTCTGCAGTTAGGTAATCCAACAGCCTGGCATAAGCCAGGGATTCCTGAAGTTTTGCAAGAGCTGGGAAGAGAGAGATTGGTCTGTAATTACTGGGAAGAGAGGGGTTGCCACCTTTGAAGAGGGGAATAACAGAGGCAGATTTCCAGCCTTGGGGTATCATGCCTGAGTAAAATGAAAGGTTGAGTAGGTGGGTGAGAGGTTTGGTAATTTCAGGAGTTGATAACTTTAGAAGTTTTGGGTGAATCCCATCATGGCTTGATTTTTTGGTGTTTAGTGAGCAAAGGGCAGTGAAGATCTCTTGTTCAGAGACTGGAGAGAATATATAATTGGTCTAACAGGGCTGAGGGGGATGAAGGTTGGAGGGAGGTGGCCATGTGGCACTGTGCTGGATGTAAAAAACTTGTTAAGGGTATCAGCAATGCCAACAGAGTTGGTGATCGGCTGGCCCTGTTGTGTGAGTGCTGAGGCGCTGGGTTGAGTGCTTGGGTCAAGAAGAGAGTGGACAACATTGCAGATTTTGGAGGGATGAACTTGAGCCAGTTGTGACTTGAAATAGTCTTCTTTCACTTGTTTAACAGCCTTGGTGCATTGATTGCATAGGGTGTTGTAGGCTTGCCTGTCTGGGGAGTTCGGGTGTGTTTTAAAGGCAGACCAAGCTTTGTCTCTGGCTTTGCATTTTGTGAGTATGGGGGTGGTATTCCATAAATGGTGGCACTTATTTACTCTGAGTTTTTTCAGAGGGGCATAGGCGTCCCAGATAGTTGTGAATGTTTGTAGGAAGCTAGAGAGGGCAGCATCGACATTAGAAGCTGAGTACACCTCGCTCCTGTCAGCGAGACTTAGGCTGGTTAACAGGGACTCAGTGTCCAGTGCATTTAGGGAGCATGTGTTGATGTATTTGGGAGCTGATTTGGGCATGTGAGTCCTCCTGATGCAGTATGTGATGCAGTGGTTACTTAGTGCATTTGCAAGGATGCCTGAAGATGTCATTCTGTTGGGGTAGGAGGTAAGGATCCAGTCAAGAAGGGAATGGTTTTGTGACTGGGTGTTGTGGTGAGTGGGTTCTTTGAGCAGTTGATAAAGATTTAGAGATTCTACTTTGGCCATGTGGGCCGTCGAGGAGGGAGCAAACCAATCCAGGTTGAAGTCACCTAGTAGTACTAGTTCTCCTTTGCAAATCAGATCTGACAAGGAGGCTAGAATGGAGACTAGACCATCCTTTACTAGGCATGGAGAATCATAGAGCACGCCAGTAAATAATGGGAGTGAGGCTGGTACGGCGAGTTGGGCCAAGAGGACTTCATGGGAGCCAGGGTGTGCTTCTTTAAAAGAGATCATGCATGAGAGTGGTTGTTTAGCACATGTGGCTACACCTCCTACCCTTTTGCCATGGTCCTGTCTGAGCAGAGTGTAATTTGAGAGGGTTAGGGCAGAGTCGGGGGTCCTAGTAGAGAGCCAGGTTTAAGTTAGACATAGGATGTCAGGAGAGTGCTCTGACATCCAACAGGTTAGTTGATTCATTTTGGGTAGCAGGCTTCTGATATTCATATGGGCTATAGAAAGCTCTTTGGGGAGCAAAGGGGTTGGGGACCAGCCTGAGGACCCGGTTTTGATTCTACCTCACTAGCTAGGAGAAGGACAAGAAGGAGAAAAGAATACGTAGCTGGGTGACTGAGTCTTCTGGTGAACAGGATGGCTTTGGTGGTAGGTCTGACTGCCCTGATAAGCATTACAGGAGTGAGCAACAGAGGAGGCAGGACACCTGGACCCACCAGAGAGGTGGTTGTAGGGGGAGCTACAGTGTGAGTGTTTTGCAGTGAGCAGGAGGAGCTAGCATGAGTGTAGTATGGGGCCAGGGTGACATGTGAGGTAGGAGGAGATTCACAGCTGCTTTTTGGGTAGAGGGTTGGGAGGGCCGATGTGAGGAGATAGGAGATGAGAAGGAGGTGGAGGGTAGGTCTGTACTGTGTCATGATGAGGAGAGGATTTATCCAAGTGGGCGTGTGTTTTTGTGTTTAGAGTAAGTTAAAAGACTTCTGAGGCAAGGTAGGACAGAAGTTGAGGATGTTGGGTTTACTGGCAAGGACAGTGAGATAGGCAGTACTTGCCACTTTAAGAAGAGGACTAATAGGATGAGGGAGGAAGGGGGGGAGAGGAGTAGGGGTGGTGCCTGAAGGGGAGTTAGTGTATTTAATAGAAGTCGGGGCCAGGGAGGGTGGGCGGAACAAAATATCTACTAAACAGCTTAATATCAGACTACAGGGCTACTCTCCAAATCCTCCTATGCAGTTTAAAATGATCACTGAGGACAAGGAAAACATAGCCAGCCAATAAGGAGTCAGGCTGAAGTAGGGGAGCCAATCTGCTTCTGTGGCTCAGGAGCTGAGCTTCTCAGCAAGGAGCCATTGTACCTGTGCTTTGGTAAGCAGGCCTGAAGGTGAGCATGGCCGGCTAGTAGAAGGAGCCAGGTCCACAGCTGAGGTGCAGCTGTTCGGGCAGGGTTTGGAGCCGAGATCTGCAGACAGAGAGAGAGAGAAAGAGAGGAAAACAGGTTAGAAGATTTTAGGCCACAGAAGAGGGGCCAGCTAATTGATTTGGGGCAGGTTAAAAGACCAAAGAAAGGGGGAGTAAGTGTCAAAAAAAGGAGAAGGTAAGGCTGGCAAAGGAAAATTACAGGAGGGCACAGTCAAGGGAGATGGCACCAGGCAGGGACAAGAGAAATAAATGGGGTTGGGGGAGGGGGACACGAGCTAGTCAGAAGAATGGGGCAGGGATTACTGAAAATAGAGGAGAAAGAGCAAGCAAGTTAGCCGGGCAGGAAAAGGGCAACAGTAAAGTTCCAAAAAAGAAAAAAAAAGAAATTAGGCTAGACAGCGTGCTTTACAAAGGTTCAATAACAGTCAATAGCTAGGTGAAACAGTGAGGCAGAACAGTTTCAATTTAAATTGCATTTAACAGAGACTCAGCAATTTAGTTCTATGAGTCGGACTACACTTTTAATATTAGGCTAGCGAGACAATTTCATCTGTATTAATTAGAGACTAAACAAGCTGATTTTATGAAATGGACTACACAGCTAATAACAGGCTAGCAAGTCAATTGAAATTTAACTGCATTAAGCAGAGACTCAGCAAGCTGAATTCTTTTACATATCTACTACATAGCCTAATATCGGACTACAGGGTTGCTCTCCAAATCCTCCTATGCAGTTTAAAATGAGCACTGAGGACAAGGATAGAGCAGCCAGCCAATGAGGAGTCAGGCTTGAGTATGGGAGCCAATCTGCTTCTGCGGCTCAGGAGCTGGGCTTCTCAGAAAGGAGCCATCGTACCTGTGCATTGGTGAGTGAGTCTGAAGAGGAAAGCAGCCAGCTGTAGTAGGAGCTTGGCCCACTGCCAAGGTGCACCCTTTCAGGCACAGTTTGGGGCCGAGATCTGTGCTTTGGTTAGTGGGTCTGAAAGTAAGCATGGCCGGCTGGTAGTAGGAGCTGGGTCTGCAGCCGAGGGGCACCTGTTCAGGCATGGTTTGAGGCTGAGATCTGTGCTTTGATGAGCAGGTCTGAAGGTGAGCACCTATTTATTTGGTGACTGGGAGAGGCACACTGAGCCATGGCTCATTTTCAAGTGTGACCCAGGGAAAAGGGAAGTGGAATATGTGTACTGATGCAAACTGACTTACAGAACCAGATTAACTGTTGGTGGTATAAATGAATGGTGGAAATTTGGCCAGGACACTGGGAGAAATTCCACTACCTTCATTGAGAAGTGCCATAGGATCTTTACCATCCACCTGAACAACCACCAGAATAGGGAGATGGGACCTCGGTTTAATGTCTCATCCAAAAGATGTTTCTATAACATCCTCATAAAAAAACTTGCATTGTGTTAAGGTGGAAAAATAAGTAGAAGTTGGCAAAACACATTAGATCTAAGTTTTTTTTTTAAGAGCTAAAACCTTTGATAAAAAGTTGGAATGTATTTTAAGGGTGCAACATGTATAACAGACTACCCCCCTCCCATGAAAAAGATGTAACACACTTTTGTCCTGAACTACAGTTACCTTGCTTCCCTTCCTCTTCATCATATTCCTCCAGTTGCTCAATCTAATTCCCCAATGGTCCCCATTTACAAAAACATAGCCAAACCATAAAGTCTTACCTCCAGCTATGTCATCAGTGAAGACATCTTTATCATCCACAGCAGTACTGGAATTACACTTTATGAACTTTCAGAGCTAGGGGTGCCATTAAGAGCCTCATCTGTGAATTGATCCCCCTTTCCTGTCATAAGTCAACAGTGATGTGTGAGCTACAGGGGCTTACTTCGGAGCTAGGGGAGCCGAGCCCTGGCAAGACCCCCTTTAATTCCAATACCGATTTAGGGGACAAACTGCCAAACTGAGGTTCCAGAAGAACAGGAGTATGGAGATTTAAGTGAGGAAGTGCAAGAAATACCAACTATTCAGAACAGATAGGTCAAACAGGAAAAGGGATGAGGTGACTCTCTTTGAAGGAGAAAGAGTCACTGTTGAAGACAAACAGGACATCATGGAGGGCATTAATGACACACAGTCCATTTGCATCAAGCTAGTGGAAAGGAGAAACAAACAAATTCCCTGGTAGTATTTTATTTGCCCCTAAATAACTCATTGAAGATTGATCCAGAGCTGGTCTGGTACAGTATATGATAAGAATTGTCAAACCAGATACTATGGTGATCATGGCAGACCTTAGTCTCCCAGGCATAGACAGGTGTCATGAGAGGGCTAAAGGCAGAATTAAGACTGAGTTCCTATCCACCATCAAAGCTTGTTTTCCTGATCAGCAATTTCAAAAAGGGACTATGTTTGAGGGCCCCCATGACCTTGTTCTCAGTCATCAGGATGGTGTAATATCCAGTGTCAATCTTAAGGAACTGGTGGGAGGAGGTGATCACAACTGGGTAACTGTCTCACTGGTGGCAGGTAAAACTAGCCAGACTTCAGCTATCAAGACTCTCAACTTCAGAAAGACTGACTGCCAACATGTCTGGATCAACTGCATTAGGCTGGTAATGCAACTCACATGTGGGCTTCACTGAAACAGGAGCTAGAAGCAACTGCAAAGGTCTGCATCACTGTATTCAACAAGGGAAAAAAATAGAAAATAAGTGCCTCCCTCATTTCAACAGGGACCTCATACGACTGATACTGAACAATGCCAAATGTTTGATTGTTGTGAAGTTGCTGGGAGTAGACAGTTCAGAGGCTAAAATTAACAAATTAATAACACGCGTTATAATAGTGAAATTGTCATGGTTTAAAAATGAAGAGGTTCATACATAAACAGCACCTACAAGTATGCCATGCAGATGCCCATTCATATACCATTGCTCTGCACAGACACATGGTAGAAAGTGTGGCCCACCTTCTCTTCTAGTCAGGGAAACAGCCTGTTTGTATGCAGTTGAGTGCAACATGCCATCTTGAAATACTGTGGAGAATACAGTGTCATTCTAAATTAATATTACTTGGAGGAAATATAGTGTAGGGGTTAGAGGGTAGACATGGGAACTGGAAGACCCAAGTTCAAATCCCACTGCAGCCATTTATTCACTCTGTGATGTGGAGAAGGTTGCTGCTCAGTCACCTCCCAGTACTTCAACCCCCACTGCTGTAAAGTTGTATAACAGCAAAATCCCACTGAAAAAGATGTTGCATGCCAGCTGAACAATCCTGGCTAACTAAATTGTAAAATAAAAAATAAATATAATAATAATAAAAGCTTTGCACGATATTCATTCATGCTCTGAATAAGATCTAATTAGACAACAGAGTGAGAGACTGTTGCGAGCTGTATGGAGAGGAGGGATCAGCATTCTACCTAACGCTGCAGTGAGTGAGAAGAGTAAGGAACTGCTTGGCTCCACTAAGTACTTTTGCACAGTAACATTTTGTGGGGGGGTTCAGGTGCTAACTGCTGCTGATTTCACCTGAGAGGCGGGGTTTCTTTTAGTTAAATTCCCCGCGCTGCTCACAAGCGTGAGCCCAGTGAGTCGAGCGCCACTCTGAGTAGAACATTTTAAAAGTTGTTGGGCTCTGGGTAGTCAGAGAATTAGTTTTCTGTTATTTAGTTTGATTTTATTGGGGGGCTGTGGGGATAAGTTTCACTGTTTAGGTGATACTTATGATTTTAAACAGGTTAAATGTTATGTCATAAAAGTGTGCATGTAATGGAGACAGGAGATGGGGAACATTTATCTCATGGTCATGTTTTATTTTATTCCATTGAGTGTTATTTACTTCAGGATATTTATTCTGTGAATGGGAGGAATTCTTGGTATTGTATGTTTCAGTTCTGCAAAAAGTATTTGAAGCAATGTTCTGTTTCTGATTCTGTTCGGATGACTAGATATTTGAGGGACAAGTGTTTTTCTAACGATAAAGGGTTGAGACGAATGGTTGTTATGTTTTTATTATTGTCCTTTTCTGTTCATCCAAATCCAGGTCCACAAAGTAATGGTTATGGCATTGGAAACTGGGAGGGGGGGGTAACTATTACTGTTCTTTGCATATTGTTCATTTAAACATTCAAAGCTTATTGCCCAAAATGAGCTTGTTTGAAAATTGGGTAATGGAAAATAAGTTTGATGTTATCACCCTGACAGAGACCTGGTTAAATGGCAGAATTAGTAATGATGAAATATATTTGTCAGGTTATTCTGTATTAAGGAAAGATAGAGTAGGTTGGGGGGGGAATGTTTGTTTTATGTTATTGATCATTTAAAATTTGTACAGCATCCTTTAGAATTTAATGAACCCTCATTTGAATCGTCTATTGATGTTGAAATTGGTGGGAATAAGCTGATTACCATTAGTGATGTATATCTACCACAAGGAAGTCAAAAAATTGGACTTGAGTCATTTTTTTCAAACTGGGGTCATCTGCCAATAAATAGAGAGGGGTTGATATTGGGAGATTTTAATCTTAATGGGGCATCCAATCAAGCTACTGATGCTAAGAATTTATTAGCTGAGTTAGACCTTTCTCAAATGATTGTTGATACTACTCGTGTTAATTATCATTCTGATTATGAGTCAATATTAGATTGGCTCTTAACCAATTATCCTACACATATTAGTGTTTCAGGTGTATTACCCGACAGCCTTAGTGACCACAGCCCCATTTTTTGTCATTGGTCAGTTAAAATTAAAAACCTTCTCCTGGTGTATTTAATTATCGTAAGGTTAGTGATTTAGATGAACAAGATTTTTCAACAGCAATTTAGGCAGGGGATTGGTCTTTTTTGAATGATATTAAGGACATTGATCTTGCACTGGAGTCTTTTTGTAAACAGTTTATAGCATTGTGTGATGAGTCTGTGCCATATAAGAAAGTCAGATGTAGGAGAGTTACTAAGGAATGGATTACCCCTAGCTTGTTAAAGAAGTTTAGAACACAGAATAAATTATGGTCCAAATATCGTAAAAATAAAACTGATGTAAACCTTCAAGCCTATAAAAATATACATAATCAATGTAAAAATGAAGTTTGTAGGGCAAAGGTTAACTATTTTAGAGCGAGACATAGATCTGAACAGGGGAATTCTAGGGCTACATGGAATACCCTAAATTCTTTATTGGGCAGGGGGAAAAGTGTTGATCCTATGATTATTGAGTCAGAGGGTCATTTAATTAGTGATCCCTCACAAGTGGCACAGTTGTTTAATCTGCACTTTTCTAGTCTGGACAAATATAGATCACAGGACCATCTTAATCTTGGTAACACCAATTTTTTTTAACTAATGCAAGGTGAAGGTAGTGTTGTTCCTAAGTTCTGTTTCAGGTTTCATTGCCTGAGGATGTGTTTTTATATTTGTCCAAACTTAGTCCTCATCCTCCCTATATTGCTTCTGATAATGTTGATTTTCGGGTTCTCAAGAGAGTTGCTTATGTGATGGCTTCACTTATTTCTAAATTGTTTAATTATTCTCTCTCATTTGGTGTTTTTCCACATGTTTGGAAGTGTGCTTTGGTTAAGCCTGTCTATAAAGCTGGTGTAAATACTGATTTAAACAATTATCATCCTATATCGCTTCCTGCCCATTGTCAAAAGTCCTAGAAAGGATTGTTAGTGATCAGATTAATGAGTTTATGGGGAAATATAATTTCTGGACCCCTGCTCATCATGGCTTTAGAGTAGGTCATGATACTGAAACTGCCTTGGTGAGGTTCACAGGCCGTGCCCGTTCCGCCATTGATAGTGGTGGTTTGGTGGCTGCGGCCTTTGTGGACCTCACCAAGGCATTTGATCGTGTAGATCATGACATATTGTTACGAATGTTGTTGAAGGTTCATTTTTCTGATGATGTGATTTTGTGGATTGGACATTATTTAAGAGATAGAACCCAGAGAACCTGTATTAGTGATTCATTGTTCCAGGAGAACTTAATAAGATATGGGGTTCCGCAGGGGTCCATTTTAGGACCCCTGTTGTTTTCATTGTTTATTAATACATTGCCTGAAATATGTAACGATACTGAGATTGTCTTATTTGCAAATAATACAGTATTATTTAGTATTGGTACTGATGTTCAAAAATTACAGGATAATTTTCAGAGGGACTTTAACAATTTACACTCCTGGTTTATTAAACAAAGATTAACACTTAATTCTACTAAAATCTAATTTTAGATTTTTTCTGGTCATAGAAATCATATGGATTTTAATTTTGTGCTTAAAGATAATTTTGGTAATATAATAGGAGGGTTTTTACCTTTAAGTATTTGGGTATAATATTGGAACAATACTTAAATTTTGATAAACACATTGATTTTTTTGATTACTCTCATACATCAGCGACTTGGTATGTTGTTTTGTGTCAAAAAATTTCTTGATAATGAGTCTAGCAATTTATTGGCAAACTGTTTTTTGTTTTCTTTACTCAGGTATGGTTCCACTGTTTATTCATATTCAACTATTAAAATGTTAAACAAACTAAACAGTACCTATCAAAGTATTCTGCATTTTATTACTGACCTATCTAGGATGACTCATCATTGTACGCTTTATGTAGAATCTGGTTGCTTACCTCTTAGTATTTTCTTTAAACATAAGTCTTTAACCTTTTTGCACAAGATTCAATTAGGTTGTGTACCTGATAGTGTTGCTAGTATGTTCCACATCTCTATGCACACTATTATGACTAGAAACAGTTTAAGTAGGAGGTTTAAGCTACCATTGATTAGATCAAATTTTATGAAGAACTCAATTCATTTTGAATTGTTGATTCAATATAATCAGTTATCTAATGTAATTGTTTTTTGTACTGTGTCAGGTTTTGAAAGTTTGCTTGAACAAAAGTTTATGTCAGAGACTGTAATTGTTTCTAATGTTTTTGCAACAAAATGTTTATTGATGTCTTTATGTAATTTTGTTTTGTATATTGTCATTTTATTTGTCACTGGACATCTGCGAAAATGGACTTTTTTTGCTCACAGATTTTTTTCAGTATAAAATAAATGAAATGAAAAAAAATGAAATGAAACATTACTCTAGATGTCAATTGCATAAACAAACAGAAGAAAGGCATACTTTTTTTTTAAATAAATGAAAAGGCATTGATAATTTGGCAGTTTTGCACAGCCAAAAGGAACTGGAAGCTAGTTTCAGTGGTCTGAGAACACCGATTTGGAAACCAGGAGACCAGGGCTCAAATCCCACCACAGCCACATATTAACTCCATGACCTGGACCAAGTCAATTAACCTCCTAGTGCTTCACTGCTGTAAAAGCTGTGTAACAGCTGGATCCCACTGAAAAAAAAGTGTGGCATGTCAGTCAGGTTAGCAAAGGTAAAACATTCTGTAAAATAAAAAGTATGTAAAATAACACAGACATCCTCCTATCTTGCTTCAAAATTAAAATCATATTATGGCACACTGGAAAAGTTTCTGAGACCAAGTCTAAAAAAGCATTTTTGTTCACCTGCCAGTTCCTCCAACTGCTCAGATTTGTTTGGTAGAGGCAAGGTGCACTCCTCACCTGCAAGGACCATAATGGCAACCAGGATAAGCTGTAGGATCCCCATGGATGTCAAGGGGACTGGGGGCATTGATGCTGGGTTATCTGTAGGAGTTCACCAGCCAGCAAGAGAGACCCTGGAAGAAAGAAGCAACAGTCATTAGCAGCATTGCCATCAACAGTAACAAACTGGAGTGGAAAAAAAGCAGTGTACACTGCACAAATTCAGGAAAAGATCAGAAAAAGGGTTTTAAACAATGATGAAGGAGAATGGGAATTTAGAAGAAATGTGAAGTAGAGACCCCTAAAAAGTAAGAGGACAGATGTTGTGCTGTTTATTTTCCTCCATTTTTAGTATTAATTAAGCTAGCAATAAAAAAAAGAGGTCAAGAAAATGACAAACATGATACACAAAGACAGAGTAACTGGGCAGAGGCTAACGCATTGGAATGATTTAATCAAGTGCTCTTTCCTCCTAATTTACTTTTTGAAACTGTAAATGCATTTTTTTAAATGATGACTCCTGAGTTAGTGACTATAGTATTTCTCCCAAGATTTGCTGGATAGTACCTACCTGCTGAGATGGCCAGGATGCCCACTGAGTGATACAGTATGAGGATTTGCCATGTTCAGGCGTGTTGGTATCAAGGATACCCACAGCTGCAGCTGAGATGGAGGAGAGAGTGGTCTGGTTCAGTTCACCTGCAGCCTGTCAGTGCCTGCACAGCCTGAAGAGAAGGGAGGAGTGGTCTGGTTCTAGCACAGTATGTCAGTACCTGCCATCAGCAGTGATGTACTGAGAAGGGAGTGGTTTGCTCCGGGTCAAGCGCAGGGTATCACCACCTGCCAACAGCGGGATCTACTGAGGAGATGGAGATGGGTGCGAAGGTAACAGCAACACCAGCTGTCTGCTGAGCAGTCATAGTTACTGATTCTCCTCTCTCAAATAGCTGATCAGCTGAGCCAGGCCTGGAGTAGTCAATAAAGTCACCAGAGACTGGGCAAACACTGGTGATGGCAGAGTAGACTGGGTGGGCAAAACAGGCACTGAAGGCTGTGCAGGTAAAAGTTGGTGGGAGGGTCTGTAGCAGACTAGTCTCTGGGGGCTAGGAACACTTCAGGCAACACTGGTGGTGTGCAGCAGGCAACAGACTGGACTGGGCAGGTGGAGTTGGTGGAGAGGGAACAAGAGATTGAGAACTGCAAACACCAGCATGGCAGTATCAGCTAGCATATCCCAAACATGACACGGTATTGACAACTTTTGTCTGACATGACACTACAGCAACAGATTTGTCAACTGCAAGTTGCGGTCGGCATAAATCCATCAGGAAACTGTCTGTTTTTTCAGGGGGCTTTGCACCCTGAACCCCCATGTGGGAAGCTCTGCCCCCCCACAGCCCCATAACTTAAGATGATCAACTCCAGGTTGGAGTTGATTAGGGGAGGGGGGCAAGCCCCAGAGAAAGCAATGCCAGGGTCCCCCAGGAACATTACAGTGGCAACAGTGACTTGCCACTGTAATGTACTTCATTATAGAAATGTCACTGTGGCATCGGCATATGTAGCCCAAACTAGAACTGGTTTAGGTGGTCAGTGGAGCGGGCTCATTGTCTTCGTCAATCAGAGAGCTTGGTTGCTTCTCTTGGTAGTTGAACAGTGTAAACTCAGAGGTAACCAGCAAGGACAGCACATAGGCTGCAATGCTCCTCTCTTTTATGTTCCTGAGTCCAGAACAGCCTGCAGCAGTAACAGTGTAGGGTAAAGGGAAGTGATATCTTGCATTAGTTTGTGCTGTAGGCTGGAGTGGAGAGGGTGGCTATATGTACTTTTTATATCTTAAAACTTAGTATGCTTTATTGCTTTTAACATAACATATATGTACACATCAAAATCAATTAACAAACAAAACATAATAAAATCAAAGAGTAATCAGAGACTCAACCCTTGATATTCAGTTGGAATCTTTCTACAAAAAAATTGCACACTGTAATCAGATCTGGCCTTAGTACATTGGAATGAGAGACCAGTAAAATGAAGTGTCTGTTTAGCTACCAAATACGGTTAATTTGATTAGTTATAAGACATTTTAAAATGTATGTTGCCTTACATACATTCTATCTACATTTATTACCTTCCACATATGCTAACTGGCATGTTGGGAGCTGTAGGAGTACTTGCAATCTTTCACAATGGGCTGTAAAGGTTGTAAACCTTTGATTTATGCTGATCTGCATTTTTGTTTTATTCTCAGTGCTTCTAATGTTAAGGACTGCCATTTCTTGTAGCTGGGGACTGAATCATCCAGCCAGCATCTGCTGTATTGTGTTTTGCTGTTGCTGAAATTAAAGCCATTTGGTACCTCTGCTGACCCACCAGCTTTTCAATGCCCAAGCCAGTTAGACATGTTATAGGCTCGAATACGTCTTGTGGCCCAAGTAGCAGGTCAAGCCTCTAATCTAGTCCCATAATGGCTACGTTTTGGGGCAGTCCCAGAATATATGCTTGAGAGTGCCATGGTGAGCTTTGCATTTGGTGCAGAGGTCTTACTCAAGTTTTTTCATTTTAAAGAGCTTTACTGGAGTGAAGTAGTTTATTTACTGCCTAGTATTGTGCCAGTCTAAGACCACGGAATTTTAAATAATTATGTACTGAGCACAGTGTGGTGTCTACATTGTCAGGTTTCTCTAGCTCAGGGAATTCAGTTTTCCAGTACTCTAGCTGCAAGTTTATTTTGACTAAGGCTATATCTCTAAGTTTCTGGTACAATGTAGAGATTACATGTCTTTTGGGCAGCACTGTAATATACATATCTATATCTATATCTATATCTATATCTATATCTATATCTATATCTATATCTATATCTATCTCAGCCCATCCATATTCATGTGTAATGGGCCAAGGACATAGCCCCAGACTGTGGGCAGCTGCAAGTACTGGAACACACAGTAGGGACCAAGGTTATTGTGTGCTCTGAATGTCTCAGAAGTGATTAGTTCATTCCTATCTATTAGGTTAGCTAATTTGGACAGGTTGTCCTCTTGCAGAAGGCATCCTTGAGCATTTTTCCCACATTTGTGAAATTAGGATTATGTCTGATAGGTTGCTGAGGATCAAATAATGTCCAAGTTCCTAAAAAGACATACATCTGCCTACACACTTGGATTGAGATGCCAGGTGGGCCAGTTTTGAGGGCTGCTGAGATTTTTGTGAGGTTATAACTGGTCAGTGCTCTAAAACAAAAACATAGAAACATAGACTTTGATAGCAGATAAGGACCACTTGGCCCACCCAGTCTGCCCATTTCCCTACCTACTGGATAACCTGCAGATCCTATTTAACCAACAGCCTACTTCCTCCTACCCTGCACTATAATTGCCTTATGTCTGCCCCATGCATTCTTGCATTTCTCCACAATGAAGGAGTAATAACCCACAAGAGACAGGGTTATCCTGGATCTAGTACTGACTAATGGGGAAAGGATCACAGATTTAGAGGTAGAAGGTCACCTGTGGGCCAGTGACCATCACATGGTATGGTTCAATTTGGCCACTAGAACTAAATCATCCCATTCCAAGACAAAAATATTGGACTTCAAAGGACCTGACTTTGATAAGATGGCCAGCAGAGTTAAGCTAGCCCTGGCAAGAAGAAATACAGGTGAGGGGGTACAGGTATAGTGAGCAAGCATTAAGGATGCAATACTTAAAGCAACATACCTTTGTGTTAGGGAGAAAAGCAAGAGCAAAAGAAGGAAAAAATCCGCTTTGGTTCTCAAAAACAGTAGCAGAAAAGATCAGAGCCAAAAGTTTAGCCTTCAGGAAATGTAAGGAAACACAGCGGGTTGAAGATAGGGAGGCATACCAAACTTCCTTAAGGGAAGCAAGGAAGGCAATAAGGCAGACAAAGGCCCAAACTGAGGAAACACTAGCATGAACAGTAAAAGAAGGGGACAAGACTTTCTATAGATACATTAGTGAAAGAAGAAGGTCCAGAGGGGGTATTGCTAAGATCAGAGGGGATAAGGGGGAGTGTGTGGAGGAGGACCAAGGAAAAACATATATCCTAAATAGATACATCTACTCAGTATTTACTGAGAGAAGGTAGGGCAGGACCCACAGCTCAGCACCATGGACACAGGGGGAGAGAGGTGTGTACAAGTCCCTTCACAAAAGAAAGGGTCCTACAAGAGTTTGCTATGCTCAGGGTGGACAAGGCAATAGGGCCTGATGGCATACAATCCAGGGTACTAAAGGAGCTAAGGGTGGAACTAGCAGAGCCATTAGCAGAACTGTTTAGTCAGTCTCTGAGCACAGGAGTGGTCCCAGAAGACTGGAGAAGGGCTCATGTGATCCCACTCCACAAGAGTGGCAGCAGAGAGGAGACAGAGAACTACAGACCAATCAGTCTTACCTCAGTATTGGACAAGATTATGGAGGCACTCCTTAAGGAAAGGATTGTGCAACACCTGGAATCCATAGGAGCACAGCATCCAAGACAGCATGGGTTTACAACAGGAATGTCCTATCAAACTAATTTCATAGATTTCTTTGACTGGGTAACCAGAGTGGTGGACCAAGGGGGTGCACTTGATGTCACCTACCTTGACTTCAGCAAAGTTTTCGATACTGTTCTACATAGAAGATTGATTAATAAGCTGGGTAGGCTCAAAGTGGGTCAGACGTTGGTCCACTGTGTGGCAAACTGATTGGTGGGCAGAAAACAGAGAGTGGTGGTAAACGGTATACAATAAGAAGCAGAGATGTTGTGACTTAAAATTTCGCCTGCAAAATTAATGCTGAATGTTTCATGAAATTGTGGGGAAATGGCAAAATTTCGACACAGTTTCACCCACCATAAATGGGCACCTCCCTGTGGTGTGAGGGTGTCTGATTCCATCGTGGTCCCTGCACCCCCATCCTCCCTGGCCACTCACTGGCCAAAATTAGAAAACAAATCTTCTCTCTGGTGTCTAGTGGTCCTCCCCCAGCCCAATCGCAGCTGAAATTGAATAAAGCCCTTTGCTCCCCTCCAAGTTACACTGAATAATTTCTCTCCCAAGTTCCAACTGAGTCCCCTCCCAAATCTGACCTTGTGTTTAAAATAAAAAAAAACAATAACTAATTAAATCTACAACTCCCTGGTGTCTATTGGGCCCTCCACCTCCCACCCTGGCATCAGAAAGCACCCAATGAACTCCCCCATACCCCAATTGGGCCACCGACACAGCCCTCCACTCATCTCCATGGCCGGCAGCCTAACTAAGTGCTCATTCATTGAAGTGCTCAGTCAGACTGCTGGCCATGGAGGTGAGTGCAGGGCCATGCTGGTGGCCCAATCAGGTACTGGGAGGGGGAGCAGGGGGGGCGCAATCTGATGCCTGGGTGGGTGGTCCACTAGACACCAGGGAGTTGAGGATTTAATTGATTATTATTATTATTTTTTTTTTTAAAACACAAGGTTGGATTTGGGGTGGGACTCAGTCAGGAGGGAGGGAAATTACTCAGTGTAACTCGGGGGAGGGAAAGGGGAAATTGTTTAACTAGGAAAGGCACACTAAGCAGAAGCTTGTTTCCAGGTGTGACCTGGGAGCACAAGGAAGTTAAGTGACTTGCTCAGGGTCACACAGTATTCAAGTGAGGAGAGGGTTTTGTTCAATTTCAGCCATAATCGGTGCCAAGGAGGACCACTAGACAACAGGGAGAAGATTTTTTTTTAAATTTGGACTGGCAAGCGGCCGGGGGGTGGCCCACTGGACACCACCAGGGAAGAAAGCTGATGTAGCGAAATTATAGAATTTCGCCTGTGGGTGGCAAAATTTCACCCACAACCAGTGAATTTTACCAGTTGGCAGGCAAAATTTCATTCACTCTACAGGCAAAATTTTGCATTTTGCCCAGAAAAATATTTTGTGAAATGCGTGAAATCAGCAATATATTTCGCTAGGCGAAATTTTTCTATTTAGTGCAACACTAGTCAGAAGAGATGCAAGTCACAAGTGGGGTACCTCAGGGATCAGTCCTGGGGCCAGTCCTCTTTAATCTCTTCATCAGTGACATTGCAGATGGACTGGAGTGTAAGGTTTGCCTGTTTGCAGATGACACCAAGATCTGCAACAGAGTAGATGATCCAACCGGGTGGGCAAAATGAGAAGACATCTGGAAAAACTGGCAAAATGGTCTGAAGAGTGGCAACTGGAGTTTAACGCAAAGAAGTGCAAGATAATTCACCTAGGGTGTGTGTGTATGTGCGCGCGCGTGCACACAATGAGCTGCCAGGACCTGGAGGAAAATTATGTCATTGTTGACTGAATGACATCAGCGCTCACCCAAGATTCTGCCAGCCGGTCTAAAAATGTCTGAGGGATTTTCTTTTTTTTTCTTTTTATTTTATCCTCTTTTTCTGGCAGGTCCTCCGTGAAGCTCTGCCCTGGTCATGGCCCCCGGGTCCTCACCAGCTGTCAATTCCCCGCATAATCCCAGCCACCCCCCCAGAGGGCGGGGCCGTGGCACTGGTTCCCCCTGATTCCAGTGCTGCGGAACCAGTGACTGGTTGGGAGTGCAGCAACTGTGGCTAATTGAAACCCGGGGAGTGTTTCATGTAGACAGAGGACCCACCTCTCCATTTTCTTGTGTTTTCCTCTTGGAAGTGGGGATGTGCAATGACGTCCAGCATCCTCCTCGCCTCCATTACAGATAAGCGCTGGTAGCTGCATGACTCCCAGCCTCCACCAGTGGTCAGTCTTGCACCAGGCACTTCACCATCCTCCCCCCAGAGAAGGAGAGCAGTCCATTGGATGCTCTATCCTTCTCCCCCCAGCCAGCCCTCCAGCAACCTGAGTCCGTTCCCGAACCCGGGTCACCGGCGTCGCAAGCGGAAATCCAACCGCTGCACCAGGGTGGCTGGCATCTGAGGGTATTTCTGCAAAACCACCGATTAGGAGAGCATTAAAATAGTACCTGCACAGGACAAATGGCAATTTCTTCATTCCATATGTAATAAATAAGGCCTGGTTGTTCTTATGTTATAGAGAAAGAGTAAAGTTTATAATATGTTTATAATATATCTGCAAACCTGTCCACCTGGATAGAGCAGCCTTTATTTGATCCATAAGTTTAGTCAAATTCTGTTTGAAGATGAGATTCCTGTTTCTGCTTACTTCTATTCCAAAGTACTTGCGAGATGATCATGTCCATATACCACCTCATTGCATAACCTCCATTCAGTTGGTGTGTGCATTCAGTGACATTATGACTGTTTGGTCTATGTTTAATTTATAGCCTGACACCTTTTCAAAGTGTCTCAGAATTTCAAATGTTGTCAGTAGGGAGCCAGTGGGTTGCTTTAAGTGCAACCTGACATTGTCAGCATAAATTGAGAGAGAGTATCTGTGGTCTCCTATCTTTACTCACTGGATTTTGTCATCTAACAGTACAGTGTATGTAAGGGAATCCCTTCAAGGGATGGCAGGAAGCATCCAAGATGACAGAAGTGAGACCCCAGCTGTAACAGCTCAGTAAACTCCCTCCCGGTATGCATAGCATACCTTGGCTATTTGACTGAGAAAATCAGCTCCTGTGCAGATAGCTCTAGCCCTGGATGCCATTGACTCTTTCATTTAAAAAAAGTCAGAAGAGCCTTTTTTTTTTAAACTTAGTTTTTTATTGTTTTACAAAACTAATCAAACAAACAAATAACAGACCAGTCTATACAGAACACAGTAATACATGGAGAAATAGAATACAATTACAAAGGAGGGGAACATTAACATCCAATAAACATAGTGAAAAAAACCCTTGTCCAGGACTATCTACAAAAAACATCTTGAAGTATTCACCCAATAAAATAAATGTCTAAGTACCTATTGGCTTCCAATGATGTAGACAATTCTTGAAAATCACCTAAAAAATATGCAAGTCACGTTTACTTCAATAAGGAAGGTATCCAGTAATAAAATTAAACATCACCAGCTCCAAACAAAATCCAACCTTGGTTTCCAAACTACATTAATCAATTCAGGTCTTACACTCACCAACCAAATCCCGGGAAAAGAAAAGAAAAGAGAAGAAGAGAGTGGCTGCTAAATACATGCCTGATAAACTACAAAACCTACCCACTGTCTCCTATGAGCCCTAAACAGTTCCACCGCCATATAGGTTCTGACTTTTCCCCACTTTATGGGATGAAGTCAGGATCATGTTCTAATTGATACATTACCCACTTACGCCACGCTAGATCAAATACCTGCTCCCGATATCGAAGTCTGGCCGACATATGTTTCAATGCATAGACCTCTCAAACTAGACCCCTCCAAGCCACTATAGTTGGAATTGTCTTCTTGTACCAAAAGAGAGTTATAACTTTTCTAGCTGCGAGGATGAGTAAGGTGGCCTGCAGATATATATCATCCAGTCTATCCCCAATTGGAGGGGTGGCTGTCAAAATGTAAGCCAGAGTTAATAATTCTGAACAAGCTTACATATTGGTTAACTCCTATAGGACTGCTTTCCAATACAGGGCCAAGAGCTTGCATCCTCATAAAACATGAAACTGGTCTGCATTCTGACAACTGTAGTCCCTCCAGCAGCTTCCAAGGGAAGAATCAGAAAATGCTGCCACTATCGCAGGTGTACGGAAAAAACTTATTCTCAATTTCCACGAGTATTCCCGCCAATATAGAAAGCAAGATATTTTGAAAGCTGGAAGAGCTGACATCATCCAGATTTTGGCTGGGATGTTGACTTGAAGTTCTAAGACCATCTAGCCCTAATAGGTTCAGTTAGGTCACCTGTTCGTTCTCTAAATGCTTTATATAAACAGTTAATTAAATGCTCAGTAGACATACTATTAATGCAGGTCTTAATTAAAGAGACTAACAATGAGGGTTTCTCTGCTATGGTGGAGAGATCCTCCTCATAACACCTTAAATAAAATTTAAACTGGAGATACTCAAAAAAACTCACTTGTGGAAGTTGATATGTGGCCTGCAGAGTGGTAAACGGGAGTATACCTGTAGGGTCTACCACTTGGAAGACATACTGTAGTTCCCTTTGAGACCAACTAGCAAAGATCTTACTGGTTCTAGTAGGGGGAAAAGAAATGTCTGCCATGATGGCCCTAAGATATAATGCTTTGGAAGGAGTAAGATAAGTATTCAAAACCGAGGACCAGCACCAAAAGGTTTCCCTAGTATAAAAAGGGAATTTAAGAAGAGGGAGACAGTGTGGAGGATGACCAAATAAATAGTAAGATAGCTGGCCCGGTGGCACTGAGGGTTGAGGCCCTGGACACCACACCTCATGCTATGCTGGTGGCCCAGTTTCAGGAATGAGCTCGGGTCGTCGTGGGTCGGCAGGGGAGAACTAGGATTGAGCATTGGCAGACAGTTCTCCTAGTCCTGGGGTGGGCTGAGGAACCTACAACGTGCTGTGGTGGCCCCTGGGGATGCCAAGAGGTACTGCATGCGACAGTGTGCCTGGAGGGAGAAGCGCAGCAGACGTTGGCACGAATGTGTGCAGATGTCACTGCACGCCTGCACTCCCAATGGGGAGAAAAAAATGGAAAAATGTCTGGGTGCGACCGAGCAGCTTGATGGCCGCGCCCTGCCTCACCAGGAGGACTCTCATGGAATCACACTGGGGGGGGGTTCAGAGCCGATCTGGCTGGACAGGGTATGGGGAGACCTTCTAGTGGACTGGCGATGGCCATGCCGGATCCCCCATCATGTGAGTGAGCCTGGTGCTCTCCCGGTGGGCAGGGCCGGAGGCTGGATGCCTCCTCTGGTAGTCGCCGCCCAAGGCGAATAAATACGATAATTTAAAAAAAAAAATAGTAAGATTGAAAAGGTTACTCCAAGTGATTTCAAACTGCTTCTAGTGTGCGACATAAAATGGATTCAACCAGCCATACAATGTTTGGAGTTATGACGCCACCACATATTGCCAAAAATTAGGTAAGTTTAGATCCCCTATTTCCCTAGGATGTTGTAAAAGAGAATATTTTACCTTCAGTCTCCTTTCCTTCCAAATAAAGTGGTAAATTAATCTATCCCAAGCCTGGAAATATTTCTTTTTACAGAGGCACGGGTAGGGTTTGTAGAAAAAACTAAAATTTGGAGAAGTATGTTCTGCTGAACTGCTTCCACCATACTCAAGAAACTCAATGGGATCTGGGACCATCTGTTCAGATCGTCCGAAATCTGTTGAGTTAGTGATTTATAATTAAGAAATTCTGCTTGGACCTAAGTCTTGGTCAACTTTATGTCTAAGTAATGCATTGCCAACCGATGCCAACAAAAGGGGAATTGGCACTTTAGCTGTCGTGTTGGAATATAATTATATTAACATACTAATTGCCAGCAGATTAGGCCTTACGGTCTATCGAGTCTGCTCAAACCCCAGATCCCTAGTTGGGTGCTGAGGCCCTTCCCCCTTGTGTTCCAGAAACTCTTATCATCCATCCCGACCCCCCTGGGCCAGGCCATCATCTGATACATCCACTTTCTGTGTCTGTCCCACCTTCTCTTGAAGCCCTCCACTGTGGATCTCTGAACCAGCTTGCCAGGCAGCGCATTCCAAGGGTCCACCACCCTCTCAGTGAAAAACCTCCTCCTCTTTTCCCCCCTCACCCTTCCAACTTCAAACCATGCCCTCTGGCGATACCTCCCTGCTTTAGTCTAAAGAGCCCCTCCATGTTTACCCTATTAATTCCCCTGAGGTACTTAAAGACCTCAATCATGTCCCCTCTGTCTCTCCTCTCCTCCATTGAAAACAGGCAGAGCTCCTCAAGTCTGTCCTCATACGTCAAATCATCTAGTCCTCTTATCATCTTAGTTACCCTCCTCTGTACCCTCTCCAGAAGCTGTATGGCCCTCTTCAAGTGTGGTCTCCAGTACTGTACACAGTACTCAAGGTGTGGTCTAACCAGTCCATTGTAAAGCGGCAGAATCACTTCCCTGCTCCTAGAGGTGATCCCCTTACGATGCATCCCAACATCCTGTTTGCCTTGCTAGCTGCTCTCCTGCACTGCTCAGAGTTATTCATACATGCATCCACCATGACACCTAGGTCTTTTTCTCCTGTTGAGGCCTCCAGTGCCTCCCCTCCCAGGGTGTACCTATGTTTAGGTTCCCCGCCCAAGATGTAACACCTTGCACTTGGTGATATTGAAATTTAATTTCCATGTGTGAGCCCAGCTTTCCAGGGTGTCCAGGTTCCCTTGCAGTGCCAACCTCCCCTCTTCCCCCCTCAACTACTGCTCCCATCTTGGAGTCATCTGCGAAGAGACTCATTTCACACCCTATACCCTCCTTGATGTCCGATATGTATGCATTAAACAGGATTGGACCCAGGACCGAGCCCTGCGGTACCCCACTACCGACCTCTCTAGGGTTCGAGAGCTCCCCACCAACCACTACTCTCTGGGTGCATTCAGCTAGCCAGTTTTCAATCCATCTGAACATCAAAGGGCCTACTCCCAACCCCATCAGTTTCTCCACCAAACCATTGTGGGGGACAGAGTCAAACACCTTGCTGAAGTCCAAGAATAATACATCCACAGGCTTTCCCCTGTCCAGTTCTGATGTTACCCATTCATAGAACTCCACAAGATTGGTTTGACATGATCTACCTGGCACAAACCCATGTTGCTGACTATCCAGGCCTCCCACCTCCTCCAAGTACACCCCCAATTGTTCCTTTAGTATAGTCTCCATTAATTTTCCAACCACCAAGGTCAAACTGATGAGTCTATAATTACCTGGTACTTCCCTTGACCTCCCTTTATAGATTGGCACCTCATGTGCCTCTCGCCAATCCCTAAATACCCTCCTTGTCTCAAGCGACCTGTTGAAGAGCTCAGCCAGGGGTGCAGCCAGTATGTCTGCCAATTCCCATTGTACTCTTGGATGAATGCCATCCTGCCCAAGAGATTTATCTTTCTTTAGGGCCTTGAGGGCTAATAACACCCTTTCAGTGGAGATAGCATCATCCGTCCCCTGCACCTTACTGGCCTTTTTATCCTTATCCTGATGTGACACCCCTGGGGTACCTCTCCCTCTCTCTTGTTCCATTTCTGTTGCTCCCCTGATCTCACTCACTACCACTTCTATCCCCATTGTGCCTTGCTTTGTAGATATCCCATCCCCTTCCCTAGTGAACACAGAGGCAAAGTACTCATTTAATACCTCTGCCTGGTCCCTCGCCTCTTCCACCCACCGTCCTTCTAATCTCAATCTGCTGAGATGGACCTTAGTTTTTCTCCACTCCCCAATGTACCAGAAGAACCCCTTTTCCCCTCCATGTATCCCCTGTGCCAGCCGTTGCTCTTTACTGGACTTTGCCCCTGTCACCATTAGGTGACTTTTCTAGATGCAAGATGGTACATTTCCTTTTCCCTATCTCCTCTTGTTATTTTATATTTTTTGTAGACTGCCTTCTTTTCTCTGACCGCTATCTGAACCTCACTGGACCACCAGCATGGTTTATGTGACCTTGCTCCCTTACGTTTCACCTTTGCACAGGTCCTAACTGCCTCATGAGTCCCCATTTTATGACCTCCCATCTCTTTTCCACATTTGTCATTGATGTAATCCCCTTCAAGTGATCCTTGATAATATTTCCCATGCCCACAAAGTCTGCCCCCCTGAAGTCCACTGCCAGTGTCCTAGATCTCTCCCCACTCCTTCCATGCTTATTTGAAACCAGACAGTATTGTGGTCACTCCCAGTCAGAGGATCCTCTATAACCAGGTCCCTTACCAGATCCCCATCTGCCAGAACCACGTCCAGGACATGCCCCTCCCTTGTGGCCTCCATCACATGCTGTGTTAAAAACACATCCTGGAAGCCATCCAGCAGCCTCTGCTCCTTGGCCACCTTAGAGGACATGGTTCACCAGTTTGTACCTGGCATATTAAGGTCCCCCATCAACACCACTCCTTCCCCTTTTGGTCCACACTGGGCAATGATGTTGTCCAGCAAACCATCCTCCAGAACATCATCCATCCCAGGGGGCCTATATACTACACCCAGCTTGACCTTACCTCCTGCTGGGGTTCATAAGGTGACCCATAAGGCCTCTACGTTTTCCTCTGCCTCTTCTACCCTAGCAATTTCTATGTAATCTCTAATGAACATAGCCACTCCACCCCCTCTGCCCTCCTTTCTATCCTTCCTAAGCATAGTGTATCCCCACATGTTTAGGTCCCAGTCATAGTTTTTGTTGGCCCATGTTTCCGTGACCGCCGCTACATCCAACCCCCCTCCCCCTCGAACAGCATGGCCTGGAACTCTGGCAACTTGTTTCCCAAGCTCCTGGCATTTACTAACACCACCCCCACCCCTATCCCTTATCCATCCTTTGTTGAACACCACCCAGGTTCCTTATACTCTCCATCCTCTGCTCCTCCTGAACCTCCTCCCCAGTCTGTTTCCTCCCCTTGGGTTTGAAGGCTACTCTCTCATCTGGAGGAGAGGCTTCGGTCAGCCCCTCCTTATCCCCCTCAAGTTTAAACCCCACCTTTCTTGAATGTAGTCAGCCACCCCCTGTTTAAGGACTTCTTTCCCTAACAGGGTAAGATGAAGCCTGTCCTTGGCATACAGTCCCTTATCCTCCCAAACTCCTTTCCAGTTCCCTAACACCCCCTACCCACTCTCTTCACCCCACTTCCTGAGCCAGTCATTAACCTCTGTGATCTTCATTTTTTTCTCCACTGAGGCCTTTGGTACTGGCAATATCTCCGAAAAGGAAATGTTGCATCCATTATCCTGACAGACTCTGTCAAGTTCTTGTAACCTTGCTTGGATTTCCAAAATGTTATTTCCCTCTAGATCATTAGTTCCCAAATGCACCAGGAAATCTGGTTTCCCTCCACAATCCCTAACCAGTTCGTACACCATGAACTTTGCTCTGTGTACTGTCAGCCCAGAGATACTCACTACCTTCACCAGACTATGGCATCCACCCCCCCGTCCCTCCCACTGGATACCCCAAATCATTGAGTCTCCCAATAACAGAACCTTAACATCGCCATCATCCTTATGGTTATCTCCACTATGCGCTTTCAACCCACCTCCCTTTATTCATGATCTCAATTCCATGGGAGTCTTCCTGCCTTATTAGAGACCCCCTTGTCACTCTCTCCTTTCTGCCTCCCTTGTTATTTTGCCCTCTTAACTCAGACCCCCCCCCGAATAGGTGTCCCCTTTAACCCTCTCTTATCTGAATCATTTATCCTGGCCCTGATGGTTTCCCCTTCCCCCACACTGCCATCCTCCCCCCTTGTAATAGTACCCCTACCTTCAGAGGCCCTCTGTGTGTCTCCTTTACCTAGGGCCCCATCCTTAGTACAGACCACCCCCTGCTGAAGGGGGGCCCCTCCCCCACCTCCTTTTGTCTCCCAGTTTCTCTCCAGTCAAGCTTTCCTCCCTCATGTCTGCAATATGTTGCATCTCCCCCATCTGCTTAACATTTATGGTTCCCCTTCTCCCTCTGGGACTATTTCTATCCTTTCCATTGCAGGTCTGTGATGCCCTATGGGTATCCGACTCCCTCCCCCCGGCCTCTGTGTCAGTTTCCTCATTTCCATCAACCCCTTCCTCCACCTCTAGGTTGCTTAGCAGCTCAAATTTATTGTAACACTCTATGCCAGCCTCCATCAAGTAACCTGAGTTTCCCCCGACTGCCCCTCTAAACTGCCCCTCTTCCTCCCCTCTTGCCCTGTTCTCCTTAGGAGCTCCCTTCCCACAGTCTGCTCTTTTAGGCTTCCCCACAACAGCCCCTCCCTCATCACTGTCTGCTCTTCTAGGCTTCCCCACAACCGCCCCTCCTGACTCTTCCCCCTCCACTCTTTTTATATTCAGAATGTTTACCCCATACGTTTTCCCCTTAGCGTCAACATCCCTATCTAGCGGTCCTCTGTCCCTAATATCCCACCTCCTGCTTGCTGTTACATAATGTCCTGTAATTTCTGAGCATTGCCCCAGCCTCCCCTCAGCCCCATCTTTCTGCCGCACTTATCCACACCTCTTATCCTTGGACACACCACCCAACTCCCCCAGCTTACTCCATAACCAATATACTTCACTCCTGATACAAGATAGCTGTCTACAGAGTGGGTAGCCTCCCTCTCTCCAGGCCCATTTGAGATATAATGCTCAAGCACCTCAGTCTTTTGCTCATTTATCTTGTAACCTGATAAAGACCCGAACAGGCTTAATGGCTCCAAGACCACCAGGATAGATGTTTCAGGTGAGGTCAAAGCCAATAGGATGTCATCAGCAAAAAGAGATATCTTGTACCATCTACCCCCATAGGAATGCCATCAATACCTGGATGCCTATGAATGGCTTCAGCTAAAGGTTCAAGATATAGGGCAAACAGCAGGGGAGAGAGGGGACAGCCCTATCTGGTTCCTCGAGATAAGAGAAAGGGTTCTGAGACTGAACCATCCAATTTAAGATAGGCCCATGGTGCAGCATATAAATTAAAGTTGTTTTATCCATTCTTGAGAGAAGCCAAAATGAGACAGGGTTGATCATAAAAAAAAGGACAGGTCACCCTGTAAAAAGACATTTTCCATATCCAGCCCTAAAAGAACAAACAGAATTTTTCAAGTAGTAGCATAATCCACCAGCAAATATGCTAACCAGACAGCATCATGTGCCTGGCTACCCTTGACAAATCCAACCTGATTGGGGCTGATAAGATGAGGAACCAGATTCTCTAACCTATGTGCCAGAACCAACATGTACACTTTATAGTCAAAATTTAGTTTGGAAATAGGGCAATATGAGGTTGAGTACCTTGGATCTTTCTCTTTCTGGGGTTTTAAAATAGCTGCTATAGTTGCATATCGCCATGAAGGGAGAGGAGAATCACAGTTCTGGACCTCATGATAAGCAGATAATAGCATAGGAAAAAGCAGTTCCCTGAATTATTTTTAAAACTCAAAATGATACCCATCTGGGCCTGGAGCTTTAAGTGTTTTTGCCACCTTAAACACTCTATCCGATTTGGCTTGGGAAATCGGTAGCAGCAGGGAGTCAGCCTGCTCTGAAGTCAATTTGGGTAGGGGAATATTACTTAACTAGCACTCCAATTGCAATTGGGTAGGGTGAACATCAATTGTATAAAGTGTTTTAAAATATTGGGCCAGGGCAGACCTTATCTGTCTTGCATGTGTAAGCAAATTTCCTGAAACAGGATGATAAAAGATTCATTACACAAGCCTTGTATTTATGAACTTGTAGCCTACAGGCCAAATTCCTCATTCTGTGTGGACACCCTTCATAATACATATGTTTTAAATAAAATAACAGCAGTTCTACATGTTCATCAAACTGCTTTTGTAACTGCTGTTTCAGCACCCGTATCTGGGGTTCCACCATCCTATCCCACTGAGCCAAAAAGAATTGCAGTGTTCAAAGTTCTTCCTGAAGCTTCCCAAAGCATTGTTTTTTTCTTTTTAACCGAGTAAACAATAATTTCCCCTGAGTATTGCTTTCAAAGTGTCCCATTAAAGAGTAGCCGAGATCTCGGATCTAGAATTATCTTAAAGAATTGTAGGTATGATCTCTTGGACTCACTACTTAAACTCAGAATCAAGCAAAAAGGCAAGGTTCAAGTGCCAATGTGTAACCATGTGGGGATTACCCAATTCAAATTTAACATACACCGTAGCATGGTCTGAAAAGAATGTTGCCCCATGCCATACATCCTGCAAGGTCTCCAGATGATCAGCTGTTGTGAAAGTATAATCCAGACAAGACATAACACTCATTTGAACTGCCCTAAATGTGTATCCGTTAGTTGTAGGAAACCAGTGGTGCCAAAGAAAAGCCTTTCTGGACACTGAAGAAACTGGCCAAGCTGCCTAAGAATGCCAATCCCAATAAATTAAGAGCAAGATCAATCAAACAGTTGGAGATTCCAAACCAGATTATGTGCAGCAACATCCATGAAAGCTATGCAGCTGAGCCTTGAGAAGGACCCACAAAGCTCAGTACCCCAGGAATTGCCACCACTAAATCTGGAGGAGAAACTATTGTAGCAGATCACTGAAAAAAAAGTTCCCCTCCAAAATGCCTGGTTCCAGTGCCAATTTTCACAACAATGACTGCAGGACTACAAACAGCAAAAATCAGGAATGTACAAAATATACAGCCACTTGAAGCAGAGTCGACCCATCAGAATCCCACTAATACATTTTTGGGGCTGGGTAAAGGAATCACAACTTCTGTTTCTCCAATGGGGACCCATCCCCATTATTCCACAAAATCCAGAGATAGAGGTAAGCCAAAATGTCGTTGAAAGACCATCACTCTCTACATTTCTTCAGGACAAAGATATGGACAAAAGACAAACCAGGAATTGCCTATGAGTGACAATGTGGGCAATAGGTGGTAGTAGTAAAAATGTTTATTCATGTTAATCAGACAAAAACACAGAAACGTGGTCATACTCCAATTGAGCAACAAAACTGATTCACAGTGGGTACCATAAGCACATGACATTATCTTTGTTACAAATACTATAAAACATATGCATATAATAAGACATATACAATACAGAAAATTCCAGTTATAAACATAGCTCACAACATATATATTATATTTATTGTTGTAGGCATTACAACTATAACAAGCATTACAAGCATTGCAAACATAAACATTACTGCTGGGACTACTCAACCACATAAGAATAGTCAGTTACCCTATCCCAAATTTAGGGCAACAGCTCTGAGGTTTAGACCTTTCTTGGATTAACCAGTTCTTTATATTACTAAAATATATAGAACCTGTACTACTTCTAAGTTGGATTGCTCTATAATTAAACAATGCCCTGCCTATACTGGTTTTTCTTAAATAATTACAGCATGTGATCCCTTCTGAGAATCTCAGATTTAATCTGCCTTTTTTGACCTCCAATTTTTTTATAATATGGTTGGGTAGCTGTTTTTTTTTTGTTTTGTTTTTTGTAAGATTTATACATAATTTCAATTGTGTGCAGTTTCCTGCAAACTTCCAACCCAGTCCAACCTAGTTCTCTATCAAGCAAACAATGATGTTTTCTCCATTGTGTATTTAACACAAATCTTGTAAATTTATTATACAAAATATCTAACTTGTGCAGAACTGACCCTGCAGCACCTCTGTAAATAATATCTTCATATGTAATAATAGGCAGTATGCAAACCTCAACAATTCTTCATCTCACTTCAAAAGGTAAATCATTTTTCACTTAATACAGTGCACCCAATTTTTCATATAGGTTCTTAGTACTTTGTTCTATATCAACATTCCACTGGAGTCCCTCGTTGATCCATAGTCCCAGGTATTTATATGATGAAACTCGCTCAAGTTTGTCCTCCAGATAGGTGACAATATCTGGATTTTCCTGGGATACTGAATTATTGTTATGATTACCAAATAACATTACTTTTGATTATTTTGAGTTCAAAACCAATTTATGAAGATACAGGAAATCCTGCAGTGCATTAAAAGATAACTGCAGAGTTTCCTGTATGTTAGAAATAGAGTAACCTGCAGTGTGAAGAATAGTGTCATCTGCATATAGATGGTAATTAGCAAGATGATTTGGAATTTGTAATGAATTCACATTGATATAAAATATGAATGGACATAAACTGGATCCCTGTGGGACTCCAATGGTGGTTGGGTTCCACCCATTGAGAGTGCTGGCATCAGAGTGCCAAGTTGGGATTTTGTCAACCCATATTTTTGGGGGGACTGTTTCCCCCCACCTCCCACCCACCCCTTCTTAGGATTCTAACTCTGAGGTGGGTGGACCTTGGGGAAGGGGTGTGAATCCTGAAATTGGCACCCTGATGTGCCGGCACACAAATGCAGGTGCTCTGATGGCCAGAAGGGTGGTGGTAGATAGACAGTCACAGGTATATGTATTCAAGGAGACCAGTTGGGTTCTATCCATTAAATAATCTCAAAGCCAGCAAACTGCGGGCTCAGAAAGACCCAGAGATGTCAATTTTTCCAGTAGAATTTCATGGTCAAGCATATCAAATGCTTTTGTCATGTCTATAAACACTGCTCCCACCATCTACTGTATCTCCTATCCATAGATTCCTGAATGCCACCCACCACCTTCATCAGTGCAGTTGTGATACTATGCCATCCTCTGAACCCGGATTGCTGCACACTCAGCAAATAATTTTCTTCTAAATATGTGGTTAGTTGCTTACTGGCCAATTTTTCAAAAACGTTAGACTACTGGAAGTAAATATATGGGCATATAGTTATCAATATCATTTTTTTCCCAGATTCATGTATCGGGAAAACTTTGGTCGTTTTCCATTCTGTAGGAAATACATTTGTCTGGAGGGACAAGTTAAAAGCATATGTTAAGGGACCTGTCAAAACTGAAGCAGCATATTTCAGTAGCACTGTGGGTATTCCATCTAATCCCATAGCATTGTGGGAACTCAGTTTAAGTAAGGCTTCATGTAGTGATGTTTCATTTATTTCATGGAACTAGAATTTATTTTGCTATTCAACTTTGTTTCAGTTAACAGTGGGACATTATTTGAGGGTTCTACCACTAAATGCAGTGCATCCTTCCCCATATTAACAAAGAAACTGTTAAAGCAGTTTGCTGCTTCAGGGCCTAACATAACCTCCTGTCCATTTATAGAAAAGGAATTAGGTGACTTTACATTATCCGTCATTTGTAATCTACATACTAACCCCAAAAAATCTTGTGGCCTAGAGTCTAAGGTTGTTAAAAATGTAGTTTTGTAATATTTTTGTTTTTCTCTCTTGATCTCCTTGATATAGGTGTTCCTGGCTTGTCTATATTTCAACAAGTCTGATACAGTATTTGTCTTTTTTGCCTCTTTCCAATACTTATCCCTAATACAACTGGATTTATGCAAATCTTTATAAATCCAAGGACTGTTTTTGAGTTTCAGTAGCCTCTTTTTAATTGAAACATATTTATCACAAATCAATTTAAATTCCTCTTATATATATGTCCAGGCATCAGCTATATAAGGAATAAGAGAAGGCCTGTTCCAGTCAATATTTTCTAAATGTATCATAAACGCTGGATAATCAAAAAAATTCCAAGATCTATAATGTATGAAATGTTTTCCCTTAGGGTTTTTTTTATATTCAGTTTAGCACAAATGATCCATTGATGATCACTAAATGAGTCTGCAATAACTACAGAAATCCCATAACTATGAGATCTAGAACTGATTATACAACGGGCACAAAAAAATGTACATAGCCCTGCATTTTGATTGGCTGGCTGGCACCTTTTCAATGTTGCAAATCCTCCAGTGTACCCACTGGAAAAGGTGCCAGCCACCACTCACCTGCATCAAGAACTCCCTGACAAATCCCTCCTTTCATCGCAAACACACCACTGCCAAGTACATGGACGGATGGCAAGATTACCTAGTCGTTAACCCAACATCCGATACTCCATCGCTAGCCTCAAAACTTCAAAAAAAGTGCTGCACCATTCCAGAAAAGTGACACACCAGAAAACAAAAAGAAAAGAAAATGCAGTTCATTATGGCACCACAATACGCACAAGGGTTGTATACAGACCCCCTTCTCAGGGGGGGGAAATGGACAGGGAAATGATAGAAAGCATACTTAGAATGGCAGAAAAAGGGGAGATATTGCTGATGGGTGATCTGAATATGCCAGATGTTAACTGGAGTGCAGTTGCAGCTGCCACTTCGAAGAGTGCAGTTATTCTAGATGCCCTACAGGGGGCATGCCTTAGACAACTAGTACTGGAGCCCACTGAGAGGGAGCAATATTAGACTTGATTCTCTCAAATGGAGATGGAGAGGGATCACAGATGTAGAAGTGGTAGCCATCTGAGAACTAGCAACCATAGAACAGTATGGTTCACAATAAACACAGCAATAGAGTCAAGCCATACAAAGACAAAAGTACTGGACTTTAGGAGGGCTGACTTTGCCAAATGGGTGAGTGCCTAAGGAATGCACTAGCAAATGGGCAGGAAGGAGGGTGGAAGAACAATGGGAATAATAAAACTGCCATCACAGAGGTAACGAGCCTTGTGTGAAGCAAATAAACAAAAAAGACAATGTAAGAAACCACTATTGTTCTCAAAGGAAGTGACAGTGAAGGTTCAAGAGAAAAGAAAGCATTCAGGAAGCACAAGGAATTGCAGAAGGAGCAGGACAGAGAATTGTATTAGTTAAAGCAAAAGGAGGCTGGGAAGGCAGTCAGAACAGCAAAGGCCCAAACCGAGGAAAAGATAGCCAACTCAGTTAAGAAGGGGATAAAACCTTTATAGGTACATAAGGGAGCAAAGGAAGACCAAGGGAGGGACAGTGAGGCTTAATAAAGGGAGGGAGGGTGGGCAGAGGGAGACTGTGATAAGGTAGAGATACTAAACAAATATTTTTGCTCAGTATTTACAAATGAAGAGGGGGAGGTACATAAAACAAGCAGTAGTAACACTCTGGATACAGAAGTTGATACCAGCCCATTTACAGAAGAAAGGATTCTGAAAGGAACTCTTAAAACTGAAGGTGGACAAAGCAATGGGGCCTGATGGGATTCATCCCAGAATTCTAAAAGAGCTAAGGGTAGAACTAGTGACACCACTGACTACCCTTTTAACAAATCATGGAGGATGGGGTGGTACTCCGAGGACTGGAGGAGGGCAGATGTGATTCCTCTTCACAAAAGTGGGAGCAAGGCAGAAGCAGGAAACTACAGACCTGTTAGTTTAACCTCAGTGATAGGGAAATGATGGAATCACTCTGAAGGAAAGAATTGTCAGTATCTAGAGGCCAGAGGGCACAGGACCCTAGGCAGCATGGATTCACAGTGGAAGGTCATGCCAGACAAATCTGATAGATTTCTTTGACTGGGTGACCAAAGTAGTAGATCAGGAGGGGCTGTGGACATGGCCTACCTAGACTTTAGCAAGGCATTTGACACAGCCCCACACAAAGATTAATATACAAGTTAGCCAGCCTGGGAGTGGGTCCCAAGATGACAGCCTGGGTAAAGAATTGGCTGGAGAATAGGACACAGAGTGTAATAGTAAATGGAGTCCACTCAGAAGAAAGGAGGGTTACTAGTGGGTACCGTAGGGTTCAGTATTAGGACCGGTCCTCTTCAATGTCTTTATAAGCTTACATTGCAGAAGGACTGGAAGGAAAGTATGTCTCTTTGCAGATGACACTCAAGATCTGCAACACAGTTGATGGCAGGGGGGTGGAAAGGATGAGAAGGGACTTGGCAAGGTTAGAGGAATGGTCAAATGTATGGCAGCTTAGATTCAATGCTAAGTGCAAGGTAATGCACTTGGGAAACAAAACCCAGGAAGAGTACACAATGGGGGTGAGATATTAACAACAACAAAATGGAAAGGGACCTGGGGTAGTCATATCAGATGACCTAAAGGTGGGCAAGCAATGTGAGAGGGCAGCAAGGAGGGTTGGGGTTACTGGGATGCGTAGGAGAGACATCACCAGTAGAAAACAGGAAGTTATTATCCCTCTGTACAGACAGCTGGTGAGACCCCATCTGAGTACTGTGTGCAGTTCTGGAGACCCAATCTCTGCAAAGACATAGACAGGATGGAAGCTGTCCAGAGGAGGGCAATAAAATGGTGCAGGGTCTGCACCAGAAGACACATGAAGAGAGACTTAGAGCTTAATATGTACAGCCTCAAGGAAAGGAGGAGAGGGGGACATGATAGAAACTTTCAAGTACCTCAAGGGAATCAACAAAGTCCAAGAGGGTAGCATCTTTCAAAAAAAGAGGTGTGCAAGAACAAGAGGGCACAATTTGAAGATGGGGGCGGCTCAGAGGTAATTTAAGGAAGTATTTTTTCACAGAGAGGGCTGTGGATGCATGGAACGGCCTTCTGGAGGAGGTTGTGGAGTCAAAATCAGTGGTGGAATTCAAGCATGCATGGGACAGTCATAAGGCAATTCTGGTGGGGCTAAGAAGAAGTAGGCTGCTGGTTAACTAGGATCTGCAGCTTATCCAGTAGGTAGGGAAATGGGCAGACTGGGTGGGCCAAGCGGTCCTTATCTGCCATCAAATTCTATGTTTCTATGTTTCTATTCTCTCAACAGCAAATAAGCTGAAAAAACTGTAACAGTAGCGGTGGCAATCAGCGATCCTCTGGCACATGCGCAGAACTCGTAAAACAATCCAAGCAGTGTGTCCATGGTAAAAAACAAACGCGCAGCAACTTTGAAAATGAACAGACGTTTTAAATATTTTTTTTGTCCAAAAACAAACAGGGCCTTTGTATAATCACAATATACCCTTCCAGGGAATGGGTATACTGGAGGATTTACCACTTCTGGTGTGGTTAAGTCCCTCGGCTACGGCTCGTGACCGAACCACAGCCATGGTAAATCCTCCAGTATACCAATACCCTGTCAGGGTATATTGCATAAATATAAGATCCAAAATAATGGAGATTGTGGGTTTTACTGGATTGATTCTATTAGCCTCTCTAATTAACTATTTTAATCCCCAATTGAGGCTTACATCTAAAGGTTCATTGTTTTGTTTCATCAGATTCCAATTAACATTAAAGTTACCAATTAGTAAAAGCTCATGACTGTCCTTTAAACTAACAAGTGCCTCCTGTAAATCATTAAATACTGCACATGGGTATTTTGGAGGATGACAAATTCCCACTAATAGGACAAGCTGGATATAAGGTAATTTTATTTCCAATTCTACTAATTCCAATTTGCCATTTACCCTGGTTAAGTTAATCAATTTAGATTGGAATGATGATTTACCATAAATACCCTCCCCCTTCTTAGTTATGGCTCTCTTCCAAATATCATAGCCAGGGATATTTATAAAGGAATTTGCCATCCTGCTATTTAACCAAGTCTCTGTCAACACCAGAAAACTGTGATTTATTTGAATTGTTCATTCTCTAATGATGTCAATTTTGGGAGCAAGACTTCTTACGTTAAAGCATATGTGTATTTAAAAAGGTAGCATTTGCTGGTCCTGGATTAGGATGAATGTCCCCACGTAGTAACAAATGTATACACAACATGAATTTAATTGTACCACAACACCCACTATATGATTTTAAATGTAAATTGAATACTGACACACCTTTTTCAGATCTAATTAACTTCTTGAACAAAGTGTTCCTGTTGTAAGTGGATTGCAGTAGGACTGATACTTTGAAAAAATCTGATTTAACATTTATTGCTAACATACATGAAGTTACTGCATATTGTATTTTTGTTTTATAATTAGGACTATCTAGAATTCCGATGGTATGTACCAATTTGTTTGAATGTGTGGATCCCACCCCTTCCCTCCATTTGATTATTGTTCCACGGACCCAAAAACTCCCACATATCTAACCATATAACAATGCCCAATGCCCACTTTAAATACATTGCCGTAATCAGTGCTTGGCCGATGGAAAAAAATATAGACTTCTACTCCCAAGATATTTTATATTATGGAGGATAGAAGAAAACACCAGGGGCTATCTTATCACAGTATGAAAGGGCTTACAGTTTCAGTATAATATTGTATCATAACATAACATCTTCCTGTGGCAGAAATAAATTCTAATTTATACAAGTCACAGCTATTAGTATGAGATAAAAGAATTAAAATTAACCTTAATCAAGACTCTATGTTAAAACCTTAACTCTAGGGCTGTCCGTGAGGGACAAAACAGATGGCAGATACTCAACCATCTACAAATCTAATGAGTTTACCTTACTCATTGAGTGGTAATCTGAAGTCTTCCATGGTAGCCCCTGAAAACTGCAAAATGATTAAGACTAAGGTATGTCTTGAAAATAATCCTGCCATAACTGTTCAACCTCAGTTAAAAACTATAATTACAGCAGGGTCTGGAATGGACTCAGTTCATTTAAATGCAGAAAACAGCTTCCAGGAACCCAATTCTAATGCAGGAGTAGAGACAGTTGGAGATATGACTGTATTAGCAATACAGTCTGCATAGGCCAATGTAGGAACTTCTCCTACCCCGATCTCAGATAACGTCGGTGGGAGGGAAGTGTACATCAGTCTGACAGGGATAACCTGACTGGAACTATCACATCTAATGTCCTGCATAGGGGATATATGGTACCAGGGCTGCAGCTAGTAATTTCAGGGCCCAGGGCAGGCAGTCAGATGAGGGCCCCTGTATCCCTGACAAAGTAAGCCTGGGGTCTGGGGGCCGCTAGGCCCTCAGAAGATCTGGGGTTTTTGGTGCTCTCAGGTGAGTTTTGGGGCTGTTAGTGAAGATAAAAACAAGATTTTGTGAAGCTTTCCCAATGCCATTTTCAATGAAGAAATGTACTTTTAGCCTGGAGTCTTATTCATATTTATAACAACAGAAGAATTTTCTTTATAAATGTGGTCTGCTGCCAGCCATGATGTAAACCCTCATGATTCCCACGATGGCTGGCAGTGGTCCGAATGCAACAGACAACTTATGAACCTTATTCATTTTATAACAATATTAGGATTGTTTTATAGTCACAACAATGCACTTCATGGCACATGTAGTATTGAGATTTATAAAATGGGCAAAGGATTTCAAGCAGTCTGATTGGTTGTTAACCGTGCATTAGAGCGTGTCTAATGCACAGCTAAACTAGAACCACCATTTAGAATACACAGGCCCATTTTATAAGCACAATAAGCCACTCCGGGGATGTGCACTAGACAGTTCTAATGCACGACTAGGAGACTGGATGCACTCTGCCTGTGGCCTCGTGCCTCACTACATCCCCCTAGCCATGCATTAGAACTGTCTAATGCACACCCCGTTGTGTCTTATTGCTTACTTATAGACTTTTTATGCATTTCAAGTCACTCGGGTACATATTGTGTTATCCCACAGCTGTCTTGTGTAAATTCCAGAAGACATGCATTGTCATTATTTCATAACTGTTAACATTTCATGATTTTAGATATGTGTTGGCATCAATGCCTACTGTCATTCATCGTACCTTCTCATAACAGCAAAATGAACAAAATGACAGAAATGTAAAGGTGATTGATAACTGTTTTATTATCAATCTTTAAAATGGGTTAAGGATAGTATTTTGATGTGTAAATTTTCTAGAAATAACTTTTTAGTCATAAAATGAATTCACAATACATCACAGTTTACTACAACATTAAAATATATTTTTATACAAATGGAATTAACGCTATCCTATTAAAACTTTCTAGTAAATAAATACATAGAATACTGTAAAGTAATGATAACCATTCATTGCAAAAGTATTGCATTAAAATGTTGCATATGTCAATGGCAAAACTACATACATTAGTTCAATCCTGCTTTACCCAAGGCTGAGGAATGTAATGTAATGTAAAAAAAAGTAAAAAAATAAACATATTTCATTTATTTATCAAATGGAAGACATCAGTTGCTCAATGATATTGCTGCCCTTTCACATATGGAGGTTAAGGTATTAGGAAAGTAGTGCACCTTTCAGTTTGTTGACAGTGAGGACACGTCTTTTGACCAATCAGGGTGAATGATTTATTTTACCTATTATAAAATGTTTATAAATGCAATTGTTCAGCTGTGGACAATGCAGGATTTTTGAGCAATGATGTCTACGTAAGGAATAAGACATGACAAGGTGTGGTTTATGGCTTGATAAGAGCACGCCCCAGGTGCGTGATGAGGCACGAGGCGCTTGCGCCAATTGACTGTAGCACCTGGGAAGTGCTCTTATCAAGCCATAAACCACACCTTGGAGTGTCTTATTCCACTTATAAAATGGGTCCCGAAGTAGACTGAAAATTAAAAAAAGTAAAAAAAAAAAATGTTAAAATCTACAAAATGAAGGAAAAATATTTTTTAGTTACAGGAATAAAGTAGTCCCTCTTTGTACTGTCCTGTATGCAATGTATGTGGCTTGGTTGGCAGTACTGTCCTGTGTGCCCCCCCCCAACATAGAGCTTAGCTCTCTTTTATTCTGTACATGTTTTTCCCTCTCAGAACCTGACAGTCAGTTTTTTAAACTGACTATGGCAGTAATGTAGGGAGCGAGCATGTCCATCTTCAGCTGCCATATTTGTGCTGCTCTTTATGTTAGCGCTTATCCCCGGCGCTTATCTGTGTAAATCAGTGTGTGATTTTTTTTTGTTTGGCATAGGAAGCTTACTTCTGGTGACATTCTGTGAAAGTTGCGGCGTCTCTTAGAAACGTGGTGGTGCAGGTATTTTATGTCTGGTGACGGTCTGTTAAATTGGGAGGTTGCGGCTGCACTTAGACATGTGCAGATCGGAGAAACCAAGAAACATAGTGGGAACGGAGAGAAACTGCTGCAGTGTCCAACTCAATGGGAGAGATGTGAATGATTGAGAGAACAATAAGGTGCGAGTGGCATAGCATTTTTTTTTCTGAGGTGTACACGGAGTATGAGGTTTCCAGGACAGCAGCATGATTTCAAGTAGGCCATCTCAGGCAGGGAGTTGCCGCATTGCCGGCAGTAACGGCTTCAGCTGGAATACAAAAAAAGCTTTGTGGCAGCATGGATCTTTGCCAGCGCTGTGCCCTGGTTGGTTAAAGAGGTACTGGTTAGTGCAATATGTCCTGATAAGGACATGTCCAAATGTACATCTTAGGCAACCAGGAAGCAGGAATTTCTCAACTCATTTTATAAAGGATTTTAACATATCATTGAGCAATGCTTAATGTAAGAGAAGCTGAGCAACGTCAACGTGACAATAAGGTTTTGGATGAAGTAATTTCCACAATGCTGCAGTAATACCCCTAAAAAGTAGGATTCACTATACTTTTTTCATGGGATCCTTAATGTCAACTGTCAGGTGTCCTGTCTTAAGTAGTTATATCTACTGGCACGATAGTGCCATAGTGAGTAAGCCTCCACACCTGTCTATTTAATAGCGTGGCTAACCTGAGTTTAAAAAGTAATCTGTGCTGTATCTGAGAGAATGAAGGCTTGTGACCAGCTAGAAAGTGTGTTAATCTGCAACATTCTGCGGTCACTGCTTGCACAGACAGACTATTTAGGAAGTGTGAATATCTTGTTGTTTGGTGTTATACTAAAGATAGATACGTTTGTCTAACCTGCTTTTATTGCTGATCGGACATTTTGATGGTGGTCAATATGTTGGGCCCTTAAGTTCCAGTATTCAGATCAATCGAACTACTGGTGAGGTGACCTGAAATGGATCATGTCCCCATGGGTTTTGAGGGAAAGAATTCTGTCCTGAAACCATAGTAAAAAACAATGCAGAAGAGTGGGGACTGTTTGTACAGCTTGCACAGCTGAGATGGGAACCCGCACAGAAGCAGCACAATTTAGCTCCAATTAGTGTTTATAAGACTCTTTGCTGCCCAATGAAGAAAAGAAGTCCAAAAAGAACTGTCTGGCTTACAGTCTGCTGTCCTCATCTCTGCCACTGTGACACAGTACTACTTCCAGAGTACCTGCTCTGGTGAAGGCAGGAAGGAGGCTGCAGACAACAAGATGTGGATGACTTCTACTTCAGCTGCTAAAGAGCTTTTATTACTGGCTAAAACCAGCATCAGAAGGTACAGACCCCAGGTATAATGAATCCCGGAGTACAGCTTAGCAGATATACTCTGTAATTGTTGGTGTTGGCACCTAGATGGACCTAAAGGTGACACCCTTCATGTGACTTACAGCTCCCATTTGCCAATCAAACATTTTGGATTTCAAGAGAAATGCCCAGAACTGACTGAAGCAGTGGGTCAGTAAGAGGTGGAATAGAAGGATGAACAGCTTGATCTTTCGAGCAGCTGCTCCCTGAAGTAGCATATGGGGGGTGGGGAATCTGTGGTAAAATGCTCAGCTGGCTTTCCTGCCATGTTCTCCATTCTTCGCACTGCCCACTGAAGAAGTCTGACATGTCTGATATCCAGCCTTGGAACTGTGGCAGAAGAAAGAAGTTTATGAGTATGACTGGTGATTATGATGAAAGACTTGCTACTGAAGCGATTAGCCTACCATCTGAGAGAGTAAGACTCAAAAACACATGGGAAATGAGTGCTTAGACTGGTCTGAACCACCTCCTCACTCTATAATATGCAACTTCTATACTGCAGTATAAGGATACAGGAATTGCTAATTATGTTACATTGTGACCAGGGCATCATGTAGTATGATAAATATGTAAAAATGACAGAGAACTGTCATACATAATCTGCCCGATTGCTCTGAAAATGGAATAGAATTTAGATAAACTTTGTTAATAAGAAAACACATCTAGTAAGAATGACTATGCATAACTTGCATTTAGCCAGTGGTCCAGTATACTAATTCATTGTGTGGTCAGCAAGTTTTGAACAGAATTCAGACAGAGAGAAGGCCATGGTTTTAACATTCTAGATATGAATCAATATATGAACATTACATGTCTTTTTAATTTTTTGGTTTTTAGCAGAAGAGCAGCTGCCATCTTCATAAGAAGCTTAGAAACCTAATGAGGACGTGGAGATACAATGTAACACTACAAGATGGACATCATGTACATGTATTCATGCACACCTCCTGAATAATAAATAATGTGGCTGTGAAATTCTGTATGTAGAACAAGTATTGGATGCAAGGTGAACTGTGCCTCACTATAATGTTTTCAAATGTTTTATTTATTGTGACCCTTGATAACCTCTGCCCTTGTGCTCTATCATGACAGAATGATAGACTTCAGAAGGGAATCTTCCTATGGTACTTTGTAAATGTGCACAATTCTCCCAAACATACTTCACCTGACCTGACAAGTGCTTTCACATGTACTACCATCTTCTGTCCCTGCTGCCCAGCCATTCATTCCCTGAATGGGTGATTAAGTACCGCCTCCCCCTTTCAGTTGCCGTTGCTATTTATAAAAATACAGGCATAACGCCAACTATAATCTAAAAGAAAGACCTCACAACAGAACCAACAATGAATAGCTGTTAGCACCACATTGTCCATGTTCGCGCAAGGTAACGCATTTAAATTAGTTCCTGGTTTTGGCCGACACCAGAACAAATTGTGAACACATGAAATGGTACGGGAACTGATTACCTATATGCATCTGCTTGAAATGTCTCTTTACCTACATTATATTAATATCTCTGAAGGACAGCTATTTAACTGTACTTGAAAAACACTGAAGCTGTCAGCTGTGTTTGAGTTGCTGTCTTTGTATTCGACCACATTCTGTGGTTCCTTTCATGAAACCAAGAATTTGGAGTTTAGATTGTCACTCATGTTTTCACAAATGTCAGCATGAATTAACGGTTCTTAATCCATGATGCGACATAGTTAGAACTCCAAACTGTCGGTTAAATGAAATGCATAGAATGTTGTTCATACAACAGAAATAAGAAAAAAAAACACAGCTGACAGCTTCAGCTTTTATTCATGCACAGTTACATAGGTATCCTTCAGAGGTACAAATATAAATCATGGGAGTAGACAATTTCAAGCAGTTGCACTTAAGTAACCAGTTCATATTCCCTTTAATTTGCCATAGAAACATAGAACATAGAAACATAGAAACATAGACTTTGACAGCAGAAAAGGACCACTTGGCCCACCCAGTCTGCCCATTTCCCTACCTACTGGATAAGCTGCAGATTCTAGTTAACCAACAGCCTGCTTCCTGCAACCCCCCACTATAATTGCTTTGTGTCTGTCCCATCCATGCATGTTTGAATTCCCCACTGTTTTAGACCGCCAGACCTCCTCAGGAAGGCTGTTCCATGTATCCACCACTCTCTCATGAAAAAGATTTCCTCACATTACCCTGAGCCATCCCCCTCTATCTTTAAACTGTGCCCCTTGTTCTTACACATCTCTTTTTCTGAAAGATGCTACCCTCCTGGACTTTGTTGATTCCCTTGAGGTACTTGAACGTTTCTACGTCCCCGTCCCTCCTTTCATCAAGAGTATACATATTAAGCTCTCAGTCTCTCTTCATATGGTTTCTGATGTAGACCCTGCACCATTTTAGTTGCCCTCCTCTGGACTGCTTCCATCCTGTCTATGTCCTTCGCGTAGATGAAGTCTACAAAACTGCAGTAACTCCAGATGAGGTCTCACCAACTGTCTGTATAGAGGGATAATCACTTCCTTTTCTACTTGTAATGCCCTTCCTATGCATCCCAGTATCCCCTGGCTCTCCTACTGACTTTTCATTGCTTACCCACCTTTAGGTCATCTGATATGACTACTCCCAGGTCCCTTTCCATTTTTTGTTGTTAGTACCTCCCCCTTATTTATACTCTTCTCCTGGGTTTTGTTTCCCAGGTGCATTACTTTGCACTTCTTTGCATTGAATCTAAGTTGCCATATGTCTGACCATTCCTCCAACACGTGGCCCTGTCTCATCTTTTCTACCCCTCTTGTGTATCAACTCTGTTACAGATCTTTGTGTCATCTGCAAAGAGGCATACCTTTCCTCAGACCCTCTGCAATGTCACTTATAAAGATGTAAAAAGGATTGGACCCAGTACTGAGCCCTGAGGTACTCCACTAGTAACCCCACTTTCTTCGAATGTGTTCCATTCACTATTACCTTCTGTGTCCTGTTGTGCAGCCAGTTCGCTACTCCAGGCTACCACCCTGGGACCCACCCCAGGCTGGCTAACTTGATTATTAATCTTTTGTAAAGGGACTGTGTCAAATGCCTTGCTAAAGTCTAGATTAGCCTGATCCACAGCCCCTCCTGGTCTATTACTTTGGTCACCCAGTCAAAGAAATTAGGTCTGACATGACCTTCCTGCTAAAATCCACATTGCTTTGGGTCCTGTGCCCTCAGCCTCTAGGTGCTCAACAATTCTTTCTTTCAAGAAGTGATTCCATCATTTTCCCTACCACTGAGTCAAACTTACAGGTCTGTAGTTTCCTGCTTCTGCCTTGCTCCCACTTTTGTAAGAGGAATCACATCTGCCCTCCTCAGTCCTCAGGTACCACCCTGTCCTGCCATGATTTGTTAAAAGGTGTGGTCAGTGGTGTCACTAGGTCCCCTTAGTTCTTTTAGGATTCTGGGTGAACCGTCAGGCCCCATTGCTTTGTCCACCTTGAGTTTTAGGAGTTCTTTCAGGACTCTTTCTTCTGTGAATGGACTGGTATCAACCCCCTACCCAGAGTGCTTCCATTGTCTGGTTTAGGTAACTGCTTTCATCTTCTTTTGTGAATACTGAGCAAAAGTATTCATTAAATATCTCTGCCTTTTCATGTCTCCTCTGACCTCCCTCTCCTTTATTAATCTTCACTATCCTCCCTTAACCTTTCTATGCTCCCTAATGTACCTATAAAAGGTTTTATCCCCTTTTGACCGAGTTGGCTATTTTTCCTCGGTTTGTGCCTTTGCTATTCTGACTGCCTTTCCTACTTCTTTCTGCTTTAATTGATACAGTTCCTGTCGTGCTCCTCTGTGATTCCTTATATACTTTTTGAGCATAGACCTTTTTCTCCTTAACCTTCCCACCTCTTTTGAGAACCATAGTGGTTTTTTACTCCGCTTTTGTTTTCTTTATTTTTTACAAAGACTTGTTGCCTCTATGATGGCAGTTTTGATTTTCTCCATTGGTTCTTCCACCCTCCTATTTGGCCATTTGCTAGTGCATTCTTCAGGTGTTCATCCATTTTACGAAAGTCAGCCCTTCTAAAGTCCAGTATCCTTGTTTTTGTATGAATTCTCTCACAGTTTGTGCTCATTGTAGAGCACACTGTGCAGTAGTAACAGTTCCCCAGATGTCTGACTACTACAAATTTGTGATCCTCTCTCCATTTGAGGTACCAGATCTAGTATTGCTCCCTCCTGGGTGGGTTCCAGCACCTAGCTGTCTAAGGTCACCCCTGCAGACATCCGAGGTGTCCCTGCTCTTGGATGTGGCTGCAGTACATGTCCTCCAGTTAACATCTGGCATATTCAGGTCCCCATCAACAGTATCTCCCCTTTTCCAGCCATTTTGAGAATGTAATCTATCATTTTCTGTCCATTTCCTCCCTTGAGGACGGGGGTCTGTATACAACCCTCTGTGCAGATCGATGCCATTCCCCATCTCCAAGGTAACCCAGAGTGCCCTCTTGTCCTCCCCTTTGCTTTTTTTAGTTCTGAGCTTTAATCCCTTCCCTTATGTAGAGCTACTCCACCTCCTCTTTTGCCTTCCCTGTCCCTTCTGTAGATTGTGTACCCTGGTATGTTGACATCCCATTCATGGTTCTCGTGTACCATGTTTCTGTGACTACTAATATCCATTGTTCATCTTTCATCAAAGCTACTAGCTCAGAAAGCTTGTTTTCCAGACTACGGGCATTAGTAGTCATTGCCCTCCATTTAATGTTGGCTTGATCCTTTTCCCCCATCCTGCTCTTATTGCTCTTATCTATTTTACCATTTACCCCGTCCTGCCCTGTGTTGAGCTCTGTACCTCAGTGTTGCCTACTACCTGCCATGTTTTGTGGGGGAAGCTAGACTCTCCCTGCCTTTTATCAGTACCTCCCCTTATCTAGTTTAAAAGCTTGCCGAAGCAGTACAAACCTGTCACCTAAGGAGCTTGGTCCCCTTTGTGGTAAATGCAGAACCATATTACCAGTATAGACCTTTATCTCTCCGTTGGTTGGTCCCCAATGAAAAGACCAAAGCCCCATGCTCTGCACCAGTTTGCAACCATTCATTAAACTGCATGGTGTGCAGTACCTAACCTCCTCTGCCATGGGACTGACACCTCTGAGAAAGTTATTGTGCTTGCTACCATCAGAGCCCCTCCCCAACTCCACAAATTCATTCTGCACTGCACTGATCATGCCTAGCTGGTCATGTTGTCCCAAGGTGGACAATGATATCTAGTTCTCTCTCCTGTGATGCTACTTCTACAATTGTGAGGATTCGCTTCTTGTCACTCAAGCCATGGCACCCAGGCAGGCAGCTTGCCTGTCTCCATCCCAGTTCTACCCCCTAATAATTGAGTCCCCTATCAGTATTGCTTCCTTCCCTGTGGGTCCCTTGGCACCCTTTTGTGAGTCTCACTTGTGGATGTCCTCAACATTCTTCGGTCTCCACTGAGGGTGCCATCTAAAGGAACCTTGCTCTGCCAGAATGGCATCTGATTTGTGTAAGGTACAACTGGGGGCTTTCGCCTCTGGTCCACCGCACCCTCCCAGAACCCACTGTGGTCCTACTGCTCTTCATATTCTGAAACCTCTGACTCAGTGGTTGTGGCAGTGGTGCTCTTTGGGAGGGGAGGCCTCCTTAGTCCTTGCTAGTTCAGCCTGGAGGTGGGCAACCTCCTCTCTCAAAACTGACAGTTGCCTACAAATAGGACAACAGCATGATTTCAGAATGTTTCCCAGAAAACTGCTGCCCAGCCAGTGCATTTGCACCCTCCCACATGTCCCGCTCCCTTATTATATACAATATGTAATTATGTATGTATTATTATTTGTTTTGTGTAACTTCTCTTTATGCACATTACGGGGTTATTAGGAATATGACAGTTCTGCCCCAAGACCTGTTGAGGAAATGATGTCAGAACTGTGGCTAAAAATGCCACTCCTGGGGGTGGGGGTGGGGAAAGAGTGGGTGGGCAGTGCACAGCCACTGGTGACTGTTAGAAACAATCAAATACACAACTGCTCCACCACCCTGGTGAGTACTGTCCTTTATAGTAATACAACTAACACCACAATTTTACTGAACCACGGCTCCAACACAAACCACTCTACTGAGTCCAGGGATAAAAATGAACTCACTCCTCAGCCAGCAGGACACTTAAAATGTTACAAAAATATCCTTCCAAATGCTAGGTCTCAACCCCGCATAAAGCAAATTCAGTTGTGTCTCACTCCTCTGGTTATAAAATTACTACCCTTTAAAGGAATCCTGCAATTCTCTGCTTAATGTCAATAAGGAAAATAAAAATAAAACTTTTGTAGAAAGTGTATCTCCTTCTTACCCAGTGCTCTGCAGTATTATGCCTAATCAGGTTTCCAGGTCCTAAATGGGTTGCAGTTTGTTCTTTGCAGTAAGTTTGAGCTTCCAACAGACACTTTAAGTCAGTGTGACTGGCTTCTAACTGTGAAGGATGTCTAAGATAAACACAGTGATGAAACCCCACCCAGAGCCAATTGATTGACTAGTGACACCTGTGATGTAAGCAGGCCTTTCAATGCAGGCAGACTGCTATGTCTGATTCCAATACACAAAACCTTTCAGTGAAACCAGGGATAAAAAATTAACTTCTCAGCCAGCAGGACACTTAAAATGTTACAAAAATATCCTTCCAAATGCTAGGTCTCAACCCCCACACTCAAGCAAATTCAGTTGTATCTCACTCACTCTGGTTATAAAATTACTACCCTTTTAAAGGAATCCTGCAATTCTCTGCTTAATGCCAATAAGGAAAAATAAAAATAAAACTTTTTGTAGAAAGTGTATCTCCCCTTCTTACCCAGTGCTCTGCAGTATTATGCTTTAATCAGGTTTCCAGGTCCTAAATGGAGTTGCAGTTTGTTCTTTGCAGTAAGTTTGAGCTTCCAACAGACACTTTAAAGTCAGTGTGACATAGGAACACCAAGCGCTGATTAAAGCTGTAAATGTGTGGTTATTGCATGAACACTGTTACTTTAAACAACAATGTAAGATTACATAGTCAGGAAGTCAACAGAATAATTAAGCTGCATATATGGGGCCAGATATTCAAACTGCACCAGGCTGTGGTGCAAACCTGGACGCAGCTCAACCTATCTGTGCAGGGGCGTGGACTGGGCGATATTCAACGGAGCTGCACCATGGCCCAGCATCGTTGAATATTGCACCCTGTCCACCCGCAGTTCGCATGAGCACCAGTGGCCAGAGTGGAGCATGGGGATGCACTAGCGCAAGTTCCTTTGTGCAAGGCACACGCGCATCTACCATTATTTTCAGAAGTTGACATGCAAATGGGGACATAATTTATGCAAGGTGCAAATGGGCACATGTGCATGTATTATGGCACCATTTGCATGCAGGTGCTCAGATCCACGACTACTTGCACCTGGTGTCCTGCCAGGCAGCAACCGTTGTGGACAGAAGCACACTGCAGTGTGTCAATGTGCCCCACAGCCAATCATGGGATTAGAAAATGAAATAAAGTCCCCCATATCCCTGGTAGTCCAGTTGACTGCTGTCTGCCCAGTCATGGGCTTCAGTAAAAAATCCACAAAATCTATATCCCTGGTGGTCCAGTGGACTGCTTCCTACCCCATTGCAGGCTTAATTTAAAGAATGAGATAACTCATATCCCTGGTGGCTCAGTGGACCCCATCCCCACCCGCACACTGATCTCCAGAACCCTGGTCCCCCCTGGTCAGCAGTGGGTGGCAGCACCCCACCCGCATACAGTCCCACTGCCTGACACCATAGGGAGGGCTGTGCATCCATTGGTCCACAGTGTGAGCCAATGGATGTTCAGCCCATACCGTACTATACATTCCAGATATGTGAATAGATCCAGGGATACAGAATAAATAATTTATTTACTTAGCCCACGATCAGGCGGGCAGCAGTGCACTGGACCACCAGGGATATAAGAAGTTTTCTTCATTTACTAATGCCCACGATCGGTGCCACCATGGAGGAGGCAGCCGGAGCTCAGGTGGCCATCAGGTGGCTGCCGTGTGCGTCATGCAATACGGCAGCTCACCTGTGGGTGGCTGTCCATTGCTCTGCACATCCGGACTGAATATCGGGCTGTGCACAATATGCGTGTACGCACTCCCCTACGCTTGCATACATACTGATGCGCTCCAGCATCGACGATTGTGCAACACTTTCCCTTTGAATATATTGTGCCGGGCGATCAGTGGGTTGTGCATGGAACACCTGTTACGCCATGCGCAACCCTTCTGAATAACTGGGCCACAGTGTCAGTCACTTCATGAGTTCTTAACCTGTGTGCTTAACTTGTGAGAAGCAAATGTTTCCGTGCTTTCTTGTCTGCAAAGTCTTGTATTATATTTCTAAAGTCAATTTTGGTGCAAGTTCACACTCGGTTGACAGCATGGCCAAGTTGCTTAAGCGGTCCTGAGACATAGTTGATCGTAAATAATTTTTGATGATAGAAAGTTTACTGAAAGCTCTTTCTCCTTCTGCAACAGTCACAGGCATGGTGCAAAATATCCTAATTGCAACACAAATTTCTCTGAATATTGTTTCTAGTTTCATTCTGTAGATAACATTCAGTAGGGCCAATGGTTTTAAATGTTTCTGAAAAGTGGCATTGTATATTTTTCTCAGGTGTCGAACTTCATCAGCAAAAGCACTTGTCGGGTCTTGAGAATATTTGTTGGTTGACTTCTTACAAGATGTAATTATTTCTTGATCATTCATGCTTCTCAACTGCAAAATTGGAGCGAAGTAATTGCAGATTTGTATAAGAGACTCAAATCTGCTATTTAATTCACTGATGATGTTGTCCATTGCAACATAGAAGACTGTGTTACAGAATCTATCATCTGCACTTTGACTGGTTTCTTCATTGGGAGTTTCATCATGAAATCTCTTGCATTTTCTTTGCCGGCTTGTTTCAAAGTCAAACTCTGGTACTACATCCACCGACTGTGCCACTAGTCTCACCTCTGAAATAATGGCATTCCATTCATTCCTGAAGAACTGCATTTCCTCTTTCAATTCAGCTATGTTAGCAACTTCTATGTCTAGTGAAATGGCTGTAGACTGAAGAACCAAGTTTCTCTCTTCAAATCTTTGGAGAATTTTTATCCAAAATGTTGCAAGCACAATTGCATTGTATGACTTGAAGTATGTTAGCAGACCCTTTGCTTCTGCCAGTGCTTCATTAGACAGCTTTTTGGATTGTATGATATAATCTAGAGCTTCCATAATGCTGGGAAGGTGTTTTGCAATAGGGTGAATTGCCTTGATTCGAGCACTCCACCTGGTTTTAGACATGCTGTGTAGTGAGCAACCTGTTTTTTCTTTCAAAATAGACCATCTCTCAGGGCTTCCACTGAACAAAATATACAGCCGATTTATGCATCCAAAAAATGTTGCAATCTCAGGGCATGATTCTGCTGCATGCATCCCCACAAGGTTCAGAGAATGACAGGCACATGGAGAATAAGTGGCAAGTGAGTTCTTTTGGCGAATATGAGCTTGCACCCCCTTGAATTTTCCAGACATGTTTGCTCCATTGTCAAAACCTTGTCCGCGACAATCAGCGATGTCGACTTCATGTTTTTGCAATCTCATTAGCAGCATGTCTGCAATTTCCTCACCACTTTTTTGGGAGAAGTCAAAGAACTCAAGAAACCTTTCATGAATTGTCCATTCTTCAGTATCTTGATCCTTATGTACATATCTAAGGACAACCACATTCTGTTCTGTATGAGAGATGTCTGGAGTAGCGTCACAAATAACAGAAAAATGGATGGCTTCACTTCTCTCTGTTAGAATTCTGTTCAAAACCTGCTGACCACATAACTCAATTAACTCATTCTGACTTTCCCACGATAGGTAATGAGCCATCATTCTTTCACCCCTGTCTTGCTTTTGCCTCACCTTCTCTAAATGATCACGCAGAATGGGATCATAGTGCGAGATCAGTTCCAGCACACCTAAGAAGTTACCATTATGTCATCACCAATTTTGGCAGTTCCACCTTGAAATGCCAAATTTTTGATGCTAGAAACAAGGTTGCATCCAAAAGTCTCTAATAATGCTTTATGCTTTTCTGCTTCTGACTGTATTTGTTTCTGCAGTTGGCTATCAATCCTTTACCTTTGTAATGAATGTTGAAGGTTTCTCCATTGCCAGTAACAATGCTGGTGTGCACTACTCATTTCATGTTCTGGAAGCTTATCATATAATTCATGCCACTTGCCATTTGAGTTAAGACCTTCTTTTTTGCACAGTGCACTGATTGATTTTTTTATCAGGACACTGGAAAACAAAAAACATGGGACACAAAATAATGCTCCTTTACTTTTACTCCACATTAACCAGTCCCTCGGTGTCCTCTCACGACCATTTGAGGATTTAGAGTACAAAAGATATTCAGGGAATGATCGACCATCAGGATCAGCTGGTATTGCATTTTTGAATTTCTTCATATCAAATTCATTGTTAAACATTTGGCAATATTTTGTCTCTCAATTTCAGATACATTTTCTGGCCACAGACCGGGTCATTTGGGTCATAGCACAAGTCACTCTCATCATTCCGGAGCTGTTTTGAGGCACACGTGTCTTCATGTTCCTGTGTCTGACCTGAGATGCGTAATGGATACAGCTGTATTTTCGACCTCCATATTGTTAGACATAGTCTGACATTCAGCCTCTTCATGTGAAGGATATCTTGTTGGGCTTCATTTTCATGCACAGTACCTAAAGGTACCTCAGAATTGGTTTACTTTTTTTCAGGTCTGATTCTGCTTTTTGTCTTTCCTTTTTTTCTTTCCGCTTCTGGTAACCAGATTTATGGTGATACATTTTTGAACAGATAGACGAGTTAAGACTTCCAATTGAAAAAATATAGATCACAACAGGCTTCCAAGACCAGGCAGTCTTCCTCTCATGTGCTGTGGAGAACACACTGGGCACAGCTTGAAAATGAGATCACGACAGGATTTCAGGACTAGGCAGTCTTCTTCTCATGTGCTGTGGAGAACACACTGGGGCACATCTTGAAAATGAGATCATGACAGGATTTCAGGCCTAGGCAGTCTTCCTCTCATGTGCTGTGGAGAACAGGCTGGGACACATCGTGAAAATGAGATCACGACAGGATTTCAAGACTAGGCAGTCTTCCTCTCATGTGCTGTGGAGAACACGCTGGGACACATCTTGAAAATGAGATCATGACAGGATTTCAGGACTAGGCAGTCTTCCTCTCATGTGCTGTGGAGAACACGCTGGGACACATCTTGAAAATGAGATCACGACAGGATTTCAGGACTAGGCAGTGTTCCTCTCATGTGCTGTGGAGAATACAATGGGCACAGCTTGAAAATGAGATCACGACAGGATTTCAGGACTAGGCAGTCTTCCTCTCATGTGCTGTGGAGAACACGCTGGGCATAGCTTGAAAATGAGATCACGACAGGATTTCAAGTGTGCGCAGACAGTCAACCTCATCTATTTGTTTTTGACACCTGTAATATTGTAAAATCACGTTAATTACACTACTTCAATGGAAAGCTGTTACATCATTTATCATCATAATGTGTCTATTATATAACACACATTGTATGACTTCTTCCCTTCTTCTTTACTGTCCGGGGGGGTGATTATTTATGCAACAGTAATGGAAGGAAGACTGATGCATAGATAACCCCCCCGCCCACCTGGATGGCAAAGGAAAAAGGTTTTACAGTGGCGCCAGTGGCGCTGATTGATTTTATAGCACAGAGTGCTGATCTGTCAGATGGCCAGGCCTCCCTTATACAGTGTCAGTTAGGGGTATTACCCCAAGTAGCTGGTGTGGGGATACAACTGAATAACTTTTGATATTCCGGCTTCAGTCACAGATGCAGGCATGCTTCCTACAGTGCCACTAACACTACATTGATTTGGATGGGAGCACTGTGAAGTGAAGCTAAGCAGTTTGGACACCCAAAGGACTCAGAGAAGACACTCTTATTAGATTAAAATTGGCTTACCTGGTTAGCTGGAAAGTTCGGGATGGGCCACACCCCTCCTTACAAATGCTAAACACTTTTATGTAGCATATATCTCCAGTAAGACAGGCTTGTTTTCCGATTTCCACAACGTAATCAGAAATGCAAACACATAAACCAGTGTATAAAATGTAAGTACTCTAATAAGCCAATATGCCAGTGTCAATCCAATGCACCCAGTAATACACACTCTCTGAGCTCAGTCCTAACTTAACCATATGATACACAGCAATTGTACATATAATTAAATGCAGAATTACACATATCCCCATAATGTAAGTCATCGTGGGACGTATAGGCAAGTGACCATGAAAGAGTTTAGACTGGTTCCACCAGGATATGTGTCATTTTACTTTTCCTTGAAACCTGGATTTATTGCCAATGCCCTTTCTGGGTTACCCTTGCCTAGGGGCTTTTGTGCTAAGGTTCTTTGACTTTTAGGTAAATGTACATATAACCTATTCAATTCCATTATTTTTTTTTTATTTTAGCAGGAAAAGGTTCCATTGAGCAAGCTCATTCACAAGGAGGTCCTGGGTAGAACAGCTGAGTTACACAAAGTACAGTGAATAGCAATACAAATACAGAAAAAATAGCACAGTATCGAGAACACAAGCATCACATACAGAAAATGCAGCTAGTACTTAAGAATAGAAATAGCGAAAAATGACTTAAGGATCTGGTTCAGTTTAGCAGTGCATCTATAGTTATAACAGTGATATTACTCCATATTCAGTTATTTTCCAGTAATGGTGCTATCCTTTTGTCACAAGCACTTGTGTATCCTAATTGCACTATAAGCAGGCTGTGTACCCTGCCAGGACAAGGAAGGGACCACCATGAAAATTAGATCTTGTACTTCATTGTACCATCCTAAGCCTAACATTTGGTTGATGCTAATTATAAATAAAATGGGACACTAATTTAAAAGGGTTTTATTTTACAGGAAATAATGGTACCCCCTAGTGTTGAAGCATTCCACCAGGACTGATGGCAGTATAGCCTAGAGGTTAGAGTAATGAGCTGTGAGTTAGCTTGGTGCATCCAGACCTGGGTTTGATTCCCACAATTTCCACTTGCGTAGTGTATGACTGAGCAAGTCACTTAATCTTTCTAGTGCTCCCAGGTCGCCCCTAAAAACAGGCACCTGTGCCTAGTGGGCCTTACCTGGTTACAAATAAAAATATTTAGACCTTCAGGAGGTAATAGCATGATAGGCACTACTAAAATAAGTACTTGAATGTACAAAAGACAGCGGTCTGGTCTGACTAACAAAGACGGTATGATTTATGACTATAACAATCTCACCACAGGTACAGCTATGCAGTGCCACATATATAGAGTAATGTATAAGCAAATATACACAACAGCTCTGTGTTTCCATCGAGGGATAGGATGACATCATAGATCTCAAGCTTTAGGTCTCTGATGTCATCTCACCCTGAGATGGAAACATTTTCCTGGTTGCACATGGGTATCCATACATTATTTTGTATCCTATATGCTTGTTTTAATTAATTTACCATCGTTCTAGATTAGTTCTGGCATGAATTATGGTCAAGTAAACGGCAAAGGACAGGACAAGATTCAAAACATTTAATCTGTTTTAAGTAATAGATACGTGAGCTGATAACACTTCTAGTACTTCATCTTTGAACAAAACAGTTCACCAAACATGCAAAATCTTAATAGACATGCGATCCTACACTGTTATATACCACAGTTCAGATAGTCACTGCGGTACGACAGCATTCTGGCAACACAGTACAAAATAATCTGGAAGTGTACAGATGGTAGGGCAGCGGGGTGAGATACAGCATCTCGTTTCCATGGAGGTCAGGAACAGCAAACAACCTGCATAATATGTGCCTCTAAACCCCTCAAATATCTAAGGCACGGCATCGCTTATAAGGCAAGGTTAAAAGCAAAAACCGTGGGTAGATATTAACATTTTTGTAGCGTTCACATCGGTTTTATTTTCAGTAAAATAGCTCATTCCAGTCAAGGACGCATCTAGGTTGGGACACTTCTGTTACATCAGGGTCTCTTTTGATCTTTGGCAGCAGCTGTGTTTGAACAGTTTCCAAACTTGGGATTGCACATTCCGCAGACGACTATAATGAAATCTCGGAATGCTTCAGTCAGTGTGCATTTCAGCTTTTTGCAGTGACTTTTTACATTTGCATAATGACAAGTGTTGAAGTTTCTTCAATATGAACCCCATCCTACTAATCTTTCACCACCTCATCCCTTCTCCAGTGTTGTGCCCCCCAACTCCGTTTGCCAATGTTTCCTGACAACACGAACATATATCTTATCAGGGTGTGATTTTGAGGGTCCACCTATCATAGAAACATTATTCTACTCAATATTATCCTATTCTGTATATTTATCTAGCTGAAGATGACAGCCTGTATCTGATGTATCATATCTGCACTTTCTGCTTCCAGAATCCTTTACAATTGTTGCACTGGAATGGGAAACATGCCTTGCTACCTGTAACACTGGGTTATAATAATGTCTATATATAGTAGCAATAGTAATACAGTAATCGTGTGCCTGTCACCCCGACTTCTCCAGGCCAGAACTGGTTAGGGGTTCCCACAGAGCCGGACTGGGAGCACTGTCTCCTTCCCTGGACTGCTGTTCAGTTGCTCAGACTGACCCCCGACAGGACAGTGTTGTGTCTAACCCTCTGTCACTTCAAGTCAATGCAATCATACTCACTGCTGGATTTATAATTCGTCTAGGTACTGTTTCTTTCTCGAAAATAGTATTCAAGCTTTTTTTGGGGGGGGCTTCGTATTTTATTTTGGCAATTACGTGTTTAAACCAGCATTACTGTCAGCTGCTTAGATCCATTTCCTTCTCCAAGACGTAAATCTGTTCATTTGACTACACTTTGTACAGTATAAATGCTTCTTACAAGGATTTGTTGGGTAGCTGGCTGAGCTGTAGGAACAGACGCCCTATAATGTGTTGTTGTGATATTGCTCGTTTAAATGTTGCAATTCTGCCCTTAATGAGTCTGTGTTGCTCGAAACCCTCCGACTAGTTTAGGAATCCCGGTTTACTTTTGGTACTGATGCGGAGGGTGGGAGACTTGAGACCCTCTCTCACCAGGGACCACATTAACACTTCTTGACTAGGAATAGTTCAAATAACCCCTCTTACGTAATGAATGGCTACATAACTGAATACTGATCTGCCCTGTCCTGTACACTTTTTTGACCTTGGGAGTTCAGATGGGGGGTTGCATTTTCATTTGCAGCAAGCAAGAGTTACAACAGAACGCATACCTCTCAGCTGTCACACATTACGAGGTACATCACTCATTTTACCTCTCAGAAACCCTTTGTCCATCATAGGGAAGGTGATATTCCACATTCCCCACTGAGGCTTTAAAGCAGAAATTCATAATTATACTCAGTTATCAAAAAACATTATGAACATTAGTGCACTGATAGCTATACTGTTCTGAGCTTGCAGTGCCATGTTAAATGATATGTCACACATTTTGCTCATTTGTCACACATCTTGTCACACATTTTGGTGAAGAAAGGTTAAGTGGTATGACAGAATATTATACTGGCTGCCAGGAGCTCATTACCCCCACCCACGCCCGACTGATCAGTGAAGTGCATAACTTACCACAACTGGAAAAGAAAACCATGCCGATCAGCAGGGCTAGTAAAGTCCCCCACAGACAGTCCAACACTGGGTGACCCATACTTCAGGAATGTTTTGTCGGCAGTAGTATGAGTGGCTTGTAATAAAATGGCGAGGAGGCAAGGAGGGGGTGAAAGTTACAGTATACAGAATGGATGGAGGAGTTCTCTCTCTCTCTCTCTTTCCTGTTGCCATACCGCTCAACCTTCTGCCTCATAAATCAGGAACAAAGCTTAAAAAAATCAAGGACAAAGGACCAAAATCAGGGACACATCTTCAAAATTAGAGCTATCCACTCAGAAAGCTGGTAGAATAAGGGGCTTAGTGTAAACTGCATTTTCTAAGGAAGAACAAGTCTGTAATTTTAATGTTTTACATTATTTTGTGCTTACAACCCACACTGTCTGGTCATGGAAACACAATTTTGAGGAGGGAGAAAGTAAAATTATGAGGTAAAATCAGGGATGTCCCTGAAAATCAGGGACAGTTGAGAGGTATGCCTGTTGCTCCCTCTGTCTCTTCTTGCCGATCTATATAGTGAGCCTTCTGAAATCAGAAGATATCCACCCATGGCCCCACCTACCCTTCAATGCTGGTTGTGCTAGTCAGTACATACTGTACAGCACAGTGGGTGGCAGCCCAGCAGGTGACAATTTTAATAAACCAGCAAAACCGGAGCACCCTATAAACTAACAGCAGAGACTGCATCCGAATTTTCCCTTAACAGCTAGCAGTGCTATTTGCTTCTCAGCTGTCATGCACAGTAAGCAGGTGCGGACCTCGGGAGGGGGGGCGACGGAGATCCTCCCAAGAGACGAAAGCTATTGCCAGGAGCAGTTTCAAATATCGGGGACAAATTAAATAAATGTAAATGTGCAATAACAAATAAGTACAGGTGGAACAAGAACAGCAGTTCGGCCTTCAGAATCAGAAAGCTTACCTAATTACTCCGAGACTCTGCAATGTGACACCCCGAGATCAAATTCAACGGATGACTGCTAGACTCCAGATAGGCCCCCTTAGGAATGGATGATCGGATCTTTTCCAGTTTTCCCGAATTTAATTTCCCGGTTATGCGAGAATGCGACCATGCGACGAGCCAGCTGGATCTGTGGTAAGAATGAAACTTTAAAATTAACTTAAGGCCGCTGTGCGACTGCGAGTGTGACTCCCCGATGACTCCCCTCTCTCTCGACTCATCTGACTGGCCGCATCGATGTGCGCCATTCCTGCTCAGAAAGCACATGACGTGATGACGCACAGTACACCATGAAACGTCATCACGTAATGGGTTCTACGGACTGTTTAGCAGGGGTCTGAGCAGCGCTGACAGCTGGCCACCACTGCAAGTTCTTTTTCCAATCTTTACTGTCGGGGGGGATTATTTATGCAACAGCGACGCGGTGACGCCGATTGATTTTTTAGTGCAGAGCACTGCTCAGTCAGACAGCCAGGCCCCCCTTACTGCCAGGCCCAGGAAAAAAGTCCCGGTTGTCCCCCCATAACAGCGGCCCTGTATGGTACAACATTAAGTAAAGAATACTCTTCCTAAAGAGGGGGGCTCTTCAACTGCAGCCCCAAATATGGACTCTGTAAGCTCTAATTCTTTGGTTTTCCCTGAGACAGATGAGGGTGAAAATGCCACCCCTCCCCCCCTTGGGCAAAACAAATAATCACTCAACTGACAAAGTTATCAGAAAAACTGGCTGAGTTAGAAGTGGTGGAAGTTAAAACAGATTCTTTCCAAGCTATAATAAACTATCTTTTAGATGAAAACCAGAAATTGAGGGTGGATTTGGTGGCAGCACAACATAGAATCTTTGTATTGGAGGATGGGGCTATGCCAACCAAAAGACAACTTAAAGATATAGAGCAATCAATGAAAGACTTTAAAGTCAAGCTGCTTGACTTTGAATCCAGGGCTAGAAGGAAAAACATTAGGATTCTTGGAGTCACGGAAGTTTGGGATAAGGAAAGACCCCTTAATTAAACAAATAATAGCTGCATATTTGACATGGGCACTGCAAATGTCCAGATGGACTTTGACAGGATCCACAGAAGTTTTAGATCAGATGTGAATCCACAGGGTCCGCCTAGGCCCATAGTAGCTATTTTTTCTCATTCCTAGGATCAGGAAAATATGACTGTGGTGTATAAGAAAAAGAGGCTGTCTCTTATGAGAGCAACCATTCCAATATGCAATGACTTACCACCTGATTCATTACAAGTACAGAAAAAACTGAACAGTTACAAAATAGGTTATGGACTAAAGGACTGAAAGCTGCTATGGTCTACCCAGAAAAAATGGAGATTGTGTTAAATGGGGTTAGACTTACCTATGATTCCTCTGCTGAAGCAGAGAAAGACCTGAAAACTAAACTGTGGGATGCTTTCTAACAATAAGGTTTTGTTCACAGGGTCGCTTTTCCCGCAAATACTGAAGCAGAGAAAGGTCTCAATGTTAGACTGGTGGACACCTTCTGATACATATCTTTTCATTTACAGGGTCGCTCTTCTTATAGACCTAGAGGAGATAAGCACCAATACAGCTATCTGGGCAAATACCTTCCCTTAGAGGAGGGGGTGTATTAAAAATCTTGTTCACTATTGTTGTATGCTATCAGACCTGGGATAAGGAAGGAGTTCCAGGGCAAGGAGGAATACATTGTATCGTAATTTGCACAAGTAAAGGTAACTGGGGTATGAGGGGAATGGGGATACACATTAGAGTGCCAGTGCTTGTTTTTGTTTTTTGTTTTTTTGTGTTTTCCCCAACCCTAATTCTGAATTTAGGCCATATTATGTTTTCTCCCATGACCTCAGGGACCTGCTGAGTTGGAAGGGCTGATATGGGGAGGGAGGCATGGATAGTATTAAATGGGGTGGTGTTACAGTCCATTTGGGCTGTACTTGGTTTTGTAGTGCAATGTATTTTTTTGTATATAAGCATTTTATTGTAAATGCAAAAATGCAAAATAGCACAAACAATAGCAGGGAATAATCTCCATATCAATAGCTTAAACAATTAAACACCAGGTATGTAGAGACATGAACTTATACACCTGCATGTACAAATAATAGGAATAGTAGGATAACTCTATATCTGACCAGACAAAGGCCTAATTCAGAAATTCAGAAAATTCACAAAACTACTAAGGCAACATCTTCCTACCCTTCATCCAGAGGGATAGCTACCACCTAAATCTAAACAAGACTGGCATTTTGGGAACTAGCTAATGAAATTCCACCACAAGCCTATGAAAAACTAAAGTGATGTTGGGTTACTCAATGACCAAATTCATCACCCCAAAATGGCTTAATCAGATGTACCAAGCTCTATAAAATTTGGAAAGGGCCTTCCATCTCCAAAAGAGCACCTGCTGGTAGAAGACTGCTCTGGATATTACTTGTAACCAATGGATTTTAGAAGGGAGGTTCGAAGTCCGCCATTGGAGCAGGAGGAGCCAATTACCCTCCAGAGCCACAGTATATTGAACCATTTTAAACTGAAGGGCTTTCATGTCTAACAATAAAGGGTCACCTGGAATCAAAAAATGTGGGGAGTGGGGTAAGTGAGTTTTCATAAAATTTGCTCCACAGTATCTATAATATCAGGCCACAAGTTCTTTAATAAAGCATAACCCCAGAGTATATGATATAACGTACCCACATCTTTACCACATCTCCAACATTTCTTTAAAGTAGAACGGCCCATATTAACCAATTTTTCTGGCATCCTGTACCATCTACTCAAAAACCTTTTTTTTGAATAAGTTGTAACTTCGGATCTGGAGAGGCCCTATGGGCCTCTACCCAACAACAAGACCAGTTCTTAGCCTCCAGCAGCTCTTGTAGAGCACCAGATGGTGAGACTCCTAATTCGGGAGACCAGTGCTTTGCAGGAGCTGGTAAATTGCATTCGTATGACTTTTTGATATCAACAACCATTTTTGTAGTTATTTTGTTAAGTCCATTTGTAATACTGTAATTTATATCCTTCAAAAGCCATGGAGAAAGAACACGATGTAGTTGAAAAAACTTCCAAAGATCACAGGCTGGTAACCAATATTCTTTTTACAATTGAGAAAATGATCAGAAAAAGCCACCCTCTGGATCAAACAAATCTCCCACTAGAAAAATACCTTTGGAGGTCCAGGTGGCCCAATGTACCTGGGAGTCTCCTGGGAGCCTCCTATCTGTATCCTAGAGTTATTCTGTAGAGGTTCACATGTGGCTGAAGTAACCAGAATTCCACCCAACTATTTTATGAAGTTTTCTCCAAGTCTGCCTAGCAAATTGAACTGGGAACGTGGATTGATCTGAATCCAATAGGGGATCTCGCAGAGCCGTGGCCAAAGGGGTGTCCCCCATGATAGACCACTCTATTTCCACCCATAATAGAGTATAATTGGAGATGGGATGAAACCAATGTAATATGTGTTTAAAACCATGACAAGCATGATAGGCTCAGGGCCAAGGCAGATTCCAGCCACTCCAGAGTGACTGGCGCTCTTAGACTCCTCCTGCCAAAATGGGGGGCTTTCCCTTCCCAAATAAAATTCAAAAGCATCCAATCTATTTTATTCCACAAACTCTGAGATATAGGCATAACCAGATTACTTAAGCAATAAAATAACTTTGGGGGGGGGGGGACCATCAATTTAATGGCAGCAATCTTACCAGGAAGAGACAAGTGCAATTTTGTTCATCAATTCAAATCTACCGATATAGCTGTAGCAAGTCCTGAATGTTTTTAGAACACATTCCTTGTGTCTTACTAGAGTTGTACATTCCTAAATAATGGATGCCCTCAGGCACCCACTTTAATTTCTACGGTCTCAAAGAAGCCCAATTCAGATTAGCATTATACAGTGGCAATGTCTCAGTATTAGCTTAATTTACTTTCTGGCCAGAAATCGCACTAAAGGTATCTATAACTTGCCATGCATTAGACAAGGAGACTTTAACCTTGGATAGCATTAGGAGTAAGTTGTCTACATAAAGCAGAGTACAGAAGGACCACTCTCCAACTGTAATGCCATGAATGCCCGTATGCTGACGTAAGGCTGCATTAAGAGGCACCATGACTAACAAAAACCAAAGGGAACTCAACGGGCAACCCTGCCTCATTTCACAAAATAAAGAGAAGGGTTCAGATAGCACCCCATTAGCAATCACTCTAGCTCTTGGTGCAGAATACAGATTCCGGACCCACTTTTGAAAAACCGGGCCAATGCACACCACAGAAAGTGTATGAAAAGGTAATTCAATTCAATTGAATCAAATGCCTTTTCAGCATTTATCACCACCAGAGCTGTAGAATCTGGACCTGTGGTGGATATTTGTATTAAATTAATAACCACCCGAAGGTTATCACTGCCCTGCCTACCTTTCATAAAACCAGCTTGTGATTTATGTATAAGTAGGGGCAATACCTTTTCTAGCAGAGATGTTAATATTTTAGCCAAGATCTTGCAATCTACATTGAGCAAAGAAATAGGCCTATAATTTGAGCAAATGGTCGAACCTTTATTAGGTTTCGTCAGGACAGTGATATTCACATCTTGCATAGTGGGGGTCATAGTCCCAGTATCCTTGATAGCCTGAAAAAACTCAAGGAGCTGGGGAGCAAGCGATGACTCAAAGGCCTAATAAAATTCTATGTTAAGACCATCTGGGCATGGAGCTTTACCAGTGGCCATGAAAGGGGTTACCAATTGAATTTCAGACAGAGTAATGTCCTCTTCTAGTACTTGAGTGACCTCATGGGCTAAGTGGGGCATAACCATTTTAGTAGTTAAAAAATGTTATTAATTTATGGGAATAAGCACCACATATATGCATAAGTACATACATGATCTGAGACCATACATTTAGTATGTCCAGATCTCCGGGGAAATACATTGAGATAAGAAGCATTGACTTGGATAAATAAAGGTTCATCAGGGTAGATTAATAGGCATATCCAAAAAAAAGTAATGCCTGAGGCTGACAAATTATGTCATGACTAGTTTTATGTATATGTATTCAGATAGAGAGACCATGGTATACTAACCCTGGACATTCCAAAGTAACCAGAAGAGGCTTAAAGTAAAGCAGTTAGTCTTAAAGTAGAACTAGATGCGGTACAGCCTAATAGTTATGTCTGTACTAATATCAACTATATACAAAAAAAAGGCAATCCGACCTAAAAGAAGGGGAATCAGTTATTTAACAAATTCTATGAAATCAAGGAAAGACAGTGTTCACTGGTGAGGAAGCTGAAGAGTCTCTTCCAGAGCAAGGTGGGGAGTCATGCAAGGCAGACTTCGGGTTGACGTAGTGGCAGTACTGTGAGATAAGGAAAGGCTGCCAGCATAACTCGAACTGAGAAGTTAGGCCTGCAGCAAAGCTGGAGAGTCTCTCCAGCATGGCACTTTGGGCTATTGCTAGAGGGAATTCCTGGAAGGTCGGAATATCAGGGGATCTCCATTTCATCAGGATTAGTCTTTTGGCAATAGTCCCTATTCCAGTAATCCATTCAGCACTGGGGCAATATTTCGGTGTGGACGGATCTCCACACCCCAATAAGAGGAGAGAGGGTCAGGGTTGACCATAGGGAATATTTGCTTACACATACCATGGACTGATAGCCAGAAGGAATGAAGAGAGGGACAGGCCAAGAGAATGTGAAAAGGGTTAGCCCCTAGATTACCACACCTCCAGCTGTTTATTTTATTTTTATTTTTTAGTTTAGTCTTTGGTAACCAGGTAAGGCCCAATAGGCACAAGTGCCTGTTTTCAGGGGTGACCTAGGAGCACTGGGTGGTTAAGTGACTTGCTCAGAGTCACACAGTATGCAAGTGGAGGTTGTGAGAATCAAACCCAGGTCTGATCTGCTGGATGTACCAAGCTTGTTTACAATTCATTTCTCTAACCTCTAGGCTATACTGCCCACCCAGTTATCAACCTTAATGAGACCCATGCGCTTAAATTTGGCAGAGTCTCGATACCATCTATGTAGGGTCTTATTCATTATAAGGCTGGTACACCCATCTCTACAAGCAGTGTGAATCCTTACCCAGCTATGAGCCCATTGACGATCAGAGATAGGGGTCTGTAAATCTGACTCCCATTGCACTCTAGCTGCTCGGGTAGGGTCCTGCTTGGCATCCCTGAGAGCTGTATAGATCATACTCACTCTGTTTTTGAGGAGCTTACCCCAAGCACCAATGTGGTGAGAATCTTGAGAGAGCTCCTTGTGGAGTGGGGCCTTGAGATGGTGGGTGATGGTGTCCCTAATTTGGAGATGTCTCCAAAAATGGGTCCTGGGGAGATGAAATCTAGTTTCCAGAGCTTCAAAGGAGTCAAGAGAATGGGTGCCCAGGAGTAATAAGTCGTGTACCAAGGAGATACCTTGGGCTTCCAACAGCTTCCAATGGAGCATGTGGTTCCCTATTTGTATAACAGGGTTGTTCCAAAGAGGAGTAAATTCCCAGGGCATTGGGTCTTGGCCTAAAAGGGCCAGGGTTTTCTTCCAGTATTTAGCTGAAATCAATATGGAGGGAGGGAGCCCAGGGGGTGGAGACTTCTTACCTTATAGAACCACTGCTGCAGAGGGAGCATGTACCAGAGATGCTTCCAGCTGAAGCCAGGAGGAAGGAGCCTGACCTATCTTGTGGAACCATCTGGTAGTCTGGGCTGAGACATAGGCCAAGTGGTACCCTTGTAGCCAGGGAAGTCCCCACCCACCTCTACTCCAATGCTGCCTCAATTTGAGTTTGCTGAATCTGGGACGGGACCCCTCCCATAAAAAATTGCCTATTAGGGTCTTCATTTTTGAAACCATTTCTGGGGGATGGGCACTGGTAGATGAGCCAGAATGTATAGAATCTTCGGGGCAGACATCAACTTAATGGAGTCCATTTCCCAGCTAACGAAAGCCACAGGGCTTTCCATCTCTCCATATCTCATCGAAGTGAGTCTACTAGGTTGGTAAAGTTAATTGAGAGCATTTTGTCCAGATTCGGGTGGAGGATAATGCCCAAGTATTTGATACCGTTTGGTGACCATTTTAGCCCTAAAGTATTGAAAACTTCCCCTGAGGATACTGAGTTTAGTGGAAGGACCTCAGTTTTAGACTGGTTCAACTTAAGCCCTGATACCTGGGAAAACTCCGCCAAAATATTGAAGATATCCTTGATCACTTGAGGAGTATACTTTGTAGTGATGAGGAGATCATCTGCATAGAAAAATGGTTTGAAAATGGAGTCCCCTCCTCGTATCCCAGGAATCTGAGAGGATTCCCAAAGAGCAATGGCCAGAGGTTCTATAGCTAGGACTAATAGGAGTAGGGAAAGGGGGCAGCCTTGCCTCATGCCTTTCTGTAACTGAAAGGGTTTAGAAAGGTTAGCATTGGTCAAGACTGAGACCATGGGTGAGGAATATGGGAGCTTGATCCACGATGTGAAGGTTGGTCCCATTGTAGAAAGGGTGTGGAATAGAAAGAGCCATTCTACCGAGTCAAATGCCTTTTCAGAATCGATGGCCAGAGCTACAGAAGGCATTTTGGACAGTTTGGTAAGGTGCATTAATGAGACCAAAGTTCTGTGCTGGTCAGATCCTAAACAGCCTTTAATTAAACCAGCCTGTGAGGGATGGATTAGGCCCAGGAGGAGGTTCTCAAGCCTGGTAGCCATGACTTTTACCAGAATTTTGGCATCGGCATTGATGAACGATATGGGGTGGTAACTGCTTAGGTAGAGGGAGTCTTTTCCCTTCTTTGGGAGAACTGTAAAAGTGGCTTCTCTCAAACACAGAGGAAGGCAACCATTCAATAAGGAATAGCAAAATGCTTGGACCAAGTATGGAGCCAGATTGAGACCTGGGAGTCGGTAGAGGTCTATAGGCAACCCATCCCTGCGAAGGTTCATGGATTTAATAGCCTTCATCGCCTCTTCTTCTCCTATTGGGGATTCTAAAGCTTGGGAATCATGCTCTGGAATTCGAGGGATAGGTAACGAGAAAGCCTTGGATTTTAAGCGGGTCAGGAGGTTGAGGAGATGCATATAATTGTTCATAAAACTGTGTCATGATCTCATTGATCCATTTTTTGGAGTGGCATTTTACTCCATGTTTGTCAATTAAGGCGTGTATGTTGTGAGAGGTCTGTTGGTGTTTCAACCTATAGACAAGGTTTTCCAGCCTTGCCCCCATCCTTCCTAGTATGCATGATGTAGCCTTCTAAGATTCAGTTTGGCCTGGCAGGTTAGGTGGGCATGAGGGAGATTCTAGTACTAGTCAGCTGGGCTAGTAAGGTCTGAGATGGAGTTTGATTGTTAACAGCCTTATATTGGGATTCTAATTGATATAATTGTTTCTTTAAGGCTCATTGATCGGCCTCTCGTTGGCGCTGCCTGGCAGAGGCGAAGGCAATTATTCTGCCTTGGATAGTTGCCTTGAAGGCCTCCCAGAGGGTCGAGTCAGAGACCTCTGCATTATCATTGTTTTTCCAATAGTCCACCACTTCAGGGCCCAGCCACTTCTGGAAGGTTACGTTGTCTAACAGAAGAGGGTCAAGGCACCAAGCAGAGGGTGGAGGGGTGGCTGAGCCCTGCCTAATCAAAAGTTCTAAGGGTGCATGATCTGAAATAATGATCGGGTATATATGAGAGTGTACAACTGTTTCATATATTCCAGAGGAGATGAGCCAAAGGTCTATTCTGCTGGAAGATCTGTGAGCTGGGAAAAAGTAAGTAAAGTCATGGTCACCTGGGTGCTCTGCTCTCCAGGCATCCAGCAGTACCTGCTCACTCATTAATCTCTGGACAGCTAGCTTAGCTTGTCGATGTGGTTCGGGGGTCATGTCACTCCTATCTCTTATATGATCCAGCGTCAAGTTGAAATCCCTTCCATTAGTATCGGAGCTTGTTTAGAGTTGAAGTCAGAAATAGCCTGATTGATAGTATGGAAATACGGAGGACAGTCTTGATTAGGGGCATAAATATTGGCCAGGATCAATGGACCTACAGGGGTTTTCATCTCCACTAAAACCCATCTTCCCTCCTTGTTATGGGTATATCTGAGCAATTTCCAACCCAATGCTTTATGTAAAAGTATGGAAACACCTCGTTTGTGGGAGGTAGCCACACTATGCATCTCTTTGTCCACCCACCCTTGTTTGAGTTTCTTCGCTTCTATAGGGGAAAGCTTTGTTTCTTGTAAAAAGGCTATGAGAGAGCCTAATTTTTTAAGCTGAAGCAGCACTGTTTTTCTTTTAACTGGGGAGCTGAGCCCACTGACATTCCAGGATATCAACTTAGTTTCCATCATTCCTGGGGTATATCATGATTGAAAAGGATGGAACATAAATAAGAAGCAAACCCCTTAGGACAACACTAAAGCTGGGACCCAAGACCAGCCAGCAACTATCCCTTTTGTGCCAGTAATAAAATTGATCCTTTTCTAACAGATTGTCATAATCAGAAACATAACTGTGTGGCTCAAACTGTCCACCAAATAACATGAACATCTAAAGCATAACAATTGGAAATAACAGAGCAATACAGATAACACAGCATTTGACATGACCCTGCCCCCCAGACCCTCATAAACATTATTGTAACAGACCAGCATCATTTAGAGAACATCAGGGAAAAAGGACCCCCCGAGTGCTGAGATCTCCCTGCATTCCCCCAGTTCCCAGTATTATGAGCCTTCCATCAAGTATGGCATATTGAGCTATTGCTCCGGTAGATAACTTATGTAAATGCATGTAGAACCCTTGTCCTTGTGCCCAGCCCTGCCCAGGGAAGGGGATGAATTGGGAGTAAGGGGGGTACCTGCATACCAGATCCTTATGACAGTAAATCTGGTGGGCAAAAAAAAAAAAGAAACACGTTGCGAGCCTGGAGCGTGGAGTAGAGGTCTATGCATAGGAGGGAAATAAAATCTAGCCACAGATAGATGAATAACCTATTAATCCCCCATATAATCTGACTGCTGTCACATCCCCATATACTTACTGCCCCAAGTCAAGGTGTGGGGGGAAGTAAGCAGAATAGTGTACCGGCTCAAAACTGGTTAGGTTCACTGGAGTGTGGATTTGCCAGAAGGGGAATCTTCATAGAAGAGAAAAACCAATGAACACAAGGAAGCAGGGTTAAGATCAGCCCACAGAGTCTATGGTATGGTTTAGCTCTCACAATGTGCTGTCCGATAGAGGCTTAGTGGCCAAAATGTCAGTGGTCGCAGAGGCCTCAGGAGAGGTGGAGCTTGCTAATTCGGCCCACGAAAGACTTCTTGCTGACTGGGGTTTACAGTTTTTTGTGGGCGTACTCCTGGGGGGCTTAGGCAGATCTTGCGGTGGGCCATCAGTCGGTAGATCCATCAAGGCAGCAAACTGGTTGTTGCTCAGGTCTGGTGTGCTGAGTGAGACAATCGAGTCAGGGCTCTCACTGTGGCTTCTAGAGCAGAGCCGGGGAGTTTTATTAACATGGGCTCCCTCTATTCTTGCCTTTCGTCTATTCTTCTGCTTACTGCCAGGAGTTTTCTTGGAAAGGGTGCGAGCTGAAGAAGGCATATTAGAGGGCTTTGGAGTTGCTGGGCCAAGCTCCTGCTGACCTATCTCCATTGGTGCTGACCTGGATGAGATGGCCCCCGGGTTATTAAACTCTCTCAATCTGCCCCAGTTCAGTTTAGGAGCTTGAGACACCAGAAAAGTCTCGGCTGCTGTGGGGTTATCAAACAGCCGTGGGGATCCATTGAAAATAACTCTGAGGGAGGTGGGGTATCTAAGAGAGTACTCAAACCCCAATTCAGCACAGGCTCTACATGCTGGGGTGAAGGCCCTCCATCTCGTGGTCACCTCTAGCGAATAGTCGGCGAAGATCTGTATTCAGTGACCTTGCCAGGAGAGCTCTTTCTTCTCGCGGGTCAGTTTAATGATGGTCTCCCTGTCCTGGAATTGGAGAAATTGGGCTAGGATCATACACAGGTGGGCCCCGTGCGTAGGCTGAGGGGCAAGCGATCTGTGTGCCCTGTCGATTTCAGGTGGGGCCCCGCCTCGCCAATCCAGTAAGGGAGGTACTTCCTTCTGCAAAAACAAGATGATGTAAGATCCCTCTCAGCCCTCAGGGAACCCAACAAACTGGAGATTATTCAGACGGCTTCAATTTTCAAGGTCCTCCACTCTGGATCAAAGCATATTGATCAGCCTGTCTTGTTCTTGGAGCCTAGCCCCAGATTTTTGCCAACCATCCTCTGTTTCGGCCAATCTGTGTTCAGTAATGCAGGATCTCTGAGAAAAGTCTATGATATCAGAAGTGTTTTTCCTCGTAGCCAGATCTAGATTATTCATCCATTATAGGATTTCGGCATACATCTGTTGGATTTCGGTGAGGCTCCCCTCCAACTGATTTGGGAGTATAGCAGCCTCCATTCCGAAGAGCAAGCAGGCTTGCAAGGCCCCGTGTCTGAGCTGGTGCACAATTGAAATTATTCTGTTTAACTCACAGACCAAGAGTCAAACCACGGATCACTAGACTGGCAAGTAGCTATAACTTCAGTATCAGATATTACTGATGCGCCATATAGTGAAGGGATCTGGATATTTAAAGATTTTAAGGGGGGTTTGCAGGGAGCTCAGAACTCAAGCATCAATTCTAGTCATCTGTTGGCCACTCCCCTACCAGGGCATAACTGTTTTAGCAAACAAACTGCCAAAATCATCCTCAGATGGAGAAATGGAGGACTTAAAAAGAGTTGCATAATATTCACGAAAATGAGGAGTTATTTATGTCAGGTTAGTTATAAAGGGGTCCCTTCCGATTTCATATATGGAATCTGAGTTTCCATTTATTTATGCTTTAACTTATAGGCAAGAAGTTTCCCCACCTTATCTCCTGACTCCCAGTAAGACTGCTCTAAAAAGAATAAGGCCCTTGTAGTTTGCTGATGATAAATAGCATTTAACTTGTACTTTAATGCAAGAACCTGAACCTGAGATGCCTGAGGCAATGGTTGCTTGCAAATAGCATCATTTAACCGTTTAATTTGCTGAGTGAGATCTGTGAGTTCCTGTTTCCTAAGTTTGTTTACCATAGAGGTATAAGAAATGATACAGCCTCTGACCACAGCCTTAACTGCCTCCCAAAATGTCAAAAATGAAATATCTGGAGCCGCATTGGTTTCAAAATGAAAAGCCATTTCTTCCTGTAGCTACAGTTTGAACTCCTCATAACAGAGGAGAGCAGGATTAAAGTGCCAACAGGGAGATTTAGCAATAATACCCTTGGGAAACCATACCACACAACATTAACATGGAAACTCCATAACTGCTAACTCCAACTAGATAACAAGGATTTAAAGAACTGCAAAAACCTACTAATAAATACCATTTCCTGAATTGCTATGTGATACATAACAGCTAAATTAAGCACATATACCATAATGACTGCTAATTGCCAAAACTGTCCCCAAATAGATCCTGAACAGGATGTGATCCCAAAACCCCAAAGCCCAAGAAATTTATGGAAAAGAAAATGCCTATAGTGCCCTAACATGGGGTCAAACAGCTCTGTTAGTTGAAGATTCTGTGGCTCAAGGAGCAAGACCCTGTGAGCCAGTGGGGGAACCCTGCCCACACCTTCCCCCCCCCTCAGCAGGTGCATAATTGGGCATCAGTACCCGAAATCCATCAAGTCCATAACTCAGCCAGACCATGCCCCCACCACTAAACTGAGCATGTGCCTCAGAATATGTAAGAAATAACTTCCCCCAAAATGTTAAGTGATAGGGGGTAACAAGCAAATGTCATCCCAAAGCCAGTATCTTCCTCAAGAAGGCAAGCCCATATAAGGACAATGGGGGGGTGAGAATATCCATTAAAATAAAAGGCAAGGAGTAGGAAAGCCAGCCAATGCAGCTTCAACCTTACCACCACCCAATGTAAATGACTAGGTTGCACTCTCCCTCAATAAACTACCATATTCAGGTATCTCCTATCCCCCTCCCCCCTCATCCCACATATAACACAGCTGTCAAACATACCTGTGAGTCAAGAAATAACAACTCAATGAATTAACCAAACCAAACAGTCCAAATGTTCTTCACGAGCCCTGGGTGGACTCTACCCTCTTCTTCACAGCAGCAGACACAGAAGGCAAATCTGATCCTAGTGTGCTTCTGTCAATGGTGCTGGCTGGCATATTAGATGAGTCCAATGGTACTGGGTGCTGAGGGGAAGATTCTGATGGCAGAGAAGTAACCAATTCTTCTTCCACACAGTCCACCAGTTCAATCCCTGTAGCTAGAGATTCCTCCACAGATGGAGTCAGGGACAATTGAGGATGCTTAGGATCAGGGTCCAACGACCAGCCTTGGGGGCTTGAAGCAAAAGGTGTCAGTGACGCTGCCAAACTCACTCTGGATAGTGGAGGGTCACTAGGCTGAGCGGATGAGGAGTGCTGTAAGCCAGGACTATGGCGCAGATCTCTATGCTGCTTAGGTTTGACAGACTGGTTATTGTCCCCATAAGGTGATGTATTAGCAGCTGACCCAGAGTCCTGATGAGATAATTGTCCACTGCCTATGGAAGAAATAGAGAGAGAAGCCTTATTGGTAGAGAACTGGTGCCATGGCCCCACTCACCGAGAAGAGATAGATGTGCTAGCAATATCCTCAGACAATGTTTTTGGGGCTCACCTCGCACTACTGACAAAATGCTGTGCATCCTGCTGGGTGTCAAAATGAAGCCAACTGCACTCCCATAACAATCAAAATAGTTGGGTATCTCATGGCATATTGAATCCTCATCTGTGCCAACTCCTTATAGATAGATGCAAACGTCTTCCTCCACAAAGCCACATCTTTTGCAAAATCTTGAAACATGTGGATAGTGTGGCCATTCCATTTTAAAGGCCCCCTTCTCCCATGCCAGGTGCTGGATTTGCTTTTTTACTAAGAACTGGAGGAAGTAAGCAAAAAGGGGCCTGGGGGCATACCTCTAGCTGGTTTAGGTCCCAAGGATCTATGGGTTCTCTCCACTTCCAATGGGGTATCTCAGTAATGGTCTAGCATTTGTGGAATGAGCTGCTGTAAAAACTTGCACATATTAGATCCTTCTGCCTCCTCTGCCACTCTAATGATCCTCAGATTTTTTTGCCATCTTCTATTCTCCAAATCCTCCAACTTATCACTAAGATTTGGTCCAAGGCCACAATTTTATCACCATGCCTTGCTGCTTCAGATTCCACCTTGAGCATAAATAGTTTTGCACTAGTGATCCATTGTTCAGCAGCTTCCACCTACTCATTTAGTTTCACAATCAAAGATTTAAAAGTAGAGACGTTTAGTACCAAGGATTGCAGCATGGTTCTAATATTGGACAGGTCCACTAAACCCACCACCACATGGGTTTCAGGAGTCCTCATGATCGGCCAGGTAAGAGGCTGTATTCCTCGAATGATGCAGCCCAGTATAAATAACTAAAAGAGAGTCCTGCAACTCCAGAAACGTATCGCCCGGGAGCACAGTACAGTCTGGTTCAGGGTAATGTCATGAGCAACGATAAAGAGATTAGCAAATAATGGAGTTTGTAAGTGGCTCGATGGAGCTAAATTCTTAGGCTGCCTTACCAATCGCGGCCATGCATGTGCCCCCGTATAATATATTTTGTTGTTCTAGAAGGGTCTAGAAGGGGAAAGGAAGGGGAAAAGGGGGTGGTGGGAGGATTCTTTTTCTTCTTAGCATAAAGGTGCGATGGGTAGATCCATGATTCTAAAAAGATTGCAGTGTCCCTGCTTTTCTTGTAGGAGCACTAGACTGCTTTTTCAAGTGGGGGGAAGGGGAAGGATGGGATGTCCTACCAAGGAGATGGGGGGAGGTATTATCTGAGTGGCATCCATGCAAGCAATATTACCCAACGAGGTGGGCATTATTGGGAAATACTGGACCACCCAGGAGCGTAATGTGGCCCGATGCCACAGGCGGAGAGCCTTATATCCCCTTGAAGGTCCGGTATTTCCCAATAATGCCCACCCTGAAGGGTATTATTACTGCGCTTAGAAAATGGGTTATGGGTAACAATTACATAAAATATTTAGAAATAATTAAAAATTAGATAAAATAACTAAAAACAAGTAACATGGAATGAAGCCAGGTTTATTGTAAAATAGTTCCTTTCATAGTGCCAGCAGAGTGTACTGCTGCCATTTAGACTTGATTGGTTTCTTCCACTTTTCTTTTGTTGCTTCTTCACTCTCTCAAACAGCAGTAAAACAAATGAGCATTGTACTTTCTTTTTGACTTTTGATCTCCCTAATGTTTGAACAGAAGGTAGCTGCTTGCTGTCAGTTCCCTCTCCCTCCCTCATAGTTGCTGTCAGTCTTTTTTCCTTTCTTTTTTTCAGTTAGATAGCATGTAGTTTACGAGCACGATTGATTCCCGAAAGAACCATAAGTTCACAATGGAGTTGCTGCCCACTTTCTAGTTTAGCATGAGGGTGCAGTTGTAAGGTATGGACAAGTCTTTCTTCAGTTGGGTGATTTGAAAGGAGGATGATTGCCCCCTCCCCCGAGACACACACAGGCACGCGCGCATGCACACACACACACACACACACACACACACACACTCACACACACGAGCCGTTTCCACTCGGTGTCCTCTGCAGCTTCAATAATGGGGCTGCATTTTCAGTTGTTGTGAGAATGAATGCTTAAGGTCCCAGTTTGGCTGTTAGAGATGTGGGCTGCCAGTCTGAGAACCCTGCTCTGCCGACCACTGGTTACACGAAGCCAATCGCACAGACGGCTTCCTTGTTCTTTGTTTCATTTTTTTAATGTCTGGGTATTGTTTCTTGGTTGACTTTAATTTATAATGGGGGGGGAGGGCTTGACCAGCCACCAACTCACTCGCTAAGTGAGAGAAAAAATGATGGCTGGTCACTTTGAAAATTCGGGCTGCCCTATAATACGCTAAGTAATGGGGCACCCTGAATTGGTACTTGTTATTTAGTGGACTCTATCTGCTAGTTAATGTACCCCCTCAGCCAATCAGAAGTCTTATATTTTAAAGTCCATTTTCTAATTAAACTTAAGAAAACTGAGATGAATAATAAGAAGGTATTAAATAATATCAGGAAATTAAGAAAAGCAAGATATGTGCAGAAAGATAAGTCAGGCAAACTGTTAGTCAACCTAATGAAAAAACAGAAAAAGCAGGACATTATATCCTTCCTAGAAGAAGATAATGGAAATAGGTTCCACAAAGATAATGAAATGGGAAAGGTAGGGCTAGAGGCTTATAAAAACATTTATCAAAGGAAAGTCCTATTAAATAAAGTCGCCATGGATAATTGCATAAAAAATGCAGGACTACAAAAGGTAAAGGCCTGGATATTCAGACTGCGCCGGGCAGGGGCGCAAGCCTGGGCACAGCGCAACTGGGTTGTGACAGGACAGGGACCAGGCGATATTCAATGGTGCTGTGCCATGGCTCAGCACCATCGAATATGGCACTGAGGGCACATGCACTGCACATAGCACAGTGGCACTGCATCAGTGCAAGCGGCAGAAGAGAGCAGGGGGATGCACCAGCGCAAATGCGATTGTACTGGGGGCATCAACCATAATATTCAGCACTGGGCATGCAAATGAGGCCATTATGCATGCAAGGCACAAATGGGACCATTTGCATGCTATTATGGCCCCATTTGCATGCAGTGCGTCAATCTCTGGTGACTTGCACCTGGTGCCCTGCAGATCCATGGCAGTCCCCGCTCCCATTCACCCGATCACAGGCATATGATATGAACAGGTCCATGGTGGACCAGTGGAGTCCCCCCCCCATTGCCCGATCGTGGGTATATGTGCCATATAGGTCCCAGGTGGACCTGTGAATCCCCCCCATTGCCCGATCACGGGCATATGTATTGGGAAGGTCCCTGGTGGACCTGTCAACCCCTCCATTGCCCAATCATGGGTATATGTTCGATGTAAGTCCCTGGTGATCCAGTAGAACCCCCCCAATTCCCGATCATGGGCGGCAATTGCACAAGAGACCCTGGTGGTCCAGTGGTGCCCCCCTCCCCACCCACCCATTGAGGTCCTCACCACCCAGCACCCCTCCTATCACTGGCGGTGGCAGCACCCTGCCTGCATGCCGCCTGGCCGCCTGCTGAATGACAGCATACAGTACTGTCTGTATGCCAATTGAGTCACTGCATGGATCAATGGGCATGCAGACCACACTGTACTACACAAGCCCGATATGTGAATGAACTGCATTCATTCATTATATTGAGCCTGCATAATACAGTATGGTCTGCATGCCCATTGGTCCACGCAGTGGACCAATAGGCATACAGACAGTACTGTACGCTGTCATTCAGCGGGTGGCCGTGGGCATGCCAGGGGGTGCTGCTGTCTGCCGATGACGGGGGGGTGCTGGGTGGTGGGGACCTCAGTGGGCAGGTGGGAAGGGGGGTACCACTGGACCACCAGGGTCTCTTATGCAATTGCCACCCGCGATAGGTCGTTGGTGGGGTCTCCACTGGATCACCAGGGACTTACATTGAACGTATGCCCACGATCGGGCAACTGGGGGGGGTTCACAGGTCCACCAGGGACCTTCCAAATACATATTTCCCTGACTGGGCAAAGGGGGGGAGTCACAGGTCCACCAGGGACCTTCCTAATACATATGCCCGCGATCAGGCAATGGGGGGGTTCACAGGTCCACCAGGGACCTATATGGCACATATGCCCACAATCGGGCAATGGAGGGCATTCCCCTGGACCTCCAGGGATGTTTTATTACTTATGCCCATGATCGGGCGACGGAGCGGGGGGAACGACGATCCCAGGAAGGGGCCTGTAGACAGTGATCTGGGTGGGCGGGTGTCCACCCACTGCTGGCGGCTGCCATGTTGCACCCTGCAATATGGAAGCTCACCTGTGGGTGGCCAGGACTTGTTCCTGGTTTTGCCAGACACATCTTTGCACCCCCTGAGCTGTGCAAGGAGGTGCTGTGCCGGCATATTGCTGCACATCCCGGGCTGAATATCGGGATGTGCCGCATATGCATAGGCACGCCCCCCGCACCTGCACCACATACATTACTGTTGCACCCCAGAGCATTGGGAGTTGCGCATCACAACTTGTCCCTTTCAGTATCGCACCGGGGCGCACTGGTGGGTTGTGCATGGCACATCCCTGTTGCATCATGTGTAACCTTTTGAATATCCAGGCCAAAGTATACAGATGATCCATTTACATTACTTGAAATAAAGAAAGTGATTAAATCCATGCCCAAGAATAAGAGCCCAGGACTAGATGGGTGGACAGCAGAATTTTATTATGCTTTCTAGGATATATTATGTCCCTGGATATTGTTAATGCTATCTCAGCTGGAGGATGGAGGGAGACAGCTGCCTAAATCTATGGAGGAGGTTAAAACTATTTTTATTCTAAAGAAGGGAAAGAACCTAAATAAGATAATTATATGCCTATAGCCCTTTTGAACACCATCTATAATGTTTTAGCCAAATTAATATTTAATAGACTTAAAGAGCCACAGATAGCACTAGAAAGACTTTGAAAAACATAATATTTGGACACAACGCATATTATATTTCTTATTAGTTCTGTATTTCTTATCCCCATTATTTATTGCTGAGGACATATGCATGAAAACAGGATAATTGTTTCTTGAGGGTTCATCAGCTCCAATTGTTTCTTCCCAGCCTGATGTCATATAAGTCTGATTGTGACATCAGATATTCCCATGCCAACCAACTGTGATGTCACAACATAGCATTATAATTTCAAGTAGGGAATAAGCTATAGAGGCAAATAATCTCTAGGGCATACTGTAGAAGCCTTGCTTTTGTGGTAATTTCTTTTGTAATAAACAATGGAAAGGAGAAATCTATAGAAGATATATGAAATACAAGCTGAATTGTGCCTAAATATTTTGTTTTCTAAGGTTTTCTCAGCTGCATCAGTGGGATAAAGGGATGTTGCCTGACTCCATCCACCCAGATCAGTTTGTCTTTATAAAAGGCAGAACTTTATTTCAAGTAACAAGGAGAGTACATGCTCTATTCTGCCATGCGAAAAACGAAGGGAGAAGTACAGCGAAGCTTGCCAGGATCAAGCCCAACTCTGCAGAATTCTGCAGTAGAGTTACTGCAGGGAACAATGCAGTTTCAATGGGAGTCCCTTTTGTCATGCAGGGAAACTGTGACACTGCGCTTGATCCTAGCAGGCTTCCCCCTTCTTTTTCACATGGAGGAACAGAGCTTGTAGTTCCCTTGTTGCTTGAAATAAAGTTCTGTGACGATTGATGCCACTAAGACTTTTTTTTTTTAAAGATCTTTATTGAAAAATGAAGCAAATACACAGAGGTAAAGAAATAATATCTCAACTCACGGCAGCATTTTCACAAGTGTCACGTTAAAAAAGGTAACATTGCAACATTGTACAAAGCTTAAGCAAAAGCAGTTCAATTTAAATAAGTTCCATTTGAAAATATTTTATGGACTGAACTCCAGTCTAGATCAACAAAATCAAACTCACCACTGTGAACTTATAAAAGACATTACAAAAGAGCCTGTTTATTAAAACAATATAATGCAAGACAAGGGGGACCATAAACCCTTAAAAAGGAACACATAGGCCCATTTGTTTAGAAAAATTATGACATTCTCAAGGAACAAAATATGGATCACTACACAATTTATAAGCCACCCAGTATTGCCAAGTCCCCTCAAATATGGGCAGCTTATTCGAAAAATAATAAGTGTGTCTTTCTAGAAAATAAATAGAGTCAACTAATGCTATCCACTCAGGTAATGTAGAGGGCTGAGAGAAAAGCCACAATTTGGTAATTACCTTCTTGGCACATACCAACAGGATCAACAAAAAATTAAATTGGTGAGCATTAAGCAGGTATGAACCAGGTGGAATATGTAACAAAACCAAAAGAAAAGTAAGTGACTCAGTGAGAAGGGAACACAAAATACCAGCCTGAAGGTGTATGTGTCTATCACACAGCAAGCGCTTACACAGACCATCCATGTCAGAGAATGGAACTGATAAACAGGACCTGTTGGAGGAGCCCTTAAGGCCCAGAATTGACACAGAATGTATACCAGGTCATGAATGCTTTATCTGCATGTACCATGATGAACTGAGGCAGCTGAAGCAGGGAGGGTAAGGCTCAGCAGGGACAGCTGCATGAAATATAGGGCATATATAGTGACATCACAGCCCACAGACTTGACATGTAGCAAGGGTTCTACAACCTGTGTGAGACCCTGGACAATGGCATGACCATAATTATCACTGCTCTACGGCAGAATAATGTTTCCCATTCATATCCAGTACATAGCAGTCAACTCCAAAATCGCCATATGTCATACACTGGAACCACAACACCATCAAGCACTCCAGCACAACCCACACATGACAGTCAACCTGCACAGCCAACTGTAACAGATGATGACCTAATGCCATGCACATCCCATGCATGTACACAGCCTAGTCGTATGGCAAGGGAAGGGTCAATGCCAATTGTAGGCTCATCCCACCTTTAACACCCACTCAGAAGTCATCCCAGACTCCAAAGCCAAAAAACACAAATGACCTAATGCCTCATCCAAATGCAGCACAGGCATTAATGCTGAAACACAGAAACATACAAGTTGACGGCAGATAAGGACTGCAAAGCCAATCCAGTCTGCCCATTTTTTTACCTTATGAATGTGCCATAGGCCTGTACTCTGTCAATGGCCAATCTATTCATACTCATCTTTATTGCTCCCTTATGCCTGTCCCATGCCTGTTTGAAGCCCTGCACTGTATTCATATCCACCACTTCCTGAGGTAGGCCATTCCATGCATCCTCCACCCTTTCTGTGAAAAAGAACTTCCTCACATTCCCCCTTAATCGGCCTCCCTCTAATCTCATGCTGTGTCCTCTTGTACTGCTATTTTTCTTATATTGAAACATGTTAAACTCTTTCACCTTGTTAATGCCCTTAAGATGTTTGAATGTTTCAATCAAATCACCTCTCTCCCTCCTTTGCTCTAGAGTATACATACTGAGCTCCATTAATTTGTCCTCACATGTTTTCTCATGCACTCCCTGCACCATTTTGGTTGACCTTCTCTGGACTGCCTCCATTTTGTTAATATCCATGTGCAGGTGTGGCCTCCAGTACTGCATGCAGTACTTGAGATGGGGCCTAACCAGTATCTTGTAAAGAGGGATTATTACCTCCCTCTTACGACTTTTGATACCCCTACTAATACACCCCAACATCCCTCTAGCCTTACCTACTGCTTTAGTAGTCTGCTTGGATGATTTCAGGTCATCTGTGATGATGATGCCTAAGTCTCTTTCTTCCCTTGTGATTGCCAGCAACTCCCCTCCCAACCTATAGGTGTTTCAGGGTTTCTCTTCCCTATGTGCATGATCTTTCACTTCTTTGCATTAAACCCCAGTTGCCACTCTTCGACCATTTTGCCAGTTTATCCAGATCTCTTCTTATTCTGCTCACCCCATCTGGATCATCTACTCTGTTGCAGATCTTGGTGTCATCTGCAAACAGACTAACCTTACCCTCCAGCCCATCTACAATGTCACTGATGAAGATATTGAACAGGACTGGCCCCAGCACTGATCCCTAAGGTACCCCACTTGTGACTCGCATCTCTTCTGACTGTATACCATTTACCACCACTCTCTGTTTTCTGCCCACCAACCAGTTTGCCACCCAGTTGACCTACATCTGACCCAGCCCTATCCTACCCAGCTTATTTATCAATCTCCTATGTGGAACAGTATCAAAAGCTTTGCTGAAGTCAAGGTAGGTGACCTCAACTGCTTCCCCTTGGTCCACCAAGAATTGCCATCCACCATCAGATGCATGTCAACCAGGATCAGATTAAGGTAACCTGGGACCCTAGGCCCAAGAGAAAGCTTGGTCTACCTCTCAACGTAACCATGCCCCTTTGCCACAAAGGGACCCTGTCACAGACTGTAAGGCACCTTGGGAATCCATTTACATGCAAACTGTATCTCTTGTTAAGATACAGTTTGTATGTAAAGAGATATGGGCAACAGAATACACATCAAAATTCCTACCCTTCTGCTCCCCTCTCTCATAGAAGTTGTTGGCGGATAAGGACCACCTGGCCCACCTTGTCTGCCCTATTAATCCTGTCTAAAGCCCCTACTTAGCCACCTGTAAATCCTCAGATTTTCCCCATGTTTGCCTTGGTGCTAGGATTCCTTTATGCCTATCCCATGCCTTCTTGAAGCCTGTGATCATTTTGGCTTCCACCACTTACACCAGGATTCTTTTTCAAGCTCCCATCACCCTATCCATAAAGAAAAACTTCCTGACATTCCCCCTCAGTCCCCCCCAGGTTCATTGTGTGATCTCTAGTTCTTGTGCAAGTCTTCCTCTGGAAAATACTTCCTTCCTGTACCTTGTTCACACCCGTGAGATATTTATATGTCTCCATCATGCCTCTCCTCTCCCTACTCTCTTCCAGAGAGCACATGTTTAATTCCCTAAGTCTGTCCTCATGTGGCTTTAGGTACAGGCCCTGCACCATCTTGGTTGCCTGCCTTTGAACCCCTTCAACCTTGTCTATGCCTTATTGGGGCTAGGGCCTCTAGAACTGTACACAGTATTCAAGGTGAGGTCTCCCTGACTTTATGACTTCCCTTCCTCTGTTGGTGATCCCTCTGCCTATGCACCCCAGCCAGGGGTGTAGCCAGGGATTTCAGATCTGCACACCAAGTGGACTCACTGCTACCCCTCCCCCCCGTTAGGGTGTGCCACACTCCCCTCCACAGAGTGTAGCCAGACGCTGTTTGTTGCCTCATTTGGCACAATAAATACAACTTTTGTATCTCATGACAATTGTTGTTGCCATGCATGGGTAAATACAAATGCCATGCATTGCTCTCTGAGACACCGACATATCAGCCCAGAGCCTGTAAAGTTGTATTGTCCTTGGGATGCTTAGACAGTATTAGTGACCAGTCCTTCTAGTTTCAACTCCTATGAATAAAATTACAGAAAGGTTCAGCATTTTCTTTGTTAGTTTTCATGGAAAAAGGAAGCAGTTCAGAGCCTATTTGCTATCCCCCTTAAATAAAATTGCACACCATGGAGTACTTGGAGTATGGCTTCCTACACCCATGACCCCAGCATCTTGCTGGCTTTCCCCCACCACCTTGTCACACTGCTTAGCCACTTTCAGGCCTTCAGGAATAATTACACCCCAGGTCCCATTCCTGTCTTGTGACCGTCAGTCCCCCCCAAAATGGTATTTAGCGCAGGATTCCCGTAATCCAGGTGCATGATCTTGTGCTTCTTTGCATTAAAGCCCAGTTGCCAGACCCTTGACCACTCTTCCAGTTTACTAAGATCCTCCCTCATTTGCTCCCCACTCCCCCCCCCCAGAGAATCCACCCTGTTACAAATTTTGGTATCATCCACAAACAAACAGACCTTCTCTAGCAACTCTTCAGCAATATCACATATAAATATATTGAGTTCCCTCAGCATTCGGGTGTGTACTCCATCAGGGCCCATTGCCTTATCCACATAAAGCATCATATTAGTGACAGTGCACACCATTCTCTTGTCTCCTTTTCCCCAAATGTCATATACTGTTTGGTTTCAGTCTGATAGTTTACAGTGTACCCTTGACTATCCACCCATTGTCGTACAAGCAAAATTGGGTGGATAATCAAGGGTGCAAGATAATAAGGGGCAGTGGAACAGCTATAATTTCATACAAACATTTGATGGATAATTGAGGGATCACTATATGTGCAAGACAACTCTCAGCACACATGATTGCCTCCTTTCTTATGCTACTTAACTTATTGCAGGTACAGTCTTACTTCCTGGTACAGCCCCACTAACAAAACCATATAGGAAAGGGGTTGTAGTGCTATCAATAGCCTTATAATGGACAGGATTAGAGGTGGCCTTCTGATACTATTTGTTTACTTTGCAGGCAGTTGTACACAATGGGGGGTAGTATTGTATGTATATAAATCCATAACATATACAGTTGCCTGCAAATTAAACAAATATAATCTAAAGGCCACTGCTGCCCCTGATGGCATTGTAAGCCTATTGATCATAGCACTATAGCCTCTTTGCTACTTTGTGTCATTAAAAATGTGGTTTTGTAGGTGGTGTTAAAGATCAGGCTTAGCCATACTGTTTGTGAATTGCAACATAGTACTGTGAAAATTCAGCCATTATTTTTCCTTTTTTTTCATAACTTTGATAATACTTTTAATGACACGCATTGCTGCAAACAAAACTCAGCCATGAGCCCTCCTGCTAATTTTCCCTGATAGGAGAATTGCATTTAACAATAATAATCCAATTCCAGTCAAGGAGTGTAAAAATTAATTAAATCATTAGGCAGTATAGCCTTGTGGATACAGCCCCAAGCCAAGAACCTGGAAAACATGTAGACTCAGAACACCTGGATTTGTGAATCACAACCTCTATCTGCATATTACGTGACTCAGGGCTAAGGCATGTCACAGAAAATCCATGTGTTAATGAGAGGTATCTGGAACTTGGAGAGATACTAAACAAATATTTTTGCTCAGTATTTACAAATGAAGAGGGGGAGGTACCTAAAACGAACAGTAGAAACACTCTGGATACAGAAGTTGATACCAGCCCATTTACAGAAGAAAGGGTTCTGAAAGAACTCTTAAAACTGAAGGTGGACAAAGCAATGGGGCCTGATGGGATTCATCTCAGAATTCTAAAAGAACTAAGGGTAGAACTAGCGACACCACTGGCTACCCTCTTTAACAAATCATGGGAGGATGGGGTGGTCCCGAGGACTGGAGGAGCGTAGATGTGATTCCCCTCACAAAAGTGGAGCAAGGCAGAAGCAGGAAACTACAGACCTGTTAGTTTAACCTCAGTGATAGGAAAATGATGGAATCACTTCTGAAGGAAGAATTGTCGAGTATCTAGAGGCCAGAGGGGCACAGGACCCAAGGCAGCATGGATTCACAGCGGGAAGGTCATGCCAGACGAATCTGATAGATTTCTTTGACTGGGTAACCAAAGCAGTAGATCAGGGAGGGGCTGTGGACGTGGCCTACCTAGACTTTAACAAGGCATTTGACACAGTCCCACACAAAGATTAATATACAAGTTAGCCAGCCTGGGAGTGGGTCCCAAGATGACAGCCTGGGTAAGAATTGGCTGGAGAATAGGACACAGAGTATTAGTAAATGGAGTCCACTCTGAAGAAAGGGGTTACTAGTAGGAGTACATGAGGAGTTCAGTATTAGGACCGGTCCTCTTCAATGTCTTTATAAGCTGACTGCAGAGGGACTGGAAGAAAAGTATGTCTCTTTGCAGATGACACAAAGATCTGCAACAGAGTTGATGCACAAGGTGGGGTGGAAAGGATGAGAAGGGACTTGGCAAGGTTAGAGGAATGGTCAAATGTATGGCAGCTTAGATTCAATGCTAAGAAGTGCAAGGTAATGCACCTGGGAAACAAAAACCCAGGGGAAGAGTACACAATGGGGGGTGAGATACTAACAACAAAAATGGAAAGGGACCTGGGGGTAGTCATATCAGATTACCTAAAGGTGGGCAAGCAATGTGAGAGGGCAGCAAGGAGGGCTGGGGGGATATTGGGATGCATAGGGAGAGGCATCACCAGTAGAAAACAGGAAGTTATTATCCCTCTGTACAGACAGCTGGTCAGACCCCATCTGGAGTACTGCATGCAGTTCTGGAGACCCAATCTCTGCAAAAGCCATAGACAGGATGGAAGCTGTCCAGAGAAGGGCATTAAAATGGTGCAGGGTCTGCACCGAAGACATATGAAGAGAGACTTAAGGAGCTTAATATGTATAGCCTCAAGGAAAGGAGGGAGAGGGAGACATGATAGAAACTTTCAAGTACCTCAAGGAATCAACAAAGTCCAAGAGGGTAGCATCTTTCAAAAAAAGAGGTGTGCAAGAACAAGGGGGCACAATTTGAAGATGGGGGCGGCCTCAGAGGTAATTTAAGGAAGTATTTTTTCACAGAGAGGGTTGTGGATGCATGGAACGGCCTTCCAGAGGAGGTTGTGGAGTCAAAAACAGTGGTGGAATTCAAGCATGCATGGGACAGTCATAAGGCAATTCTAGGGGGTTGGGGTCGGAAGAAGTAGGCTGCTGGTTAACTAGGATCTGCAGCTTATCCATTAGGTAGGGAAATGGGCAGACTGGGTGGGCCAAGCGGTCCTTATCTGCCGTCAAATTCTGTGTTTCTATGTTTCTATGAGCAGGCCATCCAATAAGCAGACTACCGGCTTTCTGATTCTTTTAGTATGAATGATAAGGTCCCCCATATGTACAAGATGAGACAAGTAGTCGACAAACTACTGCAGGGGGCCCCAATTAAAGATTTGCACCAGTCACTCTCCCTATCAGGAACACTAATTGAGGGGCAGGGATCTTTCCAGCTACAGTACTTCTTCCCACTTGGGATACCTGGGGGGTGGGAGACAAAACAAAGGAAAAGGGCTGCTTTCACCTTAAAGGTCTGTCTGGCTTGAGACCCATGATGATATCACCTGTACTTAACACCTAATCAGGGAGGTGAGCTTCACATTCAAGCAGACAAAGAAAAGGAAAAGGGCCTGTTTGCACCTTAAAGGTTAGTCTGGTTGCAGCCCCCTGAAGCTATCATTTGTACTTAAAACCTAATCAGGGAGGTGAGATTCCCATCACAGTTCAGCTCTTGCCTTGTTCATCTCATTCAGCAGCCAAGTCCATTACAAAAAAATTCAGCAGAAAGAAATGGGTATGTAGTAAATATATTTTGGGGATTGTTGGGGGGACCCTGGCAGTTGGTTGCCCTAGGCTAGTGCCTATGTTGCTTATGCCTTAAACTGGCCCTGATGTGGACTTCTCTTTATGGAGTCGATGCTCGCTCACAGGAGAGAGAGAGAGAGAGAGAGAGATGGGAGGCTGGCAGCAAGGGGCCAACTGGGGGGGGAAGGGGGATAGAGAGAGAGATCACTCAAGTCGCTGGATGCAGCCCAGGCCAGCTCCTTACCATCAGATAAGGTCATTCAATACAAACAGAATTATTAATACAAAACAGCACAATTATCTCACTGCTCCTTTTATGACAAAGCCAGGCTGGTTATTAATTAATATTGTTTTGTTGGCACTGACCATTTGACTCACTCAGTCCTGGCCAAGTCCTGACTCCCGACTTGTGAAAATTAATCCCTGAAAGGCTCACATGGCATGGCTAGTCAGCTGCTAGCCACTCACACTCCGCATAGTACCAGCAGCACTTCCAGTCACACAGCTACATCTAGCCACTTGCTGGGTTAGAGGATTTCTGCAGGACATTCCACAGATTGCAGATCGATCTTTCACATGAATGAAAAGTACCGGTTCCATGTCACAGTAGTGAGGGGTAAACGGCAATCACCACAAACAGTCCAGAGAGAACAGTGCAAGCACAAACGGCGAGGGTTCTTTTTGTGGGGGGGGCTTAGTCCCCCCAATCTCTCCCTTGTGGGTGGCTTTGCCCCCCACATCCCTCTTACTATATATACCAGTTCTGGAGGGGGGATGCACCTCAGGAAGGAGGGCAACTATTGGTTGCTGTATGTGCTTGTGCTGTTTTGCCGTCACCATTTTCACTGGGCCATTTTGCCCTCGCTATCTTGATGGGCTACCAAAAATACCAATTTCAAGATGAGAACAAATTTATCACTGCCAGGTTATTATGTCATTAATCCTTCCTGGAGAAGACATTTAAACATGCTTTGCCACATTAAATAAGTTAATTACATAAATAAGTCTGCTATACTGCTCTGTCCTGGAGAAAAACACATAATAAAAGCTGGACCCCACTGAAAATGAGAAATTGGCTCTCACTTGGGCCATCCCAGGTAAATGTATTATAAAAATGGGTAAAAAGAGGACCCTACTGAAAAAAGGTCTTGCATCTCTGCTGTACTATCCTGGTTAAATACAGTGTATAAACTGGGTCAAACAGAACCCCACTGCAAACAAGATATCACAACTCAGATGGACTATCCTGTGTAAATATATTGTAAAACTGTAAAAGCAGGACCCTACAGCAGAATTCCACTGAAAAGCAGATATTGCATGTAAGCTTATCTGTCCTGGAAAAATACATTGTACAAGCATCCAGATCACCCGTCTTGTAGCTGTCTGGTATATTCCTGGTGGTCTAGTGGTCCCCCCATAAGGGCATCTGACCCCCTCCTGACTCACCCTCTCAGGCAACCTCCAGCCCTGGTCACATAATGCAAACTACAGCAATAGTGATGACTGGAACAGCACTGTGCTCACCACCTCAACTGGTTTCCATCTGACGGTTTCTGAACAATCACAAGTATTGTACAAACACCTGTTTCTACTGTACTCATGATTGTTCACTGACAATCAGACAGTGGCTGGCCAAGGTGGTGAGCAGAGGACTGTGCAGGTCATTGTCACCATTTCCGTACTTCAGCTTAGGTGACCTGTGGGAAGGTTGTGGGGAAGAGGGTCCTAAGCAGACAGGATGACACAGGCTCAGATGCCCTTGGGGGAGACCACTAGACTATCAGGTATATTCAAGACAGCTACAGGACGGTCGACTGGGGGTGCAGATACCACTACACCACCAGGAATATTCAAGACAGCTACAGGACAGGTGATCAGGGGGTTGGGGACCTCTAGACTACCAGGAATATTCAAGACAGCTACAAGGACAGTCAATCAGGGTGTATAGGAACCAGTACACCACCAGGAACATTTGAGACAGCTACAGGACAGGCAAATGGGGGCTGAGGGGGGGCCACTAGACCACAAGAAATATGTAAGACAGCTACAGAATGGGAGGGCATGCACAGATGTTAATGGGCCCATAATGGGAATGCAAATGGGCCATAGCACCTTCCATGCCCAAAAGGGTCATTAGCATGTTAGTGCTAAATATGGCCCACAGGAGCCCTTCCACTATCCATTTGATCTATGCTACCTCTATTGCTCTCCTGTCAAACATATTTAGTCTGGGCCTGTGTCAGCATATCGCATAGTCACTATGCACTGTACTGACATGGACCCAGATTGCATGCTCCAGTTGCAGTGAGCTAATTGTTTGAATATTGTCCCCCAGGCAGGCTGTGTGCAAACTCCCACAGACTGCACATGGCCAGCTCTGAATATGGGGGGGCTTATACTCCTTAGCCCAGTGGAACCCAATGTCCAAGAAACAGTGGCTCATGGAGGTAAGAAAAGTCTGCCTATATCCTCAAGATACTGTTGTTCTAACTTATAACAGCATTTAAGCAAACATATTTGTCACTGACATATGCTTGTTTGTTTGGACAGCAAAACATATATAGCATTACTATGTCAGTCAAATACTTCATTTAATACAAACAGAAAAATATCACACAAGTAGATATGTAGGAGACAATATGACAAGTCAGAGCACTGCATTCAACTCAAGGGTCTGAGCTATCACAAGTGCATAATTAGGCACCACCAGAGGGCAGGTATCAGCTAAGTGTAATCCCAGTTTAATGTCACAATTACTCTACCTTACTGTTTAAATGTTTGATTGTAGTTCTAAATAGAGGAGACTCTGGCTAAAGGAAGAAAACTAAATTGAAGCCACACACCCCCAACTCCCCACCTACCAGCACCATTGGAACTTACAGTACCTTAACAAGTTCCAGAGGGAAGACAGCCATTAGACACAGACACCAATAACACTGTCACTTTATTATTAATCAAGCAGTATTTCCAAATAAACTCCTTACAAATGCAAATAAAGTGTAACCACCCTAATTTTTCCACAGGATTGTCAATACAAAAACTGGACAGAGGGTTGCATGATCTTTACTTACCTTAGTAGGGAAACTAACTTTAACGTAGCAAACAGACATATTTACTAAAAAATGAGAATGCAGAGCCTGCCTGGTGGTGCTGAGGGGCTGGGCCCCTTACCTTGTGCTACGCCGGTGACCCATGTTCGGGAAAAAGCACGAGCCACTGGGGGTCGGCAGGGGAAGAGAAGGACTGAGCATCTGATGGACATAGAAACATAGAAATATAAAAACATGCAAGTTGATGGCAGATAAGGACCGCAAAGCCCATCTAGTCTGCCAATTTCTTTTTCTACCTTATGAATGTGCCATTGGCCTTTGCTCTGTCAATGGCCTATCTATTCATACTCATCTGTATTGCTCCCTTATGCCTATCCCATGCCTGTTTGAAGCCCTACACTGTATTCATATCCACCACTTCCTGAGGTAGGCCATTCCATGCATCCACCACCCTTTCTGTGAAAAAAGAGCTTCCTCACATTAACCCTTAATCGGCCTCCCTCTAATCTCATGCTGTGTCCTCTTGTACTGCTATTTTTCTTATATTGAAACATGTTAGACTCTTTCACCTTGTTAATGCCCTTAAGGTATTTGAATGTTTCATTTATATCACCTCTCTCCCTCCTTTGCTCTAGGGTATATATATTGAGCTCAGTTAATCTGTCATCATATGTTTTCTGATGCAGTCCCTGCACCATTTTGATTGCCCTTCTCTGGATTTCCTCAATTTGGTTAATGTCCTTGTGAAGGTGTGGCCTCCAATACTGCATGCAGTACTCCAGATGGGGCCTAACCAGTGTCTTGTAAAGAGGGATTATTACCTCCCTCTTACAAATTGTGATACCCCTACTAATACCCCCCAACATCCTTCTAGCCTTGCCTACTGCTTTAGTGGTCTGCTTGCATGATTTCAGGTCATCTGTGATGATGATGCCTAAGTCTCTTTCTTCCCTTATGACTGCCAGCAACTCCCCTCCCAACCTATAGGTGTCTTCAGGGTTTCTCTTCCCTATGTGCATGATCTTGCAATTCTTTGCATTAACCCCCAGTTGGCACTCTTATGACCATTTTGCCAGTTTATCCAGCTCTCTTCTCATTCTGCCCACCCCTTCTGGATCATCTACTCTGTTGCAGATCTTGGTGTCATCTGCAAACAGACAAACCTTGCCCTCCAGCCCATCTGCAATGTCACTGATGAGGATATTGAAGAGGACTGGGCAGGACTGATCCCTGAGGTACCTCACTTGTGACTTGCATCTCTTCTGACTGTATACCATTCACCACCACTCTCTGTTTTCTGCCCATCAACCAGTTTGCCACCCAGTTGACCAACTTCTGACCCACCCCAAGCCTACCCAGCTTATTAATCAATCTTCTTTGTGGAACAGTATTGAAAGCATTGCTGAAGTCAAGGTAGGTGACATCAACTGCTCCACCTTGGTCCACCAGTCTGGTTACCCAGTCAAAGAAATCTATGAGATTAGTTTGACAGGACCTTCCTGTTGTAAACCCATGCTGTCTTGGATCCTGTGCTCCTATGGATTCCAGGTGTTGCACTATCCTTTCTTTAAGGAGTGCCTCCGTAATCTTGCCCACTACTGAGGTAAGACTGACTGGTCTGTAGTTCCCTGCCTCCTCTCTGCTACCCCTCTTGTGGAGCGGGATCACATGAGCCCTTCTCCAATCTTCTGGGACCTCTCCTGTGCTCAGAGACTCACTAAACAGTTCTGATAATGGCTTTGCTAGTTCCACCCATAGCTCCTTTAGTACCCTGGGATGTATGCCATCAGGTCCCATTGCCTTGTTCACCCTGAGCTTATTGAGCTCTTGTAGGACCCTTTCTTGTGTGAAGGGACAGGTGCATATCTTCCTCCCCCCTGTGTCCATGGTGCTGAGCTGTGGTCCCAGCCCTACCTTGTCCTCAGTAAATACTAATGATACACAGATACCACTTTTATCCCGGATTACGGGTCTGGATATTTTTCGATTTTGAACCGACTGGTTTCGGTTCAACATCTGTTCGGATACCAATAAAGACAATTAATTCATTGTACATAGACTTTATATTTATTTAAAAACATGCATTTAGCATGTTTACTATATGATATTGCACAGTGTTGCACCATTGCACTTTATTATTACAAGCTTTAAAAAGCATAAATGTGCAATTGACTTAGATAATGGTGGGGGGGTTCAAATGCCTAATTCCTAATGGCTACTGTATGGGTTAGTAAATGTCACAATTTCAATACAGTTTAGAACTTTTATAACAGATTTTGTTTCAAGAATAGCAACATGTTTGCATTCTCTGTCGATAAACGAGAGCAATATTTCTGTAATAATGTCCCCCGCAACACTAAATGTTCGTTCACTGGGAACGCTACTGGGTGGAGCTGACAGGTAGCATTTTGCAAGTCTGGAAAGCATCGGGAAGTGGAGATGGTGAATTTCCCAGTAATGTATGGCATCAGGTGTTGTTTTTTGGGGGAGCAAATGCTCAGAAAGGTATATTTCAATCTCAGTATTTCTTGATGCGACCTCTGCATTTTCAACAGCTGTGGGTGAGAAGGGATGTCTTAGTATCATATCTAGAAATGGGTATTACAAAATGTACACAAAGCTTACAACAGCAAAGAGCTAACTAAAGCACTTACTTTCTTGTGGCACAGCATTACACTGTGTAAAGGTGTCCCATGGGTCCTCAGCCTCACACTCAGGCTCCAATGTAATTTCTGGCAGTACATCCTTCGTTGTTCTGGGCTTGAAATTATTGAGTTCATCAACTAGTTCTTTGACAACAGCACGGGCAAATGATTTGCTTCTGTCAGTTCTAAAACAATGCAATTTATAACGGGGGTCAAGAAAAGAAGCAGCTACCAGTTCATTTGATGCTTCATAATGCTTAGGAAGAAATAGGCTGTTGGTTAAATAGGATCTGCAGCTTATCCTCCAGGGAGGAAAATGGGCAGACTAGGTGAGCCAAGCGGTCCTTATCTGCCGTCAAAGTCTATGTTTCTATGTTAAATCAAGTGTCCATAGCCACCAATAGAGCTTTGTGCATTGATAGTAAACCAGGTATCTTAATGTTCTCAATTGCATGATAAAGAACAGTGGCAGTGGGGATTATATCTGACACGCATGCTGACTACAGGCTGAGCCTTCTAGTCTCATGCTCGAAGGGCTTTAATATGCAGCATATACTTTCAGCTAGCACCCATTGTGTAGAGCTCAGGGATCGGCTCTCAGTTTCAGAAATGTATACGGTGAGGACTCGCCTCTGCTCTAGCAGTCTTTCTAATGTGTAGTAACTGTTATTCCACCTGGTAGGAACATCTTGAACTAGTCTGTGTACAGGCACTTGAAGGCTTTTCTGTAAATCTGTTAGCTTCTCTGTTGCACTACTGGAGTGCTTAAAATGACCCACTATCGCTCTCCCAACAGACAGCAAGTCTTCACAGGACTTTGTTCTCATAATGGCATCATGGAAGATCAGCTGCAGAGCACATGCTAAGCACCCCTCACTTGGAACACCACTTAACTTCATTACCTTTGTTATGTTAGGGCCATTATCCCTAATGACTAAATGCCTTTGACTGGCCTGCAGACCCCAATTATCAAGGACTTGCACAAACTCTCCATAAATTTTCACCTGTGTGCCTTTCTGTTAAATGCTTAAGCTCCAACATAACACCTCTGCGCTTGTAATTTTCATCTATCCAATGCAGAGTGATTAAAAGGTACAAGTCAGTGGAATACTCTGCAGTCCATGTATCAGTGGTGAAACTAATTGCTTGAACAGATTGTAGTTCACTGATTAGCTTCAGCTGAAGCTTTTCATACATGGCAGGGATAACATTATCTGAGGAATACCTCCTCGAAGGTGTCACATACCTTGGCTCTAACACTGAAAGAAGCCTTTTAAACCCCATGTTATCAACAATGGCATAGGGCTGTTCATCCAAAGCCATCATCTCTGCCATGCTTTCTGTGATATTCTTAGCCCTTGCATGCTCAGTGGGAAATGGAAGGGTTCTGGCTAAGCAAGATTCAAGTGTGGGCTGCTCTTTCTTAATTCGTTTTGATGGTGGCTCATGGAACTCATCTTTTGAAAGCTGTGCAATCTTTGCTTTCTCCGCTAACAGCTCTGCATGCTCTGCTTTATGCTTATTTTTCAAATGATTTAAAAGACTTGATGTCCTATTACTTTTAACAGACGATCCCTGGCTTATTAAAGCAGGTGCAGTACACAGAATGCATTTTGCTTTTGAATCCATGTCAGCAGCAAGATAGAAATGTTGCCAAACTAGGCTTTTTTGAGTCATTTTAGTGGAAAGCAATATAAAGCAGCGTACCCCACCCTAGCCCCTTCAGATCACTTACCCGAACCAGCACTTTAAATAGGCATTACCCGATCGGGGCGGATACCATTGAAAAGTGGAAAATCCGATCAGATCGGATCACCGGATCGGATATCAAGTGCATCTCTAGTAAATACTGAGCAGAAGTATCTATTTAGGATAGATGCTTTTACATAGTCCTCCTCCTCACACGCCCCCTTATCCCCTTTGATCTTAGCAATACCCCCTCTGGACTTTCTCCTTTCACTAATGTATGTATAGAAAGTCTTGTCACCTTCTTTTACTGTTCGTGCTACTGTTACCTCAGTTTGGGCCTTTGTCTGCCTTACTGCCTTCCTTGCTTCCCTTAGGAAAGTTTGGTATGCCTCCCTGTCTTCATCCCACTGCATTCCCTTATATTTCCTGAAGGCTAGCCTTTTGGCTCTGACCTTTTCTGCTACTGTTTTTGAGAACCAAAGTAGTTTCCTTCTTCTTTTGCACTTACTTTTCTCTCTAACACAATTGGATGTTGCTTCAAGTATTACATTCTTAATGCTTGCCCACTTTGCCTGTACCCACTCACCTGTATTTCTTCTTGCCATGGCTAGCTTAACTCTGTTGGCCATCTTATCAAAGTCAGCTCCTCTGAAGTTCCATATTTTTGCCTTGGAATGGGATGATTTGGTTCTAGTGGCCAAATTAAACCATACCATGTGATGGTCACTGGCCCCCAGGTGACCTTCTACTTGGAGATCTGTGATTCTTTTCCTGATACTCAGTACTAGATCTAGGATAGTCCTGTCTGTTGTGGGTTGTTGCACCAGTTGTTTGAGGCCCTCCCCCTGCAGGGAATCCACTATGTGTCTAGTTCTGGCAGATGTTCCTACTGGAATTGACCAATCTGTATCTGGCATGTTGAAGTCTCCCATTATCAGAACCTCTCCTTTAGCTATAATGTTTTTTATATCTTCTATCAGTAATGTGTCTAACAGTAATGTGTCTATGTCCTCCCCCTCATCTGGAGGCCTGTAGACAACCCCAGTTTGTATGGCTGTCCCATTTTCTGTTTCCAGGGTGATCCACAGTTCTTCTGGCTCCTTATGTGTATTCTGAATTTCTGTAGCTTTGATATTTTCATTAACATAAAGGGCCACTCCACCCCTCCTTTTTGCACCTCAGTCTCTTCTGAACAGTACATAGCCGGGTACTGAAGTCTCCCAAGTGTGGTTACTGGTGAAGCATGACTCTCTAATGGCACCAGCCCATGAGCCACATATTTAGCTCCCCTATCTCCCCTTCTCTGACCTTTCATTCATCTGCCCCCTCTCCCAGACTGGCAGGATCTCAGAGAAGGAGATACCAGATGAAATGGATGATAGTTTGTCATCCAGCCTGGTCAGGCGTTCCTTGGTCTCCACAACTGACCAACTGGTGAGATCGTTAGTCCCTATATGTACCAGGATATCACTGTTTTCTCCTGCTTCCTGTACAATTTTAGCACTGCAGTCAGTGTCTTTCCATGCTGATGTACCTGGGAGACTTCTGACCATTACCCCTGGCTGGAGATAGGTATCAACTCCCCAAATCATGGAGTCTCCTATGATCAGAAGTGTTTTGGATTTCCTTTTTGCTTTTTTTGTTTTGGTTCCTGTTTTGGGCGAGTTTTGTTGTGCGAGCTCCTGTGCTACAGTGTTCTGCTCTGCAGTGTCCTCTGCCCCTTTGTTTGATTTCAGAGATAGAGGCAAATAACTGTTTGTAGTTTTTATTTGGTTTGTGGAGTTGATATGTTGGAGATCACTGAGTGATGGGGCACCCAACTTTCCCCTCCTAACCACCTGCCAACCCACCAGACCAACTACCCTATGCGGTCGAGGTGCTTCTGTCGGATGTTGGGGAAATGGTGGGCAGTTCTTATAATATATTTCCTCCTGAATATGCGATTTGAGGAGCACAATCTCTGCCCATGCTGCCTAGAGCTGAGCCCATAGCTCTCCAATGGCCCAACATGTAGGACAGTGTCCTAAATCCTGTATAACTGCCCTTTTGAAAAGTGTCCTGTAGTACCTGCAGTTAATAATATCCATTCCAGATAAGTTGCTGGGTTTATAACCTGGTCAGAGTAATTAGAAGGAGGAAAATGAAAGCAAAAGTTTGATTTTGTGTTTTGTTTGTTTGTTTTTGTATAACTTGTTATAACAAGTTAAATTACTTGTGCCCAGTAAATTAGGTCACTGTGTGGATACCCCTCTGATCCACCCCTTCCTGCTTTGCTACAGGAAATTTCACGACTGTGCTACCCTATAAAAGGAGTGTAGCGTGGGGTGGTTGGGGATGGGGGTGGGTGGCTGGACCCTTTCCCTGCCAAAAAAGAAGAAAAACAGATGAAAGAAACAAGGAGATAAGAGCAGAAACAATCAGCCAGCAACAAATGCAGTAGCCCTGAAAGCGTATCCTAATGAGAGATAAAACTGAAAAACCTGTAAAGCACCACCTGTAATAATTTCACAGAAGATATACCCTGTAAGAAACACTTTGCTACAGAGAAAAATAAAGCAGTAACAGAAGATATACCTTGAAAAATACAATTTGAATCAGAAGATTACAGCAGTAATCGGTAAGCACACACCTGTAGGCACACCCTGTAATAATGCAGCAGAAGGTATACCCAGCAACAACAATTTGAATCAGAGAAAAATAAAGCAATAACATGTTAGCAACAAACAGTAACAACCCCTGTGAGTACAAAAGTAAATAATAATGCACAGTAAGTCTGTGTAGCCAAAGGAAGCTTTAATCCTTTTCCTTGCTCTGGTAAAGTTCTTTGCTCTGTCCTTATAAGCAACTTAGAAGAAAAGAGCTCAGGTGAAGTTAGGTGCCTTTGCCAGCAAACCTAGTCTTCCTCCTTCTCTGGGGAGGGGGGTCCTCAGAAGTTGGTGCTCTCCTGCTCCCTAGTGGAGGCTGGAGGACAGATACCATGCTGCAGAAGAGGAAGGAGTTGGGGCAGATGCTTGGAGGGAGCGTGTGCAGATGCGTGTGCACTCCTCTTCATAGGTGTCATTGCACACCCCAGCTCCTAGGGAAAAAAGAACAAGGAAAAAGCATGGTCACGTAGATTGATGGCCAAACAAACTGCTTGCGCTGTTTGCACTGAGCTTATCCACTGATTGTAATTTGAGCTGGCATTAGAATGCTGCATTTAAGAAAGGAATGCTTTCTCTCCCCCCACCCTCAGATGAGTGATTTCAGTAGTGAAGGGATCATGGTTCAACTCTAAAATTGTGCTTCAGTGGGAGTCTGATGTGCTCTTTTTCCCCAAGTGATAGCAAAATGTCGGCAGGGCTCCACCCCCCTGCAGCCATAAACAGCAAGTAATAAAACATAAAAATTCCCATAGGATAACACTGGAACTTCAACAAGCCATATATCTGTCAATATTTGGACTTAAGTGGCAATTTATATATTGAAACAAAGGAATTTCTATTTTACCTTAGCAGCTGAGAGGGACAGCTGTGAGGATGGTACTCATGTGTGACGCTCATGATGCGGGCCCCCAAAGAGGTCTGTTTGATTGGATCTAACCTGTGAGGGAGACATAATGAAATAAGATGCTTTCTACAAAATGGCACACAGACATCAAGCCAGTTTCCATTCCCATGTGGCCATCAGATAATGCTTTAATCAGTGGCAAGTGAGTAGCGCACCTTCAGAACAGCCTATTGGGACCTGAACAGAACCACATTTCTCAGTCACAACAGTAGAGTTGCTCTGTGTGCAGAAATGCTGTCTTACCTTGGCTGACTGTTCTTGTTCAATGAGACTTAGCCCCCCACAAAAAAAAAACAAATACAAAAATTAAAAGATACTTTACTTTCCATGCCTTTGTCTGTAGGACACAAGGTGTTACCAATAATTAATCATCTTGGTGATACAATACCTGAAAAGACAGGAAGAAACAGGAGCAAAAAATGATTAGAGATAGACTCTTCAACAAGACTTAGCCCCCTCCCAACACAAATAAAAACAATTAAAAGATTGAATACTTTACTTACCTTTGCTGGTGGGACACAATATGTTATTCAAAGATCATAAACATTCAGATCTAGTTTGGGTGGTCCAGACTGCTTCCTCATAATTCTGGCTAATTTGACATGATAAATGAAATGAGAAATGAATTGGTAATGGTACTGGTCTGGAGAAGAGTGAGACATCATCATCATCATCATCAACAACTTATTGCAAGAGTGCACATGAAACACTTATACAGACTGCTGGCAGGAATGCCAGCTCTTATTTCAGGTGTGGAAATACTTGGAGACTTATAATGCCAAAGTGGTGACTTACGTATTTCAGGTGTAGAAATACTTGGAGTCTGGTGATGCCACAATGGTAACTGAGGAATATTTCAGGCATGGAAATACTTGGAGGCTGATGATGCCCCAGTGATAACTTTGGCATATTTCAGGAGTGGAAATACAGTACCTGGAGAGTGTTATATTTTTTGGGCATGTTTGTTGATCATAGTATGGTTTTAATTTATGTTTTAAATGTAGTAAAAGGAAATGTGTTAAGAGGAAGCCTATGAGGCAGAGCAACAGTACATTTTGTCAACACAATTGGTGTGGTCATCATAACAGTCTCAAGATCAGAAGACACAGTACCCATGGTTATGGGCACAGCTGACAAGGTGGTAGCAGTGTTGACAGTATGCACTCATTGAGAGCTCAGTCAGCATCCACCTGTGGTGGTGAGAGAAGGACTATGCTGGACACTGACTGGGGTTGGTTTTGGGGTGTGAATAGGGTGGTGAGTCACTTCATTACATGGTGGGGGGCCACTAGACCACCAGGGTATTATTTTCCATACTTCTACAGGGGTCAGAATTGGGGGGGTGGGAACAACAGACACTGGGGTTTCTTTATGTTATGTATCGGGTGGGTGGAAGGAGGGACCACTAGACTACCAGGGATATTATACTGATTATACAGGAATGGCAAACAGGGAATGGAGGCGGGACCACTAGACTACCAGGGAGGTTTTTATTTTATAATGGGATGGTGACTCGAACATCTGGGGGGGTAAGGACCACTAGCCTTCCAGAGAAGTTTATATTTGATAACAGAATGGTGATTGTAGCATCGGGGTGGGGCACTACACTACTGGGGACACTTTTTTTTCATATGGTGATGGCAATCAGAGAACAGGGGAGGGGGAGGGATCACAAGACTGTTAGAGATGTATGTCTTGCTATGGGGACAGGGATCGGAGGACAAGGGAGTGGGATTCTTAACTTTCATGAATATTATTATTTTTATTAAACTTGTAAATCAGTAAGTGTGACACTGAGATTTATATGTTCCTTTTAGGTCTCCTTAAAGGTTCAAAATCAGGAACCTGCCAACTAATTAATGTTTTTTGTGTCTATATGATCTCTTAATGAATTGTTCACCAAAAAAGGAATTTATCTAAAATCTGTAAAACTTTAACACTCACTTGTTCAATATAAGGTATGAAAGTGTCCTGTCTGGGTCTTGAAATATCTCTTGAATATGCTCTGGGGGCTCAGGAATACACAAGAAGCCACGAGGGTGAACCTACAGTCCCAGTTTCTATAGGCTAGGTCAAAGTTATGTGGGCATAAAGTGGTGTCTGGGTTATTTTCTTCCAGATATGTATAGACATCAAATGCATTAGTGTCAATAGAAACAAGTGGCACAAGTATGTATGTTTTCTTCAGACAGTCTTTGGTTTTTCATTCTTCTTCCAACGTATTCCTTGAATTATGTAAGTTCTCAATAAAATCCTGTTGTTTCTTGACTAGCTCCAAACACCCTGTTCATTCTATTATTACTTAACTGATCCCCAGCCATATATTTTTCTAGAAAAATGCCACTGTATTGTGGGTATTCCAAGGAAATGTTTATTATTTTCAAAAGACGACATTTTTACCAAATCTGCATTGCTTTCTATGTCTGGTAAAAAAAAAAAATACATAATTAGCATCCTAATGTCCTTACCCATTATATAAAAAAATATAATTTGGGTCCAGACAGAGTAAGAATTTGTATTTATGTATTAAATTGTCTAGTGTTTCTTTTTCTACCAAGGTATCAAATAATTTGTTCTGGATTATTTTTGCCCAGGAAATAAAATGAATTGTTATAAAACAAGTTGATTTAAACCAAACTCTCTCATTTGCTGCTCTTTCATTAATTTCTGGCTGAAATAAGGATACAATTACAATCTCTCAAAAATTATGGATGGTTGAGAGTGCAGGGCTTGGAGGTCCCTGCGCTCACAAAAGCAAATAAGAATTTGATTATACTTTCTCAAAAAATAAGGAAATTATGCTCAAAAAAACCTTTGTTTATGCACCATAAGGGTTTCCTATGATTATACTTTCTCCAAAAGTTAGGAGATTCTTTGCAGAAAACTTTGTTAATGCACCATTTGGGTTCCAGTGACAAAAATTGGGAAATGCAATCTTAGGATTTCCAACCCTAACATCCCACCCCCACCCTGGTTTTCCAACCCTAAGACCCTATCCTTTGTTTCCAACTTTAACACCCCACCCCCACCCTGCATGCAGGAATAGGCATGGGGATGTACCTTGGGGTTGTGAACCCTAATGCTCACCCAATTCTTCTATACTGTACCCATCTCAGCATACTTACTCATGGAATGGGGTGATTCCTGTATGAAGCCAAAGGTACAGCTGCAGCCCAGTGCGTCATAGTGATACGATCTTTAAAGGTAGACAAGTTTGTGTTGCCACACATTGCCAAAACAATTCCTCATGCAGGGCCCTATGGAGTCTGTGAGAGGAAACAAGATGATGCCTGACCTTGTTTGCTCAGGTAAGAGAGTGAGCACTAGGTTGACAACTCCTAGGAAGATGTCACCACTGATTCTCCAAGACTCTGGGGACTCAAAATCCTGAAGTTCTTTCCTTTTGCTGCTTGGGGGGATGGGATGGGAAATTAGTGTTGGAAACCCTAACACCACATTTCCCTACTTTTGTTGCTTTAAGCTGAACCCTAACTGGTACATTAACACAGTTTTTTTTAATTAATTTCCTGTGTTTTTGAGATAGTAAAATGGTATAATCATTCACACAGGTCCCGTTAGGAGATGTGTGAAGACATCCATTTGGCCACAGAAGCACTGGGCCTGGATGGACCTGCACTTCCGTGTTTGCATAGATGCAGACAAGCATGACCCTTTGGGCTCTATGCCACATGTTCAGCATATCAGGCTGCACAAACGCATGGGGACAGCAGCCTTGTTTTGTTTGGGCTCACAAAAGAACATTGCTGTGCAAGAGAAGAATATTCTGGTAAAAAAGTAAGTTGAAAATGTTGTTTCGTGAGGTCACCTTCTTGTTTTGTGACATATTTGTGACCTGACAAAAGAAAATGCCATATCAGGAAACATATGGGAAAAACTCAATCCAAAATCTTGTTAATGAAAAAACATCCTCTTTCGTAAGATTTTTGTGAGCTCACAAAAGAAGATCCCATCCCACAAAAGAAGAATGTGGAAAAAAAATAAGGGCCAGATTTTCAAAGCCCTACGTCAGATGCAAGGTGCTTGCAGCAAACAGTTGTGCAGCAACTAGCACCTTGCATCCAACGATGTGACTGGGAGCTATTCAGCAAAGCAGCCAGCAGCAAATGGCAGGCTGCTTGCAGTAAAGGGTAGTTGCACTAGACTTGAGCCATCGAAATGGCTGCGGTATGGTGATAGGGGAGTTGAGGCAGATGCAGGCTGCCACTTCCCTTAAATCTCTATTCAGAGAACCCTCCCAGAGGTCACTGGTCAAAGTAACATTAGACCATCACAAAGCAGGCGTAACTACTTAGACACCCTCTGGGAGGGTTGCCAACTGTGCACCATTGTGCCAGTTGCTGGGGTACCGGTAAGGGGGCAGGGTGATCTGACACTGCTGGGTGGGGGGTCACTAGACCACCAGGGCTACTGTAATTAACAAGGACTTAGGAAATAGAAAATGGCATGATTAACTTTAATACACTTAATCCCCCAAGAGAAACACTCCAATGTCAAACAGGTGAAATTTCATCTGTTAACTTTATGGATCTTGCTATGCTGAACTTCGACAACAGTGTTGTCGATTCAGCATAGGTAAACCGGTTTTAGGATGACCCTCTGATAAGAATGATAAACTTACCTTTCACAGCATTTATCTTTCAAAAATTAGTGATTTATCTTTTATTAGAAAAAAATACAGGTTGTGACACCACATCCTGTTTTCTAATTGAAAATACATAAAAAGGAAGAATTTGAAAAAAAAAAAAAAACACATGAATCTTGTTTAACAGGACCTATTAAGCTAGATTCTGTTTTTTCCCCCTGAAATCAGCCAAAAATATGTTTTTGAGGCTTTGGCTATTATTTTACTGAAATAGCTGGTTTATATGTTATGAGCTGAGAATGTATTTAAAGTTTATTTTTAATTTATGTGTTGCACATTTCAGTGTTGCACTTAAATGTGCAACACTATAATGTGTGACACAGAAACTCCATTTTTGTGTCTCACATACTTTTACTCATATCTTGGCTGCTTTACAATACTTTTACTCCTAAATTCTGAATATACTGTTTACATGACCCTACCTCATGAACAAGGATGGTAGAAATATTCAGGAACAGGTTAAAAGGTGATTTCACAATTGCTCTGAGAAACCACCTTTTGGGTGAGATTTAACACATTCTAACAAACATGGGGCCCCATATTTAAATGACTTATGAACATACAAAGAAGCCAGTAGAAAAAGGCCATTTGGTCTGTCAAGTCTGCTCATGTTGCAGGGTCCACAGCTTGAACTACTGTCCCTGCCCCATATCCCCATTCCTACCAACCTCCCTACCCATGACCGTTACCCTCCCCCTATACCTGTCCCAGCCTCTCTTAAAGCTGCCCACTATATTCAGTGACTTGCATGGTGCATCTTGGAAGATGCATGATGGCATGATATTCAAAAGGGTGTAATGTATCTCACATGTCTGAATATGCGGTGGCACACATATAATGTATGCCATGTAGAAAAAGGGGGCAGACACCTGCATACACTGTGCATGTGTGTATTCAGAGGAAATGTGCAGCGAGTGTGTTGCACATTTCACATTTGTGCTGCACAAACTTAGGTATAAAAAGGGAAGCTTTCAATCAGCCAGACACCCAGAGGCAGGCTACTGAACTGCAGGCAGGATGCCTGGGAAACCATTCCACATGGATGCCATCATGGCTAACTTGAGGAGACTGTGGGAAGAGCAAGGTGGACAACAAGGGCCTCTAGATGGTATGTCCCACAGAGATGGTACCAGCCTCATGTCTCATTTGAGCAACTAAATGATACACAAATCATGGACTTGTTACCATCTCAACAGGACTGTCCTGAGACAACTCTATGAACTGCTCCATGATGAGCTTCTGGCACCCACACACAGAAGTCATGCCATGATGGTAGAAACCAAAGTCACAACTGTGCTGTGCTGCGCTTGCTAGCCATGGGCACCTCCCAGATACTGGTAGGAGACACCACTGGAATCACCCAGTCAAGCACTTTCCATCTCCTCACTTAGTTCTTAGACACTCTGCTGCCCATGCTAGTGAGCTCACTTGATTCCTTGGCACACCAACAGACTGGACAGCAACAATGCAGCGCTTTTATAGGGTTGCATGCCTACCGGTAGTGCTAGGTGCCATTGACTGCACCCATGTGGCCATCAGAGCACCACCTGGTGGTGATAAAGATATATATGTGGAGACTCCAGACCTGAACACAGTATTCCAGATGGGGTCTCACTAGTGAATTCCAAGTAGGTGGGAGGTTCCGTTTCCCAGTGTTGCTATCAGACCAGACATAAAGCTGCATGCTACGGCACTAGGAGCTCAGGTAGCAGGAGTTGCTAAAAGCTTTCTTTGCTTTTAGAAAAGGTATGCCACCATTGCATTAATTTAGCAGCCCTTACCAGTATACCTTGTGAAAAGTCTCTGGTGGTAAGCTGATATAGGTTTCCTTTTCTCTGTGTCCCCTTAGGAGGAGATCCATTGGTGGAGGCAGGATGACAGGACACTGGGGGGCCTTCTGAAAGGCCAAAACCTGTATCATCTATCCATGAGTTTTGGAGAAGCTGGAGAGTCAAAGTGGTGACGAGAAGAAAAGGACAGATTGGAAGAAAGAGCCTTTTGGAAGGAGCACCGGAGATGGAGATGAAGAATTGATCAAACTCAATGGCAACGGCAAGAAGAAAAGCAAGCAAAGAATAGGGAGAGAATTCAAATTCGAACTCGAACACCAGAACACCAGAGCCATTGTTAGTCATGAGTAAACATGCGGCATGTGGCACTACAGCCTGTGATTTTGTTGGCCTGACTTGTTTGACACGCGGCTGTTTGCTGCTGCTTGGCTTAATTTGCTGCCAGTAATGCATTGTATAATATAAATACTGCAAAGGTTCTAGGTAATTTCTGAATCAGCGGGACAAATCCAAAAGTACTGACTTGAATTAAGCGTCTTGCACATCTTGGACTTTGCCTACCCAGCGATCTCAACAGTTGTTTTTTTTTTAGACCGCACAGGTAAAGTAACTGACTTTTAAGAACCATTCCAGGCCAGTTATGCTACTGAGCAATTACTGAACATTTTAACAAATATTACTGAATGCTATTTAGTTTTATTTAATATTTTTTCTTCCTTTTACACCTTAATGCTTAATCACCAGATTGTCTTTGAATCTTTGAATTTTTTGATTAGATGCACAGGAGTGTTCAAACGACAGTGTTGATCACCTACTTTAACCTAGAGGGTTTTTTATAATTCTTTTATAAAACTTATAGTACAATTGTATGAGTAGTTGATGCTAGCTCTTGCCTGCTGTAAACATGTTTTTACTTGCTTCTCAGAAGACAGAGGTTCCTTAAGACAAACATATTTTTTATGTATTTTTAGTGCAAGCAAGAGCACACAAGTTTATTATGTTTTAAGTTACTTACACCAAGCATAGTAGGTATTTTAATCATTCAAAAGGTTCTCAGTGTTTTCTCAGTGTTTTTATTAATTCACTTAACACTTGGCTTGGAACTTAGTTCACTAAAATAGCACAGTAGAAGTTCTATATTTATTTAAATTTTATAGTGCAACCACAATCAGTTGGAAATAAGTGGGAAATAAGCAGGAAGTCTGCTGCTGAGTTTACATAAACTCCATGACAGTGGAATAGAATAGAAGTGTATTTTTTGCTGGGTTACAGCCAGTTGCTGGGAAACTTATTCCCTTTGCTCATCCCTCCCCCATACTTCATCTAATTATTTCTAAAAAAAAAATCCTGGTGTTTTCATGTCTGAGAGTATAAATAAGGATAGCACCTAATAGTTATATGTTTGCTATACCTTTATATATCCTGGTTTCAATACCTAGTACTTATTAATTAGTGGAGTTGTGATTACCTTGTAACCACATAGGCACATCCTTATTATGTATACCAAAAGTGGTAAGGTTTTGCACCCTAAGACAAAATTTCTTTTTTGGACCCTCTGACTTGACCACACAGGGAAAAACAAAAAAAGTTAAATTGCCAAAGGGATGTGTCTACAAGGTAAAACTGGATATCTCATCTAATTATCCTTCACAGCAACTATCTGGGGTAACTTCCTCAGCATCTGTTGAAACTTTTAAGAGATCTGATTATTTGAATGGCATAAATGACAACAAGAATGAACAAACTGTGAGGAAAAAGGAGAAGGAGAACCCAAAGCTGACTAGCCATCAGGTCTCCCTGCCCTTAGTGGCAGTTAACATTTTAAAGGAAATCCCCAGTAAGTTAGATCCCTCAGAGCAAAAATGTGAAAAAAAGTCCAGAGTCCAAATGACACTATAGACATTGTAGACATAGAAGATAATGCATCAGAGCTTTCAGCAAAAATGTATGCAACACCATTAAAAGTTCCTGTTAATGATTCTGTGATATAGTTACATAAGGTTGTAACTGAAGAAAAACAAATCAATGTTAGAGGTGATCGAAACCTCTCAACTAATAAAAATGAAAAGGGAAAAGATTTACAAGAGCCTTTAATATTACCACAGACCAGAAAGAAGCAACAAAAAAATAACAGACTTTTTTGAAGAAAAAAAAAAAGGAACCCTATGACAAGGAAAACCCTTCTAGTCAACTTGACATAAAGGTAGCCATGTCCCCACCACTAGCTGAGGATATAGCTAAGAATATAAAATCATCATTTAACCAGGATCACTATCAAGGCCATAGTTTAAAAAAGGGGAAGAAACTAATTTAGATTTATTTAGCCCCTTACATCTGTCTGAGACTTCATATATTATTTCCCCACTTAAAAAACAGAAGAGCTTCTGGCATTTGGCTAGCTCCCCTAATACAGTTTTTCAAAACCTGGATAAGGAGGTTGAAAATATCAACTGTGACCAAGAGTTTTGCTCACAGTGCCCGGCTGCTTTATCTAAATATATACACACTCATCCAATAATTGCCAACATAGTTTTACTGGAAGCCATAAATGAAGTCAAGAATAGGATCAACAGAACTCTCATGTTGGTTCAACATCAATTAGAATCTCTAGAAAAAAAAGTTGTCTGAGTTAGAAGAAATAATTACCCCCCTCCACAGACTTTCTTTTTCTTCAGTACATATCCCAGACCACCATCAGTTGTAGGTCCTAAGAATAATGAAAAACAAAAACAAGCACATTTCCCCAAAGGACTGGCTAGAAAAAAAAATAGAAATAAAGCAAAGCCAGTGGAAGAACAGAAAGTAAAGACTATACCCCAAACTATTCCTAGCCAACCTCCTCTTAGTCCTAAAATTCTGATTAAAAAAACTAGGGAAACATAAGGAAATCATAACAACTGAAGTCACTTTTATAGCCTTACTAAAAGACCCTGGGAAAAAGGAACTTAAAGAGATCCAAGAGATTCAAGAAACACTTGGGCAGCCTCAGCAAACAAAGGAAAATTTTACATGCATAGGGAATGAGGCCTGCCTTAGAACCGATGGATAATTCCATAAGGACAATGAGACTAAAGTAACCCTGAGAGAGTTGATTACACATTTTTTAAGGCAGAATTTAATGGTTGAGAGTGCGGATCTCACTTGGATTCATCAAGCTCTAAATGATTCTAAACTTTCAGTTTATATTCTTTTCCCAGATATGAATATTCCCAAAAAAGTATGGGCAATTCAGAAAAGACTCCAAGACTTAGGACTGATTGTATCTCTACCAGTCTCATGGAGAGCCATTTCTCATTTGGTAAAAAATGAACAAAACCCAGAGGGGGACCTCGATTCTTACTCCTATGCTTTGATCCTTAATAGGTTTAAATGGTACTTTAATATGAGCCAACCAAATAATCAAAAAAGTATAGAGGAAGTGATTATTTACATTTTGGGGTTGCCAAAGTTGGAAAATGAAGAGTCCTGTTCTCTTGTCAACTCTGTAATGCTCTTGCTTTCTGTAGTAGGGGACATAAAAATACAAAAACAATCCATCACTGGGATTGAAAGAGCATTCCCAGAAAGCAAAAAAATAGCCAGATAAATGTGTACTGTTCATCTTCTAGCCTCTTTAAAGAAATACTTGGGGGGTCAAAAAAGCTGGATTCCATTGGAGTTTATTTGACTGATACTGTTTGCCCAGAAGGATGGAAAGATGAGACAATGCAGAATACTGACTGTCTACCCTTACAGCAAATGAGTATGGAAGAAGCTTCTTACAGTCAAGATATTGTGGATTCTGGGAATATAAATCATAACATGATAAGTTGGAATATAGCTGGGTTAGCTGGGGAACTTGCAGACACAGAATGGTTGGATTTCATATGTAAATTCAACATAATTTGTTTTTTCAGAAAACTTGGGTTAATAGTCATATTAACTTAAATGGATATCAGGCTTTTACCTCAATGTCTATTAAGAAGAAAAATTGGTAGAGCCTCAGGTGGCCTTGCCACATATATTAAAATGCACAGGGACTCTGCTGAACCAATGGAGGTTATTATAAATATTAGTTATATTTTGTTAATGATAGTTTGGGAGAAAGTTTTGTTTATGTTACTTAACATTTATATTCCCCCGAACACTTTTGGGGAGAGCCAAGAAAAGACTTGCAATGAAATCTCCTCTTTAATGGAAAGAACTACATCCAAATATCCGCTTTGTGTCCCTTTAATTGTGGAGATGTTAATGCAAGAATAGCGGAGTATGATAATCCTAATACTATGAGTTCTCTAATAAATATTAATGAATGTTCCTGAAGAATTAGCAGAGACAAGAAGACAAATAAAAATGGGAACTTCATGTGTTCCTTAATGGAGGTTAATTCTTTAGTTGTCCTGAATGAAAGGACCCCAGGAGATCTGGAAGATAATATTACTTACTATACCCATTCTGCCAAAGTGTTTTTGATTATGTTTTATGTGATACAAATGATATTCATTTTTTTTCTCATCTCTTGATTGACATGAGAACTGAAAGCGATCATGTTCCACTTCAACTCACAGTCAGTTTTACTAATAATGGTCATTTGGATTCCTCAGGAGACAGACACCTGCAAGATCTGTGGAGTTTAGGAAAGAGCAAGTTAATTAGAAACAAAATAAGCACTGCTATAGTAGCTGAGGTTTTGACATATGAACTACTCTGTGATTTATTACAAATACAGTCTCCACATATTGCAGTACTGAAACTTGAATTGTTAAACAGAAACCTAATAAATAACATTTATGGAAAACCTAATGTGAATAAATCCTGTAAATCTGATCTTTGGTTTGATGGACAATGTAGGATTGCAAAACATGAACTAAATAAGCTAATTAGGTGGACCAAAAATCACCCTTCTAGATCTAATTTTACAATTCTAAATGAAGCAAGACAAGACTATAATAGATTTTTAAAACTTGAAAAACAAGATGCACAGAAAAAATGTTTGTCAAACATGTTTGCAGTCATTGATTCTAATGACCCCAGACAATGCTGGTCCTTGCTGGCTAAGGGGACAAGTGCTTATAAACCATCCCTTTCCACTTACTGTATGTCCCAAAAGAAACTTGGGTCAAATATTTTAAGATAATTTTCTCATCTGATACAGGGTTACAGGATGATCAATCCATTTCATTTATAGATATATATGAAGAATACTTTCCCTTGGAAATTACTGAACGGGAAGTTGAATTGATAATTAGCAATCTTAAAAATAATAAAGCACCAGGACCTGACCTGATTCCCCCCAAAATATATAAGGAATATAGTCATTTCTGGGTCCCCATTTTGACCACTTTTTTTAATTTATGCTTAACGCATAAATTTATTCCGGAAGCATGGACCAAATACATTTTGGTCTCCATATATAAAAAGGGTTCTGTTTATGACCCTGTTAATTTCCATCCGATTAGCCTCTTAGATATTTCTTCTAAAATATTTACTTGACTGCTCCTTGAAAGAATGACCCAATGGACCCACGGAAATAATATAATGGCACTGACCCTGGCTGGCTTCCAAGAAAATAATTCGATTATTAATAACATATATGTTCTTTATCATTTGATTGAAAAATATATTCACACAAGGAAAATGAAACTTCATTTATTATATGTTGATTTCTTGGTAGTTTTTAATTCAATAAACAGAAAATTACTTTGGGAGACTTTGAAGGACAAGAACCTCCCTAACTCCTTATTAATTCCTGTATATTTATTCCATGTTAACACATTCACTTCAGTCAGATACAGCAATAGTGGTGCTACTACTGACTATTTCTCTACAGATAGAGGGGTCAAACAGGGGTGTCTCCTGGCACCCCATTATTTAACATATATATTAATTCATTATTGGAGTATAAAGATGTTAACCAATTTGACCCACCTTCAATTGATTACCTTAAACTCTTTTCATTGGCTTATGCAGATGATATTGTTCTTTTTTCCCTATCCAAATCTAGTCTCAAAAAAAATGTGGACCACTTTGTAAGAAAATGTATCAAATTTGAACTTAAAATAAACCTTAAAAAACTAATGCAATGACACTAGGATTTGTACATCATTCTCACACCTTACAAATTAAGATCAATGAAGAGTTTGTAGAAACAGTGAGGGAATATCCATATATTGGTCTTCTGATGTCTTCAAATATCAGATGGAATAAACAACAAAGAGAACAGACTGGAAAGGCAAAAACCATAGCTAAAGCCCTTTTAAGGGTTAACTATAAATATGGAGGTAGTACTATTAAGCCTGCTGTTATAGCAGGGCCAACATTAATCCTGTGATTCGTTATGCTGTTGAAATCTGGGGCTGTGATGCCTCTGATTTTCTTGAAGTGCCACTCTTATTCTTTTATAAATCTCTACTTAAAGTTCCACTATCTACTTCTTCATCAATGGTCAGAGCAGAACTTGGAATGATTAAAATTGACTCCTTTAAGGAGTTAAGAGTAATCAATTATTGGTTGAAAATACTAAACAACCATTCAAATAAACTGCCCAATTTACAGTTTAATGAAAAAATTAATTGGAGTTCAATGGTATTAAATCTAAATGGCTAAGTGCACTAAAGAATTATATGAAGAAAATCAAGGTTGAACATCTATGGACGGATCACCCAAAAAATATTAAAAAAATCTCCCCAATATAGGGTGCTTCTTAAGGATAAAATGATCAAAATTGCTAGAGTGGAAGACTTGGCTAAATTTCAACAATGAAAATGTGCACTTTGGTTTAAGAAGAATAAAATGGGACATGCCCTTGAGGAATATTTCATTCTTCCAGTCTCTCCTGAACAGAGGAAAAACCTTACATGGGCCAGATTTGAATTAATATTGTCACCTTATGTCTTTTGCAATAATCAATCTGAAATAGATAGATATCTAAATCTTCCCTCTTACTGCTCATGTAACAAGGACCACAAAGATTCTGTTATTCATATAATCATGAACTGTCCCTTTTACTCTAAACCTCAAGCTAAATTTTTGTTACATACATTATCTGTATACTCAAATGCATGTTTTGACCCCATTTTCATTCACTTCCACCAGAGAGTTCCTGAGGAAGCCCAATTGATTGCAAACTTTTTAGCTGCAGTTATAAAACTCAAACAAAAAAGATCTGGATTCAACAGAGTTTTTGAATTATAGATCCTTAAGCCATCGGGGGATTTATATACACCACATCCTTTTCTCTGCTAAAATCTTTATTGTTTCAAGAATTTACACTGTATTTAGGGATATTTGTATCTTCAATCTGAATACTTTACCTATTTCTGTATTCTATGCACTTTAGAACTGAATGGCAGTGTTTTAATTTTGTTACCTTTATTTTTGTATATTGCAATGTTCACAATGTGTTAAACATTGATGATTGATCAATAAATGATGATGATGGTGATGATGATACATGTCAACCAAATGGGTGCCACTCCATCAGCTGCCAGGTGGTGTGCAATGCCACGGGGTGCATCACAAATGTCCTGGCCCAGTACTCTGGGAGTGCACACAATTCATTCATCTGGCACCAGTCATCACAGTGCCATTGCTTTGAGTCTGGAGACATACCCATTGGCCATCTTGTGGGTGAGTGCAACCACAGCCACAAACAAAGTGTACACATTCTAACATGGTGAAGTGATGGTGGATGTACAGGAGTCACCACAGAAAGAAGTGGTGTTGGAATGGCAAACATCCTTTGCAGAAGGAAGTGGGGAAGGCAGTGAGAATAGCAAAGGCCCAACCCAAGGAAATGATAGCCAACTCTGTTAAGAAGGGGGACAAAACCTTTTATAGGTACATTAGGGAGTGAAGAAAGACCAAGGGAGGGATAGTGAGTCTTAATAAAGGGGAGGGTGGGTGAGCAGATGGCGACAGTTAAAAAGCAAGGCTACTGAATGAATACTTCTGCTCAGTATTCTCAAAAGAAGAGGAGGTGGAGGTACCTAATCCAATCAATAGAAGCACTCTGGATAGGGGGGGTCGATATCAGTCCATTCACAGAAGAAAGGGTCCTGAAAGAACTCCTGAAACTGAAGGTGGACAAAACAATGGGCCCTGATGGGATTCACCTCAGAATTCTAAAAGAACTAAGGGGAGAACTAGTGACACCACTGACTACCCTTTTTAACAAATCATGGGAGGAATGTATGGTACCTAAGGACTGGAGAAGGGTAGATGTGATTCCCCTTCACACAAGTGGGAGCAAAGCCAGGAAAATACAGACCTGTTAGTTTGACCTCAGTGGTAGGGAAAATGATAGAATCACTTCTGAAAGAAAGAATTGTTGAGTACCTAGAGGCCAGTGGGGCACAGGACCCAAGGCAGCATGAATTCACAGTGGGAAGGTCATGTCAGATGAATCTCATAGATTTCTTTGACTGGGTGACTAAAATAGTAGACCAAGGAGGGGCTGTGGACATGGCCTACCTAGACTTTAGCAAGGCATTTGACATAGTCCCACACAAAAGATTAATAAACAAATTAGTCATCCTGGGAGTGGGTTCCAGGGTGGTAGCCTGGGTAAAAAAAACTGGCTGAACAACAGGACACAGAGGGCAATAGTAAACAGAGTCCACTACGAAGAAATGGGGGTTACTAGCGGGGTGCTGCAGGGTTCAGTACTCGGTCCGGTCCTTTTTAATGTCTTATAAGTGACATTATGGAGGGACTGGAAGGAAAAGTATGCCTCTTTGCAGACTAAACAAAGATCTGCAACAGGGTTGATACACAATTTGGAGTGGCAAGGATGAGAAGGGACTTTTTTATTTATTTGCTTTTGTTAACCAGGTAAGCACACTAGACAACCAAGTGCCTATTTCCAGGTGCGACCCAGGAGACTACAAAGGTATATTCAAGAACATCAAGCAAAAATGAGTACCAAGAACATTCAATAAACATTAGGCAATAACAATGTCAAAACAAGAGCATCAGGGGTTTACACTGCAAGCAGAAGGTAGATACCAGCAAGGTTCAAGCATGAAAGGCAGTAGCCAGCATGCCAGGGCAACAACCCCTAAAGGATGAGGGTAGCAGGTAAATCAAATAGATACAGCTGGAGTTAGAGAGGCCTAGGACAGAGCATAAAGATAGATCAGGAACACATACACAATTAATGAGCAGATTAGGCCAGTGTGGACCCAACACAATCAATTTTTCTAATAGCTGTGAGCTAACTAGTGGATAAGGTACATAGACCCGTCACCTTAAGCAGCCGAATTAGGTAATGACTCAACCAGTCAGAGTAGAGTGGGTCAAAGGGGGTTAGTTAAGTGCAGAGGCAGGTATAGGATGATTTGAGGAAGCCCCAGAGGGAGGCTTTAAAGCAGGGATGGGAGGTGGAGGAGCGAGTGCTTGCTGGAAGGGAGTTCCAGAACCTGGGCATGTATGCAGCGAAGGCCAGGTCACCCATTTGGGTGCAAGTTTTTGGAACAGGAATGCCTGAGAGTCACTGGATCATAAGTGGTAGGAGGGGGTTGCAGGTAGGAGGGATACGGTGAGAGCAGAAGGGGTGGCAGTTCTGACAACATTGTCGATGAAGTTGCCTAAGACAAAGGTACGGTGCTTTTCTGGTGGGAGCCACTCAAGCCTGGAGTAAAGCCCACTTGGCAAAGTTGTAGGAATGGTCAAACGTTTGGTAGCTTAGATTCAATTCAAAGAAGTGCAAAGTAATGCACCTGAAAAGCAAAAACCCAGGGGAAAAGTACACAATGAGGGGGAGGTACTAACAACAACAAAAATGGAAAGGGACCTGGGAGTAGTCATATCAGATGATCCAAAGGTAAGCAAGTAATGTGAGAAGGCAGTAAGGAGGGCTGGGGGATACTGGGATGTATAGGAAGAGGCATCACCAGCAGAAAACAGGAAGTTGTTATCCCTCTGTACAAACAGTTGGTGAGATCCCATCTAGAGTACTGTGTGCAGTTCTGGAGACCCCATCTCCACAAGGACATAGACAGGATAGAGGCAGTCCAGAGGAGGGAAACTAAAATGGTGCTGGGTCTACATCAGAAGCCATATGAAGAGAGACTAAAGGAGCTTAATATGTATACCCTCGAGGAAAGGAGGGAGAGTGGGGGCATGATAGAAACTTTCAGGTGTCTCAAGGGAATCAACAAAGTCCAAGAGGGTAGCATCTTTCAGAAAAAGAGATGTGCAAGAACAAGGGAGCACAATTTGAAGATAGAGGGGGATGGCTCAAGGGCAACATGAAGAAATATTTTTTCATGGAGGGGGTGGTGGACACATGGAATGACCTTCCTGAGGAAGTCGTGGGGTCAAGAACAGTGGGGGAATTCAAGAATGCATGAGACAGACATAAGGCAATTCTTGTGGGGGAGTAGGAAGAAGGTGGCTGTTGGTTAACTAGGATCTGCAGCTTATCCAATAGGTAGGGAAATGGGCAGACTGGGTGGGCCAAACGGTTCTTATCTGTCATCAAAGTCTATGCTACTAAGTATCCATGGGACACAGGGAGGGAAAGGAGGGAGTGATGGGAGCTGAAAAGGACTGTCACTGAACAGACATGTAATGCTGGCATAAGAGGGATGTCATGTGAGTAAGCAATAATACCCAACTGGGTGGGTGGTATTGTGCAATAGCGGACCACCCAGGGGCTTAATGAGGCCTAACACCATAGGCGGAGGGCCTTTTAGCCCCTGGAAGGTCCAGTATTGCACAATACCACCCTCCCTTGAGGGTATTATTGCACTTAGAAAATGGGCTACCTGTGGCAATTTTATGCGGGATTTTAAAAAATTAAAAAAATGTAAAAAAAAATTATAAAGAATGAAGTTTGAGTCATTTGGTAGTAAAGTAGTCCCTGGTTTCTGATGTACTCCATCTCCTGTTGCCTACCCCTCCATACGGTCATTCACTTGTACTTTTGCTCTTCCCCTACCACCACCTCTGGAACAAGTTTACCCAACCCAGTACTCTGCTGCCATTGTTATTGCACTACAGAAAATGGGAAATGCCATCTCTGCTGCTTGCCTTGTGGATTTTAATTATTGGCTTTTTTTATGCAGTTTCCCAGTCCTCGCTGCCTATCCCGAGGACCAGAGGTCAGTTCTTATCATTTTTTTTCTTGGTATTTTTTTAGTTGTTCCCAGTCCTAGCTGCCTGCTTTGAAGATCGAGAGTCTAAAGAAGAGTGCCATTACAGTTTCCCAGTCCTCGCTGCCTATCCTGAGGACCGGGGCTCAGTTCTTTTTGTTGTTTTTTTTCTTGGTAGTTTTTAGTTGTTTCCAGTCCTCATTGCCTGATCTCAGGATCGGGAGTCTGAAGAAGAGTGCCGTTACAGTTTCCCAGTCCTCACTACCTATCCTGAGGACCAGGTCTCAGTTCTTACTGTTTTTTTTTCTCTTTTTTTAGTGGTTCCCAGTCCTCGCTGCTTGCTCTGAGGACCGGGATTGTGAAGAGGAGTGCCTGTGTTTCCCAGTCTTCGCTGCCTACCCGTGGTGTGGATCAGTCAGCAGTATCACAGATTGGAGTGTTGGAAGATGACGGAAGATACTGTAAAAAAAAAAGCAATTACAAAAAGTTTGAGAGAGAATGAGTTCTTGGTATTTGTGCTGGGGATGACTCACTTTTTGTGCTTTCCTCTCGGGGGGGGGGTGTGACAGTAAGGAATGGTGAGCCAGTTCCTGTAAGTGCAATCTGTGCTGCCATTATAAATCACAGGCAGGTTTATTTTCAGACGAGTAGGCAGACAGTTGCAGAAGGGAGGAGCGAGAGCGTGGCCCACTCTCCTAGAGTCAGGTATCATCAATTACAGGGCATGGCAGAACAGGGCACTATAGTTAAAAAAGAAAGAAAGAAAAAAATAGCCATAGATGAGGAAGATGTGTGATTTAGCAGCTGCCAATGAACTAGTGAGAGAGAGAGTTGGGGGACAGTACCTCTCGCTAAATGAGACAAAAAAATGGCGGGCATTTTAAATTCAAACTTCCACTGGCACCCTGATATTGGTGGTAATCAGGTTGGCTGGGACTGGCACTAGATTTTACCAGGGCTCTGTTGTCTGATAGATGCCCACCTTGCCAGGGCTATTAGCCAGTCAGAGCCCATAGATTTCTTAGTCCATTTTCTAATGGGGAACAGTAGGCACAAGATCCAGGGGTGGTGCTAGGCAGCAGGAGGCTAAAACACTGTGGGAATGTTACTGCAACATGACACATAGGATGGTGTGATTGCTGTGTGGAAAAAAAATCCCGAGGATGTGTCTTGATCCACAGCCAGAATGGCATGCAAGTGGCAATGAAAGTTACCATGAAAAGACAGCAGCAGAAAAAGGGCCTGAAAGAGGATGGCAGCTATGTGCAACAGTGACAATGTGGGTGGGGGAAATGTTCAGAAGATGCTGACCATATGGGACAGTTTGGTGGAGAGAGCAGAATATAATGTTAGTAAATGGCATGCTAACATATCACCTTCCTTTACACAGGAGAAATGCATACCCCCTTTGGCTGTGGATGTTCACGCCAATACTGGGGCCCACATCCAAAGTGGAAGATAGGTACAATGAGGCACACACAGCAACAGGAAACATCCTAGACCATGTGCTCAGCATGCTGAAAATGCATTTCAGATGACTGGACAGGTCCGGAGGAGTCCTACATTATAGCCCAGACAAGGCCTATGGCATATTCGGGGGCTTGTTGTATTCTGCACAACATGGTCATAGACCATGACATAGTTGTCCAGGACCTGGAGGGCAACAGTGTGGAGGATATGGAGCCACCAGATAAGGGTGAGCATGAACAGCATGGCAGGAGGGACCGAAGATTGGCCATGAGGGTATGGCAGCACAGGGACATCATACTGCAGGAACACTTTGGACCCCAATGGTGATTCAAGGTCCTGAGCAGCCAGTATTGTGTTATGCTTGTGCAACTGTGTTAGTTTTTTATTGGGCCATTCACAGTCTCTATTCCAGAGGAATTACCACCCTATAGGGGTACGAAAGGCAGGGAATCCTCGGAGAGGGTTGCACCTCTAGAGGTGCCACGGGACCATTCCCGTGGCTAAAGGTACCTTAGGAATCCCCAAAAGAAATGTAGTACAATCATATCCCAAAGAATGAGGTGACACGAAGCTTATGAGTATACAGTAACTGTGATGTAGGAGCAGTAACTGTAATGTAGTAGTAGACAAGCATAGGCAGTTTGTTAATGTAATGAGATGCTCAGTTTGATAAAGTAATGAAATGCCCAAATTTGCATAGCAGGATACTGATGGTTTGTGTTGAGAATAAGGGGATCCTCTAAGGAGAGGGAATGGCAGGACATCCTCCACCTCCATCCAACAGCGGAACCTACCTAAAGAAACTAGGGGACACTACTATGCTAACTAACAGTTATGACCTGAGGCAACAGCGGAGAGAAAAAATCTTATGAGGAAGAAATCTCTGGGGATCCAAGGCCTAGGTCACCTTCCTTCTAAGCTTGGGATAGTTTATTTAGTGATGGCTCAGCAGCTGCAATTTGGAAAACCCAATTAAAGGGAGGTGGAAAATATTCCAATTTGGAGGAAGGCTCTCACTCAAACTCTCTAGTGGAAACGCCGTGGAAGGTTGCAAGAAAACTCTGCAACAATACGTGCAACCAAGGCAGAGGAGGAGATCAACGACTGCTAAGGCACTCACCTGGCCTACTCATCCTAAACTCAAACCAGCTGAACCAGAGGCAGTAGTAGGGAGAATGTGGAGAATGTACCTTGCTAGGAAAACCACTAAAGCCAATGGACAACTGTTATAGTGGAACACTAGAGCCAATGGAGATCATCATAACCACTCTTCACCTCTAGGCTTAAATTGTACACCAGGAGCAGCTGTCACATAGCAGGCAGCTAAAGCCAAGCCCGGGGCAAGGACATTCCTAGCTATGGTCAAGGTGAGAAGGATCCCGCTCCAAGTTGGACACACTCAAGATGTGGACTAAATGCAGAGTGAGACCATCGGCTGCACGAACCCTGCACCAGAATAGAATGGCTGGCATGCCACAGAATGAGATTGACAGCTGAGAAGCTGTCGAGCTGATTGAGTACTGGTGTGCTGATTGTAATGAGCAGTGAGTGCTGAGACCTTGCAAGGTTGAAAGCAGATTAAGTGCAGCAGACATCCCAGAGGCTGAAGTCGAGAGGCTGCAGTAGGCATGAGCAATCAATTGCGTAAGCAAGCGTGGACCTGTACGTAGGTCAGTAAACAGAGTAGTAATAAGCAGACCTGCACATAGGTCTGCATAGTCTTGTAGCAATGAAACAGCACTGAATAGTTGGGCAAGCCAGCAAGACATTTAAAAGCCAAATCAAGGTGACAAATACTCTGAGGATTTTCAGCAGCGAAGGCAGATTTAGAACAGAAATAATTAGCCACATGGGACCACGACTCCCCAAACACTTCCCAGTCCCTGCCATAGGACAAACAAGAAAGTGATGTTAGGGCCGAGAACCACATGCAGATATTAAAGCTAGGTTAACAGCCTTAGCAGGAGCTTTTTGGCTGACCTCAGAGTAGAACAGGGTAAATAAACATAAAAGCAACAGCTATATGGAGTACACTGAGTTGTAACTGCAATAAACATAACTAAAGAGACACAATTCTCTGAAAGCAGGTGTAGCCAGGCAGTGCAATGAAGCTATTATAATGAGGTAAGTAGAATGAGAGAGCATGATTGAGCTGCATAGCTAGGTTCAGTGTAGGCCTGAGTCTGGTGAAATCAATTGAGTATGCAACATGGAGCAGCAATGGTTGAGCTGAAACACAAATAATGATTGCAGTTGCATTGCGGTAGTTTGAGAGTTGTGAGTAACTGAAAGCAAGCAGTAGAAGCTCTGGAACAATATGCTAGGAGTTTAGAAACAAAGCCCCCCCCCCCAAAAAAAAAAAACAAAGTCACACAAATGCAGAAAACAGGAAACAAAGAAAAAAGAAGCACACACGCAGCCGAAGGCAAAATACAAACCAGAAGCAGGAAAATTAACACAGAAATCCAGCAAAAACAAGCAGGAGCAGCAAGGTGGGGGGCTCAACCAGCCCTGCAGGCCCCAACCAGCTCAGAGGACAGACAGACAGACAGAGCCTTCGGCTGCAAAGAAAAAGTGCTTCACAATGAGACTGAGAGGAACTGCTTACATAGCTCAGGAAGTGAGAGTGGCTGGCTGCTTGGCCATTGAACTCCAGGCATAGCCTTTCCAATTATAGCCTGCAGATGTGACATTGCTGTTATGCACACATGCACAGTGTATGTGAGTGCACATTGGGACTCACGGTAATGGTGAATAAGTACAGGACAACCTGGTGTTATATGCACTCAGGTGTGAGGAAGTGGCATGCACCCATGTCCATATCTGAGACAACATTGGTAAGGATGCATAGAGGTATTGGAAGCAGCATGGCATGGGTAACAGACAGACCATTGTACATACCCACAGTGGTAAGCCATAGGTGCACTAATCACACCCATGCCAGTCCCGCACCACCAGCAACCACATCCATGTCCCAGATGCCATCTATACAACGTGACAATGCCACAGAGGTTGTGAGGTGGGTCAATGTGGTGTACTGAATGTGGACAATGCAGTACCATAGGCATTATGGGGCAAAGGAAGCCTCACCTGTGGCCTGGAGGTGTCACAGGCATGCCGCAGAGACCCCGGACCCTTTAGGTGTTGCATGTGTGGTCACCTCAGACACAAACAGTGCCTCAGCCTGACAATGCAGCCATACCCTGTGGGGACAGCAAGCCCGACTGGGGTGAGACACCCATCCCTGAGGGGGTAACACCATGTGTCTGAGCATGGCTACGTGTCATGGTGGGTATGGATAACTGAACACCATGGCCAGGGGTGGGGGGATGTTCAAGCCCACAGGACAGGGTGCCTGGGGAGATGCAGGGTTATGGGGTGTTCTGGGGATGCTGGGGTTGCTGTTGGTGCAACATGTATGGGGGGTTGTTTGGCCACCCAAGCAGCATGGGCTGTGGTATGGTCCCATATTGCCACCACAATACCCAAAAACCCTGCACCAATGTCCTCACAGAAAACATGAAGAGCCTCCATGAAGTCCGCATGGCAGACATAAGCCTGTTCCTCATGGAGGCGCATCTGTGCCCACAACCCCTGCACAGCATCATGGAGTTCCTCCTGGCTCTCCATGGTGGCCCTCAGTAGCCGGATATGGTAGGCAAGCTGATGATCTGGGGTCATGTGTTTGGAGCTGGCATCAGGCTGCTGATCTGGGGGGGCCTGGCATGCAGCCCTCACAGCACTTGGTGACCCCACGTCTGGCCACTGGGGTTGTGGGGATGACACACATGCAGGTACTGCATATAAAGGGGCTGCCTCATCCTGTACCTGGTAAGGCTGTGGCTAGTCATGTGTTCCCTGTTGCTGGGCACTAGAGCCCTGCCGCTGCACCTGTGCAGGCCACACTATGTTGCCCTCTTGCTGCGCAGTAGCCAACTGCAATTGTCAGGCCTCTTGCTGCGCAAGGGCCAGCCTTAGATGACTGTTGGTGGCATGTGCAGGGTGTGGAGGGTTAACCTGGAGCTCATGGGAGGTGTTATCAGGGATGACACTGTCAATTAAATTACTCTCATTCCCTGACTCACTGGCAAGCACCTCTGTAGCAGTGGGGAAGGCATCTGCAAACAGGGAAATGGTCTAATCATCGTTGTCATCATCATCATCATCATCATCATCATCATCATCATCATCTGACTCCCCCTGTGTGTGCAGTGCCATGTCAGAGGACCCCACGCTGATAATAGCAGTGGCCACAGGTACTGGGCCATGCTGTGCAGTGGGCTGTACCTGTGGACCACCACCTGTCCAGGATGTGATTGTGCTGTGGAAAAAAGGATAGTCCTTGGTTAGGGATGCATGTCCATGTATACAATAATGGAACTTACACAGGTAGGTGCACATGCATGTACCAGGATTGCATGTAAAACTACACACTGGCAAGACATAGGCGGCAGTGCAAACGCCAGCCATACTAGAGTGCACACATATGCTGCAGAATGCATAAACATATGGTGGAAGAACTGGGGTGTCCACACAGTAGTACACAGCATGGTTATTGTGAGCAACACATACATAGGATAACACAAGTATTACCAGACAAGAAATGCAACATGTGTACTTAGAGTGCTGGGATAGGCCTACCTCTGTTTCGTATCCCCCACAAGGAACACCCTGCACAGCCACCTGGCATAATAAAGTGGCCATGAGTGCCTCCTGTGCAGACATCTGCATAGGCCTGGAGGGTCCACCACCAGTGGCCTATTGTTCTGCATGGGCCTGGGCCAGTAGGTCTTTGGCCCATGCACATAAGCCACTGGTGCATTTTTTGCATTTCTGGGGAGTGCGGTTAAACTGGCCTTGTGCATTCATGGCCTCTGCCACCACCTTCCAGCCCTGTTCCTGTTCCCACTCCTGTGGTGTACTCAACCTCTAGCACAGGAGGTCTTCATGGGCCACATAGGCTTTGGTGAGAGCCTTCAGTTCATCTTTCATGAGATTCGGTCATCTGAGTTTTTCAGTGGACATTTCTGGTGCTTGTGGAACAAACAGATAGAGACGAGCCCAGTTACAATGACATGGGAATGAAAATAAGCACTTTTCACAGAACAATGAAATACATACACACACACACACACACACACACACATATATGACACAACACCTACCTTCAAGGCTGCAGTACCTCTTGGTCACCTCTGAGGAGTGGTGGTGCTGCCCTGCTTTGCTTTTATGGTAATGTGCATGCAAATGAGCTGAATACATCCCAGTAATGAGATGCAAATGTACTATTTGGGCACAGGCTGTGCAATGAGGTTATTTGAATATCCTGTCTGAATACTGCAAAAATGTGTGCCACACAATTGGCTTCCCATCTCGCATTTCTGTCTGCTCTACATGGCACACAGTCACAGATGTCAGCGTGATAGATGCCATATGTCACTGATCCATGCAGGACATGCACAGTACTATTCATTCACAACAGTAGTGGTCAATCACGCATGTGCTACCGCAGGTCAATCATCCGCAATACTAGCCTGCCACACATGCCCCTTGCAGATCGTGGTTTGTTTGGCATGAGTCATGGCACTGAGTGCCCCTTCACAATATGGCACCACGCAGCTGCTGTGCATGCATGGTAGCATGGGGCACAACCTTAGTTTGCCATGCATCTCAATGCTATCATGCATGCCCGGTGTTACGCTGCTCATTCACTATTGTGCATCTGCATTGCACTAAGGCAGTTAGTGTGAGCATAACTAATGTACACCAATTGCACATTATATGCAGAAACATGGCTGACTCAGGAGTGTTCACATCACTGAACATGTCATGTAAAAGGAGGGTGTCCACAGGGGTCCACAGGGACCAGAGGTGGTCTGAGGTGCAGCTGGCCAACTTGTTGGATGTAATGGTCACCAGGGAGGCCAGACTGTTTGGCACTGAGGACCTGAACAGGCCCAGGTGCCAAATCTGGGCCTACATCACCCAGTTCATGACATGAAGGACCGGGGTGGAGAGGACAGGGGAACAGTGCCACCATCGTTACAGTGATCTGGTGCAATGGGACAGAAACAGGCTCCAGAGACTGAGGGACATGGTACAGGATGGGACTGTGCCACACCCAGGTATGTACACCTGTATCACTTGTAAAATGTTAAATGCAATACAACTGTATGTTACATGTTGTCCTAATATGACCTGCATGCAATGTGTCACATGAGACTGCCTACATATGTTTTACACATGGATGGCTGTGTGACACACATGTATGCTCTAGTGGCCTGTTGCATACATACATACATGACGCGCACACTGTATGTGTGGTAGCACGGGACCTACACTGTATACAGTGGAACACTGTTCGAGGGTACTGTCATTTTAAACTGTCCATTATGGGACTGGTCATGGTAATGTTTGTAAGGATGCCTTTGTGTTTCACTATCAGTGACAAAACAAGACAACACTGTTGCCCATCACCAAAATCCCCTAAGAAACTTTCCCCTCTACAGCCATAACTTCCAGAGCTCCCCTCTTGAATTAGTAGCCCCCTTCAAGTACCTGGGGGTCACAATTGACTCCTCCCTCATGTACCATGAGCATATCAACCTGCTCAGCTTGGCCATTAACAAAAGACTAGGAATCCTGTACAGGCATAGGGGATGCTTGCCTCCCGAGGCCCTACGGCTTGCAGTGACCTCCTCGGTTCTATAACTAATGAACTATGGGATAATTTTCTGTGGCTCTGTTGATCCCACCTCCCTCAGTCACATCAAGGTAACCCTTAATAAAGCAGATTGACCCACACCAGTGAGTTCTACAGATACACCAGCTGGCTGAACTCTGAAGGAAGACTTAGATACCAAACCTGTCTCCTAGCCAGAAAGCTGTCCCTTGAACATTCCCCCAGGGCCTCAATCAATTGGTACAGCCCCACTCCCACCAAAGGGTCACTAGGAGCTGACTGTCCACTACCCTCTCAGTCCTCCCCTGCAGGACCACTATGGGTCAATGCTCCTTTTACTACAGAGCACTCCTCTGGGTGAATGACCTACCCCTTGTTGTCACATCTGAGCAGCACCTAGGACCATGTAAGTACTCACTCTGCACAGTACTTCTCTCCCAATCCACCGTTGACTGCACTTAATATGCACCATTGCACCTAGGCCCTCGGCGGCCAGTTACCTCACTGAACCTCACCAACCGCTCAGACCTTACTGACCATGAATGTTAACTAGCTGTTTCTCAGTTTGCTAACTTACTGTTGACTCGGGGTCTGTATTACCACCCCAGCTGTGCAACCTATTTCTGTTGTATATTTCTGCTGTTACACTGCTTGTTTGCTTTGTATGTAACACTGATGTGAAGCCTTTGCAAAAGAGTCCTTGACTCAAAGGTTGTAATTCTGATACTTCTCAATAAATAAATAAATAAATATGTGACATGTACATACCCACATCATGTGTGTCCCTGTACATGCCTGTCAACCATGCAGCATTACTCTTGAACCTGTGTGTGCACCGTACATGAGTAAGATGCACTGTCTCACATGTAGTCATGTGGTTACATATACGGTTGCTGACAGTCTCTGTTACCATACATTGTTTAAGTCACTGCATGCTCATGGTTATAGCTATTGTGTTACCTGCAACATGCCAGGCAGTGCAGTTATGGAACATCTGCATGTGTATCCATCTACTGTACATCGGACAGGGGAAAGAGTGTGCTGGAACATGCTGCTGTTGATGTCATATGCACAGTTCACATGGCAACACACACATATGACATAAATAAGGCAATTCTGGTGGTGGGTAGGAAGAAGTAGGTTGTTGGTTAACTAGGATCTGCAGCTTATCCAATAGGTAGGGAAATGGGCAGACTGGGTGGGCCAAGTGGTCCTTATCTGCCGTCAAAGTCTATGTTTCTAAATGGCACACCACGTGGCACTAGGTGGCCAACATAAAAGTGTGTGTTAAACTGTGTGGCAGTAACGGTGTCCTGCATTGGTGCAGTGTGCCATAATGGACAACCACATGTAGACTGCATGTTGTGCTGCTTGTTCACAGCCATGTGTGGCTTCATGTCCCACAATGTCTATCGCAGGGACATGCACCAGAGCTGTAATTCAATTCAATTCAATTCACTTTATTTTTAAAAAGGCACTATTCCAAATGATCATAGCACCTGTACATTAAAATTCAATAAATAAGTATTCTGCCATAAAATCACAAAAACTTACACTCAGTCAATAATTACAGTCAGGAAAGGCAAGTTCAAACAAATAAGTTTTTAAAGCAGTTTTAAAGCCCTCAACAGTTGGGCATTCATGTATCAGATGAGGTAGAGTTCCACAGGGTAGGGGCCACAAACTCAAAAGCACGAATCCCAGATGTCTTCAGCTGAACCCTGGGAACCTCTAGTAATCCCTCGTCAGTGGAGCGGAGTGGTCAGAGGGGGCAGTAGGGATGAAGGAGCTCTTGCAGGTAGCTCGGACCCTGTCCGTATAGGGCTTTATAGGTCAGCAAACCAACCTTGAAGGTGAGCCACCACTGAACTGGCAGCCAGTGCAGTTTGCGCAGCACAGGTGTAACATGGCTGGATCAAAACAACCCAGTCAGCAACCTGGCTGCAGCATTCTGCACCAGCTGCAAGCAGTGGATATGAACCCCTGGCAGCCCTAGGTTCAGGGAGTTACAGTAATAAGGGCGGGAGGTCATAAAGGCGTGGACCAATGTTGGAAGCTCGCCGGGTGGAACAAGGTGCTTAATCTGGGCCATATTCCTCAGATGGTAAAAAGAGGATTTGACGATGGCTGACACCTGAGAACGTAGTGTCAGCCTATCATAAAAAATACCCAGATTCCACGCCTGCTCAGAGGTTGGCAGCTGTCGGCACCCAAGCCAAAGCCTGGAGGCCTGACCAGCCACCAACCCCTCTACCCAGTGACCTGGGTACACTACCAGCACCTCAGTCTTATCAGGATTCAGCTTCAACTAGCTGGTAGTCATCCAGTCCTGGATCTCAGCAGGCAGTTGTTAAACACAGAGACTGCACTATCCTGTTCAGGCACAAAAAAACAGGTAGAACTGGGTATCATCTGCATAGCAGTGAAAACCCAGTCCATACTATCTTACAATGTCTCCCAACAGCAGCATATACACCACAAACAACATTGGGGACAGCACCAAGCCCTGTGGCACCCGACATGGCAGAGAGAATGAGTCGGAGGAATACACCCCGATAACACCCAGTGAGATCTGCCTGTGAGAAAAGAATGGAGCCATCTGAGGACCACACCAGACAGGCCACAGATGAACCACAGATGCTCAAGCAGCACCCCATGGTCCACAGTGTCAAATGATGCAGAGAGATCAAGAAGAACCAAGATGGAATGGCTCTTCCAATCCCTTGCTTTCAGGAGTTCATTGAGCACCTGAACAAGGACAGTCTCCAAGCTATGCCTCTTCTGAAATACCAACTGGAGAGGATTATACATATCATGGATGGATAAATGATTCTCCAGCTGCTGCATGACCACTTTCTCAATAGCCTTACCCACAAAGGGAAGGTTAGAGACTGATCTGTAGTTAGCAGGATAATCCAGGTCGAGAGAAGCTTTTTTAAGGAGAGGTGTAGTCACCGCCTCTTTCAGGGAGTCCAGAAACTCACCTGACTGCAACTAACACTGGACTATCTTTGCTAGGACAGGGCAGGTGACATCAACACCCCCCACCAGGAGGCGAGTTGGACCCGGATCCAAACTGCAGCAGGTTGGCTGCATATTCTGGACAATCTGCATGACATCCACGATCTCCAGCTGGTCAAAGCTGCACCAACCCAACCAAGGAGTAGCAACCGACCACCGCCCACCGCCACCCCATTAGAATGTGCTGCACGGATCTCAGATCTGATGTTGGCAACCTTATCAGCAAAGAATCGAGCAAACTCATCACACTTTCCCTGGGAAAACACTCTCCAAACCTGCAGACAGGCTGTATTGCACAGTCTGTCCACAGTTTGAAAGAGCTGAGCCGGTTGAATCTGTGCTGTGGCAATCTCATTGGACAGGAACTCTTACATGAGATAGCAGATTGATAAACCCTATAATGATCCATCAATCTAAGCCTGTCAGCTTCAAAGCCCGATTCCCGTCAGCAATGCTCTATCCTTTGATACACCTGCCTCAGCAACCTCAAGGCCCCATCAAACCACGGGGACTGAGGGTGAAGGGTGAGGGGACGAACACGGACAGGAGCAATGGAATCCAGAGTCTCTGTCACAGCCTTGTTATAGGCTTGCACCAGGTTCTCTGGACCCATGCTTGCACTCAGAAATCCCAATAGGTCAAGCGCCACCATTAGGCCATCTGGGGCCACACCCCTTAAAGGGCAGTACTGAACTATCTCCACAGGGGCAGGCCTATAGGAGGGAGCTTGGAAACTGAACCTCATAGTGTGATGGTCAGACCATCCAACTGGTTCCACCACTAAGTCAGATGTCTCCATCCCCAGTAGGAAGACCAGTCCAGTGAGTGGCCATGATTGTGTGTCATAGAGGTAACCACCTGTGTGAGACACAGTGAGCTCATAAGCTGGAGGAAGTACTGACCAAAATGCGAGAGTTCGACATTGTCCCAGGGATTGAAGTCACCCAGAACCGCCAATCTGGGTGACTCCAACACCATGTCAACAATGAAGGCTGTGACTTTCTGCAGGAATTGCTTCTCATTCCCAGGTGGACGGTATACCAGATGAATCCTGCATCCCACACCTGCAACCACTGTACACTCAAAGGATCTGGTCTGTCTCACAGGTACAGCTACAAGATCCAATTCTGACCTAAAACAGACAGCTACACCCCCATCCCTGTGATCCTGCCTCGGGTGCTGTATCACCGAGAACCCAGCCAGAATAGCTGACTCCAAAATGGGGCCAGAATCTTCATCCAGCCAGGTCTCAGTGATGCACTCCAGGTCCGCTGACCCAACAAGATCGACAATAATAGACATCTGTTCTTAATGGACCTGGCATTGTACCACACCACCTGAGTAGGACGAGACGCTGAAGCTGGCTGAACCACCGGCCCACTGGATATGGAGCCCTTGGGTATGGGTGCCAGACATGGAGGACCTCGATCTGGGATGCATTTCCCCCCTGGGTGTCTCCTAGTCCCCAGTACCCCAATCCAGCCACCCCATTACCCCCCTCCTCCAGGTCCCTGTACAGTGCACACCATGGCCCATGCAGCCTTGTGTCCCTACAGGACCCTATCGGTCACATTACATCACAAACCATCATGTACCCTATCATGCTGGGTTGTATGGCACTTAAGTATCTGCAAATCTGTCCTGCACAGTCACATGGACAGCACTGTGGGCAATGTAGCTGTACATGTGCAAGTCTTCCATGATGAGCACTGTTTTGCCACTAACAGTACTATGGGTGATATATTTGATGGACATGTGTGTTGATGAACAGCATTGCAACACTTGCTCAGCTGGCAGCTATTTAGCTATGTGACAGTCACAATGCATGGTACATGCACACATTGGTAGGTGGTAACAAAGGTACACTATCATGGACATATTCACCACCACATATTGACAGCTTCCACAGATATTTATCCATTGCATATGTGTTGTGTACTGCAGGAGTTTTTTTTTTTTTTGGGGGGGGGTTAACTGTGTCCCTCACTATGCATGGCATATGCAGTTTAGAAATGCATCTTTGCCTCTGCTGTGTGGGTGACTATTGACACAGGTGTATCAAGTTCCCCTCAGAGTGTATGCCATGTTGCATTGTTGGTTATTGTGGTGCTGTACACTGCTGTATGATGCTGACTGTTTCCTTTCCTTTGTGTTTCAATTACAGCCAGAGTGGCCAGGGTGCAGGTTGGAGGAGGAAGGAGGTCCAGTGAACGTGTCTGAGGGAGGGACCAAAGCTCACCTGCCCACAGGGGTAACAGAAACTGCCAGCCCTGTAAGTATGCCTGTGTCACACACCATGTCATTAATCATCCATTGCATTCATGCAACAGGAAGCATACATTGTGTTACATCATGCATCACATACAGATGTGATGCCGGCATCCCCACATGTTGCAACAGACACATTTCCATCATGGCTGCACAGGTCTCTATCATCCATGTCAGCTGGCTGCAAGATACTGTCAGCTATGTGTCCCTGCACAGTGCTGTTTCTCTATCAGGAAGCTGTACCATGCAGTGGTGCTCTGCCATCCCTGTGCATCCTGGGTACACACGTAACCAGTGCACACACAACCTGCACACATGTGATGCAACCATATTCTCCTGCCTGTAGGTGGTGCACCTTTGGCATGCTGTGTCCTACACACCTGTTGGGTGCTTTACTGTCCTGCATCTGGAATGTGTGTGTCTGACACTGTGTTCCATCCATTCTGATGGCATTACTGTGCGATCCACAGACAGTCCAGCGCTGTCTGGGTCACATCCCGATGCACACCCCAGGTTGTGGCACGTTACACATACAGCCACCTGTGCTGCATCCTGACTGTACCACTCATGAGTCACCACAATGCCATGCACCTGTGTATGAATGTCTAACGTGCCACATTGGGTGTTGTCAAGTACGTGTGTGTATCAGCAACACATGACATAGCCACATAGCAACACTGGTGATGCTGACAAATAAGGGCCTGCTGGCCCATCCGGTATACTCTAATTATATGGTACTAATGCTATCCTATTACAGCACAATATGCTGTCACAAATATGTGTGCGTCAGGGGACTACTGTCCCGTGTGCATGGACTTTGTCACCCTGTGGCATCATCAGTCTATATTTGTTCTTACCATGCATTTGTTTTGACAGCAGTCTGTGTCTCTACAGTATTTGCATGCCTGGTTTAGAAATGTGATATTGCCAGTACTGATCCCCATGACTGTTGTGGTATCTACAGTTGTGTCCTGTGTGTTCCCCACATTCACCTCATACCATACGACATGTGTGTAACACATATTAGGGGTGTGATACAGTGTTTGTCACGCATTTGACAGTGGGTGTTATGGCATCACAGCACACGACAATGGACATGGTACCCTGATGGGTGCGGTCATGCACATTACGTGGTGCATACTGTGTGTTGTCATATCCTCCTATCTCACATCCTGGGTGAGTATTGCATAGTCCTGTGGCACACTGTGCCCAGTGGCTGGTGCACACATTAGTGAGACTGTCCACTTACTCCCCATCAGCTGTGTGCCTCCATGGTGTACACACTGTATACCACACCAATGTCACATGGTGTCCATCAGAGCCTACATTGTTGCATGGTTAGCAGGGTCATATGGCTGTTATGTGTAGAGTGGAATGCACACTTTACTCCAGATATGTTATGCCTACACCTTGTGCCTCATCATTGCTTTGGGGCATGTCTGTTGTTGGGTCATAGCAATGTGGCCCATTCCAACACATGCGCTTGTGGACTGTGTAGTATCTGATGGTTATGCACCATGTCTTGCTGCTGCATTGTGTCTTGCTTTATTATACCCAGTGGTCATGAACATCAGCCTGCCATGGCATGCTGTACATTAGGTAGTAGTGTTGCATGGTCAACATGGGGATATGTACACATGTTGCCAGTTGTGTGGGTCATTGTGGACTGCATATCCACCATTTAGTGTGCAATGCATGACACCAAACACTCGTCTGCTGCACTTCATGGCATGCATCCCTTCCGCTCATTCATGGGCACTGTGTAAGCCCGTTATGTACTGTTACACACAGGCTGCACTCCTTGGGCATCCAACATATCACGTACTCTATTTGGTCCTTGTCAACTTTTGGGATGGGTCATTACAGGGACATAAACACATGTGCACTGATGGTGTATTGAGACATACCTTTCTCCACAAAGGTCATCTGCCAGGTGTGATTGTGGTGGCCCAGGCATGGGCCGGCACAGCCAGGAGGGAGAGGAGGGCAGCAAGATGCCACCATGAAGTCATCAGCCTTTTGAGTCAGATCCTGGATGAATTGCAACAATGACAGCGGCCCTGGAGGCAGTTAGGGTCAACATGCAACCTGCTCCACAGCAGGCCCAACCCCCCCTGCCCTGCCTTAATTAATGTACAAATTTGTATATAGTTCTGACAACATGCCCCATTGTCCCCTACCATCCCTTCACCTGTAACCATCCCACCTTGTAAATAGTTCAAACCTTACTACCCCCACCCACCCCAGCCACTTGCATTATTCCCTTCTCCCTGTTATTGTTTATTACTGTGTTTTTCTTAGACTGTTATATTTTGTACATATGTTTATGACATTCTTTAGAAATATTTTTTGAACTGACATTACCTGTGTCCAGTGCATTTCTTCAGTTTGCTGCCATCCTCCCCATGGCATTTGTCAACTGTGCCCACCATCTGTGGGTAACCATGGTTGTTGGGTGGGGGTGTTTGGGCATGCTCATCTCACATAGTGTGTTGTCCACCCACAAGGTACATCCACTGTATGGTCCCCTGTCCCACACTCCACAGGTTTCAGATTGCCTATGACACTTACATGTGGCCAGTTTCCTGGGGTGTCTGCGCCCACAGACAGAGTTGTTGCACTGCTGGAAGCAACACGGATGCTCCACAGTGGACTACACATGGTGTGCTGGTATGTCTCCTGCGGTGACACACCACAGTGCTGCACTGCTGGCCATGACACACAGTGGCTTGCATGCAACAGACCACAATTGTCCATGCTTGCCAGACTGCATTGTGCTGTTCTGTAACACTGTGGTTGCACCTGCCTGTTGTGTGTGGCTGTGCGCTGTGCTGGACGGTATGTGCATTGCGCTGTGCTGTTCCATGTTGCGTGTTGCCTCTCCATCTGCTGGCACCTGTATTAGTCGATTGCACTACTCCTGTAAAACACAGTGCGGTCAGTGGCACAGTAGCTCCTTGTTGCATGTTGTGCCTGTCCCTGTGTGTGCAGATCCCCCATATTCAAACATGGCCTGCTGCAGCACACATCTCCCAATGTGCATTCACGCATCCTTGGGATATTCAGTCATGTTTGCGTGATTGCATTTGCTGGCGCACTTTCTGAATATCCCATAGTTTTGTGCTGGCACATTTAAATGTGTGGCACAATCACTTGCACATCGCACCCAACCACCTCTGAATATGGGGCCCTATGTTCATGATGTAGGGTACAAACAATTTTCATGTCACACACTTAAATGCTACATTGAAGTGCAACACTAAATTTTGCTACACATAAATTTTAAAGTTTCACATACTTTTCTCATAATTTGGCCATTTTACAATATTTTCAATCTTTTGGTCCCAAATTGTGAATATACTGTTTACATAACCATACCTCATAAAGAATGATGGTGGGAATTTTCAAGTACATTGAAGTGTGACACTAAACAGAGACACTAAAATATGTGACACATTTAGTGATGCACGTAAATGTGCAACTCTAGAATGTACGACACAAAAATTCCATTTTTTGTGTCTCACATACTTTTTCTCATAATGTGGCCGTTTTACAATATTTTACTTCCAAATTTAGAATTTATTGTTTACATGACCCTACCTCATGAACAAGGATGGCTGGAATTTTAAAGCACATTCAAGTGTGATACTAAACTGTGACACTAAAATTTTGTGACACTTAAAATTTAGTGTTTCACATTTTAGTGCTCTGCTTAAATGTGTGGCAGTAAAATTCCATTTGTGTGTCTCACACTGATTTACTCATGACTAGGCTGTTTTACATTATTTTACTTCCAAATTTTGAATATGCTGTTTACATTACCCTACCTCATGAACAAGGATGGTAGGAATTTTCAAATACATTTAACTGTGACTCTGATCTGTGATACTAAAATTTGAAACACATTAATTTTACCTAACATTTTATCCAGGTCCAGAGAACTGTAGTCTTTTAAGTTTTTGTATTTTAAATTTGGTTTCATGTTCCAAAATAATGATCGTTTGTTCACATTTTGTGTTTATAGTTAAACGTGGACTATTGCATTTATTGAAAACCGAACAAAAATAGTTATTAATTTCATCAGCAATATGATTAAGGTTTATGAATGTTTCACTGTTTTTATTAATTGGATCTATAGCTCTGTCATTCTTTTTAATGAACTGATATAGCTGTAAAATTGTTTGGCATTTTGCTTATTTGCATTTTTAGCGAATTCAAGTTCAGCTTGATTTTTAGACTTTCTTATAAAATGTTTGCTCTGTTTGTGTACATCTTTGCATTTGGCCCAGTCATTACTAGATTTTGACTTCATGTGTTCATTGTACAGTCTTTTCTTTTTCTTAATTATTCTTTTCACTTTGTACTACACTGTGCCAGTTTAAGGACATGTGTATTATATTTTCTAATCTTGTTTTTATTTTGGTTGCATATGTTAATAATATGAGTCTTGATCATGTTCCAGGATTCCTCAACTTATAGAAATGGCGACCCTTTTTTCCCAGTTTATTTACTCTATTATATTCTGAATTTCTTGAATGTTTGCAGTTTGATATAGGTAAAGTTTTATGATTCCACTAACTCTGGATATGATAGTGTTTATAGTAAAGTAAATTGTTTTGTGATCACTGTTAGCAATCAGTGATCATACTGTACATTTGGATATTTGAATATTTTTTTTTGATTTAACTACTAGGTCAAGTATATTTCCTTTTCATGCTTCTAGAGTAACCATTTGATATAGATTCAGCTGTGTACAGGTGTCCATAGATTCTTTAGTAGGCCTGATCATCACTACCTCAGCAAGATCATTTGATCTCTCAAATTCTTTAGATATATTGATGTCTGCCATAACATCCATTACTGGAGGTCAACAATACAAGCCACATATTTGTCCAGTTGATTTTGCATTTATTAATGTAAACCATAAGGATTCTATTTTAGATGTGGAACTTTTTATTGTATGTGTTATGTCTGTAAAAGGGGAAATTGTTTAACCAGGAAAGACACACTAAGCTGAAGCTTGTTTCCAGGTGTGACCTGGGAGCACAAGGAAGTTAAATGACTTGCATAGAGTCACACAGTATGCAAGTGGGGGCTGTGGGATTCAAACCCAGGTCTGCAACTCAGAGCCCTAAACTGCTTGCTATACTACCTCCTGTAAATGAGAGTCTATCTGAGATTTATAACATGGGAAGGGAAAATCTTGCATCCTGATTGGTCATTAGCCTTGCACTAGAAATGTCTAATGCATGGCTAAAAACAAGTGCTGGCCAGTAGGATGCAGGACATGATATAAATCTATGTGCTTCTCCTTGGAATGTTAACAAAAACACCAGAATGTTAAGAAAGTAGCCATTTTATTGCTGCTACTAAGACTCCCCCTCCCCAGCTCCCTAACACTCAGTCAGTCAATGGCATGTAACAAACACTAAACTGGAGGAATATTAAGCACAATAAACAGAATTTATTCTAATATCCTTCAGTTCTGAAATTTTTTTCTACATTTAAACAGATTTAAAAGGAAGTCTTACAAACTGCCTCCCCCTCCCTTTTGCCACTTGCTTGCTCAGACACTTGTTCAGACCACTCCAGTGTATAAATATATGAAAGCAAAACAACAAAAAAAAGTATCCCTGAAACAGTTTACCTGTGATAAATATTTTCCATCTTTTTATTTTTATTTTTTTGTGATCGCGCTTGAGATCACTCTTACATTTCTCTTAGAACCACAGTGGTGAAAAGTAAACAGTGGTCTGTGCTCCCATCTTGCCTCCTCACCCCCCCCACCTTCACTGCTAGCCAGGCTGCCAGTCCACACACCCAACACTTACTAGCTTGCCCTAGAAACATAGAAACACAGAATCTGATGGCAGATAAGGACCACTTGGCCCACCTAGTCTGCCCATTTTCCTACCTGATGGATAAGCTGCAGATCCTAGTTAACCAACAGCCATCTTCCTCCTACCCCCCACTAGAATTGCCTTATGTCTGTCCCATGCATTCTTGAATTCCCCCACTGTTTTTGACTCCACTACCTCCTCGGGAAGGTTGTTCCATGTATCCACAACCCTCTCCATTAAAAAATACTTCCTCACATTACCTCTGAGTCATCCCCCTCTATCTTCAAATTGTGCCCCCTTGTTCTTGTACATCTCTTTTTCTGAAAGATGCTACCCTCTTGGACTTTGTTGATTCCCTTGAAGTACTGGAAAGTTTCTGTCATGTCCCCCCTCTCCCTCCTTTCCTCGAGGGTATACATATTAAGCTCCTTTAGTCTCTCTCTTCGTATGTCTTCTGATGCAGACCCTGCACCATTTTAGTTGTCTCTTTCTGGACAGCCTCCATTCTGTCTATGTCCTTGTGGAGATGGGGTCTCCAGAACTTCACGCAGTACTCCAGATGGGGGTCTCACCAACTGTCTGTATAGAGGGATAACAACTTCCTGTTTTTTACTGGTGATGCCTCTCCCTATGCATCCCAGTATCCCGCCAGCCCTCCTTACTGCCTTCTCACATTGCTTGCCCACCTTAAGGTCATCTGATATGACTACCCCCAGGTCCCTTTCCATTTTTGTTGTTGTTACATACTAACATACAAATGTGCCAGCAGAAACAGACCATCCGGTCTATCTAAGTCTGCTTGAGTGTGCAGCTAGCACCCCTAGTTTGCAGCTGCCCCACCCCCTAGCCTTTGTCATCCCACTGCCACCCCTCACCCTCACTCTCCCCTGTTCCCCGTCCTATGCCCTTTTGAAGCTGTTCACAAATTTACATGATACCACCCATTCTGGTGGTGCATTCCATTTTGCTACCACCCTCTCTGTGAAATAGCATCTCCTCATTTCCTCCTAAATCCCCCCATTCTTAGCCCATTCCCCTGGTGTCCCTCCCTCCTTAGCTCAAAGACCCCATCTGCCCCATCCTTATTGAGCCCCTCAGATACTTGAATGTCTCTATCATGTCCCCTGTACCTTCTATCCTCCAGAGTGTACATATTCAGCTCTCCCAGTCTGCCCTCATAGTCTCCTCCATTCCACATATCATCTTTGATGCCTCCTCTGCACCTCCTCCAGTAGCCTCATATCACGCTTAGGTATGGCCTCCAAATATGTGCCTTACCAGTGACCTGTAGAGGAGCAAGATCACCTCTCTTCACCTGGAGGCAAAAACCCTCGCTATGCACCCCAGTATTTTGTTCACTTTTGAAGCCACTCTCCTGCACTGGGCAGTGTTGTTCATGGTCCCTGTTATCATTACCCCTAGGTCCTTCTCCTCCTCAGTGATCCCCAGCTTAACCCCCAGCCAGTATTCCCTCCTTGGGTTATTTGCCCCAAAGTGCATAACCTTACACTTCTTTGCATTGAACCCCAGCTGCCACCTCTCTGACCACTTCTCTAGCTTGCTTAGGTCCCCCTGCAGCTGCTTCCACTCCTCCCCTCCATCCACCACTGCTCCAATTTTGGTGTCATCAGCAAACAGACATACCTTGCTCAGCACCCCATATGTAATGTCTGATATGAAGAGCCCAAATAATACTGGCCCCAGCACAGAGCCCTGTGGCACCCCACTCATCACCGGCCTTGGAGTTGAGAGCTCCCCGCTCACCACCACCTGTTGCAGCTTCCCACTCAGCCAGCTTGTAATCCAGTTCATCATTTTTGCCCCTACCCCTACACCAGTTAGCTTCTCCCCAAGCTGTCCATGAGGCACCAAATCAAAGGCCTTGCTGAAGTCCAAGTAAAGAATATCCATCACATGACCCATATCCAGCTCACCTGTCACCCAGTCATAATATTGCATCAAGTTGGTTTGACAAGATTTCCCTGAAACAAACCCATGCTACCTCACATCCTGGAGGCCATTGTCCTCCAGGTACGACACCAGTCTTTCCTTTAGTATCATTTCCATGAGTTTGCACACTATGGAGGTGAGACTTACCAGATGATAATTACCCGGTTCATCCCTTGGCCCACTCTTGTGTAATGGTACAACATGTGCCATCCTCCAGTCCAGTGGCACACATCCCAACTGCAGTGAGGTGCTGTACAGATCTGCCAGCGGCTCCGCCAACACCTCCGCCATCTCCCTCAGCACCCTGGGGTGGATACAGTCTGGCCCTGGTGCCTTGTCTACCTTCAGTGCCCTCAGTCCCTCTAGGACTCTATTGCCTCAGTTCTTACATCTGTCACCTCCTCTGCCCCTGTCCCCATCCTCCCAGCCCATGGTGGTTGCGGTCCCCCTTTTCTTCTGTGAACACTGAGCAAAAGTATTCATTCAGTGCTTCTGCCTGCTCCTCCCCCTATTCCATCCACTCCCCACCCCTTTTTATCCTCACTGTTGTCTCCTTGCACTTCCTTTTCTCACTGATGTATCTGAAAAAGTCCCCCCCATTAATTCCCTGCGCTAATCTCAGCTCCCTCTGGGCCTTGGCTTCTCTCACTTTTCTGGTCACCTCCCTGGACCATCTTGCATATTGCTCCCTGTCCACTTCCTTCCCTGTCCTCCTATACCTCTGGTGCACCACTCGTTTTGCCCTCACCACCTCCACAACCTCGCTGTTCAACCAGCATGGTTTTCTTGCTCTGCTCCTCTTACTCTGTGTCTTGGCGCAGGCTTCTGTTGCCTCTGTAATCCCCCATTTAATAATATCCCATTTCTGCTCTGTGTCCATCTCCTGCCTTATGCCCTCCAGTTTCCCTTTCAGTACTTCCTGCATCCTCCCAAAGTCCGCACCCCTGATGTTTACCACCCGAGTAACTGATTTCTCTGGCTCCCCACACATCGTGATATTAAACCACACCATTTGGTGATTGCTGTCGGCTAGTAGGTCCTCCACCTTTACTTCTCTTACTGCCTCCCCATTCGACAATACCAGATCTAAAGTGTTCTTTAGCCTAGTAGGTACACTAACCAACTGTGTCAGGAGACCCTCCTGGATCGCGTCCAGGAGCACTTGCTCTCTAGCACTGGAGGTGACCGGAATGCTCCAGTCAACCCCCCGCAAGTTGAAATCCCCCACGATGACCACCTTCCCTTTTCTACATACCTTTCTGATTTGTTCCACTAATTCCCTGTCAAGCTCCTCAGACTGAGACGGTGGCCTGTATAGCACCCCAAACCTCAGTTTCCTACCCCTTGAGTCTAGAAGCTGCAACCAGATTGCCTCTGTTCTCCTTTCTTCCCCCTCTTCCCTTGTGCATTTGATCCCGTCCCTCACATAGATTGCAACCCCACCCCCCTTCCCTCCTTACAGTCCTTCCTGTATAATTTGTATCCTGGGATTGCCAGATCTCAGTAATGGTGCTCAGTTGCCCACATTTCTATGACAGCTTCGTATATCCACTCTCCACTCTGCTAAGAGTGCCTGTAGCTCAGCTGATTTGTTTCCTAGCTTCTTGCATTCAACAAGACCACCCTCCATCCTGCCCCATTCCCTTCACTGGCCTCCACCTCCCCTTCTACTCCTCCTTTGGCCGCCCGTGTCCTTCTCTGCTAGCCTGGGGCAGGCTGTGATTCCACTATATCGGATCCCTGCCTACCTGCTGTCCACTTGCCACCCTCAATCTAGTTGAAATCCACCTTTGTCGCAATATACCTCCCAGTCTTTGCTTTAATACCTCCTTTCCTCCCCACTCAGGTGCAGCCTATCCCTTGCAAACAGATTGTTATTTATCCCAGGTACTTCCCCAGCTGCCCACAACCCCATACCCCCTAGTTCACACTATTCTACCAACCATGTGTTCAACTCCCTAATCCCTCCTTTTCACTATACTTATTCAGGTACTGGGAGCACCTCAGAAAAGGCCACAGACTCCCCAGTCTCCTTGCACAACCTTCCACTTCCTCAATCCTCCCCTTGTTACCGCCACCGTTTCCCCCTGCTAGGTCATTTGTCCCCACAAGTACCACAATGTGTGGCTTCCTCCTACCCCTCCCTACGCACCTTAGGATTGCCTGTCCTGCCTTTAATCCTGGTATGGACTCCACCCATATCTAACTGTGCCTCTCCCCCTTGCTGCCCCATCTGATTCCTTTGAGTATGGAGTCCCCCAACACCAGTACACCCCTCCTCTTTCCTTGTGCTCATCGCCACCCCCCACCCCGGTTCTCATTTCTGAGCCATCCAAGATGGTGCTTTACCATGTGCCCCAGTGTCTCCCCGCCTCTCAATTGAGACCCCTCCCCGTTTGACTGCCAACCTCTCTCCCTCCTCACCTCTCTGAGTATTATCCTCCCATCACACCTGCTCAGTCTCTCCACTAGTAATGCCCCTCACTCCCTCCTCTTTGTGAGTGCTATCCCTGGTGCAATCCCCCACGTCCTCTTTCCTACGTGTTGTTAGTAAAGCAAACATATTCCCTACCCCCTTTGCCTTACTATGTGTTTACTCCTACCTCCTGCTGCTCCTCTTTTTTTTAGTTCCTACTAGAGTCCACCCTTCATCAGCTGGCTTTCTGTCTGGTTTGCCCCCTCCCCAACACCTCTCTTGACCCACTATTCCTCCTCTGTGGTGCCCCCACAATACTGTCAGACGTCAGCCCTCCTACCGATGCAGTCCTCCCCTCATCCCTCAACCTCCCCAGCTCCCTTCCAAGCCACTGAACCTCTTCGTTGAGCCTCCTTAGCCTGTGGCACATTAGTCACCCTCCCAGCCTCCACAGTATGTTCATCCGCATTGCTGCCCCACAACCATTGCACCCTACAATCCTACCCATGGTCCACACTACCTATACAGCCTCTCCACACTAACTCTCCCTACAGCAAGTAGAATTAACTAATCTTAGCCCAGCCTCTAAGAGAAATTTTAATCTCAAATGCCCCTGCACACAGCATAAGACAGCCTACTACAGTACTAACTGGAAACCACAATCCTTCATAAGGACTATAGACCTACTCAGAAGTTATATATATTTATATATCTGTAAGAATTAGCACATATGGCTGTTCCTTGTTTCTCCTTCCTGACCTGCTCTGAGGGCTCAGGTCAGTTTGCAGCTCCAAGCTCCTCCCTCACAGCCTTCAAACCCAACCCCAGTGGTATTTCAGTATTTAAGAGAGGCTGGTAGAAGGGGTGGTGGGACGGGTTTCACAGTCACTCCATCCACAGAAACCTTTAAGCTAAAATCCACTTTAAGCTAAATTAAAAAAAAATAAAACAATGTCAAAACTTACAAAAATCCTCTACACATCAACAGCAAGTAGAATTAACTAACCCTTCTCTCCTGTAGTTTAAAAAACAGTAGTAAAACTTACAGAAATCTTCTCCACAGCAAGTAGGCTTAACCACTCCTTCTCTCCTGCAGTATGATGACTCACTCAGAATTTAAATGCTACGTGGGTGGGCAAGTCTAGTGTCTCGCCCCGTGTACTCTTCCCTGGGTTTTGTTTCCATAGAAAGCTTATACAGTAATCGAACATAAAGCAGTCACTATAAACAGTACAAGGAACAATATGCTGAACAGGTTCCATGTCATAATTGTGACCGAGAAACAGTGATCGCTATTATGGCGGTACATCGCCGAAAATCAACTTCTCATGATACACACTCTCAGTGCAGAAAAAGGCACCGAGACCTACAGGTATCAATTTTAATGTTTTTTTGTTGTTTTGTTATTTAACCAGGTGAGACACACTAAGCTGAAAGCTTTTTACAGGCGCAACCTGGGAGCACAGGAAAATTATGTGACTTGCTCAGGGTCACAGTATGCAAGTGAGCTGTGGAATTCAAACCCAGGTCTGGTCTGCTGGATGTCACCAGATTTGCAGCTCAGAGCCTTAAACCACTGCGCTATACTGCCTCCCTGTAATGTGGGGGGCTGTGCCCCCTGCACCTCCCCACTTATGGATTCTTAACTCTAAGGGAGGTGCATGTTGGGGGGGGTTAAAAACATGATTAAAATACATGCCGGCAGGCAGCATTAAAAAACCCTGCACCACACCAGACCAGAACCCGGTGCCTCCCAGCCGAGCACACTCCCCACAATGCCAGTGATCCAGCTTGGCAGCTTTTCACCGCAACCCCTCCCACATGCCATCCCTCCCCTGCCACCACCCCCACGAGTGTGTGTACATGCATATACCCGCTAGTTCCTGTCAAGGTTTTCGCCAACCGCAGTATCCAGTTGCCCTCCTCCCTGGGTAGCCGTGATCACAGTCGTCGACATTGAGTTGCTGTTTTTCTAGGGGCTCAATCTCGGTCATTATAGTCATGGACTACCTGCTGAATATGAAGTACATAGATTGAGGGAGACCTACCTAATACAAGTGACAGCTTCAGTAATTAAGGCATCTAACCTAGAGGCAGGAGGGTTAGGGGAGGACAGGATGGTGGGGGAGTAGATAAGCAGCTAATTAGATAGGAACACAATGAAGGGACATCCCATCTCAGTGGGCCTACCCAGTTACCGAAATTCAAATAAATAAATAAATACAAGGGTGCGCATTGGGACCAGCCCCACACTTGAGTATGGGTCCCTTTGTGATGACTGTTCCCCTTTAAAAACAAAGAATATCCTTGGCTGCCTCAATGGCCCAGTAGAAGCATCTTACACTGCCATGCAGATTACAGTGGTTTGGGAGCATGTGGACATCTCTGAGGTTATGCAGTATGAACAGATTAGATAGACCAAATGGCCTTTTTCTTCTGGCTTCTTCATATGTTCATGTGTTATGCAACCCCTGGGGTTGGGGATGCTGCTGATGGCAGGGTACCCTAGAGGAGGGCCATCCCTGTTTTCACTCCAGCAACCATCCTTGCTTTGATCCGAGGAGGTAGGACATTCAAGAATAAATCTCCATGGAGCCCCACTCTCTCGTCTTGGGGCTGGAGGAACTGGTACCCTGCTGGAGTTAGAACGTGTGGCACGGACATGTACCATGTGCATGCACGTGGCATCCAGTATGGTGCCATGTGCACTGACAGCACAGTGGTACTGCCCCAGCTGTCTCAGTTTCTGTTTTTCCACCTTTGAGAGTACAGCATACCTCATTAGAGGACCAGCAGAAGTTATGGTTTCACCCACTTAGGCCTCTTCGTTTCTAGTTTGTGTTTGTTTTTACAGCATGTCCTTTGTCTCAGAACAGAGTATGTGATTTATTTAACTGTTCTTGGCACCATCTCAGTTTTTGTCACAGATCTAAAAGTTTCTTACAGCCCTATCTCATCCATCAAGTTCATTCGCCGACTGTTGTAGGGTGCCTGCAAAAGTCATTTGCTTTGGCAATGAGCCTGTTTTGGATAACCATTTTGCCTGGGTGCCTTTGTACCAGAGAGAAGGATAGGCAGTTATCCTGGAGTCATAAAAAGTAATGATCCCAACCCTGCTTGTGTTCAGTATCAATGTCCTAGAAGCACTCAACCTCATACAAGAAACACTGTGATGGCACATCCTGGTCTGACTTTTGCCACTCTGCCTTGAAGTTATTGGCTCAGTTGCATGTGGGTCTTGTGCCAGGTCCCCCTTTTCTATCTCCCTTGAGGGAAGTGGACCAAATATCAATATTTTTCATGTGGGGGTGCCAGCACCTCAGCCTCTGATAGCCCACTGTGTTTTGGGATGTCCTGGATAAGCAGTTTGGTTTATGGACTACGTCATCAGGTCCTTCTGAGCATCCACTGTCGAGGTTCCATCCATGGACAGTATTCACCTCTGGCAGACACCAGAGTCTGTTTTTCAGACTCTGTCTGCACCATTGCTGCATACCATCTGACTCAGGGGGTCCAAGGAGCATGTGCACACTATTGAGTGCTGCAACTCTAAACCCTGGACTGCATTTCTCTCTCTTTCTCCTGCTGCGCCCTTGACTGCACTGCCCCTGGCCTGCGTTTCTCCCTCCTGCTGTGCCCTCAACTGCACTGCCCTGACCTGTGTCTCTCCCTCCCTCCTACTGCACCCTTGATTACAGTGCCATCTGTGGTCACCAGGTGGCAGCATTGCAGCGAGGATGGTGATCCACCCATCTTAGAGGAGGAATGTGTACCCTGGGATGCTCGATCCCCCCCCCAAAACCAGCCCCTGACGACTCAAGCTCGTTTCCGAACTCAGGTCACCAGTGTTGCAAGCGGTGGTGCTACTGTTGTGCTGATGTGCTTGATTTTGACCAATGTTTGATAAATGAATAATCTAGTTTTGGGGTGCCCTCAGACCTGCATAGCGTTCCTCTTGCCTCAGCAGCTACTGTTTCTTTTCATCTTTCTAAAACATTCTGTGACATCAGGAACACTGTTCCACGCTCTTCATCTGCATACCCCGGAATGGTGTTACAGATGTCGGAGAATGCTCAGGCAGCATGAAGAGAGAGAGAGAACAGCAACTGCTGAGGAAGGAGGGATTCAGGGTATGGTAGTTATAATGGCAAAAAAATTAGGTTATTAATTTAAAAAAAGGTCAAAGCACATCAGAATATTGGATAGACACTAAAAGGAAACCAGGAGGGCATCTGGAGGAGCAAAAACTGTTTCCTGACACTTCTGAGTCTGCATATTTTATTCAGTTGGAAGTTTTTTCACTCATTTGGTATTTTTTCACTTCTCTTGCATAATTTTCCACTCATTTAAGTGATCTTTTTAATCAGTCAAGTTTTAGATCAAGTCTGTTTTTTTACATCACAATTAGATTTTTTTCCACACATTGTGTACCTTTTTAATGCACCTTGCATGATTTCTCACACAAGCCTGTTTTATTTCTTCACATGCAGTATCTCACAATTGGCACCTTTTCTACCCAGTTTGCATCATTCTAACATAGGAACATATGAACATGTAATTTCAATTCATAAGAAGGGAGACGAAGGGGCCGCAAGTAACTACAGGCCCATTAGCCAGACCTCCCTCTGTTGCAAGGTGATGGAAAGGCTAATAAAGGATAACCTTGATCTGGAAATTAACTCCAAAAGCGCTGTTTAATCCTTATCAACATGGGTTCATAACTGGATGCTCCTGTACCAGAAACGTAGTCACCTTCTACAATAAAGTAAGTGCCAGTCTTGATATGAGCATCCCGGATGATGTTATTCTCCTGGACCCAGCTAAAGCCTTCGACAAGGTCCCCCATAAAGAGCTTGTATCCAAATTAATATGCATAGAACTAAATCACAATCTAGTAAAATGGATAAGTAACTGGTTGAAGGATCCGACACAGTGGGTCTGCCCCAACTGGGATTTATTCAAACCTTGCCCTGTTGATAGTGACGTCCCACAGGGGTCGGTCCTTGGACTGACTTTGTTTAACCTATTCATAGCAGATATTAATAAAGGTATCAATAACTCCATCATTCAATTTGCTGATGATACAAAACTGGGGGGAGAGGTGGACAGCTATGGCACGTACATGGCTATGCTTGAAGATCTGAAAAACCTAGAATTATGGGCAAAAACTAATAAAATGCATTTTAATCAGGACAAGTGTGTTGTACTTCACTTTGGGAAAAATAACCCCCTATACACATACACAATGAACAATAAAACACTTAACACAGTTACAAAAGAAAGTGATCTAGGGATCATTATCAAAACAAATTAACTGCAGTATATCACTGTAACAAAGTATCCACTAGCCAACAGATAACACTTAACTGTGTCAAAATAACATTTATAATAGGACTGAGGCATGTATCTTACCCTGGTACAGGACTCGTGATATCCATTATTTGGATTCTGGATCTCCTTTTGGAGCCCATTTTGAAACAGGACATAGCGTTATTGGAGAAGGTGCAAAGAAGGACAACAAAGTTAATACCTAGATTAAAAAAACTTCACCTACCAAAAAATACTAAGTAATACAGCCCTGATTAGCCTCAAGAATAGGAGGGAAAGGGGAGATCTATTGCAGCTGTACAAATTTCTGCAGTGCCCTGACTTGAAAATGCAGTGTGGATTTCAATTTACTAAGCGAACACCTAACTGAAGAAGTAACAACAAGCAATTAATAGACCCCAAAGTCAAAACTGCAAAACCAGATCATTGCTATACAGTCAGGGTAACAAAGGCCTGGAATAGACTTCCCCAACGTGAGGTAGAAACTGATACCTTTACCATGTTTTAATCCAGGCAGGACGCTCATCTTGGATGGTTAACTAGGGACACCTACTATACCCACCGGGGAGTGGGAGACATTCCAGATGGGCGCAAGCCTACTTATGTCTTAATCAGCTGAGTAACTGAGATAAATGCCTTACAATCTGTCTAGTCTGCTCAATTGTGTAGCCTCACCTCCCCATTTCCCTGCTGACCCCCCTCAACTTCCCCCTCTCCCCCTACTGTCCCCCCTTCTACCCTCAACTTTTCCTCTCACCCTGTTCCAGCCCTTCTTTGAGGCTGGCCACTGTTTTTTGTTTTTTTTTTATATTCTTTATTTTTTCCAATTATTACAGCAGGAATACATTTGTACAGTACTAATATTGCATATGAAATTCAGACTCAGAAGTACATAGAGAAATGTCAACCTTCAATGCTCAATTGATTACATCAGTGAGGGGAAACAAAAGAACAAAGCAAATAGATCTACCTGTTCAGGGGATAAATGAATCATCCAAGGGAGAACTATATAGTACCCATGGTCTTCAGTACAATTCAAATTGGTGAGTCCTCCATTTTATTTGCTAATAAACTTTCCAAATAATAGATCTCGGACATCATGGAATGCCAATGTGTCAAAGTAGGGACGGTGGCGGTCCGCCAAAGGTGAGTTATCACCTTTTTTGCTGCAGCTAAATAAAGATATAATTTACTCTTTTTTGGAGGGACCAAGCTATTTTCCCTGATATATAGGAGAATAATTTGGTTTGTTAAAACAAAGTCAGAATCAATTAAAAGTTGTAGACTCCTGGAAATGTCCTTCTAGTATTGGGATATTTTTGGGCAGATACAAAATACATGCTTCAGATGTCAGTGAACACTAAAAAAATTAATACAGTATAGGCAGACATATTTTTAAGATATTAAAATAGTACCATCCATGAATGATCACAGTCACACATTCTACCACACACCTCTCTCTCTCATTCCATTACATTTGCCAACCACAGTCTGCATCTTGCTCAGTGTGTTTGCCCAGTCAACTCTATCCATCACAGTGCCACTTACCACAAACAGTTTCGCCAAATGATCTTTTCAGCATCAGTTTGTCCGTTCAGCCCATGGTCTGCTCCCATCAATGAAAAACTCTAATCTTCAACTCTGTCCTCCCTCATCATGCTCTCTGTCTCTTTCTTTGTTTCTCTGTCTCTCTGTCTCTCTCTCTCGCACAATCAGACCCAAATCCTGTCAGCTCCTTAAATTACTATTAAAATGTAGTTATGTACTTCAAAATAATAACATGTGTATGTGCATATGTGTGTGTGGGGAGGGAACAAAGAAGGAAAAGCAGCCCATTCAAAACAGCAACATTATAATTATCATCTATTTTTTACAATTTAAATCCTAAAATGTTGACCTCAGTGCTCTCGGTTCCTGCCATCATAGCTGCTCAGCTTCTTCTTTTTTCTCCATCCATGCTTCACAGAAACTAAAAGCAAAATAAAAAAAAGGAAAGAAGAAACAAATACAAAATAAAACTGCCAGATTTTTGACTGAAACAGTTGGAGGGGTGTGTGTAACAGTGTGTGTGTGGGGGGGCTTAAAACGACGTGTTTATTTACAAAAAAAAAAAAACATACTAAGAAGACACTAATAGATTAAAGGCCAAAGAAGAAAAAAACTCAAGTTTATGCAGGTGGATAGACTATTTTACTACACTGTAAGAAAATGTTCCAATATTATCGACTTAATACTTTTTTAGATTTTTTTTTCAGTTTTAAAGCCCCTTTTATAAGTACAATAAGACACTCCAGGGGTGTGCATGGCCAGGGGCTGAAAGTACTAGGCCTATGTTCTTATGCCTCACCAGGCCCCTGGCCATGAATTAGAACTATTTAATGCACACCCCCTTGTATTTTACTGCTTATATATACTGCAATACCGCCACCTTTTTTATGCTGTCTATCTTGACGTAGCAGATTGTATCCATGTATATTTTTACCCCAGGTATAATTTTGAACCAACCAGGTCTATATTATAAAAATTATATCAACATTCTTGTTTGCAATAACTATGTTCAGGTCTTCCATTTTATTGCTAAGGCTCCTTGCATTGCATAGAATACAGTTAAGTTGTTCTTTGTCCTTTCTTCTCAGTAGTTGTATTATTATCTATTTTACTGTGTTGTATATGTTGTATATATTTACCCCATTCTCTCATATTAGTTTAGATTCAAGTCTTCTATGTGAGACAGGACTATGCTTCCGAGTTTGTCAGCAATTTGCTTATTTAGGTGTAATCCATCTTTTGAGAACAGAAAATGATGCCTTGAAAAAACATCCCATGTTTCAATGAAACCAATACCCTTCTGTATTACACCAGTTTGGTAGCCTATAGTTTATTTGATGAATGCTGTTGTTTTTTTTTTTTTTTGGTGGGGGGGAGACAGCTCATGGTACTGGAAAGATACCAGAGATCAGAGCATCAAAACCTTTACTTATTAGGTCTGGACCCATGGCTAGCGGTTCATAGCAAATGTCTGTTTCATGATCTTTACCAGCGTTATTGGTACCAAGATGTAATGTGACAATAGGTTTGGAAACACAGTTTTTCAGAATTCTATGTTCTCTAGTTTGGACATCCTGGGCTTGATTTTCAAAAGTAAAACTATGACTCAAGGTACCGGCGCCAAATGGGTATGATGCAAGTGGCATCTTGCATCATAGTTTGCCGCTATCTCCATTTTTGAAAGCAGGCTGCGGTGAAATCAGGATGCCATGTAGCTAAGCCCTCCATGCCACCCTTGCAGCAAAAGCACTTGTGCACCAGCTTGCAAGGGTGGTTGCACCACAGTGGGACTGCTCCATCCCCTTATTTTGTGTTCTAGAAGCCCTATGGTGGTCACAACAGGGGGCTCAGGGTAGACCAGCCAGAGTGGGCTCTAAAAGATCTGCACCACTGCTGGGCAAGGTGGTGATTAAGGGGCTGCACAATGTTTACTGGGGGCAGAAGGAGTACAGAGAGTGGCACAGGGAATGACAGGGCACAGCGGCAATGTGAGGGTGCTGAGGTGGCATCCTGCAGTGGTGCCCTGTGCAGATGAAGGCAGCCAATTGGTCCAGTTATGGGGGCTTGGCAGGAAGGGACCCAGAACCAACCTCAGGTGCATGCAGCCCTGGCATCTGTCCCATATGTGCCAATTACCCCAAGACTATAGGAAGGCAGCAGCCTCCCTCCATGTGGGGAGCTGAGTACCAGGTTACTGTTGCGGAGCCTGGGGACCATTCCCATCTACCACCTGCACCCTGCAGCCACTGCTGCCACCTATGATGTTGGGGTCATTGACTCCTATAGGGCAGGTGCCAGGGATGCATGCACCTGAGGCCGGGTCCTGGTCCCTTCCTAACAAACCCCCATACCCTGGCCAATCATTTGCTTGCATTTGCACAGGGCATCCCCTCTGGGTGCCACCTCAGTACCATAACCATTCACTCCCTATGCCACTTCCCATGCTCAGTCAGCCCCCAGTCAACATTCTTGTAGCCATATTCAACCCCCCCACCTTCTCAGCCACATGAGCGTTGCAACATGCAAGGGGGGGGTTGACAGATCATTCCTTCAAACACTGCAGGTGCACCATTTCCTTAGCGCAACCCTGCGGCTGCAGCAAATCTTGGGTCTTGTGTGCAGGGTTCCTGCCGCACCACAAAATTGCTGCAGCCCTAGATCATTGCACCTTTCTGTTATCTAAGGGCTCTTTGAAGATCAAGCCCCCTGTATTTTCACACCAGAGAAACTGATACCATTGTATTCAAACTTCTTTTTTTGTATATCATAGTATCACAATATGGACTGAATTAGTCCCCAGTAGGAATTATATTTCTTTTTTTGTTTGTTTACTAGTCTTGGTGGGCACATTTGTATGGTTTTGGTAACTAGTAGATGGAATTGGAGGCAGTATAGTGCAGTGGTTTAAGGCTCTGAGATGCAAATCTGGTGATATCCAGCAGACCAGACCTAGGTTTGAATCCCACAGCTTCCACTTGCATACTGTGTGACCCTGAGAAGTCACTTAACTTCCCTGTGCTCCCAGGTCACTTCTGTAAAAATACTTTCAGCTTAGTGTGCTACTCCTGGTTAAACACCTAAAAAAAAAATTAAAAAATTTCAGCAGCCAGGGCATAAAAACTATTAGTAAGGGGCTTAGAGGAGGCTTAAGTATTTTTGCCCAGCAACTCCATTTGTGCATTTTATGAGGGTGAACAAGTCATCACTGTTGCTCTGAGGATTTGTCTAATTTGTCCCTTGTTTTTTTGTGGTGTTTGTTTCATTCATCACTAGGTTACCACTTGGGAGTTTCAATAGTTTGTTTTCTACCTCCAGAGATCTTACAAAAGATTCAATATGATTAATTGCATGTGGATTTAGTTCCAGTCTAAAAGAGTTCAACTCCGTAATACGTGAGTCATAGGCCAGACATTTTAAGCAAAGAAAAGTATCTACATTCTTATTCTGGGCTTTTTCTGCATACCGTTTGCATTTTGTGCATCTAATTATTAAGCCATCATTAGACAGAAGCACAAGGAAATCACCAGTGGGATTCATAGTGTGCTATAATACTGGAGTTGATAATACTAATGGAAATTATACTGCTTGCTGCCAGGATGATACTTCACTAGTGGAAGTCTAAACTGTATGTAGCTACTGGAAGCTGGATGGAAGAGGAGGGTTCACTTCCTTATCATCCTTGGCAGATGCAAGCAGATGCACTTGCCTCTGCATGCACTTCACCTCCACTCTGTGCTTACCAGTGCTTGCTGGGGGAGGGACTTCTAAGGAGCCAGACAAGAAATGCACAGCTGCAACTTCTGGTTTGGCACTGAGACAAAACACTCCTTTTAAAACAACATCTGGCCAGATCCAATAGGGCTGCAGCTGAGGAATGTGAGGTAAAAATATTGTAAAGTTGTTTCTTTATATTTTTACTCCAAATTTTCAAAAAAGTCTTGTTATGACCCTGCCTCATGAAGATGAATTATTTGTGTTTTGTTTTGCTCTTTGTATCTTTACCTAAATTGTATGATCACAGTGTTAAAGATGGAGTAGATGACCAGACTAAATAGTTTCTACCCAAACAAAAGTAGATATCCACCTAATAATGTTACAAATGAATGGACACACATCAATATATAAGAGATATACATGATTTATCTGCACAAGAGCAGTTTGACCTCGGGTAACCTCATGAGTGGCATAAGCCACGAGTGAGGTGTCTGAGGTCAAACTGCTCGAGTGCAGATAAATCATGTATTTCAAGAGTTTTCCATTGCATATGTGATTTATGCCATAAGAAATTATTTTTGGGGATTGTTTTTATTTGTTTTTGAGTTAGACTTTTGTTGGTTTAAAGTTGGTGGCATTTTTTATATATTCCTGACGTACAGTGGGCTGATTTTTGTGTTTGCTATATGTGTTGCTGTGCAGCCAACATCACAAAGTTCTGGGAGAGGTTTTCATCGGTTGATTGTTTGTATGTGGGCAGGCCTGAGAGTTTAGAAAAAATGGCAGCTCCATTTTTCGCTTAGCAAGAGCTGAGGAGAGCCATTGTCCTGTCAGTGCGTGGTTTTGGTAGGATTTTTTTTGTTTTGTTCTTTTTTTTTCAGAGTGTTTATTTCATCTGGTTTCTCCTACTTCTGCTGTGCACATTGGAGAAACCTGCTGATTCTGTTTCTTGGAAAGTGGCAGACAGGGAGAGCAAACAAGCAAGACTGTGTGGGGGAGAAGCAGTGCTGTTGCAGAGTTGAGAACATTTCTTTATATTTCTGGTCAGTGGCTGATTGTGATTTTTTGTTGTATTTGTTGTTGCTGGGTTAAGAACTAATTATTGAAGCAGGACAGTGGGGCATGAGAGAGGCATGTCTGGAGGAAAGTAGTAGACTGGGACTGGAGTTGAGCAAGTGAGAATGAGCGGGTAGAAGCATGAATAGCAGGAATGCGGTGGGGAGAGATAGAGACAGTGAGGGAGCTGGGATCATAACTCAGTATTTTATAAAAGTAATTTGAAATAAACTACTTTTTTAAATATTGGATAACAGTGTGTGTGGTTTTTTTTTGAAGGAATTTTCAGTTTGTTGATGTGAAGGTGATTTGGCTGTCAAGGAAAGGGGAGGGGGAGGTCTGCAAAGTGGGCTGCTGAGAAAGATGGCATTGTAGTTCCGGCAGGAGGGGGGTTGATTAATGGCAGTGTGTTAAATAAATCTCAGAACCACCATTTATTTAACACCAGTGAGAATAAATGAATTTATTTAACTGCTTTGGAGCCCACTCCTGTTGCATAAATTGGAATAATTTACTGTGTTAGAACACATATTAATAATCCAATATCTGACAAGTTAATTTTTGTGTTAAAAAGATAATGTTGCAATTCACATGAGCATATGTATTGTATACAGTATTTCCTAATCATGGTTTACATTGTTCAGTGTGCTACATGCAGTGGTTTCCATTCAGAGTATTAACATTTTTTCAGGACACTATTTATCCCATCTAGTTTTCTTAAACATGGCCAGTCATGGAAATGGGTGGGATGTGACCCAGGGGAGACTCTGTCCCTGGAATGAAACTAAATGTGTGACTCAGTTCCAGGAGAGAAATGGGGAAAGACTGCTCCTGTGTGTAGCCCGCCATGCATAAAACTGACTAAATGAAGGATGAAAATGCAAAATATAATGGGGAAATGTGTCCCCAGAGCCTTCTGAGGTATGTTCAATTCTACATCCATGGTGGTGGGTACTCCTTATGAATTTGTTCACTTTTCAGCACTGAGCATAACTTCTTCCTGGCTATAAGTTTGCAGTTCTAGAAGTAAATTACATGCCCCTGCCTGTACCTCTCAACTTTCCCACACTCTGAGGGACATCCCTAATTTCACCCTACAGAATTGCTGTGTCCCACGCCAGTCCCACATGAAAAAGATGATATTCACACAAAAGTAAGCATTACCCAAGTAAAGAAACTTGTTTCCAGAGTGTTCTGAACTTTTATCTTTATATTTGAGGATATATCCCACTTTATAGGGAGTAGTGTCCCACATTTTGAGAACCAATGTCCCACACATCAGAAACAGGAGGTTGGGAAGTATGACCATGCCTACAGTAACCAAAATCACTGCTGAAGTGTTACACATTAGCGCCATGCAGGTACTATTGATGAATTACTAGATATCAAACATTCACACTGGAAAAATAGTAAATGGTGGACTGATTTATATGCCTCACTTTCTAAATAGTATGAAATATAACATGCAACATTTCTGAAACATTTGTGTCTACAAATATGATTTAAAGTGTGAGCTTATGGATACCTTAACAGACTGACATTTCAGTGCAAATTATCTTCTTTCCTACAGCACCATGACAATCCTGCAGAGAGGGTTACATTAAGGAACTACAGTAGTAGTCACAGACATGGTCAGCTATTTCCAGATATTTCGCAACATTTCTAAAGAGTTTCTCTCTGCTCCCCCTACTGTGGAAATGCAGAAAATTTCTCTAGAAATATCACAGAAATTTCAGGAAATATCTGACCATGTCTTTGGCTGTGACTGTAATTGTGTCTTAGTATCATAACTGATGCTCATTTTTTTATTTGTGAGGAAAAGTATTGATTCAATCTTGTACTGTACATGTGATAGTATTTCCCATTCACAGTCAAAGGATCTGTATCCCTAGGTCCTTTCAGTTACATATAGCTGCCTGAACTGATTCTCTGGCATATGATACTAAAAATTAGGAAACGTTAGTTTATAAGTGCTTTTAAGAATGCAAGTTTCTTTACTTGAAAGCAAATCATTGGCAACATTGTATAACATGCTTAAAGATGTGTAATAGTACACCTTATAGATACTAATTAATTTGCAAGACTCCAATAAATATGTTCATAAAACATGTGTGAATGCAGCACGCCCAAATTGGAGCACTAAAATAATAAGATTTCCTCATAAGCACTTTTAAGGATAAAAGTTTCTGCACTTGAAACCAAAAGCAAGTGCAGCACTGTATAACATGCTTAAAGAAATATAGTATTACGCCTTAAGTATGCTAATTAATTTGCAAGAATCCAATAAATAAGTGTATAAAAGGTGTCTGCATGTGACTGTAATTTAAGACAGTGGTATATCAAAGAGATGTTGGGTGCACTGAAGACCTTACCTCTGTCCCAAGCAGCACACCACAGCTGGAACACTAAAATTATAATATTTTGGGTTGAGTAGAGTGCTTTATAAAAAGTATAATGCTGGCGTTCAGTATGATTTGCAAGCATGGTACTGTATCTAACATTTTTTCCCCCACAGTTTTAGAGAGACTGCTATAGTCAATTGAAGAGAATGGAGGAAAAGTGAGTAACATGAAAGTAATATATGAGAGTAGTGGAATGTAATATCCATGCCTATGCCTTTATATGACAGCCTTTGCCACATAGCTGTTGGCAGTTTCACACTGAATTGGTAGTTGCATTCCAGCCATGATAACTGCTCAAAAATGTAGAATGGCTGTGTTAATCTACTTCAGAGGTTCTCACAAGAGTACAGGAAGAAAACAAAATTGCAGATACTAGATCTGATAACTGGGCGTATGCTCTCACTTCTTCTAGATACTGTGCAACATGTGAAGTGCAAAGCACCATTTTAGCCTTTGTAATCCTCCTGCAGTATTTCAAGTTATTAATGTAGCTTGGACATTTAAATCAGTTTTCACCCCTCTCATGCTTTTATGCAGGTGATGTTCATCATAGTAGCTGCAATGGGCAGGCAATGTTTTGAGAGAACATCTGCAATTTTCTTTCAGTTTGGCAAAAGCTGCTGTTGAGGTTTCTTATCTAATGAGATCAGCACTGCTTTCTGATTTTGTGGCTACCCTGAAAAGAAAACATGGTTCCCCCATCTCGAGTTTTTTCCCAAAGCAGCACAACTGTTTATCGTAGTAATAAGTTTATTGTTCAGTCATAGACCATTACAAAAAGAAACACAGACTTCACAATATACATACACATAATAAAATCATAAATACAATTTCCAGGAAGTTGTCAGTGCATTAGGATGTTATAAATAATATAAATAATTAACAGATATTCTTTCATAATCCCTAAATGATTCCTTATAATCACTGATAAATCCTTATCAGGTTCCTTTAAAATTTTTATTCCAGTTAACAATTTAAGGGCATTTATGGCAAGCAGTTACTTGTTTTTTTTTTTTTGCTGTAATTCTTGTAATAGCCTCAAGAAAACATGTAGTTCTTTGTATAATTAGTTCATCATTAGGTGTAAAGAGTATATTTAATAAAAAATTCTCTTCACTTGAATCAATCTTATCCCAAATTGGTGCTAACCAATATTTTCTGGGTTTAACATACCAGAGACACTTAAGAATAACATAAAAAAGATCTTCACAATATAGGTTTGAACAAAAACAGAAACCTGACCGTGTGTTCCTAGATTTCCGATATCTGGTTAATAGAACGTTGCCGGGAAAATTTTAAAATCTGTATCTAGTATACAGTTGTCTTTGCTTAGGCTCTGTAAAAACATCCAGATAGCTTCTGTAACAGAAAATACTATCATTCTGCTCTACCCATGGGGAAACCTTTTATTATATTTAAATCCATCTGTTTATAATAATTATTAATTTTCTGAGTAACATACACTTTATACTTTAGGCTTATATTAATATTTTTAGCCAAATAAGCTCTTAGAATATTGAGTCCTGCATCTGTTAGTATATTAAACACCTTTAGAAGCCAGTTTGACCTTAAACAACCTATCTTTTCCCAGGTATTCTTTTCCTTTAAACAAAGAAAAGGAAGTCTGTTTTATCTAAAGACATTATTTTGATGCAGTAGTTGACTTTCCTGGCATCCATATATGCTTTAATTCTAGAAACACCCAATTCAACCCTTATCAAAGAAGCAGGAACTGACTGATCTAAGCCCAAACTGGAACTATAGAGTTTGTTTACTGGAGTTTCTAACATGTTGGAATCCTCATAATCCCATATTTCAGCTTGATAAAGTGCTTATGTAAAATATTTAGCTTTAACTGCTTGAATAAGAAGTTTGACGGCATTACCCCCATATTTAAGATTAAATGTATTCAGAGAATTTGCAGTTTGAGTTAGCCCAATTCTCAGATTCTTTACATGCTTTAACCAGCACCCATCATTTGACAGTTGCACTCCCAAGTATGTGTACGGTATAACTGTACTTAATTTCTTTTTGCCTCTTCTCCATACGTTATCTATTCTATTAGACCCAAAAATCATCACTTGACTTTTTTCCTCATCAATTATAAGCTCATATTTAACTGTATATGTATTCAATAGATTAAGTTTGTTTGGAGGCTTGACTTTGACAGTGAAATAAGAGGCAGATCACCAGCATGAGCAACAGCTGCACAGAACTTTTACCAATTTTTTGGGAATCGGATATAAAATGCTTCAAAGCAATAAGTAATTTATTAATATATATGCAAAAGAGTGTTGGGGCAAGGACATAGCCCCATCTAACCCCTATATTTATAGGTATTCTTGCAGATGTGTGTCCATGGTTACCATATCTAATTTGTGCCCAAGTACTTGAATAAAGTTCTCCAATAATATTAATAATCTCATGACTGATACCCCATTCATTCATCAATAACCATAAAAGTTTTCATGATATGGTGTCAAAAGCAGCACTAAAGTCTATAAATGCTACATATAGTTTTTGCTTTTGTAATTTAACATATTTATCAAATTAGTGCATAAGCAACTGTTTATCAAAATATTGAAGTGGCTCAACATTTTCTTTTTCAGTTAAGTGTACTGAATCTGTACAAATCAACCATAAATACTTAATTGTTTGTTTTTTAGGGATGCATACACATTGTTTGTTTTCTAGGGATGCATACACAATGCTATAAGGAGCGCTTTACGTTAAATTATAATTATGCAAATACGATATTTAACCTAATTGTTGTTTTTATTATTATGGACATATAGGATCACTGTCTGTTTGAAAATTATGCTTGTAAAGGCATTCTACACACCAAAGTCTTTGTCATCATTTTTGTTTTCATTAATTTTTATGTTGCTTGCACGCATGTGCAAGAAACATAGTGCCATCAATGGAGATTTCGGAGGTGTGTCACCTCCTCCTCCAATTCAGTCAGTGTGCTGGCAGGTGCGGCCCCTGTAAGCCAATGCATTTTGGAGCTGTGTATGACACACTCCAAAATGCAGTGGCATACAGTTGAAAGGGGGAGCTATGCTTGACTGAGCACCAATAAGATATCAGCTGCTCACGCGCAGCTCCCCATGCTGCCGTGCGCCGCCTCAAGACGACTGTAGCTGATGGGTGCCCAATCCCCATCGGCTGAGCTGTGTCCTACCCCCAGTAGCAGGTGCTATGCTGAGCCCACCCCAGCATGGCAAACAGTCCTTTGCTGATGGGGTGCCAAATTCCGGTCAGCTGAATGCCCCCAACATCCTTGTGCCACTCTGGGAGCCCACCCCAGTGTGGCAAATGGTCCCACGACGCCTTTTTTTTTCCTGAAAAACTAAAAACGGTCCTCGCTGCAAGCGCCTCCGACCCCTCCCACAACCCGTGCACTCCACCCACTGCACACCCAGTCTCCCTCACACACCCCACCCCATACTTACCCTCTGACTCCAGCGCAATGATCTTCGTGGACTGGAACACGCCTGCACTCTTCAAAGCCGACCGCGAACTGAGGAAATGCCGGTAAGCTGTATAATAGGCTAGATAGGGGGGTTTCAACTTTGTAGCATATCTCAGGAATTTTTGGGAATTTTTAGACCAAATTTTCAACATGGGGTTTTGGGACCCCCTCTCATGAATTATGTCACTGTCATGGCGTTATTCGGGCCCGAAGGGTGATTTCGCGCAGTGACTGCAAAATCACCCCTCAGGCCTGAATACCACCATGACAGTGACATCATTCATGAAAAGGGGTCCCAAAAATCCCATGTTGAAACTTTGTGCCAAAATTCCAAACAATGACTGTTTTACAAGCGCGGTATTGCGCAGTTCACGAGGCTGGGCCCGTAAGTTCAATGAAATTTCAATATTTCACTCCAGATTTTCAACATTGCCATTTTATCACACCTTCTTATGAGTAGCATAGCTGTCATTTTCACATCTCACCTGTAATGTGTTGCCTACTTCATGTAGCTTAGAATGGCGAGTCAAAAGTAAATCAATGTACGGGACAAATTAAGAAAAATCACAGTGACACTTTTCATGAGCAGAGGTCTTAAATGGCTATGTTGAAAATTTGGTGAAAAATTCTAAAATGACTGTTTTACTTAGCCATATGCTATGCAGTTCCTACGCAGGCTCGTGTTCAATAAATTTTCAATATTACCTCCAGATTTTCAACATTGCCATTTTACCACACCTCCTTATGAGTAGTACAGCTGTCATTTTTCACATCCTGCCCAAAACGTGTTTCCGCCCATGTAGCGCACAATGGCACAGTCGGTGTGCAAACTCAATGTATGGGACACATTAACAAAATCACAGTGACACTGTTCATGAGCAGAGGTCTTAAAATGGCTATGTTGAAAATTTGGTGAAAAAATTCCTAAAATTGACTGTTTTATGAGCGTGCGTTGTGCAGTTCTTACGCACGCTCGTAAGTTCGCAAATTTTCAATATTTGCACTCCAATGACTTCCAAATACCTAAACAGCACATAGAAGCAAGCAACATTCGGCATTGACAAATGCTTGTTAATAATATTATGCTATACATTATAAAAGGTTTATGTTTTGCTACTTGCTTGTCATTATTTCATTTGCAAACACAATATAAATGTGGTTCATATTATACAAAACATGTATTGTATGTCTGGAGTTGTGGACAGTCAAAGAAATGATCATGTCATGGAAGTTGACTATAATGATGTATAATGTATGTCAAAAGTTACCTTGCCTTAGATCAAACGACAATAACGGCACTTCAGATACAGTATGCCAACAGCTGATCATAGCAAATATGAATACAGCAAAACTAATTTTTTTTTTTTTTTGCATTATGTGTTTATACCCTCCTCCATGCTTCACTGTCCCCCACTCCTTCAGACTCCACAAGTTCCCTTCATCCCCACTGACCTTAGCCAGCCCTCCTCAGGTCCTCAGATCGCAGCTGACCCCCGGGATATCCCGGTCTATCCCTATCACCAGGTAGGTCTCCATCCTGCGAGGGGGAAGGGCACTGGGGGGGAAGACCCCAGCACACACACTTCATTAGGGCCCGGGGATGCTGCTGAAGAACAGGAGACCCTGGCCAGGTACTGGGGGTGCTCTGGGAATGGAGAGCCATCATCTTGGTGGGCAACGAGCAGATTTTCTGCTTTTCCTGTGGGGGAGTGATGTCTGAAGTCAAGACGTACGCCGACGTCAGCCACCACCCCCTTGAACACCGTGCTCCAGCTGTATGCTGCACTCCCAGCCTCCGCCAGGAGTCAGCCTATGCAGGTATGCATCCCCTTCCCACCCCCCAGAGAAGGAGAGCTGTCCCCGGATGCTCTATCCTTCTCCCCCCAGCCGGCCCTCCGGCAACCCGAGTCCATTCCTGAACCCGGGTCACTGGCATCGCAGGCAGAAATCCAACCGCTGCACCGATGGGCCGGCTCCCAGCAAACCTCAGTTTAATGTCTTGGTTGTCATTATTTTAAATATTTCAGTTTGCTTTCTACTGGGGGGGAATCTTCATATACTGTAAGTACACATGCTTCTCTCTGTCTCTCTTTCCATCCCTACAGTATGACAGGCTTACAGTTCAGAAATACTTTGATACACAGATTAACTGTGAATAGATAGATAGATAGATAGATAGATAGATAGATAGATAGATAGATAGATAGATAGATAGACAGAGATAGTTGCATAGACAGGCAGACATGCTGCACAATAAAGGTAAGCATCACCTTTTGGTATGAAACATTCTGCTAATTAAAATGTGTCAAGTGGGTTTGTTAGGAATTATGCAATATTTTTAGGCTTATAACAAGCAGATTGAGTAACAAGATTGCGTAACTGCCTGAATGTATTGAATATATTAATATTGATTAGTGGTGCCTTCTGTGTTAACTTGATAAACTAACCAATCTTAGGTTGCTGAGTATTTTATATGTCTGCTGTGGATAGTAGCCAGGGACCTCATTGATACAAATTCAATGTTATTAAATTGTGGCAGTTTAAAAAAAAAGACCATGTGCATTGTGATGGTGGGATGGGTGGTCTCTGTTAGTGAATTCAAATCAACCAGTAAAGTGCATTAACATTCAGGATAACAGGTTTGGGAAACAGGAAAATCTGGAAGAAACATTGATGAACTTTAATTTACCTCACATCCCCAGATCACAGCCTGGAGATGTCCCGCTTACTCAAGATTTTCCGCCATAAGATACTATTTACTGTAAATACTACTATTAATCAAAATGTGTCTATTCAACATGTGAAAACAGAGAAACTAATTTGTGAACAAATATCAGTAACACTTGGTTAGGAGATCCTTCAACTGACATCATTAACTTGCTTTCACCAGACTGCTGCAAAGACCATAGACCAAATTAACACATATTTGCTACATCACTAAAAGTACACTGTACTTCTGTTCCACAGAAGCAGACTCTCTATTTGATTGGGACCATTTGAAATTTACTAGTTTCCCTCTATTGTGGCTACTGTATTCTTTATTGACCCATCTATGTAACATTATATAGGCATGAAAACCATCAGTTCAACATGTTTTTAAACTTTTAAATCTTTTATTCTAATGACGATATGATTGTAAACAATTGTATGTCTTCTACATTTTTTGTATTCTAATGATGTGGAACCTCTGTAAATGAGCTTCTCGTGCAAAGGTATTGTAATTCAAGAAATGATAAATAAAAATAAAATACATTAAATGATGCATTCAATAAATGTGTGTAATTAGGTGTCCTTATTCATAATTTCCTTCTAATGTTCCAAAATACACATGTAGTTGGTGCTAATTTTAAAAATCACGAAAATAAAATGTCATCTGAAACCACAAATACATGGGTAATGTGCAGTGCAGGATCTAAAGGATGAACTGTGGCACACCTGGCTATTAGAACTTTAAGCACTTCAGTGTGTCTTATCTCAAGAGTACTGTGGAAACACAATATGGTAATGCAGTTATTGAACTGAATAAGTACTGTATGACTGAATATTGGAACTTTAAGGTCTAGCCTAGCTGATGATGAGCCGTATTTTTATGACATACTCAAAAAAGTGTTGCTGTTTTCTCTTTGATGAATTAGGTGGCTGCCAGACAATGTACTTATTTCATAATGCTTGTGTGCTAGTTGTCTGTCTGTCTTTATTTCTGTATCTACTGTATGGAAAACTAGTATGTTTCCACCATTAGATAAAGATTCTTTTGGCCAAGATTTATCCAAAAGAGAAGCTCACTACCAAATAAACCATATCAAGCAAGTTATGGGGGATGGGGAGGTTATTGAAAGGTGTTCAAAGTATAAAACACTGATAACACTATATATCATGTGGTGAGATCCTTTGCCAAGCTAAGAGATCAAGCAAACCCATTTGTTGATATGTGTAGCTAAGCAAAGTTACACGCAAATGAGACCATTACTAAAATGCAGAGCATTGTTGTGCACATATATTAGTTCCCACTCCCGCATATACTGTGCCAGGCATCACCATCAACAGGGGCATTTATAAACAAATCAGATTGTTCTCCAAGCAAACTCATAATAAACCCTTTATTCAGCATCTATGCACTATCAGACAAGACAAAAAGCCATAAAACCTTTATAGCCTAAAGGGAAGAATCTGTCTCAGCTTGTATAGACAAAACTGCTCTACTATTACCTAGAATAAACACAATTACCCAAACAGCAGCAATACTTATGTCTCAGGATGGGAAATGTCACTTCAAGGGCAAGCCTAGATATTAACTTTTATCACAGTTCTGCAGTCAAATGTAGTTGCAGTCAATAACTTATAATATCCATTTTTTCCAATATATTGTACATTTAAGGGCAACAATTTGAAGCAGTAAGAAGCTATGCAAGTTGGGTAAGAATCAACAGGACAGTGCTGCCTTCAATGCACATCTGTTTATAGAAAATGTGCTAGTTGAGAAGTTGGGATAATTGCCAGAAAATGTACACCATGGTCTGGATATTCAAAGGGGTTGCACCTGGCACAACAGGGTTGCACCATGCGTAACCCCCCCAATGCACCCCGGCCTGATATTCAAAGGGGCAGGCTGAGCGGTGCAACCCCTGATGTGCCGGGGTACATTGGTAATGTATGCAGCACAGATGCGGTGGCGCGTTTTACATATGTGGCACATCCCGAGTTCCAGCCCGGGATGTGCAGCACATGTGCTGGTGCAACCCCTACATGCGCAGCACACTGGTGCACAAAGTTGAGCTGAAATAAAATGGCTCAAATGCTGGCCACCCACAGGTGGGTGGCTGTAGTGCATGGTACAACATATCATCCACCGGCTGTGGGTGGCCACCCGGCCAGCAGGGACACTATCCACAGCACCCTGCCCTGGGAGCATTGTGCCCCCCACCCTGTTGACCGATCATGGGCATATGTATAGATATGATCTCTGGTGGTCTAGTGGGAAGCCCCTACCACCCGATCATGGGCATTCATAAAACATAACCCTGGTGGTCCAGTGGTGAACCCCCATCACCCGATCGTGGGCAGGTATAAAGTCATAGCCCTGGTGGTCCAGTGGCGATCCCCCCCATCGCCCGATCATGGGCAGTTGTAAGCTCACATCCCTGGTGGTCCAGTGGTACTCCCCTCTAGCCCGATCATGGGCACATTGAAATGACCTATCCCTGGTGGTCCAGTGGTACCCCCCTTCCCATCCACCCACAGATGTCCCCCACCACCCAGCAACCCTCCTGTCATTGGCAGGTGGCAGCACCCTGCCTACATGTTGCCTGGCCGCCCACTGAATGACAGCATACAGCACGATCTGTACTCCTATTGGTCCACTGCATGGGCCGATGGGCATGCAGACCATACTGTACTACACAGGCCCGATATGCGAATGAACGCGTTCAATCAAATTTTTGTAAAAAAATAACAACAATGGGAGTTATTCCACATATGTCCACAGGTGCCATGCATGCAGGTGGAAGGATCTGAGGCCTGGATGCACCAGTCTGCCCTGCTCCTGAGTCAGAAGATCATGGCGGAGAGGCAGAGGTACTGGGGATTCCATCGATAGCTGTTGAAGCAGAGGGAACCAAATCTGATGAGGCCAAAGAGGGACTATTAGAATCATGTGAGCCCCTTCTTCCTGTAGCTTCAGGAGAACCCTCTGAACCACTTGGAAGGGAGGAAAGGCATACAAGAACCTCCCTTTCCAGTAAGAGGCAGCACATCTCACCAGAAAACACCACGTCTGAGAATAAGCGAGCAAAAATTGGGTAGTTGTTCATTGGATGGGGAGACAAAGAGGTCTATCACCAGCTGACCCACAGGTCAAATAAGCTTTCGACCACCTCTTGATTTAGCTCCCACTCATGAGCCCTTACAGTGGTGTGGCTGAGACTGTCTGCCAGGATGTTGCTGATGCCCAGCACATGGACAGCAGTCAGGCGGTGCTGGACTGCCCAGTACCACACTCACATCGCCTCCCAGCATAGAGGGTACAAGCGAGTGCCTCCCTGTTTGTGCAGGTACCAGACCACAAACATATTATCAGTCTGAACCAGGAGTGTTCTTGGGCATAGAAGAGGCTGGAAGGCCTGGAAGGCATACAGTACTGCCCTCATTTCTAACACATTGATATGTAGAGACACTTCCAGCTGAGACCATGTCCCCTGGGTCTGATGTTCTCCTAGGTGGGCTCCCCAGCCTTAACATAAAACATCTGTTGTAAAGGTCATGGTAGGAGCAGGGGGTTGAAAGAGGAACCCCCATGGAGAGATTGGACAATTCCTGCCCCCAAAGAAGATCCTTCCTCATGTATCTGGACACTAGGACCCTGTGGTTCAGGTTGTCCTGCTGCTGATCCCATTGGACACAAAGAGTCCATTGGGTCACTCTCATATGCAGTCTGGCTAGAGGAACTGTAGAGATCGCAGCTGCCATCAACCGAGAAGATAGAGGATCAATCGGGCTGTGTCCAGCATAAGTAGGCCACTAATCTGGTCTGTTCCTGAAGGGTCTCCGCTCTGTCTGATGGTAGGAAGGCCCTGCCCTGGACCATATCCAACACCACCAAAAATAGATTGTAGGTGCTGGGAGGAGAGAGGTGGGACTTGGGACAGTCGACTGTTATTCCAAGTCTGGAAAAGATGTCCAGGGTGAAGGAGAGGGACTCCCTCAGACTGCTCTGTGATGGGGCTGACAGAAGTCAGTCATCCAGATACAGGCACATTTAGATCCCTCTGCAGCATAGGACCACAGCCACCACTGCTAGGTACTTGGTAAAAACCTGAGGTGCTGAGGATAGGCCAAAAGGGAAAGCCTTGAACTGGTAATGTTCCCCCTTGAGGGCAAAAGGAAAAAAGCAGTGGTGGGCCTGGAAGACAGGGATGTGCAGGTAAGCATCTTGCATGTCCAGGGAACAAAGCCAATGGCCCCTGTGGAGCAGGAGTAGAAGTCCCTTGATGGTGAGCATATGGAACCTCTTCTACTCAATGTACAGGTTGAGCATACTGAGGTGCAAGATGGGTCTTAGGTCACTTGTCTTTTTGGGCACTAGGAAGAAATGGAAGAAGTACCCTCTTCCTATCTGTGCCAGAGCCACTGGCTCTATGGCTGACTTTTGCAGAAGAGCCTGGATCTTGTCCCCTATCAGAGACAGGTACCTTGGAAGATAATTGGAGAGGCCTGGGGGGTTGTCCAGAGGCCTGTCTAAGAACTCTATGGTGTAACCTCTTGCTATTAACTGAATAACCCAAGAGTCTGTGGTTATGTCCTGCAACCCCGGAAGGTGGAGGACAAATCTTCCCCCTCACTGGTTCCCCTAGAGGATCTGGAGGAGGCTGGGGGTCCCCTACAAGTCAGGAGGCTGAGAGGAGGGAGACAGTAGCTCCTCTGGGGGATTTCTGGGACTTAGCTGGGGGAGTAAGGGTTCCTGATGCTGGATACCAGCATTTGGCCTGGCGTTTGGCATGGTCCTCTTTGGTCTGGCATCTCTGTTGCTGACAAAAAGGCTGTTAGCCTTTGTAACCCCCTTGGTACATGAAGCGGATGTCATGGATAGATTTACCATGGTCCTGCAATTCATTGATAATATCCTTGATGTTACCTCTGAGTAATACAGATCTCCTGCAAGGGGTATCCATGATGGAGGTCTGGTAGTCTTGTGCCAGGTCAGCAATCCTGATCCATGAATGTCACCTAATGCAGACAGTAGTGGCTGTGGTGTGAGCAACTGAGTCTACTGTGTCATAAGTGGCACAGAGAGCATGACAACAGGAGATTTTAGCCATTCTCACTGTCTTGACAATCTTGGCCTTAAGTTACTGGTCCTGGATAGCTTCCAGCTTGGACTCAAGTGAGGCCAAGGAATATTTCTGGTAGGAAACCATATTAGCCACATAATTAAGGGACTTGAGGGCACAAGTGGAAGAGGAATGGACCCTGTGACTGAAATTGTCAAACTGCTTAGACTCCTTATCTGGAAAAGACATGTTCAAATGTTTAGGTTTAGAGGACCGGTTGTGGGCAGCCATAATAACAACTGAGTCTGCATTAGGATGGCCAATAAGGTGTGTGACCCCATCTAGGGGGTGGTACATCCTGTCTGCCTTTTTTTGAAACAGTTGGAATGGAGGAAGGCTGTTGCCAGATAGTGGATGTCAGGTCTCCATGTTGCCCAGTCCAAGGTAGTATGGGCATACAAGCTGTGTCAGTCATGTCTAGATGCTCTGCAAGCCTTTTCCACTTTGGATCCTGTTCCTGGATAGCCCGGCCACAGGTGTTTTGTATAGTTATGAGGAGTTCTGCAAAGGAAGGGTCCTCCAGAGGGGACTTCAGGGACTCCTCAGGCTGAGGCTCTCTAGATGTATGCGTACCAGAGCTGGAGGATGAGTCGGAGTCAGAGTCCAAAGAGTGCCTGCTGGAGGTCTGAATCCTTTTTTAGAGGAGTGTCCTGGATTTTATCCCTGACCTGGTGTCTAGAGGAGCCTTCTCCAGAAAGGTGGGAATCCACAGGAGAGACTGATCTAGGGGTCAGAAAAGAGGCAGGAGTAGAGGCTGCCACTGGTTTCCGATGGTCAAACTCTGAGGCTAGTTGAGTCCTTGCCTCCTGAATCAGAGTCTGAAACACTACCTGGATATCAGCCTGAGGCTGCTGTGGAGGCAGAGGCTGAGGCTGAGGAGGAGGTGGTGGAGGAGGAGGCTGGTATAATGAATAGCCCAGTGTCTGATATTGAGGGTATCCATGAACCAGATAGGAGTAAGGAAAGCCAGATGGAGCATATGCTTGATTAGACATAGCCTGGCATCTGGTACCCTGGTACATAATGGGATTGATGACCAGGTGTTGGATACGCTGGTGAAGGGTACATTGGGCATTGTGGGGGCTGATACCCTGGAACATTGTCCATAGGTCCAGCTGGAGGCAGAGCTGAAGACCCAGCAGGAGGCCCAGAAGGACCAGGCATTGGCCCAATAGGGACATTTGAAGGGGCTGGCACTGGATCAGGCACAGAAATGTCTGGCACTGGAAGATTTGGCACCTTGGGGCCTGACAGAAGGTTGTCCAGCATTTGAGGAATGGCCTGAGTGCCAGATATTCCTGACCCGGTGAAGGGTTACCTGGCAACGGGTCACTTGGCACCAGGGTGTGAGTAGAACCCGAGGTAAGACCTGCCGTCATCTGAGGAGCTGGAGTCCAAGATGGCGGGACCTGGTTGTAAAAGGGGGCTTGGGTTAAGAAGGTCCTGGTGGAAGGTCCCCGGAAGGATTAACAATAGGCCCAGTGGGAAAACCAGGAAGAGACTGACCCAGTGAAGGAGTGAGAAGCTCCGGATTTGTGCCCACCTCATGCTCTTGATCTTCAGGCAAGCCTGGAGGGTCTGGTTGGGTCAGTGGGAGTGAGGAACCCTCCAAAGACTGTTATGTGTCCAGCAGCTGGCTCAGCTTGATGTTGTGGGTATCCTGTGACCCCGGAGGGAGAGCCTCAGCTGTGCAGTCCCCAGAGGAACTGGGGAGTGACTTATCAGCCACGGCTGTGCAGACGTCAGAAGAGCTAACATCTGACTTATTGGCCTGGGCCATGCAGACAACAGCAGAGCTGAAGTCCAGCTTACCAGCTATGACTGTGTGCTCCTCAGTGGGGCCAGGGAGCAACTTATCAACCTTGCTGCTGATGATAGACCTTGAAGAAGATATGGGCCTTAATAGCACAATAGGGGTTCCGTCGTCCAAGAAGAGCCCCGCCTGCACCGTGAGTAAAGCAGGCAGGGAGGCTGTGGTCTGATCCACCAGAGAGGTAGAAGACCTGGCAGTAGGGGTACTTACCAAAGTGGAGACTCTCCGGTGTCAGTGGTGCCCGATGATCACTGCCAAATGGATGGAGACCTATCCCGGTCTCTGTGCCTCTGCTTGTCCTTTTTCTTCTTTTTGAGTTCTGGCGTTGGAGATGATTTTTCCTGCAGATTCTGCAGCTGCTTTTCCATCAAAGCTAGGCACTTCTCCAGCAAGTGGGCTTCGAGCTTTTTCTGGTGCCTAATCGGTGTGGCCTGGTTGAAGAATTGGCAGGGCACACAGTCCCTGACTCGGTGTTTGGGGCCTAGGCAGATCATGCAGTGGGAATGCTCATCTGCATGAAGGATTTGCACTTCTTCTTTTTGACGCACCACCCAACTTTTCATGTTCCTGAATTGTACCTTCAACTATATCCCATGCTGTAAATTTGTTACTGTTATTCATTTGCCTCCCCTTTCTTCTGTATATCCTTCAAGATCTCTGTATTAGACCTGTTTATGTTGGACCTGTTTATATTGTATTTTACTATTTAATTGTTTGACCTGGTGTTCTTATATACTTGGTTCTTATACTTGGACTAGAATGGTAAAAGACCATTGGCCCATGTAAACAGTTCCCCACCTCAGTGGGTACATATCAACCTGTTTCCTATTATTAGCCGGTCTATCCTTCCTTTAAATTCTGCCAGTGTTTTACTGTTTACTACATCCATTGGTAAAGTATTCCAAATTCTCCCTGCTCTATTCACAAATGAATAGTATACCTTTTTTTAACTATTTTCAACTTAATCTGCCTCTCATGTCCTCTCAACCTTTTTGATTTTTCTTGCAAGCTCAATCCAATCTCATTTGCTAATTCCTTATCATTTATTATTCTAAATAACATAAAGTCTCCTCTTAATCTTTGTTCCAATGAAAATAAACAAGCCTTTTTCAGTCTTTCACTATATCCACAATTGCCTAAAGCTCCTACCATTTTGGTATATCTCCTCTTTACTACCGCCACTCTTTTTATCTCACCCTTTGTGTATGGATTCCACAACTGTGACCTAAAGTCCAAATATGGCCTAACATAGGACCCATATAATGGTATCATGCATTCCACTGATTTATTCATAAAACTGTTTTATATTCCTAACCATATTGTTAGCTTTTCTTATAACCAGAGTATGCTGGTTAATGAAATTCAGTTTATTATCAATCAGTATTCCACAATCTTTTTCTTCTTCTACCTCCTTCAATTATTTGCCATCCAGCATGTACCTATTTTTATTGTCTACCTTACCTAGATGCATTACTCCTGATTTATCTATACAGAACTTCATTCTATTAAGTTGTGCCCAAGCTTCAATTTTTTCTAAGTCCGCTTTTAATAGTCTCTGTTGTTCCATTGATTTAACTGGTCCTCCCACCTTAATATTGTCTGCAAATTTAACTACCTGATTGGAAACACCACAATGCAAGTCGCTGATATATAGAGAAAATAAAATTGTCCCCAGTTCGGATTCCTGAGGGACACCACTTTCCAGCTTGATAGATTTGAATAGTTCTCCTGCTAGTCTCTCTTTGGGTTCTATCACTTATCCAATTCCTTATCCATATAGCAAGATGACTATCCAACCTCATTTTTACTATTTTTTCAATTAGTTTATCATAAGGCACCTTATCAAAGGCTTTCTGAAAATCCAGAAATATTACATTGATGGATATATTATTATTTAATTTCTCACCTATGCTTTCATAAAAGCACAAGTGATTTGTACCACAAGCTCGGTTCTTCTTAAACCCATGTTGTTTTCTAGTAGTGTATCCTAGTATTTCCAAATTCTCTTCTTTTCTAATTTTCAATATACCTTCAACCACTTTTTCCAGGACTGCAGTCAAACTTATAAGTCTGTAGTTAGGCATTACTGATTTATTTCCATTTTTAAAGAGTGGCACCACAAAAGACTACATCAAATCCTCAGGCACTACCCCTGTTCTAAAAGATGTATTAAATATCCATGTAAAAGCTTCAGATATTTATGGCACTATCTCCATAATATATCTTGGGTGCAAGAGGTCCGGTCCTACAGATTTATGAGATTTTACTTTGTTTATTACTTGTTCTATTTATTCCCTTGATATTGACAGGTTCATTATCTAATGGTTTTTAGTCATATTAACATCTTTCACCTCCCCAGCCCTTTCAAATATTGTTTCAAAAAATTAATTTAAGGCATTTGCCATTTCCTCTGAATTCTTGGTTTCTTTACTCTCGATATTTAGTGGCCCTACACCTTGTTTGTCTTTCCTATTTTGGTTTATATGTGTATGAAAGCTGTTACCATTATACTTCCTGTATGCCAGTTTAGCCTCTATCCTTCTTCTTTCTCTTTTTATATTGTTTTTCACACTTTTAAACAACTTCTATAGCGTGATATAGCCTCCTCTATCCCCATTAATTTCATCCTTTTAAATGCTTTTTGTTTCCTTAAGCATAATTTTATCACCTTATTGGTACACCATAATGTTTGTTTTTTCCCTCTTCTATTGTACATTTTTCTATCTGATACATACTTTGTTCCCAGGGTTAATAATTTGCTTTTTAATCCCTCCCACATTTACCCTACATTTTTACCTCCAAAACTCTGTTTCCAATTCCATTTTATTAATTGTTTTTTTTTATTCTTTGAAAGTCTGCCCTATTATAGTTCTTTACAACTGTTTTTCCTTCAATACATATAACTTGTTGTTTTACATTAAAAGCTATGATGACATCATCATTATTTCCCAACCGCTCTCTTATTTGTATCTTATTTATAATATCTGTTCTATTTGTTAATAATAGATCCAGTATAGTTTCCCCTCTGGTCAGTTTATATATTAGCTGTTCCAAACCTATCATATCTAACATCTGTACAAATTTCCCACTATTTGCATTTTTACTTTTATAATTTTCCCAGTTTATATCATAATTAAAGTTTCCTGTAATAACGTCTTCCCCCTCCATGGTCATCTGTTCAATTTAATTTCTTATTATTGTATATATTTCTTTACTACTATTAGGTGGCCTGCATTATAAACCAAATAGAATTTTCTTATCCACACCCCCTACAACTTGAATTCATAACGATTCAATTCCCTCATTGTCCGTTTTATTACATAAACTACTTTGAATTTCCTCTCTAATATAAACAGCCACACCTCCCCCTTTTTTGTTCTTTCTTGCTTTGGAGTATAGCTTATACCCCTCAATATGGATATTCCATTTAATTTCTGGGTCCCACCAAGTTTCCGTCACCATACACATATCAATACTTTCACTAACTAATTTTGCTTCCAATTCCACCTTTTTATCAATATTTAAGCTTCTAGCATTAAATGACCATATAAACATTCCTGTATTTCTTTTTTTAACTTGTTTTTGATCGTGTATCAAATTTCTTTTATATTTTTCCAGTGCTTTTTTCCCCCTCTTCCCTTATTTCTTAGTTTAAATTACTGTCCACCACTAGCTTTATATCCATCCCTAGTTTTCTACTACCCTTCTTACTTAGATGTAGTACATCTCTATGAAAATATGATGGTTCATGAATGTAGTTCTCCCAATGCTTTATGCATCCCAGATTATTCTGAAATGTCCACTGTCAGAGCCAGTTATTTATTTATTTTTTTAATTTTGTGTTGTTAAAACTACTTTTTCTTGGTACAAGTAACACTTCTGAAAGATATACCTTACAATGAGCTTTTTCTGCTTCTTTCTGTATTTCTTCAAATTCCTTTTGTATATCCTCTAATTCCTGATACCTAATATTGTTGACCCCCAAATGCAAAATCAGTATTATTGTTGATCCATCATTTTTTTATTGTCTCCTAACATTCTTTTTACATCCCTTATTTTTGGCCCCAAGAAGTAACTTGCAGTTATATTTTCTTTATTACCCCTAGATGTATATCTATCCATGTATTTTAGTATAGAATCTCCTAATATGTAAATGTTCTTTTCAATCTTTTTTTGCTCCCTCTGTTCCCATAGACATCTATTACACTATCTTTCCTCATCCTACTAGTTTCCTCTAAACCAGTGTTTGTACTTCTATTAACTTGTTCTGCTATCAGACTTTTATAATGTTCCCCACCATTTTTTCCATCATCATCCCTCTTCTACCTACTTCCTACTTGGCTCCTCATACTTATTTGGTTCAAGGCACATTTATTCACTATTTTTACCATATTCCTACTTGTGTGGTCTTCTTTTCCTCCTCTAAATGTAGATGCCTTGTGCCCAAATTTGTATCACAGGGTGTATTTGGTGCACTTATCAGATCCCCTGAATTATTTATTATTTTATTACTGGTGTCAATTTCTGTGTTATGACCATTCTCTCTCCTAACACAGTCTGAATCTAACATGATCAAAGTCTTAAAGCTATTTGAACATTCCACTGAAAATCCCTTAGCTCATCTTCTTGATTTCTTTTTAGCTTTTCTTTCCACTGTAACCCATTCCCCTTTTTGATTTCCTTCTCTCCTTCTCTTTTTTGAACCAATATATTTTGTTTCCTCATAATTTTGTTCTGCCTGAGTACCATTTACATCTTCATTTAGCAACAGTTTCTGCTGGCATACAATTAGCTCCCTCTCAGCCTCCACCAGCTTCTCCTGCAATTCTTTAATTCAATAGCAATGCTCACATGTATAGACTAACATTTCATTTGCTACTTATTTATTTATTTATTTTTATTTGAGATAATCGGAAAGACCTTTGAGTCAGAGACTCATTTACAAAACTTCCACACCATATATAGTGCAGTACAGGGGTACAGAAACAAACAGGTTGCTGTGTATTACAACACGGTGAGATTATAACGGTTCCATGTTATCCATTATGAGGTACAAGGGTAACAGAAAACATACAGGTTGCTGTGAATTACATAATTTCACATTGAGATATACACTTTGATACAAGAGTGAAACTATATACAGGTGGCAATGTATTATATAATATCATGTTGAGATATACACTAGATACAAAAGTGAAACTATAAACAAGGACATCATGGAATATCAGGGTTAGCACAGCCCAAGGTAGGGGAGAGGCTGTTTGTCAAGACAGAGTTTCATTGGAAATTGGGTCTGGAGCCTGATTATAGGCTGGTCTAGGGGCAATCACGTAGGCTGGAGGCCTGGAGGTGATTCCTTAGACTAGATTTAAAAAGGCATTATCTTGTTTCACTGGCTATTAGAGTGGGGAGTGCATTGGTCCAGGATGGGGCATTGTAACTGAAAGTTCTTTGGAATTTGGAGGTTAAGCAATGGGGTACCCTTAGTAACAGTTTGCTTGAGTTACATCTGACTCTGACAGGGGGTTCTGGGTGGATGATTTTGTTTAGGGTAGTTGGGGTGAGGCCTAGGGTTATCTTTTTGGTCATCAAGCAGGTGTGGTATTTGATTCTGTTGTCTAAGTTTAGCCAGTTAGTGGAACTGTTGAGGGAGCAGGTATGCGTGGAGTGATCACATCCAAGTATGAGTCGGCAGGCCTTGTTTAGTACAAGTCGAAGTCTATTAAGGGCAGAGGTGGGAGCAGCACTGTAGATTAGAATGCCGTAGTCTAGCAGTGAGAGGACAGTAGAGTTAATGGTGAGACATAGAGCCTCAGGGGTGAGGCAGTGTTTGTACCAATAAAGTACGCCAAGTCTAGAGTTGAGGGCAGTGGATAGATGTTGAACATGTTGATTAAAGCTGAGGGCCAGGTCAAGTGTGATCCCTCGGTGTTTGAAGGTGTCCACTTGTTCAAAAGGGGTTCAGTTTACAGTAAGAAATTGGGGGCAGAGGTTCTTCAATGGGTTCTGGGTTCTGTGGGTGGGAGAAAATCATGATTTTGTCTTATTGTAATTAATTATTAGGTGCTGGGAGGTGAACCAGTGTTCAGTCACATGGAGTGAGTGTTGGAGTGTTTGGTGGAGTTTCAGGGGTCCAGATCAGTTGAGAAAAGGATGGTGTCATCTGTGTATAAGAGTAGGTTGGTGGGACAGGCCGATGGGAGGGAGTTTAGGTATAGACAGAATAGCAGGGGGCCTAGGATGAAGCCCTGAGGGACACCAGAGTGGACAGGGAGGCTGGAGGATAGGACAGTGCCTAACCTAACCAGCTGTGTTCTATCAGAGAGATAGCTGGTGAACCAGTTTACTGCCTCATTGGAGAGGCCGTTGTGGGATAGAGTGTTTAGTAAGAGGGCATGGTTGATGGTATCAAATGGTTTAGAGAGGTCCACAAAGATAACTCCTGTGAGGTGGCTGCTATCTAAGGCAGTGTGGATATGTGAGGTAAGCTCAAGGAAAGCGGTGGTGGTACTGTATCCCTTTCAGAAACCATGTTGCTGGTTGCATAGCATGTTATATTTGATGAGGTGGTCTGCGAGTTGATCAGAGACTATACGCTCTAATGCTTTGGATAGAGGGGGAAGGATAGAGATGGGGTGGTAATTATTAGGGGAGGTGCGGTCTCCACTCTTATGTACCGGGGTGATGTAGGCAGATTTCCAGTGAGTGGGATATTTCACCTGACAGAGGGAGAGGTTGAGGATATGGGTGAGAGGGGTAAGGACTTCCTGGAGGGTGAGTCTGAGAAGCCACATGTCTAGGGGGTTGCTACTAAAGAGAGAGTGATTAAGGGCTTTAGCTAGGTAGGGTTTGGCGGTCTGTGGGGTAAAGATGTGGAGGTAGAAAGGTGGAGTGTGGGGTGGTGGGGTGTTTGTCTGGGTAGGTGGTGGGTTGAAGAAATTAGGTGGAAGGACATGGCTGAGATCAGTGAAAGCCGAGTTTAGGGCTGAGGCTATACTGAGGGGATCCGATGAGAGATAACCATCTATTACCAACTGGTCTGGAGGTAGGTTAGTACTTTTGCCATGGAGTTCCTTAACATTATTCCAAAACTTGCATCCGGAGCCCCATGTGGTGGTTAAGGAAGATTTGTAGTATTCTGCTTTGGCTGTATGAATGGCCCATGTGCATTTGTTATGGGCTTCCCTATAGTGTTGCCTGTCTGCAGGGCATTGGGTTTCATTTGCTAGATGCCAAAAGGCATCATGGTGTCGCAGCATGACCAAGAGGCAATCTGAGAACCAGGGGGCATGGTTGTCTTTTGACATTCTCATGGAAAAGGGGGCAAACTTATCACAGGCATTAGTGAAAGCGGTGATAAATAGTTCCAGCACAGTATCAGGGTTGAGGGCATTTGTTAGTGGGGTCCAGTCCCAGGCACTGAGGTAAGATTTGAGTTGGGCAAGTTTACCATGCCCAAGTTTGCATTGGGTGGTAATTTTAGGGGGGGTTTGGGGACTATGCAGAACCAGGAGAAGAGTACTGGGGAGTGGTCACTTAGAGCGTCAGGGAGGACTATGGTGTTGGTAATTCTGTGGAGATGGTTAGTGAAAACTAGATCTAGGAGGGAAAATGTCACTGTACAGGAGTTTATCTGGGTGGGGCAGTGACTATCTGTGTGAGATCAAGCGCATTGGTCTCGTCTATAAACGTGATGGCTGACTTGGCCAGCCAATTTATGTTAAAATCACACATAATAATTTTTCCTGATTGGGGGAAAAGTGGCTAGATGGGACAGAATGTCTTGGAAAGCTTGCTTCTGGTCCCGGGGAGGGATGTAGGCAGTACTGATGAGGAGAGGGGAGGTAGACTTGCCTAGGGTTAGTTTTAGGGTGATTGCCTGAGCCTTTGATGTTAGGTGTGGCAGGAGGAGTAATTGAGCTGGGAGTGAGTGTTTAAGATAGAGAGCACAGCCACCCCCTCGCTTACTGATTCTATCAGAATGATAGACGAGATAGTCAGGGAGGTAGACCACTGCATCATGGACAGAGGGGGAGAGCCATGTTTCACTCAGTGCTATGATGTCTGGGTGGTATTGGAGGACCCACGCCTGAAAAGGCTCCCATTTTTTTTGCAGGCTGCAGTTGTTTATGGTAACAATGTGCAGACCATTGGCTGTTCATTGGAGGGGCTGAAGTGCTGTCTGAGGGCCAGGATTGGGGTGGTCGTTGCCTATCAGTAGGAGGAGCAGAATATGTGACTGGAGGTGATTGTTACATCGTCGGGTGTTTAGCAAATGGCATGGTTTCTGCACATACCCTATGGAGGGTATTGGGAGTTTTAGGGTGAGGAGGGCTGATATGAGGAATAAGTAGGGAAAAGGGGGGAAGCACAGTGGAGGATCTGTTGGAGGTGGGCATGAGAACACGGGGCTCCATAGAGTCATTTGTGTGGGAAGGTGACATGAGTGAGGGAGGGTGAAAAAGGAGAAGTTAATTTTGATAAGATTGGCACTACAAGAAGGTGCAGCCAACTGGATGCTGGCCTGGGCTTGTAGTTGCACACTGCATGGGTGGCAGTTAGGGATGGTGGAGCTAGGTGTGGAGTTTACGCCAGCTTGAGGGTCGAGTGTTGAGCTTTTGTTACTTGTTCTTAGATTGGAAGAGGGAGGGTGGGACGCAGGGGGGATCAGTAGAGATAGAGAGAGGAGGGTGCACAGTAACATGTTGGAGGTGGAGAGAGAGAAAATGCTGTAGTATTTAAGGGCCAAAGCATAGTAGGGGAAGGGAATGCCTAGTGGTGGGCAGGTATAACCTGCAGATGGTAAAAGTGGCTGATTGGCTAAAAAGTGGCTATAAATGAGCGACTCCACCAAGGGTGGTGGCAGGGGTGGTAGGGAGCAGATGCTCAGTGTCGGTGGGGCAAAACACACACAGTTCCTCTGAGCAAGGGCTGACCAAGTGTTGCAGAGTGACTGAAAAACAGCATCTACCTGGATTATCCGACCGCTGGTACAAGCAGTTTAGGACAGGGGAAGGCTACTCTTCAGACCATCATGACCTCTGGCGGTGACCTCCTGGGCGGCTGCACAGCTGTGGGGAGACAAGAAGTACATAGAAACATAGCAACATAGAATTTGGTGGCAGATAAGGACCGCTTGGCCCACCCAGTCTGCCCATTTCCCTACTTGATGGATAAGCTGCAGATTCTAGTTAATCAACAGCTTACTTACTCCTGTCCCCCACTAGAATTGCCTTATGCCTGTCCCATGCATTAGTGAATTCTCCCACTGTTCCTGACTCCACAACCTCTTCAGGAAGACTGTTCCATGCATCCACAACTCTCTCTGTGAAAAATACTTTATACATTACCTCTGAGCCATCCCCCTCTATCTTCAAATTGTGCCCCTTGTTCTTGCACATCTCTTCTTCTGAAAGATACTACCCTCTTGTACCTTGTTAATTCCCTTGAGATACTTTAAAGTTTCTATCATGTCCCCCCTCTCCCTCCTTTCCCCAAGGGTATACATATTACGCTGCTTTAGTCTCTCCTCATATGACTTCTGTTGCAGACCTTACATCATTTTGGTTGCCCTCCTCTGAACAGCCTCCACTCTGTCTATGTCTTTGCAGAGATGGAGTTTCCAGAATTGCATGCAGTACTCCAGATGGGGTCTCACTAACTGTCTGTAAAGAGGGATAACAACTTCCTGTTTTCTACTGTTGATGCCTCTCCCTATGCATCCCAGTATCCCCCCAGCCCTCCTTACTGCCTTCTCACATTGCTTGCCCACCTTTAGGTCATCTGATATAATTACTCCAAGGTCTCTTTCAATTTTTGTTGTTGTTATTAACTCACCCCCATTGTGTACTCTTCCCCTGGGTTTTTGTTTCCCAGATGCATTACTGTGCACTTCTCTGCAATGAATCTGAGCTGCCACATATTTGACCATTCCTCCAACCTTGCCAAGTCCCTTTTCATTCTTTCCACCCCACCTTGTGTATCAACCCTGTTGCAGATCTTTGTGTCATCTGCAAAGAGGCATACCTTTCCTTCCAGGTGCTCTCCAATGTCACTTATAAAGATATTAAAGAGGACCGGTCCCAGTACCGAACCCTGCGGTGCCCCGCTAGTTACCCTTCTTTCTTCACTGTGGATTCCGTTTACTATTACCCTTTGTGTCCTGTTGTCCAGCCAGTTTTTTAACCAGGCTACCACCTTGGGACCCACTCCAAGGCTGGCTAACTTGTATATTAATCTTTTGTGTGAGACTGTGTTGAATGCCTTGCTAAAATTTAGGTAGACCATATCCACAGCGCCTCCCTGGTCTACTACTTTGGTCACCTAATCAAAGAAATCTATTAGGTTTGTCTGACATGACCTTCCTGCTGTGAAACCATGCTGCCTTGGGTCCTGTGCCCCACTGGCCTCTAGGTACTCAACAGTTCTTTCCTTCAGAAGTGATTCCATCATTTTCCCTACCACTGAAGTCAAACTAACTGGTCTGTAATTTCCTGCCTCTGCCCTGCTCCCACTTTTGTGAAATGGAATCACATTTGCCCTCCTCCAGTCCTCAGGTACCACTCCATCCTCCCATGATTTGTTAAAGAGAGTAGTCAGTGGTGTTACTAATTCTACCCTTAGTTCTTTTAGTATTCTTGGGTGAATCCCATCAGGCCCCATTGCTCTGTTCACCCTCAGTTTCAAGAGTTCTTTCAAAACCCTTTCTTCTGTGAATGGACTGGTATCAACCCCCCCATTCAGAGTTTCTCCCTTGTTTGGTTTAGGCACCTCCCCCTCCTCATCTGTTATGAATACTGAGCAGAAATATTCGTTCAGTATCCCTGCTTTTTCGCTGTCACTCTCTGCCCACATTCCCTTCCCTTTATTAAGTCTCTGTATCCCTCCCTTGGTCTTTCTTCACTCCCTAATGTACCTATAAAAGGTTTTATCCCTCTTCTTAACAGAGTTGGCTATCTTTTCCTCTGTTTGTGCCTTTGCTATTCTGACTGCCTTCCCTGCCTCCTTCTGCTTTAACTGATAAAGTTCTCTGTCCTGCTCCTTCTGTGTTTCCTTATATTTCCTGATGCTATCCTTTCCTCCTTAACGTCCCTGCTACCTCTTTTGAGAACCATAGTGTTTTCCTTCATTTTGTTTTATTGATTTGCTTCACACAAAGGCATTGCCCCTACGATAGCTGTTTGATTATTCCCATTGTTCCTCCACCCTTCCTTCTTGCCCATTTGCTAGTGCTTTCCTAAGGCACTCTCTCATTTTCCCAAAGTCAGCCTTCCTAAAGTCCAATACTCTTGTTTTGTAGGCTTGACTCTATGGCTGTATTTATTGTGAACCACACTGTTTGGTGGTCACTTGTTCCCAGATGGCTACCCACTTCTAAATCTGAGATCCTTTCTCCTTCACCATTTGAGAGTACCAGGTCTAAGATTGCTCCCTCCCGAATGGGTTCCAACACTTGTTGTCTGAAGCATGCCCCCTGTAGGGCATCAAGAATGACCCTGCTCTTGGATGTGCCTGCAGCAAATGTACTCCAGCTAACATCTGGCATATTCATGTCCCCATCAACAATATCTCCCCTTTTTCTGCCATTTTAAGGATAACTTCCATCATTTCCTTGTCCATTTCCTCCTCCTGAGATGGGGGTCTGTACACAACCCTCATGCAGATAGATTGTGGTGCCATTTCCTGTCTCCAGGGTGACCCATAGTGACTCATCAATTTCCTGTTTACTCTTTAGTTCTGTTGCTTTAATCCCCTCCCTTATATAGAGAGCTACTCCTCCTCCTCCTCTTTTACTCACCCTGTCCCTCCTGTAGACTGTGTATCCTGGTATGTTGACTTCCCACTCATGGTTATCTGTGTACCATGTTTCAGTGACTGCCACAATAGCCAGGCATCCCGCTTCCATCAAGGCCACAATTCAGGGAACTTGTTGCACAGACTGCGAGCATTGGTACTCAACACCTTCCAATTATTTTTTATGGCCTTACCCCTTTTAGCCCCTTCCCTGTCCTTAACACCTTTTTCTGCATTTATCCCTGTCCTGCTCTACTGACTTCTCTGCCTTGGTGTTTACCTCTAACTACTGTGCTTTGTGGGGGTAGGCTGGGATTTCCCTGCTCCTTTTCAGTGCCTCCCCCCCTTGTCTAGTTTAAATACTTGCCAATGAAGCATTTAAACCTGTCACCTAGGATCCTGGATCCCCCCCTGGACAGATGCAGGCCATTGCACCAGTATAAGCCTGCATCCCTCCAGGTGGCTCCCCAGTACCCAATGAAGCTAAAACCCTGAGCTGCACACCAGTTTTTCAACCATTCATTGAATCCCATGGTGTGGAATACCCTAGCATCATCCTTGCCATAGACAGGCAGCACCTCCGAGAAGGTTACTGTACATGCTACTTGTCTAAGGCCCCTCTCCAACTCCACAAACTCCTCTTGCACCATTCTGATCCCATTTACAGCCAGGTCATTTGTCCCTAGGTGGACAATGACATCCAGCTCCCTCCCTCATGCAGCTGCTTCCGCGATCCTGAGGATTTGCTTCCTGTCCCTCCGTGGTGCCAGGCAGGCACCTTACCTCCCTATCCCCTTCCTCCCCCATGTCTTCCCCCTAATGACTGAGTCTCCCACCAGGAGTTGTTTCCTTCCCCTGTGGGGTCTCGTGCCACCCTCCTGTGGTTCTCCTTTGTGGAGGTTCCCAGCATCCTCCTTGGTCTCCACTGCAGGTGCCTCCATAGAGGAACCACTTTTTGCCAGAACAGCATATGAAATGTGGAGAGCTACAGCTGGACGGATGCACCTCTGTTCCACCACCCTCTCCCTCCCTGAGCCCACCTTGGTCCAACCGGTCCTCTTTCTTGGCAACCTCTGAGGTAATGGTGGTGGCCCTGGTAGTCCCTGGGTAGGGGAAGAGGTTTCACAAATCCTAGCCAGGACAGCCTAGAGATGGGCAACCTCCTCCCTCAGACCAGAGAGGTGCTTGCAAACAGGGCAGCATTGCAGCATCCAGAATGTCTCCCAGAACACTGCTGCTCCACAGCCATTGCACTGCACCACTCCCATCTGACTTATTTTGTGTCCCCTCTCCTGTTGCTTTGTATGCTTATTGTATCCTCCCTCTATGCATTTTTACACTTACTTTCCTACTGCCTATGTGCCCTTACAACTCTCACCCTTCCTGTTCTGGGACAGCAATTTCCTGTAGTCTTCAGTAGTCTCCTTCCTCCATGGTTGGATTCAGACATCCAGCAGCCATGGGGGGATAAAGAGTTTTTTTTTAGGTTCCTTCAAGGTTGCTGAAACTAATGAGTCTCAGTGATCCTTCCCTTCCTACTGCCAGACAGGAAGTTCCTGTTGTCAGTCAAATTCAGTGGCTATAAAACTAGAACTGGCTTTGGGTGGGAGGGTGGAGGGCAATTAGTAAAAAATCTGAAGTTCTGGACTTCTGTTTCTTGCTCTGCAACCAGTTCTCTTCTGCCAGAAAGAGCCGTAAACTGTAATTGGAGACAGGTGCATTTGTACACCAGAGCTGCTAAGCCACACCCTCAATTAGATTCACTCTCTGCTCTCAGTAAATTAAGCTGATACTGCCCCCTTCCTCAGAAAAAAAATCACTTTTTTTTTACTTAAACGAGACCTCCTTCTTCTAATAAAGTATCTGTTTGCTTAATCCAAACAGGTACTACTCCTGCTGAGACAAAAGTGATTAATTAGTAAAAAATCTGTAGTTCTGGACTTCTGATTCATGCTCTGCAACCAATTCTCTTCTGCCAGCAAGTAAGAGACTTTATTTATGCAGCAAGGACTATCTGTGGGGGTGGGGAGGTCAGAGGTTAACTGCACAAGCCTGAGATTTAATCCTTAATGGTCCTACTATTGAGAGAGCAGAAGGCAGAGGGTATGATTTAAACTTAGTGGTGACTATGGCGATCAGACAGCAGTTACAGAATTGATTAACATTAAGGTACACAGCTTAAGGAGACACACAGTACAGTATTGCAATACATAAATTAAGGCACCATCTCTATGTAGCATAAATCTCAACAGTTTCAGCATAGTCGTGCCATTTAAAATAAAAACTATCTCCACATCAGTGGGGACTAAAAGTCAGTCTTGTTTGAATTCAGGAGGAAAAGGTGCCAAAAAACACACACAGTTCCTCTGAGCAAGGGCCGACCGAGCATTGCAGAGCAACTGAAAAACGGCATCTACCTGGATTATCCGACCGCTGGTACAAGCAGTTTAGGGTGGGGGAGGGCTACTCTTCAGACCCTCACGACCTCAGGTGGTGACCTCCTGGGCAGCTGCATAGCTGGATTATCTGACTGCTGGTATGAGCAGTTTAGGGCAGGGGAGGGCTACTCTTCAGACCCTCACAACTTTTGGTGGCAACCTCCTGGGTGGCTGCACAGCTGGATTATCTGACTACTGGTACAAGCAGTTTAGGGCGGGGGAGGGCTACTCTTCAGACCCTCACGACCTCTAGCGGCGACCTCCTGGGTGGCTGCACAGCTGGATTATCTGACTGCTGGTATGAGCAGTTTAAGGCAGGGGAGGGCTACTCTTCAGACCCTCACAACCTCCGGCGGTAACCTTCTGGGTGGTTGCACAGCTGTGCTATGTCTATACCAATCATTTTACACACTAGGCATCTCAGTCCTAGTGTGCTATCCTCTAATTTCACAACATTTGCATCCATTACTTTAGTTTTGTACAGCTATGTACCCAAGACCACTGTGTATCTCAGTTTTGCTATGGGCTTACCCAGCTGTAACTTATTTGGTCCTTAATCATTCCATCCCTCTTCCCTCTGAGCACACTTAACATGCCTAACATGCGCAGATGCGCATGTCTTGTCACATGTCTCCACACGCAGTGACTGCACACATGACCCACTCGTGCTGGGCATTCAGTTTATCCTGTCATACACCAGAAGACTCTTCCGGGTCACATGACCTCATGGTGTAGCACTGCCCCCCTCAAAAATCCACAAACAAATAAAACTCTGTCCAGTTAGTGTTTTCCAACCTTAAAAGGGCTGGTAATCACAAACAATATGCCCCTGCTGTTTTGCCCTTAGTGCGGCACCGTGGTGCCAGAGATAGGTAGCTGTAGTCCGTTTACTCTGGTACAGGACTACAAATCCCACCATTCTCCTGGTTCACTCCATGTCCCTAATAAGCACCTTCATTGCAAGTTTCACAGTGCCTTTCACAGTGGAATACCATAGCCAGACCTGTGTTCTGTTCACTTTTTATGCTTAACTGGACTTTTGTGTAAACAGGCATTTTTGCTCACATGCCTTTCAGTATAAAATAATGATTGATTGATTGATTGATTGAGTGATTTATTAAAACCTGGACTGACAGACCTGAACCACAGCAGTTTTGTAAAAATCCAAACTGGCCATACTGGGTGCAATTTGCACAAATACTGCTTGTCCAGTCTCTCTCTGGCTGCACTGTTCAGTGTGACTTTTACTTATCTGGTCTGCTCCTGGAAGTCTGTTTTTCAACCCTTCCTTAGCATGGTTGAAAACGGAACTGTCAGGACCAGACCAGATAGGTAAAAGTCAGACCAGATCCTCTGGAGTTAGTGGATCAGCAATATTTGCACAACCTGTACCCACTCCAGATTTTACAGCTCTGGTCCAGGTCTGGTGATCTGATTTTTACCCATACACCACTGCATGTGGCTCAGTGGCATACCATACAGATGGATGCAGAGTCTAATCCATTGAAGGCTGAAGTTTCAGAAAACCATTATGCTAAAAATACCAAGACTCATTCAATTCCTGATGATCCCCTATCCCCAAGTCACACTTAGTCCTCTGCCAAAGTCATGCTCAAAAATTGGTGCTTTTACATCCACACCATTAAGCTTTTAATGCCATCATGCCTCTTCTGCTGCCATGAGCTCCCCCATTCATGAAGTCTCATTATGCTTGTGGAACTCCCCTCTCCCCCACCAGGTAATTTTCCAGGGAGCAGCTTTTTATACCACATCAACTAAATTATTGCTAAACTCCTTATTTTTAAACATTTTGTTAAGAAATTTTTGTTTTAATATATCCATAGTCAGGAAAAATGACCAGTTCATTTAATCACACTACAGCAATTTATGAACTGATCAGATTCTATGTGTAACCAAATTAAAACAAAAATTAGACATACACATGCCTAACCATTTGCAAGTGAAGCAAATGTGGTTACTATCATTCAGTTGTAAACACCTATAGTCACAAATTGCAGGTTAAGAACATTCAATAGAATATAAACAGTAGACCAGAACTGCCTGCCTGAGAAAATGAATTATTATTTGGAAACAGGTATCACTGGGACTCTTTACTATGGAATGTTGTGCAAAGTAGCAGAATGACTTCTCATAGGATGGTGGTGTCAAATGGCTTAATGAGGTGTTCACAGGGACTGAGGGCAGTGCAGTACTTATTTGTTATGGAGAAAGCTCCAAGAAGTGTTTAACCCATTCTACTTTCAAAAGCTTTCTATGATGTCTGTACTATCAATTGGTAATCTGACACAGAATGACTGCCAGAAGATAAGGAGTTAACTTATGTGGGCTCAATTAACTCCTCAAGCCAGAGGGAAAAATAGTGCTCTACAGCTTCCTATACACACACAGGCAGTGTAGTAATGAGGCTTCAGTGGAGAAATCTATTTTTGACACTCTGTCATGATGTTTGGTTGCACAAATGATAACAGCCCTTTTCTGAATGCAAAACATCTGCTGGGCTACACTCACAGCCATAAAAAATGGGCTATTTTGTTAAGAACTGTACACGTATGCTCATTTTTGCCTCGTGCATTGCAGTAGTCCAGAGTGCCATCAAAACATGGGCTCAGAAGCACGTACGTGTCTGGTACTTCCCGAACAAAAAGTAGGTGGAAGAGAACCAGCTTTATTGGATTCTCAATATGTAGAGGTGCTCCCCTTTGTGTTTCTACAGTTTAATTGTATTTGTGATTTTAAATCTCCTGTAACTTCTCTTTTTCTTCAAAAACTCTAATTAGGTCAGACTGTCTTTTCCCTGATCTAAACAATACAAAGAAAACAATTGACTGTATCGGCTGCAAATAAAACACCTGAATAGCTTGGGTAACTGCTACTTGTGGTTGCTATTTTCAGAACAGCTGTTCAGAAATCAGTTGGAGCCTGTCAAGAATTAAGTGAAATCACCAAGGCTGAATCAGTTAAAATGGTAGACTACTGTTTCCCCAGTCAAAAATAAAGACTAGTTTGCCAGCTGGTAGTAGCATTCCTTGTGTGGGGATTATAATAGTTAGCTTGCAGTAACCAATAAGTGTAAAAGAGAATATATTTTCAGTGATATTGTGGTGCTTACTGATACAATGAAGCAAGCATTTGTGAAGCATGCATCATATAAATTAAACTGTATCATAAATGAAGACACACACACATACACTACAGTCACAATACTGCTGAAGGTCCAGCATGAAGTGTCAGTTTGCACAGTAATACAAATGAGTTGCTACAAATCTAGTCCAGATGTCCCAAAAAGTCATAGATCACATACCTGGGATAGGAGGTCACTATTTTTCAACACTTTCTCTTACTTTATGTTGCATGTTGTGATTATCTGTAGACTTCATAATATACATGAAGTAAATAGGTAGATGCACATGTGCATAGTTAGAAGGCACTATGTGACAACAGCACAGATTAATTCAGTTTTCCTATATAGCAGCTCTGCACAACATTCATATTAGTGTGCTGTCTTGCAGGCATGTTTAGAGAAGGGCTACATATATTTTACCACAAATATTAATTTGTCTACAATAAAAGTATGTGATTGTTACCTCTGGCACTGAATATACATAATTTCTGGAAACAGTCACCGGGTTAGGGAGACGGTAGTGAAAGAAGTGGATGGCTCACATCACCCAGGACATAACAAGTCATTCACCTTCCCCTCATGCCCAGCCACTGCTCAATCAGCTATTTTTATGATACGACATTCAGAGTGGTATGTATATATACTCAATATCTAGTGATGATACAGAGCTTAGTTTGATGTTGCTTCGTTTATCTGTGGTGCTAAGCTACTGTCATTCTTGTGTCTTTTTGGGGGGAGGAGTTCGACCAAAAGTAGTTTCCTGCAATCCTACTACAGATAACGAATATGGAAAAATATGTAGATGAAATGTAGTTACACTGGTGAGAGCAAACTGTCAGCTGCAGTATTTGAACCAAGAATGTTGATGGCACTGTGATCACCCTGAAGCTAGTCTGTTTGTGATATTTGCTTGCCAAATTCACCCTGATTGAGCAATGGCATAACATGTTCAGATTATAGCACTTGCTAAATGCAAAATGCGAGTACAATGCCGATACATCACTTATCTGTAAAATAGAGGATGGCTATTACATTTTTTATAGGCAGTTTGTTATATGTTGTACATGCAAATAACAGAACAAGTATTTAGTTATAGCTGGAATACTTCATACATGCAGTTGACTCAGATTTGCACTTATCTGCATCTTTTTTGCTTATGGATACTGACAGTTGTTATTTCATTGGCACTTCTCAAATACTGCTGTTTGTCCACCATGTTTTATGGTTGTGAGAACTAAATGCACAGAGACACTTGCTAAATGCAAAATGTGAGTACAACGTGGATAGGTCTCTGTTATCTGTATGGTATAGGATGGCTATTACATTTTTAAAGGCAGTTTAGGTTATATGTCCTACCGAAAAGCGTTGCGGTTATTTTTAAACAGGAAAATAACAGAACAAGTACTGTATTTAGTTATAGCTGTGTCAACTGTAAGGTGGAAAATCAAACCTGGAGCTGTTCATCTTGTACTGAACAGGGTATTTAATTCTTGCACTGAGTTCACTAGTGTTTGGGACATGGTACCGATTCCAAAATATTAAAAGAAACAAATATGAAGGAGTATGTGCTATGCAGCCTCCCTCCTAATACACAGTCAGTGCTGTATAATCTAACTAAGCTTGTGTTTTGGATCTCATATAAAATCTGCACAAGTACTACAAATGCCACTGCTGTACATCATCAATGTTTGCTTTCTGAATGAGTAAATATTGGGATACTTCATATACGCAGCTGACTCCAGTTTTCAATTATCTGCATCTTTTTTGTTTATGGATACTAGCAGTTTTTATTTCATTGACACTTTTCAAATACTGCCATTTGTCCACCACAATTATGACTGTGAGCACAGATCTCTGAAAAAAAATACTGTGAGGGAGGGTGGAGAGAGAGGTGGAAGCGACTTTTGAGAAAAAAAAAACAGTTTGAGTGAGATGAAGGCGACTTTTATCACCTCATCATGTTGTTTGTTTGTTTGGAAAGAATGTGGGAATGCTTTTCTGTAGCAATAGGTTTGCAAGGCTCACCCCACTGCAGCCCTAAAAATAAAAAGGATTGAATTTGCCCACTAATACGCAGACACAGTTAAAAAATGGAATAATACCACTAAAATGGTCCCTCTGGACTCTGTCTCACACTGAGTGAGGGTCAGAACTGGGAGGAAGACTGTTAGTCCTCCTAGCTCCCAAAAGTATTTGCACCAGCAGTACTGAGCACTCCCTTGAACTAGAGAGTCCATACATAAATACTAGATACAGTATTTTTTTTTTTTTTGTAGCGGTATTTTTTTGGTTTCTCTTTGTATTTCTTAATTTTGTCCTTGTCACTACAAACTGATAGAGAGATGTAGAGCATTTGCTGCAGGGGAGCCCTTTGCAGCAGTTCGCCCAGACTTGTTCATATTATTTCAATAAGCTGTGTAGTTTCATAAATAGTGTTAATTACTATCTTTTCATATCAGATATGGGGAACTATCTCATAGTTTTTATAGTGGAAAAAGTCCCAACCATGTACTCTATATATACTATACATATTATTTGCAACAAATGTGTTATTGCCCCAGTTAGGGTTCAATTTAATACCACAAAAGTAGGGAAATATGTTTTTGGGGTTTCCAACCCTAATCTCCCCAAGCAGCAAAAGGACAAGACCACACAAACAACCACAGACAGCCATCATCAGGTAAGGTAAGCAATATACAGCTGTATCCAGATGACACAAATGCCGTGGCACTGATATGCTACCTTCATAGATTTTTATCTATGATATGCACACCGCAAGACATACATACTCACTTTTGAATGCAGATAGAAATCCACAATCCTAAAATCACAACACAGCTTCTGTGTGCAAAAGCACAGGCCCCTGCAGCCACAAATACAAATACAAAGCCATGATACCCAAATTATAGGAGTTCTTTTGTCTGAAGAAACATAGGCACCTGAGAAGCCTGCGCTTCTGCAGCTGCAAATGTAAAACATACTGTGCACACTGACCTCTGGCTGCAGTAGTAGTAGTAGTAGTAATAGTAGTAGTAAAAGACTTTATTTATACAGGAAAGAGGTGAAAAGTATTTTACATTTGTCACGACAAACACCAATAGGACCTGTAAGGCCCTCTTTTCAAGGCGCTCTTGTTTGATGACATTATACAACAATGTTTTATAAAAAAATTACAGTACAATCTAAAAACGACAGACTAATAACATATTCATTTAAACACTATAAATAGTCCAAGGATTGACATATTTCATCAGTTACAGTTACAATGAAAAATATATTCCTGTTTCATTACTGCTTTAAACTCCTCCACTGTCACGTTTTGAGTTTTAATAGTTATCAGAAAATTATTCCATGTTTTAGATGCTTTATACTTAAAAGACATCATCCCAAATTTATCTTTTACTTTTGGAACTTCAAATTATCTGGCCCTTGCTTTCCTTAATTGAAGTTGATGCAGGAGTCAAGTTAATTTCCAGCTAATGGAATCAGAAGGCCAGATCTACAGATTTTAAAGATACAGTTTACCCAACTTTCTTGTCTACGTAAATCCAAAGATGACCATGCTAATGCTTTATACATCAAACAATGATAAGTGTCATACTTACATCGTAAAATGAATCTAGCCAACCTGTTGAAGTAGATATCCAATTTGTGAAGTAAATTTTGATTTGCATGTAAATAGACGTGACTTTCATAGTCAATCAACGTAAGAGTCAGTTGATTGGCTATGGTTAGTCAATCTCTTTTACTAACACAAATTGTAACCATCCTTAAAGCTCCAATTCTAGAGTTAACTTTACTAATTAATCCATTTATGTGGTGTTCAAAGGATGTTTTGATCTATTATGACCCCTAAATATTTATACGCTGAAACTTGTGTTAACTTACTACCGCTTTGTACTGTTATCTGCAAAACATTTTCAATTAGCTTTTTCCCAATAGGGACTGAACTAAATAATACTGTCTGAGTATTTTTAGAATTTATAATCAAGTTTGAGGACAAAAAACATTTTTGCAGAATTTCAAGTCTGACTGTAGTCTGGCTTCAACCTCCCCAACTCTTGTTCCTTCAGAAACCAGGACTGTAGCATCTGTGTAAAGTCTAATTGAAGTAGACTTCATTAAATCAAAAAGTTCAGTTAAATATATGATGAAGAACAGGGGTCCAAGAATGGACCCCTGTGGGACATCATGGGACACTGGCAGTGTTGTAGAAAGCTTTCCCTCCGCCACCACCTTCTGGAACCTGTTATTTAAATAAGAATGAAAACATTTCAGTGGTCATCTGCCACTCCAACCCACTTCAACCTATTTAACATAATGGAATGATTGACCAAGTCAAAGGCTTTGGAGAGGTCAATGAACACCGCACCCAATGGTCTTGACTCTCTTAAAGGGGACCAGATCAAGTCTAAGAATTCTGTGAGTGTGGTGCTCATTGAATAACCTCTCCTAAAGCCTGACTGGTAATTATTTAATCTATTGTATTTTTCCAAATAAATGCAGATGTGCAGGTGCCAAAAGAACCATGATACCAAAATTGCAACAGTACTTCTGTCTGCAGAAGCACAGCCCCCTGAGGGGCCTGCACCTTGTCAGTCACAGGTGCAAAGACATACACACCAACTTCTGGCTGCAGAAACATAGGCCCTGTGGTGTCTGCACTTATGTAGCTGCATATAGAAAATCATGCAGTAGTGGATCATGCTATGTAGGGAGATACCAGCCACTACCCCCTTAGGCCAGCAAAAAGTAGCTGTTTTAACCTAAACTGGGCTTTAAATGGCAGCATTTTGCTTTTTCATGGAAAGTGCCACCCTTAGACAAAATGGCTACCCCCTTGCCATTTGCCTCCAAAAAGCTCAAGGGCCTCTCCTTTAGGATGGTCTCCATAAGTTTGCCAATGACCACAATCGAGGTGAGGCTCACTGGCCTGTAGTTCCCTGGTTCATCCTTTGGCCTGCTTTTATGGATGGGCATGACATGGGCCATCCTTCAGTCCTGTGGTACACATCCTGTGTTCAGGGAGGTATTGAACAGGTCTGTCAGTAGCCCTGCAAGGACCTCTGCCAGCTCCCTCAGTACTCTAGGGTGAATACCATCTGGCCCAGGCACTTTGTCCACTCTTAATGCCCTCAATCCTTTCAGCACCCTGCCTTTGTAATCCCTACAACTGTCATCCTCTCTCACCCCTTACCCACCCTAGAGTACTGAGGGAGCTGGCAGAGGTCCTTGCAGGGCCACTGGCAGACCTGTTCAATACCTCCCTGGACACAGGATGTGTACCACATGACTGGAGGATGTCCCATGTGGTGCCCATCCATAAATGAAGGCCAAAGAATGAACCAGGGAGCTACAGGCCAGTGAGCCTCACCTTGATTGTGGGCAAACTCATGGAGACCATCCTAAAGGAGAGGCTTGTGAGCTTCTTGGAGGCAAATGGTATCCAGGATGACCAGCAACATGGGTTTGTCATGGGTAGATCATGCCAGAGAAACCTAATAGAGTTCTATGACTGGGTGACATGGGAACTGGACAAGGGCCATGCTGTGGACATTCTGTACTTGGACTTCAGTAAGGCCTTTGATTCAGTGCCGCATTGGAGAGTGGGGGAAGCTGGAGTATGTGGGGGCAGGACCAAAAATGGTGACTAGGATCAGGAACTGGCTAAGGGGGAGACAGCAAAGGGTGGTGGAAGGGAGGAACTGTCATCACCAGGATCGGTGATGAGTGGGGTACCACAGGGATCTGCACTCAGACCAGTACTGTTCAGGATTTTCATTGCAGGTATCTTGAATGGGATCCAGAGCAAAATCAGACTGTTTGAAGATGATACCAAGTTGGGAGCTGTGGTAGATGACATGGGGGGAAGGGGTTGCAGGAGGACCTGAATAAGCTGCAGGAGTGGGCAGATAAATGGCAGCTGGGGTTCAAAGCCAAGAAGTGCAAGTTCTACACTTTGGAGCCCAGAACCAGGGGAGGGATTATCACTTAAATAGGGTTCAGTTGGGTTGCTCCACAGAAAAGAAGGACCTAGGGATGATCATAACAGGGAGTATGAACAACTCTGCTCAATGCAGAAGGGCGGCAGCAAAAGACAACAAAATGCTGGGGTGTATAGCTAGAGGGATCTCCTCCAGAAGTAACGAGGTTATCCTACCCCTGTATAGGTCACTGGTCAGGCCCCCCCAGGAGTACTGCATGCAATACTGGTGCCCATTCCTGAAGAAGGACATCGGATTGTTGGACGGGGTACAGCATAGAGCTACAAAGATGATCCAGGGATTGGAGGGCAAGCCATGTGAGGAAAGGCTGGGGGAGTTGAATATGTACTCTCTGGAAGAGAGGAGGGACAGGGGAAATATGATTGAGACCTTAAAGTACTTGAAGAGAATAAACAAGACTAATACAGAGACGATTTTCCAGAGGAGAAAGGGGAGGGACACAAGAGGACACCAACTGAGATTGGAGGGGGTAGATTATGGAGAGAGATGAGGAGACATTTTTTCATGGAAAGAGTGGTGGACAAGTGGAACTCCTTGCCAGGTGAGGTAGTGGCCTGCAAGATAGTAGACAGCTTCAAGAGGGGTTGGGATAGGTGAAGAGGAAGGGATAATAGGATGGGGGAAGGGAGGGAGGTGCAGCAGCATTATAAGGTGCTAGCTGTGCACTTGAGCAGGCTCAATAGACCATGAGGCCTGTTTCTGCTGGCATTTTCATATGTTCATATGTTTGGAATAATACCCGTATTGCAACCGCACTTCTGCAGACACAGATACTCATGCACACTGTACGACATGCACACACAGCTGTGGCTATAGGAAAAACAGGCCACTGGGGGGCCTGAGCTTCTGCAGCCACAAATACAAATCCACAAAGATAGTACCTCAGTGCAACTGCATTTGTGTCTTCTGGAAACAGTTGCATATTTTTGTCTTACCTGATGATGCTTGTCTGTGGTTGCTTGAGTGGTCTTGTCCTTTTGCTACTTGGGGTGTGGGATGGAAGTTAGAGCTGGAAACCCTAATGCAACATTTTCCTACTTTTGTAGCATTAAGTTAAACCATAACTGATGCATTAACACAGTTTCTTTCAAAGAATTTCCATTCTTTTTAGGGTAGTGGAATTGTATCCTCATTTGCACAGGTCACTTTGTGATCTGATTGAACAGATGCAGATGTGCTGCAGCCTGCACCAATGGAAGAGTCTGTCTGACTATGGAAGTCAAGAATTTGTGGAATGGGTTTTATAGAATTATTATATAATTCTTATGAAATCATCCTAGCATCTTTCTGAAATATCAGTTGAGATGAGTTAAGGTGTTCGAGAAGATAAAGAACATATTGTACTACAGGTAATGTTCACGGTCCTTTAATTTTCACTATGCTCACTGATCTACAAAAAGTGCTAAATTAAAAGGACAATGAAATAAAAAAGATACTGTAATTATAATGATGTATATTATACCATGGACATAAGTGAACAGCCAATGAAATGGTCAGACTGGCAGTTTACCACCAGTATAAATCCTCTGATAATCACTGGCTGATGAGCTAATGGTAATGGTGCAAAAGGTCATCTACATCCTAATCCACTGTAGCCCAGGAATAAATACAATAAAAATAAACACACACAGCAACCTCTTTAAAAGTTGTATTTTATTATAGTAAAAAAATGAACCTTGGTATAATTGCAATAAGCCACTCGGAAGATGTGGGTTATCGGGGGATTTACCATGGCTGGCAAGGATTTACCCACTCGGCTGTGCCTCATGGGCAAACCACTCCAGCCAGGGTAAATCCCCCAATAACACACACCCTCTCATGACTTATTGCTTAAATTACAGCTGATTGGCAGGGTGCTAAAATTAACAGACGCTAATGTGCCACCATAGATGAAAGAGTGAACTTTAAATGGAGTGAACATACTCTGTAGTACAGTATATCATAATCTGTAAATCACCCCAGCATCCTACTGGAATAATTACTGATTTTTTTCTACCTTGTATGGGCATCTGTAGGAAGACCACATTACCACAGGGGACTCTGAACATCAGAGGCCAGGAGGGGATTCACTAGGAGGAAGACTTATAGTAATAGAGGATGTTGATGCCGACAGTAAGGTAGAACAAAGGGTAAGGGGAACTAAGCAGGGAGAGGAGAGGGGTACATCAAAGGAAGAAAGGACAACATAATCCATGGTAGGTGCATCTGTCATGACTATTGCTGGTTGTGAGAGCTACACGTGTAAACCTGCAAAGCTGCAAAAGGAGGGAGTTCGACAAAAATGCTATTTAGGGTAAGGACTGGGTAACTGGTAGTAGTGTTTTTATTTTTATTTTATTTTAGTCTTTGGTAACCTGGTAAGGCCCACTAGGCACAAGTACCTGTTTTCAGGGGTGATCTGGAAGCACTGGGGAGGTTAAGTGACTTACTCAGGGTCATTCAATATGCAAGTGGAGATTGCTGGAATCAAACTCAGGTCTGCTAAATGTATCAAGCTCATTCACAGCTCATGACTCTAACCTCTAGGCTGTACTGCCAGCCCAAGTGAATAGTGTAACCATCAGCATAATGGCCCCCATATTTAGCTGTTTTCCTCCTGCACAGTGCTAGTACCACCTTAGTGCTAGTGCTATCACCAGTAGACTGACACCGCATATTCAGACAAACTAGTGATTAGTGATCAGAGGACCGTGGTAAGCAGAGGACCATCACAGAGTGGAGCCAAACTCAGGGAAGTACAGAGGTTTATTTTGTTCCTTATAATCTGTTGTAACATATCAGGGTCACTACTCCACTAGGTTCCAGTGATCATGCCAGGGTAGAATTCATCATAAGGGGTCAAAGTGCCAGAGTTTCAGATGAAACACTAGTTATTAACTACTGAGGAGCAGACTATAATAAAATAAGGGAAGAGTTTAGCAAATGGAGTTGGAGGGCCGACTTTTATCACAGATCTGTTTCTTTAATGTGGGAGGCTCTGGCGGGGAAGTTAAATCAGATAGTTGACAAACATATTCCTGTCAAAAAGAAATATAATCAATCAGGGAAGATTCCTGTCTGGATGACAGGTAGAATTAAAAAAACTGATAAATAAAAAAAACAGAGCTTATGTCAAAGCCATGAAAAGTGGCCATGAGAAAGATAGGGGCATATATAGATATTTACTCAAGAAGACCAAAAAAAATATCATAAAAGCCAAGAGGGAATAAGAGATAAGACTGGCTGATAACATCAAGGATAACTATAAAACCTTCTATGACTATATCAGTTGCAAAAAAGGAGGGCCACAAGGGATGGACCCACTAAAAGACACAGTAGGTAATTTATTACAGGATAATACACTTATGGCTGAAAGGTGTAATAGTTCTTTTTAGTCAGTATATAATACCAAGACTAGCGGCACCAAACAACATCGTCAAAATAATTATCGTATGCCCAGATTAAAAATGGAAAACATCAAAAATAGAATGCTCAGCTTGAATCCTGGTAAATCCCTGGGACCAGATGGAATCCATCCAAAATTAGAAAATGGGCAAAGAAAATTCTCACCTCTTATTGGCTGAGACACTTATTTAGGTGGGCATCTATCAGACAATAGATGCCCACCAAATAAAAAGCCCCAGCCCAAACCTTCCTGATAGCCAGCAAAGTATCCTTGTGCCCAGCACCCTGCTTCCTCATTGGCTGAACGCTGGGCACACACTCTCAAACTGTCGCCATTTTTTTTTTTAACACTTAGCGAGCGATTTATGCCCCCCACTACCATTGCCACCACCATAAAAACAAAGTAAGCGTTAACTCAGCGCAACATCTAAAAAATAATTCTAAATAAATCAGCTATCGAACTTCCCACACCACTCTGATCACCAGCTCTGTCTGTAGTCAGGAAAAAAAAAAAAGCAACATGATTGTCAATTAAATAAATGTTGCCGCGGAGCAGAAATTAATTTCAGGAGAGTAATAGATCGCTACTGCCCCTGTCACATACTGGCCGACTAATGCCGTATGCTCCTTCAATCAATCTCATTCTATCCCTGTCGGGTAACATTTATTAATACAAGTCCCCTGCTGCAGAAAACATCACATTCCACCATATAATAAACATTGCTTCCAAAAGTTTTTGAAAAGCAGAACAGTGTGAAGAACCGTCGGACAGACCCATTTCTCGTGGCTACAGGCCCTCAAAAACCAGCTGATGTGGTAGTGGCACCTACCGGGACTGATGCCACATGATCTGGGCAACCAAACAGATCAGTGCTGCCTCCGCTCCTCACTCCATGCTCCTCTCATGCCACTAAGGTACGGTGCTTACGGTGCCTCCTTGGTCCACACAAACCATCAAGCAGAGCAAAACAAAAAGCAAATTTCCCCACAAGATGAAATTATTCGCTTTTTTTTCTGAAACCGAATAACTTCACGGTCTCACCTGTGACTTGCAGTGTTCACTCTCCCACCAATGGACAGCATTTAAGACACACACACGTAGTTATCACTAATAAAAAAAACAACTGCGCTGCTGAATTTTGAAAATAAAGTAATTTGGAGCGCTGCTGTCTGTGATCCTATTTGTGGGTCTCCCGCTTCCTGTTTTGCATGGCAAGGTCGTGCCTCACAGGAACAAAAACAGTCCTGAAGAAAGGAACATAAAAAGTAGAACTGATAGCAAGAGACTGCTGGGGGTGGGGGATTACAAGAACTCTTTTTTCTGAACCTACTGGGGTTGTTAGCAGATGGGAATGCTCTGTGACTATGGGGGGTTGCAGGAGAGGAACAGCATACAAACAGGAGGGATTATTTAACCAAAAGAAGATTTTTTTGTCTTTATATTCCTTCTGAAAGTGATTTCTTCTGTTATTTTATTACATATTTAAAATGCATACACAAGCCCATTTCTAAAGCGCAATAATACCCTCCAGGGTGGGCAGTATTGTGCTATACCGGACCTTCAGGGGCTATAGGCCCTGGGCGGTCCGATTGCATCTACACTACCCTCCCTGTTGGCATATTGCTACGTAGTTATCCAATTGGCTGAATTATTGGCCGAACCGTTAACCTATATATCCCAGGCATCTTTGGATCAGGGGAGAGGTGGCAGATGCATGGAGAGAGGTGAATGTAGTCCCCATTTTCAAAAAGGGTTCCGTGGCAACTTAGATTCAATGCAAAGAAGTGCAAAGTAATGCACCTGGGAAACAAAAACCCAGGAGAAGAGTACACAATAGTAGGGGAGGTACTAACAACAACAGAAATGGAATGGGACTTGGGGGTAGTCATATTGGATTATCTAAAGGTGGGTAAACAATGTGAGAAGTCAGTGAGGAGAGCCAGGGGGATATTGGGATGCATAGGAAGGGGCATCACAAGTAGAAAAAGGGAAATAGTTATCCCTCTGTACAGACAGTTGGTGAGACCCCATCTGGAGTACTGTGTGCAGTTTTGGAGACCTCATCTACGCAAGGACATAGACAGGATGGAAGCAGTCCAGAGGAGGGCAACTAAAATGGTGCAGGGTCTGCATCAGAAATCATATGAAGAGAGACTGAGAGAGCTTAATATGTATACCCTTGATGAAAGGAGGGACAGGGGGACATGATAGAAACGTTCAAGTACCTCAAGGGAATCAACAAAGTCCAGGAGGGTAGCATCTTTCAGAAAAAGAGATGTGTAAGAACAAGGGGACACAATTTAAAGATAGAGGGGGACGGCTCAGGGGTAATGAGAGGAAATCTTTTTTCATGGAGAGAGTGGTGGATGTGTGGAACTGCCTTCCTGGGGAGGTTGTTGGGGCTAAAACAGTGGGGGAATTCAAACATGCATGGGACAGACACAAGGCAATTGTAGTGGGGGGTGGCAGGAAGTAGGCTGTTGGTTAACTAGAATCTGCAGCTTATCCAGTAGCTAGGGAAATGGGCAGACTGGGTGGGCCAAGTGGTCCTTATCTGCCATCAAAGTCTATGTTTCTATGTTTCTAGGCAGGATGTTGGTAACTATCAACCAATAAGCCTGACTTCGATACTGGTAAAAGTATTAGAGGGGGTTATTAAGGACCATATAGAGCTGGATATGCAGCAGAGCGGGGACGTTGATGATGCGCACCACAGATTCAGACATGGTAGATCATGTCAGACAACTCTCTTGGGATTTTATGAGACTGTTAGAAGGACCTTGGATGATGGTAGTCTGGTGGATGTTATCTTTTTGGACTTCTCCAAGGCCTTCGATAAGGTGCCACATGGGGAACTAGTGGACACACTGATAGATCATGGCATCCAGGGAAACATAACATGCTGGATTAGTTCCTGGTTGCATGATAGAAAGCAAAGAGTGACAATCAGGGGCTGTAGCTTGGGATGGTTGGGGGGTGATGAGTGGGGTCCCGCAAGGGTCTGTTTTGGGTCCCTGCCTCTTTAACATGTATATTCATTCAATGACTGGTGGAGAGGGTGTATGGGAAGCAAAGTTTGCTGATGATACTAGAATCGGCACCACATTTCATAGCAACCTGGATACTGCCAGACTCCAGGAAACCCTAAGTTACAGGGCTGGGCACAGGACGCTAGGTTAACATTTAATGTGGATAAGTGCACAGTCATGCACTTTGGCAGAAACAACATGGGGGCTACATATAATCTGAATGGGCATTTACTTAGAGAAGTTAATGATGAAAGGGACCTAGGAATTAGGATCTCTAATTACCTCAAATTTAATCAGCATTGCAGCCAGGTAGTCAAAAAGGCAGGTAACATATTGAGCTGCATTAATAGACATATCAGGTTCAGGAGGAGGGAGGTCTTGTTGCCCTTGTATGGGTCACTGGTACGACCCCATATGGAGTACTGTGCGCAGTTCTGGTCTCTGGGTTACAGAAAGGAGATCATGTCATTGGAGAAGGTTTGGAGAAGGACTATCCAGATGATTGAAGAGGTACAGGGTCTGGATTATCAGGATAGGTTGACTGAATTGGGGATGTACACGCTGGAGTACCGCCGACTGTGTGGAGACATATTCATGGTCTATAGGTCCCTTACAGACACAAATTTAATGGAAAAGTTAGTACTATGGCTATGAGATCAGCATTATCAGACCAGAGCACATCCATTACAGTCAACAAGGGAACAATATAAGACTACTAAAAGGAAACACTGGTTTAGTGTAAGGGTGGTACCAATCTGGGACAGACTGCCACCTGAGGTGGTAACCAGCAGTAGTATGCAAGCCTTTAAAGCTAACATGGATACATTCCTGATTGGAAACAACATTCTGCGGTAACAGTAGTTATTTAGTGGTGAGCGGTATGGACAAAAAAGTCTTCTGTGCTCTGTATAAACCTATGTAACCTATGTTAATGCTGTGATTGGAGCTGTGGGGGGATGGCAGGAGGGAGTAGGGCTGTAGAGGGAGGAACAAGGGTGGGAGGACTGAAAGGCAAGCCAGTCAGGTTGGTGGGGCCATGTGATTACCTGGTTACAGCCATCTAATAAGGCAGATACAACTTCACTCAGCTAAGCCCCAGTTTCCCAGTGCAGGTCCAGTAGTGATCGATGGACTGCCAACGAGCGTAGGATGATCGTGAAGTGGAGCCAAACTCAGGGAAGTACTGGGGGTTTATTTTGTTCCTTAAAATCTGCTGGGAATGCTGTGATTGCAACTGTGGGGGGAAAGGAAGAGGAAGGAGAGCTACAGAGGGAGGGATGAGGGTGGGAGGACTGAAAGGCAAGCCAGCAAGGTTGGTGGGGCCACATGGTTGCCTGGTTACAGCCTGTCAATAGGGCTGTTGTGCCTCCTACATAAGATCCACAATCCCTAGTGACCCCTCACACCAGCAGGACAACCACAGGGAGGTCCTCAGGCTGCAGACCATGATGATCAGCAGAGGGTAGATAAGTGTAAAGGGAGGGCAGATGATGTACTGTCAGGTTTTAATAAGGATTTGCAGCTGATCCCTATCTGGGGTCAACTTCTCAGTGTGTAATTGGTTAAGGGATTGCTAGGAAGGGTAGCCAGTGCCTATCTGGGACCAGCCCAAAAGGGTACTATAGGCAAGGGGTGCAGCTGGTCCCTATCTAGGGTCAGCTCATATTTGTATTGAAGACTAGAAGATCAGTAAGGGTGTAGCTGGTCCCTATCTAGGGTCAGCTTACATTTGTATTGTGGTTGAAGAAAGCATCAGGGGTTGGAACATCTAGGGTTATTTGCCTAGGCAAGTGGGGAACTGGGGTTATTGCAGCCATCCCCATCTGGATTTATATATGGAAGTTCATGTCTGGGATGTGATTTGGCCAGGGATTAGGAGGATGTGGGGAATAGTACCATGTAAGGAATCAGGATAGTGGGAAGAGGATGGTGTGCTGTAATGTCTGTTGGGAGGCATTATTCCTGTGGATGATGTGGGTAATAGGGGGCTGTCCAATGTGCAGAAGCCTGCAGCAACTAAGGGCATAAATAAGGCAGTTTAGATGGGAGCTGGGGAGGCTAGAGTGGAACATAGGAGGTGCAGGGCTGGGGGAAAAAAGTCAGATGGGGATGCCCATGGGAAGGAGGTTTACAGGCAGGGGAGGAGTGTAGAGGAGATCAACCAAGTTCCATGAGTACCCCTGTTTCAGAGGCAGGGGAGTCCAGAGAGGGGGAAAGGCAAGTTGTGGGGGAAAGGAATGGGACCGTAAGAGGCGCAAGAGGAGTGGGAGCATTCAAAGAGGTGCCTTTAAAGAATAGATTTCACTCACTGTCTGGGTCTTGGAAGGGGTAACAAAGAGGTGGGGAGAGACATCGAGGACAGGCAATGGGGTTGGGGAAGTAGGACAGGAGAAGGGAGTAGGAGAGTACAAAGCAGTCATGGTGGTTGGGGAAGAGAGAACATGTAGAGTGGGAGGTGAGAAAGGGAGTTGGCAAGGTGACAGGAAAGGGGGAAGAGAGGGCGGTGCTTGGCAGACAGAAAGGAAAAGTCTGGGATGATGGTGAAAAGCATGGTGGAGGGATGAGTAGGGGTTTTGGGAGGTCAGTCAAGCAGGGATTGGGGAGACAAGCTCATAAGGCAGTCAGAGAATGAAAAGAGGGAGTCAGGAATGTGGGGAGGGTGGAAGGGTGGCAATCCTGCTATACTCCCTAGTTAAGGGTATTCACTGGGAAAGAAGTGGGACTCAGACACAACAAGGAAGATGATTTGTATGCCATGGATCACAGTGGAGAGGGTGTGCCCAAAGATTACAGAGTTGATGAGGCAGTTGGGGAGAACCACACATAGTTATACATCTAGGTACCAATAACCTAGGAGGTGGGGATAGTACAGGAAAGATTCAGGGTTGTGAGGAAGACCTACAGAGAGGTAACCAGATTAATTGCATTCATAGAGGTGTTGCCAGCACCGATAGTCAGCATGGCCAGGAAGAAAAGAATAGAGGAGTTTAATGACTGGTAGAGGGAGTACTGCAAGGAGGAAGGATATGGTTAGGTGGAGACCTAGTCAGATAAAAAACCTTTTGTGCCAAACATATTGCTTCTTAGTAGTGGGATCAGGGGTCCTCAGGAACAAGCTGTAGAGTATATAAAGCAAAAACTTATTTTAAACTACTAGGGAGGAGGGGCAAGCAGGCCTATAGGACCCATGTCTCCAGAAGGAGGATGTCAGCAGACCTCCTCCCATACCAGAAGAGGAGGGACTGGAGGGTAGAGCTGAAGAGGGAAAGGTGTTGTTAGTAGCAGGGGGCAGGGGGTACCAGGAAAGGGGAGTAATGAGGAAGGCAGAAGGGAGGGAAAAGAAGGAGGCTCAGTCTCTAAATGGAAGGTGGTGTCCTTAAACACACAAAATCTTGGAAACAAGATGGATGACCTTCAGGCATTGTTGGCAGAGAGAAGCATGGACACCACTGCAGTCTCAGAAAAATAGGCTACACCAAACCATGACTAGGAAATCTCAATCCCTGGGTTTAAATTATACAAGAGGGACATGGGGTAGGTAAAGTGGGCTTGGCAGTATACACCAGGGAGGGTATAACTTGTTCGAGGAAGTTGAAAGAGGGGATGGCAGAAACAATATGGATTCAATTACTGTAGAATAGAAAAAAGAAGGTGAGGTTGGGGGTGGTTTTCAGACTTCCCAACCAGGAGGAGGAAAGATGCAGGGAATTGAGCTCAGTATAAAGACAGCTGCAAGAAAGGAGAGGTACTGTAGTAATAGTGGGAGACTTTAACCTGCCCAAGGTGGATTGGAGAGTACTGGCCTTGGCCTATGCCTGGAGTCAGGTGATCCTAGGTGGACTGCACAGTGGATGCCTGAAACAGGGCATCACAGAACCCACCAGGGAAGGACCAATCCTCAATCTGATGCTGATGAACTGGGACCATGTCCAGGATATGAAAGTCGAGTAACCGCTAAGTGGGAGTGATCATCATATAGTGTGGTTCTGGTTGGACATGGGCAGGTGAAAGATCCCCATTGAGACTAAAATCCTAGATTTTAGAAAGGAGAAATTCAGACAAATAGGTGAGCAGCTAAGGAGCCGCCTGGCAGGAATCTATGTGGATACACATGAATCTATAAGGACCACATAGTAAGGATTAGGAAGGAGGGGGGTTGGGTGGAAGCAGGGTGCAATAAGGCAGAAGCACTAAATGAGTACTTCTGCTCAGTATTTACTATAGAGTATTTACTATAGAATATTTACTAAAAAGAAGAGGGGGGTGACACCCAAGGTGGAGAAATAGCAGAAACGGGGAAGGGGTGACAGATGGGGAAATCATGGAGGGCAGAGTTTGAGAGGGTTTGAAGGCACTGAGGGTGGACAAGGCACCAGGCCCAGATGGCATCCACCCCAGGGTGCTGAAGGAGCTGGCAGAGGTCCTTGCAGAACCTTTGGCAGACTTATTTAATGCCTCACTACATTCGGGGTGTGTACCTCAGGACTGGAGGATGGCTCATGTGGTGCCCCTCCACAAGAGTGGCCCCAAGGATGAACCGGGAAACTACAGACCAGTGAGCCTCACATCCATCATGGTAGGCTAATGAAGACTATCCTGAAGGAGAGGCTGGTGGCCCTCCTAGAGGTCAAAGGACTACAGGACAGCAGACAGCATGGCTTCATACGTGGCAGATCCTGCCAAACCATCCTGGTGGAGTTCTATGACTGGGTAACTAGGCAACTGGACTGGGGCCATGCAGTGGATGTCCTGTATCTGGACTTCAGTAAGGCATTCGACTCAGTGCCGCATGGAAGGCTGGGAAAGAAGTTAGTAGACACAGGAGCGGGTGCAAAGCTGGTGAGATGGGTAGGAAACTGGCTTCAGAGAAGACAACAGAGGGTGGTGATGGGTGGGAGCTCTCACACCCAAGGGCAGTGATGAGCGGTGTGCCACAGGGCTTGGTGTTGGGACCAGTGTTGTTTGGGATATTCATTGCAGACATATCATGGGACATCAAGAGCAAGATCAGTCTGTTTGCTGATGATACCAAGGTAGGCGCGATGGTGGATGACCTAGGGGGATGGCAGAGGTTGCAGGATGATCTGGCAAAGCTTGAAACCTGGTCAGACACCTGGCAACCGGGGTTTAATGCCAAAAAGTGCAAGGTGCTGCATTTTGGGATGAAGAACCCAAGGAAGAGTTACCAGCTGGGGGAGTGCAGCTAGCCCAGACAGAGGAGGAGAAGGATCTGGGTGTGCTCATTACAGGGTCAATGAACAACTCAGCACAATGTAGGAAGGCAGCTGCAAAGGCCAACAAAATGCTGGGTTGTATTGCAAGGGGTATATCCTCGAGGAGGGGAGGAGGGTGATTCTGCCACTGTATAGGTCATTAGTTAGACCACACCTGGAGTACTGCATGCAGTACTGGCGCCCATATCTGAAGAGGGACATTGAGTTACTGGAGGGGTGCAGCACAGGGTGACAAAGATGATCAAGGGGCTGGGACTTATCATACGAGAGGAGGTTGAAGGAGTTGAACATGTACTCACTGGAGGAGAGAAGGACAGGGGGTGACATGATTGAAACCTTTAAATACATGAAGGAATAAACAAGATGGGTACAGAGGGGCTGTTCAAAGTAAGGAGGGAGGGCCACAGGGGCCATGATAGGAGACTGGAGGGAGGAAGGTTCAGGAGGAGATGAGGAGACACTTTTTACAGAGAGGTGGTGGCTGGGTGGAATCGTTACCTGCAGAAGTGGTATCCAGTAGAACAGTGGACTGCTTCAAAAGGAGATGGGACAGGACAAGGGAGGGTTAATGAAGGGAAGGGTGGAAGGGAGGGCAGCTGCAGAATAAGGGTGCTAGCTGCACATTCGAGCAGACTTGATAGACCTCTAGGCCTTTATCTGCTGGCAAATTTCGTATGTTCGTATGTTCGTGGATATGGGGGTGGACCAAACGGGGTCCACAGTCAAGGAGGGAATAATGATAGCCACAAGGGAGTGCTTTAGGCTCAAAAGGAAAAACTTGAGGACCAAAGCACCCAGCTGGGTTAGCACAGAGATCACCCAGGCAGCTTACTAACAAATGAGTTGACCTAAGGGCATACAGTGAATGATAGACCTGTAGCCTGACCTCAGCTAGCCAACTTACACCTCTTAGCCTGATAATCCTTCCTGGATCATTACCATTCGAAATATGCTTCTTGAAAACCTTTCAATATTTCTATAATCTATGCATGTATTTCATACTCTATGCAATGACAACAGCAACACATTAGGCAAACAGTACCCCCAGTTCATGAGTACTGTGTCCCTAAATCTATAACATGCCCCTTCACAAGAGAAAAATAGTGATACCACAGTCCTTGGCAGTTGCAGCTGAAAGTGATAGCTGAAGACTGGGAGAACAGCAATAGATTCTTCAGATGGTGTTAGTGTTGAAGAGGAATAATAGCCCTGTGCAAATATAAAATTCTGTCAGTGGAATTACCACAAGTCAGAATTTTGCTTCCATGAAAATTTGGCATGCGCTTTGGAAACTTCTATAAAATTCCAACGTAAAACAGCAAAATGAATGCAAGAAATTGTGGAATAATATATTAAACTGCTGAAAGAAAGTTGACTGAACTGATCAGTGAACTGTGGAATGATTGCATGAATTGTGGATCGATGCACTGTTGAATTGGTAATATGCATGTTTCTGTGCTTTCAACTTACTACCACTGGGTGTGCAATTCAAAATTTGAGGGTTAGCAGATCATCAGCTGTGTGTGTGTGGAGGGATCAGTTTCATGGACAATGACAGCTCCTTCTGACGGCTCACAGTGGGTCAGCTTACATAAAATGACATGAGGGAGTGGGCAGTTTGAATTTGCAAACCGAGCACTTGTCAGTTCACAGTAAATGACAGCTCCTTCTGACAGCTCACAGTGGGTCAACTCATGTAAAATGCCATGAGGAAGCAGACAGTTTGAATTTTCTAACTGAGCACTTACCAGTTCACAGAAAATGACAGCTCCTTCTGACAGCTCACAGCAGATCAGCAGTGAGGGAGTAGGTGGTTTGAATCAGTTTCATGGACAATTCGGTGGTGATTGCCTTTTGGCAGGAGGTTTAATACAATTGACAGTTTGCTGTCTTTACAATGGAGAAATTCTAATCAGGTGGGAAGGGATGACATCAATTTCAATTAAATTACAATTTGAACACAAGTACAACTGCACTTAATCACACTGTTTGGTTTGGCTTGTTTGGTTTGCCTGGCAAAGATGTCACTGTACTTCTGGTACTAGCTAGAGCAGTTTAACATCGTCCTGATCTTCATTCCTGCCTCATACAGCGATTAGCCCCTGTACCTGACTATAAAAAAAATCTACAAAGACAAACTTAAGGCTCTATTCACAGAGTGGTATGTGGCACTGATCATGGATCAGATAAACAAAGGCACACCTACCCCAAACATTAACGTGGACTTTAGAATGAGCACTTTGAAAGTAAAACACACACTGGCTTGTGACTGCCTTGCAGAGACTGAAGGACAGAAGAAAGGACTGCACACGTGGTTTCAATCAGGTAGGAATATCAGAGGCACATGCTCAGTCACTGAATATGGTATATGTTTTTTATGTTAAATCGCAAAAAACAAATCCGCTCCTAGGTTGTAATGGTTTCCTATCCTTTTTGACAACATGATCTGTTACTGCCGCTGACCCTGTTAAGACTAAAGTTGAAGAACAGAATACCACTCTTACCAGAAGTATCCATCCTTTATAACTATATAGCTTAATAGTACTTCATTTTAAATACAGTTTAATAAAGATGGCTTCCTTCAAATTTTGAGTTATTATTTTCATACTTCAAATGGAAGCGTTACTATAACGAGAATTTATTTACATTAATATTAACCTGTTCTACAGTATTAAACATCAGAATGGAGTTTCCAGAACTGGCATTTGACAGATCTTATGTATCATTCCACAATTCAGAAAAACAAGAACATTTTGCTGAATAGGTGAACATTCCACAAACACATTCAGAGGATTCAGATTTCACCAAAGTCATAATTTCTGAAAATTTCATGAAATTTTCAAAATTTCACAAAATGTTTACAAATTCGGAACTTGCAGTTTTCACCCAGCACTAATGAATAACGATGCTGAGCTTCACTGGAATTGTACTGGACTGAGAAATTGCAAGGTTTGCAGGCACTTCTTCATTGAAGCACAGGGACCACTAAGCAGCAGTAATACTAAACTTTCCCTGTCCTTATTCTTGCTGTGCTGTACTGTCCCTGTCATTGGAATACAGGTACCTCCATCTCCTATTTATGTTTGATGAGAGCTGGTATTCCAGACCCTACCATAACAGTAGTTCTCAATGGCTGGGCTGCATTCACACTGGTCTACTATGGTTCTGGTTCACCTTCCTGGTCAATCTCCTTCATTTCTGCCTGTAGGGATCTCTCTTCCCCATCCATTCACTCTGCTCCATCCTTTTCCACTCTGAAATCTTTCCTCTTGTGATTTTGCTGTTCACACCTGCAGTTGTTTCTGATATTGGGATAGTCTCCTATTTATTTGCCTTCAACTCAGCACTGTCACCAGCTTTGCCACGCTCCTGTACTATCAGTCATTTTCCTTGCTCCTTAGTTTGTTGTGTTACTTACTGTCTTATGTGACTGTGCCTATTCCACAGTATACTGTATGGTAATTTACTGTTTGACAATTTTATTCTTTAAACATTCTTGAAAGGCTAGCAAGGCAAACAGGATGTTGGGATGCATCATAAGGGGGATCTCCTCTAGGAGCAGGGAAGTGATTCTGCCGCTGTACAATGGATTGGTTAGACCACACCCTGAGTACTGTATACAGTACTGGAGACCATACTTGAAAAGGGACATAGAGCTCCTGGAGAGGGTACAGAGGAGGGCAACTAAGATGATACGAGGACCAGGGGATTTGACGTATGAGGACAGACTTGAGGAGCTCTGCCTGTTTTCATTGGAGGAGAGGAGAGACAGGGGGAACATGACTGAGGTCTTCAAGAACCTCAAGGGAATAAATAGAGTAAACATGGAAGGGATCTTTAGAGTAAAGCAGGGAGGTATCACCAGAGGGCATGGTTTGAAGTTGGAAGGTGGAGGGGAAAGAAGAGGAAGTTTTTCACTGAGAGGGTGGTGGATCCTTGGAATGTGCTGTCTGGCAAGCTGGTAAAGAGATCCACAGTGGAGGGCTTCAAGAGAGGGTGGGACAGACACAAAAAGTGGATGTATCAGATGATGGCCTGGCCCCGGGAGGGGGGGTGTAGGGATGGATGATAGGGGGTTCTGGAACACAAGGGGAGGAGGGCCTTGGTACCCAACTAGGGATCTGAGGTTCAAGCAGACTCGATTGACCATAAGGCCTAATCTGCTGGCAATTAGTATGCTAGTAAATCGTATATTTTGTTATACTTATTTCCATATAATTGTATTATTTTTATATTGTATCTGTTCTCATCTTTTTCCCCCTTCCCCCAGGACACATCTGGAAATAAGCTGCTACCAGCTCAGTATGACTTTCTAGGTAAAACCTTTGAAATAAATACATACATACGTATATACACGCAATACATTTGGATTGTGTAGTCTGTAAAACCTTTCAAAATTCTACATGAATTAATTTCTGGCCTGTGAGTGGCTACAATCGTTTTCCCTTCTACAACACAGATCAGCTGTCACTCCTGGAATACTGAAGCAGCAAAGGCCACAATGGAATGTTGTTTTTTTTAATCTCCTTGACAACTGTCACTCAGGCTCAGTAGGCATTTGCCAAAGGAAAAATGAAAAAAAATATGTTCACATTAACGTTAAACCCATTATTTTTAAACATTTATGGACTTAATCTTTACAGTGAGCTGAAAGCTGCCATTCTGGACTTTTTGCAGACTATTTTCCTGTATCAAATCCTATATTGGAACCCTAACTCACTATCAGGTGAATTAATCAACTGAGAGTGCTATGACTGGCAAAGATAACAAATTCCATTTTCTCTTTTGTGGCATTTTTTTGTAATTCTTTATTTGGTCATGACACAGCCACTCTTGCAGCTAGACAACTGCAAATTGGCATGATTGCTTTTGAATATAAGTTCTCCTCAGAAGCTAAGTTTCCTGACGTTTGGATGAGTAGTTGGACCTTATAGGGATTACATGTCTGGCAATCTATTTTTTGCAAGTGTTTCTGAAGATATTTCTCTGCTTACAACTTGGCCACCTTCAGAGCTAGGTACCTGGGCATTTTTACGTAGAACTTTCTATGAAGAGTCTTAGAAAGTGTTAAATTGGTGTATAGAGTTGGTTAAATGAATTTTAAATTACAGGGGTTATTATATCCTAATTTAATTATTTGTGAAATCTTGCAAAAATGTTGCAAAAATGTGGATGTCTATATCTCTGCTGCTATTGCAGGTATACACCTAAAATTTTGGCTGCATACCCATTGTCAGTAGGTACCAGAATCTAACAAATCTGGAGATTTTTTTTTTATTAATTTAAAATTTACAGTGGAAATTTTGTAAAGTAACAAATAGCAAAATTGGCTCAATTATTCATGGAAGCATAATAGTAATAGCACTAGAATTCTACTTGAGGAATTTATCTTTCACAAAACATGTATCCCCACTGAGTCCATTTAGCTGGGATGAGCTGTTAGTAGTCCTGTAGTTCCTTTCTGGATGACTGTTGTGTTCCCTGGTTGCTTTTTTCTTTGAGTTTTGCCAGATGAAATGACCAATAAAAAAAACTGTTCTGCTCGTCTGTTTAGAGTTTGATGCATATCTTGCACAAATAATACTTTTGTACTGTACATGAATATATCTGAACGTGTGCTTCTTGTGAAAGTTTCTTATACCAGCAGTGGGAGTAAATTCCCCTTTTCTGGTTTGTGTGAATTATTTTAATTGTGGCACAATCACTCCCCACAGTGTGGCTTTCTCAACTAAGAGCAGCACACTTTGCCTTCAACCAACATCATTCTGTGGCATAGGGGGTTTACCTGTTAATCAAGCAGACATGATTGTCAGGGGTTTTCCTGGGAATGACCAAGGTGAGTAGTAGATGGGGACTCTATGATGTCAAAAGACAGGGGGAGGAGGGAAGGGAGGGATTGTGGGTAACAAGTGAGGTCAGCCAGCAGGGATTGATGAGGAGCAATATAGGGGAGGGACTTATTAAAGGGGCATGTAAGGCCATGCAGGCTGGCATGGGCCTCACTTTTTGCTGGAATTTTGAATTTACCTCCCACCCACCCGGCAGGATTTGTTAAGGGAGAAGAAACCATGAGCATACGTTATCATAGGGCCAGAAGATGAGGTCAGCAGGCCCAATGAGTGAGGTTGTGATTTTTTTGGGTTGCCAAACAGGGGGCTACAAACTGGGGATAAGGAAGGGTTACCAGGAGAGGTCAACGGCTAACCAGGAAAGGAGAAGGAGTAAAAAGATGAGGATGAGGGATGATGAGGAAGATGGTGGGGGGTGAGAAAAAGGGGATATGGGGGATCAGGGGATTACCCGGGGGTGCCAGGCACCTCATGGGGTTAACATCCCAGGGGGCATTGAGCAGAGAGGGTGGTCGAGGGTACACCTGAGACCAAGAAAAGGAAAGAAGAAGGGCATTGGGGGTATCATGTGACACACCCTGAACCCAAGAAGAGAGGAAGAGAAGAAATGTATATTGGACTATGATAAATAAAATATGATGTGGTTGTTTTGAGGAATGTTTAATATTTGATGTATAAAAATAAATAATTTAGATTTGTAAATAGGAAGTCTGTGAATACAACCTTGGCCAATTGATAACCACAAATCTGTTTTTTGAGTCTTATTTCTCAGGGAAATCCCCATGATGATGAGTGTGCCTCCTGTCCTGAAGTACTTCTGCTTCCATTAAATACACCCATGGGATTTAATTATTTATTTGTGCCCCTTTTAGTGTGCTTGTGTGTTTTCTGTGTGCTGTGTGCCTCCAGAGCTTTCACTTGAGCTCTCAAGCTCCAGTTCTGTCCTCTCTGGGCCTTATATATTTATTTAGTGCCCAGTCCCTAAAGGTTCTCACCTGATGCTTGCCACTTGCCAAGTAATTTAAAAGATAAACCTCAACAATATGCAGGATTGGGGCACCAACAGCTGCTGGGATTTCCCTTTAGTACAGGCTCCATTTTTTAACACCACAAAGAGCGCAAATGAAATGCTGCTGCTACTTAAATAGGCTTCTTCTTTTAAAGAAAGACTCAGTATAGGTTTTAAAACAAACTGGTTGCCTAATGCAGTGAATGTAATGGGTAGGATTTTCAAAAGGATTGGCACTCATTTTTAAAGTAGAATTGCTTCCAAACTTGATAGATCATTTCTGAGATGGCCTAACAACATAGAAAGTTTGCATCCAAAAACAGATGCAATTGTGTCCAACATGGACACAATTGCAAGTTGTATCCAAGTTAGATGCAATTACATCCACTTTGTGCTGGTAACTGTGACTTGCTGTAAACAGATGCAACTTTGGAAAATAGTGGCAGGGCTGCCTGGATGCAAGTGGATGGATGCAGATGCAGGTGCAGTACGCATTTGCAGCTGTGTCCAACCTTTTTGAAAATCCCTCCACGTAGCTATAAGCCAGTAGACAACTGCAGAAAAATTATTAATATTATCAGTGGCCTGCAAAACTCTGAACAATCAATGTATAAATATGAAGCATATCATTTTATCACAGTGCTGCATATAAAATGTGTGGGGTGGATGGGGCACCATGGCATTGTCTCTCATACTTGTAGCGGTAAGTTTTGTGCCTGCACTGTTTAATGATTTCTACCAGGTTTCTCTGTTCTTGGACTATGTGATTTTTTTTTTTTTGCAATTAACTTTATTTTTCAGCACAACACAAACAAAATCCAGCATTATCAAGAGTAATGATACACAGTAATCATACAAGAAAGCAATACATACATGAAATCTCAAATAAGATAATAAACTCCACCAACCTAAAAAAAAAAAAAAAAACACCCTACCCACCCCCACCCTCGCAGCAGATACATAGAAACCATATATAAAACAGCCCTCTTTATGGCCATGATAATTTAGATCAATAAAATAGAGTACAGTTCAAAAGGAAAGGACAGAAACATGACAAAATCCAATCTGGTACCAAATAAAAACAATGCTATGGAGAGGACGGGAGGGGAGGCAGCCAAAGAAATATTGCCAAGAAAATACTAAACGTGTGAAAGGAAAAGAAAACCAATGAAACAAGGGGTCAAGACTCTCGGCCTATTCTGGATGGGGCTTAATCAATTAATGGGCTAGATATGCCCTAGGAGCTTTTAGTAAGGAGACATGTGGGAACAAAAAAATTAGACGTTAATTTTACCTTAATAACCAAATTTAATTCTAAGTCTTGAGAAAAACCCACCCCAGCAGTTATGAAACTTTTCACTAGTTTGGAAAAACCAGGCTACACATCTCTGCGCATTTAGAGCATTTAAAAAGACTATGTGATTTTATTATCTCAGACCTGTGTGCCTGCTCCCTCTCTCCCCCCTGCTCTCTCCTCCCTCTCCCCCCATGCTCCACCTCTATGATCATTTACTGATATACTCAACTTCTGCATTTTCCTCTGCAGACCAAGAAGTCAGTCATCAGACAGGGTCATGACAGCAGTTCAGCAGCAACCCTCCCCAAGCACCCCTCAGCACAAGACATCAGCCAATTCCCCAAGGTACATTGTGAGCAGTGGTTCCAGCTTTGCATGGTGCCGCTGTGCAGCTCCACCTAGTACATTCCACCCACTCACCCCTCCTCCTGCCTACCCAAGGTGGTGTAGTTCTTTTCTGTTCTGTGCTTATACAGAACCAATCAGCTTACTTTCCCTCCCCTCTGTGTAACTGATTGGCCTCCCCATCATGTTGTGCCCCCTCCCTTGCTTTATCCCATTTGGTCTCCTCCCATGAATTCAACAAGCACTTCCCTCTTTCAGCTTTGTATTCTCCTATAGCCACAGTAGCTTGTAAACTTTAACTGTTGCAGCAATCTGTCCTGACCCCCCCTCAAACACACAATAATAGATCATCTTCCCCCTCTTCCCTGTTGCCTTACATTGAATTATGGCACTCAAAGTGCTCTAAGCAGGGCTTCTATCTTGTGGGTTTCTCTTTATGCTTGATGTAGTTTTCCACAGAATAGCTACCTACCAGGAATATGGACACATGACCAGCGCAACCCATCTCATCACACCCTCATCACTAAACATCCTTGTTATTGAACTTCTTCATAGGAAACACATTCAAACCCTTGGACTTCACATCACTTTTCAGCACTCCTCATGCCCCATCAAATCCGCTGCATTACTCTTCCATATATTCCATTACCTGTTATTGTTATCTGGAGATGTGAGAACTAACCCCAGCCCATCAGCAAATGCCCCCTTTCCCCTCAGATCAGCACTGGCCACAAAGGCATTTGCATTGTTTACTTAAACATCAGGAGTGTGGCTCCTAAACTGTATGAACTACTATAGAGGCTTTCTCCATTCTACACAGAGCCCATATACTTGCCCTTTTGGAGAGCTGGCTCACACCTCAGTCAAGATTCAGAAATCTCTCTCCCTAACCACAATATCTTCCACAAGGATAGACACTCCAAAAAAGGGGGTGGCATCCCAATCTATGTACACAGTGACCTTGTGGCATAAGTTTGCAACCCTCCCTACTCTCCTAGTACCCTGTGCAAATGGTTGTTCATTAACATCACTCTGGGCCCAAAATCCCTTAAAATGTGCTGTGTCTACAACCCACTCAAAGTAGGGCTAAATGGCCTTCATGACGTCTCCCTCATGCTTGGCCAGCTCCCCTCAGTCAGAATTACTAGTACTAGGGGACCTAAACCTTAACTGGCTAGACAATGAAGCTCAATACAAGGACATACTCAGTCGCTGCAAGCTGCAACAATCCTGCAAACACCAACCAGACTGAACCACAGAACTGGTAATCACACACTGATTGACTGGATCTTAGTAAATAAGCCCCAAATAATCCTGGCCTCAGGAGTATTAAGTGACTCAATCAGTGATCACCTGGCTACCTACTGTCAATGGCACATCAGAGTGCTCAAATACTCCCCTCCCAGGCTTGTCACTTTTAGAAACTGCTCCAGCCTTAACACAGCCTCCTTTCTTTATGACATGTCCCTTATCAACTGGTCATTTCTAGACATAGCCCCAGATGTCATCACTACCTTGGGCTACTTCATTAAGAATTTTACATCTGTTCTCAACAAGCATGCCCTCTGACCACATGAAGGGTTAAATCCAAGAACTCTCCCTGGCTCACAAGCAACATCTTTGCCCTTATGCATAGAAGGGATGAATCCTGGGCCAAGTGCAGGCAATTCCACCACACCTCAGATTAGAATTCCTACAGACTTCTAAGGAATGAGGGAAAGCATGTTTGTTGACTTGGAATCTATGTAAAAGAACTGTTCCTATTTTGAGTTGTATGCCAGTTTGATGTGGAACTTTTGTTAAAGAACTCCTAGCTCATAGGTACTTTACAAAATCTCCGTAAATAAATAAATAAATGTAATCATAAGGGCCAAAAGTCAATACCTACAAACCCAACAGGCAACAAACCTAAACAACCCCAAGAAGTTCTGGCAGTCAGTAAACTCCCTACTAAATGCCCATTTCCAACCCTCACCACTGTCCATCGACCTTGATGGTGCTAGTCACACTAATCCTTCCAAAATCGTAAATCTCGTCAATGATTTCTTTTGTGATCTGTCCAAATACAGATCTAATGATTCCTCTGCTCACAGTCACAGCAAAGTTGTTAGCAAACCACATTGGCCCCTTCCTACATAAAAAGGATCAAATGTCATGAAGTCCACAAACTTCTTGCCACCCTAAAAGCTGACAAATCTGCTGGTCCAGATGGGCTCATCCTCAAGCTCCACAGGCTTGCCGCTCCCCATTTAGCATTCCCCATCACTAAACTCCTCAACCTATCCTTCTTTTCCTGCAAAGTGCCTGATCTCTGGTAAACATCTACGATCGTCTCATTTTACAAGAAGGGCAAGAAAATATCCTTTGAGAACTATAGCCCAGTATCTCGTCTCACAGCTCTAGCCATGCTTCAAGAGAAAATTGTACATAGCCAATTAGTTGACTACCAGCACCAGTTTGATCTCATCTGCCCTGAGCAACACGGCTTCTGAAAAGGGCATATCATTAGCATGGTCCTGATCGAGTTCACTGATGTCATCTATCACACAATGGACACGGGCCTTGCAACTGGAACAGTGTTTGTGGACTTGATCAAGGCTTTTACCTGGTCAACAACAAAGTATTAACTTCCAAGCTACTCTACATCGGTCTCGGATCCCCTGACCTCACTTGGTTCAAAGACTACCTGGGCCACAGGAAATAGGCTGTCAAATTTGGTAATGGTCTGTCTGGAGCAAGCACTATCACAAGTGGTGTCCTCCAAGGCTCTATTTTAGGCCCACTTCTTTTTTGGGAGAGCAAAAGCCCACGGTTCAATGTGGGGGAATAGCTCCTCCCACATTCCCCTTAAAGGCCAGCCTCCTTCAGCAGTTCCCTGCTTAGCTCGCTGTAAACACTGGGCTCTGAGCTCCCTGTGTGGCTTGTGGGCTGGGCCTCCTTCCATTCCCCGTTTCTGCTGTTTCCCCCTTCCCCTTGTCCCTCTGTTTCTTGCGCCTTCCTACCTTTCCCCTTCTGTTTGTTTGCTTGTTCTCCTCCTCCCTTTCCTGCATTTTCTTCCCTTTCTTTTCCCCTTCATCGCTGATCCTTTCACGCACTGCTACTCTCGGGCCACTCTCCTCCACTGGTGTTCTGCTTCTGGTGCCGGCATGATCCTCCTGCTCTTTTGCCATTTTTCTTTTTCTTCTTCCTACCATGGCTCATTCTCAAGCTGCCAGCTACTTCGGGAGTCTATGGTTTCGCTCCCTCTCTGCTTCTTTCACTATCAGCCTGGACTGCATACTACCTCTTTGCAACATCCTGCCAAGAGTGTTATATCCTGCTCAAGGACAGAGAACTGTACCAGTTAAGGCAGAAGAAAGCAGGGAGGGTAGTCAGAATAGCAAAGGCACAAACTGAGGAAAAGATAGCCAACTCAGTTAAGAAGGGGGATAAAACCTTTTATAGGTATATCAGGGAGCGTAGAAAGACAAAGGGAGTGATAGTGATGCTGAATAGAATGGATGGTGGGTGGGCAGAGAGTGACAATGAAAAAGCAGGGATACTGTTCAGTATTCACAAAAGAGGAAGTGGGAGAGGTGCCTAATCCAATTAACAGAAGCACTCTGGAGAGGGGGTCGATCCCAGTCCTTTCACAAAAGAAAGGGTTCTGAAAGAACTCCTAAAACTAAAGGTGGACAAAGCAATGGGGTCAGATGAAATTCACCCCAGAATTCTAAAAGAATTAAGCAGAGAACTAGTGACACCACTGAGTAACTTTTTTAACAAATCATGGAAGGATGGTGTGGTACCTGAGGACTGGAAGAAGGCTGATGTGATTCCCCTTCACAAAAGTGGGACCAAGACAGAGGCAGGAAACTACAGATCTGTCAGTTTGACCACTGTGGTAGGGAAAGTGATGGAATCACTTCTGAAGGAAAGAATTGTTGAGTACCTAGAGGCCAGTGGGGCACAGGACCCAAGGCAGCATGAGTTCACAGCGGGAAGGTCATGTCAGACGAATCTAGTTGATTTCTTTGGCTTGGTGACCAAAGTAGTAGACCAGGGAGGGGCTGTGGACATGGCCTATTTAGACTTTAGCAAGGCATTTGACACAGTCCCACACAAAAGATTAGTAGTAAAATTAACCAGCCTGGGTAAAACATTGGCTGAACAACAGGACACAGAAGGTAATAGTAAATGGAGTCCACTCTGAAGAAAGAAGGGTTACTAGTGGGGTACCGCAGGGTTCAGTACTGGGTCCAGTCCTTTTTAATGTCTTTATAAGTCACATTGCAGAGGGACTGGAAGGAAAGTATGCCTCTTTGCAGATGACACAAAGATCTGCAACAGGGTTGATACCCAAGGAGGCATGGAAAGGACGAAAAGGGACTTAGCAAGGTTGGAGGAATAATCAGAAGTATGGCAGCTTGGATTCAATGCAAAGAAGCGCAAAGTAATGCATGTGGGAAACAAAAACCCAGGGGAAGATTACACAATGGGGGGGAGGTAGTAATAACAACAAAAATGGAAAGGGACCTAGGGTAATCATATCAGATGACCTTAAGGTTGGCAAGCAATGTGAGAAGGTGGTAGTGAGGGCTGGGGGGATACTGGGATGTATAGGGAGAGGCATCACCAGCAGAAAACAGGAAGTTGTTATCCCCCTGTACAGACAGTTGGCGAGACCCAATCTGAAGTACTGTGTCCAGCTCTGGAGATCCCATCTCCACAAGGACATAGACAGGATGGAGGCAGTTCAGAGGAGGGCAACTAAAATTGTGCAGGGTCTGCAAGAGAAGCCATACGAGGAGAGACTAAAGGAGCTTAATATGTATACCCTTGAGGAAAGGAGGGAGAGGGAGGGACATGATAGAAACATTTAAGTACCTCAGTGGAATCAACAAAGTCCAAGAGGGTGGCATCTTTCAGAAAAAGAGATGTGCAAGAACAAGGGGACACAACTTGAAGATTGAGGGGGGACGGCTCGGGGGCAATGTGAGGAAGTATTTTTTCACAGAGAGGGTGATGCACGCATGGAACAGACTTCCTGAGGAGGTTGTGGGGTCTAAAACTGTGGGAGAATTCAAGAATGCATGGGACAGACAGGGCAATTTTTGTAGGGGTAGGAAGAAATAGTCTGTTGGTTAAATAGGATCTGCAGCTAATCCTCTAGGTAGGAAAATGGGCAGACTAGGTGGGCCAAGCGGTCCTTATCTGCTGTCAAAGTCTATGTTTCTGTGTTTCTAAGTGTTACCTGGTGGGGCAGGTGAAAACAAAAACAGACATCCTGTGTCACGACAACGAATCCTCAGTACTTCGTGGCTGGTCAGGTTGGGTAAGCACTGTGTTTTTCTTCATCCATGCCAGCTCCCTGTTTCTCACAAAACTTTTCAATTTCACCTTTCTGCACGCATGGCAGGGGTACAGAGGAATTTAGCTCGTTCTGTCCCAGGATGGAGTGGGGCTGCTAGGACTAGTACATCACTTGACGGCGCTTCCACATTTCTTCCCTGATGAACTGAATGATGTGACAGAACCATTCAGCTTCCCCTTTCTCCCCTGTTATTTCATACTGCATGGCCCTCTCTAGCTGCTCAGTACTCTGACATGCTGGTGTCTCATCCAGCCTTGCTTCCCGCTGGGGGGAAGTCTTTGCTGTTAACTATGTCTCTGTGCTGTGCATGATAACACTGGACTGCTGTTATTTTCTTCTGTTGGAGTCTGCCCCTGCTGTCTTTTCCTGGGCCCCCTCCCCGCTGCTCTGCCCCCCCACGTCGCCTGTCCCCTGTTTCTTGTCCCGTGCTCCCATGGGTTTTCCTTTTTGTCCTTTCACTCCTCATACCAGGATTCCATCTCCTTTACACTCCTTCTCCCATCCTAAATTGTGCTACATCTACCCAAAGTCTGGCGTCTGCACCCCTTGCCATTTTTACTCCTGGCACCTTTACCCTGCTAATTATCTACCCTGCCCTCCTGCTTACATGGCTTCTGCTATCCTCACATGGATCATAACCATTACAGCCTACTCAGCCTTCGGTCATTCATTGGATTCCATCTCTGTCAGCATGCTCCTCCTTGGATTGCTCTTTCTCTGCCTTACTGGCATTCCTGATACCTTTCTCCTCACATTCTCCATTCTGACTTGCTGCCTTCCCTGTCATACTGCATACCTGTCTACCTACCTTGACTATGCAGCCAGCTACTTTTTTCTTGCTCAGCCCATACCAGAAGTTTTCCAGACTCCATCCCTAACTCGTACCTTCTGAGGTACTGAGCAAAGGTAGGCTTGCCTTGTCTACTGGGGATGGGATTCCATTACACTCACTACTACCTACTACTTACAAACCTGACATCCTCTGTCCCTAACTCTGCCTGGTGGCATTGAGTGAAAGTTAGCTCACCCTGACTACCAGGAATAGGAGTCATGTCTGCAGTCTAATGTGTCATACTTATGCATTCTCTACCTGATACCAGTTGCCACTTCCCTTGAGGAACGAGACCTCTTACCCCATGTGCCTTCAACATCCAACCTATGCCTGGCAGCCTTGAGTTAGGGTCTTCTCGCCTCGACTACCAGGGATGGGAGCCCGAATCTACATTTGACTGTTTCAACCTTATGCATTCCCTACATGATACCTGGTTGCCGCTTCCCTTCGAGAACAGGACCACCATACCCCATTGGCCTTCCACGTCCTACCTCTGCTTGGCAGCATCGAATGAAGGTCTTCACACACTGACTACCTGGGATGGAAGCCTTTATCTGTAATCCACTATTTCAACCTTATGCACTCTCTACCAGACTACCCGGTTGCCGCTTCCCTTTAGGAACGGGACCACTTTACCCCAATTGCCTTCACCATCATGCATTGCCTGGCAGCATCCAGTAAAGGTCATCTCACCTCAAATAACTGGCTTGGGAGAGTGTGTCTGCAAATGATTGCTTAATCCATATGTATTCTCTACCTGATACCCAGTTGCCACTTCCCTTCAGGAACGGGACCCCTATGCCCATTTGCCTTCCACAGCCTTCCTAACCAGTCTCCATCCTGCATTTCCATGGACTCATCATACTCATCCCTGCCTTGGCCTCTTCATGCTCTGGATTTGGACTCTGCCAGCTTGTTCAGTCTCTACCTTCATTCAGCTCGACTGCCTCCTGGACTTCCTTGGTGCTGGTCGCCCCTTCCGACTACTATGCAAGTTTGCATTCTCCTTCGGAAGTGGAAACCTTGTGTTTCATCGCTGCAGTGCCTTCTGTTCTCTGCACTTATTGTTCACTATCTTCTTCAGACATGGGACTCTCGTATCTCAGCTTTGAAACACTTGATACCTGGCTTCGCATCTTGATCTTCCATGGATGCACCTCTCGTAGCCTGCTGCAGCTTTCCCGCTTCTGCTTTGGTTTGCTGTGGTGCTGACTCCCGTCCTATTCCTTCCTGCACCTGCTATGTCAGTACAGTTTGGCCTAAGCTTTCTTCTTCTTCTTCTTCTTCTAGGTATCCTTCCTCCAGTCCACAGGCATGCACTCCGGACTTTCCCTCCATCCTTGGACAGCTGCCTTCTCCTTGCCACCATGGCGGCTCGGGACTCCTTCCCATATGCTGTGGCTCTTTTGGGCATTTCATACCTGTCACCAGACAATATTCCTACGCAGTCAACTACTCCTTCCATTCATCTATTTCATACTCCTACCTTGGCAATCCTAACAGCTCCTGTCCACTACTCTATGGAGCACTCGTTCATTTTACCTGAAGAAAACTTCCTCTAGCAACATCCCTCGAACAACATGCCTTATAGATTCTTATAACACAGTACTCCTTCCAGCGAAGACTTTGATCGAGAGCATACTTCCATTGATTCCTCAATTTGCACATCCATAACCAACCTGGCCATCTCACTATCCCAGTCATGCCTCTCACCAGGCCTATATCCAACTTCAGTGCTAGGCACCCCTGGCATTCTACACTGCTCTCACCTTCTCATTGTCACATTATTTATTTATTTATTTGTTTAGATTTTGGTAACTGGGTGAGCCCTCTGAGACCACAGATCCCTTCTCAGGGGCAATCCGGTGTTTGTTACGATGACCACTTACATTAGGTGAAAATTATAATAGGATTTGAGTGAAATACAATATTAAGTTACAGAGAGTACATACATAATCATAGGGGTACATTAGACAAAAGTTGGTACAGGTCAGGAAGTAGGCAATATACAAGGAGAACAGGAAATAGTAGGAATCAACAGGGCTGAAACAGTTGCTTACATCAGGTCAACAGTGTTTTTAGCATTAACCATAGGTGATCCAAGGAGAGAAAGGGCATAGGTCAGCTGGCACGGGGGGTTAGGTTTAGGACATGATCTAGCAATTACAACCATAGAGGCTTAGTTCCAGAAGGTACACTTTGAGGCCAGATTTGAACCCTAGCGGTGAAGGCTTGTCAAGTAGGCTTGCTGGGAGTGTGTTCCATAAGTGGGAAGCCGCATATTGAAAGGAACGCTTTCCTTGGTTGGTGCGAACACGGGGGATGGCAATGAGATGACTTGCTGTGGACCGGAGGGTTCAGCAGGGGACTTTGGGAGTGAACAGACCACTCAGGTGAGGTGGGTGGCCTAGGGAGGTGAATTTATAGGTCAGGCAGGCAGTAGGATAGGCTAGCTTAAGCCTTAGGGTGGGCCAGTGTAGGTCAGTGAGGGCCTCACAGTGATGCCTCCTTGGGGAGGAGTTGGTTCCAAAGTGGGCTACTCGGTGGTAGAGAGAGGTAAGTTTGTTTAACTCTGTCTCCTGGAGAGACTGTAGTAGAGGAGAACTGTATAGCAAGGAGGGGAGAAGGTTACAGTTTGCTATGGCTTGTCATGCTTCTCCGGAGAGGGAGTTTCCCAAGCAATATAGAATCTATAGACACTTTCAAAGACCAATTTATGGGCTTCCTACAGCATTCAGACAGTGGATCAACTTGTAAGTCAAAGCAGTCATGGCCACCTCAGTTCATGTCACTGGCAATTACACCACAGCAATACCCATATCTCTTTTTCCCTTCAGCAGACCAGAAGAAGCCTATGCAAGTATCATTATGGCATCAATACCCAAATTATCTCTTGAATTCATTGTACTGAACTTCCACTTATTTTCATATACATTCAGTTACCATCTCTATTGCATATATCAACCTTCTTTCATTGGTCTAAAAACTTCCATGTCACCCCTCCTACCAGTTCCATCAAGATTCTGTCCAATTCCTTAATATTCCTCATGGATGCCTACACTGCATTATCACTTACTGCTTAACTCCAAACCTTCAGACTCTAATATGAATGTCAAACCTTCTACAAGTCAGATTTTTTACCTTATGACTTCATAACCCATCATACTTCATAACATTCAAAGTCTGATAGCAAATGTTATCAGACTATGCTCTTCATGCTCACTTTGTCTCTATAATTCCATGGATATCATTCATCATCACCTTGGAATCCTGGACTACATTCACCCCTTTTTCAACTAGACCTACTCCATTTTCAGAATCCTGATGCTCCTTCAGAATAGACCTATCTCTTCATCCTCAGAATCTTCCTTCCAGAACACATTATCCAATGGACTTTTAAGATAGACCATCATCTCTCCAAGCAGTTCGCCTTCACCAGAAAGTATAATATGGTTGCTAGAACCTAGATTCCTCTCCTCTTAGTTTGCCTAGAAGACAGGTGAGTCAGTAGCCATGGGTCCTCAAAGGGTTCCTCCACCTGGGGGGGGGATTCCTCTCCTGCATGCTACTGGTCATACTCTCCATGAGTTGGAGGAGGTAATCATACTCTTTTGGACATTCATTGGTAATTCTTTTGGGCTTTCTATTCCCTACTCACTAATCAGTTTCCCTACCAAAGGTGGGAAGAGAGTAAAGCCAAAAGTAAACTACATTACACAAGCACTACTGACTTCATACACTAGTCACCAAAACACTGAATGGGAGGGTTATAGCCTGAGGTTCAATGTGTGGGAGTAGCTCCTCCCATATTCCCATTAAAGGCCAGCCTCCTTCAGCAGTCCCCTGCTTAGTGCATTGTAAACACCCACCATTCACCCCTGCGTCCTCCTTCTCCGGCACTCTGCTCACCCTTGGTACTGGGCTTTGTATTCCATACTTACTACCTGTTTTCCCTTCCAAGGGTGGGAATAGAGTAAAGACAAAAGTAAACTACGTTACACAAGCACTACTGACGTCACACGCTATTCACTAAAACATTGAATCTATTTTCATAAATAACCTGCCTATGGTCTGCAAATCTGTGCATACCCTCCTTTACGCAGTTCACACTGTTCTTTACACCCACGGTGACGGCATTGATAAAATCAACCAGACATTCAGCAACAGCTTTGCAAGGCTGCAGAAGTGGTTCGCTCAGGAGAAAATGGTCTTAAACCTCCTGAAAACTCAGTCTATGCTCTTCGGGACCAGGCACAACCTGAACAAATTATTCACTATGTTCTGTGTCAACACAGATAATGGCATTTCTCTTGAAAAAAAAATTGAATGGCAGGGCTAAAGCGAAGTTCAAGTGGGGCAATAGCTCCTCCCACATTCCCCTTAAAGGCCAGCCGCCTTCAGCAGTCCCCTGCTTAGCATGTTGTAAACACCCACTATCCACCCCTGCCTCCTCCTTCTCTGGCACTCTGCTCACCCTTGGTACTGGGCTTTCTATTCCCTACTCACTACCTGGTTTCCCTACCAGGGGTGGGAATAGAGTAAAGTCAAAAGTGAACTACATTACACAAGCACTATTGACTTTGTACACTATTCACTAAAACATTGAATTTATTTTCATAACCTGCCTATGGTCTGCAAACCTGTGCATACCCTCCTTTATGCAGATGATGCTGTGCTTTACACCCACAGTGACGATGTTGGCAAAATCAGCCAGACACTCAGCAACAGCTCTGCAAGGCTGCAGGAGTGGTTCTCTCAAGAGAAAATGGTATTAAACCTCCTGAAAACTCAGTCTATGCTGTTTGGGTCCAGGCACAACCTAAACAAATGATCCATTATGTTCCATGTCGATGCAGATAATGGCATTTCTCTTGAAAAAAAACCACCTCCTTTAAGTATCTCAGAGTGCGCCTTGATCCCACAATGTCCTTTGAAACCCATCTTTAGCATTCCTCCACCCTTATTCACTAGAAGTCCCCCCGACTTTATATGGAAATAATGACAATGCCTCCCTGGCTGCTTTACCTGCTAAATTTGTTTCTTAAACCCACAGCACTCACCATGTACCTTGAGCTGTGTACTAACTGCAATATGCTCTACCTCTATATGAGATAGCCAACAACTGTAAATAGTCAGACCAGTTGCTATTTCTTGTATTTTTTGTCTCTGTACTTGTGCACCCATACTCTGTAACTACCTTTCTGTGTTGTCCTCCTGTCAAGACGTGGAACCTTTGAAAAAGAACATTTGCTTAAAGGTTATGTCCGAATAATGAAAAAAATAAATAAATAAAGAAGTCGAGCTCACTTTATAGAGTTAGTCAGTTCCTAGTACCTGATAATAGGACCTGAATAGCATGAGCTAATCTTCCCCCTTCATTAGACTACAGTTCAATTGTCATTGATACTGCCAGCAAATCAGTATTGCAAAAGAAGCATACCTTATATCACAAAGTCACCAAATTTTCCTCTGGTAATTGGTTCAGTGTCCACCACTGTTTTGTGCTAAATTCCCTAAACTGGCTACCTCCTGAACTTAAAGCAAATCTAACCCTTGCCACATTCATTTAAAAAACCTTGCTACCAGGTGCCCTTCCTACCTAGCTAATTAAATCTCACTTGTTGATCTGCCTATATCCTGCTCTGCCTCTAACAACAATATTGCAGTTCCCCTTTTTCATACTAATATGAGACAATGCTTCTTTAGTTACAGAGCTGCCTCAATGTGGAACTCCATATCCCTTTCTATCAAAAAAAACCCTACACTATAAGTCTTTACTAAGCTTTTGAAAGTTCATTACTGCTCACTCTATGTCTGTAACTGCTTCCGCTAATCCCTTCTCTTCCTATCCCCATCATTTGCCTTACCCGCCCAAACAATATGCGCACTTGTGTGTTTATCACCCCAGCTACCATACTACCTATGTGTGTTACTACCCCTATTACTCTTACATAATACTAATTTCCCTCCTTCCCTCTATCTAGCTCTCCCTGCTCTTAACAGCCCAAACTCTATGTACATGAGCTTGTTTATCACCCCAGCCCTCATCCCCCCAGTATACTGTTGAAACATTGATGCAGTGACAGCAAAATCCCCACAACGAAACCATGATGATGATGGACTTTGCAGTGATGGGGATTTCTCCTCAATGGACTTTGCATCAATGGGGGGGTAGGCACCTAACTCTACTATCTGTGTGACATGGAGTTAGATATTTAAAGTAGGGGGTGCAACCCACCCCACATTGATGTGCTCGATTGTGGCGGTCTATGTCAGCATGTTGCGGGTCTTTGTCAGTGTCGATGATGTAGGCAGGATCGCGTTGCTGTAAGGGATGTCGTCAGGATTTCTGTCACTGCGGCTTGGTGGAACCTGTCCCCACTATGTGTTCTACTACCCCTAGTATGTGTACACTACCCCTATTTACTCTTGCTATAGACTGAAACTTTTCTTCATCTGCCTTCTTCCTTGCCTGTATTTTGCATTTTTCTGTGCATATGCTCTCTGGATGTTTTCCAGGACAACTCCTGTGTCTGCTACTGTTCATACTTGTGAACTACTGTTCATATTTGCAAATTGCTGTAATAGGAATCTTCAGTTATTACTGTTCATTTTGCCAGTTACTGTCTCTGCTATTGCACTCGGGTTGTGCCTGAAAAAGGCTCTCCTTGCTAGTGCACTCACCTGGTCAACAAAGTTAAACAAATAAATATGTCCCCCTCCTTTGCTTATGCCCAGGGGTGGCAATGTGTTTTAAATATGCTGAATCACATTTTCTCTAGGAGTCCTGTGCTAACTCCACTGCAAGGCGCCTTGAAATATAACTGCCTCTCCCGTGGGTGGCAAGTCTGCATATTATTTCTTACTTTAAATGTTAATTGTGGAACAGACATGCCACAGCTATTACAACATATATATTCATATCTCACCCCTGCCACTTATGTGTAATACTAGGGAAGCAACCTTTCAGTGTAGTCCATTCAGAGTAGTAGCAAGATCCCACTGAATTTAAGATACTGCATTTCAGCTAGGCTATCCTTGGTAAATAACTTATAAAAAGAATAATGCCAGGGCTGGTATGGCTTAATGGGTCCAAGTCCTAAATGCTGATCTCAGCTATGCCCACAGGAAAACCATGACCAGTGTGGGGGAAGTCTTAATTGGCCTAGGACCTAATCAGTGATCCCTACCCCACTGGTGACAAAAAACAGGGTCTGTGCAAGGAATGTCTTAATGGGCCTGAGGCCTGACCCTTGCCCCCCCCCCACACACACACACCCTTACCTCTTAGATTTCAGCTCATCCACTTGTAAAATTGAGTAAACCAGGAATAACAAAAATAAATAGAAAATGCTGGAACTCCCTGTGGGGAAAACTGTAATGGGCCAGTTGATCCCAACCCCCACTTCATACCTCCACTGGCAGCAGAATCCAGGACTAGAATGGGAAAGGCTTAATAAGTCTGACAGACACTCTCAGCAGCAAGAGCCAGGACCAGGATGAGGCTTGGAGTCCATCCCAGTATTCTTTACTCCACCCTTTCCACCAGTGAGAGTGGAAGCATGATACAGTTTCTAGAGCACAAGCCTAGAAACATGCTCATATCCCACCCTAGTCACTTACTGTGTGATCCTGAGCAAGTCACTTACTTTTCTCTGTGCCTCACTGCAACCAGATGTAAAATTTAGTAAATGCAGGATCCAACTAAAAAGCAGATATTATATCAATCAATCAATCAAAATCTTTATTTAGCCAGGTGATCACAGTTGAGCAATGTTCATTTTCGAGGTGGACCTAGATTTGTCAACAGAAACAATGAACAACAGAATACAACAAAACATAGTATATACAATAAGTACAGCATGAAACATTGACAGTAAGATATGTATAGGTCAGATGATACAGTAACATTTCAATATGAACAAAGATGAAGTATATAGTATTGTAAGGTGATCCAATATAAGGATCAAGAACACATGGCTAGATTAGTCGGTAGCTTTAGGAGGAGAGGGATATAGCTCAACTAGGCTCTGCTGGGGAAATGAATTGTAAAACAAATCAGTAAATAAATGGTCCAGCACATAAAGTAGACTGTTATGGGCCAGTAACCTGATCTTTAATTCTTCCCTTCCACTCCCACACCTCGGCCGACTAGAGGGGCACATTCTCAAGTAGTTAGAATAGAGCCTTAGGATCAAGAGTCAATGTCCCATCCTATCAAGTACTCACTGTCTGACCCTAAACAAGTCACTGAACATCCCAGTACTGGAGCATTAGCCCTTATGATTCTGAATGGGTCTATAAGACATCTGGGGCCCAATATTCAAAACATTGCCTGGGAGCAAAACTGAGTTTTCACGTGCAAATTGGGTTTTGCATGGAAGCACAAGATTGAAAAGCCCAGTTAGTACAAGCAAAATTGGTTTGCATCAAGGCAAAGGACAGAGGGGGCACAATGTAAATGAAGAGCAGGGATCTGAATATTGGTGCAGTCAATATTCAGAGTATATCATCACATAAGAAGCCATTTGCTTGGCCCTTTGCGTGGCACACATGCCACTGATTGAAACCCTGATTTAGTCCTACGCAACCCTAGCAGTTTACCTCCAACACAGGGGTCCCTGGTGGGGTAGTGATTCCACCTTGCCAATTGCTGTTCCCATAAAGAAAAATAAATTATAGCCTGGTAGTCTGGTGCTCCCATTCCCTCCCCCAATGTCCGATCACTGCCCCCGTATGAAAAAATAATTTCCCTTGTAGTCCAGTGGTCCTTCCCCCTCTCCTGATGTTTGATCACTGTCCCCTTATTATACAAATAACATTTCCTGGTAGACCGGTAGTCTCTCCCTCCTCCCACATCACTGATCACCATCTCCTTAAAGAAAACTAAATTCCCTGGTAGTTCAGTGGTCCCTCTCCCCTCCCCAATCACCAATTGCTGTCCCCATATAGAACACTAAATTCCCTGGTAGTTCAGAGGCTCATCCCCAATCACATGTCTGAAACTCTGGACCACTTAATGCCATCCCCGTAAAGAACACTAAATTCTCTATTAGTCCTGTGGTCCCTACCTATCCCCAATTGCCATCCCATGAATTACTAATGAACATATCCCTAGTGGTCTAGTGGATCCCACCCCACCCTGGCAGGTAGTGCCCCACCATACCGTTCCCCTATCCTGACAGAGCTGATAATCAATGGTCACGTACTGTATACAGTACATGCTCCAGGACAGTGCTTAAGGACAGCTCAGTTGGCAGCTGACTTCGGTGGTGAGAGGAAGGCTGTGCCAGACGCTGGATCAGTTTCAGGATGGGGAAGGGAGGTGGTGGTGGTGCACTACCTGCCTGGGTGGGAGGGGTGGGGGTCCACTAGACCACTTAACCCTCACCAGTTATGGGCTACTGGACCACTGGCTGTATGGGTCAAGCACCTTCACTGATAAGAAGTTGTTCTTCTACACCATGAGTGCACCATAAATATTCTATACCATGTGTAGATGCATACTGATCCAATATCACCATACAGTATATCACCAATGCCATGAAACACACTGAGTATGTGCTTGTAGTGCAGGAATAGGAGAACCACCATCTGATTCTAAATGATACAGCATCCATCCTTCCCTTCCTGACCAGCACCCCTTATGGAACTGGGTATAAAGACACATAGAACTACCTGTGGGCTATCACAGGAAGCTTTGTAAGTACGGTCTATTTTTAAGCTACAGTGCTGTTGGCTGAGTCACATGTGCCCCACAGGAACAACTGGGTACACCCCCATGTGAAATGTCTTGCCTTTCTTAGAGCAAAGATTCAGGACATCACACAGCATTATATTCCACCATCCTCTAAGCACACACCCCAGCCATGGATACCTCTAACTCAGAGGAAAACTAAACCTGGGGGCTGGCAGACAGTCAAAAACTGTCAAGCTGCACGATCATACCATTAGACAACTGATCCGATAAAAGCGTCAAACAGATTTGAGCCACTGTCACCCATGCCATTCGTCGAGGCAGAGGTCACAGGGAGCCCAGTCCTACTACAGGGCTCATGTAAGCTAAAAATAAGCTACAGGAAGACATGGGACATAACTGCAATTCACGTACTAGTTATAGGGAACTTCATGATTAGGGGAATAGAGTTTCACCTACAACAGAGCAAAAATACAAAAGTTGTAGTCAGGTGCCTTCCAGGATCATCAGCACACAAAGACACTAACATCATTGAGAAAATCGTACAGAATATAGGGATAAAACCGCATGTCTTAGTCCATCTAGGCACCAATGACCTGGCCAATTGTTCAGTGGAGGAGACCAAAAGGCATCTGATCTCTCTAGGCAATAAACTTTCTCCTATTTTGTCCACTGTCTCATTCTCTGAGATTCTTCTGGTATGTGAAAAAGGAACTAGCAGGAAGGAGATCAGAGATAAAGACATCTCTGAGCTCAACAATTGGCTCAGAGACTGGTGTGCAGAGAGGGGCTACAAATGCATAAAGGACTGGAATACATTCTGGGAAAGGCAGTTTTTTTCAATATGATGGCCTGTACATCATCAAGGAGTGCACCCATGTGCTAGGCCAGAAATTTGACGTTTTCATTTCTAATTTAAACTAGTTAATGGGGAGTAGGCAGCAGCACCTAAGGAACCACAGGGGACAACTGTTGCTGCTACCCAACAATCTCCTATGAAAATACAACCAGATCAAGACAACACTAACACACACCTTATCTGCACACTTAAGGACCCTACAAGGCTACTTAGTATAAAGACAATATCTCCTGCAAATATACAGAAAAAGGGAAGCTCCACAGTAATCAATTCTAACCAAGGAAGGTGAGCATTGTGCATTAATGCTCGTAGCCTGGTGAACAAAAATCCCGGATCTCACTGCCATTATGATGGAGGAAGACCTGGACTGGATCATGGTCACGGAGACATGGTTCACCGAGAACCACACCTGGGATGTAGCTATCTTAGGATACATGCTATTCTGTAGAGACTGCAAAGGTAAGAAAGGTAGAGGAGTAGCAATGTATGTAACAAACAGCATTAATGCTATGGAAACCCAGGGACACAGGAGCAATGCGGAGGTCCACTGGGTCACCCTTGAAGCATGAAGTAAGTACCATATCCAAGTTGGGGTTATATACAGACACCCAGACCAGGATAAAAACTTGGACAGGGAACTCCTGGAGGCCATTCTACAGATAGCAGACAAAGGAGAACTGCTGTTGGTTGGTGATTTCAATCTACCGGATGTAGGTTGGCTCTCGCACACTGCCTCTATGGAAAGGAATAAAGAATTCCTCCTAGCACTAAAGGAAGCAGGACGAGAACCATTGGTGACCACACCAACATGAGAGGAAGCCATCCTGGACCTTGTGCTCTCAAATAGTGACAGGATCTCTGACACAACGGTGGGCAGCAATCTGGGTACCAGTGACCATAGGACTGTCTAGATCACCATCACCAGTAAAGAGGAAGTCAGCCACAGCAAACTCAGGGTCCTGGATTTCAAGAAGGCTGACTACTCAAATGAGGGCTTCCATAAAACAAATACTTAGCAAGGAAACAAGGGGCACAGCGGAACAGAGGTGGAAAGCCCTGAAGGAAAGCTTTACTCACAGTAACTGCTAAGAGCACAAAGCAGATCTCTAAGTTAAGAAAAAGGAGGAAACCACTATGGTATTCAAAGGATGTAGCAAGAAAAATAAAGGATAAAAAGAAACTGTTCAAGAGAGTCAAGGATACTAACAATGAGGCAGATATGGAAGTCTACAAAACAAAGCTAAAATAAGCAGGGGAGGCAGTATGGGCAGCCAAAGCCCAGACGGAAGAGAGAATAGCACAAGGAGTGAAAAAGGGTGACAAAACTTCAGGGGGCAAGTTGAAAGGTTATGGGGTGGTATTTGGGCAGACTGGATGAGCCACAGTGTCCTTTTCTGCAGGCAAATTTCTATGTTTCTATCAGAGAAAAAAGGAACACGAAAGGAGGCATTATAAGAATAGCAACCAAGGATGGCGAACAGGCAGAAAATGATAATGAAAAGGTAGAAATTCTAAAGTGTCTTCTGCTCAGTCTTCACAAAAGAAGATGTTGGCAATGGACCCAAAATGCAGAACACAGGTGGACACACCACAGAAGTAGATGCTGGATCATTTACAAGAGACAGTGTCCTAAAAGAGCTTCTCAAATTAAAAGAAAATAAAGCAATGGGCCCAAATGAAATCCACCCTAGAATTCTGAAGGAGCTGGCATAGGAAATTGCAGGCCCACTGGCAGAATTATTCACACAGTCTTTAGAGAGCAGGGAAATACCTCAGGACTGGAGAAGGACCACAGTGGTACCCTTGCACAAAAGTGGAAGCAGGGAGGAGGCTGGAAACTACTGGCCAGTGAGCTTGACCTCAGTAGTGGGGAAGCTTATGAAGTCCCTACTTAAGGAAAGACTAGTGAAGTTCCTTACAGAAACAGGACAGCTAGATACTAAACAGCATCGATTTACAGCAGGACAGTCATGTCAAATGAATATAATTGAATTCTTTGACTTGGACTCCAAAATAGTGGACCAGGAAGGGGTGGCAGACATAGTCTATTTAGATTTCAGCAAGGCTTTTGACTCTGTTCCCCATAGAAGATTGGTAAATAAGCTAGAGCACTCCAGGTTAGGGCACAAAATAGTCATATGGGTTAAAAACTGGCTCCACAATAGAACACAGAGGGTCATAATCAATGGAACACTGTCTAGTGAGGGAAGGGTAATTAGTAGTATGCCTCAAGGATCTGTCCTTGGCCCAATCCTCTTCAACATATTCATCAGTGACATTGCTGATTGCCTGCAGGGTAAGGTATGCCTGTTTGCAGATGACACAAAGCTCTGCACCAGGATAGGTACAACTGAAGGAATCACAGCAATGGAGAGAGATCTAAAGTGCCTAGAAGCATGGTCTAGAGACTGGCAGTTGAACTTCAACGCCAAAAAATTTATGGTCGTGCACCTAGATAAAGGAAACCTAAGGAAAACATACACACTCAGTGGTGAACACTTAAAAGAAACAAAACTCGAGCAGAACCTCTGAGTGCTTATTTCCGATGATTTAAAGATGGCTAGACAATGTGAAAATCAGTGCAGAAAGCCAGCAGCATCCTTGGATGTATTGGCAGGGGCATTACAAGTAGGAAGCAAGAGATCATACTCTCTCGGTATAGGTCCTTGGTGAGGCCACATCTTGAGTACTGTGTACAGTTCTGGACGCCACACCTAAAAAAGGACATAGACCGCTTGGAGGCTGTATAGAGGAGAGCTACTAAAATGGTACAGGAACTGCACCAGGAGTAAAATGAATCTTGACTACAACAACTGTAAATGTACTGCCATGAGCAAAGGAGAAACAGGTGGGATATGATAGAAACCTTCAAATACATAAAGGGCATAAATAAGGTACAAACAGAAAACCTCTTTCACAAAAATGAGACCATGTAAATGAGGGGGCACAGTTTGAGACTAACAGGGGGTAAGTTTAAAACCAACATTTATAAGTTCTACTTCATAGACAGGGTGATGGACCCTTGGAATAGTTTACCACCAGAGGTTGTTGAGGCCAAAACAGTCATTGCTTTTAAGCAGACAGCAGGATTCCACTGCAAGTGCTCCCTCCTGGAGGGAACAACCACTGGGCACTAGGAGGCCTGCCGCCTCGGTACCCCGACCCCAGACAGCAGGATTCTACCGCAAGTGCTCCCTCCTGGAGCGAACAACCATGCGGGCGCTAGGAGGTAATAAATCACCTCCAACTGTAGCACCCTTGTGAGGGGGGAAGCTTTTAAAACTATTCCTTGGTATCTGTGGACTCTGCCCTGTTGTCTGCTCTGTGCTCTTTCAAGATTCTGCTTAAGACTACTGGAACGCTCTACATTGCTCTATGACTCTTTGTGTTGCAATCTGCTAATGTTGTAATCGTAGGTTCGGGGGGGGGGTACACGCTCACTAGCAACTGTAGAAAATAGCAAGTGAGGTCTGATGTAAAGCCTAGTAATAGCAAGGGAAGTCTGTTGTAAAGCCTAGTAAGTACTGTTTAATCGAGTTTCTCACAGTTATTGCCAGCTTACCTGCCATGTTTCTCCCTCTCAGTGCCTGCTAGAACCGGGATATATCCCGCACATGTGCAGTGAAACGCTCTGGTCCCCCACTGCATAGTAATTCCTTTGTTCTCCATCTCCTTATAGGCCTGCCGCCTCAGTACCCCGACCCCAGACAGCAGGATTCCACTGCAAGTGCTCCCTCTTGGAGCGAACAACCACGCGGGCACTAGGAAGTAATAAATCACCTCCAACTGTAGCACCCTTGTGAGGGGGATAGCCCATCGACACACTGCGCACATCAACAGCCCCACCCACCCTGGCTCAGCATTTCCTTTATAGGCAATGTCAAGTGACATCACATCCTGTCACTCATTTAACTAAGTCCCCACTTCTCCATTTGCAGGTTATACCTGCTAGCCACTAGAGGGACCCTCTGACCTTATCACCTCAGTCACCCCACCTGAATACCCCTCCCACTTCCTGTTACCTCTCTATCTGCTTAGGCTACTTCTCTCCCTACTCCCACACCTGCCTCTGCCCACACCTCACCCAGCCATCTGACTAGCCTTACTCACTACCCCTATCCTATCGCCAGACCCACACCCAGCCTGCCACTCACCCCAGTGACCACTAGGAGTCACTATTTCAACCCTGTTTTCTGCCCAAACCCAGCCCGCTGTAAGTCACCTAGAACTCTGCTCTTAGCCAGGTCATAACCCAACTGCCCTGACAGGGTCTTGAACCTTGTACCCTGCCCACCAGAGTCCGTGACAGTACCACTACTCCAAAGTGGTATCTACACTTTCTGAGGGGCTATCAAGTTACTTGAAACTCACCTCCCTGCTTTTACCAGGTTATTATGATTGGCCTCCTCACCCTCAAATATTGCAAAATGCCCCCATCAATAACCCTTGTACCTCTGATCTCCATTTTACTATCCCTTCCCACTTTAACTCCCCCTCAAAATTGCTACCCTGCTCCCACCCCCCCCCCACCAGCTATTCTGACACATCCTACAAATGCCCCCTATAAGTCCACTGCATCCCTCCCAGCTATCCCCTGGTCCCATTTCCCCACACCCCCTTCCTCCTCGGTATATTCCTTTGGCTGCCTCCTAGCCTCTCTCTCCCACTCCAGAACCCACTCCCTCCGCACAGCCCACCCCCCACAGCTGCTCCCAACCAACACATGGCTAAATCCCAGTCTCTCCGTGTGCTACGGAGCCACCTAACCATTGCCCTACTCCTTCTGGTGGCATGGGATATACACCCTAACCCCGGCCCAACCCCAACCCCAGGCCCTGCCCACCCCATGCCAAACCCCTCAGCCAAGGCAAACTCCGACACTCATTCTGGCTACCTCCCCCGAGGATTGCGCCTTCTCCATCTGAATATTCGTAGCCTAGCCCCTAAGCTCGATCAGCTCCAGGTTCTAGCCACCCACCATGCCCCTGACATAATCATCCTATCTGAGACCTGGCTAAACCCTAGCCTACCAGATAATACTATCGCTATTCCAGGGCTCACCATCACACGGCAAAATCGGCCCTCTAGAGGCAGAGGGGTGGCTATCTACATCAGATCGGCACTCCACTTCACTGTCTCCCTTACAAAAACCGAACCCAAACCTTACAAGCTTCTTATGATAAAACTGTCCCCCACCTTCTCATTACCTATCTTTGTGGCTGGTATTTATTGCTGCCCAAGCGTGCCATCCACAATAGTCACTGACCTTCTGGGGCAGCTGTCATCTCTTGCCCAGTCGGGTGAACTTTATGTTATGGGTGACTATAACCACAACTGGCTAGCCCCCACTTTCAACAAAACCCAAACCGAGTTAACCACTCTCAACCTCAGCCAAACCAATACGGAACCCACATGCTTAGACCATAAGTCTGGTAATCACTCACTCTTAGACTGGGCGCTCACATCCCACCCACACCGCGTCATCAGTTCGGGCCTCCTCCCTGACTCCATTAGTGACCACCACCTAATCTACTTGTTCCACAAAATCCACAGAGTTAAATCCCCTCCCAAATTTATATTCCAATGGTTATACAAATCCCTCAACCTATCCCCCCCTTGGATGATCTTTTTCACTCTAATTGGGTCCCGAGCTCAAACTGCTCTAGCATGAATTCGGCCCTTACTCACTTTCGGAACACCTTCCTCACCGCCTGGGACAAACACGCCCCCCTGCTCTGGGCTAGAGTCCGTAGGTCTCACCAACCCTGGATAACCCCTGAGCTGATAGCTTGCCAACAAGCCCGTGATAAGGCCTGGTGAAACTGCAAATCCACGCGCCTCCCAGGTGACTACATCTCCTACCACCTGCTCCACAACAAGTGCACAAAGGCCATCTGCTTAGCTAAGTCTGAATACTTTAATAATACACTAAATGCAAACCTTGGGAGACCTTACAAATTCTGGAAAGTCATTAACTCCCTTTTCTCCCCCAAACAGCTAGCCCCCCACCTCTCCTCCTCACCCAAGGGACTCTCCTCTGTGACCCCTGATGGTAGCCTCCGAGTTTAATTCCTATTTCACTACTTTCACCCAGGCCCTCCTAGACTCCCTACCTCCTGCTACCACACCCTCTCCTCTGACATCTATCCCCCTATCATCTGGTAGGATCCCCTTTTCCTTCAGACACATCTCCCCTACCTAAACCCTAGATGCCCTTCACTCCCTAAACTCCTCCAAAGGCAAATCCCCTGATGGTCTCGATAACAAACTCCTCTTCCTATCTGCCCCCGCCATCGCTACTCCCCTCACAGCCTTACTAAATCTTTTTTTCACCATGAGTCACTCTCCTCCGAATGGAAGCATGCCACTGTCCTACCCCTCCCAAAAGGGGGTGATCCTACCTCCGCATCTAACTACCATCCCATCTCCCTCTTCCTCACCCTCACAAAACTCCAGGAGCACCTAGTGCTATCCCAACTCTCCCACTGTCTCTCAGAAACTAACTTCTTCACCCCTTTTCAGTCCGGGTTCATAAAACACCACTCTACCACCTCCTCCCTACTAAGACTCACGGACCCCATCCTTACTGGGATGGATAAAGGGCTAATCACTGTCGCTATTTTCATTGACCTAGCAAAAGCTTTTGACACAGTATCCCATTCCCTCCTACTATCCTGCCTTTCTGGTGCTGAGTTAGCAGGATCCACCATAAACTGGTTCAGCGCCTAGCTACTAAATAGAACCCAATCCACTAAAATAGCTGACCACACCTCCCCCCCCCTCTTCCAATCACCACCGGCATTCCCCAAGGCTCAGTTCTTGGCCCCATCCTCTTCTCCATCCTGCTAAATGATCTGCCAAACTCTTGCTCCTCTACCGCAATCCATATGTATGCAGACGACACGGTCCTATTCACCTCTGGCCGTACCCACGAAGAAGTCACCTCCAAACTTTAAACCAATTTCAACAAAATCCAACACTGGTTCAATATCAACCAACTCTCCCTAAATGCTAAGAAAACCATCTCTATGTCTTTTGGCACTAGACAGCGTCTATCCAAACTCACCTCCCCTCTGAGCTTCCATACCCTAAATAATACCATCCTTGATGAAGTGCCCTCCTTCAGGTATCTAGGGGTTTGGCTTGATCGCCACCTCTCCTTTTCAACACATGTGGATGCCATCATTTCAAAACTGTGCCCAAAACTTGGAGCCCTCTATAGAAACCGTACTAGTCTCCCACTACCTGTCAGACGTGAATTAGTCCAGAAAATGATTCTACCCTCCTTCGATTACTGTGATGTAGTTTACAGCTCCACCACTAAGTCCATCCTAGCCAGACTTGACTCCCTCATTAATGCTTTTTACCACTTTGCCCTCGATGCCCCCTCCGCTCCCATCACTGCACGTGTACCGTTCCCTAGCCCTGCCATCCCTGAGTAACTGGCGCCTAATTCATAGCGTTAAATTTGCTTCCAACTACTAGCTCGGCTCCCTCCCTTCCTACCTCGCATCCTCCCTATCTTTCCCCCCTACCCACGCCCACGGCCTCAGTTCCACTGATGCTAGACTATTAGTCATCCCCCACCGAAGGACCACCGCCGGCCCATCGGCCTTCTCTTACCTCTTCCCTAAACTCTGGAACAGCCTGCCAGCCCAGATCCGCCATTCCTCATCCAAACTCTCCCTATCCTCTGCCCTCTCTAACTTCCTTGCACCAAATTACAACTGCCCCTGACCTCCGCCCAATAGCTTCTTTCCCCTGTTCCCCCAGCACCTGACCAGCGGCTCGGCCATCACCTAATTGTCTAGCTTATACACTGCCCTGCGCAATTACACTCTCACTCTTACTCACTGTTATTCACTCCTAATATTTCCTTCCCCTTCCCCCTCCCTCCCACATAAATTACACTCTCAGCTTTCCTCACAGATACTAACTCCCCTCTCCTTCCCCCCCAGCACCTTTACCACCCCTACTCACCTAGTGTTTACTAGCCCTCTCTTCCGCTACCTTCTATCTACGATATCCTCCGTCTGCTGTCAACTTGGTGCATCACGCTCAGCTCCTGTCCTGTTACTGGCACTCAAGTTCTGTTTTTGGCACTTATGTAATCATGTATTGCCCTCTATTGCACACTTGTTATGTATACCCTGTCCTTGTTGTTCATGAACTGTACTGTTCTCCTTATGTAACAAGTTCTAATGTAATCCCACCCAACTATGTACATTATCTGTATTGTGCTACTTCTAATTCAACTTTTGTATGTATACTTGCCACCTCAGTAACCCCTTCCCCCAGGTCGCACCGTGAGACGAGCATCTTTTTTGCTCAGTGTGCCTTTCCTGGTGAAATATTTTCAATAAATAAATAAATAAATAGTGTGGGACAAGTACTGCGGCAATCAAGGGAGAAGAACAGAATAGAGGGGTAGGCAATCTACGAAGACTATATGGATCATACGGTCCCCTTCTGCTGACACATTCTTATGTTCTTATGTCTCAATGTCTTCATCAGTTTGTGTCTTATAGGTGTCCAACTATGGGCACAGAATGTGGGCCCTGACTCTAATTGAGGATCCACAGAGTGAGTAGGAGTGCTCCTGTCATTTTTGTTTGCTGTCCCCTGTGACATATCTGGTCATGTTGCTTTGCACCCCTTGCTTTACTGAACCATTAAATAAAAATTTCATTTATATGTATCTGTCATTTCATTGAACTATATTTACAGTATGCAGTATGTGGTACAGTGTCCACTGATACCATTCCATGGGAGTAGGCTATCCAATGTGGGCAGCTGTATGTCTGTACCAATTGCTGTGTGTTGTTTGCTATGTCCAGTGCACCTATCACTGCTACTTTATTTATGTATTAATTAATTAATTTGTTTTAATTAACAGTCCACCTATCACTGTCACTTTATTTATTTAGTTATGTTTCTTTCTTAGAGGGGGAACGGCTCAGGGGTAATGTAAGGACATTTTTTTTCACGGAGAGAGTGGTGGATACATGGAACTGCCTTCCTGAGGAGGTTGTTGGGTCTAAAACAGTGAGGGAATTCAAACATGCATGGGACAGACATAAGGCAATTATAGTGGGGGGTTGTAGTAAGTAGGCTGTTGGTTAACTAGAATCTGCAGCTTATCCAGTAGGTAGGGAAATGGGCAGACTGGGTGGGCCAAGTGGTCCTTATCTGCCATCAAAGTCTTTCTCTTTCTTTCTTTCTTTCTTTCTTTCTTTCTTTCTTTCTTTCTTTCTTTCTTTCTTTCTTTCTTTCTTTCTGTCTATCTATCTATATCTCTCTCTATCTCAAAAGTTTTAGCGGGAAAGACATTCTGAGCTGGTGACAGCTCATTTCCAGATGTGTCCTTGGGGCAGGGAGAAGGGAGGAACAGAGGTACACCAAGAACAATAATAATAATAAACTTTATTTTATAGCACAATTCTAAAACCAAAGTACTTTACATAGTTAAAATACATAGAAATAACAGAGTAGACAATCCATAAAATACTAATAATACAGAGTGCAAGTAGATCAGATAAAATACAAATACTTGTGCTCTGTGTGCAGTGAATGATGTGGGACATTGGTCTGCAGTGTGTCTATTAACCAAAGACACTACCTCCATACAATTACTTAGTGTGAGGGAATTCTGCTGCATGCTACACAGTATATTGCCATCTTATACCTGCACAAACAGCACAGGCTACATTACTGCCCTGCATGTATGGATTGCACTCACAACTGGTGACAATCTAAACCCAGAATGGGACCAGAATGATTTCAATATAGCAGCAACCAGTTGTCAGACTGCCAGCTGAACTGTCTCCCCATCCTGCAATGAACCCACTTTGAATCATCTGGATGTAATGGTAGTCATTCCTCTAGGCAATGCTAGCCATCTTGTGATTCAGCGTGGACATTCTGGATGGCAGGGAGACAGTCCAGCTAGCAGTTCAGCAACCAAATGTAGATGCAACAGACTTTTTCTGATTTTAGGCATTGTCTGGTTCCAGTTGGATTCTGGACACTGGCATATACGGTGTTCCCCATAGGCTATCTACAGTGGTCATGTCCACGTAGCACTGTTTGGGGTTTTTCACATACAGTACATGTATGTTGGTGACAATGGGTATTCAATGGGGCTATCTGTGTTTCTGCACAGCTGGTCTCTACACACTCCATGACTCTCCAGTTCTCCACACCTTTGCAAACTTGGGAAGTATTGAGAACAAACACATGGCACTGGCAAGGGCTAAGCTGAGTGTCTAGGAGGACAGAACACCAGTGCACAGTAGGTCCCGGAATACCTCGCTTGGGCAGACTCGATGGACCACAGGTCCCCTTCTGCCATCATCTTCTATGTTTCTATGAACTTGCAGATCCAATCACCTGACACTATGAATCACAAGATGTGCATAGAACTTATGCCAGACAGAGTTTCAGACCAGATTTAGGCAATTTTTTGTGTGTCTTTATATCTATTTGTATTGGGTCCTTTGAGATTGTATTTTTCTCATAAAGCCTAAATACAATTAAAATGACTAACTCTAGTATTTGAAGATAATGTTATCACTGCTTTAATATGATCTTTATTATTTGGCTTTGGTGAGGGTGGGTCACCTTGGATCTCTTTAAAGTGGATGATGGGTCTGAAAATAGGTGCCCCTATTTTAACTCAGTGCCCCCACATCATCTGAAAATGTTATTATTTTGGTCTGCAGATATTAGGACATGCTTATGCACTTCCATGCTTATGCACAACAAAACAGTTTTTTTGCATTCCTCACTTTGTGTGACTTTTCCAAATGACTTTGTTTTCCAATATCTTGCCTCAGGGAAAAGGCAAAACATCTTGTTTACAGGTTCTTGCTTCACAGATCACTAACAGGCAAGTAAGTAATATTGCTTGAGAATGATATAGAATACATGACTGCCCCATTACTTTGTGTTCAAGGAATGGTTTATGTATTCAAGGGTTATTTTATGCACCAGCAGTACCTGGAACATCTAGAGTTCAAATCCAACAATACATTGTTTTTCTGGAGCACAAGTACAACTCATTGAGAGTGGAATGGGATCCAAAAGTCAGTTTTGTTACAGGGGTGCCTAGTTACTGTGCACATGTGTGCTGTACCACCTGAATGTCAACAGAAGTCAGTACATAGTATACTGGTAACAAAAGAGAGATGCAGTACTTAAAGTTATAATTGACAGAATAAATAATATTAACATCACCTCTTATTATTGAATTACTACTGTGAAGCTCCAATTTACCAAAGCAGGTTTTGTGTATTATTTTAAGAAGACATTTATTTTGCAGAATGGAATTGGGTTTGCTCAGGCAAATCCTAAAAAGAAATAAGAAAAAAGATTTACATACAGTCAATTGCAGTTGTGTGCACGTGGTCTGGGAATGGAAATAATGTGCACACAACCGAAAAGGCACGTATCCGAAATGCCAAAAAAAACATCGCGGTTAATGTAGTGATCACACCAGTGAACACCCGTAAGCTTATATTAGCAGTAAAATGATTTATTAATTTAAATTCATGTAAAAACGTTGCCATTTTCTGTATAGTACTACACAGTTAAACCTAAATTGCTCAAAGTGCCCAATAAGTGCAAAATGCTTCAGTGGTAAAAGTGGTTTTAGTGTGGAAAGTTTAGTGTTCTAGTGCTTAAGTGCTTGTGTGTGTTCATAAAGAATACTGTACAGTACTGAAGTTAAACAAACTCATTTTAAAGTCATTTAAAAAAATCAGTACCCTGACTTTGCTGGGTATTCATTTTGGCCAGTCTCTCTAGATTTCAATCGAAAGAGTAAAACCAATTGAAGTCTGCTTGCTCTTTGGTTTCAATGTAGTGCCGTACCTTATGCATCATTGCCCACATCTTGGCAGTACTCAGGGCCGGCTCATCCTCATCCTCATCCTCCTCACAATCTGCTGCTCATAATCTGCTGCTGTGTCTTATGAGCTAAGACAGACATGCAGATTTCTGCATCTGTTAGCTCATCAGAGGTCAGGTCCTCCACATCCATAGCCAGGCAGAAGACAAATGGTGATGTTAGTGCTCATATGCATGGCAATTAACAGCTGGTGATACCAACTGAAACGGCAGCACTACAATTCAGTATTCTATTTTGTTTCTTAATAATGCTTAATGTCTACTCTACTGTGATATAAGTTGCCAAATATTATTAGAGGTATAGTTTGTATGCTCCTTTCCAACCTGTAACCCTGCCTGAGCTGAGGGAGTAGTGCTAAGCACTCCATGGCACCCTATATCCTTTCTTTAAATTTCTACTATCTGAATTAGTGTCCTGCATTTTAGTACTGCTACCTATCTCTGTCCTTTGCCCTGCTATTTCTTTCTTTTCCCTCTGGCTTTACTTGCTAATCGTCTTCTCCCACCCTTACAGCCTAAGGTGTTAAAGCTCTTTTTGGCTTAATTTTAGATAAATGTTTGTGCAGAGCCTTTGTTATACAATCCGCCTTCCCAGCTTCCTTGGGCCTAGGGGATTAGCTGCCACTGCCTTTGTATTTTTTCCTTTACATTGACTGTCCCTTCTCCCATCCGCCAGCCACTAGCCCCAAATGGGCATCTACCTCCAGCTCTTCTGTGGGAGCTGCACCTTCTCTGGAAGCTCTTCCATAGTGAATGGCCTGACTGCCAGCCAGCTCTGAGACCCACAGGTATGGACACAAAGATGCAGCCTGGCCTTGGGAGCTACTGGGCTTGAATCATGATGCTTTTTGTCTCCACTGGCTGATTGGATTCTGTATCTCACTTTCTAAGCCTTGATTGGACACTTCGCCTTTCTCCTGCCCTCTTATTCACCACTGCCTTCATCCCCCTAAGTTGCTTAGTTTGCATACACTTTTACATTGCTGGGTTGTATATACTGTTCTGTGTACCTCATTGAATTCAGTATTCTAATTTTTTTTTTTAATAATGCTTAATGTCTACTCTACTGTGATATAAATTGTCCAGCTTTTTTTTCTGACTTTTCCATTAGCAGATTATATCTTCTAGCCACTAGAGAGCTATATCTCTGGTAGCAGTGACATTTTCTGTGTCCACTCCACTGTTAGCGGCTTATGTGCAGCTGCCACTAGTGGTTCCAATTCTATCTGGCACATCACACACTCTGTTCCCCAGCTGCTATCATCACAACTCTGTATACATTTGCCTGCTTCCTCTGCCTCCTATGAAACCAGGCCTACATACAAGATCTTCCTCCTATGAACATAGGCTACATCCACCTCCTTCAATCTCTCTCTCTCTTTCATACTGCTGTTGATCCAAAGCAATGGCACTTCACAAAGTGATATGCTGGTTCCCCTATCCCGTATCACTATTGAGCATAATATCCATTATGACACCAGCTGTATCACAGGTAATTTTAAACTGTTAACCAAGGGTCACTGGTCCTGCCACTGGCTCCTGCTGCCTCCACAGGGGCGGCTTACAGCTGGGGTCCCTGCCTCATACCCCACCCTAATTACTCCACTTGAGCTCATGGTACTGCACATGGTACACAGAGGGCACCTCAGCCCCAGAAAGAGCCAATAAGCTTTTTTACAAATAACTTAAAGGAAGCTTGCTCAGAATGATCCTACTTTTACTGCTTATGTCAGGCAATGTTCACCCTAACCCTGGCCCTGCTGTATATGCATCCACACAAAACCACCCTAAAAAAGGAACTATTAAGTCCTGAAAATCTGGGACTTTATTGTGCCTTGTCTCACTTGTATTGATATCCCCCACAGAGACCCTGAGCTGCAAGCTGCCGACAGCTACCCTAACTCACCCCAGGTAACTGTACTCAATGCATATGGCATGACCACTTCTCCTGACTCCTGGAGAAGCTCATACTCTATCAAAAGGCACCCCATGCATTGTCCCCTGAACCACAGGCCTAAATATCCCTTAGTCTGGTGCATCCATGGATTCTTTGTCCGCTACAGCTCCTCTAAAATACTGATATCAGGGAAAAGACAATGGTCAAGAAGCTACAAACTCCTTCTGAACCACATTACCCGCCTACTACTGTTACTGCTAATGCTATTGGGTAACACACACCCCAACCCTGGCCCTCCTCACTCTCAGAATAGCCCACAAGAAAAATCTGCAGAACTCACCCTTGCCACCTTAAACATCTGCAATCTGCTGCCAAAACTGGACAACCTAAAAGTATGGGTTAGCAAACACAACCCCGATATCCTCTCAATCGTGGAAACATGGCTATCACCCAAGGTAGCGGACTCTGCCAATGTGCTGCCTGGATACACCCTTTTTTGGCAGGACCGTACCTCAAAGAAAGGAGGGATTGCATAGTCTATGTAAAGGACACATGTCAGGAGCATATCCTTCCCCGCCCAAACAGAAGCACTAATCTGCAAATCCTACCTATCAAAATCCTACTGGGTGCTCACAACAAGGTGCTTACGATCTTCACAGTCTACATCCCACCTAAAACAACAATTCCCAGTGCTGGCGACCTCATGGACTTTACTGCCACCCTGTGCCTTAACTCTGAGATCATTCTTCTCAGGGATTTCAACTTTAATTGGCCCTCTCCTGCAGCTGCCATGGTGAGCGACACTCTAGTAACTATTCACTTTTCCCAGATGGTGGCAACCCCCAACATGGGTCAACTACAAAACTGGTATTAGCACACTGCTGGACTAGATCCTCTCAAACAGACCAGCCTACATCACCAACACCACTGTCCTCCCTGACTCACCGAGTGATCATTCACCCATTGCCTGCACCTGGCAAAACAATTTCAGCAAGCCCCTGCCCAGAACGATAACCAGCCATGTACTCCTCAAAGGGCACCTACCACAACTCAAAGTGGACCGTCAAATCCTTGACTGGTCTGACCTACATGAAACAAACAACATAGCCATTGCACTCGAATTCTTTACCACAAAATTTAATGCCACCTGCGATAAACATGTCTCCCTGAAAACAAGGAATCCACGACAGCGACACCAGCAGGTCGACCACATTCTGCAGTCAGCTGCTGGTTCGCACTGTCCATCCTTGTTTTCTTCAGGGGGCTTCGCCCCCGAACCCCCCACGCAGGGGTCTGCACACCCTGCACCCCCCACTTTAAGATTATCAACTCTGAGTTGGAGCTGATTGGGGGGGGTGCAGGACCCCCGACAGACAGTGCCAGGTTCCAGTGGGTTTCCCACAGTGGCATGGTGCTGTAGTCACTGTGGGGGACCTCGCTGGTGAAATGTCACTTTCGGGGGGGTAACCAAAAACAAGAGCATCTAAAGCTCCCTGCAACCCCTGAATAATGCCAGAACTCCTGCAACAACTCAATGCTTGGGACCAACTCTGGATAAAGGCACATGCACATGGTACAGGTGCCAATATCCAACTATATAAAAAAGCTAGAAACAAGTGTGAAAAGGCTATCCACCTAGCAAAATGCTCCTACTATAAGGAAGCTTTCCCTAACTCCTGGAGCTGCAGCAAATCCTTCTGGGCCAGCCTCAGTGATATTACTGGCAAGGATCCCAAAACAGCCCCCTCCGTGCTCCTGGTCAATGATGTACCGACAGTGGATTCACTCCAAATAGCAAATGCCCTAAATACTGCCTTCATGGACCTAAGTGGAGTGCTCCCAGCAGACTACTTTGACCCTCCAGTCCAGAAGCACCCAGTAGGTGATCAATCCTATGGGGAACTATCTGCTTTTTTACTTTAAAGAAGTCAGCACTACCAAGGCTAGAAAGTACCTTGAGAAGGTTCTGGGCAAATTGAGGCACAGTGGAGACAACCTGGACCTTAAGTTCATCACTATAGCACTTGTGGAAGTACTAAGCCCCCTGACCACCATCATCAACCTATCCCTCCGCCACTCTCAGTTCCCCCAGCTCCGGATGTTGGCTTCTGTAACACTAGTTCATAAAAGTGGAGACCGGGCACTACAGAACAACTACAGACTGATCTCCATACTCCTGCCACTCTCCAAAGCACTTGAATGGATAGTCACAGATCAGCTTGTGGAATACCTGAACATGCACCAACTCCTATGCCTGGAACAACATGGGTTCTGAGCAGGACAGAGCACTATCACAGCCTTTTTGGAATTCACTGATTATATCCACCAAGCCCTGGATCAAGGGCAGCTAGTGGGGGCTACCTTCATCAACCTATCAAAAGCTTTTGATACGGTTCACCACATACTCCTACTTCAATAGATAGCCAGCACCAGTCTCTCTTCTGATACAGTTCTATGGTTTAAAAGCTATCTTAGCAATCACTCACAGTGGGTCAAGATTGGGGACACTGTCTCAGATAGCAAATCTGTTTGCTCCGGGATCCTCCAGGGATCAATACTGGGGCCCCTCCTCTTCAGTATCTTCTTAAATAAACTTCCAGGCTCTTGCACCAGTCACATGCTATTGTACGCTGATGATGCTGTCATTTTCATCTGCAACCCCAACTCCAAACTACTTCAAAATGACCTCCAACTAGGATTTACTGCTGCTGAAACATGGTTTAAGGAGCATAGACTAATCCTTAACTACAAGAAAACTAAGACTATGATCTACTCCAGCACCCACAGCAAACACAAGACCTTCCCACTATCCATCCTAAACAACACTGGCGATGTGCTGGACCTTGTGCAGTACTTTAAATACCTGGTATCACCCTTGACTCCACCCTGTTCTATGCCAAGCATATAGTCAACACAGCCAAGGTCATCAGTTCCAGAATCGGGGTACTCCACCACTACAAGCACAGCCTTACATATGAAGCACTTAACATGCCCATCACCAGCTCAATTGTTACCCTCATTGACTGTGGCCTAGCAGTTTATGGTTCTGCACTGGACTCAGCCCTCCATCACATCTCTCTGGCCCTTAATAAGGCCTGCCAACTTCTCACAGGTGCTGCAAGGCTTACACACACCTGTGAGCTCTATTCATGGGCAGGGTGGCTCCAGATGAAGAGTAGAGTTAAGTACCATACTTGTCTACTGGCCCAAAAAAATCACGCTAAATCTAATGCCACCAGGAGTCCAGAATCTGCTCACCCGCCATGTAAGTGCCAGGCTGAACAGAAACACCTACAGCAAAATTTTCAGCAAACCAAGATGCCGCACTGCACATGGCCAATGTGCATTCTACTACCATGCACCATACTGGACCAACGCCCTTCCTTCAGCCATCTCTGATACCACAGCCATTGGTGCATTCAAGCATAAGCTCAGGCAGTACTTTGCCTCAGATGACAATTGTGACTGCGTTGGCCATTCATGATGACCAAAACAACTTTCCTACATTTGGACCACCATAAAGCAGTAGCACTTAGTGTTCCACCTAATCCTGGGGGCACCTACCTCTACAGCACTTCATTGTCCCACCCCCCTGTCCCCTCCCTCCCCTCCCAACTGGGCACCCATTCCCCTCTCTGTTCCCACCCTCCATACCCCCCGCTGCTGTCCTAGATCCACCATCTCCAACCTTCCTTAAGGCCGGTTTTTAACCCCTTATGCAAGCATACACTTCACTATGCCACAGCTGTGCCTGTTCTCCACTCTGTTTCTCCCCCCACAAGTATGCTTAACTCGCCAGTGCAGGCACCTTCTCACTAATGCTGAAGCAATGTCTAAATGTTATATCTTAAGCTAAATGCTATCCCAGTTTTGTAATCCACACCAATGTATTGTCTACCTTGCTTGTAATGTATTGTTTTGTACCAGTGCAATTTTGTACTTGCTTGTAATGTAATGCCTTGTATGTAATGCTATGTTCCTGTTCAATTTCTTCTTGTAACTGATGTGGAACCTACAAATGAGACTCCTCTCACAGGTGTTCTCCAAGATATAATTAAATAAAATACAAAAATAAACAATTAACAGTTAATGTGTTGTTAATGGTTTGCAGTCAAAAATAGCACTCACGACTAGGTGTGAATGCCTATCAATCGCTCTGCTGGTATGACAACTGATCACACTAAAAAGGCACACAACTGAAATTGATGGGCACACAACCGAATGTTTTAACACTGCATTAATACTAAATGAATCAGGACCACAGGAGTTTGTGCACACATCCGAAAGGCACACAAGTGGAATTCACGGTAGCTGTATTTTATTCATTAAGAACTAGGGTTTACTTATTCTTTGTCATTATGAGGACTTTAACATACTTTATATATTCAGTATTCTGGTTGCTTTTTGTACTGGAATATAGAACATATCTACCCACAGAAGAGAAGGACCTAGGAATAATCATTACAGGGAGCATAAACAACTCTGCTCAGTGCAGGAAGGTGGCAGCAAAAGCCAACAAAATGCTGGGGTGTATTGCAAGAGGAATCTCCTCCAGAAGGAGGGAGGTTATCCTGCTCCTGTATAGTTCATTGGTCAGACCCCACCTGGAGTACTGCGTGCGGTACTAGCACCCTTTCCTGAAGGAGGACATCAGATTGATGGAGGGGGTGCAGCAAAGAGCCACAAAGATGATCCAGGGATTAGAGAGCAAGCCCTATGAGGACAGACTGGGAGAGTTGAATATGTATTCACTGGAGGAGAGGAGGGGTACGGGAGATATGATCAAGACCTTTAAGTATCTGAAGCAGATAAACAAGACCAACACAGAAGGGATCTTTCAGATGAGAAGAGGGAGGGACACGAGAGGGCATGGACTGAGATTGGAGAGAGGGGAGATTCAAGAGGGAGATGAAGACACATTTCTTCATGGAAAGAGTAGTGGACAAATGGAACACGTTACCAGACAAGATAGTGTCCTGTAACATGGTGGGTAGTTTCAAGAGGGGTTGGGACAGGGAAAGGAGAAGGGGAAGGGATACTGGGAAGGGGAAGGGATATTGGGAAGGGGGGTGGGCGGGGCAGCTGCATGATGAGGGGCTAGCTGCACACTCGAGCAGGCTCGATAGACCATGAGGCCTGTTTCTGCTGGCAGTTTCATATGTTCATACCATACACACAATAAGACAGTACATAGGTCTTTTTGATTTTTGAATTGAGGAGGGATACTTCACTGAGCCCTGCATTTCAGTTGGATGTATTACTTGGAACCTAATTTCAGTTTTGTTGTAAGTATTTTTTCTCACCAAAGCAAGGATTTTTTTTTTCATTTAAAATGGGTTTACAAAAGTAAACGTAATATTAATGTGTGGATCTGGTAAATACTATGGGCTGGATATTCAAAAGGGTTGCGCAATGCGTAATAGGGTTGTGCCAGTGCAAGTCAGAAAATGCGCCATTCTGCGATATTCAGCAGGAGGCAGTTGCGCCACTGAAAACATGCTGAGCAACAACGCAATGATAATGAAGGCATGCGCAACCGAAGGGGGAGGAATCATGCATTAAGGGTGCAGTGCGATGTTCAAAGACCTGCGCAATGCACAACAGTGGAGCAGGCGGAAGTTGCGCCATAGCAGAAATAAGCCAAAATAAAAAGGAGCAAGGAAGAGGCGCAAGAACGCTACAGGGAAGCCACATGAGGCAGGGGGAGAGACAGGCACAGGAAAGCAGCACAAAAGAGGGCAGGCCAGGGAAACCACACCACAGAAGAGGGAGCAGGAAGGTGTGTGGGGCCACACAAAGCAGAGGCCAGTAGGTGTACCCGGTGCAGGGGAGGTAGCAGTTAGGACAGCGGGGGGAACAAAGCAACAGCTGCTTGGGGGGGGAACGCAAGCCAGGGACATGGCCAGTGCCACCTTCCACATGGATGCCATAATGAGGGGGCTGAGAAGGCATGCGGCAGGGGGACGTGGCCGTGGAAGGGCCCGTCGGCAGTATGCCCCCAACAAGCAGTACCAAGCCCGCACCAGCTTTGAGCTGTATACAGATATCGAGATTGTGGGCCAGTACCACCTGAACAGGGCAATACTGAGGCGGATCTGTGAGCTGTGCAGTGATGTGATGCAGGCACCCACACGACGGAGTCATGCTCTGTCAGTGGAGACAAAGGTAACTGCCTGCATGTGCTTGCTCGCCACGGGTACCTTCCAGAGAACAACAGGGGACACCACAGGCATAGCACAGTCGGCTGCGTCACGCATCCTCACCCAATTCCTCAGCGCACTGCTGCCACATGCTGCGGAGTACATCCATTTCCCCAGCACTGCGGCGGAGCGCACAGCAAACATACAGGAGTTCAACAGGGTAGCACGTATGCCTGGCGTGCTAGGGGCGATAGACTGCACCCATGTGGCCATACGCACACCACCTGGCCCCGAGGGTGCTGCCTACATGAACCGTAAGGGACATTCCAGTGTCAACTGCCAGGTGGTGTGTGATGCCAGTGGGCGCATCATCAATGTCTGTGCCATGCACCCCGTGGGAGCACATGATTCCTTCATCTGGCACCAGTCGGCACTGTGTCACTGATTCGAGAGTGGGGACATCCCCACAGGTCATCTAGTGGATGAGTATGTATGTAGAACTGACATATCGTGGGCATGGGGGGGTATGGCCAGAGGTGCCATGGGTGTGGCCCACAGGGCTTGGGGCAGTCTGAAGCTGAACACGACACTAACCTCCACTATCTTCACACAGGTGACAGTGGATACCCACTCCGTCCCTGGCTGCTCACACCCTACCGGCGGCCCATGACCCCATCGCAGCAATGCTTCAATGAGGCACATGCCACCACATACAATGTCATTGAGCGGGTGTTTGGGATGCTGAAGGCATGTTTCTGTTGCCTGGACACCTCTGGCGGTGCCCTACAGTATAGCCCTTCAAAGGCCTGTGGGATATTCCTGGCCTGTCGCATCCTGCACAACATGGCCAAAGACTGTGGGATAGCCGTACAGGTCGAAGAGGGGGACAGCAATGGGGACGATGGTGAAGCCGGTGATGATGGGGATGGGCAGCCCCCCCCAGGCCGATGGGACCCCCGACTGATCTGGCTGGCACAGCTGCACTGGGACACCATCACAGAGGAGCACTTCAGCCTACACAGGTAAGTCATGGTGCCATGTGCAACCACCAGTGGCTAGGGCACAACTCACAGACACGCATGGAAACACACCAGGGGTGCATGCTGGCAAGGAATGTGGCAGGGCACAGAAGCAAACACACACAACCAGGGAGGGGTGAACAGTAACACGCCACATGGATGGACACACACACACACGCACACACAATAGGCACAAAACGTGCACGGGGGTCAGGTGCAAAGCCGAGATGGAACGCAAACACTAGCAACACACATATCCACAGGCCACCACGTCCACTGACTGTCCATGTGCGTGTGTCAGATGCTGGGCACCATCGCACTTTGGTGTACAGCGCAATGCAGGCATCATCATGCACATGTACCTGTGGACAGAATGCACACAGGGCAGCACCAGACAGAGTCCACGCTGGGAGACAGATCAGTCTTGTGGCACAGTGCCACGTCCACCTCAGATGGGTGGTTGGCCCCTCCGAGACCCAGCAGCACTGGCAGGCTGACCATGGGCCTCATGGGGTGGCACCAATGGTCCACCAGGGGTTCCACTGCGCGAACGCGACCGTGCCCGCACAGGGATCTGCAGCACACTGAACATTCCTGCACCAGGAGTGCTCGGGATGCCCACAGCTGAACCCGGTGTCGACAGGGTGGGTGTCACATGATGCTGGGAATGGGGAGTGGACAGCAAACTGCACAGTGTGAGCGATGCATGGGCACCTGACTGTGTGCCCATCGTGGCCATGACAGCAGTGAACGCCTGTGTTTGCCTGTCAATGGTAACGGTCACATCCTCCCACAAATGGTCAATCCGTGACAGGATCCTATCTGTGTCCCTGCTGCTTCGCTCCTTGTCCCACTCCAGAGCCACACACAATGCCTCCATGGACATTGCAAGCCACATCTGCTGCTGGACCGATGCCTGCAGTAGGCAGGTGTGCTTGTCAAAGAGGTCGTCTGCCACCTTGGCATCCCATCCCTCCGGGTATGCAAGGGCCTGATGTTCAGCACCCCTTGAGGGTGGGTGCTGCTCACCAGGACCAGGTATGGGCAAGTCCACAGGCGGTGCACGGATGCCACCGCTGAAACCTGAACCCCCAGTCCTGGTGGGCGACTGCTGCTGCTGCTCCTCCGCTTGCTGTGCCCAAGGGATCAGTCGTTCCTCCGCTGTGGCTGCAACAGTCCCACTGTCCTGACCAGCCACTGGTGCTGCCCCACTGGTGCTGACAGGCACAGCCTGGAACTGTGCTGACATGCTGGCCCACACATCGGCACCAGCCAGGTCCATGGGCGTGAGCTGACCTGCTATGTGTCCATTCCATGGCACACACATGTCACTGCCCATGACGGTCGTGTCCTCATCATTGGTGCAGGTCTCTACCCCAGCCACAGCCACAGCGTGCTGGCATCCTTGCATGCCAGAATGCTGAGACACAGGAAGGGCTTCCCTCACACCTGTCTCAATGACATCAGTGTGGACAGCCAGGCGACCCCACTGTTGCAATGCTCGACGTATACCTGTGGAGGTGGATGGTCCCTCCTCCAACTCCAGATGACTGTCCGCAGTGGACAGGCCCTCCACCACTGACCCCTGCAGATGCGCAGGATCTGTAACAGAAAGAAAAGTCACGTTACTGCGTGTGACCTACTGTGCCCCCCCATAGACAGACCATGACTTACCATGCAGTGATGGGCTACCACCCATCTGGAAGCCACCTCCTGGAACTCCCTCTATGGCACAGCACTGCATGCTTGCAGCAAGCCTGTCCTCTGCCGGTGTGAGCTGCACCACCTCCGGCTGGCCCCTGCCTGTTGCAGCACGTGCCGCCCTGTTGGCAGCCATCTTCTCCTTCACCCTCCTCCTGTCAGTACCCATCTTCTTCTTACACTCCTGCACAGACCGTTGGTGGCTGCCGTGCAGGTTGACCGCACATGCCACCTCCTCCCATGCAGCAGCATGGGCCTGAGGGGTGCCCCGCCGTCCACTGAGCAGTGGCTCCTGATCAAGGTAGGCCTTGAAGAGTGCCTCCGTCTTGGCCTTTGTGAAATTGGGCCTCCTCTTCCGCCCACCATCGTAGTCCTCCTCACCCAGACCTCGCTTGGTCATTATTCAGCCTGTAAGGATGACAGTGGTTACCTGTGACTGTGCAGTACAAAGCATGTCCCTGATACCACAGTCCAGACCCCTACACAGCATGCAACTCACCAATAAACTGCAGTAACCGAATATGGCCACTGCAGAACATTGTCGCACCTATATAGCGCAATCCATGCAAATTAGGTGAGGAGCAACTTTAATTAGATGCAAATCATGCTGCTGCGCCATTGAATGGCTGATTGGATGATTAGCATATGACGGCTGAATATCGCACTGTTGCGATCTGCGCAATTGTGTTGAACGTGCTGAACCAATGGCGCAGTTCTGTGGCATGTAGTACACCTCACTGCGCATGCCCAGGTAGCTTACGCAGGTGTCTGCTGCGCTGATGACGTGCTGTGCGTGGTAGGCAATGCAGGGCATGTCCATCATTGTGCCAGTGGCACTATAGCGAGGGTCACTACATGGAGCTGTGGCACAACTGTGCGATAGTTCGCTGTGGCACTGGCACACAGGCAACCAATCGCACTAGATGCATAGTCGTCTGATGTTGCTGTGCGTGGCCTTGCGCCAGAGACCGTTGACCCTGTGCCCGACCTTTGCCCCCTTGGCGCCATGCGTCTGGCATGGCTGCACCTCTATCTCGCTGTTCGGTAACGGCGCGATAGGGAATGGCAGCGCTGTACCACGCAGCATCTGTACTTGGGATACCGCACTGCATAGCACCATATTGCCTACTATCGCATTGGAAATGGCGTGGAGAAGGGCTGCTCCATGGTTGGCAGTGGAGCTGGCAAACCTGGTGGCCACAGTAGAGCCACATCATGGGCATCTCTTTGGGGAAGCCCCCCCGGAGAGGCCTAGGTCACAGGTGTGGAGTGAGGTGGCCACAGCCCTAGAGGCGGTGACTGGCAGGGGCAGAACGGTGGAGCAGTGCAGGCACCGATATTCAGACCTGATGAGGAGGGAGCCTGAGTTACTGGGAAGACTACGGTCACGTGCCAGGAGGGGCACGGTGCCATGACCAGGTAGGGTTTCCGTCAAAACACTGTTTTCGTCCATTTGAGTCACATTGTTGTTTGTGTCCAGCACATAGGGGAGGGACTGTATGGGGTTGCCCATGGTGGTGTTCACAGGGTGTGGGGTGGGTGGGTCTGGCTGGGTGGGGGGCACACTCCTTGAGGCAGGGGGACTTTGCTTCGGGACTGCACTGATGTTCTTCTCTGCTTTTTGTCCCCCAGGCCCAGAAGAGTTACGCCGTGTGAGAGCGGAGTGCAGGGCGGTGGAGGACAGAGCCAGGCATGCTGAGGGTCCACAACAGCCACCCGAATGTCCAGATGAGGGTGAGTGACAGACATCCATTCTTAATATTGCATGCTGTGTGGCAAGGTGGGCAGCGGGGCATGGCCACCATTCATTGACATCACTGCCATGCACGCCACTGGTTACAGTCAACACTGTCCAGTGGCAATGCATGTCTGGGTGTGCATCACTGGTGGTGCATGCGTGCACCAGGTGCATGGCTGTGCCACTGCCTTTGCACCACATAGTCATGTCACTAGACGGCCACGGTGGTGCAGTGCGTGACTTGGCTGGTGGGTGTGTGCAGCATTCAGCATTGCTGTATGCACCTGGGTGGGCAGGTCCTGTGGACATGATCACTGCGGCTGGTCACACACCATCACAGTGGTATGTCCCATGGCCGTATGCCATGCACAGTGGGCGGGCTGTCTGGGGTTGTGCATTCACACCTATTGACTGTGCTCCCTTGTCCTAGGTCTGAGACATCTCAGGGAGATGAGGGACACCATGAGGGCTCCTCGATCTGGCCCAGGAGTCTGTGGTGATACTGGAGGCTGGACACAGCGGGAGTACTGCGGGCGCCACAGGGCAAGCGGACCCAGAGCCAGGAGCGGCAGACACATGACAGTCCCTTGGTCCCTGACTCCCTCCCTGGACCCACCCTCACACCCCACCTATCCCATCCTGTTTGTCCACCCCTTCCCCTGCCCACCCCCACCTTGTTTGTGTCCCCCACCCCAACCTTGTAAATAGTTATTGTTATTGTACATAGTTGTTTTATATTTTTACAATACATTTGAATTTTATATGAATACCGTGGTGGTCTCTGATTTGCAGTGGGCTATAGGTGCTCGGCTGCAGTGGTGTGCATGGCATCAGGGGTGGTGCAGTCATGGGTATGTGTGTGTGTGTCCGTGTGGAGGTGACTATGGTGTGGGGGTAAATATCAGTCAGTGTCTGTGGTGTGTGTGTGTTGTTCCCCGTGCACTGGATGACTGTGTGCAGTGGTCCATGGCACGTGCTCTGTGTCCATGGTGCACCCATTGGCCCGTCCATGGCCTGTGCAGATGACACACATGCCTGTCTGTGACCTGCATGATCTGCTGGCATGTCAGTGGTAGCATTTCCTGCAGGGCGGACACTGTACCCGTTGCTTTGCTGGGTTGCCCATGTCACTGGTGTGGTGCATGCTTCCATGCACCACTGTGGGTGTCTGTGCTGGCTGTTGTGGCCAGTGGTGGGCCGGGGTGTGTTACTGGGATACTGTGCGGTGCACTGTACTACTGGGGGAGGTGTCCCTTACACGACCATCCAATCTGGGGCCACTCTTCTGCCAATGCATGGTCGGTCTCTCAGCAGTACATCGGGGGACTGTGCGTGGTTGCACTTTGTCTGCCGTTGTTGCATTGCCTTGTGCTGCATCCTGCTGATGGGTGCTCATGGTGGGGCTGGCTTGCATGGTTCTGTGGTGCACAGGGTTGCATTGCCACTGTGGGGGTGGTGGCATGCATGGGGATTCCTACAGTGCTGGTCACTGCTCATGGGGGGTTGTCTGGGGGTCACAGTGCAGGGTGTGCTGTGCACTGAGGGGGATGGTGTGGCACAGGGTGGTCCACCCTCCTTGTGTGCCAGTCACAACTTGCCGGTAGGTGTGATAGGGCACCATGGCCAGGCTGTGGGTTGGTTGCTTGACTCCATGGACCAGTTGTTATTCCAGCCCTCCCCTGGTTGTGATGTGCTTGGGGTATGGGGGACAATGTCTGTTCCGCTGTGTGCTCCTGTGCCCATCTATGGCATGGGTGGTGGGCCCCTACCTCCCTGGTTGTACAGTTACATTGCTCTGCAGCTGTGGGGCTCCCTGCTTGCGCTATGGCACCTCTGGACTGCTCAGCTGGGCATCCCTTGTTGCGCCATAGCGCATCATATCTGCTCAGCATCCCCTTCCTTGTTGTGCTATGGCGCTGATTGTGCAATATTCAGATGTTGGCTGTGGGTGCAATTTGGCTTGCTCCTGTTTTGAATATCGCGTCTGTTGCGCATGGGCGCAATAGACTTGCGCTTGCTCCTGCTATTGCGAACTTTTTGGGCGCAGTTTGAATATCCAGCCCTATTTGTTTTGAGAAAAATCATTTTTTTCTTTGGCGTTATTATATACTAAAGAAATATTCTGTAGTTTTGGGAAAAGCAACCATCCCCTTCCAGTACAAGTTTGTACACCAGAAGCTACGTGCTTATTTCCTTGCAAAACTCCTACAAGCTTGTTCTTGTGAGTTATGATTTGTGAGCAAAGGCTAATTATTTTGGTGCATGTCGACAATATTCACAGAACTGCTACATTTGCAACATCTCTTGCTACTTTAAGTTTCCCATTTGAATTAATACATGAACACTGGTGCCGATGGAACATATTTTTGAAACACATTTACATTGCAAAATGTCAGTTATTATTATTTTTTTTTTTATCTCAATTGTGAAGCAAATAAAAACTAAGGCAACTTTTGTTGCAGTTTTGCTATGCTCCAGAAAATCCAGATAAAAATATTCATATAGACTTTCATAGGCAAGTTAACAAAAGCATTTTGCAACACTTAGGAAAGGCAAGCAAAAATGAAGCACATTTTAATAGTTTAATACAGTATATAATACAAATGATACATTTAAGTGGATACCCGCTCTTTAAGAATGAAGGACAGCTTCTTGGTCTTCATGAGCTACTAAACTAGTGGTACTGAATATATTAGAATTCCAACATTAAACCCCCAAGGAAGATCTATAGTTGAGGCCTTCTAGTAGCAAACTATTGTGATTGATTTTATGAACTCAAATCCTGTGTAATAGAATAAAAACTTACAATGTTCCACATGGCTTTTATAATGCAATCAAGCTATATCAGTTTGGTTCAACATAGAAGCTGGTTTAGCATAAACACCATTAGTAAGCACTATCAAGTCATCATCTGCAGCCTCAGTTTCAAGTTTATTGCACAGCAGAAAACACCCTTTATTGAATTTACCAAGATGATGGCCATCATTCATGGGTCTGGCAGAGCTTCCACTGCAATTTACCACTTTAATTCCACTGTGCTCGATTGTGACTGAGTTATTGCTTGCACTGTACTTTTAACTCAATGGACTAACTGCACTGCATGCTAGAGAAAAAGAAGCTGATTCTCTTTTAGATGGTAACATTGCTCTAAAATCAAAAAGCATATTATTGTGGGAGTTTAGTGCTAAAGGTATCAGAATGGTGGTGGTTTTATAAAATCCAACTTTGCATTTAACATAGAAGACAGGAGTGAACAAATACAGTATGTATCCTCATTCTGCATCAACAAATATGCTTGTCTAGCAGTCTATTAATTCTGGGAACCATTGCTAAGATATAGCCTCAGAAGGTGCATGTTAGTGGATCTTAGCTAAAAGTTGGGAAAATGTATTAGAAAGGCTGAACATTTTAATTTCTGATTTAGCCTCCCCCCAACACACACACACACACACACACACACAGACTGTACTGGGATCCTTCAGGTGGCAATGGTATTCTGCATTAAAAGTAATGAGTTATGCATGGATCATTTTTTTGTATTCCTGTTTCGTAAGGAAATTGACCTGGATTCCTGTATTTATTTATTTATAACTTTGCTAACCAGGTAGGTGCACTGATCCCAGGGACCATTTTCAGGCACGACCCAGGTCACGTAGGGCGGCATAGAGTAGAAACATCAAAATAACAAGAACATAACAAGAGCAGGTAATACATAGTGAAAGGTTACAGTTGTTACATTTGGCAATACATGGTGGCAGTAGGTGAGGGACAACAAATAACAAAGCAAAGTAAGGCTCATGGAGGTACAGATTCAGTAAATAAGAGAACCTATTTGGCCCTACCCCTGCAACCTATGGGGGGGCTAGTCCTTAAAGCAGTGGCAGGTGGATGCCAACAGAAGCCAGTCTTTGAGGCAAGTCTTGAATTGTCAGTGAGTGTTTATGGTATGCAGTTCAGTGAGCAACTTGTTCCATAGCGTGGGGGCTGCTACAGACAGGGCTCTAGTACCCATGTTCATGGCTACCCTGGGGATTTTCAGGGAGGGGATACAGGAGGAGCGTAGGCAGCAGTGTGAGGTTTGGATGGTGAGAAGGGGAGCAAGAGGGAATTTCTGGCCAATACGGATGGCAGAATCAATAAAACTATACAGTGCAAGGTCAAAGTGAGCTTGTAGTGGGATGCACCCCAGTGTAGTGTTGAGTGTACAGTGGTACATGGATAAAGGGGCCAGCAGGGAGAAACGGCAGGCACTGTTGTATGCTACTGTTAGTTTTGCCATGGTGGATGCAGAGGTTCTGAAGTAGATGGGAGAGCAGTAGTCCAGGATAGGTAGCAGGTATCCCTGGATGATGGCATGGTGGGCCTCAGGGGTGAGGTATTGCCAGTATCTGTAGGCAGCCCCTAGTTTTAGGTGAAATCTTAGAACCAGGGAGTTTATATACTCTGTAAAGGAAAGGAAGAAGGTCAAGCACAACTCTTAGATATTTGAAGTGTTTGATGCCCTCTAGGGCATGGCCATCAGGGGATGTGATGATTAGGGGTGGGTTAGATTTGCATTTAGTTAGGAAGGGCTTAGATCCGAACAACATTGTTTTTTTGGCATTATGTATGACATATTGTTTCTATTGAAGTTGGAATAAATGAATAAACCCAGAAGTTTAATGGAAATGCATGACAAAAAAAGCATCAACCAGGGCAAGGCAATGTAGTTTAATACTTAGAGCACTGAATTCAAACTAGAGATCAGTCCTTGAAGTCACAATTCAGCTGCTGGCTCACAGTATTGCTTTGAGCTGTTCACTTTGGGTCTGATTCTCAGGGCAGGATTTCATATCCCTTTTAGGGCCTTGTATTTTGATTCCAGTGCATGTTGAGCCACCTGAATTGATGCAGGCACACCTCGAAAATTATACGTGTCACAATAAATCATGCATGTTGTAAGAAATAAATGACGCATGTTTCAAATAAATGATGCATGTATCATTTTGTTATCGCAAACTCCAGGGACTGTCATAAATTCATCCAAACCTTTGAGAATAGCATTCAGTGTTTGGGGTGAAGATGGCAAGGTGCAGGCTGCATCAGAATCCAGATGCTGCATCAGTGTCATTCCATCTGAAAATCCTGTGCTTAAGATCCAATGGGGAGGGGCACATTGTACCTTCACTGTTGCACTGTCTCCCAAATATGCCACACATCATGGGCACATGTTGCAGTGGGTAGGACGCATAGTAAAAATTGTAGGTCCAGAAGTCAGTAGGTAAAAATGGGCTTACTACGCACCCACTAACACACTGATATGCATCTGTGGCCACAGCTCAGCATGGCATTGTGAAAAGTGTAGGTTCAAATGCCGTGCTGAACCATGATCATGGTGCCAGGAAAGTAGACACTCATTATGGCAGTGTCCCCCCCTTTCTACTCCCCAACTGTTATAGACCCTGGTGGCCCAATGTTCCACCCCCTTTCATTGCCAAGTTTGACAGTGCCCTGCTGGTCTAGAGGACCCCATATCCACTTTCCCAAATCTAAGCAACACTGGTGGTCCAGCAGCCCCTTTTTGTACCCAATATTCATCCTTACCTGGTAGTCTAGTGATCTCCCTCCAACAGGCCATGACCTCCAGGTTGTCCTATTCCAGATACACCCAGCTGTACTGCTGCATCTGCATGCTTATAGCAGCTGGTAAACAGGTTCATGCACCCCAGCCTATGTGTGCCACCACTGGTTTGTGAATAGTCCTTCAGTCCATTTGCATGGCAGATCCAGGTTTGTGAATAGCCCTGCAGGCCATTTGCATGGCATCCCTGGTCCCTTTACTGACCACCTACAATGATTTATGAGAGTATTTGGGAATGGGCTGTAACTTTCACTGAGCAAGGCTCAATGGGCCACAAGGGTCACAAGGCACTGGCTGGTGCAAAGTGGTCAAAAAGATTACTTTGCCATAGTCAGAGTGACTGAGAATCTTGCCTTCAGTCTCCTGTGTCTTAAACCTCCTTGTTGTGATTTTGTAATGCTAAAAGCTGTAAAAGGCTGACATGACTGACTTATACTCCAATCTAAAAACTGTCTGGAAGCAGAACTCCACTAATTTGTTTATTATTTATTTCTTTATTTAAAGTTTGGTAACTGGGAGAGGTACACTGAGCTGAGGCTAATTTCCGGGTGCAACCCAAGGGATGGGGATACAGGAGGCAAGTTTACAGAAATGCAGCATTGTCAGGCAGGTTACAAAGTTGCTTGGGTGAGAGCAAAATATGATTTCCAAATGTAAGGTATATATACAATATCAGACTACAGGATTGTCAGCAGATTATAAATGACCTTGGTAAACACAAATTAAAAGCAAAGTATGTGCAAGGTAAGAGTCCAGTGAACATGTTGCACATACAAACAATTGATTGAGATGAGACAAAAGTAATTATAGTGAGCATGGGAGTTAGCTATGCAGTTTAGTCAGTATGAGCACTTGGGCTTTAGACTACAATAATGAATAGGTAGTCTTTAGCAGACTGTTTCACAGAAGGGGATTAGCCTGGTTGGAAGCAAGAGCAGGAGACAGTAAGAGAGTGGGAGAGGGTACATTTAAAGAGATTTAGAGAGGGTACCATATGGAGTGAAATTGGAAGGGAGTTCCAATTGTGAGAGAAGTGGAAGGAGAAAACAGCCATATCAAAGTCTGAGTGAGGAGATGGAAGGGCAAAAGTAAGAAAGTCAAATGAGCAGAGATGGTAGGATGGGGGAGAAGGGGAAGGAGGGAGGTGAGGTAAGGGGTGAGTAAGCTGTACCAATATTTTGCTGAGATTACAAAGGTGTGGTGGTTGCAGCAGGAAGATAAGGAAGGGAGTGATAAAGAGGTGTGGAGGGTGCAGTGGTGAGTCCTAAGGGGAGCATTTAGGGTGAAATGGCAAAAGGCATTGAAAAGAGAGTCCAGCCTGGAGAGGGTGGTGGTGGAGGCAGACCCTGTATATGACATCAGCTTAGTCGAAGAGTGGTAAGACTGTTTTTGTGAGAAGTATATGGCATGCGGGGGCAGAGATGGCTTCTTTATTTCTGTAGAGAGCACCAAGCTTAGGGCAGAGCTTAGAATGGAAGTAATTGATATGAGTTGTGAAATCTAGGCAGTTGTCCAGCCAGACACCTAGGTACTTGTAGGCAGGGACTGTATCCAATGTGGTGCTGTCGAGGGTAAAGAAAGGGGTGGAGTGAGTTTCAATAGTTTTGGGGAGGTGCTGAATGTCGTGGATGCTGTTTTTGTGGCATTTACTTTTAGTTGGTTGGCTTGAAACCACTGTAAAATGAGAGTGAAATCATTTTGTTGTTGAGTAGTCACTATGGGGGCAGAGGTGCCAAAAGTATAGAGAATGGTGTTGTCTGCATAAAGGTGTATTTGGGAGGAGGTGTATATAAGGGAGATATCATTTAGAAAGATTGAGAAGAGGATGGCATCCAGAATAGAGCCTTGGGGTACTCCAGCTAGAATTGGGGAGGAAGGGTGTAACCACCCTGGTCACATTGGGTATGACCAGATAGGTAGGATCTGAACCTTTTGACTGAGGGAGGGGAAAGGTCAGCAAGTGTGAGTTTAGAGAGGAGGACAGGATGACAGACTGAATCAAAGGCCTTGGCTAGGTCTATGAATATGGCTGCGGTAAGCTGGTCTTTGCCCATGCATGTAAGAATGGCATCTATGACCCAGAGAAGTGAGGAGATCATGGAATGGCTTTTTCAAAAGCTGGACTGGTAGGGGGAGAGGAAGTTAGAGGAGGTGAGGAAATGGGTGAGTATGGTTAGGACTAACTCCTGGAGCTTGGTTAGTACAGGGAGAAGGGAGATAGGGCAGTAATTTCCAGGTGAGGCGTGATCACCACCTTTGTAAAGGAGTATCGGTTTTGCAGATTTTCAGGCTTGGGGGACTGTGCTATGGGAGAAAGAGAGGTTTAACAGATGGGACATGGGATGGGCAAAGGCTGGTTCAGAGATCTGAGAAAAGAGTGGCTCAAGACCAACAGGCTGGATTTTCAATGATTCAGTGATTGAAGGGCATGAAGCACCTCATGGGCTGTGGCTAGGGAGAGATGAAATGTATTTGGAGATGGGGAAGTGTGCAGTGAAGAGTGGGGTTTGCCGTGGTGGTGAGTAGGGCACAGCTTATGAAAAATGGGTTTAGTGTGGTGGCAACAGTGAGGGGGGTCACAGACTAGCTTTTTGTCAATGAGCAAAGAGAGGGAGGAAGACTTTGATGGGGGGGTTAAAGAGGGAAGAAAGTGTGTGCCAGAACTTATGGGGAGAATTAAGGTTTTCCTGTAAGGTATTCCTGAAGTTGTGAGCTTTAGCTGTTTAATTGTTTTGGTTCATGAGTTTATTGGAACATGGTAGATAGGGAGGTCAGTGTGGGAGAGTGAAGCTTTGTGTAGTTGACACATGGGGTCACGAGAGGCACAGAGTTTGATGATGTCAGCTCATATCCAAGGGTGGTGGAAGTGTTTCATTCTGTGGCATAGTGAGAGGGGCATGAGTGTTCCAAACTTTATTTAGTATATGGCAGAAGAGGGAGAGTGCAGTGTTGACATCAATAGTTGAGTAGAAGAGGGACCAATCAGGGGAAGCAAGATCATGCAGGAGAGTGGTGATGTTAAGGGATCATAAGGAATGAATCCAGCAGAAGGTAGGTGAAGCAGGAGGTAGCTGTAATTTGCGTATGCAGTAGGTCATGAGGTGGTCGCTGAATATGTCAGAGAGTGTACCAGCGGAGGAGATCCAATGGGGTGTGAGGCCAGAATCCAATTCAGGAGGGTGTGGTTTTGGGTGTGCGAGTTTTGCCTGGTGGGCTGGTTTATGAGCTGATGGAGGTTTAGTGATTCTATTTGTTGCTTAGTGGGTCTTAAGGCAGAGGAGGCCCAGTTCAGATTAAAATTGCTAAGTAGGATAAGTTCCCTGGAGGAGATGAGGGATGATAAGGAGGAGATAGTGTTGACCACAGAGGAAGGGGATGTTTTGGGGGATGAATACAGCACACTAATGAAGATGGGGAGAGAGGAAGGGAGTAGTAGTTTAATGCGGAGGAGCTCATGAGACTTTGGAACTGTCTCATTAGTAACAAGTGAGCATGGTAGGTTTTGAATGTAGTAGATGGCTATCCCACCACCACACTTGGAGAGATCTTGCCGGAGGAGGTGGTAGCCGGGTAAGTAGAGACGGGAGTCTGGGATTCTGGGAGAGAGTCAAGACCCAGTGATGTAGAGGATATCGGGGGGGGGGGATGTTGGGACACCCAACCTCTGAGGAGGTCGATCTTTGGGAAAAGGCTCCTGGCATTGAGGGGGTACAGGGTAAGGCATTTTGGGAGTGGGGATGTTAGTGAGGTTGGGTCAGAATTAGGTTGGATGTCCCCAGCTTGTAGGAGGAGTAGATAGAGGAAGAAGAAGCAGAAGAAGAGTTTGTGTGTAGATTTGAGTAGTTTTGACTGACTGTAGTGAAGCAAGAGATGTTGGAATTCAGTGGATAATCCTCTGGGTAAAAGCAATCACTGTACTGTGTGGTTTGTCATATGGATTGGACAAGAGTAAAACATACTAAGACAATGGTCCTGGACTTCAGGAAGCAAGCAAGAGAAGGAGGAGGAAGAAGTCATGGTGGTTCTCAAAAGAGGTGGCTACGGCTGTGAAAGGAGAAAAAAAAGTATTTAGGATGCACAAGGAGACCCAGACAGTGGGTGAAGAAAGAGGTATATGTGGAAAAACAGAGGGAGGGAGGATGAGGGTCCTGGACTTCAGGAGAGCAGATTTTAAAGAAATGGGTGACTGCCTCAGTAAACACCTCAAATGGTGGGATGGCCTGGAGGAGTGGAGACTCAATGGAAAAATATCAAGGAGGGAATAGCTAAGGCAATGGCATACTGTTTTCTCAAGGAAGGAAGTAAGAAAGGGAAGGTGGAGGAAAAGGTCACTGTGGTTCTCAAAGGAGGTGGCTAAGGTGGTGAAGGAGAAAAAAAAAAACAGCATTTAGAAAGTACAAGGAGTCCCAGATGTGGTGAACAGCAACAACACAAACAGAGGAGAGGATTGCCGATGACATCAAAAAGGTGATCATAGATTATTTATTGCTTTGGGATATACTGTGTATTAAAGGAGCTATATAAAACCAAATTCCTTTTGTTTCTATCTTTCATCCAAAAATGCTCCTGTATGGAGTCCCTTAGGGTTCTGTTCTCAGTACTCTCCTCTTCACCATCTACCAACATTCTCTTGTGCTTCACTGACTATCTGGAATGAGCATCCCACAGGGTTTTGGTACACTGACTCCCATGCTCATTTCAAGTCATTCATAAAAACATATTGTTTTCCATTGTGTATGAGTACTGCTGCCTGGGGATGCCCTCATGGATGATGGAGCAACATGGAGAGTGGACCCAAGGGAAGAAAACTCCCCTAGGGCAGGGGTGCAAGCTGGCAGTCATGGAGTCAAGACAGAAGAAAGGGGGGTACAACACAGGTAAGCGAGGGTAGAGAATTGATGGAGATAAGGAATGGGGAAGGTAAAAAGGGGAGAGGAGAGTCAGGGGGAACTACATAGAAAAATACAGGCAGGAATGGGAGGGGGAAGCAGGGTAGCAAGCAGGGGAAGGAAGGTGTGGAGAACTATGTGCACCGATGCATGGAGTCTTGGAAAGAAAATTCTAGAGCTGGAAGCCATCATGGTGGAAGCTCACCTGGATTTCATGGCCATAATGGAGCCATGGTGCACTGAGCTGGGACATAGACATACTGGGCTACTCCATGTTTAGGGAAGACAGGGATGGTATGAGGAGAGGAGGGGTTGTTTCATATGTAAGGGAGGGAATAAGGTAATTGATGTACAGGGGCACCATGAGGAAAAGGATAGGCTGAAGTTGCTGTGAGTCATGCAGGAAGAAGCCTCCCAGCTGCTATCCATACTGGGGTAGTGCACACCCCTCCAGCACAGGGAGAGGAGTCGGATAAGACATTTGGGAAAGCCATCATCAAAATGACCAGTAAGAGGGAGGTGCTGCCAGTTGATGACTACAGTCTACCCGATGTGGAGTGGAACCTTCCAGCTACAGCTTTGGCAAGGAGTAGGGCCATCCTTGACTCCCTACAAGAGGCTTTTCTCAAGCAGAGAGTCAAAGAACCCACTAGGGACTGAACAATGCTGGACCTGGTGCTTACAAACAGAAACAGTGTGGCAGATATCATAGTGGGCAGTCACCTAGGTACCACTGATCACTGTAGTAGTAAGTAGTAATAGTCACTGATCACAGTACAGTGTGGCTTAACATAAAAATAAGGACAGATGCTAACCACATACTGTAGTATTCATAGGATTAATAGAAGGGTTTAAGCCAGGAAAGCAATTTGCCAACAATGGCTTCCCATTTCTCAACAGTTATAGCCTTGCCTATTGTTACTTTTACAATGTATATCCAGATTATTTTTAAATGAATCCATAGTCACCCTCAATACTACTTCATTCAGAAGTTCATTCCTGAAAACAGCTACCCTGTGTGTTATCCATTTTCCTCTCCTTTTCTTTTTGTACAGTTCTCCTTTTAGTTGTAACCACATGTTCTAGTATCACATGGTGTTGTTTTCACTTTAACCATAGACAATTCCATAAATCTATTTCCCGAAGAGTTTTAAATATCAGGCATAAATCTCCCCTTAACCTTTGTATTCTAGTTCAAACTCTCTATTGTCTCTTGTATGGAAGTTCTTTCATACCTGATACCATTCTTGTTGCTCTTCTCTGCACTCTCTTCAACTGTTTAATTCCCTCCCTTATTTGTGGGGGACACAATTGTCCACAGTACTCAAGGTGAGGCTCACAACCATGCCATACAATGGCATCAATGCCCTGTTGTCTGTATTTACTATATTTGTGCTTATGCAACCTAGTATTCCAAAGAATATTTGTACTGTTTCCCTGCAGTGTTGTTCAAATTTTAGATCCTCAGTTACCACTATTCCAAGATCTTTCTCCATAATAGTTTCTTTAATTTCTTATCCCAGTAATGTATATTTAGCTGTCTTATTTTTATTTTTCAAGATCATCACTGCACATTTATCAACATTAAAGCCCAGTTTTTGAATATTTGCCCAGGTTTCTAGTTTGATTCATTCTAGTTAATATCGATTTATATCTTCCTCTGTATCAACTACCAATCCCACTTTAGTGTCATCAGCGAATTTGGCCAACCAAACTCCATTCTCACAATCTGTTGATGTCACATAGATGTTAAATAAAGTAGGGCCCAATAAGACACCAGTGGTACTCCTCACTTATCACAACTCCCCACTTTGACATGTTCCCCTTTTGATGACTATTTGCCTTGTTTTCTAGCCATAAACTCACCCAGTTCACTAGTTTAATCCCTGTTCCTTTAACTCTGAAACACATTCTCAGTCTGGCACATTGTCAAAGGCTTTACTGTAGTCAAGGAACAATACATCTACTGGGAGCCCCTTGTCCCGTGCCTTGTTGATCTTATCAAAAAAGTTTATCAGATTTGTCTGATATGACCTTCCCCCTCCTGAAGCCATGCTGAAACTTGTCTAACAAGTTATTTCCCAGAGTATGATTTTTTCAATTTCCACCTTAATAATGATTTCCATATTCTTTCCTATCACAGTGATCAAGCTAACTGGCCTGTAGTTTTTACAGTTTGCAATCAGAAATGCTAGAAAGAACTGTACTCCAAGCCATTGAAGTTGATGTAAACTTTGCAGTTTATTGCACAAAAATTTCAAAATAACAAAAAATATACAAGGCAAAAAATCCCACCAGGAGACCTCGGCACTTTGATGCTGTAGATCTTTGTCAAGGGTCTGGTTTCCTGTCACGAACAGATTGCTTAAATACCCAAACCGCAGTGAGATCACCCGTCAGGTGATTCACTGTGATTACATTACGTCATTTTAAACATATGTTTATCCAAAAGGCACAAACAGCAATTCTAATAAACAAAATACTATTAGTATTCAATAATCTTCAACTTTGGATATGTTTTAACAATTTTTAACACACTTGTTTGTTTTTCTATTCATAAGGAACAATGTACGTAAAATAATTAATGAAAAAACTTTGGCATGAAGAATTCTTATCCAGAAGTATTGCATTTACCAGTACATTATGTAGGCTACGTTTACCCTCAATGAATAATTCAGTGCCTGGGAAATTAAAAGCCAACCTGGAGAACTAAATGTGAACCCCAAACTAAGGGAGAGAGGATTAAAATTAAAGAGCTATAACAATAATAGAAACTGTGGAGATTGGAAGGAAGAAGATAGTGCAGTGTGTGTGTGTGGGGGGGGGGGGAGAAAATGGACAAACACAGACAAAACAGAGTGGAGAACAGAGCCCCCTGGGTGCTGCCATCTGTACCACTGGGGAAAACAGGTACATCCTGCAGTCTCCTATACTCCATCAAGTCCAGAAGGTACTGGAAAAAGACAGAACACAGAAACCATTACTTTAATTATCAAACCTCAGTCAAACAGATTCTGTCCTTAAGTCAAACACAATTTGAAAAAATTAATTTAGAAGTAAGTTTTTAAATCCATATTCTTGTTCAGACCCATCAATTGCAAGCTATTCATGGAGAAAATCCAGTAAGCCTTTCTCGAGAGAAGACTCTTCAATCTATTGCCACCCCTTTTGCCCACCCGTACTTGTTCAAGATCCATGAAACATATGTTGGTGGTTTCACTATTATGATGTAATAAAAAGTGTTCCACTACTGGACTATTTAGATCTACATTAATAATGTTCATTGCATGTTCCTGTATATGCTGCTTGAGTTCTCTCACTATTTTACCTATGTACAGTTTAGGGCAGTTGCGCCAGAAGGCATAGACAACAAAGGTGGTCACATGTAATATAAACTGTCTAATCTGTACCTTTCATGCACACCAATCCTTTGTAAATTAAGTGCCCTGTTGGCAAAACCTGCAGATATTGCAGTTACCGCACTTACTGTATGCACACCAGCTGGTTTTACTGGTATTTATGTGAGCTGTGTGCTAGAGATTTCAGGAATATGACTTTTTATCAGCTTATCCCTCAGTTTCTGCCCCTTGCTGAATGTAATTCTTAGCTTGGAACCTATGCAGTTTGAAAGTGTGACATAACTAGTGAGTATTGGCCAATATCTTTTAATGATGTTCCCAGTTCTCCCTGACACTTGGTTGTACTCAGTGATAAAAGATACTGGTGTGTTTACATTCTGGCTCCTAACTTTCAGTGTCAGTAGGGTGGATCTATATTTGGACGCTGCTCTCTCAAGTGCTTTGTCCAAGTCTTGCAGTGTGTATCCCTTATTCAAAAATCTCTGTCTTCCATCATAGGCCTGTTGTAAGGAAGTACCCTCCTGTGTGCAACTTCAACTAAGTCACAGAAATTGAACATAAGAGATTGAGTTTTTAAGTGTCTTGGTGTTGCAGCTTGTTGCATGGAGAAGGCTATTATAGTGTATGGTGCAACATCATTCTCCACCAAAATCCATCGTTGTCGAAACCTTGTAGTCACACACTAGTGACGTTCGCAGTGCAGCAGAAGGATTTTTTCTACTGCACTGCGAACGTCACACACTGTGTCCTCGAACAGCATTTGACAGTTAGGACTCACTCCATAAAAAGGACACATAGCGAAAGCAGCAATGTCGGCGACAGTACTAATGTTTAGTTAAAACTTTCAAAATGTAAAGTTCTGAAACAGTTAAAATGTCAAGCGTTAACATGTTCAAAATGTAAAGTTCTTTTTTTCCTTCTAGTAACCCAGGAAGAATGTTTGGAAGCAGAAACATGTGGTAGTGATTTTTTTTTCTCAAAAAACAACGTTCCACCATACACTATAAAGAAAAGTGCATGGGGAACAGTTGACAACAGGGCATCTTTCATCTCATTGGCACTATGGCGACGGATTACCTCTCGAGCTGCGCTCTCGAGGTAATCCGTCGTCATAGTGCCAATCTAATAGTGAAAGAATAGCCTGTTGTCAACTGTTCCCCATGCACTATCCTATATGGTGTCCATAGGCTTCCTGTGGCCAACACTTTGTGCACAATAAACTGCAGAGTTTACAACAACATCAATGGCTTGGAGTATGGTTCTTTTCAGTGTTTCTGGTTGGTGTCCATTGAGGCTGGCTGTCCTTGAACTGCACCCTGCCTGATTTGCCGGTGGCATGAGACATTTTTGCCTCTGCTCAGTTTTTATGGTTTGCCCTGGCTCCTTTCTTATACAAGGGAAAGTTTGCCTCCCTCCAGTTTTTAGCCACCTCACCTATGCCCACTGAATATTGAAATATGTTTGTGATGGGGATTATCAGCTCCCTAACTACTCTTGGATGTATACAATCAGGGCCCAATGCCTTATTCAGATTTAAAACCTTTGTCCTACTTCCAACAGCCTCCTCTCTTATCAGTATTCTCTGGCTGTGACAATTTTTCCTATCTCCCTTTTCAGCGATCTCATTTCTGCTACGGAATTGACAAAATAACTTATTAAAGATCTCTTCCATCTCCTCTGATGTTACCATTTTCCTTCCTCTACCACTGGTCACACCTCTGTATTTCTGTCCCTTTTTTCATGTACATGGTTATGAAAAGATTTGCAGTTATCTCTGATTTTAACCACCAAATTCACCTCCTTCTCCCTTTTCACCCTTCTTATCTCTTTTTTGCATTCTTTTACCAATAGGTTATATAATTTCCATAACAGATTAGTGTTGTCATTTTTTGCCAGCCTATAAACTTTGTTCTTTTTCTAAGTTGCATTTGATTTTTCTGTTGACTCAACCTGGTATTTTGCCATACTTATTATATTTTATTTTGTCTGGTACGTGGCTGTTTACCAAATCTTTTAACTTGTTGTCCAAGATATCCCATCTTTGGTCTAGGGTTTTTCCAATAATCATTTTGCTCCATTTCCATTTTTTAATGTATGTCTCATTGCATCAAAATCTGCCCTGTTGAAGCATTTAATTTTCCTTGTCCTGATATCCTGGACATACAGCTTTTAATATTAAGTGTACAGTAGCTATGTTAAGATCACTGACACCAAGTAATACTTTGACCTCACATTCTGTTACCTCCTTCTCCTCCAAGTTGCTTAAAACAAGGCCAAGTATGTTATCCTCTCTTGTTCTCTGAGGTATGTATTATATAGGTTCAATGCCAACATCTTGTTTATGAATTTTTAATCCAGGGGAGTTTTCCTATTCCTGTCTGTCCAATTTAATCCCAGGAAGTTAAAGTTCTTTAGGACTACAGATCTGTCCTCCATCTTCATATTACTTTTTTAAACATCCTTTTATGCTGTCGTTTATCCTTTCAATCAGAACTCATTAGCCTTCTCAATTTAGATGTAGGCCATCAGATCCATATACCATTCCATCCCTTTCAAACCATTCACAATTCTTCTGGAAGCTAAAGCCTTTCCTCCCACTCCATCTTCTCAACCAGCCATTTAGTTGCTTAATTTAGAGAGTTTCCTCCCCTGCCATCCATTGGGATGGGTAAAATTTCAGAAATGATCACATTGCACACTTTTGTTTTTAACATGTTATCTACTTCCTCACAATCTCACAATCCCTTTATATTTCAAGCTCTTTCCTCCATCTGATGCCATTAGTCTATGTGTGCAAGACCACTATTGGCTTCTCAGTCTCTGCTAGTAGCCCTTTCAGATTCACTTTAATATCTTTTATTATGGCCCCAGGTAAGCAACTGACCACTGTTTGTTCTTTTCTACCACTGCATGTGTATTTGTCTGTGAATTTCAGAAGTAAGTCTCCTATTACTGCAATGTCCCTTTTGTTACCAGTTATCCCCTCTGCTTCTGCCTGTATACTTTCACTATCCAATGGGTTAATATTATTTTGTCTGCTACTATCCCTTACTTGTGGTGTGGTGATGATTTCCTTTGTATTTTGCTCTGACTGGTCTGTTTATAGATGCATGAAGACAAGGGTCCTGGACTTTGGGAGAGTGGATTTTAAAGAAATGGTGAACTGTTTCAGGAAGTGCATCAAGGCAAGGGGGATTGTCAGAAAAGGGTAAATGCACACTGGGGAAAAATAAGGGAGGGCAAAATTAAAGCAACCAACCTGTGCACAAAGAAAGTGAGTAAAAGAAGAAGGAAAAAGAGACTGGTATGGTTCTCTAAGGAAGTGGAAAAGGCAGTGAAGGAAAAAGGATGACTTTCAAGTGGTATGAGGAAACAAAATGGGAGGATGGCAGGGAGATATACCTAGTACAGCAGATAGAAGCAGGTAAAGTGGTAAAGAGATCAACGGCACAGACAAAGGAAAGGATAACCAAAGGGGTGGTTAAATGGAATAAGATGTTCTTCATAAGTGAGAAGAGGAAAGCAAGGGGAGGGATAGTGATGATTAGAAAGGTGGATGGTGGAGATACTGTGTAGAATAGGACTAAGAACAAATTATATCCCAAACAAGTGCTTCTGGTCAGTGTTCACATGGACAGAAGGGGAAATGGATCACCAAGGAGTGACAGGAACATGGGAGGTAGGGAGAAGGACAGAATCCATTTTCAGAGGAAAGAGTTCAAAAGGGACTTGCAGCTTTGAAGGTGGACAAAGCTATGTGACAGATGGGATATAGCCAAGTGTTCTAAAAGAACTCAGAGAGGTGCTAACTGCTCCACTGACAGCCTTTTTTAACAGCTCACTGGAAACAGACATGATTCCGGAGGACTGGAGAAGAAGTGATGTGATCCCGCTACATAACAGCAGAAGCAGGGAGGAGGCTAGCAAGTACCATTCAGTCTTACTTCAGTGGTGGGAAAATTAATGGAAACCCTGCTAAAGGAAAGACTAGCAGAGTATCTTGAATCCAATGGGCTGCAAGACCACAGGCAGCATGGATTCTCTGGGGGGGGGGCACTAAACAAATCTGATAGATTTCTTTGACTTGGGTGACCAGGGAAATAGATCAGGGTATGGCAGTAGACATTGTCTGTGTAGACTTTAACAAGACCTTTGACACTGTGTTGCACAGTGGGCTGATAAAGACACTGTGCAGCCTAGGTGTGGGATCCAAAGGGGTGAATTTGGTTAAAATCTAGTTAACAGATAGGAGACAGAAAGTGGTAGAAATGGCAGTCACTCTAATGATGGTAAAGTGACCAGTGGGGTGCACCAGGACTCAGTGGTCAGACCGGTCCTCTTCAACACTTTCATAAATGACATTGCAGAAAAAATGGAAGGGGAAAGTATGCCTTTTTTCAGAAGATACCAAACTCTGTAATAGGGTGGACACCAAAGAGAAGGTGGAGAGAATGCACAGGGATCTTGAGAAACTCAAGGAGTAGCAGTTGGGATTCAAACCCCAAAATTGCAAAACCATGCACATGGTGCATAGCAAATCAGGAGCTGAATATAGGATGGGGAGAGGTACTGACAGTCACTAAACAGGAAAGGGACCTTGGTATTGTCATATCTGAAGACTTCAAAGTAGAAGGGCAGTGTGGCAAAGCATTGGGTAGGGCTAATTGGATACTAGGTTTCAAAGGGAAGGGTATCTCCAGCAGGAGGAGGGAGGTAGTGTTGCCACTATATTACTTGCTAGCAAGACCCCACCTGAGTGCTGTGCCCAGTTTTGGAGACCACACCTCAGAAAGGACATAGACATGGTGAAGGCAGTTCAGAAGAGGGTAACTAAAATGGCACAGGGGGTTGCACGTGAAGCCCTATGAAGAGACATGGAGGGATCTCAACATGTACATCCTGGAAGAGGATAAGGTGAGAAGTGACTTGATAGAGACCTATAAGTACCTCACAGAGGTAAACAGACTGCAGGAGGAGAGTCTCTTTCAAATAAGAAAAATGGTCTGAGGGAGCTGGAGCCTCCCCCCCCAATCCTGTGAAACACTATCCAATTACAATGTAGTTAGCAAAGCTGCACAGCTCATTTTATTTTATAAAAGGAATACCATCAAGTGTCTAAGTGAGTGCAGCCTTTCCAGATGAATTTATTACTTTTCACCCTCTGGTGGGGTCAGTTTTTCTCTCCTGTCTTCTTTCTCGCACACAGGAGGAAAGCTGCATTTCCAGATGGGGTGCTGGTTCTGGAACTGAGTGCGTGTTAAGAGGCCCATCAGATGGATTAAACTAGAGAAGATTGCCATATTTGAACTATTTTTCTCACTAACACCAACCCACTCAAGGAAAAGAAGCACTGCGGGGGAAGTGCTGTATATTTTATTTGCTTTTTTACTGTACTGCTTAAGTGCACTTGATACGTGCTACCAGAAAGAACCTTTATAACAAAAACAGCAAAAAAAATAAATATAACTTATCTGTGGGATTCCGTGCATTGTGGCCAGATATATCAGAAGGAGGTTCCTCTCTCTGATGTCTACTGATAGGGTGTTTATGCACAAGAGATAGTTTAAAGTTAAAATTGTTGCTATTTTATTTTTTATTCTTTTTGGTTTGAAATTTAGTGTCACTGCACCCTAGTAGATCACATGATTAGCTAGTATTTACAGTGCCTGTGCTTATCTGCAATTCAGAATTCATGGTTGTGAAGAGATCACGTGATGCTTCTGTGAGACGAACAGCTCCTAGACCAAGCTCCCACTCCAGCTCTCATTCATAATCTAAAAACAGCTATCCAATTTCAGTTATCTACCTACCTACCAGCGGATTGTGCGCTTAAAAACTCCCGATGCGATCAGTAAGCAGTTCGGGTGGCTGGTGCTGATAAAATTAAACTTAAACGTCTGCTTTTGGAATTAGGGCCTACCACTACAATGGAGGTCGAAATGCGCCAGGCCCTACCAAGGCACACAACCCCACAGACCCCTGAGAAAGGGCCAAAAAGATCTAAGGGCCATTCGAGGAGCCTCTCAAAACCCACTGCCTCCACAGCAACTCAGCAAATACTGACTCCGCTATCTGAACAAAAATTTATGGAAGAACTACAACCGTTCAAGGATGCACTACAAGATATTACTGGGGAAATCAGATAGCTCAGAGGAGAGCTTTCGGACACAAACCGGACCATTTCTGATGTTGCAACCCGTAATACCTCTTTGGAAAGCTGGAAGGACAAAATGGAACCTGAAGCAGCAAATATGAGGCAGCGGCTACACAAAATAGAAGCCAAATTAGAAGATCTGGAAGGCCGAAGCCGCAAGAATAATATCATAATCTTCGGAATTCCAGAAGATGCTGAGGGACCCACACCTATTTTATTCTTACAAAAGATGCTCACAAAAATAGCTGGGCCTTCCCCCAACAACACTACCTACATAATAGAGAGGGCTCATCATTCATTGCACCCCAAACCAACAGCTGGGAAGCCCCCAGGGCCAATGATCATAACATGTCTTAATTTCTTGGATAAAACATACATCTTTGAACAAGTCAGGAGCCTTTAGCATGTATTATGGGAGGATCATCAATTGAGATTTGCACAGGACTTACTAGCCACAGTGAGACAGAAGAGACAGAGGAGATTGGAGTGCCATCCCTTAGTTTCAAAACTAATTGCAACAGGGATCAAGTATAGGGTACAATATCCGTCTCTCTTGTCCATTTTACATGCTAGGAAATGGCACTCCTATGATACTGCACAACAAGCAAATCCAGCTCTACACTCTCTGCTTCCTGAATTATTCACTACCCACTGATGCTACTGGAAGAGGATCTCCCTGAAATTTCTTTTTATTTCATTCGCCTGAAAAGCAGGATGGTTCTCCTGGGTGACTGTGAACAATTTGGGTAAACGTACGCGAGAGGGCGACAGAGACCGAAACTTCACAGAGGAGAAGCTGTGTGTATTCTCTGGGTTACTTATAAAGCTCAATCTGTAGCGAGTTGGCGATTGATATTTCGAGCTGTATCAATTCTTACTAGCAGGGACTTTTGATAAAATGACAAGTAAGCCGGTAAGCCTGTTGCTGAAGAAAACCAGCCCGTTTTGAGTTGATACTTTCTCCCTGTGGCCTTCGCTCTTTCTTTTCGTGCAGGAGTGATGTGCGATGGTTTTAGTTTTTATTTAGTAAGACCACAAGAGGGCAGAAGATATTCATCATGTGAACATGGCCCTGTAATACCCCTTCGCATCAGGCATTGCAATCTTCACATTTTTTTTATAACCCAAACGGGCCTGTTTAAAAGTGAACCCTTTTTTTTTCCTTCTTCATTTTTGGACATATTCAAGAACTTAAAAATACAAGTTTATACGGACTGTTCAGACCATTTGGCTGAAATATAAGTCTGATGGGAGCTTGTTTTCTGATGTTTTCACTTTCTTTTTTCTTCCTTTTTTCTCCTCCTACACCAAACTTGCGATTTTCTGGGCTCGTTATGTCGCCCATAGTACTGCTCAGTTATGATAATACTTAAATCATGCTAGTTGCATTATCTTTGTTGGGGGTTGGTGCAGGTGACAAGGTCTCTGGACCATTCTGCAGTCTAATCAGTGCACCATGTTCCGGCATAGGGTGGAGTGGAGTACTATAACATGTGAAAATGCCTGGTCTCAATGGGTTGTAATAAATATGGTTCTGGGGCTGTCAAGCATTTTGGTCTATGTACCCATACAACCCATTAAGGATACTGACTACCTTGTTATGGGAAGGAGGAAGTGGTTAAGGGGAGAGGGAGAATGGGTTAGTTGGGTATTTTTAGTAATTTGCTTTCCCCTTAGGTTCAATTTTTTTTGTGTCTTTAATAATTACGTATATATTATATGGTGGGGAGGGGGATTGGGTATGGGGATCATAATTACCTGGGTATTGGATCTAATATTATGGAAGGGGAATGGGGGAGGGGATATATACTACTCACCACTGGATGTTGATATTACAAACTACTGGGGATCTGGAACTTACCTTTATGGGGTTGATTTCCTTTTGAGGAGCACTATGGGATATTTCATTTGGCTATGGCAGCACCCTTAAAGTTCTGCTCATGGAACATCAAAGGTGCCCAATCCCCTACTAAAAGAGCCAAGATCCTTTTACAGCTCCACAAACTCTATGTTGATGTGGCTTTTCTCCAAGAGGCACATCTAACCACAACACAGATTCTTAGTTTAAGACGAACATGGGTGGGTGTAGCACTGGGGGCGGGTCTGGACACGTGCAAATGTGGCGTTGCTGTGCTGGTAGCACAATGGGTACCCTTTAAATTGTTACAATTGGTAATCGATTCCCAGGGAAGATATATATTGCTGAGAGCTATTTTGGTCCATACGGAGCTTATATTGGGCTCTGTTTATGGCCCTGTAGAGGACGACCCACAATTCTTTACTAATCTTATGACCAGTCTGGCCCCCTGGTCTACCCTTCCAATACTTATTGGTGGGGACTGGAATTTAGTCCTTTGTAACAAACTGGACAGGTCTAACCCGAGACGCCCCTTCCTTATCCCTGCAAAATTGGCGCTGAAGGAAATGATGGACTCCTTGGGCCTAGTGGACCCCTGGAGAACCCTCTTTCCTTTAATGAAAGATTACTCATTTCACTCCCTGCCTTATAATACACTATCAAGAATTGATTACTTTTTGTTGGGGATTGAGCACCTATAAACCTGTGTTAATCTAGCTAAAGCATTATCTGACCACCACCCAACTCTTTTACAATGGTCAGTACCTGCCTCGATGGATTATGATAAAGTCTGGAGGTTCAACTCCCAATTATTGAAATCTGAATACCTAATAGAGCAACTTAACAGTTTTATAGAGAATTTCTATGAACACAATGCCCCTACCATGCCCAAACTGGACGTACTATGGAGGGCACTGAAGTGCTCACTGAGAGGAGAGGTTATTCACTTAGCTTCAATCCGGAAAAAGAAAATTTCCCAAGAATCTTCCCAGCTGTTACAACAAATCAGATTATTAGAACAATCCCTCTCCACCTATTCCAACCCAATAGAATTTGAAAAACTAGAGAGTCTCCGTTTCCAATATAATACCCTTCTCAGCGACAAAGCCGAACACCTCCTTTTTCACTCTAAAACCACCTATTTTGACCAGGGAGACAAGGCTGGGAAACTGCTTGCTATGAGGCTCAGGGCACAGGTGGCGGATAGAATTGTTTTAACTATATGGGACACCTTGGGTACCCTCCATACGTCTTCAAGGAACATTGTCTCCTGTTTCAAAACTTACTACTAATCTCTTTATTCATATTCCCCCATACCTTTTAAAAATACAGTGTTAGACCATTTTCTTCAAGGTATAGATCTCCCAAGACTGTCTCAACACCAAATAACTATTCTGCAAGCTCCCTTGACACTATCAGAAGTTCATAAAGCCATTAATACACTCCCATTAGACAAAGCACCAGGCCAAATTTTACAAATCCTTCAAAGCTCAGTTAGGTACTAAACTCCTCAACTTCTACAATTACATCTATAAGCATGGCCTCTCAGACCATAGTTTTACCTCTGCCATTATTATGGTGCTTCCAAATCCAGACAAGGACCCTACAATGCTGCCAAATTACCATCCAATATCCCTTATAAATGTTGATTTGATTTGAAGATCCTAGCAAAAATCCTAGCCAATTGACTGGCTCAAGTATGGCAGACTCTGCTAAGTCCTGAACAAGTAGGATTTGTGGCTGGATGCTTGTCGGCGGATCACCTGCGTAAAATTTCCTACCTTATTTCTGCATCCAGGGACTCTAATATTCTATCGGCTTTGGTGTCCCTAGACGCAGGAAAAGCTTTTGCTCGAGTGTCATGGGATTATCTATTTAATTTGCTTCCAAAATATCATATCCCTGTACAATTTATGCAGTGGATAAAAATTCTCTACTCCCAACCGTCAGCTCGTATTCTTTGTAATGGAGTTTTTTCTCCTTCCTTCACATTACAACAGGTCACCCGACAAGGATGCCCCCTTTCCCCTTACTTATTTAACCTACTCTTAGAACCCCTTATCAGGAAAATAAATACATCAACCTTAGCCACTGGTATCCCAATTAATCACCTTCAATACAAATTATCAGTGTACGTGGATGATATTTTACTTCATATTACCCACCTGTCTAAATCTATACCAGTTACATTGGATATTATCCAGGAATTTGGGTGACTATCCAACTACAAATTGAATTTGTCCAAGACAGAGGTTTTGCCACTAAATAACCTGACTTTAAAAGCTGACATTCAACATCTTGGACTCTCCTGGGTAAAGGACAAGCTGAGGTATCTGGGCATATATTTATCCCAATCTAATTCCAAAAGTAGCTACAGTAGATACTGGGTTTTCCCTCCACTATCATTTTTTTAAATTCTAGATCTCCTCACCCCCCCACACCTTTTAGGTCTGAACTTTGCTAAGGGACTATCAGGAATCTCAACTATGCTGAAAGCCGGTCTTAGCTTAGTGTTAATAATCAAGTTAGAATGACCATGTTGGTTGTTATTACCCTCCTCCATTTCAAGCTCGATGTCCTGAGTTGTTTTTTCAGTTCTATTCAGGATCTCATCAATTTTAGGCCTATTTATGGCAACATCTTCTCACAGACATTCCATGATATTCTTATTAATAACTAGTTGTTCCATTATTATTAGATAAGCATTAATGGATTTTTTCAGAAGATGTATTTAATCTTCACTTAAGCAGCTAGTGTTACAGATTTCATTAACATGCTCAGCCTGTACTGGATTGCTAATCTGTTTTAAGACACAGTTACTACAAAACTGGAGAGCAGTGATACGTTCCTCAAGATGATTTAGACTATCAATGGTATGCTGCAGTTCCTGGATCTCTTCTCCAGTTTCAGAGTTTTTTTCACCCTTTTCTTTTAATTGACTCTCATGGGTGTCATTAGAGTACCATACTATCATCCGGTGAGTCAGCCTGATCAGCCAATGATTCTAATGACTCTAGTGTTGACCTGGTATCCCTAACACTATTCTGTGAGTAAAGATCTAATACACTGTTATCAGAATCCTCAGCAGGTGCCCATTCTTCAGAATCCACACCCAGCCTGATATTAGTGCCAGTCATACACTTCTTGCAGTAAGGTCCTTGATTATATGTATAGCCTCTGCTCTTGGGGTAGAAGTCTTGTTAGCATATGATATCATGTGATCTATTATCTTAGAGTGTCTAATGCATCCTTTTTTGGAACTTACAGGTAGTTCTTGTAAAGGAGACAGGTTGCTATTTTGTAACCTTTGTAACCTAGTGTCAATCATTTTACACACCAGATCTATCGCCTTTCCCCTTCAATAGGAAATAAATAGTTGTTCAGCTAATAGCTACAAAGGTAATCAAATATATGTGTATTGTAATCTGGCATATAGAAATGCAATAGTACAACAACTTCTCTAGAGTTAACACAACTTGCAGGGAGCTAATCATCGATAAAACATATAAGTTCAATAAGAGTTAGTGTCGGTATTCACCAAGTAAGAGAGTCAGTGTCAACTCTTTCCCTTCTCCTCCTTTTGTTAAAGGGTTCTAATATTTAGATACTTTCTAGTTCTAAATCTTCACCACACTGTAAGCTGTAAGCTGGTAATGGCAAATTCACGAAAATGATCATTCCAGTCACATTTACTTCCAGTTGGATCAAGCAAAATAAGTTCCAAAAAGCAAAATTTATAAGCAAAATTCTGGTATATACTGTTTGAGCCTAGTCCATGAGTTCTGGCTGCAGTGAGCTCTCCTTGATCTAAATTCAATGACTCTTGGTGCAGTTATGCTCTTTGTGCTCCTTAAATGCATGAGCTATCTCCACCAGGAAGTCTGGCAGGTGCTAAAATGAATCCAAAAAGAAAATAGTTGGTAATACCTGTCCGGGTAACTGTGGAGCGAGAGACACAGAGAATAAAAAACACGTGACAGCAACCAATAAGATAGATACAGATGTAAATAGGCCCTCACAATGTTACAATCAATTAATGGAACTTACTAAAAGGGTCACTACATCAGCTTAATTATTTTTTGTTTGTTTAGATAACATTAACACGGAGACTAAAAAAGAATGAGAAGAAGCACCAAGGAGGTCGTATAACTTACAATATTGCAGCAATCATGTAGTGCACTGAGTCTGACCAGGAGACTAAGAGGTAAATACTGAATCTTCACCCCAGTCTCTGTCACTCGTTGCACTACGGATATGCAGCTAAGAGAGAAAAACAATGTATGCTCTCACATATAACCAAGTGATAAAATCTGCCAAAGCAAACACTTTGCACAAGGAAACAACAGATGGTTCAAAGCCCAGAAATATAGTTCTAAGCAGAATTAAGCAAACTTAAGCAAGGCCACACTGCATTCTGTATAAGGTCTACTGTTATATAAGACTCAATGCAGCAGTCTTCAGTGAAAATGATGCTTCTGGTAGAATGAATGCCAAGCATGTGCATTTAGTCACTCAATACAGTACCACATGGCTTAACAGACCAATGGTTGGCTTAGTAAGAGGAACACCCTTTTTATTTTAAAAAGCTAATAAAAAATGCAAATATTCAAGATGCAAAATACAAGATAAACTAAAGGACACTGTGTAGGAAAATAGCAGTGGACTCTTCAATGGCATGTCCGTCTTAGTGACCGGTATCTATTTGGGCGAGCAGAAGGAAACAGACAAGATGACAGAAACAGTAAGGTAATTAAATTACAGAGGTCAACAGTACAAAGCATACAGATTAGGAACAACACTTCCCTGTGTTAGACCAATATAGATCTAACATGCAGAAAATGAGCACTAGGATTAAAGATGCCCCTCATTTCATTGCATCTCATCCCCTCAGTATCAGTTGGTCTATTTGCCCTGTACAGTCTTTAGCCTATGAATGGGTCTGCTCTCCTTGACTCAAAATCTCTCCAGTCCTCCAATCCCTCGATCCTCCAGTCCTCTGGTTCTCTCTACTTTTTGGTTTTCAGCTGCATACTCCCCGTGGAGTTTTCCCAGGCGTCTTCCTCAGGGGCCAGTCTCTGCCACCTCAGACTACTGCTACCTGGGGGAAAGCACAGGACAGTGAGAAGGCCAAAAGAAAATTTCTGTAGCTCAAATCAGTCTGGAAAGGGACAAACCTTACTGAATTACACAGTACACACAACTTTACCAACAAGTGGACAAGTAACATAAAAATGTGCAAAAACTAAACAGGCAGCAGTATTTTAATGATTATAAGCAGTAGTATCGCATGTCAGGACCCTGCTGAGTGCTCCCAGAGTTCAGTGTGCAGCTGCCATTCCTTTGGCATCCTGAGACAAGTATGAATCAATAATAATCTATAATATATATGAAATATGCAATAATGATGGGGTGGTGTGTTTAATGAGATTTTACACACACCCCTAGGTGTTGGATGCTACTTAAACCCAGAGAGCAAAGCTTGAGGGGTTTATTTAGCATCCAACACCGAGAGGTGTGTGTAAAATCTAAAGTAAGACGCATTTCACCATGTTTATATAATTACTGGGAGCGTTTCACCACAACAATTATATAAAATAAAACTGACAGCGTTCCGGTAGTGATGAATCCTCTCTGCCATCAGTGGCTAAGCAGCTGCAGAAGGCTTTACTTTTTTTGTTTTTTTTCCCCCAATTTAAACGGAGATTTGCTAAGGAGGATAAGTTAACTACTGTAAGGCAAGATTTGTTTTTTTAGATGCACTTATCGCTGACGTCGAGTGATAGTGGGAGCCAAGAGTACAGCGGCACTTTGTGAGGGGAGAGCGGAGGGAGGCGCATGCATGGAGCAAGGGAACTCTGACACATGTTTACCGTTATAACGCACGGGTAATAATGACAAATTATAACCAGGGTTCTCTATGGGAGAAAACGCTCCCCAGTTACTATAAATAAATACCTATTTCACTAGTATCATATCGTATTTTCCAAATCAGCATTTACTGTTTAAGACTTACAAAACACTAATATTCTAAAATTGTATTTCTGGTATTATAGAAATTAGTGGATTGAGTGAAATCTATAAATTCAGTGTTCTGCTACTACAGATTCTATCACAGAACCAGAACAAAATGCCAGAACATCTGCCACTTAGCAACAACAAACAGCTGACAAAAATACTAAGCTGGTTTAGCGTTCTAAAAATAGAAAAAAAAAATTATTTTAATGGGTCAAGAAATGGAGCCTGCAGACGTCTTTCTTAGAAAAGCACCCACCAGATCCGGAACAGAGCAAACAAAAGGAATAAAGTTGAAATATGATATCTCTGCCAGCTGAAGCCTTAAGCCTGAAGCAATATCCCCGCTGTGTCTGTCTTCTCCACCGCACTTTTTTTTTATGGCTGCATGGCTAATAGCTATCATTGTAGGAGAGAGAAGGAACCCTGATACAATATGGTCCCAGTTCTCTTCTACAGTGATAAGCCCTGTTGTCCACACTTCCCATCTGGTTGGTGGTGTATGGTGTTTCCCCTGTCCCCTCTCCTCCATTGCCACAGTTCCTCTGCTGTGCAGTAGCTCCCACTCCCCCATGTGGTAGCACTACTTTAGCACAAAGCTCACGGCAGAAATGGTCACTGGTCGCCATGAGCTCCACTGGATGGAGAATGTTCTCTGTCAGCTTCATGACGTTCATGAGTTTGGGGACATAACCCTCTCCGTCACCAAAATGGCAGAGAAAATAAGTGGCTCTGCTGAATGGAGAACTTTCTCTGTTAGCTCCATGACATTCTGTGAGTCCGGGGACAATTTGATGCTACTCGCCAAATGTTTTGGTTTGACTGAACAGTCCTGGTATCCAAAGGGCTGTCCCGGTGTCCAGAAGCTTTTTTTGGAAAAGGATCAGTGCTCTGTGTACTTATTTATTTATACTTTATTATTTATTTGCTAAGCAAGTTTATTTTTGTAAGGGAGTTGTTTCTCCAACAGCAGTCAGTAAATGTCATTTGGGAGTGAGCAAGTTGGAGAGAGAGAATGCAGTCAACACTCCAACTGGAAGGACTTTTTTGTCTTTCTCCCAGAAAGTAACCTTTCAGGTTTATTTATTTACTTATTTATTTATTTATTTACTTATTTGCTAAGCAAGTTTATTTTTGTAAGGGAGTTGTTTCCTCAACAGTGATCAGTAAATGCCATTTGGGAGAGAGGGAGTAGGAGAAAGAGAATACAGTCAACACCTTGACCAGCAGGGCTTTTTCCTCGCTCTCCCTCAAAGTAACCTTTCAAGTTAATTACTTATTAAGCAAGTTTATTTTTTTTGAGGAGTTGTTTCTCCACCTGATGGTAAGCCACATTTTGAATCTGACCCTGAATCCCTGATCCACCTTTGGAACTGAAAGGAAAATACACCAAATTACATGGCACACAATAACAATGATACAACAGAGGAATGCTCGGAGCTCAATACCCTGTCTTGATGAAGTGAAAGATAGAAACTACCTATTCACGGTGGCTATCTAACAATTACTGGGTGAATGGGATCCCCCCTCATAGCAGCAGTGGCATCTACACCATGAGCATTCCTAGTAAGATGTATTGCTTTCAAAAGGGGAACTCTACTGACATTGTGACAAAATTGCACATTGAGCTGCTTCAGACCTCGGGGGAAAAGATGTGGAGGCGGAGCTCATCTTCTTCAATGAGCTGTACTGCCGGATTGACATTAGTACTGCAAGAGAGAGTGAGGAAATTCGGAAATCAGTTTGACTTAGTCAACGAGCAAAGTTATCCTTGGCGTGTTTACCACATGACCCCCAACCCCCCATCTGCACTTTGAATCTGTGCCACTCCCACCCTGCCTCTCAAAACAAAAGAGCTGCCTAGTTCCAGCACCTACAATTAACAGCAAAGAAATGTGGACAGAAAAGAAGCAGCTTACAGATCCTTAGGTTGGGGGCTGCTTAATGGCAGGGCCAGCAGACAGCTGTTTGCAGAAGTGTTAACTGCCTGCCATTAAGCATCCCCCAATGCTAAGTATTTCTTTTTTATTACTAAAAGAAGCCAGAAGGAGTTTTTGTATAAACTGACAAGGAGCTTTTGGGGTTTCCCCTAAGTCCTTGCATAAACTCTGAGCTCCAAGCTACATAAGGGGCAGTGAATCCCATAACTTCAGTGAGTTCCAAGAACAAAAGAAAGATAGCAACCCCAACATACATGACCCAGGCTTGGGGATAAAACAATTAGAAGCAATCGCGTTTCAGTGTCATATTCTCCCCCTGAAAAGTCACATCTGGAACAGAAATATCCAGAACAGGATATTTATTAGAGGTAAATACTCTCTTGATTCCTAAACTGCCTACTTTACATCTCTTTGCTTTTGGGGGACTGTGTAGGTGTTGATCAGCCAGCGTACACTTAAAATTCCTGTTAATGGAGGTAAGGAAATCTAATATGGGCTTCTCAACACCGTAGTACAGTATTTTAATGCTGAATTGCCTTGCCCTAGTAGAAGTGAACGAAAGAGTTTTAGTACTGTTTATGTTTGAATTAGAACTGGAGTAACTGTGAAATCAATTGAGTTTTTGCTGTTGCTGCTGGTCCTGTACAGTGAAACACCCAGGGGAAACTTTTTTTTAATGGCAACCCTCTGAAGTTTTAAGAGATTTCTGAAAACCTTTTTATTCAGAAAAAAACATTTTCTTATGTTTTGCTTCACTTGTAGCATTTATAAAGCAGTCAATGTGATTTTTTTTTATTTTGTTCTGTTTTGCACTGTTGTGAAGTGCCTTGAGCAGTTGGAGAGGCTTCCTACCAGTTAAGTTTTATTCATTCAAGTTTCATTCATGCATTCATTCATTCACTGCAGTTTTACTTGTCTGGTAACCCTCCACTTTCCCTTCCCCTGAAATAACCACACCACACACAGGTCTTGAAGGAAATGGCCACAGCCATGCATGTATTGGAATAAAAACACCACCTTTTTAGGAGCAGCATGCACTGCAGGAAGGATATGCAGCCTTCAAGCAGGCCTCCCACACTCATGCCCTCCCAAGACTTGGACCACCCTAGTGTGGGTCTGATAACTGATGTACCTCCAGATCAAAACCCCTCCAACCGGAGTGAGTGAGGTCATATGGCCCAGCACCCTTGCAGCTGCCCCCTGTCTGGCACTTCTGTGCCTGAGGAATAATCCTGATGAGGTTGTACCATGACCCCCTCCCATCTGGGTCTGAGTCTTGCAGTCCTCAGCCTCATGCTGCCCAGAAGTGACAAGCCCTTCAGAAGAATTTGGGCCATCTCCTCCTTTTTCTCCTTGTATACTCAGTCTGTGATCCTCCTGAGCCGCTACAGGACAGATGCAGTCTGACCCCCCCCCCAAAGCCGCTGCTCCCCTTAACCTCCAAGACCCACCTACCAAGCTAACACCTCTCTATCTATTCCACACTTAACCATTCCATCCTCAGGTGCCATGGCAAGAGTCCCAGCAGCCCCCCAGCCTTAAGGGTCCCAGCTCACTATCCACTTCTGCAGTCTGCCCCAGTAAACTAACCTGGCTGGCCTACTCGCTGCACTGGGTGTGACCCACTGAGAACCTTTCCCAAGGACAAACCAAATTATATGCATGCAGCCCTGCACTGGACTCTCCATCAAGAAGTTACACCCTTCTACAGTACCATATGGGCCCATTCCCTTTGTCCATCTGGCCACCCCCTGCTACTGCCCGGTGGGTACTCTGTCCCATCTTCTCTGCTCATGGTAACTTCCATGGAACCTGTAAGAGACAACAGAAAGTTAATGCAAATGCCACTGCTGTGCTGCAAATCTGCATGCCTCTTCTATAGCATGTGCCTCCTGCCTGTTGAGGTGCATGAAGCCCATTCCATCCAATCTACCATTCAATCTGGTGTCCCTGTGGCTGGGAGGAGCAATCCTTCTACCTTCCACTGTCCCAGACGGCACACCCCAAACCACTCTGTAACCCCTGAGGTAGTGCTCCATTACCTGGACCCTGCTTCTGGGATCATGGTGCTTCACCGCTTCCTTTGTGCCTGTCAAAACTGAACTCACCTAGGGGGTCTATCCAATTTGCCCAATACTCCTAGGGGCCCAATTTCTCCTTGGCTCCTCAGCTGATGGGAAGGGAAAAAAAGCCTCCATAGTGGATCCACAAAAGGGGTATGAAACTCGACCAATCAAGCTGGCCTAGTTCTCTGACCCATTAAAGCTTATTATGTTTCGGTTATCCACTGGCTGTGTTATACTAGCTACTCTACTATGCCTGTGAAATGTTGTATACATCGCCCTACATCTAAGGGATTGAGCACCTGCATTTCCCTGTGTGGCTGCTAGAACCCCTTCATTCCAGAACACTGCAAGGATCCTGCCAACTAGCTTTCCCATTATGAACCTATCAGCTGTCTGCAGCACCATTGTGCTAAGCATGAGGGTGAGACCACCGGCCCCCATCTCTGCAGACAGCCGTGCTGGAGGCCTCCCAGTCTGCCACTCGGGCATCTTTCTTCAGCCTCTGGAACCCAGACCTTGCTATGGAACACTGAAAAAGCAGTCCTCTGCCCTTGCGGGAGTTAGGCCCTATCTGCTGGTTAGGGGTCAAGCCCACTGTCAATGGACTACTAATCAACCTGACCCTCGTGCTTGCACCACCGCAGCACTACAAATAGACTCCTGAAAGATGGGTCCTGAACCTGCTGGTCCACCCCAGCCATCCACAGCTTGTTCCCCAGCATCCTCAACCCAGACCTGTGTTCCTGCACCCTCATTGCACCTCAGTACCTATTCAGCCTGTGCTCAACCTCTGCAATTAAAGAATTTGGTCCCCTATGTGGGACTGGGGAAGGGGAATATTACCTGGTCCACCTGAAGCCTGCATTCAGGGGACTCCCTAGGCACCACTGCCAGAGCTGGTCTACCAGTGCTCCTCTGACATGCCCCCTTCTGAGGCTCAGTAACTCAAGTCCCACAGAATCCATGGTGGTGGCATGCTCCCCAGGTGACCCCCCCCCATGTGAATTCATTAGCCTGTGTACTCTTAGTATGAATATCATTTATCTACTGCTCTCCTTATCCCAGAGGAGAGCCCCTACCATGCCATACCATGGGGGAGGGGGTGGCCCCAACTTGGCTTAGCTGCCCTGAGCATGCCATAGGCTGTTGACTACTCGCCCATTTGGATTAGCCCCAACCTGTTCCCTATGTCACACCTGACAGTATGGGGACCCCAGTAAGGCACAAATACATTGCTGCCTGGCACAATTTTCTAGGCCAGACCAGATATTGGCAGTTGTGACCTGTCACATGTGGAACATAGCACCTTTCCAGACATTACCAGAGTAACATATCATGACTTCCTGTTGACGGTACACTAGTATAATAAGTAACTACAAGGGTGAGCATGATGGGGACCATTGACAGCTACAACTCCTAGTCTCCATAGTGATCATGTAGCGAAAACCAATCTATTGCCTGACTGAAGGTACACCTGAAATCCCCCATGTTCACTGTGAACAGAACCCCCATCTGGGCTTCCCCTCAGATGGTACTCCTAAAGACAACTGTCCCAATGTGTGTCTGTAACCGCTGAACTCCATCCTCTGACACTAGTGAGGAAGCCTGTTATACTATGCCCTTGCTGTGTGGTGCAGTGCCCCTATCTTAGACGCCCAGTTGTGACTTCCCATTGTGCCCCTCAGAACACAACCCCTCAGTCATCCCCTATCTGTGCCCACTGCTACCTATGCTGTGGTCTGACCCCACTCCTACTGGTGACAGTCCCTTAGTGTGTGGCTCCCTTGCCAGTGACATGAAATGCTGCTGCTAACTTCTTGCCTACGGACCAGCACAGGTGTACAGCCAGGCTGGGAAACAAATCTTAAATCAACGAACAGGCATACATCATGTGAGACCAGGATCTCTGCTAGCACTGAGCTTATACTAGTATGAGCTGATAGTGGACCTGCTGCCTGGGGAACTCAAATTGGCCAACTGTGGAGAGCTGGGAAATGGAATCCTATTCCTCCTGTAAGCCAGCATCATGAAGGGAGCTGATCCTAGTTACAGACTGTGGCTCGCACCCGGAAAGCTCAAAAGTCCAAATGCCCTACTCGATTCCTCTTGATGCATCATGCTCCTTATTCCGTATGTCATTTTTATCTTTATTTCATTTAACTTATTTATTTATTATATATCAGCACACAGTGGCCATCTAATGGGTCCCCCCCCACCCGTAGGCCAAACACTGTGCTGCCAAATAGCCTATATCTTGCAGCTAGGCCTGCTAACTGTATCAAGTACCACTGTTCCACGGACCCTCCTGGTATCCCAGTCAGCTGTGCTTGTAAGCCCACAACCTAGCTATATACCCATGACCATGTCAGTCCTTCAAGGTATGTCCAGTTGGTACAGGGTCCCTGCCTGAACTGCACAGCGTACTCCGAGAGGAGAGGGTCTGTCTATCAGCCCATGTGTGCCCGCTGTGAATATACCACAGGCCTTATGCCCCTGAGGCTCGTAGGCCATCCAATGAACTCCCAGCTTGTGTGAGCAATCTGTGCCCAGTCAAGATCCCACACTTTCCTCCGTGTATAGCTGTCATGCTTGAAGGGACAACCATTCCTGTGCTCTCCACCCAATGCCCAGATAGCTCAGCTATCACCTTGCAAATTGAACTGGTAACCTCGCAACTGATTATTCTGTGGTGCATGCCACCAATGCTCGACCTAAGTCACCAAAAACACCAGTAGTAGGCCTTATCCCAACAGCAGCCTGACTGCTGTGCCTGTGTCCTGCACCGCTACTACTCCCAGGCCATGTTAGTACCTCTCCCCTGCAGAAGCTGTGCCAGTTCAGCCACTGACCACTCATGCAGTCAACTACCCTGAAAACTGCAATGCTGGCTATGTCTGCCCTACCCCAAAGTGCCTGCGACACTGCGTCCCAAATGGGGCACCTAGGCTACTGCCAGCTGGATGCAAGGACTCAGCTCGGAGGTCAACTCCAAACTTAAGGTACACCAGGAATCGAACCCTGTGCCTCTGGCACTCAATTCCAGCATGGCCCAAACACAATGTATGTATGTATGTATTTATTTATTTATTTATTTTCTTAACAAATAAAACCCAATTCGAGCAGGCCAATGCACCATCTTCTAATGTGAGCATTGGTAATGTTGATACCTGTGAGGCACTAGGCAACACATCATGCCTAGCACATGTCTGTTGCCATCCACGAATTGGAATGAGGTGGCCTGGTGCCACCATATTAGGCACTGCCCTGACTGCATGCCCCACCCCACGACTGTGCTAGCACTAGCGCCAGCAAGCAACATCCCACCAATGACCATCCCAGGGCCCCCTAGCCAGACCCAGGATCTTGATTTTTGTTGGAGTTATCTGTGAGCTGTGCAAAGTTTGCCAGACACATATATATTTTCTTTTATTATTATAGTTAAGTGAGTAAGGCCCACTAGGCATTGTCTGTTCTTATGGCTACCCGGGAGCTTTGGCTGGCAAAGTGACTTGCTCCAAGTCATGCAGTATGCAAGTGGAGGTTGGGGGAAATCCGACCTAGCAATGCAAAAGCAAGCTCATCCCCAGCCTGTTACTCTAACCTCTAGGTTATACTGCCCTAACATTTATTGCATTTATTTCTGTTATTTATTTATTTTTTCTCGTACCGTTGGCCCACGGAACAAACTGCCACCTCCGCTTTGTTGCTACCAAGTGTCACTAGGACCACACCTCAAGTGTGCTTCTCATTGGTGGACCTGCATTAGCCTATTGTCAATGCCCCATTAACAGCCATGGAACCTGGAGCGGGACATGACATGGGACTGCTCTGTGCCTCCTGCAAACTACCACCCCTGCTTCCTGCTATCCCTCAGACCCCCAGAACACAACAAATCCCCCCACAGCAACTGCGTTGGCTTATTCAAGCCCAGGAATACTTGGTATCCCTGCAGGAGTCAAGCAGGAACCTAGGAAGTAAGTCAAGAGCCAGTGGAACATGGGAAGGGGAGGCGGTAGTGGTGGCACCTTACGCTGTGGAGGCTTCTAGCTCTTTCCTAGCCACACGGTCTCATTGCTCTCTTTCTTTTTCCTTTTTTTTTTTTTTTTTTAGCACTCAAGAGGAGCCTAAAACTAATGCAATAACCAGAGCCACCAAGTACAGGGAGCTGTGTATGGCCCAGCTCACCTGAGGCTGCTACTCTCCCCTGGATCCAGTTGCTAAACTGGCGCTAACCACTACTAGGCAAAATCCTATCCTACTGAAAGTTAGGGGCTTGCTCTCCTGAAAAGAGTGGCATCCTTAGATAGCCTCTTGTAGCAGCTGTGGTCAATGGAAACCAATGGAGTAATCCATCCCACCTATATAACCAGTGATAATCTTTTACAGAGAGACTGCCATCTCGGTGCTCTTCCTCTCCCCAGCTGCTAGGCCCGAAGCAAGCCCTTACCTGTATCTGAACGATGGCCTCTGGAGTTGCTCCCTGTTCGATGAATGGAGGAGAAAGAAGGGAGAGCTGCTGGCCCTCAGCTCCTCGACCTCCCTTTCTCCACCCTCCACTGAATGCCACCGCCTCTAGAAGCCTGGTGGGGCCTCCCCTCCTGGCATTGCCATGACATCTGCTCAACCCCAGGAGAGGTTCCCTACATTCCTTCCAGGTCCAGGGAGGGAGGGCCACAGACAAATGGCCACCTGCTGCGATGCCTTGTAGCTTCTCTGTTCTAGCTCATTTCAACCAACCTCAGTACTACTTCTGAGTGAATGCAATGCATTTTCCGACAGAAACAAAGATTGTATTTTTAGTGGACTGTGTTAACACAGTCACTTGTGCTCCCCATTCTGAACGTCCAGTGAATTACTCTCAGGTTGAGTGATAGAAGTTTCTCATTCTGATTGTACTTTTTACTATGATGGGATGAATATTTTCTATCAGATCTGGTGTGCCCTGCTGAAGTACAAGCAGCTCAGTAATATATTCTTTTTAACACTGCTCCTGTTCTAGGAGGCAGTATCGTTCAGAGGTTTAGGGCTCTTAGCTGCAAACCTGAAGACTGGGGTTTGAATCCCACAGACCCCACTTGTGTACTGTGTGACCCTGAGAAAGTCACTTAACTTCCTTGTGCTCCCAGGTTGCATCTGGGAACAAGCTTTGGCTTAGTGTGCCTTTCCTGGTTAAACCCTTTCCCTATTTAACTCACTATATTAATGGTGCCAGCCATGGGGGGGGCCGGGCACATTGGGATCACCAAAGAACCTTGCAGTCTGTTCTTTAAAGTCTTTTTATGGAGTGAGAAGTGGAAATTAACACTCTCAGTGACAGCAGTGTCCAAGAAGACGGGCAGTTTACCAAGGAGTAGAGCAAAGCTAGAATCCTCAGCTAACCACAGCCCTGACAGAAGCTGGAACTATTTCTGTCACAGACTCAATAATTACATAGTTGAGTCCCTCTGCTCCAGTCCAAGTGGATGTATTATAGACAGTGTGATCTAAGCATTACAGCCCAAGATTATGAACCATAGAACACCAAGTTCAAATCCCACCAAGGTCACTTGGTCACTCAGTGACCTTCAGCAATCCATTTGACTGCTGCATGCTTCAGTCCCTTATGAAATAAATAACTGGTGTTTATTTTCATTAAAACAGACTATTTTCCTGTGTGTTTATATGGGAAATGTCAACATACAGGAAAGGTTATTGCAATGCTTTTTCAAAGGTACTGCTGCCTTGAAGATAATGACATAAATAGGATCTCAATTAAAGAGCCAGAATATTTTAAAACACTATTTAAAAACTTTCTTCTCTGAAGGTGCATAAAGACAGTTCAAAAAATAAATTAAAATCTTCCATACTCTGCAGCCCAGCCCAGCATGTACACACAGGCCTGTATATTCAAAGGGGTTGCACATGGCGCAACAGGGATGCACCATGTGCAGCCCAACAATGCGCCCCGGCACGATATTCAAAGGGGCAAGTTGCAATGCGCAACTCCCAATGCGCTGCGGTGCATTGGTAATGTATGCAGTGCAAATGCAAGGGGCATGCCCATGCATATGCAGCACATCCCGATATTCAGCCTGGAATGTGCGGTGCATATGCTGAAAGAACCCTGCATTACACCACACAGTTCCGTGTCTGTGTAGTACAGTATGGTTTGCAAGCCCATTGGTCCACACTGTGGACCAATGGGCTTACAGATAATACTGTAAGCTGTCATTCGGCGGGTGGCCGGATGGTATGTGGGTGGGGTGCAGCTGCCCGCCGATGTTGGGGGGGAGCTGGGTCACAGGGTTCCTAAGAGGGTGGAGGGGAGTTCCACTGGCCACCGAGGATAGCAGTAGCGGATGGATGCCCATGATCTGGCAGAATGGGAGGGAGGGGGATGCCACTATATCACCAGGGTTTTATTCATTACATTGTATGGTGATCGCAGTTACTGGTGGGGAGGGAACCACTAGACCACCAGGGTGTTTAATCCTTACAGTTTATGGTTATCATGGTTACGGTGTGGGAGGGGGGACCACTAGACCACCAGGGTGTTTAATCCTTACAGTTTATGGTGATCGCAGTTACAGGTGGGGAGGGGGGAACCACTAGACCACCAGGCTGTTTAATCCTTACAGTTTATGGTGATCGCGGTTATGGGTGGGGAAGGGGGAACCACTAGACCACCAGGTTGTTTAATCCTTACAGTTTTTGGTGATCACAGTTACGGGCAGGGAAGGGGAAACCACTAGACCACCAGGGATTGTATGGTTACCTTTGCCCACCATAGGGTTAACAGGGAGGGAGGGGGATTCCACTAGACTACCAGGGCATGTGATTGATATGTTTTACCGCACTCGTGGTTGCGAGGTTGGGGATGCCCTGCGACCCCCTTAGTCCTCACTGCAGTCTGTGCAGAGTGCCAGGCACATTTCGCTGGGCTGACTTGCACAATACATGCAAATGTGGCCATAATGACATGCTAATGGCCCCATTTGAGCCTTGCATGCATTACGGTCTCATTTGCATGCCCCAGGCTGAATATCATGGGTGATGCACTTAGCGCAACTGCACTTGCGCTGGCGCATCCCCCTGCTCACTTTCTGCGCTTTGTGCTGGCACAGTGCCACTGTGCCATGTGCAATGTGTGCACCCTCCCTGCCATATTTAACGGTGCTGAACCATGGTGCATCACCATTGAATATCGCCTGGTCCTGGCCCCAGCACAGCCCAGTTGTGCTGCGCCCAGGCTTGCGCTACTGCCCGCCGCAGTCTGAATATCCTGCCCACAGAAGGCAATTTAGAGACACAAATTTGTTTTTAAGTGTATTGAAAAGGTGTACCCTAGTCCAAGTGGAGTTGGTGACTTTGATAGGAAAGTCTTCCAGAGGGAGGCATTCTGGGTTTTCCCCCTGGGTACAAAAGAATGGCCAGGCCTGAACTTCAACTTCAACCTAGCACCTTTATTAAGATGTTGAATATGCCTAAAAATAATTTTGCTCTGTTTTGTCTCTTAAGCATTTCATTCCTTGTCTTTTGATTAGGGCAATCATGCCAACATGAAGAAGACCAATATTAGGACACACAAATACCTCATATTAAGAACAGCAACATGTTCCTTTAGTGACTGTGTTCTTGAGCTTTACCCCCTTTAAAGTTATGATTTGGATTATGAAATTATGATTGTAGTGGGTATTCTTACAGCTCAGTTTTACCATTATTGTTTTTAAACTTAGATATTAGGATTAATATTGTACATTACATTATTACATATTTTGCACGTTGTATTCTAGTTTTGCGCTAATATGTTTTGCACAGTCTTAATGACACTTTCAGAGGTGACAGTATTTATATAGTGTTCTAAAATACTCTGTCTTTAAATGAGACACTATTTATGTTGCCCTCTCCAAGGCACCAATGCCTTTGAGAATGCATTGTAATAATGTGACATGAATAAGGCAAGCTGTTTGTCCAGTGCAGCCATTTTAAACAGCTTTTTTGCTGCACCAAATACAGGACTTAGCACTACAGTCCAAACATTCCTGAATAATTCCAAGGTGGTGAGTGCTCCATTTCTCTGATTACATATTTGCAGTTTCTCACGGTAGCACACTGTTCCTTGTGCAGCATTTCTTCTGTTTTTACTGACATTTGGGACATATCTGAATCACTTGTCCCGTTAGTCTATGCAGTTGTTTTTTTTTGGGTGGTGGAGGGAGTAGGTGTGATACATGATATTTTCCTGGATCTGATGCAACCTATTGGATTTTGTGCATTCTGTTATATGCATTATGGCCCCATTCCATACCTAGGGAGATACAGGTACCTCTAAACCTATGTCTAAGCCCCATGCTGCCCAACTGACCTCTGGTTTTGGAGGTAAACTACTTCTTATTAGCCAGTAATATGCCAAGAGTGGCTTAGTGTTAGGTTAAGGAGTGGTTAATATACACTCCACTGGTGATAGTGCAGGAGACTGTAATGTGCCCTCCACCCCACAACAGACCCCTCATACAAAAGCAGACAAAGAATGCATCCTTGGGCAGGCCAGTTCTATCCTGTTACTGGACATAAGAAGACATGGTGCCCCCTTAAACCAGGCACTCACTGGGAACAGCCCTAATTTGGCCCATCTCAGGAGACCTTGGTGTACACATACAGTATAGTCCCTCTGTGCCCTGAATGATCTTGTGAGTGCAGCCAGGGGTGAAACTCCTCTCTCCTGCCCAATGTATTAGCTGCCATTCTCACAGAATAACTTCTGTCATTGGGTTTCAAGCTAGTGAGCCCTCAGCACCTGCCAGCTCTGTGCTTAATACCATTGGAACCAGTTGCCATCTACGCAGTTCCTCCCCCTCAAGCACTCTCCAAGTGTCTTTACGGTCATCCCCTCCTTCCCTGGGAAGGAAAGCTGTGCTGCCAAGGTTAATGTGAAAGATTTGTTGGAACAAGCCCTTCTTCTTTTACAGAAGCCTGTAGTGTAGTGGCTTGGATTGGAGCTGTTTTCCCATTCAGAGGAAATGGTAGAAGGTGCTGTTTACTTTATGTAAAAAATTGTGGGGCATTTTCAATGGGATTGTTTATAAGACATACAACCGTCTGGGGAACATGATCATTTTAAAAGAACTGACCCTTCATATCAGGGCACTGGCAGAGTAACTCATCCATTTAAGTCTTCCTTAATTGTCTACAGCAATTGCTGTAAATTAACTGTATAACTTAGTAAAAGACCTGTTGAAGTTAATACCCAGTTATTTCAAGATGTCTGCTTTTTGGACAGCCACAGCAGGGTCCACCAGTGGTCCTTCTTTTTTTTTCTTTTCCTCGCACATACATTGAAACATGGAATGTGATTGCAGAAGGGGGCCATGTGGCCCGTCTAGTCTGTACATAATCCTAACCCTTCTCTTTACTGCTTTCAGTGTTATGATGCCCTTGTATCTATCCCATGCCTTCTTGAAAGTTTCCACCATTTTTGCCTCCACTGTCTGCTGTGGAAGGCAGTTCCATGGTTCAACCACTCTCTCTGTGAAGAAGAACTTGCATGTGTTGCCTCTGAATCTGCCCCTCCCCCACCCCATAGATTCATGTTGTGCCCTCTGGTTCTTATGTGATTTTTGATATGGAACAGGTCCTGGACCTGCACCTTGTTTATTTCTTTTAGGAATTTGAAGGTCTCAGTCATGCCTTCTCTGTCCCACCACTGCTCCAGGAAGTACATGTTTAGTTCTTGCAACCTCTTCTCATATGATTTGTCATGCAATCCATGAATCATTTTCGTAGCCCTCCTCTGCACTGTTTCCAGTCTGGTAATATCCTTTTAAGGTGTGGTCTCCAGAATTGTACACTGTACTCCATGTATGGCCTCACCATTTATCTATAGAGTGGAAGGATGGCCTCCTTTTTTCTGCTGGTAATCCCCCTGCTTATGCATCCTAGCATAGCATTTGCCCTCAGTGCTGCTTTCTCGCATTGCTTGGTCATTTTTAGGTCACCTGTTATAATTATTCTCAGATCCCTTTCCTGTTTGGAGGCTTCCAGTTTTTCTCCCCCCAGGTAGTAATCCACTCCTGGGTTAGTCCTTCCAAGGTGCATGATTTTGCATTTTTTAGTATTGAAGATTAGTTGCACGTTGTTGACCATTTGTCCAGAGATTTCTGGTCAGCCATCATCTTCTCCACTCCTCCTGGGGTATCCACCCTGTTTCCTGTCTTTGTGTCATCTGCAAACAAACTCGCCTTGCCCTCCAGTCCATCATAAATGTCACTATTGAAGATGTTGAATAGGATTGGGCCAAGCACTGAATCCTGTGGTACTCCACTAACTATATCTCTTTCCTCTGAGAGTGAGCCATTCACTAAGATCCTCTGAGTCCTACTAGTAAGCCAACTCCTTACCCAGTTTACCACCAGATGTCCTATTCCCATGTAGTCTAATTTGTTTAGCACCCTTCTATGTGGGACCGAGTCGAAAGCTTTGCTGAAATCCAGGTAAACTACGTCTACTGCACCTCCCTGGTCTACTATTTTCATTACCCAGTTAAATAAGTCAAGTAAATTGATTTGACATGACAAAGGGGGGAAGGCAGGAAGCACCCTGTCTCATGCTCCTTTATAGCTCAAAATGTGCTGAGGGACCCCCATTCCCCAGAACTTGACCTTGGGGCTTTTCATATAAAGTCTTAACCCAGTTATCAAATGTGCTGCCACTCCAAACTGCTCCTGGGTTCTATGCAAATACCACACTCCATGTAATCAGATGCCTTCTCAGCATCAAGTACTAGGATCCCCACTGGGTCCCCACACCTCCATCCACTTCCAGGTCACATTTAGGGTTTTCTAGATATTCCCTGTTCCTTGGTTTCCTTTTTTTGAATCTGACCTGATCTGGATGGATTACCAATGGCAAACCTCTCTCTAATCTCATAGCCATCACTTTTGCCATGATTTTGTGATCTGTGGTTAGGAAGAAGATGGGATAGTAGAAGGAGCACAATTTGGGGTCCATGTTCATCTTAGCCACCACAACAGTAGTAGCTGACCACATGGAAGGGGGCAGCTCTCCCACCGCCAGGATTTCTGTAAGCGTATCTAAGAGTGGCATTCCCAACTCTCCCATGAAGACCTTGTTGAGGTCTATGGGCAGGCCATCAAGGACTGGGGCTTTCCCCCAGCCAGGTTCTTGATAGCTTTAACTATTTTGTCACATATTGGAGGTAATCTAGGTCCTCTCTCTGCTATGTCGGGATCTTCTTAAGGTGAACATTATTAAAAAAGTGTCTGTATCCTCTGGTGCAGGCTGGCATTTGAAGGTGCATAGCACTTGATAATATGTCTGGAATGTCTGTTTAATGTTGGCTTTGACCATATGTTCCCTTCCCCCCCTCACCCTGTATTATGGGGATGAAAGCTTCCCCTGTCTTAGCCTCCAGCTGCCACGCTGACCATTTTCTTGCCCTGTCTTCCTCAAAATCTAAGCTGGCTCTCACCAGGATGATTTGTCTTTCTAGAATCATATTATTAAGGTTATTAAACTCCATGAGGGCCTTTTGCAAGGACTGAAATACCACAGGGGAGGGACTGCACTTATGTTGTGCTTCAAATGTAGTAATCTGTTCCCCAAGCTTTCTTAGGTTGTCCCTATCCACTTTATTCCTAAAACAGACAAAGGAGATAAATTCCACCATTAAGAAACACTTTAAGGCTTCCCAGCAGGTGTCATCAGATGTTTCATCTTTTTTATTATGCCCTAGGAAACCTTTGTACTGCATTCTCAGATGAGCCACAATCCCCCGTCTTTGAGGATCATAGGTTCCATTTTTCACAGCTTAGTATTTTGCTCCAGGGACCCCCCCCCCAATGAGACCCACCAGGCCATCGTCAGACACCACTATATTAGCCTGGATGACAGTTTGTAATCTTTGCATGATAGTTTGGTTAGCACTACTTGTGGCCTGATAAGGGTGCTGTGATGATCTATCTAGGACCCCATCTAGTGCACAGTTTGCATCCCCCAAAAGCCACTCTTTGGAAAATCCCATCATTTCCACAGACAACTTAGTCTGGGTTGTCAAAGTTACTTCTATGGAATAAACCACTTGCTAGCAGCCTACCATCAGGCACTTGAAGCTGTGTCAGTGAAAATCTGACTCCTGGATCATCAACGGTTCTCAGCAGAGAAGCTTACACATGGGGACATACACAAGTTGCTGCACCCCTGGCTTTAGAGTTGAAACAGGCAGCAGTACACACCCCATACATACTCTTTTCCTGCACAAACTGAGTTTCTGAGGCTCTGACATGCATTTCTTGCAGGCTCATGATATCCGGGTTCTGTTTCCTAATAATACCCAGGTCTTTCTTCCTTTTTATTACTGTTATGAGACCACTGACATTCCAGGATAACACATTCAAGGTATCAGCCCTATGAGCAAACACACATGTTTCAAATGCAAAAATCAAGTAAAACAAGTGTGGGTGAACTTATCCATCTATTAGACATCTTTTGCAATCTTACCCAGTGTCATGATGCCTCACCTCTCTTCTTTTTGTAGGTATAGTATCACATCCCAACCAAGATAGCTACCCCATGTGGGATGCATCTACTGCTCCTCCTTCCCACCAAGTGTCTACCCCCAATGTGACTCTCAATTTCCCCCTCAATTACAGTGGAAACACACTTTCTGGGAATCCAGGTGCTTCCCAGGGTCCAGGAGGATCCTACATTGTGTAGCATGGTGCACCGCCCCCCCCCCCGTAATGCATACTGTGACTCCAGTATAAAAGATGCAGCCCACATCCAGTAGGGTGTTAAGTATCAACCAAATCTGGAAGTGCTAACCTTCAAAACATGCAGTGGCTAGGTGGGTGGTAAAATATACCTGCAATCACCAAACCATGGAGGTGGACCTGAACAGCATTTCCCCCTCCATAGACTGCTGTGGGGACCCAGAAGGGTCCAAAGTACAGGATCTTTAAAAATGTATGGAATGCATGCAGTTCCCCCAAGACTGCAAATCTTAAGTGGGACCAACCACAAACATTATAACTAACAATAAGCAAAAAAAGCAAACACAGGGCCTTAAAACAGCATTGCCAAAAGTCCAACATTACAAGTTCAGAACTTGATTCTTGCAGTTATAGATGTAGCATATCTCCAGAGAACAGGAATTGTAGTCACACTAGATATCTGTCCGTGCTTGTCTGAAGTTGATCACCTGCTCTGCAAACCTCTGGACATGCCCACACAGGCACATAACTGCTCTTCCTTACAGCCTTGGGTTTATGAGATACATGGCTTATTCAACATCCCAGGTTAGGGCATGAACAGCTCGAAGAGTCATCCAGAGTCCTCCTCAAGGCCATATTAGCATCTCCCTACCCCCCTCGGGGTACTGCAAAGTGTGGCCTGGGCAGATGTTTGGGGTAGTGTGGTTAGGCTGGAGTCAAGAAAAATGGCAAAGCACCCCGGGAAAGCAAGTTATACCATGCCCAAAATTCAGGTTCAGTCACTGTTACCTGGTGCAGTATAAATCTAGTGCTTAATCCTCTTGGCAGCACAGGCCATATCTCAAGATTTTGGTAATAGATGGCAGAAAAGGAGGACTGAGAAAGGAGATGGGGATGGGGCCTAGGGAGATGCCTGTCTCTACTAACCCCATGTAAAAGAAAATGATTACAGTATCTCAGTAAACAAGTAGCTGAAAAGAACTTCTTTCTTGGCTGGGAACATAGTTCGTACTGTCAACCTTCCTTCCACAATAACCTCCTTGTGGTTTAAAAACTGTTCCACCTCCTCAACTGCTGTGAACACTCATGTTAACTATCCTGGCTTAGATATCTGCAGTTTTGATGGATACATATGCTGATGTGGCAATCTGGAGCATTGACCTCACTGTATTTTTGTCTCTCATGTTGAAGGTTCCTACTATAGTCAAGGAAAATTAATACTCTGGTGTTCTCAAGCTGTATGGGTTCTTTTTTTCTGGTGGCTTTCAAGACTACTTCCTTGTCTTGGCATCTGTGGAATTTGACCAGAAAGTTTCTGGATCTGTCATCTGACTTTGGCCATCCTCCAGGTGACCGTTGGACTGTTTCCACCTAGAATTTGTGACCAGGGTTCCCTAGGCTAAGTCTTTCTTTCAGTCACCAGGTGATGAATTGTTTAAGTTTGTATCCTTCAAACTCCTTCTGAAGGCATATGATTCTTATGTGGGTTCTGCAGGCCCTGTTCCACTGGACATGCACCTTCTTGTGTCGCAGCTTAAGCTCCTCATGCATTCATGCCCTCTCACGATTCTTGCTCTGTATCTCATTCTCCACTGCTCCAACTCTAGTTCCTCTTTTGATAGTCTGACAGTATGCTGAGCAGACCTTTCCCTTAATTTTTCAATGACACCCAGCAGTGAGAAAGCTAAGCACTTATGTTAGCGAATCCAGCTCCCATCTCTGAGGTCATGCTGGTAAATATAAAATAAAACTTTATTTCATGTTAAAGCACAGCAGCCATGTTGGCTCTGACCAGAATTTGCTTTAACCAGTAGAAATTAGCAGCTCAGAAAGCTCCTCAAACTACAGAAAAAGACCACAGCACCAAAGCAACTCCAAAAGATAGGCTAAATAAGGGATATACAATGGTGAGCTGTCAGATAAATGATTTATCTACACAAGAGCTGTTTGACCTCGGGTAACCTCACTAGTGGTGTAAGCCATGAGTGAGATGTCTGAGATTAAACAGCACAAGAGTAGATAAATCATTTATCTGACAGCTCACCATTGTATATTTCATTTAAGCAATAGGGATACTTTCTGTCAATGAAGGACATTTGATTTTGACTATCTTTTTTTTTAAATGATAATTTCTGGAACTTTTTGTTAACTTTCCTAGTGTATGTCCGCCTAGCATAATGATTGCTATTTAATGAAACACCACTCATTTTGTAGAAAACGTTGTGCTGAACAAATATCATACTCACGGTACCATGCTACCTTTTTCATTTTAAAGTTATTTGTATTTGTTTGTCAAAAAAGTGGATACAAATTAAATTTTCTGCTGTGTTTTGCTAATTATAAAAAAACCTAACAAGTATCTATAAATGAAACACCTCTCATTTTGTAGATATTTTTGTGCTGAACAACTTCCATGCTCACAGTAGCATGCTATCATTTTTCATTTTAAAGTTATTTGCATTTGTTTGTCAAAAAAGTGAACAAATAATTGAATTGTCTGCTGTTTTTTGCTAATTATAAAAACATATATATGGTATCTATAAATGAAACACCACTCATTTTGTAGATACTTTTGTGCTGAACAACTTCCATGCTCACAGTACCATGCTATCATTTTTCATTGTAAAGTTATTTCCATTTGTTTGTCAAAAAAGTGACCAAAATTTGAATTTTCTGCTGTTTTTTGCTAATTAAAAAAAATCTGTAAGATAGAGGATGATGTATAGTCTTTGGTTAATAACCCTGCTGTAAATACTTTGAGAAGTTGCCATGACATCATTGTAAATCTTGAGAGCACAGCTCGAGAGATTTTCAGATGTCATGGCAACCTCAAAGTGTTTTCAGTGTGGTTTTTAACCAAAGACAATTCATTATACTTTATAGTGTATGGGCTACCAAGATTGTGTAATAGCAGATTGAATAACTTTACTTTACTGAATTACTTTACGAAACATTCATTGTTGTGAGCATTCTGTTTTGTTATACCATTGCTATAACATAAAGAGTTAACAATAGAGTGATGTCATATCGGTGGCATAACAAGGTTGTAATCTGCTTGATTTCAGTTAATAATAAGGGCTCCCCATAAATTATGTAATTATAAATAAAACACCACTCATTTTATAGATAATTTTGTGCTGAACAACTTTTATGGTCACAGTACCGTGCTATCTTTTTTTGTTTCAAGATTATTTGCATTTGAATATGGTTACTACTGCTACCAAGGCCGAATATTCTAAATGAGTTCTGGAGTGATTGTGACATAATTACTATGTGCATAAATCTTGATGACATAGAAACATAGAAACATAGACTTTGATGGTAGATAAGGACCGCTTGGCCCACCTAGTCTGCCCATTTCCCTACCTAGTGGATAAGCTGCAGATCCTATTTAACCAACAGCCTATTTCTTCCTACCCCCCACAAAAGTTGCCTTATGTCTGTCCAATGCATTCTTGAATTCTCCCTCAGTTTTAGACCCCACAACCTCCTCAGGAAGGCTGTTCCATGTGTCTACCACCCTCTCTGTGAAAAAATACTTCCTCACATTGCCCCTGAGCCATCCCTCCATTATCATCAACTTGTGTCCTCTTGTTCTTGCACATCTCTTTTTCTGAAAAATGCTACCCTCTTGGACTTTGTTGATTCCACTGAGGTACTTAAACATTTCTATCATGTCCCCCCTCTCCATCCTTTCCTCAAGGGTATACATATTAAGCTTCTTTAGTCTCTCCTCATATGGCTTCTCTTGCAGACCCTGCACCATTTTAGTTGCCCTCCTCTGAACTGCCTCCATCCTGTCTATGTCCTTGCAGAGATTTGGTCTCCAGAACTGGATGCAGTCCTCCAGATGGGGTCTCACCAACTGTCTGTACAGGGAGACAACTTCCTGTTTTCTGCTGGTGATGCCTCTCCCTATAAATCCAAGTATCCCCCCAGCCCTTCCTACCACTTTCTCACATTGCTTGCCAACTTTAAGGTCATCTGATATGATTACCCCCAGGTTCCTTTCCATTTTTGTTGTTGTTACTACCTCCCCCCATTATGTAATCTTCCCCTCTGTTTTTTTTTCCCAGGTGCATTATTTTGAACTTTTTTGCATTGAATCCAAGCTGCCATACTTCTGACCATTCCTCCAACCTTGTCAAGTCCCTTCTCATCCTTTCTATGCCTCCTTGTGTATCAACCCTGTTGCAGATCTTTGTGTCATCTGCAAAGAGGCATACTTTTCCTTCCAGTCCCTCTGCAATGTCACTTATGAAGACATTAAAAAGGACTGGACCAAGTACTGAACCCTGCAGTACCTCACTAGTACCCCCTTTTTCTTTAGAGTGGACTCCATTTACAATTACCTTCTGTGTCCAGTTGTTCAGCCAATGTTTTACCCAGACTACCACCCTGGGACCCACTCCCAGGCTGGTTAATTTGACTATTAATCTTTTGTGTGGGACTGTGTCAAATGCCTTGCTAAAGTCTAGGTAGGCCATGTCAACAGCCCCTCCCTGGTCTACTACTTTGGTCACCCAGTCAAAAAAAATCAATTAGATTCATCTGACATGACCTTCCCACTGTAAACCCATGCTGCCTTGGGTCTTGTGCCCCACTGGACTCTAGGTACTCAACAATTCTTTCCTTCAGAAGTGATTCCATCACTTTTCCTACCACAGAGGTCAAACTGACAGGTCTGTAGTTTCCTGCCTCTGTCTTGTTCCCACTTTTGTGAAGCGGAATCACATCTGCCTTCCTCCAGTCCTCCGGTACCACACCATCCTCCCATGATTTGTTAAAAAGGGTAGTCAGTGGTGTCACTAGTTGTCTGTTTAATTCTTTTAGAATTCTGGGGTGAATTCCATCTGTCCCTATTGCTTTCTCCACCTTCAGTTTTAGGAGTTCTTTCCGAACCCTTTCTTCTGTGAAAGGACTGGGATCAATCCCCACTATCCAGAGTGCTTCTGTTAATTGGATCAGGTACCTCCCCAACCTCCTCTTTTCTGAATACCGAACAGAAATATTAATTCAGTATCCCTGCTTTTTCACTGTCCCTCTCTGCCCATCCACCATCCATTCTAGTCAGTCTATCGGTTGTATCCCCCTTTTTAACTGAGCTGGCTATCTTTTCCTCAGTTTGGGCCTTTGCTATTCTGACTACCATCCCTGCTTCCTTCCACCTTAACTGGTACAGTTCTCTGTCCTGCTCCTTCTGTGTTTCCTTATACTTCCTAAATGCTATCTTTTTCTCCCTAACCTTCACGGCCACCTCTTTTGAGAACCATAGTGGCTTTTTCTTTCATTTTGATTTGTTTATTTGCTTCACACTAAGGCTTGTTGCCTCTGTGATGGCAGTTTTGATATTTCCCCATTGTTGCTCCACCCCTCCTTCTAGGCTGTTTGCTAGTGCTTTTCTAAGGCACTCTCCCATCTTGCCAAAGTCAGCCCTCCTGAAGTCCAGAACCCTTATTTTTGTATGGCTTGACTCTGTAGCTGAGTTTATCGTGAACCGCAGTGTTTGGTGGTCACTTGTTCCCAAATTGCTACCCGCTTCTAGATCTGCGATCGTCTCACTGTTCTCATTTGAGAGTATGAGGTCTAAGATTGCTCCCTCATGAGTAGGTTTCAAAACTAACTGTCTGAGGCATGCCACCTGAAGGTCATCAAAAATGGCCCTGCTTTTGGATGTGGCTGCAGCAAAGGTGCTCCAGTTAAAACCTGGCATATTAAAGTCCCCCATCAACAGTGTTTCCCCTTTCTGTGCCATCCTAAGTGTGCCTTCTATCATATCCTTGTCCATTCCCTCCCCTTGACATGGGGGTCTGTTTATAACCCCTGTGCTGATTGTGGTGCCATTTCCAGTCTCTAAGGTGACCCACAGTGCCTCCTCTCCTCCTTGTTTACTCTTTTGTTCAGTAGCTTTTATCCCTTCCCTTACATAGAGAGCTACTCCGCCCACTCTTCTCCCCTTCCTGTCTTTCTTGTAGCTACTATATGTATAAATGTTATTTATGCAATGGCTATGGATCTAAAATCCATTACATAAATCCATTTATTTCCACATATGTGGGATAAGTCCAAGTACCCAAAATTGGTCCCACATATGTGGGATAAACGTAAGCTGTCAACCACCCCCTCACCATCCAGTTCTACTTCCAGTTACTTTCATTTTCCTCCTAAACCAGCCACTCATCCTGCAATCATCTCCCTCAGTAGCTCTCCATCAATATGATGGCACCACAAAGAAGCCATCTGTTAAACACTTTCACTTAATCCCAAAACTTTGTTTTTCCTTTTAAAAAAGGTACCTTGTTTTTTTTGTGTGTGTATGTTTTTTTTGTCCACATATATGCTGTGGCTGATCCCAAAACTTGGCACAGTCAGTTTAATCTCACCCCAGTGCAATCCCACCAAAAACAACTGCTGCCACCAGAAAGCACAGTGAGCCCACTAACAATGATTTTTATAGACCAATAAGCAGCCACTTCATATCTTCTTTTACCTTCTCCTTCTGCAAGCTGCTCCCACACACATACTTCCCTCCAATGGCCTCTGTTGCTTCCTCCAGACCCACACCATGAGACACTGCTTCTCTGGATTCCTGATACACTCCTCCAATGTCCAGACAACTACTCTGCTCCTCTGACCTGCCATCCAAGGTCCAGATGCTCCGGTGATCGATTCCCCAACCTCAGTACACCTCCACAGCTCCAAGACCTTCTCCCACTGTTCTCCAGGCCCACATCATGCTGAAGAAGGCAACTCTGCATGCATCACTCTGAAGATCCTCCTACTACTACCACTAATGCCCAACTAAAGAGAAACAGTGCTATACCCCTCAACCACGCCCCCCTCATCCAAAACCACGCTCTCTGACCAATCACATACATTTCCCATGCTCTCCCATCCAATCATGACATGCTTACAAAAGCCCATTCAACTAATCAGCCAATGAACACCTATAACAAAACTCCTATTCACAACCACACCAACACTGCAGAGAAACACACAAAGAAAACAAAAGAGTCCCACAAAAAATAAAAAGTACACATAATCACCAAATCAAAATAATAAAAAAACAAACAAACAAGACAGAGCCCTATTGCATAAACTGAATATGTGATGGAAGGCTCTGTCATATAAATGATTTATTTTCACTTGTCCCCAGTGTCCTCAGGTAAGTCACTAATGGCTCCGCTATGCTCCGTTACTTGTGAGGTACCCAAGGTTACCTGGGACTCATGGAAATAAATTTTTTATACAATGGCTCCCCATCGCATATCCATTGTTTATACATACAGTAGCTCAGATAACAAAATTTATCACAGTGAATTTATCACCGCTCCTATTGCATAAAATAAAAAAATCAGAGACAGTTCAAAAAGATATGCTGTACTATACTGTATTAGGCATAACAGATAGACTCAATTGTTTAACAAAGAAAAAGCACCTATCAAAACAGCCAGAATGCCTACAAATGACATATAGGTCCTCGACTTCAGACATCACAAAAGGCGCATACAGAAATTGTTAAAAATACAGTAATAAATGTAATCACATCAGAGTTGACAAATCACGAAACAAATGTGGTGATCCTCCTGACTCCCAACCAATATCTACTACACACATTTTAATCTTCCTGGAGACCACAGTGCTCTCTTTCACAATCATCCAAGCTGATATAAAAGAAAGTTATTATAAATTTGAATTTGAAAACTATCCCTAACACCATCTAGCTCTAGGAGCTCTTCACAAACACAGTCACTCTGCTGCTGCCGGAATTTTAGAATTCTAAACATTTTTGGAGTCCTCAGTGGATGATCTAGATAGGCTTCCAGTAGCCATGAAATAAAAGAAGAATCCTCAAAGGTGGCAAAGTGGACCCATTGGTGTATTCAGTAGTTGGGCATGGTTTCACATACTACCCCACCATAGAAATAATCAAAACACAAAATATGTGGAGATTTTATATCGTATGTGCTATCTGTCTTACATGTATTCTATGACTTACTTTAGATGCTTAATTTATAATACCAAGGAATGTTTTCTCTTTTAAAACTGCAAACCAATATTTCAGCACTATTTTTCCAATATATACTGTATATTAAGCTTTTGTAATTTTGATGGCTTGAAAGGACCCCCTGTGCAGCTTTTATTGTATATATGCCACTATCAGTTTAGTACTTCAACAAGTAAGGTGTGTGACCTAATGAAAACTCTATCAACTAAAGAAGTTAAAAGACAAACAACTCTTGGAGTGAGTAAACCATTTAAATGTGTGTTTATTCTGGAAATCAAGTAATAATTAATAGACTGTTCTCTTCCAATAGGGTGATATATTTTTGCCTACTACTGTAGAGGTGGTTTTGTGCAGTACTGGGACAACCCCCTTTATGTAGATCTTGGAATATTAAATCCAGGTCCTCTTATCAAGGAGGCAGGGTTAGGAGAAGGCAAGGGTATGCCATAGTTAGCTCCGTGGGCTTCAGTTATTTCCTGCTTAAGCCAGGCAAATGTTCATTTAAGCTCCTAGAGACTCCTAAACAGGATAATAATAGGAACAAAATAGAATTAAAAGGACTTGAAGTTGAAGGACCTCAATATGAATACACTGGAAGAGAGAAGGGAATGGGGGCTATGACTGAGACATTCAAGTACCTCAAGGGCATAAATAAGGTGAGAGGGGAAAACATCTTCCAGTACAAAAAGAGTACTAGAACAAGGGGACATGACATGAGATTGGAGGGGGGGCTGTATAAGGGGAAATGGGAAAAAGTTGTATTTCACTGAGACAGCGGTGGATGCATGAAATGGATTGCCCCAGGAAGTGGTGGGAGCATCCACTTTGGCAGGATTCAAACATGCACAAGATAGGAATAAGGGAACCACAGAGATGGGAAGGAATAGCTAAGAGAAGGAATAGCTAAGCCAATGACCAACTAGGGTCATAGGCTGCTAGTACAGATAGGGCAAATGGGCAGACAGAATAGGCCTGGTGGTCCTTTTCCTGCTGACAATTTCTATGTTTCTGTGTAAAGGTTTTTCAGAAGTTAAGTGAGCATAGTCTTGGATAGGCTGTTCCTAAGTACTAGTATTTAGGTGCTGGCAGTAGCTATAACAGAAAGTATTGTACAAGTATATAAGCTCAAGTCTGGCCAGGTAATGCTGGTAGATGAAGGAGGCTTTGGATAGGCCATCCTTAAGTACTAGGTACTCAGGAGCTGGCAGTTACTATAACAGAAATCACTGCACTTGCATGTAAGCTCAAGTCTACCCAGGTAGTGCTGGTAAAAGTTGGAGGCCTTGTGGACAGGCTCAATAACACTGGTTACAGACTGCTTCTATAGTATATTCCAGATTTAATGCAGAGTTTGGGAGCAATAGGGTGAAAACTTGAATATAGCTAGACATTGCAGTACATCTTGAGGCTCAAACTCGACTGAGGGCTTCTTCCTTATTGTCAGGCACTCCACCCTGGTAAAGGTATTTATTTATTTTTGATTCGGAAGAGACCTTTGAGCCAGAGGCTCATTTACAGAGGTTCCACATCAGAAACAACAATAACATCAAAGGAATGCAGTTACAATCATTAGCATATATACAGAGGTTGCATGTCAGAAACAATAACAACATTAGAGGAATGCAGTTACAATCAATTGGCATATATACAATGGGGAGACATAAAAGACTACAAACAAGCAGGAATATGTGCTGCAAAAACAGATTCATTTGTCAAAGTGCCATAAGGACAGGATGAACACAATATTTGCCAGTAGACACATGTTAGTAAATAACACATTAGTCAATAATCCAGAGAGGAAAGTTCATAGAGGTAGTCCAACACTAAAGAAAGGTAGGGGAAGGGAAGCAAGTCCTGTGGAAAGAAAAGAAAAGGGGGGGGGCAGTCGTAGGGGGATGGTGAAACGAGGATACCTGCAGAAAATGAACAGAGGGCAGTGGGGTTATTGTGATAGGGTGGAAAAGGGTAGAGGAGAAGGGAGTGGTAGCCATGGGTTGAGGGGATATAGAACTGAGTAGCTGAGGGGATGGAGCGGGGGAGAAAAGGTGCTGGAAAATGGGAAAGAGGGAGGAAGTACTAAGTGACTATAACAGTTAAGGGATAAAATAGGAAGGACCTGAGTTGTTAGGATAGGGGTGAGGGTGAGGAGACCTAAGAAATAGTAGGGATGGGGGGCAGTGTGGACCTAAGGCTAATTAATGGCAATCAAGATAAAGAGAGAAAGGAGATGACTAGAACCCGCAGTTCTGTTTGCTGGAAGATGTTAGTAAATGCCTTGGCCTCTTTAGATCTTCCCTGTTATGCTATAAGAGCCCTATGCTTTTGTTTTAGATAAAATTATATGAAAATTACCTAAATGATTGACACTGCTCCCTCAGAATGTTAATTTGCATACAGTAGAAATGAAGGTCATAAAATATCTTGAATTTCGAAGAATTAATGCTTCCATCAAGAATTGTACTTGGAATGTATTATAATTTGTATTTGGAAGGTCTTTTTATGTTAAGTGATACTGTAAATTATGTGCTGTATTGTAGAATTTGTAATGGTTTAAAAAAATAAACAAAATTAAACTAACTGAAGGACAAATATATAGGAAAAATAACTTAAATATGAGAATGAATAAGTGCAACAGAAAAGTGCTTTCTCTGCCGGCCCAGTGGCTCAGAGGTCTGAGGCGCTGGTGCCTTACCTTGTTCCATGCTGGCAACCCGGATTTGGGAACAACCTCAGGCCACGGGGGTGCCAGTTCAGGGGGGAGGGTTGGAACGGGATCAAGCTATGGCTCTCCCTTCCATTGGAGTGGATGCCCGCCCCGCTGTAGTCCTACTCCCACCTGGTAGAGGTCCAGTTGGCAGCACAGGTGGTCAGGAGTGGTGATGCAAATCTGGGAAGGGGCCGAAGGGGACACCAGATCCTGGCATGTGTGTGCACTTCCACGCATGTACACACATGTGTACACCATGGCCCGGGGGGGGTAGGGGAATAAAAATAGAAAAAATACAAAACGTATGCATGGAAAATAAAAGTGCTGTCTCTGAGGTAGGGCTGCACCTGGAGGCAACTTTTGTTGTAAGAATCTGTCCCTTGCATGGAGACGGGGGACCAACCATGCATTATATATGCTGTGTATGACAGCATGTGAATGTGTAGGATTCAATGAGCTCAGTTTTAAAAGAGCCCTAAGAGCGATGCAAGGTGTGTCATTCTACAACTGTGGTGAACTCTGGGTGCATCAGGGACCCGTCACCAAATTTTGTAAAAGTGGGTTCCAGCACCAAAGACCTAGGAGTTGCCACAGCTACAGGCTTGAAACAAACATTTGGTGCACCTGTGAGAATTGCAGCAGGATCTGACCCCTCCCTCCTGGTGTTACACCAGAGAGGACATGTGGATTGGAGGGCTGAATATGTACGTCAGGAGGGGGCCGGGTCACAAGAAGCATGGGGGGGTGCCATAGGGGGCATCAGGGAGACAGCATGATTGACAAGGTGTGATGTGGTGCCCAGCAGAGGTGCCATTTGCAGAGCCACACTGCTGATCAGATGGGACTAATTAGTGGGGGATTGGCAGGCACAGACCATGACATGGCCCCAGCTGAGCACAGCCCTGGCACCTGTCCCATAGGTGCAACAATACTCCCATGCTCCTTGGTCCCCCTGCCCCCTACTTTCAATTCCCTGCCAATTACCACAGTGTCTGGGAGTGGCGAAGTCCCTAAGGCCACCTCCTAGCTGGTCTAAGCAGGACCTCCTTTAGATCAATAACAGGGTTTCCAACATTACAAATAAGGGGATGGTGCAGTCCCACCATGGTACAAGCCTCCTTGCGACCTCGCACAAGGGTGCTTCTGTCAGAAGGGTGGCACAGGGCAGATTGGGTGCAAGGCATCCTAATAACGACACAGCCTGCATTCCAAAATTGGGATTGCTACAAAGTCTGACACAAGGTGCCAATTGTGTCATACTTATTTGGTGCATACACCTTGAGTCAGACATAACCTATTTAAAATTGGGTCCAATGAGTGCAAATGTGGATTTGTGTAGATGTTACTATGTCTATGTGAGTCAATTTCTGTGTGTAATTTTGCCTTCACGTGCATGTTCGTATGAGTCCTTGTCTTTGTGTGTATGTGCATGTGCCTGTGTGTGAGCCTGTGGGTGTCTACTGTATGTGTACACCTCACGAAGGAGAGCAGTACTAGTCAGCCTTTATTCAAGCTTGAAATAAATTTTTTAATTATTATCCTGCCCCATTAAACACTTATAGTATTGCCCAAAAAAGAATATATACTGTACATATATTGTGGAATTCTATGATATATAAGGTTGCACCTTACTGCTGAATTTTACATTGCAAAAATTGACAGTAGAAGAATGTATTAACCTTTAAAACAATTCTACAGTGAGAGAGAAAAGTGACGTTGGAGCAAGTAAGCAGCATTGCCAGAGGGTTCAGTTTAATTGAGGAGTTATAAAAATGCAGCAGAGTCTCCATGAAGGGTCTTGTGCAGACCAAAAGAAGAGAGTATGGAGTTTACAATTCAGATTAAGTTAGGGGCCAAGATGTAGCCCCACCGCTGAATCGTGGATTGTATAGAAAATGCACAAGAGAATTCAATGGGTTCAAGCCCAGAGTCAAATGAAGTATTCAGAGGGTGTGCTTGTTCTGCATCTCACGAAAGGAAATAATCAAATTCATTTTATCCATTACAGTCACCGCAAATGGAGTCACATATGCTGTTTTATACAGTGATAATGAGATAGTGGCCGTGGTTTATGATGTAATAACCAGACCAAGCTGAATAAATGCAGAGGCTTTAGGGCAACATTTTTATTAACAAACTAGTTTGGTTAGTACAGAGTAAAAACCCAACCACTATACCTTTATATCTATAAAAACTCAACGACTATACCATTATATCTATTACACTGATGGAAAAAAAAAGAAAAAAAGTTTTAAAATAGAGCACCAAATTGCTTTCTCACTAATGCTACAGCACATCTGGAAGAAAACCAAAACTGTTCAGCAGTTTCTCACAGACCTGTTGTCTTACTCAATCACAACACTGGGATTAGCATAAATCCCTTAATTGAGTCTACTGCTGGGTTATCACAGAATAATTAAACAATAGCTCTGTGTTCTCATTGGTTAAGAGGGATATTTTTTCAGTATAAGTCTTAAATGACAAGCACACTTTGTGTGCTGTATCAAATAAAATGCATCACTGCTAGAAAACACACAGAACAGAAGGATGATGTGGTTTCTGATAACGAACAAGATTCTGCCATGCTAACTAGTTATGTGGCCCTGTGCAGTCATCTCCAGCTTCTTAGAGGGACAAGTGGTTTTCAGCCACACGAGATAAGAACAAGGGGGCACAATTTGAAGATAGAGGTGGGACGGCTCAAAGGTAACGTGAGGAAGTATTTCTTCACAGAGAGGGTTGTAGATGCATGGAACGGCCTTCCTGGGGAGGTCGAAGAGTCAAAAACAGTGGGGGAATTCAAGAATGCATGGGACAGACATAAGGCGATACTAGTGGGTGGTAGGAGGAAGTAGGCTGTTGGTTAACTAGGATCTACAGCTTTTCCATTAGGTAGGGAAATGGGCAGACTAGGTGGGCCAAGCGGTCCTTATCTGCCATCAAATTCTATGTTTGTGTTTTTGAAAGACATTAGAGTGATGTTGATAAGAAACCCTCAGCATACTGTGAAGTAAAAGACTGCTTTCCCAGTGCTTTTGAACTTTATAATTAGGTTAAAAGAAACATGGCTGACCTCCTCACGAAGGGGTACACTGCCCTCCCCAAGGACTTTGGTGTTAAAATGTGTATGAAAAAAAAGTTCTATGCTGATTGAAGCAGCCTAATGATGATTAATTGATTGATTGATTGATTGATTTCAAAAGTTTCACCAGAAAAGACATTATGAGCTGGTAACAGCTCATTTCCAGATGCATCCTGGAGGGAGGGGAGTAAAGGAGATGCATGAATAACAAATAGAACAGTATTTACATAGCAGGTAAAAAAACATAATTAAACATCAAATAAGCATCATATAACAAGCAACATCGAAAGCATTAAGCAAAATATGTACACTGGCATGGATATAGCAGGATGCATCTTGAGGAAAAGAAGAGAAGAGGACGCAAATTAAGTGCAAAGTGCAGATAATGTAGGTAGGTGGTAGTGAAGCTAACCAGTAGATATTCTAGAAGAGTCTCAATTTGAGAGGAGGGATGGGAATGGCAGATGGAGCTAGGGTGAGGAGTCAGAGTTAGAGGGGGGAAGGAGATGAGGTGTGGGGAAGGTGGAAGGAGAGGAAGGAGGGGAAAAGAGGTACAAAGGGGAGTCATGTACAGTTGCAGAAGTGAGATGACAACTTGAGAAAAGAGGAGAGAGAGTGTATGGAAGAGGCAGAGTGGCTGGAGGGGGGAGAGAATTTCATAGTTTGGGGAAGCGGTAGGAGAAGGCAGCCTTGCCAGCTGTGGATGACCTAGTAGGGAGTGCTAGGGAGTAGAAGCCAGCATTACAAAAGGTGTAATGGGGGAAGGGGGAGGTGAGGCAAGAGGGAGGAGCCAAACTAGAACTTAGCAATAAAGGAGGAACAATAAGAGAGGCACCTGGCTTCAAGGAAGGGAAAGGAGATGGAGGTATAAAGAAACAATGGTGGCTGCACAGTGAGCAGTCCAAAGCAAAGCAACAGAAGGAGTGGAAGAGGGAATCTAGTCTGGTCAGGATGGACTTAGGAGCAGCACTGTAGATAATGGGCCTGATTTTCAAAAGTGTTAGACTGACACAAGGGACTTGCATCAAAAGAGTTTGACACAAGGGGTGACTTGCATCACAACTTGCATCAAATGCAATTTTCTAAAGCAGCCTGCATCAAATCCTGATGCCACTGTGCCAAAAACCCCTTGTGCCAAGGTTGCAGCAAACAACCTAGTGTGCCAGGTTACAAGGGTGCTTGCACCATGGTGATGCTGCAGTATCCCCTTTTTTGGTATTTTGCAAGCCCCACCATGGATGCAGCAAGGGGCTCCAATTAGACTAGCCAGGAGGTGATCTAAGTGGCATGCAAATGTGGGATGGTGTCTAATACTGGCTGCTGGGGGCAGTAGGGGGCACTAGGAGCACAGGAGGTGGTAGTGGGGGTGTCAGGGAGACAGTTGGGCATGAAGGGACTGTTGTGGCACCTGGCAGGATGTGACTGCATTATGGTGGTAGTCTCTCAGTATAACCAATACTGTAAAGACAAGTAGATCTCCCCCGATCCCTGATGTCCCCTATTATATAGCCATACATCTGTCCCTAGTGATCTAGTCAACCTCCTCCCTATCCCCAATCTTCCCCATTAAGTATTATTATATATCCTTTCCTGGTGGTCTAGTGGACCCCCTTCCTATCATGATCACCCCGATTAGTTAGTATATATTCTTCCCTAAGGGCCTAGTGGACCACCCTCCCTATCCCTGATCATCCCCATCTATTTTTATAGAACTGTCCCTGGTGATCCAGTGTACCACCCATCCCTCACCCCGGCAGACAGTGCCCATCACCCTGCTCCCCACCCCATCTCTGAACCCGTGACTGGCACAGCCCTGCATTCTGCACCATGGCTAACTGCAGACTGAGCTGTCAAGGAGCATATATGGTATATGGTACATACTCCCTGACTGCTCAGACTGTGGCCGGCCATGGTGGAGAGCAGAGGGCTATGCCAGTTGCAGGCTTGGGAATAGGAAAGGGGAGCAGGGTGGTGGGGCACTGCCTGCTGGGATTGGGGAGGGAAAATCAGGTACAGGGTCCCTGGTGCACCCAGAGTTTGCCTCAGCCCTGGAGTGATGCAACTTCCATCACTCAAAGGACTCTTTGAAAATCGGGCCCAGTGTCTCTATAGTCAAAACTGAGGAGAATAATTTGCTGGACAATGGCTCTATGAGCCAGCAGGGGAATGCAACCATGGTTCCTATGTAATGCACCTAGCTTAGGGTGTAGTTTTCGTGGATGGCATCTACATGCCCAGAATAGTCAAGGTGTCAATCGAGACAAACCCTGAGATACTTAAAGGTAGGAACATCATTGATTGTCGTCCCATCTAGGGTGTGGATGGAGGGGAGGTCAGTAAGCCTTGAGAGTTTCTGTCTAGTGCCAAATGTCATGGAGATCATTTATGTGGAATTGAGGGATAGTTGATTTGATTGGAACCAGTGCTGGATGTTGTCAAATTCCAGCTGTAGCTTGGCCATCAAATCGGGGGGGGGGGGAGGACCAGAGGTGTCAAGAACTGTATTGTCTGCATACATATGGATGAATGCAGAGACAAAGACAGTTGGAAGGTTGTTCAGGAAAACTGAAAAGAGAATTAGGCCAAGGATGGAAACTTGGGGGACCCCAGTGGAGATAGGGGTGGAGGGGATAAGGAGTCTCCAATAACAACCAATTGAGTCCTATTATAAGGTAGCAGTGGAACCAGTTAGTAGCAGTAGCAGATGTGGAAAACTCCACTGCTGTAAGATTGTCAAGAAGAAGGAGGTGCACTACAGTGTTGAAGGCTTTGGCTAAGTCGAAAAAGATGGCAGAGGTAGTAAGGCCCTGATCCATGCCTGAGAGAATGGAATCAGTAAGCTGAATAAGGGAGGAGGAAGTGGAGTGGGATTTACAGGAACCAGACTGAAAAGCAGTGAAGAAGGAGAATGAATCAAGGAAGGGGGAGAGCTGAGAAAGCACTAGGTGCTATTGAAGTTTAGCAAGGGAAGGGAGCAGGGAGATAGGGCCCGGGTCAATAAAGAGCCACCTAAATAAATAGCACATGAATGACCACGCTGCCTATAGTGCAAACGTTTCTACAATGACAGAGGAAGCTCAGTGTATGGTAAGAACTGCTACTCCTGTCACTGTAAGATTATTTGGAGGAGTGTCAAGGAGGCTGCAGGTGTGATGCCTGGACAAGCCACTCCCATGGTAGAGTGGCTAGGGCATCCACTCCTGGCAGCGTGGGGACCTGAGACTGCAGTTTGGTTCCCATCAGGTCCTCCACTGCTGCAGTTTCTTTTTTTTTTTTTAAACAGACTATGCCCCCTCCAGTGTTTCACCTCATCCCCGAAGTGCACACCCACTTGGAGTTTGATATATTAAGTACGGGGGATATTGGAGGCAGAGCCCCCATGTTGTGGGGTGCAGGGGGCAGAGCCCTCCACAAAAACAAAAGATACCATGTTTTTTTGTGCCGTGTATGCTGTTCTGTGCATGTTCAGTGTTTTTTCCTGACCTTGTTTTGCCACACACTGTTTTGTGTGCGGCATTGTTGTGTTGTGCTGTTTCAGCTGCAACATCATGACCCCATGCCATAGTGCTGTGGGATGGTGTTCTTATTATTGCCTAAAAAATTACAATGTATTTATTTATTTTTGATGCCAGGTAAGATACACTAGGCACACATAGTGTATGACTATTTTCAGGCACAACCTGGGAGAATTACATTCTAAACAGCAGGAGCAGTGATATAAGCAGTGATATACAGCAACAGTAACAAAAAATTAGAGCAACATCATCATAAGGTTACAATTTGTAGACATCATGAAATAGGCAGCGAAATAACAAAAATATAGTAGTGGTTTATTAATTTGGTTTAGTGAAAACAAAGAAGCTATTCTGAGAAATGGCTTGGTTTGCCAATGTGAATTCATTAGCAGAAAATGTTAGACTACCTAGCTTTTTCACATAATAATAATAAAACACATGGGAACTGAACCAAAGCAAATGGCCACTTTACTTAATGGTGCATGGTATTATACAGCCATTGATTTGTATAGTCCACCACCAAGTGGGAATGATGTAATTGTTGTTGTGATAGATGAACATTCCAAGCATCCAGTTAGATTCAATAACAGTAATTCCTTTAAAGCAGCCTGAAAATACTGCACACATATCATTTCATTCAGTTTTGCATTGCATTTCTTCTCCTCACTTATGTTACCCCCACCCCCCCACCACCATTTAAGACTATTTTCACATTTTGTTTATACAGTATTTCAAATAATTGAAGGAAAGTTCCATTAATTAAGACTGCCAGGTTCTTATCAATATTGTCAGCTGCATTTGAATATCCATAGTTGAATGTCACTTTTTTCAAGTATGACTAAGGTACAGTAGCACGTAACAGAAACAGCTTCCTGACTTTATAGAAAACCAAGGATATCAGGACAAATATCTGACAAAAAAGCATAAAGACTATCATAGTGGGAAAAAAGTTAAATATGGCACCATACAAACATAAATAGAAATAAACAGTAACCGCATGGACCAACATTTGGGGGTTGGATAGGATGACATAATAAAGTACAGTATGTGAAATGTGCTTTAAAGGAAACTGCTGCTTCTAATACTATGCTGCTACAGCACTGGCATCTGATGAGTGGTGAAGACTGATAATGCATCACCATCTGTTTAAACGATTGTTACTTAGTATGCCGGCATTGGAAAACTATTTATTTCATTTCATTGTTTTATAGGTAGGTCTTTTAATGCCCACCTAAAAGGGGGCTTGCCTTTGTCTATCTCCAGAGCACTGCTACCACCTTCCCCTGCACTGCTTCTTCACCCCAGTTTTGGTCCAGACTGCAGCTGTGGGATGCGGGGCTGGATGGGACACTGTCATTTGGTGTGGGCAGTGCCATTCGCACCATGGCCAGTGCACCACCACCTTCTTCAGTGCCATTTGCACCATGGCCAGTGCATCACTACCTCTCTTCACTCAAATTGCCCCTACACTGCCTTCAGGATCAGGGAACCAACAGCAAGGAGGTTGCTCAGTTTCAAGCAGTTCTCAAAACTGCACAAAGTGCAAAACAATTAAAGGGGAACTGTCAGCTTCCCCAGAAGATGACAATGGGACCTATAGGTCCCACTGAGCTAAAATGCACTGTGGTGAACTTTTTTAAATAACTGAAAAGGCTGCAGTCTTGCTGTTTATCTGGTTGATCCTGCAACCCTCTGCCCACCATTACTTTACCACAGTCCCCTGTGGACAGCCCTTTGATGATACACCTGACGGACTAAGCCACGGGGGATTCCTATGTGTCACTGTAGTGCCTGAGAAGAATAACACATATACAGTGCATATTTGTGCTTCTAACACCAGTTCTAATCAGTCAAGGAAATATGCAAATCTGCAACCAGCATCCTGCTGAAGCATAGATACACACTCTCAGTGAGTACCTTTGGATTTGGGACCTTGTGTTTCCTGCTGCTCACAGATGCTGAAGTCAAAACAGTGTTACTGGGGCCAGTACCTGTAATTATCAGCGACAGAGCATTTTGCATTATTCATTTCATTGGATTCCCATAGTGTAAAAGTGAGCTTACTAAATCTGGACTGAAAGGAGATTCATTATGAGGCTGGCAACTACAGACCAGTCAGCCTGACCTCAGTAGTGAGGAAATTAATGGAGTCACTACAAAAGGAAAGTATTGTGATATTTCTTGAATCCAGTGGAACACAAGCTCCAAGGCAGTATGGATTCACAGAGGGAAGGTCTTGTCAAACAAATCTGGTAGATTTCTTTGATTGGGTGACCATAGAGATAGATCTGGGAGGGGCGGTGTATGTGGCCTGCCTAGATTTTATCCATATACCATTACAACAGCAAAATCCATTACAGTGACAACCTCGAGGTTGTCACTGTAATGGACCTGATGGCAAAATTTTGCCAACGTTGACTGTGTCCCCCTCCTTAGAACAAACTCTGACTTGGAGTTTGTTATATTTAAGAAGGGGGTGCAGGGCGTGAAGCCCCCCTTGTGGGGGGGGGATGCTGCCCCCACAATAAAAATACTTAGTGTCGGGCAAGCACAATTTCACCTGTTGACATTGTTTCTGCCACTGTGCCGCTTATCGACCACTTGGTTGTCAATGTGGCTTGACGGAATCGATTTTAACAAGGCTTTCAACACTGTCCCACATAGAAGGTTGATAAATTAGTTGGGCAGCCTGGAAGTGGGCCCCAAAGTGTTAAACTGGATCAGAAACTGGTTGAGTGACAGGACACAGAGGGTAGTGATAAATGGCATTCAGTCCAAGGAGAAGTGGGTGACCAACGGGGTGCCTCAGGGACCTGTGCTCAGGCCAGTCCTCTTTAATGTCTTCATAAGTGACATTCTAGAGGGGCTGGAGGGGAGGGTATGCCTCTTTGCAGATAACACTAAGATGTGCAACAGGGTCAACACTCCAGGGGGATGAAAAAATGTGAAAGGACCTAAACATGCTTGAGGAGTGATCAAGAGTGTGGCAGCTAAGATTCAATACAAAGAAGTGCAGAATCATGCATTTGGGGCCCAGAAATCCAAGGGAGGAGTACAAGATAGGGGGAGAGGTATTGACGGCCACCAATCAAGTAAGAGACTTGGGGGTAATCATATCTGATGACCTAAAAGTAACCAAATAATGTGAGAAGGCTGTCTGGAGAGCCAGTGGGATGCTAGAATGCGTAGGGAGAGGTATCACCTACAGAAAAAAGGAGGTGGTTATGCCACTGTACAGATCACTAGTGAGACCTCATCTGGAGTACTGCCTCCAGTTCTGAAGGCTGCATCTCCAGAAAGACATAGACAAAATGGAGGCAGTCCAGTGAAGGGCAACAAAAATGGTGCAAGGACTACACAAAAAGTCATATGATAAAAGACTAGAGGACCTCAATATGTATTCCCTAGAGGGGAGAGGAGAGAGAGAGAGAGAGAGAGAGAGAGAGAGAGGGGGGGGGGAGATTTGATAGAGATATTCAAGTACATCAGGTATATAAACAAGATACAGTAGGGTAGCAGCTTTCAGAAAAGAAGATGTTCAAGAACAAGAGGGCGTGATATGAGGCTAGAAGGAGGTAGGCTCAGGGGCAATGTGAGGAAGTACTTTTTCACAGAAAGAGTAGTAGAAGTTTGGAACAGCCTCCCTGCGGAGGTTGTGGGGGCAAAAATGGCAGGGGAATTTAAGACTGCATGGGATGGAACTAAGTGTTCTGACATAATAGGGAAGAGAGGGTAAGCCGTAGATCAACTAGGGCCTGTGGTAATGCATTAGGTAGGGAAAAATGGCAGACAAGGTGAACCACACGGTCCTTATCTGCCATCACCTTCTATGTATCTATGTATTGTTTGATACAAACAGACTGCCATTTAAAAAGACCTAGCCTGGTTTAATTTACATGCCTTAGGCAGGATCTGAGTTAAGAAACACCAGTGTGCATTATGAACGTAACTAGTCTGTCATGTAACAGCCCGAGATTAATCTACATGCCGAATGCTACGTTTGAGTGAAAAAATGGTGTGTGCTGTAACAGCTCCAGCCTTGTTTAACTCTCACACTGAAAGCCATGTTTGAGTTATAGATGCCAATTTGTAATGTGGACATTCCAGCAGCAATAAATTATAACTGCACTCTACCATTGGAAGATATGAGTCATCCATGTTGCAGTTTCGTCTGTGGGTAAATTTCCACACTGAAAGTTACATATGACTTTAAAGCCAGCATGTATCGTGGACACATTTCATAGCAGAGGTAAAGCTATTCCCTGAAGTAAATCATCAATTTTTAACAATACACATGCTGAAAGTCATGTTTGAGCTAAAAAATCAGTTTTCCTGTGGATATTTTTACTCAGCTAAGCTGTTCCCTGCAATAACAAACAGCTGTTTTTAATTAAACAAATAAATAGTTATGAGCAGCGCTGGTAGTGAGAATGAGATTTCCCATGCAGAAACAAGTACTCACTATTGCTTTGTGAGCAAAGGGACCTTGGGATCACAAAGGCAGAAAACAAGGGAATGCTTTATGGGAGAGATACTGGAGACTAAAGAATTTGGGACAGGCAACATCAAAAATAGCTTCCTAAAGCCAGTAAAGCTCCTGATTTCAGAACTGAGCATCACTTATTATATTACAACCCTTGAACACTATTTGGATAAAAGACAGGTTCCAAGTGGGTTAATGGTTTTAAAAATGCCGTCCTCTGGTTCGGAGACATTCAGAAATAGGGAAAATTGGATAAAAACATCAGATAAATCTGCAAAGAGATTTGTAAAGTTAATAATAAAGGAAAACACTGACTAATTTAAAGACCTCCGCATACAAATTCCTGATGCCAGAAAGGAACTACTTTCATGCAAAAATCACATGGACTTTAACCCATTTGATAAGCAATTTGCAGTACAAAATCCAAAAATACAAAACTGAATTAATTCAAAGAAAGCAAGCTGAAATGGCTAGAGATCAAGAGAACTACAATAAAAATAATGTGTTCAATTGGGGGAAAAACAAGAAGATCCCAGAGCCATGGGATGTAAAAAGAGAGGTAAAAAAAACAAATCTGCTCAAAGAAGAAAGAAAAAAGTGCTCAAGAGTTAAATAACAGAATATTGAGCCTGAATCTAGCTTAAGATGACCTACAAACAGCATTAACAAGGAGGTGTCTTTTTTGGAAAAGGGAAAACAGTGAAACCAGAAAAAGTGTACAAAATGAAATACAAGGAGGGGAATGGGGAACATCAGAACCGTGCAAGTCACAGAGGGACAACAAGTTCCAAATTACAAACCGTGTATCTGTCTAGCACAGAGCTCAGTAATATAGAAACAAACCTATTACTGAAAGGACTTTCTTGCCAACCCATACCCTCAACAAATTTTAAATACATATTGGTCTCTATAAATTCATCAGAATGATCAAGTTGAAGTTGCACTTTGCACAGAAGGCAAACGAGAACCAGAATTTTTCAAACATGGGATACCTGCATTTGCCGGAATCCCCAAGAGAGGAACCCCTGGATTACTTTATTGAGGAGCTCGCAGACTTGGATCAACACTAAAAAGAAAAGAAGATGTCAGAGATGTCACACTACATCCACAAGAGGGAACATTAGATGGAGATCCTAGATTTAATAACAGTGGTGGGATTAGAACTGTTCACCCTGAAAATTATCTTTATACCACCTTGGACATCATTAATCTTGACATGGTGACATTAATCTTGACATGATAATAATCTTGTCACAACAATACAAGGAAGGGAAGTTCTATTTGATATGTTTCCATGTGAACAATTTGCAGATTTCTTGTTTGTATTTACAATTGATACTGTGTATGCAAAACATTGGATTTAGGTAAATGCCTTCATGCAGCTAGCATTAATTGTTTTGGAGCTATAGCACTATAGTATTTTTGCAAATTTTTTGTTTGAATTTACAGTTGATAATGTGTATGCAATATGTTGTATTTAGGTAAATGCCTTTATGCAGCTAGGTGTATACTTAGCATTAATTGTTTGGAACTATAGTATGGTGCTGTTTTTATTCATTCCTGCATGCACTTTTGGTATATGTTCATGTATATAATTGTTTGTGAGCATTTCAGTATTTATTAGTATAGATGATTAAGTTGTAACAGTATTGTGATTGTGAATATAACTATTCCTGTTCCAGTGAGCATTGGTGAATGCAGTTTTAATTAAGATCACACAGGTGCTAGTAGATAGGTTGATTGTGTGTTGGGGGGGGATTTATGTGCACTATTTAAGCAATGAATAGATGAGCTGCTGACGTCTTGATAAAGCTTATGATTACGATGCGAAACGTTAATGTTTGGGGGTTGCTACCACTTATTTGTACCCGTTTTACAAAGTCATTGTTGTTACTGCATTTTTTTATAGTATTAAAAGCAGTTGTAGTGTGTCCTGTCGTTATAGACTGGTTTCTTCACTGACATCTGTAGAGCCCATGTTTTTGCTGTTATTGTATTCTATTCTCTGCAGCGGGGCTCCAGTTTTCAGATGCTGACTTGAGCCACTGCATTTGTCTTTTAACTTTTTAATTCAGCCAGGTCTAAGCATGAAGAGCTTATCTAACTTCTGCATACTGTATTTCTGCATGCTGTGGTATACTGCTATATGCCGTACATATTGTGAGGCATTCAGAGCCCCTGGGATTGGGCACCATATAAATAAAATTGCTTTGTCTTGCTTTGCTACCTGTTTCTTACGTTGTATTTATTTTATCAATTTCCCCTTCTCCCAAAACACAGCTGTAAATTGTTTATTTATTTATTTCAGTTTCAGATTAATACCTTTGAGCCGAGGAGCTCCTTTACAAAGGTTCCAGGTCAGAAAATACAAGACAAATTCATTACAGATAGTTACAGGCATACAAAACAGTAAATACAGACCATGTTGCATGAAAATTTCAGTTACAGAAGTGCTAGACAGGATAACATCAGCACTCCAGGAGTGTGGTACAATGTTAAAGCAAGTTCAGTATACAACTTAAGGCCAGGACATTCCTGGGTAACCATAGTACATGGTTTTGAAAACACTAGTGGCCAGAGGATGCTTTGTCTAGGGTTCAGCAGAGAGAGATAGTATTGAGGGGAAGGGGAATTAGGAGGGAAAGGAGTTGGGGTGAAAGTACAGAGTAGGAAAGTGGGAAGTGACAATATATAGGGGAAAACCCTGCAGTGTGCTCTAGTATTGTACTAGTGTATCCCAAGTCTAAACTGGGCAATAGCAATCATTTTGGAGGGCTTGGTAGGAGTGGAGCCCATTTTTAAATGTGCCAAGCTTGCTACATTTGATAAGGGAGTCAGGGAGGTCAGTTATTCACTTAGGACCCCCGTATGACAGGGATCTCTGAGCGAACATAGTGCACTTAAAGAGCACCAATAGCCCCTTCTTGGTTGCATTTTTTGTATTTTAAGTTGCTTGAGCACACTTAAACAAACTGGCAGTGGATTCAGGTGACAGACCAAGGAGAGATTTTTTTCTCCACCAGGTAGGTCTGGTATTGTACTCTGAGATGGAGTGAGCGCCATCCAGTCTCTTTATATAATGCACAGATGTGGGTCAGGTAATCTGCCCCGCGGACCAGCCTACAGGCCTTATTAATGAGGGTTCTGACCCTTTTCAATACGGTATCAGAACCAGCCCCATTGATCACCAGCCCATAGTTGTTAGTGGACAAGACAGAGCTGCACATGACCAGTCTCAATATGTCAGGTGTCATAGCATGCCTGTGGCAGTAGAACACTACTAGGTTTGTAGTTACTGATTTTATAACTTGGTCAATATGCATGGAGAAGGTGAGGGTGTCAACTAGGAGAAAACCCAAGTATTTAAATGTGCTTACTTGCTCTGGTGTCTCCACGTTTTGGCTTTGGATTAACAGTGGACCATACTTTTCTTGTTATGAGGCATTGTGAGGTGCATGTCTTTGATTTTTTTTGTAGTTGAGGAACAGTCTATTCTACATGAACCACATCTACAACAAATGGAAGCTGACTTGTAGTTCCATTGTAATTTTGGACAAGTCCCTGCCAGATACTGAGATGTTGGCATCATCAGCATACAGCAGCATGTGACTCAGGCAAATGGAGGGTAGGGAGTTAATGAATAGGCTGAAAAGCAAGGGGCTGAGTATTGAACCTTGGGGGACTCTGAGGTTCACGTCACTTAATTCAGAGAGTTCACTGATAATTTGCACGCATTGTGGTCTGTGGGAGAGGTAGCTTTCAAACCAGTCAACAGTGTCAGGTGACAGGCCAATAGTTAGTAGGCTGTTTAGTAAGAGTTGATGGTTTACTGTGTTGAACGCTTTAGTGAGGTCTATGAAGATAGACCCCACTGCCACAAAAGAGTCCAATGCATCATATAGTTGTGTAGTGTAGTCAAGCAGTGCAGTTTGGGTGCAATGAGTTTTTCAGAAACTATGCTGTTGTGTGCAAAGAAGACTGTATTTATCTAGATAGTCTGTCAATTGATTGGAAACAATCCTTTCCTGGGCTTTAGATGGGGGGGGGGGGTTAAAATGAATATTGGCCTGTAGTTTGATAGATGGGCTCTAGCACCACTTTTAAAAACAGCAGTGATGAGTGCAGACTTCCATTTGCCAGGGAATACTCCCATTCTTAGAGATGTATTAAAGATTTTAGTAAGTGGCACAGCCAGATCATCTAGGGTGAGGGCTACCATCTTCATATCTATTAAGTCACTCCCTATCCTTAGTTTACCTAAGACCCACTTGATGTATTTTATGGTTTCTACTCTGGTAATTTGTCTGAAATAAAATGGAGGAATGCCATATTGGGTGGGAGGGAGTGGGACCACAAAAGGAGGCTATCCAGGTGGTTGGGTGGTAAGGTAGTTGCTAGGTAGTACAGCACTTGGGTCTGTGAAGGCTAAACTAAAGGCTTTAGCAATATCTCTGGGCTCCTGTATTATATTGTATTTTAGAATGTGGTTATACATAGAAATCTGTGAGCCTGAAAATGTGTTTCTGCCACAGTAGTGACATCTGTACTGCAGCAGAACTACATTTTGTTCTGCTTCAGTATGGGCATCACACTCTGTTGCCCACAGGCGCCAATGTTCCCTTGGAAACCAGGAACAACAACAAACTCCCCAATTGCTGCACTGCCAAATTCAAATCCAAATCATTATGGTCCACAAACGTGATAACCACAACAATCGCACAACACTTAAAAGTAGTGATTTATCAGCAGTCAGGGAAAATCAGCTGTATTTTACCATGACAGCTGAGGTACTAAGGGGTGAGTGGTGAAGTGGCATGGGGGTGAGAGTTTGTGGTACATGTGATGTGTTGCTGTTTACTTCGAGGTGCCGTGGGGGTTATGTTGAGCTGTACAAAAGAAGCATCAACTCTGTAAGTGTATTTAGACTCTGTTTCCTTTTTTTTTTGCCTCTCTAGTTTTGTCTCAACAGTGACCGAAGAGCTGCAGTTTTAAGCCGTTACCCAGAGGACTGCAACTTGTAGTCAACATGCATTTTTTTTCTCATTACCAAATCCTGTTTGTATGCTGTGGTTAGAGTGGTTTACAGTAAAGCTGTTTTACACCTGTTCATGCATTCCTCATATTTCTTGAACTATGCAGTCAATGTTTGGGAATCTAACAGACCCTATAAAGAAAAATGTATGGCTCAGCCATTCACAATAAGGCTAATCTTTACACTCGTGGTTGCTATGACCACTGCAAGATCTCTTGAGTTTCACTCTCAAGGCTGGCAGTCATCATAGTAACCACTCACTTAAAGAATAGCCTTGTTGTGAATGGCAAGCCATGCACTACTCTATATGTACCTGACACTCTGGCAATCAGGTCAGGGGGTCCCATGGAAACCCTACCCATAAGGCATTTTATGGAGTTCCAGAAGTCCTTTCCGCAACCCCAAGTCCTGCCCAGAAGGTCTTTATAGTATGTGACTTTGGCATTCCTAATTAGTTTTGTGCATTTATTTCTGACTGCCTTGTAGACAAGGCAGTCAGCTTGTTTCCCAGTGGCTTTAGCTTTATGCCAAAGATTGTCTCTGTGGTGCATGAGTTCAGTGAGAGAGCCAGAGAGCCATGGATTTGCTGTCCCCTTTTTTTTGTGGACTTATAAGGGGCAAAGATGTTGCGCACATTTGTGAAGAAAGAGCAAAAATATTCAAGGGCTTGGTTTCCTTTCTGTGCTCTATCTAGTGGGGTCCAGTCATCCAATCTCAGGAAGTGTTAGAAAGGTTCCAACCATCCCTTTCTTAGTGAACAGTTTCTAGTGAGCTGAAGAGTGCATTTTGTAAACTTATTGAACCAAATGCACATCACACGGGAATGGTCTCTGAAGGAGTCTGGTAAGACTGATACCTCAGTAATATATTCCAGGCAGGTGAATAGCAGCCAATCTATAAGGGTGCTTGTGTCTATTCGGTAGTTTAGTCTGGTGGCCTGGGTTACCAACTGGGTGAGACAGAGGCCTGATATTTAATCCTTTATTGCTGACACATCTTGGGATTGCCAGTTTGTGATGAAGTCACTTACCACAACCTGTTCCCAGTTTTGTTTCAGCTGCTTTTGGTTATTAATGAACTACTCGATACCCATGGTATGCTTTCCCAGGAGAATGTATACCATGGAGAGCACTAGTACCTTGTTTTGTCAGCCTATGGTATGTTTAATGGTAAGTATTTGTGCCTCACTTGTGTGTAGGCTGTTTGGTAACACCTGAACTTTGATATTATTTCTCAGTTAGACCAGGCAGTCACCCCGCACTTAGTTAATCTTTCCTGGTGGAAGGTGGTGTAGCCATCTAGGGACACAGTGGCATCAGGGATCTTAGGGGAAAGCCAGGTCTCCTTTAGTGCAATTATGTCAGGTATGAGTTGCATAGCCCATGCTTGGAATTGTGGTAGCTTAGGTAAGAGGCTACCTATACTTAGCAAGACAATTTTGAGGTGTCCAAGCCCCATGGTGTTGCCTGTTCCTGGCAGACTGGAGTTAGGGTGCATGTTCCCAGATAGCAGAAGCAGGATCATAATCAGTTTCCTGAGGTAGCGAATCCAGTACACCCAGGTTAGGCATGTGTGCTTGTTCTTAGTGTGCCTAAGAATGTTAGAGGAGACATCAGGGGTATAGTGTTGCAGCAGTGTGGTTATGGGTATAATTGTAATTGGAAGTGTATGAGGCTTGTATTGTTGTGGTGGGAGTTTATGGGAGTATGCCATGGGGAGAGTAGCTATCGTCCCCCTTGTTGTTTCACCCTCTGGCATTGCAGTATATGAGATGGAGGACTGTAGTGTTAGGGGTACTAGTCTATGTTTCCCATTTTCCACACCAAGCATGAGAATAAGGAGTATCAGTTACAAGTTTGGGATGTCCCAGCAAGTTGGGCAGTACTAACCACTGTTAAGTTTTCTGGGTAGATTGGTATAGGAAGGGTACTGCATTCCTCAATAGTGGGCATCCACACACCAGTTCTCTTTCCTAGCAGCTGTGTTAAACTGGCAGCTGACACAATGTGGAGAGAGGTGATGGACCTATTCAGTCCCTTTAAGAGTAAGATGATGCCTGCTGCACTACAAGTGGATGAGCTGTACTGCTGGGAAGAGCTCAGAGTGAAATAAGTGAATTTAAAGAGTAATGGGGTGGGAGGGCAGGAGAAAATTCAAACAAAGGGCCCAGGAGCAAGCAAAAAGCCAGGGAACTAGAGAAAGTATAGTGGATCTGAACAGCAGCCAATGGGGAGCTTAATCCTGAGCTGGTGAGCCAATCAGAGGCCAGAGCGGAAGCCAGGGTGAAGCAGCACAGAAGAATATACCTTTCTAGTTCATCTGGAGGTCCTGAGGTGAGGGGACAGCAGCTGAAGCAGTGCCACATCCCAGGAGGAGAGAGAGAGAGAGAGAGAGAGAGAGACACTCTGAGTGGGAGCACCCAGTCAAGGGCCTCCTACTGCAAAGAGATAAACAACAGAGAGTTGTGGTTAAGATGGGCAATAGGTGAGCAGGGAGCAGACAAAATAGGGAGACTTGGAAACAGCAGGGAATGAGGAGAAGTGGAAAGAGTAAATCGGTGGGAGGGCCCTGAGTTTCAAGGCGGGGTGGAGACACAGGGGAGAGAGAGTGAGAGATGGCAACAGGGAGAGGTGGGAAGTGAAAAACAGGTGGAAAGCAGTGACAGGAGTTACTAAATCAGTTAAACACTTTTAAAAAAATGAGGTAAATATAGTAAGTATCAGTACATATGTTTTAGCAATAAAAGGTTTTAACACTTGCTAGGCAGAGCAACCAAAAACAGTATGCAAAAGCCCCACAGAAATGAACTTTAATGCATAAATCAAGTACAGTTCAGGAGAAAATTCAAACAAAGAGACCAGGAGCATGGAAAAAGCCACGGAGCTAGAGAAAGTATAGTGGCTCTGAACAGTAGCCAATGGGGAGCTTAATCCCAAGCTGGTGAACCAGTCAGAAGCTGGAGTGGAAGGCAGGGCAAAGCAGCACAGGAGGCCTGCCTTCCTAGTTTAGCTGGCAGTCCTGAGGCAAGGGGACAGTGGCTGAAGCAGCACTGTGTCCCTGGAGGGGAGAGAGACACTCTGGGAGGGAGCGAGTAGAACTCAAGTGCACGAATGACCATTTTCATGGGTGACCTGGAACATAAAAATTACAATGAACAACAAGCATAAAATTGTACATGCACACTTACAATTTGTAAAAAATGGATTGAAAAATACAAACATCACATTTTTGAAAACACGAAACAAAGTAGCAAAAGAGAAATAACTTAATAGTTAAAGCAGTTACAGATAAATCTGGACATTAAGAAGGATTTCAGATTGCACTTTAACAGGCTTAGACTATCATTACTAGTAAATGTAGGACAAGCATTCCAAAGTTCTACAGAAGGAAAAGCAAAGATCCTTTGTCCTAAAAATGAGGATCATTTTGGAAGATTCAGCTTCCTTTGTGACCTAAAGTGAGTATTGTGATTATCATGAAATGTTTGGAATTGCTCCCTCAAAGCAAGCATATCACTTTTAAATAAGATTTTGAGAGGCAAAGTGAGAGACAAAAACTGAGCTCAAACATCTAGAGGCAATCACCAAAGATGAGGATAAAGTTTGCAGTGGTGGGTTTGTCTTTCAATACTGCAAATAAAGCAACCAACAACATTCAATAATATGCATAGTCTGTCTAAGTTGGTCTCACTGGTTAAACAATACATTTACAGGTCATAACAATGTCATCAGCATAAAGCAGAATGGAAGTTTTCCCTATGCAGTTGACCAAATCATTTATAGACATGCTAAATAATAATGGGCCAAATACTCACCCTTGCGGTGCAGCAACAGTGACTGGCAAAACCTTTGTAAATGCAGATCCTAGTGTTACAACTTCCGTTCTAGTTGTTAAATAATGAGTTAACCCAAATTTTATGCTGTTGGAAAAATGTAGTGAGGCCGGCTTGGACATCGTGTGACCATCATCCACAGGATCAAAAGCTTAAGATAGATCCAAAAACATGGCTCCACCCATGACCCTCCCATCCAAGACCTTGACCAGATACTCTTGTCAAAACTAACAGAGCAGTTTGGATACTATGGCCAGCTCAAAACCCATGTTGGACATCATTTAGTAGGCAGTTAGCTCCAAAATGCATAGTCATCTGATCAAAAAATACATGCTCCAGGACCTGAAGAAGAGAGAAATGGGGTGGTAATTATCAATAAGTTCTATATTTCCCACAATAAGTATGGGAACCACAGTAGAGGTGGGCAAAGTGACAAAAATTCGCTATATGGAGAGATCCACAAATTCTGCCAGTTCGTATGCAAGAAATGTGAAATTTTGCATCACCTGCGAACAACGAAATTTCACCTTGTAAGGCAAAATTTCACTTTCCAAGGTGAAATTCAGTTTTTAGAGGTAAAATTTAACCTTCCAAGGTGAAATTTCACCTTCCACAGGCAAAATTTCACCTTGGCTAAAACGGGAGAAATTCATGGATTACTCCACATGGTGAAACTGGCCACTTCACCGCAACTTCACTGGCGAATTTTAAATTCCCTGCATCTCTAAACTGCAGTCATGTGCTTCCACAAGACAGGAAAATGGCCAGAATACAGAGACAAATTAAGTAAAAGACTAAATGGATAAGCCAAAATATTTGTGACCATTTTGAAAAGATGTATGTCCACTTAGTCTGGACCATTTCAAGATCTAGAGGATATCTAATCTAGCTGCTTTCTAACTGCAGAAACTGAGGCCTTTCTAAAATATAAAAGGTGACTATTGTCACTTCTAGTGACACATCCCTGTTGCTGGCCACTAGTAGTATCCAACTTACTGTAGTGCCAACACTAGGTGATAGAAACCTAGAAACATCACAGTAAAAAATATTAAAGAAATCAGCACATTTGTAAGGTCCATCCAAATGATCCTGCAGGGTCTGTAGGGTCCTTACAATTGAAGATTCTGGACATAACAGAATCCAAAGAACTTTCTGAAGAAAAAAAAAATTGTTATTAATAATAAGAGGTTTTGAGTTTCATAATCAAGTAGTTACATTAATTCCTCAATTCTCTACACACACACGTGGAGTTTGCATCTTTAATTTTAGATACACCTTCCAGGCTTTTGGTCATTAATTCACATACTTTAAGAGTAATTTAATTTTGTGAATTCCCTTTAACTGTTAGTTTTCTCTTTGGAGTCAATTTATCAGATTAAATTCAAAAGTTAAAGAAATAATCTAAAGCCTCATTGACACTAGGATTGCAATCCATTAAAGTCAAATTAACTTTTTGCAATTTCTCTCCAAAATGATCAACTTGTATTTTTTTTTAAGCAGCATGTCTTGATAATAAAGGGGGAACTTTCAGCCTCCGAGCATTCTACTGACAACAGACTGGACATTGGTCACTTATAGTGTCCAACAGGGCACCAAAGCTACAGACTCCATCAACTTGGCAACCATTATCCAATCCAAACTGAATGCATACCAGATTTAAAACTAAACCTTGAAGGGATTAAAATTATTTGATAAGGCCGAAATCAGACATCAGATCCTTGTTTCTAACTAATTAAAGTTAGTGTCCCCCAGGATAATCAATTAATTATTAAACTTATAATGATGACTAACTTGAGAAAGGCAACCTAGGCCTTGACCAGAGTATCCAGGGATGAAATGACCAGTAGGATTCACAAATATTTGCACTCTGTGCCAAGCCCAAACTCTGATATACACAGAAGATGCACCATAAGATGCTCCCGGAGCATCCCATCTGTGAATACCAAAGTAGCACCCAACCTGAGATGCTCAGGCACATCTCCCAGGTCGGGCTGGGAAATTGATGGTCCAGCGCATCTCCAGATGTGCTGTGCCTAAGGTTGGGATTCACAGCCTGAGACATGCAAATGGGGCCATTAGGCATAGAAGGTGCAATGGGGCCATTTGCATGTCATTATGGCCCCATTTGCATGACTCTTTCATTGATGCACCTGGCAGAATGTGCTTGGCCCCTTGCAAGGGCTGTGAACAGTAAACACTGAACAGGAACCCCTGGTAGCCTAGTGGCCCCCCTCCCTGCGCGTATTCCTGTACATAATGCAACCGATCTAAATATCCCTGGTAGTCTAGTGCAACCCCCCCCGCCAAATCCCCGATCGAACAGAAATGACCCTGTAAAGTACCCTGGTACTCTAGTGGAACACCCCCCCCCACCTGTCCGTATCCCCAGTAATATAAAACAGATCAGCAAACTCCCTGGTAGTCTACTGGAACCTTCCCTCCCACTCATAGCCCCAGAAATAAAAATATATGACCAATTATTCCTAGTGGTCCTGTGTTACCCCCCTTCCTGCCCATATCCCTATAAATAATAGATGCTATCCAAATATTCCTGGTAGTTTAGTGGAACTCCCCTCCCTGCCCCGTCCCAATCGCATTACCATATGAAGCCCCAAAGTCTCCCTGGTGCTCCAGTGGACCCCCCCACCCACTCAGGCACCCCTACCTCACCCTGCTCCCCCATTCCAATAGGTATGGAAGGTCACCAGGCAGCACAACCCACCTACAAACTGCCATGGCTGCCTGCCAACTGAGCTGTCAGTGAATGACAGCGTACTGTACTCCTGTAAGTCTATCGGCAGACCCTGTCAACCAGTGGGCTTGCAGGGTGTACTGTAAGCTGTCATTCACAACTTTGTGAATGGTGTCATTCACAAAGTTGTGAATGACAGCTATAGTACACCTGCAAGCCCATTAGTCAACAGGGTCTACCAATGGACTTACAGGAGTATAGTACGCTGTCATTCACTCACAGGTCAGTTGGCGGGCAGCTGTGGTGGTTTGAAGGTGGATTGTGCTGCTCGCTGACTTTCTGCACCTGCTGTGACAGGGGGAGAGGGGTGGGGTGGCAGTGCCTGAGTTGGTGGGGGGGTCCACTGGACCACCAGGGAGACTTTGGGGGTTCATATGGTAATGCAATCAGGTCAGGGCAGGGAAGAGGGTTCCACTAGACTACCAGGGATATTTGGATCTGATCTATTATTTAAGGGGATACAGGCAGGGAGGAGGGTTCAACTAGACTATCAGGGAACTTTTACAGTGTTTTTTTTTTGTTTGATCGGGGATTTGGGCAGAGAGTAGGGTTCCACTAGACAACCAGGAGTATTTGGATCAGTTTAATTTTTACTGGGCTATAGCAGGGAGGGTACCACTGGACCAACAGGAATAATTGGGCATTACTGGGGCTATGGGTGGGGGGTTCCACTAGACTATCAGAGAATTACCAATCTGTTTTTTACTACCGGGATATGGGCGGGGGGACCACTGGACTGTCAGGGGAGGCAGGCTGCCGTGCTGCTGTCTACAGTACTGCAGCCTGCCTGTGGGCAGTCACCCACTTAGGTCTACTTTTTCTAGCCCTAACTTTGGGAATTGAATCTTGGGACTTGCCCCGAAGATGTGTTTCCCAGGTGGGTTGTGGATAGGGATGCATCGCATATGCATGGGCATGCCCTCTGCATTCCACCTCCAGATATGCTGAGTATCATTATAGGTGGTGTTCAGCACATCTCTGCCCTTTGTGAATCACGCTTGGATGTAATTCCAAGTTGCACCAGCACAGCTCTTTTGTGAATCCCACCCAACATGTACAAACAGTCAGTTTCTTAACCCCACCATGTAAGAATTCCCCTCTCAAGTAATCACCTTGATCAGTCACAGGTGGTTAAGTCAGAGCAGTGGCCACAAAAGAGTCCCACACATAAATTGCCATCCAACACTGTCTTTTTTCCCCAGGTGATCTTTCCTAAAACAGTTGTAGCCTTTTAATAAAATGGAACAGTTAATAACAGAAGGATTTAGCCTTGCCTCAGAAAATGTAACATATCAAAATTATTATTTGAAACCAGGCTAATACCTCAACATACTCCAAAAGTAGGCTACAAACAGAAAGGTGTACAAATAAAAGAGAGCTCTTATGGTCCACAGGAATTTATGTTAAATTTAAAGAAACTTGTGGGAAAGGATTGACAGAGACATCCCTAAATAGTAATAGCACTATTATATTCCACTCGGGCTGCTTTTGAATAACACACCCAACTTATTTTTTAAAAAAAGACTATATAAAATGTCATCCTTTAACCAAAACTGAAAAGAAAAGGCTGCTTGCTTTGAGTAGCAAGATACAAAAAACTGTTTACAGCTAAAGAAACTAAGGGAGGCATTTAACCCTGTCCAGTTCCATACCTGGTTAAATTATTAGAAAGGGACAGGACATCTAAACTTACTACGGTATGTCATATAAATCCAGCAACCCAGACGTATAACACATTGCCATTGCTGACAGATTCCTAAGTATCTATGTTTTTTCATGGATTAAACAACTTAATAAACAGTAAATAATTAACAGTTGTACAAGTACTGAACAAAGAAAGACAGAAAATTAAGGAAGGGAAAAGAGAAAAAAAGGCAAGTGTAAAAGACAAATCTAGCTGTAATTTGTGTTGCAAAAACATACAGTATATTATAATTAGAAGTTCTTTATAGAGCCCTTGACACAATCAGGAACACTTTGAAAAAAAAAAAAGAAAGCTTTGGACATAATTCAGTTTATATTTCATATCTTATCTGTTATTCACGACCCTTTGTTTTTAAATTTCTGAGGACTGTTGCATTAAAACTAGATCACTGCCCCCATGACTATGTACTTTAGCTGCTTGTCTACATATTAATAGACTGAGATGTCATAAGCACAAATTTGATATCAGGTGTAGACAAGCAGCCAGAGCAGATAGAGCAGATATCCAGTTTTCATTCAAATGTCCTTTGTACTAAAGAAGTAAGGGTCGTAATTATGGAAAAAAAAATAGGTTTAAGCTGATTTGTGTCTAAATATACAATATATTACATTTTTTTCAGAGTTGTCTCAATGGCATCAGGAGCTCACTAAGTGTTTAGCTGTGGGCAGTGAAGGGTGAAGTGGGCAAAATTAGCTACTGGAATTACAGTAATTCATAAATTCACCAATTTCATGATGTCTCGACCAGCAAAGTAGCCATTTGTTGGTGAATTGACCAAAAATGCTCACAAAATTGCCACTTTACCAAACAAATGGCCACTCGGAAGGAAATCTTTGCAATTTCAGTGAAGTTGAAGTTCCTAAGTCAATAGAAAATTCAGGAAGCTTCCTGAAAGCAAATTTCACCTACTTCACTGGTAAAGTTTATATCTGCAAAGCCTCTAGTTGTGGAGTTTTATTTTTCATTATCATTGTAGCCAGAGACATAACCCAAGACATCTAGATATCCGCAGTTTGAAAATATTGACTTTACCAGGATGTGTCTCCTGTCACAGTCTCAGTAACTGATGAGTAGTGAGTTGGCCATAACATTAGGGGGATTCTTGCTGGTGTACACAATTCCTGCATGTAACATACCTATAAAAGGGAGGCAAATTTTACTGAAGTGTGAATTCTCTTTTTTCTTTATGCAGGTTTTTCTCCTATGGCAGATATGGTGGCTTTTCATCCCTGTCCCTGTCATCGTGGCCCAGCCTTAACTGTCATTTGTACCCCCACAGATTTTTCACCCCAGGTGGAGTCAGAAGAGGAAGAATTGTTCTCCCCCCTGAGCATAGGATCCAGGTTTGGCTGCAGGCAATCTAGGTGGTGGCACAGGTCTGTAGACATGCAGGCAGGGCTTCACATAGCCAACTCCCTTCCATTTTCCATGTTTATCCTCATTCCCTTTCTGCAGCATATGTAAGCATGTATGTGGAGGAATGCCCCACTCACCAGGCTCTAGATCCTCTCATTCCTTGCCATCCTAGCCTGGGCTACCACCAGTGCTCCACCAGGTGGCAGTCATAGGCCAGGTTAACAGACCCTACTTCCTTGGAAGGGATAATCTGTCTCCTGGATGCTCAATCCTCTCATCCCCCAGCCAAATCCCATCCCCACTGGATACTCAGTGGTACACTGCCCAAGGAGGGAATGCAGGGGTGGGGTTGTGACCATCTCCTTTAGATTCAGCCCGAACTTTGACATGCACCCAGTGGGTTCTACCTCATCCTTTCAATGTGTGGCATTGTGTGGTTATCCAGGTGTGGGTTGCAGGATTCTTCTTGTTTACCACCCTCTGGGGCAGGGGTGGAGATTTCCTTCAGGCGGTCAGAGATTTCATCATCGAAAGGGTGTTGGAGTCCCCCAGATCGTTAATTCTGGGGTACTTCAATGCCTGGGTCAACAACGAATACTCACATCTTGGATGCAACCTCCTTCAGTTGATGACATCACTGGGCCTGAAACAAGCAGTTGCTTCTGTGACCCATCACCATGGCCACACCTTGGACTTGGTGTTCTCACTGAGGCTTGAGGTTATGAACCTCAAGAATGATCAGTTTGCTTGGTCCGATCATTGCATGGTACAGTTCCCATTTGGGTCCCCCCAATAGTGCCTCCCTTGTTGAGATGGTCAGCTATCACCCTTTAAGGGGATTACCCCACAGGGACATTTGGTGGTAGTAGACCTATCTAGTGTGAGTACTGCATGTGCGATTGCCACGGGTAAGGTGGTGGCTGCCTATAATAAGGCTGTCTCCAAAGCACTCAATCCCATTGCACCAGTCCGTACACGACCCAGATCTTCTCGCTTGAAACCCCATGGTTTGATGGGGCTTTCAAGGAGATGAAGATCAAGGGTCAGAAGTTGGAGTATTACTGGCAGACAACTCATTCTGAGGAGGATAAACTGGCCTTTACAAGCTTACTACCATAAGTACCAAGGGGCAGTCAATCGTAAGAAGGCAGAGTTCCTGTCCAGGGAGATTGCTACAGGGAGGAACAGACCAGTTCAGGTTTTTCAGACTGTGAACAGACTATTCCATCTGGGCTTAGATTTCAAAAAGTTTGGATTTTGCTAAAATGAGTAGTTGTATCAATGAGGCATTGTCAGAAAGGGATATAGAAGGGGGAGTTGCAGAGCAGTGGGAATAACTGAAGGGAATCATAGTGGAGGTGACAATGCATTTGACTGGTAGACAAGAGCAAGAGAAGGAGGAAATTGCTGTGGTTCTCAAGAGAGGTGGCAGACAAGGTAAGGGCCAAAAAAGCAGGTTTCAGGAAATATAAGGAGGCTCAAAGAGAGGAGGACAGGAAAGTGTACCTAAGGAATCTAAGGGAAGCAGGGAAGGCTATAAGGAGAGCAAAGGTGCAGACTGAAGAAAGATTAGTGAAGACAGTGAAAAAAGGGGACAAGGCATTCTATAGGTACATTAGCAAAAGAAAGAAGACCGTGGGGTGCAGAATTGTAAGACTTAAAGGGAATACAGGGGAGTGTAAGGAGGGAGACATGGAAAAGGTGAAAATACTGAACAAATGCTTCTGTTCAGTATTCAATAACATGGGGAAGGGTCAGGGACCACAGCTGGGTCACAGACGTGAAGGGGGAGGAAGAGAAACACAAGTCCATTCATGGTGGAGAGAGTTCTGGAGGAGCTCAGAAAACTGAAGGTGGACAAAGCAATGGGGCCAGATGGCATACACCTGAGGATATTAAGGGAGCTGCGAAGAGAGCTAGCAGTGCCTCTGACAGCATTGTTCACTGCCTTACTCAACAAAGGAGTGGTTCCAGAGGACTGGAGGAGGGTGCATGTAGTCCCTCTACATAAAAGTGGTAGTAGGGAGGAGGCAGGGATCTATAGTCCTGTCAGCCTCACCTCAGTAGTGAGTAAAATTATAGAAGCACTGCTTAAAGAAAGAATAGTGGCATACTTGGAATACAGTGGTGCCAGGATCAGAGGCAACATGGATTCACAGCAGGAAGGTTGTGTCAGAAGAATCTGATAGATTTTTTTGACTGGGTGACAAGGGAGGTAAATTGGGGGAAGGGTGGTAGAATCACCTGCCTCGATTTCAGCAAAGCCTTTGACACCGTCCACATAAAAGGCTGCTTAACAAAATGAGTAGTCTGAGCATGGGACACAAGGTGGTAAACTGGGTTAGGATTTAGCTAATGGACAGGAAGAAGAGGGTGGTGGTAAATGGGATCCAGTCAGGGGAGAGGAGGGTGACCAGAGGGGTACAGTAGGGATCAGTCCTTGGATGAGTCCTGTTTAATGTCTTCATTAGTGACATTGTGGCAGGACTGGAGGGAAAGGTCTGCCTGTTTGCAGATGACACCAAGATTTACAACAGGGTGGATACTCCGCACAGGGTGGAAAGAATGAGGAGGGACCAGGGGAAGCTTGGAAAATGGTCTGAGGTGTGGCAACTGAGGTTCAATTCCAAGAAGTGCAAAATAATGCCCATGGGAAGAGGAAACCCTGGTGAGAGCTACAGGATGGGGGGGGTAGTTGCTGATAATCACAAAGGAAACAAGATCTCTCAGAACCACTAGGGCTGTAAATGCATTAACTAGATAAGGGCATTTCATGGGCTTAAACATAAACATGAATTGCTGTTGCATACACTAACTGCATCAAAGTACAGTACATTGAGAAAGGGCAGATATAAAAATAATGTCACCATCTGTATTAGTTACCTATATGTTTCACATTTTATGCTATGCACTGTTATAGCAATCAACTCAACAGAACTGGGCCATCATATACATGAAGGTACTGTACCTTAATAGCAAACACTGCTGAGACAACTTTATGTTGTGACAGGGTGCAAGAAAAACACAATGTTGAGACATGTTTAGGAAGACATTTGATGTATTTAATTGATTTTTGGGGGGGATTGCTGTACAGTACAAACACACATAATTACTATAATATAAAAGTGCATATACCCAAATGTCAATGTAAATCTTACACATTTCATTACAAGTTGTTCTCTTGAAGGACAATCTTACTGTACAAAGCCTAAAAATGGGTGTTAGGTAAAAGTAAACTGGGGTAGGTGTGTTATTGAGGATATTGCATAGTTTACCTTTCATTGATGCTCCACCCCAGGCACACACAATATGAAAATCAACAACCCCTTGATCTGAAGCAACAGGAATTTGTTTTATTTATTTATTTATTGAAATGTTTCACCAGAAAAGGTACACTGAGCAACTTAACGCTCATCTCATGGCACGTCCTTGTAATTAGTTAATACAAGGACAGAAACAAGTAGGAGACTGAGTAAGTAGGTAGACAAGCATAAGTATGGTAAGTCAAATAACATTTCAAAAATTCTCACTATTATAATTCATTTTTTACAAATGCATCTGCACAGTTGACAACTTTTGTAAATAAATAATAGCAATGGGAGTTATTCCACACATGCCCACAGATGCCATGCATGCAGGTGGAGGGATCTGAGGACCGGATGCACCAGTCTGCCCTGCTCCTGAGTCATAAGATCATGGCAGAGAGGCAGAGGTACTGTGGTTCCATCAATAGCTGTTGAAGCAGAGAGAACCAAATCTAATAAGGCCAAAAAGGGGCTATTAGAATCATGTAAGCCCCTTCTGCCTGTAGCTTCAGAAGAACCCTCTGAAGCACTGGAAAGGGAGTGAAGACATACAAGAATTGTCCTGTCCCGCAAAAAGACAGCGCATCTCACCAGAAAACATTATGCCCAGGAACGAGTGAGCAAATATTGGGTAGTTTTGCATTGGATGGGGAGACAAAGAGGTCTAGCTCCAGCCAACCCCACAGGTTAAATAAGCTTTTGACTACCTTTTGATTTAGCTCCCACTTGTGAGCCCTGACAGTGGTATGGCTGAGACTGTCTGCCAGGATGTTTCTGACACCCATCTCATGGACAGCAGTCAGACGAAGGCCATGCTGGACTGCCCAGTACCACATTCGCATTGCCTCTGGGCATAGAGGGCATGAGTGAGTGCCTCCGTGTTTGTTCAGGTACCAGACCACAGACATATTGTTGGTCTGAACTAGGAGTGTGCACTGCAATAGAAGAGGCCCGAAGGACTGGAGGGCATACAGCACTGCTCTCATTTGTAACATATTGATGTGTAGAGACGCTTCCAGCTGATATCATGTTCCCTGGGTCAGATGGTTTCCTATGTGGGCTCCCCAGCATTGACATGTGGCATCCATTGTAAGGGTCATGGTAGGAGCAGGGGGTTGAAAGGGGAACCCCCATGGAGTGACTGTACAACTCCTACCACCAAAAAAGATCCTTTCTCATGTACCCAGACACTAGGACCCTGAGGTCCAGGTAATCCAGCAGCTGATCTCATCAGACACAAAGCATCCATTGGGTTACCTTCATATGCAGTCTGGCTAGAGGAACTGTAGGGATTGCAGCTGCCATCAGCCCAAGAAGATGGATGATCGACCGGGCTGTGGTCCAGCATGAGTTGGCCACTAATCTGGCCTGTTCCTGTATGGTCTCTGCTCTGTCCGATGGGAGGAAGGCCTTGCCCTGGACCATATCCAGCACAACCCCATATGAACTGTAGGTGCTGGGAGGGAAGAGGTGGGACTTGGGATAGTTGACTGTTATTCCAAGTCTGGAAAAGAGGTCCAGGGTGAAGGAGAGGGATTCCCTCAGAGTGCTCTGTGATGGGGCTGACAGAAGCCAGTCATCCAGATACAGGCACAATTAGTTTCCTCTGTGGCATAGCCTAGGTCTGCAGCCACCACTGCTAGGCACTTGCTAAAAACCTGAGGTGCCAAGGACAGGTCAAAAGGGACGGCCTTGAGCTGGTAATGTTCCCCTGGAAGGCAACCAAAGAAAGCTGCAGTGGGCCGGAAAGACAGGGATGTGCAGGTAAACATCCTGCATGTCCAGTGCACAAAGCTAATGGCCCTTGTGGAGCAGGGGTAGAAATTCCTGTATGGTGAGCATGTGGAACCTCTTGTACTCGACATATAGGTTGAGCATGCTGAGGTCCAAGATGGGTCTTTGGTCACCCGTCTTTTTGGTCACTAGGAAGAAATGGAAATAGTACCCTCTTCTTGTCTGTGCAGAGCCACTGGTTGTTTGGCTGACTTTTGCAGAAGAGTCTGGATCTCATCCCCTATCAGAGACAGGTGCCTTGGAAGATAATGGGAGAGACCTGGGGGGTTGTTCAGAGGCCAGGCAAGGAATTCTATGGTGTGACCTCTTGCTATTAACTGAAGGACCCAAGAGTCAGTGGTTATGTCCTACAACCCCAGAAGGTGAAGGTGAAGGGCAAATCTCCCCCCACCACTGGTTCCCCTAGAGGATCTGGAGAAGGTGGGGGGTTCCCCACAAGTCAGAATGCCAAGGAGAGGGAGCCGGCAGCTCCTCTGGGGGGCTTCTGGGACATGGTAAGGGGAGTAGGGGTTCCTGATGCTGGATACTAACATTTGGCCTGGTGTTTAGCAGAGGCTTCTTTGGTCTGGTGTCTCTGTTGCAGACAAAAAGACTGCTTGCCTTTGTAACCCCTCAGTACATGAGGCGAATGTCATGGATGGATTTACCATGGTCCTGCAGTTCAGTGATAATATCATTGGTGTCACCTCTGAATAACACAGATTCCCTGAAAGGGGCATCCAGGATGGAGGCCTGGACATCTTATGCCAGGCCAGCAATCCTGAGCAATGAATGTTGCCTAATGCAGACAGTAGTGGCTGTGGTGTGAGCAGCTGATTCAGCTGTGTCATAAGTGGCCTGGAGGGCATAATGACAGATGATTTTAGCCATTCTGATTGTCTTGACAATCTCAGCCTTAAGCTCTTGGTCCTGTATAGCTTCTAGCTAGGACTCAAATGAGACCAGGGAAGATTTCTGGTAGGAAACCATATGAGCCACATAATTAAGGGACCAGAGGGCACAAGTAAGGAGGAGGAATGGATCTTGTGACCAAAATTGTCCAGCTGCTTAGACTACTTATCAGGAAGAGACATGTTCAAATGTTTAGGTTTAGAGGACTGGTCATGGACAGCCATGATAACAACCAAGTCTGCATTAGGATGGTCAGTAAGGTGTGTGACCCCATCTGGGGGGCTGATACATCCTGTCTGCCTTTTTTGAAACAGCCAGTATGGATGAAGGCTGTTGCCAGATAGTGGACATCAGGTCTTCATGGGGCCTAGTCCAAGACAGTATGGGCATAGGAGCTGTGTCAGTCATATCTAGATGCTCTGCAAGCCTTTTCAACTTTGGATCCTGTTCCTGGATAGCCCAGCCACAAGCATTTTGTGTAGTTATGAGAAGTTTTCAAAAGAAGTGTTCTCAGGTGGGGACTTTGGGGACTCCTTAGGCTGAGGATCTATAGGTGTATGCATATGCGAACCAGAGCTGGAGGATGAGTCAGAGTCCGAAGAGTTCCTGCTGTGGGTCTGATCCCTTTTTAGAGGAGTGTCCTGGGTTTTATCTCTAGTCTGGTGTCTAGTGGAGCCTTTTCTGAAACAGTGGGAATCCACAGGAGAGTCTGATCTAGGGGAAAGGAGGCAGGAGTAGAGGCTGCCACTGGTTTCTGATGGTCAAGCTCTGAGGCTAGTTGAGTCCTGGCCTACTGAATCAGGGTCTGAAACACTGCCTGGATATCAGCCTGAGGCTGCTGTGGAGGCAGAAGCTGAGGCTGAGGAGAAGGTGGTGGAGGAGGAGGAGGCTGATATAATGGACAGCCTGACATCTGTTATTGAGGGTCTGATAGGAGAAGAGAAAGCCAGAAGGCGCATACCCTTGATTAGACATAGCCCAGTGTCTGGTATCCTGGTACATAATGGGGTTGATGACCAGGCATTGGATACCCCAGCTTAGGGTACACTGGGTATTGTGGGGCGGATAGCCTGGAACATTGTCCATTGGTCCAGCCAGAGGTGGAGCTGAAGGCCTAGCAGAAGGTGGGACTGAAGGACCAGCAGGAGGTCCAGAAGGACCAGGCATCAGCCCCATAGGGACATTCAAAGGGGCTGGCACTGGATCGGGTACAGGAATGTCCAGCACTGGAAGATTCAGCACCTGAAGGCCTGATGGAAGGCATCCAGCACATGAGGAATGGCTGGGGTACCATACTTACCCATACCTGGGGAAGGCTCACTTAACGTCAGGGTGTGAGAAGAACCCGACGGAAGACTTGTCGTCAACTGGGGAGCCGGAGTCCAAGATGGCAGAACCTGGTTGTCCAATGGGCCTTGGGTTGAGGAGGTCCAGATGGAAGGTCCCTGGAGGGATTAACAGTAGGCCCAGTGGGTGAACCAGGAAGAGACTGACCCGGTGAAAGAGGAGGAACCTCCAGATTAGTGCCCACCTCCAGCCCTTGATCTTCAGGCAAGCCCAGAGACTCTGGTTGTGTCAGTGGGAAAGAGGAACCCTCTAAAGACTGTTGCATGTCCAGCAGCTGGCTTAACTCGACATCGTGGGTATCCAGCGACCCCAATGGGAGAGCCTCAGTTGTGCAGTCCCCAGAGGAACTGGGAAGTGACTTATCAGCCACAGCCATGAAGAAATCAGAAGAGCTAACATCTGGCTTATTGGCCTTGGCCATGCAGACAACAGTAGAGCTGGAGTCCAGGTTACCGACTATGACCGTGCACTCTTCAGTGGGTCCTGAGAGCGATTTATTGACCTGGCTGCTTGCAATAGACCTTGAAGAAGATATGGGCCTAAGGAGTACAATAGGAGTTCTGTCGTCCAGGAAGAGCCCTGACTGCATTATGAGTAAAACAGGCAGGGAGGCTGTGGTCTGATCGTCGGAGCAGTAGGAGACCTGGCAGTAGGGGTACTTACCAAAGTGAAGGCCCCTCAATGTTAGTGGTACCCGATGGTTGCCACCAAGTGGATGGAGACCTATCCTGGTTTCGGTGGCTCTCCTTATCCTTTTTCTTCTTTTTGGGGTCTGGCATTGGAGAAGAAGATTTTTCCTGCAGATTCTGCAGCTCCTTTTCCAACAAAGCTAGGCAGTTCTCCAGCAAGTGGGCTTTGAGCTTTTTTTTTGGTGCCTAATCCGTGTGGCCTTGTTTAAGGATTGGCAGGGCTCAGAGTCCTAGATTCGGTGTTTGGGGCCTAGGCAGATCAAGCAGTGGGAATGCTTGTCTGCATGCAGAATTTGGATGCCGCAGGACTTGCACTTCTTTTCGATGCATCACTCAACTGTTCATGTTCCTGAATTGTACCTCCAACTATATCCCATGAAGTAAATTTGTCACTGTTACTTATTTGCGTCCCCTTTCTTCTATACATCCTTCAAGATCTCTACATACCTCTCAACCTCTCAGCATTAAAAATCATAGCACTGGCCTTCAACAATCATAGCAAAGGGTCAGAATGTGTAGCACCTTCTTATTTTAAACAATATTATGCCTACAGATAGTGGTCCCCGTATAGTTAGTGATAAGGAATGTTTCTATCAATTTAATTCAATGATTTAATAGTTTGTGTGTCCAGAAATACCTCGAACATTATGAGGAACATCAGTAAACCTGTGAGGAGCAAGGGTAAATTTGAGTGTGAAAATCATAGCGCTATGCGGAATTCGTAGCAGTTGAGAGGTATGGATCTCTGTATTAGACCTGTTTATGTTAGACCTGTTTATACTGTATTTTACTATGTAATTGTTTGACCTGATGTTCTGTTCTCTTTTTTATGCTTTACTGGACATTTGTGTAAATGGGCATTTTTGCTCACATACCTTTCAGTATAAAATAAAGATTGATTGATTGATTAAAAACTGGACTGACAGACCTGAACCACAGCAGTTCTGTAAAAATCCAAACTGGCCATACTGGGTGCAACTTGCACAAATACTGCAGGTCCGGTCACTCTGGCTGCACTGTTTAGTCTAACATTTACATATCTGGTCCACTCCTGGAAGTGTTTTTCAACCCATTCTTGGCACAGTTGAAAGCAGAACCATCAGGACCAGACCAGATAGACCAAAAGCCAGACCAGATCATCTGGAGTGAGTGGATCAGCAATATTTGCACAAGCTGTGCCCAATCCAGATTTTAAAGCTCTGGTCTGGATCTGGTGATCTGGTTTTTACCCATTCCCCACTGCATGTGGCTAAGTGACATACTGTACAGATGGATGCAGTGCCTAACCCATTGAAGGTTGAAGTTTCAGAAAACCATTATGCTAAAAATACCAAGGCACACTCAAATCCTGATGATCCACCACCCCCAAGTCACACTTAGTCCTCTACCAAAGTCATGCTCAAATATTGGTGCATCTACAGCCATACAATTGAGCTTTTAATGCCATCATGCCTCTTCTGCTGCCATGAGCTCTCCCTTCCATGAAGTCCCAATTGTCCCCCCCAACCAGGTAATTTTTCAGGGAGCAGTTCTTTACACCACATCAACTAAATTACTGCTAAACTCTTTATTTTGAAACATTTTGTTGAGAACTTTTTATTTTAGTATATCCATGGTCAGGAAAAATGAATTTGTAAAAGAAACCAAAGCCCCCATTTATCAGTACATTTAATCACAATACAGCATGTTATGAGCTGATCAGATTCCATGTGTAACCTAAGTCAAACAAAAATTAGACACACACATGCCTACCTATTTGCAAGTGAAGCAAATGTAGTTACTATCATTCAGCTGTAAACATCTATGGTCACATATTGCAGGTTAAGAACATTCAGTAGAATAAAAAACAGCCCAGAACTGCCTGCCTGAGAAGATGAAGTTGGTGTATTATTTGGAAACAGGCATCACAGAGACTCTTTGCTATGGAATGACCTGCAAAGTAGTAGAATGACTGCTCTTAGGATGGTGGTGTCAAATGGCTTAATGAGGTGTTCATAGGAACTGATGGCACAGCAGAATTTATTTGTTATGCAGAAAGCTCCAGGAAGTGTCTAACCCATTCTTCTTCCAATAGCTTTCTATGATGTTGTACTATCCATTGATAATCTGATACAGAATGACTGCCAGAAGATAATGAGTTAACTTTCTGTAGGCTCAATTTACTCCTCATGCCAGATGAAAAATAGTGCTGTACAGCCTGCTATACACACACAGGCAGTGTAGTAATGAGGCTTCAGTGGAGGAATTTATTTGTAATGCTCTGTCATGTTGTTTGGTGTCTCCTTCAAGGCATCAGGGAAGATCCCCTACAAAAGCAAACACCAGATTATCCTGAATTGGACCCGGCCCCGGTGCATCCCACTAGGAGATGTGTTGGGGCCGGGTCCAGTTCACAAAATGTGGGCCACAGCTTTGAAATCACCTCAACAACATCAGCCACCTCCACTGGCCTAAACACCTCCCAGACAATAGGAGTGCCAATGCTGCCACCCGGCTGACCACCATGGAGCAAACCATGCCCCACTGGAGAGATCCCTAACTGGATAGAGGATACCCTGTCAGAGAAGAACTGAGCAAACTTATACATTGTGATTGAAAAAGCTTTTTTCAGCTGCAGACAGACATAGAAACATAGAAACTGTCAGCAAATAAGGACTGCAGGGTCCATCCAGTCTGCCCGAAAGCTCTACACTAGTTTGTGGCCTCTGACCCTAATTGGTCAATGGCTTTTCACCCCACTTTCCCACTTCTAAGATATCCTTATGCCTGTCCCATGCATGTTTAAAGCCCTCCACTGTGCTCATCTCCACCACCTCCTGTGGCAGTCTATTCCATGTGTCCACCACCCCCTTGGTAAAGAAAAACTTCCTCACATTTCCCCTCAGCCTGCCACCTTCCAATTTCATTTCATGCCCCCTCATTCTTGTACATCTCTTATATTCAGACCTAGGCATAGCACAGAAACAGCAATGGTCAAGGTGTAAAATGACCTCCTCAGGGCAAGAGATAAAGTAGATTGGTCAATTCTCATTCTCCTCCATCTCTGCTCAGCATTTGACACTGTGGACCACATTGTGCTTTTGGGTTGCCTTAGAGAATATTGTGGACTTGCCGATACTGTCATTAACTGATTTGAGTCCTATCTCTCAGGCAGGAAGCAATGGGTGGTGATGGGGAATTTCTCCTCCTCCCCAAAGCCCCTGCCATGTGGAGTTCCTCAAGGGTCAATCCAGTTACCAGTGCTGTTCATGGTGTACATGCTACCCCTGGAAGAGCTCATTAAATGGTACAGTCTAGGTTTTTGCTGCTATGCAGATGATACCTAGCTGTACATGTATTTTGCCCCTGGAACAATTAATGCAGTGAAAGTGCTAAACAACTGACTGGCTGAAATTCAGGACTGAATGGCCTTCAACTGGTTGAGGCTAAATCCCAAAAAGATGGAGGTCCTGGTGATTGGGCCTGGCCGCGGGCATGATGGGAGTGGCAAAATGATTGGTCCTGGGTACCACTCTGTCAACGGCTTCCTCTAGGGTGAGATGTCTGGGCAACTTCCTGGATGACAGATTGACACTTGATGATCAGGTGTCATCTGTTGTCCAAAGTGGTTTCTACCACTTAAGGAATGTCAACCGGGTTAAACACCTAGTTCTGCCAGAGGACCTACCATCACTTGTGCATGCCTTTGTCACTTCCAGGCTGAACTACTGTAATGCTCTATACTTTGAGGTCTGTGGAGGGACCCTCTGCTAGCTGCAGCTGGTGCAGAACACAGCAGCCAGGTTACTGACAGGCTTGTCTAGGTTATGTCATGTGTCTCCGGTCCTGCAAGATCTGCACTGGCTGCCTGTCAGGTGGAGGATATTCTTCAAGGTGGGCTTGCTCACCTACAAGGCACTGTATGGATTGGGTCCTGGCTACCTGATGGATCTCCTTACCTCTGCCACTCTGACCCACTCCATCCACTCCTCCACCAGGGGCCTCCATGTGGTTCTGAGGGCCAGGCTGAAAACTTCCATCAATCGATCTTTTGAGGTGGCCATCCTGGCCCTCTAGAACTCATTCCCCAGCACTGTAATGGAGGTCCCATCAGTGGAGATATTTAAGAGGGGCCCAAAGACTCATCTCTTCAAACAAGCCTTTTCGGACTAGCCATAGTGTTTTTAAACCTGTTTTTATTATTTATTAATTATTATAATTAGCTGATTTATGTCTATATTGTAACATTTTTGTATAACCTTTTAGAGTTTTAATTTTATTCAGTTGTTATTGCTTATCCTGCCTGCTTTTGATTATGTAAGGCACCCATAGCCTCTGGGATTTGGTGCCATATAAATAAACTTTACTTTGCCTTTCCTTTTGCCTTACTACTGTATGAGTTTGCTACTGAACTCAGGTCACTGGATTAGTATGAGATATGGTATCTAGTACCTCAACTCTCGGTGCCACCAGGACAGCTTTTAAATTCTCTTTTATTTGGCAATATTATAATGTAATTTTTTCTGTTTAAACAGATCTATCTCTAAGTTAACCCACATGTTACCATTGGGTATTGTTCACCTTTCTATTTTAACAGAATATGCTTTGTGGCATTAATCATCAAGTTTAAGTAAATGGATATAGGGCTATACAAATCCATATTTATAGTTCCAGTGCCAAGCTTTGTAAGTGCTACATGTTCACTGAAAGTAATGGTAGCAGACTGCTTGTAAGTAAGTAAGTAAAATTTTATTTGTTAAGTGCCCCATCCCAGAGGCTCTAGGTGCTGTACAGGAAGGCAGGAGTTAGAATAAAGAACAAAGAACTAATACAAAACATAAGTCAATAAATAACAAGAACTAACAATATTTAAGCCTAAAATTTCTAATTAAAAATATAGTTCAGCAGTCAGCTATTCCAAGGCTCATAGAAAATCTGCAAATACCTCCCTAAACAGATGTGCCTTCAACTCTCATTTAAAAACCTTCAGCAATGGGGCCTCCCTCAAAGATCTTGGTAGTGAATTCCACAGAACTGGGCTCACCACCTCAAAAGAACGATCTCTGAAGGTATTTAGGAGGACCTGGGAACTGTTAGGATGCCTTCAGTAGAGGAGCGGAGTAAGTGCACAGCACAGACAGGTAGTTTACTGAAGATAATATTTCTGAGATTCTCCAGTTGTGGGCATTGAGTGAATGTATGTCTTTTAAGTTCCTCTCCTATAGCACTGAGGGCATCTATCTGCTATGTCTGAGTTAATTTGAAGTCGAAAGGTGGGTAGAATATGTCTGCATTTATCTGTTATTTCTGAGTTCATTTTGTTAAGTTGTAAAGGGGTAGAATATGTCTGATGAAGGAATTAAATTGGATTTGTTGGAGTTTTGTTATATTATCCCAGAAACCAGGTGCGCTTATTATATTTTCCTGCCACAGTCTATTTCCTATGTAGTTTTTAACTGAGTTAGAACATTGACTGCTTTTTATAAGAATATTATAGAATCTAGAAATGAGCTTAAGTTCAGTGTCATATGTAAGCAATAGATAGAGATGTTACGAAGTTTTACTTCGCTATCAAAGATCCGGCGAAGTTGCGAAATTCGTCTTGGTCAATAACTTTGTGAATTGCCTACTTTGCCACTTTGCAAAATTGTATTTATTTTTCCTGGGGAAATGGCACTTCGTCAGGCAAAATCAGATTAAATTAAGGTAAAGTTAAGGTGAAGTTGCAACATTGCCTTAACTTAGCCTTAACTTTGCCTGAAAGAGTGCCATGTCACCTGCCGAAAACTTCACAAAGTCGGCATTTCACATTTCACATTTCACAAATTTGGCAAACTTCACCATTTATTTTGTGGAGTGAAGTTTTGTAAATTCACACATCTCTAGCAATAAGACATGATGGGGTATGAATCATGTTCATCTAACCACATGCCCAGTGGCATAATGCAAGGGGCCTTGGAAATAAAATTCTGGACCTGGAAGTCACAGTTGCTGCATTTAATCTGGATTTAGTGGCTATAAAAAGTCATGGTGTACAGAGCACCATAAATGGGAAATGAAATATAGCAGAATACACTCTGCTCAGGAGAGACGGAGAGAGGAGGGGAGGAAAGGAGGAGTTGTTGTGTTATATGTGAAATAGGGTATCAAGGCCTCAGTGATGCAAGGGTACAAAGTGGACAATGTAGGGCTGGAATTAATATCAGTGAATCTGGAGACAGACTCCGGTTACACTATCCATATTGGAATAGTGCACAGACCCCTCCCCCCTCACAGAGCAAGGAGATGGATAAAGCAGTTGGGGAAGCTATAAGTAGAATGGTAAGTAATGAGGGTGCTACTAGTTGTCGACTTCAATCTGCCAGACATTGGGTAGAGTCTTCCAAATGCAGCTTCTGTGAAGAGCAGGGCCATCCTTGATTGCCTGCAAAGTGATTTTTTAGCCAGTTAGTCAAATAATCCACTAGGGGTGGTGCAGTTCTTGACCTGCTACTTACAAACAGAAACAGCATTGAAGAAGTCTCAGTGAGCAGTCTCATTGGCACCAGTGACCACCATATAGTGTGGTTCAATATACAGACAGGAGCACAGTTGAACTATGCAAGGAGGAGGAGGATACTGGACTTTAAGACAGTAGATTTTAAAGAAATGGGTGACTATCTCTGGAGCTGCCTGTGTGGGGTGGAGGAGTGCCAGGTAGTGGCAGAGGCACAGTGGGGGAAAATACAGAGGCACAGTGGGGGAAAATATGGGAGGGAATAAAGAAACCAAACTATGTCTGAAGGAAGTAAGCATAAGTTGAATGAAAAGAAAGCCATTATGGTTCCCCAAGGAGGTTGCAAAGGGTTTAAAAGACAAAATGATGTGTTCAAAAGGTGTGAAGAAACACAGACAGAGAAGGACAGGGAGGTATACCTAGTAAAACAGAAGGAAGTACGCAAGGTGGTGAGGGGTGCAAAGGTGCAGACAGAGTAAAGGATTGCTCAAGGGGTAGCTACATTGGATAAGACTTTTTTCAGGTACATAAGTGAGAAGGGGAAAACAAGGGGAGATAGTAAGAATTAAAAAGGCAGAAGGGAAAGACTGCATAAAACAAAACAAGACAAAGCTGACATTTATAACAGGTACTTCTGCTCAGTCTTCACATTGGAGAGTGGATGGGATGGATCACCAACGTTTTCAGAGGAAAGAATGTTGAAAGGACTTGCAAACCTTAAGGTGGACAAGGCTATGGAACCAGATGGGATTCGCTCCAGGATACGAAAAGTACTTAGGAGGATTCTGGCCACCCCACTGACAGCCTTGTTCAACAAGTCACTGAAAATGGGAGTGGTTCCAGAGGACTGGACATGGGTTGATGTTGTTCCTCTACATAAGAGCAGCAAAAAGGATGAAGCTGGCAACTGTAGGCCAGTCAGTCTCACTTCAGTGGTGGGGAAATTGATGGAAATCCTACTGAAAGAAAGGATGAGAGAATATCTAGAATCAAACAGTCTGCAAGACCGCTGACAACTTGGATTCACAAGAGGGTGGTCATATCAAATGAATCTAGTAGATTTCTTTGCTAACCAGTTAGAACAGTGCTTCCTGAATTGTGCTGTCTAAACCATGCTGCAGGAACTGTATAAACCTGAATAGTGACAGGGGTAGAATAGCAAATGTCAACTACCTCTACCACTATAGCTATCCAGGCAATGTCTCAAGTAGAAATGGTTATGGGAGTGAAAAATGCAGAAGCTGGTTGAGCTGCTTCTGTGGTGGAGAGGACTAAGGGTGAAGCAGCTTGGGCAGCAGAGAGTGAGGGACCAGGGTTCTGTTTGCGGTCTCCGAAGTCATGCCTTTTTTGCCTTCCCCCCACCAAAAGTGTGTTAGTTTTTTTATGTGCCACTACAAAAAATGACCCCCGCAAGTTATTAAATTTGTCTGCGATCTACATCCCCTGGCAGTTTTTTTATTAAAATGAACTGGGGGGGGGGTGGTAGAGCACCCTCAGAAAAATAAAATGTAGTGTTTGTTGTTTTTTCAATGGTAGTGGTAATCGGTGTGTTATCCAACCGCTACCGTAGGCATTGTTTTTCCGTGTGGTGTTTTATAGTGACACTGTTGTTGACAGCACTGTTTATACTATGCTATTCATGACTGTGCTGTTCTTGACAGTGCTATTGTGACCTAGTGCTGATTTCTTTGACTGGATTATGAGGGAAAATTGATCAAGGTAAAGCAGTGGATGTGGCCTATTTGGACTTAGGTAGGTTCTTTGACATGGCACCACATAGAAGGCTGATTAGGAAGTTGACCAATGTAGGTGTGGGATCCAAAGATGCAAATTGGGTTAAACATTGGTTAAAGGATAAGAAGCAAAGGGTAGTAGAAAATGGTATTCATTTTAAATAAGGGCATGTGATGAGTGGAGTACCACAGGGCTCAGTACTAGAGCCAGTCCTCTTTAATATCTTTACAGGCGACATCATGGAATAACTGGAAGGGCAAGTGTACCTGTTTACAGATGATGCCAACATCTGCAATAGGGTGGACAATAATGGTGTGGTAGATTGTGCAGGGAGCTTGAGAAACTCAAAGAATTTCAGAAACATGGCAGTTGAGGTTCAATGCTGAAAAGATAAAATAATGCACCTAGGACATAAAAACCCCAGAGCTGAGTACAAGATGGGGGGTGGGGATTACTAACAGAAACTAAACAAGAAAGGGACTGAAGAGTTATCATATCCAAGGATCTCACGGTGGCAGGACACTCTGACAAAGCAGTGGGTGAGGCTAGTGGAATGCTAGGTTGTACAGAGAGGGGTATCTCCAGCAGGATGAGGGAGGTGGTTTTGCCATTATATTGCTCACTGGTGAGACCACACCTGGAGCACTGTGTACAGTTTTAGGGCTCATACCTCACCAAAAAGGACATTGATAGACTAGAGGTGGTCTGGAGGAGGACAACTGAAATGGTAAATAGTTTGCACAAGAAACCATATGAAAAGAGATTGAGGGATCTCAACATGTATACCCGGGTGGGGGGGATGATAGAGACCTACAAGTTCATCAAAGCGGTGAAGAGGGTACAGGTGGGTAACCTCTTTCAAATGACAACAGCCACCAATACCAGGGGGCATGAAATAAAGTCAGAAGTGAGGAATTCGAGAGTGATGTCAGAAAATGTTTCTTCACCGAAAGGGTAGCTGATGCATGGAATAGATTGCCAGTAGAATAGGTGGAAATCCAAAGAGTTAGGGGGCTTGAAGTATGCATGGGAAAGACACGGAAGTATGTTAGAGAGGATTCTGGCAGTTGGGAGGGTAGATGGAGACCAGACAGGGTCTGCAGAGACAGGATAGGCAGGGAACAGCTGGTTAGATTAGACTGGTTAAGCAAGTAAGCAGTCCTTTTCATAGGTTTAATATATCGGTAAATGAGTCAGTTAGCTATGGCCAAGTATGACTCGTCACGCATCAGTGGAATTTTCTAGTATAGACATTACCTAACTGGGGATCCAATGATTTTTTAAAGGTATCCATTGTGTCATTATAGATGCTAGCAGCAGGAAGGGAATTCCATAGGGTTATCACCCTCTGATTAACCCAGCCACTTCTCTTTCTTGTTTTTATCTCGCCTCTCAGTTGCCTGCCATGAAATCCAGTATTTCATATCAGTCCTTATGTTTTTCTTATTTAACCCAACAAATTCCCAAAGTTCCTCATCATGGAGTGTCTTATAAACTAGGCAAAGGTGCTCCCTCATTTGTCTGTATGCCAGAGAGTAAAGGTCAAGTGTTTCAAGTCTTTCCTAATAGGACCAACATTTTAGGTCAAATATCTTTCTAGTTAGTTTTCTCTTCACCCCTTTGATCTGTTTGATGATGGCTATGTTTTGTGGTGATCAAAAGGGGCTACAACATTCAAGATGGGGCCTAACAAGGGCCAAGTGTAGGGGCATAATAACATTTACGTTTCTGCTCTTAATATGTTTAAATATGCAGCCTAAAATTCAATTGCATTTCATGACTACTTCCCTAGCATGACCATCAAATGTTAAGTTATTGGTGACGATAATCCCCAGGTCTCTTTCCATGTCTGTGGTTAATAAATCTTCATTATTTAACTTGCACTTTGCTAGTATATTGTTATGCCCAAAATACATAACCTTTCATTTCTGTACATTAAACCTTAGCTTGTGAGATGTGGCCCAGTTTTCTAGTAAATGTCAGTCTCGTTGCAGGTGATTTCATTTCTGATGATTGCCACTAATTTACTATCATCAGTGAATATACAAAACTAAGAGTCTGATGTTGTCTGCATTGAAGAAATAAATATATTAAAGAGCAGCTGGCACCTTCAGGACAACTTTAACAAACCATAATATTTATACACAGTTCAGCTTGTATTTCAGGCTAATTTTGTACTCCTCCTCCCCATTTTTTATTACTGAGGTAATTTGCATTAAAACAAAATCTTTGTTTCTGAAGAGTTCATCTAGTCCTGCTGCTGTTTCCCTACCCGAGGTCATAATGCACTGCTTGCGACATTACAGTTACTCTCATGGCAACACATTGTGATGTCACAAAAGAGGATTATAACCTGAAGTAGGGAGTAAGCTATAGAGGCAGATGAACTCTAGGGGAACTCTAAGGGATAAAGATCATGTTCTCATGCAAATTTATTTAGTAATAAATAATAGGGAGGAGAAATATATAGACTATTAATGGAATGCAAACTTAATTGTACCTAATTAGTATCTTTTTCAAAGTTTTCTTTGACGTATCGGTAGCTCTTTAAATAGTGCGGGAGCAAGAACTGATCCCTGTGGGACTCCACTTATGACTTGTCACCATTCCGAGTGATCAGCTCAAATCATAACTTGCTGTTTCCTATGAGAGAGCCATGACCTGGTCCAGCTGATAATATTAGTATGAAATTTAATTTCTATCATTTTTAATAGTAACTCATCACGTGGAATCAGGTCAAATGCCTTTTTTTAAAAATCCAGATAGTTTATATCAACTGGAAGTCCATTATCTAATGCACAGCTTATTATTTTAAAAAAGTGCATCAGATTTGTGAGGCAAGATCTGCTGGTTCTAAAATCATGCTGAGTTATGTCTTCTTGGTTGTTTTCTATCACCTGATTATCAATTGGCTTTTTAATGTATTCCTCCATAATCTTGCTCAAGACTGAAGTTAGACTGATCATTCAACAATTTGTGATTTCATATTTGGAGCCTTTTTTATGGCTCTGGGTGGAGCCTACAGCCATCTTGCTGTTTGTAGCTGGAAAAATGGAGTACCGTGGAACACATTTTGGAGTTTTCAATGTATCCTTTCCCACCTACAAATCACTATGCTAGTTGAAACAAAATACTCCCTTCTTTCTGTTTACAATGTTGGAGACAGAACTCCAAGCTGCTTATCAGATGGCCATTAGGAAACTGAAACAGCTTGTTAAATATTGGTCCTCTATTAAACGATTTGTTTACCCCCCTCATAATGCAACAACTTGCTCATTTAAATATTTAGCATTTAAACATTTTCTTGCTACTAGCTTCAGTTGGGCTGGTATTGTCTTTCAAGAAAGATTCATGCCTCATAAAAGTCACCCTTTCTCAGCAACAAATCTAAAAAGAATGACATTGTTTTTTTTAACCTCTTAAGACACTATCTGATAAGTACTGTCTCAGACATATGCCAGGTCTTCTGTGAACTATCCAGGCTAAATATATAGCAATCATCAGACATTTTTACTATGCTTTTTGGGGAAAAAATATACTGAGCTAGCTACAGTACAGACACACACACACACACACACACACAGGGTGTCAGTGTGGCTCAGTTGATAGCACATCCGCCATTGGACCAGAAGGTCGTGGGTTCTCATCCCTCACTGGAATTGGACTTGCACCTAAAAATCGCTGGCATCTGAGTGCAGTATTGGGAGGTGCTGTACTGCTGGGGTGTGCCATCCTTCGGATGAGACTTTAAACTGAGGTCCCTTCTGCCCATCCTGGTGTTGTCCTGGTGGATGTAGAGGTGGAAGTAAACGAACCCAGGGCACTCTTTGCAAAAGAGTAGGGAACATTCCCGGTGTACTGGTCAACATTCCTCTTCCCATAAACTGGTTCATGCAATTATCCAGGCTGTGTGTGGGTGATGATGTGAGATACAGTATGGCTGCCACTACACATTCAGTCACTTCACTACCAGTCTAGCATTGCTTGTAAAGTGCTTTAAGATACACTGTGTATGAAAAGCGCTACATAAATGCTGATTCTTCTTCTTCTTCTTCTACACACACACACACACACACATTGTACACACCATCCTCATGGCCACAACAGTTGAAATAAATATTGCAATCTAATATGTTATAAAACAATAAAGAAACTGTTTACGTCAGTGAACACAGTGAAGTTCAGTTTACAGTAGATTTCCATTAAATATTTCTTATCTTATATTTTGTATCCTGGATAGCGCAGGGAGATGCTACATCTCATTGTCATAGAGATCTTCATTTTACACATTTTTGCACTGTATTTACTCAAGATGTCCCAGATTAGATGCAATATAGTGTTTTCGGTGAGGTCATGATTTTACCATTTTTATAATGTATTTATTCAGGGTAAATCAAATTAAATCAATTTTATTTATATGGCTCCTTTCAATTACCAAGGTGCTGCACAAAACAGTTAAAACAGCTACAGCATAGATCACACATATTATAAATAGTATAAAATGGGGAAAAATAAAACATTATTCCAGTTATTCCCCAAGTGCTTGGATCTATAAAAAGGATTTTAGGGCCAGTTTAAATCCCTCCACAGTCATGCACTCACTTAACTGATGGGGTAGAGAATTCCCAAAGTGTAGGGGCTGCGTGCATGAAAGCAGGAGCCCAGAAGATTTTAAACAAACCCTTGGAATCTCTAGCAATCCCTCATCAGTCGAGCAGAGAGAGAGATCACCCAGGGCAGTAAGGGACCAGGAGCTCTTTCAGGTAGTCTGGAACCTGTCCATGTAGGGCTTTATAAGTCAGAAGTCCAACTCTGAGTGTGATTCACCACTGTGACGGCAGCCAATGCAGTTCGCACAGCACCAGAGAAATATGACAGGACCGGGGGGGGGGTTCTGTCAATAACTGGGCTGCTGCATTCTGCACCAGCTGCAAGTGGTGAATATCCACCCCAGAAGCCCTAGGTATAGGGTATTGCAGCAATCCAACTGTGAGGACACAAAGGCATGGGCCAATGTAGGAAGGTCACCAGATGGAACGAGATGCTTAACTTTGGAGATGTTACTCAGATGGTAGAAAGAGTATTTGATGAAGGCCAACACCTGCGAATGCAGTGTCAGTCCCTCGTCAAAAATTACACCCAGGTTTCACACCCATTCGGAGGTCAGCAGTGACAGACCCCCAAGAAAAAGTCCAGAGGGTGACCCCACTGCTAACCCCCCTATCCGGCAACCCAGGTCCACTACCAGCACCTCCGTCTTTTCTGAGTTCAACCTCAACCAGTTCGAACTCATCCACTCCTGGATTTCTATGAGGCAGCTATTAAATACTTAGAGAGCTCTATCCTAGTCTGGTGCAAAAGAAAGGAAGAGCTGGGTATCATCAGCATAGCAGTGAAACCTCAGCTCATACCATCTTACAATGTCTCCAAGGGGTAGCATGTACACTGCAAACAACATGGGGGACAGCACCAATCCCTGAGGAACCCAACATGATAACAGAACTGGGTCAGAGGAATACATCACTAACACCACTATCTGAGTTTTTCTGGTGAGGAAAGATGAAACCATCTGTGGACCATACATGACAGGCCACAGATGAACCTTAAGTAGTCGAGCAGAACCCCATGGTCCACAGTGTCAAACGCTGAAGCGAGATTGAGAAGAACCAAGATGGAGTGGTTCTTCCAATCTCTAGCCATCAGGAGATCATTGAGCACCTGAACCAGCTCCATCTCAGTGTTATGCCTCTTTTGAAAACTGGGCTGGAGAGGCTTATAGATATCATGGATGGTCAAATGGTTCTCCAGTTGTATGGCCACTACTTTCTCGATCACCTTCTCCATAAAGGGGAGGTTCGAGATTGGTCTGTAGTTTGCATGGCAGTCTGGGTGCAAAGAAGCTTTCTTCAGGAGGGGTGTCACCACTGCCTCCTTCAGGGAGCTAGGAAACTCACCTGTTTCCAAGAAGCACTAGACTATCCATGCTAGGACCGAGCCAAGGATGTCACCACAACCCAAAATCAAGGTAGTTGGTCCCAGATCCAAACTACAGCAGGTAGGGCTCATACCCTGGACCATCCACATGATGTCCACAAGCTCAGGCTGGCCAAAGGTACTCCAGAAAAACTGAGGGACAGTGCCCAAACACCAGATCAGAGCAACACCCATAGAGTGTGCCAGTTGGAGTACTGCCATGATATCAATCACCTTAGCCGCAAAGAATCAAGCAAGCTCCTTGCACTCAACTTGCAAAAATGCTTTTTGGACCTGTAGATAGGCTGGGCTGTACAGTCTGTACATGGTTCAAAAAAGCTGAGCCAGTCAGTTCTGAGCAGCCACAATCTCCCCAGACAGGAACTCTGCCTTCTTACGGGTGATTGCAGATTGATAGGCTTGATAATGGTCCATCAATCTAAGGTGATTGGCATCGATGGTGGATTTCCACCAGCAATGCTCAAACCTTCATCCTAGTCATCACATCTCCCTCAAGGACCCATCAAACCAAGGGGACCGAGTGCGAATGGAGAAAGGATGAACTCAGACAGGAGCAATGACATCCAGAGTGTAGATACAGCTGTATTTATAGGCCACCACTAGGGCTTCTGGGTCATTGTTTGGCAATGGAAGGACTGATAGGTTAAGCACTGCTGGCAGGCCTTCAGAGCTTATATCTTGTAAAGGGCAGTACCTGACCACGTCCACAGGGGTAGGTCTACAAATGAGGGCATGAAAACTGAACCGCACAGTGTAGTGATCAGACCATCTGACTGGTTCCACTCCCAGATCCAAGTCTTTGACCCCCAGGAGGAAAACCAAGTCAAGAGAAGGACCATGTTTATGGGTAGCAGTAGAAACAATCTGTGTGAGGCCCAGAGATGTCATCAACTGGAGGAAGTGCTGACCAAATTGCAAGAGTTCATCATCGAACCAGGCTTTAAAGTCACCCAGACCATCAGCCTGGGTGAGTCAAATGCTGTGTCGATCACAAAGTCTGCCACTTCTTGAAGGAACAGCTTCTCATCCCCGGGTGGATGTAGATGAAGGTGATCCTTCAACCTACACCTGCTATCACAGTACATTCAAATGACTGGGTCTCCTCAACTAGTACACTCGTAAGGCCCAGTTTGGTCTTGAAACAGACCACAACCCCCCCCGAACAATCCAATCTCAGGTGGTGAATCACAGAGTACCCAGCTGGAGTTGCAGCCTCCAATATGGGGCCAGAGATCTCATCCAGCCAAGTCTCGGTGACCCATGCCAGGTCTGCTGTTCTGACAAGATCTGCAATAATTGCAGTCTTGTTTTTAATGGACCTGGCATTACTTGACACCGCCTGAGTTGGATGAACTTCCAGGGCCATCATAGCCACCTGCCCACCTAGATTGGTGGTGCCCTTGGGTATGGAGGACCATGATCTGGATTCCATTTCACCCCAGGGCATCTCCTGGATCTCACAACCCTGATGCGATGGTCCCACTCATTCACCCTCCACTGTTCACACACCCCCGACTCCCCCTCCCCGGCGAGCAATGCCCAGCACTCTACAGCACTGGTAGGTAGTAAAATGCAATGGAGGGGAGGTAAAGGGGTGGAGGGCATGAAGACCGTGAAGGGCGCGAAGGGCAGAGGATGAGTAGCACACAACCATGGGGGCAGGCCTCCTACACATTTCAGTAACCCAAATAAAACTATACAGTCTACTAAATAATAACACAAGGCAATTTTCCTATACAATAAAACCATAAATCCCTCAACTCTCACTTCAAGGGGGGAAAAAGGAAAAAGATTAAATAAAATCTATAATCAAAATAAATAACCATGAACTAAAACAGATGTATTGTCAGTAACAACACTGACTTATATATAAACTTAAAATATCTCAGTCATCCAATCCAAGCCTGCAGTTTTAAGTTAGTCACAGTGAAGGCATAAATAATTAGAAAATGCTGAACTGTGAATAATGACTGGGGAATTCAGAAGATCAAACCCCCAATGGTTCTTTTACCACCAGAGGGGTAGCCTAACCCAGATGTAAAATATTGTTTTCAGTGTGTTCTGATTTTATGCAATGCAGCATAATTTTGTGTAGCTGTAGCGCCCCACTGAAAATAAGATGCCATGTCTTCTGTGAACTATCCAGGCTAAATATATAACAATTAGCAGGTATATACTAGAAAAACACATTGTTAAAATGTGTAAAAGAAAGATCACATTGAAACTGCCTCTCAGTAGATCTGCACTGTACAAATTCATTACAGATAACGAATAAAAGCATCCCAAAAGTTCTCCACAGCAATATCGGCTCTGACCAGAGACTGTTTAGAATTAGTGTAACATATGCCATTAGCCATTCAGACAATACTATACTTTCTTTAAGAGATGCATTTAGCAGCCATGATATTGGTCCCGCCAGTTAATCTGCTAATTCTTTTAGGAATCTAGGATGAATCATGTCAGGTCCATGGGACTTATTAGCATTCAGCTTGTTTAATTTGCCTCTTATTGTATCTTCTGTTATTAATAAAATCAACTTTGAGGTTTTAGTCTCATTAATTATGATGGTCTCGTTATCTGTTTTGCTCCAAAAAATACTGATAAAGTATTCATTGAATAATGAGGCCATTTCTAGTTTCTCTTCAATTAGTGTTGATCCTACGTTTAAGAGGCCTATACTTTTATGGCTACTGGTTAGGTTGCCGACATAATTAAAAAAGGGCTTTTTTGTTGTCATCTACCATATTAGCCAATTTAATTTCTTCATTTCTCTTGGTCATTTTTATCTCCTTCTTACATTTACTATCCCTGTCCTTTTATTTTGCCCAAATATTCGAATTGGGATTTATTTTCATATATTTCTTTTAGGCTTTATTTCTCTTATTTTAGATCTGTCTTGATTTTATTATTATACCAATTTGGAATTTTGCCAAGTTTGTTATGTTTGTTCATTTCAGGGACATATACTTGAAGAAATATTCTATATGTTGTTTAAAAATGTCCCATTTTTGCACAAATGATAGGACTTCCATATCCTATTTCCAGTCCCAATTTTGAAACTATGTTTTTATTTTTGCATAGTCTGCTTTATTATAACATTTGATATTGGTTAGTCCCTTAGTTTTTTCCTTTACAATTTTGATGATGAATAGCACCATATTGTGGTCACTCTCTGCCAATAGTTCAATCACTCTGCAGCCTGTAATATCTTGCTCAAGGTTTGCCAGGAGTAAATCAAAGGTATTGTGGCCCCTAGTTTTATGTTATACAATTTGTTCCATGTTATTATCTATCGCTATATCGATAAATCTATTATCAGATGGACTTAAACCAGTAAGGTTTTCCCAGTTTATATGAGGTAAATTAATATCACCCATTAAAACTATTCCCTTTTTTAAGTCTAAATTTTTGATTGCTTGCATGAATTTATTATTATCCTCATGTTGTCGGTTAGGTGATGTATAACAAACCCCCTATTATCACAAATATCTTATTAAGGATTACTTCAAGCCAGATCTGTTCAATGCCTGAATTTTGATGAACGTTTATTTCTTTAGCATGTATGGTGTTTTTAACAAACAACGCTACTCCGCTGCCCCTTTTATCTAATCTGTCTTTTCTAAAAAGATTGTATCCTTAAATATTTGTGTCCCAATCATTCTCCTTCCACCATGTTTTGGTAATTGAACAAATATGTATGTTGTTATTTTATAATATGATTTAGAGTTCTGCTTTTTTATTTTCCAAACTTCTTGAATTCAATAATAAAGTTTTATATTCAGAAACTTTTGTTCTTTTGGATGCACTGGGTGGAGTAAGATGAGATGACATAGGTTTCTGCAAGGTATTGTCTTTCACTATAGCATGATTTAAAACTTCTTAGTCGAGATGTGATTCACTTCTCCCCCTAGTGTCTAGTTTAAATGGCTGGAGTTTATGTGCTGGTTTATTATTTCTCCTAGGACTCTGCTACCATTCCTGTTGAGATATAATTTGTCCCTACAATAACATTAATTTTTACCAATAAAGGCTTCTCAGGTTTTGATGCACTTAATTCCTTTCATTAGACACCACTGGCATAACCAATTGTCTAATCTTACTGTCTTTCTATTTGTTTTATAATTTGATCTCAGGACTGGAAGGATTTCCAGTAGTATTCTCTCACAGTTGTACTCCTTCAATAGTGTATATAAAGACTTGAAGCTGTTGGAAATCTCATCTTCAGGCACATATTTAATATAATTTGTTCCGGCATGAACAACTACTATTTTTCTGTCCTTACTTTCCTTGATTATGCCTGGTATCATTGATTTAATGTCATTTAGTTCAGCACTAGGGAAACAATTACTAGTAACACGTTCTTTTCTATTTTTGGTTGTATAGTGATCAGTGTACATAATAATAGAATCCTGTAATATAAAAATGTGATTTGGGGCAGTATGAGTAGCTTGAGTGTTCTCAGTTTCCATGTCATGAACCATTGTGATTTGTGATGGGTTTTATGTGGGTTCCACCATTGTATTATCACTTTCATTTCCAAGGTTCCCTGTCTGCATTTATTGAATGTGGGGAGAGAGGGGCCTTGCAATCTCTCTTTTGCTACCTGTTTCTATTAATATATGTTGCTGTTGCAAGGCTGATGATGTCTCAGTGGTTTTGTTTATATCGTTTGTTTCACTTGTTTCTCTTTCTTTTGTATCAATATTGCTCACTAAGTCTAGTAATTTCTGTGTTTCGTTCTCTAAATTGTTCAACCTATTTATTAATGAAGCATATCTATTTTTGGTTTGCAACTCACATCCCATTGCCCTCCTTCCCCTTTTCATCTTTCCAGATGATATCATCCAGTCTCCTCCTTTCTCAGCCTCTATTTGTTTTTTGGGAGCCCCTCCTCTATTTGTTTTGTCTGGCAAAAGCATTTGTGTTGATTACTTTATTCTTTATATCATTGTTTTTAAAACTTTTCATCTCCAGCTCTAGACCCAAGATTTTAATTCTGAGATGTTTTATTTCAATACACTGGGTACACATATACACTATGAAGCCTGAACTGGTTTCAATATTAAATTTGTTACAGATCTCACATTTTATTCCCATCTCTCCGTTTACTAAAGTGACAAAGTTGTTGTCCATGCTTAGGAAGTAAGATTGCTGCTAAAAAATCTAAAAGAAATTAGGGTACCTTACAGCTGAAACTTCCTGGTAGATCTGGTGGAACTGGTGGACACTGGCAGGCATGCTTGCCTCTGCCAGTGCTTCGCCTCCATTCTCAGTGGCATCAGTTAAGTGGTGCTGGACAGGAAGTGATGTCACACAGTCACCCGGAACACTAGTAACCCAAAACACACTTTTTAAAACTGAATTACAGTTAAAATGACTGCTTACAAGGTCATACTCCTGCCTTTAAAAAGATAGGTAGGGGCCCTGTGAAGTGCAAACAAATATGTTCTTCACTATAATAGTTATAGTAGCAGTGCCCCTCTCTCAGAGGGGTCAGAGGTCACCCTGTGCAGCCGTGTAGCTCAGGGTGCTATATCAAGTTGTTTTTATCATGAATGTGGCTAAAATGCAGCCCCGCAGTTACAAACTGCAAGCTGCTGGTAAGAAAATCAGTCCAAAGCCTCATACAGTGAGAGAGGCATCACTTAAGTAGCGCCAGACCAGAAGTGACTTCACACAGTCTCCTGGAACACTAGTAGTCCCAAACACACTTTTTAAAACAAAATTCCAGTTAAAATAACTGCTTACAGGATTGTACTCATTCCTTTAAAAAGAAAGGGAAGGGCCCTGTGAAGTGCAAACAAATATGCTCTTCACTGTAATAGTTATAGTAGCAGTGCCCCTGTCTCAGAGGGATCAGAGGTCACCCTGTGCAGTCGTGCAGCTCAGTCTGCTATATCAAGTTGTTTTAATGCTGAATGTGGCTAAAATGTAGCCCCATAGTTACAAATTGCTTGTTGCTGGTAAAAAAATCAGTCCAGAGCCTTTTCTGGTATCAGATTGTTTGTTTTTATGGTAAGACACAATGCCACAGCTTGTGGAAGTGCAGGTAGTGTAGATCAGCTTAATGCACACTCCCAATAGGTAAACTGATAAAATTTAGAACAGCAAGCAAACTTTCTTTTTTTATTAAAAACAGGTATTTTCTCTTGTTAAAAGTAAGTAGTAAAAAGTAGCACCCCAGCTGTCTGTCATCTGTCTAGCCACACATTTAAAGCAGCAGTACTAGATAGCCAGCAAAAAATGTTATCCTACCTTTTTTATCAGTAATGTATTCCTGATAATCTTAGAATATTCATTTGGGTATTTTAAATTCAATCAGCTATTTTTTAAAATGTGTTTAAATACAAATCTTGTGATTTGTGTGAGTCTACAATAAAGATGGCAGCCCACAGAAACTTTCAAAAATCTCCCTAGAGATCACACACTAACTACACCCACCCACTGTATTTATAATGCAGGTATGTCATAGTGCCAGCACATGTTTCTGCTAGCTAACACCAAAACATCACCCTGATCTGCTTACATCTATGACGGTAGGCCTGGAAAAGGACCAATAATTTTTTGAGAACTTCAGAATCCTCTATGTGGCCTCAGAATGAAATAAACAAGAAGAAAATCAGACACATTGATGTTTTGTTTTGTCCTAACTGCCAACCAAATTATTTACATTTTTGCTAACTAGTAGTCCTGCTTTAATAGATGGAATATTTCTTTGTTATGGAGTGCAGGAATTCAAATGCCTGCAGAATTTTACTTGCTGAATGTTCACCTCTACCTACACAAACACATACAACAGAGGCCTCAATAAAGCCAGTGATGAAATTTTATCTGTAGCAAGACAAGCAGCACAGATTTCCTTGGTAGACAGTTAAGAATGCGGGGTGGGGGGGTGGCATGGTTAGAAAAGAAGTACCACAAATAAAACTGTGAATAGTAGTATTTCATTTTTTTTATTTGTGTAATTGTATGTGTGTAACGAGGTGAATATAAAAGAAAACAACATTTAATGAATGTGTTTGTTCTTTTCATTTTAAAGGGGTGTTTTATTTTTAGAGCCTTGATGACTTTTTTAGAGAGTAACATTACCAGAACTTTTTTACCTTTTCATTAGACAGATATAAGACATACTATAGGCTTCAATAAATCAGGATGCAGTAGTTTTTCTTCACATTTTATATTCCATACGTATGTTCACAATAGGTAAAATGGGTGGAACATTTACATGTCATGTTATAGTCTGTATAAAGTTTAACTAACAGAATTGATGGGATTCATAATATTTGATCCATACTTTTTCTTAATTCTTTGGTAACTATGTAATGTCCACTATGGACAAGTGTCTGTTTTCAGAGCAACCCAGGAGCACTGGGGAGATTATGTGACTTGCTTAGAGCCACACAGTATGCATGTGGAGGTTATAGGAATCAATCCCAGGTCTGCTGGATGCACCAAGCTCATTCATAGCTTGTTGCTTTAAGCTCTAGGCTATATTGCAAGCCCCTAGCCAAAGGAGCATAGGGTAGCATCCTTGAAGCATTGATTGATTCTATATATCCTTTTTGTGTCCACTTGACAAAGCTAGCATCAGTTGGTGGGAATGTCAAATTATAAGTTATTTAAGCAATAAAGCATGACAGGGTGTGGGTTATGCTGGGAATTACCCACGGTTGGTGTGATTCGGTCACTAGGCCATAGGCTGAGTGGCCAAACCACACCCGAAGTGGGTAAATCCCAGCATAACCCACACCCTGTCATGGCTTATTGCAATTATACAATGTCCTCCTAAATTTTTTGTAAGAAAAAATAAAGAAAAAAAACAGTTGTTTGGCATTTTGAATGATTTTTATTGAATTTATTCTTATGCAGGAAAAACAGTCAGTTCTCCTATCCTCAGCTTCTCCCCTGTAAACATTTTATCGTATGGTCTTCCACTGGCTGCCTTTGCTTGAATACAAACATTCTAACTTACCAGCAGATAAAGGCCTAATGGTCAATCGAGTCTGTTCGATTGTGCAGCTAGCTGCCCCTATTCTGCAGTTGCCCCTCCCTCCCTCCCTCCTCTTCCATGATCCTCCCCTTACCTTGTCCCATCCCCTTTTGAAGCAACCCACTGTTCTACAGGATACCATTTCTGCAGGCAATGCATTCCACCTGGACACCACTCTCTCTGTAAAAAAGTGCCTTCTCATTTCCCCCTGGAACCTTCCCCTCTCCAATCTCAGACCATGGCCTCGAGTGTCCCTCCCTCCTCAACTTGAAAAGCCCCTCCATGCCTGTCTTATTTATACCTTTCATGTACTTGAAGGTTTCGATCATATCTCCCCTGTCCCTCCTCTCCTCCAGTGAGTACATGTTCAGGTCCCTCAACCTGATGTTGTAGAGTATGTCCTCCAGCCCTTGAATCATCTTTGTTGCCCTATGTTGCACCCCTTCCAGTAGCTTAATGTCCCTCTTCTGGTATGGGTGCCAGTACTGCATGCAGTACTCCAGGTGTGGCCTAACCAGTGACCTATATAATGGCAGGATCACTTCCCCCCTCCTTGAGGATATGCCCCTGGCAATACACCCCAGCATCTTGTTTGTCTTTGCTGCTGCCTTCCTACACATAGAAACATAGAAACGTAGAGTTTGATGGCAGGTAAGGACCACTTGGCCCACCCAGTCTGCCCATTTCCCTACCTATTGGATAAGCTGCAGATTCTAGTTAACCAACAGCCTACTTCCTACAACCCCCCGCTATAATTGCCTTATGTCTGTCCCATGCATGTTTGAATTCCCCCACTGTTTTAGACCCCACAACCTCTCCAGGAAGGCAGTTCCATGCGTCCACCACTCTCTCCATGAAAAAGAATTTCCTCACATTACCCCTAAGCCGTCCCCCCTCTAACTTTAAATTGTGTCCCTTGTTCTTACATCTCTTTTCTGAAAGATGCTACCCTCCTGGACTTTGTTGATTCCCTTGAGGTACTTAAAAGTTTCTATTATGTCCCTCTGTCCATCCTTTCATCAGGGTATACATATTAAGCTCTCTCAGTCTCTCTTCATATGGTTTCTGATGTAGACCCTGCACCATTTTAGTTGCCCTCCTCTGACTGCTTCCATCCTGTATCTCCCTTGCGTAGATGAGGTCTCCAAAACTGCACGCAGTACTCCAGATGGGGTCTCACCAACTGTCTGTACAGAGGATAACCACTTCTCTTTTCTACTTGTGATGCCCTCCCATGCATCCCAGTATCCCCCGGCTCTCCTTACTGACTTCTCACATTGCTTACCCATCTTTAGGTCATCTGATATGACTACACCCAGATCCCTTTCCATTATTGTTGTCGTTAGTACCTCCCCTGCTATTGTGTACTCTTCTCCTGGATTTTTGTTTCCCAGGTGCATTACTTTGCACTTCTTTACATTGAATCTAAGTTGCCATATGTCTGACCATTCCTCCAACCTTGCCAAGTCCCTTCTCATCATTTCTACCCCTTGTGTATCAACTCTGTTACAGATCTTTGTGTCATCTGCACAGAGGCATACCTTCCTTCCAGACCTCTGCAATGTCACCTATAAAGACGTTAAAGAGGACTGGACCCAGTACTGAGCCCTGAGGTACTCCACTAGTAACCCCCCTTTCTTCAGAATGTGTTCCATTCCTTATTACCTTCTGTGTCCTGTTGTGCAGCCAGTTTGCTACCCAGGCTACCACTCTGGGACCCACTCTCAGGCTGGCTAACTTGATTATTAATCTTTTGTGGGGGACTGCGTCAAATGCCTTGCTAAAGTCTAGGTAGGCCATATCCACAGCCCCTCCCTGGTCTATTACTTTGGTCACCCAGTCAAAGAAATCGATTAGATTCGTCTGACATGACCTTCCTGCTGTGAATCTATGCTGCTTTGAGTCCTGTGTCCCACTGGCCTCTAGGTACTGAACAATTCTTTCTTTCAGAAGTGATTCCATCATTTTCCCCACCACTGAGGTCAAACTAGCAAGTCTGTAATTTTCTGCTTCTGCCTTGCTCCCACTTTTGTGAAGGGGAATCACATCTGCCCTCCTTCAGTCATCAGGTACCACCCCATCTTCCCATGATTTGTTAAAAAGTGTGGTTAGTGGTGTCACTAGGTCCTCCCTTAGCTCTTTTAGGATTCTAGGGTGAATCCTGTTAGGCCCCATTGCTTTGTCCACCTTGAGTTTTAGGAGTTCTTTCGGGACTTTTTCTTCTGTAAATGGACTGGCATCAACCCCCCTACCCAGAGTGCTTCTACTGTTTGGTTTAGGTAACTCCTCCTCTTCTTCTTTTGTGAATACTGAGCAAAAGTATTCATTCAGTATCTTTGCCTTTTTACTGTCTACCTCTCCCTTCTCCTTTATTAATCTTCACTATCCCTCCCTTAATCTTTCTATGCTCCCTATTGTACCTATAAAAGGTTTTATCCCCCTTCTTTACTGAGTTGGCTATCTTTTTCTCGGTTTGGGCCTTTGCTTTTCTGCTGCCTTCCCACTTCTTTCTGCTTTAATTGATACAGTTCCCTGTCGTGCTCCGCTCTGTGATTCCTTATGCTTTTGAATGCAGCCTTTTCTTCTTAACCTTCCCTGACACCTCTTTTGAGAACCACAGTGTTTTTTATTCCGCTTTGTTTTCTTTATTTGTTTCACACAAAGGCTTGTTGCCTCCATGATGGCAGTTTTGATTTTTCTCCATTGTTCTTCCACCCCTCCTTTCTGGCCATTTGCTAATGCATTCCTCAGGTATTCACCCATTATGCCAAAGTCAGCCCTTCTAAAGTTCAGTATCCTTGTCTTTGTATGGCTTGTCTCCATGGTTGTGTTTATTGTGAAGCATACTGTGCATACAGTGGTCGCTTGTTCCCAGATGTCTACTGACTTCTAAATTTGTGATCCTCTCTCCATTTCAGAGTACCAAGTCTAATATTGCTCCCTTCCGAGTGGGTTCCACCACTAGCTGTCTAAGGCATGCCCCTTGTAGGGCATCGAGAATGACCCTGCTCTTGGATGTGGCTGCAGTCCATGTAGCCCAGTTAACATCTGGCATATTCCGGTACCCATCAACAGTATCTCCCCTTTTTCAGCCATTTTGAGAATGCCCTCTATCATTTTCTTGTCCATTTCCTCCTCTTGAGACAGGGGTCTGTATACAACCCCTGTGCAGATTGTGATCCCATTCCCTGTCTCCAAGGTGACCCAGAGTTCCTCTTGTCCTCCAACTTTACTTTTTAGTTCTGTAGCTTTGATCCCTTCCCTTATGTAGAGATCTACTTCACCTCCTCTTTTACCCTCCCTGTCCCTTCTGTAGATTGTGTACCCTGGTATGTTGACATCCCAGTCATGGTTCTCTGTGTACCATGTTTCTGTGACTGCCACAATATCTAAGTGTTCCTCTTCCTTCAGGGCTACTAGCTCTGGAAGCTTGTTTCCCAGACTACGGGCATTGGTACTCATTGACCTCCATTTAATGTTGGCTTTATCCTTTTTTACCCCATCCCTGCTCTTATTACCCTTGTCCATTTTTCCATTTACCCCTGTCCTGCCCTCTGTCAAGCTCTGTACCTCAGTGTTTACCTTACTACCTGCCATGTTTTGTGGGGGGAGGCTTGAACTTTCCTGTTTCCTATCAGTACCTCCCCCCTTGGCTAGTTTAAAAGCTTGCCAAGGAAGCCTTTAAACCTGTTACCTAGGAGCATGTTTCCCTTCCAGGACAGATGCAGACCATCATACCAGTATAGACTTTCATCTCTCCAGGTGGACCCCCAACCCCCAATGAAGCCAAAGCCCTGTGCTCTGCACCAGTTTTGCAACCATTCATTAAACTGCATGGTGTGCAGTACCCTAGCCTCACTCCTGCCATAGACTGGCAGCACCTCTGAGAAGGTTACCGTGCTTGCTACCTGTCTGAGGCCCCTCCCCAATGCCACAAATTCATCCTGCACTGCACTGATCTCATGCCTAGCTAGGTCATTTGTCCCGAGGTGGACAATAATATCTAGTTTCCTCTCCTGTGATGCTGCTTCTGCAAACCTGAGGATTTGCTTCTTGTCCCTCCAAGCCATGGCACCAGGCAGGCACCTTACTTCCCCCTCCTCTCCCTTCTCGAAGTCTACAACCCTAACAACTGAGTCCCTATCAGAAGCTGTTTCTTCCCCTGTGGTGTCCCTTGCCACCCTTTTGTGGGTCTCCCTTGTGGATGTCCCCAGCATTTTTCTTGGTCTCCACTGAGGGTGTCAGCATAGAGGAACCTTGATTTGCGAGACTGACATATGATTTGTGTAGAGGTACAACTAGGGGGCTACGCCTCTGTTCCACCATCCTCACCCTCCCAGAACCCACTGTGGTCCAACTGCTCTTCACACTTGGCAACCTCTGAGGCAGTGGTTGTGGAACTGGTGCTCTTTGGGTGGGGAGGCCTCCTTAGTCATTGCCAGTTCAGCCTGAACGTGGGCAACCTCCTCCCTCAGAGCTGACAGTTGCCTGCAAATAGGGCAGCAATGCAGGTTCCAGAATGTCTCCTGAAAAATTGTTGCTCCGCAGCCAGTGCATTGCACCACTCCACACATGTCCCTCTTCCTTATAATATACAATGAGTAATATATAAAACATTTTTTTGTGTGTGTGTGTGTCCTTACCCTTTATGCACAGTGCTGGGTAATTAAGAATATGACAGTTCTGCCCCAAGACCTGTTGAGAAAGTGATGTCAGAACCTTGGTTATAAAAGAAATGCCACGCCTGAGGTGGGTGGGGTGAGGGAAGGGTGGGTGGGTAAGCCACAAGCACTGGTGACTGTTAGAAACAATCAAATACACCACTGCTCCACCACCCTGGTGAGTATTGCCCTTTATAGTAAGTCAAACAACACCACAATTTACTAGACCACTGCTCCTACACAAACCACTCTACTGAGTCCAGGGATAAAAACGAACTCATGGCTCAGCCAGCTGGATACTTCTAAAATATTGCACAAATATCCTTCCAAATCCTATGTGTCTAGCACAGAAATCAAGCAATTTCAGTTGTATTTCACCCTCTCTGGTTATAAAATTACTACACTTTAATGGAATCATGCAATTCTTAATGCCAATAAGAAAATAATGAAACTTCTTGTAGAAAGCGTAGCTTAGCTTCCTATCTAGTCCCCAACAAAATTATGTTTTACCAGGTTCCCAGTTCCTTAAATGCATTCTAGTTTGTTCTCTGCAGTATGCCTAAGACAGCTCGGTGATAAAAGCCCCATCCAGAATCAATTGATTGACTAGTGACACCTGTGATGTAAGCAGGCCTTTCAGTGAAGACAATTTGCTATGTCTGCTTCTAATACACACACAAACCCTTTATCTGAAACCAGGGATAAACTCACTGCTCAGCCAGCTGGATACTTCTAAAATATTGCACAAATATCCTTCTAAACCCCCTCTGGTTATAAAATTACTACACTTTAATGGAATCCTGCAATTCTTAATGCCAATAAGAAAATAATGAAACTTCTTGTAGAAAGCGTAGCTTACCTTCCTATCTAGTCCCCAACAAAATTATGTTTTACCAGGTTCCCAGTTCCTCAAATGTGTTCTAATTTGTTCTCTGCAGTATAGCAAGTTTTTCAGCTTCCAATGGAAGCAGACAAGTCTTTTCTGACTCCACTGTGCTGACTTGTTTATTGAGCATGTAATGATCACCCCAAGATCCTCCTCCTCTGTCACAGCTAGCTGAATCCCCATCTGGTAGCTACTACTCAGGTTTTGTGTGCCAAAGTGCAGCGCCTTGCACTTTTTGGCATTGAACCCCAGCTGCCAGGTGTCCAACTAGGTCTCCAATTTTGACAGAAAATCTTGCAACCCCTGCCACCCTCCTAGGTCATTTATTTTTTTATTTATTTATTTATGACTTTGATAACAGGGTGAGTGCACTGATCCCAGGGACTGTTTTCAGGCATGACCTGGGCCATAACACATGGTGCAGCGTGACAGTGGAGTACAAGGTAACAGTAATACACATGAAACAGATTTGATATAAGCAACAATAGTAAGCACAATATATAGGTTTGATGAATAGGTCCATTTGAGAACAGTGAATACAAGGTTTCAATATCAGACATGAGGAGATTTGGTACAAAACAAACAAATCGTAGACACAGTGCACAATGTGTGACTACATCATCCAGTGAGCAAGTAATACACAGAATATGCAGTAAAAAATATATATACAATATGTACAGGCAAGTAAGTCAAATATTACTGTGTAAAATACAATATAACAGTTGTAGGCAGGGGAGTTGACTAGTGTGGGTTGGTGTCAGACCCCAGAAAGCAGAGGCAGGATGAGTTTGCCAGGAACCAGAGTTTAAGGCGGCCCTTGAAACTGGAGTGTGTGTAAATGGAATGGAGTTTAATCGGTAGTTTGTTCCACTGCAAAGGGGCAGCTGCAGACCAAGCTCTGCTACCCATATTGGTGGATACCCCAGGAACAGCTAGAGGGGGGAGTACCATTAGAGCGGAGGTTGCGGAGAATCTTTTGGGTTTTCCAAAGGGCAGTTAGGGGGGATTCTGGAGCCATGCAGATGACATTGTCTACCATACAACAGAGGGCTAGGTCAAAGCGACCTTGTAGCGGTAGCCATCCAGTGGTATTATAGAGGGTACGGTGGTGGGTGGAGAATGGAGCCAATAAAGCAAAGCTACAGGCGCTGTTGTAGGCAGCGGAAAGTTTAGCCATGGCAGTAGCTGAGGTCCTGGCGTAAATAGGGGAGCAGTAGTCAAGAATAGGGAGAAGATTACTCTGGACAATGGCTAGTCTGGCTTCAGGGGTAAGGTACTGCCTGAATCTATAGGCGGCACCTAACATTTGATGTCACCTTTTTTTTTTTTTCCATTCATTTTTTATTCACATTTTCAACATTTGATGGAACCTTCTGACAAGGGAATTTGCATGCTCAGTGAAGGTGAGGGAGGGATCAAGCAGTACTCCTAAGTATTTGTAGGTGTTGAGATCCTCCATGGCTGGGCTGTCTGGGGTGAGAATACGTAACGGGGTATGATTTTTAGTTTTGGCCAGAAAGGGCTTAGATCCGAACAGCATGGATTTAACCATCTTGGTATCATCTGCAAACAGACTGATCTTGCTCTTGATGCCCATTGAGATGTCTGCTATGAATATCTGAAACAGCAACAGCCCCAGAACCAAGTTCTCTACCCATCCCACCATCTTTGCCCCAGTCTTTGTGCCTTTCAGTTTACTTCCCAGCCTCCTATGTGGCACCGAGTCGAATGCCTTACTGAAGTCCAGGTACAGGACAACCACTGGATGCCCCTTGTCCAACTGTCTAGTTACCCAGTCATAGTAGTGCACCAGGTTAGTGTGACAGGCTGTTCGTGCAACAAACCCATGCTGGCTACCATCCTGCAGTCCACTGGTCTCCAGAAGGGCCACCAGCCTCTGCTTCAGGATTGTCTCCATCAGCTTACCCACGATGGATGTGAGGCTTATAAGTCTGTAGTTTGCTGGTTCATTATTGGGGCCACTCTTATGGAGGGGTACCACATGAGCCATCCTCCAGTCCTGAGATACACTCCCTGAGCCCAGGGAAACACTGAACAGGTCTGCCAAGAGCCATGCCAGTACTTCTGCCAGCTTCTTCAGCACCCTGGGTTGAATGCCATCTTGCCCTGGTGCCTTGTCCACCCTCAGTGCCCTCAAGCCCTCCAGTACTCTGGCCTCTGTGATTCTCCCATCTGTCACCTCCCCCCATGCATCCCCTTCCACCACCTCTGGGTATTGTCCCCCCTTTCTCCTTTGTAAATACAGAGTGGAAGTATTCATTAAGCACTTTTGCCTGCTCTACCCCTGTTTCCACCCATCCCTCTTAATCCTTACTATGTGGTCCTTACAACTCCTTTTCTCCCTTATGTACCTGAAGAAGTCATTTTCCTCCTTCTTAATGCCCTGCACCAGCCTGAGCTCCCTAGACACCTTGGCTGCCATTACTGCCTTTGTCACCTCTTTCGATTCCTTCAGGTACTCCTCCTGTCCTCCCCTCTCCCTGTTTTTTTGAACCTCCTAAAGGCAGTTCTTTTCTTCCTTACTTTTTCCAAGACCCCCTGCTCACACAGCTAGGTTTCTTGGCCCTTGCCCTCTTACTCTGGATCCTGATGCAGATTTCGGTTGCCTCCTCAATCTCAAATTTTATGAGCTCCCACCTCTGGTTTGGGGCCAGATGGGGTGCACCCCAAGGTCCTTAAAGAACTAAGAGAGGTGGTGGCTGAACCTCTGGCTATCCTGTTTAGCCAATCACTGGAAACAGGGGAGGTACCCAAAGACTGGAGGACAGCAGATGTAGTCCCCTTATACAAAAGTGGGAACAAAGAGAAAGCGGGGAACTACAGACCAGTCAGCCTCACCTCGGTAGTGGGGAAGATCATGGAAGCACTACTGAAGGAGTGGTTGGTGGAACATCTGGCTGTCAATGGACTACAGGACCCAAGGCAGCATGGTTTCACCAGGGGGAGGTCATGTCAGACCAACCTCGTTTAATTTTTTGACTGGGTGACTAGGGAGGTGGATCAGGGGAGGGCAGTGGACATGGCCTATCTGGACTTCAGCAAGGCCTTTGATACTGTGCCACATAGAAGACTATTACACAAACTGTGGAATATGGGTGTGGGCAGGACAGTAGTGTGGTGGGTAGGTAACTGGCTGGGCAGCAGAACACAGAGGGTGGTGATAAATGGCTGTCACTCCACAGAGAGAAGAGTGACCAGTGGAGTACCACAGGGATCAGTGCTGGGACCAGTCCTATTCAACATCTTCATCAGTGACATCGCAGGGACCTAGAAGGCAGAATTTCACTGTTCGCTGATGACACAAAGCTCTGTAACAGAGTAGACACACCAGAGGGTGTAGACAGAATGAGAAGGGACCTGCAGAAACTTGAAGAATGGTCAGGGATTTGGCAGTTGAAATTCAATGCAAAAGTGCAAGTTAATGCATATGGGGCACAAAAACCCTGGCACAATATATCAGTTGGGGGTTGAGGATATAGCATGCACCAAGCAGGAAAGGGATCTTGGGGTTATTATCTCTGATGACCTCAAGGTAGGGAAACAGTGTGACAAGGCAGCAGGTAAAGTAAATAGGATGCTGGGATGCATAGGCAGGGGCATCATCAGCAGGAAAAGGGAGGTCATAATTCTACTATACAAGACACTAGTGAGGCCCCACCTGGAGTACAGTGTACAATTCTGGAGACCTTACCTATGTAAGGACATAGACAGGGTAGAGAAGGTTCAGAGGAGGGCAACAAAGATGGTGCATGGATTGCATCACAAGTCCTAAGAGGACAGGTTGAAGGAACTGAACATGTACTCCCTGGAGGAGAGGAGGGAGAGAGGGGATATGATAGAGACATACAAGTATCTTACAGGGAGGAACAGGGTGCAGGAATACACTATTTTTAAGTCAAAAAGATGTTCCAGGACTAGAGGGCATGGGATGAAGTTGGAGGGAGGACGATTCAGAGGAAACATGAGGAAGAATTTCTTCACAGAACGGTTGGTGGACAAGTGGAACACCCTGCCAGAGGAAGTGGTGGGGGCTGAAACAATCACGGGATTTAAGAATGCACGGGATAGACATAAAAGAATTCTGGAGGTCAGGGGTAAGGGGCAACAGACTTCTAGGAAAACATAAACTGAACTTACAAGCTCAAATGGGCAGACTGGGTGGGCCATAGGCCCTTATCTGCCGACACTGTCTATGTATCTATGTATCTATGTAAATGACCTTCTGTGTTACTTTCTGCACCAGATGGAGTTGGGAGAATGTGGGGCTAATAGTTTACAGCAATGACTACTTCCTGTGCCAGGCTGGGGAGGATGGGGTTGCTTTGGACTTGTTATTTAAAAAAATAAAATAAAAGACCTTCTCCCTTCGATATTATTTTCTGTACCAGATGGGGGTCCACCGAATGTGAGGCTATTACTTTAAAGCGGTGGCTACGTCCTGTACTGGGTGTGGGAGAATGGGCTTGCTACTCATAAATGGCAGCAGCAGCATCTTGGGGGTTGAAGATACAGACAGTAGCTACTTGCTTCAGCTTCAAGATGATTTATGGCAAACATAATTTTCTCTCAGCTGAGAAGATTCTTGTCTGGGGGGGTTGGTGAGTTTTTTTTTTCTTTGAATCAGGCTGAAGCTCATGGGGAATGTCATAACAGAACTGACCCAACAGTGAAAAACAGTTAAGAGGTAAGCTGTGAAGAAGTGCTTACAGGGGACTAATTGAAAAGGCTGTTTTTGCCACGATATGTAAAGCAGCTGCTTAGGACAGGCACCATTTCCATAGCAACACCATGTCATGAGGAGATTCCATGTTGCAGGGAGTACAAGTTGTCCAAGAGACTTTCCACTTTTTTGTTATTTGTGTTTTGTTTTATTAAAACTGATTGGCGATGAGCAAGACTGCACCTGAGAGACTCTGGGGAAAGAATGGGGAGAGAGCAGGAGTAGGGAGCGAGCAAAATCTGAGGTGGGTACAATCTGGGAGCGCATACAGTACCCGGTTAGTTCATAAGAGAGAGAGAGAGAGGAGAAAAAATGTTGTTAGAGGTGGGAGAGAGGCAGAGAGATAGACTGCAAAATGGACCGGCGCCAGAGCAGGAGTGGAGTGAAGGGCAGAAAGAGCGAGAGGTGATGCAATCTGGGAGCATTTTAGCAGCAATCTAAAATGGTGGCATTTCTGTTTCAGGGACTCAGATTGATTTTTGTGCAGATTCGGCTGACTGGCACTTCTACCCCTTGGTAATACCAGGATTTACAATGGGTAAATCATGCCAATCAGACAATCAGATCGAATAATTTTGAAAGCCATTGTATAATAGTGTATCCAGTGTAGTAAAATGACCTGGGTTGATCCTGTTGTGGACCCTGAACCATATTCTGAGTATTAGTCCAGTAGTTTCAAATCTTGGGAAAGGCAATTTGTATTTGTTGGTACCTGCATGTAGGATAGACCTTATTTTTCAGTATGATAACAATGACTGCTCAATAGTTCTTGAATCAAGATATATATCTTCATCTTGAACCAGTAACAGATCTGGCTGAGTTCTAATGCTATGTAGTATAGTATGAAGTTGCTAGTGCCATGCTTATATATCTACAACATGAATCTAGTTTATGCAGTCAAAAAGCAACATATACATACAAATTTCCAAAAGGATAAAGACCACGGCCTGGCTATTCAAACTGCGCTCAAAACTGGCGCAACAGCAGGAGCAAGCACAAACCAGTTGCACAAATGCGCAACAGGTGCGATATTCAAACATGGAGCAGAGCACATTGCGCAAGCAACCAACGTCTGAATATCGCACATACTGCGCCATCGCGCAACCAGGAAGGAGAAGCTGAGCCAAAATGTTGCGCTATGGCGCAACCAGGGAAGCTCAGCTGAGCAGTCCAGAGCTGCCATAGTGCAAGCACAGCCCCCCCAGGGCAATGGAACTGCACATCCAGGGAGGCAGGCTGGGGCCCACCGCCAGCCATGCCACACATGGGCACAGGAACACACTGCAGAACCCACACCACACCGGCACACCCCAAGCACAGCAGCACTGGGGGTGGGACGGATGATCCACGTGCCCATGGGGACGAGCCAACAAAGCATAGCAGAGCCCTGACACCCCAGCACAACCACTGGCAGGTGGAGAGGCCACACAGGGGTTGACAACCACAGTGCACATCAGCCCCCGTATGCACAGCACACCCTGCATTGTGACCCCAAGACACCACCCATGTGCAGTGCCTGGCACTGCAGGAAACCATGCAGTCCCCCAGTACTCATCAGCCCCATGCAACACAGAAGCCTACAAGCCAGACACACCCTGTGCCCCAGCACTGGGTGGCAGCAGATGGCAAGACCAACCGAAAGTCACTGCCATGCTGGAGATACCTCCCCATGCACACACACACACACACACACATACCCAGGACCATACCAGCCCAGATGGCATGTACACATCTGCAACTGAGCACCCATAGCCAGCTGCAAATCAGAGACCGACACAGTATTCATATATCAAAATAGAAATGTATATTAAACATATTTCAACAAGAACAATAAAAACTATTTACAAGGGGGGAACGGGTACAAGGAAGGGGTGTTCAAGAGGGATGGATTAAAACTTGGAGAGGAAGGCAGGGTGGTAGGGATGGGAGAAGTGGGAAGAGGTAATGGGCTATGGCCCAGCCGGCTCCTGGTCCTCCCCCTGCTGGCGCCCCATTCCATCCCGGCCCTGATGGCGTCCATGCCTCCGGATGGCTTGCAGGATCCTGTGGTTTGCAATGCTGACCTCTGTGAGGCGACAGACATCCTGTTGCATCCTCCGTAGAACCTTGAGGCCTAGGAAAATGGGAACACAGTCAATGGCTGTGACTGACCACAACCCTGAACACCACCCAACCTGCAAGCCATATAGCCCAATGTCCGCACCTGTGATGGCATGCACCCACCCACAGTGAACATGCACATGGCCATCACAAACAGGCGGCACCAGCTATGCGCACCACTGCCCACACACACTGCCCACATCAATCACAGTACAAACTAGGCTGGCAAGTGATGTGGCAACGTGGTGAGATGCCAGTTACACAGCTATGTGCCCAGTGCATGCCTGGACCACCAGTGACGCATACACAGACGTGCTGTGATACTGCACTGTGATGCATGTCACCTGTGTCGTGCCTACATACATGGATACATAGACAGTGTCTGGTAGATAAGGGCCTATGGGCCACCCAGTCTGGCCATTTGACCTTGTAAGTTCACTCTGTTGTCCTATAAGTCTGTTGCACCTACCCCTGACCTCCAGAATTCCTGTATGGCTATCCCATGCATTCTTAAATCCCGTGACCAAGTCAGCCCCCACCACTTCCTCTGGCAGGGTGTTCCACTTGTCCACCACCCGTTCTGTGAAGAAATTCTTTCTCATGTTTCCTCTGAATCGTCCCCCCTCCAACTTCATCCCATGCCCTCTAGTCCTGGAACATCTTCTACGCTTAAAAATAGTGTTTTCCTGCACTCTGTTCCCCCCTGTAAGATACTTGTATGTCCCCATCATATCCCCCTCTCCCTCCCTCCTCCAGGGAGTACATGTTCAGTTCCTTCACCCTGTCTTCATAGGACTTGTGATGCAATCCATGCACCATCCGTGTTGCCCTCCTCTGAACCCTCTCTACCCAGTCCATGTCCATACGTAGGTATGGTCTCCAGAACTGTACACTGTACTCCAGTGTGGGGCCTCACTAGTGTCTTGTATAGTGGAATTATGACCTCCCCTTTGGTTGTGTTGTGCATGGCTGGTGGTCTTGCCCCCAGCATGCAATAGCATCCATGAAGTAATGATGCTCACACTCCTCCAGCAGCTGGGTCTGCCGCTGCTGCTGATGCTGCTGCTGCTGCTGCGGTTGGGGCACAACACCCCTGGCACCGGGCCCTTGCATGCCCACCTCACCTCGCCAGGCGCCCTCAAATTCCGGCCTGTGGAGACATATGTTGAGACAAACATCAGTGTGACTCAAAGCAGAGTGCCCCTGCCCCAGTGAGAGTGTCTGCCCACACAGCCATAACCATCCATCGCACAGCTGCACACACTGACACAGCCAACCGTGTCCGAGCCGGCACCTATGCACAGCCACCCAAGCACACACACACACACCCCTACAGAGAATATAGGTGCATAGATGGTACACTCACCTGACCTAGGCACCATGCCCCGCCTGGCACGCGAACGCAGCTGCGTCAAGAGTTCCGGCTCCCTCCGGCGGAGGTCACTGTACCGGTGCCGGCACTGCTCAGCAGACCGGCCCCGGCCAGTGACCTCCACCAGGTCAGTGGCCACTTGCTGCCACACGTGGGTCCTAGGCATGGTGAGGGGGGCCTCACCATACAGTGCCTCACAGTGGGGCTCCACCAGGGCCACCAGGTTGGCCACTTCAAGCTGGCTCCAGGACACCGCCCTCCTCCTAGCCATGGCACCAACTTTACAGCAGGCAATATGGCGCCCTGCTGCGCCGTGACCCCACGTGGAGTTGTTGCACAATAGACCACCACAGGCTCCAATCGCGCTGTTCGAACAGCGCCGTCACTTTACATGGCGCTGTCACCAGACAGCGCAATAGGGACGTACACATGGCATGCGAACAGCACCAGAGGGCAGAGGGCATACACAAGGTCACGGCAATGACGCAAGGCCGCGACAGCGCACCATCGGACGATAGGCATCCCGCGCGATCGCTGCCAAGCTGAGCACCAGTGCCACAGTGGACTATCGCGCAGTAGTGCCACAGCGCCATATAGTGCCCAGTGCTGTAGCGCCACTGGCACAATGGTGGCCATGGCCTGAATCACCTATTGCGCTCAGCAGGTCTGCAGCACGATAGACGCACACGTAAGCTGTCTGGGCATGCGCAATGCAGTGTAGCATGCAGCCACAAACCTGCGCCATTGGCTCAGCCGGACCTTCCGTATTGTGCAAAGCGCAAATACGCGATATTCAGCCGACATATGCAAATCATTCGATCAGCCATTCAAAGGCGCAGTGGCGCGATTAGCATGTCATTAAAGTTGCGCCACACCTCATTTGCATGTGTTGCGCTATAAAAATGCGACAGTGGGTTGTGCCGGCCAGATTTGGTTACTGCAGGTGAGAGGTGAGTTACATGCTGTGTGATGCTAAGGACAATGGTCATGGGCAGGGGTGCCGGAGGATGATAAAGGCTGAGGGGGCTGAGCATGAAAAGGGCACTTAGAAAGGGTCAAAGGGCACCCTTTCTATCAGTATCTGCCATGCGGGAGAGGAAGCGGGGGCGGCAGCTATGCTCATGGGGAAATGCTGTCGACTGCACAGTGACAGGTGTCACTTCCACCCACACAGATCACCATGACTGACCAGAGCCAAGCTGAGGTGTGGAGCGGTGGGCGTGGGAAGAGTCCTAACTTAACATGGCAGAGCGGAGGCCTCCTCCAGGCCTACCTGGAGGATGAGCCACTATTGAGTGGACAGAGGCACCCCTCAGGAGCATGCAGCTGCATGGGAGGGGGTAGCTCGGGCTGTCAACCTGCACGGAAGCCACCAGCGCTCCATGCAGGAATGCAGGAAGAAGATGAGGACTGACCGCGGGAGGCTGAAGGAGAAGGTGGCAGCCTTCAGGGCGGCGCAGTGCTGGCACTGGCGGGCCCACCAGTGGTGTTGCAGCGACCCTACAGAGGAGACACTGGTCGCGGCCATGCAGCGAGTGCCGTTCTTGGGCGTGCCAGGCGGAGGATTCCAGACAGGTGGAAGCCCATCACTGCAGTATGACATGGTGGTGTTGTTGGGGGCTGTTGTTCACATGCACTCACATGTACTCTTTTCTGTTACAGATCCTGTTCGTCTGCAGGAGGCGGTGGTGGTGTTGGGTCCAGACAGTGAGGCAGACCTGCTGGACGTGGAGGAGGACCATCCACCTCCGACACCAGCCTGCAGGCACTGCAGCAGCATGCAGGCTGGGCCAACAACTCCGGTGTCAGTGATACGGGTGCAGGGGTGCACAGCCTGTGTCACAGCAGTCTGGCATGCAGGTATGCCAGCATGCTGTGCCTATGGCAGTCGCGCCACCTGCACCATTGATGATAGCAGGCCTGCAATGGGCAGTGATAGGTGTGTGTCCCATGACGGACACATGGCAGGCCAGCACGTGCCCCTGGGCCTTCCTGGTTCACACCTGTGTACCAGCATGCTGGCACAGTCCCAGGCTGTGCCTGTCAGCACCGGTGGGGCAGCACCGGTGGCTGTGCAGGTGTCTGGCACTGTTGTCAGCACGGAGGTGGAACAGGTGGACCTGGGGCTCAGCAGTTGAGGCGGCAGCAGCAGTCGCCACCAGGTCCGGGGTACAGTGTCAAGCAGTGGCACATGTCCACCGCCCTTTGATCTGCATACCTGGTCCTGGTGAACAGCGCCCACCTCAAGGGTGCTGTGCACCAGGACCGTCCACCCTGGGGTCACGATGCCATTGGGGCTAGTACCCATTGAGCGCACACCCGCCTGCTGCAGGAGTCGGTACAGCTGCAGGGGCGGGTTGCAAGGTCCGTGGAGGCACTGTCTGTGTCCGTGGAGCGGCATAGCAGGGAGTGTGCTCGGGACCGAGCCGAGCTGGTCCTTATGCGGGACGGATATGACCGCTGCCATTGACAGGCTGACCCAGGCAGTGGTCTCTGTCACGGATGCATTGGCCACACTGTCAGGTGCCCTGACCACACAACCCACAGTCGCTCTCCTCCCGTTCCGTGGTGCCACACCAGGCCTGTCGGCGCGGGTTCTGCTGTGGGCATCCCGAGCACCCTGGTGCAAGTTGTTTGGCAGGATGCAGACCCCTGTGCGGGCAAGGTCGCGTTCGCACAGTGGGACCCCTGGTGGTGCACCAGCACCACCCGATGTGGCCTCTGCTCAGCCTGCCAGTGCTGCTGGGCCATGGCAGGGCCGCCCACGCATCCGTGGTGGCTGTGGGACAGTGCTACCTGACTGAGCTGTCTCCCAGTGCAGGCCCTCTCTGGTGCTGCCCTGTGTGCAATGTGTGTCATGGTGGGCAGTGCACTGCTGGGTGCTCTGCTCACCACGCTGACATGGACCACCTGCACCTCTCCCAACTGCTGTCCACAGGTGCGTGTGCATGATGATGCCTGCATTGCACTGTACACCAAGGTGCAAGGTGCCAGGTCCTGCACACACGTACGTGGACAGTCCAGGTGGTGGGGGTGGTTGGTGGTGCTGTGTGTTGGCAATGTCATTTCCGCAGTGCTGTGCTGCTGCCCATGTATGCTGCCTGTGTGTGTGTGTGTGTGTGTGTCCGTGTCCATATGAGTGCTCACCCCTCTCTGATGGTGTGTTGGTATGCCTGGAACCTTCAACTCCCCTGACCTTCATGCACGGTGTGTTCCCCTGTGTGCCTGTGGTTTGCGCATGGACAGTGTTGCCTGCACATGTCCCCTTGCCTTACCTGTGTTGGGCGTAGTGCTCTTCTGCAATGGTGTCCTGGTGCAGCTGGGCCTGCCGGGTCAGTCGGGGGTCCCTCCGTCCTAGGGGGGGCTGCTCATCACCCACATCACCGGCGCCACTGGCGTCCCCATCGCTGTCCCCCTCTTGGACCTGTACGGCTATCCCATGGTCTTTGGCCATGTTGTGCAGGATGCAACAGGCCAGGAATATCCCACAGGCCTTTGGGGGCTGTACTGTAGGGCTCCGCCGGAGGTGTCCAGGCATCGGAAGCGTGCCTTGAGCATCCCAAACACCCGCCTATGATGTTACGTGTTGCGGCATGTGCCTCATTGAAACATAGCTGCGCTTGGGGTCGCGCGCCGCACGGTGTAAGCAGCCAGGGACGAGTGGGTATCCGCAGTCACCTGTGTGGAGATAGTGGAGATCAGTGTCATGTCAGGTCCATATTGCCCATATCTTTGTGTGCCACTACCATGGCACCTGTGTCATCCCACCCTTGCCCAGAGTTTGCATTCCATACATGTACTCACCCACTAGATGACCCGTGGGGATGTTCCCTACTCGAATCGATGGCACAGTGCAGACTGGTGCCATATGAAGGCATTGTGCTCCGCCAGGGTGTGTGGCACAGACATTGATAATGCGCCCAGTGGCATCACACACCACCTGGCAGTTGACACTGGAAAAGCCCTTTCGGTTCCGATAAGCCTGGCCGTCGGGGCCAGGTGGCGTGCGAATGGCCACATGGGTGCAGTCTATGGCCCCTGGCATGCCAGGCATACGTGCTACCCTGTGGAACTCCTGCATGTTTGCTGTATGCTCTGCCGCGGTGCTGGGGAAATGGATGTACTCCGCAGCATGAGGCAGCAGTGGGCTGAGGAATTGGGTGAGGATGCGTGACGTGGCTGACTGTGTAATGCCTGTGGTGTCCCCTGTCGGCCTCTGGAAGGTGCCCGTGGCGAGCAGGCACATGCAGGCTGTCACCTTGGTCTCCACGGACAGAGCATGACTCCGTCGTGAGGGTACCTGCATCACATCACTGCACAGCTCGCAGAGCCGTCTCAGTATTGCCCTGTTCAGGCAGTACCGGGCCACAATCTCGACGTCTGTGTACAGCTCGAAGCTTATGCGGGCACGATACCGCCTGTCGGGGGCATACCGCCGACGGGCCCCTCCGCAGCCACGTCCCCCTGCAGCATGGTGTCTCACCCCCCTCATTACAGCTTCCATGTGGAAGCTGACACTGTCCATCTCCCTGGCTTCTGCCCCCCTGGCTGCTGTTCCTGTGTTACCCCTGCTGCCCCCACTGCTGCTTCCACTGCACCGGGCACCCCCCACTGGCCTCTCTGTCCTCCTGGACCCACTGTCCCTCTCTGCCCTTCCAGCTCCTGTCTCTCTCTCTCTCTCTCTGTCTCACTCCCCCAGTTTGTGGCCTGCTAGGGTTCTTGCGCCGCTTCCTTGAGCCTTTTTATTTTGGCTCAAATCCGGTACTGCGCAACTTCCGGCTGAGCCACTGTTGCGCATTGCGCAAGTGTTCGGATATCGCAGTGCGCACTTTATGCATGGACCCGCCCCCTTCGGTTGCGCATGCCTTCATTTCCATTGCGTGGTTGCTCAGCATGTTTTCAGTGGCGTAACTGGCCCCTTCTGAATATCGCAGAATGGCGCATTTTTGGAGTTGCGTACGTGCAACCCTTTTGAATATCCAGGCCCACTTGTTTAGAAACATAGAAACTGTCGGCAGAAAAGGATCACTTGGCCCACCCCATTTTAGTTGCCCTCAATATTATCATGTCTTATTAAATTCTTTCCCCCACCAACTCAGTGGGATGCTTTGTCACCCATTTTAGTGCACTTATCTTGTTTAAACTTGAAAGTGGAAAGTGTTAACTGGCATGATTTGTTTTGGAGCATTAAAACTATTATGCAAGATGGAAGAAAGTATTAAGAGCACATACGCAGAATAAAAAGCATTATCATGCTTCACAAAATACATGAGCTTTGATAACCACAAATTAATGGGTTTTTTTTCATCTGTAGTCAGAAAGCAAAGTTAATTTTTCTGATGACATAAATTTCATATACCACTTTAAATCAGTACTAAGATGCAATAATGGACCCCTTAAAAATAAATTGCCATCTCACTTAAAGGACAACTACAGTCAAAATATGCAAAAATGTATGTTGTGCAGAGTGTTTTGATTTGTGTGTAATCCTAGTGTGTCCTTTGTTTGCTGTTGGAAGTTATTTTTTTTTTATTTGCCTACTAGTTGTATGGCTCCTGGGGATATCCATGTTTCAGTTCAAACTTGGAGATCTCCAGGGGCCATGATATTAGTAGGCAAATTTGGAAAACTAACAGAACAAAGAAAAGGAAAGGGCACAGTAGGACTACAACCACATATTAAGTATTCTGCACAATATATGTTTTTGAGAACGTTGATGGTGATAGAAACACCTGGGCACATCAGACCACCCCGATCTATTGGGAGATACATTTTGGCCCCTGCTATTCTGGGCTTACAATAGTTGCTTATGAGTTATTTTATTAATTTCTTTAAGCTATTTATCCAGAATTATTCTTAACATCACTTGCAGTGTATATGAAATCAACAGAGTAATAACCATTTTAATCAACTGCAGTTTCCCAATAGAGACAGTTGCATTTTATTGCAACCTCCCAATTTGTCTCTTACGTTTTTAGTTATTAATAAGTGGTTATACTGAATTAAGATAACAGCTGGTAATGAGAATTGAATCCCTAGATACTGTAATTTCTTATATTGTACTGCAAAGAATTGTTGCATGGCAAAAGCTGTAATTTCATTGGTTGTGATTAGCTCCAATTTCCACTCATTAATACAATATCCAGATACTTTTGAATAGTTTCCATTTCTTTCAAAACCTCCTATAGACAGTTTACTGGAATAGTTAGCATCAGTAGAACATTGACTGCATAAGCATTTAGGACATAAGCTTGCCCACCAACTTGGATGCCTTTTATATCCATATTGGATCAAATTTTACATAAAAATATTTCTATACCTACTATAAATTGGGCAGGGAAATCAAGCATCCTTGCCATATCCCTCTATTTATTCTAAAGGATTGAGCATGTTTACCATTAATTTTAAGTCTGGTCATAGGGGAATTATACAGACCCACTATCTAATTTATATAAGAATTTGGAACACTTAAAAAAGTCTATGATATCGAGCATTTTTCTGGTAACTAAGGAGAGTGCAGTTGCATCCTTGGTGGCAGAGGAGGCATACAGTAGTCAAATACCAACTGCACTTTGTGAATACCTTCATGTATTGTCTGTACTGGTTAGAAAAATTGTATCTATTTGTATTATTCCCAATATATGTTGTATATGTCTTTTGTTTAATATCTCTGGAAACAGTTTATATTTGCATCAGAGTATAGAAATTCAATGGTAATTTTCGGCCTTCTTATCATCCTTGTTTGGTTTTAGTATTGGAGATATACATGCTTCTTGAAAAGACTTTGGAATTTTACCATTTTGTTATATACTAATAAATATAAATATCTTATGTAAATGTGGAAGTAATTCTAATTAAACTTTTTCAAAACTTCCTTCTGTAAACCCATCTAGTCATGGGGTCTTCTCCTTTGACATGGATGCCAGCATACTATCCAATTTGGTTATGCATACTGAATCATCAGACAAGTGCAGATCTTCTTCAATGTTTTTTGTTCTGACTGCATCTTTACAATAATCTTAAATTATTTAATGAATGAATGTTGATTTCAGTGCCAAAGGGTCAACTACACACATTTTAGCTACAACAGATGCCTGAGATTCAATTGTCATCAGTCAAAAACTGGAAATCCTTGTAAGTCTAAGGGGGAATAAGAATTTACATTTTGTGGAACTGCTAGTCTGGACTCAGGTTTTCATTTTAGGAAATGCCCAATCTTTGCTGTCTGAAAACTTGGCATTTGTAACAAAATGATATAACCTGAGCTCAAAACCTTATGCTACTATTCAAGAAAAAGTTTAGAGAGATGAGATAAAATGATCACCTGAAAAGTATGAAAATGCTTAAACTATGTTGCAAAAAATAGAAACATAGACAGTGTCTGCAGAAAAAGACCAGATGCCCATCCAGTCTCCCAAAGTTGCCTGAAACCTAGTGTCCACCCAGGAACCTAGCCCCCCCCAATCAGCTCTTTCTTCCCCATCTCTGCACTTGGAGCAGAGCTTGCTGTTTGTGCCCTTACTCTTCTCACCCATGTTTGAAGCCTTCCAATGTTTTGGCACCCACCACCATGACAGACAGACTCTTCCGTGGCTCCACCACCCTTTCTGTAAAATAATATTTCCTCATGTCCCTCCTGAAGCGCCTCCTTTCAGTTTCTATTCATGCCCACGTGTCACTGAGCTGATGTTTCTGTTAAATAGTTCCACATGGCTTACTTTATTAATGCATTTCAGAAATTTGAAGGTCTCTATCATATCCCCCCTTCCTCCTGGCCTCAGGTGAGTACATGTTCAGTGTTCTCAGAAATGTCTCAGAGGAGTCCCCCTGCAGGACCTAATCTTCTTAGTTACCTTATGTTGCATTGCCTCTATCCTGTCCTTATTCTTTCTGTGGTGAGGGCTCAAGAACTGGACACAGCATTTCAGGGGCCCAATTTTCAAAAGGGTATGTCTGATGCAAGGTGCCTGAGCTAAATGGGTATGACCCAAGTGGCACTTTATATCAAACTTTGTAGCAATCCCAATTTTTGAACCATAGGAGCACTGCTGCCTCCCTGATGCCCCCTAGGACACCACATGCTACTTCTTCCCCTGGTGCCCCTCCTGGCTTGCATATTCTCCCGCTAACCCTCATAGCCCCACTAGTGCTGTGCCCGGTGTGGGGGGGCAGTTCTCTGCATCAATTGTCACAGATGCGCAGGATGTTTGGTGCAAGCCTGCAGCTGTAGCAACTCCTTGGCCTTTGGTGCAGGGATCCCCCTTTATAAAATTGGGTGTAGGGCCCGTGATGCACCTGAAGATTGCTGCAACCCTAAAATGATGCAACTAGCGTCCCTCTAAAAGCTGTTTTAAAATCAGGCCACAGGTGTAGCCTCACCAAGGATCAATAAAGGGGGAGTATTACTTCTTTCCATTTAGTATCTATACCCTTCCCTACACACCCCAGCATCCTGTTTCCCTTGCTGTAGGCTATGTTATACTGGTTAGACTGCTTTAGTGTGTCGCTGATAATGACTCCCAGGTCACACTCCTCTGTTGTTGTACTAAGTTTAACCCCATTCAGCCAGTACTCTGTCCCGGGGTTCCTTTTCCTCAGGTGCATTATCTTGCATGTCTTGGCATTGAACTTCAGTTGCCACACATTTGTCCATCTCTCCAGCCTAATTCCCTAACTCTCTCAATCCTATCCATCTGTGAAGAGCACAGTCTTCCCGTGGATTCCTTCACCAATGTCACTAATGAATATAGTAAAAAGTATCAGGTCTAGGATTGATCCCTGTGGTAGCCCACTTGTGACCTCCCCCTCCACTGACTTAAAACTACATACCATACTCTGTTCATTTGCTTTTGATTTGGATCAGGAAATGATCCTTCATTTAGACAATGTAGCAGTCCATCCCATATTGTGATTGTAACTTTAAAATACTTCCCAATCTTTCATTTGCTAGTCAGGTGATAAAAAGATGTTTCAGGGTGTACAGGTTAGAATTAATTGAACTGGAAGTACAATATTCAATTGTGGAGCCTGCTAAATGCAGGATCAAATAACATGGCAGGACCTACATTTTCTTTTATACAAAACAGCCAGCCATTTTTCGTCACTTTTATAAATCCACAGAGTCTATGGCTGCCTCTGAAGAAATTTTGAAGGAGGATGCTTCAACTGTCTCTTCAACTTCAGAACCTTCAGGGTAGCTGGTCCAGTTGGTACAACTGAGCCAAATGGCTTCTGATTTGGCAACTGGTTCTAGGATATCCCTGATAATTCCAGAAAATGAGCCTAACCTAAGTCTGACACTGTAACTTTTAAAGTATTACCGGTACCAGGTCAACATGTTGCTGAAATAACAGCATGGTATTAACCTCACTGTGAGAACAGTGAATACATTGACACTGACAGGGGTAGAATAGCATTAAGGAATTATCACTACCCCAGTCACTTTCCACTAGAAAGAGGGAGAGATCAAGTTGCCATTGGTGTGGTGCCTGATCGAGCTGCTCCTGTGGTGGAGTGGCAAAGGCACCAGCACATGGCAGCATTGGAGACCTGGGACCACGGTTCAGTTCCCCCAGGTCTCCTGGTCTGGCAACATTTTATTTTTGTTAAAAAAAGAAATTTCCCTCTTCCCAAGTTTCTCCACAACCCCGACATCCACACCACCTCAGTGCTGGTTATTTAAAGTCTGGATAGTGTGGGAGGGGCAAAGCGCCCCACAAAACAAAGAATCTCCAATGTTTCCCCCTTTCTATCTATTGTGTGGGTGACATTTTGTGTCAGTTGGTGTTTTGCCCAACCTTATTTTGCCTTTAGGCATTTTGCTTGCTGCATTGTGTGCCACGCTATTTTTATCTGCAGCATTTTGACCTCATGCCAGTATTTACCAGGCTCTTATTTGCTAGTCAGATGATAAAAAGATTGCTCATGGTGTACAGGTCAGAGGTTACTGAATTGGGAGCACAGTTTACAATTTTAGAGCCTGCTAAATGCAAGATCAAATACTGTGGCAGGAACTACATTTTCTTTGATACAAAGCAGCCAGACATTTTTCTTCACCCTTATAAATCCACAGAGTCCATGGTTACCTTAGAATAAATTTAAATGCACGTGGGTACAACTGTCTTTTCAACTTCAGAACCATCACTTCAGTTGGTCGAGTTGGTACAACTGAGTCAAATTGCTTCTAATTTGCCAACCCTTTAACATTCCTAATCTAGCTCTCACTTTATAGACTTATAAATGAAATATACAGACTTTGGAAACACTTTAAAATATCTTCAGTATATTACTTTTAAATAAGTTCATTATCAATAAGTGAGATATCCGATTGAAAATATTAAACATGGGAGAAGGAAGGACAACTCCAAAAGCAGCACTAGCATTGTCTAATACATCTGTTCCTTTTTTTTTTTAGAGCCAGTACTTGATTGGGGATTTTTTCAATATGCCTCCATGTCTGTTGGACCAGTGATAGTTGTTGTGGTATGAATTGGCTATATAACAACTGGTGACCCCTGATATCAACCTATTTTTGAGCCCTGTAAAAAGTCATATCAACCTGCAACTTGATATGGCAAAGTCATATCAACCTGCGAGTTATGGCTTTTACTGTCTCGCACTGAGTTATGTGTACCATGCTAAGGTACTTACCGATTCAGAAAATTGAGCCATTCACAGGTTTTGTTTTTAAACTTTAAATAATGGAGAAGCTGTTGAACCTTCACTTTGTCATCATAACAACCAGCATGCCATGGAGCCCATACAGAGGTTGAATCAACAATGCAGGAAGCATGTAATGCCAAGACTCTGAGCTTTGTTCACTTACTTAGCACCAGTTATTATAAAAAAACAAGCATTTGTCAATGCTGAATGTTTGCTTGCTGGCATTGGCATTGGTAGCGTAGGAGTTACAGAGCTGCATAATAGGAATGACAGTGAAGTACTGAACTGAATCCAACCCCATCACCACCCTGCAGATAGTGACAGGCATTGGGGTGTGCCTTTGGGTCATCAGGCATAACGGCCACGCCATTTCACCACACCCTGCCGTGCAGACACCGACAAGTCTCACGGTGTGCCTTGGGGTCTTTTTCCCTTATGCGCACTCCATTCCATCAGGAAATATTGTAAGATGGGTGTGGTATAGGAGAATGGGGTGAACTTTGGGGCCGAAGAGTCCATGTCACACCTTGATGCCTCTCAGTGGCTGCAGGGTGTGGGTGGGGGTGGAATGGTATGAGCATTGCAGGTGACAATCCCAAGTCACAGCCCTGATGCCTGTCACTCTCTACAGGGTGGAGTGTTATGGTCAGAAACCCAAACGCCTCAGGCATTCATTGGTATTTTCACTCCAAATTTTCAACATGGGTTTTTTGTGACTCCCACCTCATGAACAGTGGCAATATCAGTTTGTTAGCCGAAAGCTGCTTTTGCACAGCAACTACGGCATTTGTCACCACAGGTGCAAAAACACATTCTGAACAGGATGTGAAAAATGACAGCTGTACTGTTCATGGGGAGGTGTAAAAAATGGCAATGTTGAAAATCTGCAGTGAAACTATTAAAAAAACTGGTGAAGCCACGAGAGTGCGTAGAAACTGTGCACCGTGCACCCGTAATGTAATTAGTTAGGGAATTGTTTACAGCAGATTGTCAACACAGGCATTTTGGGACCTCCGGTCACTGTGATTTTCGTTATCTGTCCTGAACAATGATTTCCCACAGCGAACACGCATTTCTGTGCTGAAAGTGTGAAAACACATTTCAGCCATGTTGTGAAAAAATGCCACTGGTGAAAATCTGGACTGAAAATATTGCAAATTCATGAACTTACGAGGGTGCATGGAAACTGCGCAATGCTCACTCGTAACACAGTCATTTTTAGGAGTTTTTTCACCAAATTTTCAAAATAGCCATTTTAAGACCTCTGCTCATGAACAGTGTGACTGTGATTTTCTTAATGTGTCCCATACAGTGATTTTGCACACACCGACTGCACCATTGAGCGCTACATGGGCAGAAACATGTTTTGGGTGAGATGTGAAAAATGACAGCTATAATGCTCATAAGGAGGTGTGGTAAAATGGCAATGTTGAAAATCTGGAGTGAAAATATTGAAAATTTGTGAACTTATGAGCATGCGTAAGATCAGCGCAACAAACACTCATAAAACAGTCATTTTTTGGGAATTTTTTCACCAAATTTTTAACATAGCCATTTTAACACCTCTGCTCATGAACAGTGTGACTGTGATTTTTCTTAATGTGTCCCATACATTGAGTTTCTCACACCGACTGCACCATTGTGCGCTACATGCGCGGAAACACATTTTGGGTGAGATGTGAAAAAATGACAGCTGTACTACACATCATGAAGTGTGGTCAAATGGCAATGTTGAAAATCTGGAGTGAAAATATTGAAAATTCACGAACCTACGAGCATGTGTAGGAACTGCGCAATGCATGCTCATAAAACAGTGATTTTTAGGAAATTTTTCACCAGATTTTCAACATAGGCTTTTTGAGAGCCCACCTTATGAACACTGGCACTGTCATTTCACTAATTGGTTCCGAAAGGTGATTTTTGTGCAGTGACTGTGAAATCACCCTTCAGGCCTGATTAGCGCTGTGACAGTGACAGAATTCATGAGGAGGGGTCCCAAAAACCCCATGTTGAAAATTTGGTGCCAAAATTCCAAAAAATGCCTGAGATACGCAACAAAGTTGAAAAAAACCCTATTCATTACATTATACAGCTTATTGGCATTTCCTCAGTTAGTGGTCGGCTTTGAAGAGTGCAGGCGTGTTCCGGTCCACCGAAGATCTTGCCTGGAGTCCGGAGGTAAGTATGGGGTGGGGGTGTGGGAGGCAGGGTGCATAGTGGGTGAGTGCGGGTGGGGCAGAGACAGTGAGGACCATTTTTTTTAACAAAGGAGAGATGATGCGGGATGTTTGCCATGCTGGGGTGGACTCAGCATGGCACTAGATATGGCTTGTTGGGGGCATGGAGCCGATGGGGATTGGGCACCCCGTCAGTGACAAGCATCTGTTGCCATGCTGGGGTGGGCTCCCAGCGTGGCACCTGTACTCTGGGGAAGTGGAGCCCGGCCCGGGATAGGCCACCCGCCGGTTATGATAGCCACGCCAGTGGGCACCAGCGTGGCATGTACAACTCTGTTTGGGGCGTAGTGCACAGCCAACGGGGGATTGGGCACCCCCGTCGGCTATACAGTGTGGGGAGGTGAGCATGCAGTATGCGTGCTGTGTGTGTGTGTGTAGGAAAAGTGCGCATGAGCAGGCGATATCTTATCACTGCTCACTGAAGCGTAGATCCTCCTTTCAACTGTATGCCACTGCACTTTGGACTGCTGTCATAGACAGCTCCAGCAGGCATTGGAGAACTGCGGCCGTGCCTGCAAACACACTGACTAAATTGGAAGAGGGCTGCCACACCTCCGAAAACTGAGATGATGGCACTATGTTTCTTGCCCATGCGTGCAAGCAAACATAATAACACATATGAAGGTGTGTGATCTGCAGTTTGTTACACACCCTTGGTGTGTGACAATATATAAAACTCTCAAGATTTGCTCTCGAGGTTTATATATTATCACACACCTTGGATGCGTAAAAAAAAACTGCATATCACACACCTACATATGCATTATTCTCTATACAACTGAGGAGCCAACTGACTGGTTTCACAGAGCTACCTGCTTATTTCTTGTTATATTTGTCACATCTGTCTAAGTGGCTATAGGAAAGCATTGGAGATGAAATGTGTACTTCTTCCATGCCTGGAAGCTTGAAAAAGAGAATAGTCCTAATTATCTTAAATGAGATACTAGAATTTTTGTATATATGCTCCCTTGACAACTACATTTTTGTCAGTTCTGATCACTATATCTGTATGGTATAAAAACTGACTGTTTTATTTTAACTGTTTTTATAGCAGATCAGTGAAGACATTGGCTTTTGCCGTAATCTGTAATATAAAAAGCTATAAATGAAAAAGAAAACATAAGTCGTAAACTATCTATTGAGCTGTGTGCCTGCCTCTTTTTAAAGCACCAAGCCTACCTTAGGACATATATAATGACAGCTTTCAGTTAAAAATGTATTTTCACTACCACATCTTTGCTATTCCATTACAGCATTTTTGGCTACTCCCCTAGAGTTCAAATGGTGCTGGAACCTAAATGTCTGCACTGGAATGTGCATAAGTCATGGAAAGAATAGGCCTATATAGCACATTTGAAATGGGAAAACTTTGGCACAAGGTGCATGCACCAAATGGCTGTGATGCATTTGGCAACTTGCATAAAAGATTGTGCTGATCCAAACTTTTAAACACAGGCAGCGTTGAAATTGGGATGCTGTGCATTAAAGCTGCCCATGCACCAACCTTATGGCAGAAGCACCCATGCACCAGGTTGCAAGGGCACTTGTGCCATGGCAGGACTGCACTATCCCCTTTTTTGAAATTTTAGAAGCCCCACTGTTGTTGCAACAGGGGGATAACTTATAAACATCCAAAAGGTGGTCTATGGGCCCTGCACCACAGCTGGGTAGGGAGGTGATCGGGGGCAGGGGGAGCAGTGGTAGTGCCACAGTGGGCTATGCTGTAAGGTTATTGCAGAGGCACCCAGTAGGGCTGCCGCACTCTAAGGCACAGAACCAATCAGCTTGGGTAGAAAGGGGTGGCCTGCGATGGAGCATTACTCACACCCCAGATGGAAACAGGATTGGCACTTGCTCTAGAGGACTCACTGACCCCTTTATGCAGTGGGTGGTACTGGCAGGGGGTTGCAGGGTGCAGGCAGTGGATGGGTATGTTCCCTGGGTACCACAATAGTCCCCTGGTACGTAGCTCCCCACATGGTGGAAGGCAGGTGCTGGAGTACAATGCTGGGGTCTATGGGTCCTCTGGGGCAGGTGCTAGACATGTTTCTATCTGGGGTCCAGGTCATGGTCCATCTCTGCCCACCCCCTGTACCCAAGCTGATTGACTCTGTGTCACAGAGCATGGCACCTATGCTGGGTACCTCTTCAGTAGCCTCACGCTGATGTCATGCACCCATCACTGCCTATGGCATCACCACTGTTCCCTCTGCCCTGGTCCCCTCTTTTCAGATATCATAACCCCCCACCTTCACGGCTCTGCTAGAGTTTCACCAAATGAGGAGGGGACTTGACCATCCATCAAACCCCTCCGGTGCACCAACTTTCTGATGCAACCCTGAGGCAGTGGCAACTCTCTGCACTTTAGTGCAGGGAACCACACTTTTATAAGATAATGCAGAGGGTCCCTGAGGCACCAAGAGTTTGCTGTAGCTGTAGATCAGTAAATCTGTGCCAATCTAGGGGCCAAATGAAAATCAAGCCCCTAGTTTTCAGCACAGTATACTGTACATAGCTAGTTTACTTATGAATAGTCTTAAAATTAAGCCTGAACGTTGCTACCTACGGTACTAGTGCTGGTCCATCTGTAATAGGAACCTTGTACTTCAAGAATGGAGAAACAATTTGTTTCTTAATGTGGGTTTGACATTTTGGAGAGAACATTGAAAAATATAATATTTAAACCAAATCAGTTAATATTTTTATAGATTTCTCTGCATTTCACATCCTTTTATTCTTCATTATGACATTTATTTACATGAACACTGGAAACTTGATCCCTACAGTGGATCCACCCCTCTTAATTAAAGATTTGCTGACGTCACAATGCTCTATTTGTGACATTATAATAATTTTAGCAGCAACAAACTATGATGCAACAAACAGAAGAGCATGGTTTCAGGAAAGGATTAAGCAACGGAAGTAGATGGATCCTGTTTCCATGCAACTTAACCTAGCTATGAAAAATAAATGGAAGATAAATGTAGAAAAATGGGGTTGCCACTAAAAAGCAACCTGAATTGTCAAATGGTCTCCCATAGGAAATGCCAAGGAAGAAAGAGTAGGGGGAGGGGGGAGGGGGTTGGGGTTGGGGCGGAACCAGATGACATCACAGAAGATATCAGCTAGGTGTATGTTGCAGGTAGGGCAAGTAAGATAGGATTGGTCCAGGAAGGAGCCTGTGTTGGGGTCCTGAAGGGGTTTATAAGTTCATGCCAGGGGTATAGCCAGGGATTTCAGATCTGCACACCAAGTGGACTCACTGCTACCCCACCCCTTGTTAGTGTGAGCTATCCCCGGGTAGCCAAACAATACACACGTATGCCAGAATCGTGTTTTAGGCCCTGCAAGGGTAGACAGAAATGCCATGCAGTTCCTTTATACCTGAGGTTCTGGCATCATTTCCTCGAGTGCAAGGTGCATTTCACTGTCATATCCTCTCTAGCACACTGCACTGATAATATAAGCATACACATTGTATAATATATATATTTCTATATAACAAATCACACGCACGCTCGCACACACACACAAATACAATAAAAAAAACTAGATAAACATGTGGGAAGAGTGCAATGTAATGGCTGTGGGCAGCAGTCTTCGGGAGTCTTTCTGAGGCTGAGATGCTCCCATTTGCAGACAACTATCTGCCCTGAGGGAGGAAATGCCCATCTTCAGGCCGCACTGGACAGTAGTAAGGAAACCTTTCCCCAGGCCACAATGGACAGTAGGAAGGGAACCTCCCCCATCCAGGGAGCACTAGCGCCACCACCACTACCTCAGAGGTTGCGAAGAAAGCACAGCAGTTGGACCACAGTGGGCTCAGGGAGGGTGAGGAGGGTGGAACAGAGGCAAACCCAGTCAATTGTTCCACTCCACAATCCATACACCATTCTGGGGGAGCATAGCTCCCCTATGGATGCACCCGAAGAGAAGACTGATGATAACTGTCACAAGGGAGGCCCACAGGAAGGAGGCAGAAGACACCACAGGGAAAGGAAGCAGCTCCTGGTGGGGGACTCAGTTATTAGCGGTATAGAACTGGGGGGAGCTGGGAAAATGAAGTAAGGTGCCTGCCTGGTGCCATGGCTTGGAGGGACAGGGAGCATCCTCAGGATCACGAGAACAGCTGCAAGGATTCTGAGCTGGATGTAATTGTCCACCTAGGGACAAACGACTTGGCTCATCATGAGATTAGAGCAGTGCAGGAGGACATTGCAGAGTTGGGGAGGGACCTAAGACAAGTAGCACACACAGTATCTTTCTCAGAGGTGCTGCCTGTCAAAAGCATGGGGGAGGCGAGGGTAATTGGCACCATGCAGTTTAATGAATGGTTGAAAAAATGGTGCGGAGCACAGGGGTTTGGCTTCATTGGAGACTGGGGTTCCACCTGGAGGGACACCAGCCTATACTGGCAGGATGGTCTGCATCTAACCAGGAAGGGAACAAGTCTTTTGAGCAATCAGTTTAAATGCTTCATTGACAAGCTTTTAAACTAGTCAAAGGGGGAGGCACTGACAAGCAGCAGGAAAATCCCAGCCTCTCCCTACAAAACAGGGTACTAAATGAGAAAAAGACTGAGGTAGAACGGTCAGTGGGGGATGCTGCAACAGAAGGTAAAGCCATCAAAAAATGGAGAGCAATGAGTACTAATGCCCATAGTCTGGGTAACAAGCTTCCTGAATTAGTGGCCTTGATGGAGGAGGAACATCTGGATATCGTGGCAGTCACAGAAACATGGTACACACAAAACCATGACTGGGACATAAACATACCAGGATACACTGTCTACAGGAGGGACAGGGAGGGTAAAAGAGGAGGAGGTAGTTCTTTACATAAGGGAAGGAATAAAAGCAACAGAACAAAAGGGTAAACAGGGAGGAGAAGAAGCACTGTGGGTAAATTTGGAGACAGGCAATGGCACCACAATACGCACAGGTTAGATACACCCCTTCTCAGGGGAGGAAATGGACAAGGAAATGATAGAAAGTATACTTTAGAATGGCAGAAAAGGGAGATATTGCTGATGGATGATCTGAATATGCCAGATGTTAACTGGAGTGCAGTTGCAGCTGCCACTTCGAAGAGTGCAGTTATTCTAGATGCTCTACAGGGGGCATGCCTTAGACAACTAGTACTGGAGCCAACTCAAGAGGGAGCAGTATTAGACTTGATTCTCTCAAATGGAGATGGAGAGAGGATCACAGATGTAGAAGTGGGTAGCCATCTGGGAACTAGCGACCATCGAACAGTATGGTTCACAATAAACACAGCAATAGAGTCAAGCCATACAAAGACAAAGTACTGGACTTTAGGAGGCTGACTTTGCCAAAATGGGTGAGTGCCTAAGGAATGCACTAGCAAATGGGCAGGAAGGAGGGTGGAAGAACAATGGGGAATAATAAAACTGCCATCACAGAGGTAACGAGCCTTTGTGTGAAGCAAATAAACAAAACAAGGCGATGTAAGAAACCACTATGGTTCTCAAAGGAAGTGGCAGTGAAGGTTCAAGAGAAAAAAGCATTCAGGAAGTACAAGGAATCGCAGAAGGAGCAGGACAGAGAACTGTATCAGTTAAAGCACAAGGAGGCTGGGAAGGCAGTCAGAACAGCAAAGGCCCAAACCGAGGAAAAGATAGCCAACTCAGTTAAGAAGGGATAAAACCTTTATAGGTACATCAGGAGCAAAGGAAGACCAAAGGAGGGATAGTGAGGCTTAATAAAGGGGAGGGAGGGTGGGCAGAGGAAACTGTGAAAGGCAGAGATACTAAACAAATATTTTGCTCAGTATTTACAAATGAAGAGGGGAGGTACATAAAACAAACAGTAGTAACACTCTGGATACAGAAGTTGATACCAGCCCATTTACAGAAGAAAGGGCTCTGAAAGAACTCTTAAAACTGAAGGTGGACAAAGCAATGGGGCCTGATGGGATTCATCCCAGAATCTAAAAGAGCTAAGGGTAGAACTAGTGACACCACTGACTACCCTTTTAACAAATCATGGAGGATGGGGTGGTACCCGAGGACTGGAGGAGGGCAGATGTGATTCCCTTCACAAAAGTGAGAGCAAGGCAGAAGCAGGAAACTACAGACCTGTTAGTTTAACCTCAGTGATAGGGAAAATGATGGAATCACTTCTGAAGGAAAGAATTGTCTAGTATCTAGAGGCCAGAGGGGCACAGGACCCTAGGCAGCATGGATTCACAGCGGGAAGGTCATGCCAGACAAATCTGATAGATTTCTTTGACTGGGTGACCAAAGTAGTAGATCAGGGAGGAGATGTGGACATGGCCTACCTAGACTTTAGCAAGGCATTTGACACAGTCCCACACAAAAGATTAATATACAAGTTAGCCAGCCTGGGAGTGGGTCCCAAGATGATTGGCTGGAGAATAGGACACAGAGAGTAATAGTAAATGGAGTCCACTCAGAAGAAAGGAGGGTTACTAGTGGGGTACCGCAGGGTTCAGTATTAGGACCGGTCCTCTTCAATGTCTTTATAAGCGACATTGTGGAAGGACTGGAAGGAAAAGTATTTCTCTTGCAGATGACACTAAGATCTGCAACAGAGTTGATGCACAGGGTGGGGTGGAAAGGATGAGAAGGGACTTGGCAAGGTTAGAGGAATGGTCAAATGTATGGCAGCTTAGATTCAATGCTAAGAAGTGCAAGGTAATGCACCTGGGAAACAAAAACCCAGGGGAAGAGTACACAATGGGGGGTGAGATACTAACAACAACAAAAATGGAAAGGGACCTGGGGGTAGTCATATCAGATGACCTAAAGGTGGGCAAGCAATGTGAGAGGGCAGCAAGGAGGGCTGGGGGGTTACTGGGATGCATAGGGAGAGGCATCACCAGTAGAAAACAGGAAGTTATTATCCCTCTGTACAGACAGCTGGTGAGACCCCATCTGGAGTACTGTGTGCAGTTCTGGAGACCCAATCTCCGCAAAGACATAGACAGGATGGAAGCTGTCCAGAGCTTGGCAACTAAAATGGTGCAGGGTCTGCACCAGAAGACATATGAAGAGAGACTTAAGGAGCTTAATATGTATAGCCTCGAGGAAAGGAGGGAGAGGGGGGACATGATAGAAACTTTCAAGTACTTCAAGGAATCAACAAAGTCCAAGAGGGTAGCATCTTTCAAAAAGAGGTGTGCAAGAACAAGAGGCACAATTTGAAGATAGAGGCAGCTCAGAGGTAATTTAAGGAAGTATTTTTTCACAGAGAGGGTTGTGGATGCATGGAATGGCCTTCCGGAGGAGGTTGTGAGTCAAAATCAGTGGTGGAATTCAAGCATGCATGGGACACTCATAAGGCAATTCTGGGGGGTGGGGTGGGGGTAAGAAGAAGTAGGCTGCTGGTTAACTAGGATCTGCAGCTTATCCAGTAGGTAAGGAAATGGGCAGACTGGGTGGGCCAAGCGGCCCTTATCTGCCGTCAAATTCTATGTTTCTATGTTTCATGCATTGTTCCCTAAGACACCCACATACCAGCCCAGAGCCTGTAAAGTTGTATTGTCCTTGGGATGCAAAGAAAGTAATAGTGACCAGTCCTTTTAGTTTCAACTCCTATGAATAAAATTACAGAAAGGTTCAGTATTTTCTTTGTTAGTTTTAATGGAAAAAGGAAACAGTTCAGAGCCTGTTTGCTACCCCCCTTAAACAAAATTGCACACCATGGAGTGCTTGGAGTATGCCTGCCTATACCCATGGTTCATGCTTAAGGAGAGTGCTCCCTCTTTCTGATGGAATTCTTGATTGAGTGTTTCTAGCACATCGGTTGGCAACTTAACTGTATTTATTCTTTATAAGGTAAGGTAATTTCACATCTAATATGCTGTTTGGCCTTGGCTGGGAAGGCAGACCCTCATGAGCTCATGAATGCTGTTGTATTGAGATTTTCAATGTATACTGCTGGTTAGCTGGGGTATTGAATGTTTGCAGGCTTGTGATGCCGATTAACCAAAGGCACAGGGGCCTCATGTGGACCTGTGTTTTGTGTTTCTGTATATAAGCAGGCCTGGTCAGGCCTTTGTGGGGACTCGTAATGTTTAACTATTGCTGCTGGTAGATGAAGTACAGGGCCTCACAGGGATCCACGTTTGATACAATTTCTGTAGTCCACAGGCTTACGTTGGTTATTTAACCAAGTTTTTATCCATTTCATTCTTGCTGAAGTCAGGGTACAGGGCCTCAGATGGGCCCAATCTTGTGCGGTTTAGGTTCCCTAGTTGATGGTTTGGTGGTTTGGCCCATTTTGGCCCCAGAGGGCCCATTCTTTATACAATCTCTGATTGTCCATCTATATTCAGCATGAGAAGTTGGTTGGACAGCTGGCTGGTTTCCACTTGGAGCAACCGTGATGGAGAGAACTAGGCGCCATATGGTTGGAACCCCATTTTTGTTATATACTGTACTGGCTAGTGGATGTGGCAGTGGGTGCAAACCCCCAAGCGAGTTGAATGGCAGGTTGCTTTCCAGTGGATTTAATTGCAAGGTTAGGTGGGCCCAGTTGGGCAGGATGCCACTTGGTGTAGGGACACTGGGGGGGATTATCTGTGGTGGCTCCTGGGGCAAGTGCCCCTATGCGGGAGGCAGGTATGCAGCACTAGGAGAAACCTTTGGGATCCAGGGTTTGGGCATTTCTGCTGCAGACCATAGCCCTGTTTGTGCCACGTGGAGTGGGAGTAACTGGCGCCATGGCCACTGAGCCACCAGCCGGTGAATGGAAGGCCGAGATGGGTCTCTCAGACATGGAAGGCCTAAGAATCTTATAATCAGTAGCTGGGAATATTCTAAAAAAAAATAATTTTTTTCCTGTGAGTCAGCCCACAGGACAAAGAGTGCATGGTCATGGAAGGGTGGTGGAAGCCATGCGGTGGCTAAGGATGAAGTAAGGCCTCTCCCTCCTCTCATTTTTTGGTGCTTACTGGGAGTCGCGACCCGCGGCTTACAGGACTGTGGGGTCGCAGGCCAGAAGAGCACAGGAGCGGATGGAGACTTGGGGCCTGAAGGTGCGGGCCGCTTAACCTGGTAGGCTTGTGGGGTACTGGTCTGAGGATTTTTTTGTTTCCCAGGACCCGTTTTACATTTTCATACTGAAGGATTCTGTGAGAACAACCGGTCGTGTGTTGGGATTGGCTGCATTTGGGCAAGGTGGTTGCCCGGTGGGAACACCGACAGTGGGGGGGGTGGTTATTGGAGTAGGACAGGAACCAGGGTTGGCAATTGTAGAATGCAGGGAGCAAGCAGGGATCCATACCACAGGCATGGGATCAGGTGTTATGTGGGCAAAAGATATGCCCTGGCACATGGGAAGAGGCCAAAAGGGGAGCAGGCCATTTCAGGCCTTGGGGGAAGGGCCAGAAAAGAATGGCCGAGGGGCAGTCCCGGACAACTTGGTAAGCCCTATTTGCAAACAGGCCTTGGGAAGCCGGAAGGCAAGATGGGCAAGAGAATATTTTGTTGCTAGTCAAGGAGGCTGGGAGGGAACAGAGAGAGTGCACTTGACCAGGCAGGATCCCATTGGAAGGATGGTTGCAAGGCAGCTTGGACAAGGCATTATCAGGGCCTCTAAGGATGTTTGGTTGACTGAGTAGGTGGGGGCAGAGGTGCATGTGGAGAAGCCCCCCTCCCAGAAGGCTGGCGGACAGGCTGGGTACACACGGGCCAGACACCTGGGCTATGTAAAGTAAAACAAAATTTAAAAAAAATCAGAAAAAACACAAACAAACTGCAAAGCAAAGAGAGGGTAGCTGGGTGGGTGTCCAAAGTCCACAAATAAGGGCAGCAGGTGCAGAGCCTGGGTGAACTGCTTCGGCATTCAAGGGCTGCCACTAAGAAGGGGCAGGATTGGGTGAATGCAAGGTACTGAGTGTTATTGTATGTTTTAGCAGAAGAAGAGTGAGATGGAACCAAGAAGGCCAGCAATGCAACTTCCATCACCCAGCTGAGGGAAGGAGCAGCAGCCCTGATTGGAAAAATGAACAAATTGATTGATTTGGCACAGAAAAGGGAGAAGGAGGAGAAAGAAGCTTCCCTGAAATGGAAGGGACCAACTGGCCCGAGGGATGAGGGCAGGGGTGAAAAGCGCCCTCAGGGGCCAGCCCCAGTGCTGAAGCCAGTGCCACAGCCAGAGCCCCTTCCCAAGACCCCAGAGCCGGATACAGGAGTGGGTAAGGCAGGGGATTTGTTAGATGAAGGGAATTTGAAGGATTATATGATGTTGTTTTGATGTTATATGATTGTTTAGTAAGATTTGTTTTTTGTCTTAATTTGTAAGGCACCTTGATAGTTGAAAGGCGCCAAAAAAAGAAAGTTATTATTATAGTTATTATTATTTAGAGGGGATATTAGGTGATATGGGGGGGCAAGGGATTGGAGAAGATGGAGAAGGTCTTGCAAGAGTTGAAGGAGGATAAGGGGGCAAGGCAGGGGAAGAGGTAACTGGGAAGGGGGCCCAACAATTATATGATGGCCCGCTGGGTTTCACCTTGTGGTATTATGTACCCTTGTCCATTAAAAAGAATATTTGGAAAGGGGAATACTTTGACATTTTTGGCCTAGTCAATAAGGAGATGGCCAAGAAATATGAGCAGAAAGAGTCAGTAGGGAAGTCCGAGATGACTGTGGCTTAGGCTGTGGTGGGCCACAAAGAGGAGGAAATTACATATAATGGAAAGCACATAGATACATGGCAAGCACGGTTTCTAATATTTAGTGCTATTGTATTAGAGAAATAGCCAGAGCTGGGACTACTGTTACTGATGTACACGGCAATAATATGGGATGCCTATTAGTATAAGGTGTCAGCATGGCTCAGCTGGTAGCACATCCACCTCTGAACCAGAAGGTCATGAGTTCTCGTCCCACACTGGAATTGGACTTGCACCTAAAAATTGCTGGCATCCGAGTGCCATATTGGGGGGTGTTGCACTGCTGGAGTGTGCCGTCCTTCGGATGAGACGTTAAACCGAGGTTACTTCTACCCATCCCGGTGTTGTCCTGGTGGGTGTCCAGGTGGAAGTAAAAGAACGCAGGGCACTCTTCACAAAGAGTTGGGGACATTCCCAGTGTCCTTGCCAACATTTCACTTCCCATAAAACGGTTCATGCAATTATCCAGGCTGTGTGTGGGTAATGTTGTGCGATATGGCGACCACTACACATTCAGTCACTTCACTACCAGACTAGCATTGCTTGTAAAACACTTTGGGATACCCTGTGTATGAAAAGTGCTATATAAATGCTGATTCTTCTTTTTCTTCTTCTTCTAAAGATGGGGTATGGGTGGTTGAAGTATGATGAGGCTTTCTGCCAGACACTCAGAGCTGTGGGTCAGGAGACTGTCTGGACTGTACAGCGGAGGGGGCAGAAGCTGGTAAAAAGAATACAGGGAGCCCAGTGGCCAAGACCAGGGGACATTCCCGGTGTCCTGGCCAACATTCCCCTTCAGTACGTCAGTACCAGTATCCCCAGCTTTGGCTATTTCTCTAATACAATAGCACTAAATATTAGAGGGACCAGAGACCAGCTGTCCACTCCCTCATTGATTACCTCACCACACTCCCACACAAGGCAGATCAGGTCATCCTAGGTGACCTTAATGTCAATTGGCTGTGTACCACTGCCCCCCCATATCAGGGACTCCTTTGCTGCCCTAGATATAACCCAACTAGTTACCTCACCCACTAGATTAAACCAGTCAGGCGGCTCCAGCACTCTCCTAGATGTAATTCTGTCGAACCGCCCTCACAAAATCAGGGATATTAATGTACTACCAGATTGTCTTAGTGACTACTCTCCTGTCCTCTGCCACTGGTCATCCTCCACACCAAAACCAGTATCCCAGGTCACCTCGCTACGGTGCTTTTGCTCTGGGGGTCTCAGAAAGCTAAAAACACACCTAGCCCACCTTGACTGGTCCCCAGTCCTACTCACAACAGATATTGACTCTGCCCTAGCCTATTTCTCCAGTGCCTTCAGCAAGGCCTTTGACCTTTTCACCCCCTGACCAGAATCAGTACCAAGAAACACAACACCCCATGGATCTCCCCATCCCTCATCCAAACACTGAAACAAAGAGATATTCTCTGGCATATTGCTGTCGAGACAGGCAAACTGGCTGACAGACAAGCCTATAATGCATCACGTAACAAGTGCACCTGGGCTATAAGGCAGGCTAAGGCCAAATATTATCAAGCCACCCTTGAATCCACTTGGGGCTCATCCCATGCCTTCTGGGACAATATGAAAGAGCTCAATGGAAAGACCCACTCCCCACACCATCACTACTCTCCACAGACGGTACCGTCACTACTGATCCTCCCCGCATAGCTGAGCACCTCAATATGGCTTTCTCAGATCTAAGCTCTGTCCTCCCTAACTACTTTTTCAACCCTATCCCTGCCTCCACCCCCACTTCAGATCACCCCCCCCTTTCTACCTGCGTGCCATATCACCCCTTGAAGCCAGGCCTCATCTGCAAAAAGCCTTAGTTAGCAACAACCCCAGCTGTGATCCCCTGGAATCCAGGATTCCCCGATTAGTCCAAGATACTGTACTAGCACCTCTCACCAACCTTTTAAACTGGTCACTGTGTCTTGGGCAATTTCCCAGTGCCTGGAAAATTGCAGAAATCACCCCTATCCATAAGAGTGGAGATAGAACCTCCCCTAACAATTTCAGGCCCATCTCTATTCTCCCCCCTCTCTCCAAAGCACTAGAAAAAACAGTGGCCATTCAGCTCTCTGAGTATCTGGCCAAATACGACCTGCTGTGTCCAGGACAACATGGATTCTGCCCTGGACACAGCACCACTACAGCCCTCCTGGAGGTCTCCCAGCACCTCCACTCTGCTCACAACTCTGGTCATGTTGCGGGTGCAGTGTTCATTGACCTCTCCAAGGCCTTTGACACTGTCTGTCACCCCCTCCTACTTGACTCCCTCCACCAACTTGGCTTCCCCCCGGCCCACTGGGTTGGTTCACCAGTTACCTCTCTGCCAGATCACAGTGCATGAAGGTAAATGGCACCCTGTCCAATACCCTGCCCGTTCGCTAGGGGGTCCCCCAGGGTTCCATCCTGGACCCCGTTCTGTTCAGCCTATTTCTCAATACCCTCCCCAGCTCCTGCTTGGGCAATATGGTACTCTATGCCGATGATGCGGTTCTCCTTGCCTCCCACCTTGACCCTGCATCTCTACAGGAATCCCTGCAGCACACATTCAACCAAGCCGAAAAGTGGTTCCTTGATCACCGGCTGGTCATTAACCTAAAAAAAAAACAAATCTATGCTTTTTGCACATCACCAGAATAAGACCAAAAATGCCCCCCTCTGCATTCTCCCCAGTAATGCTCACCCTCTCGAGCAGGTGTCATCCTACAAGTACCTGGGCATCACCTTTGACTCGGCTCTTACATTCCACACCCACATCAATACCCTGTCCTCAGCCATAAACTCTCGGATTGGCCTTCACTATCACCACAGAGATTGCCTCCCCCAAACTGCTCTCTGAGTGGCCATCAACTCCTCCATCCTGTCCCTAGTGGACTACGGCCTACCTCTCACGCTGCGGCCAACAGCCCACCCTCACCAGAATCCAGACCTCGATAAACAAGGCCTGCAGGCTCCTGAGCGGTGCATCCCTTGGCACGCATACTTGCCTGCTCTATTCCACCGCCAACCTGCTCACCTTGGAGAAGCACCTGCGCTACCAAAGCTGCTTACTTGCCAAAAAGTCCCTGCTAGGACTCTCCCCCCCAAGGGTCATCACATCCCTGTGGCTTGCATCCCCATCCGTTGCCACCCATAGCTCAGTTAAGGCCACCTTTCTGGTGCCCCGTACTAAGACCTCCCTAGCCCAAAGGTCCTTCCACTACCGTGCCCCCACATGTTTCAACTCCTTCCCGCTCTCTGTCACTAAGTCTACCAAAATTGGCCTCTTTAAAGTCGCTTTCCATAGCCACTTCTTTGGAGCCCAAAGCTGTAGTTGCCCTTAATTAACCTAATGTTGGGGTCCCTCCCATTTCTTGCCCATAGCCTTGACAATGTCCATTGGACTGCTTCCCCCTCTTTTTTTACTTTTTCTTCACCCCTATTCCCCCACACCCTTCCACTTAGGTATATTTCCCGCACGACCAGGATTGTGACTTCTACTATTGTTGTACTTTATACGATTGCTATTTATTGCATGTAGCTTTATCCCATAAACCACTGTTATATTGTGTTCTTTCTGTTATCTGCATTGCACCTGTATGTTACCACTGTTGTAGCTCACACTGTAACCATGTCTACCCTCCCTGCGGTGAGGTGCCTTTGTAAATGAGTCCCTGACTCAAAGGTTGTAAATCTGACTTTCAAAAATAAATAAACAAGACATGTTGGGGCTACAACAAGGCCTCATGCACCTGGGCCAACTGCAAATTTAAGTATGTGTGCTCAAGTGTGCAGGGCAGCACCCGGTCTCATGATGCAAGATCAGTGGGGAAAGGGGTGGAGACCAGCAGCACAATGACCAGCCCCTTCAGGTGGGCATGGGGGGGGCAACATATTTTGGTATGAGGAGGCCAAGGGTCCAACAGCAGGGGAGGATACAACTCCAACTATGGGAAGAATTCAGGGAGGGAACAAAGAAGCAAAGAGATGGGGTTTCCCACTGGTGGCAACACCCACTGTGCTGGGGATGGTGGTAGAATAGATGACGGTTTATCCAAATAGAGAGGGGGGGCATTATTAAGGGAGTGGTTTAAGGATGGTTTTCTGATAGGTTTCCAGGAATGCACCAGTGAATGAGAGTGAGAAACCTATGGTCAGTTAGTGGGAAGGAAGAAATAGTAAGATAGAAGATTTTAAAGGAGGTAAGGGCAGGACGGGTGGAGGGTCCATTCGAAGAACCACCCTGTAGCAAATCTGGGGTTTCACCCCTAGGGGTGGTGACCAAAAAACAGCCAGGGGAGTTCCGGCTGATACATCTTTTTTCATATCCAGAAGGGGCTTCAGTGAATGACAACATTCTGGAGGATCTGCGGGTAGTATCATATGCATCGCTATATCAGGTGGTTGGTTTGATAAAGACAGTTCAGGGGGCCTGATCGGACAAAACAGACATAGAGTCCGCATTTAGGTTGCTAACGGTGAAGCCAGTGGATTGGGACCTTTTGGGATTCCAATTTGAAGGGAGTTATTATTTTGAAAAATCCATGCCCCAGGGTTGTTCAGAGGTGTGCTCCACATTTGACGCCTTTAGTTCTGGGTACAGTGGGTGTTTGGGCAGAGGTATGGACACAGGAAGGTTGTCCATTATTTGGACAACTTCCTGTTGATAGGTGAGAGCCAGAGGTAGGTAGAAGGGATGCTCAGGGATTTCAGGGACCTGTGCCGGCAGATAGGAATACCCTTAGCAGAGGGGAAGACCAAGGGCCCATCCAGGAAACTTGAGTTTTTGGGAATAGAGGCGGATACTGAGCAGGAGTCTTTTCATTTGCCCAAGGACAAGGTGGAAAGGCTCAGGAGCCTGTTGGGACAGGTCATGGGGAGGAGGAAGGTGTCACTGGCATCAGTGCAGCAATTGCTGGGGCACCACAACTTTGCCTGTAAGGTGATAGGACCAGGCTAGGCTTTCACACGCAGGTTAGCACAAGCCATGGAGTAGACAACGCTCCCCCACCATTGGATAGACATCAACAGAGATATCAAGCAGCATCTGGCTATATGGGAAACCTTCATGTCAGAGTACAATGGGGTGACTATTTTGCAGGAGGAATGGATGTACAACACAGACATGGAATTCATGGAATTGTACACAGATGCCTGAGGTTCCTTGGGGATGGGTGCTTATTTTAAGGGGGGAATGGATGTCAGTGGCATGGCCGGATGGATGGAAGGAAGCCGGCCTGATTCAGGACAGGTGGATGCTGTTTTGGTATGATAACAAAAGGGTGGTGGAAGTCATTAACAAACAGAGGAGGTCAACAGACACAGTCACTAGGGTTTTGCGACAAATGGTCTAGCTGGGGCTGAGAATCCATGTAACTTTCAAGGCGAGGCACATTGAAGGGGTTAGGAATGAAATTGCTGACAGTCTCTCCCACCTTCAGTTGAACAAGTTCTGGGTCTTAGCCCCAAGAGCAGCAATGCAGAAAACCCGGATACCGGAACAACTATGAGAGATTGGGTGGCAAGCGCCCAAATGTTGAACTGAGGATCCTGGTCGGCTAACAACCTGTGTGCAAACAAAGGAGCTTGGGAGACCTTCCAGGAGTTTAGGTGGCAGTTGGGCCTGGAGGTAAGTATGCCCATGACAGAGGAACAGGTAATGTGGTATATGGTAGAGAAGTGGGAAAAAGGGATGGTGCACACCACAACGGGGGTGCAACTGGCAGGTATTGGTTGGGCGTGTAGCTCCAAGGGGTGGCCGGAGCCGAACAAGGCCTAGAGGGTCAGATGTATGCTGATTGTTTGGCAGAAGCACCAAGGGCAGCAGGCAGGTTGCAGAAAACCCATCATGGGGGAGGTGTTGGATAGGCTGCTGGGTGCATTAGGGGTGATATGCACCTCTGCTAATGAGGCGTGCCTATTTCAAGCAGTGTTTATAGTGATGGCCAATGGGGCATTTAGGGTAGGGGAGGTTGTGGCGAAGATCAAAGAAGACACAGGAGGGGGCCTACAGGTGGATGATGTAGCCTTTAAGTGTGGCCAACAGGTAATTTGGATCAGAAGGTCGAAAATGTATCAGTTAGACCGAGGGGCAGAAGTCATGATTCGCAGGGATGAAGGAAGCAGGGGGTGCACTGAAAGGGCAATGAAGGATTACATGAACATTTGGGAAAACTGGAGAGGGCCGTGTTTTAGGCATGGAAGGGGGCAATAGTCATGGGGTACCAGGTGGGGAGAATTTTGAAGAAGAGGATGGTGTTTATTGGGAAAGACCTCAAGCAATTTTCCCCCTTTCTTTCAGGATTGGGTCAACGTCCAGGGTTGTGGCAAGAGGTGGTTCAGAAGAGGAAATCAAGAACATAGAGAGGTGGAGGTCTGGTTGTTACAAGAGGTATGTTAGGAATTGATTTAACTATGTTTCGCTATACCCCAGCAGGTTTGTGCAGGAGGAGACAAGTTTGGATAGTGAGGCATTACTTCATTTTCTGGGCTGAAAAATACGCAACTGTGTTGCTGGGAGGGAGATAATTACAATGGGAATGCAAGTTGATGCAGGTGCACTGGAAAGGGGTCTGGGGCATGAAGTAGGCTCACCCATTACCACTACTGGAGGAACTAAAGTTGACGTGTGGGAAGCCCAACTCGATAATTATCCATTTGGGAGGGAATGACTGAGGGGAGACACTGTGGGGTGCATTGTTTCTAGCAATCAAGGCAGATTTAGAGGTGATGAAAGACTGGTGGCCATGGGTGGAAACTGGCTGGGCGGAGGTTACCTCCAGATGTTTATGGAGGCATGCATGGGGAAATTAAATCTGTGGAGATGGTCAGAAAACAGCTTAATAGGAGGATAGTGGGTTTGATCACAGAAATGGGGGGTGTACATTGCACATAGGGACATATTTTTCGAGACACTGGGAATATATGGGTCAGATGGGGTTCACCTCTTGGAAGTGGGAATGGCATTTTTCTTCATACCATTTGTGGAGCTAATGGGAAAGTGGGAGAAGGAAAGGCTGAGTTACTAGCCCGCAAGGGGTGGGAAGCCCATTTTCCAACCCAAGCTGGAGATGAGCTGTTGGAAGGGGGTAAAAGATGGAGGGGGTGAGGGCATAGGAGGGAAAAAGAAGGGGCAGAATATGGGGGAAGGGTGTAAGGCAACACAGGCCAGGGTCACTAGCACCCGGACGTGGAATAAAAGGGGGGGTTGGGGAAGGGGACATAGAAGTGCTAGAGATTGGGTCACTGCATCCGGGTATATGAAGTTTAAGGAAGGCTAAAGCAAGTGGTAATTGTATGGGGGCCTGGATCAGGCATCCAAGCCCCAAGAAAAGAAGGAGGAGCAAATGAAGAAGAACTTGGACACAGAGCCATAGGAAGGCATTTTGGTGCCCTGGACAAGAGACTAATTTTGCCCCCCCCTTCAGAAAAGAGCAAGGGGATCTGGGGGCCACAAGGCCCCCCAGAAGCTCTGGGGGGTTTACATGCTCTTTGGTGGGTTTGAGGGCTTTTCTGAAGAAAAACATACTTTTGATACAGAAAAGTAAAATCTAAAAAATACAATCTTTTTAGCACGAGCAGACAGAGATAATATTTAAGAAGTGTGTAAACAAAGGAAAAACTAAAATCGAATTCTCTTCTCAAGCCTTGGCCCTGCCTATATCCTCCTTCCTATATACCCAGATCCAGTATTGCAACCCCTCTCCTCCAGCTTGTTCCAGCCTCCCTCTTTCTCCACATTTGTTATGCTATATTGTTCCTTCCATGTTTTTAGCAGTGGTGAGAGGCCATTTAGGCTTTTCAGTTTAGTAGGTGCATTGTTGTCCACATCTGCACTGCATCTCCCTCTGCTGGTTTAAAGCTGCCTAATTTTTTAAATAATTCTTTAAACTTGCTCCCTGGTATCTTGACACCCTCCTCAGAGGGTTGAGGGCCATCCAGCTTGAATAGCTTTTAATCCATCCAAGAGTGGCTCCAATATCCCAGGCACCCCATCCCTCCTGCCTGTACCACTCCATCAGCCATGAGTTGAAGTGAGCAATTGAATGAACCCCCTTCTAGTTCTCCCTTCTGCTCAAACTGGCAGAAAAAACTCAGAAGTCAGTGAGGCAGCTGCCATCTTGGATGTCCCCCACAAAATTTCTAAAGCTATTCATAACCTTCTCTAGGAGTCTGCAAACCAGGTTATCGGTGCTTAGTAGGACTGCTTTCCACTCTATTGACAATTCTTTTTACCCTATTTACATCCCATCCAACCAACGCCCCAGAAGGCATCTAACCTTCCTGTCCCCTGCTTCTCTGTACCCACCACCCCTTCTGTCCTCTTTATGATGGAATCACCTATCACAAGCTCTTTCCTAGCACTGTCTTGCCTCTTGGACTCCGATTGCATGTAAGGTGTACTCTTAAGCACAGATCTGGTCTCTTGCATGCCTGCAGGGTACGGTCTTTTCACTTGGGGGACTAGATGAACCAAATTGCACATGAGGGGTGAATCCGTTTGCTGTTGCCACCTCAGGGTCTCAGCCTGTATAGACCCTTCTTTCCCCATCCACCCTACCTACAGTAGGTGTGGCACGGTGTGCAGTGGAAAGGAGTGGTGGCTGCTTGCACCAGTGTCCACTGGGAATCACTGTAAGAAGGTTAAGTTCTTCCTTTACTGCACCCAGCTCCACAGTGAGTGCTGCAAACCTGCTGCACACCAGGCAACATTGCTGTCTTCTGAGGACTTTCCTGAAGATGACTGCACCATGGGTGCTGTGGCCTGTGATGCCTCCTTCCTACCTTGTCCCCCCATAGCTCTCCACATCCTTCTCAAATGACTCCCTTATGCCCCTACTTTACCTGTTGACATAGGGTCCCCATCCCTAGTGCTTCATTAGAGCTGCTGAAGTTGTTTCATGGGCAGAGACCCTTTTATCAGGGGGTATCCCAGATAGCATTTCTCTGGCGGTCACTTAAAAACCCATAATCTTCACCCACTCTACCACTACTCTGGATATCTCCTTACCCTCCTTTAATCTCACCTTTTCCTTCAGATTATTTTGTTTGCTGGCACCAGCACACAGAAATCAAAGTTTTGGTCCCTTCCTGCATTCCCACAGGATGCCCAAGAATGTATAGCAAAGCTCCTTCAGTGAGAGGATCCCGTGCCTCACTTGTGTCCCTTTATCTTTTTTAAGCGTAGTCTCCTTCAGACTCCCTGCAGATTAATTATTTTATTTTTAATACCGCTAATACCCCCCCAGACTAGCACACACAAAGAAAGGAGACTTGAGTTTCAACTGTTTCCTTTTCTTTTTTTTTTTTACTGCTAATCCACCCCCCCCACACACACACACACAGAATAATTTTTGTTTCTGTAAATATTGCTGCCCGCTGATTTCGTAGTAGGGGCTGGGTTGGACTCAGGACTGACTCTGGAGGCGTGAGGCACTGGATTTTTATTTTTAAAAATGCAGCCAGCCTAGGCCCCAGCCAGCAGACTTGGTTACAAAGGCAGCCAGCAGCACAAACTAAGTAACTACTGCTGGGACACCCGGATGGGATTAGGAAAGCAGCAGATGGGGTGGGCAGCTGGCAGGGGCAGCCAAGCCAAGCAGCCACCAGGTTTAGTCGGAGCGCTGGTAGAAGTCAGCAAGACAGGTGGGTGGGGTGGCTGGCAGGGACCCGGGACCGGGGAATCAAGAATCATTGAATCTGCTTTTGCAAGGTGGAAGTCTAGGACCATGGATGTGGAGAGCAAGATGTTGTTTTGTACTGTCTTGTAAAAATATAAAATTGCTTCAGAGTCAGAAAGCAGGGCAGGGGACTGGGACCCAGAGTCAGACCAGAAGGGATCTCATTATTCACAAATGATCAATCAGCCTGCCTCAGAGGCAGGATGAATGAATCAGGGAGTGAGGAAGAACAAGGCCACACCGGCCAATCAGTCAGCACAAGGGTCCACTCCAAAAGCAAAGCAAAATGGACAAGTTACATACACAGCAGCCAGCCCTGAGCCCAATTATCTAATCCTATATGTCCTAGGCTAACCCTTTGCCTTCTTTGAACGAGGGACGATCAGTAAGTAGTTTTTACTTTTTTTTTTAACACCCCCCCCCCCAAACACACAGATCATCATCATTTATTTAATTAGACGGATCACGGATGTGGAAGGAAGCTTTGTTCTCTTGTCAAAAAATGCTGCTACACAAAATCAATTTAAACAGTCCACGCTCTCTCTCTCTCTCTCTCTAGTATACTAGTCGCTTTCTCCTTTACTCCAGCTGTCCTCTAACTGCCTCTGCTCAACTGCTCTGTCACTCTAACAACATTCTGGAGTCTGCTTACCTTATATACTTCACTGGGCACCAGCCTGCCCCCACAAACAAACTGTCCGCTCGGTATACCATGTGATTGTTCTTCTTGCTGCAGCAACATATCATGTGATCCCCCACTCTGCTGGTCCACGGACGTGCCTGCTGGCAGCAAATAGTAATTACCTAAAGAAAGTTAAAAAAAAATTAAGTTGCAGTGCTCACTTTTCAAGTTAATAATAGAGTGAGCTTCAGATGAAACTGTGCCCTAGAAGGCTTGCGCCCAGGAGGTTGCCCCACCGCCCCCACCCCTTCCTACGGTACTGCTTGGACAGAATGGGATGGCTTACAATGAAGGATTAAATAATGGACACTGAACGTGGTGGAACATGTGGAGTTTTGTAAATATTGTTTTACAAGGATTTAAAGGAATGTAATTGTGTAATGAATGTGTGTTAATAAATACTGTTGCCAATCGAGCACCCAAATTCAACTATGTGTGAATAATTTCCAAGGGAAGTTCAGATGACAATATATAAGATATAAGCTGCATTGTGTCAAAATGTTATATATTATTTTTCAAAGTTTTCTCATAAGTGACAAACTATCAACTGTTGATCACTATGTATGCTAAAAGAGAATGTACCTTTCCTCAAATGTTCTCATCCGTAATTGTCTAAAATCAATACAGTTTGCATCATATACTGTTTTATGCCATTCTTTGTCTAATGTTTTGAATTTGATAGAATTAACAGAAACTAATTCATTTATAAGGCTATTAAACCCATTTCTAAACATAAGGGACCAGTGTAGGGTGATGTTTTAAGTGCAGAATCACAAAGACTGTCTGACTCCGAGGAAGAAAAATACACATGGATATACTGAAAGCATAACATAGATAGAAATGTTTCTTTTAAAAGGACATGCTGCCTCTTGTCATTATGTACATTATTGTCATACTAAGCAATGGGGGCTGTTGCCAAAATTATTTAACTCATAGTAAGCATGCTGAATATTTACAGAAATAGCTTATTTTTTTCTTGTATTTCATTCAACTAAATTTGTCAGTTTTCACTGTTAGCCTAGTCAGCCTGACATTTTTTTCATAATACATATTCTTTTATTGCAACATAAGCTTTTTTATTCGCTCAATGTTCAAGGTTTGCAAAGCTTTTGGCATTTTTACTTTGCTATTAGTGAGTCACCAGAGGCACCATGAAAATATTTTGGATGTTACCTGAGGAGAAGAAAAAGGAATATTGCTTAATGTACTGTACTATAGTTCTTGGGGTACATTTGACACTACTGGTCTTTAAGCATGAAGCTCCATGAGTTAACAAGATGAAAATTCAGCCTGGCAAATGTTTACTGCCCTTGTCACCTACATCTGGTAAAAGTGACCCTCCCAAATTAGTAAAATAACAATGCTTTGATTTATAAAAATATTTTTGGATTTTTGCATACTGTTCTTTCATCATACTAAAACTCTATTGAGCAGTGTTTATAGGAAATCAAAAGTATTAATGCCTCAGTACAGTAATCCACAGACCTGTGCTGTTTCAGCCTAGTATGATTTAACATCTACTACCAATGAAGTCCTTTAGTTCACTCAACTATAAACATATGATGACAAAATGACTTCCACGTACAGTACTGCTCTATTTTACAGGCAAGAGGGCTACAGTGCCAATTGTTTTTTGATTTTATTCATTTATTCTCTCATTCACATTTTATCACACAATCACCATCAATTATTGCATTGATGGTTCTTATCCTAATTCTATATATTAGACTTCTCTTCCTTTGCTCTATTTCCTATTTGCTCAACAATTATATGTTTTTACAGCTTATTTCTGATGTTAATGGCATTACTGCAATGCTGTCTTCAGTTAAAATGATTTAGGGATATGTTTGTGGAAAACAAAAATGTAAAACTGTATTGCATTTAATAAGACTTTTAGAAGCCAATTTTCTAAGCAGTAATGCTACAGTAGACTTCAACAAGAACCAGAAGACCTGCTAATGACTCTAGTCTAGAACCACAGTCCTGTTTCATAACTGTAATGCATGGAAACCATAATAGGAAAATGGACACCTCATTACTGTGGCATTGTTTTTTGGTATGAAAAACTTTAAAGTAACATTAAGATGATTGTGTGAGAGAATTATGGCCCTTAGGGATATAGAGGATTTCAGTTATGTTTTGAAAGTATTGATAACCATACATAACCTCTGCGGGCTGGGGTCAGGTGATCAGAACACCCCTCAAAACCTGTTATGAAGATGTTAAACTGCTTTCCTGTTTTATCTGTTAATGACCAATCTTAAATCACTAACAGAACATATATGTGTACTTAATAAAGAGCACATATTTCAGCACACTTGTATTTTTAGACTTACAGTTTTATCTGCTATGATACATCCCACCTACAAAATATAAGAATTTCACAAATAGAAATGCATTTAGAGGCAATGACTTCTGCTAGTAGCAGTAAAAAAGCAAGCAATGCTACAGTTTCATGTTCCTTGTGTGAATGTTATTAACAAATAACATACGAAGAAAGACTAAAGGAGCTTAATATGTATACCCTTGAGGAAAGAAGGGAGAGAGGGGACATGATAGAAACTTTTAAGTACCTCAAGGGAATCAACAAAGTCCAAGAGGGTAGCATCTTTCAGAAAAAGAGATGTGCAAGAACAAGGGAGCACAATTTAAAGATAGAGGGGGGATGGCTCAGAGGTAATGTGAGGAAGTATTTTTTCACAGAGAGGGTTGTAGATGCATGGAACAACCTCCCTGAGGAGGTCGTGGAGTCAAGAACAGTGAGGGAATTCAAGAATGCATGGGACAGACATAAGGCAGTTCTAGTGGGGGGTAGGAAGAAGTAAGCTGTTGTTTAACTAGGTTCTGCAGCTTATCTGTTTGGTAGAAAAATGGGCAGACTGGGTGGGTCAAGTGGTCCTTATCTGCCATCACATTCTATGTTTCTATGTTTATATCTAAATAGCTGTTGCCAACATGAAAGGTGTTGTGTGCCCCTTAGGGCTACTACTAATCCCAACAGAACACTGTGCAATGCTTGAACCATTAATTCAATCAAAGTAGGCTATGACTATGTAAACAAATTCTGGGCAGAGCAGATATGGCTGTGGAGAGCTTTTAGGAAGCTTTTACCCATTATTTCTAATGAAACTGCACAATGCAGATCTGTGGAGAGGCAGTTTCAATGTGATCTTCCTTTTACACATTTTTCAATGTGTTTTCCTAGAATATGCCTGCTAATTGCTATATATTTAGCCTGGATAGTTCACAGAAGAAATGGCATCTTATTTTTAGTGGGACTCTACATATGCACAATAATATGCTGCATTGCATAAAATCAGAACACACTGAAAACAATATTTTACATCTGGAGGGGACATATTAAGTGCTGGACTGATGCACAAGCAGAAAGATGCATTATGCAAAGAAGGTGTGCGGGTCAGCATTGATACAATATTCAAAGAGAATGCACCACCAGTACAGGGTGCACTTACAGTGAAGCCCCGAGGTTGAAGCGCAGCACTGCAGAATTCTGCAGTACAGTTACTGTAGCAAACAATGCAGTTTCAGTGGGACTTAATCCCTTTTGTCATGCAGTAAATCTGTGACACTGCACTTCATCCTGGTAGGTGTCTATGTACCTATTGAAAATGTGACCCTGGATGGGAGTTGCAGTGCAGGCAGCCACCAAGGCAGGTGCATCCAGGGCACCCCCGACTGAATACCTCCCAGGGGGAATGCATGGCACATACTGATATGGGCCACAGCCCCCATGGATGATATTCAGCTAAGGAAGGCAAATGAGCTAAGTGAACATGCAGGGTGCAAAGGGGCCTTTTGCATACTCGTTACCCACCCATTTGCATGTTGGCATGGGAATGAATGCACCGGAGCAGCTCTGACCCCTAAGCCCCAACCCTGATCACTCCCATGTGGGACATGCCCTGAAGTCTCTGGTGGTAAAGTGGCATTCCCATCCATTCCGCCAGCACCAATCATACTGGAATCCAGAATCTATTGGTTCCATACTGTAGGGACCCTGCTGCCATCCCTCATCACACCAGAATACACCTACAGTCCACGTCCATACTGTAGTGGCCCCTGCCCCCCCAAGGATGCACAGACACCACCTTCCTGCCCCCCAACCCATCACATTGCGATGACTGGCACTATGATAGGATTGTACCACTGTATCAGTGAGTGGTGGAGCACTGGCAGTAGGACATTGGAATGTGCCATATGTAGGCACAGGCTGTGTTTTGGTGACAATGCCCAGTGACTCAGGCACTCACATGTGGATCCATCATCCTGGTGCCATTGCACTTCTCCGTGCGGGTGATGGAGAAAGTTGTACCCACTCACGCAGGTCCAAGAACAGGCATGTTACAGTCAATCTCCCATTCATTTGTACAATTGGGGAACCCCAGATGAACTATCCATAGCCTGGAGTATACACTGCAAATGGCATTGCAGGATACTTCACCCCATGGCATTCAGGTTATCTCAGCAGTCTGGAGGGTTGCATGTTACACAGGGGAACAGGGGAAAGTGTGAACTTGCACTGGTATATGACAGCAGGGAGATACACATTGACAAGACATGCATTGGAGGTATGTCAATTCTATCTTACAGTTTGCCAGGGTTGTACACATGGCTGCATACACTGGTGGGTCCACAGCTTGCCTAGTACCCCAATACATGACACAGCCACTTGGGTCATTCTGGAGTGTAGGTCCCTAGCTTGGGTCCAGTGCAGTCAGTGGCTGGCCATGGCAGGGTGTGGAGGACAGTGCCAGTCTCTGCACCAGGTTGGGCATGGGGGAGCAAGGGTGTCTGCATACTGGGGTAGCGGATGGGGGTCCTCTACACTATGGTTATGGACCATGGTTTCCTCTGGTAATATTGGGTTTGGGGGGTCCTACACTATGGAGCTCTTTGGGGATAGAGTTGGATTGATTGGGGATGGGAAGGGGGCACCTCTGGTCCACCAGGGCTGCCAGAATGCTGTGCATCTGGGTGCACTTCTGCAGCCCACCTGTGGGTGACTTGCTGGATTAGGCCAGCAATTCATGGCCAACTGTGTGCTGTGGTGATCTGTATTGTGAGGAGTGTATTCCCACTGAATATGCCACAGTGCAGCATATGCATGGAAATGCCCCATGACTTGCACAGCATACCATTTGTGTGCACCTTGGTCCAGTCCCTTGCAGCCAGCGCACCCAGCATGTTTGAATATCATGATGTGGTGCATTGTTGGAGTTGCTCAGCACATCTTCCTTTTCTGCTAGGATGTGCCGTGTTTCTCCATTGAATAAAGAGGCCCTGCACTAGGGACCATGAATAAATACATTATAAAAATGGTAACATCCCGACCCCACTGAAAACAAGATATTGCATCCAATCTGGGACAGCTTGAGTAAATACAGTGCAAAAATGTGTAAATGAACATCCCTGTGACAATGAGATGCAGTATCTCACCTGTGCTATCCAGGATACAAAAAATAGGATAAGAAATATTCAGTGCTTTGAGATCCAAATAACCATTTCACTGTAACATGCCCTCATTTTTCCTGTATTTTCCCAACAGAGGCAGAATCAAATCCCTGTAGATTTTTCCATAAGCCAGTAGTTCATTATTCATGACTTTGCTCCTTATTTATTATATCAGCAGCCTTTTATCAAGAAAAGAGCTCTGATTTGCTGTTCTGTATTAATATTATATGTCAAGATGGACTTGGAATGATTTCATTTCATTTAATTTTTATTTTTATACTGAAAGGTCTGTGGGCTAAAAGCCCATTTTCACAGACGTCCAGTTATGACACTATGGGCCAAATATTCAAAACTTTGCCCCAGGGCTAAATTAGCACTGCCCAGCAGGCAAACTTAGCCTGGAGCACAAAGCAAGCTATATTCAATAGGAATAGCCCGGTGCTAAGCCTGCTGAATATAGCAGTGTAAGAAAGCTGGGCAAACCGGTCTTGGAGTGCAGGGCAAAAGTAGCTTGGGAATAAGACAGCACTGAATATAGCAACAGGGAAGTGCAAACTGCAAATGCAGCTCATTAGACTCTGTAGCAAGCCAGTGTTGCAGGTGGAGAACAGCAGCTCATTCATTCCTCAGTCGGCGGCTGGCCGTGGTGGTGTGAGGAGGGTTGAGCAGGTCACTGGCTAGTTTTCTGGCAGATGGGTGGACTGAGCGGGGCTGGTGCTACCGGGTGGGGGGGTACCACTAGACTACCAGGGAAAATAGCTCATTTTATTCAAAATGGGGGTCGGGAAACATGCTGGGGGGACCACTAGACTACCAGGGATAAGTGCTTAATTGTATTTGAAACAGGGGTTGGGATATGTGCTGGGGGGACCACTAGAATACCAGGGAAATGTGCTTAATTTTATTCAAAACAGGGGTCAGGCTATATGCTGGGGGGGACCACTAGACTACCAGGGATAAGTGCTTAATTTTATTCAAAACAGGGGTTGGGATACATGCTTGGGGGGGACCACTAGACTACCAGGGAAATGTGCTTAATTTTGTTTGAAACATGGGTCAGGATACGTGCTTGGTGGGTGGGACCATTAGACTACCAGGGCTTCGACCGCAGCTACGGGGATCCACAATGGGGGGGGGCACCACTGCATTACTGCCACCTTTTTTCCGGCGGTATCTAGCGCCACGCTACAAGTCACATTAATATCTGTAGCATGGCACTATGCATTTGAATATACCGCGCTGCTGGCATGCATGGGCACTCTCCTGTCCACGCCCCTGCATACCATTACTTATTAGCACTGGTGCTACCATACAGCGCTGGCACTAATAGGGCTTTTCAATATTGCAGCCTTGCACAAATCCAGTGCTATGGATTTGCGTTAGGTGCAAAGTTTTGAATATCTGGCCCTACAAATACAGAACCTAGACAACATATACAATACAATAGGTGTACAATAGAAAAGTACACTCATGAAAAACATTTACAGACAGAATTTGTAAACATATTATTTCTAAGAGCTGTCTTAAAATGACCAACTTTTTTTGACTGGTGATACTACTAGAGAGACTATTGCATAACTTAGTAGCACAAAGTTAAGTGAGTTTTGAGCAAAAGCAGTATGAAAATATGGGATCAAAAAAACATCTTTACTCTGCTGTCATGTGTAGCCCAGTTTACAGATCCTTGGAAATAAACTACAAATACTTTGAAGCATTATACCACATTAAATCTTATGTAGAAACATCAGTGACCTAAAATTAAAATGCCCAACTAATGAAAAACAATTAAAGTATTTATAAAGAGAACAATGGTGTGTTAATCTGGGTTGTCCAGTGGCAAAACAGATGACTGAATGATAGGTAGTCTGTAGTTTTGCTAGAATCTTGTCAGCTGTATATGCATAAACTATCGATCCATAATCAACTATTGAAAATAGTAAACTATGTGTAAGTTAGTATCTAATATCAACTGTGTGATTACCTCTCATACGATATAGAAACCCTAATCTTTTATGTAATCTACTAATCAAATCAAGAACATGAGACTCAAATGTCTAGTGCACTTACCCAGTCAACAAAACCTAAATAAATAAATAAATGTAAGATTACAATCAATCAATACTCCTAAGTATTTGAACACCCTGACTTGCTCTATAGAATTACCCAGATTATCAGAGATGGTGATTTCAGTTGTTGTTGATCTCCTGGGTGAGAAAAAAATACATTGTTTTGGTTTTGCAGAATTTAACACCAATTTATGTTTATCAAACCAATAATGTAAAAAATTGAAATCTTAATTGTAGTGTTTTTTGAAGAATGGTTAAATTAGCACCAGAGAAGAAAAGAACTGCATCATCTGCATACAAAATTAATTCAGTTTGTGTGAAATTAACTGATAAAAAATTTTCAAATAAAGAAAAAAGCAAAGGACCAAGTATGGAGCCCTGTGGGACTCCTCACCTTAGCATAGCCTGTCCAGAGGATACTCCATTGTTTAATGTTTTCTAATTCCTATTAGACAAATAATCACCAAACCAGGAGATCACTTCGTCTGATAAGTACACACCTGCTAATGATTTGAGTAGCTCAGCATGGTCAACCAAGTCGAATAATTTCCTTCATCCATTGCTTTGGTGACTTGGCTGGTGAATTCGCCAAGGCAGTTTCAGTCTTATGGTTGTGACTCTGTCCAGAGATTATACTTTGTAAGATGTTCAGTTAATTGGACTGAGAATATTTTTTTTAAGATCTTTGAAAAGGGAGCTAACAAAGAGATAGGATGATAGTTATTAAGATTGGATTTTCACCCAGATTTAAAAATGGGCTTTACAATTGCACCTTTCCATACATTAGGATAGACACTATAGCAGAGTGAATAGTTAGACAATTTTGTTAGCAGAAAGGCCATTATATGATAACCTTTTTTAATACCCTAAAATATATATTATCTGGTCCATTGGTGGGCCTAGGGTTCATTCTTGAGAAATAACTAACTGTAACCTTAGGTTGTAGGGAATGAAAATAAACATTTGGAACAGGGTAGCCATTTACACACTTATCACTTTTTTTTGTGTTAATACATCTACAATATCCATGGCTCCATCTAAACTACCTAATTTGGAACTATAATTTCCCAAATTAGTAAAATGTAAGTTAAGTGTCTCTGCAACTGTTTTAGGATCTGTAATTGTAAAACTATTTTTTTCTATTACATAATTTTCAATCCATTTTGACTTACCCATTAAGACGTTAAAAGTGTTTCAAGTGGCCTGAGAGTTTCCATTTGCTTCAGTAAATTTTTGTTTAAAAAAAATCTGTTTTGGCTACTCGAATAGCTGATTGACATTTATTCCTTAACTCCTTATATATTAACTGATGATTCAATTGTTTTGTCCTTCTGTAAGCTTTCCAAGCCTTATTTCTTTTTCTTATCAATTTAAGTATGTTCGAAGTAAACCCGATATTATCGTTCCCTCTGACCCTCATTGTTCTAATAGGAATTACTTTATCACAAATAGAGGTGAAGTAGTCACAAAATGTTTGATAGGCTATGCCAGTATTGGTAATATTATCCAAAAAGACCAATCTAATAACTGCTTCATTTAAAAACTTCTGTTCATCCAGATCTTTAAGCCTTCTGTATTTTATAATCCTAGGTTTCTTTTTATTCCTTTTAGCTGGCCAATTAAAAAACACTGGGCTGTGATCACTGATTCCATCATGGGAAACCCCTGAGGAGATAATGTGCATAGGGTTATTGGTAATAACCCAATCTAATGTAGACGTATACCAAGAATTGTAATTAACCCTGGTGGGGTCAGTGATCATTTGCTGAAATCCCAGGTCTGCAACAGTATTTCTAATGTCACAAGCCACAGGGGAGACCCAGTTCAAATTAAAATCACCAACTAATATAAGTTCTCTACTTGCAGGGAAAATGGGAAGGCTTTTACAAAAAGCTGGTGCACCATCCTTGGATTTATCAGGAGGAACATACGCATTAATAATAGTCAAAATTTTGTGAAGACCTAATGTAATAGAGACAGCAAGTGATTCATACAGACTACTATCAGGAATAATAGATAGTTCCTTTGCAGATAAATAATCAGCAACAAAAAATAAACCTATACCCACCTAATCCTTTCTGAATACTGTATAGCCCTGCAACTGAATTTCAGGGTATAAAACATCTGTTAACCAGGTTTCAGTAAGAGCAACTACATCAAATTTGTTTTCAAATACCCAATACTTCACTGAAAGTTTTTTTGCAATCAGACTGCCAATGTTTAAGTGGGCCATATGAGGGAACAGGGAAGAGGGCCCCATGGTATTGTTTAATAGGGGGGTACTAAACATAGGACCTGGGTTTGGGTGAACTGTTCCTGACAACATTAGAAACAACAAAATTAGTCATCTGAATCTGTGGGGATATTGAAAACCTTTCTTAAAATGAATATATACCCTGTGAGTAACATTAGACAAAATGACGGTTGAAACATATTCATAACTGTAATGGAAATAAAGCAGCTGAAATATCATTTTGCCAGAGAGGAACATCATGTCCTGTAGTACAGCATTACAAATATAATCGTGGGATTTTAAATAATATATGTAACATAAGGTTTCAGACCTTTTTCCTGATTGAAATGTTGGAATACAACTCATTTTGTACAGTCATAGGACATAACACTAGGGACATTTAAAGCCCCCACAGCAGTATACACAATAAGTAATGCTACAAAATATCCTGACTCCATTCTACTCTGGATTATAATACTCACTCACTGCTGAAATCGTATGGCAATGAACCTCTCAGAACAGCCTCCCTGTAGCCTCCCATAGTAGAGTCCCATAGGTGACTCCCACCACTCCTGTGGGAGACACTCACATGGAGAACTGCTTGGTTAAGATTATATTATAACCCTGTTCCTCTGCCTTCTGGTGTCTTCACCACTTCCACCCCAGACTGCTGGCTTCTGCCACCAGCCAGTAACGGGGATGAGAAGCAGAAAATGGAGATTGCAGTCATGGAAAGGTAGCAGTAGGTCTTCACCCTGTAGGGCAATGAAAGAGCAGAAAGTGCAAGGTGTGTGTTGATTCAGTCAATTTGGATGTACATGGTCTGCATAAGGCATAATGGGGGACTATATGAAGTAGCAAATATCACGCTCATTATTTCATGAACTATATTCAAAGTTAGTAATCACAACTAGTCAGCAAATCTTTCAAAAGATACTAGTAATGCCTGTAAACAAATTTATTGCAAATAAATTAGAGATATTTCCCATATACATATACACAGATGCTATTTTTTGTATCTTATGTTTGTTAGTTTTGAGACAAATTCTCATAGACTTTTTTTTGTCCACCTGATGGCATCTTGAATGAGTTAAGTAAATGTTATTATTTTCTTCAAGGCCCTGATCCAGCAACTCAGTAAATACACACTCAGTACATCATTTTATAAAATGACAATAAACAGCCTTCTGTTTCCGGTTGTTTGATCAGGACCTTTTACAAATGGTACAGTTACAGTATATACCAGTATCTTGTATCAGTTCCCCTGGAAGATCTCTGACATTTCAGGAATAATATCAAGCATACACAAAACCACCAAAAATATAAAAATAATAATATAGAAAAACATAAAGGGAACTTACAAGCTCAAATGGGCAGCCCTGGTGGGCCATAGGCCCTTATCTGCTGACAGTGTCTATATATCTATCTATCTAAACAATACTTTTCCTCCTAATAAATAGCATTATCTCTTTCATTCTTACACCTAAACTTTATCAATTCCCATCCTCCAGAATCTGAACTTATTCTACTAGGTGATTTCAATATAAACTGGTTAGCACTGAGTGCCAGTGTCCATAAAGACTCCATCTCAGCTGCCAGCCTCACACAAATGGTAAACTCCCCTACTAGGACCAGCTACAAGACTGGCACTAGTACCCTTCTGGATTGGGTCCTCACCACTCACCCCACAAGGATCTCTCATACAACCATTCTCCCAGACTCTCTCAGTGATCACTCCCCAGTCATATGTGCATGGTCAAACAAATTCCTCAAGCCCCTCCCAAAATTATCGCTAGTAGAGTGCTTCCTTGTGGAAAACTTCCACATCGCAAACAACACCTGCTTCTACAAGACTGGCTACCCATCTATGAAGCAACAGATGTTAATTTGGCTCTTGATCACTTCATCTCAATTTTCAACAGAGCCTGCAACCTCTTTGCCCCTGCTAAAAGGCACAAAACTAAATCTCTCTGTAACCCATGGCTCACTGGAGCTCTTCTCTGTCAGCTGAAACTAAGGGACCACCTTTGGGCAGTTGCCAGGGCTTCTGGCAAACAACTGGACATCCAAAATTACAAACAAGCACGAATGCCTCACAAAAGCCATCCGGCTTATGAAATCCACTTATTACAAAGACGCTCTCACCAGTTCCTGGGGAAATGGACATGCATTTTGGGACAATATCAAGAATGTCATGGGGAAGCAGCCAAAACCCTCTCCAGCCATGTTAACGGTTGATGGATGCCCAACCTTCGACCCCAAGGTGATCGCTAACACCTTTAACATGACTTTTTCAGACCTTAGTGCTGTCCTACCCCATGACTTTTTTGAACACAGGACCTCCTCCGCTAATATTTCAGCCCCACAGCCTAACCATCCACTCTTCTACTTCAGGGAGGTAAGGCCAAATGAAGCTTGCCATTATATTGCTGCAGCCATCTCTAAATCTAGATCTAGTAGCGACACCCTGGACCTTAAGCTTCTGTCACTCACCCTCGATGAGGTAATTCGTTGATTAACTAAAATCATAAACCTCTCTCTCAGCTGTGGTAAATTTCCAGACCTATGGAAAACAGCCATTGTGACACCTGTCCATAAAAGTGGGGATAAGACGAATCACTCAAATTATCACTCTATCTCCATACTGCCCCCACTCTCCAAGGCACTCAAGCGCATCATGGCTGATCAACTTACCGAACACCTGGATAAATACAATATACCTTGTCCACAACAACATGGATTCTGGAAAGGTCACAGCACCACTACAGCCCTTCTTGAGTTCACTAGAGCTTTGCTCAAATCTCTGGACAATGGCCTACTCACAGGGACTGTTTTTGTCGACCTCTCCAAGGCATTCGATATAGTACACCATGGACTACTAATTGACTGACAACAGAATTTCAGGCTATCACCTGACTCTGCTCTCTGGTTTAAAAGCTACTTGGATAACTGGTCACAGAAAGTAAAAATTGCTGATGCTCTTTCGGATACCCTGCCTGTTTGCTCTGGTGTCCCACAGGGGTCCATACTGGGCACCCTCCTTCTTAGCATTTTCTTAAACTCCCTCCCTTACCACTGCTCTGAACAGATCATTCTATATGCTGATGATGCTGTAGTATTCTCTACCTACAAAGATCCTGCAACACTTCAATGCAACCTTCAACTTGGTTTCAGTTCTGTAGAGACATGGTTTCTTAACCATAAGTTGGTCCTCAACCACAAGAAAACCAAATCTATGCTCTTCTGCAGCTCTCATAACCCACACAAGCTACACCACTTGGCTATCTCCAACACCCAGGGGAACACCCTAGAACAGGTGGGGTCCTTCAAATACTTAGGGATACAGCTTTACCCTAATCTTTCTTATGGACCTCATGTAGACAATGTTGCCAGAGTTGTGAATACACGGCTTGGTCTTCTCTACAAACACAGACAACACCTCATGCCAGATGCTCTGAAGATTGCTGTCCTGAGCTCTGTGATCTCTGTAATAGACTATGGTCTCATCATTTATGGCTCGGCCACAACCACAACCCTAAGACATCTCTCAACTGCCTTAAATAAGGCATGTTGGCCCATTACAGGGGCCCACCGTCTCACCCACACATGTGACCTGTACACCCAGACTGGCTGTCTCCAACTATCTAACCACATTAAGTTTCTCACCTGCTCAATGGCAAAAAAAATCTACCTTGACCTTGTACCTCCTGGGGTCTCAACTCTGTTACAGCACTGACCCAACAAATGGTGCCTTCAGAGATCCACTCTGCAGCTACTGCAAGTCCCCCACTGTCACACTTCCTGGGAACAATGCTCTTTTGCTTATCGAGCACCACTCTGGTTCAATGGCCTTAGCCCCACCATCTCCTCTGCCCTGACAATTGTATTTTAAAACTAGGCTCCGGGGCTATCTCACTACTAACAGCTCCTGTGACTGCCCAACTCAACCTACTTCTCCACTTCCCTGCCTGCTCTAGTGGTCCTCTGCCTCCCCCGCCATCCCCACCGGACACACCACTCACATCTTGATACACCCAATGCTGCACTTTTCTACCCTCTCCCCACCATACCTTCCTTCCTTCTTCCCCCTTCTGCCCCATCCCTTAGCCCCCACCTCCTCTCTTCCCTCTCTCTGCAACTCCAGCACTTCTCATCACCTGCCTATTTTCTCTGACAAATGCCACTGGCTGCTTTGCTTACATTGTTACCCTCGAGTTGTATTAATCTGTAAATTGTATGCAATGCCCCCATTTGTTGTAAGGTCTGTCTTGATGTTCACCCTAATTTGTATTTTTTTTGACGTGGAACCTTTGTTAAAGAGCATTGGCTCAAAGGTATGTGTAATCCTAGACTTGATTAAATAAAATAAAATTCGCAAAAACATCACATTATATATCAAGTCAATATCATCTCCATCTTGGCATCAAATAAGATCCTGGCTTGTAAAAAGTGCTGAAATGCCTAAAGTTTGTTCTAATTAATTTAAAAATATCTACATGTCTGTCATGTATTGTATCTTTTGATACAGGTTGTATATTGTATTTGCTATGCTTGTATTTATGTACATATTCTGTGCAACTATTTATTTTATACATTGGTATCCCATTGAAAATGAGCCTCAGCTCAATTGGACTATCCTTTTCTGAATTGTCAGAATAAAATTTTTACTACTAGTACATGTTGTGAGAGAACAAAGCAAGTTAACACACACCTTGGCTACATTATTATCAGACCTCAAATGTATTTATACAAATTATGCATAATTACATTACTAATACTGTAAATTAAAATATTACTGTTTAGACCTTCTTACTGTTTGGATTTCTCATTCCAACCACAAACAATACATTTATGTTCCACAGCCTAGACCTGGAGGTCCAAAATGCAAGAAAAACTCAACTGTTATTCCCTTTAAATTTCTTTCTCAGTTGTTTTGACTAACTCTTTTTATAACTCTATATGGGAACATAAGGAATCAGATAATTATACTGATGAATTTCAGCAGTTAATTCATTAGATGAGGTCTCCCTTGCCAGAAGTTTGACTGTTTCTCTCTCTCTGTCACACACACACACACACACACACACACACACACACACACACACACACACCCCTCAGTACCTGGTAGGCTCTTATATGTTATGTTTGGAAGGCAGGGGCAGTCCTTGCAGTCAAGAAACCTATATATTTAGTCTGGGTAGTTTACTGAAAACCTAGTATACGTCTGAGACAGTTCTGTCTTAAAATATTAAAAAACAGTGCAAATCATTATACATTTGCTGGGAAAGGTTTGACATTTATGAGGTATGAATCTTTCTTGAAAGACAATACATACCAAATGAAGTTAGTTGAAAAAAATTTAAATGCTGGGTATTTAAATGTGCAAGCTGTTGCATTTCGAAGGGGGTAAACAATGTTGCAGTTTAATAGGCAACCAATATTTAACAAGCTGTTTCAGTTTCCTAAAGGCAATCTGATAAGCAGCTTACAGTTATGTCTCCAACATTCTAAACAGAAAGGAGGGAGTAGTTTTTTTTTGGGCATAGTGATTTATTGATGTGGAAGGAAACACTGAAAAGTCCAAAACGTATGTTCCACAATACTCCATTTTCAAGCTACAGACAGGTAGATGGCTGTAGACTCTGCCCACAGCCATAAAAATGTGCCTCTCATCTAGCTGCCAGCTAGACCTGCCCCAGCACTTCGATCTTGGATCTTTTTCAGGAGGCTTGGTAGGGCATCCTACTCCTCTTTTTTATGAGTGAACCAATAGGCAATTAGTGGCAATTTAATTTAACCACTTTTTAAGGTCTTGGTGCTGCATACAAAAAAAACATAAGGCACAACCATTTACTTTAAAAGAGGAATGTACATTTCCTATTGCAATTTTTTTGTCCACAGGAGTACTGCTTTCCTCATTCAAATACATTAATGCAAGCAATGTTTATAAATATGTAAAAGTGTAAAAGAATTATTGAAAACACCCTATATAGATCTTCGTTAAGTTTCAACATCCATCCCATTCTGTAGGGCAATAAATTCACATGTGAGATCTGCAAGTTCACTTCAAGTAATATAATGTCTAAAATTAGAGTTTGTGCTGTGTAATGAATTCCCAAAATCCAAGTCCAGTCTGTAACACATTGTCAAAGATTAGAGTTCATGTGGTGTAATGAATGTCCATAAGCCAAGTCCAAACATTCTTCACTCTCAAAAATCTTGCCTGTATGTTGATGCACATCTGAATGATGAAAGTCAAGAGCAGGATGCTGGATAAATCATTAGCATTAAAGTTTCTCCATGGGTACTCAGATGGTGGCCATAATTCTAATGAGTGTCCCAATCATCATGGTTTACATGGGGGGGGAAATGAAAAAGATACAGTAGTATTAGCTCATGTCAGTTTTGTTTGATTGTTAAAGAGCCCACATACTGTATTCCATACACAATAGATATATGCAATGCAGCTCACAATACATGAAGCTAATTTTGTCTAAGATGCCATTTACTGTATTCTGACAGAGATGGTTTCAGATCAAAATCATGATTCCAGCCAGGAGATTTCAAACTTCCCATATGAAAAATCCAAAATAATTCCCTCTTCTGTAGTAACTGGGTTCAATCCCCACCACATGCTGTTTTTTTAACATGTTCCAGTGCCACAAATTTAAAATGCCTGACATCAGAACCATATGTTTCCTTGTAATGTGCCCCCAGAAGAGTGTCATCTCATCTAGTAATACTCCATGCATGCCCCTGCATATGTTCTTTAAGTGACATAACTGTCCTACCCATATACAACAAATTACAGGGACATTGCACACAGTATACTACAAAAATCGTTTTGCAGTTAATAAATTGTCTGATCTCACATGTTATCCCTTTTGTTGGATGTTGAAACTTCTTGCAAGTTATGGTATGACAATACATATTGCACACTTCACAAGTATAAAACCCAAGTGGTTTATTTGTAAGCTACATAGTCCCTACTCCATCTCTAGTTTTCTTAAGCTGGCTATGAACCAGATGATCACTTCTGTTTGGTGGCCATCTATAACTTATTCTTGGCTTGTCACCTACACATCCATTAACACCTGGGTCACTGGTTAAAACATACCAGTTCTCATATACTGTATGCCCTTGCTTATTTGGCTTGCAACTGAACTATGCTCAATATACAGGGCAACCGGAGGGTTTTTTCATCTACCTTTTTTCTTGTTTTTTAACACATCCTCCCATTCCAAAGCTTTCCTTCTCTCTACATAGGTTTACATTATAACCTTTGTCTATAAACCCACCTTCAAGTTCATCTACCTGCTCCTTGAAACTCTCAGCTGTACCACAGTTCCATCTGACACATATAAATTGTCCATATGGAATTGATTTTTTCAGTGACTATGAGTGGATGCCAGTAGTCTGTAAGAGGGAATTAGTCACTTTAGACTTGTTATACCCATCCACACACAAGGTGATGTCCAACAAATTGATCTCACTTTCTGCCACTGTTTGTGTAAATTTCAAATTTAAATCCTTTTGATTTAATCCAGCAACAAAATTCAGAGCTTCCTTTTTGCTTCCTTTCCATATATACAAGACATCATCTATAAAGCTGTGCCAGGTCAGTAGGTTTGATGTGAAGGGGCAACCCTGAGAAAAGACAGTATTCCGTTTCCAATACCCAAAAAACAGATTGGCTTATGATGGGGCTATGCATGTCCACATCACAATGCCAACCTGCTGGAGATAATTTCCATCAAATTCGGTGCCATTATGCCTAAGTATAAACTCCATACTCTGTATCAGAAAGTCCACTGGAAACTCATCACCTCAACCCTCTAATTTTTTTTCAGCTGCTTTTAATCCATCTCTATGTCTAATGGATGATTAAAGAGTTTCCACATCAGCTGATAACCAGAGCCAGTCTGCCTACCAACAAGTATCCCATGATAAGATAGAAGGAATATCAGTGTGGTAATTATAGTGAGGACAAAAGAGCAACTGTGTTTTTGGCAACAGTAAATAATTAATGTAATGTTATCTGTTTTCTCTTTGTTGTCATTGATAAGGACTGTACCTGGCTGTATACTGTTCAAATGTTTGTTCTCATCTCATGCTGCATCATGAAATACTCTTTAATGTTGACTCTGGTCTCTCCTGCCTGTACTATCCCGGGTCGTGCCTGAATATAGGCAACATTATTGTCTAGTGTACTTACCCGGTAAACAAAAAACAAATAAATAAATAAACAGCTCATGGTGTATTTAGCAAAGTTGTGAGGTAGTGTAAAGTAAGCTGGCTGAAACTGAAGTTGGCTGTTTTGTGGCAGAAACTCATGGTGCTCTGTAGCCTATTGATTAGAGCCACTAGCTGTGCATTTGCTGTCTAGCTACAGCTGACCAGGGTTTGATGCCTGTGGTTGTGTTTTTTTTTTATTTGTCTACTTCTATTATGTATTCATGTTGTGCCACGGTTCATGGCCCCTTCCCCAGTTCTGTTCTGCACACCCCTCCTGAGTTTGTTCCCCTGCCTGAGCTGCATCCTCCCTGGAGTAGTAATATATCATCTGGCAGCCCCCCAAGTTTCTCCCTCTCCCTGAAATGCATCCCCCCTGGAGTTTGTTATTTTAATTTGAGGGGGTGCGTGGGGCATGGGGGGCATAGCCCCCAACATAAAAAGTCAGTACATATCGACCCCCACAGAAAAAGTAAGCACACATCACTGTTTGTGGAGCACGCTGTAGTGCTGATCGCCATTTTGCTTTTTGCCATTTTGTAGTCACTATTTTTCTCAGTGCCATTTTGTAGGTGCTAATACCACATAGAACCTCCCACACAACATCCATGTTTTCAACATATTTGTGAATTTTAGGAATTGCATACAGCACTGGGATAACTGGCTCAGGTGTCCAGAGATATGTACACTGTACTTTCTTTGTTGTCTTTACTTAGAATTGTTTTTGGGCTGTTGAAAATTTAAAACGTAGTGGTGGTGTATTTCTGTGTTGTCTTTAATTGCTGCAAATTTTATCTTGGCTTGTCTGACTGCCCTGTAGTTGGGTGAGGGGTGTTAATTGACTGGCCTCTGACCTCAGCTACGTGATAACTGGAGGTGGGGCTTAGTCAGAGTTGAGGTAGCAAGTGAGTTTTATTTTCTCAGAAGAAGCCAGAAGGGGAAGGAAGGAAACATATTCAATTCAGTGCTTTAAAGTAACTGGTAATTGCTATTTTTCTTTTAAACTTAGATGGTGGGCTTTTAGTGACACTGTACTTTCTTTGTTGTCTTTACTTAGAATTGTTTTTGGGCTGTTGAAAATTTAAAATGTAGTGGTGGTGTATTTCTGTGCTGTCTTTAATAGCTGCAAATTTTTGCCCCCCCTTCCCTTCCCCCAACTCTTAATTATATGCCCTGTTAAATCTGATTGGCAGGAGCTAAACACAGGGTATATTAAGGGGTGTGAAGTAGGAGGGGCATAAGGGGGAAGAAGCCCACCCTCAGCACAACAAGTGTTTTGACTCATTTATTTATTTATTGGTTTCTTTTCTCTTTTTTTTTTAAAGAAAATTATCTGAGGATCAGTGGTAGGATTTTTAGGACAGTAAATTAATAAAAGGGAACTAGGAGAGCTCAGTAGCAGACAAGTAGTGTAATAGCAGTATATTGCAGTATAATGTGAGAATTGGTGCAATGCAGTGGCTGTGGGGCCATATCAGAGCAGACCTTCTGGACACTGAGGTGCTGCCCTATCTGCATGCATCTCTCTGTACTGTGGGATGAGGTGGCCAGACTCAGAGCAGAAGTAAACTGGGTCAGGAGTACCATCACCCCTATCCAGAGACCACCCAGTCCAATGCAACTGCCTCAAAGGATGCCGAGAACGAAGAGCACTTGGATGACAGTGGGCTCAGGGAGGGTTACAGCGGTCAGGCAGAGGCACATCGCAGATCCTATTCCACTCAAGAACTCATATGCCACACTGGCAAATGGGGAAAACCAAATAGAGGTACCCAGAGAAGTGGAAGGAAAGGATGTGGAGATTAGCCAAGGAAGTGACCTCAGTGGGGAAAGCAGTGGACCCCAGAGGAGGAGGAAGTGAATCCTGGTGGGGACTCCATCATAAGAGGTATCCAGCTAGGAACACAGGAGGGGAGGACAGGAGGTGAGGTGCCTACCAGGTGCCATGACATGGAGGGATGGAAGGAAGATCCTGGGGATCACTGGGAAGGCAAGACGGGAGGGTGAGCTGGATGTCATTATCTACCTAGGTACTAATGACCTGGCAAATGGGGAGCCAAAGGAAGTTCAGGAAGAGTTTAGGAAATTGGGAGGGTCTCAAGCAAGTAGCTAATTCTGTCACTTTCTCAGTAGTACTACCTGCGAGAGGCAATGGAGAGCATAGGAGTGCATGCACCAGGAACTTTAACTCATAGTTGAAGAACTGGTGCTGTGAGGAAGGGTTTGGATTCATTGGTGACTGGGGACCCACCTGGAGGGATGGAGGTTTGTTCAAGCCTGATGGCCTGCATCCATCCTGGAGGGGAATCCAAGCACTTAATGATAAGTTTAAATGTTACATTGACAAGCATTTAAACTAGTAAAGTGGGATGGCAGGCCAGCAAGGAGGGTACCTACTTGCTCACCCCCACAGCTAGCACTGGAACCAGTGAACCAGAGGAGTGGCTATCTCTGCAAAGCAGTGTGCAAAAGATGGAGATTAGTGCCCAAGAGGTGGATAGGCAGAAAAGGGGCAAAATTCAGCAGAAGGGCAGACAGCAAGGAGAACCAGGGATAAAGGACAACCAAGGAAGGGGCTGGAGTAGAACAGTGAAACAGCCTAGGAGGTCAAATCATGGAAAGCCATGTGTGTAAATGCCAGGAGCCTTAGCAATAAGATGGAAGATCTGGAGGCTGTCATGGTGCAGTCAGACCTGGACATTGTGGCCATCACTGAAACCTGGTGTAATGATAACCACAACTGGGAGATGGACATACCTGGCTACAACATATTCAGAAGAGACAGAGCAGGCAGGAAGGGAGGAGGAGTGGCACTGTATGTGAAAAATGACATAAGAGCCACAGAGATCCAGGAGGAACAAAATGGGGGAAGAGATACTGTGGGTTAAGCTGGAAAGGAAAATGGGGACAGCCATCCGCACAGGTGTGGTCTATAGACCACCAGCCCAGGAGGAAGAAATAGATAGGGAGCTGATGCTAGCCATCCAAAGGATGGCAGGCAAGGGTGAGGTAGTACTGGTTGGAGACTTCAATATTCCAGATGTGGACTGGAGCATCCCAGAAGCAGCATCAACTAGGAGTAGATTTATCCTGGACTCCCTTCAGGGTGCCTTCCTCAATTAACTGGTCATGGAACCAACTCTGAAAAAGGTAACACTGGACCTTGTGCTCACAAACTAGGACAGTGTGATGGGGTAACAGTGGGGGAGCACCTGGGGAACAGTGACCACCAGTCATTGTGGTTTGAAATCACAGAAAGTGCAGAACCAAACCACACAAAAACACGTATCCTGGATTTTAGGGGGGCAGACTTTGGGAAAATGGGGAGATACTTGAAAGAGGCATTAAGGGGAATGGGACAGGAATCAGGGACTGAGGAACAGTGGGCAGTATTTAAAATGGGGATTACAAGAACAACAGAATTATACATTAAGCAGGTTAGCAAGAGGAAAAGGAAGAGGAGACCTATATGGTTTTCCAAAGAGGTGGCAAAGAAAGTGAAAGCCAAAAAGATTGCATTCAGGCAATACAAAAAGACACAGGCAGAAGGGGATCGGGAGAAGTACCAGGAGAAGCAAAGGGAGGCAGGGAGATCAGTAAGGGAAGCCAAAGCTCAGACAGAAGAACACATTGCAAAATCAGTGGGTAGAGGGGACAAAACCTTTTACAGGTACATAAATAAAAAAAGAAAGACAAAGGGAGGGATAGTGAGACTGAAGGGGAGGATGGGGCCAAGTGGAGGATGACAACAGTAAAGCTGACATATTGAACAGGTATTTCTGCTCCATCTTTACTGAGGAAGAGGAGGGTAATGGGTCTGAAGGGAGTACAAGGGGTGAGAATGGTACAGAAATGGACACAAGTCCCTTTACACGAGAAAGGGTCCTGAAGGAACTGGAAGTAATAAGAGTTGATAAAGCAATGGGGACAGATGGTGCACCCCAGGGTCCTTAAAGAACTAAGAGAGGTGGTGGCTGAACCTCTGGCTATCCTGTTTAGTCGATCACTGGAAACAGGGGAGGTACCCAAAGACTGGAGGACAGCAGGTGTAGTTCCCTTATACAAAAGTGGGAACAAAGAGGAAGCAGGGAACTACAGACCAGTCAGCCTCACCTCGGTAGTGGGGAAGATCATGGAAGCACTACTGAAGGAGAGATTGGTGGAACATCTGGTTGTCGATGGGACTACAGGACCCAAGGCAGCATGGTTTCACCAGGGGAGGCATGTCAGTCCAACCTCATTGAATTTTTGACTGGGTGACTAGGGAGGTGGATCAGGGAGGCAGTGGACATTGCCTATCTGGACTTCAGCAGGGCCTTTGACACTGTGCCACATGAAGACTATTACACAAACTGGGGAATATGGGTGTGGGCAGGACAGTAGTGTGGTGGGTAGGTAACTGGCTGGGTGGCAGGACACAGAGGGTGGTGGTAAATGGCTGTCACTCCACAGAGGGAAGAGTGACCAGTGGGTACCACAGGGATCAGTGCTGGGACCAGTCCTATTCAACATCTTCATCAGTGACATTGTGCAGGACCTAGAGGCAGAATTTCACTGTTCGCTGATGACACAAAGCTCTGTAATCAGAGTAGACACACCAGAGGGTGTAGACAGAATGAGAAGGACCTGCAGAAACTTGAAGAATGGTCAGGGTTTGGCAGTTGAAATTCAATGCAAAGAAGTGCAAGATAATGCATATGGGGCACAAAAACCCTGGCACAATATATCAGTTGGGGGGTGAGGATATAGCATGCACCAAGCAGGAAAGGGATCTTGGGGTTATCATCTCTGATGACCTCAAGGTAGGGAAACAGTGTGACAAGACAGAGGTAAACAAATAGGATGCTGCGATGTATAGTCAGGGGCATCACCAGCAGGAAAAGGAGGTCATAATTCCACTATACAAGACACTAGTGAGGCCCCCACCTGAGAACAGTGTACAGTTCTGGGAGACCATACCCTACGTAAGGACATAGACTGGGTAGAGAAGGTTCAGAGGAAGGCAACAAAGATGGTGCATGGATTGCACCACAAGTCCTATGAAGACAGGTTGAAGGAACTGAACATGTACTCCTGAAGGAGAGGAGAGAGGAGATATGATAGAGACATACAAGTATGTTACAGGAGGAACAAGGTGCAGGAATACACTATTTTTAAGCGAAAAAGATGTTCCAGGACTAGAGGGCATGGGATGAAGTTGGAGGGAGGACGATTCAGAGGAAACGTGAGGAAGAATTTCTTCACAGAATGGGTGGTGTACAAGTGGAACACCCTGCCAGAGGAAGTGGTGGGGGCTGAAACAATCACAGGGTTTAAGAATGCATGGGATAGACATAAAGGAATTCTGGAGGTCAGGGGTAAGGGGCAACAGACTTCTAGGAAAACATAAACTGAACTTACAAGCTCAAATGGGCAGACTGGGTGGGCCATATGCCCTTATCTGCCGACACTGTCTAGGTATCTATGTATCTATGTAAGTAAACTCCTGCTCCATTACTGTATATAACCTCTTACTTGAGCCATGTTCAAAATATCATATAGCTCCCTTTTATACATCTCCATTGGGTTGCCCACAGGTTTCTTGTACCCAACAGGATATCATCCACCATCACTATGTATCATTGTTTCTGCATCACCACTATATTACCATCCTTGTCTGCAGGTTTTATTATCATATCATCTCTGCCGGCAAAGGTGGCTAAAGTTCTCCCCCCACCACAATTTTTTCTGTGGCTCAATATTTTTTCCATCTGCACCCCGACTATTGTTTTCAAATGCCAAGATATTTGTATTGCTTTTTAAAGGACAAAACATAGATTTTTGTTGGAAATGCTGCTTGCAAATCTGCCACAAATTATTTACACCCATCTCATTATAAGTATGCTCAGATCCCCCTCTTCCATTATATCAGTATCACAATATAAATCAAGCAGGGCCTCCAGAAGCTTTGGTCTTCCTCACTTCATACTACATCCTCATGCACTTTATAATGATATCACATCACACCTGGTGTGCTTGTTAAAGATGTAAAGTGATGTTGAAGCCTGTGTTTTCTAGAAAACTTAAGGACATCAATTTTAATATCAAATTCATTTATATTAGGTGTAGGCGCAAATGATAATCCATTTTGCAGAGCTTTTACTTCATCCTGAGTCAACATTTTGCCAGAAATATTATCTATTTGCCAGCTGTCTTTTTCTAGCTTTCAGAGTACCATGGCTGTTCAGCCTCAACATCTCCCCATTATGCCCTTCCATGTACTCCTTTTCCTCTCTGGTTGTCTGTTGCCAAAAAATACTAGGACTGGGACCTGATCCCAGGGAATATGATTTATAGGAAGGATAGGGGCAAAGGGAAAGGATGAGGGTTAGCGATGTACCTAAGGGAAAGGATAAAGTGTTCAAGGGAAGAGGGGGAGGGGCAGAGGGAAGGGCAGAGACCTTGTGGTTGCTATTCCAGGACACAAGGAATAGGATTCTCAGGATGGGGGTGGTGTACAGGCCACTGATTCAAGAGAAAGACCGAGCAGAGCCATTATCAGAACCATTTAGTGAGTCTCTAAGCACAGGAGAGGTCCCAAAAGACTGGAGAAGGGCTCATGTGATCCCACTCCACAAGAGTGGTAGCAGGGAGGAGGCAGGGAACTACAGACCAGTCAGTCTTACCTCAGTAGTGGGCAACATTATGGAGGCACTCTTTAAGGAAAGGATAGAACACCTGGAATCCATAGGAGCACAGGATCCAAGACAGCATGGGTTTACAAAAGGAAGGTCCTGTCATACTAATCTCATAGATTTCTTTGACTGGGTAACCAGAGTGGTGGACCAAGGGGGAGCAATTGATGTCACCTGCCTTGACTTCAGCAAAGCTTTTGATACTGTTCCACATAGAGGATTGATTAATAAGCTGGGTAGGCTCGGGGTGGGTCAGAATTTGGTCAACTGGGTAGCAAACTGGTTGGTGGGCAGAAAACAGAGAGTGGTGGTAAATGGTACATAGTCAGCAGAGATGCAAGTCACAAGTGGGGTACCTCAGGGATCAGTCCTGGGGCCAGTCCTCTTCAATATCTTCATCAGTGACATTGCAGATGGACTGGAGGGTAAGGTTTGTCTGTTTGCAGATGACACCAAGATCTGCAACAGAGTAGATGATCCAGATGGGGTGGGCAGAATGAGAAGAGATCTAGATGAACTAGCAAACTAGTCAGAAGAGTGGCAACTGGGGCTTAATGCAAAGAAGTGCACGATCATGCACATAAGGAAGAGAAACCCTGAAGCCACCTATAGGCTTGGAAGGGAGCTGCTGGCAGTCACAAGGGGAGAAAGAGACTTGGGCATCATCATCGCTGATGACCTGAAATCATCCAAGCAGACCACTAAAGCAGTAGGAAAGGCTAGGGGGATGTTAGGGTATATTAGTAGGAGTATCACAAGTCAGAAGAGGAGGTAATAATCCCTCTTTACAAGACACTGGTTAGGCCCCATCTAGAGTACTGCGTGCAGTACTTGAGGCCACACCTTCACAAGGACATTAACCCAATTGAGGCAGTCCAGAGAAGGGTAACAAAAATGGTGCAGGGACTGCATCAGAAAACATATGAGGACAGATTAACAGAACTCAAAATGTATACCCTAGAGCAAAGGAGGGAGAGAGGTGATATGATCAAAACATTCAAACACCTTAAGGGCATTAACAAGGTGAAAGAGTCTAACATGTTTCAATACAAGAAAAATTGCAGGACAACAGGACACAGCATGAGATTAGAGGGAGGCCGATTAAGGGGTAATGTGAGGAAGTTCTTTTTCACAGAAAGGGTGGTGGATGCATGAAATGACCTACCTCAGGAAGTGGTGGATATGAATACAGTGCAGGACTTCAAACAGGCATGGGATAGGCACAAGGGAGCAATACAGATGATTATGAATAAATATGCCATTGACAGAGCAAAGGCCGATGGCACTTTTTTTATTTTTATTTTTATTTTAGTCTTTGGTAGCCGGGTAAGGCCCACTAGACACAAATGCCTGTTTTCAGGGGTGACCTGGGAGCACTGGGTGGTTAAGTGACTTGCTCAGAGTCACACAGTATGCAAGTAGAAGTTGTGAGAATCAAACTCAGGTCTGGTCTGCTGGATGTATCAAGCTCGTTCACACCTCATTCCTCTAATCTCTAGGCTATACTGCCAGCCTGATTTATAAGGTAGAAAAAGAAATGGGCAGACTGGATGGGTCTTGCGGTCCTTATCTGCCATCAACTTCTATGTTTCTATGATAGGGAGCTGTTGGAGCAAATTAGAAAGGTGAGTGGGAAAGATAACACAGTGATTATGGGGGACTTCAATCTACTAGTAGTGGATTGGGGTACCCCAGCTACCTCTAGTGTTAGGGAGCAAATACTCCTGGATGCACTCCAGGACTGTTTCCTGGCACAGATGGTCACTGAGCAGACAAGGTTGGGGAATAATCAGGATCTAGTTCTGGCCAGTGGGGAGGCTGTAATGGATGTGGGGGTGGAGGACCCATTGGCTGGGACTGACCACCACTCGGTGTGGTTCACAATAAGAGTAAAGAAGCAGCAGGTCCAGGGACCAGGGTGGTTGACTTCAGACAGGCTGACTTTGGTAGGAAGGGTGAAATCTTAAGGGGGCATCTGGAAGGAATATAGCCACACTGGGATGTGAATCAGAAGTGGAAAAAATTCAGATTGGGGATATTGGAGGCTACTGAGACATGTAACAGATTGCAGAGCAAAAAAGGGAAGGGCTAAAAAAATGAGCTAGTTAATTAGAGGGTCTTAGTGATGGTGAGGGCTAATAAAGCAGCACTCAAGAAATACAAGAAATCCAGGAAGGGGGAGGATAGGGAGGAGTATGTGAAGAGGTCCAAGGAAGTTAAAAGGGGATCAGAGCACTTAATGCCTCCAGGGAATTGAGGCTGGCACAGGGTATCAAGGATGGGGAAAAATACATCTTCAGATACATATGGAGGAGAAGAGGCTACAAGGACCAGATAGTGAAGATCAGAAAGGATGGGGGGTTGGCAGAGAAAGGGGTGGATCAGGCAGAAGCACTGAATGAGTACTTCTGTTCTGTATTCGGGAGGGAGAAAGGAGGGCAGCGACCACAGGGGGTGGGCGGGGGGAGAGGGGGTAACAGACAGGGTGATCACTGAAGGTAGGGTATTGGAGGGAGTAAGGGCTCTGAGGGTGGATGAGGCACCAGGACAGGAGGGCATTCACCCCAGGGTGTTGAAGAAAATGGCTGAGATCCTGGCTGGACCACTAGCACAACTATTTAATACCTCCATGGACACAGGGTACATACCGCATGACTGAAGGATGGGCCATGTGGTACCCATCCATTAAAATGGACGAAAGGATGAGCCAGGTAATTACAGGCCAGTAAGCTTAACTTCCATCATGGGGAAGCTGATGGAGACAATGCTTAATGAAAGGTTGATGACCTTTATGGAAGACAACGGGCTCCAGGACAGTCACCACCATTGGTTGGTCTCCAGAAAATCCTGCCATCCAGTGGATGTCATGTATTTTGACTTCAGTAAGGCCTTCAATGTGGTGCCACATTGGAGGTTGGCAGGGAAGTTGAGACATGTGGGGGTGGGGACAAAGATTGTTAAATGGGTTGACAATTGTCTGCAGGGGAGACAGCACAGGGTAATGGTAGTGGGGGAACTGTCATCTCCAAGGGCTGTGATGAGTGGGGTGCCACAGGGATCAATAGTGGGGCCAGTGCTGTTTGAAATATTCATAGCAGACATCTCATATGGTGTCAGGAATACGACTGGTCAATTCACTGATGATTCCAAATTATGGGTGGTGGTGGACGATATAGAAGGTTGGCAGGGGCTGCAGGATGACCGGACCAAACTGGTGGAGTGGTTGGGAGCATGGCAGTTGGTGTTCAATGCGAAAAAGTGAAAAGTCCTGCACTTTGGAGCAAAGAACCCAGGTAGGGGTTACCAGCTGGGAGGCGTGCAGCTAGGTTCCATCGAGGAGGAGAAGGATCTAGGCGTGGTTGTAATGGGAAAGATAATACAGAGCAGTGTAGGAGGGAGCAGCGAAAGTCAACAGGATGCTGGGTTGTATCGTGAGAGGGATCTCCTCCAGGAGCAGAGAGGTGATCCTGCCTCTCTACAGGGCACTGGTCAGGCTGCATCTGGAGTACTGTGTTCAGTTCTGGCACCCATATCTGAAGAATCATGTGAAATTACTGGAAGGGTAACAATGCAGGGCAAAAAGGATGATCCAGAGATTGGAGGACAGACCGTATGAGGAGAGGCTGAGAGAGCTGAACATGTACTCCTTGGAGGACAGAAGGGATGGGGAGGATATGATAGACCTTTAAGTAAGTAAAGGGGATAAAGAAGAAAGGCACTGAATAGATACTTAGTCTGAGGAGGGGGAGAAACATGAGAGGGCACAGACTTCTATTGGAGGGGGAAAGATTTATGATGGAAATAAGGAGACACTTTTTCATGGAGAGAGTCATGGCAGAATGGAATGATCTATCAGAGGAGGTAGTAGTCTGTAAGAATGTGGGTAGTTTCCAAAGGGGATGGGACAAGGTGAGAGGGGGCTAATTTGGAAGGTGGACAGGGTAGCTGCAAGGTGAGGGTGCTAGCTGGACACTTAAGCAGACTTAATAGACCAGGTGGCCTATTTCTGCTGGCAAATTCATATGTTCATATGTTGCTTTTACTTCTTTTACTCTTTTCTCTAAAAAATTGTCCCCCAACAGATGTGGACTGCTCCACCTTACTGTCGGTAGATGATGCAGTATGTGAACAATCCCTTCCTGATATTTGTTTTTTGTCTGTTGTATTCTCATTTCTCTGTCTCTTAAATTGTAATTTTTTCCACTGCACTGAAAGGTCCCTGTTCCTTAGTCTGCTCTCTGATTTAGGCAAAGAGAAGAAATGTCCCAATTCATAATCAGTATTGTCTCTTAATAATGTGGTCTACTTGTGTTCAATTACAGTTTTTTCACACTTGTCTACTTTACTTTTTAATTGTTTTACCCTTCTCTTAGTGCTCTTATTTACCTTCTCATACTTAGTGATATCTTCCTTAACCATTAACTGGGTAACACTACGCGAACACTCTTTTGCAGCTTTTTTCCATTCATCTCTTAGTCCAAAGTTATCTAATACACAGGAGGGCAAGTTTAAAACTCACAAGCCCCTTGGGACTTGTTGTGTTTCCAAATACATATCCAATGTTGTTATATTGAAAAAGTTTTAATGAATCAATGTCACTTAGTTCTGTACACTCCGCATCACCACCAGTAATCAGGTTCTTTGCTTTTTTTCTTCACCCCCTCCAGAGATGGTTGCAAAACCAATGAGAAGTATGTACTGGCATTGATATCACCAGTTCCACTCGCTTGTTAACTTGATAGTCCTCTGGGCTTAAAAAAGGAAGACCGCAAATAGAAAAACAGTTCTCAGACAAATAAAAATTTCAAACAGGTTCCTTTTACCACAATTCTATACTGAAAAACTGTTTTACTTAGGGGAATGGAAATGTTTGAAATGGACAAGAGATGGGCAATAACAGCCGGCAGCTAACTGGTGAATTCTGACAGTACAACTAAAAATGTTAAATTAGCATCTGGTACAGCCCTTAGAAAACTGATACTATTAATCCCAACACACTAAACGGTGCCACTGTAAAATGGGTTGGTGCACTGATAAGGGTCAGCTAGATCCAATATAATATGCAAAGAATTCCAGAGGTAGAGAACTGCAGTATCAATTGTTTTTTGATTTTATTCATTTATTCTCTCAATCACATTTTTTTTGGCTCAGATACATAACCAGATCAATATATCATCTGTATTACTTCAGCATATACTGTATGGTCTCTTTTTCTCATCATTGCCATGGGGATCAGATTTCTATCTGCACTACTTGTTATAATAACATTATCCCTGTTTTTATACACTCCTGGAATGGGGTCCATATTATTCCAAATGTATCATCTTGTTAATTTCTAATGTAATATATCTGCTCCAGGTTCATGGTATCTATTATAAAATTTACCCAAGTATCCTTAACTGGTGGGGTAGCATCCTTGCATTTTATCAGTACACAATTTTCTGCAATTAGTGTAGCTACAGTTATAAATTTCTGCTGATAATTAGTAATTTGTTTATTTGTTGTTATGGATAATAAAGTGAATTGTGGTATCAATTTTATCTTTAGTTTTATAGGTTTTTCTAAGGTTTCTATTATTTTTTACCAAAGGTTTGATAGATAGGGACATGCATGTATCATATATATTAGGGTACCCATTGTATTAGTACAACTAGGGCATACTTCTGAGATACTTTTATTAAAATGATGTAATCAGGATGGGGTGTAGTATTTCTTATATGTAGTATTTATCTGTATCTGCTGTAGCTTGCTAGCTTTCACATTAATAGTAAATACTGCTATTATCTCTTGCCAGAGTTTTTCAGTCATATTAATGCCAAGTTCCTTTCCCCATTTAGTTTTTTCATTTTTCGAGTTCTTTTTTAGTTTTATTGCTTAAAGGGACACTGTCAACCTGTGTTTCATCATATTATTTCTAGTTGAAACCCCACATTTTATGATTGTTTACCCTCTCTAAAATTCACTGATGTTGCTGTTTGTTTTGTCTGTCTTCTTGTTTAGCAGAACTGAAATGCATGGCAAAGTACATTTATAAACAAACTTGTTTTTGTTTACAAGCTTGATTCTGTTCTTACTGCATACTTCCTGAGCATTAGAAACACACCCAGACAGTGCAGTCACTCATAAGGCAGTAGCCTCCTAAACTCCCACTGCACTATGAGGGGCTAGACTGTTTTGTGGATGTTCCCAAGCCTAGGAAAGACAAATCTGGAGCTGATCAAGGAATGTAAACAAACCTGTTTTGGTGTGATAACACCAGTATGTTGGGCAGTCCGTTTTTTACCTTTTCAAGAAAATAACAGTCAGAATCAAACTACCAGCTACATCAACAATCTTTACAGAATTTTGGTGATCATAAAACATGTTTTTTAAATTAGGGACACTTTGAGACATAAGGGGGTTGACAGTGTCCCTTTAACAGTTCATATATACTAGATATTTTGTTTTGTCTTTTTTTATTTTTGAAGAATTGTGTTATTATTGCTTTCATTATTAATTGTCTATTATTTGTGATGATATAGCTTTTAATCTTTTGGTATTGCAGAAAGTGGTTATTTGGGATATTGAATTCCTCTTGTATTTGCTCAAATAGTTTCATTGTATTATTTTGTATTCATTGTTTGATTTTGTACAATCCCTGTACCTCGGGATCACAGGAGGATCTCTCCGTAGACTACAGCTAGTGCAAAACGCAGCTGCCCAGTTACTTACTGGGCAGCAAAAATTTTTCCATATCAGACTGGTGTTGCGTGAATTGCACTGGCTGCTGGTTAGGTGGAGGATCCTTTTTAAGGGGGGTCTTCTTACCTACATGGCCCTACATGGGCAGGGTCCTGGTTATCTGTTAGACCTTCTTGTACCTGCTCTCTCTGTCTGCCCCCTCCGCTCTTCCTGTAGGGCCCCCCTGACGATTATTAGAACAAGGTTGAGATCTGCTGGCGACAGAGTTTTTAGTGTTGCCGTTCCTGTTCTTCGGAATTCACTGCCATCTGGGGTTAGGGGGGCCCCCTACCTTAGACATTTTTAAGGCCCACCTTAAGGCTCTCCTATTCTCTCCATCATTCTGGGAGTGAATCACTGAATTTAGCTGAATATAATAATTATATGATGGGTTATACATTTTATTTTTTATATTTAAATGTGTTATGCATCTTGTGTTATTTTGAAGTTGTATTTATTCATTTTGTACAGTGCCCAGAGCCTCCGGGATTGGGAGTTTTTAAATAAGCTTTGCCTTGCCTTGCCTTCTTGCCAGGTTTTAAAGTGCTTTCCCATTATTGATGGTGGAAAATTATAATTCAAATATATGAGTGTATGTCCTGATATTTCAGTTGGTTCTTTTAATATTTGATGTGCTTTTATCCATGCTTGTATTGTAGTTTTTGTTGTGAGATACACTACTCTTGCTTATTTTTAGCCTTGGGATAGTATGCTGAATATAAAATATTTCTTAATGTAGTACAAGGGTGTATATCCTGCTCTGTTTATGTAGAGTTGTATAGTGCTTCGCTTTGCTTTAACCATGCCCATATGTTTGCTATTTGCAATGAGATATAATATCTGTGAAAATGTGGTAGTGTTAATCCCCCTATTAGTTTTGATAGGATTAACATAGAGTAAGCTATTCTGGGTTTTTCTTTTGACAGATAAATGTAGTTGTTATTGTTTTAACCTTACTAAAGAAACTATGTGGCACTGAGATAGGCAAGGCCGGAAAAAGAAACATTAGCCTAGGTAGTACCTTGATTTTTATTGTATTGAAACTTTCTATTACAGTGAATGGTAATGAACTCCATCTATTCAGTTCATTTTGTATGTCCATTAGTGTTGGGTTAAAGTTTACTTCATATACTTAATCTATTTTTCATATTAAATTAATGCCTAAATATTGGATTTGTTTATCAGTTTGTACACAGCTATATTGTTGTGGTAATTGTATATCTGCTTGGTTGTCCATTTTTAATATAATTGATCAGGACCAGTTTATTTCCACAAAGTTAGTTGCAACTTTTATTAGCTCCCTCAGTGATTCTTATGGTTTAGTTATATTCAACAGGGTGTCATCTGCATATAAGCTTAATTTGTATAATGTATCTTTTTTTTTAATTCCATGCATATTAGGGTTTGTTCTTATTGCTATTGCTAATGATTCCATTGCTACTGTATAACACATATTAGAGAAGATAGAGGTCAACCCTTCCTTGTACTTCTCTGCAATATAAACTTATCTGAATAATTAAGATTTTGTTTTATCTGTTGCTGATGGTGCTTTATATTTTAATTGTACCCGTCCATTGAGCTGTGTACTAAATCCCATCTCCCCCATTACTGCAAATACATATTTCCATTCCAGGTGGTCAGAAGCCTTTTCTGAATATATTGTAAGCAAGATGGAATCTTCAGTTTCTTTTGCTGATATAATGTTTATTGTTATTCTTATATTTCCTGGCAATGTCCTGCCCTTTATAAATCCATTTCGATCCGTATCAATAATTTATTTTAATACTGGTTCTAACCATTTAGCTATGATTTTTGTAAAATTTTATATTCTGCATTTAAGAGAGAGGTCGGACGGTACAATAAACAGCTCAACGGACCTCTATTTTTCTTTTGAAATACTTGCATATTAACTTATTTAAACAAATCTGATATTTTATTTTCTATGTTGAAAGAGTAAAATAGTTCTTTTAATATTGGTATTAGTATTTGTTTGTGTTGTTTATAAAATTTTATCACACTACCATCCAGGCTCAGTGCTTTGCTATTCAGAAGTTCATTATTATCCTGTGCTATTTCATATTCTTTTATGTTTTGATGTAGGCTTTCCCTGTTATCCAGACTTACTTGTGGGAGTTTAATGTGTTTTAGAAAGTCTTTTATTTCTTTATCTATTTGTATTTCTTTTGTTTCAGATGTATAAAGTAGATGATAACATTTCTTAAAGCAGTTATTAATTTCTTCTGGTTTATTTAGTGTTTTGTTGTTCTCATCTTTTATATCCAATATGTAGTTTTGTTTCTGTTCTTTCCTGGTCTGCCATGCTAAGAGCTTTAAAAGCTTGTCTGCCATCAAATAGTAATTTGATCTTGTCCTAGTTATCTGTTTTTTAATGGTTTCAGTCATAATTGTATTGTATTGTTATTTTTTTCTTTATTAATTGATTGAAAATATTTTTACCCATGGTGTTGCAGTTTAATATGTCAGTGTCAGTGGCTCAGTAGGTAGCACACTCGCCTCTGAGGTCGGGAGATCAGAGGGCTGTGGGTTCAGTTCCCACATCTGGCACTTGGGTTAATATCCCAGTACTGACACTGCAGTGCAGCATGAGAGGGGTGCTGCACTTCTGAGGTGCCGTCTTTCAGATGAGACATTAAACAGAGGTCACGTCTGCCTGGATTGGTGGTAGTTCAGATGGATATTAAAGATCCCATGGCACTTATCGAAAAGAGTAGGGGAATTTTTTATTATAATAACATCAAAAACAAATCATAATAACAGTGTTTAAGCACACATTATATTCCAAATTATTCGCATAGTGAGACTATAAAGTGCAATTTAAAAGAAAACACAAAAAGATTAGTGTACAAAAAAGAAAAACCAAGTAATAGGACATACATTTACTCCTATAAAATTACAGCAGGATTTGTATTGTTTCTTTCTTTTTTTTTTTTTTTTTAATTTAAACCACTAATCTCAACTCAAACATTATTTCCATCATATTACTTGTATTTAATAAAATAAACCATACCTTTCCACCAATTCAGAATAGTTCTAGGTGATGCAATGGTAACATCTGCTAGATAGACCTGTTTTATAGCATTACTTATCAAACAATTAACAACATCTATAGGCATTAATTTCTGATACAGTACCCATTGGCATCTAGCCTGCCAGAGGTAATATATTAATGTACAGCATAATATATTTAGTGTTCCATTATCGTATTGAGATTGTAAATGTGCACAATTCTCTAATACCAAAATATTATAATCAATTGTGCCTAACCATTTCATATCCCATTTAATCATTAAAACTTCCATAAAGATTTGGCATAGGAACAGTCAAATAAAAATGCTCCATTGTTTCTCTACATTTATACATTGTAGATATGGCAATTCCTGCTCAGAAAGCGCTTTATATTTAGTATTTCCTCTTACCCAATATGACCATAAACCGACAACCATGTTAATTCCCACATATAACTGGGTAATCTAGATTATTTAGTCTTTTAAGCACTGCTTTAATATTTTGGGATGGACAGTTTTGAAAGCAGGTTCATTTGAATATAAAAGTGTCATCACCTGACTATATAATGACTTTCCTGAACAGCTTCGTATATCTTCATTTGTTAGATTCCATTTATACATTTTCTTAATGATAGGTAAGAAAAACAGGAACCTTAAAGTAGGAATAGGTTTAGGGTAGCGGCAACCAAGCCTTTAGGTAATTTCCCAGTATGACTGACAATAACAATAAATCAGTTTTTGGTCTAAATCCCATATATCCTTAAAATTAGAAAAATAAATAGAGTGGAAAAAAGTGACTGGATCAATCATCCCCAGCCCTCCACTTTGTTTTGATAAGTAAGTATATTGACGCTTAATTGCTGCTTCATTACCCACAACATTTGAAAAATAAACTATAAAGTCTGGTTTCTAATACAGGTGGAAGTGGAACAACCTGGGCAATATATAATAATAATGGAACAAGGAATTTTTTTATGACAGCAACCCTCTTTAGTTTTGGTAATCTCCAATGTTTCCATATCTTAACTTTAGCCTCAACAGTTTGTAAACCTTTTTCCCAATTCAATAAAGGCAAATTTTGAGGTCCATACCAGATCCCGAGTATCTTTAATGGTTCAGTGGATATATGAATACCTTCAATAATTTCAGATTCAGAACTTTTAGCTCCTATAAATAACTTCTCTTTTAGAAGGATTCAATTGTGCATTCGAGACCTTAGAATACTGTAACATTAACTCTAGAAATAACATTATTTGATCTGGGTGCTGAAAAAATAAGCACAAATCATCAGCATAAGCTAGTACTTTTATATTCAGGTATAATGAAGGTACTGTGATACCATCCCATAAGCCTTGACATGATACATATTTGATCAGAACATCTATTACATATACATACAATAATGGGCTCAAAGGGCAGCCCTGCCTTACACCAGTAGGAATATGAAAACCAGAACCTATCACAGTGTTTAACATAGGTAAATTAAACTAGTATTATAGATCTCCTGGTAAGTTACGAAAATGTGGTGCACCCCATAATAAGATAAAACTAGTAATAAGAAAGGATGATATACCCTATCAAAAGCTTTTCTTTGATCTACTGATACCATACAACTAGCTTGATTACCCATGTTAACATATTCTATCCAATCTCTGATAAGGTGGTGTGCTTGAAAAATCGATCTACCAGGTATACTACAATATTGGTTTGGGGATATAACCTGACAAGCTATGTGTTTCAATCTGATATTTAAAATACTCATTAATATCTTATAGTCAGAATTCAATAAGGTAATAGGCCGCCAATTATCCAATAAATATCTGTCTCCAGATTTAAATATAAAGATTAAGAGGCCTTCCGAAAACCATAAAGGAAACTTAACTGAAAGAAGGAAAAAATTAAATACTAACTCCAAACTTGTTGCAAAGAAATCAGAAAATGTTTTATATAATTCTATCGTTAGCCATCCCTTACCAGGTGATGTTCCAGATTTCAATTTCTGAATGGCTGTTATGATTTCTCATTTCGAAATGGGCAAAACTAAATCCCTATACCTGTGAGATGTTTAGATTTATCTAAGTTTGCCAAGAATGTTTCTATCTGTAAACAACTGGGAGCATTAACGGTCTATGAACCTGAAAAATGTTCTATCATCTTCAACAATGACTCTTGCTCTGTAATGATATTTCCATTTTCATCTTTTAGACCATCAATAGTAGTATTAGATCTATATTTCTTAAAGGCCTCATAAGGATCTCCTTCAGGACCTTTTTTATTCCCAAATTTAAACAAAGACTGTAAAGTATCTGCCCTATCATATTGCCAGTCTTTAAGTTGTTGTTTGTGGGACGTAATTTTATCAGAGTTATTAATTTTGGAAATATTTGAAAAGGAAATCTGATCGTATAATTGTTGCCTCAATTTTAGATAATGTAAAACTTAACATTTTCCCGAGTTTTACCAATATTTTGAAAAGGATGAAAATTTTTTGAATCAGCCCACCATTCCCCCAAATCATCATACAAAAAAACAACAGACAATCTAGCCTGTAATAGAAAAGAAAACTTATTTCTAATTTCTAAACTCTGAAGTAATGTCGCATTCAATTTCCATCTTGCTCTTGGTGTCATCTGCAAACTCCTAGGACTAATTTTACACAACAAAAGCAAATGGTCAGAGAAGGAAACAGGAAGAGTAAAGAATTCAAAAACAATGGAATCCGACAGAAATATATAGTCAATAGTAGAAGTAAATGTGTTCTTTTTAAAAGTAAAATCTACTCCACCTCTTTGTCTACTTCTACCATCTACCAAGCCAGATCCTTTTATTAATTGTGCTAAGGCTCTGGAATCACAGTATATCTTTTTAACCTATCAATCTTTTCTATTTTCCTTAGGGTTATGTTTACTCTATCTGTGACTTTAGTGCACAATTGAAATCACCACATAAAAAATCTTGTACTAAGTAAACAAAATATGGCCTAATCACAAGGAAATAAAGTTATTCGCTCAGTTTTAATTTGAGAGCAGTAAATGTTAATAAATCTGCACGCCAAAGACTTCCATACCCCATCAAGGATCAATAACCGCCAGGTACTACGCCCATCAATTTAATTATGAAAAATGAAATGAATTAAACACAAACCCTATCCCATCAGCTGAATCCTGACCAAATGACCAGTATAGAAGGCCCCCAGCACCATTCATGTTGAAAGAACCTACTTGATCCAGAGAGTACATCCAGGTTTCCTGCAATAAACAAATCTGCAAATTTTGGGAGTGAACATACTCAAAATTAACTTCCTTCTTTATAATTCAAAAGGCTGTGTACATTTATAGATCCTGAGTAATGATCATTTCTTGGAAAAGAGAAAAATCCATTAACTATCTTTTTCCTCTTTTTTTCTTTTACCTTTATAACCTTCAGAAACTCTTAAAGGAGAAGGTGGACTATCTTGAATGTGTTGGGAATCAAGCTCCTGACTATTAAATTCTGTATCACCCCATGAGGAAGTTAATACCGAAAAGGGATTATTTGATTCTGTTTCAATCAGGAAGGCCCAGAATTTGATTTAGTGTGTCTCGAGGATCTACGTACAGGTACTAATACTAAAGGACGTACCACCCCTATTCCTTCTGTTACTTTTTGTACGACTTTTAGTCCAAAATCATCTGCCAAAGGTAGCTTCAACTGTTCTTCCTCTGCCACATCTAAACTTTTAACATTTGAATCCTTTTGAGACATTATCTCATCTTCTACATGTAGAATGACTTTATCTTGTGCCTCTTGAATCAAAGACTCAGGACAACTTGATGATGGTTTATTTTTTGCAGCCCACTCACACTCAGAAAAAACGTGACCAATACCTTCACATAAATCACACGCATCTGGTTCTCACAGTGAAGTACCCCATGTCCAGTTTCCCCACAATTTTCGTCGGGGTTTATCACAAGAACTCGACAGATGGGTGCGAGCACCACACCTGTAGCAGGCTCTGGGCTGCCCTGCATAAAACACACCCTCTATATCTCTTCCCAAAGGAATGAGTTAGGTATGTGTTCCACTCCTTTCTCCGTTGCAAGTTTAACTTTAAATTTCCAACCCCCAGTCCAAAACTGCTCAGAATCTAAAATGGCTTCAGGGGCTTAAAACTCACATTTCTGCTTCAACCAGTATGAAATATCATCCACATGCACACTCGTTCCAAACATAATAGTAACAAATTTTATCAATGGTTTTGTCAGGGAATTACAAAAAGGGTGACCACAGAGGTGAAAACTTAACTTGAGCATATCTTTCCCAAAACAAATCTAATGCTTGGGCAGATCTAAAACTAACATCAAAATTGTCCTCACCGGATATATGTATAAATGCAAAGACTTTCTAGGTGAAAAATGAAGGGAATCTTTCAATAAACATTTCCCCACATATCCTCTGTCTGGCCTGCTTTCTAAACCACCCTTATATCTAATTCGTACTGCGTTCCTTCGAGGTGCAGCCTCCCGTTTAGTTCTAGAAAACAAGTCAGACATCAATGGTTTCTTAAGTGGTAAAGCATGTACAAATTCATCATTACGCTGTACAGTAGTTTCCAATGGTACTGATGTATCAAGAGCCGGCTGTGGAATAACATGCTGAACCTCATTTCCCCCCTTCCCTGGTTCAGAAACTACAGGCAGAGGTATATTAGGTTTCCAAGCTGGTGTAGCTTGTGAAAAATTCAAAGTCGGGTCCCAGTCCGAATTTGGGTGCCAAACACCTTTATTTAATGTCCAACCTGCCTCTTTTTAAAGCTAGATCTGGAGACCAGGCTTCCATCTGTGAGGACTGTGCTTCAGACCCTGTACACAAGGAAAGTACATCCTCAGCTGGAACAGAGCATTTCAAAATGTCTGCCTCAACCATACCAGCTTTGTTTGATACTCCAGGAGGATGAAAAAGTGCAGTTGATTTCTTAGCCATATTAGTCTCTCCAACTGTGGTCACACTAGACCTATGACGTTGATTGAAAAAAAATTCAGAAACACCATCCGTTGGCAGGGTCCTGTTTGGTATATACAGGGAGTCACCCCTTTCCCCACACCAACCCCATTTGCTACATCCGTCCCAGGTGTTTGTATGCCTTTTGAATCTATGCTCAGCAACATCTCCGGTTTGTTCAAAGCGTCAATAGCCGCCCCCGACATAACAGCATATGAAATTGTTACCTTAGGAGGCACACTGTCCAGTTGGTCTTTCTCCGTAGAGTCCCTAGAAGAAGCAGTATCGTGATTCAGCCCTTCAGGTTGTGTACAATGCTCATCTCTCTCTCGTTTTGCCTTCCTGAGCCGTTTCCTGTATGAATTCTTCCTCCGGTGTCTCCAAGAATAGCGTCATCTGTGCCACAACCTTACAATTCGCCTTCCGACGAACCGAAAAGCAACCAACTCCTGTGGTACCGCTTTTCCTCAATTTCAGGCTTCTGCTGTTTGAAAAGAAAAGACTCAAGTCTCGCTTTAGGAAATGCTCCCGGAGCTTCTGCTGCTTCCATCGCCCATAAGGGCAGTACGCGTGCCGACTGCACTATTCCTGCAATGGAGCAATCCTCTCTCAGAGATTCTCCTCAACACGCCCGAGAGCCGCGGCCATTCAGTCTGTCGTTCAGCCACCACTGACTGAGCTCCATGTCACTCCTCCAGCACCCTACTGCCGAATTGCAGTAGGGGAATTTCCCCGGTGTCCTGGCCAAATTTCCCTCATTCACTAAAAATCCCACCAACAGCTTAATCTGGTTCAAGGTCAGTTGGCATTCATCTGTATCCCCCTTCCCCGGGTCATGCCTGAAAATAGGCAGGATTTGTCTAGTGCACTTACCCGGTCAACAAAAGCTAAATAAATAAAATAAATAAATATATGTACTGTAAGCTTTGTATTTCTTCTTCCAGTTGTTTTATCATTATGTTTTATTTCTTTTTTCTGTATGTTTCTATACTCATCATTGTGCCTCTACACCAAATCTTAAAAGCCTCCCATATGTTTATTATATTTGTATCCTGTGTAGTATTTCATTCAAAGAATTCTCGTATCTCATTATTTAATATGTTTGATATTTGTGGTACTTTAAGTAATGACTGATTCATTTTCCAAGGACTGCAATGTTTATTGGCCTCTGTTATTTTTAAGGATAAATTACATGGTGAATGATTTGATATAATAATACCTGGATATTGGATATCTGTAATGGTGTAATTTAGTGTTTCAGATATTAAAAAGTAATGAATTCTGGAATAGGAGTGTTGTGTTGCTGAAAGGAAAAAGTAATTTCTTAATTCTGTTTTTTTTAATTTCCTCAGATCTATCAATCCCAGTTCCATCATGAATTTCTTAATAATTGTCCTTGATGTTTTGTGGGCTTTATCTATTTTTTTTTTGTTTGTCTTGTTCATATAAAACTAGATTAAAGTCCCCTTCTACTATATAGGGTGGACTATGTGGTGATAACTATAGAAAAAAATCATTAAAAAATTGGGATTGTTTACATTAGGAGCATATACTATAGTTAATGTACATTTAAGGTTTGGAACACTTATTTCTACAATGGCCCACCTGCTATTGGGGTCCAAGTCTTTGAAGTGTACTCGAGGTTGAGCATTTTGTTCATTAAATGCTATTACTATTCCTCTTGAGTTATTATTGTATTCTGCAAAAAGACTCGATCCCCATCGGTCCATGAACCACTTGGAGTCTCTTGGTGTAAAATGTGTCTCTTGCATCATTGTGCATGTTATTTTCTTCGTTTGTATATATTTTATTATTTTATTCATTTTTGTGTGATTTATTAGACCTTTTACATTCCAGGATATTTTAAATGTATCGCCCATTCTTAGTTCTAATTATCATTCTGTTTTTTATTATTACATCAATACCAAATGTTGTATATATATATATATATATATATATATATATATATATATATATATATATATTGTATGTGTATATATATATATATATATATATATATATATATATCCTTTAGTCTGTTTTACTGGTTCCCATTTCTTTCCAGTTTCAATCAATTGTAGACAAGTCTGTTTCTTTTCTTCTTTTTTGTTTATTTAGACTATTGTTGATCTTGATTATCATTAATAAACACACATTTTTCTTCCCTCCTCCCCCCACATTCATCTGGATCCAGTTGGATCTGGAGCAGATCCAGACCCCCCCAACAAGGTGGTGACTACTGTTATCATCAGTTATTCATTGAAGCCATGGCGTGTTGGCATATTATTACTTATTAATTTCATATTTCATATTTCATAGCTGTACCCAAGTATTGAGGAAACCAGTGATTGAACTATATCCCAGAGCAAAATACCCTTTCATCATTCTCCCTTCTTCCCTTTAAACTATATCACAAAGCAAAATACCCTTTTTATCATTCCCTCTTCTTTTTTCTCCATATTTACATTCTTTATCTGAGATCTCTTTTGCAGGTATCCTTGTTTTACCAATTCATCATCATGTTCGTATATATGGCTTTTTTTCCATCTTCATCTATTTTCTTCTGCATTGTCACCATTTCATTTTCATTCATCCTCGTTCTCCCCTTTTTCTCTTTCACTACTCAGGCTTTAACTTTCTGAATAGGAATTGTGTTTGAAGAGGGCAGATAAGGCTTAGATTTGGAATGTCTTCCTGTTTTATTGTGGTTGTCCAAATGTTCCCCATAGGATACTTTGAATGCTTCCATTGTCTCATCAGGATCATCAAATGTATGCAGCTTGCCCTTTATTACAAATCTTAGCTTAGCTGGATATAACATTGAAAATCTGATATTTGTTAGGGTAAAGTTTCTGTTTCACTGCATTGAAAAGTTTCCTGTGCTCTGTTGTTTTCATAACATGTCCAGGTAGACATTAAAATGTGTGTTTTCATATGTTAGCCACTTAAAGTGCTTTTTGTAATAGATCCTCCTTGTCCTGATATTTATGAGGTTTTATATATATTGTTCTTGGGTAAGTATTCTTTGAATATCTTGCATCCACCCTGTGAGCTCTAAGTTTATTTTTTCCTCTGCATATCTGTGGTTCATGGCTATTGTGAGTATTTTTTTCAAAAAATGGTAGGGATCCCCTCTTCCTTCTATGCCCTCAGGTACCTTACAAATCCTAAGGTTTCCCCTTCTTGCTTTATTTTCTTGTTCTGCAATTTTCTGTTGAAGTTGTTGTACTTGTTTTTCAATTGTGACTGTCTTTTTGGTATTGGTGTTGTTAGGTCCTCCAATGCTGAAACTCTTGTTTCTAACTTGTCTGTTCTAAGAGTCAGTTTTCCAGCATCCCATTTAATTCTTCTAAAGTGTTATGTACACCTGCTAAGGATATTTTTATGTCTCCAATCATTTGCAACATTTCCCTTTTTAAATTGTTAACTGCTCCTAGAATGTCTGAGTTTTGTTCCCCTGTTGGTGTTGTATTTATTTGTGTTTGCTCATTTTCTTTATCTGTCTCTGTTTCTGTTATTCTTTTAGCAGTTTGATTATTTACTGGCTATTTTTTGTTCCCCTTGGTTTCCAAATGCATTTTGTTTTGTTTGCCTTTTTCTTGGCTATCTTTTACAGCTGTCCCTGTCAATTCTCCCATATTTTTCTGTTTGTCTGCCATTTTATTTTTAGTTTTTTGTGCATTTTCTCCCATTCCTCTCTTCGATTCTAAACCCTTTTTTTGTGACACGTCATTTATTTTGTCAGTATCTCCTTCCACCTGTCTCGGTTCTAAACCCTTTTCAAATACTGTGTCCTTTTGGCCACATTTTTGGTAGAAGCTTAAGATGTTACCTGTGGCTTTCTATCTTTTCCCTGGAGTATCTGGTATCAGAGATAATGGCACAAGTAATGATTTCTGAAGCTCTCACAGATCCATAAGACTGGGTGAGATGTTTTGCCTTGAGTGCAGCACTCTTTGTTCTGGTGGTTCTGGTACTTCTATTCTACCATTTTTCTGAAAAATATTACTGTTTTCCCATTTTACTTAGCCTAAGCATTCCTAATGTGTAGCTCTGGATATTGCCATGCCACCTGGCTCAATACATGCTCCACCTGGCTATCTCAGATGATGTCAGATGACACTCCTCACATGTGCCTCTCAATCACATTTTATCATACAATTCACCATCAATTATTCCATTGATAGTGCTCCCAATTATATATATTAGATTTATCTTCCTTTGCTTTGTTTCTTGTTTGTGCAATAATTATATATTTTCACAACTTATTTCTGGTGTTACTGGCATTACTACAATGATATCTCCAATGTAAAGGAGTTGGAAATATGTCTGTGGAAGATAAAATATAATATACAACTGTACTGTATTAAATAAGACTTTTGGAAGACTTTTTCTAAGCAGTGATGCTAAGGTAGGCCTGAACAACACATATTTGACTTAAGAACCAGAAGACCTGCTATTTACTCAGATTTAGAACCACAGTTCTGTTTCATAACTGTAATGCATGGAAACCATAATGGTAAAATGGACACCTCACTACTGCGGCATTGATCATTAGTATGAAAAACCTTAATGTTACACTAACATGATTGGTGAGAGGAGTATGGTAGTTAGGGATACAGAGGATTTCAGTTATGTTTTGAAAGTATGCATGTTCATGGCATAATCTCTACAGACTGGAGTTGGGTGATCAGAACACCCCTTAAAACCCTATGTTATTAAAATGTTAGAATGCTTTCCTCTTTAATCTGTTAATGGCCATGCTTAAATCAGTAACAGAACATACATGTGTACTGCATATAGATCACATATTTCGCACACTTGCCTTTCCAGATCTACAGTTTTATTTGCTGTGATACATCCTAGCCAAGCACCTATAAAGGACAGGTGGTAGTCAGAAACTATGAGAGAGAGAGAGAGAGAGAGAGAGAGACAGAGACAGAGAAAGACACAAAGAGAATGTTGTTTTGATATACGTAATTTAAGACACACAAAAAGGTTAGATAAACAAAGGTATAGGATATTAGTAGTGGAGTTTTGAAATAACAGATGTTTTCATACAAAGTTGTCTGGAAGGTTTTATCTGTAGTTCAGCTCAAGAAAGGTCATTAGCATTACTACTAAAGGATAATTGCATTTAATGTGCAGGCCTATATTTTCTGTAGAGGATGTGTTTTAAATAAAGGTTCACATTATGTTGTTGCTCTTACCTTACTGATCTTTTAGTGAATTCATTGTGTGTTTCTGAGTTATAAACTGATGGGTAGGACCATTTGTAATTGTATTGTGCAGTTTACTGCATGTCCTTGTTTAACTCTTACATTATTGTAATAAAGAAATAGTTAGGTGCCGTATTGGTCCTTGGAAGAACAGATCCAGAGACAAATGGTTTGATTCCTTTTATTGGACCAACACAGATGTAACAAAAGAAAACAGTGCTTAAGCTTTCAGACAAATCAAATCCTTCTATGGAAGCTTATGGCAGTTGTTTGGTAAATCACATACTATTAACACCCAGATCATACATTAAAAAAAAAAAAGAAGAAATTCTCATTGGTTCAAAATGCCTTTTTAAAAAAGTAATAACTGAGGTTTAAATGCAAGAAACCAGTTTTAATCAGCTGGCAACTATGAAGCATTCCAAGGTCAAATATCAACAGAGGCAGATAAGAGGAATACTTCAAGGGGACAGACAGTTTCATTAACTGACATCATGTATGAGTGATCGTGTTATGTGAATACACTCTTAATTAAATGCAAGACCTTCGGATATAATAGCCTCTTAAGTACATGTTAAAAATATAGTATTGCAAGTTAAAAACTATAAAACTGAAATAATCTATGTATTGCAATAGGGGGTTGTAAAGAGAAGTTCCCCTAAAGTGAACAACCTGTTTAACACATTCATAAACCGATAAACCTATCTGTGGCAATCTATCAACTATATACTTAACCAGATACTCTATTTCATAAGCATTAAAACCTTCAGTGCCATAACAAGATTTTTACAAGAAATATCAAATGTCAGAATTAGTGCCCAATAAAAAAAAACTACCAAGGACTCCCTAGGGAATGAGATCATGCATCCTAATATGTTTAGAGTTCACAACATGTCAGTATATAATTAATCTGCTATAAGTACAGAAACAGAAACTGCCATAAGCTTACAAGGAAGGACTTAATTGATCTGAAAGCTTAAGCACTATTTTCTTTTGTTATATCTATATTGGTCCAATAAAAGGTATGTGCAATGCACACCCATAATGTAATTAGGTTGGGGATTTTTTACAGCAGATTGCCAACACAGGCATTTTGGGACGTCCGATCATGACCAGTGTCACTGTGATTTTCTTTATCTGTCCCAAACAATGATTTCCCACAGTGACCACGCATCTCTGCGCTGAAAGTGTGAAAACACATTTTGGCCATGTTGTGAAAAATGACAGCTGTACTGTTCATAAGGAAGTGTGGAAAAATGCCACTGGTGAAAATCTGGACTGAAAATATTACAAAGTCATGAACTTACGAGGGTGCGTGGAAACTGCACAATGCTTACTCGTAACACAGTCATTTTATGGACTTTTGTCACCAAATTTTCAACATAGCCATTTTAAGACCTCTGCTTATGAACAGTGTAACTGTGATTTCCTTAATCTGTCCCAAACATTGCTTTCGCACACCGACTGCACCATTGTGCGCTACATGTGCGGAAACACATTTGGGGTGATGTAAAAAATGGCAGCTGTACTGTTCATAAGGAAGTATAATAAAATGGCAATGTTGAAAATCTGGAGTGAAAATATTGAAAATTTGCAAACTTACGAGCGTGCATTGGAACTGCACAACATGCGCTCGTAAAACAGTCATTTTTGGGAATTTTTTCACCAAATTTTCAACATAGCCATTTTAAGACCTCTGTTCATGAACAGTATCACTGTGATTTTCTTAAAGTGTCCCATACATTGATTTTGCACACCGACTGCGCCATTGTGCGCTACATGGGCAGAAACATGTTTTGGGCAAGATGTGAAAAATGACAGCTATACTGCTCATAAGGAGGTGTGGTAAAATGGCAATGTTGAAAATCTGGAGTGAAAATATTGAAAACTCGCAAACTTACAAGCATTTCGTAGGAACTGCGCAACGCACGCTCGTAAAACAGTCATTGTTAGGAATTTTTCCACCAAATTTTCAACATAGGCTTTTTGAGAGCCCACCTTATGAACAGTGGCAGTGTCTTTTTGTGACTCAGTCCCAAAAGGTGATTTCATGCAGTGACTGTGAAATCACCCTTTGGGCCAATGAACGCCATGACAGTGACAGCATTCATGAGAAGGGGTCCCAAAAACCCCATGTTGAAAATTTGGTGCAAAAATTCCAAAAAATGGCTGAGCTATGCAGCAAAGTTGAAAAACCCCTATTCATTACATTATGCAGCTTACCGGCATTTCCTCAGTTCGCGGTCGGCTTTGAAGAGTGCAGACGTGTTCCTGGTCCACCGAAGATCATCGTGCCGGAGTCCTGAGGTAAGTATGAGGTGAGAGGGGGTGTGGGAGAGGCAGGGTGCACGGTAGGTTGGTGCAGGTGGGGCAGAGACTGCGAGGGACCATTTTAAGTTGCAGGTTTTTGTTTCTTCACATGATGGCCGGGCGTTTGCCACGTTGGGGTGGGCTCCCAGTGTGGCACAAGGATGGCCTGGTGGGGTGGGGGTGTGGAGCCTATGGGGATTGGGCACCCCATCAGCAATAGCATCTGTTGCCATGCTGGGTGGGCTCCCAGTGTGGCACCACCCTGTACTGGAGGAGGAATAGTGGAGCCGATGGAGTTGAGGCACCCCATTCGGCTATACAATGTGTGGCCATGCTGGGGTGGGCACCCAGCGTGGCATTTGTAACTCTGCTTGGGTAGGAGGGTGCAGCACAGCCAATGGGGGATTGGGCACCCCCGTCGGCTACACAGTGTGCATGTGGGGGGGCCCAGCATGCAGCGTGCCTGCCTGTGCGTGTGTGTGTGTGTGTGTCTGTGTGTGTGTAGGGGGAGCGTGCATGAGCAGGCAATATCTTATCACTGCTCACTGAAGCGTAGCTCCCCCTTTCAACTGTACTGCACTGTATTTTGGAGCTGTCATAGACAGCTCCAGCAGGCATTGGAGAACTGCGGCTGCACCTGCAAACACACTGACTAAATTGGAAGAGGGCTGCCACACCTCCGAAAACTCAGATGATGGCACTATGTTTCTTGCACATGCGTGCAAGCAAACATAAAAATGGTCCTCATTACCATTGTGTAAATCAGAAACATCAATTGCATTAACTTAAATACCAGAAAAAATGGACAAATAACAGAACTGGAATCTGTTTTAAAAGAACAACTTAAACAGGAAATAAATTACTTACAAGTTCAATGTAGTTCTACTTTAAGTTAATTGTTTGTAGTACACACATTTCAGCATTAGCTGCATTATGTAGCAGATAGATGTTTTAAGGAAAATTCCTGAGTACTTAGTGAGCACATATGGTACAGTACCTCTGGCCTGTGCTTTATTCTAGAGAATAAGTTGAAGCAGCAAGAACATCTCCTTGATTTTACACCTCTGAGGAACTATTCAGATCTGGGTGAAAAGGTAGTTTATATGAGAATGGTAAAATGAGCAGATCTAACCTTTTTAGACCATTATAATCCCAAGCCAGGAGCCCATGAGTGCCACACTGGTAAATCTGATGGAGCTACAACTTTAATTTTTATTGTAGGTATCAATAAGTCTGTAGCTGAATAGTGGACTCTTCAGAATCAGGACACAGTCCATGGCAAGACAGCCTAAAAGTGTAGCACAGAAAAAAACCCCTTTAGAGTGCTGTAGTAACTGACAGGTAAAACTGTGAGCGTGAGTCAATCATTGCAACAAGACTGCCTGGTTGAAGGAGATGGTCCACAGAATACACAGTGGATCCAGTGCAAGAAAAAGAGAAGAAAGAAGAAGAGAAACATTTTTCAAAATGCTGAAAGAAAGAGGGGAACACTTGTTTGGCAGTAGGTAGTTGTCCAGACCCAAGACAAAGAAGCTGGTGTCTGTATTTGTTTGGCAGCTAGGAAATAAATTCTAAATATCTAGCCAGCCCCTTCTCCAACTCCTCCTTTGCTCTCACCACTAAGAACAAGTCAAGTGAGAGGTGATGGCCTGTCAGCTGTTAAGTGGCATTCTGCCACTGGTACTAGCCATCTAAGAAACTGAAGAGTATGAAATGGGGCAGATGTGATTACTTTGAAGTCAATGCCAGCAGCACATGATGGATAAGCTAATTTAAATAGTGAACTTGGATAAAGACATTTTTTATAGTTATTGAGATGTTCAGTATTTATTTATTTATTTATTTGCTGTTTGTAACCGGGTAGGTACACTAGGCATTGCAATGCCTATTTTCAGGCACGACCCGAGAGGGTACAAGGAGCAACAATAAAAACAAAACAGTTTGTAGAGTATAGCAATAGGTGAAAACAGCAAGTACAGGTTTATACAATTTTCAAAGAAAAAAATTGGAGCACCGTATTCTCAATCAACAAAAGATAACAGGAGATAACTTAAACATAGTGAAGAAATAGCAAGTGTGAGTTCACCCAGAATTTAGTGATAACAAATAAGAGAAATAGCTAACACGAGGTACATAGTGCAGTGCAAAATTAGAGAAATGTGTTTTAAGCACAAAAATTGTTCATGTAGCGCCCAAACCAGAGGACTAAAGGTCCAAAGAGGGTAATAGCATGACAGTTCAAAGTGAAAAATCAGGTGGGAGGGTAATTACTGAGCTAGGACAGGGAAGGAAAGTGGGGGAGAAAGGTAGTGGACTTAGGGAAGAGAGAGGGAGGGGACGGGAAGGTGAAAGCATGAGAAGGGGTAGTGGAAGACAGAGGTTAGGTAGAGAAGAGAGTAGGGGAGAACAGCAACTCAGGTAAATGCCCAGACTGTACAGAAACAGCCGTATCACAACCATTTACAGCTGAGCAGTAAATGCTGCATCAGTTGGATCAGATAAGAGAATTGACAACACAACAATCAATAAATGGCAAAGAGAATACAATAACCAATGAAGCATGAGGATTCATGTCGCAGGTCCATCATGCAGGAGTGAGCTACAAGTGCAAGTGCATTCCCCTGAGAGTGGAGAGAATGGGGGATCTATTTGTTTAGTAACCATTATATTGATTTCAAAGGACCATTGTTGCTTGCCTGAGACTGATTATCAACCAACTCTCCATCTTGATTGTTGATTCTTGGAATGCTTTCTTCTCTTGCACATTTCTTCCTTGCCAAGCTAATATGTCATCAAGTTTGTCAACTAATGTGTAATACCGAGTCCTTGTTAATGAGATCTGCCTTTCTGAGAATGTGATGTTTAATGAATTGTGTCATTCCCTTGTCTGTATTAAGCTGTTGTTTAATGAATTTTGTCATTCCCCTGCATGTATTAAGCTATTGGTCATATGTGGGTCTTGCATTTACACTGGATTTCTTCCAGTTATTTAATTTAATTTTCCAGTTGTGTTTGTTTCTCCTGTTTTTATGTTCCTTCCTTCCTTCCTTTCTCTTTCTTTCTTTCTTTCTTTCTTTCTTTCTTTCTTTCTTTCTTTCTTTTCTTTCCTTTCTTTCTTTTTTGTATAAGTGGATTATTAAATGATAAACCCTCTTGGATATGCTTTAAATGCATTACAAATAGTATTACAAGTGTTTTCCAAGGAGTTCTTGATCAAAAACTAATCCCTGATCACTTTTTGTGCTTTACAATGAGCCCGTTATCTCTGAGCAATAATGTTTCAAGTTGGAATTGTGGGATTGAACTGTTGCTTCATTCTAATTTACATTAGATAACAGCAGATGAGTGGTCTGAGATTGTAATCCCTCTGTAGACTATACTGTCATCCTGCTAACACATGGACATGCATTTTTGGAGATATTTGATAATTGCTGAGAAAAATAAGTGGTGTATTTCCTTGAGAAAATGTCTCCCCATGGCTTTATTAAGATAAAATCCCCCATAAAGCAGAGAACTGTTTTGGTGGTGGCCTTGTAAACTGGTAGACCTGTCAAGGCCAGTGTTCAGGACTAGATTAAATTCTTTTATCTTAAAATCTCCTTTTTTTGCTGAGAAAATATATGTTTCTATTAGAGGAAAGGGGAAGGAGTGACAGCTATGACCAACTAGAGTCACTGGTGACAAAATAGGCCAGGACAAAGGGCAGACTGGATGGGCCTAAAGGTCCTTTTCTGCCAACAATATCTATGTTTCTAGGTTTCTAAACATGCTTTATAGGAGGCCATATTTGAAAACTGATAACAGAAAAAGGACTGTTTTCATGGGATCATAGAGATTAACTATTGTTAGCATATGCCCAAGGAATGGAATTTTACTTCACATATTAGATATCTGCCCAATCATCTTTTATTAAATTCATTATTTGGACTACTCAAATTACAAAAGAAAATGCATAAGAAAAGTAATTCCACAATATGTACAAAATCAAAAAAGATACAACAATACCAATAATAAATTAATCAGATATACAGGATTCATACCTATCTATCTATCTATCTATCTATCTATCTATCTATCTATCTATCTATCTATCTATCTATCTATCATTATTCTTAACTAGTTTTGGACTAACATCTTTGGAGTCAACTGATTCTTCAGAGCAATCAGCAGATGTCGACTAATCATTAAGCCTCAAGTCACACTGTGAGACCTCAATGTGATTCTCAATACATTTTTTAATCTGTTTTGTGCTATTGTCTCATATCTCAGAGGAGCTCTCTATTAATGACTTTTTGGTATCCATCTACTCCACTCACAGGTTCAGTGAGTTTCAGGTATTTTCCAGTGAAGAACTTTATTTTGTTTTCCTCCAGGAAAAAGTTCTCCTACATACTGTGCACTCTTTTATTCAGGAAGTATCTACAGCTTTCAATATCAATCAGGAGGTTAACTAGTCTTCTTTCTGTCGTGAAGCAGTAAGTGAGAAAGAGAAGCTCTGCCATGTATTGAATGTACCCTGAGCAGTCAAGACAGAGTTGGTAAGAAGACAGTCTTTCAGACATTCAGAATGTGTCTTTGCACTCTATGGGGCAGCAGAAAAGGTCAAGTAGCTTCTATGTTCAGCTAGGCTGGATGTATCAGATCATGTATAGATCATGTATAGAATAAGCTTACTACAATGTCAGCAGGTAGTGTGTCAATATCAAATGTCAGAGAAAGTACTCACTGATGAACACAAATTCTCAAGTTCATAAAAAAAAATAATTAGAGTGTATGGTGGAATGCAGTTCAGGATAGAATTCCAGCCCTAGAATAGGCTTCTTGTGCTGCATTAATGACATCAAACTGTTTTTGTGATGCAGTACGGACATCACTATTGCAGCCCAACACCTTGAAATGCTGCCACATGGCTGCTGCTTTCAAACTTTTGCACAGTTGTGAAAATGGAAAAATAGCCAAAAGTCTGTCTTTTCTTTTTTGTTTGTTTGTACCCAAAGATTACAAATTGGATCAGAGAGAGCAGAGAAAATGAAAGTAAGTCAGTTTTGTTGATTATACCAAAACATAGAAACATAGAATCATAGACTTTGATGGCAGATAAGGACCGCTTGGCCCACCCAGTCTGCCCATTTCCCTACCTATTGAATAAGCTGCAGATCCTAGTTAACCAACTGCTTACTTCCTCCTACTCCCCACTATAATTGTCTTATGTCTGTCCCAAACATTCTTGAATTCTTCCACTGTTTTTGATCCCACAACCACCTCGAGGAGGCTGTTTCATGTGTCCACTGCCCTCTGTGTGAAAAATACTTCCTCACATTGCCCCTGAGCCATCCCTCCTCTATCTTCAAATTATGCCCCCTTGTTATTGCACATCTGTTTTTCTGAAAGATGCTACCCTCTTAGACTTTGTTGATTCCCTTGAGGTACTTGAAAGTTTCTATCATGTCCCCCCTCTCCCTCCTTTCCTTGAAGGTATACATATTTAGCTTCTTTAGTCTCTGTTCATATGGTTTCTGGTGCAGACCCTGCACCATTTTAGTTGCTCTCCTCTGGACTTCATCCATCCTGTCTATGTCCTTGTGGAGATGTGTATCCAGAACTGCATGCAATATTCCAGATGGGGTCTCCACTGTCTGTACAGAGGGATGACAACTTTCAGTTTTCTACTAGTGATGCCTCCCTCTATGCATCACTGTATCCCCCCCCCAGCCCTCCTCACTGCCTTCTCACATTGCCTGCCTACCTTTAGGTCATCTAATATGACTACCCTCAGATCCCTTTCCATTTTTTTGTTGTTAGTATCCCCCCTTATGTACTTTTCCCCTGGGTTTATGTTTCCCAGGTGCATTACTTTTCACTTCTTTGCATTGAATCTAACTGCCATACCTTTGCCCATTCCTCCAACCGTGTCAAGTCCCTTCTCATCCTTTCCACCTCCTTTGTGTACCAACCCTGTTGCAGATCTTTGTGTCATCTGCAAAGAGGAATATTTTTCCTTCCAGTCCCTCTGCAATGTCACTTATAAAGACATTAAAGTGGACCAGCCCCAGTAGTGAACCTTGCGGTACCCCACTAGTAACCCCCCTTTCTTCGGAGTGGGCTCCGTTTACTATTACCCTCTGTGTCCTGTTGTCTATTGTCCAGCCAATGTTTTACTCAGGCTACCACCATGGGACCCACTCCCATGCTGGCTAACTTGTTTCTTAATCTATTATGTGGGACTGTGTCAAATGCCTTGCTAAAGTCTAGGTAGGCCATGTCCACAGCCCCTTCCTGATCTACTACTTTGGTCACCTAGTCAAAAAAATCTATTAGATTCATCTGACATGACCTTCCACTGTGAATCCATTCTGCCTTGGGACCTGTGACCTGCTGGTCTCTAGGTACTCAATTGTTTTTGGTTTTGTTTTCAGAAGTGATTCCATCATTTTCCCCTACCACTGACGTCAAATTAACAGGTCTGTAGTTGCCTCTGCCTCTGCCTTGTTCCCACTTTTGTGCAGGGGAATCACATCCGCCCACCTCCGGTCCTCAGGTACCATGCCCTCCTCCAATTATTTGTTAAAAAGGGTAATCAGTGGTGTCACTAGTTCTTCCCTCAGTTCTTTTAGAATTCTGGAGTGAATCCTGTCAGGCACCATTGCCTTGTTCACCTTGAATTTTAGGAGTTCTTTCAGGATCCTTTCTTCTGTGAATGTAATAAGTAAGTAAGTAAAACTTTATTTATTAAGTGCCATTCCAAAATCAAGGCACTCTGCAAACATAAAATACATCATTTTAAAACAGTTTAAAAATCATAACATCTACCTACAGCAGCAGACCTAAAGACCATCAGGGAATGCTAAGCGAAAAAGGTGGGTTTTAAACTCAGTTTTTGAAACTTAAGATGGTAAGGCATTCCCTAACCAACGATGTAGAGAGTTCCACAGGGTAGGGGCAGCAAACAAAAAAGCACGTGCACCCAATGTTTTTAACTGAACCCTGGGAATCTCTAGCAATCCCTCGTCAGTGGATCGGAATGAGCAGAAAGGGCAGCAGGGAGTCAGAAGATCTTACAGGTAATGGGGTCCCTGTTCATGTAGGGCTTTATAGGTCAGTAAACCGATCTTAAGGCGATCCGCCACTGTACAGGCAGCCAGTGCAGATCGTGCAGCACAGGCGTAATATGACTAGTCCTGGATGTACCAGTCAGAAGCCTGGCTGCTGCATTCTGCACTAGCTGCAAGCAATGGATATCAACCCCCGGAAGCTCTAGATAGAGGGCATTGCAGTAATCAAGGCAGGTGGTCACAAAGGCTTGGACCAATGTAAGAAGGTCACCCGGAGGAACCAAGTGTTTCACCCGGACAATATTCCTCAGATGATAAAAAGATGATTTGACAACAGCAGACACCTAACATTTCAGGGTCAAACCACTATCAGAAATTATGCCCAGGTTATGCACCCAGTCTGAGGTAGTGAGCTGGACACCATCAAGCCATAAGCCTGAGGCCTGTCCAGCTCACATACCTGCCTCAGAGTGGCCCGGTTCCACAATCAACTCCTCAGCCTTATCCAAATTCAACCTCAGCCAGCTGGTGCTCATCCAGTCTTTGATCTCAGCTAGACAGTTGTTAAGCATCAAAACTGCTTCATCTTGTCCAGGCATAAAGGACATGTACAGTTGAGTATCATCTGTGTAGCAGTGAAAACTCAAACTGTATCACCTAATGATATCTCCTAATGGCAGCATACACACTGCGAACAACATGGGTGACAATATGGAGCCCTGTAGCACCCCACAGGATGGGGGGGGCATCAGAGGAATAAATTCCGGTGACAACCCTGAGACCTGTCAGCAAGGAAAGATTGAAACCAACTTAAGATTGTCCCAGACAGTCCACAGAGGAGCTGCAGGCAGTCCAAAAGCACACCATGGTCCACAGTGTCAAATGCTGCTGAGAGATCAAGAAGGACTAAGATAGTACAAGCCTTTTGATCTCTCACAATTAGGAGATCATTTAAGACCCGGACAAGGGCGGTCTTAGTATTATGTCTCTTCCTTAACCTACACTGGAGGGCATCATAGACATTGTGGGTTATAAGGTGGTCATCCAGCTGCAACGCAACCACCTTCTCAATAACCTTACTCACAAAGGGTAGGTTAGAGTCAGGCCGATAGTTAGCTAGACAGTCTGGATCCAAGGAGGGTTTTTTAAGGAGTGGTCATATGACCACCTCCTTGAGGGGATCAGGAAAGACCCCCTTCTCCAAGAAACTCCAAACAATTTCAGCAAGGATTGGGCAGATGACTTATACGCTACCTACCAAGAGGTGTTTAGGGCCCGGATCCAAACTACAGTTGGTTGGGTGCAAAGTCTGGACAATCCTCACAATGTCCATGAATTCCGTCCAGCTAAAGTTAGTCCAGAAAGAAAGGGTGTTCATCACCTCCCACCGATCTCCACAATCCCTCTTAGGGAGAGTTGGACTGATACCCGACCTGATGTTGGCAACCTTACCTGAGGAAAAATCAAGTAAGCTCATCACACTTCATCTGTGAAAAATCTCCTCCAGACCAGTAATAGATTGGCTTGCAGATTAGAATGGACTGGTATCAACCCCCATATTCAGAGTGCTTCTATTGTTTGGTTTAGATATGTCTCCTTCCTCTTCTTTATTGAATACTGAACAAAAGTATTTGTTGAGTATCTCTGCCTTTCACTGTCACCCTCTGCCCACCCCCACCCCACCCTCTTCTTTATCAAGCCTCACTACCCCTCCCTTGGTCTTTCTTCACTCACTAATGTAACTATAGAAGGTTTTATCCCCTTTCTTGACTGAGTTGGCTATTTTTTCCTCAGTTTGGGCCTTTGTTCTTCTGGCTGCCTTCCTCACTTCCTTCTGTTTTAACTGGTACAGTTCTCTATCCTGCTCCTTCTGTGATTCCTTATACTTTCTGAATGCTATTATTTTCTCCCTAACCTTCCCCACCACCTCTTTTGAGAAAAATAGTGTTTTTTTCTTCATTTTGTTTTGTTTATTTGCCTCACTCAAAGACTTGTTGCCTCTGTGATGGCAGTTTTGATTTTTCCCTATTGTTCCTCCACCCCTCCTTCCTGCTCTTTTGCTAGTGCATTCCTTAGGCATGCTCCCATTCTGCCAAAGTCAGCCATCTGAATGTCCAGTACCCTTGCTTTTGTACGGCTTGACTCTATGGCTGTGTTTATTGTGATCCACACTGTCTGGTGATCACTTGTTCCAAGATTGCTACTCACTTCTAAATCAGAGATCCTCTCACTGTCCCCATTTGAGAGTACCAGGTCTAAGACTGTTCTCACCCTAATGGGTTCCAACACTATCTGCCTGAGGCATGCCCCCTGTAGGGCATTGAGAATGACTCTGCTCTTGGATGTGGCTGCAGCAAATGTGCTCCAGTTAACATCTGACATATTCAAGTTCCCCATCAACAATATCTCCCCTTTTTCTTCCATTCTAAGGATGCCTCCTACCATTTCCTTGTCCATTTCCTCCCCCTGAAATGGGGTTCTGTATACAACCCCTGTGCAGACTGTGGTGCCCTTTCTTGTCTCCATAGTGAGCCACAGTGCCACCTCTCCCCCTGTTCACTATTTAGTTGTGTTACTTTGAACTCTTCCCTTATGTAGAGAGCTACTCCTCCTCCTCCTCCTCTTTTATCCTCCCTGTCCCTCCTGTAAAGTATATACACCGAAATGTTGATATCCCAGTCATGGTTATCTGTGAACCAGGTTTCTGTGACTACCACAATATCCAGGCATCCCTCTTCCATTAAGACCACTAGTTCAGGAAGCTTGTTACCCAGACTATGGGCATTTGTACTCATCATCCTACATTATTTGATGGCCATACCCCTTTAGCCTTATCTCTGTACTTACTATCATTGTCTTTTTCTCCATTTACTCCTGCCCTGCCCCCATTGGCCTCTCTACCTTGGTGTTAACTTTGCTGACTACCCTGTTTTGTGGGGGGAAGGTGGGAATCCCTGTCTCCTTTTCCATGCCTCCCCCCTTGGCTAGTTTAAAAGCTTACCAATGAAGCATGTAAACCTATCAACTAGAATCCTGGTTCCCCTCCCGGACAGATGCAGACCATCATGCCAGTATAGGTCTGTATCCCTCCAGGTGGACCTTCAGTCCCAAATGAAGCAAAAACCCTGTGCTCCACACCAGTTTGTCAACCATTCATTGAATCCTAGGTTGCAGAGTGCCCTAGCCTCACCCATGCCATAGACAGGCAGCATCTCCGAGAAGGTTACCATGCATGCTACTTGTCTAAGGCCCCCTCTCCAACTCTATTAACTTCTCCTGCACAGCTCTGATCCCATTCTCAGCTAGGTCATTTGTCCTTAGGTGGACAGTGTCATCTAGCTCCCTCTCCCTTGCAGCTGCCCACATGATCCTAAGGATTTGCTTTCTGTCCCTCCATGCCATGATGCCTGGCAGGCACTTTACCTCCCTATCCCCTCCTGTCCCCTGTTCTAATCCACTAATGATTGAGTCCCCCACCAGGAGTTGTTTCCTTCCCCTGTGTGATTCTATGCCACTCTCCTGTACATCTCCTTTGTGGAGAGTCCCAGCATTATCCTTGGTCTCTACCTGCTGGAGCCTCCATAGAGGAACAATGCTCCACCAGAAAGGCATATGAATTGTGGAGAGGTACAACTGAAGGGATGTGCCTCTATTCCACCACCCTCTCCCTCCCTGAGCCCTGTTGGACCCTGGGTGATTTCCCAATCTCCTGCCAGGTCCAGGGTGGGGGAGGTTTCCCTACTCTCTACCAGGACAGTCTGGATACAGGCAACCTCCTCACTCACAGCAGAGAGGTGTCTGCAAATAGTGCAGTATCGCAGCCTCCAGAATGACTCCCAGAAGACTGCAGCCCCACAGCCAGTACATTGCACCACTCCCCACATCTCTCTCTTTCTCTCTCTTTCTCTCTCTCTCTCTCTCTCTCCCTCTCCATTCAAATTGTGTGTTTTTATCTTCACTATTAGGGAACCTCACTTCCCCTCACTGATTACTGAAAAGAGCCAACTGTTCAGTGCCACAGTACAGACTGTTTAAAATACAAATTTCTTAATGGCAATTTTTAATCAAGACTCAGCACAACTTATTTATATGCAGTGACTGTCTGTATATAGAACACCATACACTATAAAAAGACTGTATGGGCATCCACACCTAGGTAGACCTACATCTGAGTCTCACTTTCACCATGGCAACAAGGTAACCTATTAACTTGCATCTTGAGGTTCCTGCTTGCATTTGCAGCCTTTGGACTTAGATACAGGCTTGCCCTTACACCGTCATCTATGTTTTATTTTTTCAGCAAGGTTTTCCTTGTTAAGGCTTTCTGTACAGTTTTCCCTACTCTCAAGGCTTTACAGCATTCCCCTATTGTCAGGTCTTTCTTTGCTGCTTCTCTGGTCACTAACAAGATGACAACCAACTTAGATTCTACCGAATTGGATTTCTCTTATTCTAAGGGCTTTCTTTTCCTTCTCTGACATTTACACTATGATTTTGAGTCCTAACTCAGCCTTTACTGACTAGATTCTTACAGAACCTGTGACACAGCTCACTCTCTCTCTCTCCCCCCCCCCGTCTTCTCCCATGGTAGGTCCTCTCATCTAGGCTGTATGTGTGCCTTTTTCTAGGGTTAAATGGTCATATTAACTTTACATACATCCCACATTCAAGGAGAAATATTGTCACAAGCCCTTTTTAAAAATAGGATCAAATAAAAAATAAAGCACTGGCATAGGCCCTTCAACACAGGGTAATAATCAGTTCACAAAGCAGGTGGGACGAAATATGTGTACAAAGACACTTGATTCTATAGCTATTGATTCACAGGTCAATTGACACTAATGACACTACTTTCTTTATCATTAATCCTTTTCTCTAAATCTGCTAAAGCCAGAACAAGTAAGGATCTTTTAATTAATGATCTTGATCACTTCCCCTTGTGAAGGTTTGCTACGTCCCTTTTTGAGCCCTTCAGTATAAAATTATGGGGAAACAAAACCTTTTGCAAACTTTTTACTCGTGTTCACTATGCATACACTTTTCTCTGAACATTTCTCTGAACACTCTACTGCCTATCTGTACCTGGTCTCAGTATAGCACCAGGACATGTAGAGCATAAACAGATGCAATTAATATCTCTGTCTATAGAGACCATCCATACATGCTCCCACAACTGCTCCCCCACCTCTGACATCAAACTCAGGACAGCCACAGGAGCTGTGGGTGCTCTGCAAGGGAAACTTCTTTTAGAATGCCAGAGGGAGGGACAGTAGGATTAATCAGATAAAATCTATATAAAATCAGTAGATTAAAAAATTTGCACAATTTCTGAAAATGCTAATCTGGTCTGCCTCACACTGAGATGTGACCCATTTACAGGTGTATGTTTCCTTTAACATAAATTATATACATCTTATGTATAGCATACTTAGAAAAGTTTATAAAGTCCAAGGGTGCAGTCACAGTTATATTTCCTGCATTGTGGAGCAACCTGTACGCTTTGACTATAATATCATTCCACACATTCAAATGGCTAGATTGAACTGCCTCCTGCTTTCTCCATTGGAATGCTATAATAGTACATAGTGCAGTTTCCCTTTAAATATAGCAGTCCAATACTGGATGCAGAATACCATAATGAAATGTGGCTGGCTCTCTTTCTGTTATCTATTTTTCGCTCGAGCCTTTGCTTGGCCAAACTTTGCCAGTCCACCCTATTAACATCTAGGGGTGACAACAGCACAGAAACTGCAGTTTTCATAGATGTATGGAGTATTCTTCCCAGCCATTCACCTTTAGTTTGGGAGGGTCTGCATAACCATCTATATACCCCTCTCAAATCACAGGGTCTGAGTACCATCAGATCCCATATGTGGAAGTCAGCAATGCTTGGTTACTGGTTTATTGTTCTAACCTTTGCAGTTCTGGTTCTCAATTTATGGTTCACTGGCTTGGTTTACCATTATTTTATTACAAGCTTCAGAGCAATATATTGTTTAACATAGTGGGTAAATATTGAAGTACTACTGTATACATTATGCAATGGTCCATCGGGTGGATTTTATAATATGGAATAAAGCAGAATGACAGGTTTCAATAAATCAAGGTTTTACTGCATTGTTTACTTTTTACATGTCACATTAATGGCTAATTCACAGTGATTTGAGATCATCTCCCAAAATGTTAATGGTCTCACGCATCTGATCAAATGTCCCAAGGTCTTAGCTTCTTTAAAAAAAATTGAAACTGGGGGGCCTGCTCCTATGTGAGATGATCCTCTAGGTCTAGGTGCATGATAAATTAAAAAAGACTGGTGTCCAACAGATCATAGCCTCATCTTACAGGCATGGCAGGAGGTGGCAATTTTGTTTCTGTGCACCTCACACTTCTCTGTGGAAACCACATATTCTGATAAAGAGGACAGTATGGTAACAGCTCTCAGATCCTTATTAGTGTAGTGTAGGTGAAGTAATTACATTAGTGAATCTCTATTTAGTTCCCAGGGACAGATTATTCTACCATACAATTGCTTCTTAACAAAATACTGGAATGCAAAAAGGTGCCTTACTTCTAGGTGGGAACGTTAAAGCATCAGTATTTGTTAATCAACAAAACAGAATTGTATATTTTTTAAGCAAAAATGCATTTCTGACATCCTTAGAATCATCGTTGGTATATTTTTAGTTTTCGTAGGTATTTTTAGAACTGAGTTCTACCTCATTTTTTTAATTAATGACTCATGTCATTAAAGATGACCACCACTCACAATTTTTAAAAAATCTCTTCTATTGATGTTACCCGGTGGGTGCAGATACTAGATTCATATGGTGGATGTAATAGGATGGTGTTATCACAGGCCTCTGATGGTAAATAGCTAGGTCCACTCAAAGATATTGATTTATTTTTACAATGGCAGACATGGCATGGGAACACAAACATTTTAAAAACTTCAAAATCCTGAACCTTAGTTCAAGAATGAAAGAAAATGCAAATAAAGATGGGTATATATTGATGTTTTACCAGAAAAATATTATTGTTGAAAAAAATATATAATGACTAACAAATACTGTTGTTTTAATTTGTCAATGGATCCCAACAGGGGTACCACCTGTAACTCACCCCCTTAAAATTCCACTCTCATGGTGATATTGTCGGAAGTTGGAAGGGGTGTTAGGTATGTTAGATGTTTAGAGAAATGTGTGTAAACATGATTGGGCTTACACCTTCTACTCACATACCCATGATATATATTCTCATTTTGATTAATTGTTTGTATCTGCTGAACATTTTAATTTAGTTCACAGCTGTCATATAACATATGCTATTGTCATATCACACCCCAGTTGTCATTGAATTGGAGCTAAATAAGGGCACCCAACCTTAATGGAGTTTAATAATAGTCTCTTCTGGAATATTATGAAGCTCCATTCCAGAGACTGCAGACCAAAATCAGGGACCAGATTTTTTTTAACCTTAACATGGGACACATTGAAAGTGGTCATTTGAGGGGAAATTGTAACTAATTTTTGTAGACCATGACAGAATAGAGATGAAAAGATGGAACACTTCAATAAAACAGTAGCCATCTTACAACTGGGACACAAACAGAGGGACCATAGCCTCTTCCCACAAATCAAACTGACACAAAATAAAATATAAGAGTTGTTAACATATAAAATGGAACAGACTCTTCAGTATTTAAAACAAAAATAGTATGGGGGGCTCATGCCTCTAAAATACTGTCTTTCCATTTGTTGCAATGGTGAAAGAGGATGACAATACTTAAAATAAGAGATCCAGGCTCCCCATAAAGGGATACAGAAAACTGATAAAATACTAATGATTCTGAGTGACTATTATTCATCATTATACGCACATGATCCAGAACCAAAGATACTAACGTCTGCAGGATATTTTTGGGAGGGGAATTTACATTTGCCAATGATATTGGATGAACAGAATCAGACTCTTCTATCCTTGATTACACAAACAGAAGTTGTAATAGCCTTCCACAGACTCAAATAAGGAAAATGACCACAGTCAGATGGATACATTTAAATCACATAAAGATTTACTGCTAACTCTGTTAAAGGCAGCTTATAAGCCAACAATAAGACATGACAAGGTGTCCATTAAGGCTTGAAAAGAGCACGTCCCAGATGCATTATGAGGCATGAGGCACTTGTGCCAAGTGCCTTTAGCACTTGGGAAGTGCTCATATGAGGCCATAACCCATACCTTGTCATGTCTTATTGCGCTTATAAAATGGGTCCCCCATAACTCCCCAGTAAAAAAAAGAAAAATAAATATTTAAGAAAAAGTATGCTGAAAAGTATTAAAGATAGAGAATATAGAAAAATAGTCCCCCAGTTGTGCAGACCATATGTATCATCCACTGCCTGTCTCTTTCTCTTTTCTCCCAACTCTGTCTCCCAATAGATGAAACAATTTTTTTTACTTACTTTATTTTAGTTTTGTTTAGACTTTGTTCTTGAGTTGTAGCCAAAGGCCTCTTTGACTGTGAGCAAGCATCTGTTTCACCGCCCGTACAGAGTGATTTCCACTGTGGTGCCTGTCCTTCTCCTATCAGCTCTGTCTTTCCCACAACACACATACACTTCAGGGTTTTTTTTTTCAGTTTTTTTTTTTTACTTTATTTTCTCTTGTTTACAGTTCCTGTTTTACTAACAGCCACTGGCTCACTTGACTGTCACCGAGCATGTCCCTTGCCGGCTGCTGTAGACAGCGGTTTCTGCTCAGACTTTTTAAATCACAAGTTTTGCTGTGAAACAGCACTGTGCTGCATTAGGGGATTTTCACAGCTATTTTCCCCTTGTTGCTTTCATGAATGCAGTGGGGTTGCTGTGAGGAATGGACAATGGTGACAGGAGATGCCAGAAAATGGACAGAGACTACAGATTCTGCTAAAGGTCAGTATGTGGGATCACTGGTTCTTGGCTGCCATATAAATAGTGGGAGCAACAGAAATTCACTTGTGAGGGATGAGCAGCCAAAAAAAAAAAAAAAAATAGGTACTAAATTTTTAAAATGTGTTCACCTGAAGGGGGCGGTATTGGTACACTGTTTCTCTTGATGGTACTGTACGATCTACCAGTGCAGCAGTTGAGCTGCTGTGGGCTACTAGTTGATGAGCTTCATCAGGGACTGCTGGCACAGACTTATTTCCCTGTGTGGTGCATTGTGATTGCCACAAGTAGTGTCCGTGGTAAGATTAGGTCCTGATAATGGCACGTCTGGAAAGGGCATCCAGCCAATCAGCATTCTAGATTTGTTTGCCCATTTTATAAAGCAATGCAAATGGACATACCACTCCCAGTTTCACGGACGTATGCAAAAATGTATGCAATACTTAAACCCCAGAAAGATGCCACTAGAATAGACTCCTACTCTCCAATCTTAATCCTAATTGTGGATTACAAAAATATTCACAGGAATACTTGCAAGGAGGCTTGAAATTGTACTTCTTCAAATGATTTAGAACAAACTGGGTTTGTGGCAGAAAGTCCAACAGAAGGCAATATACAGTAAAATAGATGTTGTTATTGCTCCAGCACATGTCCAGAACTCAGCAGCCCACACTACTTCTCAGCCCAGGCTTGGAAAAAGCCTCTAATAGAGTATTGTGGAATTTTTTACATTACACTTTATTTTGATTTAGCTTTCATCCCAAGTTAATAGCAGTAATCAAAGAAAAATATACAGCTCCACAGTCAATGGATAGGGCCAACAGCTCATTATTGAGTTGATTTATACTGCTATAAACAACTTGACAGTGTTACTCCTTATCCCTACTGCCTTGACATTTAAACCTTAGGCTTAGGCCATAAGACAAAACACAGCCATAGAAGGAATTTCCCATCAGGGAAGAGACCATAAATTGTCCTTTTATGTGGGTGATTTGTTAATATATTTGACCAGTCCAAACCAGTCACTTCCACATCTTTGAACCACACTAGGTAATTATGGCAACCTATTGGGCTATAACCTGACTGAGGATAGAACAGCAGACCTTCAGTTGCATCATGATACTCCACCATACATAACGCGACATTATAAATTTAAGTGGAATCAGTGCAAAATGAAATATTGGTGAGTGTCACAAAAGATACAAATACTTTGCATGGCAAGAATTATGTCCCACAGACAGCTACATTACCAGCAGATCTCAGCTAGCTGGCTGTTGCTCCCCTTTTCTCAACTGAGTTGCATAGACTCTACAAGAATGACTTTCTTGCTATGACTGCTGCAGTGTACCTCTTTCAATGTCTGTCAATTTTCACAACCCCTGCTGATTTTGCTACCTGAAACATACAGAAGTATAGATATCTATGGGCTGGGGACCACTCAAGAGTAGCATATTGCAACCTGCAGCTGCCCAGACCTAAAGGAGATATACCCCTGCCCGAACTATCTCTGTACTGTCAGGCAGCATAGTAACAGTAGTTGTGTTCTTAGATAGACCGCACTTACTTGGCACATTGGAAAACACTAGAAACTAGATTTTAATTATTCACTGACAAGAATGTTATTTTTCAGCTTTACTTTGCATGGAAGCAAGATCACAGACAGTGCTCTATCACAAATCTGGATGCAATTTTTTCACTCTAATACTCTTTCTATAGAATTAAAGCGGCTATGAGCCCTTCCTTATGATAAAGACCTTCTCCCAGAAAGACTAGACTCTCTTTTTGCCTACTTGGAAAGGCTTGGTCTGGTACTGAATTTTCAATATTTTGAAGTAAATGTTCTGTATAAATTTACACATCTCAAACAGCAATATCAACTACATAATACTGACCATTACTGTTTTTTCCAAGCTACACATTGTTTGCCAGGTATTCAAGGGAGAAACATAGAAACATAGAATTTGACGGCAGATAAGGACCGCTTGGCCCACCCAGTCTGCCCATTTCCCTACCTAATGGATAAGCTGCAGATCCTAGTTAACCAGTAGCTTACTTCTTTCTGCCCCCACCCCCTACAATTGCCTTATGACTGTCCCATGCATGCTTGAATTCCACCACTGTTTTTGACTCCACAACCTCCTCCGGAAGGCTGTTCCATGCATCCACAACCCTCTCTGTGAAAAAATACTTCCTTAAATTACCTCTGAGCCGACCCCCTCTATCTTCAAATTGTGCCCCCTTGTTCTTGCACACCTCTTGTTTTGAAAGATGCTACCCTCTTGGACTTTGTTGATTCCCTTGAGGTACTTGAAAGTTTCTATCATGTCCCCCCTCTCCCTCCTTTCCTCGAGGCTATACATATTAAGCTCCTTAAGTCTCTCTTCATATGTCTTCCAGTGCAGACCCTGCACCATTTTAGTTGCCCTCCTCTGGACAGCTTCCATTCTGTCTATGTCTTTGAGGAGATTGGGTCTCCAGAAATGCACGCAATACTCCAGATGGGGTCTCACCAGCTGTCTGTACAGAGGGATGATAACTTCCTGTTTTCTACTGGTGATGCCTCTCCCTATGCATCCCAGTATCCCCCCAACCCTCCTTGCTGCCCTCTCACATTGCTTGCCCACCTTTAGGTCATCTGATATGACTACCCCCAGGTCCCTTTCCATTTTTGTTGTTGTTAGTATCTCACCCCCCATTGTGTACTCTTCCCCTGGGTTTTTGTTTCCCAGGTGCATTACCTTGCACTTCTTAGCATTGAATCTAAGCTGCCATACATTTGACCATTCCTCTAACCTTGCCAAGTCCCTTCTCATCCTTTCCACCCCACCTTGTGCATCAACTCTGTTGCAGATCTTTGTGTCATCTGCAAAAAGACATACTTTTCCTTCCATTCCCTCTGCAATGTTGCTTATAAAGACATTGAAGAGGACTGGTCCTAATACTGAATCTTGCGGTACCCCACTAGTAACCCCCCTTTCTTCAGAGTGGACTCCATTTACTATTACTCTCTGTGTCCTATTCTCCAGCCAATTCTTTACCCAGGCTGTCATCTTGGGACCCACTCCCAGGCTGGCTAACTTGTATATTAATCTTTTGTGTGGGACTGTGTCAAATGCCTTGCTAAAGTCTAGGTAGGCCATGTCCACAGCCCCTCCCTGATCTACTACTTTGGTTACCCAGTCAAAGAAATCTATCAGATTCATCTGGCATGACCTTCCTGCTGTGAATCCATGCTGCCTTGGGTCCTGTGCCCCTCTGGCCTCTAGATAATCGACATTTTTTCCTTCAGAAGTGATTCCATCATTTTCCCTACCACTGAGGTTAAACTAACAGGTCTGTAGTTTACTGCTTCTGCCTTGCTCCCACTTTTGTGAAGGGGAATCACATCTACCCTCCTCCAGTCCTCGGTACCACCCATCCTCCCATGATTTGTTAAAGAGGGTAGTCAGTGGTGTCACTAGTTCTACCCTTAGTTCTTTAGAATTCTGGGATGAATCCCATCAGGCCCCATTGCTTTGTCCACCTTCAGTTTTAAGAGTTCTTTCAGAACCCTTTCTTCTGTAAATGGGCTGGTATCAACTTCTGTATCCAGAGTGTTTCTACTGCTTGTTTTAGGTACCTCCCCTCTTCCTTTGTAAATACTGAGCAAAAATATTTGTTTAGTATCTCTGCCTTTTCACAGTCACCCTCTACCCACCTCCTCCCTTTATTAAGCTTCACTATCCCTCCTTTGGTCTTCCTTTGCTCCCTGATGTACCTATAAAAGGTTTTATCCTTCTTAACCGAGTTGGCTATCTTTTCCTCGGTTTGGGCCTTTGCTGTTCTAACTGCCTTCCCAGCTTCCTTTGCTTTAACTGATACAGTTCTCTGTCCTGCTCCTTCTGTGATTCCTTGTACTTCCTGAATGCTCTTTTTTCTCTTGAACCTTCACTGCCACTTCCTTTGAGAACCATAGTGGTTTCTTACATCATTTCATTTTGTTTATTTGCTTCACACAAAGGCTTGTTACCTCTGTGATGGCAGTTTTTATTATTCCCCATTGTTCTTCCACCCCTCCTTCCTGCCCATTTGCTAGTGCATTCCTTAGGCACTCACCCATTTTGGCAAAGTCAGCCCTCCTAAAGTCCAGTACTTTTGCCTTTGTATGACTTGACTTTATTGCTGTGTTTATTGTGAACCATACTGTTCGATGGTCGCTAGTTCCCAGATGGCTACCCACTTCTACATCTGTGATCCTCTCTTCATCTCCATTTGAGAGAACCAGGTCTAAGATTGCTCCCTCTCGAGTGGGCTCCAATACTAGTTGTCTAAGGCATGCCCCCTGTAGGGCATCTAGAATAACCCCACTCTTTGAAGTGGCTGCTGCAACTGCACTCCAGTTAACATCTGGCATATTCAGATCACCCGTCATCATCAGTTAACCGGACATACACTCTTGACACCCATTTAGAGATGTAGTAAAATTTAATTTCACCAGTGAAATACTGACAAAATTGAGAATTTCACCCTGTGAAATATTTCATGAAATTTGAGCATTTTGCATAATATTTTGTGGGAATGAAATGCGAAGTTCTGCTGGCTAAATGAAGAATTTTTATGGCAGAATGTGGAATTTCATCTATGAATGGTGGAGCTTCACCCATGGGTGGTGAAATTCTGCATTTTGCCAGCAAAATTTTGCATTTCACTGGTGAAATTCCACATTTCACCGGTGAAATTTCGAATTTTTGACCAACAACTATTTCGCGAAATGTGCAAATTTCGTAAAATATTTTGCAGAATGAAATTTTCCAATTTCTCCCATCTCTGCACCCATTACAAGAGCTGATGTATACTTAGGGTGGGATATTCAAAGGAGTTGTGCATGGCACAACAGGGTTGTGTCATGCCCAATCCACCAATCTGCCCTGGCATGATATTCAAAGGAGCAGGCTGCCCTGCGCAACCCCCGATGTGCCAGGGTGCACCAGTAATGTATGTGGTACAAGTGTGGAGGGTGTTCCCATGCATATGTGGCACATCCAAATAGTCAGCCCGGGATGTGCGGCGCACATGCTGGCACATACCCACCCTGTGCTGCTCAGGGGGGCATGAAGATGTGCCTGGCAAAACCAGGAGCAAGTCCCTGCCATTCACAGGTGAGCTGCCATAGTGCAAGGTGCAACATGGCAGCCGCCTGCTGTGGGTGGCCACCCGACCAGCCAGGACACAGTCTTCATGCCCACTACCTAGGGGGCATCGTGCCCCCCCTTGCCTGATTGCGGGCATGTGTAAAAGTAATCCCTGGTGGTCCAGTGGACCACTATCCATTGCCCACTCATGGGCATATGTTCAAATACTCCCTGGTGGTCCAGTGGACTGATCCCCAACACCCAATTGCTAGCATATGTTTGATCCATCCCTGGTGGCCCAGTGGGCTGAACCCCATCACCCGTTTGCAGGCGGAATGAACAACAGACACCCTGGTGGTCCAGTGGTACCCTTCCCCACCCACCCACTGAGTCCCCCACTACCCTGCACCCCCCGTCAGCAGCTGGCAGCACCCCACCCATAAGCCACCCGCAAGCCCGCCGACTGACAGCATTCAGTAGGGCTGTACACCTATTGATCCACTGCATGGGCCAATGGGCATGCAGACCACACTGTACTACACAGTCCTGAATTGTGAATGAGTGCTCATTCACAATTTGGGACTGGTGGTACAGTATGGTCTCTATGCCCATTGGCCCACATAGTGGACCAATAGGTGTACAGTCTCACTGTACACCGTCAGTCAGTGGCTTGCAGGCTTGCAGGTGTGGTGCTGCTGCCCGCCAGTGACAGGGGGGTGCAGGTGACAGGGGACTTAGTGGGTGGGTGGGGAGGGGTTACCACTGGACTGCCAGGGTATCCGTTGTTCATTCCACCTGTGATCGGGTGCTGGGAGGGTTTCCACTGGACCACCAGGGAGTTCTACCATACGTCCATGATCTGGCGATGGGGTTTGGTCCACTGGACCACCAGGGATGGATCAAACATATGCCCAAGATTGGGCATTGGGGATCGGTCCACTGGACCACCAGGGATTATTTGAACATATTCCCATGATTGGGCAATGGATAGTGGTCCACTGGACCACCAGGGAGTATGGCTACACATGCCTATGATTGGGCATACAGGAGCGGAGCCTGCCAAGGGGCAGCAGGGCATTGGTCCCAGATGGCTGCAGCCTGGCAGGATGCCAGGTGCAAGTCACTGGGGATCAGTGCCTGCATGCAAATGGGGCCATAATGACATGAATATGTCCCCATTTGTGCCTTCATGCATAATGGCCTCATTTGCATGCCCACGGCTGAATATTGCAGTTGCTGCACCTAGCGCAACTGCACTTGCACTGGTGTAGCCCCCTGCTCCCCTTCTGCCACTTGCGTTGGTGCAGTGCCACTGTGCCATGTGCAATGCATGCTCCCTCAGTGCCATATTCAATGGTAGTGAGCCATGGTGCAGCACTGTTGAATATTGCTTGGTCCATGCCCTGGCTCATCCCAGTTGCGCTGTGCCCAGACTTGTGCCCCTGCCTGGCGCAGTCTGAATATCCCACCCTGTATATAAATCTGACATGATGTTTGCCTAGTCACTTTATTTGATTGATGTATAAGACTTTAAACTCAATTGCTAAACACAACATATTGGTGGTAAAACATAACTAGGAAAAATAACTTAATATAGATTTTACGGTAACACTTTATTTTAAGTGTCCTTAACTACACTGTAATTACTGTATAACTATGTTGTAATGTCACTGTAACTACTGTGTAGTTATGTGTAACTACTATGTAGTTGTTAACTAGTTTCATATGAGGATATGGTGTAGATATGCAACTTGCATACTGTACATGTACAGCTACTACAGTCTCCCTTTCAGCACAAATCATTTAATTCTGACAAGTGTAAATACACTTGTAACAGCTGTTGCAAAGTGTAACAGAAAATCTATTGTACAACTACCACTCTGTCTCTTCTGGCATTGTGTTATTAGTTCCTATAAGGGCAACTACACATATAATAGCTATTGCAAATTGTAACAGAAAATCTGTTGTGTTACTACTGTTACTACTTTTGTCATTTTTAAATCTGTTCTTGCAAGTGTAATTACAAATACATGCAGGTTATGTGCACTATTTCAACTGTCTATGTCTATCTGACATTTATTTAAAAGGTAATTTCACAGAAAAATGTTAAAGTGTAATCAGAATGATAACTAAAATATGAATACAATGCAACTTCAGCCTGCTACAGTTAAATGCACTGACTGGCAACTCTTTAGATGTTCCATGTCTGTATTCCTGGTTTTCATGAATTTACAGGTCAGTAAACATGCAGTCTAATATTGTGACTTGATACGTAACTGTACACAACAATATTTCAATTGCATAATTACTAATTGGCACTATAACAATATTGTAGCTAAGAAATAATGGTACTGTTTTCACAGTTAACGCCTAGGTAACATGTATTTGCAGCTGCACACACTTACATTTATCACATGTCAGTACTGTAGCTGTGATGTAAGTTTTCATTCAGAAATCAGTCCCTCATAAATGTAATGCTTGCTAAACATGTAGTCTAATATTAGACCCTATTCACATACAGTAGGTGGCAGGGAATCTGCCAAATGTGCATTCCCAGGCCTGGTGATCAATAGCAGCCATCTATTCAGATGGACTGACCAGAAGCAGACTGGATCCTGCACTCTGTGTGGATAGGGGAATTGAGGATTATGGGTGGTCTTTCCATTACTGGTGTTTTCCAGTAAGAGGACCTACTGATTTGCCTATTTTTACCACCTGCCACCTGCCCTTATAATATAGTCAGAGGGCTGGGATAGCCTGATGTGAAGGATGATGCTAAGGCAGCCACACAGTTCAGCCAGTGGGAAGAGAATGTAATGGCTAAGGAAGGCTCCCTGCCTGTGTATCTGGTGCCACACACCACCACTCCACACAGGAGATCGGTGATAATACATGGCATGTAGTCATGCCCCACCTTTAGTCACCCACCTGGGCAGTAGCAAGCCAGGAGTGTGGGAGTAAAAGAGGTGTGGCCAATGCCATAGAAGCAGCACATTTCTTAGTAACTACAGCTCTGTTACAAGCCAATAAGTAATTCTGTAATTGATTTGCATTGTATAATTAAACAATGTAGTTGTACAGCAGTTAACAACAGTCCCGATGCACTAAAGGGTGGGTAATATGCACTTGAGGCACGTACCTCACCCACGTACCTATGCAACCCTGGACAGGTGCAGGGTAGGCGGTATGCATGACCACTAGCACCCATTGGGCACCTGTCCAGGGCCACCCTCCAATGGCTTGCATGGTCATGTGGGAGGTCAGGGGTGGAGATGCAGACCCAGGTGGGCATCCAATCAGATGCCCATACAGGGTCCATGAGTGGATCCCTTGCACCCTTGTAGAGGGTGCAGGGAGTAGGGGAACAACCATGTATAGCAGCACTGTAGACACACCTTCCAGCAGTTGCCCAAACCACTGCCCCAACCCTTCCCTGCAGTCTAGTGGGCTAGGGAAGCACAGTGGTCAGGTTCCTATTACCGCTGCACCTGGCAGCCATCATTCATGGGGTGTGCACTGGGGTTATGCCAAGTCCAGGCACCCGTACCCAGCACCCCCTCTGCCTGGCACTACATGGCTTAGTGAATGCCGTGTAGTGCAGACACACACCCAGCATGGAAATCCCAGAGGGGTTTAGGAGGCTGGTGCATAAGTGCCTTGCACTGCACTTATGTGCCCTTGGTGAATGCTGCCAGGGGTCTGTGGGACCCCCATTGCTCAGCATTCACCAGTGAGGTTGCCTCTGTGCCTCACATAAGTGACACATTGGCAACAGTTTTGTTAGTGCATACGGCCCAATATTAGACTGCATGTTTATTAAGCAGTAAGTGCATGAGGGAATGATTTCTTGATGGAAAATCTACATCAGAACTACTGCATTGACATTCAATGTAAGTGCATAGTAGTTACTCCCTTCTTCTTATGCTTTATTTTAAGTCAGTTTCTGTGTACTTACTTTGCAAATACATGTTAGTTAGGAATTAACTGTGGAAACAATGCCACAGAAACAGCACTTTCCTTAGTAACTACAACACTGTTACACCCTTCTTCTCACACTTTATTTTAAATGTCACTTTCTGCATACTTACTTTACAAATACATGTTAATTAGTCATTAACTGTGAAAACAATGCCACAGAAGCAGCACTTTCCTTAGTAACTACAGCACTCTTACACCCTTCTTCTTACACTTTATTTTAAATGTCAGTTTCTGCATACTTACTTTGTAAGTACATCTTAGTTAGGCATTAACTGTTGAAACAATGCCACAGAAGTGGCACATTCCTTAGTAACTACTGCACTGTTAAAAGCCAGTAAGTAATTATGTAAATTAACTATTTATTGCAAAATCACACATGCCCCCACAATGCAAAGCATCATAGGCAAATCACCACAGAATGTCATGCTGGTCCAACTTTAAGCAGAATTGCATGGTGCCAAAAGGCCTCTCACACAGTTTGCAAAGGGTGCTAACAGAAGACATAGACACGTGTTTCGTCCTACCAGGACTCATCAGTATGCCTCGTCTGTTTGACACTCCAGTGGAATGGACCAGCTACCCTTAAGGCAGTGTGCCTTGGATATATTGTGGTGAACCCATTAAAATAAAAAAAACTATTTAAAAGACAAAGAACCTCTGTGCACAAACACTGAGGCAAAGGTTACCCCAAAGGGCATTTGGCTGGGAAGCCAAGTTTCAAGAAAATACAAAATCACACATGCCCCCACAATGCAAATCACCACAGAATGATTTCTGATGGAAAATCTACATTAGAACTACTGCATTGACATTCAATGTAAGTGCATAGTAGTTACTCCCTTCTTCTTATGCCTTAAGGGTAGCTGGTCCATTCCACTGGGGTGTCAAACAGACGAGGCATACTGATGAGTTCTGGTAGGATGAAACACGTGTCTATGTCTTCTGTTAGCACCCTTTGCAAACTGTGTGAGAGGCCTTTTGGCACCATGCAATTCTGCTTAAAGTTGGACCAGCATGACATTCTGTGGTGATTTGCATTTGCAGCCTATGATGCTTTGCATTGTGGGGGCATGTGTGATTTTGTATTTTCTTGAAACTTGGCTTCCCAGCCAAATGCCCTTTGGGGTAACCCTTACCTCAGTGTTTGTGCACAGAGGTTCTTTGTCTTTTAGATAGTTTTTTATTTTAATGGGTTCACCACAATATATCAAAGGCACACTGCCTTAAGGGTAGCTGGTGCATTCCACTGGGGTGTCAAACAGACGAGGCATACTGATGAGTCCTTGTAGGATGAAACACGTGTCTATGTCTTCTGTTAGCACCCTTTGCAAACTGTGTGAGAGGCCTTTTGGCACCATGCAATTCTGCTTAAAGTTGGACCAGCATGACATTCTGTGGTGATTTGCATATGCAGCCTATGATGCTTTGCATTGTGGGGGCATGTGTGATTTTGTATTTTCTTGAAACTTGGCTTCCCAGCCAAATGCCCTTTGGGGTAACCCTTACCTCAGTGTTTGTGCACAGAGGTTCTTTGTCTTTTAAATAGTTTTTTATTTTAATGGGTTCACCACAATATATCCAAGGCACACTGCCTTAAGGGTAGCTGGTCCATTCAACTGGGGTGTCAAACAGACGAGGCATACTGATGAGTCCTGGTAGGACGAAACACGTGTCTATGTCTTCTGTTAGCACCCTTTGCAAACTGTGTGAGAGACCTTTTGGCACCATGCAATTCTGCTTAAAGTTGGACCAGCATGACATTCTGTGGTGATTTGCATATGCAGCCTATGATGCTTTGCATTGTGGGGGCATGTGTGATTTTGTATTTTCTTGAAACTTGGCTTCCCAGCCAAATGCCCTTTGGGGTAACCCTTGCCTCAGTATTTGTGCACAGAGGTTCTTTGTCTTTTAACTATTTATTGTTGTATAGCAATTTACAATATTAGATGGCATGTTCATTTTTAGTTCTTTTTTTTTCTGGTTGCACACTATACAAGTGGTGGATCTGGGATTCAGACCCAGTTATCCAGGTTTGCAGGTCAGTACTTTTAACCACTACACTATACTGCAGTAAGTTCATGAGGGAATGATTTCTGAAGGATAATTTTAATTGTCACTAACTACACTATAACTACTGTATAACTACACTGTAACTGCACTACTATGTAGTTGTTAACTAGTTTTACAATGTGTGTTGTGTACTTACAGTACATAACTTTAAATGTGCTGCTTTTGTGAGATTGACCCACACCTCTACCGCACCCACACCTCTGTCCTGCTGCTGCCCAGGTGGGTGGTTGGGGGTGGGGAATGGCTACCCTTGGATGAGAGTCCTAATTCTTCTGTACCTAAGACTAAACTATCCCATTGTACAATGCTGAACAGTTATAAGACTGACTGATTGTACATTGTGTGTATTTCACCTGCACTTTAGTTGCTACTTTATTGTGTTTCAGCTATACTCTTACACTTAACCCATAGACTGCCAACAGAATTAGAATGAATAGGAATTCTGGACTGATATATCAGTCCAGAGCACAGCAGTGGTTAATTGTACCAAGCTGCACTCAATATATTCAATGTATTCTATTTCTTGTACCTTTCCCTGTTAATATAAGTGTATTATCTGTATTACCTATGTACCATCTTTATGGCCTGGGTCATGCCTGAAAGCAGTCCATAGGATCAATGCACCTGATCAGCAGCAGGACAGGGGTGTGGGTCAATCTCACAAAAGCAGCACATTTAAAGTTATTTAAGTACACAACACGCATTGTGAAACTAGTTAACAACTACATAGTAGTGCAGTTACAGTGCAGTTATACAGTAGTTACAGTGTAGTTAGTGACACTTAAAATTATTCTTCAGAAATCATTCCCTCATGAACTTACTGCAGTATAGTGTAGTGGTTAAAAGCACTGACCTGCAAACCTGGAAAACTGCGTTTGAATCTCAGAGCCACCACTTGTATACACTGCAACCCAAAAAAAAGAACTAAAAATAAGCATGCAATCTAATATTGTAAATTGGTATACAATAAAAAAAACATTAATTTACATAATTTCTCTTTGGCTTTTAACAGTGCTATAATTACTAAGGAATGTGCTGCTTGTGTGGCATTGTTTCCACAGTTAGTGCCTAACTAAAATGTACTTATAAGTACGTACACAGAAACTAATGCTAAAAATTAAGTGTAAGAAGAAGGGTGTAACCTTGCTGTAGTTACTAAGTAATGTGCTGCTTCTGTGGCATTGTTTCCACCATTAATTTCAAACTTATGTGTATTTGCAAAGTAAGTAAGCAGAAACTGACACTTAAAATAAGACATAGGAAGAAGGGTGTAACTACTATACTCTTACATTGAATGCCAAGGCTGTAGTTCTGATGTATATTTTCCTTCAGAAATCACTCTCTCATGCACTTACTGCTTAATAAACACACAATCTAATATTATTTGCTATACAACTACATTGTTTACTTATACAATACAAATCATTTACATAATTACTTATTGGATTGTAACAGTGCTGTAGTTACTAAGAAATGTGCTGCTTCAGTGGAACTGAACCACACCTCTTCTACACCCACACTCCTGGCCTGTTACTGCCCACGTGGGTGGCTTGGGGTGGGGCATGAATACATACCATGCTCTATCACTGATCTGCTATGTGGAGTGGTGGAGGGTGACACCAGATACACAGGCAGGAGACCTTCCTTAGCCATTGCATGCTCTTCCCACTGGCTGAATGGTGTAGCTGCCATAGCATCATCCTCACATCAAGCAATCCCAGTCCTCTGACTATACCATGAGGGCTGGGGGCAAGGCAGTAAAAGTAGGCAGACAAGTAGGTCCCCATACTGTAAAACAGCAGTAATGGGAAGACCACCCATAACCCACAATTCCCCTATCCACACACATTGTAGGATCCAGTCTGCTCCTGGTCAACTCATCTGATTGGATAGCTGCTGTTGATCACCAGGCCTGGGAATGCACTTTTGGCACATTCCCTGCCACCTATGTGAATAGGGTTTAATATTAGATTGCATGTTTAGCCAGCAGTAAGTTCATGGGGGACTGATTTCTGAATGAGAACATCCATCACAGCTACAGTACTGACATACGGTAAATGTAAGTGTGTGCAGCTGCAAATATATGTTACCTAGGCATTAACTGTAAAAACATTACCATTATTTCTTAGCCACAATATTGTTATAGTACCAATTAATTATTATGCAAATGAAATATTGCTGTGTACAATTATAAATCAATTCACAATATTAGACTGCATGTTGTACTAATCTGTAAGTTCATGAAAAATTGGAATACAGACATGGAACATCATCTAAAAAGTTGCCAGTCAGTGCATTTAACTGTAGTAGACTGAAGTTGCATTGTATTCATATATTTTAGTTACCATTCTGATTACACTTTAACATTTTTCTGTGAGATTACCTTTTAAATAGACATCAGATTGACATAGACAGTTGAAACACTGCACGTGACCTGCATTTATATATAGTTACACTTGTAAGAACAGATTTAATGACAAAGGTAGTAACATAGTAGTTACACAACAGATTTGCTGTTACAATTTGCAATAGGTATTACATGTGTTTTTGGCCTTATACTACCAAATAACACAATGCCAGAAGAGATAGAGTGGCAGTTGCACAATCCATTTTCTCTTACACTTTGCAACAGCTGTTGCATGTGTAGTTGCACTTGTCAGAATGCAATGATTTGTGCTGAAAGGGAGACTGTTGTAGTTGCACATGTATGCAAGTGGAGTAACTACACCATACTCACATGTGAAACTAGTTAACAGTTACATAGTAAGCTGGCATGGTGTTGCTGAGGGTTGAGGCACTGAACACCACACCCCGTGCCACGCTGGTGACCTGTGTTCTGAAACAAGCATGGGCCACCAGGGTTCAGCAGGGGAGGAGAAGGATTGGGCGTTGAGGACCTCTCCTTCTCTCCGGAAGAAATTGCCAATGGTCGGCATACATCTGGCTCCTAGGGGAGGCTAGGGGGCAGAACACTGATGCTGTTGATGTGGGCGGAGATGGGACAGACACCTGGAGGAACGCACATTGGAGCATGCTGCACTGCCGCCACTGGTGTCACTGAACATTCCTTCTTGGAAGTGGAGAAAACTGGAGAAGAAAAAAGGTTGCTGCGGCAGATGATGGGGGTATCTCGTGGGTCCCACTCCCAGCTAGCCACAGTGATGGCCACACTGGATCCAGTACTCGGCAGGGATTGGGAAGCCCTGCTGGTCCCACCAGGGGGGTAAGCCCTGGGGGTAAGGGTCAGTGACAGCTGGTGAATGCTGGGGACGGGACTGGGGGCTCCTTCCAGAGATAGGGCCATAGCAACAGAAGTAAAAACTGACAGCAAAAAAAAAAAGAACTACCTAGTAGTTACATGCAGCTACACAGTAGTTACAATGTAGTTACTTCATGCAAATTGTGTGTAACTACTTAACACTCAACTGTGAAACTAGTTAACAACTACATAGTAGTTACATGTAACTATACAGTAGTTACAGTGAAGTTACAGCATAGCTGTACAGTAATTACAGTGTAGTTAAGGACACTTAAAATAAAGTGTTACCGATTTTATATTAAATGAATGGGATGAGATTTTAACCCAGCAGCATAAGGTAACTTCTTCTAATATGTGGAAGGAATTCAAATGGAAAACTATTATTTGTTATTTTATAACTATACAAATTGATAAATGTACCCCTGGATATTCATCACACTGTTGGGGAACCTGTGAGGAAACTGACCTTTCTCACTCACATATATTTTTGCTATGTCCATTGTTACAACCATACTGAAAGAAGATGGAATCTGACTTGCAGCAACTATGTCCAAACTTCTCCACCATTATTCTTCAAATGGTCAGTTTCCTTCATTTTCCAGCAAGTTTGCTTAATAAACATAAAAAATATGTGCTAAATATTCTTTTTACTGCAGCAAAAAAGTGATCATGAGAGACTGCAGTTACAACCTACACTGGCAACTTAAGAGCATTGGCAAGATATTGTCCTACAACTATATAGAATGGAAAAACAGAAACATAAAAATAGGCAACACGGATATTTATTTAATAATCAGTGGCAAGGATGGCTAATACACTTAATGACTGAGAAGCATGACCTTGTATCATAACAAGCCACGTTTTATTTTAAGCAAAGTAACAGTGAAATGTTCTCAAAGGGTTCTTATGTTGGATCTTGGTTCTTGTACTTTTCATACTCTGAGTCTGTAACACTTATTGGAATTACACAATTTTAAAGACTTTTTCACATACCTGCAAGTGATTTATTTGCTATATTGATACCTGTAAGTATTTAAATCATTTGGATTTTATTTCCCCTTGAAAAAAATGGCTTATGTGATTTTACATGTCAAATCTGTATTTACCTGAATTGTACTGGTGAACACTCTGTGAAAGTTTCATTAAAAAGAAAGTCTAAATGAAAGACGCAGAGGCCAGAAAGTGTCAATAAATGATTTTGCATCTAGTGAAGACAGGGTGACAACTGGCATGCCATAGGGCTTGGTTCTGGGTCTGCATCTCTTTAAACTCTATGTAAGTGATCTAAATAGAGAATTGGTCTGCTGTTGCTCCACATTTGCAGACAATACTAAACTTGGAACACAAATATGTATGTGTTGATGAGAAAATATTACTATTAGATCTGGAAAAAAATGATAAATGGGCCAAAGGGAAGTGCTCAGTCATGCACTTGGGGAAAAATAATGCAAACTATATGTATTTTTTTAGGAGGAAGGATATGAAAGGTCATTAAGGAATTGTAGAGTCATAGAATGTGATGGCAGATAAAGACCAGTTGTCCATCCAGTCTGCCCAGCTTTTTGTACTACCCATACCCTGGACCTATTGTCCACTAGAGTTTGTGTCAATGAGACCATTCATTCTAACCACTCTGTGCTTGAACCCACTCACAGTCTCTGCTCCCATCACATCTGCCTACAGGCTGTGGTAAGGCTAAGACAACCATTCCATAAAGAAATACTTCCTTACATCTCTCCTGAATTTTCCTCCTACCAGTTTCTAGTCATGTCCTCTAGTCATGGAGTTGAGGTTCCTAGTGAATGGTTCCTCACAATTTATCTTGTTGATGCCTCTCAGAAATTTGAATGTCTCAATCAGCTAATATTCTTCAGGTGAAGCTACCTCTGGCTGGAAGCTGCAATACTGAACATAGGATTTGCAAGAAAGTGAGTTGTGCTCACAACAGAAGGAGGCGAATCTTACAATTGTCTTTGGTTTGTAGCAGATATTCTGCAGGTGGAGGCTACTTCTAACTGAAAGGCGAAATAAGGAACTTAGAATTAACAGGAAAGACAGTCTTTCAAGCAACAGAGGGAGGTGGATCTAGCTTTACTTTTGTTCCAAATCTTAAGATTTTCAGTGCAGGAAGAGTTTAAACCCTGTGCTAAGAATTTGTCATAAGTCATGAAGTAAGTGCAGGTGCAGGCTGTGTATCTGACTTAGACAAGTGCCCCAGGGGGTGGAAACTGTTTTTTGTGTTTATCTGTGTATGCCTGAAAAGGCCAGGCCAGACTGTGTCAGGAAGTGCTTACATCATAGCTACTTATCAGCCAATAGCTTTGGAAGAGTTTTACAGACCTGTGAACAACAGTATTATAAGCAAGTGTTTTATAGCAAACGCATCAGAACAGCTACTATTCTTCATGTGAAGCTACCTCTGGCTGGAAGCTGCAATACTGAACATAGGATTTTCAAGAAAGCGAGTTGTGCTCACAACAGAGGGAGGTGAACCTTACAATTGTCCTTGATTTGTAGCAGATATTCTGCAGGTGGAGGCTACTTCTAACTGAAAGGTGAAATAAGGAACTTAGAATTATCAGGAAAGACAGTCTTTCAAGCAACAGAGGGAGGTGGATCTAGCTTTACTTTTGTTCCAATTCTTAAGATTTTCAGTGCAGGAAGAGTTTAAAGCACAGCTGACTTGTTTGGGGGCTGACTGCATTCAGAGCACAAACCACCAGGCTGTTTTGGGGCTGGGGATGTTTACCTGTGTCTCACTTGGATGTCTGGATTTTTCTCTGTTTGATTAGCAGGGTATTTTCTCTGTCAAATTGTTGTGTAGGGCATCTTGCTGACAGGAAGGCACTCATCGCAGTGGTGGGTCAGAGCTTTTAGCTGATTGTTTCGTGAGGGCACAGTTGCGGCCCAACCCCTGCCCACCCTCACCCACCCACCCCTGAAATAGTTCCTTTATACCTGGGGTTCTGACATCATTTCCTCAAGAGTGCAAGGTGCATATCACTGTCATATCCTCTCTAGCACACTGCGCTGACAATATAAGCATACACATTGTATAATATATATTTCTATATAACAAACCAATCACACACACACAAAAAAAAAGTAGATAAACATGTGGGGAGTAGTGCAATGTAATGGCTGTGAGGCAGCAGTCTTCTGGGAGTCTTTCTGGAGGCTGAGATGCTGCCCTATATACAGACAACTCTCTGCCCTGAGGGAGGAAGTTGTCCATCTTCAGGCCACACTGGACAGTAGGAAGGGAACCTCCCCCTTCCAGGGAGCACCAGAGCCACCACCACTACCTCAGAGGTTGTGAAGAAAGCACAGCAGTTGGATCACAGTGGGCTCAGAGAGGGTGAGGATGGTGCAACAGAGGCATACCCAGTCAGTTGTTCCACTCCACAGTCCATACACCATTCTGGGGGAGCATAGTTCCCCTAAGGATGCACCCGTAGAGGAGACTAAGGAAGCTGAGGACAACTGTCACAAGGGAGGCCCACAGGAAGGAGGCAGAGGACACCACAGGGAAAGGAAGAAGCTCCTGGTGGGGGACTCAATTATGAGGGGGATAGAACTGGGGGGAGCAGGGAAAACTGAAGTAAGGTGCCTGCCTGGTGCCATGGCTTGGAGGGACAGGAAGCGCATCCTCAGGATCATGAGAACAGCTGCACGGGAGTCTGAGCTGGACATCATTGTCCACCTAAGGACAAAAGACTTGGCTCATCATGAGATTAGAGCAGTGCAGGAGGACTTTGTAGAGTTGGGGAAGGGCCTAAGAGAAGTAGCACACACAGTATCCTTCTCAGAGGTGCTGCCTGTCAATGGCATGGGGGAGGAGAGGGTACTTTGCACCATGCAGTTTAATGAATGGTTGAAAAAATGGTGTGGAGCACAGGGATCTGGCTTCATTGGGGACTGGGGTTAAATCTGGAGGGACACCAGCCTATACTGGCAGGATGGTCTGCATCTGTCCAGGAAGGGAACAAGTCTTTTGAGCAATCGGTTTAAATGCTTCATTGGCAAGCTTTTAAACTAGTCAAAGGAGGAGGCACTGATAAGCAGCAGGAAAATCCCAGCCTCTCCCTACAAAACAGGGTACTAAATGAGGAAAAGACCAAGAGAGAAAGGTCAGTGGGGGTTGCTGCAACAGAAGGTAAAGCCATCAAAAAATGGAGAGCAATGAGTACCAATGCCCATAGTCTGGGTAACAAGCTTCCTGAATTAGTGGCTTTGATGGAGGAGGAACATCTGGATATCGTGGCAGTCACAGAAACATGGTACACACAAAACCATGACTGGGACATAAACATACCAGGATACACTATCTACAGGAGGGACAGAAAGGGTAAAAGAGGAGGAGGAGTAGCTCTTTACATAAGGGAAGGAATCAAAGCAACAGAACAAAAGGGTAAACAGGCAGGAGAAGAAGTGATGTGGGTAAATTTGGAGACAGACAATGGCACCACAATCCGCACAGGGGTTGTATACAGATCCCTTCTCAGGGGAGGAAATGGACAAGGAATGATAGAAAGTATACTTAGAATGGCAGAAAAGGGAGATATTGCTTATGGGTGATCTGAATATGCCAGATATTAACTGGAGTGCAGTTGCAGCAGCCACTTAGAGTGGAGTTATTCTAGATGCCCTACAGGGGCATGCCTTAGACAACTAGTATTGGAGCCCACTCGAGAGGAGCAATCTTAGACCTGGTTCTCTCAAATGGAGATGGACAGAGGATCACAGATGTAGAAGTGGTAGCCATCTGGGAACTAGCGACCATCGAACAGTATGGTTCACAATAAACACAGCAATAGAGTCAAGCCATACAAAGGCAAACGTACTGGACTTTAGGAGGGCTGACTTTGCCAAAATGGGTGAGTGCCTAAGGAATGCACTAGCAAATGGGCAGGAAGGAGGGGTGGAAGAATAATGGGAAATAAAGATTGACGTCACAGAGGTAACAAGCCTTTGTGTGAAGCAAATAAACAAAACAAAACGAGGTAAGAAACCACTATGGTTCTCAAAGGAAGTGGCAGTGAAGGTTCAAGAGAAAAAGAAAGCATTCAGGAAGTACAAGGAATCACAGAAGGAGCAGGACAGAGAACTTTATCAGTTAAAGCAAAAGGAAGCTGGGAAGGCAGTCAGAACAGCAAATGCCCAAACCGAGAAAAAGATAGCCAACTCAGTTAAGAAGGGGGATAAAACCTTTTATAGGTACATCAGGGAGCGAAGGAAAGCCAAGGGAGGGATAGTGAGGCTTAATAAAGTGGAGGGAGGGTGGGCAGAGGGTGACTGTGAAAAGGCAGAGATACTAAACAAATATGTTTGCTCATTATTTACAAATGAAGAGGTGGAGGTACCCAAAACAAACAGTAGAAACACTCTGGATATAGAAGTAGATACCAGCCCATTTACTGAAGAAAGGGTTATGAAAGAACTCTTAAAACTGAAGGTGGACAAAGCAATGGGGCCTGATGGGATTCATCCCAGAATTCTGAAAGAACTAAGGGTAGAACTAGTGACATCACTGACTACCCTCTTTAACAAATCATAGGAGGATGGGGTGGTACCCGAGGACTGGAGGAGGGCAGATGTGATTCCTCTTCACAGAAGTCGGTGCAAGGCAGAAGCAGGAAACTACAGACCTGTTAATTTAACCTCAGTGATAGGGAAAATGATGGAATCACTTCTGAAGGAAAGAATTGTCGAGTATCTAGAGGCCAGAGGGGCACAGGACCCAAGGCAGCATGGATTTACAGCGGGAAGGTCATGCCAAATGAATCTGATAGATTTCTTTGACTGGGTGACCAAAGTAGTAGATCTGGGAAGGGCTGTGGACATGGTCTACCTAGACTTTAGCAAGGCATTTGACACAGTCCCACACAAAAGATTAATATACAAGTTAGCCAGCCTGGGATTAGGTCCCAAGATGACAGCCTGGGTAAAGAAGTGGCTGGAGAATAGGACACAGAGAGTAATAGTAAACGGAGTCCACTGTGAAGAAAGGGGAGTTACTAGTCGGGTACCGTAGGGTTCAGTATTAGGACCTGTCCTCTTCAATGTCTTTATAAGCGACATTGCAGGGGGAATGGAAGGAAAAGTATGTCTCTTTGCAGATGACACAAAGATCTGCAACAAAGTTGATGCACAAGGTGGGGTGGAAAGGATGAGAAGGGACTTGGCAAGGTTAGAGGAATGGTCAAATGTATGGCAGCTTAGATTCAATGCTAAGAAGTGCAAGGTAATGCACCTGGGAAACAAAAACCCAAGGGAAGAGTACACAATGGGGGGTGAGATACTAACAACAACAAAGATGGAAAGGGACCTGGGGGTAGTCATATCAGATGACCTAAAGGTGGGCAAGCAATGTGAGAGGGCAGCAAGAAGGGCTGGGGGTTACTGGGATGCATAAGGAGAGGCATCACCAGTAGAAAACAAGTTATTATCCTCTGTACAGACAGTTGGTGAGACCCCATCTGGAGTACTGCATGTAGTTCTGGAGACCCAATCTCCATAAAGACATAGACAGGATGGAAGCTGTCCAGAGGAGGGCAACTAAAATGGTGCAGGGTCTGCACGGAAGACATATGAGAGAGAGAGACTTAAGGAGCTTAATATGTATAGCCTCGAGGAAAGGAGGAGAGGGACATGATAGAAACTTTCAAGTACCTCAAGGGAATCAACAAAGTCCAAAAGGTAGCATCTTTCAAAAAGGGTGTGCAAGAACAAGAGGGCACAATTTGAAGATGGGGGCAGCTCAGAGGTAATTTAAGGAAGTATTTTTCACAGAGAGGTTGTGGATGCATGGAGCGGCCTTCCAGAGGAGGTTGTGGAGTCAAAAACAGTGGTGGAATTCAAGCATGCATAGGACAGTCATAAGGCAATTCTAGGGAGTGGGGGTAAGAAGAAGTAGGCTGCTGGTTAGCTAGGATCTGCAGCTTATCCAGTAGGTAGGGAAATGGGCAGACTGGGTGGGCCAAGCGGTCCTCATCTGCCATCAAATTCTATGTTTCTATATTACCCCATCTCTTATAGTCTGTGAGGAGTACATGGTCAAGGCCCTGAGTAGCTCCTTGTAAGATCTGCCTTGCTCACACTGAATCATTTTGGTTACTCTCCTCTGGATTGTCTGCAGTCTATTTTTATTCTAACTCAGGTGCGGTTTCCAGAACTGGGCACAGTACTCCAGGAGTGGCCCTAACAAGGACCTGTAGAGGGGCAATATCACCTCCATCCTCCTGCTGTCAATGCCTCTCCCTGTACAATCCCTACATCCTAGCTGCCTTACTGTAGGCTTTGTCACACTGACAGAATTGTCTGAGCGCGTTGCTAATGATCACTCCCAGCACTCCCAGATCTCTTTCTTCTGATAAGACTGCCAGCCTGACACCCCCAACTGATGCTCCCTTCACCTAGGTGCATAACATTGCACTTCACATTGAATTTAGGCTTCCAGGCATTGGACCACCTCTCCAACCTATCCAGATCTTCTTTCAGCTCCATCATTTCATCTTGGATATCCACTTTGCACCACAGCTTTGTGTCATATAAGAAACACAGCTTACCCTGTATTCCTTCACTAATGTCCCAGCTGAACATGTTGAAGAGGACCAGTCCAAGGACTGACCCTTGCGGCACTCCACTCATGACACCCCTCTCTCCTGATTTGAGTCTGTTAACCACTACTCTGTTTATGGACTCCTAGTCACCTTCCTACCCATCTGGTTAGTTCCTCTTCTACTCCAAGATCCATTAGTTTTTTTTCAGTAGCCGTCTATGGGTCACAGAATCAAAATCTTTCCATACATCGAAGTAGAGTATGTTGACTGTTTGCCTCTTGTCTGTAGCTCATGTAATCCAGTCAAAGAAAATAAGTTGATCTGACAGGACCTCTCTGCCATGAATACATGCTGTTTGCTATCCTGGGGACAACTGCTTTCCAGGTAGGCTACCAGTTCCTCCTTTAATAGAGACCCCATCAGCTTGCCCTCAATGGAGGTTAGATTGACAGGTCTGTAAATACTCAGCTCCACTTTGTTGATTCCCTTTTGGAGTGGGATCACCTCAGCCATACTCATAGAAACATAAACTTTGATGGCAGATGAGGACTGCTTGGCCCACCCAGTCTGTCCATTTCCCTACTTATTGGATTAGCTGAAGATCCTAGTTAACCAACAGCCTACTCCTAACCCCCATCAGAATTGTCTTATGTCTGTCCCATGCATTCTTGAATTCCCCCACTGTTTTTGACTTCATGACCTCCTCAGGAAGGCCATTCCATGTGTCCACCACCCTCTCTGTGAAAAAACACTTCCTCACGTTACTGCTGAGCCATCCCCCCATCTTTAAATTGTGCTCCCTTGTTCTTGCGCATCTCTTTTTCTAAAAGATGCTACCCTCTTGGACTTTGTTGATTACCTTGAGGTACTTGAACATTTGTATCATGTCCCCCTCTCCCTCCTTTCCTCTGGTGTATACATATTAAGCTCCTTTAGTCTCTATTCATATGGCTTCTGGTGCAGACCCTGTACCACTTTAGTTGCCCTCCTCTGGACTGCCTCCTTCCTGTCTATGTCCTTGCGGAGATGGGGTCTCCAGAACTGCACACAGTACTCCAGATGGGGTCTCACCAACTGTCTGTATAGAGCAATAACAACTTCCTGTTTTCTACTGGTGATGACTCTACCTATACATCCCAGTATCCCCAAGCCCTCATTACTGCCTTCTCACATTGCGGCTTACCTTTAGGTCATTTAATATGACTACCCCCAGGTCCCTTTCCATTTTTATTGTTGTTAGTACCTTCCCCCCTCCACATTGTGTACTCTTCCCCAGGTTTTTTGTTTCCCAGGTGCATTACTTTGCACTTCAATGCATTGAATTTAAGCTGCCATACTTTAGACCATTCCTCCAACCTTGCCAAGTCCCTTCTCATCTTTTCCACACACCCCCCTTATGTATCAGCCCTGTTGCAGATCTTTGTGTTGTCTGCAAACAGGCATACTCTTCCTTCCAGTCACTCTGCAATTTCACTTATAAAGACATTAAAGAGGACTGGTCCCAGTACCGAACCCTGCAATACCCCACTAGTAACCCTCCTTTCTTTGCAGTGGACTCTGTTTACTATTACCCTCTATGTCCTGTTGTCCAGCCAATATTTTACCCAGGCTACCACCCTGGGACCCACTCCCAGGCTAGCTAGGTTGTTTATTAATCTTTTGTGTGGGACTGTGTCAAATGCCTTGCTAAAGTCTAGGAAGGCCATGTCCACAGTTCCTCGCTGGTCTACTACTTTGGTCACTCAGTCAAAGAAATCTATTAGATTCATCTGACATGACATTCCCTCTGTGAATTCATCTTGCCTTAGGGCCTGTGCCCCGCTGGCCTCTAGGTACTCAACAATTCTAACTTTCAGAAGTGATTCCATCATTTTTCCTACCACTGAGGTCTGTTCCAGTCCACGGGGAGCTCCCCAGTCCTAAGTTAGATGTTGAACAGTCCCAATAGGGATTCATTAGCTCCAGTGACAGTTCTTGGAGCACCCTTGGATGTAAACTATCAAGCCCCAGTGCTTCATCAGTCTTCAGTGCTGCCAGTCCATTCAGGGTTTTATCAGCAGTGAACTGCATTTGCCCCAGTTCCTGAATGCCTTTATCTGAATCTTTGATTAGACTCTCTGCCAGGGTCTTTCTGCCTCCTCTGTAAATACTGAGCAGAAGCAGCCATTTAGAACTGATGCCTTCTGCTCATCTCCCTCCATCACCTCGCCATTCTTTGACAGCCTCACAATCCTTCCCTTTGTCTTCCATTTTTCACTGATGTAATGGAAGAACGTTTTTTTCCATGTTTTAACCCTTCTGCAATTTGTAGTTCATTGGCAGATTTGGCATCTCTGACCACCTTTGCCTTCATTAAGGTGCTTTGATATACAGTATCTCAAAGAATTCTTCCCCCCGGTTGAACTTATAGTTGTTGAAGGCCTTTTATTCTTCCTTACTGTCTCCCTCACCTCCCTAATGAACTATAGATTCTTCTTGTACTTGCTATCCTTGGTGACAGTTTTCATGCAAGTCTTGGTTACCTTGAGAACTGACTCTTTATTAACTTCCCATTGTTTCTCTACACTTCCTCCTATAGCTCTCCCCATAGTTTGTTCTTAACTATATCTCTCATTCTTCTGAAATCTGCTGTCCTGAACTCCTTTACCTCAGTTCTGGAAGGAGGTGTGCTGCTATAACATGCCAGTTCAAACCACAGCGTGTTGCTGTCAGTGGACCCCAGTGGATCCCCAACTGTCACATGACTAATCCTTTTTATATTGGTGAGTACCACATCCAAGACTGCTGACTGTTTTGTGGATTCTTTTACCAGTTGAACCAACAGACAGCCTTGCATATTTTTAAGTATTGCCTGGTTTCTGACACTACGAGCAGTGGGGGTTCCCCAGTCCCTCTCTGGCACGTTGAGATCCACCATCACTACTATGTCTCCTTCAGCTGCAGTACAAGCCCATTCTTCCCCCAGTTCTCCATCAGCTTTCTCACCCTGATTTTAAGGTCTGTCAACCACCCCTACCCTCATGCACTTACTAGATTGAGTAGTCAAATTTATCTAGGGACTCTGCCCCAGCAATATCTCTCTAATTTGACCCTACTTCCATGGCATTTACATTTTCATTCACATAAAGGGTCACCCCACCTCCTTTGCCTATCTCTCTCTCTCTCTTTTCTGAGCAGAGTGTACCCTGGGATCACCAGGTTCCAGTCATTATTTTTGGATGCCCAGGTTTTCATGATGGCCATTATATTTAAATTGGTATTAGCTACCAGGAACTGTAGTTCACTAACCTTATATCCCAGGCTCCTGGTGTTTAGGCAAATCACCCTCCAACCACTGTTCTTTCCTTTTTTCTGACCTTTTCTGACTGGCTTGCCCTCCTCCGAGGCCTGTCTGTGGAAGAAACTGACCTAGGGATTGTGATAACTAATGATCTAAAGAACAGCAGGCAATATGATACAGCGATTAAGAAAGCAAGCCAATCACTGAACTGCATAAGAAAAGTTTTTTGTTAGTACTTCTCTCCAGATGTTGTAGTCCCCCTTTATAGAGCATACATTAGACTATTTTCAGACCATGGGGTCCAATTGTGGAGTTCTTACACAGAATACAATAAAAACAAAATAGGGAGAATACAAAGAAGTACAACAAAAATGAGTATAGGCCTAGATGAAGAGACTATCAATTTTAAAGCTTCACAGTTTGCAATGGTGGAGAGTAAGGGGTGACCTACTGTATTACTAATGTATAAAACAATAACTGACCTAATTTGGTATGACAATAAAAAAAGCATACAACAATAAGAAATATAATTGCCAACTGAAAACACAGGGTTTCTACACAAATAAAAGAAGGGCATCTGTCACTCAGAAAGTAAACAATCTTTGGAACGCCATCCCTAAAGAACTACTGAAATGTAATAATTTAAATAAATTTAAAGTAGCACATGACAGATACATGGATAATGGGACATGTAATGAGTATTACAACTGAGCAGTGGGGGGAATTTTGGGGGGGCTTAGCCTTCTACTGTCCAAAACTTCCAGTATGAACTACAGTATAAGTTTTTACTATCAGATGATAACATTTTATTACAGGAAACATGTTACCCTAAACACTGTTTTGATGAATGCAAATGAAATTTGGATGACTTTTTCCAGCATAGTTTAACACCCTGATCATGATGTATTGTTGGTCAGAAATTTTAATGTAAGAATCACACATTAACCTAATAATATGCAAGATATTAATAGTGAGGGGAAAGATGAGATCAGGTAAAGTGTACTAAACAACAATCTGCTTGATGAGAGAATCAAAGGATATGAAATTTAATGATGCTATACATGCCAATGCAAGCTTTGCTGTATAGCCTAGAGGTTAGAGGAATGAGCTGTGAAGCTTACTCATTAGGCAGCAAAGTCTAGAGGTTAGAATAATAAGCTGTGTATGAGCTTGGTACATCCAGCAGACCTGGGGTTGATTTCCCCAACCTCCGCCTGCCTACTCTGTGACTCTGAGAGCAAACTGTAGCGCCACTCTTCATGAACTTTACCAAGGCCTTTGACTTGGTTGAACACAGTTTATTAAATGGAATCCTTTCTTGTTTTCACTTTTCTGATAATGTCATTTGTTGGTATTGTGATTATCTTTCTAATAGATCTCATTGTACTTGAGTAGGTGATAGTATTTCTCCCCCAGTACCATTAAATGTGGGGTAACGCAAGGGTCCATTCTTGGCCCCTTGATCTTTTAACTCTACATGAACTCTGCTCCTATTGTGTATTCTCATTCATCTTTGATTCTCTATGATGACAATGCAGTAATTTATAGTATTGGCCCGACTCCTAATGATGCCGTGTCTGAGGTTCAATCTGATTTTGATTGCTTTCTGAACTGGCTTTTTTCAAACTATATGGTACTTAATTCAAATAAAACTAAAGTTATGTTATTCTCAAATAAGGTCATTGAGCATGATATATATCATATTGTTACACAGGATGGAAATATGATTGAATTAGTTGATAGTTTTAAATATCTGGGGATACTTTTTGATTTGAAATTAACTTTTGTACCCCTTCTGAACAAATTAAGGAAATCTCTTTGTCAGAGAGTAGGTTCACTTTTCAGAGTTAAACAATTCTTGACCAGAGAATCAAGGTTTTTACTCACTCACAGTTTTCTGATGAGTGTTTTGGATTATGGTATTATCATCTATTCTTCCTTCTCTGGTAAACTCCTTAATAAACTTAAGGTGACTTATGATTTCATCTTAAGTTTCATGCTCGATGTTCCCTTTCAAACTCATCATTGTCTTTTGTTTAGATGCTGTCATAGTTTATCCCTCAAAAACATAAATCTTTACAAACTGGGCACCATGATGTTTAAGGTAAAGAATGGCCTTATATCCCCAGTAGTATTATTATTATTACTGTTTCCTAGGTTTTCTAATTCCAGTGGCATTAGGTCTCAGACTACATTTACTCTTGAAATTCCATTGTTTTGAACTGAATTTGGTCAGATATCAATCTTATATAGGGCTCCTTTGTTTTTTTAACTCACTACCTGCTGATATAATAGAAAGCATGACAGTATGGTCTTTTAAAACCAGATTAAAACATTGCATAATGGATAATATATACACATGCTCATGTTAAATTTTGTTTTTTTTGGTTTTTGTACTTTTGTACTGTCTCTAAATGTTTTTGTTTATTTGTATTGCTATGTATGTCTAAGTATGTTTTCTAACTTGTCGCTGGTGAAAACGGGCAGTTTTCTCATCCAGCTTACAAGTATAAAAAAAAATGAAAATGAAATGAAAAAGTCACTTAACCTCCCTGGTGCTCCTAGGTCACTTCCTGAAAACAGGCACTTGTGCCTAATGGGCCTTACCTGGTTACCAAAGGAAAAAAAACTTTGGATTGTATTCTTATTAATGGAAGAACACATGGAGATCCTAAAGGTGAATTTACATTTCACTCAGCTTCTGCAATTGACTTAGTCTGGTCCAATGTACAGTAAATGCCATTGATAATATACCTAACTTAGTAAATAGTGAATAGTCTGGATAACCACATTTACTCACACGCACAGCTCTAAATTTTACTATTTAAAGAACTGAACCATTTAATTCAGTTAATAATGACATGTAACATTTTAATCTTATAAGAATAAAATGGATAATGGATGCTACAGAAGGTTTGTAACTAAAACTTTATTCTGTTCAAGTTCTTGATTATAAAGATAGTATTCTTTCAATTGAGAATGCATTGCTTTGTATCCAGATTTTTAAACAATTCATGAATTATTTAGTCCCTCTACTTTATGAGGGGAAGAAAGCAGCTAATGGTGTAACAAACTGGTTTAATGGTATCTTCAAAAAAGAAAAAAGGAAATTTAATAGATTTATCAGGAAATGAGAACTAATAAATCCTTGCAAATATTTGTATGTTGAATCATCAGAGGAAAATCTATAATAACGTTTTTGAACAAGAGAAAGAGAAATACCAAATGAAGTCTTGGATTAACTAAGGCAAGCTGTAATAGAAAAAAATATAAGAGATTTGTAGATTTGGATTCCATTAAAGCATTTCTTTCAACTTATGGAGTGGGAAACGTATTTCACAGAGATATATTATGATATGCAGGAGATATCAAGACTGGACGTCACTCATGAACTTAAAGAAAACCTTAAAAAATTCCTTCATCCAATCCCCATTTGTTTCACATTAAAAGAGATCACAAATGCAACAAAACTAACCAAGGCACCAGGGCCTGACAAAATAGTGGTGGACCTATTTAAATATTATTAAGACTGGTGAGTACCTCTCCTATATCATTTATTCAACCAAATTATCTATTTATTTTACCATTTTGGCCTGGAGAGACACACCAAAGTAAGACTTGTTTCTGGGTGTATCCTGAGAGCACAGGGAAGTTCAGTGAGTTGCTCATGGAAATACAGTACGCATGAGGTGGCTGTGGGATTCAACCCCAGTTCTATGATATACTGTTGTATATGTATGTTGTACAGCATAACATTTTTCCTTCATCATGGGCAGATAACCAGCAATATCCTATATGTATACAAAAAGGACCTAACAATGGCCCACAGATGTACTAATCAGTCTTATTACTCTGACACAAAAAGATTTTCACATATAATTTTAAAAAGATTACAAATGTTGCTGGAAACCAGTGAAAAACTAGATGAGTCTCAAAATGGCATTAGGAAATCATGGTCCACTATTCAACATTGCATAGTGCTCTCGTATTTAATATACAAGTATACTACAATAAAGGGAATACAATTATAATGCTGTTTCATCAACCTAAAGATGATTTTCAATAGTATTAGTGAGAAGACATTGAGGACTTCTTATTTTTCTACTGCAATTGATCATATTTTGTCAGATATCATTATTGGATTTCATAAGAATACAAGAACACTGATTTTAAAATGATTGGAACTGGTGAAAGGGGCTTGCATCAAGGAGACATGGCATAAAGGGCCCCTTGTGCCGCACCTTGCACCATTCTGATTTTAGAAAGCACCATCCACCACTGGGGGACAACCTGTACCAATTGGGTTTGTGCTACCCTTGCAACAGCCACACAGGTGTGCCATGGTGGAAGGGGGTTTGTATAAGGGCAGAGCTACAATATCTCCTAAAGTGGAATTTTGCAAGCCCCCCCGCGGCACAAGGTCCCTGCTGTTAGACCTGCCAAGAGCGGCTTAACCTGCAATGTGCCACTCCCTGAGTCATCACTGAGTGCAGGGTGAACTATGTGCCTCTGAAGAATGCACCATTAGAGTCCCCAACACCTGTCAGATGAGCACTGCAGCAGCCCGGTGGCCAGTGGCAGGTACCCATGACCCCTCACCCCCACTCATGGTGGTGCTGGTACATCTGCCTCCCCCCAGAGACCTGCATTGCAGGTGGTGATCATGCATTTTCCCCATCAGGGCTGTTTCCACCCCATCCCAATCCCTGTCAACCCCCCCAAGTCAGAACATGTCCAGAACAACCTCCAGCCACCAAGGTGACTTGCTGGCAGGTAACTATCGCTGGCCACTGCTTCCACAAGCCCTTCCCACAGCTTGTTGCATTCCTCCCCATTCACTGTTTCTTCAGCACAGCTATCAGCTTGTGGCAAGCCCAGGGACTTTGGTGCTGGGATCCTACTTTTTTGTAAAATCAGGTGCAATGTCCCTGGTGCACCAAGATTTGCAGCAGCTGGTGGTTCACTGCACCATGTGCCAATCCAAAGGCACCTTTGACAATCAAGCCCGTGGTCTAAAGTGCCATATAATGGACAAGGTCAAATAACAGATAATTTAAACATGGACATTCATCAGGGATGTATTCTGGTTACTGTTTTGTTTAATTTATATTTGAATTGTATTATAATCCACTGACATGATGCAGATTTTCACACACACATAGGGTTATGAATAAGCCAATTAGCCTTCTAGCATATGTGGATAATGTCTTTGGTTCCTCAACTTTACTAGATTTGCAGAGCAAAGTAAATAGGCTTGTGGAATTATATGCACAAAAATCTCTCTAAATTAATAAAAATAAAGCTCAATTACTAGTATTTGGCAGCTGCAGTACAGACAAATACAAGATACTTATACAGGGAAAACCCATCACTTTAATAACCACTTCAAGTATTTAGGTTTATGGTTTGCAAACTGTTGATTAAAATTAATTAAGTGAATTGGTGTAATTAAGATATTCATGAATAAATATGGGGGAACTCAGTTAATGAGTCACTCACGCATATTAATGCCAAAATAAAAAACATCTTTACTGTCTTTCAAACAACTACCTAACGTATCCAGCCTGATTGTTTGGAACAAACGTATACCTCACCAAAACAACAGAACAATAAGAGGTACTAAACCCTGCAATATTCCTAAATGTAAAATATGTGAGCACATTTCCACTTCAGACATTAACAACACCCTCAAATCAAGCAATTCAACATAGAGTAGTTTGAGTAGTTTATAATGCAATTTGCCACTTTATAACAGGACTCCCATTTAAAACTCACGATTGCCTACTTTACCAGGCTTCACAGTTACCCTTACTGGAAAACCAAGTAAAAACAAAAACCCTAGTCTTTTTCAATAACGTCATCCTAGGCAAGGTCCCATATTCAGTAAGTGGATTATTTTCACGGAAGTATAACCCTCATTGAACAACTGTCGATCTCATGACTTAACTTTGTTCAATATTCCCTTTTGAAATACTTGTTTTGGGGAAAGCACTTTTGATTATGTTGGTCTAAGCATGTATAGTAGTTTACCACAATGAATCAAGTTCATTAGATCTATATCTGTCTTTAAGAAACACTTGTCAAGCATTTTAGATGCACAGTCTATATGTTGTTGTAAATAATTTGCATATTTGTATTTTACGTATTGTATGTTATCTGTAAAAGCAGGTCGCACTTGAAAAAGGGTACATTGCTGAATGTGTTTTTCCAGGGTAAACAATAAAATGAAATAAAAAGATACAGGGGAAGTTATACATGTGCATCCTAGAATGTTGTCTGTTACATCCAGTGCAAGAAGTGTCCACATTCAGGCTATGTGGGGAAACCAGGTAACCTCTTTGAACCCTGATGAACTCACACAGGCACAATGTAAAGGAGAAAAAGACTGCAAAATCAGTGGGACAACATTTCCCTCAATCTACTGTCTCCATCTCCAATCTCTCTGTCCTGGTTCTCGAGCTAGGAGAAATTATCAGCTTCTGAGTTTGTGGAATTTTTGTGACATTCCATGAAGTTTCATGAAATTTCATGAAATTGTTCAGATTTTTCCAAATTTATTTAATTGGCCATAACTCAGCCTGTGTTACAGCTAGAAGTCTGATATTTGTCATGCATATTGCCTGGTACAGGCCATAAATGCATGCCTATTGTCTGTACATTTGGAGGAAGGGTGAAGAAGTGATTGGGGCTCAAATTCTGGCAATTTAATATTCATGTGAACATTTCTGAAAATATTTCTATACTTACAACTCAGTCCCCTTTGGAGCATGATAATTTAATACTTAGATGCATACATTCTTGGAAGAGACATGAAACTGCTAAACAGTAAAGTACTGGTTATGTAATTTGTAAGTTTTAGCCATGACCTGCCTCCCGACACAACTTCCTAGGCTCACTTCCAAACCTAGGTGATCAGCATGGCAGCACGACGCTCTGATGCTGAGCCATGGGGTTGCCTTAAAATCTATAATTTAGGATCAGTGAACCTAAGAACATTGGTGATATTCCATTTTCTAGCTGTAAGTGTATAGGTGCTTAAAAATCAGCAGCTTATGTAATTGTGAAATGTAATTTTGAATTTTCTGAAGGTTTGGAGGCTTATAATTTGGTTACCCTTTGAGCTGAAGATCTGAAACTTAGCAGACATATGTATGTGACTGGAAAAGTCAGCATACCAGATTTGGTGCAATTTGAGCAAACACTTCCAGTTTACGTAACTGTTAACTGTAATCTTCAAATTTGCAAAGGCTTGGAGGCTTATAACTCGTTCATCTTTAAAGATAGAGAATTAAAACTTAGTAAATGTCTATATGGGCATTGGCACAATCATTATACCAAATTAGTTTTAATTTGGACAACTACTTTTTAAGTTAGATGGAAATAACCAAAATCACAATTTTGGCAAACCTTTGTGAAATTTTCATGGAAAGTTCACAAACATTTGTGGAAAAAAAATCAGCATTTTGCCAGAATTCTACTGGCAGAAGAAACATTTTGCCCATCCCTACCTGATTTTCAAAGAACACCTCAAAAATACACAAGAATGGTGACCTTGTGAACTCAAGTTTATTCGCCTTCCTAATATTAAAAATAATGTACTGAATATAAACATTGGTTTCATGATCTATTACAGATTACATTATAATTTATAGGACTCCTGCTGTCACATACAATTTGGGGAGAGAAGTTTATGTCAGTAACCTGATTTACAATCACACAGTATTTTAAATACTTTTTTTCTGTCTCCACATACTCCCTTATCAAAAGAACTGTTATACCCATGTGTAAAAGTTTATTTACCAGTAACTTTCTCTATCCTAAGAAGCTTGCTTTCTGTAGAACATGTCTGCTACAGCTGATGAAGGGCTCTGTGTAGCCTGAACACTTGTGTTTTCTAAATCTCTTGTTGGTCCAGTGCTATACCCGAGACAAGATATAGACTAGCAGTCGACTGCCAGTCTATATCTAGTCTCAGTATAGCACCAGGACATGCACATTGAAAATTGAAGTTATTAATAGATCCATTTATACAGGACATCTATGCACACTTCTACGGCTGCTCCCTGTCTCATACATCATCCTGGGACAACCGTGGGAGGTTGTGGGTGCACCGAGCAGTTCAAAATGCTGGCAGAAAGGAGACAGGATCAACCTGATAATATAGATTTATTTCAGCAATCGTAAATTGAAAAAGTAAAACACTTTGTGAAAATGCTACACACAGAGGCATGGCCCGATTACAGGTGGACATTTCCCTTTAAGAGCTCTATTTACAACTGAAGATGCAACAGCATTAAAGAGTTTTCATTTTTATGTTTGCTTGCACACATGTGCAGGAAACATAGTGCCATCATTCGAGTATTTGGAGGTGTCGCACCCGTCTTCCAATTCAGTCAGTGTGTTTGCAGGTGCGGCCGCAGTTCTCCAATGAATGCTGCAGCTGTCTATGACAGCAGTTGAAAATGCAGTGCCGTACAGTTGAAAGGGACAGCTCTGCTTCAATAAACAGTGCTCCCCCCTCCACATGCACGCATGGATGCATATTGTGTGCTCATGCGCTTCCCCCACCATGCACATACTGTATGGCCGACGGGGGTGCCCAATCCCACGTCGGCTCCACGCTCCCCCCAAAAAAGCGTTCCAGGTGCCACGCTGGGAGTCCACCCCAGCGTGACAAAAATTGTTATGTCCAACGGGGGTGCCCAATCCCCCGGCAGCTCCAGGCCCCCACAAACAGCCTTCCAGCTGTCATGCTGGGAGCCCACCCCAGAGTGGCAAATGTCCCGCTTCGTCTTCCTAAAAAAACAATAACAAAAAAATCTGTAAACAAAAAAACATTTCCTCGGCGGTCTCCCTGCCCACCTGCACCCACCCTCTGTGCATCCTACCTCCCCACACCCCCACCTCACCCCATACTTACCTCTGGAGCTTGGCGCAATGATCTTCGGTGGACCGGGAACATGTCTGTACTCTTCAAAGCCGACTGCGAACTGAGGAAATGCCGGTAAGCTGTATAATGCAATAAATAGGGTTTTTCAACTTTAATGCATATCTCAGGCATTTTTTGGAATTTTGGCACCAGGTTTTCAACATGGGGTTTTTGGGACCCCTCCTCATGAATTCTGTCATGGCGTTAATCGGGCCCGAAGGGTGATTTCGCAGTCACTGTGCAAAATCACCTTTTGGGACTGATTAATGAAACAACAGTGCCAGTGTTCATAAGGTGGGCTCTCAAAAAGCCTATGTTGCAAATTTGGTGAAAAAATTCCTAAAAATGACTGTTTTATGAGCGTGCGTTGCGCAGTTCCTATGAACACTTGTAAGTTTGCAAATTTTTAATATTTGCACTCTGGATTTTCAACACTGCCATTTTACCACACCTTCTTATGAGCAGTACAGCTGTCATTTTTCACGTCACACCCAAAATGTGTTTCCACACATGTAGTGCACAATGGCGCAGTCGGTGTGTGAAATCAATGTATGGGACACATTAAGAAAATCACAGTGATGCTGTTCATGAGTAGAGGTCTTAAAATGGCTATGTTGAAAATTTGGTGAAAAAATTCCCCAAAATGACTGTTTTAGGAGCGCACGTTGTGCAGTTCTTACGCACGCTCACAAGTTTGCAAATTTTTAATATTTGCAATCCAGATTTTCAACATTGCCATTTTGTTACACTTCCTTATGAGCAGTACAGCTGCCATTTTTCACATCTCACCCTAAATGTGTTTCCACGCATGTAGCACACAATGGTGCAGTCGGTGTGCGAAAACAATGTTTGGGACAGATTAAGAACATCACAGTGACACTGTTCATGAGCAGAGGTCTTAAAATGGCTATGTTGAAAATTTGGTGACAAAAGTCCATAAAATGACTGTGTTACAAGTGAGCATTGCTCAGTTTACACGCACCCTCATAAGTTCATGAATTTGTAATATTTTCAGTCCAAATTTTCACCAGTGGTATTTTTCCACACTTCCTTATGAACGGTACAGCTGCCATTTTTCACAACATGGCTGAAATGTGTTTTCACACTTTCAGCACAGAAATGCATGGTGGCTGTAGGAAATCACTGTTCAGGACAGATAAAGAAAATCACAGTGACACTGTTCACAATCGGAGGTCCCAAAATACCAGTGCTGACAATCTGCTGTAAAAAATCCCCAAACTAATTACATTATGGGTGTGCGTTGCACAATTTCTATGCACACTCGTGACTTCACCAGTTTTTTTAATATTTTCACTGTAGATTTTCAACATTGCCATTTTTTACATCTCCCCATGAACAGTACAGCTGTCATTTTTCACATCCTGTTCAGAATTTGTTTTTGCACCTGTGGTGCTAAATGCCGTAGTCACTGTGCAAAAGCAGCTTTCAGCTAACAAACTGATATTGCCACTCTTCATGGGGTAGGGGCCACAAAAAACCATGTTGAAAATTTGGAGTGAAAATACCAACGAATGCCTGAGGTGTTAGGGTTTCCAACCATAATGCCCCACCCTGTAGAGAATGACAGGCATCAGGGGTGTGACTTGGGATTCTCACCTGTAATGCTCATACCATTCCACACCCTGCAGCCATTGAGAGGCATCAAGGTGTGCCATGGACTCTTCAGCCCCAAAGTTCAACCCATTCTCCTATACCGCACCCATCTCACTGTATTTCCTGATGGAATGGGGTGTGCATAAGGGTCAAAGACCCCAAGGCACACCGTGACACTTGTCGGTGTCTGCAGGGTAGGGTGTGGTGAAATGGTGTGGCTGTTATGCCTGATGACCCAAAGGCACACCCCAATGCCTGTCAGTCTCTGCAGGGTGTTGGTGGGGTTGGCTTCAGTTCAATACTTCACTGCAATTCCTATTATGCAGCTCTGTAACTCCTACACTACCAATGCCAATGCCAGAAAGCAATCATTCGGCATTGCCAAATGCTTGTTTTGACTGCAGTATGTCTGTGGTAACCCATTGTGAACAACTATAACACTTTAATGAGTGTTTTGTTTCTTATTAGGGATGACTCGTATAACACTGTGAGAGTGTAGATAACCAGACCTGAACCTTGGTATAACAGGTTTCATTATCATGTCCAGAGAATCTTGGTTATTTCTGAATGCTAAGAGGTGCTTACAGGGGATTATTATATCATACCTATGAAATATTTGATATGACATAGATAATTGACTATACAGTATTAGAACTTTTCCCCTTGATATCACGGAATTAATATTGATTGGTCTAATTTACCTGTGAAATCCAGAGTGCTGTTATTGAAATTGAAAGTCTTTATATGACTAGGATTTTACTCCTTCAGCTGGAATACAATTTTAAAGAGGAAGATATACAAACTTAACATTCATTTTTGTTATGAACAAGGAATGTTACTGCTTCTGTACCTCACTGACTACTGGGGGTTCCCCCTAAAGTGACCTATGTTGGAGCCTAGTAGGTGGAACACCTCATCTGGGTGATTTTAAGGACAGGATTACCGGTTCCATCTTGGCTGGTCTCCTCTCAACTAAAGTTGGCCTACCTCCCATCTGGGTGGCCCAATATATTGCTTTAGTGTTCCTTTCTAGTTGGGTGGCCCCAACATTGTGGTTGTTTGTTTATGAAATGTGAATGGGTAACTGTCTGGCACCATAATAATTGCTATATTGTTCCCCCTTGTCAGGTACGCCTAACAATTGAGATTGTTAGTTCTTGAACTGTGAATGAGGAATCTGTGTGTCACCATAACAACTGTTCTATTGTTTCTCCCGATCTGGGTGCCCCTAACAAGTCAAATATTCCCCTCAATTGTGCAAGGTTGAGCCTCCATTTCTGAGTAGCCCATTAAAATTGTTTTGGTGGCCCTTCCTATCTGGATGACCCTAACATGATGGTCCTTCCCCATCTTAACTGCCTTCTACTGAATTTGAGTCGCAATCCCCCGATACTGGGTGGCCTAATATTATTGTCTTAAGTGGTCCTCCCTAACCAGGCTTGCCCTGTATTGACAGTGGTAAGTCTCCCTTCCCCTTATGGAAGGAGTCTACTCCCCCCCAATCGACCACCCTCCTGGTTGAACCCATACTATGCATAGGTGGTCTTACCTAACAAAACTATTTATTTTGTGGCCCTCCAACCAATCCAGACCCACATACAAATATAGAAACATAGAATATGATGGCAGATAAGGGCCACTGAGCCCACTCAGTCTGCCCTTTGTTTTATCCTTCATTTTTTGCTGCAGATTCTACTTGACCTATGGCACAATCTCTTCCCTTCCCTTCCTTACCCATGTGATTCCCTTGTTCCTGTCCCAGGCATTTTTGAACCCCACCACTCTTTTGGTTGACTCACAAGTGCAGGGACCAGAGAGATGGCCCTCTTTTGCATTGTATTCTTCTTCCAGGGCTCATACTTAACACTAGGCCTGTTAATGTCTCACCCCATCCCTCAAGTGAACATTATTGCAACCTAGCAGCACATATCCTTAGGAATGATACCCTCTTAGCCACCAGTAGCCCATGACAGGCTACCCCTGTCCTTGTCTACCATACTATTGTGTCATCCATCCTAGGACACTACCCCCATGGACTTTTGCTCACTCTCAGCAACATGAGAATAGTTATCAGGAGTGCTAGGTCAGGAGGAAAGGCCTCTTCAAGCAATAAATGGCTCAGAAGGAAAAGCAAGCACTCCTTTGCAGTGATGCAGAACTTTACTATCTACCTTCTCCTATTACTGGGCATCATCCACCCCAAATCTGGCCCTTCCCCCTCAGGTACCCCAAAGTCCACACAGAATATCTACAGGGCTTAATCAATTGCCTGTACTTGAATGTGTATAGCCTCCTCCCCGAGTTCAATGAATTTGAAGCCCTTATACTCACCAAAATCCCAAAAGGGGTGATAGTTACTGAATCCTGGCTGACAAGAAAGATATCAAACAATAATACTGTACTCCCCTTCTACACACTCCTAAGGAGAGACCATCCTGATAAGTGTGGCAGACAATGCCTTCTCTTCATCAAGCAGTACCTGCAAGCCTCCGTGCTCCCCACCAGGGCTAATGATCCTTCATGCAAGTTCCTTTCTGCCAGTATCAGTATCAGTGGCTCAGCAGGTTGCACACTTACCTCTGAGGCTGGAAGATCAGAAGGCTATGGGTTCCATCCCTACAACAGGCACTTGTGTTAAATCCTAACAATGACACTATAGTGCAGCATGATGGGGGTGCTGCACTCCTGAGGTGTCATCTTTTGGATGAAACATTAAACTAAGGATCCATATGCTTGTCTGGTGGTAGTTCAGGTGGATGTTAAAGACCCCATTGCACTTCTCGAAAAGAGTAGGGGATTTTATTAGGGAAGAAAATCAAACACTGTGCAAACATCACCAAATGAAAGGTTACATCAAAAAAAGAAATTGCAGAAATTAAGACTTAATTATACAAAGGATAAGAAATACAAGGAAACAAAAACACTCAACCTTGAATTCAGGTAAGATAATATACAAATGGCTGTACATAATAAGTGAGATTTTACCTATACAGTAGAGCCAGCCTGTGTTTAAGTCACTGGTATGTCTGTATCTGTAACCCATGGCATATTTTTCCACAGGGCATTTAGTTTGATTGAAGTCATGTGTTGTGCTTCCATAAAGTAAATTTTTTAGTAATTCTTAGGTTATTTTTTGCACTAATTCAGTATGGGTCATCAGCTTTTGCTGCAGCTGGAAAAGACTTCTAGTGTTCCATATATACCATTTTATAATTAAAAACATATAGAATCCACAGCCTTTTGATCTTCCGGTCTCAGAGGTAAGTGTGCAACCTGCTGAGCCACTGGGCTGGCAGTATAACCTAGAGGTTAGAGGAACAAGGTGTGAACGAGCTTGATACATCCAGCAGACCAGACCTGAGTTTGATTCTCACAACCTCCTCTTGCATACTGTGTGACTCTGAGCAAGTCACTTAACCGCCCAGTGCTCCCAGGTCGCCCCTGAAAACAGGTACTTGTGCCTAGTGGGCCTTACCCGGTTACCAAAGACTAAAATAAAAAAATAAAAAAAAATAATTAAAAACATAACATTTAGTGCACTCTTTTGCCATTTGTCCCAGCCTTTTGTATAAGTCCCATACATTACTACTTCATATGAAGTTGACAGCATGTTCAGTTCTGACCATTCCTGTGCTAGAAATCACCAAAATCCTGAGATTTATGTGTATGTGAAAAATAAATGCTCTATTGTTTCCAACTGTTGTTGGCATAATGGTCTGAAACACATCATTTCATCGATCTGTTTTTGTTTCTGATTTGTTTTTGACATTGATTTTTACATAGCTACTTAGCCAGTGCAAGTCCCACACCTTGATTGGTATTCTGGGTTCCTTTAAAAGCATTATTAAGTGAGAAAGGTATTGTGCAGGGCAATGTGGGAAAGAAGTAGTTTATGTGAAGTGTTGTGCTATTATCCACTTATATAGCTGTTTCCTATGTGTACTCAGTACTAGAGCTGTGCAAAATGGGAAAATTCTGAATCTGTAGAATTTCGATGAAATTTTACAAAATTCCATGAAATGTCACCGAATTTCATGGGAATTTCATGGAATTTTTAAACTTTAGTCATTTGGTTATAACTCAACAACCGTACAAGCTAGAGCTCTGAAATTTGGAATACATATACTGTTGGGGTCAAAGGCCACAAATGTGCCAAGTATCATGTAATTTGGTGGGATAGGTTCAAACGTATAGGTGCTCAAATGTTGTCATTTTATTGTTTGTGCGAAATTTCATAAACATTTTTATCTGCATATACCTTAACATCTATTGGGTCAGGGATTTTAAATTTGGCATGATTTCTTGATGATAGGTGTTCAAACAATGTGCTAGATTTCATGACAATATGATGCATCGTCTCAAAATTATATGTGCTCAGAATCTGTCATTTCATTTTTTTCAGGAAATTTCATGAAAAAAGTTCATCTGAATATAACTCAGGCACATTTGGAGCTAGATATGTGTAAATTAGTACAGCTAACCATTTTTAATGCTTATAGAATGATCTAAATATGGAGAGAATTGGATAAGAGATTTTTAAGTTATAGGGATTCAAAACTTTACTATGTAAATATTTGTAAAATCGTTGTGAAAACTATCAAAAATGTGGATGTTTGTAACTTCTCAGCTCTTGCATGCATAGAGTTAACATTTGACATGCATGTTCATAGTCAGTGTATCCTGGTCTAAATATGAAAATAATTAGATAAGAGATTTCTAAGTTTTGATGAATCTTTAAAATTAAGTGATTTGGTTATAACTCAGCCATTGTTCCATCTAGAGCGCTGCAATTTGGCATGTGTACTCTTGTTGTCAATTGCCACTATTGTGCCAAACACCATAACATTTGGATAGATAGCTTCAAAATTATAGGTGCTCAAATGATGTCATTTTATTGTTTGTGTAAAATTTCCTGAACATTTTTATATGCATATACCTTAACCATCTATTGGGTCATGAATCTTAAATTTGGCATGTTTTCCTGATGATAGGTGTTCCAAAAATTTCCCAGATTTCATGAAAATATGATGTATTGTCTCAAAATGATATGTGCTCAAAATCTGTCATTTCATTTTTTCAGGAGATTTCATGAAAAGATTTCCTCTGCACATAACTTAGGCACCTGTGGAGCTAGACATGTATACATTAGTACGGATACCCTTTTTGCAATGCTTATAGAATGATCTAAATATGGAGACAATTAGATAAGAAATGTTTAAGTTACAGGGGTTCAAAACTTTATTATGTAAATATTTGCAAAACTTTGTGAAAACTATCAACAATTTGGATGTTTGTAACTTCTCTGCTCTTGCATGCATAGCATTAACATTTGACATGCATTTCCATAGTCCATGTATCCTGGTGTCTAAAACAACTGGATAAATTGGTTAAGCAGTTTTAATTTTGCAGAAGAAAAAAATGATTAGTAACATTTTCTCACATATTTATGATAGCATAATCTGTAGAAGAAGAATCTAGAATTTTGTTTTGTGGAATTTAACATTAACAATGCAAAAATCACTGCTTCATTTTATATGCTGGGCTGAGCTTTTTGCAGTCCTGTTGTTTCTCACTGGGTGACTGCCCCCCCATCTCATTTGGCATAGCCAGATTGTCTCAGTAGAACTACTGAGCTCATTGATATCCTCTTTGCTTTTTACAGCGACAAAGTCCCTTAAACATGAGTCACCTACTCCTTTTCATATTGACCTACCCTTTTGAAATAGCAAGAACTCTTTCTTCCTGCTGCCCAAGACATTGTCTTCCCCATCTACACTTTTCTAAGTACCTCCAAGTCCTAGACATGCATGTGCAGTACACCAGGCTCCCTGGATCATAAATATACTGGCTGTGATCCTTAAATATATTGCATTCAGGTTGGAATTGTTGACACTCTGTGCTTTCTTACTCCAACTTGGGGGTCTACCACTGCTGGGCTACCCAGTGGGGCTGTCCATTTTTTGGTGAAACTGTGCATCTAACTCCAGAACCTGGTGACCCCCTGCATTACCTGCCTCTTATACCTCTATCCTTTAATTAGAACCCCAATATAAGGCTAAGTGAAATTAGAAAATTCCAGTTTTATTGAATTTTTCATGAAAGTCTGCAATTTTCACAAAGACTCATGGGATTTGACTTTAAGTACAGATGTTATTTTGCAATTTCTCACAGCAAGCAATTAATAAAATTGGCACACAGAGACTCCTTGTAAGGTCTAAGAACCTGCCAAATTTAGTGGGATTGCATTCTCTAGTTTTAAAGATTCAGAGGTTTATAAATTTGTAATTTACATTCTTGCAAAATTAAATTTTTAAATGTTGTGATAGATTGACTACTTTTAATTCAATCCCATTTAAAGCTGAAAATATGATCCTTTTCAGAAATGACCATGTGGTATAGTAGTTTAAATGTTTCAACTCTGGTTAAATGTGGATATGTAGTTTTAAAATTAAAGGGAACTAACTGAAATTTAAATTTTGGCAACATGCTTGGCAGGCTATTACATAACCCCATTTAAAGCTAGAAATCTGAAACTATGTGCATATACAAATGTAGTGATAACCTGTATACCTGACAATTTATGTACTATTTCAATGAATGCTATCAAAGTTATACTAAAATTACAGAAATCCAAATTTTGGCAAAATATGTGGCTACCTATAACTTAGCTGCCATTTAAGCTTGAGACAAAAAATATGGTGCACATATGCCTTGTATGTGCTTTTCAAAATACTGACATTGTGGAGAAATTTGGATAAGAAATTTTAAAATTATCTAAAATAACTGAAAATTAAATTTTGATTAAATGTTTGACCACCCATAACTCTGTTTCCTTTAAATCTACAACTCAGATATTTAGTACACCTCTGTAAGCCATGGAGCACTACTAACATTCCAAATTTGGTGTTATTTGTAAATACAGTTTTAGAGTTATATTGAAATAACTGAAATTTAAAATGTTGCGAACGTTAGCTGAATTTTTGCAAAACTTTCATGGAATTCCACAGAATCAGAATGGTCATTCCACAGGCTGAATTTTATATTCCACACAGCTCTACTCAGTACCATTTGTCTTGTTATCTTCCATGCTCTCAATTTTAAAAATGTTATTCTGATGTAAGGTGGTATCATTACTGAATGTTTAAGAGGTCCTAGCTGATTTAATTCCCATTTCTGAAACTGTTTATTACATGACAGTAGTAACAATTCTGCCCATTGTTGTTCTGTATTAAATAACAAAGGCTTTATGTTTGTAAGAAGAAAAATGTTGTAAAAAAAAGACAATAGGATTCATTATCCCTAGGCTTCCTTGTTTAATGGGGATATAGGTAATGTTTTGCTTAATGGGGTTTAGTCTGCTTCCCATATTGCCTGAAAAATACACTAAGTATGGTTGTCTCCAGTGATTTTGGTGGTGGAAAGATGTGGCTGATAAATAAAAATAGTGGCAATAAGTATGTTTTTGCAAGATAACCCCTTTTCTGTTTGCTTAATTGCCCTTTATTCCATTGGGCTACCATCTGTTTCCCTTGTTGGATTTTTGAATCTCTGTTTAACATATCCATATTATCAGAGCTAAAGCTTATTCCCAAAACATGTATGGGTTCCTCCGTTAAATGTATACCTTCAACATTAGTATGCCTCACCTCCTCTTAACCTAATTACCTGCCCGAGCATTTCTGGAGATTTAATGCTCCTCCTGAATGGGCTCCATATGCTTTAACTTTCTGTACAGCTTCTATTGCTGACTGCTGGTTTTGTACTCATATACACAGATCATCTGCATAAGCTACTACAGTGAAGGGCACTCCACTATTTGCAAGTAAAATTGGTTGTAGCCTGGGTGAATAATTTAAGATTCTGAGAAATGGGTCCATGCAAAAGACATATAGGAGGGGATTAAGGGGGCACCCTTGCCTGACTCCTTTCAGCACAGGGATTAATGGGCCTTTCCACCCATTGACTATGGGGTTTACCATTATATTCCTGTAGAGGCATTTAATCAAATTAATAAAATCCTGTGATATTCCACATTTCTGCAGAGTAAGCCATAAAAAGTTTTGACTTACTGAATTAAAAGCTTTTTGCTGATCTAATGTCAACAAAAAGTCTGATAAGTTTATTTTTTTCCCTTGTTCTATTACTTCTCTTATTAATAGTAGGCTATCTGTTAGGGATCTACCTGGTACAGAACATGTTTGTGCTGCAGATATTAATGTTTTCACTATCTGTAAGAGTCTGAGGTTCAAGATTTTAGTCAATAATTTAAAGTCGGTATTTAATAGGCTTATAGGCCTCCAGTTGTGTATGTTCCTTTTGTCTGCCGACTTGTATAAATATGTCAAGATGCCTCCTAACATCCTAAGGGAGGGTGTCTGGGTTTGTAAGATATGAGTGTATACCTTTGCCAATTCTGATGCTAGTGTATGTCCTATTAGTTTATATAATTCTCCAGTGAGACCATCACTATCTGTTTTTTTTTCTGTTTTCAGGGAACTTATTGCCATTTCTACATCTGTCTGGGTAATGCCTTTTGTCAGTTGAGTGAGAGGTTGTTGTGTTGGCTGTGGGAGTACAAATGCATCAAAAACTGAATCTTGAGATGTGTCATCTCTTCGTGCATTTTTAAATAGGTCTGCTGAGTGTTGTAATACTATAGCAACAATGTGTTGTGTATCTGAATGTAGCTCTTGTTCACTATCATATATACAATCCATGTGTTTCTGATGTACTCTGTCTTTGCAGCTCTCATATTAACATACTTTCCCCTTGTTACCTTGTGTCCCAAAGCATTGTTGTTGTGGTAAGTTTTTCTCTTGTTGTATATGAAAATGTGTCATTTTGCTCTTAAAAATCTGTATTTCTTTTGTATAGTCTTGTCCAGTAGTAAAATAAAGTGTCATTAGTTTCTGTAATTGTTTTCTATTTTATAAATATTGTAGATAGATATTATTCCTATGTAATCTACTGTTTTTCAGGAGGGAAGTTAACTCCATTATGATGTCTTCACACCAAAGCCCTGGGTCTTCATATATTATATACACAGATTTGCTAGCCTCTGAAAAGTATTGGATACTTATAGTAAAATCAGAATCTTCCAATAAAGAGGAGTTACATTTATAGCTTCCTGGTCCATTTGGGGGCACATTAATGTTGCTTAAAACCACTTTTAGGATATTGTGATCAGAAAATTCTGCTACTTTTGTATGGTCTAAAAGAATTTTTATTGTGTGAGTCAGAAAAAGATAATCAATACGGCTGGCTAGGGGTCCTTTGTGAAATGTTGGATTATGTCGTTCAGTGGCTTTGAACTATGCATCTTCTAAATTGGCATTTTGAATAATTTTTGCTAGAAATGACATGTCACAAAATAGTTTTTTTTGTTTTGGTCTTTTTCCCCTCTGTCTGATAGTGGAGGTGCTACAATTAAAATCCCCCCTAAAATTATGTTTGTGCTGAGTATAAATATGGCTGGAATAATTTAAATAAATCTATCCTGTCTGCTTTTGTCTGGGATGTATATACATTAATCAGGTGGTATATGGTATTCTGTATTTTAATATCCAAGTTGATAACTCTTCCTGGAACTAGGTCTACTAATTTGATTAAAGTAAAATCAATATTATGGAATAGTATTGCTAGCCTTGTGCAGGTTTCCTGTCCAATGGACCAATAAGATGGTCCTATATACCATGCTCTGGTGGCTATAGTAAAATCAGTAGTCATGTGTAATCTAGTGTCTTGCATGAAGTATATCCCATATTTGCATGTTTTCATATGGGAGAACACTGCCATTCTTTTCCATACATTCTTTATACTATTTACATTAATGGTATAGATTGGCAGAGTGAGTTCTATTTGTTCAAATTGGGGTGGGCTATATCTATCTTCATCATGGGGTGGGGTTCTTTTCACTTCTGGTCAACCTAGTGTGCTTCATTTTCTCCTTAGCCTTCAGTTTTGGTAGGTCCCATGTTGTATGTGCTATTTCAGGGGGTGGCTCTTCTGAGTCTGAGCCATGGTGTGGGAGAGAGGATACTACAGAGGAGTCATCAGATTCAGTCCCTGGCATTCCTGGGTAGTCTATCAGTTGGTCAGATCTGTTTATGAGTGGAATCTCTACTGTTTGGGGAATCTTAGGGAGTGGCTGAGCCAAATTCTGGTGTCTCCTAATATTTGGCCTTACTTTACCTTGTTTCCTGGGGGGGGGGCTGCAGTGGAGGAGGAAGCATGTTTTCAGGTGTAGCAGTTACTTCCTGAACAGTTTCTTGGACCTCACCTGTTGTCTCAGTTTGGGGTTGGGGTGTGGGTCAGAGATCTCTTCTGGGGTATCTACTTGTTGGATACTTACTGGTGGAGGAGTGTCAATCCTCTCTGCTGCCTATTTTCATTTGGCATTTTGGGTCCTTGTCTTGAGGAGGGGTTGTTCCTGGGCTGAGGGGCCATTTTGGCTCTGTGTGCTATGGCCACTAGTAGGCACTGCTACTTATCATCAGTTTGATTGGGCTGGTTGTGTGCTGCCCATGGGCATGTCTGATATATGTGTCCTGTTGTTTCACACAAATTACATCTTTGCTCATTCCTACAATGACCACTTGTGTGTCCCAACTCATTACAAAGGGTGCATTTTAAATCATCAAAACAGCTGCTAAGATGTGAGATGGCACCACACCTGTAACAGGCCTTCAGTTGCCCTGCATAAAATAATACTCCTATCTCTTCCTAGTAAAAAACAGTTGGGCAAATGTTACAGCCCAGAATCTGTTGAATTTAATATCACCCTTAGTCTCCAACCTCCTGTCCAGATGTTCTCATCATCAAAAATAGCTTTTGGGGGAAGGGGGCGCTGCTGAGCAGCCTAAGAGGAAGCAGCATCTAGCTCTAGCTACCAGGAGATAAAGTTTTACATCAAATAAAACTATGTTTCCCAGTCTCAAAACTTGTTTCTGAAATGACCAGAAAGTAGCAGAAAAAGGTATTTTTGGCAAAACCAACAAGATGTGTAAAAATAAAGTAACAGCGGTGGCAACAGGTGATTTCTTCACTCCCAAGAGGCAGAATTGAGATGAGAGGCCTATGCAGTGTGGTGGGACACCAGACTCTGTCCCTGTGCAAACAGAAGAAGCCTTGCTAACTAACATCCTACCCAGTCTACACCAGCTGGATAAAACTGTTCAGGACTTAGTTAAGAAGTTTGACACCCTTACACCTAGAGTGTCTGCACTTGAAACAAGGATGGAGCTCTGTGAGACAACTCTACAGAGATTGGAGGCATCCATGCTTGAATCAGTGAATGTGACCAAGAAGCTCCTTAAAGAAAATATGCTTCTCTGTCAATGGCTGGAGAAGTTGAAAATCAGATGAAGGAGAGGAATTTTAAAGTGTTTGGCTTGTCGGAGGGTGTTGAAGGCAACGATAACTTAGCCTTCACCAGAACTATGTTGTCTGTTATCCTGGGTCTTGGTGACACTGATCCCTCACTGTCACTCAAAAAGGCATACCGTATTACTCCCCAACATGCGGCATCTGACTCCACAGCTGCACGAACTTTCCTGGTTGTCTGCACCAGCATTGGAAATTGAGATTGGGTCTTAATGGTCACCAGACATTACAGATCCTTAAAATATGGAGAAGATACTTTGCAGTTGTTTCTGGATCTCTCCTATAGCACACATCAGTGGCGCAAGGCATTTGACAGGTTCAGAGGATGGCTCCGACTACTGAAAATACCCCACCAACTGTTGTTACCGGCTAAGCTCCGTATCATCTGGAAAGGCCAGCAATATCTATTTAACAAAGCATGGGAGGCAGAGAAGCTGATCAGCCGTATGGAATGGGAGGTGGCTGAAGTCAATGAGGGTTCCTCTTCTGATGAAGGCTGACATGGAAGGCAGGGCCGGTAATGTACACTCTGGTCCTGTGGGGAGTAAAAGAACATGCTTTCCTTTTCTTTTTGGGAACTTGTGGTGTAATTTAATTTACTTAAAACCACGGACATGACCTACCTGAGTTCCAATTGTACTAACTACTGTATTTGGGACATTCTGGACTATATGCCAACTTCTTGATAATTTAAATAAATCATGTAACTTTTACATACTACTTTTCTGGTTAATGGAAGACTTTAGCTGAAAGATTTCTTTTAACAGACTGGGCACTCAGAACGTTGCTTAAGAACCTTGAAGTTTTCACAGAGTAGTTATGGTGTCTTTCTCATGTTTTTTTTTACCTTGACCAAATCTAAGCTCTGTATTTGTCTAAGTTGATTAAGGAGATATATATATATTGCTTTTTTGGTTAAGATGGAAACAGAACTGTTTATGGCTCTTTCTTCCTGGGAATATGGGAACTTACAGTTTCTTTAAAAATTATTGTGATAACACTGGGGAATCGATTAGACTCTTTAGTCAATATGATATTAGAGTAACTGGTATAAACCCATCCTAGTTAAGATTCCCCTTTGGCCTTCATGGCTGCATGCATAGCTATATTTTACTTAAATGGTGATTCTTTTGACAAATCCCTCCATGAGGTACCACTAGAGGAGGTTTATTTCAATAGTACTTTGTAAGAGAACAATTGTGTATGGTGCTGCACAATGCTATCCTCCTATGTACTATTGTATTGTATTGTAAGTTTTGCTTACAAAATCAATAAACAAAAAATTCAAAAATAGCTTCAGGATGTTCCTGCATGTGCATCTCTGTTTAAGTCAATAAACTAAATCTGTAACACTGACTCCCTCATTTCTGAATAATACTGTAATCATTTTGTTTAGGAGGGCAACAAAGATGGTACATGGATTGCATCACAAGTCCTATGAGGACAGGTTGAAGGAACTGAACATGTACTCCCTGGAGGAGAGGAGGGAGAGAGGGGATATGATAGAGACATACAAGTATCTTACAGGGAGGAACAAGGTGCAAGAATACACTATTTTTAAGCGAAAAATATGTTCCAGGACTAGAGGGCATGGGATGAAGTTGGAGGGAGGACAATTCAGAGGAAACGTGAGGAAGAATTTCATCACAGAATGGTTGGTGGACAAGTGGAACACCCTGCCAGAGGAAGTGGTGGGGGCTGAAACAATCACGGGATTTAATAATGCATGGGATAGACATAAAGGAATTCTGGAGGTCAGGAGTAAGGGGCAACAGACTTCTAGAAAAACATAAACTGAACTTACAAGCTCAAATAGGCAGACTGGGTGGGCCATAGGCCCTTATCTGCCGACACTGTCTATGTATCTATGTATTTATGTTTGCAGGCTTATTGAGAGGCACTACTTCAAAAAAATTTTTAACACCTGATATTTCATCCAGAATTTCTGTAACCCACTATTTAGTCTAAAACTAACATCAAATAGGGATTCACCCAAAACATGCATTAGTGCATGTATTTTGTTTGCAGTGAATTCCATGGTGCCTTTAAATAGAGCTTTTGCCACAAAAAGTCTATCGGAGAAGATCTCCATTCCCACTCTATATAAGAGCCTTACAGCGCTGTGGCGCTTAGCTGGGTATTCAGGCTTCTTAAAAAAGGAAGCGTATGGTCTCAAGTTGTTGTTATCTTGATTTGAGGAATAGTCATGACTGGGGGCCCCCTTTTGTGTTGTGTACATTTTCTCTGCTTCGGGTTGCTGTTTTTGCATAGTACTTGGTCTAAATTCTGTAGTTAAAACTGATAGTCAAGGAATTGCCTCAGTGCATTCCCCAAAAGATAAATTTGGATTCTGTGTGAATCGCAGCTCTTCTGGGATTTATAGAGGGGAGTTTGATATTGTTATAGGTCTGTTGTCCAGGCTTTCCATATCTGAGCCTGAATCACCATTGATTAGGGAACAACTTTTTTTTTACTTGCTTTGTTCTCCAGCCTGGGTGGCCCTTGATCTCACTGACCCTCCAGCTCCGTCCCCCCACTTGCAGTGCACCTCCTTTTTTCTCCACAGCTTACCCCCCAAGGTGTGATGGGGGGGAATCCCTCGACCCACTGAATACAGATCAGGTGAAGGAGGTGCCTGCAATTCATGAGAGCAGCAACTGCAAGAGTTGGCATCATCCAGCCATGCCCAGGACAATTTTCTCCTCCTCTTTTTGCTCCCTTCTGTCCTTCCCAGAGGTGGAGCAATGTTGGTGCTGGCAATGGCTGAGCTGTGAGTGCTTCCATGCACAGCATGCCAGCTGACTACTCTTCCTCCTTCCCCTATGTATGGAACCCAGGCGCTCTGACACCCAGCCACCACTAGGTGTCAAAAATGCACCAGCTTCCTTGTCCCTCCCTTCCCAGGAAAGGAGAGCTGTCCTCCAGATGCTCAATCCTCTCCCATCTCAGCCGACCCCCTGGCAGCCCGCTCGTACTGTGAACACAGGTCACTGGTGTGGCAGGAGGTAAGGCAAGATGCCTCAGCCCTCCACGCCACTGGGCCAGCTTAGGGAACAACTTTTACTCTTCACTGTGTGCTCTATATATACACTTTTTCTCCCAGGTATTTGCAGTGGGGAGGGCCCCAATACCCAACTGCCTGTATTGCTGGATTTTTCCCCACCCTGCCAACTTGAGTGCTGACTCTACAGTCTAAGGTTGTGAGTTTGCATCTGTAGTCGTAGGAGAAGAGTCCCATCTTAGGCCAGGCATTGGTGTGTCTATATTTGCCATTCCTGATGGGACCCCAAGTTTACTCTGATGTAGATTACCCACAAAGATGAATAAAGCTTTGTCATTGGTACATGGTGTAAATGAAAAGGTCTTTGCAGTGCATGGAGACCTTGGCTCTGATGCTAAGTTTTCTGCTTCTCCCATCATTGCTGTACTTTCCATCATCACTTTTGCTTTCTGAGGAGATATTGTGTTAGTTTGTAACATCTGGGCCCTTTCAAACTGTGGTGCCTGCTATTGAGTGATCGTACCACCTGGCTGTATTGCAATAGTCTCTTGCAACTCTTCCTAGAAAATTCTGAACCTTTGTTCCTCCTCCAATAAAAGTTTTTGCAGTACTGCAGTGTTTTGTAGCTCTGTAGTGTTTGTATGCTCAGGAGATTCTAGTATATCCTTTGTTGCTATTTTTGCGAATGTTACCACTGTTGTCTGCTTCGTGTTGCCTTCACTTTCCATTGAATGTGTTTTCTCTGTTGCTTGTTATGTATTTAGTCGTGCTTGCATGGAACCTTTCTCAATCACAGCTGGTGCATCATAAAACTTTTCGGTCTGTAGTATTGCCGAGGTAAGGGAGGAGACCTGTTCCTCCACCTCTTGAGTGTCCATCCTCTCCAACACTCCTCCTGGAGTGGCCATCCTGAACGGCCAGCTGTTCCCCTACAGGCGAGTAGGGACATTTTTATTTGAAAAGATGAACTACATCACCATAATATTCACAATAAGATACAGTCAAAAACCAAAAGAAACAGTACAGTGATCCAAGGAAAAAAAAAATGTAAAAATTAAATAATGTAGAACAAAAGATATTCTGTACAATTCATCCAGGATCCCAATCACCAAAGTTTGCCCATAACAAATTACACTTCTCCAAAGAAAATAATCAAAAGCATCGATAGCTTTAAGTTTCTGTATTGAAATACCAATATTAGTAGTTACTTCAATATAGGGCACCACCTGTTGCTGCAAAACCCATACACAATGGGATTGCCATAGAAAGTACTTAATAATGGCAAAACTAACATATAAGGTATCAAAATTATATTTACCCCAACCTCTGTCCTTGGGACCAAACATAACATCTTCATATTGCACTGACTTAAACAATGGTTCCTGTCAAGTATCAGCCAGAAAGTCCCAGAAATGAGTTGCATAAGTTCGTTCTTTAAATACATGTTTTTGGGTTTCCAAAAGTTGCATACAAGAACTTCTAAGACAATATCTATTCTCCAGGGATTTGCGCTTATTATTTTTTATCCCCAGTCTCCCGTAATTACTCAGTCAAATCAGATCCTAAGTATAAAGTAGGAGTCTTTTGGATTCTAAAAATTTCAAAGTGCTGGCAAATTTAGAAGCTGGACAATCTGGGAAAGTTACCATCTCCTTTTGTGTGGCTAAAATCATGGTTTTATAAATATGTTTCTAGTCCTGGGTGTGTCCAAATTCAGGCACAATTCACCATTTAACTAGATTTTTAACAAGTTCAACCCCAAACACAGGCATAGAAGGTACATTATGAAGAGATCTTACTTTTTTCTGAGACCAGAGTGGAAGACTTGGGGCCAGCCATTCCAAAACTAGTGATTTCCAGAGCTTCATCCCTGGTTTTAAAGCATAACCCACAAATTCTATGTTTCTATTGTATACCACAAAGATGCTGTAAAAAAATGCTACTGGGTGCACCATGTTAACTCCCCCTTCTATGAAGGGCCTGTATGTAAATTCTCTCTCAATGGAGTTCAACCTGCTGCCCCATAAGGCCTGGAAAAAAACATTAAACAAGGAGGTCACCACTGATTGGGGAGGAGGAAAAACGTAACAAATATACAAAAAGATTGGGATCAGGAGAGTATGAATTAAGATCACTCTCTTCTTTTTTGATATCTGATGTTCCACCCTGATACCAATCTGTTAGCTCTCTGGAGGCATATGTGCCAGCTGTGTTTAGCTATGTCAATGTTTCCAAAGTCTAGCCCAAGAATTTTAATAGGGGATTGTGAAATAACTAGACCAGCAAAGGTTCCAGTACCAGATATAGGTGTATTACCTAACACGGTGCCTTTACTCTTCATATAGTTGATTCTAGCTCCAGAAACTCTAGCATATTGTTCTAATACTCTAGAAAGAGATAATTCAGAAGCATCTGGGTGTAATAATAAAACTAAATCATCTGCATACGCTAGTATTTTGAATTCTTCTGAGTCAGTGATCAGTTGTAATCCCTTAATGTCTGGATGTGTCAAAACCATACATATAAAAATGTCAATACTGAATACATATAATAAAGGACTAAGGGGACACCTTGGCAAACCCCCTGTCTAACAGAGATGTGTTTACCCCACCACCCATTTACCTCAAGTACTAGTGTAGCTTTCTTATAACGTGTTCGTAGCCATGAAATAAATGTAACAGGAATTCCATAGGCCTGAAGGTTGGAGAATAGGAAAGAAAGTCCTATCCTGTTGAAGGCCTTCTCCTGGTCCAGACCAAGAACAAAACCTTGAATGTTCCCTATGGCCCCTCTATGAAATAATTCTCTTAAAACCAGTAAATTATCATGTTGGTGCCTATTTGAAATGTGCAAGTTTGGGCCGGATGTATTAATTGTTCTGCTACCTTACTTAATCTAGCTAAGAAAACTTTACTTAAGATCTTTAAATCAGTGTTCAAGAGACTCAAAGGTCTCCAGTTCTCTACTAAGTTTCTATCTCCTTTTTTAAACAATAAAATTAGAATGGCTTCATCCATAGAAGGAGCTAGTTATACAGTGGCCAACATGTAATTATATATAATGACTAATACTGGGTCTAAGATGTCTATGAGAGTTTTATATATATACCTGCCCTCAACCCATCAGGTCCAGGGACAGCATCCTTACATAGAGTAGAAATAGCACCTCTCACCTCATCTAAGGTAATGTCCTTTGACAACATATCCCTATCTGATTCCAAAAGCTGAGGGCGATCCAATTGGGAAAAAAAATCTGCTCGTACACCATCCATGTGAGGCTGACCAAATGAATTTTCGAGGTGTATTTCTACTACATGTAACATACACAAGGGTGCAGTGACTAACTGTCCTATGGAGGTTTGTAATCCTTCAATAATTCTCTTATCTATCCTATTACTACACTCTTCAAAGGGATCCAGTGATCTCTTTTTAATCTGAGTACTAAATCATAGTTCTTGCTCTAAAGACCTAGCTCTGTTATATTGGAATGTTTTCATTTGAGTTTTAAGAATAGAGATCTGGGGATCAAAATCCCTTTTCTGAGTCTCAGAAAGGGATATCAGGGACTGGAGTTGTCCCCACAATGTCAAATAATTCAGGTATTCTGAATTAGAGATTTCCTGGAATCTATTTTGAAAGAAAATCTTCCAAGACTTCTTAATATCCTCTTACCAATCGGTCAGCATATCGTAACAAGCTACAACCGAAAGCCGTGCCCCCCCTCCCCATTCTTTTATCCAGGCTATTTTGATATTCTCATGCTCTAAAAGGGATTCATTTAGGTGCCAAGCATTCTTTTTACTCCTAGGAGAGATGCCCCAGTTCAGATATACTGTTACAGATTTATGATCTGAAAACTCCCAGGCAGTAGTGTACACCTTACCTATTTTAAAAGATTGTGACAAAACAAAATCAGTCCTTGTAGATAGTGTACCCTTAAAAAAGTATGTTCTCCTGTTGAAAGTTGGGATCTATAGGCATCAGTCAATCCTGTTAAAGAAATAATATTTTTTAAAGCCAAAGTATCAGGAAATAATTTGTTAGTGCAAAGTCCCCTATCTGCCAGTTCTAACCCATAATTAAAATCACCCACCCAAACAATAAGTCTGGACATGCATAGGAAGGGATGAACTTATTGAAAAAGGGCAATCCTTTGGGCTCTGGTTTGAGGTGCATAAACAGCAATGAGACAAAATATTTTTTGAGCGTATGAGAAGTCTAGCATAAGTACTCTACCAGGACTGATATCCAATAATCTAGAGACAGAAAATCCTGATTTTGAAAAAAGAATGCCTACCCCATCACAACTAGCCTATCCTACAGACCACAAAGAGGGACCCAGGGTCCAATTAGTTGCAGCCTGTCTCAGCTCCTGGTGGGACTTGAGCCTGGTGTCCTGTAGGCACCATTTAACACTGGTAAACTGCTGCAAGGACAGAAGCACCCCTTTCCTTTTCTTCACATTTTCTATACTATTTACATTAACAGTAGAGATGGATAAGGAAGTCATGGAAAGGAGGGGAAAGTGTGATATCTGACATAAGGATACTAACCTCTAAGATCAGGAGGCTTTTGAACTCCTCCTTTGTCTTGTGCATTTAGCGATAGAGTCCTCCCCTCCCTCTTACTCAGTATCGTCTGTCGTGGTAGAGGTGACTGATGGTGTGTCTGAGTCCTCCTCCCCTGAATCTCCCCAATGTTTCTCTACAGGCAAGGGGCAAACCTATTCTCCTTTACCACTAAGGGGGGTGGCTTCTCATTAGATTTCTTGCCCCCCTTTCCTTCAGTAGAATATATCCAAGAAGTAACACCTGGCCGAGCTCTTGTTTGAGAAAGTACAGTTGTAAAGGCAGCCTCAACTGAGGGGGGGGGGCATGTCTCCTGATGCTTCTACCTGAGGTATGGGAGCAATCTGAGTCCTCTCTGTGCCTATCTACCTCTGTAGGAACCTTTTTTTCCAGAATTACCACAGATTGAGCTTGTGGTGAAACTACTATGGCTGGGGCTGAATTTGTCTCAGATATGGGGGGGGGGCATTCTAGAAGGGATCTCATCCCAATCTCATCTTGATGTGTATTTTATTTGGCCTGTGCCTGCTGTGCTTAATTTATTAACCCCTCATGAGATGGGAAATCTTCCCTATTGTGGGAGGCCCATGGGCACCTCCCATACGCATGCTCTGTTTTCTCACTTAAGTTGCACTTGAATAAGTTGCGATAACCGGCAGCAACATGACCATATTCAAAGCAATGGCTACATTTCATGGAATCAAGGCCGAACTCAAGTGAGAGCAGGCCTCACACTTGAAGCAGGCCTTTGGCTGACCAACATAGGATAAAGATCCTCTATCCCTCCCCCGGAAAAAGAAAGACCTTGTATTGTATCCTGTACTTATTCTTGCACCTATATATACAAATGTATTTTGTTGTTATGTACCTGCATTGTATATACTGCTATCCATTGTGTGTATTCTTCCTTTGTATGATCAACCCCAGGTTCACCTCGAAAATGAGCTTACTCAATGGTGCCCGCCTGGTTAAATAAAGATTTGATTGATTGATTGATTGATTGATTGATTGATTGATTGATTGAAATGGATAGGACCACTATTCACTGGAAACAATTTGACCTTGATTTTCCAAACCCCATTCCAAGTTTGTTCACAATCTAGAATGGAGGTTGGCCTATCCAAAATTTCACATCTCTGCCTAAGCCAGCATAAAATGTACTCGACATTAACACCTTCATTTTTAAACATGATAGTAATGGCTTTTTACAGCTGGTTTGGTAAGAGGGATTGCCAAAAAAGGTAACCATAGTGGGGTATTTTTCAATTTACGGTATTGTGACCAGAATCTGTTCAAATTAGTAACACCCTTAGAGCTGATATCAACATTGGCATTACCCACATGAATTAATGCAAATTGTTTGGCAGAAAATAATCTTAAAGATCCTTTCAATAAAGTTTTAGCAATGTAAAGTCTGTGCAGCGGTTCCTCCAAGCCACCTTTATACAAGAGATGAACTGTATTCTTTCTGGGGGCCAGCTCCTCTGAGTTGTGGAACAAATCCGCCAGTTTAAACATAGGTGCAAGCCAGGCCTTCTGTTCTGGATTATCCAAGAGAGAGATTTCGGGGCCCAAGGATAGGGTTTCATCTAGCAAGGGTGCTCCCTGCGGCAAAATGTTAATGCCATTATTCTGAGGTTCACTGTGCTGTACCACAGCAGAAAGCTGCATATCAGGATGTGGGAGTTCTGCAGAAACAACTGGGTTTGTCTGGAAAGCTGGCTGTAGTACAGCACTCTAAGGTGGGATCTGATGGGTCTGGAATCCAGTGACCATCCATAGTAGGTAATCACCCTGCCCCTGCTAATGCTCATTCTGGGGACCAATTTGCTGCTGGGAAAGCAGCACTGTCATTATTTCTAGTCTTCTTACTTTTGTCACATTCAGAAAAAGAGAACACTTTCACTGGGTTCTCTGTAGGTGTTAAAACATGCAGGGAAATATCAGACTGTACCTGAGATGCAGTATCTATATCTGACAGTCGTGAATACTGCTGAATGCCTGGACCCAGTCTCTTCCATTGAGCGGTGACTGGAAATTGTCTCTGGGGGAATCTGCACGGCTCTAGGCACTCAGAATACTTTCTGACTTTACTGCCAGCCACAGTCTGTGAACACGGACCCGCCCCACCTGAGCACACATTAAGCATTTTTTCAGAATGAGTCATTTCAGCTGGGCTTACCTCAAGCTTCTCCAGCTGATTGTCAGGCCTTGACTGCATGTCTGTCAATGTTCTTTTGAACTCCATGTAGCAGTGCAGGGTTTGACAGCAACCTCTCAATCCTGATTTTTCTTAACTGATGGCATCTCCATGACAAACAGAGTTGGTGTTACCCCTACAGAACTCTCTGGTACCTCCATGAGACAATTGGGTTACACAGAAGCCGCACTTGGAACATGATTTCTTTCTTCCTCAGTGGCAGGAATTTCAAGCTCCATTTCTACTTCACCTAACTCCTAAACAATCATAGCATTTTCACTGGCCTCTACGCTGGTCAGGTCAGGGGAGGAGGCCTGTTCCCCTGCCTCAGATACATCCTGCCTTTTTCCCATCTCTCACATAATGACCAACACAGGCTGTGGGCCAGAGGTTCCCCCTGCTGGAAAGTAAGGGAATTTCCCCAGTGCCCTGGCCAAATTTCCCCCATTCACTAAAAATACCACCAATAGCTTAATCTGTTTCAATGTCAGTTGGCATCCATCTGTATCCCCCAACCCCAGGACGAGGCTGAAAATAAGCAGAACTGTCTAGTCCTCCTTTCCCAGTCAACAAAATAAAAATAAATAAATAAAAATAAATATTGGTCTTGGCCACAGAAGCAAAAATCTAGTTGTGGCAGCCACCTACATTCCCCCCAGTACAACTGACTTTTGATTCAACTCTTTAACTGAGCAAGTGAACAGCCTGAATCAAAACCATGAGAACCTCATCCTCAAAGAATTCAACATACTGTAAATTTGCTCTACCTGCTCCAAAAAGTACAAAAGCATGTTGGCCGATGTCATCCTCAGCTAAGTCATCAGATCCCCAGTCTGAATCAACTACAAAAGATCAACTGAAACCCTTATTGACTAGATCCTGGTATCTCACCCTGTCAAGATCTCCAAGGTGGAGGTGCTCCCTGATCTAATTAGTGACCACTCTCTTATACTTTGCTCCTGGTCTGCCAGGAGGCAAAATCCTTTTCCAAAATGTATTTACACCCTTTGCATTATGGAGTAGAGGCTGACAGAATTTAAAAGCTACCTCAGCCAAATCGACTGGCAATTCCTAGATTACCCAATATCAACACTGCCTTCAGCTACTTCTCACAGACTTTTGTGGCTTCATGGGACCATTTTGCATCCCTGAAAAGGAAACAAAGCAGAAGTGATACCAATCACTGGCTTTCCACCAAACTCAAAGCCCTCTTGAAAGATGGGGAAAAACACTGAGCACTGCACAGAGACCATAGCTCACAGCAGTATATGCAAAATTAAAAGAAGAAGAGGAACTACTGTAAGTCAGCTAACAGGAAAGCTAAAAGTAATTACTGAAAAGCAAACCTACAAGAATCCAATAATGAGACCAGGAGATTATTGGAAAACATCACCAGAATCCTAGGTAGGAAACATCTTGTTGCCACAAACATCCTAAAAGTCAATGACTCGCTCACCACTGATCCTTCAGTTATCATTGAGTCCTTCAACTCCTTCTTCATCAAGGTAAGTCCATTAGTACGCTGTTTGCTGCCCCAGACCCTCTGTGCCCACTGAACCCCTTGGTCCAGAGAGCCCTAAATTCTACTTTTAAAGGGTAAGCGTGCATTCAGTAAAAAACACCTACAAAAATTCTGCCTCCAAAACTGGTATTTGCCTTGATGCAGTGGACATAAAGCTGCTAACAATGGCAAATGTTGAGCTGACCTGTCCTATCCAAACCCTCTTCAATTTCTCCCTTCAAGTTGGATCCATCCTGCCATCTGGAAGCACGCCAAGGTGGTTCCAGTGTCCAAATCTCAGGACAACACAGACTTCACAAACTTCAGGTCCATCTCAATCCTCCTCTTGCTGTCTGAGACCCTAGAGAAAATAGCCAGCAATCAACTTGGTGACTACATCATGGCACATGACCTCCTAGCTGCAGAGCAACTTAACTTTAAGAAACTGCACATCATGACCACCACCCTAATCAAACTAATGTAGGACCTCCACATGGCCTTGGACATTGGTGATTATCTGCACTGCCCTCCTTGACCTCTACAAAGCATTTGACTTGGTTAATCATGACCTTTTAATTGTAAAACATGCAGAGCTGAGAATGTTGATTGAGGGCGCCACTTGGTTCTCAGACTACCTTATCCAACAGAATCCAAAAGGTCAAGCATGGTGATGTGTTCTCTGCTGTTCAACCTCTGACCATAAGTGTACCCCAAGGCACAATCCTTGGGCCTCTACTTTTAGCCTCTTTGTCAACAAAGTCAAAGAGACCTGTGCCTATTCTGATACATTCTTATATGCTGATGACATCATAATCCTCACCTCCCATAGTGATCTGGAAACACTCAGGGAAAACAAACTGCAATCAAAATTCAACATGATCTGTGAATGGTTTATCACAAACAAGCTGGTCATCAACTCAAAAACAAAATCCTCTTTTTGAGAGCACCCACCATCTGAAGGAAAACTGAGCTGCATATCGCCACCCTGTCTGGTGACCCTATTGATCAAGTCCAGGTTTTTAAATACCTGGATATCCTCCTGGACCCCACCCTTTCCTTCTCCCCAGATGTAGACTCCTTAATCAAGAATGTTCACCAGTGACTTGTACTGCTCTACAGCAACAGGCATACCCTTACCACTGAGTTGAAAAAACTACTAGTGTCCAGCCTCACCATCTCTGTTATTGACTACTGAGTTGTAGTTTATTCCAGTGCCAAAAGTTCCATCCTTGACAGATTTTGTTTTTACTGCCTACCCTTCTACTACCCTTCTGCCATCAATGCAGCCCTTCTGTGGAAAAGAACCTTGCTTGACTAAATGCCACCGAGTGTTCCCAGCATATTCTTACTGATTATCAATAGCTATGGTGTTTGGACTATGGTGGAGAACAAATTGCTCCTGCCACTCAGGACAGTGTCACATAGCCAGTTCTCATTTGTGTACAGAGCAGTGAAAGCCTGGAATTAGCTGCCTGTCCCCCCACAGTGACTACCCCCAGGCTTCTACCTTTTTGCTCCTGAAACTTGAATGTAAGTGTACATAGAGAATTGCTTGACCTCACAACAACTGTGCATTTGTACTTGAAACAGGAATCTTGCTACCTCCTTATCTCTGTAACTTTGACTGATGCAGTTGTTCTCTGCAGACGTTGCTTTGTTGTAAGTTTAAGTTAGTCCTTTACTTTGTCAGTGTGTTTATATAACCTGTGAAAATTTGTGTAGCTTGTTGCCATATGGAGTTGATTGTTATTTCTTGTAACCCATCCAACTTGGACACCTTTGAAAACATGCACTTGTGTTAAAGGTCATTCAAGCAAAGTAACACAATAAATAAACTCTGGTTAATGCCAAGAAGGCTGCATAATGCTATTTTATGGGGATCAGGCGCTATCTACAGGGAAATTGCTTTTATATGAAACCTCAAGCAGCTCAATATTTCTTTTGAACTGCCTGCCAATAACAATATTGCCATGTGATTGCTGGCCCTGTTAAAGTTAACATATTCTCTGGTGTCTACGGGTAAATTCCTCCCTCTGACTGTCGGGCCCATTAATAAAAAATCATTCCCTGGTGTGCAGTGACTCTATCATTGTCCGATCACCTGCCAAGTTAATAATAAATAATTCCCTGGCTGCAGTATAAGGCTGTTCTGGTCCAGTGGTATGGAGGGATGAGGCACTGTGTGCCTTGACTCCCGTTACATCAGTGACCCAAGTTCAGGAGCATGCCAGGTTGCCAATGGTTGGACAGAAGACTAAGTGTTCATCAGATAGCTGTCCTGTCCCTGGATGGGAAGGTATGCTGACTTAACTTTTGCTTCCCCCAGGTGAAGGCAGGAATCCAAGGGGGGGAGGAATGCAGAAATGGTAAGCGAAGGCTACCCACCTACCTCAGTCATACACTACCACCTGGATGACTGGCTCAGTTCTAGATGTAAGTGACTGGTTAGGGGGAAGATGGTGCTCCCCTTTCTGGCCCTATCATGGGGGGCAGGGCAATCCATGGGGAACTTTGGACTCAGTGGTCTGGGACAGGGGAGTGGCAGACAGGGGAGGTGGGGACAGGGCTGAGAGCCTGCCTGAGTCAACTAGCAAGGCAAAAATGTTTATGGAGGGGGGGAAATACTGCGGTATGTATGACCTTAACACATACACAACCCTCCCATAATGGGGGTTACAGTAAACCTACCAAGTATAGATAATATATACAGGATCTCCTACCAGGGTACTATAGAGCCAGAGGGATGTGTCTTAAAGGGATGAGGTTTCTTAGACCTGTAGAATAAGGTTCAACAGTTCTTAGGTAGTTACTAGGGTGGATAAGAAAGATTAGACATATTGATATATTTATCTGATGGATAAGGAGTTCACATCCGGTCAGACCTGTGAAAGTAAAGAGAAAAAGATTAACATGGAGTAAATACAGTAGTGGGAACAATAGAGAGGATAGAGCTAGAAAGGGGTATAGTACAGTGTAAAAGATAAAAAAATATTGCTTTTGATAGAAAGTTACAGAATTAAATGAAGTAACAAATATAGAGACATGTTTAATTTAAGTAGTATACTAATATCATTAACTGTTTACCATGAGTGTCAAAAACAAAACACAAAAAAACAGAATAATGACATTTTTGTAACCAAGTTATTCATGTGTTTTCAGCTTGACTTGCACATTGTTTTTAGTGTGTGATGTATATCACTTCAAGAGGTCTGTATAAATGAGATGCACATTTGTATTCCTCAGTCCCACCCCCTGAGGAAGGCCCATTGAAGAGTTAAAGCACTGAGGCTAGTGGGTGCACATCAGCATATTGCCAGAAACTAAATCTTGCACTGAATCTATGAGTGCTGAGCTTTCTTTTCATTTCTTATTACAAGCTGGCTGCTTTGCTCATGCACCACCTTTTCTAGTGCGCACCACTCTACACTACTTACACAATAGCCACAGCACTGACCACTAACCATCACAGGACTGAACCTTCCACCTCCTACAGTTACAGGACTGTACCCTCACCTCTGAGAGTCACGTGACCGAAACCCTTTATTGTCAGTCACAGCACTGGGCACCCACCCCTGACAGTCACAGAACTGATCCCTATTCCCAACGGTCACAGCACTACACCCCACCATCATGACAGCACTGCATCCATACCCCCTAAAGTCACATGGACGACACTTTCAACGGACAGTTACAGCAGTAATCCCCACCCCTAACAGCCACAACACTGTACCTCAGTCACAGCACTGAAGACCACCCCACACAGTCGGGACTGACCCCGCCCCCGAACAGTCACTTAGTTTGGCGCCTTATACAACCTTACTGCCACATGTACAACTTCCTGCAAATACTTCAGTCCCTCAAAGCAGTAGAATTGTGCAGAAGCAGACCTCCCAAAAGTCACAGGAATGACCTTCACCCTGACAGTCACATTAATGTCACCCTACCCCTGACAGTTACATAACTGGCCCTCTTCTCGACAATCACAGGACTGTATCACCATTTTGACAGTCACAGTGCTGACACCATCCACCATCAGTCACAGCAATGACCACCCCTCAACAGTCATAGGACTGTACCTCCCCCCCACACAGTCAGAGGACTGCACCAGCCTTCCCCAGTTACAGGACTGTACCACCACTGTCACCCCCCCATAGTCACAGGACTATACCAACACCCCCCACACACACAGTCACAAGACTGCAATACCCCCTCCTTCACAGTCATGGGATTGTACCTCCCACAGTCACAGGACTGTACCACCCCCCACACACATTCACAGGACTGTACCACCCCACTGACAGTCACAGGACTGACACCCTCCATCGACAGTCATGACAATGACCACCCACCTCTGGCAGTCACAGCACTGTTCCACACCCCTGAGAGGCACACTTTATTACTATTTCCAGCAGTCACAGAACTGCCCCCCAAACCTTGTAGTCGCAGCAATGACCATACACCCCTGAGAGTCAAAGCACTGATCGCCATCCCTCTCTAGTAATAGCTCTGGTCATAGCACTACACCCCACCCCATCTTACAGCACTTATTATCCATCCCCAACAGTCACAGAACAGCCACCTCAGCCCCAAAAGTCACAGGACTGATACCCTCTACCTTCAGTCAACAGTAATTTCCTTCCCCTGACAATAACAGCGCTGAGCCATGACTCCTAATAGTCAATGCATTGATCATTAATCCACAAGCACTGCCACCTCACCCACAACAGTCATGGGGCTGACCCCCACTCTGACAGTCACAGACCTGAACCACCCCTTCGATAGTCACAGAACTAACACCTTTCACTGTCGGTCACAGTGGCCACCTACCTGACAGTCACAGTGTTGATCGTCATCCCCCAACAGTGACAGCACTGACCTCTACCCACAATGGTCACAGCACTACCTACCACTGTCAAAGCACTGTCCCCATACATCTGCAACAGTCACAGGGCTGATACCCTGCACAGACAGTCACAGCAGTGATCCACACCCCCAACAGTCACCATACCACCACCCCCGCTCCAAAAAGTAACAGCCTTGGCCCCTACCTGGCAGTCATAGCACTGGCCACCCACCTCCTGACAATAACCACACTGGCTCCCCATGCTTGACTGTGACAGCACTGACACCCTCAACCACAAAAATCACAGTACTGACCCCCACCATTAACATAGCCCTGCCTCTGAACCTCCCTCAACAGTCATAGGACATACCCACCCCTTAACAGCAATGTACCTGACAGTCACAGAACTGACCACCAGTTACTGGCAATCCCAGCACTGAACACACCCCAGTCATAAAATCTTTAAAAAATTGTTTGAGTACTGGCAACTCATCACAGAGAGTGTAGGGATTGAAATTGGCAATGGCCCACTAGCCAAATTATGGCACATTTTATGCTAGGCTAGTAAATTTTCCTTTAACTAGTCTTGCAGGTTTGTACTAAAGAATGTAACCATTAAGTACATCAGCTGGGCTAGTGGAAGACTTACCCGCTCCCTTAAAGCAATACACCTGACAGTCAGAGAGCTGACCACTAACCACTGGCACCCCATTAATGACCACACTTCAGTAATAAAATCTTTTTAAAAAATTGTTTAAGTACCGGCAAACCATTGCAGAGAGTGCAGGGATCAAAACTGGCACTGGCCTGCTAGCCAAATTCTGGCAGATATTGTGTTAGGCTAGTAAGATTTTCCTTTAACTAACCCTGCAGAATTGTACTAGAGAGTGTAACCAATAAGTACATCAGCTGGGCTAGTGGAAGCATCTGTGGGGTTAGTGAATTTTCCAAGTCACTAGTCCTGCTGTCTAGTGGCTGAAAAACTTAATTTAGACCCTTGGAGTGGGTCATGCCATCCACAAAACAGCCCTCTAGACTTTTTTTCCCACTGACCAGCCCTAAAACTGAGCATCCTGCTAGGAGTCAGAGAACTCACATCCCAGTCCCCCCCCAACAACTGGACCACTCTTTCAGTACCAGTTCCTTGGGTTCTTATACTTCTACCTGGATAAAATGACAGCAGCATAGATGGGTAGAAGGGACCTCAGTTTAGACCCTCATGCAATGGACAGCACACCATGACAGTACAGCATTACTCCATATACTATATTGTGGTGCCAGTGTTTACAGTACGACAGTGAATATTCTAATAATCAGACTGCTCATACTGTATATGTGATATGTCATACTTATTTCAGTTCTGGAGTATGTGGGGCTCTTGAATGTACTGCAAATAATAATAATAATAATAACTTTATTTTTAAGGCGCCTTTCAGAGTATCAAGGCGCCTAACAAATTTAAAACACATCAGACATCCAGATCATTAAAATAGTATAAACAAATAAACCAAACACAAGATTGTTTATTCACCAAAAGCTTAAACCCATAAATGTGTTTTTAAAGCTTGCTTAAATCACTCCACAATCATGCACTCACATAACCAATGGGGTAGAGAATTCCAGAGTGTCGGGGCCACGTGCATAAATGCATGGGCCCCTGAAGATTTCAAGCACACCCTCGAAGTCTCTAGGAAACCCCTTGTCGGCTGAGCGGAGCAATCATCCAGGGCAGTAGGGAACCAGAAGCTCTTTCAGGTAGTACTAGATAATACTAGATAACCAACAAAATAAAATAGATGCAGCTGCAAGTACTTCACAGTTATGTTGTATAAGATACAGATAATATATAATGATCCTAAACAGAAACCAAGCAGTACAGCACATGGATGACAAGCTCTGTATATTAAACTTTACATTGCTTGGCTTGTTAAGCAGGCTTCTGGAATGTATACATTCACAGCTGCTTAAGTAAGGGATTTAGGCATATGCAGAGCATGATGCTGACATCGCAGAAAAAAGCCTAGCTTTCTCAGTCCCATACCGGAATATCTCCCAGCATGTCCTGCAGCCATATTTGTAACACAGAGGCATAGCCATTCTCCAATCATACTGAATAGCAGGACAACTAATAGCAACAGCTATCTGTAAATGGCTTTGCTTACCTATATTTGTGGATTCTGCAGTTCTGTTTACTCCTTGCTACACTACATGCCATCCCTTACAAAGATTTCTTTGGAATACCATTGTAATACCTGTTCTTTATCATTGTACTACCACTGCGATTTCCAGTGTATTACCATTGTGGGTTTCATAAATGGTATCACAGTGGATTTGTTCCAGTTCTATTGTGATATCATTGTAACCATTATGTTATCATGCAGACAGTAGTAGTTCACTGGTAACACCACCTCTGTTGGTACCACAGTGGTAACAATGTGCACCATTGTGACTCCACTGTTTGTTGGTATCACAGTGGTTTTGTTCCAATTCCAGTGGGACACTATTGTGTCAACTGTGATGCCATCAACACCCAGTGGTAGCACAATGGCAAACTCTTGTGCAACAGTAACACAGTGGTGAATACCAGTGTGATACCACTGCACTTGGTATCACAACGGGTTTGTTTTAATTCCATTGCACTATTATTGAGACCACTGTGGTATCATGTGTCAGTGGTAGCACAATGAGTGCACCTGCAGTGGAAATACAATGGTATCATTCCATGCCTTATACTGGTGGTAGCACAATGGTCATGCAACATGGTATCACAATAGCCTGTGTGGGTTACGGGTAGCACACGGACCACATTGTAGGGGAAAACCTGCTGATAGAGTGATCCACAAAAATTATTAAGGCACATCCTACAAGATCAGACTCCTAGGACTCAAACCCCTAATGTTTTTATTTGTGTACTTTGTACACTTTGCATTTTTCCACTCTAATGTCTGCATTAACGTAGTTTTTTCTGCAGTAAAACATCTTCCTTTTGTGACAGTGGAATCTTAACAGCATAGTGGAGCTATTTCAAATGCTACATCACCAACCGCTTAACAAGTGAAAGTATAGTGTCATAATACTTGGGGTTGCATTGTTACAGATTAACATCCTAGCACAGACAAGAGATCTCTTATCTGGTTCCTATGGAGCTTCGGATAGGGGGGTCTCTAGAAAACATGGTACCTGTAAAACAAGAACTGCAATGGGGTCACAAAGAATCTACAGCTCTTTATGAACTATTACAAACAAGGAAGGTAAACAAAAACAATCCTTATCTGATATGTATGGTCAGTGTCCTCCTACACCTGGTCAATGTCCTCAGACCTGTAGATATAAAAGGGAAATGGTTCAGTATAAAGAACAAAAATATTGATCAGCTATTGTAGGTAATTTCTGGGAAGTACCTGTAGAGGTTAAAAAATAAAGTGGGTTGTATGTGTGTGGGTGGATGGGCAAGATACTGCACCAGTACCACACCAACGACTTTGGTGTTAGAATTGACTGGTCACTCAAGGGCTATCATGGTGGGGAGGATTCAGTGTCCCTAAGACTGATCTCTGTTGGGGGTGGGAGCCATGTTGCTCCACCCAGTACCACCCCAACAACTTTGGTACTAGAATAGATTGGTCACTCAGGGACCATCATAGTGGGGAGGAATCGGTGTCCCTAGGACAGATTTCTGTTGAGGGCAGGAGCCATGTTGCTCCACCCATCAACCAACACAGGGCAGGATGAAGACACCAAGGGCCCAATATTCAAAAATGCCCAAAGTGGAGAGCAATAATTAGTGCTGTGCTTTGTGATACTGTATGTGTGCAAAACTGCTATATTCAGATGGATAGCACATGACATTATCCTTCTGAATATAGGGGCATTGTGTCAAGGTATTAAGCCATTTAACACCACCAGTTAGGATCACCCAAAACTAGGCCCCATAATGGCTTGTGTGGGCAAAATCTGTAGTATTCAAAAGTCCCCATGCAAATTAGCCCATTGAGCATATAAGGCACTAAGGGTCATTTGCATGCCCATTATGGGCTTATTTACGTGGGAGTGAGACTGCTTTGCCTAGCACCCCCCAACTGCCCCAATCCAGTGAGTTGTCCCTGGTGCTAGTGGCATCCCTCCACCCTCCAAACCCAGTCTTGTGAAAGACAGATATATCCCTGGCATCCAGTGGTGCCCCTCCATACCCAGTCCTGTAATGAAAGATTTATCTTTGGCATCCAGTTGTCTCTCCCCCCACCCAATTGCAGTCCCGTTCAAGAAAGGTATATCCTGGCTTCCAGTGGTCCCTCCCCACACCCAGTCCCAGTTCATGTAGAAAAACAATTTTCCTGGTGTCCAGTGGTCTCTCCCCACACCCAATCCCCATCCTGGAAACACCATCCCACCCAGTTTCCAAATTCCCCTCTCTTGACAGTCACACTGTCCTTGTATGGCAGGGGCAGAAAAGCACAAAGAATTAACTGCTACTGCACTGAGGGCCATAACAAAAGTAAGCAGTTGAGTTGTAGCAATCAAAGTAATTGACCGTTTAATCAGATCTTTCTTTCATATTTGGAATAAGTTCACCACTACTGCACTGAGGAAAATAACAAAAGTAAGCAGTCTGGTTCATCAGGTTTTTCTTTCATATTCAGAATAAATTCATTTTGATTGCTTCAGCCTGACTGCTTACTTTTGTTATGGTCCTGAGTGCAGTATCAGTTCATTCTTTGTGCTCTTGTGTGTTGGGCAAGCTCCCCTTCTAGCTACTGCACTGACCTGCTAACGTTGATCACAGCACCTATCTCTGGGACTGCATCAGAAGCAAAGAAGTCCTGCCCCCCCCCAACAAAGCCCTATCTCAGACCTTGAGCAGCGCCCCCCCAACCCATACCCAGTTGGTAGCTAGTGACCTCCTCCCACCCTCGACACTGACACTGACCCCCGGTCCCCCTACCTATCTGTTGGTGCCAAAGTTCAATGACAGTGAGCAGCATAGCCCACCTTGAACAACCATGGCTGCCTTCCATCTATCTGTACCAGGGAGTACAGCCTATGAATAGGCAAAGCACATCACTGTGCCATATTAAACAAACTGCTCTCCCTGCTACGGATAGATGATGGGTGGCCATGGTCATGTGAGGTGGGCTATGCCACTAGCCATAATTGAATTGCAGCAGTGACAGACTGGTAGGGGGACTGGAGGGTGGGTGTAGGTGGTTTGGATAAGAGGGGGGCACTAGCTACTAACTGTATATGGGCTGGGGTCAATGCTTATGGTTTGGAATGGGACTTTGTTGGGGGAGGCAAGACTTTTTTACTACTGCCGTGCCAAGGGCAGTGCCACTGTCAGGGGGCATTGGCAAACTGAGACTCATTCCTGGGATGGGGATCAACTGTGGGGAGGGACCACTGAACACCAGGGTAACTGTGTTCCTACACTGACTGAGATCGGCTGGGGGGAGTGATCACTGAATGCAAGGGATATCTCTTTCAGTAACTGGAATTGGATTGGGTGGGGGGAGTGACCACTGGATGCCAGGGATATATCCTCCATTATTGGGACTGGGTTTAGAGGGACAGGGGCACCACTGGATAACAGGAATATATCCTCCTGTAACTGGACAGGGATCAGGTGGGAGGAAGGGATCACTGGACGGCAGGGATATAGCTTTCATTAACGGGATTGGGTTCAGAGAGAGGGGGCACCACTTGCCACCAGGGAGCATTGTGTTTGGATGGGAGGGCACTGACACACTGCCTCCAGTAACTTCTAGGGCTGTGCCAGATTAAGATGAAGGTTATGTCGTTGGTATTTTCTCTGCACAAGGAGACCATGCAAAAGGCCCTAGCACTGAGCAAATACTGTGAGTATTGAGCTGTGCTGATATTCAGGCCCCCACCCTTGATTTGCATAACTTTTCCTTGCGTCCCCTCCCTAGTTTACCTGGTGCAAACCTGGTTTGCCCATACTACCCGGTCTTTTAAGTATAGGACATTGGTGCAAAACCCAGTTTTCTTGGGTAAACTAGGATCTGCACCTGGGCAAACATTTGAATATCAGGCCCCAGCTGTTATACTCCCCTGCACCATCAACAGGACTTCAGACTGGGATGAGAGGTCACATGATGGAAGCCTGAGAGTTGTGCCCCGTTTCAGCTCCCACTTCTTCACCTAAATGTAATAGTTTTTTCACCACCAACCTGATTTTTTCTGTCGTTTTGCAACTGGCCCGATGGTCCGTATCCTCAGGAGTAATCTGTGTTTGTGCAATGCAACAGATGGAGTCCGAAATGCATGACATCCTTCCCAAGCATACCCCACCGCCAACACTGACATGGGACAAGAACATGAAGCGTGCAAAATTTCAACCATCTGGCGCATACAGCCACATGCCCCCCCCCCAGGCCGCACTGATAGAGGACAAATTCCTGGAGGGACTGGCCCCTATTAAAGATATGCTCAACAGCTTGAACCACAGTTTTCAAAATATGCAAATAACCATGGAGCAATTAACCCAGCGTACTGGTGATAATGAGGCCAGGATCTCCTTGCTGGATGACTGGTGAGCTTGCACTGACCCAGAGATAATAACTTTAAGGAGAAGAGTAAAACAAATGGAAACTAAGATGGAGGATTTAGAAAGTCATTCCCGTCAGAACAATCTGGTCATACTGGGATTGCCTGAGAAGGAAGAAGGTACAGATGTAATCCTTTTTGTACAGAAGCTATGCACTAAAATTGCTGGTCACTCTCCACATGGCTTCACCTACAGTGTATCGTGGAGAGGGCTCACAGATCACTCCTGTCAGTACCTCCGCCAGGCTCCACCAAGGCCTCTGCTTTTTTGACTGCTTAACTTCAGAGATAAATAACACATCTTGGATAAAGTTAGAGAAGTGAAGGATGTCCTATGTGAAGGCAAAAAGATTCGTATTACGCAGGATCTTCTGTTCTGTTTGGCAGAAGGGGACTGTGCTACACCCAGTCTTCTCCAAATTGATTGAAGCTGGAATAAAATACAGAGTCAGATACCCAGCTACACTTCAGGTCTGTCATGAGGATCAGTGGCACAATTCTGACTCTGTGGAACAAGCATCTAGGGCTCTAAAGACTTTCTACCCAAATCTTTTCAAATGAGCAGTGCCTCAGACATTGTGGTTGCTGTAAGAAAATATAGGCTGGACACTTTAGGTGGCTGCAACTCATACTGGTCTGCCCAATGATTGGGACTGGCTCACCTGAATGGTCTATTTAACTGTGCCATCTTTATCTAGTTGTGGAGCCAAGATATACCCAAAGTTCATGATATTCTGCTGTACCTGCAGTATTCATGACTAGCAGCTTTAAAAAAAAGTTTGTTACATTGGCTGCGTCTAGTGGACTATTTTTGAATTGGACAATGATTTTTGTTCTCAATCCTTATTGTCTGCATTGTAATGGAATGAATGACCCCCGGACATGACTGCTGTCCCAGTGTGCGTTTGTGCTCATGCGTTAGCTACGATCCTTTTTCTTTTATGTTGGATAATCGTAGCATTTGTGTTCCTCCGAACTACAGATCTTTAGTTGAAGCTGGATCTTAATGGAAATGTGTCTCCCAAGTTTAGGAGCTGCTTTTTATGTTAGAATTTTATATTTGTGCCAGGCAGATAGATATTTATGGGTGTGTGTTTTATTTACACTAATTAGATTGTCTGATATATTATTTATCCAGCGCTGTTGAACAGTATTACCCCCTTTTCTGAGGCACCTGGAATATAGTTTTTCTCATAAGAACAGTTTGATACCTTGATAGGTTTGTTATTTATTCAAGGGTTAGTTATCTTGCTGAACTTGCTTAGTATATTAGGGACACCAAGGGTTACTTGTGGGGGGTTGTTGTGGATTTTATTCTGCTTTCGGGTCAGTAGGGTTTTATTTCCATAGTAAGTTCCATAGTGGTGGAGGGTGGAGGGCATATGCTGTGGGCAATTATTAACATCATGGCCTGAAAACGTGTGGAGGGTCAGTCAATAGGACTGAGGGGTAGAGTTGTTTTGTTATATTTACTGGGAGATATGGGGAGGGAGGGAGGGTGGGTATTGAGGGTTCCGGAGGCAGAGTGTTTTTATTTATGTTTACAGTTCCACATCTGTTTTCAATGTCCTGGGCTTCATTACTTTGGGCTCCTCCAGATAGTTTTGAAATATGTAACTTAGAATATAAAAGAAGCCTGCTCTAGGGTGAATCATTACCAAATCTTATGACATTTGCAAATTTTACAATGTCATATTGCATTTATTCAAAAAACTCACCTCCTATCTGCAGAAAGACTTTTCTTCTGCAGACAGGTGGTAGACCAGGTTTATACAGCTGGAGACTCCAGGACTCAGAGGGGAGTGAAGATTTTAATTCATAAGGGGACCAAATTCGAAATGTTATAGAGCGTGGGATTTTGGATCATTCGGAGGTCCTCTTAGGTTGTATCTATGGCCCCAATATCGGCTCTCCCAAATTTTTCTCTGTTTTAATTAACCAATTGGCTCCCTTTGTATATTTACCAATTATCTCAGCAGGGGACTGGAATTTAACCTTGGCCTCAGACTTAGACAGAACTAGGTGTAGGATCCCAGGGCTCTCCCCTACTCAAAGATCTATTCATGAGATGATAGCAATGGAAGGTTTATGTGACCCTTGGAGGGTATCACATCCCTCCAATAAGATATATACTTTTTACTCACCAGTCCACAGATCCTTTTCTTGTCTGAATTACTTTTTAATTAGCAAAACTCTCCTACTGGAGGTTATGGATGGAGGGGTGTATCCTTGAGTACTGTCTGACCACTCACCCTCCTGGCTGGCATGTAACCTCTCTCCTTCCCTATGTCAGGACATAATTTGAAAGCTAAATACACAACTCCTCAAATAGGAGATGCTATTATCTGGAATTAGGGATCTCATCGCTGCATTTATGGAATGTAAGGAGGGATCTGTGCCTGATTTTGATAAGCTTTGGTGTGCCCTTAAATGCATTCTACATAGGAAATTTATTTGCCTCCACATGGAAGAAGAAGCGTGAAGCCTCTCTCTGACTTCTTCTTTATCATATCAAAACTGTAGAGAATAATCCCTCCCTTAGTACCTTCGAGGAAGAACAGGAGTTATTGGTGTCCCAGAGAGCCCAATATGCAGACAGTCTACTAGAACGGGCAGAATATTCTATCCTTAAAACCCACTTGACATATGTAGACCAAGGTGACAATGCAGGGCACCTCCTTGCCCTTCATTTGCATAATCAGGAGGCTTCCTATTTAGTTCTCTCTATCACAGCCCAAACTGGTAATTCCCTTAAAACTTCTCCCGATATAATATGTGAATTCAAGTTGCATTACAGCCAGCTATATGGTGCCCCTACTCATCCCCCTCAATCATCAGACATCCAAGATTACCTGCCTTCCATTCCTCTTCCTTGTTTGACTCCTGATCAACAAACTTTTCTTGTTGGTCCTATATCTCCTCAGGAAATTTGGGATGCCATTTGTTCTCTTCCTTTGGACAAATCCCCTCAGCTGGATGGTTTTTTCACCCATTTTTTATAAACTTTCTGCAGCTGAACTAGCTCCAATCCTTCATCAACTGTTTTCTTATTTTTGTGAGTTAGGTATCTCAGATTCTTCCCTTTTGGAAGCACTGATAGTTGTACTGCCTAAACTGTGAAAAATTCCGGGATAGGGTGGCCAATTATCAGCCTATTTCTCTCATGAACTAAGATGTTAAAATGTTTGCTAAAATCCTGGAAGATAGGATTCAGCAGGTTTGGGAAGAAGTGACTTGGCCTGAACAGGTAGGCTTTACGAAGGGACACTCCTCGGCAGATCATTTGAGGAAATTATCCCATATTTTCCTCTGCCTCTAGGGGGGCCAATTTGCCTATGACCTTGGTCTCCCTGGATGTGGAAAATGCCTTTGATAGGGTCAATTGGAATTTTTTATTTGCAGTAATGGAGAAGTTTTGATTCCCCTCATCCTTCATAATTTGGGTTTGAGTGCTATATTCCCATCCCCAGGCAAGGATATATTGCAGTGGCATTTTGTCCAAAGGATTTGAGCTACATTAAAGTACCCACCAGGGATGCCCATTATCCCCCTTTTTATTTCATTTTTATTTGGAGCCCCTGCTGCACCTCCTTAAAGAATCTCCTTCCATCACAGGGATCCTCATTGGCCCATTTGATCTCTGACTCTCTGCATTTGCAGACGACATCCTGCTCCACCTCTTGGAATCCCTTAATTCTGTCCCAGCTGCTCTGCATATTATTCAAGAATTTGGTAGATTCTCCAACTACAAGTTCAATGTTGAAAAAACAGTAATAATGCTGCTTAACTATGTTGATACCATTAGATTTCGCTCATCTTGGCTTGGGCTGGGCTACTGAACTTAAATATCTGAGTTTTAGTCTCTCTCAGAGTGTTGGATCCATGAAGAAACTTAATCTGGATGAGTTGGTCAGCAATATTCATCAGGATCTATATAGATGGGCCTCCCTTCCCCTGTCCCTTTAAGGTAGAGTGAGTATTATTAAAATGAATATTCTTCCTTGGCTGTTTTACCCCTTAAATTTGCTAAATATCACACTTCCCCCTCACTTGGTTTAAGAAAATCCACAGCCTTATTTCCACCTTTTTGTGGAAAGGTCAGTGGCTTCAATCAATCAAAAAAATCTTTATTTATTCAGGCGAACATCATTGAGCGTAGCTCATTTACAAGATGGACCTGAGTGGTCATACAAAGAAGGATACAAGTATTGTACAAAGACATGAGAATAACATAACATTAATACAATCAAATAGATGAGAGATATATACAAAAATTTACAGATATACAAGGCACAGTAACAATAACTTAAACCTGTAAAAAATGAAGAGGACATTCAATATAGAAGGGATAATATTCAGATAGTAGGGCTTCTATAGGCTTTTTATATGAAGTATGATAACTGACTGGGTAGAAGAAGGAAACTAAACATAGTGGATTACAGAAGGGAGGGGTGGAGGTTGGGTGGGAGACTAGGCCTTATGGAAGCAGTTGCACAGGTCTGGGAATAGGGTGGTGTATAATTTTTTGAAGGATAATAAGGGTAAGAGGGTATTCAGATTCATAGATTTTTGGAATGAGTTCCAAATAAATGCTAGGGAATAGCTGATAGCATCTGGAGGGATATTGGAGGGATAGCAAGGCTTACATACATCTAAGAGCCCCAAAAACCTGGGTGGACTTAAATTGCCAAATTTCTTCATCTACTATTTAGCTAGTCACATTACTAAATATGCCAGATGGACTAATTCAATTTCCTCATCACCCAACACTCAGTATGACCGCCTATGGCTTCAGATTGAGCAGCTGATGATTGAGAATGTTGGCTTGGCCCCTGAAAGTCTATACTTCATATCCCCTAAACAACTCCCAGTCTCGCTCCGGAATTCAGCTATTTATATATCAGTGAGGGTACATACACAGCTGTGCAAAGCACTATGCTTCGTAAATATCCTAGATGTTTCTTAACCAGTGTGTCTTAATCCTAATTTTAGGCTAGGTGGTTGCATGCTAAAATTTTTTATTTTATTTTATTGAAATCTAGGACTACAAATACCTTTGAGCAGGAACTGCTCGTTTACAAAGGTTCCACGTCGAAGGAATGTGGGGTATACATACGTACAAAGGTCAACATAATAATACATAGTTACAGAATAAAAAGAAGTAAGAGACTAAGGCATAGGAAATTCCAGTAATTCAAAATGTGCAAAATGTTAGGTAGCATGACATACCAGCCAAGGGCAATCTTAGAAATAAGCACTGTAGGTGAGAGGGAATGCAGGCAGGAAGGCCATTGTCGGAGGGCAGAGGGTGAGGTAAGAGCTCTAAGGGAGGAGGAGGGATAAAAGTCAGGAAATGCCAGGGGAGGAGGCAGGGGCAAGGGGTAGGCAGGTAGAAGGGACAAGGTGGGAGAGGTAGCTGTCAAGACTGAAGTGGAGGGCAGTGAGCGGTGGGCCCTGATTAGGCGAGGCAGTCTGACTAGTTGAAATGAGATGAAGTCAGAGTTGTCTCTTAAAAGGGCCAAGAGCAGCAGCAGTAAGAGTTTCTTTGTTGAGAGTATTGTACCACTGTGGTGCTCTGTAGGCAAAGACCCTTTGGCCCATGGTAGTCCAGCATCTGGGGACAAGGAAGGTTAGTTGTTGTGAACTTCTAGTTCGCTGGGTGCTGTGGTGGTCAATGAGGAGCTTTTCAATGCCATGGGGCATGACCGCGAGGAGGACTTTTTTGGCTAAGAGGCGGGTTTGATACTGTATCCAGCTGATGAGAGGAAGTCATCCTGCCTGACTGTACAGATCACAAGTGTGTGTAAGTAGGTCAGCCCCAGTTAGCAGGCTGCATGCTTTGTTGAGTGCAACTGTAATTCTACGGAGGGCAGAGGCGGAGGCAGAGCCATAAATTGCTAGCCTGTAATCGATGATGGGGTGACAGAGCTGTTGATTGCCAACCGGAGAGTGTCAGGAGTCATGCAGTGTTTGTGCCTGTAGAGCAGGCCTATACTATGGCTTTGGCAACAGAATCTATGTGCCGATGGTAGGAGAGTGAGCTGTCCAATGTGACACCTAGGTATTTAAAATCAGGAACGTGTTCAAGTAAGGTCTCTGTTTGGTTTAGGATGGTGAGGTCACGGGATTTGTACTTGCTCCTGGCATTGTAGAAGGTCATAACCTTTGTTTTGCTGTAGTTCATGACCAGTTTGTGTGACTTAAACCATTCTTCGATGCGCATGAATTCAAGCTGTAATTGTTTCTCGAGGAGTTCTGCGTTTTGGTGGTTGGTGAACATGACGGCATTGTCGGCGTAGAGCAGTAATTTCTGGTGGCAGACACTGGGAAGGTCATTGAGGAAGAAGCTGAAGAGTAGTGGCCCCAGGATGGACCCCTGTGGGACCCCTGAAAGGACTGGCTTTTCTTCCGAGGTGACACTGGCAATCCTAACCCGCTGGACCCTCTCCCCAAGGTAGCTTGAAAACCAGAGCAGCGCTTCATTGAAGAGCCCAATGTTTGATAATTGCTTGAGTAGGAGTGGGTGTTTCATAGTATCAAAGACTTTTGTAAGGTCGATGAATACTGCCCCTACACAGTTTCCTTGATCAAGTGTGGTATGGTTGAAGCCCATGAATTCTAATAGTGCAGTGGTGGCACTGTGCCCTTTTCGGAAACCATGTTGCTCAGGACACTGGATGTCATATTTTTCTAGGTACTTGACTAGTTGGTCTGAGGCGATTCACTCCAGAGCCTTAGACAATGGAGGGAGGATGGAGATAGGTCTGTAGTTTGAGTGCAGTGATTTGTCTCCACTTTTGTGTACCAGTGTGATGGTCGCCTGTTTCCAGCGAGATGGGAACTGGGACATCCTTAGTGATAGGTTGAGGACCTTTGTCAGGGGTTCAAGGACTTCTTCAAGGACAAGTGCTAACAACTTCAGGTCAAGGGAGTCACCACTATAGCCTGCATTGTGAATGGCCTTCTGAATATAGGTTCTGGCTTCATGGACTGGGATCTCCTTGAAGTAGAATAATGGGGCAGGGTGTAGGAGATGAGTAGTTGCAGGAGGGTTACTACCAGAAGGGGCATCAAAGAAATTAGAAGGGAGGACACTATCCAAGTTGGAGAACGCATTGTTAAAGGTGTTGGTGACTGTGTACAGGTCAGATGTTGGTGTTCCATTTATGTTGATCATGGTGGGTGGTGACTTAGGGTCCTTGCCTGTAAAGTCTTTCAAGTTAATCCAAAATTTTTTTCCATCACCCCAGGTGTTGGAGAGAGCCTCCTTGAAATATTTGCTTTTGCACTGCCCACGTGCACTCATTTCTGGCAGTTTTATATTTATGAATATCCCCAGGTTTGGATGTTGCACGGGTACAGTGCCAGAGATGATCCCTATGTTTGAGTAAAGTGATTAGATCGGGGGTTATCAAAGGGTTAACTCTGCCCCTGACCTTCAGCTTTTTGAGAGGTGCAAAGATATTGCAGGCCGCTTTGAAGTGAGTGATGAAAAGGTCTAAGGCTTGGTTTACATCAATGGCAGAGTTGATTGGTGTCCAGTCCAGGTGGCTTAGGTGTGTCTTTAGTAGCTCAAGGTACCCCTGCTTTAACACTCTGGTGTGGATTATTTTAGGAGGGGGCTTAATGAATTTGTTTGTCCAGGTATATGTGACCGGCTCCCATCAGGGAGCACTGAGACTTTTGAGGTTCGTTCAGGGTGATTAGTAAGAATCCAGTCCAGAAGCATGTGCGACCCTGTCCTATAGTTGCATCTGGTAGGGGTGGTAACAAGCTGGGTGAGGTTCTGTGACGTGACAGCATCCTTGTAGTTTCTGGCCTCCAGTGATAGCCAATTTATGTTGTAGTCGCCTAGTACTATGAGTTCAGAGTTATGGTGTAATCCCTGTATGCTTTCTAATATGCTCATAAATCCATTGGGCTGATCTTTAGGGGGTAGGTACACAGAGGCAATGGTGAGCTCCTTGTTGTGCGTCCCAAGTAGAACTTTAATAGCAAGAACCTGCGAGGGTGGTTTAGGGTTTGAGAACGGGAAGACTTGACCAGGATAGGAATTCCTCAGGTAGATGGCACAGCCCCCACCTCATTTGTAACCCCTGTCCTGTCTGAATAGAGTATCCAGAGATGGTGACTGCAGCATCTGGTATCTTGGGGTTAAGCCATGTTTCAACAACAGAGAGTACAACAGGGCTATGTTGCTGGACCCAGGTTTGCAAGATGTCAAGTTTGTTAAGGAGGCTGCAGACATTGATTGAGGCTAATGTGAGTGATCCCTCCCACTTTTTTGTGGCATGGGGTGCCAGGCCAGTAGGACCCGGGTTAGGATGAACATTTCCAGATATCAGAAGTAGCATAAGTAGTATCCTAAATTCCAGAGCTATACCCTCCCTGAGAGGGAACAAGGTCATGGTCCTTCTCTTAGATGGGCATATCCTTAATAGCCAGGAATTGCTGGCATGCTTTAATTTACCACCTACGACTGTGTTTAAAATCTACCAACTTCAGCACTTATTGATTAAGTGGATTGGTCTGACACCCTGGCCTGTTACTCAAGAGGAATTTCTCTATTTGCTCCAAGCTTTGATGTGGCAACCTCTTTTGGTCCCCCAGATAGTATCCATTCTATTTCCCAAAACTTTTTCAGACATTTTGGGTCATTCTAGCAATTGGTCCTCCCTATTTCCTGGTATGAACTTTGATTGGGGCCACATATGGTCAGATTTATATAGTTTTGTTTCTAACGACAAACTACACCTTACACAGTTTTACATTCTGCATAACATTTACTTTACTCCAGTCCACTTGGCTAGAATGGGGAAGCTTCCCTTCCCACTCTGTACCCGATGTGGACAAGTGGAAGGGACACTTCACCATGTGTTATGGGAATGTCTGAAGGTTGCCTGCTTTGGTAGAAGATTAAGCAAAAGACTGACCCCTTTTGGGACTGGATGAATACATTTTGCCTGAGATTTGCCTAATATGTAACTATTCAGGTGTGCCAGTCAGAGATTGGATGTACTGGCAAGCTGAGATCTACCTTTCCATGAAAAATGTTATTCTTCACCACTAGAAAGATCAGTCAGTGATCCTGTGTTCTGAATGGCTTAACAAATTGCTATTTAACCTAAGGCTTGAAAAGATGACTGCAAGCCTTCATGGCCACCTGCAAGCATACACTAAGAAACGGGATAAACTGCACGCCCTATTCATGGTATCCTCCCCTCAATGAAAGGTTCTGGGGTATTCATTTTTACTAATTTGATGATGGACTTATGGCTTATTGCTGTTGGAGTATATGGTACTATCAGATAATGACAGTAGCTCCCTTTGTGATATCCTAAATGAAGACAATGAGGTCTGGTGATGACTTGGCCCCTGAATTTTATATCTGTTTTTACTCATTAATATATAATTGGGCTTTGTGCCTGCCTACTATACAGTATACCACTGCTGAATGGACCGTACTCCCTGCCTATGACCTGCCTCGGGGGGCGGGGGGGGGGAGTTAGGGAGTAGGAATATTGTGATGCAAATGTTTGTAGTTTGTTTATGTATGTACTGTTTTGTGTCCTTTGTAAACTTTTAAATCTCAATAAAGTATACTAAATAAAAAACAAAAAACAGGACTCCAGACCAAACTGGTAGAGAGTCTTGGGGGGTTACCATGGCTGATGGGAGTCTATGGAAGAGGGGAATGGGGGTGATGAACCTTCATCTCCTGCCTCCCCCCATGGAGGGAATCAGTGGCTGTTCTGAAGATCTAAATTTAGTCCCTGGGATGGTGAATGATGTTATACATAGATACATAGACAGTGTCGGCAGATAAGGGCCTATGGCCCACCCAGTCTGCCCATTTGAGCTTGTAAGTTCAGTTTATGTTTTCCTAGAAGTCTGTTGCCCCTTACCCCTGACCTCCAGAATTCCTTTATGTCTATCCCATGCATTCTTAAATCCCGTGATTGTTTGAGCCCCCACCACTTCCTCTGGCAGGGTGTTCCACTTGTCCACCACCCGTTCTGTGAATAAATTCTTCCTCATGTTTCCTCTGAATTGTCCTCCCTCCAACTTCTTCCCACGCCTCTAGTCCTGGTACATCTTTTCGCTTAAAAACAGTGTATTCCTCCACCCTGTTCCTCCCTGTGAGATACTTGTATGTCTCTATCATATCCCCTCTCTCCCTCCTCTGCTCCAGGGAGTACATGTTCAGTTCCTTCAACCTGTCTTCATAGGACTTCTGATGCAATCCATGCACCATCTTTGTTGCCCTCCTCTGAACCTTCTCTACCCTGTCTATGTCCTTATGTAGGCATGGTCTCCAGAACTGTACACTGTACTCCAGGTGGGGCCTCACTAGCGTCTTGTATAGCGGAATTATGACCTCCCTTTTCCTGCTGGTGATGCCCCTGCCTATACATCCCAGCATCCTATTTGCTTTACCTGCTGCCTTGTCACACTGTTTCCCTACCTTGAGGTAATCAGAGATGATAACCCCAAGATCTCTTTCCTGTTTGGTGTATGCTATATCCTCATCCCCCCAACTGATATATTGTGCCAGGGTTTTTGTGCCCCATATGTTGCTAGGTGACTGGTGGCAATATGGTACTCCTTGGTGATGCACGCCTGCAGAAACTAGGGTGCCATTTTGGCCTATCAGTTGCTATTTTCCCCTTATTTTCATGCCCATCTATTTCTTCTAACACAGAGTGTAGCCTAGTTAGACCTCAACATACACATCATCCCAAGTGTCTCTGACCTCTACACCACTGAAAGGTACCATTAAACCTGCTAACAAGTTTATAAATTATTTAACTGACTTGATCAATGAAGGTGACTCTCAGGCCACTGGCATTTTTTCACAAAGGGACCCACTGGCTAAAGTGAATAGCTTCAGTGTGCATGCAGGTGATGTAACCCCAGACAGGTATATATACTGTATCACTGGGCAGTTTGTTGTATCAAAGCCTGTTAAACAGATACACTTTGATAAATAAATTAAAAAAAAACTGGGAGGACACTTTGAAGTGCTTTTCCAATAGAACACATTTTTTTGAGAATAAATGAACCTTAGTGTGCACCCCATCTGTATCGTTAACTAGCCTGCAGCTCAGACACTAGCCATACTTCCTTCCTCTAACCAAGACACTAGCCCCCCTCACAGACCTTCTGACAGTAGCTCCTTCCCTCCACAGCACCTGACATTAGCATGTTTCCCTTACAGCCCCCATGACAGCAGCCCTCTTAAATGTACACCCTCCACAGTCCCCAACACTTCTATAGCTCCTCCCATCACCCTAGACAATAACCTCCTCCCTCCACTTCCTGGAACAACCCAGCCACACCAATCCTCTCCTCTTTCACCATAGTCCATCTGAACACCCCTCCCTCTCTAGGCACCCCACTTTCTAATCCCTGTGGTATAACCTTCCTCCTGTCCCTTGATTCCCAGAAGCCACACCCCTTCCTCCTTAGCCATTTGAGAATCACCCATACCCTTATTGCACACCTTCTCTGCAAGGTCCTCCTGGACACCACCTATTTAGACACCAGAGGCATACATACATCCTTCCTTCTACACTCTCCCTTCACATGCCATAACACTAGCCCCCTCCTTCCTTTCCTCCCTTCCTCCCTCCAAAGCTCCTGACCACAGCTGACCTACCTTCCATAGCCCCAAATACTAGTACCTCCCTTCCCCAGGCACTAGTCCCCAGCCCCCGACACTAACCCCACCTTCTTTGCTGAGGTCAAAACTAGCACAATCCCACTAGCAAATGCTGGTAGATTTTCAATACAGCTATTAAGAGTTTCCTTTAGGTAGCTCGCAGGCTTGTGCCAGAGAGGGTGACACTTTGGTAAGTACATCAACTGGGAAAGTGGAAAATGCTGTGGGAATTTTCCACCAGTCAGTAGTCCTGCTGGCTAGGGGCTGCAAAACTCAATTTTGACCCCTGAATTTAATGTGACTTTCCTGCTCTGTTCAAGTTCACAGTGCACAGAGTTGGGTTATTTTGGGGGTAATCTTGTAGAACCTTAAAGGAACGTACAGAAAAGGTTGAGGAGATGCAAAGGGTCTCAGATCCTAGAGGAGAGATTATAGGAGTCAGATTTAAACAAGATACTTATCTGAAAAGTAGACAGCCAACATCTGGCCAGTAAAAATAGGTAAGTATGAAGCACTTATAGTAATGTGAGCAGAGATAGAGAGCAGAGAGATACAAAGGGTACTATACACCATAGGAGTAAGTTTGGTTTGGTTCTCTCCCATCTTACCTATCCTCCTCCCTTTCCATTCCACCTCCCTCACACCATTGTCTCAGATCCACTGACTCTTGCACTTTGGCTATTCCACGACATACTACTACAAGTGGTCAAGGTATTTTCTCTTAACGCTTCCCTATACTCTGGAAATCACTACCTATGCCCATCTGATACTCTTCATCCTCCTCTTCCATCTCCCAGGCCCTATACAACTTTTACTCCTCAAACTGCACTTGTCAATGAAGATTCTGCTGTATTTCCCAATGTTTATCGCACTTCAAGTTTATTTTGCTTTGTTGCACTATATGTATAACCTTGTACTGTAAATTGTATTTGGTTCAATTCTACCTTTGTATATGTCTTATCCTATCACTTTTGTATATGTGCATTCACTTTATCTGCACTGGTTTGCTATGTATATGCCATACCAAACTGTAATTGAAAATGTACATTCGATATATCTATACCAGGGGTTCTCAAATGGTGAGGCCAGCCTCCCTGGGGAGGCCCCAACCTGTTCCAGGGGAGGCTCAAGCAAGTCTGAAAAAGTACTGTATTTAAATTTTGGGTTTTATATATTTGTGTGAAGAGATGAAGCAAACTGAAAGAGGATAATAGTAGGTGAATTGTAAGCGTTTATTTACTAATAGGTGACAATGAAAGGTGAATGAGCCAAGGCTCATTTCAGGTGTACCCGGGGAAGGGTAGGGAGTGAATACATTTCAAAAAGTAACTGCAAAACAATCAAGAAATATACAGAGAGCAATAATGCAAATAAATATGAACAATAAATTAATGAGTGGTGGTAATTGATCAATTTGTAAACAGATGGCAGAACAGCCCAAATACAAGGGCTGAGCATTGAAGTGCTAAGAATAATAGCAGGAAGGAGCAAAGTAGCCCGAGGAAGTTGCTTAGGAGCAGGAAAGAGGGGAGGCAAAAGTATGTAGGAAGGTTATTTCATATAGAGATGAAACAGAGAGTAGTTTAAACCATGAAGGTACTGCAAATAAGGAGCAACAATGGTTCAAGAATGAAAATAGCAGGAGCAAGTAGGTTGGTCTGTTGGGGTGGGGTTACAATATGCTGAATAATAACATTTGTTTATTTGTTATTCAGATAACACCTTTGAGCACAGGAGCTCTTTTCAAAAAGTTCCAAGTCAGTATAAGAAAAAGAACTGAATGTGAACCAAGAACTCAAAGGGTTTCGATTTATTCATAGTACCGTGCAAAGTACAGTGTAAGCTATTTCTTTGGGAGGCCCAAGATTATTTCAATTTTTGAGGAGGCTCAAATCTTTCCATGGATCTGGGAGTCTACCGTGACAAAGTCTGAGAACTATTGATCTATACTGTATTGCCTATGTTCCTCTCTCCCCCCTCCCCTAGAATGCACTGTGAGATGAGCAACTTGTTGTTCAGTGTGTTTTTCTGGTGAAATTCTTCAATAAATAAACAAATAAGTTGAAATGATAGTTAAAGAGCATCTCTCTACTATAATAAAACACTTAAAAATAATAGATTTATACCAATTGTGTTTTAACTTTATTTTCTAGTTATTTCTCCCCCATGTCACTGGTCTACAAAATATTATAGGTAATGCAGCACTTTTTTCATTAAGTCTTTCAACATGTATCTTACTGTCCCCAGCTAACCACACTGTTGCTATTTGTAATATCACAGTCTGTCATGGTGAGCACTAAAAACTCAAGGCACTGTGAGGTTAACAGGGGAGAGGCAAATGTTTTCTATACACTCTTTTCAGAAGGACTGTCAAGATGTACTGTAAATTTTGGAAAGGAACATTGCCAATTAATAAATACATATTTTCTAGTAAACTATAAACAGCTGGATCTCATTTATGATAAATCATGTACTGAAGTGCAAAGTCACTCTTTAACATCAAGGTAAGAGTAACAGAGATATGGTAATAGAGGATAAAATAAAACAAAACAAACAAAAAGGCAGCAACTTCCTGCAGTAATCTTTGTCCCCCCGACCCATAACCCCTAGTCATGTTCTCTGACCCAGTCAGCTGATCAAACAATCCCATCTCCAAAACTTAATATTCTTATTGGCCCACACTCTGTTAATGACAGAGAGACTGACTGAAAGCTGCCTTGCAGGAGGACTGGCCTAAGTGTCTCAGTGCGGAGTAGACCTCAACCAGATGATCAAGCACACCCTCCCCACCACCATTTTCAACACGGCCAATACAAAATCATCTCCCTCCTAGCCCCAGCTACACCAACTGCACATCCAGTACTCACTGCAACCTTCCTTTTGCAACCTCCCTGCAACCTTTGATTCTCCCATGCATCTGATGACCTCTTTAGGCCACTATTGGGGTTGCTATGGGAGTTGAAAGGCAAATCTTCCCTCCTCTGGCTGCCAACAATTGGAGACTCAGGCTTACTCTCAAATTTAGATTGACCTCATGGTGCAGTGCCTCTGGGCTATTGAAGCAGCCTATAACTAACACATTTAAACATTTTCAATTTACCTTTACAATAATTAAAGTAATGAGCAATAACATACCTGTATGTATAGTTCTACTGTTGTCATTCCTTTCACATTCACACTGTGTCAAAGGGAAGTTTAGTCTTTGGGTCTACCACTCACTGGTGCAGACATTAAAATGGGAAAGTAAAGGAGCCTAAAATGATAAAAAAAATGCTTTTTAAGAGCAGATATGAAAGGAGCCAGATCCTGCATGGAAGGCATATCCCATCAGGTGAACACAGGATTTAGGGCGAAGGAATGTAGGTGAGGCACTATGGAAGATTGCAATCTGGGTGGCTGGGATTTCAATACAGCAGCAATTGTGGGTGGACAGGAAAGTGGGACACCAACTGAGGTCCACTCCCTCCCCCATAAGTACAGGCTGTGGGATATTTATATTTATTTAAAGGGGAGTGCAGGGACGAAGACCCCCTGTAATGGGGCCAACATGCAGTTCAACCAGCAGACCCACAATGCAATTGCCGGGCATGCATCTTGCTGTTGCCAGTTTTCCTGTGCGCTGATCACCTTCATCCAATTTGTTTTCACCCTATTGTGGGCATCCCTATGTAAGGGGCAACAACTCAGCACTATGGCATGCAGCACTTCACTCCCCTCAACCCTGCTGTAAGCAGAGACCACGTGATAGACTGGAGTCATGGTGGTCACTGCTTCCCAGTTGCTAGCAGTTCAATGCTGGTTCATGGTATCCCACCTACGCCCAAACACATGGCTGTGGTTTGACCAAATGCTTGGGTCTCAACACCTCTGACACTGCTGCTACTTAGAAGTGATGGAGTGACCCCATTACAATATTTTATTGTCCTGAGCAATCACCATCACCACTGCCACCACCCAGAAAAATACAAACACTTGATCAGCTAATCACTACATCAGTGCATGAATGCATCACGAAATAACAGTATCTCTGATGGTGACTCTAGCTACTAGGAGAGGGAAGGCTGAAAATGCAGACATCAGACATCCCTAGCAGCACAGCACTACAAGGCAACAGGGAGGGTTGGTGAGCCCCTGTAGATACTCAGGACTCCATGTTTGGGACTGAAAAAAAGTAAATGCCCGAAAAGTCCCCAAGGTAGCCTAAGGTAAGTCCTTAAGTCATCCACCCTCTTTCCAATGCAATCATTTCTCACCCTTCACAACAATCAATTTTTTTTTTGTTAAATGGGTTTGGTTCCCTGGCACTGCATGCCAGAAGTCTAAGGATACCTTCAAACCCACCTAAGCCCCCATAGTTTTGTGACCGATATGTCAATGGTGGGCACCCTTCCCTCCTGACCTCTGATCCATAATTTTAGGGGGAGACCAACAGTATATACATCCTGGCTCCCTTAAGTCTTCACCCTCCCACAGTGCACCTGCTCCATTAAAGTTCAAAGACCATGCGCACAGTAGTGTGTGCCTGTGGTCTAACCTACCTTGAATTAATTAAAGTATTTGGATTTTTGCAACTTGCCATTTTCAGTAGGTTACTACACTGTACTTTTCTGCACATCTATTATTCCTTTCTTTTGTGTACAGCTGTCTCTCCCGTGGTCACCTGCTCCATTAAGGCATAGTAGTAATAACATGGAGCACCTATCAGGGAGGGCAGAACAGTCTGCACACTGATGATGCTGTGAGGAAGACTACACCCCCCTTCCACATTCTCCACATGCTTCTGTCACACTATAGCTTCTAGTGCCTTAAAGAAGTTGGCAAGCTGTGAGACACAGCAGTCCTGTTAGCCAGAAAGTGATTTTCCTAAATCTGAACCAGGGGAACACCACTGAAATATAACTGGGGTACTAATGAGTCAGGGTTACTTGGAGACACTTTCTTTTTTTAATACAGCTTTTTTCCCCCATCTGGTGTTGCACACCCAGTCCTCTGGCTTTAGGGCTAGCCCCAATGGTGGAATTGACCCTGTCTGCTATTAGCCCCACCTGTCGCTTCACAGTTGCTGGCATAAATCCTGTTGTGGGTGCCATGGGGGGGGAGCACTCATGAATGTGCATTCAAAAACTCAGCTACTGTAGCTTACCTAATTGAGTATCTAGGTGCTAGGCAACTTTTATGCACTCAAAGGGACAGTAATCTTGGCTTCACCACACAACGTGCCCGATGTAAAATATTAAGACTTAAGCATCACAATTCTGTGTGTATAATTGACTTTATTAGAAGCAAAACAATTTACAACCACCCGCAGCTTTGGTAAGACACCTCAGCCAGTTTTAACGGACTACTGCATCATCAGGAGGGTGATGAGGCAGTAGTCCTGTGAAATCAGTAGAGGCATCTTACCTAGGGTTACTACCTTTGGATGAGGTAAAAAACAGATCCGAAACCACACCCCAAACTCCGCCTTTGGCTCCACCCCTTTTTTATGACTGGTAAGTATATCGCTCCTCCTCCAAAGCCATTTGTAATGTTGGACTAGACATTACTAGTGATAGGAAATTATTTTTACACTGTTATTTATTTGATTTATTTATTCAGTTATATATTTTTATTCTTTGGCAACCAGGTTACCTCCCATAGGCCACATAGCCCATTTTATAGGAGTGACCCAGGAGCACAGGAAGGTTAAGCGACTTGCTCAGGGTCACACAGTATTTAAGTGGAGGTTGTGGGAATCAAACTCAGGTCTGCTGGATGTGCCAAGCTCAGACACAGCTTATTGCTCAGCCCTCAAACACTCTCCCATTTTCCTTTCCATGTCAGCCATGTATTCTGATTCTTTGACCAATTTTTGATAACTTAATTATCAGTGCTTGTGGTACCCTTCATACTGCACTGTGTTCCCCTTTACCTCAGCAGCTACTGCTGTTTCTTTTCATATTTCTAAGACAGTCCACAAAACATTCCATAAATTCAGATACACCATACCATGCTGTTTATCTGAATGACCTGTCAAAGTGTAGCTAATATCATGGAATGTTCAGGTAATACAAAATATTAGAGCGAATGTAGTGATAAAAGCAATAAAAGTTAGATTATTAATTTAACAAAAATGGGTTTAAAACTTACCATAATATAGAACAAACAAAAAGAAACACATGAGAACACATAAAGGTGTAAAAACTGTCATAGCAGTAAAAGACCATACTTAAAATTCGGAGTGGAAAAGAATAGGTTAATTTAATGCTAATGATCTTAATGGCCATACTTTACACCTCTCAGACAGTCTGGTTTTACAAACAAAGGCAGGTCTAAATGACTGTGACAGCAGAACTTCCTTGTAACCTGGACATGTAATGCAGCCAAAACAGTGAATGATTTGATACATCAGTTTTAAGAGCATATGAGCACTCAAAATGGCCCAAAAACCGGACTGCATGTAACCAAAACTGGATGACTGGATAAGGACCCTAAAAACCATATTATCCGCTCAAAAACCAGATGGGTGGCAACCCTAGGCTTACCTGAGTTGTGGGCGGTTGTGAATTGTTCTGCACCACATAAAGCAGATTTTGCACACAGAACTTAGGTACTTTTATGCACTGCTGATCACCAGGGATGCATCTAAAATTGTTTCAAGGGGGCAACTCTTCCCCAAAATATAAAATATTACCATTTAAAGCTAAGATTAGGTTTAAACAGATTTTTGCTGGACTAATGAGGTTGTGGGCACTACTAAGATACATAGCTCAATCCACTGCTACTGACCACCTCTATATATTTGCTTTCCACTATTCGCACCTCATTTTGCAGCCGGTTCCCTCAAGATCTGTCCCAGCCTACAGACTGCTGCTGAAACCCTCAGTCTTTTTTCCTTCTAATCCCACCAACACATCCTCTCCCCTCTGCATTCCCTGAAAAGTATATCATCCCTGAATCACCATCGCCACCCCCCCCAGCACTGTACTACTACTACTACTACTACTATTTAAACTATTATTAAATCCAGACAGTATATGGTGGGTAGTACCCATGAGTCAGAATCTAGAGTACCTGAAGGTGTTCCTGCAACATCAGCACATGAGATATTCACAAACTTTCCATCTGCCCTCCTAACTAGTCATCCCCCAATAACCAAGCACTTGCTGGATCCATAGGACACAGCATGGAAAGGAGCCCTAACACACTCCTACAGCACAAATAAGCACCAGAAACTACAGCCACCATCCGATATGTAGCACAGAAAGTGCCCCCCAACACCAGCAGGAGTTACCCACCACTTAAGCCACCTCCACTCCTCACCCATCTCCCATGCCAGACATTTCTAGCCCTGTCTCACAAATCAGGGACTGCAGGATTCAAAACTCAGGGACAGATTATCAAAATCAGGAACAAATCTTAAAAGTAGTTTTTAGCTAAAACAAACAGCAACATTTTTGCTTAGGGAGAAAGCCCTTTCTTAAGGAGACTTAGACTGCATTACAGCTTCTGTGCTGGCTCCTGTATTTAGGCTGAAGCATGACCGGAAATTCAATCAACATCTACCTTTGACTTAGAGTTCCCCAGGGTCCTAGTTCCAGTCAGATCATCAACTGACAGCAGAATAAATTTAGAAACATAGACTTTGATAGCAGACAAGGACTGCTTGGCTCACCTAGTCTGCCCATTTTCCTACCTACAGGATAGGCTGCAGATCCTAGTTAACCAACAGCCTATTTCTTCCTATCCCCCTCAAGAATTGTCTTATGTCTGTCCCATGCATTCCTGAATTCTTCCACAATTTTAGACCCCACAACCTCCTCAGGAAGGCTGTTCTATGCATCCACTACCCTCTCTGTGAAAAACTACTTCCTCACATTGCCTCTGAACTAGAAACTGGTGATCATATCCTGTGTTTTTAAAAACTCTACAGAACTATTTCTTCAGTGCCCCTGAAGGAGCAGGAGGGAAAGCGGGTTGTGAGGTCTGTGGAGGGGAAGGCAGGGGAAAACCAATGCTATGGTCATGACTGCAACACTGTGCGTGTACACACATTAGCTGTCCTGCAAGTCTCTTTTCTAATTTACTTCATAAGAAAAAGACAGCATGGCTTTGCCATGCAGCCTTAAAAATTAGAATGTGTTGGCAATCTTAAATATTTAGGGATGACTTTGGATAGCATTCTCTCCTTTGAGTGTCACATGTCTCTATTAATAATATCTGTTCATTGTACAGTATGTAGGCTGGTCCTCCTTTTTAGAACACATGCATTCTTAATTTCTGAGTCTTGAAAGTTTTGGCCCATTAGCCTCTTATTTTCCATTATTAACTATGGGATAATTGTTTATATGGTTGCATCAGAGAAGGTGCTATCCAAACTAAAAACTGCTTATAATAGCATCTGCCACTTTGTTACAGTCAATCCAGATTAACTCACTATTTTCATCTTTATTCAGCAACAGGCCACCTCCCTTCTGAGGAGAGATGCAAGTTTCATTCAGCCCAGATGTTGCACAAGATTAGGCCAGGAACTATGCCTCTTAGTGTGTCTGAATTATTCTGTCAGCCCCCACTGATTTTTTGCACTAGGTCTTGGTCCCAAAAACTCCTCAGTGTAAAACTACTTTTGGCCAAAATGCTGTATATTTTCTTCATCTGTTGATGTTTACAATATCTACCTCTTGATGTTCTCTGCTGCACTAAAATGCCTTCTTTCAACTGCAAATTAAAGAAATGATTGTTTGCATTTTTGAGGTGTAACTGTTATATAGTTTTGTTGAGCTCTTTGTGTTTTTAGCTTGCTTTCTTATTTTGGGTCCACCATTACCCAAACCCGGGAGACCACATAAGGGCTGGTTCATTTTTCCCGTGGCATAAGGTATGGATTAGGCACACTGATGAGCCCTGTATAGGATGAAACATGTATCTGTGTCTTCTGTTCTCAACCTTTGCAGACTGGGTGAGAGTCCCTCTGGCACCATGCAGTCCTGCTTAAAGCAGAACCAGCCTGAATTTTAATGGTAAAAATGCATATATAGCCCATGATGCTTTGCATTATGGGAGCATGTGGAATTTTGCATTTCTTTGAAACCTGGCTTTGTTGCTAATGCCCTTTTGGGTGCATTAGCCTCAGTGCTGTTTTGCTGAGGTTCTTTTTCTTTTTTGCCGGCTTTCTTATTTTGAGCCACCATGACTCAAACCTGTAAGACCACATAAGGGCTGTTTGATTTTTCCCCTGGTGTGATACACAGATGAGACACACTGATGAGTTCTGAGTGGACAAAATACATGTCTGTGTTGTCTGTTCTCAGTCTTTGCATGTTTGAGAGGTCCTTTGGCACAATGCATTAAGGCATTCCTGCAGAAAAAAGAACCAGCCTGCATTTTCATTGTGAATTGCATATACATCCCATGATGCACTGCATTAATGGGCTATGCGAGATTTTTTATTTCTTCATTATATGTGAATTTTATGTTTCTGTTTTTAATGACATTAATGTTTATCTTGTTATGTATGTTTTATGTATCTGGTCTCTTCTGCAAATGGGCACTTTATGCTCAGCAGCTCACCAGAATAAAACAAGCATTTGTCAATGCTGAATGTTGTCTCACTGGCATTGGCATTGGTAGTGCTGGAGTTAGAAATGCATAATAGGAATGGCAGTGAAGTACTGAAGTGATGCCAACCCCACCCCCACTCTGTAGAGACCAACAGGCATTGGGGTGTGCCTTTGGGGCGTCAGGTATAAAGCGCATGCCATTGTACCTCAGCCTACCCTGTAGATGCTGACAAGTGTTGTGGTGTGCTTTGGGGTTTTGGGGCATTATACCTACCCCATTCCATAAGGAAATAAACTGAGGTGGGTGCAGTATAGGAGAATGGGATGAACATTAGGGCTGAACAGTCCAAGACAGACCTTGATGCCTGTCACTGGCTGCAGGGTGGAGTTGGGGATGGAATGGCATGAGCATTACAGCCAGTGACCCAAGTCACACCCCTGACGCCTGGCAGTCACTACAGGGTGGGGTGTTACAGTTGGAAATCCTAACATTGTAGGCATTTGTTGGTATTTTTACTCCAAATTTTCAACATAGGCTGTTTGTGATCCCACCTCATGAAGAGCGGCACAATCAGTTTGTTAGCTGAAAGGTGGTTTTACACAGTGGCAATGCCATTTGGCGACACAGGGATGAAAACACATTTTGGGCAGGATGTGGAAAATGACAACTGTATTGTTCATGAAGAGGCATAAAAAAATGGCAACGTTGAAAATCTGGAGTGAAAATATGAAAAATTGGTGAAGTCATGAGCATGCATTGAAACTGTGCAACACACGTCCATAACCCAATTATCTTTTGGAGTTTTCTAGCCACATTTTCAACATAGGCATTTTGGGACCTCCCCTCATGAACAATGGCACTGTGATTTTGTTAATCTCTCTCAAAAGTTGATTGTACACAGCTCTTTCTTAAGGAGACACAGAGGGTGGATGCAAGTTGTGGGAAGGGGCAGGAAGACCGTGAGAGACACCGTTTTCTTCTTTCACAGTGTTAAAATAAAAAAAAGAAATCACAGGATGGTTTTTCTTTTTCAGGGTAATTTGGCACACTGGGTTGGGCTCCCAGCATGCCACCTAAGTGTTTTTGAGGGATGCTACAGCCCGACAGGGATTGGGCACCCGTCAGCACACAATGATAGAGGGGGGGCAAGAGCCAAGAGGGATTGGGCTCCCCCATCGGCACATACACTGGGGCAGGGCATGCCAACAGGGGGGTTGGGCACCCCCAAAGTTGGCATTATGGCAGGAAGTGTGCAGCCATATTATGTTCTTTTTTCACCATGGAAAGCATGTCGGGAGGTCTGCTGCATATGATGAGTTTTGCTCGCATTGCAGTGGACCTTTTGTTTGATGTGATCACCACATTAAGTATGCATGGTGTGGCGCTAGCATGCAGGCTGATTGTGGAATGAGGGACGCACCTACATATGCATGCCCTGCATTCTCTCAACAGTGACCGTGCCTTCAAATTGGCTACTACTGCAATATGTTGGCTGTGCATGTGCGAGCCAACATAAAAATAAAATGAATGAATGTTCAGTAGTTTAGTCTCTATGTCATCACATAAAGAGAATTTGAAATACATTTTAATGAACTGTAACATAAATCATGAATATGTTTACTGTCTTTACCCTAATCTTAAATTGTTTTTACTGGAAATGGCCAACAATTTACATAAGTGTAAATAGATTATAGTTAAAATGTGAAATATTGTATTAAAGTGATAACTTCGATTTTTATTCCATTCATAATTACACTTCCATATGCCATCATGTTACTGCAAAACCAAAGCAATACCTGTTATTTTTATCTCAAGATTATAAAGTTCCTTTTCTCTAGATTCATTTTTTTTAGTTTATAGTTAATTCATGCCTTATTAGCAAGAAACCTTTTTGCTGCAGAAAAGTGATAGTTCACTTAAAATATGCACACTGTATGCCTTGTGCTTTTAACAACAATTACCGTAGGATGCAATTACATGGTTAATTAGCATCTACAAATAAAATATACAGTGATTAGTATAAACTATCATTTTGAATTACAAAAAATTTACCATTCCACATTTTAGCCATAACAGTTCTGGCAGGAGTCAATGTTAAAACATTATTGAAACACACACTGAGATAATTGCAGTATTTTTTCTTTAATAAAAATAGCCTTGGGATTCCCAAGACAGTTACTTTAGATTATATACTGTAATTAGCTGATTGATTACCACATTGAAAAATAACTGGATTTTAGAATACTAATTTTACTGCTTTATTTTTCTTTGTAGCAAAGTGTTTCTTACAGGCTATATCTTCTGTGAAATTATTACAGGTGGTGCTTACATTTTTATGACTTTTTATCATTAGGCTAAGCAAAATTACTGTTTGCCCCTATTTTATCTATTTATTTTTTGCTGAAAAGGTGTTTTTTTTGTCTCAGAGCTGTTGCAGTCTCCTTCTCACATTGAATGAGCTAATTGCTTTCCTCCCACAGCTTTTCCAGGGGATTAGGTGTGTATCGGGGGGGGGGGGGTGGAGCTGGCAAACTGCCAGCAACTTCCAACAGAAAGAAGGTTCAAAAGGTCAGGTTAGTTGAGATCTTGCAGGTGGAAGGTTAGGTTTGCTGGCCAAGGCACCTAGCTTCACCTGAGCTCTTTCATTTCAGCTTGCTTAAAAGGACAGAACTAAGAACCTTACCAGAGTAAGGAAAAGGATTAAGACTTTTGGCTAGGCAGATTTACTGTGTGTTGTTGTTTTTATTTTGTACACACAGGGATTGTTATTGTTTGTTGCTAACATTTTATTGCTTTATTTTTCTCTGATTCACATTGCTGTTGCTGGGTATACCTTCTGCTGCATTATTACAAGTTGTGCCTACAGGTGTGTGCTAACAGATTACTGCTGTAATCTTCTGATTCAAATTGTCTTTTGCAGGTTATATCTTCTGTTACTGCTTTATTTTTCTTTGTAGCAAAGTGTTTCTTACAGGGTATATCTTCTGTGGAATTAATACAGGTGATGCTTAAATTTTTGTGACTTTTTATCATTAGGCTAAGCAAAATTACTGCTTGCCCCTATTTATTTATTTATTTTTTGCTGAAAATGTTGTTTTTTGTCTCAGAGGTGTTGCAGTCTCCTTCTCACAATGAAGGAGCTAATTGCTTTCCTCCCACAGCTCTTCCAGGGGATTAGGTGTGTATCTGGAGGTGGAGCTGGCAAACTGCCAGCAACTTCCAACAGAAAGAAGGGTAAATGGTCAGGTTAGTTGATATCAGGGAGAAACTGTAGCGGGGAGATATTTGCGGTCAGTTGTGACTAGACATGGTACTTAGCCTTTGTGAAATAGGTGTCTGAAAGGAAGGAAAGCACTCCCTGGGGTGGAGGGTAAAAGTTGTAGGTGATTGTTTCTGGACAGCATAGGTTTACTCCCACCTACCCTTCCCTCATCCCACCCACCCCAAGCACATAACTTCCTTTATAGCAGGGGTTCTGACTCCACTTCCTCAAAACTGCTAACAACATACACCTGTTCATATCCTTAAAATCACAGCACACTGAATGGGGATAGAGGCACTCACAAGCTTGCACACACTAAAACAAGAACAAAAAACCAAAAAGCATCGGTAACAGGAAGGGACACAGACATGTGGGGAGTGGTGCAATGCACTGGCTGTGGAGCAGCAGTGTTTCAGGAGACATTCTGGAAACTGCGTTGCTGCCCTATTTGCAGGCACCTCTCTGGTCTGAGAGAGGAGGCTGTTTGTCTGCTTGCTGACTGGGCAAGGATTCAGGAAACCTGCTCCTCCAACCAGGGACCATCCAGGCCACCACCACTATCTCAGAGGTTGCCAAGAAAGAGGAGAAGTTGGACCATGGTGGGCTCAGGGAGGGTGAGGGAGGTGGAACAGAGGTGCATCCCTCCAGTTGTGCATCTCCACAATTCATTCACCACTCTGGTGAAGCATGGTTCCTCTATGAAGGCACCTGCAGTGGAGACCAAGAAGGATGCTGGGAACTTCCACAATGGAGACCCATAGGAGGGTGGCCCAGGACCCCACAGGGGAAGGAAACAACTCCTGGTGGGGGACACAATTGTTAGGGGTGTAGAACTGGGGAGGGATGGGAAAGGGAGGTAAGGTGCCTGCCCAGCGCCACAGCTTGGAGGGACAGGAAATGAATCCTCAGAATCGTGGTAACAGCGGCAAGGGGGAGGGAGCTGGATGTCATTATCCACCTAGGGATGAATGACCTGGCTGAGAATGGGATCAGAGCAGTGCAACAGGAGTTTGTGGAGTTGGGGAAGGGCCTTAAACAAGTAGCACACACAGTAACTTTCTCAGAAGTGCTACCTGTCTATGGCATGGATGAGGCTAGGGCACTCCACACCATGGTATTCAATGACTGGTTGAAAAGCTCGTGCAGAGCTCAGGGATTTGGCTTCATTGGGGACTGGGGCTCCACCTGGAGGCGTGCAGGCCTATACAGGCGTGATGGTCTGCATCTATCCTGGAGGGGAACCAGGATCCTAGGTGATAGGTTTAAATGCTTCAGTGGCAAGCATTTTAACTAGCCAAGGGGGGAGGCACTGAAAAGGAGAAGGGAAATCCTATCCCCCCCCTATAAAAAATCAGGGTAATTAGTGAGGTAAACACCAAAATAGAGCAGTCGATAGGGAGAAGGGCAGGGGTAAATCGAGAAAAAGACAAAGGCAGTAGGGACAGGGATGGGGCAAAAAGAAATAAAGCCACAAAAAATGGAGGGTAATGAGTACCAATGCCCATAGTCTAGGTAAAAAGCTCCCTGAAATGGTGGCCTTGATGGAAGAAAGATGCCTGGATATTGTGTCAGTCACAGAAGCATGGTACACAGAGAACCATGACTGGGATGTCAACATACCAGGGTACACAATCTACAGGAGGGACAGGGAGGGAAGAAGAGGAGGAGGAGTAGCTCTCTATGTAAGGGAAGGGATCAAAGCAACAGAACTAAAGGGTAAACAGGGAAGAGAGGAGGCACTGTGGGTCACCCTAGAAACTGGAAATGGCTCCACAATCTGCACAGGGATTGTATACAGACCCCCGTCTCAGGGGGAGGAAATGGACAAGGAAATGATAGAAGGCATCCTTGGGATGGCAGAGAAAGGGGAAATATTGCTGATGGGGGACCTGAATATGCCAGATGTTGACTGGAGCACCTTTGCTGCAGCCACATCCAAGAGCAGGGCCATTCTCGATGCCCTACAGGGGGCATGCCTCAGACAGCTAGTTTTGGAACTCACTTGGGAGAGAGCAGTCTTAGACCTGGTACTCTCAAATGGGGATGGAGAGAGGATCTCTGATCTTGAAGTGGGTAGCCATCTGGGAACAAGCGACCACCAAACAGTGTGGATCACAATAAATTTAACTGTAGTGTCAAGCCACACAAAAGTGAAGTTACTGGACTTCAGGAGGGCTAATTTTGTCAAAATGGGAGCGTGCCTTAGAAAAGCACTACCAAACAGGCAAGAAGGTGGGGTGGAGCAACAAAGGGGAAACATCAAAACCGCCATCACAGAGGCAACAAGTCTTTGTGTGAAGCAAATAAACAAATCAGAACAAAAGAAAAGAACACTATGGTTCTCAAAAGAAGTGGTGGGGAAAGTAAGGGGAAAAAAAGATAGCATTCAGGAAGTATAATGACACACAGAAGGAGCAGGACAGAGAACTGTACCAGTTAAAGCAGAAGGAAGCGGGTAAGGCAGTCAGAATAGCAAAGGCCCAAACCAAGGAAAAGATAGCCAACTCAGTTAAGAAGGGGGATAAAACCTTTTATAGGTGCCTTAGGGAGCAAAGAAAGACTAAGGCAGGGATACTGAGGCTGAACAAAGAGGAAGGTGGTTGGGCAGAGAGTGACAGTGAAAAAGCAGGGATACTGAACAAATACTTGCTCAGTATTCACAATGGAAAAGCAGGGGGGAAATACCTAATCCAGTCAATAGAAGCACTCTGGATAGGGGGGTTGATATTAGTCCTTTCACAGAAGAAAGGGTTCTGAAAGAACTCTTAAAACTGAAGGTGGATAAAGCAATGGGGCCTGATGGGATTCACCCCAGGATTTTAAAAGAACTAAGGGAAGAACTAGTAACATCACTGACTACCCTTTTTAATAAATCATGGGAGGATGGGGTGGTACCTGTGGACTGGAGGAGGAAGGATGTGATTCCCCTTTACAAAAGTGGGAGCAAGGCAGAGGCAGGAAACTACAGACCTGTCAGTTTGACCTCAGTGGTAGGGAAAATGATGGAATCACTTCTGAAGGAAAGAATTGTTAAGTACCTAGAGGCCAGTGGGGCACAGGACCCAAGGCAGCATGGATTCACAGCGGGAAGGTCATGTCAGACAAATCTAATTGATTTCTTTGACTGGGTGACCAAAGCAGTAGACCAGGGAGGGGCTGTGGAAATGGCCTACCTAGACTTTAGCAAGGCATTTGACACAGTCCCGCACAAAAGATTAATAAACAAATTAGCCAGCCTGGGAGTGGGTCCTAGGGTGGTAGCCTGGGTAAAACACTGGCTGGACAACAGGATACAGCGGGTAATAGTAAATGAAGTACACAGTGAAGAAAGGAGCGTTACTAGTGGGGTACCGCAAGGTTCAGTACTGGGGCCGGTCCTTTTTAATGTCTTTATAAGTGACATTGAAGAGCACCTGGAAGGAAAGGTATGCCTGTTTGCACATGACACAAAGATCTGCAACAGGGTTGATACACAAAGTGGGGTGGAAAGGATGAAAAGGGACTTGGCAAGGTTGGAGGAATGGTCAAATGTATGGCAGCTTAGATTCAATGCAAAGAAGTGCAAAGTAATGCACCTGGGAAACAAAAACCCAGGGGAAGAGTACACAATGAGGGGTACGATACTGACAACAACAAAAACGGAGAGGGACCTGGGGGTAGTCATATCAGATGGCCTAAAAGTGGGCCAGCAATGTGAGAAGGCAGTAAGGAGGGCTGGGGTGATACTGGGATGCATAGGGAGAGGCATCACCAATAGAAAACAGGAAGTTGTTGGCCCTCTGTACAGACAGTTGGCAAGACCACATCTGGAGTACTGTGTACAGTTCTGGAGACCCCATTTCCACAAAGACATAGACAGGGTGGAGGCTGTTCAGAGGAGGGCAACCAAAATGATGCAGGGTCTGCATCAGAAGACATATGAAGAAAGACTAAAGGAACTAAAGATGTATAGCCTGAGAAATGGAGGGAGAGGGGGGGACATGATAGAAACTTTCAAATACCTCAAGGGAATCAACAAAGTCCAAGAGGGTAGCATCTTTCAGAAAAAGAGATGTGCAAAAACAAGGGGGCACAGTTTGAAGATAGAGGGGGGACAGCTCAGAGGTAATGTGAGGAAGTATTTCTTCACAGAGAGGGTTGTGGATACATGGAACAGCCTTCCTGAGGAGGTCGTAGAGTCAAAAACAGTAGGGGAATTCAAAAATGCATGGGACAGACATAAGGCAAATCTAGTGGGGGGGTAGGAGGAAGTAGGGTGTTGGTTAACTAGGATCTGCAGCTTATCCATTTGGTAGGGAAATGGGCAGACTAGGTGGGCCAAGCAGTCCTTATCTGCCATCAAATTCTATGTTTCTATGTAATGTAATGTCAATTATCTACTCACATGTAGTACTGCAAGGAAATTACTGTAATAAGTAATAAGATGACACTAAGAATTATGGCACTTTCACTGTTTTTGTTTAACTCCATAGTAACATAATAATTTAAGATCAGAAGGGTTTCTAGGTCCATCAGAACTCCCGCACTTCATTTCTATTAGTATGTTATGCAAACATGCACTATTTGATGGGGTTAACCCACACTTAGTATACCTGTGATTATCTCCTTCAACCTTTCTAATATTCAGACATTCCTCACAAGTGGGCCAAGCCCCCCAGCCATGATAACAGAGACCAGTTTACTTCTTGCTTCTCTAGAGGCTGGTCATGATCTCCAATTGCTCCCTACCCTCTGGTAATACTTTCAGACAAAGCTGATACTTTTCAACCCATTTCTTTTCTCAATATCACATGTCAACAGCTAAAAGCATAAGTTAACCTTAGGGTTTTCCCCTAACTTTCTGCATGCATTTATTTTCCACAGACAATAAAAAAACCAAAAACTTTGCGGGTTAGGGGGGCTAAAACAAGCAGGACCCTCATGTAGTCCAAGTTAGCCAGCACTTACAATGAACCAATCGAATGTGTGATCTGCTCAACCCTGGCTTTATAAATTTATTTAATTCTTTTTAGAGGGGCTCCTGGTTGTGACCAATATCGATGAACAAATGAAGTCCAGTGTGCCCCCCCAACTGCCCAAACAGGCCTGTAATGGAGGATTTTTCTATCTCTCATTTCCCAAATAGGGGCTCTTAGTTATCAAACTTGGGCCAAAATGTAAACAAGCCAAACCACTTTGTCAAAGTGGCCCCAATCGGTTTCGTCCTGCACTTTAAATAATGTGAAAAGTACCTTGCTGATCTGAGTTAGAGTCCTGCTGTTTCATTCTCTGTTTGCAAAGACAATACTCCAGGAGAGGTCACGTGATGGCAGCCTAAGCGGGAGACGGCTTCTCCTCGGAGCTCCGCTCTCACACGCCCTATTTCGGCCCTTTTCAACAACTTTTCTGCGCTGAAACCTCTTCTAATTGAGCCAAGTCTCTGGGGTGCAACCCCCAGTCCCAGTGGCCAGCGAACAGATGGAGGTATACATGAAGAAAGCCCCCCCGAGGCATTCTCCTCCGCTGACACCCGAAAAAGAGAAGGCCGCAAAGCGGGGCCAAACAGCAGGCGGCTAATGTTCTCAAGTCGGCCGCACCAGTCGCTGCTCTGTCGGAAGCTAGATTCCTCGAGATTATGCAGCCTTTGCAATCAGCCATTTCTTCAATATTGGAGGATTTACAGGACATTAAGGGGGTGGTCGATGCGTTAACCCGGAGGGTCGGGGACTCGGAGGCCAAGATCATTTCAATAGAGAGAAAACAAGAAAGGAGTGAGACTGAGATGATAAACTTAAAGCGCAGAGTTAAAAAACTGGAAGATAAGTTGGAGGATTTGGAGGGCCGCAGCAGACGAAACAATTTAGTAATTATTGGGCTGCCAGAAAAAGAAGAAGAAGGTGTCATCATTTCATTCTTGCAGAAGTTTTGCAGTAAAATAGCTGGCACTCCTCCGGGGAGTATATTATTGAGAGAGCTCATCGGGCACTACGTCCACCCCCCACCCAGGGCCAGTCACCCAGACCAATAATATTAATTTTTTTGAATTATTTAGACAAACAGCATGTCTTCCTGAAAGCGAGAGAAGCGAAGGAACTGACTTGGGAGGGCAAGAAGATGCGCATAGCGCAAGACTTGCCTCACTCGGTAAGGGTTCGAAGACAGGAGCTGCACCCGATTGTTTCTAAGCTAGTGGCAGCCTCTAAGCCCTTCAGGGTTAAATATCCCGCCTTATTGATGGTGAAACATGAGGATAAATGGTTATCGTTTGAATCCCCTGCACAAGCTGCACAGCAGTTGAAGATGGTTTTTCCAGATCTATTTAAATGAATAAGTGTTAGGAGGAGGACTCTGCTGGAGATCGGCAAATGGTGATACAACTGTTTGAAGTGAGGGCCCTGAATGGTACTTGTAACTTGTGGGCAGGAATAACTATGTGAAATGAGGGGGAATTGCGGACTCAGTAACCTGGAGGTGATTAGTGACCCGGCGGCAAGTGACCCCTGCTGGTGGCCTTAGAGTGTGTCGAATAGTGCAGGATTGACTGCATTCGAGTTTCCCTAAAGTAGACGGAGTAGATCCAAATGATTTACACCTGGATGAACATTGGAAGGAATGGTTGCTGACTTTTTGATATGTGCATGCCCCCTGGACCTGAGCCTGTCTAGTTGCATTTCGAGGAAGTGAACTGGCCTCACACCAACTCTGATTCTATGCCTGCCTGCTTTGTGAGGATGGACTTTTTCCTTTTTTTTTTTTTCCCGATTAACTGTTACTCTGGTTACTGAGCGGAATCTGTGGACTTTTTAGTTGTTTCTGCAGAGACTGGGTATTGAATTATACAATGTTTACCTGACTCGTGTTCAAGAATTGATTATGTTTTTTTTTTTTTTTCTTTTCTCAGTGGCTCCTTGGAGAGTTAATTATCTTAGTTCTGGCTTATGTACACCGCTATGGTGAGGGTAATGGGTGACTCAAATTATTTTTTGCATAGCAAGGGTTAATCTAAGATTGTTAAGCGAGTATCTACATAGTTATCATTAGAATTTAGTAGGGGTCGTGGGGGGTTCCGAGGTGGAGCTGGTTTGTTTGGGCCACCTAGAAGTGAATCACGTGGTGTTAAATATTTAGGAGGGCAGTTTTGCTGGAACTGGGGCCAAAGTGTATGGTTTGGGGTTGGGGGGCCGTATGTGGGGCAATTTTGATGTGGGGGGTAGATGGGTTCTGGGTCAGAAGGAGTCAGTTGAGCTCCAGAGTGTGGGGGGGTGGTCTCAAGGCTACACATTGTCCGGATCTGCTAAGGATTCTTTTAGGCAGGGGGTGGATACACGCCTAATGGGAGTTGTGAATATCTATGGAAATACTTTGTTCCTACTTGTATCTGAGTCTAAGGGTTGGACATTATGAGTAACTCGTACAAGTTTATTAGTTGGAATGTCAAAGGAGCCAAGGATAGGGTCAAGAGACAAATTACATTAAGGCACCTACGTCAATTGGGAGCACAGATTGTCTTTCTCCAAGAGACACATTTAAAGAGAAGTGACATCCATTATTTCAGAAGGGCCTGGGTAGGACAAGTTTTCAGGGCTGGGTCATCCACGAATAAGGGAGGGGTCGCTATCCTTATCGCAAGGAATACTCCTTTCAAATTAGTGGAGGAGGCTTGGGACTCGGAAGGTCGATACATTATTATACATGGCCTATTGGAATCGTACCCGATACTATTGGGCTTGATATACGGCCCTAATAGTGACTCCCCAGCCTTTTTCTTTTTTTTTTTTTTTGCTTCTTTATGCCCCTACCTTTCATCCACATTCTGCTCCGGTCACGGACCCTGGAGCCCCGACCACCGGACATCGCCGAATCCCCACGGTCATCTCTGGCCTACCCCCCAGAGAGCGGGGCTGTGGTACCGACCTCCCCTTATCGGCCGCGGAACTGTGACTGGTTAGAGGAAGCGCTCCGTGGCCAATCAGGCAATCCTGGGCAGGCGTCATTTTAGACGCTTAGGCAAGAGATTTTATCCCCTGTATTTCCCTCCCTCGAGGCGGGGGCGTGCAATGGCGCCAGCATCCGCCCGTCTACCTCGCCCCTCCCTCGCTCAGGCCGGTAGCGTGAGGTCTCCCAGCCTCCAGCTAAAGTCTCCACCCGCTCCGGATGCTGACGGGACCTCCCGAGAAGGAGAGCTGTCCCCGCGGTGCTCAATCCTTTCCCCCGGCCGGCTCTCCGACGACCTGGGTCCATTCCTGAACCCAGGTCACTGGCGTCGCAAGCAGAAATCCAACCGCTGCGCCGGTGGGCCGGCTCCCCAGCCTTTTTCACGGATTTATTAAATAGGGTAGTATCCAACCCGGAGAAGCTTACGGTGTTAGGGGGGGACTGGAATTTAGTTCTTCGGAATGATCTGGATAGATCATGTCATGAGAGGAGAGGCTTGTCGCCAGCACAAAGGGCGCTGAAGGATCTCATGAGTAAGGCTGCTCTAGTCGACGTCTGGCATGCAATCAACCCTAAATTGCGGCAATACACCTTTTTCTCCGCCGCACACAGGACATATTCACGAATAGATTATATCTTAGTTAGTCTATTTGCTGTGCCCGGAGTTACGCAGGTCGACATATCTTCCAGGGTGATATCGGACCATGCACTGGTCAGCTTGGAATATCAGTTAGCTGTTGGGGGTTGACGGTCTCCGCAATGGAGGTTAAATTGCCAGATGCTGAAAGAGGAATCCTCTCTGAATCGTATTGTAGAATTTATTAAGAGTTTCCTAGAAAATAATCAAGGCTCAGTGGCGCACAAGGATTTAATCTGGGCAGCTTTAAAGTGCTCCCTGAGGGGTGAACTGATTAAAATGGCCTCCAAAAAGAAGAGCACACAGATGGCACAATTGGACTCCCTGCTCGCTTCGATCAGGAGTATAGAAAGTAATCTATCTCGAGCCTCGACGGAGGCAGATTGGGTACGATTACAGCATTGCAGGCCCAAAATCTGGGTATCATAGCTCAGAAAGCAGAACTAGCCCTTTTAAGGACTAAGCTTCAATACCTAGATTTTGGGGAGCGAGCAGAGAAACTACTTGCCATGCGTATTCGCCAGTTACACTCAACTCATTTTATAGCAGGGATTCAAACGGGGCAGGGGAAGCAGGTTTGTACGGACCCAGGGGAAATGGCGAATGCCTTTGGGTCATATTTCCAGGCATTATACGCGGTAGACCTTGAGTTCAGACCGACTATGGGTGACATCAATGAGTACCTTAAGTCAGTAGCGTTGCCAAAAGTATCCGAAGGAGATGTGACCTCTCTGAGTGCCCCAATTTCGCTTGCAGAAATCCAGCAGGCGATCCAACAAATGCCATTAGATAGATCCCCTGGTCAGATGGGTTTCCAGTAATTTTATAAAGCGTGTCACCTGCTTATATCCCCAATTTTAGAGAGTTTTCCAGAGCTGGTTTGATAATGGGTTGTCAGATACCTCCTTCTTAGAGCGACGATTTCTTTAATCCACAAACGGGAAGGACCCTCTCAGTATGGATAGCTATTGTCCGATTTCCCTTTGAACACGGACATCAAAATTTTAGCTAAAGTTTTAGGTTGTCCAAAGTTATGGACAAGCTGGTTAGCAGGGAACAAGTGGGATTTATGGTTGGGAGATCATCTCAGGACCACATGCGGAAACTATTACACCTTATCACCATTGCTAAGGAAGCTAAGGCCCCAGCAGTATTGATCTCATTGGATGCCAAGAAGGCATTCGATAGGGTATCATGGGACTATCTATTTGCTACCCTGTCTGCCTTTGGCTTGCCGGATGTGTTCCTGAGATGGGTTCAAATTTTATATTCCTTTCCCTCGGCCTGTGTAAAATGCAATGGGATATTGTTGCCAGTGGTTAAACTAGAGTGTGGCACGAGGCAAGGGTGTCCCTTGTCCCCGTTGCTATTTAATTTGTATTTAGAGCCATTATTGGATAGATTGGTAGGAAATCCATTGATCAAAGGTATACAGATGGGGGACGCTAGATATACATATTCGGTATATGCAGATGATGTGCTATTACATATTGAGAATCCAGAAACCTCGGTTCCAGTGATTTTAGCGGAAATTGATTCCTTTTCCAAAGTATCCTACTATAAGTTAAATCGTGCGAAGTCGAAGATCCTCCCCTTAAATAAGGAGGTCACGAAAGCGGATTTATTGCCGTTTGGTCTCTGCTGGGAGACAAAGTCGCTTATGTACCTAGGAATAAATGTTAGCACAGGTTTGAATTATATGATCAGAAGTAATCTGAGCAGTCAAGTTAAAATTATAATGGGGGATGTGGATAGGTGGCGATTACTTTCCATGTCGCTTTGGGGTAGATTGAATATTATAAAAATGAATATTTTACCCAGACTACTATATCCCCTAGGCATGTTGGGCGTATCTCTCCTGAAAGCATGTTTTTTTAACTTACAGAAAGCATTCAACCTCTTTTTATGGAATGGGAAAAGAGTTCGTAGGTCTTATTTGAAACTTACAGCCCTGAAGTCAAAGGGTGGGCTAGCTGCTCCCTCGCTTTTCTTATACTATATTGTGCAGCATATAAGTAAATTGGGCTATTGGAGTGATAAATCTGAGCAAAGGACTTATTTACCCTTGTGGGTTGATGTAGAGCGAGGTTTGGCTAAAAGGGTGAACTGCTCTCTCCCGGCTCTGTTATACGTCCCCCCAGTGGCTATTCCCAAACCCTTGAAAAATAACCCTATGGGACGGTCATTGAAGGCCTTTCAGCAGTTACAGAATTACCTTGCAGTCAACTGGTATTTGTATTCAACCAGCCTATTTTAGAAAATCCTTGCATCAGGGTAGGGGTACAGCTTTGCCCACAGAATTTTGACCCCAGATTAGTCACTTTAGAGTCTCGGACTTCTGGGTGAATGGGAGACCAATACCCTTTGATCAATTAGTGAGGTCTTTTGGAGTCACAAGTCAGGACCTATTTAAATGGTTGCAGGTTAGTAAGGCCATAACTGCTGCATTTGCCCAAATAGTGCCAGTAGATCATGGGGGCAGAGATATTGATGCACTTTTTGTTATAGCCTCTCAATCGAGGCCGGTTTCCAAGATATATAAAATACTTCAGGAATGGGATTCTAAACTTCCCTCAGGAGTCTGTTTTTACTGGACGAGGGAGTTAGGATTGCCTGAAGTACCCAGTTTTTGGAAGAAGCTGTGGCTCAATATGTATAAATATATAAAGCAAGAACGGTTGAGGATGGTACATTTTAATATAATTCATCACTTATATCTAACCCCATCTTGAATGTCTAGGTATAAGGCAAAAGATCGTCCATATGTGGGAAGTGCAGAATAGATGACGGTACTTTGTATCACATGGTATGGTCTGCCTCTAATACAGGGCTTCTGGCGGCTATCAATAATTTCTTAGACCCTATCCTTGGCTTTTCAGATATGTTCGCCTCTGAGGTATGTCTCTTGAACTTGCTCCAGTAGGTACTTCCAAGAAAAAGGCCCAGCTGTCGCTTGTCTCAGTTGTTGCAAAATTGATAATTTTAAGGCACTGGATGGATGATCATCCCCTACCTTGCTGGAATGGTATCGTGAGTGCATATTGGCACTACAGTTAGAAAAGCATATTGCTGACATGCAAGGCAGACGGGACAAATATAGTCCTTTGGAGTTCATTAGAAACGCTCCTTATGGCGTGGAGGCCTGGTGCCCAGAATACCTCAGGGATGATACGTTAGGATTATGTATGTGTAGCCTGAGAGGGTGGGGTGGGAATTAAGTTTAACCTCTCATATGTATGGGTGAGTTGACTATTGGTGGTATTATGTTCCTCTTTTTCGCGCTCTCACTTGTGCTTTTCAGCTTATGTATGTGGGGCGGTGGTGTTGTGGAAAACAATAAAGATGGTCAATAGCAAGACAATACTCCAGCTTCCATGTCTCACATTTATAAAGTGCAGTCTGCTAGGTGTGGCTGGGAGCAAATCACTAGGAAAGTAGTCACAGCTTTCCCCTAATCATAAACCAATTCAATGTGTGAACTGCTCAACCCTGGCTTTATAAATTTATTTAATTATTTTTAGAGGGGCTCCTGATCGTGACCAATATCAATGAACAAATGAAGTCCAGTGTGCCCCCCCAACTGCCCAAACAGTGGATAACACACCCAGCTCTATGATGCAGGGGAGCAATTTATTACGACCATGCACCTAAGATTACAGGCAGCTGTTAAAGAGCTGAGTTTGATCCCACAGTTCCTGCCATACTGGGGTTGTCTTCCCCTGTTTCCAGTTGACTCCATTATGGTATATGGAGCTCAGTGCTGTGAGCAGCACTCAAAATCTCATTGTCACCATACTAAAAATGGTGGCTCGCACAAGAAGAGCTCTCAGCCCTTACAGCTGGTCAGTGGGTTCCATGCAGGAGTTCACAGGGTAATTAAGCAACCAGAACAACAAACCTCTGTCCAAAGACCCAAGCAAAGACCCAATTTTGCTATGGGTGCCATTTTTTTTACAGATGGCCAGTGTCAGAGGCAGGCTGGTCTCGCCAGACACTAACTCTTGTGACATCATAGCCCCACTTCTCCATGGTGTTTCCGCAGGATCTCATGATATTGGTGTCATCTTGGTACAATTCCAGGATGGCAACCATATTGGACAGTACAGAAGCTCTCAAATATTGCTAGAGTTAATGGCTGCCTGGAACAACTGGCAGCCATCTTGTGTGGGTCTAAAGGATTCTTAGAGGCACAGTCAAAAAAAAAGATAAGAACTCTGGTGATCTGATTTTCATTCCTCTCATGGCCTGTCTTATTCATGCTGCACACACCATCATTCTTACATTGCTGATAACCTAAGAGGGACATGTTTCTAACTCAGTTTTTTTTTCTATCTGCCTCTTACAGATTACTGTGTGAACACTGACTCCCTGCCATGCCTGCCTGCCTGGAATGTGGTACTAAGCTGCCAGAGGGTCATGGGGGGAGACCCTCTGTGTGGTCTGCACTGTCTCAGAGATTAGAGTATCACAAAGCTCTAGCCTTGATTTAGTCACCACTCAGGAAGACTCAGCACCCCCCGCAGCACCAATTAAATTAAATGTTGCTCAGGCTGGGCTCCCGTTTCACTGGCTGGAAAAATGGCAAACCCAGCAACAGCAAAGTTTCCCACAGCCTTCCCCAAGAAAATTCCTGGGAAAAACCCTGTCACCAAACCCATTGAAAAGAAGGCACAGGCAGGCAGAAGAAACAATCAAATCCTCTGAAGGATAAGGTTTGGACTAGGACCCCATGCATTCCTCCAGAGGGATGCACCCTACAGAGGACATGACTGAGTTGGTACGGATTATACAAGAGGTTCTCTAGATCCTAGAGGAGTTGGAGAAACCCCATACCTTAACTGGTCCCCTCCTCTCACTGCACCTGAACCCCATGAAGTACTACTTCCCCACCTACATAGCCCTTGATAACATCCTCAGCAAAGAACAAGAGGTGGCTGAGCCACCCAGGATCCCGGGGAAGTTGGCCATTAAAAAGAGGTACCTACTCCCAGACATTTTAAAGACAGCCTGATTCGCAGACCCTAAGGTGGGCACCACAGTGTCAGCCTTTGAAAACACACTCTCATCCTGGTTGAGAGCTCAGCAGCCTTGAAAGACCATATGGGCAAAAAGGTTGAGGAGTTCCTGAACAAAATTCATGAGCTCACCGGGATGGTCCTATCAGCAGACATGGCCATATGGTACACCAGAAAAGCCCTGTTGCAGTCAGTGGAGGCCATTGTAGACACCATCCCTGACTCCCTTTTGCTTAAGTGACAGGCTGACTATGCTGTGCCGGCTACACACTACATAGTGGATGTGTCCTCAGACATCATGAAGTTTGGTGCCAGTGCCACAGCCTTTACCAGCTGTGCAAGACAGGCTCTACAGCTCAAGCTGTGGCAGGCAAATGCCAAATCTAAGGCCATGCTTCTTAAACTTCCATTTAAAGGGGGCCACCTATTTGGAGAGACACTCATGCCTTTCCCTTGAGATCAGGCAGGAGCCAAACAGATGATGGAAAAGAAAGGCCTCTACCTCCACTCAGGCGGTCATTTTGCCCTAAGTTCAAGGGTTAACAAGGCCAAACAAAATCTTTCACCAATCAATTACCAAGAAGCAGGGCCTTAAGACCCAGGTTCCCCTCTTGAATGGCCCAGTTCAAGAATAGAGACAACTTTGGCAGAAAGACTGGCACTGGCAGCAACAAGTCAAGTGGGGGCTCCACCAATAATAGCCAGTAAAAGGAGGAGGACACAGGCAAATGACTCTCAGGTGGGGGGACTACTCAAAATGTTTGCTGAACAATTGGCTTGACCACAACAGACAGGTGGGTCCAGGAACTCATGACTCATGGTTACTCTATAGAGCTCACAAAAAAGACAACTGCACACAGATTGATAAAATCCCCTATTCCCGTGGACCACATTAAAGCTAAGGCTGTCTGCCAGGCTCTGCTCAATTTCTCCAAGAATCAGGCCATTGTGCCAGTGTTGCAGCATGAGGAGGACACAGGAGTGTCCTCTATGTTCTTTATGGTTCCCAAGAAAACAAGCAGACTCACTTGGTGCTGGACCTCGTACATCAACAAGTTCGTGGTCTACAAAAAATTCAAGGTGGAGACCCTCAAGTCAACATTGATGGTCATTCAACTGGTTGATTTTTCTTACATCAATTGACCTTTAAGACACCTATCCCCTCATACCAGTTCACCCCAATCATCAAGGGTTCCTTAGGTTTAATGTCAGCAGACAGCATTTTCAATGTACATGTCTCCCATTCGTGGTGGTCTTGGCTTCAAGGGTATTCACAAAAACTCTGGTAGTGATTGCCATGAGCCTCCGAATGAAAGGGTATATGTCATCCTATATCTGGATGATTGGATCATAGGAGCAAGGTCCCCAACTCAGGCACAGAAAGACACAGACTTGATGACCCAGTGTCAACAATTAACTGACTGGGTCATAAACTGGGACAAAGGCCAGCTAACCCCCTCCCAAGACATCAGACACCTTGGCACAAAGATCAGCATGACTTTGGGTCTGGTAATCCCAATGGCCGAGAAAGTAGGCAACATAACCAGGCTCATCTTGTCAATACATGCACACTCCAACAGGCCAGTGTGCACATACCTGCAGCTGCTAGGGCTCGTGGCATCAATGATAGGCATGATGCCATGGGCTCAACTACACATGTGTCCACTCCAGAGACATGTACTGGATGCATGGAACCAGTTGACTGAGAACTTCAAGTACCAAATGAACCCAGGCCCAGACATTCTGTACATTGTCAGGTGGTGGGCAAGTAGACAAAATCTGATGAAGGGGAATGCCATTGTTAATGACACAGATGGCAACTATTACAACAGATGCAAGTATCCTCAGCTGGGGGGCCATGCTTGGCCATCATGTTACTCAGGGCAGATGGTCACCATCAGAGGCTCATCTGCCCATAAACATATTGGAGATGACAGCAGTGTACAGGGCCTCAGGTCGAAGGGCAATCAGTACTAATCAGGACCAACAAACAGGTCACCACGGCACACATAAACAAGCAAGAGGGAACTCAAAGCAGAGCAATGCCCAGGGAAGTGTTAAAAACATTAAAATGGGCAGAATACAACCTGCTGATGATATCTGCCATATATCTAGCCAGCAAGCTAAACTCGCAGGTGGACTGGCTGAGTCGAGACACTTGACCGGGCAGAGTGGCAGTACATCCTTAAGTATTTCAGTCCCTTAACAGGAGATGGAGGCACTTTCAAGTGGATCTGATGGCATACAGACACAACACTCAACAACATCGATTCCACTCATGTTTTCCAAGCAATCAGGCAGAAGAGTTCAACATACTGGCAGTAACATGGACTTTAAAAAAGCTTATATTTTCCTGCTCATTCCAATGATTGTGAATGTGCTTCTCAAAATCAGGCCAACAAAAGTATCAGTACTGCTGGTAGCTCTAGATTGTCCAGAGAGATCATGGTATTCTCTACTCAGAGCCATATTGATTGACACTGCTTGATGTTTGCCACCCCGCCATGACCTTCTCAGCCAAGGCCCCATCCTACACCACAATCCCAAAGTACTCTGCCTGATGGCATGGATGCTGAAAGGCAAAGACTGTTGAGTGAGGGGCATCTCCCCAAAGTGGTTGATAAGCTCTTGCAATCCAGAAGACAACTGATGAATAAGACATCGGAGATATTGGCAGATCTTCTGTAAGTGGTGTACAACAAAAGGCCTGTCACCTTCAGTGGCAGGCCTTACCCAGATTCGAGATTTTCTCAATGATGGAGGAGACAAAGGTCTCACCTACCTCTCTTTGAGGGTACAGGCTTTGGTTATCTCTACAATACAGGATTTTCTTCTTCGGGTGGGGCAGATAGGTTCACACCTTGATCTTGTCAGGCTGCTGTGGGCTGTGCATATTGCCTCTCCCCATACTAGACCAACCTGCCCTCTGTGGCAACTTAATCTGGTACTGGATGGGCTTCATAATCCTCCTTCTGTACCCTATTCTCCTTATTGTATAACTCTCAGAACATTTTTTCTTATGGCTATGTGCTCAGCTACACAATTGAGCGAGCTGCAAGCACTGTCGTGCCACGAGCTGTTCCTTATTTTCCATAATGACAGGGTGTCTCTAATAACTGTTCCTTCTTTTACTCCAAAGGTGATATTACTGTTACACATGGAACAGGCCATTCACATGTCAGCCATGCTAGCAGACAGAGATTGCCCTGATGCTACCCCTCACTCGTTAGATATGGTTTCCCTGATTAAAGAATTTTTGGCTATGTCTCCTAGTTTCTATAGGTCAGACAGGTTGTTTGCATTCTTTTATGGAAAGAAGGTGGGTCATGCTGCCTTTAAAGAAGCTATTGATAAGTGGATAAGGGCAGCTATGGTAGCTACCTACCAAGGGGCAGGCCAGGAACCTCCTGTGGGCATTGGGCACATTCCACCAGGGCAATGTCAGCATCTTGGGTGGACAGAGGGAAGCCTTAGTACAGGATATTTATACTGTGGCTACCTAATCCTCTGTGCATACTTTTGTCCATCATTAGAGACTGGACATATCATCAGCAGATAACACTACATTCGGAAGGGCTGTGCTTTAGGCTGCTTCTGGTTTCATGTAATATAATGCTTTCTCTCGCCCGCGGTGGGTGGTTCCAGGTACTGTTACAAAAGTCCCACTTGTGAGGAATGTCTGAACATTAGAAAGGTTGCAGGAGATAATGGTATTTACTCACCTGGTAAAGGTGATTATATCTGCAATGTTTATAGTGCTCAGAGTCCCTCCCAATTATGGATGAACAAGGTACCAGGACAGCTGGGCCCATGTGGAGTTCTTACACAGCATATTTTAAAAAAAGGAATGTTGTCTGTACAGTATTTGCAGCAGGGTTTTTTGTATGGCTTTGCATTATATTAGTTAATAGGTATACTCCAGGACATTATTACCCATATAATCTATTTACACTATATATATACTCAATGCTTTTTCAGCATAACTATCAATTGCAGATTTTCTCTGATGTATGCCTTTTTGTACCAGAAGGTTTTTCTGCTATTTCTTTAGTAAATCACCTTTTACAGTGCAGAGACTGTTGTTTGCTGGTCATTTGTTTGTCTCCTGCTTGGTTTTGTGTTTGTTTTTTATCCTTTCTCTGTTAGGGAAATTTCTCACTGGTCTCTGTTATCACTGCTGAGGGACTTGGCCCACTTGTGAGGAATGTCTGAGCACTATAAAGATTACAGGTATAATCACCTTTACCAGGTGTGTAAATACCATTCCCTTGGTACAGTATGCTGAAATTTGTCCAAGCGTACCTTGAAGGCCTTACAGTTTTCATACAAAGTCCTATAATTAAAACAAAGAACTATTTGTATGCAGAAAGTACTTCAGCAACCTATATCTTGTGATTACATTTTATAAACTCAGTAAGCTAGCATCAGTGCAAAAGAAATGCATCAGCACTGCATTGCTAAGAAATTTCCCAGTGCTGATCTAATTGAATGAATAGCCTTCTTTAAATATGATAGGAAAAGATTTTAAATATAGTTCCCATGTGGAAAAGAAATATATTTTAGATATATCTATGAAAGTATATGCAACATATCTAAACTTGGCTGATTTTGAAATATCTGATTTATTTACAGAATGCATGTGACAGATATATTTAAGATGTGCTGTAAAACTGGTTAATTTCACTGTAAAATAGTTTTGCTTTATTCACTGAATGTGATGTTTGAGCTAAAATAAAATGGCACTAATTTGCCAAAATTATACAGTTTCAGTAGAAGTGAATTAGGCTTCAATTGTTTAGTGCTAAATTAAATTTGCACAAATGTGACCAACTAGTGCCATGTGCTAAACATATCTAATGTGAAAATAACCCATTTTACAGTATCATAAATATATTTCCATGATATATTTACTATAGGTGCATGATTTATATTTTATATTTCTGCTTGTAAATCTTGAATATTTAATATATACTTTTATGTAGTTAACATACATCTAAAATATTTTTTAAATATACGCATTGTAAAAATTTCTTAAAATACCCAGACAAAAAGACAATAGATTAATCTTGATGTAACATATCTTTAACTTTATATTTGGAATTCTTCTTATTAGTAACCATTTTGATATCTAGTAGAATTATCATTTAATGATGCACCATTACTATAGACTTACAGTTATACATTTATACTGTACTCACACATACTGTAGGACTTACTGCTTGCTATCAAAATTTATAAAGGCTCAAATTGGCATTTATACCACCCCGTTTGGCTCCCTTTTATGTCAGGGTGAGTTCCTACATGTCTTTTTTTTTTTACCCTTTCCCTTTGGTTTGTAAGCTAATGCTGCCAATTCAAAACTATTTTAAAAATAGAAATTACCATGAGAAAAAGCTAAAGCCAGTGATAAGATAGAGTCATTGAACACTTTGTTAGGAATATTAAACATGCAGACTGGATGGGCCTAGTGGTCCTTATCTGCCAGCAGCATCTATGTATGTATATATCTATGATTTTGGTCGATAAACTGTATTATTGAAATATGCAAATTAGTTATGCAAATATGTACACAATGCCACAGCAGGCATTTGCAAAAATATATTTGACATATATAAAAATACATATTCTGCATATATTCTACACATATTGTATCTTGCAAGCAAACAAGATACATTTTTTACTCGAAGCAGAAGTTAGACACACATGCAAGAGCTCCAGAAGGCACTTCTTGGATTTTTCATCACAAATGTACTTATACAGTAAAGAAAACATAGTAAAACTAAAGCCAACAGTAGCACTAGTAAAAAACAAACCTTTCCACTGGACCGACATTTCACAACTGTTCTTGAGAAAGTGCAAGAACAGCATGAAATGTCAGTCCTGTGGGAGGTCTGTTTTTTTACTATTGTTACTTTTGGCTTTGGTTTTACAACATTTAATTTTTTGTGCAAATAAACATTGTAGTGGAATATCTAAGAATTATCTTCTGGAGTTCCTGATCCTGTGTGTGTGTGTGTGTGTGTGTGTGTATGCTAACGTTTACCTTGAGTGCTGTTTACATTTACGTTGATAGCACCGTGCATTTTGGAGCTGCTTTCTTTGCCTGTATACATATTTTACCATAAGAAGATATGTAGAACTAGAGTATCTGATATATAGTTAGAGAATGTAGTCCATATATATATATATATATATATATATATATATATATATAAAGGTATATATAATACAAATTCAGTCATATTTATAAACTATAAACCATATTTATTTATGTAAAACATATATTTAAAATGTATTATCTATATGCAGTATATATACCAGTATATGTCTATATATATGTGTGTGTGTGTGTGTGTGTGTGGCATTAGGATTTAAAACCTAACTCCCAACCCACCACCCCAAACAAAAGGACAAGATCACACAAGCAACCACAAACAGCCATCATCAGATAAGACAAGCAATATACAATGGCTGTCAATGCAGAAAGAAATCCACAATACTGATGGATACTTGGAACATCCTCCCAATGTAGGTGGTGGGGGCAAAAATGATAACAGGATTCAAGAATGCATGAGGTAGGCATAAGGGAACCTTAGTGGTAAGGATGGGAGGAGCCAGAGATTAAGCAGGATCTGGAGTGTTATAGTAGGTAGGAAAATGGTGGACTTGGTGGGCAAAATGGTCTTTCAGCATTTTTTGTAGTCTCACATAGCCATGGACACTGTAAAACATACACACAATTAATGAGCCTGCGCTTCCACAGCTGCAGGTGTAAGACATACACAACAAACTCTGGGTGCAGAAGCACAGATACCACAAAATCCAGGATACAAAAACTACAGCAATACTTCTGTCTGAAGTAGGAAAGTCCCCTGAGGGTCCTGTGTCTCTTCAGAGGTTTTCCATATTCAAGAAGTCTTCTCCTCTTGAGACATAAGTTGGTGTAAGTCTTCTACCTGTGGCTGAAGAGACACAGGACCCTGTTTGCTACAGAAAGGCTGGCCTATAGGGGCATAGAGAAAAGATGTTTTGTAATTTGGATATGATGGGTTTGTATCTGACTGGAGGGGCCTGTGCTTCTGCATAAAGAAGCAGTGTAGTGATTTTAGTATAGAAACACAGAAACAGAATTTGATGGCAGATAAGGACCACTTTGCCCACCTAGTCTGCCATTTTCCTACCTCCTGTAACACCACAGACTCTACTTGATTTCTGCCCCCCCCTTTCCTTACCACTAAGGTTCCCTTATGCCTACCCCATGCATTCTTGAATCCTGTAACTGTTTTTGCCCCACCACCTACGCTGGGAGGATGGTTCAGGCATCTACCGGTATCATGAATTTCTTTCTGCAGGGACAAGTGAGTGTGTATATTTTGCAGTTTGAGTGCCACAGATTCAAATCCACATAGATAGCACATCAGTGCTATTGCATTTGTGTCATCTGAAAACAGTTGTATGTTGTTTGTCTTACCTGATGATGGATGTTTGTGGTTGCTTGTGTGGTCTTGTCCATTTGCTGCTTGGGGGGTGAGGATGGGGAGTTAGGGTTGGAAACCCTAATGCCACATTTCCATGCTTTTGTGGCATTAAGTTGAACCCTAACTGATCATTAATGTAGTTTTATGCAGTGAAGTTCCTTTCTTTTTGAGATAGTGTAATAGTAGCCTTATTTGCCTGACCTATGTATAGCTTTTGAAATAGAGTAATCGTATCCTTATTTGCCTCAGGGAGTGCATAAATGCATGCATATATATATATATATGTATGTATACATATATATATATATATGTACGTAGCTGTGGAAGGGCCCTGCACTTACATTTATAGGACAACAGTGGCCAAATTATCAGCATAAGCATCTTATTATCCCAACTCATATACCTGGTACTGAAAATTCTCAAATCCCCACAAATGTGCCACAGGTGCAAAAACACATTTTGACTCGGATTTGAAAAATGACATCTGTGACATACATGAGGTGGAGTAATAAGAAGTCTATGTTGAAAATTTGGGGTCAAAATATGTAAAATTTACAAAGTTACAAAAGTGCATAGCAAAATTGCAACACATGGTCATTACTCATCCAGTTTTACATATGTATTTAGTTTTTGTTAACCTGATAGATGCACTAGCAATGAAATGACTATTTTCAGGCATGACTCCAGATTTTCAACATAGCCTTCTTATGACCCCACCTTATGAACAAGGTTAGGAAAAATTGGAAAATCCTGCTGGAAAGGTGAATTCACCAACCAACCATGAAATCACCTTTCAGGAAGGAGTTGTTAAATGACAGTCATATTGATCATGAAGTGGGGTCCCAAAAAGGCCATGTTGAAAATGTAGGGTCAAAATGTCAAAACATGGTTGAGTTATGCATTAAAGTTGAAACCCCCACTGAAATACATTGAACTGCACAAATTAGTGTATGACTCCAGCAGTGGCATGTCTGCACTATTCTTCGACTTTTTTTTTGTTTTCTTGTAAAAATAATATTGTCTGGTTGCACATCTGTAGTGTAAAAGAGGTAGAAGCATGATTTTAGTGCCTCTCCAAGTGTCAATATTTAAAATCATGATTAAAACAAAACATCCTTTGGCATTCATCTATAGTGAAAACAGTGGGACAGGTCAGTGACAGAACTGATAAAGGGAGTTGCAGAAATGTATCAGCAAGTCAAGTTTAAAAACTCCTTTTAGCTTTAAATGGATTATGGTTTGAAAATCAAAACAGAGTATGACATGTGAGCCTGGGCTTGGGAGTATAGTAGTAGTAGTAGTAAAATTTTATTTATACAGATAGGTGCACCTGTTAAATAAGACCATCTAAAAGTTACAATAAACGTATAATATAAATAAATATAGGACTAGTGCACATAACAGACTCATGGAGCAGGGAAAACATTAAATTGCACATACAAACAGTACAACCCAATGATTATCATAAGACAAGTCAAGTACATTATGATTTCCTTTTCCTTACCTATTACATTCACATCAAAAAGTTAATTCTTCCTTCACTGCAGTTTTAAAAGCAGTTGATGAGATTTCAAGATTTTGAAGATGGGGGGTGAGTTCATTCCAACAATAAGCAGCTTTATACTGGAACATCATTTTACTAAAATTATTGACCATTTCTGGTACTATCAAATCCCTAGCACCCCTTCTCCTCAGGTTAAGATCATGGTTTGGCTTTTGTTGCAAAAAGGGGGTGCTTGGAGTGGGAGCAGGTGCGTGATCATTGCAAAGGTTTCATTTGAAAACATCCAGAAGGACATGCTAAATGCTATTGTCGAGAGGAAAGTGTCTGAAAAATAGCTAACAAGGTCTGCTAAGGAATTGGGGAAATACCTTGGCCACTATCGTGTCTAAAATCTAAACGGTGACTATAGTTTTGATTGCAGATTCACAATATATGTACTGGATCTTTCTTGTTTACTTCTTACACACCCTTATTTTCTTGTTACTTTTTTTGTACAAAAACGCTTTTCTTTTCTTGTTGGCCTAGACACCGATTACAGTACTATATTTTGTGCAAATGAGAATAAGTCATGACAGACCAGGTACTTCAAGATTGTATAGCCTCCACTGTCTTGTTTATTGTATTGCATTATCATTTTAAATCTCAGTAAAGATATAAAATGATTGCTGCCATTTTTGTGTGCATTTTATAAGATCATGTACTGTGAATACTGTATGTACTGTGAATACTGTATGAATACTAAAGTAGCCTGTTAGGTGAGGGAGGGAGGGAGTGACGGGGAGTGGGTGCAGGTACAGCTTATAATGGACATAAATAAGAACAATTATAAAGAAAATAGTAATATAACACTGATCATGCCAGGTATTTAGCCCATTTTACTTCTCTTGGGTTGTTTAGCTCATTCTCTGATACTGTGTGATAGGGCAACTAGACAGCTTTAAAGTAATGTCTGTGCTTGGAAAGAGAGGGAAAAATCGGTGGCTGTAAGTTTTTGAAAGTTTTAAACCTGTGTTCAAGGATTTATTTAAATTCCTGCTTCCTGGTTGACAGAAGCTGTGTTTAGCCATACATTAGACAGGTCTAATGTACAGTATGGGTATCCACCAATCATAATGCAGGATTTCCCCTAACCATTTTATAAGTAGAATTATCAATAAAACATGCATTCCTGTTATGAGCAGTAGTAGTTGTGTGTGTCGCACCAACCTCATCTGAGGTCTAATAATGCTTTATGTGGTCTAACACAAATACAAATATGTAAAAGTTTACAGGGGCTGGCAGTATAGCCTAGAGGTCATAACAATGAGCTGTGAATGTGCTTGGTACGTCCAGTAGACCTGGGTTTTATTCCTGCAACCTCCACTTGCATACTGTGCGACCCTTAGCAAGTCACGTAACCTTCCCAGTGCTCCCACATTGCCCCTATAAATGGCACTTGTGCTCAGTGGATTTACCTAATTAACAAAGAATTATAAAAAGAAAAAAAGAGGGATATTTAGATGCAGTATTTGTGTGTATTTGTTCTGAAGTACCTGTATTGCTCAGCTGTAGTTCAGAGCGGTAACTAATAAACTCACTGATGGGATTGTCCTACCAAACTATCTCCAACTAAACGAGGTATAACGCAGCTGCACCCCAACTCATAATGTTTGTCATAGAAAATATTCTCATCTAACTGTAGGCAAGGAATTTCAACTGCTTAATTCAGCACAATGGGGTATTTGGGGCACTAGATATTATTCATTTATTTATTTATTACAGTTTGTCAGAACCTTGGCTATATAACCTATCCCATAAGAAGAAAAAATATTACCCACTGGTAATCCATAACCACAAAGGCAAGACTATTGAGCAGGTATCCACTTTCAAATATCTGGGTATACGTATTGATGACAACCTCACCTTCAGCATGCATACTGAACATTTAATTAAATTGCCACAGACGTGCAATGACACCAGGCACATTGAAACTAGTCACCTGTAGCTCTGTATTATCCACTATAGATTATGGGCTGGAGATCAATCAATCAATCAAAATCTTTAATTATCCAGGCCTGTAGGCTAGCCCTTGGGGCAGACTACTTGAGCTATACGTGCACACTGTACAATGTAAAATGTACAATGAAACTGGATGGCTTACACTTCATCAAAGATTAAAATTCCAGGCCTGCCTGTTAGGGAAAAATGAATGCTAGGACTAACACCCCATACCATCGTTAATCTTTTCAAACTTGCCCCGGCCAAGTACACTAGAAGCATGGCTAAAGGTGTGCTAAAGGTGCCTCTTAAACTCACCATGTTTGCTCAAAGATCACTATTATACCATGGTCCTAAGTGGTTAAATGACCTCCCTGCAACCCTCTTGGAAATCAGCAAGCTGGATCTGTTTAAAAGTGCCCTCCATTCCTGCCTAGCCCTTGAAAACAACTGTTGCTGTCCTGTGAACCCAAGGTCTGACCTAGATTAATGCTTGAGCTCACTCAAGTCTCCCCCATGCTTAGGCACATCCTCTGCCCACATCCGTCTAGCCACTCTACTGACCACTAACCCTTACCCAACCTCTCACCTTCCTCTTTACCTCAGCTCTTTGCTTATATACTTTCCCATCTTAAAAACTGTGTCCCTCTGTTGAACCCTTGACAATGCCTCCTCAGGCTGCAAATAGTCCACCTTACCTTACTTAAGTTAACATCTCAAGCATCTGGCACTAATATGTACTGTATACTCAGGCTGAACTGGCAATGACTAAGGAGGCCTCCCCACCCAAAGAGCACCAGTTCCACAACCACTGCCTCAGAGGTTGCCAAGTGTGAAGAGCAATTGGACCACAGTGGGTTCTGGGAGGGTGAGGATGGTGGAACAGAGGCATAGCCCCCTAGTTGTACCTCTACACAAATCATATGTCAGTCTCACAAATCAAGGTTCCTCTATGATGACACCCTCAGTGGAGACCAAGAAAAATGCTGGGGACATCCACAAGGGAGACCCACAAAAGGGTGGCAAGGGACACCACAGGGGAAGAAACAGCTTCTGATAGGGACTCAGTTGTTAGGGTTGTAGACTTGGAGAAGGGAGAGGAGGGGGAAGTAAGGTGCCTGCCTGGTGCCATGGCTTGGAGGGACAGGAAGCAAATCCTCAGGTTTGCAGAAGCAGCATCACAGGAGAGGGAACTAGATATCATTGTCCACCTTGGGACAAATGACCTAGCTAGGCATGAGATCAGTATAGTCAGAATGACTTTGTGGAGTTGGGGAGGGGCCTCAGACAGGTAGCAAGCATGGTAACCTTCTCAGAGGTGCTGCCAGTCTATGGCAGGGGTGAGGCGAAGGTACTGCACACCATGCAGTTTAATGAATGGTTGCAAAACTGGTGCAGAGCACAGGGCTTTGGCTTTATTGGGAACTGGGGGTCCACCTGGAGAGATGAAGGTCTACACTGGCATGATGGTCTGCATCTGTCCAGGAAGGAAAACAAGCTCCTAGGTGACAGGTTTAAATGCTTCCTTGGCAAGCTTTTAAACTAGCCAAGGGGAAAGGTGCTGATAGGAAGCAGGAACGTTCAAGCCTCCCACCACAAAACATGGCAGGTAGTAGGGTAAACACTGAGGTACAGAGCTTGACAGAGGGCAGGATGGGGTAAATGGAAAAATAGACAAGGGCAATAAGAGCAGGGATGGGGTAAAAAAGGATAAAGCCAACATTAAATGGAGGGCAATGAGTGCCAATGCCCGTAGTCTGGGAAACAAGCTTCTTGAGCTAGTAGCCCTGATAGAAGAGGAACACTTGAATATTGTGACAGTCTCAGAAACATGGTACATGAAGAACCATGACTGGGATGTCAACATACCAGGGTACATAATCTATAGAAGGGACAGGGAGGGTAAAAGAGGTGGTGGAGTAGCTCTCTACATAAGGGAAGGGATCAAAGCTACAGAACTAAAAAGTAAAGGAGGAGGACAAGAGGCACTCTGGGTCACCTTGGAGACAGGGAATGGCATCACAATCTGCACAGGGGTTGTATACAGACCCCTGTCTCAAGGGGAGGAAATGGACAAGAAAATGATAGAGGACATTCTCAAAATGGCTGAAAAAGGGGAGATATTGTTGATGGGGGACCTGAATATACCAGATGTTAACTGGACAACATGGATTGCAGCCACATCCAAGAGCAGGGTCATTCTCGATGCCCTACCGGGGGCATGCCTTAGACAACTAGTTGTGGAACCCACTCGGGAGGGAGCAATATTAGACCTGGTACTCTCAAATGGAGTGAGGATCACAAATTTAGACATCAGTAGACATCTGGGAACAAGCAACCACTGTACAGTGTGCTTCACAATAAACACAACCGTGGAGACAAGCCATACAAAGACAAGGATACTGGACTTTAGAAGGGCTGACTTTGGCATAATGGGTGAATACATGAGGAATGCATTAGCAAATGGCCAGAAAGGAGGAGTGGAAGAACAATAGAGAAAAATCAAAACTGCCATCATGGAGGCAACAAGCCTTTGTGTGAAACAAATAAAGAAAACAAAGAGGAATAAAAAAACCACTATGGCTCCCAAAAGAGGTGTCAGGGAAGGTTAAGGAGAAAAAGGCTGCATTCAAAAAGTATAAGGAATCACAGAAGGAGCATGACAGGGATCTGTATCAATTAAAGCAGAAAGAAGTGGGGAAGGCAGTCAGAAAAGCAGAGGTCCAAATCAAGGAAAAGATAGCCAAATCAGTTAAGAAGGGGGATAAAACCTTTTATAGGTACATTAGGGAGCATAGAAAGGTTAAGGGAGGGATAGTGAAGGTTAATAAAGGAGAGGGGAGGTGAGCAGAGGGGAGACAGTGAAAATGCAGAAATACTGAATGAATACTTTTGCTCAGTATTCACAAAAGAAGAAGAGGAGGCGTTACCTAAACCAACCAATAGAAGCACTCTGGGTCGTGGGGTTGACACCAGTCCATTTACAGAAGAAAGAGTCCTGAAAGAACTCCTAAAACTCAAGGTGGACAAAGCATTGGGGCCTGATGGGATTCACCCTAGAATCCTAAAAGAACTAAGGGAGGACCTAGTGACACCACTGACCACACTTTTTAACAAATCATGGGAGGATGGAGTGGTACCTGAGGACTGGAGGAGGGTAGATGTGATTCCCCTTCACAAAAGAAGGAACAAGGCAGAAGCAGGAAACTACAGACCTGTTAGTTTGACCTCAGTGGTGGGGAAAATGATGAAATCACTTCTGAAAGAAAGAAAGAACTGTTGAGAACCTAGAAGCCAGCGGGGCACAGGACCCAAAGCAGCATGGATTCACAGCAGGAAGGTCATGTCAGATGAATCTAATCGATTTCTTTGATTAGGTGACCAAAGTAATAGACCAGGGAGGGGCTGTGGATATGGCCTACCTAGACTTTAGCAAGGCATTTGACATAGTCCCATGCAAAAGATTAATAATCAAGTTAGCCAGCCAGAGTGGGTCCCAGGGTGGTAGCCTGGGTAGCAAACTGTCTGCACAACAGGAGACAGAAGGTAATAGTGAATGGAACACATTCTGAAGAAAGGGTGGCTACAAGTTGAGTAACTCAGGGCTCAGTACTGGGTCCAGTCCTCTTTAACATCTTTATAGGTGACATTGCAGAGGGTCTGGAAGGAAAGGTATGCCTCTTTGCAGATGACACAAAGATGTGTAACAGAATTGATGCACAAGGGGGGGTAGAAAGGATGAGAAGGGACTTGGTAAGGTTGGAGGAATGGTCAGACATATGGCGACTTAGATTCAATACAAAGAAGAGCAAAGTAATGCACCTGGGAAATAAAAATCCAGGAGCAGAGTACACAATAGCAGGGGAGGTACTAACAACAATAATGGAAAGGGACCTGGGGTAGTCATATCAGATGATCTAAAGGTGGGTAAGCAATGGGACAAGTCAGTAAGGAGAGCTGGGGGATACTGGGGTGCATAGGGAGGGGCATCACAAGTAGAAAAAGGGAAGTGATTATCACTCTGTACAGACAGTTGGTGAGACCCCATCTGGAGTGCTGCATGCAGTTTTGGAGACCTCATCTATGCAAGGACATAAACAGGATGGAAGCAGTCCAGAGGAGGGCAACTAAAATGGTGCAGGGTCTACATCAGAAACCATATGAAGAGAGACTGAGAGAGCTGAATATGTATACCCTTGATGAAAGGAGGGACAGGATCTGTGTTCCCCTAAGGTGTGCGCATGTGCACCCGCACAACAATCAGAAATAACCCGCACACAGCTTCAGTAGTAGCGCACAAAGCAACTGACAGGGATCCTCATGTTCATGAAGTAGTGACTACAGTCATCACTCAGATTTAAGACTCAGACAGCAGGATATGGAAGTGAATGGGAAAGAAACATTGTATGCCCACACCTGAGGCCACAACCCATTAACTTTAACAAGCCAGCAGTTAACAAGCCAGCCATCTTGCTCTTGCTCCACTTACTGAATAATAGAACCGATCTGCAAAATTCCAACCAATCGGCTTTGCAGTTACAGCAATGTTTCGGCTTGATACCTCCTTTCAGTAAGACAGTACTTGATAATGAACAGTATTCACCTGCTGTTCACAGAAATGGCATGTTTTATTTGTTTGGCAGATTCCCCCCAAGAAAGTAATGCGAGAGATTCTCTGGCATAGGGTGTATATTATATCATTTTAGTGTTAAAGTTGCACAACTTCAGTGTAATCTGCCTCCTCCCCAAGCAGCGTCTCACATACAAAATGTGTTTATAATGGATTTAAAGCCTCACCGTTGAAAGTGTGTTCATTTTTTTTTAGTACAAGAAAATGGGAAAACTATAGTTTTTGTTCACAATAAAAGCATCAAAGCAACCTACTGTCTGTGTCATTTTTTTATGTATTTTTTGGGGGCCGGGATGGGTATAACCTTCTCAATTAGCAGGCTGAGACACTGACTGTACATATGTCTAGAGAGATAAGATTGTGCTTCTCTTTAAAACAGGGTCTCACATTATACACACATTTGAGATTCAGTGAATCAGTGCTTGTAAAAGGTTGCCCATGTTGGCTACATGGGGATAGTAATTCTAAAATGGACAACAAGAAATAGCAGTGCAAAAAATGTTTTTTTCATTTAATTTCATAAATTCAGACTGCGCTTAGTATGGATCCAGAATGGAAGAGAAATACAGACTCTTAAATGCATCTCCTCTCTCATATCACACTGACTCACTCACTACATTGCAAAAATACATTTTAAACCCCCCACTGAGCTTGACATTAGCCAGCATAGCTATTGTAAACCATACCTAGGGTAAATGATATCACATACAATTATGCATGCATCCATCAAAGATCCCATTGCTAAGTACTGCTTTAAGAAGCTGTCCAGCCCTGAATACCACATTGCCATAACAGTATTAAATTATGTACTTTTGGAGTCGGCAGAGTTGTCTAAGATGTTTCAGAAAGTGGTCTAACAACAGTTGAAGCTGTACAGATTGCTAGGACAAAAATAAAAAAAGATCAGAAAGCAGTACCTGAGTGAAACTGTCTACTGGAGCCCACCATTAAAACTCCTTTTGGCTAATTGCACAGCTGAAGTAAGCACAACAGCAGTTTTGCAATTCATTGGCCTGTTATGTGACCATCTGGACAGCTGATTTCCTGCAGGTGAACTTTCTGACTGATCTGCCTTTGATTTTGAGCAATGTCACGTGGCAGCTTTGAGTCTGGCTCATCAAATATTGAGAGACTGTATAGCAAATATCCGGACTATTTATTTTCATCAGTGGACCAGGCAGAAATTGTTAGCCAGTACAATGACGTCAGATTTATAGTTGCTGAAAAAATAAAGGGAGGATCATTAAAATACTGACATGATCCACTCTGCTTTGACTAACGTGCAGTACTGCATGGTGGCTAAACTTATTGATGGATGTGCTACATTCCAAGCTAAACATGAAGCTATCATGTATAGAGGTTCCTACACCATCTTATCCTTCCCCAGAAGAGATTCTCCATAGGGAGGTGAAAAATGAGAAAGCTACGATAGCACAGAGAAAAATCTTGGGAGTGAAAGAGGATCATGTACTAAAGCAGAGACAAGTATGGCTAAGTAGGACCATAACTATCTTTGGGTGGAAGGTTTCACTCAAGGATTCTCATAGGAAAGTTAGGGAAGATTTGTTGCTGCTCTTGGAAAGAGCATTAGGATTTTATATCTCTAGAAACATGGTGGAGTCCATAAAGTTATATGGAGATCCTGAGCCCAAAATACCAATTGATATTACATTTAAAAATCCTCATACAGCTAGCAGCTTGCTTTCTCTGGCCAGCAAGCTGGATTGTTTGGGAATACATTAGTTAACACTTTAGACTTGGGGGAAGTCTTTTCTGGGTTGACACAGGCTAAGGATAGTGGAGAATCAATCTTAGAGGCAGATAACCCCCAATTGACTTTGGAAACCTAATTGACCCTAATACCTATTTGCTGCTGACAGTTATTGATTCAGCCTGACAAATGCAGCCTGTAGATAATATCAAACAAATGAACTCCGAATGCCAGCTAGATTTGGATACGGGAACTGGGGCTCGAGATGTGGATGCCATTTCTATACTTTCTTGGAATATTGAGGGCTTTCATCTTAAAATAATTGACCCTGAAGTAATGAGATTTCTGGATAATTTTGATATTATTGGACTGCAAGAAACATGGTGTACAGAAACTGTAACTCCCACATTGGCTGGGTAGTCTGTCTTTACTCTGCCAGCAACTTAAGATAAAAAGTTTGGAAGGTTTAAAGGGGGTATTTCCTTTTTTATCAAAACTTTGCTAAATTTTCAGATCACTAACATCTCTACTAAATCAGAGGGTATTTGGGCTCTAATGATTAGCAAGGGTCAAGAGAAGATCATTGTCTGCAATATATACTTGCCCCCTAACAATAGAGCTACTGATCCCGCTGACCTTTTCGTAGAAGATCTGAAAATGGCACTTGACGAATTGTCAGATAAGAGTATAATTTGTCCTATAATTAATTTGGGAGACTTTAATGCAGAATTCCTTCTCGTTTCTTGGAGGATGTATATTCAGATATGATCCGTACAATATCTATAATTAATCTAAATATCTCATATACTAGGACTGCTCAGGATCTAAAATCTAACCTCAGAAGTAGGGAGATGCTAGTGGGTTTGGCCAGTAGAAATTTTTGTACTTTAAATGGTAGAACTCAGGTCGATCTAGTCGGATCCTTAACGTGTAGAGGACGTACTGGCTCTTCAACCCCTGATCAGGTTTGGACCAATTTGGAAGCACTAAAGTTGATCCAAAAGTTAGAGGTCATGGATAGATTGGAATCAGCACACTGTGCTATTGCAATTAACATCAAATGCCCTTTTGGAACTTTAGGGAGTGAGACACAACAGGAAGAGAGTCTGAAAGTCATAAACAAGAGAAGGATTAGATGGGAGTCGATTCATCAAGCTAGTTTCAAATAAATTCTTAGTACAGGAGTCTTAGGTGATATTCATGAGTTGGTCCTGGACAAAAGTAAGGCCTTTAATATTTTGGAGAATTGGGAAACTATTCATTCTTTACTTGGACCAAGATGTAAAACAACATACCATATTAGGTCACTTTATAAAAAGTCTTAGTTTAATTCAGTATGCCTACAGGCAAAGAAAGAGTTTGGAGGAAAACTAAGACAGCATAAGAAGAAAAGAAATAAGTCTGCAGCAGATTTCAAATTGCTAAAGACTGAAAGAGAAAAATATAGGAAAATTCTCGAATGGGAGAGACATAACCATACTCAGGGACTTTGGGAAAAACAGAGGCAGGCTGTTTTGGATAGGGATGGAAGGCGGTTTTGGAATATTGTTGCCCAGGGATATAATGTATATGCCAATAGGATTGAAGCCTATATTACACCTGAAGTTTGGGCATCTCATTTCTCCAAACTCTATTATTCTGATGAAGAACATGAGACACCTGATGCTTTCAAAATACAGGAGAATGAAAATTTTCCAAGACCTATCTTGATCACAGAGGATGAAATCTGGATGGCACTGATTGGCCTTAAGGCAAATAAAGCACCAGGGCTGGATAGGGTCCTTGGTGATCTCTATAAGGTTTTTACCAACTGATGGTTTCTTTTTCTTCTTTTGCTGTTTAATGGCCTGGTTCAGGGGTACTCTTATCCTGCCAGTTGGGCAGGTAGTGTTATCTTCCCAATTTTTAAAAAAGAGGATCCGAATGACCCATGGACGTATAGGCCTAATAGTTTGAAAGAAGTTTCACAGAAGATTTTCTCTAGGATAATGTTGGGCAGATTGCTGTCATGGGTCAAGAAGAACCCAGCATTGAATGAGGCACAGAATGGTTTCTGGAAGGACTGTTCTACAGTACAACACTGTTATGTGCTTCAGCACCTGATCTGGAAGTATACTAAAATAAGAAAAAAACAGATTATATTGTTGTTTTGTGGACTTCTCCTTGGCCTTCAACAGCATTAGTAGAAACATCCTTTGGGCTACATTAAGGGATCTGAAGTTGGAGTCCTCACTTCTTGTTGTTATTAATAGACTCAATGAAAATATGTGGGCAAGGGTCCAGGATAATCAATATGGTCATCTAACTGATAGATTTGAGAGAAATGGGGGCAGACAGGGGTGTATTTTGGCCCCCACTCTATTTAACATCTACATTAATACAGTCTTGGATCAGCTAGGTAATCCAGATTTTCATACTCCAAAAATTAATGATCAAAGGATTGGACGTTTAGCATATGCAGACAATTTAGCCTTGCTCTCTACTTCAGTCCTAGGTCTTAAAAGAAAATTGGCTCACTTTGAATCTCTCTGTTCCCAAAGGAAACTAAAAGTTAATCTTGGCAAGACCAACATTGTAGTTTTTGGTTCTCAAACCAAGAATATGATAGGCTTTAGGCTAAACGGTAACTGTAAAGACACTGTTAAGTGTTATGACTATTTAGGTACTCATTTTGCCTATAGCCTATCTTGGACCAAACATTTGGAGGCTATTCAATTTAAAATAGGATCTTCTGTAAATGCCCTAAAATATTTAGCAGCAAGATGGGGAAGTCATTGGTGAGCGGGGTATTAAGAGTTATTAATGTCAAAATAAGAACAAGCATGTTATAAGCCTCTGAAATCTGGGGTTATACTAAGGTTAGAGAATTAGAAATAATTCTGAATAAACTCTATAGATACATCTTAATATTTTTAAATGGAAATCCAAGTTGTATTCTTGCCTTGGAGGTAAGACAACATTCATTGACTTCTCTCATCTGTGAACGACAGATTCTCTTTCTGTTGAAACTTTTTCTTTTGCCCCATAAAGATATCACAGAATGCGTGTAGTGGAAGCCATCAAATTGGCCAGCATGGGATATGTACATCCCTTTATTCAACTTATTAAGGAAACAATAATGCCAGCCGGATTGGGCCACCTCTTGTATAAAATTTACATGAGACCATTTGAGGAGATTAGGCAGGATGTCAAATTGAGGCTTATTGACTTAAGACATAAATTCTTTCTATGTTCAATTCTCCAAGCTTAAGCTATATGGATTTTATAAAAAAGTAAAGATTTCATGGGGATATGAGCCATATCTCTCTTTTTTTTTATAACCTGTCCTAAACAAATAAGAACCTATACAAGATTCAGAACTGAAAACTATAATGTTCAATGCATTCATTTCAGACAAAAGAGAGGGGGTACTTTTTCCATATTGTAAATGTGGAGTGGGGACTACAGATGATCTCAAACATGTGGTACTCTTGTGTTCTAGGTACGAATCAACTAGGAAAAAACTGCTGGGGGGATCTCGGCCTCCCCCTGGAGGATCTTTTGGAATATTTGTTTACTATGAAAGAGAAGAACATGGAAGAGATCTTTGCAAAATTTTTAATCTCTACTAATTTGTAAAGTTTATTAGGGGGATTTGAAGTCCTGTGGAGGTTTTTTATGTGAAAAGGTACTCTGTTAAATTGAATTGCACTGCAAAGATATTTAAGTTCCTTGCTGATTTATTTATTGTCTATTTATATTTACTATGTATTTTGTCCTGATTTTAGTATATTGTAACTGCTTCATGCTGAACAATAAATTGTACTACTACTACATTCCAAGCTTCTAGTGCTGACTATGAAAGAGGCTTCAGTCTCATGAACTGCATTAAGAGCAAACAAAGAAACCGCTTGGAAGAAAGTCATTTAGATATACTGATACGAACAAAATAGTTTTTAACATCTGATGGGAAAATGGATCTTAATAAAATATAAGTCCACTAGAAGAATGGGAAAGACAGGAGAAAAACAGTAAATGTTGATTTCTTAGCAATGCATCATCAGCAGCATCCCTTTTAGATGCATGCAAGACTCTTTAAAATGTACATAGTTTACACATGTTTCCAGTTCATACTGTTATGATGCACAATGCACATCCAAGCTTCGGACTGTATCAGAATGTATATTTATACTTTGCATTGAGTATTTGAGTGTTTGGTTATATTTTCTACTGTTTACTGGCAATAAAATATATCAGTTGTTTGGGCCACCCAATTTGCACACATGAATCAATTTTTTTGCACAAAGTGCTGCACACACATATCAGTCACCCACCCAAACAGACTAAAAATTAGAGGGAACATTGGACAGGAGGGACATGATAGAAACTTTTAAGTAACCTCAAGGGAATCAATAAAGTCCAGGAGAGTAGTATCTTTCAGAAAAAGAGATGTGTAAGAACAAGGGGGCACAATTTAAAGATAGAGGGGGGATGGCTCAGGGGTAATGTGAGGACATTTTGTTCACGGAGAGAGTGGTGGACACACGGAACCACCTTCCTGGAGAGGTTGTGGGGTCTAAAACAGTGGGGGAATTCAAACATTCATGCTACAGACATAAGGCAATTATAGTGGGGGTTGCAGGAAGTAGGCTGTTGGTTAACTAGGATCTGCAGCTTATCCAATAGGTAAGGAAATGGGCAGACTGGGTGGGCCAAGTGGTCCTTATCTGCCATCAAAGTCTATGTTTCTATGTTTCTATGTGTGATTAGCATGTGTTTTTTTTGTAATTGAGCAGGAGCCTATTCTGTACCAACCATGTTTTTAGCATTTGGAAGTTGGATTGGAGATCTGAGGTTAATTTGGACAGTTCCTTACTGGGTACCGAGATGACAGCATCATCAGCATAGAGCACCATGTGAGCCAGACAGGCAGAGGTAGGGAATTTATGAAAAGGCTAAATAGTAAGGGGCTAGTTATGGATCCCTGGGTTACACCAAGATATAATTCCCTTGGTTCTGAGAGTAGTTTGCATAATCTCATGCATCGTGATCTTCATGAGAGTTAGCTGGCAACCCAAGCCACTGTGTCAGGGGACAAGCCGATGGATAGCAGGTTGTTAAGGAGTCATTGGTGGTTGACTGTGTCGAATCCCTTAGTGAGATCTATGAAGACAGAGCCCACTGCCATACCCGCATCCATCACATCATACAGTTGACTAGTGTAGTCAACCAGTGCAGTAAGGGTACTATGATTTTTTCAGAAGCCATGCTGTTATGCGCACAGGAGGTTGTGTTTATCAAGGTAGTCTGTTAATTGATCAGATACAATCCTTTCTAATGCTTTCGATAGGGGTGGTAGCATGGATATCAGTTTGTAATTAGACTAGTTCTGTAGCCGTTTTTGAAAAACGGGGTCATGAGCACAGACTTCATTTCTCAGAGAAAAGTCCAGTTCTTAGTGATGTGTTATAGTCATAACACATAGTGCTCAGAACCATAATGCTTCCCATCCTGTGTGCATTTGGCATGCCCTGTGACAGTGTTACTGTGGAATGTTCCACTTCAGGAACATTACATTCCCTTTTGTAAATTAAAAAAGGGAACAAGAAACTTATTAACAATCACTCTTGGCAAGCTGAATGATTTATAATTAACCCATAATGCAGAACAGGGTGTGTTTCATGCTGTGATGATGTCACCCTATGGGAGGTTGAAGCAATAGGCCATAGTCCAAGTGTGTTAAACACTCAAGAAGTGACATTATCCCACACAACATACACCCTGGAGTGCTTCTATTATGTAATGGTTTGTTTTTTAATACAAGTTTTAAAAAATTAAAAATAATTTAAAATGCATTTTACTTTATTTTTCCCTGTGGAAGCATTTTTAAATAAAAAGAAGTTCCTTTGTTTCTTCAGTAGGTACAGTTATCTGTCCAGTAGGCAGACTGAGCCTGCATTCTTATATCTCTCCCATATCCGATTGCTTACTCCACCCCTGCCAGTAGGACAAACAATACTTTTTAAAACAGATATTTTATCATTTGTTTTGTTATGAGGAACTGGAGTATTGTTTTTTAACCCCGCCATCCACCACTCTTTATTAGTGACTGTCCACATCCCAGTGCCCCTCCCCTAACACACACATATGCATACACTACAGGACGCATGGCAGTAAAAATGTGGCTGTTTTCTTTTTTTTCTTTTTTCTTTTTTTTTATGTGCTTTTAGTTGAATAGCTATGTGATTGGGGAGTGGAGCAAGCAGAGCTGCAGTTGCGGTGATTGGGAATGGAATGGGTAAGTGGTCGAGCCATGTGTACTGTTTGAATCAGGGTGCAGAGTGTACTATTACATGAAAAGCAAGCCTCGCAGTGGGAGCAATGTTTAAAAAATAAATACACATCCAAAAACATAAATACCCATCTTAGTGAAAGCCGTTAGAGCAAATGACTTTACAACCACAGTGAAATCCATTTCACTAGGTAGAGCTATCCATCCAGTAGGCAGATTATGTCTGCATTTAGATCTCTTTCCCAGACCTGATTGCTTACGCCACCACTGCCTGTAGGACAGAAAATGCTTTTTAAAATAGATATTTTGTCATTTGTTTTGTTATGAGAAACTGGAGCATTTTTTTTATCCCCTCCACCTGCCACTTTTCATTAGTGACTGTCTACGCCCCCCCCGCACACACACTCACACACATACACTCACACTACAGGATGCATGACATGGAAAATTTGGCAGTTTTTTGTACGTTTGTTTTGTTTGTTTGCTGTCCTTTTAGTTGAACAGTTACATGATTGGGGAGAGGAGCAAGAGGAGCTGCAGTTACGGTAGTTGGAATGGAATGAGTAAGTGGTCAAGCCATGTGTACTGTTTGAATCAGTGTGCAGAGTGTAGTATTACATGAGTAGCAAGCTAACAGTGGGGGCAATGTTTAAAAAATAAATTCACATCTAAAAACATAAATACACATTTAAAAAAATAAATACACATCTTAGTGAAAGCCATCAGAGCAACTGGTTTTACAACCACAGTGAAATCTATTTCACTAGGTAGAGCTATCTGTCCAGTAGGCAGATTGTGTCTGCATTCTGATCCGTCTCCCAGACCCGATTGCTTACTCCACCCCTGCTCTTTGGATGAACAATGCTTTTTAAAATAGTAATTTCTTTTGTTTTGAGGAACAGGAGTATTGTTTTTTTAACCCCTCCACTCACCACTCTTCATTAGTGACTGTCCATACCCCAGTGTCCCCAGCCACACACACACACACACACACACACACACACACACACACTAAATGATGCATGGCAGGGAAAATTTGGCTTTTTTTTTGTTTGCTGTTCTTTTAGTTGAACAGTTACATGATTGGGGAGTGGAGCAAGTGGAGCTGCAGTTGCGGTGATTGGGAATGGAATGGGTAAGTGGTCGAGCCATGTGCAATGTTTGAATCAGTGTGCAGAGTGTACTATTACATGAAAAGCAAGCCTAGCAGTGGGGGCACTGTTTAAAAGAATAAACACACATCTTAGTGAAAGCCATCAGAGCAACATTTTTATAACCACAGTGAAATACAGAAACACTCCTTTTCTGATGGCTTTCAGTAAAGCACTTATTTTTCTAACTGCACGCACCATTTGTTCTGCTGCCTGATGGAGACCGTGATGATGATAATCAAAATGATGACTTCAGCTTTATTTTGTTTATTTGGTTAAAACGTGTTACAGTAAGAGGTTATGGAATACTTTCAGATTTTCGGGGGGGGGGCTGAATGTCACTGAGAGACACGGAGCCACAATAAGAGGCAACTGCTGATGCTGTTTACTACTGCACTGGGAGCCAACAGGAGGGGATTCTGTGCATCGTTTGTGAGCCTGTCTTCACAAACACATTCAGAGAGACACAAGACAGCACACACTGTGACCTTATCTGTGTTTTTGTGCACTGTGTGCTTCCTGTGTCTGTGTCTCTGTACCTCACTCTCTGTGTCTCTCTGTCAACCGCTATGCCCTGTCACTGTCACTCTCATCTGGGCTCCTATTGAATGACACCACCAAATGCACTGGACACAGTGTTTACTTGCAAGGCACACACAAACACATATACACACAGTCAGGGAGGCAAAGGACAAAATAGAAAGTAAATGAAAGAATTTGGTTCTCGCTAAACCCTTCTTAATGACTGCATGCCTCAACACTGCAGTGAGAGGCAAACAAAGACAGGAGACTGCACAACTCCCAGTGTGTCTCTCCCTGTCAGTCTTTCTCCCTTACTGTGTCTTTCTCTCCACTGTTGGACCTCCACTCCCTCTGGTACCTGAGGGGTGCAGGAGTACAACAATTGATGGGGTGACATGTACCCCTGGGGAGAACTGTACCTCTCTCATATACAGATTGAGACACACACACCAGCAGTCATCCAGGGCAATGACAGCAACACCTGACGTCTCGAGACGGCACACAGCAGCACTGTGATTTGTTTGTGTTATGATTTGTGCTTCTGTGACTGATTTCAGACACTGTGCCATGTATAGCTGTCACACTTTAATGCAACTTCTGCTCAGAAACATTTTGAGCACCCTTTTTCCTTCATTAGAATTAATTTATCAACATGGCAAATATGTGTTTTTTCACTAAAAATCTTGTCCTCTGTCCCTTGCTAACTTTTGGGCTGTTTCATCAAAAAAATGCCAAAGGTATTAAGGTGCAAATATTGAGATTTAACTTTGCATTGTTGTACCACTCCTAACTATTAATATATTCTTTGCAAAAAAACTGTGTTAATACAACATATAGGGTTCAAGCTAAAGCAACAAAAGTAGGGAACTGTGGCTTTCAGATTTTCAACCTTAAAACCCCAATGCCATCCCCAAAGTAAATCAGGGGCTTAGTCATCCTAAGGGTTGTCAACCCTAAAGCTCACACTTAATGGGGTAAGATTTAGGGTTGACAAACCCTAGGGAGACTTAGCCCCTAATTTGCTTTAGGTGTGGTGTTGGGGTTTTAGGGTTGAAACCCAAAAGCCACATTTCCCTACTTTTGTCACTTTAGCCTGAACCCTAAATGTTGCATTAATGCAGTATGTTTGCAAAGCATGTCCTTACTTTTTCAGATAGTATAATGATATTCTTTTTTTCTGTTAGTGCTTCTGTACTTTTTGAGATAGGGTAATCGTATCCTTATTTGTCTGATGGATTGCAGGGTCCTCAGGGCCCTGTGCTTCCATTTGTGGGACAACAGCAACCAAATGGTCAACATAACATTCCTATTACCCCATCTCATCAACATGGTAGTAACAACTGTCAAATCCCTGCCAAAACATCATTCTGTGCCACTGCAGTGTAATTCAATGGCAAGGGCATGAAAAGACATTTTGGGCAAAATTTGAAAAATGACAGCAGTCACATTCATGATGTGGTGCAAAGAAATGATTATGTTGATAATTTGGGGGTAAAATATTGAAAACTAAGAAAGTTATGAGTGAGCACAGCGAAATGTCAACAGATGTGCACAACTCTGCCATTTCAGCATATTTTAACCCCAAATTTTCAACATACCCTTCTTATGACACCACCTCTTGAACAAGTATGGCGAAAATTTGGTGTCAAAATCTTGAAAGGTGACCATTATGCAACAAAGTTGAAACCCCCATTGAAACACATTGATTCTCCCTGCAAAAAATGATCTTTTTTCATGAGTCATCATACAAACAAGACTCTTGTTTTATATCATGAGTCACAAAACAGGATTTATAATCTTTAAAAAACAACATTTTAAGGATATTGCTGCAGCAGTTAATTTCAGAATCCATTAAGGGGGTCACGTTAAGCAAGCTACATGTGTTGGTTGCTCTCAGGAATATCATTTGTGTGGGTTTTTAAATGTGAATTTTTATGGAAAAAGCAAAAACAAGATGGTGGCAAATTAAACAACGATTTTCCCCTCAAGAAAAATGATTGTCCCCATACAAAAAAAGATTATTTTTTTAATTTCGTACAGCTATTTTTCTATGCTTAATGAGAATGCTCAGAACCAAGTATTCAAATTTCAAAATTAAATAACTTTGAAATGGATTAATATTTTTGCACCAAACAAGCAAAAGGCACATTTGTGGGCCTGTCTCTTTCTACTCAAAAGATTTCAGGTCAAAATTCAAACCCATCTGGGCACAAGCCAAGCTGACAGAAAACTCATTCACACCAATGGGAACAAATTCAAAAAATTCACTTTTTGCACTATCTGTATCTCAGAATCCATTTATCCTACCAGAACAAAACTTGTAATATCAAGAGATCTGCCCCCCCAAGACCACATATGCAACATTTCATGCAAATCCATTGAATGGTTGCAAAGTTATTAAAGTGCAAATTGTGGAGTTTAACATTGAAGTGCCCATACAACCTTAAATATAGGGGTGTGACTGCACCCTTAAAATATCTCTATCTAGATATCTAGCTATCTGTCTGTCTGTCTGTCTGTTTGTCTACAGTATGTATCTCTCCCTCTAGCTGTCTAGTTACCTATCTGTCTTCCTCTCTCTCACTATATATATATATAAATATATATATATAAAGTAAATAATACATATATAACCAATGCTTTCCAGATGTATAATAGGTCAAACCCATTTTAACATATAAACATATATGAAATATATCTCAGAAAATACATCTTTAATATGTTGAAAATGTATGTTTGCTAACATACACTTATAGTAGAAATTCTAGAGTAAAATTATGCTTGCTTAAAACTATAATAATTTTTCATTAGAAAGTCCATAAAAACATTAAAAAGTAAAACAAACTATTTTATTTGATAGTGTAACAAAACATATACATTTAGGATATCAAGTATAAGACATATATTTTTTTTAATTCTGCAAATATCTAAAATATAACTGGCAAAATGCACAGATATCTGAAATATGTTATATATTTAGGCATATTCAGATATAGTCTACATAATAGCAAAATACAGTATAGTTATTTTCCATATGAGTATAATTTTAAATTATGTTATGAATATATTTTGTGTTATTTATATATTTAGCATCTTACAAGGGAACGCAGACATGAAAAGGTATAAGTAACTCAGAATATATATGTTGGGTAGATTCAAAGTATATGTTTACCTAAAATGCAAAATATGTAGACACTGCAATAATGTGTATGCATAAATAAATATTTTTGATTTTATTCAAGGACATAACATTGAATGAACAAAAACTTGAATTCTGAAATAGTATAGCAAAAATATATATTTCGAATACACATATCTAAGATGTTTCCCAAATATGATACATCTTGGATCATTCTGCGAATATCTAGAATATATCTTGAAATATACCTGAAAAGTGTAATTGTATCTGACATATGTTTGAAACATATTTGGGGATACAAGGATACATTTTAGATATTAAAAAATATAGGTATTTTCCATATGGGTTATGCATCCCCTGGTAGGGTACATTCACTGATGTCCACTACAGTGACAAGTTTGGGGATGTGTTTTATTTTGGAAAATGATGTTTGTTCCTTTTTAAATGCTGCCAAGTAGGTCTTAGATTCCCACCATTTAATGATTATAACTTTTTGTTCTAGCACTTCTCGGGCATTCTATAATATCATTTACCATGGTTCCACACAGATTACATAATACAATACTGTTGAATAGCATAAGCTGATATTATGAAGGGGTATGAAAAATCTAGAAATCTGATTGGTGAAGAGGCTCAGAACCCATAGCTGATACCCCACAACATCACTTGAAAAAGATGTGTTCCTCACTGACCTGTTAAAGCAGGAACAGTTGTATCAATACTCTTCTATTCACTTATTTGAATTTCAAAAACATATGAAATATATGCCATTGACTTGCCAAAAAACAAAACTACAGTGGCTCAGTAGGATTACCCTTTTCTCATTCTTTTCTCTTTTTTACTTATTTAAATTAAATAAAAAGTATATACTAATGCTAATGGACTCATTTTATGATCACAGTAAGGCACTCCAGAGTATGCTTTGTGTTGGGATAATGGCATTTCTTCGATAGGGGAAGTGCTTGACTTTGGCATTGAGTTTCAACCTACTTGAGTCATTCCATTATTCCAGCATAAAGCACACCCTGACATGCCTTATTGTTTAATTATAAAATAGGTAGGGAAAATACTGTGTCCTGACTGGTCATTAACTATGCATTAGAACTGTCTAATACATGGTTAAAAACAATTGCTGGCCAGCTGGACGTAGGACATGAAAGAATTCCTTGTGCTTTGGAATGTTTAAAAATATGATAGCCATTTGTTCTTTCCACTTAGAGTTTGCCACAGCCTGTCTACCATACAGTAACTGCAACTTTCCCTGACTGTCTGAACACACAATATGAAAAAACATACAGAAAAATCAACATCATAATATTTCAGAGAATACACTTTGTTTCATGTTTTTTAATTTTTCCTATTAGTCTTGATCTAATTCCATGCCCTGCCTGCCCTCCGGCCACTAGATTGCTCCCACCCACCGTTGTCTCATACACTTTGCTCTTTCTCTCATTTTTTTCAATTATAGTAGCACAGCTGATAAGCATTTTTTTTTAAAGAATTGCCGCAAATCATGGTTATGCACTTGTGCAGCTCCTCAAGTCCAGCTGTTCACTACCCAAACATCTTTTTTTTTTTTAGGTATTTTTCCCTCCCATCACCCCCGGCTGGGGCCCCATCAGTTAACCTGCCTGTTCCCCATCTACCTGAGATCCTCCCATCTGTGGCTTAGTCTTCCATCACCTGCAACACACCCATGGAGCAACCCCCCCAGAATCAACCCCCTGGAGTGAGGCTGCCTTCTGCTCCTCGGCGCTTTCTTCTGGTGCTCCTCAGGCAGAAGTGATTGGCCAGCTGAGGTCCCCAGTGGGCATATTCCAATGTTGGAGGTGGAGGCAAGTGACATCTTCCTCCCAGTCAATGGGGGTTTCCTATGTTCATGAGCATCCCCCCAGGAGCTTAGACATGCAGTGACGTCCAGTGCGATCAGGCAAACTCCCGTACCCTTCCCGTGGACATCTGCTGAGGCCCCTCCCCTGTACCAGCATGATCCCCTAGCTGTTGTGCTTCTAGCCTCCACTGGGAGTTGCTCATGCCGAGGAGTCTTCCACCCTCCCTTCCCCAGGAGAGGACAGCAGTTCTCCAGATGCTCCATCCTTTCCTCCCCTGCCGACCCCCGATGGCCCAAGCTCACTTCCAAACCTGGGTCACTGGTGTAGTGCTAGGTGTGGCATCCAGTGCCTCAACCCTCAGTGCCACCGGGCCAGCTCTACCAACACATCTTGCTCCCTCTCTGTTGTACCAGAGCTGTGTCTCTCATCGTAACAACTATTTAGTGCTGCCCTCCTATTTTACTCTTTATTTTTTTTTATTTAAATCTGTGGGCTGGACAGAATGTACCTTTTAGCACTCACTACCTGCATATTTTGTTCTCTCTCTGTTGTAACGGAGCCCTGTCTCTCACCATAATGACCATTTACGACTGTCCTCCTATATCACTCTTCATTTTTTTTTAAACTTAAATCTGAAGGCTGGACAGAATGTACCTTGTTGTCCTGATAGCATTATGCAACAGTTCCAATTGCACTTCCTCTCTGTTGAACTGAGCCATATCTCGCAAGTGAAAAAACAATGTGTTCTTCCTCATTCTCTCTTGATGGCATTATGCAGCAGTCCTGATTGATCTCTCTCTCTCTCTCTTCTCTTTCTCTCCCTCTCACTCTCTCTCTCACTGAAGCCATCTTTATTAATTAAAAAAAGTGTTCTGCCTCATTTGCTGCACATCTTCACAGACACACATTGCTTCTTATATTTATTCATATTTCTTACCATTAACTCTGTGTCTCAGGATTTGTGGGGACTGACAGCAAACGATGAAGATAAAACTAACTACAAGTATGGGTACAACATCAGGACAAATATCTGCTTAGCAAAGCAAAAGTGCAAGGCAGAGGAATTATTGTAGCAAAAAACAAATAGTTAATTATTTTTTATGTTAAACTATTTATTTTAATTCGGCTGGGGTAGGTGGGCAAGGAGTGGATGGAGCAGCTGTCAGGCAGCTCTCATCTCTGGAATCCCTGGCTCTTGGCTGCCACCAAGTGAGGTCTGGCACTAGGCTGGGTGGGCAGATTGTGGGCGTGCTCAGTGCTGACATGTATGTGTGCCTCCATGCGCATGTGTGACCATGTTGGCCGAGGTCCCCAGGGAAGTAAGGGAGAAAATACCCCCAGAAGGCAGGATGAGGACCAACCCACTGCAGGCTCCACACCAGTGACTGGGCACATACTACCAGTCCTGTGGTAGAGGACACCAGGCATAAGATAAGTCCCACAGGAGTCAGGTGATGGGGCTTGGGTGATCAGTTGGAAAGGGGACACCTGGGCAGAAAGGAGGATAAAGTATGTATAAAAAAAGAAGAGAAGCTATATGGTAACAGATCACATAATCACTAACAGTCATCCAGTCTGTGAGGATTCCATTGTTGAAGACTGGAAATCTCACAGCTCTGTGGAGAATCACAGTTTAAGCATAGCTACTTTGCAAACATTCATGCTGCTCTTTAGCTGTCCTTAGATAACCATGGTCATTCTATGGAAACCATGTAAATCAACATAAAAACCATGAAAACCTAACAAAAAAGTAAGGGAATTTGAAATTAGTAAGTGTATGCTTGGAATCCAGGGTAATGTTGGACTTAATCTGTACATGGGTATTTGGACTTCATTTTTATGTTTGCTTGTGTGCATGCACAAAAAACATATTGCGTCAGCTTGCTGTAGTTGCAAGTTGTGGAGGTGCGGCAGTGTTGTGGTGAATGCCAGCTGTCCATTTTGGGGCTGGTCTCTGTGGCGCCAATAGAGGAGCTTGCCATCCATGACAACAGTATTGTAGCGTGCCACCAACTTGAAAGAAACACGCTGCTTCAGTTAGGAAGCATCCCGTCATTAACAATCATCTGTTTTTGCTGCTGGGGCGGTCCCTGATTCTAGAGGCAAATCACAGTTTGCCTTGTCTGGTTTCCCATTTCAATAAACATGGTTTTGACTATTGCCATCCACTTCTTGCAGTCCCCAGGAAGCCAAATTCGGGGGTGGCTAATCCCCTGTTGACATGCTTCTCCCCAGTTTGTTTGCTGACAGAGGAGCCCAATCCTTGTCAGCATTTGTGTCCCATTCCTGTGTTTGTGTACTGAGGGAGGTGTTCAATTCCCCTTGGCATCATACCCCCCAGACACGCTTGCCAAAGGGGTACCCAATCCCCTGTCAGCATGTTTAACACCCCCCTTTGCATCTGCATTTTCCTGCCGCCATTGTGTGCCACACTGGGAACCCACCCCAGTGTGGCTAACATGATCCCACAAATGACAGGACACACTGTCTGTGGTGTCCCCCCAACCCCCAAACCTGAAACAAGAAAATGTTCCCTTGCTGTTTGTAGCATCCCCTACCCCAACCCACACCCATCCTCTGTGCATCCCACCTCCCCACACCCCCCTCTCCCTATGCTTACCTCCAGAGCCCAGCCCAATGATCTTCAGTGGACCTGGAACATACCTGCACTCTTCAAAGCAGACTGCAAACTGAAGAAATGCTGGTAAGCTTTATAATGGCATAAATGGGGTTTTTCCAACTTATGTGGATATCTTGGCCATTTTTGTGAATTTTGGCACTGAATTTTCAACATAGGGGTTTTGGGACCCCCATCTCCAGAGTTCAGTGACTTGTCATTTGTTTTTTCGGTCCCAGAAGGTGATTTCATGATCACTGCACGGAATCGCCTTTCGGGACTGATTAACAAAACAGCAGTGTCACTGTTCATGAGGTGGGTTCCCAAAAAGCCTATGTTGCAAATTTGGTGAAAAAATTCCAAAAATGACTGTGCTACGAGCATGCGTTGAGCATTTTCCACACACACTCGTAACTTTGCGAATTTTAAATCTTTTCACTCCAGATTTTCAACACTGGCATTTTTTTACACCTCCTTATGAACAGTACACCAGTCATTTTTCACATCCTGGCCAAAATATGTTTTCGCACTTACGGCGCAGAATTGCGCAGTCGCTGTGGGAAATCAGTGTTCAAACAGATTACGAAAATCACTGTGACACTGTTCATGAGTGGAGGTCCCAAAATGCCTATGTTGAAAATCTGGTGACATGAGCATGCATTACGCAGTTTCCATGCACACTCATAACTTCTAGAATTTGTAATATTTACACTGAAGATTTTCAACATTGTCAATTTTGCACACTTCCTTATGAACATTACAGCTGTCATTTTTCATATCCTGCCCAAAATGTGTTTTCGCACATCTGGCACACAATGGCAAGGTCGCTGTGGGAAATCAACGTTCGTGACAGATTAAGAAAATCATAGTGACAGTGTTCATAAGCAGAGATCACAAAATGCCTATGTTAAAAATTTGGTAAAATAATTCCACTAAATGACTGTGTTAAGGGCGTGTATTGTGCAGTTTCCACGTACACTCATAAATTTGAGCATTTTTAACATTTTCACTCCAGATTTTCAACACTACCATCTCTTCACACTTCCCTATGAATGGTACAGCTGTCATTTTTCACATCCTGCCCGAACTGTGTTTTTGCGCATCTAGCACAGAATGGTGCAGTTGCTGTGAGAAATCAATGTTAGGGACAGATTAACAAAATCACAGTGCCACTGTTCATGAGTAGAGGTCCCAAATGCTTTCTGAAGGTGGGGGTCACAAAAAGGCCATGTTGAAAATTTGTAGTGCAAATACCAACAAATGCCCTGGGTGTTAGGGTTTCTATCCATGACGTCCCACCCTGTACAGACTGACAGGCATCAGGGGTGTGCCTTTGGATTGCCAGCTGTAATGCTCATGCCATTCCACCCCCACCCTAAAGCCAGTGACAGGCTTTGAGGTGTGCCTTCAACTCTTCGGCCCCAGAGTTCACCCCATTCTCCTATACTGCACTGATTTCAGCATATGTCCTTATGAAAATGGTGTGACTGTAAAGCCGAACACCCCAAGGCACACCTCAGCACTTGTCAGTGTCTGCAAGATAGGGTCAGGTGAAATGCCATGATCATTATGGGCAACAACCCAAAAGCACATCCCAATGCCTGTCCATCTCTGCAGGGTGGAGGTGGGGTTGGCATGAGTTCAGTACTTCACTGCCATTCCTATTCTGCATCTGTCTGACTCCTGCACATCCAATGCTAATATCAGCAAGCAAACATTTGGCATTGACAAATGCTTGTTGTATTGCTATTATTAGACTGATTGCTACCATCATTAGCCAACATGTCAGCATGGTGACCGGACTTAGGAGGGTGGTTTGTCTCTTCTATTCAAGGAGAGGCAGGCACAACAGTTCCAGATGCAAACAGCAAGCCTTTATTGGGACAGCCACTGGTTACGCTGGAAAGAAATTGGTTGTATGGTTGCAAAGTACAAAGCACTTACAGTGATTGCCATGCACAAAACAATACTTAGTGATAGAAGGCAACGATACAGGTCCAGGTGCACTGAAGGTAAAAGTAAACAGTCATGTACATAACATCAATACGTAAGGTCCCTCTAAAAGGGTGAACTATTGCCCTACATCTGCAGACATCAAAAGTACTAACTTTATCAATGCCTTACCACCTTGGCCAAGGGTAACTAAAAACACAATGACTTATAGTCCGACAGTCCAGTTGGAGGAACAGTCTCTTTGGTACGAAGCAAATGGAGGCTAGCTAGCTTGAAGAGTCGGTACAGTACCTTAGTGACTAATCACTCTTTTTGGCCAGCATGAGGACAGGGATGGCAAGATGGAAATGATGGAGAAGATGGAGAAGATGAAGAAGATGTAGGCTGGTTTCAGAGCAGGAGGTTCAGGTGATGAGAAGATGGAGGATGGTCAAGGCGATGTCCTTTGATGGCAATGGTGGGTCTTCTGGAAGGCTCCTGATGAGTTGCCGCCCAGCCAGGGAAGGGAGCTATGGCCACCTCAGAAAAGCAAAACAAAAACGGGGCAATTTTCTAGTCGCATACTTAGGAGGGAACCTCACTATTGCGAGCCAGGGTGGCTGCTAAGCTGACTAGACTGGGGGGGACTGACTACTGCTATGTTAGCTAGTGCAGGCCTTCATCATTTTTGGAGGTTGCTAGCAGGCTGGGCAGAAGGCACTGGATGCTTGGCCAAAAGGCGGGTGACCCCTGGGCTCAGGGGTGCAGGCAATGGTGGTCTTCTTAGGACAACTCATTGGATGAGGGGACTACCACTGCTGGGCAGCCCCTGCACTTCCCCATGGCAACAGCACAGACTGGGGATGGAGAGAGAGAGAACTGACATGTCTCAGTGCTGTTGGCGAGAGGGCAGACAGTTCAAATTCCTCTCAGGACAGTTCAGACACCAACTGGTTGAGGTGCAGGGCAGGCAAGTTCTGCCTCGACTTGGGTAGGTGACTGGTGGGTTCTGGGCAGGCAGTTCATGCCCTTCTGCAGTCTCAGATCAGACCCCAATGCAATAAGTTCTGTCAGTTGGGGTCACTAACATCCTGGGGTGTAACCTGGGCAAACATTAAACACAGCAAACACACAAGAAACACTTTTCTGTACCAGGGACAGGGTTTATGTGCTGGTCAGGGTTGGGGTAATAGGCAGCACAGCACCAGCTGGTCAGTCACTGCAGTCGTCTGGCACCCTCACAACCAGCACTCAGTCCAGGGGAAATGGGGTCGCAGGCAGGGGCCAGCTGGGGCTCACAAGGAAGGGGCTAGGGCCTTTAGGTTGGCTTTCTGTCAAAATGGGATACTGGCCCTTTAAATCCCTAGAGAAAATCTCTCTCTATCTCGGTGGTCTGGAGGCAATTGCCTGGGTTGGGCTCACACACTCAGCATATGTAGGAGGGGTGGCAGCTAGGCTATGCAGTGGGCCCGACTGAGCTCCGCCCCTAATCAATACTGCTGTTTGCTCTGCGGCCTCCCAGTGCAGGGCCTAGGGCTTAGCTCCACCCCTTCTGTCCTGCTGTAATCCTAGGTCTGCAACCTCACCCCTGTGCTTATAGGCTGCACCTTTCAACAAGCTTCAGCTTAATGCATCTCCCCTTCTTTCCTCTGCCCTTAGGTGGGGACTGACCTGGTGCAAAAACTATAGCCCTGGAGCTTGAATCCATGGTGGCCCTCTTAATGCCTTACCTGTGGGCACTCTGCCCACCTCTGTCCCCTTTTCTTGTCCTTCCTGCCATCTGCTTTCCCTTAATTCTTTTTAGTTGTGGATGCGCTGCCCACTTGCTCCTGATGCCTTCTGTTCAGCTCCTGGTGCCTCCGGCCCTAAACCAAGGAATATCGGGCATTCAGCCCACTCACCACCTGGCCCGGGTTCTCTGGCAGCCGGATTGCTCATTGGTGGTGCCAGTGGGGAAGGTCATGGAGTCCTGCTCCCACCCGACTTTCCAAGCACCTGATGGTGGCCACAGGCAGAACTAAGTGTTGCGGGTGGGCGTTTCCACCAAGACACACTCTGTTGCGGTGCCTTGCAGTCCTGCCCCTAAAGCGGTCCCCTTTTCTGAGTGGCACAGTCTGCCGAGGAGCTGCGACTCTATGACCACCAACACACTGCAGGCCCTTAATGCAGGATGGGGGAATGTGAAATGGAGAGCTCCTAGGGATTCACCCACACTGACCACCGATGAACTAGCTAGGTGCCACCCAGGTCAGCCTGAAGGGAATGAAATTAGCATGGCTGGATGGGGCAGGCTCCAACATTGGAAACCAGATGGGGAAACAAAATGAACTAAAGGTAGGCACCAGTTGCCCCCCCAACAAGCAGACTCCAATCTGGGAAACCTCTTGCCAGCTTGCCGTTGGCATCAACACCTGCCCTGGGACCTCAGGGGCTCAAAGACCCATAAATGGAGGACAGAGACAAAAACCACAAATAAAAAATGAGGAGGGAAAAAAAGAAAAGGAACACAGAGGGACATGGGGCACATGGGGCAGACAATTAAAGGGACTCACCCTACAGGGATGGCTGCTGCTGCTGCTCGGGCTGGGTGAGGGGCTGCTGGATTCCTGGATGGACTGGAGGATGACTGCTGCTACTGGAGGCTAGACCCCCTTCATTCTGGAAGATTGCTGCTGCTGTGGCTGGTGAAGACCCTGGAGGACCCCTGGCTACAAAGAAGCAGCCACCAAGAAGCTATGGGCCTCAGCTTCAGGTAAACCTCTAGGCATCCGTACCCTCATGCTCTCCACTCTGTTAGCCACCCAGTCCCAAACTGCCCTCAGGTTAGCAGGAGAGACCTGTTTCTAGCCTGGCGGTGGACTGGGCTTCTGGCCAAGTGATTGGGTTCCTGGGGCTTAGATCAGCCCCTTGGGCAGATTTATGGCCCCTTTAGGCATTGACTGGAACTCTAGCCTGGCCAGAACAAAGGCCGAAGCCTGGGAAAAGTGCAGGAGGGGGAGGGGGACGAGGGGGACCTGGACAGGAAGTGGTCAGCCAGCTAGTTTGGTCAGCCAGCTAGCTGGCTAGGAATGGGATGGGAGGGGGATTAACCCTTTCCCTCCCAGAGGTCTTCCCTGGTTTGCTGGTCAGACACTTCTGGGGCACTACATCAGTTATATGCATTTCGTGACTGTAGTAAGGATGACAATTTTTACAAGCAAAGCTGAAAGAGAAGCGATATGTGAATTCTTGTTTTTATTGGTAATTTGTGCTTTCAAAGTATGTTTCATCTTCAGAGTGGGTGATGGAGAACCAGGATTATGGTGTGGACAATCTATCATAATAACATACAAAAAGCCAGCAGAAACAGGCCTCATGGTTTATCAAATCTGCTTGATTGTGCAGCTAGCCCCTCAATTTGCAGCTGACCCACACTCCCCTTCCCTCATCACAACAACCCCTTACCCTTACTCTGTCCAACCCCCTCTTAAATCCACCCACCGTTCTACAGGATACCACTTCCTTGGGCAGAGTATTCCAGTTGTTTACTACCCTTTCTGTGAAAAAGTGTCTCCTGATTTCCTTCCTGAATCTTCTCCCTCCAATGTCAGCCGATATCCTCTCATGTCCATCTCTCTTTTGATCTGAAAAATCTCTTGTGTATTAGTCTTGTTTTTTCCCTTTCAGTATTTAAAGGTTTCAATCATATCCCCCCATCCCTCCTGTCTTCCAGGGAATACATGCTCAGCTCTTCCATCCTCTCATCGTAGGATTTTCCCTCCAGTCCCTGGATCATCTTCATTGCCCTATGCTGCAGTTCCTCCAGCAATCTGATGTCCTTCTTTAGGAATGGATGCCAGTGCTGTATGTAGCATTCCAGGTGCTGCCTGACTAGTGACCTGTACAAGGGAAGGATTAACTCTGTTCCGTGAGGAGATTCCCCTTGCTATGCACCCCAGCATCCTGTTTGCCTTTGCAGCCACCTTCCTGCACTGAGCTGAGTAGTTCATACTCCCTATTATAAGCACCCCTAGATCTTTTTCCCCCACAGTGCTTTCAATCTTCACTCTCCCAGCTGATATTCATTCCCCTGGTTCTTAGCTCCAAAGTGCAGGACCTTGCACTTCTTGGCGTTGAACCCCATCTGCCATGTTTCCGACCACTCCTCCAGCTTGGTCAGATCCTCCTGAAGTCCTCTCCACCCCTCCATGTCATGTACCACAGCTCCCATCTTGGTATCATCCGCAAACAAACTGATCTTACTCTGGACCCTGTGTGAGATATTGGTTATGAATATCCCAAACAGTACTGGTCCCAGTACTGAACCCTGCGGCTCCCCGCTTGCTACGTCCCTCAGTGATGAGAGTTCCTCCCTCACCACTACCCTTTGCCACCTACCCCTCAGCCAGTTGTTGATCCAATTGGCCATTTTTGTTCCTCCCCTTTATATTTCCACTCCCCCCCCAGCCTCCCATGTGGTACAGAATCAAAGGCATTGCTGAAGTCTAAATACAGGATGTCTACTATCAAATCAAATCAAATCAAAACTTTATTTGTAAAAGGCACCTTTCTAGAACCAAGGCACCTGTACATCACATCACAAAAACAGTATCACTAAAACAATAAAATTAATCCAAACCTAATAATATTTAAAAATCATTGTATGCATGTTTAAAAAGATATGACTTAAGTGCTCCCTTAAAAGTTTGGACAGTTGTGCAATCTCGTACCTGACGAGGTAGAGAATTCCACAGGGTCGGGGCCATAAAGCTAAAAGATCTGGCCCCAGAGGTCATCAAACGGACCCTGGGAATCTCTAGTAATCCCTCGTCAGTGGATCAGAGAGAGTGGGAGGAACAGTAGAGATGAAGGAGATCTTTCAGGTAGCCAGGTCCATGATCATGTAGGGCCTTATAGGTCAGCAAACTGACCTTGAAGGTGATACGCCAGCATATTGGCAGCCAATGCAGTCCACAGAGTGCAGGCATTATATGACTGGACCTAGAGGATCCAGTCAATAGCCTGGCTGCAGCATTCTGCACAAGCTGCAAGCGGCGAATATCAACCCCCGGTAGCCCAAGATAAAGGGAATTGCAGTAGTCAAGACAGGAGGTAACGAAGGCATGGACCAGAGCAGGGAGATCGTCAGGAGGAACCAGGTGCTTCACCCAGGCGATGTTCCTCAGGTGGTAAAAAGAGGCTTTGACAACTGCCGACACCTGTGATTTAAGTGTTAAACAGTTATCAAATACAACACCCAGATTCCGCACCTGGTCTGAGGTAGTTAGCTGGACACCCGAGCCATAAGCCCGAGGGAGATCCCGCCAACAAGCCCGCCTCCCAGCGATCTGGGTCCACGACCAACACCTCAGTTTTTTCCCGATTCAACTGCAGCCAACTCACATTCATCCAGTCCTGGATTTCGGCAAGACAGTTGTTAAAAACCGAAAAGGCAGCATCTTGGCCAGGTACAAAGGACATGTACAGTTGAGTATCATCTGCATAGCAGTGAAAACTCAAACCGTACTGCCTAATGATCATTCTCAACGGCAGCATGTACACTGCAAACAACATGGGTGCCAAAATGGAGCCCTGTGGCACCCCACAGGATTGGGGGAATGATGTCAAGGAAAAAAATCACAGACACCACCCTCTGAGTCCTACCCTCGAGGAAGGATCGAAACCAACTGAGGACTATACCAGACAGCCCACAGATAAACCGCAGGTGCTCCAACAGCACACCATGGTCCACGGTGTCAAATGCCACAGAGAGATCAAGAAGGACCAAGACAGAACAGGTCCTTCAATCTCTCACTATTAGGAGATCATTTAGCACCCAGACCAGAGCTGTCTCGGTATTATGTCTCTTCCTAAATCCGGACTGGAGAGAATCATAGACATCGTGGCTGGTTAAATGATCATCCAACTGCAACGCAACCATCTTCTCAATAACCTTTCCCACAAAGGGCAGGTTAGAGATGTATCTGTAGTTACCCAGACAGTCCGGATCCAAGGAGGGCTTCTTAAGAAGTGGCTGAACCACAGCCTCCTTCAGAGGATTTGGAAAAATTCCCCTCTCAAAAGACCTCCAGACTATCTCAGCCAGGACCGGGCCGAGTTTATCTACACAGCCCACTAGGAGACGTGTAGGGCCCGGGTCCAAACCACAGTTGGTCGGTCGCAATAATCGGATGACCATCACAATGTCATTGATTGTGGGAAGGCTGAAGTCAGACCAAACAAAACAGGTGTCCAACATCTCCTGTCAATCATCACAACTCTCACTAGAGAGGGTCAAGCGGACGTTGAACATGATTGTGGCAACCTTATCTGAAAAGAATTGACCAAGGACCTCACACCATTCTTGAGAAAAGAATCTTCTGGGCTGAAGACAGATTGGATTGCACAATCTGTCCACAGTCCGAAAAAGCTGAGCTGGTCTATTTTGTGCAGCAGCAATCTCTCTGGACAGGAATTCTGCCTTCTTACGAGAGATTGCTGATTGATAGACCATGTAATGGTCCATCAAACTAAGTTTGTCACAATCCAGGCCTGACCTCCGCCAGCGTCTCTCTAATCTTCGTCCAACTCTCCTCAACTCCCTTAGAGTCTCATCAAACCAAGGAGACCTAGGGTGAAGAGTGAGGAGATGAACATGAACAGGAGCAATGGAATCCAGTGCCCCTGCTACCACCTTATTACAGGCAAGTACCAAGTCACCTGGATCCATGCTATCACTCGGTAAACCCGATAGGTCCAGCACCGCCATCAGGCCATCTGGGGAAATACCCCTCAAAGGGTGGTACCGGACCATCTCCATAGGGGCTGGCCTACTAGGGGTGGCCCCAAAACTGAACCCAATGGAATGATGGTCAGACCATCTGACTGGTTCTACCACCAGATCGGATATCTCCATCCCCAGTAGGAACACCAAATCCAATGAATGACCACCAATATGGGTCGGGGAGGAAATAACCTGTGTGAAGCCCAGTGAAGTCATTAACTGGTGGAAGCCTTGACCAAACTGCGAGAGTTCATCATTGACCCAGGCATTGAAATCCCCCAGAACCAACCATCTGGGGGATCCCAATGTCAGGTCAACAATGAAGTCTGCGACTTCCTGCAGGAAAACATTCCCATCACCTGGTGGATGGTAAACAAGAAGAATCCTGTGTCCCACACCCTCGCCCATGATACATTCAAAGGAATTGGTAGTTCCCACTGGTACTTCCACAAGGCCCAGTTCTGATCCAAAACAAATGGCAACACCCCGGCCCCTACGATCCATCCTAGGGTAGTGTATTACCGAGTACCTGGCTGGAATTGCTGAAGCCAAAACTGGGCCAGCATTTTCATCCAGCCAGGTCTCGGTGATGCACGCCAGGTCTGATGTTCCAACAACATCCGCTATAATAGCGGTCTTGTTTTTAATAGACCTGGCATTGCATAACACCACCCGAGTAGGATGAGCATCCGAGGATGGCCGTGCTACCTGCTGACTACCAGCAGAACCCTTGGGTATGGGAATCAGCCAGGGAGAACCCCTTTCCTGGACCCATTTCGCCCCAGGGCTTCTTCTTGTCCCCACTATCCCAATTCGCCCGCTCCTTTCCGGTCCCTCTCCAGGCCCAACCCTCATCCTACCTTTTTTCCTAGTAATCCCCAGAGCCCTACACCATCTATACACCTCTGGTGACAGGGGAGGACAGAAGAATGGACAGCGGTCTCTAATCCTGGAGGGAGAGTAATACCCGACTGTCCTAATACCATACCAACACATATTTGCTGCTCTAACCAAATTCCAATAAATAAACAATCCCGAGCTACAAATTTAGCCCATATCCAAACCCAGACATACAATAACCAACTATTTCAAAAACCATAAAATCAAATAAATACCCCCCAATCACCTTCCCTCACAAAAGAAAAAATATAAATAATCAAATTCAAACAAAATTTTGACTGTAACTTAAGTCAAAGAATATGAAGTTTATGATGAAAAATATAAAAATAAAAACAATTCTTCAGCTTCCAAAAGCCCTCTCACAGCCTAGGGAAGTCAATAGAGCACAGGTACTCTCACTTCCTGAGTCCAAGAACTTATTATTTTTAATTTATCATTCAACCCCCGAGCACTCTCACTACCAGGGGGACCAAAAAGGTACTCTCACTGCCATTCAGATATAAGCAAAAGAAAATAGAATTATTTCCTTCATCTTGAAGTTTGGTGGGGCTGTTTAAAAGGACTGGTCTCAGTACAAGTTAATCAGGGGAAGCAGAAAGATCCTGAAGATGGGCCAGGAATATATGCAAGCAGACCAGCAGAGAGTGAGGACTCTTGCCTTCACACCCCCAAACCGCCTAATCAGGCTACACTACACAAGACCCACAGCCACAGATACCCAGAGGCCAGACTAATAAGGCCAACCTCGGAATACCCTAAGAGTACCCCAAAAAACCTCTAGCTCCCCAGAGGCAAAAGTGAGGCAACTCCTGCTCGGTCCCAGGCAGCATAGTCCACAATCACCCAGGCACAAAGGGGGGAGGAGCCTCCCTCAACCAATACACCATACAAGGCCTGCTTCCCCTAATTCAATGCTGGACACTCCAAATTAAAAAATATAGCCAAAAGTAAAATCCCAAAAAGGAGGGCAACTGATCAATGAATCGGGTCCCCCACTCACAACACTTCGAAGTGATATCAGCAATTCAATCCATCAGTCTCCTGGCCCTACAGTCCCGAACAACCTTGTCAGGTCCTCCAATTGATACCTCCCCTTAGAAGACCAGCAAACGATTATCCAGGTGTCTAAGATCAAAAGGAAATCCAACAGATCCGGATTGTGACACCAATCCAAGGAACGAAGCACTAAACCCCACAGTCAATAAACAGCAAAAACCGTGGTAGATTTCAAATCCAGTAGACCGAGCACACAAACGACAGCAAATGAAAAGTCAGCAGCTCCAAAACACACCACACAATAACCAAGAAATCCCAAAGGTATCACTTGCAAACTCGACGCACTCTTCCGTCTTACCATTGGAAGGCAGACAGATGCAGTACACTATTCGGGATATCCCAACAGTATCACTTGCAAACTCGGCGCACTCCTCCATCGTACCCGTTCCAACGTACCCACTCCAGCACTGATTTGGAGCCTGAAGCCATGAAAAGCCAGTTTATTTAATCTATGGAGTTTTAGGAAAGTGCAGAAAACTAAAACAAAATTAAACAATAAAAATACAATAAGGAAACACAAAATATTAAGCTAAGCAGCCAATAGCACGCCCAGCCCGGTGGCCATCTTGGATAGCAGTAATAATCTGATTCTGGCCCTTGTCCATTTCCCTGGTCACCCAGTCATAGAACCCAGGTAGGTTTGTCTGTCAGGGTCTGCCCGAGACAAACCCATGTTGATGACCGTCTTGGAGACCATTGTCTTCCAAAAAGGTCACCAGCCTCTCTTTTGGGATTGTCTCTATGAGCTTCCCCATGACTGAGGTGAGGCTCACCGGTCTGTAGTTCCCTGATTCATCCTTTGAGCAACCTTTATGAATGAGCACCACATGGGCCATCCTCCAGTCCTACGGTTTGCATCCTGCATCCAGTGATGTACTGAACAGGTCTGCCAGTGGTCCTGCCAGGATCTCAATTAGCTCCCTAAGCACCGTAGGCTGAATGTCATCTGGTCCCAGTGCCTTGTCCACCCTTAGCACCCTTAATTCTTCCAGAACCCTGTCCTCTGTAATCCTGATATCAATCACCCATCCACCCCTGCCCACCCCCATCCCATGAGGTATCTGTGCCCCTTTTTCCTCCATAAACACAGAGCAGAAGTAATCATTCAGTGCCTCTGCCTGGTCCTCCCCCTTCTACACCCACCCCCCATCCTTCTTAATCCTTACAATCTGGTCTTTGTTTCTCCTTCTCTTGCCAGTTCTATTATGTGAATGCAAGGACAAGATTATCTAAAGATATCTAAGCTCCATCACACTCCTACTGGCATCTTTCAACACTCCAGTTCCCCTTTATCATGGTAGGACTAAAGCACATCCTGGACCTATCAATCTCTCACTGCAATCATTCTTAAATCAGAGCAGGTTGAGAGAACCCATCTTGGATATGTCAACCTGCTGCAGTGGTTGACTGGGCTATGTCTTACAGTAGTATACCTCTTAGCATAGCCAGATATATGATAGAAATCCTATCAAAATGAGTAGGACCTTACTGTGAAATACCTAGCTTTAGGTAGCTATACTGGGACTTATCTCTTACTACCATGATTTCCCTTTAGCCATGGCAGGTCCAGAGCATGTCTCAGATCCAGCAACCTCCCACCATAATATCTTCTTTTAAAATGCCAACTTTACATCCCTTATTCTTCCCACTACCCATCTCATTTCAGTCCTTAGTCTTAGTGTCCCAGTATCACAATATTATGCATCTTTCAACAGAAAACAGCACAATCTGAAGTTGCAAAAGAAGTGCCTTGAGCACTTTATTTAGCAGGTGAAAAGGCAAAAAGCCTACAGGTACAGTATATCTTGTTAGAAGGCAGGGCCTACCTAGCCTACCCTTTAGATCAGACATATGATTTTTGCATCTTCATCAGCTAAATAAAATGTTTTCAGGCACTTGCTTTTCTAACCTTAGAGTGTGCTGTTTTCTCTGTTTTCCTGGTGACTGAAACCTCTTGGATTTTGTATACCATTAGAGGGGTGTCATCATTAGGTTGCCATAATGTGGGTGGCACAACCAGTTTGCCTGTCAAACTGGTGAACGGATTTTGCAGTACTCTCCATGAATGATGCTGTAGGGATGCTGTGCTACTTGCTCCATACACCTCCGATGTGGAGGTGATTATATTATTATTTTGGGGGTGTGGGGAGGCACAGCCCCCAACAAACAGCCCACACTTGACCTGGGACATTGGGCGCAACTGGGGTCTGGCAGCACAATAGCTGGCATGATGATCACCGTCGGCATTATGCTGGCACCCTACTGTCCCTTGCCCTTTTTCATGTCGCACTAGCATGGATGAATCCTTGGTTTCATTCTTACGGTGAGATCAGGTAAAATTTGTGGTGCATGGTCCTCCTGTGTTTTTCAGATCTGCAGACTTCCAACCACCATATCCCATACCTACAGTAACTCCCACCTAGTATTTTAACTTCCCAGCCTCACCCTACATATATTCTGCTGCAACATGCCAATTTCAGTCCTCATTTCCTAATGTTACACCCACTCCCATCACCATGTACATTCCACCCTAACCCCTTATCCTCATCTCCCTGTGTCACATTCTGTCCTCACTCTGCTTCATCTGACTTCAATCCTCAATCCTTATCTCCAAGTGCATATCCCTTACCATGTCTCTCCCACTACCATATCTCCTTCAAGCTCTGATCCCCATTTCCTAATATTGCAGTCACCTCCCAGTTGCCTCCTGTTTCCATTTCCCATCACAAACCTGATCCCATCTCCCAGTGTCACATTCTCCTCTAATGTCTGATCTCTAACAAACTATGCACACCTTTGGAGACAATATGACCCACTCATCGGAAATGTTTTAATATCTAGTATTTATTTAGACCATCATATATTTTTTGATCAACATTTCATAGTGTTTCTCGCTACTTCATCAGGATCTATTAATACAGAAAAAAAGCTTTTGAAGAAAATATACTTTATATTCATTCATATATTTACTATCTTGACATAGAGATATCTCTAGCTACCTGATTTAAATAAACTGTTCTTATAAATTATATCATGAACAAGAAACATCATTCTAAAGCTTGTATTCTTGTCTCTCTCTCTCTTTTTTAAAGCAAATAAATAATATACAGTCAAACATCAGACAGCTACAGCATATACATCAAACAAATAAACAGTAAAAATCATAATAGCCCACCTATATGTGTTCGTCCAGGTTTGCTTGTGGCTCTTCTACCACTAATGCACAAAGGAAAATTTATTTTCTACTTTTTAGTTGTTTCTCTCATTGTTTTCAGTTTTTAACATAATTATTGTTTAAAGTAAATTTCATAGTTACCTATTTTTCTGAGGTTTACTTATCAATGAGCTTTGCAGGTATTATCTTGAAGCTATCTTGCGTATTCTGTGGACCAAACCTGGTGGTATATTTAAATTATATTCATTTTTGTTTATATTTATTTACTTTATTTTTCTACACATTGTCTGCCACACTGTTGTATGTATTAGATACATATATGCTGGATATCTCTCTAATATTCCATGTAAATATTGATAACTTTCTACCTGGTAGGTGTCACAAACCCACTCAGCAGGTGAGCCATCTACTCCCAAAGTGCCAACCTCCGAGTGCAGTCTTGTGAACAGTTAACAGAAACAGGGTAAACCTCCTGTCTCTTTTGTGGGTTTGAATCAACCTTTGGTCTCAGTTCTGGAGGGATTCAAACTGAGAAACTCTTGCTAGCATACCCAATGCACAGGCTCAGATAATTCTGTCTTCGGGGAGGCCAGATATCTTTGCCTATGGGCACCTAACCAGGTGTACAGAAATGAACCCTTAAAAACTCTAATAAAGACCTCAGATTAATCTTACCATTTTCCAGTTTGGTATCACCATTCAAGCTTATGCACAGTGTCTGCTTTAACCATATATACTTCACTTGTAAAAGAAAAAAATTCAAAGACAGACCAAGAAGGCTCTAAAAATGGAGTTTTACTAAAATAGATAAAAAAACACATAAAACATAAAATACAGAACCACATATCACAAAACATAAAAATCTTTTAAAAGAACAAGGCTTTAACAGTGCAATTCCTACTACAGTACTTAGACTTTGTCTGTCTCTACCTGTATACTTGCTTAAAGTGCTCAAAGATGTTTCTTTGTCAGAGTGTAGATAAAAGTCTCTGAAGGAAAACAGAATACTTGTTTAAAAGTTGGCTTTGCCCACCTCTTTGCACGAGGTCACCTAGCTCCTCCTCTGGTTATGAAAAATCATACGCCCATGATATTGTATTATATTAGAGGGTAAGATAATTAAGGTTACATCAGCAGAAACTCCTTTCCCCATGTGACTTCCCCAATCAAGTCTGTAAATTTCCTTTCGTCTATAAGCAGTATCCTCTCTCACACAGACATCAAAGTATTTATGATGTTGCACCAGTGCCACATAATCCTGCACTCTTCCCCTAAACGCCATAAAAGTTTATGATTTCCCTCGTAGCAACTACAGCTATAATTAACTTAGATAAATAGAAGGTCCTTGATTAAGGCCTGTTCTACTCTATAATTAGCTTCTGTCCTTCCAGGTAACACCTTGTATCCAAAACCTGTGTGTGTGTGTGTGTGTGTGTGTGTGTGTGTGTGTGTGTGTGCACTTTTTACTCTCCATGCTCCATTATTGGGTCTACAGTTCCCCCTTTCACCTGCCCACCAAATTAGCACTCTGTGACAGGATACCAAACTGCAACCCCGAGTGGATCACCTCAAAGCATTGGCCACCGAGCAAGAAGAGAAGGCCCAAAGACAGTCCCATCCTCCTGTCTTTTGAAGCCCTTACAAAACTCTTATTCTTTCTGCTGATCTGTATTGGTAATGTTGAAATCAATCCAGGCCCTTCAGAGGGTATCACCTCCCCAGCAGATCTAGCCTCCATCAAAGGACTAAGCTTCCTTCATATCAATGCATGCAGCCTCCTGTAAAAGCTTTCATTGATACAAGCCTGGGTCGCCCATACCTTGCCAGACTTTCTGGTAATATCCGAGACATGGCTCAAACCTGCAACAACAGATAGGGAGGTAAATCTACCCAACTACCAAATATTCAGAGCAGACCGCCTGACAAGGGGTGGTGGAGTAGCTATTTATGTAAAATCAAATATATCTGCATCTTGCCTTAGCGCAACATCAATGCCCAAAGAATTTGAATATATATCCCTTAAAATAACTCTCCCCAACACGGCAGCTTTTCAACTAGTAGGCTGCTATAGGCCCCCCTCTGCTGACCATAAGCTCTTAACCCACCTGGGAAACCTAATCAAACCGGGCCCTGAAGAAATCATTATCCTAGGTGATCTGATACACAACTGATAAATTAACCAACAAGAATCAATTTGAAGAATAGAAGTAGTAGCACCCTACTTGACATCATGCTGGTAAACAAACCCCACCTGTTCTCGCACACTGGAGTGCTATTCAGTGACATAAGTGACCACTGTCTTATTGTAGGAATAAGATCATCCGGCAAACCAGCTAACCCAGCAAAATTCCACCTGAGAAGACCTAAAAAAAAAAAATTAATATTGAGGGATATCTCCATGACCTATGCCACTCTACACGCTGGCAGGAGTTCTACCTTACGCATTCTGTGGAAAAAGCACATCAGGTGTTAAATAGCATAATCATAGGTGCCCTCAATACTCATGCACCAATCACTAGTGTTAGAACGAAAAGCAAATCTTGCTGCTGGTTTTCAGCTGACCTTAAATCTGCACTGCTGGAGAGAGATAAGCTATGGAAACTGGCAAGGAAGACTAAGGAACCAAATGATTGGTTGCTGTTCAGGAAAGCCAGGAATAGCTGCACCAAAAAAGTAAGGGATGCTAAGGCTGCTTTCTATATGGCTGAACTTGATGCCTCTTACCACAATCCTGCTAGATTCTCGGGCACCATCAAGGGGGATCTTAGGGCAGGACTCTAGCACCTCTCTGCCATCTCAAGTGCACCTTAATAAGGTTGCTATCTCTGATGAACAGGAAGTACTGGATGCGTTCAATAATCACTTCACAACGGCTGGCCTTGCTTTTGACTCCTCTCCAGCTAATCTACTGCGAGCACAACTTAACTCCCAGTCTACTGAGGTTCAGAGGGCTGACTCTTCCTTCTCATTCAAACCAGTTTTACTGAAGCAAGTAGAGGACCTAATGCTGCAATTGGACACTAAAAGAAGTGCAGGTGCAGACTCTCTTGACCCCCATTTTCTAAAAATTGCAGTTCATGTGCTTGCAGTTCCCTTAACACATCTTTTTAATCTATCTTTAGCCTCTGGTTCTATTCCTTCACTGTGGAAAACAGCACATGTGTTTCCCCTCCTACAATCAGGGGACCCCATGGACCTCAACAACTACAGGCCCATATCCATTCTGCCAGTGCTTTCCAAGATGCTAGAAAAATTAGTGAGCATCCAATTAAGAGACTACCTTGAAGTTAATAATCTCTTAAACCCTGCTCAATCTGGGTTTAGGACCAGGCATAGCACCATCTCAGCACTGGCCAAAGTCACAAATGACTGGCAAACTGAGCTAGACAAAAAGAACAGTGTCTGTGCTGTATTCCTTGATCTAAGCAAAGCCTTCGACACAGTGGATCATGAGCTGCTGCTCTTCACTGCACTCCATAGGCCTAGACCCACCCTCTCTTAAGTGGTTCAGATGTTACCTCATTGATAGACGCAGCAGGTGAAAGCTGAAGGTGACTTATCCTCATCAAAACCACTCCTAAGAGGAGTTCCTTAAGGATCTATCCTGGGCCCTATCCTTTTTGCCATTTACATTAACAACATTGACTCTAATCTCACCAAAGCCAATGTTCACCTCTTTGCAGATGACACTATTTTATATGTCAGTAACCCATCACCATAAATGGCCTATGAAATACTACAATCAGAGTTCTCCCTTTTGCAATACCAACTACTTGAAAAAAAACTCCTCTTAAACGCAAAGAAGACAAAAGCTACGTTCTTCTCCACTGATTACTATACTAACACCTCCTCATCAAGCAATCTTCCCCAACTAACCACCATCCTTGGAGAAAGCCTTGACTATGTAGAAAAATTCAAATATTTAGGGGTGTGGATTGATAATAGGCTTGATTACACTCAGCATATTGAAGAACTTCTGAAAAAACTTCGCCAGAGGCTCGGCCTGTTCTTCAGAATTAAACTTTTTCTAACCAAAGACTCAAGGCTGAGACTAATCCAGGCCTCATTTCTTTCACTTATTGACTACGCAGATTTCCTTTATGGTCACTGTCCTATTTCCTATTTAAGCAAATTGGATACCTTATACCACAGAGCTCTAAGGTTTATCACAGATCTTCCATTCAACACTCATCATTGCTCTCTCTATGCTGCAGTTGGTTGGACATCCCTACACCTCAGAAGGAACAGAAATGCTGCACTATGGATACACAAAGCTCTGTCTAACAAACTTCCATCCTGTATTTTAGATTGCTTTACACTGGCCACAGCTAGGTCATATGCCCTAAGAAGCAACAACGTCATCACGTTTAAGCTACCCAAAGCCTGTACCTGGCATGGGAAATCTGCAATCAGTTACTCTCTAGCAATGGCATGGAATTCTCTACAGAAGACCCTAAAGTTGACCATCTTTATATCTCTAACATCCTTTAAAAAGCTCTACGTAAGTCTCTTCCCAGAGAAATGCAATTGCTATCACAAGGCCTAGTTCAATCACATTCATAACCCCCCCTTTCAGCCAGCAATTCTTATTGACAGCTCTTCCATATATCATCTCCTTAGTTTTTCCCTTCCTCACAGCCCCCTTATTTTGTATCTCAGCCCCTTATCATATACCTTTTTCTACAGCTTTGCTACCCCTGACCAAGACCTCCACATCACCTCCTGGCACTTACTTCTACCCCAATCACTCCTCCATACCTCCTACTACTAGTAGCCTTAGTCTCTATCTAAATCTCCCACCAGCCCCTCCATGTCTTTCTTCAGAGGCTGTTTATCATCATTTTAGCAGTCATCAATCATATCTGTCTGTCTGCGTTAGTTTGCCTTGGAGCCTGTAATACCCGGTTACCCTGTGTTGCGTGGTACTTTTACTGTATCCTACCTTGCCCTGTCAAGTTTTATCAACCCTTATCCTCCATCTGTATATATGTTTATATTACTGTATCTGTTTAAATAGGAGTGTTCTGCATATGTCTGCTATTGTACCTTCAATTTGTTCCTTGACCTATCAGGTCCATCTTGTAAATGAGCTTAGCTCAATGATGTCCGCCTGAATAAATAAAGATTTTGATTGATTGATTGATTGATTGATTGTGTGTCATACTCACATGCTGTTTCAGCATTTCTCATGAGAGACAGTCCATAACACATTTTTATTTTACAAAAAAATGATAAAGTGATCAGAATCAGCTGTCCAAGTGTTACAGTAGGTAATTAGTCCATATAATATTGTAACTCACTTTAGAGATTCCTAGTGAACGCATAGCATATAAATGTCTCATGCCCCATCGGTTGTTTTTTTATATTTATTTAATTGTCCACATTTTAGCATTTTGTTATAGCTAATAGTAACAATTTATTGTAGCATTTTCTTTAGATGTAGAAAAAATATATATAACAACCATGTCCTTTTCTTTCCTTTTAATAACGCTCTAGTTAACCTATGTTTCATATGTTCTTACATTGTACAGACACTAAGGTTGCATTTGCTTATATGGTTCTTTGCAGGTAACTTAATGAGGTGCTTAGCACTTTGAACAATTGCAGGCAACATGTTCAAATGGTGACGCATTTTCTTTTTTGTTTACTACTTACTTTCATGTGCGTCACAGTTTGGTAAGGCACTTTGCTTACTTTATGGGTTTAAACCCTTATTTTCTATCTCTTGCTTTATCATTATATACATCAAAACAAGGATTAATCCTTCTTTATATTTAAACATTAGACTTGCAGTTGCTCTATTGATGCAGGGCTGTGTCGCATTTAGTTTTACTTTTTGTTTGTGGCACATTTCCTTGTGTATTCACAAGCATCAATATATCTCCTCTTTTTAACAAGTTAGACTTTACTAAGTATACAGTGCTGCATGTGGCACTTGGCCATCTGGTTATGATTATTGCATGATATTAATATTATAAATACATGGTCTGTGTATGACCTGTCTGTGTGTGAGAAATTTGGCCTTTAAATTACAAGATCAGCAGCTGAAACCACAGGATGTCATTAAACTGAATAGGGGAACCAGTTAATTAATTACCTTCCTTCCAGAGGGCATTTTATTACCTTTTATGACCTACTCATGCTTTTGAAGTTGGAAACTAAATGTACATTTTATGATATCAGGAAAGGGATGTCATTTAGGCTGATCCTGTATGCTTTCTATCACCTAGCTGAGAGTTTGTGACAGAGTGTGAGATTGTAAAACATGAAAGGGGATGTGTTGATCAAAGACTCATAATCTGGGAAATGGATTTTTGCTGATGTTCACAGTTATTAAAAATTCTTCCTGGTAGAAATTGTTAGAATTAATTCTAAAAGGAGAAGTCTGCTGACCTCATCCAAAAGGGGGTTGGGGAAGATACAGTAAAAACATGTAAAATTGTATATGAAAGGCCTGATATCATCTTGGGCTCTGAAGAAACAAAGCTCTCTCTCTTACTAAAAGAGCACTTAGAAAGGTAATAGTTAGAAAACAATTACATCTTTTGTGGTAGGAGTGTTGTTCTGAAACTTCCTTTTTGCTTTATAAGATTGTAAGCTGTATGATATATTGTTCTGTGTTTAATATTACTTATTTTAACATATTTTTAGTAAATAACCATTTTCTTAAAATACTGCCTGTGTCTTCCCAGTTTTCTTTTTGCATGTGAAGTGCCTGTATTTTTAAGTCTGACATGGTTTAAAAGGTTTGATGGTGTTACTGAGCTTGGAGAAGGTAAGAATATACCTAAGATCTCTTATATAGTTTTAAGGGTTCATTTTGGAGACCTGGCTAGGTGTCCCGACAAAGGATTGTACCGCAATCCCTGAAGAGGGTACTTATCTAAGCCTGTACATTGGGTATGCTAGCATAAGGTTCACAGTTTGAATCTCCCCAGAACTTGTGGCTAAAAGGTGATTCAGACCCAAAGCAGGCAGGAGGATTACCCTGTCTGTTACCTGTTCACACTATTGTGCTCTGAGGTTGGCACTGTGGGAGCAGAAGGCATGACCTGCGGAGTGCATTTGTGACAGATTTGGTTTGCAGCGGTGTGATAAAATATTGGTAACACAAGCTTTAACAGCTCAGTGTGTCAGCTTAATACTGTACAGCTCACTTGCAAAATAAGGCAGTGATTTATTTTTAAAAGAGAAAACAGAAAAATATCATTTTGCTTACAGACAAAGATCCTACCTGTTTTATTTTTTTTTCCAAAGTGCAAGTTAGAGTAGCTGTAGTTAGGAGAGTAGAAGGCTTCCAACTACAGCGGGTACACTTCAGACTACTTGAGGCAGTTGTTCCAGGACAGCGGAGTCCTGTATGAGGGGAAAGCCAACAAGCAGAACCTCACAGATGCCCTGATGGTAGCAGATGCCCAGAGCATCGAGTCACAGGCTGTGACTGTAAAGGACTGAACCTTGGGCATGGAGGGGCCAGCAGCCAGTGCAGTGTCCAGATCAGGTGAGGAGGACAGCAGGACCAGTGCAAGCCAAGGGCCACAGCAGCAGGGGAAGGTCACCAGCTTTCTGGAGCCAGAAGCCATTAGACTGCAGATGGACTTGTGGAGGATGGAGCTGGAGTTCCAGAGAGAAGACAGGTGAGAGCAGCAAGCTGCAGAAGGGAAGAAGGAGCAAGAACAGCGAGCCACAGAGGAGAAGAGGGAGTGTGAACAGTGAGATACTGACCGTGAAGAGTGTGAGAGCCAGAGGCAACATGAACTGGAGAAGCTACAACTCCAACCATCAGCACCAGAGCAGGTAAGTGGCATGGGTTTAACTGGAACTACAGTACTAGGTTACAAATTAAATTCCAAATTGACAGCTGAATTAAAAGAGGCAGAGGATATGGATGCCTTTTTAAATTCCTTTGAAAAAGTTTGCATTCAGGCAAATATTGCTAGAGGGTCCTGGAGCTTCCAGCTATCCCCGCTGCTTACTGGGAAAGCTAGAGATGCATTGTGTCAAATGGACAATGAGGACAGTAATGATTACAGCAAACATAAAGCTGCACTTTTAAAAAAAAGTTTGATTTAACTGCTGAAGCATACAGAGCTCAATTCTGTAAGCTCAGGAGAAGCCCTGACATGAGCTTCAAGGAGCTAGCCATGAAACAACATCGATGTTTAAAATGTTGGTGGGAGGGAATTGAAGCAAATTCTGTAGATAAAATTGAAAATGATATATTGTTAGAGCATTTTTGGGGGGCATGACCAGCAGAGCTGAATACCTGGCTGGAGGACTGAGATCTCAAAACAATGCTAGAGGCTGCTGAACTATCAGACTGCTATGCCAAGAGCAGACCTGCTCTGAGAGCAAATAGGGCCACATGGCAGCACAGAAAGGGAAAGGTGCACCTTCAGGGCAGCTAAAACCCTCACTGCCTCCACCAAAACCAGTTAGCCCCAGGTTTCAAAGAAAAGATTTTTCTGAGAAAAGAAACAGTTTGCCAAGAAACTGGGCATATTGCCAGACAATGTCCCAAAAGGACGAGTAATACACAAGGTGGTGCTAGAAAAGAAGTGGGTTGTTTGTGTGTCCCTGAGAGCATGCCAGTAAAAATGAGGGAACACATGCACCCAGTCACTGTGAATGGTGTACAGACACAAGGGTTAAGAGACATAGGATCATCCCTGACACTGGTAAAAGGGGATCTGGTAGAGCCTGGTCAGCTTATACCCAATACATTTGTAACTGTAGAAGGGGTTCACTGGGGAGGAGAAAACATTGCCACTTGCTAGTGTTCTCCTAGACAGTGGGGAAACAGGGGGAACTGTGCAACAGGCAGCTGTAGCCAAAACTTTGGCAGTTGATGTCATCCTTGGCAATAATCTCAAACAGGAGATAGTGTGTGCAGTTACCCATAGCCAAGCAACAAGGGAAAATTGTAGTTCTCTGGACCCCATAGAAGCCACTGTGGAAATCACTGGGAGGCTGGTTCCCCAGTCTCTGTCTCCAGCTATGGAGACTAATGAAAGGAGGGTAGAAATTTCCCCAGTAGCAGTCAACCAAACAGCTATGGAGGGTTGCTCCAAAGAAGGAAGGGTGACCCATTGTCAGAGGTTTAGGGATGGCACTGATCCTGAGTGCCCTGATGCTAGAGCTAGGGACCCTAGTTTAGATACTGAAGGGGACCTGTCCCATGCCTTGGGAATGTGTAAGGATTTTGCAGCTGTTCAGAAAAGTGACCCTAGTCTAGAGAAGCTGAGGGCTTGGGCAGACTCTGATGGAGCACATGGAGGTGATGGGAAACATAAAGTTTATTGGGACAATGGACTGCTGTACACGCAGGATGCTAAGACAGAGGGAAGGGCAGTAGGCAGGCAGCTTGTAGTTCCCCAGGGATACAGTGAGCAGTTGCTCAAGACTGCACACAATATTCCCTTGTCTGGTCATCTGGGAATTGCATGAACTATGCAGTGGTTGGCCCAGAATTTCTATTGGCCCAACTTTACCCAGCAGGTGAAGGAGTATTGCAGGTCTTGCCACCTGTGCCAAGAAATAGGGAAGGTGGTTAAGAAAACCCAAGCCACCCCAATTCCATTGTCCATAGTCGAGAAGCCATTCCAGAGGGTGGGAAAGGATATTGTGGTGCCTTTAAATACACCCAGCTCCTCTGGGAAGAGGTTCATCCTGACTGTGGTGGATTATGCCACCTGGTACCCAGAGGTAGTCATCCTATCCTCACTGAGGACAGACAAAGTGGCAGATGCCTTACTTGGGATTTTCTCCCATGTTGGGTTTCTGCAGGAGGTTATCACTGATTGAGGGTGTTCCTTCATTTCAGACCTGATAAAATGTTTGTGGGAGAAGTGTGGGGTGGTGCAGAGACACATGGCACCTTATCACCCACAAGCCAATGGGCTTGTGGAAAGATTGAACAATACCCTGAAGTCAATGCTCCAAGTGTTTGCTGAACAGCATGAGAGGGACTGGGAGAAATACCTATCCCTCCTATTGTTCGCATACAGGGAGGTGCTGCAAGAGTCAACAGAGTTTTCTCCCTTCGAGCTTTTATGCAGATGCCGGGTACGTGAGCCCCTAGACTTGATTCAGGAGGACTGGGAAGGCAAGCACACCACCCAGGGAACTCCCATAGTGGATTATGTCCTTAGGTTTAGGGAAAGGCTGAAGGAGCTTATGGGGACAGTCCAGAGCAACCTGGCAGCTGTCCAACAAAAACAAAAAGTGTGGTACGACCACAGAGCCAGAGCTCACTCATACATGGTGGGTCAGGAAATCATGGTCCCTATCCCGATCTGGAAAGACAAGTTGCAGGCTGAGTGGGCAGGACAGTACAAAGTAGTCAGCAAGGTAAATGATGTGAACTATATCACAGAGTTACCTGACAGAAGACATACAGAAAGAATGTACCATGTCAACATGATGAAGACATATGCTAATAGGGCTGACATGATGTTTGCAGTATGTAGTCCTGGGGAGGGGACGGAAGAAGGAGACCCCCTTCTGAACGTGCTGAAAAAAAGCAAGAGGAGTCCTCTGTGGAGGCAATTAAATTGTCACTCCAGCTGGTCCCAGTCTAGATCCAGGAAGTAAGGGAGGTTTTAGCAGACTTTGCCCCATTGTTTAGCACCAAGCCTGGACTAACCCCCTTAGCGAAGCACGATGTGGAGACAGGGACACAGACACCCATACGGCAGAGAGTATATCAGGTGTCAGAGGCTGTCCAAAAGGACATTAGGAGGGAGGTGGAAGAAATGCTGGATTTAGGGGTAATCCAGAGATCCCACAGCCCCTGGGCCTCACCCATAGTCCTTGTGCCCAAGTCATATGGCTCTACTCATTTTTGTGTGGACTATCATGGACTGAATGCAGTCATGAATTCAGATGCCCACCCGATGCCATGGATGGAAGAACTCCTGGATAAGTTGGGAGGGGCAACCTACCTTACCACTATTGACCTGACAAAGGGGTATTGGCAGGTAGAGTTAACTGACAGAGCTAGGGAGAGGTCAGCCTTCATCACTCCGATAGGGTTATTTGAATTTAAAGTAATGCCTTTTGGAATGAACAATGCCCTGGCCACTTTGCTAGGGTTGGTGAACCAGGTGTTAAATGATGTTGACGAGTACGCCGTGGCATATCTGGATGACATTGCCATCTTTAGTGCCAGCTGGGAGGAACACCTGTCCCACCTTAGGGAAGTGTTGGGCAGGACACGGAGGGTCTGGCTCACTGTCAAAGCTGAGAAGTGCCAGGTGGCCATGGCTGAAGTGGCATAACCTCGGGCACATTGTAGGGTGGGGACAGCTCCATCCTAACCAAGTGAAAATAGCAGGGATCAAGGGCTGGTCCAGACCAGAAATGCAGAAGCAGATCAGGAGTTTGCTAGGGACAGCATGGTACTATAGGAAATGTGTACCTAGTTACAGTGCCCTGGCTGCTCCCCTATCTGACCTGGTAAAGAAAAGGATGCCTAAGAAAATTACCTGGGAACCAGCCTGTGAAAAAGCCTTTACCAGACTGAAGGAGGCACTGTGCAGTGCTCCTGTATTGACAAGTCCTGACTATAGCAGACCCTTTATAGTCCAGACTGATGCCTCAGATGTGGGTATTGGGGCAGTACTGAGCCAGACATCCAACTAAGGGAAGGATCACCCCATTGTGTACCTAAGTAAAATTTTACTTCCCCAGGGAGCAGGCATACTGTACTGTGGTAAAAGAGTGTCTTGCCATGGTGTGATCCCTAAAGAAGCTAGAACCACACTTATACGGGCAGCATTTTGAGGTACAAACTGAACATAGCCCCTTGGTTTGGCTGACATAAATGGGAAAAATGAATGGTAGACTATTAAGATGGAGTCTTGCCTTGCAAGGGTATGACATGATGATCTTACATGGGGCTGGAGCAACCAATGTTGCAAATAAAAAATGGCTTGTCGTGTCTATATGAGGAATGAACTGACTTCTGGAGCTCATCCCATGCATGGGATACAGCTCCCAAATTCAGTCTAGGTGGGGAGGATTGTGACTCTTGGCCATCTGGTTATGATTATTGTATGATATTGGTGTTATAAATACATGGTCTGTGTATGACCTGTCAGTGTGTGAGAGATTTGGCCTCTAAATTACAAGGTAGGCAGCTGAAATCACAGGATGTCATTAAACTGACCAGGGGAACCAGTTAATTAATTACCTTCCTTCCAGAGGGCATTTTATTACCTTTTATGACCTACTCATGCTTTTGAAGTTGGAAACTAAATATACATTTATGATATCAGGAAAGGGACGTCATTTAGGCTGATACTGCATGCTTTCTGTCACCTAGCAAAGAGTTTGTGACAGAGTGTGAGATTGTAAAACATGAAAGGGGATGTGTTGATCAAAGACTCATAATTTGAAAAATGGCTTTTTGCTGATGTTCACAGTTATTAAAAATACCTCCTGGTAGAAATTGTTAGAATTAATTCTAAAAGGAGAAGTCTGCTGACCTCATCCAAAAGGGGGTGGGGGAAGATACAGTAAAAACATGTAACATGGTATATGAAAGACCTGATATTATCTTGGGCTCTGAAGAAACAAAGCTCTTTCTAACTAAAAGAGCACTTAAAAAGGTAATAGTTAGAAAACAATTACGTCTTTTGTGGTAGGAGTGTTGTTCTGAAACTTCCTTTTTGTTTTATAAGATTGTAAGCTGTATGATATATTGTTCTGTGTTTAATATTACTTATTTTATCATATTTTTAGTAAATAACCATTTTCTTAAAATACTGCCTGTGTCGTCCCAGTTTTCTTTTTACATGTGAAGTGTCTGTATTTTTAAGTCTGACATTGTTTAAAAGGCTTGATGGTGTTACTGAGCTTGGAGAAGGTTAGAATATACCTAAGGTCTCTTACAGAGTTTTAAGGGTTCATTTTGGAGACCTGACTAGGTACCCCTGGCAAAGGATTTTACAGTAGTCCTAGAAGATGGTACATATCTGAGCCTGTACATTGGGTGTGCTAGCTTAAGGTCCACAGTTTGAATCCCCCCAGAACTTGAAGCTAAGAAGTGATTTGGACCCAAAGCAGACAGCAGGGTTACCCTGTCTGTTACCTGTTCAAACTATTGCACTCTGAGGTTGGCACTGTGGGAGCAGAGGGCCTGACCTGCGGAGTGCGTTTGTTACACTGTATATACTATCTTAGCTCTTTAACTTTTAAAACATATATTAGAAGAGCAAAAAAACAGCCTCTTACCGTTTTCTTTTTAGTGTCATTTCTTGGTTTGGCCAGTGTGGTTGGTACATCCTGGTACCGTTATAGTGTCACCATTGCTATGGTGAATCATGGGCATGCTCAATGTTATGAAATTCACTCTTAGAAGATAATTAATTTCACTTCTTGGTTTGGCCAGTGTGGTTGGTATGTCCTGCTACCTTTTTAGCATCACTGTTGCCATGGTAAAGCATGGGCTCACTCAATATTGTGAAATTTGCTCTTAGAAAATATAAAAAGGGCATTTTTCTTTTCTCAGAGGTATATTCTTTTTACGAAGTGCGTCTCATTTAGGAATTTTGCCAGTGGGTTATAACTAACAAAGGGCTAAAATAAAATGAGCTCTCAGTGTCTTTGCTTATATCTCCTGCTTCTCTATTTTTTATTTAACAACTATTTACGTTTTCATATTTTGACTCGGTAAAATAAACCGATGCAGACTGAATCGGGACTGTGAGGGGCTTCACTGAATGTGGAGCCCTTTGTCCCAACCCACCCAGCATGAAACTGTATTGGTGGTCACTATCCCCAAAAGACTGCCACAGGCAGTCACAGGATAGTGATCAGTCTATTGTGGATAAGCAAGGAGATAGGTCACAGCTATTGATTTAGATATTAATTATACTAAATATTGCACTGTATATTAGATATGGAGTTATTCAGTAAATTCTGTTCATACAATTTCCTCATTTAATCCAGATCTCCTATCTAGTGTTCCAAGTCTATCTATCCAATAGACCTCTCTTTTTAATAAACAGTTTTGTATATTTCCTCCCCTTCAAGGGGTATCAACTTGTTCTAAACCAACAAAACGCAATGCTGAGACATTGGGCCCAATTCTCAAAGGCTGCTTAGAATGACACAAGCTGCACCGGACAGCAGCTTGCATCAAAGTCACATGTGCCACAGACTCTGCACCCAATTCAGGTATGGGAGGGGTTCTGGAGCCTAAGTCCCCACACATGCTGCATTCCTTCCCATGCGGGGAACACCTGGTGCATGGGAGGTGTCTGTCGCAAGCCCAGTGTAGCACAGGAAATGGTGCCTACTGTACATACGTGCACAGTGACTGCCACCAGTCTCAGACACTGAATGCATATGTACAGTACTGTGTTGATGCAGACCACAGTTGGCAGCTGGACGGGCACCAAGAGGCGGGTTCCACTAGACCACCAGGTATTGGGCACTGCAGTGATCAGGGGCACATGCCCATGCCACATAGAGGAGGGCCAGGCAGCATCCTGGATGGGGTGGTGGCATAGGGGATGGGTGACAGTACTTGGCTTGATGGGGCACCATCGGCAAACTGGGGGAATAACGCAGCATACAGTGGCACATAGGATGACTGCCCCAGTGGGACATATTCCAAGTCCCACTATTCCAGCCCTGGCTGGTCTAAGGGCACTTAGAATATCTCCCACTGGGTGCTGTCTGTGAATAGCAAGCTGCAGCTTGCATTGGCTCAGTCCACCTAGTGCTCTGTCTCAGTGCTGTACAGGGCACAGGGTTGGCGCAGGATCTGTTTGGGGCAAGTGGCCTGCAGTCGACGCAGGCCACCTTTGTGAATTGCATGGAGGCAGCCCTGGATGAAAGGTACACCTTGCACCATATCTGTTTGGTGCAAGCACCTTGCGTCAGATGCAGGGCTTTGAGAATTGGGCCCATTATGTCTACTTTCTGTGAAGTGTCTAGCCACAACTGATTCCATGTCACCCTTTCTGATATCACTTCAATGTTCATTTAATCACAGTTTTAAACTTCTTGAGGTCTGTCCAATATACTGTAAGTCACATGGACATTTAAGAAGGTATATCACTTGTTCTGTCTGGCATGTAATAAACTGTTTTTTGATGATATGTTCATCTCTATATGCATTATAAACAGTTTGTGTCTTCCTGGTGCTGTTGCAGTTCTGGCACCTGCCACATGGGTAATTGCCTTTGATTTTAGTCCTTCCCTCAAATATTTCATGTTTCTTTTCAGGGCTTTGATATAGAGCGTGGTACAGACAGTCATTTAATGATTTTACCTTTTTTGCAGTAACTGAAGGTCTTTCAGCAAAGGATAGCTCTCCAATGGGGTTAGATTGTAATGCATTCCAATGTTTATTTACATAAAATGTTATTGTTCCAAAATGATCAGAAAAGTCTATTTCCAAGGTCAGTTTTTCTTTTTTCATATCATCTTTTGGTTTTGTTTTAAGGAGATTTTCTCTATCTACCATGTCTGATCACTGTCCGGCTTTTTCCAATAGTGTGTTGTTATATCATCTATCTCTAAAGTGACCCCCCAGATCATCTGCAGCATCACAGTATATTCTGTAGCACAGTTTCATTTGATTCATATTAACTGTCCATGTGGTATATTGTCAATAAAAAAATTTTATGAAAACATTTTGAATGGAGAAGTCTGTTTCTTTCCTATACACTTTCATTATTAACTTGTTTTCCTTTTTTAATATCTGAAGGTCTAGGAAGTTTATTGTGGTGTTGTCACGTGTCATAACAAACTTTAAAAATTCTGTTTGTCCATTTAGATATTCAAGAAACATTTTTAAGTCAACTTCTGAACCTTTCCAGATACTTAGACAATTGTCAATGTATCGTTCCCAGCACTCAGTATTGTTCCTGTGTATGTTGTTTCCATTAAATATATATTTTCTCTCAAACTTGTCCATAAATATGTTGGCACAGCTGGGGGACATTGAAGACATACTAACATGCTATTTGCCAGCAGATTAGGCCTTATGGTCTATTGAGTCTGCTCGAACCTCAGATCCCTAGTTGGGTGCCGAGGCCCTCCTCCTTGAGTTCCAGAAACCCCTATCATCCATTCCCACCCCCCTGGGACAGGCCATCATCTGATACATCCACTTTCTGTGTCTGTCCCACCCTGTCTTGAAGCCTTCCACTGTGGATCTCTGAACCAGCTCGCCAGGCAGTGCATTCCAAGGGTCCACCATCCTCTCAGTGAAAAACCTCCTCTCTTCCCCCTCACCCTTCCACCTTCCAACTTCAAACCATGCCCTCTGGTGATACCTCCTGCTTTAGTCTAAAGATCCCTCCATGTTTACCCTATTTATTCCCTTGAGGTACTTGAAGACCTCAATCATGTCCCCTGTCTCTCCTCTCCTCCAATAAAAACAGGCAGAGCTCCTCAAGTCTGTCCTCATACGTCAAATCCCTTAGCCCTCATATCATCTCAGTTGCCCTCCTCTGTACCCTCTCCAGGAGCTGTATGTCCCTCTTCAAGTGTGGTCTCCAGTACTGTACACAGTACTCAAGGTGTGGTCTAACCAGTCCATTGTACAGCGGCAGAATCACTTCCTTGCTCCTAGAGGTGATCCCCCTTATGATGCATCCCAGTATCCTGTTTGCCTTGCAGGCTGCTCTCCTGCACTGCTCAGAGTTATTCATACATGCATCCACCATGACCCCTAGGTCTTTTTCCCCTATTGAGGCCTCCAGCACCTCCCCTCCCAGGGTGTACCTGTGTTTAGGGTTTCCCTGCCCAAGATGTAACACCTTGAACTTGGTGATATTGAAATTTAATTTCCATGTGTGAGCCCAGCTTTCCAGGGTGTCCAGGTCCCCTTGCAGGGCCAACCTCCCCTCTTCTCCCTAAACTACTGCTCCCATCTTGGAGTCATCAGTGAAGAGACTCATTTCACACCCTATACACTCCCTGATGTCCGATATGTATGCATTGAACAGGATCGGACCCAGGACCGAGCCCTGCGGTACCCCACTACCAACCTCTCTAGGGTTCGAGAGCTCTCCACAGACCACTACTCTCTGGGTGCATCCAGCTAGCCAGTTTTCAGTCCATCTGACCATCAAAGGGCCTACTCCCAACCCCATCAGTTTCTCCACCAGACAATTGTGGGGGGACAGAGTCAAACGCCTTGCTGAAGTCCAAGAATAACACATTCACAGGCTTTCCCCTGTCCAGTTCTGATGTTACCCATTCGTAGAACTCCACAAGGTTGGTTTGACATGATCTACCTGGCACAAACCCACGTTGCCGACTATCCAGACCTCCCACCCCCTCCAAGTACACCCCCAATTGTTCCTTTAGTATACTTTCCATTAATTTTCCCACCACCGAGGTCAAACTGATGAGTCTATAGTTACCTGGTACTTCTCTCGACCCCCCCTTTATGGATTGGCACCACATGTGCCTCTCGCCAATCCCTAGGTACCCTTCCCATCTCAAGTGACCTGTTGAAGAGCTCCGCCAGGGGGTGCAGCCAGTATGTCTGCCAATTCCCATAGTACTTTCAGATGAATGCCATCCGGCCCAGGAGATTTGTCTTTCTTTAGAGCCTTGAGGGCTAACCACACCCTTCTGGTGGAGATAGCATCATCCGTCCCCTCCACCTTACTGGCCTTTTTATTCTTATCCTGAGGTGACACCCCTGGGGTACCTCTCCCTCCCTCTTGCTCCATTTCTGTTGCTCCCCTGATCCCACTCACTGCTGCTTCTATCCCCATCATGACTTGCTTTCTAGATATCCCATCTCCCTCCCTAGTGAACACAGAGGCAAAGTACTCATTAAATACCTCTGCCTGGTCCCTCACCTCTTCCACCCACCCTCCTTCTGATCTCAATCTGCTGAGATGGCCCTTACTTTTTCTTCACTCCCCAATGTACCGGAAGAACCCCTTTTCCCCTCCATGTATCCCCTGTGCCAGCCGCTGCTCTTTACTGGACTTTGCCCCTCACCATCCGGGTGACTTTTGTAGATGCAAGATGGTACATTTCCTTATCCCTATCCCCTCTTGTTGTTTTATATTTTTTATAGGCCGCCTTCTTTTCTGTGACCACTACCTGAACCTCACTGGACCACCAGCGTGGTTTATGTGACCTTGCTCCCTTACGTTTCACCTTAGCGCAGGTCCTGACTGCCTCATGAAGTCCCCGTCTTATGACCTCCCATCTCCTTTCCACATTTGTCATTGATGTAATCCCCTTCAAGTGATCCTTGAGAATATTTCCCATGCCCACAAAGTATGCCCCCTGAAGTCCACTGCCAGTGTCCTAGATCTCTCCCCTTCCCCCATGCTTATTTGAAACCAGACAGTATTGTGGTCGCTCCCAGTCACGGGATCCTCTACAACCAGGTCCCTTACCAGATCCCCATCTGCCAGAACCACGTCCAAGACATGCCCCTCCCTTGTGGGCTCCATCACATGCTGTGTTAAGAACACATCCTGGAAGCCATCCAGCAGCCTCTGCTCCTTGGCCACCTTAGAGGACATGGTTCCCCAGTTTGTACCTGGCATATTAAGGTCCCCCATCAACACCACTCCTTCCCCTTTTGGTCCACACTGGGAAATGATGTTGTCCAGCAAACCATCCTCCAGAACATCACCCATCCCGGGGGCCTATATACCACACCCAGTTTGACATTATCTCCTGCTGGGGATCGTAAGGTGACCCATTAGGCCTCCACGTTTCCCTCTGCCTCTTCTACCCTAGCAATTTCTATGTCATCTCTAATGAACATAGCCACTCCACTCCCTCTGCCCTCCTTTCTGTCCTTCCTAAGCATAGTGTATTCCCACTCGTTTAGGTCCCAGTCATGGTTTTTGTTGGCCCACGTCTCCGTGACCGCCGCCACATCCACCCCCACCCCCTCGAACAGCATGGCCTGAAACTCTGGCAACTTGTTTCCCAAGCTCCTGGCATTTACTAACACCAACCCCACCCCTTATCCCTGATCCCTTTGTTTAACCCCACCCAGGTTCCTTATACTCCATCCTCCCTCTGCTCCTCCTGAAACCTCCACCTCCAGTCTGTTTCCCTCCCCCTTGGGTTTGAGCTACTCCTTCATCTGGAGAGGGCTTCTGTGAGCCCCTCTATCTCCCCCTCACAAGTTTAAACCCCACCTTTCTTGAATGTAGTCAGCCATCCCCTGCTAGGACTTCCTTCCCTAATGGGCAAGGTGAAGCCTATCCTTGGCATACAGTCCTTATCCTCCCAAACTCCTTTCCAGTTCCCTAACACCCCAACCCACTCTCTTCCCACTTCCTGAGCCAGTCATTAACCTCTGTGATCTTCATTTTTTCTCCACTGGAGGCCTTTGGTACTGGCAATATCTCCGAAAAGGAAATGTTGCATCCATTATCCCGACAGACTCTGGCAAGTTCTTGGAACCTTGCTTGGATTTCCAAAACGCTATTTCCCTCTAGATTGTTAGTTCTGAAATGCACCAGGAAATCCGGTTTCCCTCCACAATCTCTAACCAGTTCGTACACCATGAACTTTACTCTCTGCACTGTCAGCCCAGACATACTCACTACCTTCACCTGGCTATGGCATCCACCCCCCTGTCCCTCCCACTGGATACCCCTAATCGTCGAGTCTCCCAATAACAGAACCTTAACACCGCCATCATCCTTATGGTTACCTCCACTATGCCCTCTCAGCCCCCCATCCCACCCTTATTCATGATCTCAATTCCTTGGGAGTCTTCCTGCCTTATTAGAGACTCCCTTGTCACCCTCCCCTTTCTGCCTCCCTCGCTTTCCCCTTAGCATCAACATCCCTATCTAAGGGTCCTCTGTCCCTAATATCTTCCCTCTTGCTTGCTGTAACATAACGTCCTGTAATTTCAGAGTGTTGTCCCAGCCTCCCCTCAGCTCCACCCTTCTGCTGCCCATATCCTCACCCCTTATCCTTGGACACCTCCCCCAACTCCCCCAGCTTACTCCTTAACCAATATACTTCACTCCTGATACAAGATAGCTGTCTACAGAGTGGGCAGCCTCCCTCTCTCCAGGCCCAATTGAGAATTATTGCCATCCCACAGCCTGTGCAGCTTACAACCCTTCCGAAGACGCCTGCCATGGTGGAATATGGCCACCCTGTTTGTTCCCCTCTGTTTATAATGGCACACACCCTTTTTCTCAGTCCCTTCCCCCTGGAATACAGGTACTCTCTATACTGACTGCAGTTATTTACAAACCCAATTTCAACCCCACCAATAAAGTTCCCAAGTCTCACAAACACATACAGTCCAGTGTGTGTCCAGTCCCACTAACAATGTGTGTATGCAGACATCAGGTACCGTATGATGTCACAGGCCACCAGTGCCTGTTGTTTCAAATTTCAGTCCCAAACAGAAATACACAGACCTTCAATCCCAACCTCCGGCTTTTCAGTATTTAAGAAAGCCTACAAAACAGGGTGGGTGAGAGGGCTCTTACCAACACCAGGCAAACATCACATTTAAATTTCACTCTAATTATCACTGCCAAACAAGTGTTCCCAAGCCCCAAAAGTTACAATATCACAGCCCAAGTAACAGTTCTAACTCAAAGTAGTAATTTTCAACACACAGAACTAATTTCATGTACAAAACTATTCAAATATTTCAGTTAAAACAGAATATAAACCCAGACCTCTGTCCTTACCAACCTCCTGCTTATGTTCCCAAGTGAACAATGAAAGACAAGGTAATTCTTGTTAATTTCCCCTTCCCCTAACACCAGGCAAACATCACATTTAAATTTCACTCTAATTATCACTGCCAAACAAGTGTTCCAAGGCCCAAAAGTTACAATATCACAACCCAAGTAACAGTTCTAACTAAAAGTAGTAATTTTTTACACACAGAACTAATTTCACGTACAAAACTATTCAGATATTTCAGTTAAAACAGAATATAAACCCAGATTTCTGTCCTTACCTGCCTCCTGCTTATGTTCCCAAGTGAACAATGAAAGACCCCATTGCTATGCCCTTACATTGCCAGTAAAAAGTGTTTTCAAATCTAAAGTGATTTTTGGTTAATATTAGTTTTGCCATTTTTAATAAGTACTCATTAGATGGGTTTTCTGTCATTTCTCTTTCTCTAAGTTTATCTGCTACAGCTTCCAGGTCTTCTTTGTATGGAATACTTGTATATAAGTCCTTGACATCAAGTGTGACAAGGATACAGGTTTCTGTTATCATATTGTTTTCATTTAGTTTGTTCAACAGTTGTATAGTGTTAGTAGTGTATTTTAAGTATGCCATCTTGTTTTTCACTAAAAGTTGAAGGTGGTAGTCAACAAAAACAGAGATAGCTTCTAGACTGGAACCAATACCAGCAATTATCGGTCTTCCTGGAGGGTCAGTTTGGTTTTATGAATTTTGGGGACTACATAGAACACAGGCATTATTGGATATGGTCTCAATAGTGCCTTGTGTTCCCAGTCAGAACTAAGTTTTTTTCCATTTCCTATCTTTAGTACTCATTGACCATTGTGCTCACTATTTCTGTTGGATTATTTTCAAATTTTTTGAAATATTCTGTATTTTGGGATCTGTATGATTGCCTGACATTTATGTTCCTGACAAATAATTTTCCAACACCATTTTCCAGTCTGATACTATTCTCCAACAAATCCCAACACCATTTCCCTCGGCAACAGAAATCCTGACATTTATTCATCACCTCCTAGTTATCGGCCTGAAGAAGAAAAAGGAGTACACAGTCTACATTTGGAAGAAGGATGACATGTTTGAATTGCAGGGCAGGATTGCATGGTCCAGAGAAGGGCACTGATGACTTGCAAGGTGCCAATTTAAAACCCAGACTCCTGTGCTCCTGTGCTCCTTATAATCGTGCAGTGCTACTGGCTCAATTTATCAGCTTGCAGTGAATGGACTGCTGACTGTTAAAAGCTTTTCAAGCTGCATGGATTCAGGATTAGAGTGGTATGGTGGTGGGAATCATGGACTGAAGCAGGATTGAGTCTTGATTCACACTGGGACGTTTTCTGCTCCAATATGTGATGCCTCTCCTACCCTGATTTAAGCTGGCTGAATCAAAAGTTATGCACTGACTAATTCCACATTTTTGGCACCACTGTGGGAAAACTGGGGTTCATGGTGAGTGTGGACTTAGTAGGCTGAGGGTGGCAGATGGCAGAGTAGGATTTTGCAGAGTGCGGTCTGCATTAATTCACGATTGCTTTGGATCATGGACTGGAGCAGGACTGAGTCCTGCTTTGGACTGGGACATTTTTAGCTCTGATATAGGATGCCTCCTACCCTGATCTAGGCTGGCTTGAATGTTATGCAGTAGTCTTTTTTCTTGGTGTCATTTGGGATATTCTGGCCACTTGGCACAGAGTAGGATTTTGTGAAGATTCAGGTGCTCTTTTGGTGGGCTATGCTCCTATTTGGGCTGGTGCACTATAGTTAATGGCTAGCGGCTCCTTCCCCTATGAAGAGATTTATAAAATTTTTGTTTTAAAGGAGGGATGAGGGCAACCATTCATTTTTTATCAAACATGGCATTTCGTCTAACCATTGATGGGTTTGTAATGAAGTACCAAATAGGAGAGCACTACAGATATTGTCGATTTCCTGGCACACTTTATGTGAATATGTGTTTTAGTGCTAAACCTTTGGCAGGACGCAGGTGCAGAACATATTGGGATTTCGGCAGATCAAGAAAACAGTGTTGTCGGTATTTTCGATGTCAGTCTGATAGAGTTGAGAAATTGGCAGTCGGGCTTTTCCATGTCAAGCAATCATACCAGACACTGTATTTTTTAGTTGTCTTAAACATTTGTTATTTATTGACTTCTCAGAATTACAAACTTTTGAGTCAGAGACTCCTTTACAAAGGCTCCATGTCAGACAATAAATGGTTACAGGCAGGTTGAGATACAACAAATTAGACAGAGTTCAATACATAATAACATAACATAATAACATAAATTGAGTAAAAAATGCAGTTTGTAAATTACAGGCATGTTCACCAGGTACTATAGTAAGCAAAAATAAATCATTCAATACTGAAGGAGATTAGAGAGCAGTCAGAGATAAACTTTGTCATATCAGCAAGAAGGTGGGTAGTGGACATGAAACCAGGAGGTGAAATTGGGTTAGAGACAGTCACAGTGTCCTGAGGCCAGGAGAAGCTGTTGAAAACTAGATTTAAAATGTCCCAATTTGGCTAAGGCAGAGATCTCTCCAGGCGGGGCATTTAGCCATTAGGGGAGCCATTCATCTTTATATTTATCATTATCCATAATGACGATATCACTGCCTTTATCTGCTTTTTTAATTACTATTGTGTAGTCATTGTCTAGATGTTGTAATGCTCCATATTCCTGTGCTGAAAGGTTAAAGTTTTTTCTCCATTCATCTTGATTTTTTTCCAGTCTGTTTATATCTTTTTCCACTAGTTCAATATAGGTATTGATATTTGATGGAATAAGTATGAATTGGGGGGGTGATTTGTAATCTAAATTTTGTGATAATATTCCTTGTTTTCTTTTCTTTTGGGTCCCCATGTTCCTCAATGGTGTTAAAAAGGTATTTTAATTTCTTATTTTCTATAGAATTTTTGAAGATTCATTTTAAAATGGAAAAAAAATGAGTTTTTCATGTGGGCAGAAAATAAGACCTAGGTTTAGGACCTTTTTTTTCTACTGCACTGACTGGTCTTTTTGAAAGGTTAAAGACTATGTTTGGCCTTTCTTCTGGCTCCTTAGAGCTACTCATTCCCCTATTGTATTTGAATCTCTTCTGATATCTCATTTGTTCTCAGTTCCTGAACCTCTTCCTCTTTGTTCTGTTTGTTCTGGGCAGTCTCTTGTCATATCTCCACCTCTCTGCCCCTCCCTCTGCCTTGGCTCCTGTTCCATCTGTTGTTCCTTCCTTTTAAGCGACCTCTCCACAAAAAAGGTCTGTATGTTTGTTGTTTATTGCTACTGTCTAGGCTGCTGTCTGAACTGAACAGGTTTCCTTCTGAGTATGGGTTATAACTATATTGCTGTTTGTAAGGTGTGAATTTATTATATGTATATACCTTTCCTTCCTTGTAGTCGTTGAGGTTGCTTCCAGATTTTTTGAGTTGTTGATCTATTAGGTTATTTTTGTATTTATCCAATGCTTTTTGTAGTTTATCTAGAAAGTCTGAAAAATATTTTAGGTCCAGATTTTGATTGAATTGATCATATACTGTTTTGATCTCACCTCCAGTATTGATAAGTTCTATGTTTAATGCTTCAACTAGAAGTAATATAAAATCTAGTGAATGCTTGTTCCTCTCGCCATCCCATTATTTTCTAAGTCATTGGTGGTAAATCCCAAATTAGGTTCTGTGAGGATTCTAAGTGCTCTAAGGATTTATTTTTACTCATGCTGTAATAGTCCGTGAGTGTGACACTGTGCCATTCAAGTCTAAGTTCTCCTTGCTTTAGGTTTTTGTGTTTACTGATTAGATGTTTAGTGTTTAAATCACCACCAAGTTTCTTTTTACTAACTTGTCCCTGCAAAATTCTTTCCTCATCTGTTTTGGTAAGAGTTCTAGGAACAGATCTTTTATCTGTAATAGGGACTCGAAAACATTTATGTTTAGATCTAGTTGATAAATAACAACTTTAGTATTTATATACCAGTATTAGAGTTCTGTACAGACAGAAATTGGAAAAGATAACAGCAAGAACACCATGGCAAGAGAGATTACCCAGTTGACTGGATGAGATCAAGAAGCCATAGTGTAGAGGAAGAATCAGAACCGGAGGAAGTTGTGGTCACCAACTAGTACTTCAGCAGCAACAAGTACAGTGCTTGCTACAGTAAAGTTGATCAGTACTGCGCTACCATGCAGTTATTCAATGGGTACCACAATTGTGAAACACTCAGTATACCATGCTACTGTGCAACTTTACTGTAGCAAGTACTATATGCAAGGCCCCTAGAATTCTGTGGCCACAGAATTTTGTGCAGAACTTGCAATCTGCCACAGAATTCACTCTTCTTGTTGATTTTTTATTAATATTTCTGTTTTTCCATAGAATCTGGTTCCCTTCCCCTCTTTTTATATCCTAAACCCCCATATGCTCAGAATGTGATGTTATCATTGCTATAACATCATATTAGCTAATGAAATGGCTGCATTCTGCAACAGAAATGAACAGTCACTTATCTACCACAGCTCCCTCTGCCAGAGATGGTGGCACAGCACATCATGCATGGTGATATTTGCTCAACCTGCACTACAGCCTAATACAATTTTCAGTCTTAAATTATTGCACTAGTGCCAACTTAAATAAAACCTTGTCAATAGCACAGACTCGTTAAGTCCATACCTCACTTTGTACAAACCTGTTTGTGCCTTTAAGGTACAGAGATGCCATCTCAAATGAATAACTGGTAAAATGAATTTAACTGTCATTTTTAAGAAAAATAAAGTAATTATGCCCAGAAAAGTGGAATATAATAACGTGTAGACCTGTTGAAAGAATAGACCCATTAAATAAATAATTGCAATGTACGCATTTTTGCCAGGGCTATTGATTACATATTGTCATTGGTTGATAGAATCACCTAAAAGTTATGGAGAAATGTTGTGTGCAGGGACAGCTGTTGGGCCAGAGGGTAGCATGCTGTATTTCTGTGCTAGCAACTCTGGTTCAGAGATTAGCTCTTGGAGCTGGCTGGGCAGCACAAGGATTGGTGGAACACATCATTGCTCGGAGCCTGGGAAGGTATGGTGCAGAGTTCTGTCACATGGTGGACACATTGTGCTGGTCTGGAGAACTCTATCTCACAATTGGTTCACATGCATGTCATGGCCTGATGATGTTTTGCAGTATGTCAGGGAAAGCAGGTTGACATCAAAAATGAGTTTTGCAATAACTCCTCTATTCCATTTCTAATGGGACCTGTATGAATGAGGACGCAAGTTCATGGAAATTAAAAATATATACATATATTTATATACACACACACATATACAGTATCTCTGTCTCTCTCACCACACACACACACACACACACACACACACACACACACACATTTGTATGTATATTACAGATTGCATATAAATATATCAGTGATACACAGTGGGAACCTCATGAGTGGTGTGGAAAGCACATACAAAAATATAAGTGATAGACAGTAGAAACCTCATTAGTGGGATAGATAGCATGCATATAGAAATACCTTATTTATCACAAAAGATCCCCTTTGCACATGTCATTTATTTAACAGGCTAGGACCTTAAGGGAGAGACATTTGTTTTGCCTTTTTAGGCATAAAATTATTTTTATAATTCTGTTATTTTTTGAACTAGTGTTACTGTGCATTCCACCATCCTGATTGCTATAACCACTGCCATGAAAGTGAAGTCAGGATGACAAGCTGTCACTATGATGTGGTAGTTTGTTAGTGCCACAGAACTTCCACAGAAATTACAACCCACTGCCACAGAAGTTCTGCAGCAAATTGTAGTCTTGCTGCAGAACTTGGTCCCACTATGCCGCAGAAAAGTAGGGGCCCTGACTATATGCCCTGCTAGCACCATCCACCAGAGCCCAGCGCTTACTGGAGAAGATACCTCCTCACCATGAGACTGCAGCAGGACCCTGCTTTACTCCTCAAGTAACCATGGAGAAGTAATGGGCTGACAACGTGGCCCATGGGCTGACCCCTCCCATCGCACCAAAGGACATTTCCCTAAAGAACATTTCCCTGGAGGACTCCATACCAATTTGTAGGACTAGCCTTCTGAAGCAAGCATAACCCAGGCAGGACACTGAGGAACTTCAGAAAAGTGTATAGTAATGGATGGAATGTCAGATAAGTGTGTTTTATTACTTTCTCTTTTTGGTAGTAGGGTATGAGGTGGTGAAAGAGATGGGGTGGGTACCATTGGTTAAGTCTGACTACAGCTGTGGCATAGCAAATTTCACCATGACTAGCTATTTATGGTAATTGACCTCCACCCACCTCTCATTAACAACATTTGGTACTATCCCAACTGCAGTTTTGCATATATGCTTATATCCTTAAAACCTCCAGAAATGTGGATTGTATACAGTGAATCGGGGGTGGTGGGGGGGCTCTTAGAGAATGGGGAAGGCAGGTATAGTCAGCAAACTATGTACAAAACTTGACGAAGGTTCCCCAGGGGCCAAAGCACTTACCCTCCCTCGGCGTCCCTTACACTATGTGCGGAATGCTAGTGATAAAATGCTCTCAACAATGCTGGTCAAAGATGTATGAGAATCCTGTGCATGCTGTGCAAGTGGGAACCTCATCTAGCTTTAGACAGACCCCCCGGGTAGTCATACAGTAATGAGTATTGGAATGTACTATTCTCTGCCTTAGAGCTATCTCATATAACACCAAATGAGCCTGCAGGGCATTACAACCCCCCCCCCACACCAACAATGTATGGGGATCTTGGTGTGATAAGTCAATACCTTCCTTCCCTTCCTCTCCATCTGCTGGAATTAAATAAATAAATACAGGCATTCTCAGTGGTTCAGTGGTGGTAGATCCTGAGATCATATCAAACTCAGAGAATACAGGATACTGTTAACTGGTGTGTGCTCTTTGATGTTATACACAGTCAGCTGGTTATTCACTTGTGTATTGTTAGGGACACAGGCTAGAAATACCTCAGTGACAGTTTGAAGACTCCCAGCTCCCCAAAGTAAGTATGAACACAACTTACTATCACAGAATAAGGTAAGAGACTGCTCATTTTAAGACTCAGGCTCTAGCAATTCAAAGGAAGGGAGGATAGAAGTGGTTCGCCTTGGCACGGGTAGAGCTCAGTCTCATAGGGGTACACCCCTGAGCCTATTGTGTTGGATGGTCTCCTGAAGCTCTCTCCCCTAGTACCTGGACCCCTTCCAATACACAAGACTTATACTGGAGGGATTATCCTCTCCTAGGTTCATAGGGGTTGGGCACCCGGGCTATTGTACTTTCTTCAGTCCATATAACATACTGTAGGTGCCCAGCTATCCACAAGGGGCAGAGAGACTCCAAACAAACCTCACCCATTTAGCCTGCATCCCACTGATAGCTTAAACTAATGAGTGTTATAAACTGCAGGAGGAACTATGTATTGGACTAACAGTAACCAACCCAGGGAACAGAGCACTGCCTAGCTCAAGAACTACCAATTTCCTCCCAAATTTCCCTCAAGAATTGTCTCAGTCTATAGCAGACAGGTTCCTGTAGACCACCCCCCACATGAGAGACAGAGTCCACCTTTGAATGGGTTCACACCCACAGCCTGAGATACTGGTGATCTCGTCAGCACTCGTAAATGCTTCTGTTGTAAATAGTTGTAGTAGAGTTAGTAGGTACAGTATTTGTGGTGCAGCATTTTATGATATATGGTTAGGACTTCTATGTGGGCAAGCCTCTGCTTTTTGGGTACTGATCCTTACAATCCTGCACTTTGGCCAAAAACAATCTCTGGCAGGGTTCACCATACAGACACACATACATCTCCTACAAGGTATGTGTGGAGTTCTGCTCTTTTCGGATGGACACACAATAAAACATATCATTATTCAAGTCATTATGGATCATGGCTGAAATATCCTGTTACATGTGGAATGTCTGGAGGCTAAATACCCACAAAAATGCAAATAAGTTCTGTCACATCTGAAAAGAGTAAAATCACACATAGCCTTCCTTCAGGAGATGAAACTGATCATAAATGACCATTCATACTTGGTGAAGGACTAGGTGTGGCAGGTGGTACAAGCCACTGCCCAGTCACGTAAAAAGGGAGTGGTCATACTGATACACAAAGCCCTCCCCTGAACCATCACCTCGAGCTGATTGAATGCACAGGGCAGGTGGGTCATGACTCTTATGGACACCCCTCATGGTCCAATATGATTGGTTAACATCTACACCCCCAGTGAGGACAATCCTGCCTTCTTTCAAGAGGTCTTGGACAAAATAGGCACCATAGGGGCAGGGAAGGTCCCCATCGTACTGGGTGGTGACCTGAATTTGCCACTCACCCCAATGGTGGATAAAAGTAAATTGGGAAGGAATACACACCACAGGAGCATGTTAACAAACCAACAATTGATGCAGGAGCATAGTCTGGAAGACATGGCGTCTGACACACCCAACAGAAAAGGACTACACTTTCCAGTCCAATGTGCACCACACACTTAGCAGACTAGACTATTGGCTCATCTCTCCCACAAGCTCCCAATCCACAGCTGAATCCTGCATCCTTCCCATGATTATTTCTGATCATGCACCAGTCCATCTGCTATTGTTATGGGGCTCCGAGGTGCACACGTTTCCCTCTTGGAGACTAGACCCCCTCCTAATGGGTGACCCAGAATTCCTGCCATGGGTAACCTGAGAATCTAAGCTGTTTTTTCAAGAAAACCCCATTAATGAAATCAATCACTCTCTGGTGTTGTCTCCTCTAATTTTCTCTCTCCCTGCTGTTTCTCTCTCTGTTAAATCAGTGTCCCTCTCGGCTCTCCAGCCCTAGTCTCCCCTTTCCCGATAACCGGCCAAAACTGTTCTCTTTTTTTCTGGCTACCTCAGCCCTAATCTCCCCTTCCCCCAAACCTTCTAAAATCATTTGCTTCCTTTTGTTCTTCCTGGCAGCCTGGCTCCACTTTCCTACAGCCCCATGCCCCTTCCTCTCTCGAATCCCTTGTCTGTCTGTCTCTTCCCTCCTACTTTCTTCACTCACTCCACACTCTTTTGTTATTCCCAGACCCACCCCCAATTACTACTCAAGCCACTGTTCGTAGCCTGATACTTTAACCTTCTCCCTCTCTATTCTCTCCCCAGGAGGCCTCATCCCCCTGATCAGGTTCTCTTCTGAAGTGGTCCTGGCTCTCTACCATGCAGCCAAGTTGGAAGTCCTGCCCACTTGCCCGGAGAAAGGTATGACTGCTGGCCTCCGGGAAACCCAGCTCTCGAGCCACTCTAACACGATTGGCTTGCACAAACAATCCAGACTCCTCATTTGTTGCCACTTCAATCCCTCATCTTGGCACCTTTTTTTTCCAAACAATTCTTTTGCTGACAACACTCTAGCTTCTGTAGCTTATTCTAAAGAGGATATTTTGTCCTGCCCACCCTCCCTGGCCCCAACCTCTATTAAATACACATTTGCTCCACCCCAGCCCCTCCTCCTCCTCCTCTCTCTTCCTATCTCTCTCTCTCTCCTCCTCTTCCCTCTTCTGTCCACATATACAGACCTCTTTTTTAAAAGTGACACTAAGACAGTGTTATACTTGTTCTATACAGGAGTCTTTTGTCTGCTTACTCTGTCACTTAATCCTGGACATACCCCTTGAAATGTTTCCCAATGTCACAATAATGGCTCTGCCTAAACTTTTTCTATACTGTGTCCTATTCTCTTATCTCCTCTCACTGGCCCTCCTGCCCCTCCATTTAAACAAAAACTCCCTAACCTTCCCTGAACTGCATCCCTCTCAAACTAACTCCTCCCATCCCCTCCCTAGCTGACACTGTGGCTCATCTGTATACCTCACCCCTTGCCAGTCCAAACATCCTGCCTTCACAGATGATAACCATCATGTCACTCATCAGGGCTGTCAGATCTACCCCAAATACCATCCTGCATACCAAAAGAAACACATTCATTGCTGTGTACTCCTTCCTCTTTCTCATTCTACTCCTAGCTGGAGACCTCGAACCCAACCCAGGTCCCCAGGTTGGGCCACAGCCACTAAGCTCACACAAAGGCCTCTCCATTGCTCACATCAACATCTGAAGCCTCCTGCCTAAAATTGACCAGTTAACCTGCTGGATAGCTGAGCAGTCTCCTGATATCCTATGCCTAAGTAAAACCTCGCTATCTGCAAGGATCCCAGACTCCTCCCTAAATCTCCCTAACTATACTATACTTAGACAAGACCAAGGCAAATATGATGGTGATGTAGCCATCTATACAAAAAATCCACTTTCATGCTTAGTCTCATGCAAGGAATCGTGCCCTGACTCCCATGAAGTACTTCTGTCGCAACTCACCCTGCCTGCCTCTCTCTCTTTATTTATTGGGGGTGCTCAATGCCACACCCCGTCTCTCATGTGAATCTCTATTAGACACCCTAACTACCCTTGCTGACCTGACCTCCAAAGGGGAACTGGTTCTACTAGATGATTTCAATCTAGACTGGCTCGCCCCCTCCCCAAAATCTTACAACTCCAGAATAGAGTCCCTCAACCTGACACAACTGTTACATGAACCCACCCGCTATAATCTGCACTCCCAAAACCACTCTTTAATAGACTGGATCCTCATCTCTCATCCCTACAGGGTGACCTCATCTGGCATCCTCACAAATGCACTGAGTAATCACTGCATCTCCTACTGCTTCAGAAAATCCTGTGTGCCCAAATCTGCCCCTAAGTACATTAACACCCACTCCCTAAACACTCTGGACACTGATTCCCTGCTAACCAGCCTTAGTCACGTTGACTGGCACCACGTGTACTCTGTTCCAAATATAAATGTTTCCCTTTGCAGCTTCCTGCGCACCTTTATAAACATCTGGGACTCCCACACCCAGCTGAAAGAGCTCAGGGTGAAAAAGCACCATCATAAATGGATCACAGCTCCCATCCTCGCCTTATGCAAGACCAGGAACAAAGCCTGGACTGCTTTTAAATCCCATCCCAGCCTCAAAAGTAGGTAGCCTGCAACACCCTCTGTAATGCATGCACAAAGGCCATAAGGCAGGCTAAAGCAGATTTCTTCAGATCGCAGCTATAGCACACCCACCCATCCAAATTCTGGAATGTAATACACTTACTTCTTGACCTTCCATCGCAATCCATTTCCCCGCCTTCAAGCAGAATATTCAGCCCATAATCTATCCCACTAGCATTGCTGATACCCTCAACAAATTACCTACACCGTGCCTCATGGCTCTCCACCTATATCCTCTGCCTCATCTCCATCTCCATGTCACAGCAACTTCAAATTCTCACCAGTTTCAGAGCAAAAAGTCTTCACAGCCCTCCACTCATTAAATACCACCAAAGCCAGCCCAGACGGGATTCACCCCAAACTCCTGCAGATCTCTGCTTGCACAAAAACAAAACCTCTCACTCATCTACTCAACCGCTCCTTTTCTATGGGCATGGTCCCTCAGGACTGGAAATCTGCATCAGTCATTCCTCTTCACAAAGGGGGGATCCCGCTACGCCTAGAAATTACAGGCCCATCTCCCTCCTCTCTGCTCTTTTAAAGCTTCAGGAATCCCTGTCTCACTCCAGACTGGTGGAATATCTCGCTGCAAATAACCTCCTATCTCCACACTAGTCAAGCTTCAGGAAATAGCATTCCACAATCTCTTCTCTCCTGTGTATTACAAACCACATCCTCACTGCCTCTGACCAAGGCCTCCTCACCGCCGCAGTCTTCATTGATCTGGTCAAGGCTTTTAATTCTGTATCCCACCCCTCCTTCTGCTAAAACTAGAAACAGCAGGCCTTGCTCCCATCTTCTCATGGTGGTTCAACTCCTATCTCTCAAACAGGTCACAATATGTCAGAATCACTGATGTGTCTTCCCTTCCCTTCCCATCCTAGCAGGCGTTCCACAAGTATCTGCCCTTGGCCCCATCCTCTTCTCCCTCTTCATTATCAAACTCCCCTCCTCCTGCACTAAGTCCAGCACACACATGTATGTGAATGATACTCTCCTCGTTACCTCAGGCCTATCAATGCATGAAGTTCAAGCTACCCTCCAATGCAATTTCAGCAACATTCAAAAATGGTTCCTACAAAACCAACTAAAACTTAATACCTTCAAAACTATTTCCATGCTATTTGGCACATGGCAGAAAATTAACCGATCCCTCCCATCTCCCCATCATTTCCCTGGATGGTACCCCTCTTGATCAGGTTAGAAAATACAAGTACCAGGGTGTCTGGCTAGACCCCCACTTATTGTTCTCTCCTCATGTAGATGCAACCATCTCAAAATTACTCCCCAAACTTGGTGCGCTATACTGGCACAGAGACTCCCTCCATCTACCTGCCAGACGTCAAATTGTAACTAAAATGATACTCCCCATTTTTGATTACACGGACGTGGTCTTCTGCCCCGCAGCTGAAACCACCCTATCAAAGCTTGACATCCTGCTGAATTCTTTCTGTTGCTTTCTTACCAACTAACCCCTTGGAACACATCACTGTGATCTGTACTTACTCCTAGGAATAGCTCCACTGTCCCACAGGCATTACATCCACTCGCTCAACTTGACATCTAAGTTCTGGTTCAACCTGCTACCCCTCCTCTCACCTGAAGGGTAGTCTCTCACTGGCCTCTGACACCCCCTACATACTAGGACACAAAAATGAAAGAACTTTTAGCATACGAAGACTATCCTTGTCTTCTGAAAAAGATGCCTTCTCCTACCAACTCCCCACTTTGTGGAATAAAATACCCCCTCCATTAGAAATGCCTCCTCTTAACTAGCTTGCAAGAAACAAATATGCCTCCTACCACCTCCCTCTTGCATCTGTCCCAGGTAATTGCCACTGCCTCCTGTTACTGTTTTACCAACCAGCTCCTACTTGATCTCTTTCACACCTATCTCACCTGCTTCTGCTAAATTCTGTTCTTCTCACCTCGTCTCATTCAACTTAAATGTTTCTAGCATTCCCTGCTACCTGTGGCTCTATTTGTCCTGAATTGTAGAAGTTTCTGCTGGATCTACTTGGATTCAAACCGCCAACATATGAATATTATAACTATCTGTAAATAGTGTTTACTTTTGTAAATACTGAAACTATCTGTGCATAATTTTGTAAATATCCTGTCTTGGTTACCATTGTATGTACTCCTCAATTCCCCTCCCCAGGGTCATGCCTGGAAACGAGCCTCAGCTCAATGTGCCTGTCCCAGTCAACAAATATTTAAATAAATAAAAAAATACCTGGGGGGCATACAAAGCCACAATTCGAGGCAAAATCATTGGGTACACCTCCCAGAGGAGGAAGATGAGGAAGCAGAAACTCACTGCCCTGAAGAAAGACTTGGGAGAGATAGAAGCTCATCTCAAAGCACTAAAACACCCGGCCATGCACCCGTAAGTCTGAAGGAAGTCCTCAGGCTAAGGCTAGATGTCAATGAACTCCCTTCAAGAAAGGCCGAACTGGCTCAGTTAAAGGACAGATGTGTGCTGGGAGGGAGAAGACAAGTCTGAGAAAATGCTGGCCTATCAGCTGAGAAAACAAAAAGCCAATAGACACATAGATAGTGTCACATACCCCCAAAACCACAAGGGGCTTACTAAACCTGTGGAAGTAAACAGAATATTGTCAGACTTCTACACTAACCTTTACACTACTTCCCGTCACACCATACCCCAAGATATGCAGCAGTTTCTGGACAATCTATCCTTACCCAAGTTATTCTCACAGCATAAGGAGCTCTGAGAAGCCCCCCTGACTGTGGAGGAAGGTGGATTGTCCCTGATGTCACTAAAGAAAGGCAAAGCCCCAGGGGGTGATGGATTCTTCACTGATTTCCTGCAGGCTCTTGCCCCCGTGGTCTCCCCCATTTTATGTCAGGTGTTTGCCAAGGCAGAACACACAGGGATACTCCTACCCACATTGCAAGAAACCACTATCACAGTCTTGCCAAAAAAGGGAAAGGACTCAACAGCAGTGGGTAGTTACAGACTCATATCCTTGATAAGCGCTGATAGCAAAGTCTATGCTAAGGCTATTGCGAACAGACTAAAATCCCTGCTCCCTTACCTGATACGCCCCTCACAGGTGGGTCTTGTGCAGGGTAGATTCAGTGCAGATCACATACAATCTCTTTTTAATATAATGCACACCGCTTGTAACCTCTCAACGCTGACAGCTGCAATGGCTGTTGACTTTGAGAAGGAATTTGATTCTATCAAATGGGACTATCTCAACCTTGTACTACTACAGTATGGATCTGGCCCCAAATCTTGCTCTTGGATCAACTCGATTTACTCCTCCCCCAAAGCCAGAGTACATAGAAAATTCCATCTTGTCTCCCCCCTTCCTAGTGGAGCGGGGTACAAGGCAAGGACACCCCTTGTCCCCACTTCTGTTTGTGCTTGCTGTGGAACTCTTGGTGGCAGCCTTATAGCAGCACAAAGATATTCTTGGCATCCAAATAGGAAAATCCCACTACCCCACTTTAATGTACAGTATGCGGACAATCTGCTGATCCTCTGGCTGATACACATACTTCTCTAGCCCCTTGATGGACCTTCTGCATAAGTTCACAACCTACTCCATCCTTAAGGTCAGTCAAACAAAGACTGAAATCCTCTCCCTTAGCCCCCTGTACCATCCCTAAAACCCACCCGTCTTAGGGTTGAAGTGGGTCTCCGAGGAACTTACATATCTGGTTATTAAAATCAACATAAAGACAGACTCCATCTGGGAGAAAAATCTGGGACCCTTGCTGGCTGAATGTGGAATTGAACTAGAAAGATGGGGATACCTGAACGTCACTATGGCAGGTAAAATCGCAGCACTCAAAATGTCACTGGCCCCCCCAAATAATGTATCTCTCATCCCACATCCCTCTAGACCTTCCCAGTGTATGGTATCTCAGAATTGACAAAATGTTTCAAAATTTCCTTTGGGGAAAAAAAAGACCGTAATACAGACATAATAAACTACATGCCCACTGGAGAGTGGGGGGATGGGGTCTTCCCTGGATGGAGGGATATAAAATTGCTTTTCAGTCTGCCCAAGCATTATACTGGTTTTCCCCATGGTCCCCTACCACTCCACAATGGCTCCAGATGGAACAGAACTTGGCAATACCCCCCTCCTGGCCTCTCTTTTTGGGCAATAGCCCCAGCATCAGGGAAAGGACACCCTACCATAGGTCTCACACTAAAATATTGGAAACAACTTCAATGGAGGCTCAAACTACCCCCTGTGCCCCTCCCACTTATACCCATATGGCAAAATCCCTGGCTCACTATACAGAAAAACCCTATACACTGAGCTACATGTGTGGACAGAGGCATATACTACATTGCAGACCCCCTTGACCTGTCCCTTCAGCATGTGGACATGTTCCAGAAGCTCCAGGAAAAGTGAAACATTCCCTGCAAAGACTTTTGGAGCTATCTTCAGCTCTGTGATACAGTAAAAGCAGTACTTCCTTCTCTTCCATCAACCCATCCTCAGCCCTCACCAGTCACGAGGTGGTTAGCCCTTCCCAAGGGTAGAGCAGGAGCTATAAATGCCCAACTTAGGGATACCCTCTCAGTCAATCAGATGAGAAGAAGCAGAAATGGGAAAAGGCTCTCAATATCACCATCTCAGACACTCAGTGGAAACAATGCTGGTCCAGTGGCCACAAAGTCCACTCAGACACCCGTAGTCAGCTAATAAATAATAAACTGCTCCACTGGTGGTACAGGATGCCAAGTGTCCTAAACAGAGCTAAAGTTCTGGGAAATGACAACTGCTGGAGGTGTCACCAGCCGGGGGTGGGGGGGGACTTATTTCACATAGCATGGTCCAGTCTGGCAATACAGAACATGTGGGGTAAGGTATGCCAGTTAAGCAAGCAAGTCCTGGGTAAGGCCATTCCAATGTCCCCCTCTTTCTTGCTTTTGGGTAAGAGACCCCACACCCCGCACCTTTCCACATCAGAATTTAAATTGGCGCTCCTACTTAGCATGCAGGCTAAATGCCAGCTTCTCAGTTACCAGCATAGTACTCAGATCCCCAGAATAGACAAAATTGTTAAAGCCATGTGAAATATCTACGAGATGGAGAGAAGGTCCCATGTTATTACCTGCCAAAGAGCACAGTTTAATAAATGCTGGGCTCCACACCTGGCATACCTCGCTCCCAGAACAGGCATAGGTTTAGAGACAAAGTAATATATCCTTTAACAGAGCAGATCTGAGTCATAGAGGTACAGTATATGTGTGACCCAAGACAGTATAGCAGCTGCCCCTAAGGATAGTAATGGCTATACATAATTGCTGCATATTATTACAAAATGTTTTATAGTTCTATGTAACTTTGTGGGACCCTTTTCTTCCTTGCATATGTTGAACAGGTTTGGTGCCACATGGAGTCTAAGCACTCTGGATCATAACAGTACATGATCGGACTTCCTAGCTCTCTGTGTGGTTCTGCCATCCATCCATCCATGTGCTGCGAGGTAGGTACCTGCCATGATAACAGTCAAACCACACATCAGTCTTCTTACAGGAGATCTCTTACAGTGAATTGAAACTATTTTAACAAATATAGTACTAAAACAAGTGCATTATGACAAACGTTTGTAAGTAGCATAGTACTGTGAGTTTCAGTCATATGTATGTGACCTATATGTGTATTCTTGTTATCTGTTTGAAAACATTTTTAAAAACAAAAAAGAAATGTGACTGTGTGTGTGTATTGACTTGCATATTGTATTTGAATATGAAATATTTTTTTTGCAAATAACCAAGCTTTATTGAACCATTTCCAACATAAATTACATACCATACAACTAAATAATACATAGAAATCATATAATGACATATGAAAGAAAACATAACAAGGGGGAAAGAACCCCTAAATCCCCCCCCTAAGGAATAAAAAGAAAAGGGAAAAGCCCTTCAACCCCAACCCCCCTACCCACCCCTGGCAGCTATCCCAGTGAATGACTCACCATAATTAGTACATAATCATAAAATGTCATCAAAGAAAGCAAAAGAAATACAACCAGGCTGGTACATACTTTAAATAGGTAGACAAAGAAGGCGCCAAGGAGGAAAGGACCTTATTGAAACTAATTTACCAAGCCAGGGCCGATACCAGTCCTGTAAAAGGGGAAAACAAGAGAGACATCTATCTCTAGTACCCGTACCTGTCCTTAAGACATTGGTACAACTTACCCCAACACTGCTGGAATATTGGTGAAGCATTGCGAAAAGAGAAAACCGATCTTTCTGCATTTAATGCATTCATGAATTCATCCCACCATTCCCCAAACGATGGAGTCCAGTCGTCTCTCCAGTGACGTAAAATTATTAATTTAGTTACCAATGCTACCATAGCCATTCGATATTTAGTTAACTTGCTTGGTACTTTATCAAATATCCCGAATATGCAAGCCTCCGGAGTAAAGAACCTGGCAAGATCATAAAATTGACTGATCCCTTGCTTCACCAAATGCCACAACCCAACCACCTTGGGGCAAGTCCAAAATTTATGGTAGCTAGTAGCAAAAGAGTCATTACACTCCGTACATTGCGCTGAAAAGAGGCTACCCATTCTAGAAAGCTTAGCCGGTGAAAAATATAAGTTATTAAGTAACTTAAATTGAACGTCTCTCAATCTGTCTTGCTTAATAAATTTATAGATATCAACCCAAGCTTTCTCCCATGTCTCTGCTGATTTACCCAAAGATAAATTTAATTCCCAATATACCGGGATTGGAGACACATTTGAGTTCCCTTTAACTATTATGTATTTATAAATTTTAGAAATCAATTTGCCCGCTTGTATGAACCCTTTCAACTCAGCGAACATTGATCCCAAGGCGTCCTGCCCCAGTCCTTTGCCAAAGTAAGATCTAACACAACTTATTATTTGAATTAGTTTTAGGAAGGATTGGGTTTCCACTCCTAACTTCTCCACCAGTGTCTGAAATGGGAGTAACCTATTATTCTGATAAAAGCCTTTGACTCGCAATTTCGTAGCCCATTTAACTACAAATCTAGGTATTGGTTGACTTCCAATTGTCAGGTTCGGATTTCTTAATAGAGGTTGGGATAAATCATATAGTTGTGAAATTTTGAACTTTGCATAAAATTGATGCAAAGCTTTAATATCCCATCCTAATGGCATACCTCTCACTCTTTTTGGGACCTTAGCCCATGGGATATATAACAACGACTTTAAGTCAAACTTAAAACTTTTGACAAATAGTCGGTCTAAATGAAGTCCGGGATAGGAAATACCCTCCTCACAAACCCATGCAACCAACCTTGCCATGTGGATTGCTAGATAGTAGACATAGAAGTCCGGTAGCTGGAGACCTCCCAGTTGACTCCGCCAGGTAAGTTTAAGGTAGCTTCTTCTAGGAGGTCTACCATTCCACAAAAATACCGAGCATTGTTGGTATGATGGCTTAAAAAAAGACTTTGGCAGGTAAACGTTTAGATTTGATAATGGGTAAAAGAGTTTGGGCATAACCACCATTTTAATCGTATTAACTCTTCCCGAGAAGGTCAATGGAAGCTTTGACCATCTGACCAAGTCTTCCTTAATAGTTTTGATTAACGGTTTAAGATTTAAATCGGCCAGAGCCTCTAAGTTCTTGGATATTTGAATCCCCAAATAAGTTAATGATCTGGTTTGCCAACGAAGTCCCAGAGAAAGGCACCAACTCTTCTGGAGAAATGGGGTCAAAGAATATACAGAGGTTTTAGCCTTATTTAAACTATACCCTGAGAGCATACTGAACTTATCAATTAAATCAAGAGCCTTAGGGAGGGAAGAAGTAGTATTAGAGATGTGAAGCAATAAATCATCAGCAAATGCTGAAAGTTTAAATTCAGAGTCCCCTATCTTAAGCCCTTGCACTTCTCTATTTATCTTTATGGATCTAATTAGTGGTTCAATGTACAAATTGAAAAGGTAAGGAGATAAAGGGCAACCCTGTTGGGTACCCCTAGAAAGTGGAAAAACCTCTGAAATTAGATTGTTGCACTGAATCTTAGCTGAGGGGCAAGAGTACAGAATACGAACCATATGAATAAATCTAGCTGAAGACCCTAGCCCGACAGGGTAGTGAACATAAAGGTCCATTCCACCCTGTCGAAGCTTTTTCATGCCTAACGAAACTAATGACGCTTTCTATAGCAGGATCCGCATATTCAGAAATTAAGTAGAACAGCTTACGGAAATGGTCAGCCGAGGCTGGCCCTCAACAAAGCCAGCCTGTTCTGGGCTCAATAAAACACGCCATACTTGTTTTAATCTGCTGGCCAAAATTTTAGCAAAAATCTTGACATCTAGGTTTAGTAAAGAAATCGGTCTATAGCTGCTCACTACCTCAGGGGTTTATCTGGCTTTGGTAACAAAATAATCTTGGCCTCAAACGGCGTCTGGTCCTTGATCCCTTGATCACACCAAAAGGAGAATAATCCCTGCAATAAGGGTACAAGATTATTTTTAAATCGTTGGAAAAAAAAGGCTGTAAACCCATCCGGGCCAGGCGCCTTGTCCGGGCAGAAGGAGTCAATAGCCTTCTCTATTTCATCCTCAGATATAGGAGCTGTTAATTGAGGGCCAATGTCCTCTGACAATCTTGGTAAAGGAATAGCATCCAAAAATTCCTGAGTTCTATCTAACGCCTGTAGGGGGGGCTGCTGGCTTGTATAAAGCTTTCGATAAAAATGCTTAAAAATTTCTAGTATCTCAGCCGAATCTGTAACCAACTGCCCTGATTCTGGATGGTTTAGGGCAGTCACCCACTTTGCCGAAGAATTTTGCTTCAACTGCCAAGCCAGCAATCTCCCTGCCCTACTACCTTGCCCCAGGTACAAAGCCTTGACTCTAGAGGCTGAACTAATAACTTTCTCCCTCTGTTTATCTGCATACCAATTTCTTAAGGAGATTAATTTACATTCTTGCACTTCCATTCTCTGACTATCATTTATATTTTCTAGTTCCTTAATCTCTCTTAAGCATTCATCTAGGAGTTTCCTTGTTTTAAGCTGCGTTACCGTTTGCCATGCGTATCTCCCTCGCCACATGGACTTAGAACCACCCAAGTTTGGTCTATAGCATTGATAGAACCCCAATTACTAGTAATGGAGCTTTCCAAAAGGATCTGAATCTGATTAATGCCCTGGATTCCTTTAAAATATTATTGTTTAGTGACCATGAGTATGACCTGCTAGGTTGAAGGGTAAGAACATACAATGTTTATAGGGAATGGTCAGAGATTACAGAGGGCAAAGTTGAGGCCTCCACCACCCAGGGCAAACTATGCTGGCTAATCAAAAAAAATCTATCCTCGAGTGCGACTTATGCTACAGAGGAAAATGTGTATTCTGACGTTGGGGTTCAAAAGTGCATGAGGTCTGTTAGACCCGCTGATAACATAAACTCCTTAGGGCCTTCTGTGCTGGGAGGGAGGAGAGCCTTTAAAATGCGATCAGTCTAGCCGGTTAGACTGGACTAGGTTCCAGTCCCCACCCAGAATTATTGGGACATTTCCAAAAGAAGCCAAAGCCAAGCCCAACTGTATAAAGAAATCAGGTGAGTCCAGGTTAGGCCCATATACCGAGCCAATACTAGATTAATCCACCTATACTGCCTAGGGCGAATATATATAAACCTTGCGGATCAGAATTACTTCTGAATCGTGAATGGAATCCCATGAGCAATTAAAATAGCAACTCCCGACTATTTGAAGAGAATCCCTTACAAAACCTGATTCACCCACTTTTCTTAAAATGGGCAAGGCGGTCAGAGAGGACATGGGTTTCTTGTAAAAATACTATCGCTGGTTTCAAGCGGCCAAGTGATTCAGAATAATGAATTTTTGCAATTGTCCTTTCCTCCTTTAATATTGCAAGAAACTATATTCAACCTATTATCCATTTGTTGCCCAGTCTAGATAAATCTTGGGATAGCTGCCCCCCATACTGACCCCAAAAATTATTTCTCCCTGAATTCCCTCCTCCCCAAAAGAAAATAGAAATACATTCATAAATAACTTATAACCTTCCTTCTGGCCCGGAGCCAGCTACCCATCCACTGGAACGTGGTGCAACATAGAGATGGGTACACCCTCCCTGCCTAAGATTATTGTTAAGAATTGAATGAGTGATCTTACAAGCCGGTCCAAAAACCTGGGCTAATAAAAAATATATATCAATCTCCAGATCTTCGGTTAAATCAGATAACAAAACACGAACAAATGGGGTCAAGGGGTATAGATGCAACCATTCAAATAATAGAGTATTTACCAGCCCAATAAATACTTCCAGTCTCATGAACATTGACAGGCGAGACTACAATTCTCTCACAAGACGCCCTATGCGTCAGTCCCAGATAGAGGACTCTGACTAAATCCACGAAGATTAAGTTCTGGCCGAGCTGCTCCCGACAAGGAGCAACTATATAATCTAAGGTAGAGCCACCAGGCCTGTCATGAAATCTTGCCTTGCATTATACCCCTTGGCTGCAATATCTTAACTTGACATGCTCAACTCATGAAACACCATTGCCTATGGTTCTTACAATTAAGAAACTGTTTAAACTCTAAAATCACCAATCATATGAGATTCATAAAAAAACTGAGACCTTCCTACTAATACAAATATAGTCATTATAACTCGTATCCTCTTTTACACTTGTGCCCTAAGCCAATAACTAGAAGCACAATCCCCCACCCCATCCTTTAATTGTAATCCAGAGTACTTTACTACTTCTATCAGGAACATATAGCAACAACTAGGTTATTAAACTCCCCTTCCCATCTGTAAGGGGTTAAATGTAAACGCACTACAAAATGTATTCTATCTTTCCCAACATGCCACTAGGTATACTAGAATACGTTGAAGAATAAACGTTTATTAGATGCCCCCATTAGAGGTCAAATAAAGATTATTAACAGCAAATAAGAAAACACAACCGCTGTCTTGCAAAATGTCTGGGTAGTCCTGCAGGTTATCTGTGTGATTGAACTTAGCTTTCACCCTTTGAGAAACAGGTCAGGTAGCAGAGATCTCAAAGATACAAGTGCCTCTTCAGTCGAATTAAATCTCTTCGGGCCTTCCTTAAATGTAACCTCCAGCCTCGCAGGATATAATAAGCGATGTCGAATCCCTGCAGCCCAAAGCTTTGAGGTGATCGGCCTAAAACTTGCTCGAACTTGTCTCATTTTCCAGGTTAGATCAGGCACCAGAAGCAGTTTTTTGCCCTCCCATTGGAAGGCTGCCAGCTTCTTAACTTCTTTTAAAATATGCTCCCTGTCCAGATAATTAAGTAATTTAAAAATAATTGGCCTCGGTGGTTCTGAAGATGGAGGTTTAGCTCTAAGGACCCGATGACCCCTCTCTATGATATACTCCGGCCCATTAGGTGAGGGGCCTGCTGATTTTTTAAGGAGTCTCTGGAGAAACTGGATGGTGTTCGGTCCTTCCTCCCCTTCTGGGAGACCCAGCAGGACCAGATTGTTACGTCTGTTGCGGCCCTCCAGGTCATCTAGGCGATCTTCTAATTTTGCTATACTTCTTTTACACTCCACCATAGTAGGCCCTGCCTTATCCATGGCTCTTTCAATGGAAGAGATCCTAGCCTCAGCATCTGTCACCCTTTGCGCTAGCTGAGTCAGGGCTGGCTTTATCTCTGCCACCTCCTCTATTAATTTAAATACTGCATCCTTTATGGTAGTCAGATCTTCATAAATTTTGGCAGACTTAATTTCTTCCTCCTACTTGCGGTGATGGCGGCAGAGCTCCGCGTCATGGTAGCTTGCTTCTAGTTGACTTCCGCTGCTTGCATTTCGCGAAGCGGGTGTAATCAATGTTGCCACAAAACAGTTTCTAAGGGCGTAAAACAGTGTCCCAGTGCCCGTTAGCCCCGTTTAGCTGCACAAAATCACGGTTTAAATTGAGCAGGAACGGGAGACCCAAAAGCTGCTGCATCACTCCATGCGCGTCACGTGACCCTCTCGCGAATATGAAATATTAATATGAATTATGGAATTATGGAATTATGAAATATGACATATTAACCAGAAATTATGAAATATGAGTGTGTGTATGTGTGCACGCACATATATGTGTGTGTGTGTGTGTGTGTGTGCATTCTGAGGGCACTTATATGTTACTGAGTGAGCAGTGATGGCAGTAAAAACATAAAAGACCCCACATCAAAGCACCAACCTAACCGAAGAGACAGCCTTAGACTCCACTTAATCTGATGAGATAGTGTTTATCCCAGGTCTTCTTTTATCTAGCCTAATTGTTAACATTAAATGTCATCTCAGTGATGACTGTTTTAAGGTACCTTGAGAGGTCAGGAAAGGTTTTAAGCACAAAACATATGATTTATGCAATTAGTATATGTTTTATTCTGCCTTTTATATTCTACATTATCTTTGTTCAGTTTGTGATAGTCAAGCATTAAGGGTCCAGTCCTCAAAGATGTGTGCAGTATGTGTAAAGGCACATACTTGTGTATGATATAAGACATACACACTCTACCACATATAGACTGGGGGGGGGGCAAGGCCGCCGAATCAGAGGATGAAAAAGATGTATAACCATCATCAGTGACCTTATAAAGGCCACGCAATGTATGAAGGCAGCAGCCAAGGCAAACAAAATGCTACAGTCAATTGCTAGAGGGTTCTTGAGCAGAAAGGAGGAGGTTATACTGCCACTGTACAGGTCCTTGGTGTGAAAGCACCTGGAGTACAGCATGCAGTACTGGAACCCCAACCTGAAAAAGGATATCAACCAGATCAAGGCAGTTCAGAGGAGTGTGACAAAGATGTCTCAGGGATAGCAGTGCAAGGCATACTGTATGAGAACAGGCTGAGAGAACTCAGCATGAACCTATTTGATTGATTTAAACCTTCAAGTACCTGAAAGGTATAAACAAGGAAGATAAGAGATAACAGGGAACTTTTCTGTCTCTGTGAAAACAAAACCATAACAGAGCTCTGTTTTAAGCTGGTGGAGGATAAATTCAAACAGAAGGTCAGGCGACACTTCTTTATAGAGAGAGTGGTGCCAGGTTGGAATGAAGTTCTGTCTCAGGTCATCACTCAAAAAATGGTGGGAGTTTCAAGACAGGGTGAGATAAGATGAAGGGGAGGGTCAGGGTTGGAGGGGAGGACAGTGGGGCCCACTGTAATCTCAGGATCAGGGGCACAATTGAGCAGACTCAGTAAATTGTAAGGCTGTCTTCTGCTTTCTATTTCATGCATAAACACAGAAACATAGAATATGTTGGTTGAAAGTACCCCGTGGCCTACCCAGTCTGCCCAGATGGTCCCTGCCTAATCTGTCTCTGCAGACCCTAACTGGTTTCTGGTGACCCTCCCTCCTTCCTACCTATTTATTATTATTCCCCTATGTCTATTCTATGCATTCTTAAAGCCCCCTACTGTTTTTGCCCACACTACTACCTCTGGTAATCAGTTCCAGGCATCTGCAACTCTTTCAGTGAGGTAGTACTTCCTGATATCACTCTTAATGTCCCCCAGAACATCATTACACAAAACTCAGATCCTGGTGCTCTTTCTCATTTGAAAAAGACTCCTGTACTGCACCTGGTTTACCCCTGTGAAGTACATGTAGGTCTCCATTATGTCTCCTATTGCTCTCCTCTCTTCCAGGGTGCACATGTTGAGATCCCTCAGCCTTTCCTCATAGGTCTTTTGGTGCAAATCCTGCACCATTTTAGTTGCCTGCATCCACCTTGTCTATGTCATTTTTGAGGTGTGCCCTCCAAAACTGGACACAATACTCTAGGGGGAGCGCACTAGCGAGCTATATAGTTGCAATACCACCTCCCTCCTGCTGGAGAAAAATCTCACTTTCCATCTCAGTATCCTACTGTCCCTACACACAGCTTTGCCACACAGTCCTGCAACTTTGAGGGCATCGTATATGATAACCCTAAGGTCCCTTTCTTACTTGTGACTGTCTGTAACCCCCCGTCCAACCACCCAATACTCGCCTCTGGAGTTTCCTGTACCCTTGGTGCATGATTTTGCACTTTTTAGCACTGAATCCCAACTGCCATGCTCTTGACCACTCCTCAAGTTTCCCAAGATCCCTATGCCTTTTCTCCCCCTACCCCCAATTATCCATCCTATAACCAATGTTGGTGTAATCTGCAAAAAGGCATGCCTTCACTTCCAGTTCTTCTGTAATATCACTTATGAAGATATTGAAGAGGACCAGTCTGAGTACAGTACTGAGCCCTGAGGCATCCCGCTGGTCGCTCTCCCATCATTAGAGTAAGTGTCATTATCCATAACCTTTTATCTCCGATCTGTTAACCAGTTTCTAACCCAGTTCTCCACTTTGGATCCCACCCTTAGGCTGCTCAATTTCTTTATCAGTCTTCTGTGTGAGACAGTGTTGACAATAAATGTACTTACAGTATATGAAATAAAAACTGTATTGTGTCTAAATATTATATTTTACAAGAATTTCCTTAATGTACCAACAGCTGTTTTGCAGAAAAATAGCTAACCAATTATAATTATAGATAACTGTAACTATGAATGTACCTTAAAATAAACAAATACACTGTTTACAAACATCAGAAAGCACAGGCAGTAGTACGAGTGGGTTCCACATTCTAAGAACTTGTTATTTGAGCTTTCTACTTTATCAACATGTTCAGGGTCACAGATCTTTTCTGCTGACCATGTCAAGTAAAAGGCTCTTTTTTTGATAGAACTATTCACTTTTAAGAATATATATTTTGCCAATTTGTAAGACAACTTTTTATAACAGTTGAGACATTCTTAAATTCTTATAACAGCAGAACTCTGTAGATAGCAATCCTGAGTACACTCCCTCATCCTAATGTACAGTATGAAAGGATTTAAAGGGATAAACTCCTTCTTACATTAGATTATAAAATGAGTCTCATAAATCCTGTAGTCTGATTGGTCAAAACCTGTCACATGATGGCGTGTAAATCCTGTAACAGACAACCCATAAAGATCCTGCTGATCAAATGTTTACTTTCTTTTAGCCTAATTCATTTATTAAAAAATGTTTAATAACAGATTCATTTTATAAGTGCAATGATGCACTTCAGGGCATGTGTAGTAGTGGGATTTACACACTTCTTGTGTGGCTAGAGTCACTCAGCTGCACCTCGTGACATACCACACAAGGTGTGTGTAAATTCCACAACAACACAATGCCCTGTTGTGCATTATTGCTTAAATTTACAAAACATGTAGGCCAGCCACTGGTACAGACAGGTTTGAGATCAAACTCAGGGCATTGAAAGGCCAGCTTGGGGGGGGAGAAGGATTGAGCATCCATATGACTGCTCTCCAACACTTCCAGTGGAGGAGCCTGGTGCTAGTCTAGCTCCTAGCAGAAACTGGGGGAAAGGCAGTCTGAGCCAGTATGTCGGGGGGGGGGAGGTGTGGCAAACATCAACCCACATTGTGCATGAGTGTGTGGTGTGCCTCATTACATCATTGCATGCCACACCTCCTGATGGGCTAGAAAGGAAGAGAAGTCAATGGCACCAAGTGCTTATAGGCCCTGCACCTGAACAGCTGGGCATGACAACCAGAACAGGATCCTGACCACAGTGGGGGTAGGGGAACCCCGTTGACCCTACTGGGGGGGGAAAACCCTGGGGGACAACATCTGGCAGTATGTCCCAGTGGATATTGGGTGTTGGGGCTGGGGCATTCTACAGATGGGGGCTGACCACGGGAGAAGAAACAGAAATTGAAAAATAAAAAAAAGAATAATTTAGAATAATGCATGTGTTAACTATGCGGTATGAGGTTTTGTTGCACACCTGAGGTTTATAAGGCCATCACCTACTGAGGCTGGGTAAAATAACCTCATAAGCATGCAGTTTCATACATTTTATTTTTATTCTAACTAGTGCATGGTATTTGAAAAAATAAGACAAATACATTTACATTGTTTGTGCTTAGATTTAATAAGTCAGTTCAGTTCAATAGAAAACATCATCTCTGTTAACTGTCATACAGCCCTGCATAATATAACATTTAGGAAAACTTCAAGAAACAATGTGCAAGAGTTTTAAAAATGCTTGATGAGGAACAGTTTATAATATTCTGCTCTAAGCCTTGCCGTAGAGGTGCAATATGGTTGCCATCAGGTTGGGAAGATAGCATGTAAACAGAACTGAAAAAAGAAGTGTACAGAAACAACGTATGAACACACATATACTGTTATTCCAGTATTCCAAGAACTCTGTTTTATCAGTCTGATCAAAGAAAAAGGAAAACCTTGAGGTGGTGTGATTTCAGTTTTGTGCTTCTATTGTTTGATGACTCAGAACAGCTACTGTTAAGCATGAGACAATAACCACCATAATAACTGGTTTGACATCATAAACAGTTATTTCAGCATTGTAACAGTAAATATTATTAGCTGTGATGAGGGGTCACCAGATATTGTATGTAGAATAATGTATGGGGTGCCATGAATAACTAAGAATTTTTATAGACACATTCCTGATGATACGATAAACCATGAGGGCAAAGCCCAAGTGGTTTGGAAGGTCATCACAAACCAAGGATGGACTGAAAAAAGTAATTGATGTTGCCCCCCCCCACCGTTAATTTACACAATAATTGTTTTCTGTTTTTTCAATGTTAAAAATTTCAAAAAGGAAAGGTTACAAAATCAAATCTATAGAACACATATCTGCATGCCACAGCTGGTGGGGGGAGAGAATTTTAGGGGTTGAATTTCATGTCTGATACATAGGGGGGAAGGGGCAGGAGAAAGGGAGTAGAAATAAGGAAAATGTTAGTACTCACTTTTCTGAACATTCTAAAAAGCCTCTTATACATGGATAGAATATCACAACTGTGTATAATGGGATTTGTGATGTCATACATATGTATTAATACCCATTCCTTGAAAAAAAAAACACTTATCTTGTGAAGAAACAATATATTGGGTTTTAAACTTTTAGACTATAATATAATGAATGTTTATATTACATGTAATGTGCATGTGGTTTCTAAAATGGAGGTGAATGCATATTGTACCCAAAGTCCTTGTTCCTGATATAGGCTTATTCATTGCTCACCTGGGCCTCGGAATACTCTTCTAACAGCAATCCACAGTAATATATTTTATTCACTTTAACAAAAAGCTTAGCTCCAACTTTATTTTGTTCAAATTTTTAACCAAAATAAAAATGCTGGGAAGAGAAACTTGAATTTTATTTAAAAGTATAGATTACTTTCATTGTTCTGTATAGCTGAACATGTTGATTCTCAACAGTTAATGTCTCAAGGAGGTGGGGCTTTAGGAAAATATACAGTTACATTTATCATGTTCTGAAACTCAATTATTTATACTGTACATACAGTGCAGGTTTCTTAATGTTATTCATCATTCTAAGGATTGCATTGTTGATATTAATAAATGGTGGTAGTTTATTGATTTCAAGAAGGTTATTACATGCATACACATACACAAAGCTATGCTAGTCAGGAGAACCCTACTTCTGATTGCAGTAACGGTGGTTATTTGCAAGAACCATTGTTTGAGACCAGCTTTCCACAGCTATATACCTATCTTGTTAATTCACGATTCAGAGACAGATCATATTGAATCATTTTATGTACTGTATTCTCCTTAATGTCTTTCCTTACAATTAGCATATTTATTTAAACAATGGTGCAACTATTTCAGTAGCTGTTAAAATAGGAATTCCTCTGCACAATACTAGTATGCAATGCTGATCATAACACTGACTGTGCCAGTAATGTGGCACTAATTTGAAAATAAGAGTAAAGATCATGCACCTGCCTTTACAGACATATGTGCATCTGCAATGAAAGATTCTGATCTCATTATATTTTGTTACATCATACAGTACCTGTTGGCCCAGATATTCAAACTGCACCCAAAAAGTGCGCAATAGCAGGAGCAAGTGCAAGTCCATTGCACACATGCACAAGAGGTGTGATATTCAAAAAGTGAGCCAGCCAAACTGTGCCTACAGCCGACAACTGAATATCACATGACCTGCGCCATAGCGCAACTAGGGAGGGGAAGCTGAGCAGATCCGATGCGCCATAGTGCAACAAGGGATGTGCAGCCGAGCAGTCCAGAGGCACCATAGCGCAACCAGGGACACCTCCCAGCAACAGAGCAATGCAACTGCACAACCAGGGAGGTAGGGACCCATCACCCATGCCACAGATGGGCACAGGAACATACAGCAGAACAGACATCGTTCACCCACACCCCATGCACTGCACAACTGGGGGAAGGCTGGAATAACCACTGGCCCATGGAGACAAGCAAACAACCCACAGCTGGGCCATGGTGCCCCATCACACCCTCCAGCAAGCTGTGACTGGCACACAAGGAGGGCTGACCACCCCGTGCCACACCATCCCCCCAGTGCAGAGCACACCCTGCACTATGACCCCTAGACACCCTGCCCAGGAGCGGTGACCACCACTGCAGGAAACCCCATGCATGCCACCACCCTCACTTTGACACTGCAACCCTGTGCACCACAGAACCATGCAAGGCAGCCCCACCACGAGCACCCATCAGCGGGTGGCAGCACACAGTGATGCAACAATGGCGTACACAGTGCCACCATGCACAGTCCCCCCTGAGGTACTGCTGAGAGACCAACCATGCGTCGGCACATGAGGTACTCCACATGGAACAGGGCTTGCCCTGGACACCACCACCAGTGGTACAGCACCCTGCACAGTATCCCAGTGACACACCCTGACCCAGCACTGGCCACAACAGCCAGCACAGACACCCACAGTGGTGCATGGAAGCATGCACCACACCGGATGCCACACAGTGCATGGACAGACACCCACCCATACCCAAGGGCACAACAACACAGGGACACAGTGGCAGGGCAACCAAGCCACCAGCGTGGGCCCATGTAAACTGTGTACACACAACCTGCAGTCCTCCATGACACTGGAGTGCCAGCCACCCTGCGCAGGCACTGTGGACCTGTATGCCACCAGCATTTTCCCAGAGCACAAGTCACAGACAGTGGTGCACATCCCCTGCAACACACACAAGGCACAGTATGGAGGTGGGACAACAACTGTGGAGGTCACAGTGTCACCCGAGGCAGACATGCACCACACCAGTGACAGGAGGCAACCCAGCAGTATGACGGGTACAGTGGTTGCCCTGCAGGGACTGCCACCATTGACATGCCAACAGACCGTGCAAGTCACAGACATGCATGGGTGTCAGCTGCACAGGCCATGGACGGGCTGATAGGGGCTCCATGGACACAGAGCATGCACCATGGACCACTGCACACAGTCATCCAGTGCACAGGGCACAACACACACACACTGACTGATAGCTACCCCCACACCATAGTCACCTCCACATGGACACACACACACACACATACCCATGACCGCACCACCCCTGATGTCATGCACACCACTGCAGCTGAGCACCTATATCCCGCTGAAAATCAGAGACCACCACAGTATTCATATCAAAATAACTGTATTGAAACAACCTATAAAAGTTAACCATTTACAAAATATATACAAGGTGGGGAGGAGGGCCACAAACAAGGTGGGGGTGGGTAAGGAGCAGGGGTGGACAAATGGGACAGGAAAGGAGGGGTGTGAGGGTGGGTCCAGGGGGTAGGGGATTTCAGGGGCAGAAGGACTTCTAGTGGGAGCGCTGCTCCCCACTCTGGCTCCATCACTGTCGGTGCCTCCGCAGGACCCCAGTCTCATTGATCCTGTGGAGGATGTCGAGTGACGCCCCTCACCACCTGCAGGATCTCCTGAAGAGTCTCCCTTATATCTCGGAGCTGGCGTGTACCTAGGACAAGGGAGCACAGTCAATAGGTGTGAATGCACAGCCCCATACAACCCACCCACTGTGCATGGCATACGGCCATGAGACATACCTCTGTGATGGTGTGTGACCACCCACAGTGATCACGTCCACATGACCTGCCCACCCAGGCACATACAGCCATGCGGAATGCTGCACACACCCACTGGCCAAGTCACGCACAGCACCACCGTGGCTGTTTAGTGACATGGCTATGTGATGCAAAGGCAGTGGCACAGCCATGTACCCGGTGCACGCATGGACCACCATCGACGCACTCTCAGACATACATTGCCACTGGACAGTGTTGACTGTAACAAGTTGCGTGCATGGCAGTGGTGTCGATGGATGGTGGCCATGCCCCGCTGCCCACCCTGTTACACAGCATGCAATAGTAATCATGGAGGTATGGCACTCACCATCATCGGGCCGGTCCCTTGGGCGGTGTGGACCCTCGGCCCGCCTGGCTTCCCTCTCTTCTTCATTCCACCGCAGATCACGGGCAAGGCATCATTCCTCCAGGCCTGTGGTGCAAACATGGAGAGAGGAACATCAGTACAATCCCATGGCAAAGCCCCCCTGCCCCCAGGTGTGTGCCCTCCCACCCAGCCAGACCCACCCACCTCACACCCTGATAACACCACCAGAGCCAACCCCGGACGGTCCCTCCCCCATATGCTGGACACATACAACTGTGATACCCATATGGAAGATAAAAGTGTGTTGACATAACACCTACCTGGCTGTGGCACTGTGCCACTCCTGGCATGCTAGCAGCTCCAGCTCCCTCCACCGCAGGTCCCCATACCTGTGGTGGCACTGCTCTGTGCTTCTCCCCTGTCCAGTGACCTCCTTGAGTGCAGTGGCCACCTCCTCCCACACCTGGCTCCTGGACCTGTCCAGGGGTGCCTCCCCGAACAGTGGCCCATGGTGTGGCTCCACTATGGCCACTAGGTTGGCCAGCTCTATCTGAGACCACTGAGCAGCCCTCCTGTTTGCCATGCTCTCTGCTTCATCTGCAAATATGGTGCTCTGCAGCATGGCTCCACCATATGCAGATGCTGCGCGGTACAGCGCTGCCATTCCCTATTGTGCTGTCACCGAACAGCGTGATAGTGGTGCACCCATGCCTGACGCATGGCGCCTAGGGGGCAAAGGTCGGGCACAGGGTCAAGGGTCTCTGGTGCATGGACACGCACAGCACCATTGGAACCCAATGTGTGTAGCGCAATTGTCTGCCTGTGTGCTGCCACCAGTAGCGGCCTACCGCGCTGTTGCCCCAGTGTGCCTATGATGGCCCAGTGCCACAGCGCCATGTAGGTGACAATCGTTATAGCGCCACTGGCACAATGGTGGCCATGCCTTGCATTGCTTCCCATGCACAGCATGTCAGCAGCATGGCAAACACCTGCGTCAGCAACCTGGGCATGCGCAGTGAGGTGTGTACTACGCATGTCACAGAACTGCTCCATTGGCTCAGCACGTTCAACACAATTGTGCAAAGTGCAAAAGCACAATATTCAGCCGTCATATGCAAATCATCTAAACAGCCATTCAATGGTGCAGCACTGCAATTTCCATCCACTTAAAGTTGCGCCTCACCTCATTTGCATGGGTTGCGCTATAAAAGTGCGACATTGGGCTGCAGTGGCCATAGTCTGTTACTGCAGTCTGTTGGTGAGTTGCATGCTGTTTTGGAGTCTGGACTGTGGATTTAGGGACATGCATGGGACTGCACAGTCACAGGTAACAACTGCCATTCTTACAGGCTAAAAAATGATCGAGCAAGTTGTGGGAGAGGAGGAACACAGTGGTGGGAGGAGGAGGAGGCCTAATTTTACCAAGGCTGAGACCGAAGCCCTGTTTAATGCCTACCTGGATCAGGAGTCACTTCTCAGCGGACGGCAGGGAACACCTCAAGCCCGTGCTGCTGCATGGGAGGAGGTGGCATGTGTTGTGAACCTGCATGGCAGCCACCAGTACTCCGTGCAGGAGTGCAAGAAAAAGATGGGCATGGACAGGAGGAGGATAAAGGAGAAGGTGGCTGCCATCAGGGCAGCATGAACTGCAACAGGTGGGGGACAGCCGGAGGTGGTACACCTGACCCCACAGGAGGAGAGGATTGCTGGAAGCGTGCAGCGTAGTGCCATTGAGGGTGTTCTGGGGTGGTGGCTTCCAGATGGGTGGTGGCCCATCACTGCATGGTAAGTCATGGTCTGTCTATGGGGGGGCAGGGTAGGTCACATGCAGTAATGCGACTTTGCTTTCCCTTACAGATCCTGAGCATCTGCATGGGACAGTGGTGGTGGGCATGTCCACTGAGGACAGTCAGCTGGAGATGGAGGAGTGTCCATCCACCTCCACAGGTATACGTGGCTCAGTGCGACAGTGGGGCCACCTGACTGTCCACATTGATGTTGTTATAACAGGTGCGGAGGAAGCCCTGCCTATGTCCCAGAGTGCCGGCGCCCACGGATGCCAGCATGCTGTGACTGGGGCCGGTGCCGAGTCCGTCACCGATGATGATGTCGCTAACGGCATGGGCAGTGACACGTGTGTGCCACGGGATGGTCACACAGCAAGGACACATCACAGCCATGGCTGTGGGTGGTGCTGCCATGGAGGCCTGCGTGTCAGCACAGTCCCAGCCTGTGCCTGTCAGCACCAGTGGGGCAGCACTGGTGTTTGCTCAGGACAGTGGGACTGTTGCAGCCACTGTGGCAGCACCACTGAGCCCTGGGGAGCGGCAAGCGGAGGGGCAGCATCAGCAGTCGGCCAATGGGCTTGGGGGGTACAGGGTCCAGCAGCGGCATCTGTGCACCACCTGTGGACATGCCAAGACCTGGTCCTGGTGTGCAGTGCCCACCCTCAAGGGGTGCTGAACATCAGGGCCATGCACACCCTGAGGGACAGGATGCTGAGGAGACAGATGACCTCTTGGATGAGCACACCTGCCTACTGCAAGCATCAGTCCAGCAGCAGATGCAGCTTGCAACGTCGGTGGATACACTGCGTGCTGCTCTGGAGTGGGCAGAGGAGTGTCACAGCAGGGACACTGCTCTGATCCTGGCAGGAATGGACTGGTTGTGGGAGGATGTGACTGCTGCCATTAACAGGCATGCACAGGCATTCAGTGCGGTCATGGCCACAATGGGCACACAGTCATGTGCTCATGCGTCATGGACACCACACAGTGCACTGTCCACCCCCCGTTCCTGGTGTCATGCAACACCCTCCCTGTTGACACCGGGTTCAGCTGTGGGCATCCCAAGCATGCCTGGCGCAGGCATGTTCGGTGTGCTGCAGACCCCTGCTAGAGCATGGTTCCGTTCACGCAGTGGAACCCCTGGGGGACCATTGGTACCACCCCATGAGGCCAGTGGTCAGCCTGTCAGTGCTGGCAGGTCTCGGTGGGGCCGCCCATGCATCCGTGGTGGCCGGGGCACTGTGTCGCATGACTGACCTGTCTCTCAAAGCAGCTACTGTCTGGTGCTGCCCTGTGTACATTGTGTCTTTCAGTGGGCAGTGCACAGGTGGGTACCTGGCCCTGCACACGGGCACACAGTCCATCTGCACACCCTCCCGGCTGCTGTCCACAGTTGCATGTGCATGATGATGCCTGCATTGTGCTGTACACCAATGTGCAATGGTGCTCAGCATCTGACACGCACATGGACAGGCAGTGGGCGTGGTGGTCTGTGGACATGTGTGTGGCTAGGGGTGGTGTTCTGGGTCGGTATGCCTTCTGCCCTTTGTGCAAGTTTGGTGCGTTGTGTGTCTGTGCGTGTGTGTGTGTCCATCTGCGTGGCAAGTTAGTCCTCACTCATCCCTGGTTGTGTGTGTGGTTCCATGCCCTGCCACTTCCCTTGATGGCATGCACCCCTGGTGTGTGTTCATGCATATTTGTGGGTTGTGACTTAGCCACTGTTGGCTGCACATGGCCCCATGACTTACCTGGGTTGGCTGAAGTGCTCCTCAGTGATGGTGTCCCAGTGCAGCAGTGCCAGCTGGAGCAGTCGAGGGTCACGTCGGCCAAGGGGGGGCTGCCCAACACCATCATCCCCGGCGTCCTCATCGTCCCCATCGCTGCCCCCCTCTTTGACCTGTACGGCTATCCCACATTCATTGGCCATGTTGTGCAGGATGCAACAGGCCAGGAATAGCCCGCAGGCCTTTGAGGGGCTGTACTGTAGGGCACCGCCGGAGGTGTCCAGGCAACGGAAACGTGCCTTCATCATCCGAACACCCGCTCGATGACATTACGTGTGGTGGCGTGTGCCTCATTGTAGCGTTGCTGCAATGGGGTCGCTGGCCACCGGTAGGGTGTGAGCAGCCAGGGACGGAGTGGGTATCCATTGTTACCTGTGTGTAGAGGGTGGAGGTTAGTTTGGTGATCAGCATTGCCCTGCCCCGGGCCATGTAGGCCACTACCCATGTCACCTTTGGCCATGCCCTCCCAGGCCCTATGATTGTCCATGTGGTTTGCATACTCACCCACTAGGTGTCCAGTGGGTATCTCCCCACTCTCGAATCTGTGGCACAGTGCTGACTGGTGTCAGATGAAGGCATCATGTGTTCCCCCAGGGTGCGTGGAAAAGACATTGATTATGCACCCCCTGGCATCGCACACCACCTGGCAGTTGATGCTGGCATAGCCCTTGCGATTGATGTATGCGGCCCCCTCAGGGCCAAGTGGTGTGCATATGGCCACATGGGTGCAGTCTATTGCCCCTAGCACGCCAGGCATATGTGCTACCCTGTGGAACTCCTGTATGTTTGCTGTGCGCTCTGCCAGTGTGCTGGGGAAATGGTTGCACTCCGCAGCATGTGACAGCAGTGTGCTGAGGAATTGGGTGAGGTGGCGTGATGTGGCCGACTGGGTTATGCCTGTGGTGTTCCCAGTTGGTCTCTGGAAGGTACTCGTGATGAGCAAGCACATGCAAGCTGTCACTTTAGTCTCCACTAACAGGGCATGGCTCCGTCATGTGGGTGCCTGCATCACATCACTGCACAGCTCACAAAGCCGCCTCAGAATTGCCCTATTCAGGTGGTACCTGCCCACAATCTCAGTATCACTGTACAGCTTGAAGCTGGTGTGGGCTCGGTACTGCCAGTTGGGGGCATACCACTGACGGGCCCGTCCACGGCCATGCCCCCCTGCTGCCCGCCTTCTCAACCCCCACATAACGGCCTCCATCTGTAAGGTGGCACTGGCCATGTCCCTGGCTTGTGTTCACCCCCCCGGCAGCTGTTTCTGTATTTCCCCCACTGTCCTCACTGCTACTTCCCCTGCACTGGGAACACCTGCCAGTGGTGGCCTCTGTGCTGTATGGCACTTCCCCCTTCTGCACTGGCTGTGGCTCCCCACACCTTCCCTGTGCCTCTGTGTTCAGGGTGCCCTTTCCCTGGCCTGCCCTCTGTGTCCCTCCTGCCCTGTCTGTGTGGCTAGAGTTCAGCCTCATGTGCCTTTCCTGTAGCGTTCTTGTGCCTCTCCCTTGCTCCTTTTTATTTTGGCTAATTTCCGCTATGGCACAACTTCCGCCTGCTCCCCTGTTGCGCATGGCGCAAGTTGTTGAATATCGCATTGCGCCATTTATGCATGGCTCCTTCCCCTTCAGTTGCGCATGCCTTCATTATCATTGCGCTGTTGCCTCCTGCTGAATATCGCAGAATGGCGCAATTTTGGACTTGCGCAGACGCAACCCTATTGCGCATGGCTCAACTCTTTTGAATATCTGGGCCCTTGTGTTTAAGTGTGGAATCATTTTGAAATGCATTACATGCTGACATCATTAACATCTACTACCGATTGTGTATTATTATGCATGGCTGCTATATTTTATGTATTAGTGTATTTATGAAGCAGTGCCATGGTGCCATGTTAGTAGGGGTCAAATGCAGAATATAGTTTTTCAAGAATACCACTTTCATGGACCAACATGTATAAAATGTGTTAAACAACTTTGGTTAGTCACTGTTCCACTTCAAGTAGAAAACGTCCTCAGGTTCCTTGTTTGTTCTGTATTTTCTTTGCATCTAGTATTGGTATGCCCACCTGTAATGCACTGTACTCTTTCACCTTGTTTCTGTTTGTACTCTGTTACCTGGTATAGAATATTATTGCTGCACACCTGCTAGTGCATTTTTACTTTTGCATCTTTGCGTATTTTCTACTGAACCACTCCCTCCTCCAGAAGCATACGGCAACAAACTGTTACGAGTTCATGATGACAGTTAGATAATTTATTGGTGCAGTATTAGCCACTGCTATGCAATTTAAAGAGCTAGTGTACTGCCTAAAACTAACATTAGATTTTAAAAGTAGCCAACCATTACCTTTTATATTTGAGGTACTTTTTCTTTTCCCTGTGTTTAATTAGAAGATTGTTTACCTTAAGTTAGTAGGTGTGATGTGATGTGTGGAATAACATTTTGCCTGGCAGCTGAAATATCTAGCTCTATTGCCCCCTACTATATCATCAGCATTATGACCTCACTGACTGTAAAACACTGCTGCTTAGGAACAGCCACTCAGTGGTTGCCAGGTCATTCACCTGTGATGTCACTATCAGTGAGATCACAATGCTGAAGCTTAACTGGGGGCGATTGAGATAGGGTGGTCAGCTGCCAGGCTAAGAGATGTTAAACACATCCAGCACCAGTAGAAGTCTTTCTAATGAGCAAAAGGAAAAAGAAAATACTTCAGAAATTAGAAGTTACAACTGACTACTATTACTTTCGTGTCTGCCTGTTTTGGCTCTACTAGTTCTTTAAATCACAAATTGTAGTGAGAAACAACTCATGCAACCTACTAGGAATTGCACCCAGGCCTCCAGATTACCATCCTGTTGCACTAACCACTGAGCTATAGGCTCACATGGTTGGACCTGGCTTCTAAACAATTAATTTCATCATGATTATTCCTAGTTGCAGGATATGCAATATCAGAGAATGAAAGTTTGTCCAGGAAGCCTAAGTCCAACAATGGACCATCCCTTCTTACCTCTCTTCATCCCTCTCTTCCCCCCTCCCTCCTCTTGCTCACTCAGAAGTAGTGATGCTCGCATCCTGAGGTTTTATGTGATAAGGGCGAATATTCCTGGGTGAGTCCCCCAAGGGTGACTCCTGTTGGGCACGCACATGGAGCACGTTGAAGCACAACAGCCCCTGGCCAGAAGAGTGACAGCACTGGGGTGCCCCATGTTGCATGCCACGGGAAGATCAGGATGCTGCAGAGTGAGCCGAATGAGGCACGCATCAGAAGAGCAACTGGTGGGATATACGCAGAACCAGTGGGCGCCCATGCTATGAGTGACACCGCGTGGCTGAAGGACACACTGTCTCAGTGGGGGAAGGGGATCCACATGGTAGGCCATGCAAGCTGGCACACAATTGCAAGGGCACACAGCCCTGCCACTGACTACCCCACACCAGCTCTATCATGGAACTGGAAGTTGTGTGCCAGTCCACAGAGATAGTTGTAGTGGCTGCGGGTACTGTATTCTGCCACCACAGCCATAATCCAGGCATTCAGGCCATGGTAATGCTGCTGGACCTGAGCTGGCTCCACCCCAGACACGAGCTGCTCAATGCAGACCCTGGCCATCTCCTCCTCCTCCTGCTGGAGGCACTTCAGGAGGTGCCATATGCAGGGGTGGCACACCCTGATGCAGCCATTGAATGCCCTACGCCACCCCCCTACTGCATTACTAGTCCTGGTGAGGCCCTGGATGGTCACACCATGGCAATTCCATTGGTTAATGGGGAAGGATGGTCTGCAATTCCCTGACTGGCCTGTGGGACAACAAACCCAGGTGTCCTCATAGTAATCCAGGATTGGCTGGAGGACCTCCTCATTTGTCATGAAGTATTTCCACACCCACAGCTACAGTGAAGACAGCTGGCACATCTTCAATGGACATGAATGCCAATACCAGGAGCAATCTCAGATGGAGGGCGAAGCCTCCATGCATCGCAAGGGGCTTGCCTTTCTGGTGTTGAATGAAGTGCACTGCCATCATCAATCAGGCAGATGTCTGTGTCCAGTGGCCAATTGCACAGTACCTGTTTGTGCCTGGGATGCACTCTTGATCACTAACACCTGCCATGGTCATTGCCCATGCTGCTTTAATTGGGGTTGTTGATGGCACCCCCCCCCCATTGTACTGCCTTGCTGCTGTGAGAGATCCACTCTGCATGGTGAAACCACCCATCCTCAGCACCGTGTTTGTGCTGTCACCACCTGTGTGAGTACCGGGAGCAGGGCAGGAACTATTTGTGCATGCATCAGCCATGAGTGTTGCCTGTTGTCTCATTGGCTACATGACAGATGTCTTGGTCTGCAGGTAGGTGTTCCAGGCTTTTACCGGCCAACCCACTGTGCTGCTGCTGCCCATGTCTCTGTGGTGGTGGGGCTCTTCTCCTGTCCTGCTTTGTGTGTGTGCACCTTAACCCCCACCCCTCCATGCACCCAGGCCATGTGACATCCTCCACTGGCATCTGCGCCCCTCTGCCCTGCTGTATCCTCCTCCCCACAGTGTGCCTGTTCCTGTCCTGATGTTGGGATTCCATTGCCCTGGTGTGCCTCATTGTCTGCGGGCCTTGCCCAGCCCTCGCCTGCTTGGTGTAGCCACTGTGGACTCACCCATTGTGGACCTGTGGCTGTTTTCACCCTCCTATAGTTGGGCGGCCTTTTGTGTTGGTCACTCCTTTTGCAGTCGCTCTTCTTCTGTCACCCTTTTTGACTCTCTGAAAAAGTTGCTGTCTTCATGGTATACACTCATCTGGGCCACCCCCTCAGGTCCTCATCAGCCTGCCAGGCATCCCTCTCCTATTGCATCCCCAAACTTTGGAATTCACTCCCCGCTACCATTTGAAATTCCCCCTTGCTTTGCACCCTATCTGCACTCTTACACTCTTTCACCTCCCCATCTGAAAACTGTACCTAATCTTCTGGCCCCTCTGCTACTATCCCTCCCCTACAACTCCTACTAATCTCTACTTCTGTTTCCCTCGTTAACCCAACACAGTCTTGGCTTGCCCTGGGCACCTGCTGTGACTACTTTAAGCACTTCCAGTACAATCTCTGTTGACATTGTTAACTTTACCTATGAGCCTTCTACTAACTTGCTTAATCACTTATCCATACAACGTGTTGATGACTATGTATGTATCTGTAATCACTGTATATCTGCTTCTATGTCTGGATTGTTATTTGCATCCCATGCTGCTGTATCTTACCCTACTCAAACTGCTAGTTGTTATTGTATGTATTCTGAGCCATTGCATTCATTGCATCTCTGTTTATATGTCAGCATTGTAATTTTTACTGCATCCTATGTGAATGTGTCCTATAACCATTGTTATCCTGTATCCTATGCTATTGTATTTTTGCCTATTGTTACCCTAAATACTCTACTGTACCAAGCCCTTTTTCCTTCCCCCAGGACGCTTCTGGAAATAAGGAATTTGCTCAGTATGTCTTCCTGGTGACAGAAAAGGGAGGTGTGTTCAGGAAAGTGGTTCTGTTTATCTTTTGTTTTAACTGTGATATTTTAATAGTTTGTACTTTAAATTAGTGCTGTGAGTTACAACTGTTTAAATTAGTACTTCGAGTTACAACCGTTACTTGGGTTATGATATTGTAATTGTTGGTGGCTTGTGTGCTGGTTGTAGAAAAGGTTGTAGGCAGTGATATTTAGAGTGAAATTTAAATCTGTACTGTTTTCCTGGTGAGGGGGGAGGTGTAATTACAAGAACCATTCTGTCTTTCATTATTCACCTGGGGACAGAGGAGGGAGGTGTGTTCAGGAAAGTGGTTCTGTTTATCTTCTGTTTTAACTGTGGTATTTGAATAGTTTGTACTTTAAATTAGTGCTGTGAGTTACAACTGTTTAGATTAGTACTTTGAGTTACAACTGTTACTTAGGCTGTGATATTGTAACTGTTGGTGGCTTGTGTGCTGATTGTGAGAACAGTTGCTGGCAGTGGTAAAGCCCTCCCACCCAAGCTGTGTTGCAGGCTTTCTTAAATACCGAAAAAACACTGGGGTTGGGCATGAAGGCTGTGAGGGAGGAGCTTGTGGAGGTACAAACTGCCCATATGAACTAACTTTTAAAGCTAATAGTCTGGTAGTAAATGTTCAGACACAGGGGATGTATGTGGGTGGAGATAAAAAGGTTCGCCAACACACAGGGTCTCTTGCAATGATTGTTACGATATGAAAGCTACTGTAGCCTTGTTATGTGATGTCATATTTGGATTTGATATATACTAAGGTGGTAATGTATTACTAAGCTACAGATCTAGCATACTCGGGGCTGTGATAAGTATTTAGAGTTCATAAGAGCTGTAATACACTGAGGGGATTGTACTAATGTGTTATTGTATTAATGTAGTACACTGAGGGGATTGTATTAATATGTTACTGAGTAAAGACCATCAAATGAGGACCAAGGGGTTCAAGGACTGATATTGGACTAGTAATAGAGCATATAAGTAATGGAGTAAGGACTGGGATACAGGTGTAGGGATACACTTAAGCCGAACGCAAATAATAGGTAGTAGGTGTGAAGGGCTGCATGGGTGGAATGCGAGGGGTTGTGGAAGCTGACAGATATGGATAAGGGTGGGTGGAGGCTGCAGAATAGAGGGTGGAATGATGGGCGACGTGGAGGGAAGGTAAGCAGGCACTGGGAGAATAGTGAGTTGCAATAGATGTGGGGCAGCTGTTTGGATGAATTTATTATGGAAACTGGGAGGCTGTCCAATTTGCTACAGGTTAAGGAAATTGGAGGATGAAGTAATGGGGTTATGGAGGGAACTAAGGAGAGTGAGGGAGGGGGAGCTGAGGCAGGAGTGACCCTGCTAAGGAGGGGTTGGGAGATGCAGAGAGGGAACTGCACAGATAAAGATGGGGATATAAGGAGGATGGGGGGGAGGTGAGCTGAGATGCAGTAGAAGGAGGGAGGGATCAGGGAAGGAGGAAGGAGGTGAAGGGCACCAGTGTGGGGTTATCGAGCAATATGTTTGCAGTGTTGGCAGAGGAAGGGGAGGTACTAGAGTTGTGAGAGAGTGGGGCGAGGGGATGGGAAGGTCCAAGAGGCAGGATTTACAGTGGGAAACAGAGGTGGGAGAGGAAGGCTAGGGTAAAGGAGGAGGAGGGAGATGTGGTAAAAGGAGGGAGACAGCAGGGGGAATGATGCAAAGAGCACAAAAGTGCAGATGAGGGATGTAAGGAGGGAGGCAGTGGGGTTCGGGGGAGTGGACAGGGATCACAGTGGAAGGTGGAGTCAGGATCTGAATGATGGGGGTGCTGGTGCTGGGGGACTCCATATTGAAAGGATAATAAATCTTTTGCAAGTACTAATGAAACTTAACAGAGGTGGTAGCACAGAGTAATAGAAACATAAATGGAGTGAATATATCAGTTACCAAAGGTAGAAAATGTTTAACACAAGTAATTCAACAGACTATAAGGTACATTAAAATGCAGTTATAGCACAATAATGAAAAACTTTAAAAAATTGTTTATTGTCCCATTTTAGCAAACTGGGAGAGAAACAAAGTAGAACTCTGGGAGCACTGATGAATTTGAGCAACTGAAATAAAATTAAGGAAACTGTTTAAGTAAGTAACATGTTACTGAATGTATAAGTAACAACTGAGCCGAAACTAATGCAATGTATAAGGCATGCCAGATAGTTAAAAAAAGTGGGTTTAAGCCCTGGAGAGTAACAGGGCTAATTACAAGTAGGCAAAGCATAGAGCGGTGTGTAAATACCTTGAAAAGCGAACTAGAAATAATATCAGTGGACATAAAGGTATGGTTTTAAATACCATGAGTTGTTCAATGGTGCAAGTGTCCATGGCAACTTTTTCTTAGTAAAAAATGGGAACCTTAGTCTCATTGCTGTTAAAGCAGTACTTTAAATGTGATATATTTTTGTGAAACTAATAAATGTATTTGTAATTTATGTAACAGGCCCTTTGAAAAAGCACCTGCAGTGCAAAACGTCAGGGCGCATGAAATTATCAAATATAAAATAAAAAAGACGTTTTTGAATGAAGATTTGGATTCCTTCAGTTTTTTGTCTGAGGACCTCCATTAACCAGTTTTTTAACCCAATCAAGAAGGAATAGTAACTTAATAAGAAGACTGACACCATTACCCCGGTGACAAGCATTGCTCCACGGTGTAACATTGTAAAACATACCTTGCTAGTTTATAATGTACCCTATCTAATCTATTCAATAATTATCTAGTTGCAGTTCGATATATAAGTTCACCATATGTTAACACAGGCATGATTAATTGCTCTGCTATTTTTCTTTCAGTCATTCTTTTCCAGACATTTTGTTGTTCAGTGTAAAGTGCCTATTCTTCTATTTACTCTATCTATTAGTGTATTTAAATGTTCTTTAAAAGACATATGAATATCAAAGACCACTCCTAGGTAACACTATTGATCTACCTGCTCTAGACATTCATTATTATCTGTTTTTATATGAACAGTTTCTTTTTGTTTCGATGCAAAATGTAGCAACTTGATTTTCTTTATAATCATGATAAGGTCTGACCTGGTGAACCACTCCCTCATATTATCAAAATCAGTCTGCAGTTTAGATTGTAGGTCTTGAGTACTGGTACCAGTTGTAACAGGCACAGTATCGTCTGCATACAGTCTCACCAGTGAATTGCACACTACTTGTGGCAGGCTATTGTTTAATAGTAAGAATAACAGGGGTCCTAAAATGGACCCCTGAGGTACTCCTCTTTTTATAGTTCTGCTAGGTGACAGTTCCTGAAACCAAAACTCTGAGAGCGCCCACCCAGGTAAGACTGTAGCCAACACCAAGGCCCATCGGTTATGCCCATAAGTTTTACTGTCTGCAGAAGGAGGATGTGGTTCACCAGGTCGAAGGCCTTCGATAAGTCAGTAAAAATTACTGCTATGTCCAAACTAGAGTGTAATGATGTGCTGATCAAGTTATTGAATTCTGTTAGTGCTGTACTGGTTGAGTGCACTTTTCAAAACCCTGACTGGTATGGTTTAATTAAACTATATCTGTCCAAATACTCCATGATTTGGGTATGGACATGTCGTTCCAGGCATTTGGATAGAATAGACAGGAGGGCTATCAGTCTATAGTTGTTTATTTCCAAAAGCTACCCCCCCCCCTTAAAGATATGGATAGTTTTACTTTCCTTCCATGCCTGTGGAAAGTAACCTTCTTGTAGGCTCCAATTAAAGATTTGAGTAACTACTGGAGCAATTTGATATGCAACTAATCTCAAGAATCTACTCTCCAGGCCATCTATTCCTGCTGACTTGTGTATATTTAAGCTTCTCAGGCTATTACATACTTTTGATATGCTCAGTTTTTTTTAAATCTGAAAGGTGGTTGTGTGGCTTTATTGTCCCTTATTGATTCATTCTTTAGTCCTAGTTTATTTGTTTGGAAAGCATACCCAGGTAGATCCACAAAAAAATCATTCAGTAATTTAGCAACCTCATAGGGATCATCTGTTAGTGATTCGTGTGCCCCTAAAGTGAGCTTCTTAGATAAATCTTTGTGCCCTGGGTCTAGTAGCTTATTAATATTCTGCCAAAACTTCCTAGGATTATTATCGCAATGTATTTTGCTTTTATAATAAATAGCTTTAGCCTTCTTTATTTCTTGTTTGCATCTATTTATCTTTCTCTTAAAGAGGGTCCAATTCCCCTCCTGTCTGGTTCTCTTAGCCTTTTTCTAGAGTCTGTTCTTAACCCTTATTATCTTCTGTAATCTTTCGTTAATCCAAGGAAGTCTGGCTTTCTTAATTATCTTGTTTCTTCTTGGGACATGAAAATCACAAATTGTATTACATGTGTCTATAAAGTACTGCACTGATGAATCCAGGTCTGGAATGAATAAACATCTATCCCATTTTTCCCTTCCAATATCTGTTAAAATTTCAAGTTCCAAAAATGTTCTTAAATCCCTGGTCCTTATGTGATTTGTGTAATCAAACAACCCCTATATTTGCAAGGTTAAAATCGTTCCCCATATTGGATTATGGTCTCTCAGATTGAGGGGGTGGGGAAGAACTCCTGAGTTTTCTACCACCATTGAGGAAGAAGTAAACAATAAATCTAAAATGGTCCCATTTTAGTGGTGTTGCTATATCTTGTGGGGACCTTAATAATTGGTTTACTCCAAGAGTTGATATAATCTCTTTTAATTGGTTACCACGAGGGTCCAACCAATTACAATTTAAGTCCCCCATTAGCACCAATAGTTTCTCCCCTAAAACATTATATATTTTGTTTATAACACATTCTATAATTTCTGATTTAACTTTTGGTGGGGAGTATAAAACTAAAAACACCGTCTTCACTGATTTTACTCTAACTGCCAGATATTGTTATTTTCAGAACCCTTGAGAACAAATTCCATGTGGCCTAAACAATTTTTGACATAGAGTATTACCCCTCCCTCCTCCCTTTTTTGGGGCCTTTCTGAGCGGAACAATGTATAGCCAGATAGGCTAAATTCTCCATCTTCCATTATAGATGTAAGCCAAGTTTCTGTCAGGCCCAATACTTCTGCGGTATGCTCATTTACCAATACATTCAATATTTCCATTTTAGTCCCCAAACTTTGTGCGTTATCATGTAGTGTCTTAATTCTTTCAACCTCTGGTCCAAGATTAAGTTCCATGTCACCTCCTAATATTAATAAAAACATTGTAGCACTACCCTGGTTTCTCTGAAAAGATCTGTGCAACTAAAATGGATATAATCCACACCCTGTTGTGCCTTATTGCTTAAATAAACCATGTGAGCCTGTGGCTCAGTGTACAGTTCACCCCACCAGTATTCCAGTGGACTGGGTTCAATTCCTAGTAGTTCACATTATTTCTTTCTCACTACGGTTTGTTACCACCTCAGTATGTCTTTCCTGGTAAAACTTTTGAAATAAATAAATAAATTACTCTAATAAATGGTAGAAAGAAAAACTGTATTTGGCACTTATAAACTTTTTGGTATATTATGCTATTTATATTTTAGACTGCCTTTATGGTTGCAATGAATGAACAAATACACATATAAATTCTGAAGCAGATGCATTTACAGTATGAAGTTAACTGATGATGATCTTACTAAAGACGAGTGCCACTAGTATTCAGAATAACTGCCACAGTGATTTCCTTGATTCTTAGCTGACAAAATCCTATGCAAAGTAAATCCAAAAAGTATAGGGCAAGTCATAACAATACCACATATTACAGTTCCATCTACAGTAGATGATTAAGCAATAAGCCACGAGGGGGTGTGGGTTATCGGGGGATTTACCACGGCTGGTGTGGTTTGCCCATGAGGTGCAACCGAGTGGGTAAATCCTCGCCAGCCGTGGTAAATCCCCCCATAACCCACACCCTGGAGTGGCTTATTGTGATAATACAATGTGTTCTTGTATTGTTTGGTAGAAAAAAAATACAGAAAAACTGTTTTTATTTTTATTTTAAATGAATTTTATTTATTTTATTGTTGCGCATGAAAAAATAGTTCTGGGTTGGCAGGGCTGTGTTGATTCTGCGCATGTACAGTGGACACACACACAAACACGCACGTGTGCACACACACACACACACACACACACACACACTGAAAAATGAATAAAATTATTTTCTTGTGGCATCGGAAGATATAACAATAGGCATCCGGTATGAGTAAGAGCATGCACAGGAAGTAGTAGTAATGTAGTGCTTTTGGTAAAAAATTTAACGTCACTGATGGATTTTATTCAGGGCTCATGTATGGCTGTGACAGAGGAGGTACCGTGTGGCAACATTTTTTTTTTTTACGTAGATGTTTGGACTTCGGCTGTTCTTGAGACTAACCGGGAAATTAGCAGGGAAATCAGATGGTTGCAGTTCATTTTTGATCAGATGGAAAGTTTGAATTGGCTCTCGGATTTGTAAACTGTCTGCCGAATGCCGCTGCTCCGTGTAGCTGCTGCTAAAGGTTACTACTTGTTTAAAAAGTTGCTGCTTAGACCCCAGGGATTTCATTATTTTGTTTAAACCTGGTTTCTGGTTGCAAGGGAGAGGTAGAATGATGGGAGCATTTCAATGCAGGGCAGGTATGTGCCATGGTGGGATTGGAGATGGAGGTTTACCGGAGATTTAAGATGGAGGTTTCGGATGGCAAGTATGGGTGTCAGATGGATGTTGGACATACGGCTGACTGGCACCTTTGCCATGGGTATATCGTAGGATTTACCACGGCAGAAAGGTGCCAGCCAGCCAATCAGAGTACAGGATTTGGAGTTAATTTTTATGTCCATGGTATAATAAAGTATAATGCAGGTTTTAGATTGCAGGCCTTGTCGAGCAACTGTGTACATGTCTTTTTTTGGATTCATTTACCAATTTTTATAAATAGGGAAGTGGTTGTATAGAAAATATTTAAATTCTGGCTGGACAGAGCCTTATCTTTCTGACATTGTACCCTACATATTCCATTACAGTGAGTTTCATGAGACTCAGTGGAACTATTTGTTATATGTATGAAGTGATATAAGACCCAAGTAAGCAGGCTTTTGATCATTTCACTCCTATTTTATGTCTGCTGCTCAGCTTTCATGATGTTTTACTTTATGCTGTTTTTCCCAGAAAGTCCAACTGAGATGCAATTTCTCATTTTTACTGTGATGGCTCTGGCATCTACTTAATTTTATAGGCAGAATGCCTGAAGCATGGGGAGGTCATGTGACTTTGCTAAGATCACAGAGTGAGTCAAGGACTGCGGTGGGAGTTCGACAACCTATGAGTCATACCAGAGAATCTACAGATTTGCAGTTCTGGGCTCTAACCACTGGGCCACACTTGTCTGACAACTTCTGTAAAATATTTTGAGAAAAGCTGTAAAATGAACTCTTGAGAAAAGAAATGCTATGGTTATTATTATTAATATTATTAAGCAGGTTACTCTTTTCTGACACCATGCATATTTAATAACTAATTAACAGCAGGTCTTATTTTTCTTTCATGTTTTATTATAGAGTAGAGGCAAGCATATAAGATGAGACATGCTGTCTGGTAGCTACAGAACTGATCTGTGAATCTGTATATCACTGGTGTGATTTCCACCACTGCCATTTGCCTACCATGTGATCTTTAGCAAGTTGCTTGACCTCCACATTCCACAGCCTCCCAATGTTCAAAACATGGTAGATGCAGAGTCCACTGAAAATGAAATATTGTATCACAGTCAGGTTATTCTAGGTATCATGCACCTACCCGTCCCCCCCCCACACACACACACCCTTCTTATTTATTTTATTTACTTAGTTAGTTTTTGTTGATCGGAAAAGGAAAGATAGACAACACTGCCTATTTTCAGTCTTGTCTTGTAGGGAGGGGATACAGATGTAAAGTGGTTGAAACTGAACCCTCTAAAGCTGTTGTTTTTTTTTTTGGTGAATGGGAGAATTTTGGCCAAGACCCTGGGGAAATTCACCTATGCATCTCATGAAGTGCATGGGATCTTTAATGTCTACCTGAACAACCACTAGAGAAGGGAGACAGGACAGGACCTCGGTTTAACATCTCATTCAAAGGACAGCACACCCTGACAGTACAGCATCCCTTTAGTACTGCATTTGGGTGCCACCATTCATGGTACGAGTCCAGTTCAAGTAGGGACTAAAACCCATGACTTGATGGCCCACAGCAGGATATACTACCTGCTACTTCTCTGTTTTCTCCCACTCTTCTCACTTCTTCCTACCATGCTCATTTTTCTTCTCCCACTTCTTATACTCCTTGCACACTAAGGCCAGGATATTCAAAGGGGTTGCGCCTGTTGCAACTGAGTTGCACTGGTGCAAACCCGCATTGTGACCCAGTGGGATATTGAAAAGGCTGCCCAGCACAGAACAAATCCCGAGGTGCCAGGGCACAATGCAATCCAATGCAGCACAGATGCAGGGGGGCATGCTCATGCATATGCAGCACATCCCGATATTCAGCCTGGGATGTGCAGCGCATATGCTGGTGCAACCCCTACATGCGCCGCACACTGGTGCTCAAGGTTGAGCCATAAAATATAGGCTCAAAAGCTGGCCACCTACAGGCGGGCAGCTGTATTGAAAGGCACAACACAACAGTCACCAGCCATGGATAACATTGTCCAAAAGCACCTGGACCTCACCGGTAGTCAAGTGGACCCCAATCCCACCCCGTATGCCCTATCGCGGGCTCCTGTAGTAAGTAACTAACCCCTGGTGGTCTAGCAGTCCCCACTGCTACCCAATCGCGGGCATCTGTATTAAAAGAACATGTCCTGGTGGTCTAAGCGGGCCCCCACTGCCCGATCATGGGCAGTTGTAAATGAAGAATGCAGCCTTGCAGTCAGTGGTACTCCTCACCCTCTCACAAGGACACCGGCACCCCCATCATTGTCGGGCAGCAGCATTTTGCTGCATAATACCTGGCTGCCCACCAAATGACTGTGTACAGTATGATCTGTATGCTTATTGGTCCACAGTGTGGACCAATGGGCTTGCAGACCATACTATACTTCAGAGGATCCGATATGTAAATGAACGCATTCATTCACATATCTGGTCCTGTGTAGTACAGTATGGTCTGTAAGCCTATTGGTCCACAGTGTGGACCAATAGGTGTACAGATCATATTGTATGCTGTCATTCAGTGGGTGGCTGGGTGGTATGCAGCGAGGCGTTGACGCCCACCGATGATGGGGGGATGCCAGGTGGCTAGGGGTCCTCTGTGGGAGGGTGGGGAGGGGTACCACTGGATCACCAGGCTACATTCTGCATTTACAACAGCCCATGATCAGGCAGTGGGAGGACCACTAGACCACCAGGGGTTTGTCATTTATTAAAGAAGCCCATGATCGGGCATATGGGCTGGGGGGGTCAACTAGACCACCAGGGTTTTATTTCCACGCACTACAGCCCACAATCGGGCAGCGGAGGGAACCACTAGACTACCAGGTTACAATATATGTCTACTACTGCCCGCGATCGAGCATATGAGAGAGAGGTGCTACACTAGCCCACCAGGGAGACAACCCTCTGATGACAGCTGCCTGGCTGGGCACCAGACACATTTTGCTGGGATGTCCATCACAACGCATGCAAATGGGGCCATAATGACATGGAAATGGCCCCATTTGCACCTTGCATAGATTATGGCCTCATTTGCATGCCCCTGGCTGAATATCACAGGTCATGCACCTAGCGCAACTGCACTTGCACTGGCACATCCCTGTGCTCCATCTCTGGGGCTTGCACTGCTGCAGTGCCACTGTGCCATGCGCAGTATGTGCACCAACCCTGCCATATTCAATGATGCTGAGCCATGGCGCATCACCATTGAATATCACCTGGTCCTGGCCCCCGCGCAGCCCAGTTGCGCTGCACCCAGGTTTGCTCCACTGCCAGGCGCAGTCTGAATATTCAGCCGTCAGCATTCTCCCTAGCATTTTGATCACTGGCAACCCCTATGTGTTGTCAATTGTACTTTTTTGTATGATATGAACAGTCTGTACAACTTCCTTTGTACCTTAATTTGCACTTCTCTCAATCCGCACACCCATGTTGATTTACTCAGCTCTGTTTTTTACCTATTATTTGCACTTTATTGTCCTCTATTGTTTCATTGTGTGGATTAATTACATTTCCCTGTACTCTCTTTACCAGGATGCTTCTGGAAATCATCTCTTCTCAGCTCAGTAGGCCTTTCCAGGTACAATGATTTTAAATAAAAAATTATGTGATAGCAAGAACAAATATTTATAGAATTAAGATTTCTGAAATTATCCACACTGCACTGGATTATTGGTTAATGTGACAAACAATGCACAAATGAAGTAATAAAAAACAACATGCATAAACTGTAAATGTTAAGGAAAAGGAAAATGAACAGAAAGTTGAGTGATTCTTCTCCAGACAATCCTGAGGAGAAAGTAAACTGCCTACTGACTAATTATGTATTTCAAGTGCTAATATCTAATGCCCCCTATTTCTAAAAAGACTGGTTAAAATGGAACACTTACTGTACCTTTGTCATAAGACAAAGTGCATTCCCAGTTCTGTAGTAAAATGCTTGAACACTTCTAAATAGAAAAGAACAGTCATGATTCAGTAAATGGAGCAAGACCACAACAAACAGGCTCCTTCATGCCTGCAGTGTGATTTTATATCCCAGCTGTTTCATTACTATTAATTCAGCTATATTTTCATCTGTGAGAAGAGGCCAGCACAATCGATTTAAATGAAGTCCATTAAGCCACAGAGCACATGATTTTAATTTGCGATAGTACACCGGACCATTAATCACACTGCATGTCTGTATTTACTGTGAATGGGAATAAAACAGATTGGTTTAAATTATGGAAAAGCTTAAAGAACCTAACAAACCTAGGATCCTATTTTCAAAAGAATGTTTTACCACTAACCCACAGTGGGAAAATTGAGCTCTGGCATATGAAACAAAAAGAGAGGGAGGGAGAGAGACAGAGAGAGAGAGAGGAGTGGATTGAGGATTTAAGGAAAAGTATGGACAATTTAGGGTCTGATATGTGTATGGTTTGCAGAAAAACACACAAATCAAAGTGAAAGACAGGTGGTTAGACAGATGGGTAAATACAAAACAAGTGAAACAAGGCTTTCAAGCATATTCAAAATGTATTTATGTTGTTTGTATGTTTGCTTAGTTTTTGGCCATATCAGCTTTAAAATGTTGACATTTTCCCGTGTTCGTGGTGTGAGCAGATCATCGAGGACCTGCCGGGGTGGGAGAGGATTCAGCATCTGGAGGACTGCTCTGCTCTATCAGGGAGGGTGTGGAACAGCAGCCAGCATTTGCCTGACACCTAGCAGAGGCTAGGTGTTGGCATGCCTGGACAATACAGTGGGGCACGGAGGCAGAGCAGCGGGTGTGCTACACACGGATACATGCATGACATGCCCATGGTGGCATTGCATGCTCTGCCCTTGAAAGGAAACTGGAAAAATTGGTAGCCAGGCTGAGCGGCTTGATGGCCGTCCACCTCTACACACAGTCTTCGGGTGCCACCTGTACTCGATCCAGTCATGGTGGGGAGTTGGGGGGCTCCCTGCCACCCTGCCATGGGGGGTAAGCTGTGAGGGTAGCAAGGTGGTGGCCTGATGGGAGACGGGTGTGGACGGACAGCAGCTGGAGGAAGGAGATGCCTAGAATTATAGTAGCCGACTGGGGCCACAGGAAGAAAAAAAAATTTTACATTTTGGTGATGGTAGGTGTTCATTCATGGTAACAGCTTTAGGCTGCCAGCTCTTTTACTTTGCAACCATACACTGAATGCATAAAGGTGTCTTTCTGCAGCAGAGTGGTCTAAGAATCATAGCATTTGTTTAAAGAATAGCTGGTGTCACTGGAACAGCTCTATTGGTTAAAAGGGTCTCCAAGGGGTATCTCTTATGGTATAAGAGACTGCAAGCATGAAGTATGGGTGAGAGGACTGCAATGTGTAGGCGAATATGTAAAACATGATTCTCAGACTTAGCTTAGCACATATTTTTAATATTTTCTCATTATTCTCTTCCCCCCATTCATCATCACAGATAACATTTACATAAAAGCCTGATCTCATTCTCTTAAAGCTCATCTGCTCCAGCTGCTTCCCCCAAAGGCATAATCCCCTTCTTATCACACTACAGTCTGTTACTTTGGAACTGATGCCATAAGCAAGGGATAGGGATCTTAGGAAGGGCATGAGCAGCCAGTATAGATGCATTGTAAATGACCAGGATCCTGCCTTCATACAAATGTCCTAAATCAAGAATGAGGGGAAGAAAACTACAGAGATGGGGCTCATGCAAAAGCCATGGTCCAGTATGCCAGCTTAAGCCGTTTGCTCCGAGCTACCTGGCCAAATTTTCATTAAATTATCCATCGCTCCAGAGGCTATCACTGCACATTTTGGCATTTTCGATGGAGGACATATCCATCTAATGAATTCTGGTGGCACTTTAAATGACTCAAAATTTATTGGAGAGATTTTGCTGACTATAGGATGGCAGCAGACCAGCCTACCCGACGGCAGAAGGTGCACCAACCAGACCCTCCAACACTGACACCTAGAAATTAAAGAACTGTTACAGCAGGTGCTGAAAGAAATAACTGCTTTTAAGTCCTCAGTTTCATCGTTGGAAGAAAAAGTACAAGGGCTGCAACAGCAGTCCTGGGACACCGAGATCTACCTCTCATACTTAGATGACAAGGATACGAGGCATGAAGCACGCATCCAGGAGCTGGAAAAGATGGTGTCCCTCTTATGGACTAGGGCTAAAGATGCAGAAAATAGGAGCTATAGAAATAGCCTATGGATAGTGGGCTTCCTGGAAGGCTCCGAAAAGAAAGATCCAGTGGGCTTTCTTCAAAAAGAACTACCTCAGCTGCTGTGCCACAACTGGCACTCTGTGAGAAATAGAGAGGGCACACCGGTCCTTGGGACCTCCTCCGAAGCTCAATGGATGACCTTGACCCTTCATCATTAAATTGTTATACTGCCCTGGCAGAGTTTGGATACTGGAGCTTGCCAGAGATCGGGCACATTGGTATGGCAGGGACACAGAATCCATATCTTCCCTGACTATTCTCTGGAGCTTGCGCAAACAAGAAAAAGAATATCTGCCACTGAAAAGAGCCTTGCAAGCTCAAGACATCTCCTACAAGATAGCATACCCTGCCAAACACTCAATTCCCCGCAACGGGGTCGAGTACACCTTTGAATATGAATCATCCAGAGAGGCCTCAGACTTCATCCAGCAACACTGGCCAAACACACTTCAGCTACCAACAACTGGCTCAGTCAAGACAGCATGCAACATCTATGGCCAGCCAGGGCCCTTCGTTATGGTGGACTTCCTATAGTTCGAACGTACAGCCTTAAGACCCTGGCACCCAGACCATGGAATGGCAAATAGTCAAGACTAAGTGAGCAGACAGATGAGGGAGGAATCACCAATGACAGGGCCAGTGACCACCAGGGGCATCTTATTGAGGCACCAGCAAAAGCTCCAGAGGCTCAGCAAACAGAACAGGCTCTAATGGGGAGCCTGCACCCAAATTCTCAGGCCCACACCAACCATCACCCCCTAAAAACCCCCTCCCGGTGACTCCACCTAAAGACTTAACTGTCGGAATCACCCGTGACCACCAGGAGGGCCACAGACCATGGGTGGACAGAGTATTGGACACTGAATGGAGTCAGACAATGTTGAACCAAGCTAAGTACACACAGACCCCCCAGAATGGGTAACCCTCTCTCCTCAAATTCAGTTGGACTCATTATGTTGCAGCCGTGTACCAATACGGCAAACTGTAGGTATCTCAGTGTTAAGTTAATGCAATAGATAAACTAACTCTTGTGTAGTTATGGTTGCAAGTTTAATTGTTGGCCCCTTCACCACAATGTCAGTCCCCCCACTCTGGTGGCTGGTGGACAACCTTAAGTAGGACTGAGCAAGGACCAGTGGCCTCTGGCTGTCTGCATGGCTAGCATAAGTGAATCTGCTGTCCACCCTGTCCCATCGACAATCTTTTATGTCCACCCCCCCTTCAAATGATAGTATGTGTGCCTTGTGGTAAGACTGAAAGGGGTGCCCTGCATTCTTCTGTTCTGACCCTCTCTCCCTCCTATTTTGTTCCTTACAAACAGCTGTGTATGTCTTTTACAGCATATGAATTTTTTTTTTTTTTTTAATTTGTTCGGGAGGGATCGGTACCATATGTGGTCTAGGTTCAGAGCCTTCCACCTTTCAGTCGGGGGGCAACTAGTCCTGCCCTACACTGGAGCCACTCTGATGTAAGGGCCATTGGCCGCAGTCTACACTATGTCATTTGTTTTGGCCTGCAGCTTCCCAGAGCTGAGCTTTGCAGATCACCTGTACACCCACCAGTCAAAATAATTTTTCTTAGGGCCGGTTGTTTGGCTGCAGCAGTGTATCTGTTTTCTAATATGCTAGCAGCTCCCCCCTCTAAGAGTAAACACTGTAAAGCACAGTCAGCTTGACCACTTTTCTCAAATTATCCCCCAGCACCCTCTCTCTTCCATCTCAAGCTATGCCCCGAATACCCTGCAACAATGGCTTCAACATCAGGCTGCCCCATTCATCTTCCAACTGCATACTTGCAACTCTCACCACATTACTTCACGCCAGTCACTTACCTTAGCGGATACCTCAAGGACAGCACTTATTTCCCACAACCCTCTCCCCTCTTCCTTTCCTGATGGCACCAGGTCTCAATTAGATGGGCCCTCCCCCCCATGTCACCTGTATGACATCTGTTACACCCTCAAGTACTCTTCTGTCTTGGGGCTTAAAGGGGCTATACTGGCCCTTTTATGGCTTATTCCGATCCACAATGGCTCCCCCATCTCCCCCCCACTAGTATGTCCTCGTCCTCACCCTCCTAGGCTTCTCCTCATTTTCACCTTACGTTTTGCTCACCATTCTTCCCTTTCCTGTGAGTGCTCCTCTCCCCAGCTGCACAGATGCTGAAGCAACCCACTGGCTGCTATCGATTCCCTTCTGCAGGCTTCAGGTTGCTCGTCGCCCCACTGTACGGCCCCATTCTCATCTTGCTATCATGAACCAAGGATCCCAAACCTCACTGAATGCTACATTCTGGGGACCTAGAATATGGAAAGTTCTGCATTATTGCTAATGCCTCCACAACAACAGGTGGCCTGGAGTCCGCAAGCTTAGTACTTGGCAGATGCTTCATTTGTCAACTCAACATTGTCTGGATCTCCTCTGTTTCCTTCTCCCCCCATGACAGGGGCTCCTGTCCCCCCTCCCCATATTATGGGGCTGCTTTCATTCTGACACCACCCTGTGTTCCCTTACCCCACCTTTTTTTTTCATCTCTCCTCACTGTTCTAGTCGATGCAGCTGTTTGCTGATGCAAAATCCTCTTAACAGGCCAGGCTGCTCTAGGGCTTCCACTCTATATCTCCCCCTGTATGGGTGGATGTGCCGGGCAACTGGAGCAGTCCTTCTGGAGGTCTTCACCTCCATGTGGACCTAGCTGTAGTTATTCCTTTCAACAAGACTTTAGTTCCTTATGCTTATGTTATTCTCAATTTTATTATCCACTCTGCTACTTCCTCTTTAGAGTTGATTGTGCTTTAACACATGTTGTTCTCTGCATATATTTGTGTAACTCCAGGCTTGCAAATTTATTTGCTTTCAAACATGTAACTATGTTTTTTAGAGCCTACTGTATAATTGTTATGCTCAAGGGGAGGAACACCAACCTTACAGGTTGGCTGGGAACTGCACCCAGCAAATACCTACTCCTACCAAGCCTTCTCCCTTTAATCCTCAATGCTTGCTGCCAGCAGACACTTCTCAACTCAGGCACACTTTTGTTACATTCTCCTGGCAACTTTCACCCTGGATTGCCACACACGCTGCCATGATTATGGGACCCATCAAATGGGTGTCTTGGAATGTTAACAGTCTTAATTCACCCATTAAATGGAGGAAGGTTTTAGACCATCTCCGCAGGGAAGGTGCCCACATAGCTTTCATGCAAGAGACTCATCTAACCCCAGCTAAACCTGGTGAACTCAAAATGGGGAGGGTAGCACAAGTTTTTGGCAACTCCTACAACACAAAGAGCAGGGGAGTAGCAATACTTCAACATAAATCTGTAACCTTCACTGCCACAGATGTAATCTGTGACCCAGAGGGGTGCTATGTCATTGTCAAGAGATTCTTAGATGGCTAAGGGGTCCTTATGTGCAATATGTATGCCCCTCAATAGAACGACTCTAGCTTTTTCAACAATCTGGCCCAGTCGCTTCTCTCCCACTCTAGTGGTTCACTCATCCTGGCAGGTGATGCAAACATCACTATGGATAATCTTATGGACAGAAGCAGCCCCTCGACTGGGCAAACTACACCAGCATCTCAGGCACTCAACAGCCTAGCTCTGGACTTGGGGCTGGTAGACACATGGCACCTGGTTAATCCTAGGGCAAGAGATTATACATTTTTCTCTGGCCCAAACTGCACCTACTCGCGTATAGACCTTTGGCTGATCCCACATTCCTGGGTGCCTGACATACTGCATGCCTCAATAGAAACTATCATAATTTTGGATCACGCCCCGGTCTCCTTCTCCATGCTCCTAAACTCCCAAGAAACCCCAGTCAGCAAAAGCTGGTGCTTCAAATCCTCTCTCCTATAGGACCCCACCTTCTATGCATTCCTGAAGAAAAAATTTTTAACCGTTTTAGTGTTCAGTCAACTACCTGAGACTTCTGCTGCTGTTCAGTGGGAATCTCTAAAGACTTGCATCAGAGGATGCTGCATCAGCTATGCCTGTCACCTCAAGAAACAGAAAACCAAAGACATGCAAGTGCAAATGGCTTGACATTGAGACCTAGAGAGGAATTTAAAGAAGCCACCAATCCATCCCCCAGCTACTGGCTGAAATAGTCAGCACCAGGTATAAAATCAACCTTTATCTCCACCAGGAAGTGGAATATTTGCTTTTCTTACTCTGCCAGAGCTTCTGGTAATCTGGCAAAAGATGTGGAAGATTGCTTGACAACCAGCTAAAAAAGAGACAGGAGTGGTCCAAAATCCCAGGCTCCACAAGAAAACAGGCAGACATCAATGCAGCCTCCCAACAATTTAACAAATCGCTCTATTGGCAGGAAGTCAAACCCTGCCAGGATGAGCTAGACACCTTTACTGCTGCATTGGGATTTTCTAAACTCACCCCATACATAAGCAAGCAATTAGACCAGCTTTTCACCTTAGGGAATTGGAAAAGGCCCTCTGCTCTATTCCTGCTGAGAAAACCCCAGGTTCTGATGGCTAATTCCTTCAGCATTTTAAAAGCTGTGTTTTACCTCCTCGCATGGATGCCTTGAATGGTAGTTTACTCACCTGGTAAAGATGATTATAGGAGCACCTTTTTACAGTACTCCAAGTCTCAAAACATGGGTTATCAAACGCTCTTCTCTTAGGCTGATGCACAAAAAAAATTCCAGATTCGAAATCCGATCTGTCTCCGCCTTTGTAGCTCCCAGAATCCTCAGTAAGAAATCTTCCAAAGCTTATGATAATCATGAAAAATTATATATAATCTGACAACAAAGACCCTCAGCAGCCTCTTTTAGGGATGCTGCTGGGTAGAAAAGCACACAACACAGTTTGATGCTATGTAAAAACTATTATTTATTTTTCATTGATTCATAACATGTGTACAACTTTACATCTGTACTGTTGATGTAGCACCTATTGTTTACTACTACACATTTATTAAAAACAGGATTGCATGTAAACCTCAGTATTCAAGCCATTTAATCTATTGTCTCCCTCTGTCATTTTGCTATGTTCCTCCTCAATGGGTGCGATACAGAATGCTGTAAAAAGATGCCCCTATAATCACCTTTACCAGGTTAGTAAACTGCCATTATCTATCGCACCTTTTTACAGTACTCCGAGTCTCAACACATGGGTGATTATACAGCAGTATTGGACCTGACTTGAGTGGGAGGAGGAATATGACTTAATGCCGTCTGAAGTACCTTGTGACCAAACTCTGAGTTTCCTGTAAGTCCAGTATCCAACCAGTAGAACTTGGTGAAGGTGTGTGGGGATGACCACGTTGCTGCATGGCAGATCTTCTATATGGATGCGGAGTTGCATTCTGCCTAGGAGGTAGCCACTGCTCTAATGGAGTGGGCCTTGATATTTGAAGGTGGGGTATTACCACCTGCCTTGTAAACTCGAGTGATGGTGTCTCTCAACCATCTGGCTATTGTAGCCCTGGAGGCCGCTAGGCCCTGTTTTTGCCCTTGAGGGATGAAAATAGTCTGTCCAAACATCGGAAGGAATCCATTTGGGACAGATGGGTCTAGATGGCTCGACCCGGGTCTAGGCAGATAAGGGTGTCCCTGTTAGGGTCTCCCACATCTGGTCGAAGAGTAGGAATGGTAATTTCCTGAGCCAGATGAAAGGCAGTAGTTACCTTAGGAATGAATGAGGGAATGGGTCAGAGTACGACCCTGTCTGGAAAAAAGGTTAGGAATGGGTCTCTGCATGAGGGGGCTGCAGCTCACTGGTTCTCTTGGCTGATGATATTGCTACCAAAAACACAGTTTTCATAGTAAGGATTGATAATGTAATAGACTCTAGAGGCTCAAAAGCATAGTGGACAAGGCATCTAACACCAAGTTGAGACGCCACGGGACTGTAATTGGCCGTGGAGAATGTGTAATATTAGTTGCTGCCTTTAAGAAGGTTTGAGCTATTGAATGGGCCCCAGGTAAATGTTCATCTGTTTCACCCTTTATTGCCCCAATGGCAGACGTCTGTACCTGTAAGGATGTTGGCTTTAACCTCTTGTCCAATCCATTTTGTAGAAATTCTGAAATGTGTATGATGTTGCAGTCTGAGGCCCTCAAATTTCTTGCCTTGCACCAAGAATGGAATACCCACCAGTGTCTGTTATAAGCTTTGCTAGTGGACTCCCTTCTGGCTTGCACCAGTGTGTCTGATACCTTACCAGATACCCCTAGGTTCAACAGTCTAACCATCTGAGTGGCCATGCTATTAGTTTCAGTGGTCGAGAGTCTTCGTGCCAGATCGGGCCCTGTCTGAGTAGATTCTGGTAAGGAGAGAGTGTCATGTGATTGTCTATTAACATTGTCTTGATGAGTGCATACCAAGTCCTTCTTGGCCAGTCTGGGGCTATCAGAAGAATCATGCTGCCCACATCCCTGATTTTTTGTAGCACTGCTGGGATCTTAGATATTGGTGGAAAACATGCGCTTTGTGGAAATTCCAAGGTGTGGAAATTGCATCCACCCCTGCTGCTCTCTTGTCCTTGTATCTGGATAGGTACACTGGCAACTATGTGTTTACTGCTGATGCCATGCGGTCTATTTGGAAAGGACCCTATCTCCTCTGAATATTTTTGAAGACTGTTGGGTTGAGTTGCCATTCCCCCTGCTGTAGGGATTGTCTCTTCAACCAGTCCACCCTTGTATTCAAGCTGCCTGCCAGGTGTACTGCTGTGAGACTGAGTAAGTGTTTTTCTGCCCATAGAATTAGTGTTTCTGTTTCTTGAGCCACGGCCCTGCTTTTTGTTCCTCCCTATTTGTTTATATATGCCATTGCCATTTGCTGTCTGAAGACACCTTTACATGGCGTCTTGAAATCTGAGTTCTAAAATATTGGAGCGCTAGTCAAATGGTTCTGGTCTCTAGTATGTTGATCGGAAGTTTTGTTTCCTGCTCTGTCTACTTCTATTGGACTGACTGACAGTTCATTACAGCACCCCAACCTAGCAGGCTTGTGTCTGTTTCTAGGGTTCTTGTTATATCTTTCTCCAGCCTCGCCCCCTTGATTCAAGTTGTGTGGGTCTGCCCACCATCTCAATGATCTCTTTACCTCTGATGGCATGGTCACCCTCTGGCTGTAGTTCTGTAGGTTGTAATTCCCGTTGTCCAACAGGAGACATTGCAGATGCCTCATGTGCAATCTCGCCAGTCATGTGGATCTATGCAGGCCACCATTAGGCCCAACAGCTGCATCAGGTGTCATAGCATTGTCGTTTTGCAATGTAGCATTCTTCTGCAGTGTGTCATTAGCATGGTGATATGGTTCTCTGATGGTCTGACCATGTCCATCACCATGTTGAATACTGTCCCCAGGTGTTCTATCATTGTTGTGGGTGTCAAATGGCTCTTGGCTTTGTTGATGATCCATCCATGTTCCTTGAGCAGCTGTTGCACTCTGATGGTTGCTGTTTGCAATTCCTCTTGGGACCTTGCTCTTATGAACCAGTCGTCCAGGTACGGGATCACATGAATCCCTTCTGTGTGTAGTTTTGCTGTTAGTGGGGCCATGACTTTGGTGAACACTTGAGGGGCTGAGGCTAGACCAAATAGCAAGCACTGGCACTGGAAAAGGTAACCCACAATGCTGAATTGAAGAAATTTATGGTGGGTCAGTCTGATAGGGGTGTGAAGGTAGGCATCCTTCAGGTCTACGGAGGTCAACAGGTCCCCCTTGTGGATTACCGCACTGTTGGGCCATAGTGTTTCCATTTTGAGCTTCTGATATTTCATGAACTTGTTTACACATTTGAGGTCCAGTATGGGTCTGAGCTCTCCTGTCTTCTTTGGCACAAGAAAGAACACTGAGTAAATGCCAGAGTATTGGTCTTGATCTGGAACCAGCTTTATGGCCTTGCTGTGTAACAACTGATTTAGAATTGCTCTGACTTGTCATGAGGTTGTCTTGTCCCTTGTGACATGTGATTCTATGTACCTCTCTCACCTTGGAATGGCATTAAACTCAATGGCATACCCGTGGGTAATTATTTCTTTGACCCATCTGTCCTTGATTGATTCGGTTCAGGTTGCGGTGAAGTGTTGTAGTCTTCCCCCCACTGTGTCTGCATGGTCCTGGACCTGGGGATTCTCACTGGTGAAATCCCCTGTTAGACTTGTTTAGTTTGTACCTGTTTGGCATTGTAGTGGGCACTGCAGCCTCGATTGTTTTGGTAGTGTGACTTGTGATTGTAGAAGTTCGGCTCGAACCTGAATGAATGTCTATCTTGTTGTATGGTGACCTTGTCCCCTCTTGCCCTTTGTTGAATAGTGATGAAACTTGTTGTTCTGAAAGGATGGCAATGTAGACTGCACTCCTTGGCTGTCCTTGTCATCTCCCTTTTTTATGGCAAATTCCTCTGTTCTGGGTCCAAACACTCTGTTGCCTGAGAACTGAAACTTCATTACTCTGGATTTTGATTCTGGGTCAGCATTCCAGAGTTTAAGCCAGAAATGCCTTCTGACTCTGTTAATGGACACCGCTGATCTAGATGCCACCCTGAAGCTGTCAATTGTGGCATCTGCCATGTATTTTCACTGCTTGGGTTGCATAGTCCATGGTGGCTCCATGGGTACTTGTTTCCGGTTTGGCATGCAGCTTCCAACCATCTGAGGACCATTCTGGATGAATAAGTGGTGGATATGGATGCCCTCATGTTCATGATTAGCATGTCATGCTCTTTCCTAATGATGTTGTCCACCTTTCTGTCCATGGGATCCTTTAAGGCAGATGCAGATTCTGAAGGTAGCACTGTTTTGTTACTAAGTGGGGAGACTTCTGGGTCTATCTTTGGTGTGAACAATCAACTCTTCTCCTTCTCTTATACTAGTGGGTATCTCCTCTTGAAGGTACCCTTCTCCCTGGTCTTGATTGGGTCAGGTGCCTCCCATTCTTTGTCAAAATGCTCTCCATTAACTTGCATATGGGAAAGTAGGAGGAGGATTGTTTTCTCTCCCTTTCTAGGGGGTCTAGCCTACTGTCTGGCTGTTCTTATTTTTTTAAATAGTTTTTTTTTATTCAGGTTTTAACTTAAATGGTACCACAGAACAGGTTTACAGGAAATCAGCATAATATACATTGAATTGCATACTGTAAGAGCTTCAGCAAACACAAATGCATAATAGAGAGTTAATAGTCTAGTGCAGAATTAAACAAGGAAAAGAAAATACATAATAAAATAAAAATCCTCTGTCCAGATTCCAAGTATATACTTCTAACAATCCTGCCGGTATCTACTTGATGCAAATAATTAAGCCAAATCTGCAATTCCTTTCTAGGTGGAGGGGGGAGCATGGGGAGCCCGGGAGGCAGCCTTCCCTATCAAAAAGTTAGTCAAGCAAGGTCAGGACACATCCAATCAAAGGGAAGTTCCCGGGAAGGGGGAGAGAGGGCTGGCCGGAACCTTACAATATGGTCAAAGATGTCTACCCTACCAGGCATCCAGTCACTAAGGTGGCTGGTCAGCTCTGAACTGGGAGCTGCTAAGAAACCAAACATTCCAGCGATTCATTAATTCAGGGACTTTATTTTGTAATCTGGCCATCATATGTTCTAGTTTATATATATCATATACTGTATCTTCCCAGGCTGAGATAGTAGGGGGCACCAGGAGAAGCCATAGCCTAGTAATACATTTCTTGGCTGCTCCGAGTAAGATGTTAAGAAGGTGTATTTGGTGTGGATCCAGAAAGTGGTGGGGGTAGTGAAGGAGAATCCATACAGTCAGGGAAAAGATGCCTAGGCCTGGGAAAAGGTCTAATACTCTATTCTTTATCAGAGACCAGTAGGTTGCCAGTACCAGGCATGACCATAGGATGTGCATATGTGTAGCCACTTCACAACCACATTGTCTCCAACAGGAGGAATCCCCTCCAACTAAGTATTTGACAGTGATCTGGGGGAGGTATGAAAAAATACCACCTTCCTGGACACCACCTTCCAGGAGAATTCTCTCTAGGTGTATGAGCTGGAGGTTTTATGTTGCCTCCACCAGATCTGGAGCCAATCCTCCTGGGACAGTTCAACTTGTAGCTTGGCCTCACAGTGGAATTGTACCAGGTCCATAGTCTGTGTTGGTGCCCCCTGTAGGGCCTTAAAGAATCAGGAGACTAAGTGGCCACAGTCTCTGCCCCTGCCAGCTAGAACAATAAGGGACATAGAGGGGGGATAATCTGGGTGGTAACTTCTAGACCAATTTTCATATCTAAGAAGTGGTAGATTTGCAGAAACCTGAAGAATTCACTCTTGGTTAAGGAAAATTTCTGTTTAAGTTGATCAAATGACTTAAAGAAGGCATAGTCAAAGAATTGGTATGAGTGTTATAGGCCTCACCAAGCCCAATTCTGAAAGGCAACATTGAATCATGCCGGTGCCCATGATGGGTCTTCAGCCAGAATACCCATCCAGGTTGACAAAAATGTATTAGTCGGTCGGGTGAGAAATTTCTTTTTTTTTTTATTTAGAAAGCTTTATTCAATTTTAAACTTCACAACATGATACAATACGACAGGTTCAACAACAGGGCTATATATCCCCCACTCCACCTGCCCTCCGATCCACCACACTCCCAACCCCCTGTTGGAGTGATAAGAATCCCTCATACCTACAGCACAAATCCTATGTGGTATGTAAGAAGTATGTAAAACAGACATCTGTGAGGGGAGCTAGAGAACCTGGGTATGATGGTTCAAGTAAAGAGCATATAATTTGCCCCACTTATGGTCAAAGGAAAATGGTTTATTCCAAAGACTCGCTATAATTTTTTCAGTCCTGAAGTAGAATGACATGTCATGTAGCTATTCTGTGTAAGAGATGGTGGATTGATCCAACCAATGCTTGAGAACAAGTTTTTTCACAATGATGGAGATAAGAGAATTATGAAATGTTCTTTCTTTAACCTTAATTTGAGTTAAATTCCCCAAAATACAAATATTCGGGGTAAAGAGCTCCTCCAGACATAGTAAAGGGTCAATTTGGGACTTAATTTTTAACCACACAGGAGAAACCTTTTCACAGGTCCAGAAAACATGCAATAACGTTCCATCCATTTTTCCGCATCTAACACAGGTGAGTGACTGCAGCTGTCCCATTTTTGCTAATTTGACTGTGGTATAATATATATTGTTGAGTATTTGATATTGGGTAAGTCTTAACTGGTCTTGTGTATTGTAAATATGCAGATTCCTCTAAATATCTGAGCAATTGACCCCATGATTGGGGACAAGAGAGTCCCATATTATGGAGCCTGGTAGAGTGGTGAGGGAAAAGGTTGAGAGGAGGCAATTGTATATCTGTGAGACACTATGTGGCTGGACAGCTAACTGTTGGATTTGTACAACTAGGTTGTTCAGTCCCGAAGTCACATATGTTGCCCCAAATTTGTGTAATAATAGGAGTCTCAGTTGATATATCTTGAAAATATAAATAGGGGGAATCTGGAATTTAACAAGTATTTCTGTAGATGACAGGAGACCATTGGGTTTGTAAAAATCAAACACCTGAGCCCCTTGTAACTGGGGAAGCCAGTCTGCCGTAAGAGGAGAGTTATCAATTCTTAAAACTGGATTACCCAAAATAAATTGCATCATATCCTTACTTGGACATATGCAGAGAGAGGAGCAAATTTGGAAAAAATTTTTGTTGGAAATACCCAATACTGAATAATGGATTGTGTCTGGAAGTAACCTTAATGGCAAGAGTAGAGCTATAACTGGAGATATCTTGACTGAGCGGAGAATATCTGTTTCAGTTTTAAGCCAGATGGGTATATAGGTGTGTTCTTGATAACTGGGGGTAGCAAACATCCACTTACCTATTTTATGTAAGTGACTGGTCCAGTAATAATACAGGATATTGGGTAATTTGAGCCCTCCCAAGCTTTTAGATAGTATGAGTTTGTTATAAGCTCTTCTGGGTGTCTTGTTTAGCCATAAAAATTCTGAGATAATGGTGTGGATATGGTGGAAGAAGGAGAGAGGCAGCCAAATGTTGCTTATATTCAGGGGATAAAATAGTCTAGGGAGAACATTCATTTTTATAAGATTTATCCTCCCCCAGAGAGAGAAAGGCAGAGCTTTCCATCTAGAGAGGTCTTGTTGGATTTTCTGAATCAGGTCATCCATATTTAATTACTTGTACCGCTGTAGGTCTGTGGTAAGGTTTAAGCCCAGATATTTCATCAAGAGGGGAAACCACTTCATTCTAAATTTGTTGAAGTCCTTTCGGAAAGTATGGTGATTAAGGGGGAGGACTTCAGTCTTGTTACGATTTAAGTTATAGTTAGAAAACTTGCTATAGTCTCTTATAATAGATATTGCTTTGTCTAAAGAAGCTATGGGATTCGAGAGATGAAGGAGAATATCATCCACGTAAATGGAAAGTTTCAGGTTGTGTGCATCAATGGGAATACCATGCATATGAGGAGAGGAACTGAGTTGTCTGATCAGTGGTTCCAAGTACAAATTAAAAAGAAGGGGGGGAAGGGTCATCCTTGCTGAGTGCCTGAGTAAAGGGAGAATCTAGATGAAAAGACCTTGTTGCAAAATATCCTTGTGGTAGGTGCTGAGTAGATGCTTTGGATCCATTGAATGAATTCAGGGGGTATGCCCATATGCCCAAGGGTACACCAGAGGAAGCTCCAGTCTACCCTGTTAAAGGCTTTCTCATCATCTAGGGATATTAAGGCCATGGGGGTTGAGGCTAATTGAGCTGAATGGCATATGTGGGCCAATTTATGGAAATTATCTGTCGCTGACCTGCCCGGAACAAATCCCACCTGTTCAGGGCTGAGCAATGGGGACCATATTTTTTGAATCCGGTTAGCCAAAATTTTAGTGAGTATTTTAAGATCGTAATTCAACAGTGAAATAGGGTGATAGCTAAAGGGTTGATCTGGCAGTTTATCAGGCTTTAGAAGCAAAATGATCATTGCCTCTAGAATAGATGGATCAATAGAGTCATTAGTTAGAATATAGTGATAGAGTTTAAGTAATATTGGAGATAAATCCTTGATGAAAAGTTTTAAGAAATTTGAGGGGAAGCCATCTGGACCTGGAGCCTTATCCAAGGCCATAGACCTTATGGCCTGGAATATTTCCAATGGTGTAATGGAGGCTGCTAATAATAAGTGGTCAGGTTCTTGTAATTTGGGTAGTGGGATATTTGTTAAGTATGCATCCACGTCTTGCTTTGATGGGGGATTGAGCTGGTTGCCATAAAGATCTGCGTAAACTTTTTCAAACACTAGTGCTATATCCCTTGGGAGGGTTTTGATATTACCTTCTGCGTCTTTGATGGCCTGAATAGTTTGTGAGCTTTCTAGTTGCCTCATACGAAGGGCTAGAAGACGGCCGGCCTCCCTCACCCTGGTCAATATAGGTTGTCTTCGTTTTGAGGATTGCAAACTCAGCTTTTTCCTTAAAAAGGTCAGAATAGGCATTCCTAAGGGACAAGAGTTCTGTAAGGGAATTCTGTAGGGAGGTAGAGGATGCATTTTGTTCCAGAGTATGGATCTGCTTCAGCAGCTGTTTTGCTTGAACCTCTTTAACTTTTTTCCGTTTGGATGCTAATCTAATAAATTCCCCTCTTAAATAACATTTTAGTGCACACCAGACTTGATCGACTCTAGGAATGGAATATAAGATATCGTCTAAGAACTGCCCAATGAGTGTATGGATTTTAGAGACTATGAATTTATCCTTAAGGAACTGTGTATTTAGCTTCAGTGAGGTGTCTCTCTGTTGTGCGATAGATGAAATGAGATAGAGCCAAACTACGGCATGATCAGATATAGCAATTGGTTCTAGACCCCCCTCCCAGAGTCCTTGATAAAAAGCTTGAACCTATGAGAAAATAAACTATCCTGGAGACCGCCCGGTGCACTTGCGAGTAGAATGAAAAGGCTCTAGTGGTCGAGTTTAGAATCCTCCAGGGGTCACATAGGCCAAGGAAGTCCATCATCTCATTTAGGGCTCTCTGAGAAGGGGATAAAGCTCTAGGGGCTGGGTTAGATCTATCTAACAACTGGGATTGAGGAAGGTTCCAATCTCCCCCCAATACTAAGGGAGTTGGTATGAGCAGTGCCAGTCTATCTGTCAGTTCCATAAGGAAGGTTGGATCCCCCCCTACCAGGCCGTAAATGCTACCCAGGACTAAAGGAGTCCTGTTGAGCATGCCTTTAACCAAAACAAATCTACTCTGGGGGTCTGCAATGGTAGTTTCAGGTTGAAATGGTACATTTTTCATGATGAGGATCACTACTCCTCCCCTGTTGGTGGAGTGCCCAGCAGCAAAAATCTGTTGTACACCTTGTTTCCTGAAACCCCTTGCTTCATGAGTGAGAAGATGCATCTCTTGCAAGAAAATTATATTGGATTGCAATATAGCCACATGTTTAAGAATTGAAATATGTTTAACTGGTTCTCGAGCTGCCCTGACATTCCAAGTAGTAACTTAAATCTTAGAGTTAGCCATATTTTATAACTTTAAAAACCTGCCAAAATCTGTAACCTATACTTGTGATCACTCCAACCCTCCCTTCCTTCCCCCCACTCAGCATAATAACTCACAATCCCATATAGCCCCAATCCAAAAGAACCCCCCCCCCACCAAAACCCCAATAACTATTTACAAGGGTTCCCCTATCCAAACTGAAAATTTCAAACTGGTCCACAACTAACTATAGGAGAACCTTAACCCCCTTGGCCCCTTTGAAATGCTTCTCCTTAAATGGGGGGCAAAGATATGTCTGATATGAACTAGTAGCTGATCTAATAAGCCCAAATAGTAATAAACTGAAGACGACATAGGGGCCCTCCACCCTACTAATTAGGTTGCAACACAGCTCCTCCATCAGCTGCTAGGTGCCATCTCCCCATGCCTTCTTCGAGGCTGTATAGCCTATCCAAAGGCCCCTGTGACCATGTAATATCACTAGTTAAAAGTAACATAGAAGGACTGTTCCCTCTGTAAGTGAAACAAATCTAATGACAGTAACTGTTATAACAATTTGTCTCCCGGGTACCCTCGAGTCAGCAAGCTTGGCTGTTACTATTATCTATGAGGGGGGAGAAACTAGGAATAGTAATCAACTGTAAAAAATCATAAATGTAACCATTATGTGCATGATATGCCATTAATCTGGGATTTGTCCAAATGTCATTATGAATAAAGCTCTTGTCCCGAGGGAGAACTAAGCTGGGTGTACAGTGTCCCCGCATAAAAGCTCCTCCTTCCACTTACACTGTACCCTAGAGTTCTGGGTTACCACCAGGAGGCACATATCAACTGCATGTGTAGCCAATTAGGCCTATCCACAGCCTTAGAATAGGCCTCCTATATCCCCTGCAGCCCATCTCAAAGATTGAGCCATCGATGGTTTCCAAGACCTCAGCACGGCTTATTTCAGCACCCGACACCAATTCCCTGGTTAGTAACCCACAATAGAGGTGAAAGTACTTTTAAAAAAAACCCAACAAAGGTTTAAACTTGGCAGGCTGACTTGCAGGGCGACCAGACTACTTCTAAATATTCCGCTTTTTTGAAATAAGTCAGGGAGTTTTCTAGCAAGGTCTTCCAAAGCTTTAGCTGATGTATCATAAGAGATCCAGATGCCCACTACCCTGATTTGTAAACGTGAGGGGTAGAGCATTTTGAAGTGAATTCCTGCGGTGATCAGCATGTTAACTACGGGAAGGAAAGCCGCTCTCTTCTGTCTTGTTTCGTACGGTAAATCTTGTGCAACTCGAATCTTGGTATTTTCCCATTGTATGATTTGCATCTCCCTTATTTTGTTTAAAACATGCTGTTTCTCAACGAAACTGAGAAATTTCAGTATCAAAGGTCTGGGGAAGGGCTCCTGGTTGAGGTCAGGGCCATAGGGAGCAGTGTGCTCGCTCGATTTGATAAGAGGTTCCTATCGGAGAAGGGCCAGCAATCTTGAACAGGAATTTTTGCAGGAAAGCCTGTATGTTCTGCCCTTCTTCTGCTTCAGGTAAGCCAATTATTAGGATATTATTCCTGCAACTCCTCCCCTCCAGATCTTGTTTTTAATTGTAGTTTCTGCACTTGTTGTCTTAAGGCTGCCATTTCTGGCTCCATCCTGTCTTTCCACTTCTCAATGGAAGTAGTATGGGCCTCAGAGTCCCCGACTCTCTGTGACAAGTCAGCAAAGTCCCCACATACAGATTTTAATTCGTTGGAAATATCTGCCAGCATTTCCTTGAATGGCTGCAATTCTTGCAAAAAAATGATCTTCTGTTAGAGGGATCGAAGTAGGTGAATGTGTACTTCTTTTGTCTGAGTGGGCACCTTGGGTCTTCGGCTTCTTCGGATTTTTTTCCGGTGTCACCGGTGGAGTGTGCCGAATTGAAGCTGGCCGCATTTCAGCCTCCATCGCGAACTCGTTGAGCCGATTGCGATCCAGACCCGGTTGATCAGAAGGATGTATAAGAGTTGTTCTGATAATGTATGCAAAATATTCAGCCCAGGATAGAGTTAAAGTAGACAAATATAGTGGATTGAAGACTAGAGCTCTGTGCCTTTGCTGCTAACAGACTGCTTGCATCACGTGACCTCCTCTCGGGCAAGTAATTTCACCCGGGACTAAAGCAACCCTTTAGTGAATCTGGACCCGCTTCACATCTGGGCTATATTGAGGGGCTGAAACACTCAAGAGTAATTTAAGGGGCAGACAGCCATAGTCCGCTCCACTGTGAGCCAGGGTGGAACTTGGGCTTGGGGTAAAAGCCATGTAGTTATATGGGTAAGCAGGGCAGCTAACCAGTAATTAAAGATACAAGGAAGAGCTAATCCTCTCCTGTCCTTGGGGCATTGAAGCTTATTAAGTGCAAGTCTGGGTTGCTGATTCACCCAAAGGAACCGGCTAATGGAGCAGTCCTAGTCCTGGATAGCCTTCATTGTAGCGGGCAGCGGGATATTTTGCATTAGATATAAAGAATCTTGGGGAAGAAATTCATCTGGATGGACTGGACTCTAGCTAGCAATGAGAGAGGGGTCCAACTCACCAAATCCAAATTTATTTTTGAGAAGCTCGAAGAGTAATTCAAGGAATATAAATTTGAAAAGTTCTGGGGGATTTGAATTCTGAGGTAGGTTATAAAAGGTTTGCCCCATTTATAAGGGTATCTCAGGATAAGATCTTGGGGTGGGGGGTTGTATAAGTAGTGTCTCTGATTTATTTTGGTTTATGGTATAATCTGTGAGAATTTCTACTTTTTTTTCAATAGGGAAGTTAAAGTTTGTAATGATTCTTCAGGGCGAGTGATGTAGGGAAGGAGGTCGTCAGCGTAATGAGCTATTTTGTGGTAGGATGACTCAGACACTCTATATCCATACAGATTGAGGGCTTGTCAGAGTAGCTGAGCTATAGGCTCAACAAAAGGAGCAAACAAATATGGGGAAAGGGGACAGCCCTGATGGATGCCCCTGAATAAAAGAAAATGGTCAGAATGTGAGCCATTCAGTCTCACGACTGCCTCCAGGTCAGTGTATATTCCTCTACTGGTATACATAAAAGGTCCAGGAAATTTACATTTTTGTAAGGCAGCCTGGAGGAACCCCCAAAAGGATCATATCAAAAGCCTTTTGGGCGTTGAGACTCAGTATCAAGAGGGGGGATTTTGTGGATTGGGTATGGTCAATAAGATATAAAGTATGTTTAATGTTGTCTGTTGTCTGCCTGCCTTTAATGAATCCTGACTGATCTGGATGTATTAATGAGGGGAGAATATAATCAAGTCTATGGGCCAGAATACTCGTGTAAATCTTATAATCTTGGTTGTAAGAATCACATAAGTGTGGGGGTTTCTGGGGGTTTCAAGATCATGGAGATTGTTGCTTGTCTCCATGAGACAGGGAAGCAGGAATTAGTATGGGCAGTTTGTAAAGCTTGCAGGAGGGGAGTTTGCACTGAGTTCCATGTGCCTTTGTAACATTTGAATCCAAAGCCATCAGAGCCTGGAGATTTCCCATTTTTGAGTCCTCTAATAGTAGTTTGGCACTCCAATTCAGAAATTGGGGCTGCTATCTGTCCCTGTTGAGAGGTCAATAGGGCAGGTAGGTGAAGCTGAGAGAGAAAGGGTGATATTTTTTGTGGGTCATGCTTTGTTGGGGAGGAGTAGAGGGACTGATAATATTTCCTGAATGCATCAAGAATATGCGGAGTGGAATACCGGGACAGTCCGGATATGAGATCCTTGATTTTAGAGATAGTGCATTGCTGTATTTGATTTCTAAGGCAATAAGCCAGAAGTTTAGAGGCACGAGACCCACCCTCATAGTAACATTGCCTCAGCCAGGCCAAGGCTTGCTCGGTTTTGGCTGTCAGCAGGCGTTGAATCTCAGCCTGTGTCTGGGAGATTAAGGGGAGGAGGTCTGAGTCACCTTGCATATGAGCTTCCTGAAGGAATCTAAGCTTCTCTTGTAGGGCCTACAGGCTGGACTCAGCCCGTTTTTTCTTATGAGAGGCATAAGCTGTAATATGGCCTCTAAGCATGACTTTGAGCATATCACAAAGAGTCTGACGGGAAGTCTGGAGAGATACATTATCTCAAATTATTTCTGGAATTCGCATCTCCAGAAGGTCTCAAAATTCTCTATCCCTCAGTAGGGAAGGATTAAATCTCCATTGTGCATTTTTCCTTTCCTTTCAGATATTGAGTTACTAAGTCATGGGAGCATGATCAGACAGGCGGATATTATGGATATCCGTCGAATGAACCAGGTCAATATATTCCTTACCAATACATGAATAGTCTAATCTGGAGTAATGTTTAAAGGCACTAGAATAAGTGAATTTCCATTGCGAGGGGTGAAGCTGTCTCCACACATCCACCAGACCAACATCTCAGAGTAAACGTCGGAGATGCCTTTGCCCAGAGGACTGTGAGGAGGGACGTTCTGCAGATGAGTCAAGTGAGCGGTTAAGTTGGCAGTTGAGGTCACCTCCTAATATTAGAATCCCTTTCTGTCTCGTCAAGATTGACATAGAAACATAGAAACATAGAATTTGACAGCAGATAAGGACCAGTTGAGTCAAAAACAGTGTGGGAATTCAGGAATGTATGGGGCAGACATAAGGCAATTCTAGTGGGGGGTAGGAGGAAGTAGGCTGTTGGTTAACTAGGATCTGCAGCTTATCCATTAGGTAGGGAAATGGGCAGACTAGGTGGGCTAAGTGGTCCTTATCTGCCGTCAAATTCTATGTTTCTATATACAGTCCCCAATTAAGGGGAGTGTCTGTGACTTCCAACAATATGCATTCAGGTTGGACAGGTATTGGGGACGGGTCTACAGACTGTCCGAAGGTGGGCACCCAATCAGCTAAGTGATATGAGGTCCTGGGGAAACTCTTACCCCTAAATTCAGGAGGGGGAAGGACTGAGGCAAGGATAACTAATATCAGGAAAGGCAGAAAAGAAAAGGCGAATGGTAGAAGATAGGTATGGAGTGGGAAAAAATGGTGCTGTTTCTTTATAGCCTGGCTCTTGGGTGGCATATGAGCCCATGGCCCACTTCCCAATGTATGAAAAGGGGGAGGGGGAGAGGTAGGGTATAATGGGTCTTCCCCAAGACATACATAGTGACCAGTCAAGGAATCAAATACATGGGGAGGGGGGGCGTCACATCTCACAGAAGCACTTAGGGCTGTGCTCAGCATTGCTAAATATTTAGGGTGAGTACAAAGTCGGGTGTGCTAGGCTTCATGGAGATTTTCCTAAGACAGGGAATCATATAACGCAACCAATGCAGCCATTAATTAGTTTGAAAATAAGATCAGGTACTCGGTATATAGGCAGTGAAGGCCTAGAATAAAAAAGAGGAATGTCTGTCCACCAGGCCCAAAATGTATAAGAGGAAAATGTTCCTGATAAGGGACCAGTGTAGAATCCGGCTTGTCAGGCTTCAAAAAAATGTCCCAGTGGTGGAAGTCTCAATTATATTTCTAAGGTGGCTGTGCAATATGATAAAGGGTGAGATCAAATCCTGGGTTCACTGTCAGTAAAAGGTCTATCCAAAAATAATAATCCACATTTCTCTAAGCTTGCAAGGTGAAATGGTATTGGTAGACCATTGGGAGCCAGCAGGAGAATGAGAGGTCTCCAAGGCTGCCTCACATGTCCACGCCACAGAAGGGGAAGGGAAGGGACGCCACAAAGGGAGGGGGGTTCGCAGGGAGGGCTGCGCCAAAATCCACCCACGAACACCAGGCCACTTTACCACTCTCAGAAGCTGGTAAAGAAGAGAAAGCAGCAGAGGGGACCCACCTTTCACAGTGGGGTCCAGGGCAGACATGGCAAGAGTCCACCTGAAAGTGTGGGATCCAGTCCCCAGGTAATAGGGCATCCTTTCCATTTAGCCCATAAATCCCATAGACTCAAGTGCGTTTGAATGCCGCCAGGCTGCTCAAGGCCGAGAAGACTCATAAATTGCACCCTATTTAGCAGGTTAATGCAGTAAAGCCAGCCTCAATTTAGGTTGAGGGAGTGTAACCCCGACCTCAGGTAGGGCATCCAGGCCCGAACGGGCAAGAGAATTCTGACCAGGACCTACCAGCCCCATCCCGAGCAGGATCACGCCTGATAACCCCTATTTAATGGGGACAGAGTGAGATAAGGGTCAACCAAACTGTTTCAGGGCCACTTCAAAACAGAGTCAATATTGTCCCATCCCAAACAGCCCGGCAGCAGTTCGCACTCTCATAGGATCCAACTCTGTCAACATTCCATTAAGACTGGAAAGTACATGCCTCTGTCTGCATCTTTTTACCTCCTCAGGAGGAGGAAGCTCAGAGGTAACCCCTCACGCCCCCAACCCATTTTTATACCAGCATTCGGGTGAGGCCCCTCACTCAATTCCATGGCCCCCCATCACAAAAAAAATTAAAAAAGAAGGGCCATCCCCTCCGAGTCCCCCCTGAGCACGAACAGTAGTAGGGCCAACCCACAACCCCCCCCCGGCAAACTCCCTCTTAAGTATTCACTGTGAACCCTAGGCCATGAATCTGAGAAGCCTCAGCTGGTCTGCCTGGAAAACTGTGCCAGCATCCATTTAACCAAGTCAATGGTAGCTTGCTGGTCTGGTTGTTGTCAGTGAGGAGCTACTCTAGGGGAGCCCCTGTCCTCTGAAGATCTCTAAGGAAGGCGAACCGAAGCCGGTAGCAGTGAAACCATGTTTCTTCAAGTCCACACAGCTGTCCTCCATGTTATCATAGGACTGCTGCCCCAAGGGGAACTGGATTACCAGCTTGCTGGGGTAAGGGGTTCGAAATTTGAGTTTTTGTTGTCTGAGAAGAGGGAATAAGGGGATGTACGCCTGCCTCCACGGCATCGTGGCAGGGGCATAATCGTTGTCCACGAATATGTGAGTATCTCCAAAGTAGATGTGTGATTTAGCCCATGCCTGTTTCAAAATTAGTTCTTTTGTTTGGTATGGGAGGAATCTAATGATTATGGACCTAGGGCGAGCTGATAGTTTTGTGGGCTTTTAGCCCAGTGCACTGTGAAGCCTCTCAATCTCAAAGTTAAATCAGTGTCAAGCTCAAGGGTCTCTCGCAGAAGAGTCTCTGTGAAAGAATGCAGATTCGAGCCCTTGCTGTTTTCGTGGACCCCGTACATATGAAGGTTTTTATGGCAACTACGGTTTTCAGTGTTCTCCTGATGCTCAACAGTGAGTTGACAGAGATGGGCAACTTGGTTTAGGGTGTTTTGCAGCTGGAAGGTGGTTGAGGCCTGTTCCTGCGTGCATTGATCCAGGGAGGAGACTGTGGAGTGAAGCTCAGTAAGTTCTTTTTGAAAAGACTCCTGGGTTTGTTTAAATGTTTGAAAGTCTGATTTGAGGTCTTGTAGTTCTTGTAAAATTTTATCCAGTTTGATGTCCATTTTGGTGGATTATACCACTTTAGATCTATTCTTCCTGCGTGGCTTTGTTCAGGATGTCTGGGTGGAGAGTACAGATGTTCCCGAGTAGGTCGTGTCCCTGTCAGAGATTTCAGTGTCCAGTCGGATTACTGCAAATCTATTGGATCCCCTTCGAGGATTGCGGGTAGTCATAAAGTTCTCATGCCTATGTAGTTAGATCTGTTGAGATTGCAGCTAATTTTAACAACTTTAAAGAGGGGAGCGGACTGAGAGCTTGTGGGCTAAGCTGCCATATAACCGGAAGCTGCACTGGAATTCTCTCACTGGCTGTTCTACTGGTTCATCAATCCTGAGCATTTTGTAGACCACTCTAATGAGCTCAGGAATACAGTTGAAAGGACAAAGCCTGGCAGCCATATCCTCACTGCCCTCTTCTTCCTTTTCTGCATCTTTGTCTCCAGAGTGAGACTCCTCTGAAGAGTCATCTGGGATCGGATGACTAGCACCCCTTGTTTTTTTGGGGTGTGGTATTTTGTCCAGGGTACGGGGTCTTGTTTCTGGCCCCATAGCATCTTTTCTGTCCAGGAGCTTTTGAAACAACTGCACCACCACACTTTGAGATGTGGTAGACATGCTGTCATTTATGGGGTCCTCATCTGTGGAGCCCGAATTCAGAATAATGTCCCTTGGCTCAGCATCCAATATACAGAGGGAACAAAGGTTCCCAATATCGGAGGCCAAAAGAATAGTGGGACATTTTCTGCATATTCTTCTATCTGTGGCCATTGTTATTTTTGAAAAACATAAGTAAAATTGGGTGTTGCCTGAGAATATTGTGACTTACTGGGTAAATAAATCATGGTGAAGTCACTCTAAAAATGGCATACTGGCTTCACTTGTGAAAGAAGAAAGAATGTCGTGATGTTATACATCAGGCTTCTTCTAATGTTTGCCAAAAAGCAGTGTTAAAATACTTTCCCCCCCAAGAAAAATACTGCATTACCAGATTGCTCATTAAATGGGTACTATCCCTTTAAAAAATGCCACTTGAATACTTGCAAAGATGCCTAGGTAACTTTAAGAAAGATTTTTGCCCTTTAAAGAGTAAACAGCACAAATCCTAGGCAAAACGCTATGTCCCCTTTAAATTTCTCAGCAGCTCTCTGGCAGCCATCTTGGGAAAGGATGTACCAAATAGGAAGGCGCCATCTTGAGAGAGGAATCCTGCTAGAGTTTCCTCCAGCCAGTCCCAAAAGAACTCTCGGGCTGGCCTTTCTCACGAGACCAGGCGAGAAACACGATGGCGGCAGCTACACCTCAGAAGCTCCTCGTGGGAAGAAGCCAGGAGAGAACACCAAACCGGACAGGGATTTGGTCGGGGAGTCTCAACTATCATGCTGATATGTGGCTGAGACTCTTCTGATGCCATTAGCGGTCAGAACTGTGGGAAGGACCACTCGCCTCCGAAAACAGACCGGGAAAGGAACAAAGTCCTGCAGGTAAGAAATAGGGGCACAAACAACACAGAGCCAGGGAATGCTCCTGCTGAGGTTGCTGTTGAACAAGGTAAACCGCAACCTGCAGGGAGACTCAGACATAAAATGGAGCATTACTCTCACTTCCTATAGGTACTGCAACCTCGGCTGACTGAAATAAGCCAAGGTGGTGCACTGAAGGTCCGAGTTAGGTCTTGGGAGTTGGCCTCTGAGCTCTACCTTGGCTGAACAAGGTAAACCGAGGGGGTTCCACACATGACCATTTTGCAGTACAATCAGAAAGCGCCCTATCGAATCTCCGTATAACCAAATGGCAAAAACCAGCCACAATCACAAACAAAGGCTGCCCTTACACATACCACAACATCTAAATTAGATATTTAGCAGATGATTAAGCTTACAGCTGTAAAGAGATTCAACAGAGGTTTTTTTAAAACATGTAAATCTTGAGGTTAAAATCTGCAACTATGCTAGCAAACTGTGAAGAAGAGAGTAAAAATTCTTACCTAGGTTAATTTGGCACAGAGCCAAGCACAAACGTGACCAGCCTGGGATGATACACAAAAAGAATTGAGGATTCTGGGAGTTACATGGGAGGAGACAGACACAAGGGAGGAGACAGATAGGATTTGGAATCTGAAATTTCTTTTGTGCGTCAGCCTAAAAGAAGAGCACTTGATAACCCATGTGTTGAGACTTGGAGTGTTGTAAAAATGTACGACAGATAATGAAGCCATTCAGCAAGAATCACTCCCAGCCTCAGTGTACGACCTTGATTTCACTTCTACCTAAGCCAGGTAAGGATCCTCTATAATGCGGGAGTTACCAGCCAATATCTCTAATTTATTTATTTATTAAATTTTGGTGACCGGGTAGGCCCACTGGGCCCCGGAGGTCCCTTTTTCAGGGGTGACCCGGGATAACAATTCATGGTTTGATGCAGTGGAGAAACTTTTGATCACAAGGTTATACAAGCATATAGTGGTTACAGACATGGTTATCATCACGACACAGTTTTGCCTTGGTGCTACATGGCATAGTATTATACATGAAGTTGTCAACTGTAAAGTGTTTGTCAAAATGATGGCCACACAGATACAGAGTTCTTCCCACTCTAATTGGCAGAGATCAGGTGGGCTATGTACACAGTAGGCATAGCACAGATAGCATGCGCTGACTGATCAGCCTTATTTGGTAGTCAACACACTCTCACTCTTCAGCTGTTCTTCTCTCAATCGATACTGAGAATGCATTCAATAGAGTTGAATGGCCATACCTCATCCATATTCTACAGGTCTTCAGTTTTTTATTTATTTATATACTGAAATGTTTCACAAGGAAGGCACACTGAGCAACAAGTTGCTCATCTCCCGGTGTGACCTGGAAGGAAGGGGTACAATAGGAATGAGGGATTAAACATTCAATTTACAAGATCAACAATAGCATACAGTTGTAAGGCAGGTGTTACAAAAAGTGTTACAACAGTGTTGAGCATAACATGTAGAAAGAGTGAACAATAATAAGTGCCAGATTGATAAGTAAACAAGTGTTTACATGAAAGAAAAGGGGGAAAGGAGAGGGAGGAGTGAGGTGGGGAGAGGGGGAAAAGGGGGAAGAATCATGTCCCTGAATACCCCCTCAGGGTGCGAGGAACCCTGCAATGGCACTGGTGGGACCAGAGAAAAGGGGATAATACAGTGTACCAGAGAGAGACCCATTTAGGATGGTTGGGGAAGGTAGTAGATCAAAGATACAAGCCTCTTGGGGTGGTAAGTGAAGGTGAAGGTAGAGAGATAGGGTTTGTCCAGGGCTTAGAGGAGGGAATTAGATAGGGATATGGCAGGAGCAGCTAGGTGCAAGGTAATTATTGAGGGTAGAGCTGATGGAGTAGGCGGAGGATGAGTGCTGGATTTGAAATGGGAGGGAATTCCAAATTTTTGGGAGGCGGTGAGAGAAACCGGATTGCCCGATATGGTTGGATCTGCAGGGGACAACCAGGGTACGGGAATCAGATGATCTAAGGGAATTGGAGGGTGGAGAGGGAAGTTTCAGGAAGGCCTTTATAGGCTATGTCTGCACTCTCTACAATGGGGCTGCTGCCTCCATCATCACTAACTCATTAGCCTCTCCAGCCTTTTTACTGGAGAGAGGAATGCAGCAGGGCTGTTCACTCTCTCCAGTGTTTTTCATACTCGCACGGAACCCCTGCTGCAAGTTATTCACCAACACCCAAACTTTCGCAGCATAGAGCTAGGCAATGATCATATGGTCATGGCCTACACTGATGACATACTCTTGTTGCTTACTGCCCCAGAGGACTCAGTCCCCATAGTACTAACTCTTCTGCAGCAGTTTGGCTCCCTCTCCAGGTATAAGGCCAATGTGGCTAAATCATTAGTCTTGCCACAGGGGTCAGTCTCTCATCCCAAGACAGGCTGCCCCTTGGGATTGCAAGTCACCCAGGGTTCTTTAAAATATCTCAGCTTAAACTTTTCATGGAGTCTGAGCACCCTGAGCAGACTAAACTCACCCTCTGTGCTCACCTCCTTATACAAGGATCTCACTAGACGGAGTTGCCTCACACAGTCCTTTTAGAGCAGAGTCCAAGCATACAAAATTATGGTAGCAGTGAAAATACAATACCTGTTAGATAATTTACCCCTTAAAATTAAGTCTGATTTCTTCCAGAAAATCCATAAACAGATGTTAGACCTCATTTGGGGATCAGACACCAAGTGCATAAGCAGCAAGAAACTTACATTCCCCATGGAGGAGGACAGGCTTGGCCTCCCAGACTTTGAACTCAAGCATACAGCACACATTCTGTCACAGATGTCACAAGCCTTGCCTTCCATGGCTTTCTCAAACTGGCCAAAATGGGATATCTGCGAAGCATGTCTTTTAGGTGGTAATCTACACACAATGATACTTTACGGCAGTCTTCCTCAGGCTCTGTAAAGCTGTGGGGTAGATTGGTCAACTGCTCCAACTGGACCCCAAGAACTCCTCTATTTTCCTTATTTGGAAAAATCCACTTCTCACAATAGGGGGAATCCCTAGTGCACTGGTCAGTATGGTCTGCCAAAGGCATTACACTGCTTTTTCACTTGACAGACATCTCTGGGTTTTTAACATCATTTGGTCAGCTGCAAGCTGCGTTCAGTCTACTGAAACATAGGCACTGGCAATACCTTCAGCTCCTCTCCACCCTGGTCCAACTCCTAGGTCCCAAATTTAAAATTACCCTCCCTAATGTGGGCATTGAGGAATTGGTGTTATCCAAGGATGGCATCCCTCTCAAGGCTGGCCACATATACAAACAACTAAATCTTTTTAACACGGTGGCTCTGGAGACTCTCTGGGACAAGTGGAATGCTGAGCTAATTATCAAGATGGATCAACCTGCATGGGAGACATGTTGGAGACAAACACAAAATGTTTTGAAGAACACTCAGCAGTTTCACTCAGTTTAAAATACTGCAATAATGGCACAGAACCCCAGCGAAATTACATAAATAGGAACTTATGACAATAGACAAATGTTGGAGATATTTTTATGGGACAGAAAACATCTCACACATCCTTTGGAACTGTCCTTTGATGTGCCCCTTCTGGTCAAATGTCCAGAACGTAATAAGAACCATAGCAGGTATCGACCTAACTCTTACCCCCACCATGGCAATATTGGGACTCATGCCTGAAGGTGAAGAAATTCCCTTCAAGACAGCCCATATGAAATGGTGGACATTGAGCACCTTAATCATGGCTAAGAGGATCATACTTTGGCATTGGAGGGACACTACCCACCCCCCCCCACATGCCTTCAGAATGGTTACTAGAATTAGATAAGATTAGGTAAGATTGCCTGCTTTGAGAGAGTTCACTATTTCATTATTCACAAGCTTAACCTGTATGACAAGATCTGGCAACCCTTTCTGTTCTTCCCCTATTGCACAATACCTCAGGGCTATTACATGCCACACTGGCTCCAGAACTCTTAGCATGAAGAGAAGGCTGAATAGTCTTGCACCCCCCCTCCACACCAATACAGATGTATACCCCCACCTCGGTAAGTGTTTCCCACTCCCCCCTTTCCCTTTAAGGCTTGAAGATGTATTATTGTTATTATTATTATTCTTGCAATTATTATTACATATATACAAGTGTCACATACGTTTCACAATTTGCTACTTACTTAGTCTTTTGTAACATATTTATTGTTTCCTGATATAGTGTATAACCTTATTTGTGGACCACACATAGAGTTGTATCTCCATGGGGGGCTTCCCCCTGGCCAGGCATGTTCTAAGAATGCCAGTAGTCCTACCAGTTTGCATATTGCTGTATATAACAACGTGCTGGCAAATTTCAGGACACAGCACATTAATGTATCAATGCCTTTTGTAAAAATTCCTGACTGCCATTACAAACGTGGCCACAATTTGCGGGGTTTACTTTAAAAGCAATAAAATGTTAATTACAAAGGAAAAAAAACTACAGAGACTTGGGGAAACATAAACCTAGATGAGTTTAAAATGCTGTACTTTTCATAGTTCTTCTAGAGGTGCCAACTGCTCTTTAGCCAACTAGAACTACAGCAATTTGTAGAACACTGTTACACCACAGGACTTAGTCACAGCCAGGTGGATTGAAAATGAGACTTGAAACAAACAAAAGCAATGATGGGTAACCTTTATTACTTCCTGTTTTAGCTGCCTAGCACTGTTTTATTAGGTGTTTGCAGCCTCATTTTGAATCTGTCTGTGATTAATGTTTATTTCTATTCTGATGCACAGATACTGCTTGATTTAATGCTAGAGGCAGATGGTAATCCTACTGTAGTTCACAATTCTCTACGACATTAGTATTGCAAGCTACCCACATTTTTATAGTGCCTAGTTCTAACATCATAATTCCAAATGTTCTTATGATCTATTTCATAATTTGTGCTGGTTTACTAATTTTTTTCAATGTAGGAGATGCCACCTCCTGGATATAAATTAAAACGGTCTGTTTTACGCTCATCACAGATAAGAGGAAATTAAATTGCAGTCATAATTTTCAAACATGATTGGCTTGAATACTTTTTAATTAATGTCTGCTGATGCGCATGCTCAGAGTCATGGTTGTACTTTTCAAACATTAAATTGCTACTGTTAGACCACTAATTTTTTTTTCATTAGCGTTACTTTGCCAAACTCAGAATAGACAAATCTGTCACACAATGTATTTGCCTAATATCAGCTGAAAACTGAAGAACTCATGCAATCATGAGTTTACCGGTGCCAGTCAATGCCAATTTGAGACTACAAATGTGGGTGACTGGCTGAGTAAAATAGTACTTTAGAACACTGATGGCAATAGCCACAGTATATAATGACTGCCTAAAAGTTCCTCCAGTCACTGACAGTGTCCTAAACTGGTGTTCACAGTGTTCTCTTTGTGAGTGTTCCACAAGAAGCTGCCCGGTTCATTACCCTGTCACAGTGCCCCAGTGTAAAAGCAGAGCAGCTTAACCAAAACCACAAGACCAGGTATCAAGCACAGGCATTGGGAGTCGCACAAGAAAACATGTGACTTGCATTTTCCAGCATTGTGATTTGGCAACAACTTGAAAGCGAAAAGGCAGAGAAAGGTGTAGATAGAGAGTAAGCGAAATTCTGAATGGAGGAGTGTCAGTATTCTGAAGCTGTGAGAGGTGGAAACCCCCTTTCACAAGAGAATGGTACCAATATGTTTGCATGCTTTGCAAGCAAATATAACAATGTGCTGGCAAATTTCAGGACACAGCACATTAATGTATCAATGCCTTTTGTAAAAATTCCTGACTGCCATTACAAACGTGGCCACAACCTTTACTCTCACTACAAAAGTCAGCTAGGCCTTAAAAGTGAAACTTCCTCAAAATATAAAAAATAATTAAATGTTCTTTCCCATTATAATAATCTTTTTATGCACATATACCAATGACACATATACAGTTCTACTCATTGCTTCATTTTTTTGAGCTTCTTTCCTGACCATCAAAAAAAAACGTACCTGCTTTCCAGGAAAATCTTCGTTGCTTAACCCTACCAAGACGAAATTAAATCCCTGGCATTGAGGTCCCTGTTGTGTGTGTATATATGGGAAGAGGTAAACATTCTGCCAGTAGACTTCTGCAGAAGTTTGAATTTCAGCATTCCATGATAAACATTCCATCTACTGAATGTTTGAAAAGAGAGATGATAGGCAGAGACTGATTACTTTTTACAAGTCATTCTTTTTCATTACTGAATTTGTTTGTCCCCTGTTCACCTCAAGTAACCTTCTTCTGACAGTGACCCCCTGCCCTGTCTCCTTCCGTTGGGGAGGCCTCACCCCCAACTGCTGGATTACTGCTGTTAATATATGGGTGCCTCAGGCTGCGGAGCGGAGCCTTTCAAGGTCACCTGCCATCATCCTGCTGCTCAGGAGGGGGTTTTCCTCTTGTTTCTCCCCATTCACCATGACAGGAATGCACGCCACAGCGTGGGTGTATAGTGAGAAAACACCATATGTACTCAAGCACCTGGTCCTCTGAGAAGCATCCTCTGATGTCATGCCAACCAACCTTCGCCGGATGGCAGGCAAGCAGCAGCTAGCTATGTCCACCCTCCCTGAAAGAAGAGAGCTGTCTATGGACACTTGATCCTCTTTCCTCCGGCTCACCCACAGCAATCCTGGTCCGTTCCTGAATAAGGGTTGCCAGTGTGATAGATGGTGTGGCACTCGGTGCCTCAGCCCAGTGCACCACTAGGCTGGCTTTTATAGTTACTTTTTTTTTTTTTTGCCTCCTGACCGACGTAGCCCCACCTCTTCAAGCTCCTGCATACTGGACCTTCCCCTATCCCGACCAGGTGGCAGAAGCTGTCACTGCATGTTGCCCATCAGACCTCCACAGGTCTGATCCATCAGGCAGGCTTGTTGCTCCAGCTGACCCCCAGTGGGGAGCTGAATCAGACTGCTGGCATGAGGGATAGGAATCTTCCATCACTGCACAGTTTGGGGCGGCATAGGGGAGTCAGCCTAAGGGCTGTTATCTGGAGCTACAGCAGCCAATTTTCCTCCCGTTTTCTCCCCAGGAGATGTGACATGCGCGTGACATCAAGGTACATGCACCAACATCTGCCACTTCTCCACAGCTGCTAGTCTTGGGCTGCTTTTCCTCTGGCTTCCACTAGATGCCAGTCAAGCAGCGAGTCTTACCCCCCAATCCTTGCAGAAAGCAGCAGTCCTTCAGACACTTAATCCTTCTCCCCCAGCCAGCCCTCAGATGCCCTGGGCTTGCTTACGAACCCGGGTCATCAGTGTCGCAAGTGGTAGTGCTACCGCTGCACCGATGGGATGGCATGTAGTCCCTTTTAACAAAAGAAGACACCTGTTTTTTAATAAAAAAGTTTGCATTTTTTTAAAAATTTCTCAGTTTGCCCATATTATCAGTCCAATTAGACATGTCAAGGTGTGGGTAGTTATGTAATAACAAGATTTCCAGGTGCTAAGAATACTCAGCATAAATGCATTGTGCCTCAAAATGTACATGGGCTTGCATTTATCACATAATTATATCCACTCTATAGTGTATAGTGGAACGTTGTTGTTCACTGAAATCTAGCGCTCTCAAAATGTTGTTCTGCTGCACTAGTGACGTCCGCAGGACAGCAGAACGAAAAAGACTTTTCGTTCTGCTGCGATGCGGGACGTCTACATATCTCGAGCAGCAATCTGACAGTTAGTCTTATTTTTAAAAGATGTAGTATTTTTTTTGAGTACGGACGTTCACTATACACTATACAGAACAGTACATGAGTACCAGTTAACAACAGGGCTGTTCTTTTACTGGCCTTATGACGATTGATTACCTCTCGAGCTGCGCTCTCGAGGTAATCTGTCGACATAGTACCAACTCAGTGAAAGAAAAGCCCTGCTGTTAACTGGTACTCATGCACTATCCTATATCTTATGTTTTATTGCTTGCTCATGCTATCCTGCTTCAGTCTGCTTCATTCTTCATCAACTTTGTGAACTCACTGACCGTGACATCATAGCTAAGAAAGCTGAACTACTGTGTCCAACAGTTGCCTGCTCTGAGCCCAGACACAGACTTTCTCATTGGAAGTACATGGCCCAGCTAGGTTCACCTCCCCCAGTCCATCTCCACTGAGCCCCCTACAAAGGTCTGTGCCCATTCAATGTGATGATCAGTAGATGTGCATGCTGGTCTGTAGCTATATCATGGCAGAGTAGAGCACTGTAGGCTGGATACATGTAAGTGGATATTCTCTGGCTCATATTGTAAACGGAACCCCATATTGCAGGTAGAGAATTTTAAAAACAGGTGCCTTTACATGAAAGTTATTTTTAGCTTTAACACCAACAATAAGAAGAAGTTGCCAAATAACTTATTGAATAATATATACTGAGATGGCTACTGGTTTGTCATTCTTAATAATCCTTTAAGAAAATGTTTTACAATTAGGGTTCTATGCATGAATGGGCGGAAAGTACGTGCCAGAGGTACATACTCCACCTTCAAAGTTACGCAGCCCTGGACAGGTGCAGGGTGCACAGTATTCACAACTGCATGCACTCAAGGGGCACCTGTCTGTGGCCTGCCCTTCCAGCATGCAGGTGCACGGAGAGTGGATGGGGCTGGTGTAGTGGACCCAGGCAGGTAGGCAATGGGATGCCTATCCTGGATCCTAGAGTGGATCCTCTGTGTGAGATAGTCCTGGCCCAGGTGGGTGAATATTTAACGTGGGCACCAGGGCAACGTGTGAATGGACCACATTGTCTAGTGGTCCCCCCTGCCTGTTACCCACCCCCGTGGCACCACACCACGGAATTTCTGCTTACCAAGTGAATCACCAGGTACCCAAGGTAGTAGAGTGGGTTTCAATTCCCTATAAATTGTATACATTTACACAGCATGCTTATTTCACCCCTGCTTATGAACTGGGGGGGGGGGCAGGGGGGGCAGACATGATGGACCTAGAGTCCTTCTGCCTTAAATTTTCATACTGCAGTATTATGTTACTATGCAATTACATCTGACAGAATCACCAGAGGAATGCTAATTTACATTGCTTTTTGCTTCTATCAACTTTTTATTGTGTCCAGTGTACACAGTGAATTATGATCTGTAGTTTGGTACATGCCAGACTGCATAAACAGAAAATTTATACTTGAAAATCTAATAAAGATACAGTTTTCTATACATAAGCACTACATATGCAATATAATAATGGTTTTGTAAAGGGCAACCATAGTTGTTACAACTTCAACAGTTTGTAAAAAAAAAAACTGCAAAAAATAAACATTCTGAATCATGCAATCATACCTTCTTGAAGTTTGCTCAGGCTTAATTAGCACCAGTCATGAAGCAATGCAGTGTAATTTGAGTATAGGCCTGAGGAGCAGGAAAAACTAAGTTCAAATCCCACCAGAGCCTTTCTCACTGTGTGACCTTGACCAGATCAGTTCATTTCCTAGTGCTCCAGTCCAATCAACTGTAAAATTAGCTGAACACAGAACAACCTTCCACTGTGAAAATGAGATGTTGCTTGGTCAGTGAACAGTGAAACAAAAATCAATCATATGAAATACTTTGGATGGCTGAGACTGCAAGCCCAGTGTCATTGTCAGTCCAGAATGAATATACTATACATGACATAGATCATGCAATGCATGAACCACCTTAGAGTATAGTGTGCATTTTTTGGAAGATGAATCCTACAGTAAGTACCTTGGGCCCAATTTCCAAAGGGCCTGATATCATCCAGGGACTAAGCCCCTGTGCACAACTCACTAGTGTCTGGTACAATTCCTGCACCTGCAAAAATGCTATTTTCAGCATTTTATGCTCATGGGTGGCAAGCTCCTTTATTCCACAGCTGTGCAAAAAGAATATGCAAACACTGCCTTAAACTGCAGAGAAGGTATCAAAAGGGCAACCTTTCTGAAAATTGAGCACATGTGGAAAAAGTGTGGTTGTGCAAGGACACCCTCCCTGTGCAATTGTTCCACTTTTGAAATTCTGACCCTGCAATAAGCAAAAGAAAATCTGGCTTACTTTAGGTTATACCTTCAGCAATCACTTATCCCTTTTATTAAGGACTTAGGACTTCATGCACAAAACAGTTTGCCCTGTTCTGTGACTAGGTCAAATATTGTTTGTAGATAGTGCATTAAGTAACTCCTTGCGACAGCTGCAGGCATATTACTAATGCCTGGCCATAACTCCCATGCAGCAGTTCTGATGACAAAATGTAGAGGTTAGTTTTTCACAAATCTACTGCAAGGGTTAAGCATATATCCAAAAACAATACCACATGGTTGTTTAAGTTTACCATATGAGATTCTAATCATTTTGCATGTGATATTTAAAAAGGAAACCCTACATCTCAGACAATTGTAGGCTAAGGGCACTACAGGGAACTGATACAGGGGACAGCTGTGCTGCATAGTTACAGAAGTGCTGATAGACTATTCTGGAAAAAAAACCAAGAATTTTTATGCGTCCCAAAGTAAAATAAAATATCATACAGACAGACAAGAGCTGCAACTTTAAATCTTGCTACTCTCATATCACGCTTATGCAGACAGTACCGCTGAACTGTCTGCTGCAGCACAGCAACAGAGACTGGAATCCTTTTCACCAGGACTTGGAATTCTGACCCAGGAAAAACTGACAGTAACATTTCTGCACAGTTGCTAAAAATATAGCTATGACTTGTGTCTCCTAAATAGGCACAGGCAGGAGTACAGTAGGTCTAGAATCATATTAAGAGGGTAGCTGTTTTTTCAAGGTGGTGGCACCTCCATAGAAAGATGTAAAATGCTACCTTTTAAGACCCAAATTAGGACAAAAACATCATCTGTTACTGGCCTAAGGGATTAGCAGGTGTTATTTCACTACATAGCTGCATCCGTGGGTATGGGAAACTCGTAAAATGGAAGACACGTGCAAACTGTGTACAGATTAATGGCCCAGGTCTCAGCAGCAGAATCTAAACAAATCTGGGAGGATGAGATGACCACTTATTCATGCCACCATCCTATACCACACGGTAAATGCATGCTATTTCAGGTAGTGTGTGCTGTTTCGTACCTCCTGAGTCAGGAAACAGCCTGTAAAGGAAATTAACAGGGATACAGCAGGACTCCAGCTAAACACTGTGGAAGTTGCAAAGTCAAATTGTAAGGGTCCATCAGCTGAAGGATAGCAGAGCAGGACACCAGTGCCACTGAGAACAACAACAGCTGCTCCATGCACCCAGACCGACCTACAGGTGGAGCTATGGGCAGACCCAGCCAGCCCCTGTACTTCCAGACTGATCTACAGGTGGAGCTGTGGGACACTGCAATAGGACTGGGCAAACTGACTTCCTGGAAAACATAAACTGAACTTGCAAACTTAAATGGGCAGACTGGGTGGGCCATAGGCCCTTATCTGCCGACACTGTCTATGTATCTATGTAAACTACATGCAAATCAGGTCATAATGAGATGCTAATCTGGATGTTTGCTCACAGACTACCTAAATAGGCTCATTTGCATGTCACTTTTGAAAATAGCACAGTTTTGCCCCGGACAAACATGATTACACTGGGCAAATGGCTTAGCTCCACGCTAAACCTGTGCAAATGTGTTTGCACCACACCACGCAAATGTTTTGGAAATATTGTACATTGTTGCATAATGTAATTTCACATGTGCTGCTGCTTGTAGCTTTAGTGACTCTATGCCTTTGCTAGCACACACATTGGCCGCATGGTTCCCGTCGCCCTTCCTTCACGTCGCTGTGAACTTAGCTGCTGTTGTGGTGTGCACTTCCTCATTGCTATATTCAGAGCTGTCTTATTCCCGAGCTATTTTTGCACTGCACTCCCAGCCCAGTTTGCCCATCTTCCTTAGCATGCTATATTCAGGAGGTTTAGCACCGGGGCTATCCCTTTTGAATATAGCAGGCTATTGGGTCCAGGCTAATTTAGCATGCCGGGCAGTGCTAATTTAGCCCCGGGGCAAAGTTTTGAATATCTGCCCCATAGTAATTTTTCAAATTCTGAACTTACAGATCCATATCCAAATAGAAAGGTATACTTGTGTCTGGTACTATATTTCTAGTCCCTGGAAAAAGGATACGGCTCTGATTATAACAAATACTGTGGATTTTTGCATTTGTTCCATATCAATAACATTGTAGTAGAGTAATCAAAGAATTAAATTATTCTTATATGAATATTTAATGACTTTTCCAAAGTTAATTGCCCATTCAGCACTGAAATTTGCATACACTGTATAATGTCATAAAGCCTACCTTTAAGTCTACTATACTACGTAGGAAACTGCTCAAATTTAATGTCACTAGATATGAATTTAGCAATGTGTGACATTAAAAGATGATTTTGTGTAGTTCATTACGAACAAAATTGTTCTGGTGATTAATTTATATAAGACAGATGATGGGAAAAATAAAACATTTGTCATGGGCCAGAAAAAAATAAATGAGCTGTGCTTTCACCTGTATGGCGCTTGATTACTGAGGGAAATGATGGATCATTAGTAGAGGCATTCAAACAGGATTATGAGTAGGGGCCTTACCGCTCAACTCCCCATATTAAGAAGAATGTCCTTCATTTTTCCCCGGAGAATTACTTTGCTCTACATTTGTCTCAGATGCTGCCTGCACTGAAAAGGTGCTGTAAATTCAGACTTCAAAACAGAAATTCATAATACTATATTGCTAAAACAAAATTAATGCACAGGTAAAGTCTTTCATTTCCCCTCTGTCTATGTTTGATTATGTGTTCCATACTATCTTTTCCATAGAGGTTTTTCTCCTATGGCTGAGGGCAGCACTTCGCCCCTCTCCCCACCTCCCCCAACTGGTGACTGCTTCCACTGGGGATTCAAATGGTCTTGATGAGCTCCCCCCACATTCCCCCATGGCTTTTCACCCCATTGTGGGGCCAGAGGAGGGAAGGCTGTCCTCCCTGTCCCAGACAATTATCCAGTACAGACCAAGGTCCAGAGTAACATTGCGGATTGGAGACAGATGGCAAGGGCCTCATTAAGTCCCCACCATCATTTTTTCTGTTTTCTTCCCCCATCCCTGGTTCAGCATGCATATGCACATGTGTGTACACACAAGCATCATGCAATTGTGGCCCCTCCCTACATGCCACCCAAGCCACACTGCCACCAAACCACCATCTGGTGGCACTCTAATGCCAGGCCAACAAGCCTCCACACTCCAGCAGAGTAGAGTAGTCCCATGGCTGTGTGATCCTCTCCCACTCTGGCTGACCCCTGGCAACCAGAGCTTGTTCCTGAACTCAGGTCACTGGCATGGCAGGATGTAAGGCATGCAGTGCTCAGTCCTCCATGCCACCAGGGCAGCTCATATGTCCCATACTTTGAGGGGCATCCCACATTTTACCTCATTTTTTTCCCATTATTTGCTTCTGCTCCTCCAACCCCACAACCCTGTGTCATTTCTTAGACTCATCACTGACCATCACATGGACATATCAGTTATCCAGCACTTGCCCAGGACCATGCATGGTGGTACAGTGGCCTTCCATGTTGTTTGTGCAGTGCCTAGGGGTGTGACAGATGCGGTCAGGCATTTTTCCTCCAGTCTTCCTCCCAGGTCCTTGGCATGCAATAAGCAGATAAACGTGCATGTGTGTGTTGGTGTGCATGCACACCAGTGTCTGTGGGCAGCCCTTCCCCTTCTGGTGCACTCAGATGTTGTACCACCTTGCCTCTGCCTGGCAAAAGTCTCACAGTGAGAGGTAGACACTAGTTTCCCACATGTCCATGTTTTACTATATGTCCCATACTTTGAGGGGAATCCCACATTTCCCCATAGTTTGTCCCCATAATTTGCTGTGTCTCCTGCTTTTCACTTTAAAATGGCAATGGTAGTGTTTATTCCTCAAAAATGGCAACAATAATACTTATCACTCTAAACTATGAGGCCACCCCACACAACGATAGATAAAGGATAAGGCCTTAAAACTATTGGCTGAGTTAAAAAAACAGGCTACCACTCCAGACTTCATGCAATTACTAGCCCTAAGAATAGCTTTTGTGAGGGATTAGAACCACCTTTAAACTCTGGCCTCAGTGGCCAATTTGCTAGCTTGCTTGCTTGCACACCCTTGCACTATGATGGGGTACCTTAATTAATACACCACATCACACCACCTCCCTAGGAATGCCACCCTAGATAGCATGCCTCCCCTGCCAAGTACTGACATCTGCTGGTTTTAGAAAGGATATGAGCATCTCCAGATAAGGCATGCCACTGGCTGACCTGCTAGGTGGGTTTCCACTGTTCTTCACCACTAGCCGATATACTAGTCAGTGTTGCCAGGAGTCAACCTCTACTGTGCCAGAGCCCTAGTTCACACCCTCTGTGACAACTTTCACAGAGGGTGTGAACTAGGGCTCTGGCACAGTAGAGACACTGACTGAATTACTAGCCAAGTCAATAATGGCATGTGGGTATCCAGCTGTAGATAACCCCCAGCCATCTTCTTGGGGCCATGCAGTCTGGGCTCCACCCTCTACTATCCTCACTCATTTGCCACTAGCCAACCTGCTAGCTAATCCTGTAGGGTGCTTGCAAGACTCTGGGGTGAGTTGCCTGCTGGTGCTGGCCCATGCCACCAAATTCCTCTGCCTTACCTGGCTTTTAAACTCAGAAAGTATTTTGAAGGCTACCAGGTAGGACTCCCCTTTCAGTAGCGCTCCCTTGGACACCAACCCCAGCACCCTCAGTGGACCCTCCTCTATGGTTCTTCAGGTCTCTTCTTGAGGACAACCCGACTAGGGACTGGTCCTGCCACTGCCAGCCGACCTACCAGGCAAGCCACCTAGGAATCTACAAGGCACTGGGGTGAGTTGCTTGGTGGTGCCACCCGCACTGTTGGCTGACTGAGTCCACTGCACTGCCTGATATTATAGTTGAGTGAGACCCCAAGAGGGCTTCCAGGCATACAGGAATCCCTTCTCCTGCAACAGGAACCACTGCTGCCTGCTATAGCTCCCTTCAGCTAGCCCACTTCTGATCCTGCTCCATTTCCAAGGAACTCCTTCTATGAGACTGATCATGAACCCCCATGGCAGCTTTCTTTTATGCTACTGGGAGGGAATGTAGCTACTCTGAGAGGCTCTATGATTAGCTGGGGAAAGGGCAATGCTGATTATGTAAATGAAGGTTAGCAAGCATAACCTATCGGCTTCAAGACCTGCTAGTCAGGCCTTGTGCCCTTTTGCTGCACAAGCTACTTCCAATGGCTGTAACTGCAGTTTTATTTTTGTTTGTTTCAAACAATTTCTTGAGGTTTCAAGTGCCTCTGATATCCTTCCATGGGAACCGCTGGATTGAATTTCCTGTAGCAGGCAGTTTTAAAACAAATGGAGAGTTTCTTCCAATAGTTGGGGGTCAGGGAGGATGAGGGTGCCCTCCACTGACTCCTTCACTTAAGTATACAGTCCCACATCTGCAAAAGCAATGCAGCCATTGCTGCTGGCAGGATGCCCACTGCAGCTGCTGCTGGTGGTAAGAAGGAGAAACAGCTGCAACCACAGTTACACAGCTGCCAAAACAGGTAAGGTAAGGCAAGGAAATTTTATTTTTAGGGCGCCCAGTCCCAGAGTCTCTGAGTACCTTACAAACATAAGGAAGACTGTATAAAATATTAGACATAACATAAACATTTAAAATATTTAAAAGCATCACCAGGCCCATAACCCAAATCAAAAAGATGAGATTTTAAACGTGTATTAAAAATTTTGACTGAGGGGGCTCCTCTTATTTCAGGGTGAAGAGCATTATATAAAATAGCCATTACATGACTCTTCATCTCCCTGATAAAATTACTTTAGAGGAGGGAACCATAGCCATGAGAACAGTGAGACTACAATCTTTGTTCAAAAGGCATGACTCCATTATGTTCTCCTCCCGGGTCCCTCCCCACGACATGACAAACCCCAGTACCACAGTTTATCTACCCTATAATTCTCTGTTATTATTTCCAAAAAAACAGTAGAAGGCTTACTGCAGACTGCTTCTAGGTCTATCTACTGTTGATTGGTAGGACCTGAGCCAATGCAATTTTTAATAAAAAGTCACCAAGTACTATGCACTCCATAGCACTTCATGTATTCTGTAGTAGGATGCAACTTGCATCCTCATGCAGAATATATGAGTGCTGTGGAACTAATCGTTCTGGGTAATTTTTTATTATACTGTACAGATTTCACATAGTGCCTGGCTCACTTCCCCTCCTTGTTTGTCCTGAAGTCCCTCTGCTATACTCAGAAAGTGGTGTTCTCTATGACACCACATCATATTTTAGCCAATAGCAGGATTACATTCTGCCACAGAATGTGACAAGCCACGGGGCAGGAATGAGCAAATGTCACCACAGAAGTCTAAAGCCCTGCATAGAAATAAAGACTGAAGCATCACAGGGAAATAGGGACCCTGGCTGTAACCCTCGTTTTTTAATTCATCAAGGAAGATGCCAATTAAAATGAACAGTAATTATAAAATAGCACGATGAAAAGGGTAAGCATTGTTCACTGAACTGCATCATGTGACTGTGCAGCAAGATTTGAACTGTGGGACTAGTGTAAAAGGTGTTAAAAATCACAGTATGAGGGTTACTGTAAAAGATTTCAGAAGGGGGCATTAGACAATGAATGAAATACCTACTAAAAAGTGAGTTTGCTGAGGGACTCTTATAGATGCATAGGCACTTCTGAGAAATAATGACCTAGGTCCATCCAGTCTGCTGATACAGATGTCCCTACCTCAGCAGCTGACCTAATGTCCTAAATGGATATCTACCCCGCCCCCTCATGAACTTCCTATCCCCCTTGTTCCTGTTAGTGGAACTATCAATTCTCTTACCATGTTCCAGCCATGTTTAAACCCACCCCATCTGTAGAGCTTACCCAGGAAATGTTAACTGCTAAAAAGCTACTATGTCTTACCTCTTAAATGTAACTGCTGAAAAACTACTATGTATTATGTTCCTCACTGTCTAGTGTAATGTACCTGTGCTGTATGCTACCCCATGTATTATTCCATGTAATTCCCCAGGTCGCCCCTGAAAAAGGGACCTTCGGGGTCCAGCGGGCTTACCCGGTTATCAAAATTTAATAAATAATAATAAATAAATTTATAGTCCCTAGTCCCACCACTTCTGCTGGTAATCTTTTTCACAGCTCTACCCCCCTCTCAGTGAAATGTAACTTCCTTACGTCACTCCTGAAATTTTTCTTACCAGCCTCCATTCATGCCCCCCATGTGATTGCATCCCTATTTCTGTTAAATAGGTATTCACTGCTCACTCTGTTTACTTCCCTTAGGAATCTGTAAGTCTCTATCGTATTACCCCTCTCCCTACTGCCTCTAGAAAGTATATGTTTAGGGCCTCTAGCCACTCCTCACTGGATCTGCCCTGCTGGCCCATGATCATCTTGGTGACTCTTTGCTGCTCTGAATCCAAACTATCCCTGTCCATTTTTCGATGTGGACTCCAGAATGTGGCACAGTATTCCAGCTGAGGTCTTACCAGTGATTTTGTATGGGGGTAACATTACTTACTTCGCCTACTGTTAACTCATTACCCTCATTACCTCCAATAGCTTCTTCAGAAGTGCAAACTATCCATTGTTTACCTGACACAAAATGGCTGCCCAGGGTATAATGAGTTAAAACCTCTCCCAGTACAACCCAACATCCTTGCTACCTTGCTGTAGGCCTTACTGCACTGACTAGTTTGCTTGACAGAGTCACTGATAATGACTCCCAGGTCGCTCTCCTTGGTTGCAGTGGCTAGTTTACCCCGCCCCCCATTTCCAGTAATCTGTCCGTGGGTTTCTGGGTTCCTCCTTCAAATGTGCATCACTTTGACTTTCAGGTGTTGAATCATAAATGCCATTCTTTTGCCCATATAAATTTCTCATGCCTCTCGTATCCCATTAGATCAAATGACAAGTCCCTGTTGACTGTCCTAAAACCTCAACTATAATGGGAGACCGAGCCTTTTCTATTACCACTCCAGAGCTGTGGAATTATCTCCTTTATCCGATGTTCCCCCACACATCTACAGTTCAACAGATCCTTCTGGGACTACACCTGAAAGTTTGTTCAAGCTGTACCTGCACTTGCTTTAAATCTTGTTATTAGTTTATGGTCTGATGTTACTTATGCAAAATATATTTCTACTCTACTGGCTTGTTTCCTGTACTTCTAATGTTTATCTGATTTTCTTCACTTGCCCACACTGCTCCTTGTTTGTCAAGTATAACCAGGTACATTGTTCTCAATTCTATGCTTGTTTAGTTATCTGAAGTTGCCTGTGTACCGTTACTACTGGTATTACATTCATTTTGTCCTACTTATATTTTGGATAGGTACTTGTGGTGTAACCTCCTGGGTTGTACCTGAAAATGGGCATGAAGGTGTCTAGTGAGCTTACCAGGTCAATAAAGGCTAATAAAGAAATAAATACTATTTCTCCAGTTTTTTCAGATCCCTCTGTAACTCCCTCACCCCCTCTTAAATGTACACCCTGCAACATAGAGACAAGTCATATACTGTATTTTTTCTTCTATGTCACAGATAAGAATTTTGAATAGGACTGAAGCATAGAAGCTTAACAGCAGAAAAGGACCATACTGGCCCATCTAATCTACCCTTTTTTTCTCCCTACACCTCCCACTCCCTGCCAGCCCCCACCCCCCCCCATACTATTCTGGACTGGTTCCAGGACAGACCCCCTGCCACCCTGCACATATGCCCCTTGTCTCCTGATTTGATCCTGTTTACTTCCATCCTCTGCTTCCTTCCCCCAAGCCAGTTCCCAACCCACCAGACTATTTCCTTTTCCACTACTAAGTCCTGTAACTTCTTCAGCAGCCTCCTATATGGCACAGAATCAAAGGGTTTTCCTAAGTAGATTAAATCTATTGCCTGCCCTGTATCCACCGCCTTTGTGACCCAGTCAAAGAACATTGTCAGGCTGGTCTGACATGCCCTACTTGCACAAAACCATGTTGCTTACTGTCCTGCAGTCTGTTCTACTCTAAGTAAATCATCAGGCTTTCAAATGGTGCACTGGTTTGTAAAACAATGGCCGCACTGTAAACTTGGAACTACAACTCTCAGGAAGCTTTGGGAATTTCAGGAACATCCCATGCAGATGCAGAATGAGCAAGCCAGTGGCAGGTAAAAGGGGGATTATAAACAAAGGGCACCAACAACAGACAAGATGGCCAATACCACTGCTAAAATAGTGGTGTCAGAAGCTGGCAAAGTCAAGGTTAAGCCAATCAACTCTGGACTGCCCAAACATGAGACACAGAAAAGCACAGAATTGGATATCAAACCCAGAGTGCAGCGAGCTAGACACCAATCCAGGAGCTGAGTCAGTAGGAACAGTTATTCTCCTTCCAAGACTCCCGTACCTCTGGCCAAGATCCCCAGAGAAGACTCCTCCAGTGGAGACAAGCACCAGGAACCATCGATGAATCTTGAGGATCCCACTACTGCCGGAGTGACCAGTTAGGCTGAAGAGTTCAAGGAGGAAGACTTTATGGACAATATGGAGTCATCGGTTATCAAAGTCTGCCCAGCCCTTCACACCTTCACAGAAGTCACAGCTGCAGGAACCAAATGAACAATGTAGAGCTTTGTGAGTACCCCTCACCTCTGGGTTTTGCCAGGACATTGTGGTGAGTAAGCTGGCCTTGCTAGTACCTCTGGACAATTTTTCAGGCATACTTTGGGTTTGTTGTGTGTTGGGGATATGGGGTAGTGCATTGAATGTCTAATACTCTGGAGGCGGAATTGTGGGGGTGAAGGAGATTACTAGATTTAATAAACACAAGGAGGATTCAGGGAGGGGTTGCAAGGTTTGCTATAGGATTGCAGGAGGGGGTTCGGCTTTTGGACCTTTGCAAGAGGGGAGGACAGGATGTTTAGAGTGAGGGGGGTATTATATTAGAAAGTAGTACTAGAAATCAATGTGGTACTGGTCTGTAAAGGTCAGGATATAGTTGGCTGTCACAAGCCTGATATTGCTAAATGTATTTAGAGGAATTTAGGCTGCAGCACCCCCCCCCCCGAATGAAGGGGACATTCAACCTTAGAAGGTAGGTCAGAATGGGGCCCCAGGCATGGCATTTTTACAAGGCCTCAAAGTCAATCTCCCCTCACCTCAACCCAGTTAGCAAATGAACCTCATAGTCGCCCCCCCTCCCCCAAATGCACACACACACACAAATCCAGTAAACCTGAGAAATCCTGCATTTGATCAGAGAGGCCGGACTGTTGCAACTCCTCCATAGTTATAAGCTTCACGCTGGGAGTAAACTCCCGCTGTGGATGAAGGAGCGGGTGCCACCTTAGGTGCCCCCCCCGTACGGCAGTTACCAACGCATCCAGATAGCATAGCAAGGCCACTATATGGTGGACATAAACTGGTATGTGGGTATGGTAACCACGTTCAGTGAACCCTGGAGAATCAGAATCAGGGATTTTCTAAAACTGAGTACCTTAGCATCCCACTGCACATACATCCTGTACCCCATTAACACACATCAGAGTTTTAGATCTACCCTCACCGATCATGAACTGACCGCTAGGGCAACCCTCATTTAATAAACCCTTACTGAGGAGCCCAATGGGTTGGGCTGTGAATTCAGATACAGCCACTTTCCCAAAATATACCAAGGAGGTGTAGCTGTGAGGCTCTGAGGACACCCTCACAAAATCGCTTTCTCTTTTTTTATCCTAGTGCATTCACTGATTAATTGACAGATACACAATAAATCAATCTCACCACATAATTCAGAGGGGTTGCTGCAGAAAGCCTGGGTAAGTGATTTAATGGAGGGGACAAGGTACAGTCCCTACCTGTGGGGACCCCCCCACAAGTGAGGGGCGGTTGGTAGTTTGTAAACACTTAGAGTATTCATCATTTGAATATCCTACACAGATGTAGCACATTGGTGAAGTCATTTATAACATAGATCTGACTGTATTTGTGCTCTCTCTTCTCTCTATCCTCCACCTATCCCTGCGCATCGCTGAGTACACCTCCACGGAAAAGAAGCTTACTCGACTGACAAACAAAGGTCCCAGGGAACCCTATCCTATGGCTCTTCACCCACCCTGGGAGGTACTGTATGGTTCTACGTGATAATAGCAAGCACCGAAGGGCAACTTGCATTATCGCAATGTCAGGGCAGCGAAAACAATTTTGCCACCCTGACATCCTCGGCACATGGAAGAACAGCACTGGGGATATCTATGTTTTGCTTTCTTTGTGGGGGCTTCACCCCCTGCACCTTCCTACTTAAAGATTCTCAACTCCAGGGGAGTGCATGTCAGGGGGGCGAAAAAGCAAATTATAAATAATGTTTGGGCCGGGCGCAACAAAAAGGCAGTAGCACCCAGACCCAGACCTGAACCCGGAACCCCAGCACCGCAAGTGGAGGCCAAACCCCAACGCCATGGCACAGCTTGGTAGCCAGACATAGCACCACCCCTATATCCTCCGATCCCTCCCAGGCCACGCCGCTCCCCATGCAGTGTACGTATAGTGACATCCTGTCGCTAGGGTCACCATAACCCCACATCTAAGTCGGCCTCCCTGCCCACTCACCTTTAGGGCTTTTGCCCACATTGCATCGCCATTTGGGATGGCAGTGTCTTTCGGGCGCCAACCTCACATGCTACCAGAGGTCTTCGGTCCATATTGCAGAGGAGACTACCACATACAGAGGCCCAGGAGGTAAGAGGGGCTGAGGGTGTTGTGTGCTGGACCGGAGCCCAGCACAATGAGAGAAGGGATGAGATGTGTCTCCTGGAAAGTTAAGGGGCTCAATCACCTGGTTAAGAGGAAAAAGGTCCTTAACCATCTGAAGACCCTGAAAGCCAATATAGCCTCACTACAGGAGATGCATCTCACAGCCAGGTCAGTGCAATGGTTGAAAAAGAGCTGGGTAGGGAGTGTAGTTCACAGTTCAGCAACTTTCAAATCACAGGAAGTAGCCATACTAGTTCACAAAGCATATGGATGGGTGGAGGACTGGAAAAAAACAGACCAGCAAGGTAGATGGTAGTGGTCAGATTCGCTTACCCGGGGAGAGGTGCTTTCAGTACCCTGTGCAAGTACTGCAAGGAAGGGAAGGTTAGGGAAGTTCAACACCTGGTTGTGGGAATGGTATTGTACCAAGGAATTTGGGTTAGGAGGGGGCTGGGGCAGAACCTGGGACAATAATGACTTGCATGCAGGGGACAGGCTACATTTGAGCGTGGAGGGGAAGATAGTATTGAAGCAGGGGATGGAGAGGTACATAGCAACAAGGGTAACTTAAACTAGGAAAGGGGGTGGCAAGTGGAAAACTGGTAGGCAGGGTTTCCAAAGAGGGGAGCCAGATGAGTCTACCCCCCAAGCTATAGGGGAGGGCATCAGGGTAGGAGTAATGGGGGGGGGGGTTAATCGAGGTGAGGAAGGGATAGGAGCAGGTGGAGGGGAGTGTTGCTAAATGTGAGGAGCCTGGGAAACAAATCAGCTGAGTTGCAGGCTCTCTTGGCAGTGGGGCAGGTGAACATTGTGGCCATAACAGAAACTTGGGCCACCCAGTACCAGGACTGGGATATGATGATGATCCCTAGATACAGGCTGTTCAGAAAGGAAAGAGCAAACAGGAAAGGTGGGGGGGTGGCAACTATGAAGGAAGCAATAAGGTACATAAGGGAAGAAGGGGGAGGAAGGCGGGACAGAGGCCCTGTGGATGCAGTTTCAGGATCCAAAGGGCAGGGTACTGAGGATAGGGGTGGTGTATAATGCACCAACTCAAGGGGAGGTGTTGGACAAGGAGTTAGTGGATCAAATTAGGAGAGTTTGCAGGAAGGGAAATGCAGTGATGGTGGGGGACTTCAACCTACCTGGGGTGGGCTGGAGCACATCAACCATCACGTATGCTAGGGAGCAGGTAATACTGGGGTCATTCCAGGATAGCTTCCTGGTACAGTTGATGCACACACCAACTAGTTTGGGAAAGACTCTGGACCTTGTACTATCAAACAAGGAAACTGTAAGGGACCTGGAGGTTGAGGATCCTATATCTGGGAGTGATCACCACTCAGTGTGGTTCACACTCAGAATGGGGAAGCAAGCTGGAGGTTCGGGTACCAGGATGATTGACTTCAGGGGGGCAGACTTCAACAAGATTGGGGAAATCCTGATAAGGCATCTGGGGGAATCCAGCCCACCATGGATGCCAATCAAAAATGGGGTATTATTAGGGCAGGGCTCGCAGAGGCTACTAGGACATGTACTAGGGTACAGAGCAAGAAGGGAAGGGCAAAGAAGCCCAGTTGGCTGGCCAAGGAGGTAATGGAGGGGGTGAGAGTCAAGAGGAGAGCTTTCCAAAGAATCGAGAGATCAGGGAGGGTGGAAGATTGGGAGGAGTATACAAAGAAGTTCAAGGAGGTTACAAGACTAGTCAGAGCCACCAAAGCATCCAGAGAGCTGAGGCTGGCACAGGGCATTAAAGATGGAGAGAAGGACTTCTTCAGATAGATTGGTGAAAGAAGGAAGAAAAAGGATCAGATAGCGAGAATTAAGAAGGATGAGGGGTGAGTAGAGAAGGGGGAGGAGCAAGCAGAGTCACGGAATGAGTACTTCTGCTCTGTATTCACAGTGGGGGGGACAGATACCTCATGGGACTGGTGGAGGGAGCAGAGGAGGGGAGGATGACAGATGGAGAAATTACAGAGGGCAGAGTACTGGAATGGCTGATGGCACTGCGGAGGGACAAGGCACCAGTACCTGATGCCATTCACCCTAGGGTACTCAAGGAACTGGCAGAGAACCTGGCAGGACCACTGACTGGCCTGTTCAATATCTCTCTGCACATAGAAGGTGCACCACAGGACTGTAGGGTGGCCCATGTGGTGCCTATTCACAAAGGTGGCCCAAGGGATGATCCAGGTAACTGCAGACCAGTGAGCCTCACATCAATTGTGGGTAAGCTCATGGAGGCAATCCTTAAAGAGAGACTGGTGACCAGCCTGGTGGTGCTGAGGGTTGAGGCACTGGATGCCACACCTCGTGCTACGCCAGAGACCTGGGTTCAGGAACAAGCCTAGGTCATCGGGGGTCGGCAGGGAGGATGAAGGACTGAGCGTCCGCTGGACTGCTCTCCTTCCCTGTGGAGGGGGGCTTGCTGCCATCGGTGCTCGGGTGGCCTCTAGCGGTGGCTGGGGGTGACGCAGTAGCACAGGCAGTCAAGGGGGATGCGCTGGAGCCGATGCCGGAAAGGTGTGTGTGCGGAAAAGTGCATGCCCCGTCCCTTGGTGTCATTGCACGCTTCACACATCATGGGGAACCAGGAAGAAAACAGGGAAGATTCAGCACTAGTTGTGGCGGCATGATGGCTGTCTCTGACAGGAGCATACGGCACTGAGGGTATGCAGCAACACTAAATCTGGTCTCGTCGGTGGGCGTAGGGGGGCCCCGCTGTTGCCCTGCTGCGGGGGGCAAGCACAGGGTACTAGCTGCGGGACCTGAATGGGAGCCGGAGGTCCTTGAAGATGGTGCCCGGAAGACCCGAGGGAGATGCCAGGGATGTGGTAGAGGTAGGCAGACCAAGGCCGAAGGGGAGAAAAATGAATAACTAAAAAAAAAAAAAAAAAGAGAGAGAGAGAGAGACTGGTGACATTTTTGAAAGACAATGGTCTTAAGGAAAGGCAGCTACACGGGTTTGTCTTGGGCAGATCCTGCCAGTCAAACCCGACAGAGTACTATGATTGGGTGACCAGGGAGCTGGACAAGGGCCATGTAGTGGATGCCCTGTACTTGGACTTCAGCAAGGCCTTTGATTCCATGATGCATGGGAGACTGGGGGGGAAGCTGGAAGACTTAGGGGTGGGTACTAAGATGTTCAGATGGATCACAAACTGGCTGAAGGGCAGGCAGCAAAGATTGGTGATGGAGAGGAAACTCATCGCCAAAAGTGATAACAAGTGGGGTCCCACAGGGACCTGTACTGGGGCCAGTGGTGGTTGAGATATTCATAGCAGATGTCTTGCATGGGACCCAGAGTAAGATCAGTCTGTTCACAGACAATACCAAGATGGGAGTTGTGGTGGATGACATCAAGGGGTGAAGGGGACTGCAGGGGGACCTGACCAAACTACAGGTGTGTTCAGAAACATGGCAGTTGGGGTTCAATGCCAAGAAATGCAAGGTAATACACTTCAGAGCTAAGAACCAGAGGAATAGCTATCAGCTGGGAGGGATACAGTTGGTGAGCACAGAGGAGGAAAAGGACCTGGGGGTGATTATAACGGGGAATATGAACAACTCAGCTCAGTGCAGGAAGGCAGCAGTGAAAGCCAACAAGATGCTGGGCTGTATAGCAAGGATGATCTCCTCTAGATGTAGTGAGGTGATCCTTCCCTTGTACAGGTCACGGGTCAGACCACACCTAGAATACTGCGTACAGTACTGTTGCCCATTTCTGAAGAGGGACATCAGACTGTTGGAGGGTGTGCAGTGCAGAGCAACAAAGATGATTTAGGGTTTGGAGGGGAATTCATAAGAAGAAATGCTGGACATGCCTAACATGTATTCGCTGGAGGAGAGACAGGGGAGATATGATTGAGACCTTTAAGTACCTGAAGGGGATAAACAAGGTTAATAGAGGAGATATTCTGGATCAAAAGAGGGAGGGATACTAGAGGGCATCAACTGAGGTTGGAGGGGAGTAAATTCAGGAGGGAAATCAGGAGACATTATTTCACAGAGAGGGCGGTAGACAAGTGGAACACTCTACCTGAGGAGGTGGTTTTCTGTAGGATGGAGGGATGCTTCAAGAGGGGATGGGACAGAGTGGGGGGGGTTGGTGAGGAGGGGAGAGAAGGGTGGGGCAGCTGCATGCTGAGGGGCTAGCTGCACAATCAAACAGACTTGAAAGACCATGTGGCCTGTTTCTGCTGGCAGTTCATATGTTCATAATAATAATCAACTCCTGCACCCCGAATCAGGACAATCAAGATTATTTCACACACGTAAATCAGGCCATAGTGGAGGCCCAGGGGGAGGATGAGAAATGGCCGATCCTTATGGGGGGTATTTTATCTTTCTATTTATACTCCCCCTACCCGCAGTGCTCTCACTCTTCAGGAGACACACATATGGCCTTATCAGTCCCCACCTCTTACCTGAAGCGTGGTACAATCCATCCCCCATGTAGCCTTTGTTATACCCCCCAGGTGGGGTATGAGGTGGGGGGCCCTTCCTGTTCTTGTCGGGAAGCTGTCACCATGGCAGGTAGGGGCATTGGGGATCGGGGCCGTGGTGCTCCATCTACCAGAAGTGCTGCAGGGTGTTTTTCTGTATTTTCTTTGGCATGCTGTGTGCCCTGATGTCAAGGCGCTGAGCGCCAACATCCAGTACGCCACCCTTCTTGCTGGTTTGGGCTTGCCGTAAATCAGGTCTCCACACGAGGTCAGACATGCACCGAGCACAGAATCCCCCTCACCCCAGAGAAGGTGAGCTGTCCTTGGGACATTCAAACCTCAACCCCTGGCTGGTCCTCAAGCTTCTGGACTTGTTCCCGAACCCAGGTTGCTGGCATTGCAAGCAGAAATCCAACCACTGCACCAGTGGGCCGGCATGGGGAGTATTTTAACTTGGTCACTGACACATTCATGGACAAGTCCAAGCCTACCTCAGATACCTATCCCAGGGCGACAGAGATCCTAGGTGGCATGATGGAAGACTGGGGGCTGATGTCATCGAGACAACCCAGTAGGAAGGGATTACACCTTCTTCTCTGTGGTCTATGGCACCCACAGCCAAATAGATTTCTGGCTGGCAGACAGACTTGCAGGGCAGAGTATATCTGATACCAGGATAAAACCTATGGTCACCTCAGACCATGCCCCAATAAGTTTATCCTTTCTCCCAGTCGGGTTTCAGTCCTCCTCCCCCAGATGGAGGTGCAACCCATTACTTTTAAAGGATATGGAATTCATGGAGTGGATACAATCAGAAACAAGCATATTTTTTGAGAGAAAACAGACTGGAGAGGTTAAAGCGGGCACAGTGTGGGAGGCATATAAAGCCTTTTTAAGGGGCTATATTATCTCACACACAGCAAGACGGAACAGGGAATGTAGGGCCAAGATGGAAGGCCTGCAGCAGAAGCTTGCTGCCCTAGAAGCCCAGTTTAGGACAACTGGTCACTCCCCTCCCGCTGAACTCCATGCGTGCATCATGGGACTAAAGTATAGAAGTAACACTATGCTACAGCAGAAGGCAGAGTGGCAGCTACTGAAGGCCAAATATCAGTTTTGAGAGTCCAGAAACAAGGGGGGCAAGGTGCTGGCTTACCATCTGTGCAAGAAGTCTGACTCCCAAATCCATGCTCTCGGGTCGTCCAAAGGGACTATGGCCACCAAACCACTAGAAATGAACTCAGTCATGTGACAATTTTATGAAGAGCTGTTCTCCTCACAAGCCCATCCCAACACCATGGGCCCTGACTCAGATATCCAAACTTATTTGGACACAACACCCCTTCCCAGCTTAACTCCGGAGGTCTCAGAGGACGTGGACAGGCCCCTAACCCTGCTGGAGCTGAAGACTGCTCTCCACTAGCTCACTTAAGGGCAAGGCTCCTAGAGCAGAAGGAATCACAACGGAGCTATAAAAGCTCTTGGATGAGGTTATCCTATCCACTCTGCTAGCAGCCCTGGAAGAGGTGAGAGTCACAGGTGTACTTACCCCAACCATGAAGGAGGCAATCATGCTGTTGCCACAAAAGTCATCAGACCCCCTAGACTGTGCTAACTTTCAGCCTTTTTCACTGATCTCAGTGAACAACAAAATATTGGCAAAGGCCCTGGCCAATAGGCTAGAAGAGGTACTGCCATCCCTGGTCCACTACTGCCAAGTGGGCTTCATCAAGTGTAAGACAGGGGCCGACAACATACCGCAGTACTTAAACTGAAATGGTGGGCTATGAGCTCAACAATGCCTATGGCTGCCCTCGCAGTGGACTCCTATAAGGCATTTGTCTCGGTGGAATGGGGTTATCTTCATGCCACCCTTTAGGCATATGGATTCTGCCCCTACTTCCGGGCCTGTGTTTCCACCTTGTACACCAAACCACAGCAACAATATTAACAAACCGGGATATCTGCAACCCCTTTGAACTGCAAAGGGGCACACGGCAAGACTGACCCTTATCCCCCACCTCTTGTTCCTAATTGCCCTGAACCCCCCCCCCAGCTAGGAGACTGCTAAACACCTCCATAATTTGAGGTATTGAGGTCAAAGACAAACAGTATCTCATCAATACCTTCACAGATGACCTCCTGCTCACCCTATCGTATCCTGCTACCTCCCTACCACCAGTGATGAATTCCCTATAGAGGTTCGTCAAAATATCAGGGCTTCATATGAACAGCAAGAAAACAACACTTTCACCATTAAACCTGGCATGCACAAAGGACTGTATACTTGGCACACCTGTGGTATGGGTCCCCCAAGGCTTTACATACCTGGGATAAACATCACAACCCAGTGGAGGAACATGGCGGAGGCTAACTACATACCCATTATGGCCTCCATAAGAGTGGAGACACAAAGGAAGACTAAAATGCACCTTTCTTTAAAGGGCAAGGTGGAAGCCATGCATATATTTATTTTACCCAAGTTATCCTATCTCTTGTGCAATTTGCTGATTCCGATCCCACCAAACACACTTCAGAAACTAGATAAGGTGATAGCAGGGTTCCTCGAGCCCATTGGTCCAGGGGAGGACTTGGTCTCCCTTGGCTTCAGGGGTATCTTCTGGCATACATGGCAGCACATTCCATCAGGTGGTTCCTCCCTAAATCCCTAGGCATCCCTGTGTGGGTGACACTGGAAACTGATTTAACAGACTACTTGGTTAGGGAATCTTTTAAACAAGGGGGGGGGCACCAAACGGAGAGGCTCCTCCAGTAATATGGGATACAAGGGAAGCATGGCAGAAATGCAAGAGGTTCACATGCTGTCCTATATCATCCTGGCCTCCACCAGCTAGATATAATCCATTGTGGGACAATCCAGATGTGCTGGTAGGGGGGGGCAGCCAATCAGATGGCAGTCATGGCAGCAGGTGAGTATCGTCGGCATGATTGCTAATTTATACATGCCTGATTCGGAGGATATGATGTCCTTATTGCAACTGCAGGCTTGATACCTGCTACCCAAGATGGACATCTGGAGGCTTCTCCAGATCTGGGAAGCAACTGGAAACCTCAGATCCAGGGCCCACATGGCGGACGGGTGGTTATGGCTAGCCACCCTACGCAAACAGGGCAAAACCAAAGGCTTAGCAGGGAAGTTATACTGCATGCTTAGAGATTCCATGCCCAACACTAATGATAAGTGCAGGTCACAGTGGTTGCTGGACCTACAGATGAACATATCTCCTGAAGACTGTGTGAATCTCTTCAAAAGAGCACACCTAGGGTACAGGGATTCCCAAGAGCCAGCTCATTCAGCTTAAGGCATTACTGAGATGGTACTGTACCCCAGACACACTACAAAAGATGGGGATTCTCCCCCACTCTAAATGCTGGATGTGCCAGGCCCCTCAGGTCAATTTGCTACATATATATTGTGGCAATGTCCCACACTGTCCTTTTTCTGGACAGGATTATTACGTGACTGATCCAAAATCCTGCAGACACAAATTCCTGTAACTCCTGCCCTCACCCTCTTGGGCAACACATTGCAGCTGATACACTGCTCCACTCAGTCAAAGAAATGGCTGCTCATGGTTATACTTGAAGCCTAGCGGGCAATACTGATAAAGTGGTGCCAGACAGTTCCTCCCTTGCTTCTTACATGCCACACAGCTGTGGCCAAACTAGCAATCTTTGAACGCCTGATATATTCCAACACTAACCAGACACAAGTTTATGGAAAGAAATGGGGACACTATCTCAGATCACATCTATGCTCTACTCCCACACTACCACCTGGCACCCCCTCCCATTATGATTCTGATGACACTCTTACTCACCATGATCACTTCCACCCCCGAACTGGAGTTCCTCAGTCCCTCTAGTCTAGGGGGTCACAGGAAGGGGATAGTTTTAACTACCCTGGTTATGCTACCCTTCTATAGCTGTCAAGAAAAGTGCACCAGTCTGGATCTTCATTTGCACGGTTACTACTCAGCAGAGGTTGATTACTCTGCAGTTTGGTTTATAGGTCATAGGTTTGGATACAAGTCAAATGGCTACAAGGGCCATAATAGACTCACCACTAATTCAGTGGTAGAAATTCCTGACCCTGGTTTGCTTGCATCTTTCGCTCATTTACCTTTACATCCCCCATTAGAGGATACAGTTGTAGTTTTTCATTCTATGTTAAGAGTTTATAGCTTTAATACTTCACTTTTATACCTCAGGTATAACAACACTTGCAAAGTGTATGCTATTGAAAGTAAGTAGGTACATAGAAACATAGACTTTGACGGCAGATAAGGACCGCTTGGCCCATCTAGTCTGCCCATTTCCCTACATAGAGGATAGGCCACAGATCCTAGTTAACCAACAGCCTATTTCTTCCACCCAAGAATTGCCTTATGTCTGTCCCATGTATTCTTGAATTCTCCACAGTTTTAGACCCCACAACCTCCTCAGGAAGGCTGTTCCATGCATGCACTACTTTCTCTGTGAAAAATACTTCCTCACTTTGCCCCTGAACCGCCCCCCATCTTTAAATTGTGTCCCTTGTTCTCAGTCTCAGAGGGTGGTCACTGGAATTTATTTATTTATTAATTTGGTTGTTTAACCAGGAGTAGCACACTAAGCTGAAAGCTTTTTTACAGGAGCAACCTGGGAGCACAGGGAAGTTAAGTGACTTGCTCAGGGTCACACAGTATGCAAGTGGAAGTTGTGGTATTCAAACCCAGATCTGGTCTGCTGGATGTCACCAGATTTGCAGCTCAGAGTCTTAAACCACTGCGCTATACTGCCTCCAAATTTATTCCTCTGACGCCCTTCCCCTATCCTGCGGGGTGCCGCAGGGCTTCATATTGGCGCCCATGTTGTTCTCAGTGTGTATGCTGCCATTGGGAGATATCATCAGATGATACAGCTGGAGTTTTCACTGCTATGCAGATGATACTCAGCTGTATATGTCTTTCGTGCCCAGACAGGTTGATGCAGTCTCCATGCTAAATAGTTGCCTCTCCGAGATCAAACACTGGATGAATTTGAGCTGGCTGAGATTGAATCCGTATAAGACTGAGGTGTTGGTCATGGAGCCAGGTCACCCGGGGGCAGTTCTGAAGCAGGGCACATGTCAGGCCTATGGCTTAATGGTGTCCAGCTCACTACCTCAGACCGGGTGAGTAACCTGGGCGTTATTTTTGATGATAGCCTGACCCTGAAATTTCAGGCATAGGCTGTGCTTAAATCCTCATTTTACCATCTGAGGAATATCACCCAGGTGAAACACCTGGTTCCTCTGGGTAACCACTGGTCCATGCCTTCATTACTACCCATCTTGACTATTGCAATGCCCTCTACCTGGGGCTACCTGGTGTTGATATCCGCCACTTGCAGCTAGTGTAGAACGCTGTGGTCAGGCTGCTGACTGGCACTTCTAGGGCCAGTCATATTATGCCTGTGCTGCGTGGGCTGCACTGGCTGCCAGTTCAGTGGTGGATCACCTGTAAGAAAGGCTTGCTTACCTTTAAGGCCCTACATGACCAGGGACCTGACTACCTGAAAGATCTCCTGACTCCCTACTCCCCCAGTCGTCCTCTCCGATCCACCGACAAGGGATTGCTAGAGGTTCCCAGGGTCCGTCTAAAAACTTCTGGGGCTCGCGCTTTTTCATTGGCAGCATCGACCCTGTGGAACTCTCTACTTCATCGGTTAAGAGAATGCCTGACCATCAGTAGTTTTAAAATTATGTTAAAAACATATTTATTTTCTCAGGCTTATCCAGACTGATTTTAATATTTATACTGTTGATGTTTTTATATGACTGTACAGCGCCTTGATTTTGAAAGGTGCTTAACAAATGAAGCATTGATTGATTGACTGATTGAAGTTGTGCATCTTTTACATATGTAATGTTCACAGATGTCACGTGGCCCATTATGGGAATGTTCTCTTACTGCATGTTTTCTTTTGAAAACGTCAATAAAATCTTTCATGATAAAAAAAAGAAAATGAAATGAAGATGGGGTGTGTAACAGTGCTGTCCCTCCCTGCTGCTTCTCGCAAGCCCTCTCTATATCCCGGATTCTCCCTGATGTGCCTCCCTCCTGAGTTGCCTTGGTTGGTTTTGTGGTGTGTGATGTGAACTCATTGCTGGGTTGCTGATGACTGAGCATCAACTGGTAGGCATGCTGAAAGCCAGTGGGCAGGAAGGAAAAGAGAACAAAACTGTCTGTGATATTGTTGAGGGCAACCCTGCTTCTGCAGCCTGCCTGCACACACAGTGCAGCAGTAGTAGCATTAGCAGTATGACTGCAGTGCTTTAAGATGGATGCTGAAGGAGTCACATGTGGCAGAGCAGACTCAAGCTTGCGACCTCGCACCTGCTCACATCAAAGGGAGGAGGGTGGGAGGCTGAAGGGGGTCAGGGGCACCCAACACAAATGAAGCTGCCTGCCCAGACAGCTGCCATTGCCTCACATCACACCTAAACTTTCAACTGTCCCTCACTGTCAGCGACTCATCCTGAGTACACTTAGATTCTGAAATGACTTTCAGGACAAACCTCTACAGCTTGACTAAGTCACTGAATCAAAAAATCTGCTCTCTGTACTGGGCAAATACTTCTGAAGTTGTGAAACAAAATTAGTTATTGCAAGGCAGTAAGTTATGCCAGTCATAGATTATGGCTCTGTTATCTGTGACAAATATACTGTAATGGAACATAATAGAAAGTATGTCCTCTCCAGCAACACCATTACACTGTCTGTAGTAAACTTAATTGGCTGTACCCTAAGCTGAAAAGTGAATTTATTGTCTTAAACACTGCCTATCAGTAACTTATCAGCAATAGCTCAGCCTGCTTCAGTTCACCACCCTTTGAGAGAAGAAGGGCATGCTAATTATACTCATGAATTTACTCCTCTGAGCTGCAGGGGGTATCCTCATGTCCTATTGGAGGACACCTAAGCAAATGTCTCTGCCTGCTTGATCTTACCATTACCCTTTAGTATGTGGAAAACTTAGATCTTGTCTACTCTCAGCCATCTCTTCACCAATGAGAACAAGTAATAGGCCACCAACCTCCCCATCTAGCTTTTGTCTTCCATATTGAGCAGTGTTGGGGGGGGGGCAGATAGAATGAGAAAATGTTGGCTTTCTGTCCTATAAAATTCCAGTATGAATACCCATAATTATTTTGGTGGACAAGGACTGCACCCTGTTGACTGTTTCAATGTCCTTTTTAGATTGGGGAGCATAATTTCATGCAGTACACCAGGTATGGCATGACCGGGCTGTTGTTAAGAGGCAAGATAATGTCCCTGCCCTGCTGCTGACCACCCTTAATGATGCATCCTAACATTCTTCCATCCCCATTGATAGCAGCCTCATACTGCTTGTCATGCTTCATCCCCTTGTCTGCTATGACCCCCAGGTCCCTTTCATCTTCCATTGCAGCAAGAGAAGTCCCACACAGTGTGTAGGTCCTAACTCTGGTTTGCCTCCCCAGGTGAAGCACCTTGTATTTGGCGATATTGAATCTGAGACTCCACGAATCCAACCAGTCAGCCATCTTGTTCAGGTCTTCCTAAACCTTGTTTCCACCCTCAAAGGAGTCGACCAGCCTGGCCAGCTTAATGTCACTAGTGAACTTAAGCAGCACCAGTGGTGAACATCCGGCATTGACAAATGCTTGTAAGATTACAAAATTATATCTTTAAGGTGTGTTTTATTGACCTTAGTTTGTAATTGGCAAAAAAAGTTTATCTGAAAAGGTTTCTGGATGACCTAGCTTTAACCTGGGTTAATAGCTGCCTCAGCTCTAGCTCATAAATGACATGCCTCAATGGGACCTAGTCTTCACCACTTGAGGTTCTGAATGGTGTTCTCCAGGGGCTTATATTGGACCCCTCTTGTTCACACTATGTGTCTACCACCTACCTTCTCACTGTGGCTCATCTTATTATATGTAGACAATGCAGTCATTTATAGGAGTGTGCATAATATTCTGAACATTGTGAAAGATCAGGTCTGGGACTTTGCCCTACTTGAGAAATGATTTGTTAGCAATAACCTGCTTTAAACCACTGAAAACAAAGACCATGCATTTCAACACCATTGCCAGAACAAGCACTCTAAACAATGGACTTGAAATAAAGGCAAGGCAATGTATTTGTTTAAACACCCATCCAAAGCTCTGGGCACTATACAGAAGAGCATTATAAAGTCTTAAAACACAAGAAAGTTAAAAGTTAAAACAGGTCAGGACAGCTGGCCCACTGGCACAGAGGAAGGGTGCCTACTTGCGACACCGGTGACCCGGGTTTGGGAACAGACCCGGGTCATCGAAGGGCCAGCCAGGGAAGAAGGATTGAGCATCTGATGACTGTTCTTCTTCTCCAGGGGGGAGAGGGTAGAGCATTTGGCACAATACAGACACCTAGCGGAGCCTGGGTGTACTGATTATGCCAATGCCAAGTAGCTTGGAAGGGCAGGGTGGACACTGGATGTCATTGCATGTCCCTGCCCTTGCACATCAGGGAAAAATGCTGCTGCCAGCCATCCTAGATGAAGCCTGCCTCGGCTTCAATTAGCTTCCAGACTGGCCCTCCGACCTATCCCGTAGTCTGAGGCACTGTAGGGGTCTGGTGCTGCAACCCTGTCCTGAAGGGTATGCCAGGGGGTATCAGAGGGTCGCAGCCAATCTGGGAGTGGAAGCCAGGGTCCGTGACCGGGCGGAGGTACCAAGTGGCTGGCAGTGGAAGAAAAAGTATTACAAATAAAAAAATAAAAATAAAAAAAAACAGGTCAGGATAGATGCAGCAATCCAAAGGAAAAAGCATACTGCCCAACACTTACTTCAAAGTGGTCCCAAATATTATATTAAACAAGTGGATTTTTAACAAACCCTTAAAGCATTCCAAAGATGGAGCCCCTCTAATGATACAGGCAATGAGTTCCACAGTATCGGGGTGACCATGCAAAAGGCTCTGTCAACCAATAATTTTAAACAGAGATGTGGAACCTTGAAGGAATGAGGGGGGTGGAGAGGAGTGCATTCAGTCAGAAGGTCTGTCAGTTAACCAGGGCCCCAATCATGCAGAGCTGTGTAAATTAACAAACTTATCTTGAAGTGGGTGTGCCAACTCACTGGCAGCCAATGCAGTTCATAGAAGACTGTCATGATATGCCATGACCAAGAGGTCCCTGCAGTCAGCTAGGTTGTTAAGTTCTGTATGAGCTGCAAGAAACGCACCGGCCCCGCAGATAGCCCTAGGTAGACAGCATTGCAAAAATCCAGTCAGGAGGTGGCAAATGTGTGCAGTAGAGTTTTTAAATCACTAGATAGGCTAGAATTTGGGGTGATATTATGCAGGTAGTAAGTAAACAGATACTTTATTAGAAATGTAGGGTCTGCAAGGTAAATTGGGACCTTCGGTTGGGTAAAAACCAAAACACAAGAATTAGTGTGATAGTCTGAATTGGGGAAGGGAACAAAGAATCATCTTTGCAGTTGGGTTGGCGTGGCTTAGGCAGAAGTGAAGCAGGTGTCTGTATTTAGACTTCCCTGTAGTTAGCTTTCGGCCAGCAAACAATCTTGTTATCCCCAATTGGCAGCCAATCCGGAACATTGCTTGGGAACCAGGAAGTGGGCAGAGGCTTTCTTAAGAACTAGGCCATCAAGCAGCCCCCTGCACTGTGGCCCCCCACGGGAAGAACCAATGCACAAAGGACATCGGAGTCAGCCCACCGGACTCAGCCCAATGAGGCAGCTGGCATCTGGATGCTGCATTGCGCCAGCAAGTGAGTAAAGCACACAACCAAGGAGGAAGCAGGGGTTTGCAAGGGAAGGCAGGGGTAGACTAGAAGCAGGAGTGCAATTCAGGGTTACAAAAGGGTTTTTGTTAAAAAAAAAAAAAACAGTGAGGGGAGATGTTAGCTAGAAACCTATCCAGGTCAGGATGCAAGGGAACAAGTGTTTCCAGGGGTAACAAAGTAGACATTATGATGGGAATGGAACAGTGCAGTGGCTGTGGGGTGACAATTTTCAGGGAGACCTTCTGAACACTATGATGCTGCCCCATCTGTGTGCATCTCTCTGGGATGAGGGAGGAAGATGCTAGACTCCAGGCCAAGTTTGCTAGAATTTGGGAGGCCTCTTCCCCCACCCAGGGACCAACAAATCTTCCACCACTACCTCAAAGGATGCCAAGGATGTGGAGCAGCTGGACCACAGTGGGCTCAGGAAGGGTTAGGGTGGTGGGTCAGAGGCACATTCTCCATATAGTACCACTACACAATTCCTACTCTATTCTGGTGGGGCAGGACTGTCCCATTGAAGCACCCATACTAGTGACCATGGAGGATGTAGAGTTCCTCCATAGTGGAGACCTCAAGGAGGGTGGAAGAGGACCCCAGAAGAGAAGGAAGCAACTCCTGGTGGGTGACTCCATTGTGAAGGGGATAGATCTGGGGACAGGAGGGGAGGGGGACAGGGAGGTTAGGTGCCTACCTGGTGCCACAGCTCATAGGGATGGGAAGAGGATCCTGAGGACTGCTAGGGCAGCAGGATGGGAAGGAAAGATGGATGTTATTTTCCACCTAAGGACTAATGACCTGGATAGGAATGAGACTAGGATAGTGCAGAAGGAGTTCAGGGAGTTGGAGAGGGGTCATAGGCAGGTAGCACGCTCAGTCTCAATGGCCTTTTCTGAGGTGTTGCCTGTCTACAACAGGGGGGAGGATGGGGTACTCCATACCTGGATCTTCATCTCATGGTTGAAGAAGTGGTACGGAGAGGAGGGGTTTGGCTACATTCGGGTGAAAACTGTCAGATGACTGCCACATACCACAAATGAGTAAGTCCAAACTGGGTACCAACCAAAGGTTCTTTTATTCCATGCTTTAAGTGAATCCAAATACAAAATCCAAAAACCCAGTCAGGCTCAACCTGTCAAACAAATTACAGGGATTTGCCCCAGTGCTTCCCCAAATTGGTTTTGTCAGGGAGCGGAGTCTACTTTATTTTATTTATTTATTTAGTTTTTGTTGGCCGGGTAAGTGCACTAGACAATTCCTGCCCATTTTCAGGCACGACCCGGGGAGGTGGATACAGATGAATGCCAACTGACCTTGAATTAGATTAAGCTATTGGTATTTTTAGCGAATGAGGGAAATTTGGCCAGGACACTGGGGAAATTTCCCTACTCTTTTCGATAAATGCCACGGGACCTTTAACATCCACCTGAACTACCACCAATCCAGGCAAATGGGACCTCAGTTTAACTTCTCATTCGGAAGACGGCACCTCAGAAGTGCAGCACCCATCTCATGTTGTACTACAGTGTCAGTACTGGAATATTAACGCAAGTGCCAGATGTGGGAACTGAACCCACAGCCCTCTGATCTCCTGGCCTCAGAGGCGAGTGTGCTACCTACTAAGCCACTGACACTGCACTAGTTCACTGTCACCCTATTTATAGTCTCAGGATAAAGTTCTGCCACCCTTTTTAGTCTATAAACTGCTATAAAGTAAAGTGGAAAATTAGTAAGAGTGGCTCAGTACTGTAAGTGGGCTCTATAATGGAAGCATTCATATAGCCATACTATGTGAGGTAGGGAGACCATGGGGGGGGAAGGGCCCCATGTCCAATACCATCATTGCAATAACAAATCTTACCTATTTTTAAGAAATTGTTTTAAGTCCCAGCAGTCCTTTAAACCTACAGGATTAATAGTTCAGAATTAAAAGATTGAAAAGGACTCCCTCCTTAGTAGCAGATTTAGCCTATCTCCTCCTCTTCTTGATGTTCTAACATGTTTAAGGCCAATGAATTTGATATATCCTGGGTCACCCTCATGTCTCTCCATGAAATGTCTCCCCCACAAGTGTGTCAGGTTTTTGATTTATTATTTTTTTCACATGTTCCTGAATCCTTTCTTTGATGGTTCTCTCAGTGTGACCGATGGAGAAAAGATTACAGCTGCACCAGGGAATGTAGACTACAAACTTAGTGGTGCATATAATACACTCTCAAATGTTGCACACTGTGGGCCCCTGCATACATTGTCAGCATTACTGAGTCTTTGTTCAAGTGAGAACCATAACTGGGATATAGCCATACAAGGCTATACTCTTCAGAAAGGTCAGGGTGGAAAAAAAAAGGGGAGGAGTGACTCTTTATGCGAGAGATGTCACAAATGCATTCCGCAGGTCAGGCCCTCTGCTCCCACAGTGCCAAACCTCGAAGTGCAATATGCGAACAGGAGACAAACAGGGTAATCCTCCTGTCTTTTTTGAGTCCTAAATACCTACTAGTCTCGAGTCCTAAGGTAAAATATGAACCCTTTTTCACTAGCATGCCCAGTTAACAGGATCAAATATCACACCCTCTTTGGGGAAATGCAGTGCAATACTTAAACCGGTCAGCACCAGCCTGGTTCACAATTCTCCTCTTTTTGACTCAATTGAGACCCAGGTGTTTTCTTACCTTAGTAAGATGGTAACACACTTTAAGCCCTTACCAGTTTTGTTAGCTTTATCAACACTGTCTCAGTATTCACATGCAAAAAATGAGAAAAGACTCAGGCAGAATTAAGGAAATCAAAATGTTTACTAAAATTAAAAAAAATTGTAAATAATTACAAAACATAAAACATATATACATAAGTGTTTACAGTCCAAAAGAAATGGAAATTTCAGAAACAAAAACACCTTGTAGTTAAATTTCTATTTCTACCTCAGTTTCAGTTCGGTGTTACCTATTTTAACAGAAGTGCCTTTTAGTCCAACACACCATGTGTGTGTTCTCTTAGAAGTCCAGAGATAGAAGACTCAAACTCCTTTCAGCCACAGTGATGATAAGCCAACAAGTTCCTCCCATCCTGTGAGGCCACAGCTCATGAGGTCACTGTTAGACCTGTAATTAAATTGTAACCTGACCAAGAATATCCAAAAGGGTGTCATTTTACTGCTTGCTGGAAATCTGCAATTATAGCAATATTAATTTATACAGTCTCTTTCCTCCTCTGAGCATTCCCTTTGATGTTCAGAAACACATCCTGACAAACATTTCTCTTACCGAGGTGAATTGTCACTGGCATTCAACAAACCTGGTTTCCCTCCTGATGTTGTAAAATTCATCCTGGTTCCTGGACCTCAAAGTAAATGAATGGTTTACAATGTGTGATAGCCTGGTGCCCTTATAGTCCCAGGAAATCTTGCAACTATGTGTCAACACCGAAAAGGAAACTAGCTATTTAAGCAAAAAACCACGACAGGGTGTGGGTGATGCTGGGTTTACCCACGCCTGGTGTGGTTCAGTCACGAGGCCACAGGCCGAGTGACCAAACCATCCAGGCGTGGGTAAATCCCAGCATCACCCACACCCTGTCATAGTTTATTGTGATTATACAATGTCTCCTTTAATTGTTTGTTCAAAAAAATGAAGAGAAAAATAATTATTTTTTTATTTTTTATAGCTTTGTATTTAATTTATTCTCATGCTATAAAAAATAGTCCAGTGTATTTGGGTTAAAAAAAGTGGAACCTAGTGGAGCCATGGCCCTATAACAAAGCATCTATCATCAAAACATCCTATAACAGCAAAAACATGATTAAGTTCCATTCTGTGTTGTAATGCTATAATAAAATCTCCACATTTCTTGTTCTTCCAAGTCCATTAAACTTGTTTCTCATCTGTTTTCTCTCAGCATCTCATCTCAGTAAGCCGAATCACTAAAGCACATTTTTCTCATGGGGCCATCACTTATTTGCATAAGTATGTACAAGATGGTAGGACGGCGAGGACAAAATACCCATCCCCATGGACTACAGTCAGAACTGGCTGCTGTGACTACGAGGCAAATGTCACTGAACCACACACAGTTACTACAGTCAGGAAAGCAGAGACAACACCGGGTCAGAGCTGTCGCTTACTTGCTGCTGGTCTCCAGGGAGGGTCTAAGCGGTTTGGGAGATACAGCGGTGGTGTCACAACAGTGCCGGTGGCAGGAATTCAGCCTCTTCGTCTTACTCTTTCCATCATCACTTGGGGGCACTGCTCTGCAGTGTTATTTGTGGGCATACGCTGCTCTGCTTTTGTTTATTGTGGTTGCACAGGTAGAGGCTGAATTGGTACCGCAACGTTTACCGGAGAAAACAAAATGACGGCTCGGAATGATTTTTACATTTTTTTTTGCAGTTAGTGAGATGCGGCTGGCTGGCACCTTTTGCGTTGGCAATGCTGAATTTTACAATGCTGTAATGGTGCCAGTCAGCCAATCAGATGTCTTGATTTTGAAGCCCCATTGTATAATTAGCTATTGTAAGTAACTGCTTTGGGGTCAAAAGGTCAGGCCTCTTTAAAAGCTAGTCTTCCAGATGAGCCTGCTGACTGCCATTTCTCCTAAGCAGACATTCAAATAAACATATATTTATATTACAAATATGATACAATACAATAACAAGCAGATGCTATCCGTCACAAGGGATAGCATAAAAGCAACAGAAATACAGGGAATACAGGGAGGGGCGGAGGTACTGTGGGTCACCCTAGAAACAGGGAATGGTGCCACAATTCACACTGGCATGATCTACAGACCTCCATCATGGTGTGAGGGGGCTGGAGGTGGATAAGGTTCTGGTGGAACCTATCTGAAAGATGGCAAATGCGGGGGAGGTACTTCTGGTAGTGTACTTCAATCTGCCGGATGTAGATTGGAGCATCCCAGCTGCAGCTCCAGCTAGAAGCAGGGACATGCCAGACTCCCTGCAGTGGGGGCTTTATTCAGGCAACTAATAAAAGAGCCCACTTGTGAAGAGGCAATACTGGACCTTGTACTAACCAATGGGGACAGTGTTGCCGAAGTCACAGTGGGTGGCCACTTAGGGACCAGTGATCACCGTGCAATGTGGTTCAATATAAAAACAGTGGCAGAATTGAACCACCCAAAAGCAAGGGTCCTGGACCTCAGGAGGGCCAATTTTAAAAAGATGGTGGAATGCCTCAGGGATGCCCTGGTGAGGGGGAGGACTTGGGTGGAGTGGAGAAACAGTGGGTGAAACTAAAAGAGGGGATAGTGAAGGCAACAAACCTCTGTGTCAGACGAGTGAGCAAAAGCATATGAACATATGAAACTGCCAGCAGAAAAAGCCTTTTGATCTACTGAATCTGCTCAATTTTGCAGCTAGCACCCCTACTCTTCATCTGCCCCATCCCCCTCACCCCTCCCATGACCCTCCCTTTTGCCCAATCCCAGCTCCTCTTGAAGCATCCCACTGTTTTACAGGCCACCACCTCTGCTGGTAGTGCATTCCATTCTGCTACCATCCTTTTGGTAAAGAAATGCCTCCTCATTTCCCTCCTAAACCTTCCACCCTCCAATCTCATGTCATTACCCTGAGTGTCTCTCCCCACCCTCCCCTTGAACAGTCCCTCTGTGCCTGTCTTGTCTGTTCCTGTCATGTACTTAAAGGTCTCAATCATATTCCCCCTGTCCCTCCTCGCCTCCAGAGAGATAGTATATGTTCAACTCCCTCAGTCTAACTTCATGTGGTAACTCCCCCTGACTCAGAATCATCTTTGTTGTTCTGCATTGCACCCCTTCCAGCAATCTAATGTCCTTCTTTAGGTAAGGGTGCCAGAACTGAACGCAGTACTCCAGGTGGGGTCTGACCAGTGATCTGTATAATGGCAGAATCACCTCACTCCTCCTAGAGGTTATACACCTGGCAATACAACCCAACATCTTGTTGGCCACTGCTGCTGCTTTCCTACACTGTGCAGAGTTGTTCATTGCTCCCATAATGAGCACCCCCAGATCTTTCTCCTCCTCAGTCACAGCTAGCTTCACACCGCCCAGATGGTAGCTCCTCCTTGGATATTTTGCCCCGAAATGTAGCACCTTGCATTTTTTGGTGTTGAAACCAAGTTGTCAGGTGTCAGACCATGTCTCCAGCTTTGTTAGATCTTCCTGCAATCCCTGCCAGCTCCCTTGGTCATCCACCACTGCTCCCATCTTGGGGTCATCCGAAAACAGACTGATCTTGCTATTTATGCCTACCAAGATGCCTGCAATAAATACCCCAAACAACACCGGCCCCAGCACTGACTCCTGTGGGACCACACTTGTCACTACCCTTGGGGATGATAATTCTTCTCCCACCACCACCCTCTACTGCCATTCCTGCAGCCAGTTCTCCATGCATCCCACCAATTTTGCTCCTGCTCCTGTGCCCCTTAGCTTACATGCTAGTCTCCCATGTAGCACTGAATCGAATGCCTTACTGAAGTCCAGGTACAGGACATCCACCTCATACCCTTTGTCCATTTCCCTAGTCACCCAGTCATAGTAGTCCACTAGGTTGGTCTGGCAGGATCTACCCTTGGCAAAATCATGTTGCCAACTGTGCTCCACCCCACTGATCTCCAGCCAGGTCACCAGCCTCTCCTTCAGGATTGTTTACATCAGTTTCCCCCTATGGACATGAGACTCACTGGTCTACAGTTCCCAGGTTCATCTTTGGGACCGCTGTTATGAAGTGGAACCATGTGAGCCATCCTCCAATCCTAAGGTACACACCCTGAGACTAGAGAGGCATTAAATAGGCCTGCCAGGACCTCTGCCAACTCCTTCAGTACCCTGGGGTGTATGCCATCTGGTCCTGGTGCCTTGTCCACCCTCAGTGCCCTTAACCCCTGTAGTACTTTACCTTCTGTGATTTTCCAACCCATCACCCCCTTCCCTCTGATCCTATCCTCCCCCCAACCTTTGGTATTCCCCCCTCCTTCTTGATCCTTACTATTTGGTTCTTACAACCTCTTTTCTCCCTGATGTACCTGAAGAAGTCTTTTTCCCCTCTTTAATTCCCTTTGCCAGCATGAGCTCCCTTGATGCCTTTGTTGCCCTTACTTCCCTAGTCACCTCCTTTGCTTCCTTCAGGTACTCCTCCCTGTCCCCCCCCAAGTTCTCCTGTATCTCCTATAAGTGACTCTTTTCCTCCTCACCCTGTCTATAACACCCGTACTCATCCAGCTAGGTTTCTTCGCCCTAGCCTTTTTACTTTGGGCCTTGCTGCAGGAATTTTTTGCCTCCTCTATTCCTAGCTTAATGAGTTCCCACCTCTGATTCATGTTCGTATTAGGTTGAATTCTGCCCCAGGAACCCTTGCACCACTTCACCCATCTTTTTGAAGTCAGTCTTTCTTAAGTCTAGCACCTTTGTGTCAGATGCCCCCTTCTCCCTGCCCAGCTGCAACTCTAACCATACTGTTCAAGGTCACTCCCCTTCCGTGGTTCCTCCACCCTCAGATCCCCCACCCACTCCCTGTTAGACAGTAAGAGGTCAAGGGTATTCCCTTCCCTTGATGGTTCACTGACCAACTGCATCAGGAAGTTCTCCTGGCAGACATCTTGCATTATCTGTTCCCTTCTATACTTGGTGGCAGGTGTCCCCCATTCCACTCCTGGCAGGTTGAAGTCACCTACTCTCACCACCCCACCCTTATCACAGTTTCTCCAGATCTGTTCCACCAATATCTTATCTGTCTTTTCTGATTGGGAGGGTGGCCTGTTCACCACCCTCAACCACAGTGTCCTATTTTTTCGATCTTGGATTTGCATCCATAAAGCCTCAGTATTCACCTCTTTTCCCTCTTCTCTAACACACTTTAGGCCCTCCCTCACATAGAGCACTACCCCCTTCTTTCCCCTTAACTCTATCCTTGTGGAATAGTCTATAACCTGGAACCGCTAGGTCCCAGTCATGGTTTTGTGTGGCCCATGTCTCAGTGATGGCTCCCATGTCCACCCCTCCCTCCGCCAGCAAGAGGAAAACAAAAATCAAGCAAGCATAAAATGAAAATGCTATGGTTCCCAAAAGAAGTGGACGGGAAGGTAAGGGCAAAAAGTTAGCATTCAGGAGGTATAAGCAGATACAGAGGAAGGAAGATAGTGAGGTGTATGGTGTATCAGGAGAAGCAGAGGGAGACAAGGAAAGCAGTTAAGAGTGAAAAGGTGCAAATGGATTGAGAAAATAGCCCAGGCAATAAAGAAAGGGGACAAGACATTTTTCAGCTAAGTAAGCAACAAGAGATAGATCAAGAGAGGGAGAGTAAGGCTTAGGAAAGAAGGGGGGGGAGTGTGTGGAAGGGGACCAGGAAAAAGCAGGCATCCTGAACAAACACTTTTGTTCTGTGTTCACTGAGGAAGAGATAAGTGCCAGGAGCATCGAAGGAAGGGAGGCAGATGCTAGTCCTTTACAGAGAAGAGTGCCCTGAAGGAACTCACAAATCTGAAAGTGGACAAGGCAATGGGGCCAGATGGGTGCAGCCTAGGATATTGAGGGAGCTCAGGGAGGTGCTGCCTGCACCTCTGACAATTCTGGTTAACCACTCACTGGAGATGGGAGTGGTTCCAGAGGACTGGAGGAGGGCAGATATAGTCCCACTTCACAAAAGTGGTAGCAGGGAGGAGGCTGGCAATTACAGGCCAGTCAGCCTGATTTCAGTGGTGGGGAAATTAATACAATCACTACTGAAGGAAAGGATTGTGGAATATCTGGAATCCAGTGGCTTATAAGATCTGAGGCAGCATGGATTGACTGGGAGGAGGTCATGTTGAGCAAATCTGATAGATTTCTTTGACTGGGTGACCTGGGAATTAGATCACGGCAGAGCGGTGTATGTGGCTCACCTTGATTTCAGTAAGGCCTTCAACACTGTTATATATAGGAGACTCATAAACAAGCTAGGCAACCTAGAAGTGGGTCCAAAGGTGGTAAACTGGGTAAGGAACTGGTTAGAGGAAAGGAGACAGAGGGTTGTGGTAAATGGTGTTCACTCTGAGAAAGGGAGGGTGGCCAGCGGTGTGCCACAGAGATCAGTACTGGGACTAGTCCTCTTTAATGTATTTATTACTGTAGCAACATTGCAGAGAGACTAGAAGGGAAGGTGTGCTATTTTGCAGATTATACTAAAATCTGCAATAGGGTAGACACAGGGGAAGGGGGAGTGATGGAAAAAATGAATAGAAATCTAAGAAAGCTAGAGGAGTGGTCAAGGGTGTGGCAGCTAAATTTCAAAGTGAAGAAGTACAAAATCATGCACTTCGGCACAGAAACCCAGTGGTGGGATACAACATGAGGGGAGTAGTATTAATAGCCACCAAACAGGAAAGAGATTTTGGTGGTAATCATATCTGATGACCAAAAGGTGGCCAGACAGTGTGGCAAGGTAGTGGGGATGCTAGGGTGTGTAGGGAGGGTATCACCAGCAGAAAGAGAGAGGTGGTGTTATGGGTGTATAGATCACTGGTGAGACCTCTCCTAGAGTACTGTGTCCAGTTCTGGAGACCACATCTCCAGAAGGACATAGACAGAATAGAGGTAGTCTAGAAGAGAGCAAACAAAATAGTGCAGTGTCTGCATCAAAAGAAAAGAAAGCATTCAGGAAGTAAAAGGAATCACAGAAGGAACAGGACAGAGAACTGTATCAGTTAAAGCAAAAGGAAGCTGGGAAGGCAGTCAGAACAGCAAAGGCCCAAACCAAGGAAAAGATAGCCAACTCAGTTAAGAAGGGGGATAAAACCTTTTATAGGTACATCAGGGAGCGAAGGAAGACCAAGGGAGGGATAGTGAGGCTTAATAAAGGGGAGGAGGGTGGGCAGAGGGTGACTGTGAAAAGGCAGAGATACTAAACAAATATTTTTGCTCAGTATTTACAAAGGAAGAGGGGGAGGTACTTAAAACAAACAGTAGAAACACTCTGGATACAGAAGTTGATACCAGCCCATTTACAGAAGAAAGGGTTCTGAAAGAACTCTTAAAACTGAAGGTGGACAAAGCAATGGGGCCTGATGGGATTCATCCCAGAATTCTAAAAGAACTAAGGGTAGAACTAGTGACACCAATGACTACCCTCTTTAACAAATCATGGGAGGATGGGGTGGTACCTGAGGACTGGAGGAGGGCAGATGTGATTCCCCTTCACAAAAGTGGGAGCAAGGCAGAAGCAGGAAACTACAGACCTGTTAGTTTAACCTCAGTGGTAGGGAAAATGATGGAATCACTTCTGAAGGAAAGAATTGTTAAATATCTAGAGGCCAGAGGGCACAGGACCCAAGGCAGCATGGATTCACAGCGAGGTCATGCCAGACAAATCTGATAGATTTCTTTGACTGGGTGACCAAAAGTAGCTGATCAGGGAGGGGCTGTGGACATGGCCTACCTAGACTTTAGCAAGGCATTTGACACAGTCCCACACAAAAGATTAATATACAAGTTAGCCAGCCTGGGAGTGGGTCCCAAGATGACAGCCTGGGTAAAGGAATTGGCTGGAGAATAGGACAGAGAGTAATAGTAAATGGAGTCCACTCTGAAAAAAGGGGTTAGTAGGGGTACTGCAGGGTTCAGTATTAGGACCAGTTCTCTTCAATGTCTTTATAAGCGACATTGCAGAGGGACTGGAAGGAAAAGTATGTCTCTCTGCAGATGACACAAAGATCTGCAACAGAGTTGATGCACAAGGTGGAGTGGAAAGGATGAGAAGGGACTTGGCAAGAGAGAATGGTCAAATGTATGGCAGCTTAGATTCAATGCTAAGAAGTGCAAGGTAATGCACCTGCGAAACAAAACCCAGGGAAGAGTACACAATGGGGGTGAGATACTAACAACAACAAAATGGAAAGGGACCTGGGGGTAGTCATATCAGATGACCTAAAGGTGGGCAAGCAATGAGAGGGCAGCAAGGAGGGCTGGGGATACTGGGATGCACAGGAGAGGCATCACCAGCAGAAAACAGGAAGTTATTATCCTCTGTACAGACAGCTAGTGAAACCCCATCTGGAGTACTGTGTGCAGTTCTGGAGACCCAATCTCCGCAAAGACATAGACAGGATGGAAGCTGTCCAGAGGAGGGCAACTAAAATGGTGTAGGGTCTGCACTGGAAGACATATGAAGAGAGACTTAAGGAGCTTAATATGTTTAGCCTCGAGGAAAGGAGAGAGAGGAGGGACATGATAGAAACTTTCAAGTACCTCAAGGGAATCAACAAAGTCCAAGAGGGTAGCATCTTTCAAAAAAAGAGGAGTGCAAGAACAAGGGGCTAATTTGAAGATAGAAGGGGCGGCTCAGAGGTAATTTAAGGAGTATTTTTTCACAGAGAGGTGGTGGATGTATGGAACGGCCTTCAGAGGAGGTTGTGGAGTCACAAACAGTGGTGGAATCCAAGCATGCATGGGACAGTCATAAGGCAATTCTAGGGGTGGGGTGGGAAGAAGTAGGCTGCTGGTTAACTAGGATCTGCAGCTTATCCATCAGGTAGGGAAATGGGCAGACTGGGTGGGCCAAGCGGTCCTTATCTGCCATCAAATTCTATGTTTCTATGTTTCTATGTAAAAGCCCTGTGAGAAAAGACTAAAGGACCTCAGTATGTACACCCTGGAGGAAAGGTGGGAGAGGAAGGATATTATAGAGACTTTCAAATACCTCAAGGGTATAAATAAGGTTCAAGAAGGAAGCATTTTTTAGAAAAAAAGATGCAGAAGAACAAGGGGATATGCCACGAAGCTTGAAGGGGTGTAAACTCAGGGGAGATGTGAGGAAGTACTTCACAGAAAGAGTGGTGAGTGCCTGGAACAACCTCCCAGCCGATGTGGTGTCGGTAAAATTGATAACAGGATTCAAGAACATGTGCGATAGGTATAAGGGAACATTTGTGTTAAGGAAGGGGGGGAGGCCGGAGATAAAATATGGTCTGTGGTGTTACAGTAGGTAGGGAAAATGGGCAGACTATGTGGGCCAAGTGGTCCTTATCTGCCATAAAATTCTGTTTCTATAATAAAAGCCACTGCAGACAACAGACAACACCTGATGAAACACCTGTAAAAGGATTATATTTCCAGTTGTGTTTACCCATTAAACAAATAAACAAGCAAACATGTTCTAAAGTGAATCCATTGTTCACAATGACACCCAGATTTCTTACCTTATATGCAGCTTGTAATGTAGTGCTATTTAACATCACTGTTCATTGCTGCACCCACCCTGCCTGGTTTCACCAGTAACACCTCTGCCTTTGATACATTTAGTTTGAGACAGCTTGAGGCACCCATTCCTAGAGTTCAAGTGGACAGCAGCCACGTTAACTCCATCAGGTGTACACGACAAGTAGATCTGGGTATCATCTGCATAGTAAAATCTACTGATGGATCTTTACTGGAGGGCACTAATCTTTTAATCAATCAATCAATCAATCAACCAATCAATCAATCAATCTTTATTTTACCAGGCAAAATACCATTCAGAGAACTTATTTACAAGGTGGACCTAGGTAGGTCAAGAAAACAATGCAGTTTTTAATGACAATGTTACATCAAGACAGAACAAAAACACAATGCAAAATAATATCAACAAGTACAATATATATTTTAAGTACCTGGGACTCCACTTAGACCAAAGAATGTCTTATCAGGATCACATAGACCACATAATTACACAGGTTAACAAAAAGATTGGCTCACTCTTTAGCTTTAAGTGATGATTATTAGATGAGGCTCATCTTTCAGTAGCCAACAATGGTCGTCTTTCCATATCGGACTATGGTATGGTACTATTTGCCTCACATGCACAAAAAGAACTCTGGCATAGCAGAAATAGAGCACCAGGAACAAAGGCTATGGTGCCACATGAAGTCAAATCAAGCAAAGAGAAAGTGATAAGAACCTGTTGCAATAGACATGACCAGGACACCACTTAGAAAATAAATCCAACAGTCCTTTATTCACAATAGTAGTGCAAAAATACAGCAGCAGTGCCAACAGGCATTCGGTCTGGTGGCGAAGCCATGAAGAAAATACACTGACATTTTGCTGGGCCTCTGTCAAGCTTCTTCAGAGTAATCTATTGGTGATGTAATCTACTGGTGAGGTAAAAGTGCTAAGTATTTATAGTGCAAATTTGTGCAATTAAATAGAGAATAATATATGAGGTGCTGTGTGTAATGAGATTTTACACACTCCCTCGTTAGATGTTATAAACCCTCGGGCGAAGCCCGAGGTGTTTATGAAAAGCATCCCACAACAAGGGTGTGTGTAAAATTGAGTTTTACACAACCACCCCATATTTTATTTTTTTATAATTGCTGACGTGCACCTTTTCACCTCAGCAATTATACAAAATAAAATAAGCAAATAGACTGGTTTTCAGGCAGCCGCAGACTAGTTGGGATTCTGCATAGTCCCCGGTCTGCCAAGTTATCAGTTCTCCACTGGTTTGAGGAAAAAAGAAGTGGAGATTTTGTTAAAAGATTGCTGTATTTGTTCTTTTTTTTTTGGTTAAACTTACCGCCGAGTGGTCTCTGCTGCGTTCTTCCTGTTTGAACAGGTCTGGAGACCTGCTGGAGCATCGTGCAGACAGGGAAACTCGTGTGTTGGTAACATTTCCCTTTTATTTTGTTTCTGGATCAGTAAATATTTTTCTTTTCTTTAATAAAAAAATCAAGTTACTGCCAACAGCAAGGGGCGGTGAAGTCCGTGGCTGTACAGAATTGCTCCAGGGAATGTTGCACTCACACAGTTAAGGAAGACGAGTGACTGGCACATGCGTGCTCATTGGGAAACCCAGGATGTGTTTGCTGTTATAATCAGCTGGTTATAATGGAAAATTGCAACCATGTTTCCCTATGGGGAAAAGTACATAGCCGTAATTATAAAGTTGTTAATCATTCAGTGGTATCCACATCACAGTGGAGTGTTGAGGCATTTAAAAACACAGTGACACAAAAAAGACAGTACTGTTTATATGGTTCAGCACTAAATTGCAGCTCATAATGGAAACAATGTGTATTTACGTTTGTCATTTAAATAAATATAGTTATTATAGCTCATACCTGGACAGAATAAAATACCCTCACTACAAAATGTAATTATCAGAGCTGTTATGACTTTGGAACCAGGCACTTCAAACTTTTAATCTTAGTTACAATCAACTTATACGTCAGGGAGTAAGCATCATATTTCCACTCTCTTAGTTGATGAATAAGGTGACCACATTTCAGACAACACGTAAGAGTTTTAGTTAGCACCTGAATTTTTTCAAGAATGCAGCCAAATCAATGCTGTCATTCAGTCCAGCCGACTTTCTCGACCTTAGTTCATCAAATATCCAGAAACTTTCCCATTGCCCAATGAGTTTATTCAGATCTCTACCCTTGGTTCCACTATTACAAGTTCTATTCCAGTGAAGCTAACATGGTGTTCAGTATGAGTATTGCTTTTTATGTGCTTAGTAATAGCATACGTCTCATCCCCCCTTTAAATAGCCCTTATATGTTCACCTACTCGGACTTTAAATGAACGAGTTGTCCAAACAACATAATAGGCTCCACAGCTGCAACTGAGGGGGTAGACTACCCTGCGACTATTACAGATGATGAAGTGTTTAATTTCCATCTGTTTCCCTGTACATGGGCTGGTAAAAGTTTTGCAAGTATGTACATAGCTACAGTACATGCATCTCCCACATTTATGTGTACCTATGGGTGGGGAAGGAAGGAAGAATGGAAGATCTAGTAGTTTCAGGAACAGGTGTAATACTGGTAACAACCATATCTTTTATTGCCTTACACCTCCTGAACAATACTCGGGGATCTTCTTTACTACTTCCTGAAGTTTGGGCTCAAGTTGGAGAATGGACCAATTGCTAGTAATGATTTCTTTTACCTGATTTGCTCATTTTGAATAGGTGGTCACAAAGGGGCATTGATATTGCCTGTCTTTGTTGGGTCACGTATATTCCAGGGTAGCTCACCTATCCATTTTCTCTACTTTCTTAAAAACTGTCACAATACTATGTGTGCTGTATCCTCTCTCCTTAAATCTCTTAATCTGAGCATTTCATTTTTCTTCAAATTCCATCCTGTTCTGTGCAGTTCCTTAGAGTGCGAATGAGTTGGCCTTTCGGAATGTTAAACTTAGTGTGTGGTGGATGACAACTTTCATATCAAAGTAAACTATTCTTGTCAGTTGTTTTTTTGAACAAAGTTGTGCACACACCTCTCTGGGCATTACGACAGGTTTTTAAATCCAAAAAAGTGACTTCATTTGGATGTATGATATATTTATACCACAAGCAGCTACTGGTGTTCTCAATCCATGCTCCAAATGTTCCAAATTCTTCTACCGTGCCCATCCCCACTATGAGTATATCATCAATAAAGCGCCACCACAAATCCACCCTGTCCAAAAATGGATTTGCGGTGGTACTGTAGAGATGATCCACTTCCCATTTGGCCACAAAGACATTAGCAAAGGTTGGGGCCATTGTAGCCCCCATTGCAGTGCCTCGGACTTGCAGATATGTTCTATAAGAAAACATGAAAGCATTTTTTGTTAGAACCTCTTCTGCTAATTGTAATAAAAATGCAGTTAGTACAGCAACTCTTTTTTTTCTCTGACCTTAGTTCAAGGAAATGACCCAGAGCATCCAACCCCATCTTCATGGGGTATTACTGTGTACAGTGAATTAACACCTAAAGTGGCCAGGTACCATTCCTGGTCTATGCTAAGATTTTCCATGAGATTCATTATTTCTTTTGAATCTCTTACATAGGACTTTACATTTCTAACAAGGGGTTGGAGATGCTGGTTCACAAACAAAGAACAGGCTTCATTAATCCCCCCCCTTCCTGAAATGATCGGTCAATCCAGTGGCTTAACCAACCCCTTGTGGATTTCTGGTAAAATGTAAATTACTGGTATTACAGGGAATACTACCATGATAGTTTTGAACATACTTTCTGAAATATACCCCTTCACATACTCTCTACTTAGTATTGCATCTTCCTGATCCTTGAATCTAGCAATAAGTGATTTGGGAATTCTCTTGTAAAACTGATCATCAGCCAGTTGACATTCTATTTCAGATACATAGTCACATGTGTTCATGATCACAATTGCTCCACCTTAATGAGCGGGCTTGATTATAAGTTCTTTTTTACTGCCCAGTTCTCTTAATGCTAACAATTCCTGCTGACTACAATTTGAGGGGGAGCTAATAATGGGGTCATTTATCAGCTTCTCCAGGTCTAGTTCACATTTTCTAATAAAAGTAGAGACAACAGGATTATATTCTGGACAATATTCAGAACTATGTTTAAAGCCACTGTATATCTGTTCAGGTGTTACATCATGTGTTTTTAACTGATTCTCACTACTAGAGTGTATACATTTGAACCTGATGTTGTGAGCAAATTTATGCAGATCCACACAGAGAGAGAAAAAGTTAACATCAGTAGTGGGACAAAATGATAAACCTTTACTTACTGAAGATAGTTATGGTGGTGTAAGTATATGACTAGATAAAATTCACTATTGGCACTAATGAGTCAATGCTATCCATTGGGGTGTGTGCAGTTGAGTCTATATAGTGCTGAACTAATATGCTCTCCTGCCTCTTCCTCCACACTACCCCCCTCCTTATCTTCCTCCTGGTTGTTGATACACAGGTTGGAATCGTATTTTGAGTTGACTGCACCTGGTCCTCCAAGTTTGTATGGGGAACTGTCTCTGGTGGAATACCCCCACTACAATCTCATCTAGGAGTTCGGTTTCAGACCCATATGTGTCCGATGGGCCTGTGGTATAGTCCAGGACAGCAGTGTCATTATTGTCGCCCATGGTGGCCCCTGCAGTTTTCTTCAAAATTGATTTTACCCCCCTGCCCCCGACTGGTACCACCTGGTTTAGAGTTCCAGTCAAAAACCTTATTATTTTTATAATCATTTTCATCCCTTGTGAATTTTTTCTGCTTCTGGTTTCTTTAATTGTACATCATATCTTATAACCTTATTGAAAAGAAGTTTGTTGTATCTCTCAAATTCAGCAGCATCAGTTCTAACCTTTAACAATGATTCAACATTGCCAGTATCTATTATTAATTGATGTTGTACTGGTTGTGCATATTCAAGAATAAGTTCAATATTCTTAATGGAAGCTGCCAGCATGTTATCGCCCCACTTCTCCATAAACTCTGGATTGTCAGTTCCATGTGATGGCTTCTGCAAAGTATGCAGGCCATGTGGCACTCTATTAACATAAAGGTAGGCTTCTAGCATAGTTTTGTGCCAATACATGTGCCTACCTTTAAGGACGAGATTCTCCAAGTTGTGAAAAAGTGTTTTTGCCTCAGGTTCATTGGTGGTTTCAGTGGTCCCCATTTCTCCATGCACCTGATGTCGATCTTTTCTCCCAGTGTAGAAGAGATCAAATCAGCAAAGCTGCTGACCAGAACACTGGAAGTTGCAGTGGTGTCATCCGTCATCCCCTGGTTGGCCATGATGAATCAACTGATCCTGTGTGGAACCCAAAAACCAGTAAGAAGATTTGGAGACTGGATACTCGCAACTTGTAGATGTTTAGTTACAAAAACATGCAAAGCTGAGTAGCACTGACACATAAGGTGAGTGAGCCAGTTCAGTCCACCAACTGGCAAGTCATAATGTCCATTTTTATGCCCCTGTCCATAGTCGGGCAACCTGTGCTCAGTCGGTAAGACAGACATGGCATAGCAGAAATAGAGCACCAGGAACAAAGGCAACAGTGCTACATGAAGCCAAATCAAGCAAAGAGAAAGTGATAAGCACCCACTGCAATAGACACGACCAGGACATCACTTAGGAAATAACCCCAATGGTCCTGTATTCAGAGCAGTAGTGCAAAAATACAGCAGCAGCACCAACAGGCATTCGGTCTGGCGGCAAAGCCACTAACAAAAAGTAATGAAGTTTTGCTTGACCTCTGCCAAGCTTCTTCAGAGTAATCTATTGATGAGGTAAAAGTGCTCGGCTAAGCAAGTGGAAATATGATGTTCACTTCCTTTTTTTTTTTTTGCAAATAACTTTATTTTATAACAAGTAACAATACAATAGATGACCCCCACCCAAAGGGCTGTGACCCCTTTACAAGCTTACATACTGTGGATTATCATAGGTTGTCACATATTGATAAGCAAAAAAGGGGATACCCTCCCAGACCCTCCCAGCCCAACCCACCCTTCCCAACCCCTCACCCGCAGGCAGCATTCCTTTTAAAACAGAAGCAGGAGAGAGAGAACCTGATAATATAGACCAGAGTAAGTTAGCAACCTGTACATTAGATAACCAAAGCAGTTTTAAATTGCTTAGACCTTAAAAAAAAAAAAAAGTTCGACCTAAGTGTCTCCAGAGGGGGAGAGAGAATATACCTTTTTGTCCAGAATGGTCCCAGATATAAATATAAGAGAGAGGAAATTGGTTACACATGTCAGGATAAATAACATGCCCAAAAGAAGGAGGAATCCTACCCCTCTAATAACCATATTTAACCTTCAAACTCCTCGAAAAGTTACCCCAGTACTTATTAAATTTTTTACTTGAATTGAAAAAATTTGCTACAGTCCTCTCCGCATTTAAAGCACCAAGAAACTCATCCCACCATTCCTTATGGGAAGGAGATCTATCAGTGTGCCAGTAACGGAGAAGGAGGAGCTTCATCACCAAAGCCACCAGGGCCACTTGGTACTTCTGGGCTACCGTAGGTATGTGAGAAAACTTACCAAAAATGCACACATCGGCATTAAAGTAGTCCGAAATGTTAACATAGGGGCCCATCCATAGCTTCACTGACTCCCAAAGTTTAACTGCTTGAGGACATTCCCATAATTTGTGATAAGTAGTACTAACAGGGCTGCCACACATCTTGCACTCTGGGGAACTAAGGTTATATATTCGGGAGAGTTTAGCCGGGGAGAGGTAAAGATTATGCAGAAGGTTAAATTGTAGACCCCTTAATCTATCTTGTTTGACATATACATACAGGTCCAACCAAACCTTACGCCAGTCTTCCTCAGACCAACCCAGCGAGAGATTCGCCTCCCAGTAATAGGGTATTGGGAGATGTTAGTATCTCTCTTGGCTATAATTGCTTTATATAATTTAGAGACTGGTTTACCAGATAACGCCAAGTCCTCATTTTCCTTAGAAACTCCCCAGCTTCATCCGATCCTTTGTTGCCCTTTAGGAAGGAACTAATGCATCTATGGTTCTGATACAATCGTAATCGATCGTTGGGTTCCACCTTGAGCCCCTCCGCCAATACAGAGGCTGAAATAACTGAGCCTTCTGAAGTGAAATCAGCTATCTTTGGTTTAAAGGGGAAGTTGTCTACACATCTCTTTATCAACTGTTTCCCGACCAAAAGGTTAGGGTTCTTTAAGATGGGCTGCGTTACATCTTTTGCATATGGGATACTCAGAAACGAGTATAACTGGTGAAGGGCCTTTGTATCCCACCCCACCAGGGAATCTCTTACTTTGGCAGGAACTTTAGACCACGGAATGTACAGGCAGGCTTCAAGGTCTAGATTAACACTATGTGCTAACGACCAATCAGCTTTGCCCTCCGGGTTACTCCCCGCCTGTCACCCATAAGGCTGCCCTGGCAACATGGCTGGCCAGATAGTAAATATAGAAACTGGAGTTGTAAACCCCCTACCATCTTTGAACGGGTGAGTTTCCTATAGGCCCTACGAGGAGGTTTCCCCTTCCATAAAAAATCCGTACAATATTTGTAAATCGGGTTAAAGAAGGACCTGGGAAGGTATAAGTTAAGGTTATACAGGGGGTAAAAGATTTTTGGTAGGATCATCATCTTGATTGTATTTATTCTCCCCCAAAAGGATAATGGAAGCTTTGACCACCTTTCCAGGTTCTCCCTAACCGACCCAAATAAAGGTTTAAAATTTAAGTCTACCAGATCAGTTAAGTCCTTAGAAATTTGAATTCCTAAGTAATGCAGGGACTTAGGCTGCCATTGTAGGCCCAAGGATGCACACCAACTTTGTTGCAGAAAGGGGGAAAGCGAGTAGTCCATAGTTTTGCTTTTGTTCAAATTATAGCCCGAAATTTTACTAAAATCCGAAATAATTTGAAACAAATGGGGAAGTGATTTCCGAGTATTGCGGAGATGTAGGAGTATATCATCAGCAAAAGCTGATAGCTTATACTCCGACCTCCCTATGCAGATTCCTTGAACTTGTTTGTCATTATTAATGGCCCTGATTAAAGGTTCCAAATACAAATTAAACAGGTAGGGGGAGAGGGGACATCCCTGATGTGTGCCCCGCAGTAGGGGAAAAACAGCTGAGATCAAATTGTTGCATTGAATCCTTGCTGAGGGACATGTATAAAGAACCCGAATAAAGTCCAAAAATTTCTCTGGAAAACCAAATTTAGATAATACCTGAAACATAAAATTCCACTCCACCCTATCAAAAGCTTTCTCTGCGTCCAAGGACACCAGAGATGCTTCCATATCTGGGCTCGAGGATGCAGAAATTATATAAAACAATTTTCTGAAATGGTCCCCTGATCAACGACCCACCACGAAACCAACCTGTTCCGGACTCACTAGGTCTAACCATGAGGATTTGATACGGGTGGCCAAAATCTTGGCATAAATTTTAACATTGATGTTCAATAGTGAGATTGGCCTATAGTTACCCACCAGATCTAATGGTTTACCCGGTTTAGGTAGTAAAATAATTCTCGCTTCAAAAAGGGATGGGTCTTTAATCCCGTGCTCCTGCCAAAAAACAAAAAGTTGCTGTAGTAACGGCATCAAAAGATCTTTGAATGACTTAAAGAAAAGGGCTGTAAAGCCATCCTGCCCCGGGGCTTTATCTATCTTTAGAGCATCAATAGCTTCGACAATCTCTTTTTGAGAGAAAGGAGCTACTAGCCTCTGACTACTCTCTTCCGAGAGTGAAGGGAAAGGAACCCTTCCCAAAAACTCCCTTATCTTAGTGTTCCTGTCCGAAGAAGGGGCATATTAGAGTATAAGTTTTATAAAAGTCAAAAAGATTCCTAGTATGCCCTCTGGATCGGAAACTGTATTATTAGTCTCAGGTGTTTCAGCCCTGCCACACTCTTGGCTGTTGCTCTCTGTTTCAACTGCCACGCTTAGAATTTTTCCAGCTTTACTACCTTGTCCTATATATAAGGCCTTTAGTTTAGAAGCTCAATTCTCAACCCCTTCCCGTAACGTGCCTGTGTACTAGGCCCTGAGTGTAGCTAATTCTTGATCATGACCGGTAGATCTCACGTCTGCTCCCATAAGCTCTAGAACTTTAATTCTCTCTAAACAGTTGGATAGAAGGTGCATCCTTTTCCTTTTATGAACTGATGCTAGCCTAATTAGCTCGCCTCCATACGGCCTTTAGGGCCGACTCACGCCTGGTCCACGCGCTGATAGAGCCCTACTAGATGTAATTGCAAAGGACATAAAGGAGCTTAAAATGACCTAGCAATTTGGGATCCTTCAATAAAGAATCATTTAAAGACCATGAATAAGATCTAGGTGGAGCAGACAGTGGACTGCATCGAAAACCAATGGGTGAGTGATCTGAGATTACCCGACTCTATAGTGACTTCAGAATAAAGGAAAGAACCTGGTAGCTAATCAGGAAAAAATCAATCCGAGAATAGCTTCTGTGAACAGGGGAGTAGAAAGTGAATTCTTTGGCGGTGGGATTAATCATTCTCCAAGGATCAATTAGACCCAAGGAGGAGGTTAACTCCGCCAACGCCCTCTGGGATGGAGACAGGCCTGCAGCTCTGCACCACGAACAATCAATACGGTTAGACTGTACCTGATTCCAGTCTCCTCCTAAAATAACGGGACTATCTGCAAGGGGAGAAATTAACACAGCCAGCTGGGTGAAGAAAGAGGGTGACTCCTGATTCGGGCCATAAATAGACCCCAGTACTATGTTAACTCCCCCCAGCTTCCCTGAGACTATAACATATCTACCATTGGGGTCAGAGAGGATCTCTGTAGGAAAAAAGGGGATTCCTTTTGCCACCAAAATGGCTACCCCTCTTTTGCTAGAGGAGATCCCTGCTCCAAAAACCTGACCTACCCACCTTTTCTTAAAGTGATGGAGCTGCTCTTGGGGCATATGAGTTTCTTGAAGAAAAACAATTGACGGATCCAGATGTGCCAAATGATTTAAAATAACGTATTTTTTCTTATTATCCTTCCCCCCTTTTATATTCCAGGAAATGATATTCAGGTTGCAACCATATGGTAATTCAACCAAAAAATAGGATCATTTGGAAGCTGTCAACCCACCCTAATATCCCCCACATACCCCAACCTTAAAAAGACACCCATTAGAAACTTCCTTACCCCATCCCAACCTCCCCTAAGCACAACCTCCTGGCCCATGGCCGACTTCAGAACCACCGACCATGACGTGCTCTTCAAGTACGAGCCCTCCCTCCCCGTGGCCAAATGAGAATAAGTATCACATTCCGAAAACATGGACAGAAGTATATAAACCCTTGACTAAAGTATTGCCCCTAAAAGTGCAATAACGGTAACCTTAAAAGAAAAACAATAGATCCACCCCTGTAATGCAGTTTACATCTGATATAATAGGTATCAGAGTAGATCTCATTGAGGGGCAAGAAAAGCTGACAACCACTCATAATACACTGAATGAGTACCCTAAATTACAGAGAGTAAACTTGAGGGACCCAGAACTTCATATAGCAGTTCTTTAGGAAGAAACATTGAGAGTCCCCTCTACATATCCAGTTGATATGTTATCAAGTTATTATATCAAAACGAGTATTACCCATACCGCAGGTATCCAGACAGTACAAATCTCATGCTGAGACTAGCCTTAAATTAAACTACCTCCAGAAGTCCTGGATATTAACTGAAAGAGAAAAAGGAACTGGGAGCGTGCAGTAACTCGCACATAATTACATCGGTTGCCAGCCCTATCAAGCGAGTACAAAACATATTATTAGGGCTACCCCTCTTTCCAATCATGACATCCCTCCATATAAAATATATATTCCCCCAGTTCGTGAACAATTAAATGTCCATAGAAAAAGTCCAGATATAGCTACATCAAGTGCAGCACTAGCACACTAAAGTGATAGCAGTCTTTCTATAGTCCTTGAGAGTAGAAAGCAGAGAAAAGAAAAATGTCCCGACTGCAGATCTATTCACCCTTTTGGGAATAAGTCAGGCATCATCTTGTTAAGGTGTTTCAAAGACTCCTCCGGTGTGTCAAATCGCTTTGGGCCATCCTTGAACGAGATCTCCAGCCTAGCCAGGTACAACATGCGGTGTTTGACTCCTGCGGCCCACAGTTTGGATGTAATGGGTCAGAAGTTGGCCCTTGCCTGGCGTATTTTCAGTGTTAAATCAGGAACCACCCGAAGCTTCTTGCCCTCCCATAAAATTGCAGGTAATTTCCTCACCTCTTTCAAGATATGCTCCCGATCGAGGAAATTGAGGAGCTTGAAAATTAGAGGCCTGGGGGGGTCTGTTGAAGGTGGTTTTGCCCTTAAGGCCTGATGGCCCCTTTCGATGATGTATTCTGGCCCATTAGGCGAGGGCCCGACTGTTTTCTTTAGAAACTTCTGCAAGAACAGAATTGTATTCAGGCCTTCCTCACCCTCTGGAAGCCCTAAAAGGACCAAATTGTTGTGGCGATTCCTTCCCTCGAGATCGTCGAGACGATCCTCTAATTTAGCCACCGCTCTCTTGCACTCAACCATGGCTGGGCTGAGTTTGTCAGTGCTTCTTTCCAGCAACGAAATTCAGGCTTCGGCGTCAGTGACTCTTCGAGCAAGCTGCGTTAGTGCAGGTTTGAATTCTGCTACATCTTCTATTAATTTGAAAAGGGCTTCCTTTATTGTTGAGAGTTCGCCATAAACCCGAGTAGGGGTTAATTCGTCCTGAGGGTCTGCTGGGGACGAACTGCGCCTAGGCCGTTTCGCCTCGAGGTCCTGCGGGGTTTCTTCCATCTCGTGCCCGAGCGCCGAAAGGCATTAATTGCAATAGATCGCTGCTATTAGAGTGGGTTTAGTTTAGTAAACTACGCTAGAATGTGAAAAATAACGTAGATTGTAACACCGGAGCGGGGAGAGTCTCAAAGCAGCTGCTGTTCCTCCAGGCGCATCACGTGACCATCCATGATGTTCACTTCCTGATGTATAAGTTGATTGTAACTAAGATTAAAAGTTTGAAATGCCTGTTTCCAAAGCACATTAATAGCTCTGATGGTTACATTTTGTAGTGACAATATTTTATTCTATCCAAGTATAAGCTGTAATAGCTATATTTATTAAAATTACTAAAGCAAATACACATTGTTTCCATTATGAGCTGTTATTTAGTGCATAACCATGTAAACAGTATTGTCTTTTTTGTGTCACTGCATTTTTAAATGCTTCAACACTCCACTGTGATGTGGATACAACTGATTGATTAACAACTTTTTAATTGCACACGTTTGCACTATAAATACTGAGCTCTTTTACCTCACCAATAGATTACTCTGAAGAAGCTTGGCAGAGGCACCTCCCTCCAAAGCTTCTGTTACTTTTGTGTGAACCCTCCCTTCCCCTTCTTCCATGAACATTGAACAGAAGTATTTGTTCAGGATCTCTGCCTTTTCCTGACCCCCCTCTGCACAGTCTCCCCCTTTCCCTTTTTAATCTTACATTCCCACCTTGGTCTTCTTCTTTTCACTTATAATCAAACCTAAAACATGTCTTGTTCCATTTTATTACCTCCAGGGCTATTCTCTCTTCAGATGGAGCCTTTGTAGATGAAATTATTTTTAACTTAATTTTATGTACAGTATCTCTATTAGGATAGCCTGTGATATTGGCGCTGGGGAAAGGGTGCCTACAATAACGTCGACGCATTCCCCAGTGTATTAGAGGGAGGGCTATGGCCCGGTAGGGCAGCCAGATGGGGGGGTGGGCGAGTATAGCCACAGGATATCACTATACGTACGCGTGCAGGGGGGAATTGGGCATGCACAGTGAGGGAGGGGAAGGGATGTGAGGGGTGGTGCCACGGTGGGTTGCCGAGCCAACCCCATGGCTTGGTGGGTCGGCTGCTGGCATCAGTCCATGGGGTACTGGGTTCGGGTCAGACAACTGTGACATTAGCAACCAGAGAGGAATATCCTCAGTGTTAAACTACTTTTTAAAGAGCTGTGAGTCAGGTTACATACACTCCTCAAATTCAAAATTGTTAAACATAAAAAACAGCTAGGGCACTAATTATGTGCCCTGTTCCACTTCACTGGTTTCTTGTAAAAGATTAACAAGATATTTTCTATAATTTTTTTTATTTGTAATGCTTTGTGTTTTTACAAAAAGCTCCAACATTATCTGGAACATCAGAATATCCTCACATTGTGAGGCTGGGTTTAGGTGTAAAATATGTAGTGCTGTCTGAAATACATAGCACTTGAGTGGCACTATATGCTACTGTCCTTTTTTATTTCACCATTTTTATGTTTTCTTGTGTGCATGTGCAAGAAACATTTCGCGGCAGCTTGCTGGAGTAGCGGGTTGTGGAGGTGCAGCAGTGTTATGGCCAATGCCAGCAGTGCTTTTTGAGGCTGGTCTCTGTAGTGCCAATGGAGGAGCATGCTGTCGATGACAACAATTTTGAAGTGGGCCACAAATCTGAAACAAATTTGCTGCTGCAATCAGGGAGTACCTCATCATTGGAGAATCAGCTGATTTTCCTGAACAGTCTGATGCTGGGACAGTACCTGATTGCAGCAGCAAATAGTAGCTTGTCTTGTCTGGTGTCACATTTCAATAAACATGGTGGCAGCTGCCGCCATCCACAGTCCCCATGAAAGCCGACCAGGTGCCCAATCCTCCTGTCGGCATGCCCCCTCCCCAGTTCATTTGCTGACAGGGAGCCCAATTCTCATTGGCATAATGTCCCCCCCATTTGTTGTGTGCCAAGGGGGTGCCGATCCCCATATGGCTTATGCTCCCCAAACACATTGTGTGCTGATGGGGTGCCCAATCCCCGTCGGCTCCAGCCCCCCAACAAACACTCAGATGGCATGCTGGGAGCCCACCCCAGCATGCCCATTGTCCCAGTAAATAGAAAAAACATCCCACAAGTTTCCTTTTTAAACCTGTGAAAAGAGAAAACTGTCCTTCATTGTGTCCATTGCCCCCCCAACCTGCACCCACCCTCTGCTCACTCCACCTCCCCACACCCCCCTCACCCTATATTAACCTCTGGAGCCCAGCACAATGATCTTTGGTGGAGCAGGAACACGTCTGCACTCTTCAAAGCTGACCACGAACTGAAGAAGTGCTGGTAAGCTGTATAATGGCATAACTGTTTTTTTTTTTTTATCTTAGGGGATATCTCAGCCATTTTTGTGAATTTTAGCACCAAGTTTTCAACATGGGGTTCTTGGAACCCCACCTCATGAATTCAGTCACTGTCATCTGGTTATTTGGTACTGAAAGATGATTTCGCGGTCATGGCACAGAATCACCTTTCGGGACCAGTTAATGAAATGACAGTGTCATGGTTCATGAAGTGGGCTCCCAAAATGCATATGTTGCAAATTTGGTGAAAAAATTCCAAAAAATAATTGTGTTACGAGTGTGCATTGCGCAGTTTCCATGCACACTCGTAACTTCAAGAATCTGTAATATTTTCACTCCAGATTTTCAACATTGGCATTTGTTCACACGTCCTTTTTCACATCCTGGCCGAAATGTGTTTTCGCACATCCAGCGCCCAATAGATCGATCACTGTGGCAAATCAGTGTTCCAGACAGATTAAGAAAATCACAGTGACATTGTTCATGAGTAGAGGTCTCAAAATGCCTATGTTGAAAATTTGGTGACAAAAGTCCACAAAATTACTATGTTATGAGCGTGCATTGCGCAGTTTCCAGGCACACTCATAACTTCGAGAATTTGTAATATTTGCACTCAAGATTTTCAACATAGCCATCTCTTCATACCTCCCTATGAGTGGTACAGTTGTCATTTTTCACATCCTGCCCAAACTGTGTTTTAACACATCTGGCACAGAATGGCACGATTGTTGTGGGAAATCAACATTCGGGACAGATTAACAAAATCACAGTGCCACTGTTCATGAGCAGAGGTCCTAAATGCTTTCATGAGGTGGAGGTCACAAAAAAGCCATGTTGAAAATTTGTAGTGCAAATACCAACAAACGCCTGGGGCATTAGGGTTTCCTAACCGTAACGTCCCACCTTGTACAGACTGAAAGGCATCAGGGGTGTGCCTTTGGATTGCCAGCTGTAATGCTCATGCCATTCCACCCGCACCCTCACCCTGCAGCCAGTGACAGGCGTTGATGTGGCTCTTGGACTCTTTGGCCCCAGAGTTCACCCCATTCTCCTATACTGCACCCATTTCAGCATATGTCCTTATGGACTGGGGTGACTGTAAAGCCGAACACCCCAAGACACACCTTAACACTTGTTGGTGTCTGCAGGATAGGGTGAGGTGAAATGGCATGAGCTATATGGGCAACAACCCAAAGGCACACCCCAATGCCTGTCCATCTCTGCAGGGTGGAGGTGGGGTTGGCATGAGTTCAATACTTCACTGCCGTTCCTATTCTTCATCTGTCTAACTCCTGCACTTCCAATGCTAATATCAGTAAGCAAACATTCGGCATTGACAAATGTTTGTTTTCATTACCTTTCATCTGCCCTCATCACCTTTGGTCTTGGGAATGATCTCACAGCCCTGTCATTTGCTGAAACCAAGAGTAGCCAGGTTTTACAGATTATTCCAATGGTGAGGCCATTGAGCAGTCCCTAAAGGAAGCCCTATTTATGGGACCCCCAGGTTGCAGAGATACAGGCTCAAATGCATCATACAGAAGCATGCTGTCAGACTTCTTTTTCCTCTTGCTATATGCCTCCCACAGGACATTGACTATTGCAGCTCAGGGTGGGCACACACAAGAATGCCAGAGTGGAGCTCATCAATGTTCTCCCATTCAATGTTGCAGTGTCATCGTTCACCATCACCTTTGGTACCCCATGTGGTACTAGCAAATTTAAAATTATTTATTTTGTACTAAATGCTAACTACTCTGGCTTCAGGTCAAACCATGGCACTACCACTGTCCTGGTGAAGGTCACTAATGACCTGTGTAGGGTGTTGGGCAGTGGTATAGCTGCTGGGGACATATGTATTGATCTCTCCAAGGCCTTTGATGCAATAGACCATGGCTTATTGCTCAGCAAGTTGGGTGGCCTGGGATTTCATTGTTCCTTAATAAAATGACTAACTAGCTGTTTAACAAATATTTGTCAGCTAGTTTTCAATGGAGTTGTGCACACCAAGAAAACTGAATTGATGTGCAGAGTACCCTATGGCTCTGTTCTGGGACCACTCATCATGTTATTTTTTATAAAATGATCTCAAAATCCAGTGTGACAAAATTACCATCCATCTTTATGCAGAGACAACATTGTTGTCTATGCCTGAAATGTGGACTCCCTGTCATTGCAAACTAGCTTACGATCTCCATTTAATGATGTTCAATCAGTCGTCACTAAAAACAAACTTGTACTGAATGAACAAAAAATACAAATGCAATATAACACTGTATATAAGATGAAAGGAAATTCCCAGTTATCATATTTTACAAGTAATAACAGAAAACTACAAAGTGTTCTTTACTATAAGTATCTTGGACTTTGGCTAGATGAAAATCTCAAAGGGGACCAACATCTAAAAGTACTAGGAAAAAAGTTTACTATAGGATAGATTTTCTATGCAGGGATAGATTGTATTTTACAGAAAAAGTACATTGGAAAATTGTTTAGACTATGATTCTCCCTTTTTTTGATTATGGGGACCTCATTTGTGCTGGAATGTTAAAGTCTCACACAGAAAAATCATATTCTTTTTACTTTAAACTCGCTCCATTTATCTTACAAGCTCCCAAATGAACACATCATTGTGATCTTCTTAGAACCCATTACTAGCTTCCCCTAGACCAAGTAAGGCACTTACATATTTTAACTTTTGTGTGGAAGTGTGTCAAACAAAAGTACTAACCTATATTATCTTTTTTGTTTTTCTTTGTTAAGACTAAAACCTGAGCTGAAGGCAGCAGAAGGGTTCAGATTTCACATTCCTAGAATTAGCATCCTAATAGGACAACTGACTGTTTTATATAAAGGTCCTCAAAACTGCAACAACTTTCCTTGTGCATTTTTGGAAAAGTACTGCAACTTTAACGGCACTATGCACTTTAATAGGATGGTTTAAGAAGAATTGCCAAAGGTTGTGCAATTCATGTATGAATTTGTAATTCTGGGTGTGAGTGCACTGCTATGTATTAGTGTAACAAATTGCCTGCATTTTTTGTATTTTAGTGTAATAAAGCTAACTAATTATTTTCATTACGTAATTTGTATCAGGAGACAATCAAAAATAGGCACCAGCTCAACTGGCTGAATGTCATTCTTTCTTATTTTAAAATAAAAATCTTGAAATCTTGAGTAGCAAATTGGAGACAGCTCACTTTCTTGCTAGAGAAGGAAAACATCCTCTGATATCCTCCCCGATAACCATGTGACTACCAGGGTGCATTCTCAAACCAGAGTTGCTGGTATTGCAGGCAACAACACCTACACAGTACAGACCAACCGTCTGCTCCATTTCTATAGCTGTTGGGGTTATAACATTTTGTTTTAGTTTATTTTCATTGATAATGGCAATCATCTGTAACTATCATATTTGCCTCCATTTTTTGACTGCTGAAATTGTATTTGTTCCTGGGAGCTGCTTTAGGAGTGACAATATGATGTCATGATGTCCATTAGTACCTACAGTATGCCTGCATACTGTTTTAGAGTCCATCAAAACAGGTAACAGTAAATGTATGAAATACCCCATGTAACTTCCTTCAGTTGGGTTCTTAGGAGTGGTAGAGTAAGATTTTTCTAATAACTTGCTTTAACTCTATGTATTTCCAGGGAGTTTCTCAGATTATTCAGGCTTCCAACATACAGATAATTGATGTAAATGGACAGCATAGCATCATTTTTTGCAGCTACAGTAGAACAACTAATAGGAGCAAATTAAATTCCAACAGAGAGAAAATGTAGGTACCTAGAACTCTTACATGGGATTACTACTAACAGCAAAGTAAACTAAAGCAAAAGTTGTTATTTCCCCAAACAGCTATATAAATAGAGCAGACTGGTGTCATTCCCCAAACAGCAATATAAATGGAGATGTCTGGTGACAAGAAAACCAATCAAAGTATGTCAAAGTGTAGTGCTTAAAATATGTGAAAGTGAGAAAAATGAACAAAAGCATTATTTTTTTTTTTTTACCAGTTTAACGTAACAAACTGCAAACACTTGGTGAATAGTATTAGAAAAAAAATTTCTGTCCCATTTATAGAGCTGTCCCGCAAGATGAAGACAGGAGGAGTATCATAGTTTTTGCTGTGATACCTTGCAGGATACTGCAGGAACTCAAAGTAATCCAGTGGTAATTACTTCAATTTTTCTTGCAGTAAACTTGAGAAATGTAACATACTGTACAGTCCTTGATCCTGGTAGATGGCACTGTACATAGGCACATAAACCTGCTAGTCAAATAAAGACCAAGGTTTAATCATGCTCCACTCCTGCCTCTAGGCAGCCACTATCTTAACTGTATCCCTTCCCCAGGCCTTACATGCTGTATTTTTGTATGTCAGTTTCTAAAAGGTACTGATCCACTTTGGTCCTAAAAGAAAGAATGCTCTCTGCCAGCACATTTTCTAGTAGTCTGTTCTAGAGGCCCACCACTTGTCGAACAGAGTAGGGTCTCCTCCTGTTTGAACTTATTCTGACCCCTCCACTGTGCATCAAGGCTCTCTTGTTAAGCTGCACTGTAACAGGACTAACAGTACCCCCATTTCATATTATGCAGCCCCTTTAAAATTTTGAGAACAGTAATCATATATCCCCCATGGACTCATGTTTTCCAAAGAGAACATCCCCAACCTTTTCAGCCTTTTTTTAACAACTCATTCCCTCAATCCTCTTGATAATTTTGGCAGCCATGTGCTGCATTCTCTCTATTGCTGCTACAGTATGTAGTGAACAGAATTTAAAGCATGTTTTATTGTCAGAAGTTAGTGTAAGTGCAGTCACACACATGAAAACATCTTTTATGTACATATAAGGTGCACACATATTTGCACCACTGCAAAATATGTAATTACTTATAACAATATGCAGACATCCAAAATATAGTTAAAGGAGTACTCTACCCTAACAAATTTGTAATTATACTCATATTCTTATCACCAGTCAACTCCATTTCTATATGTATTGGGAATATAAACATTCATTTTTGTTTATTTTTTCTATTATTAGTAGTCCCCTTTATTCCTGGTGCTACCAGTTTTGATTCTTTTTCTTGGAAGCCACATTACAAGTGGAAGAGGATGTAACTATGCAACTAAGTCTTTACAGAAATATAAAATATGGGTAGTAAGTGTAGTGCAACTGTATTCTCCTGTGCTCCCTCTGGATCCTGTGATATTCAGATGGATAGCATTCATGAATGAAGTGGCGCTATCCAATTGAATATCAGTCCATGCTGGCACAGTGCTAAGTGAATCTGTGTTGCCCTGACATGGACCAGGGCTGCACATGGGCCACAGGGATAGCGCTGATTTCACTGTGGGCCACATTCAGCCTGAGCATGCAAATTAGTTTATTGGGTGTGCAAAGCACTAAGGGGCCATATACATGTCCATTATGTGCTCAAGAACACAGTGACCCCTTAGCATCCATCCTGCAGGAGGTAGACACACCCTGGTGATTCAGTGGTTGCCCTCACCCCCAATCACTCTTCCCACATACTTCTTATGCTTTGATGAACCAGTGGGTCCCCCATCCCCAATCCCCCAGTATATGTTTATTACAGCACTCCCTGGAGACCAAATGTTCCCCACCACTAAAAAGACTCATGACCCATCCACTTACATCCCATCTCCCTGCACCCCTCCTCACCCAGGTGTTAGGTGCTCATCACAGCTAAGTATGGCAACTGGCAGAGCCCTCCTGTCACTTTCACAAGCCAGGCACCATATTAGCTGTCACTGAGCATGCATACTATAGAATCAGTTGTTTCTATAGTACACAAACTCACTGACAGCTTATGTGGTTGCCGGCCATATAGGTGAGAGAAAGGCTGTGCCAGTCACCATACGTTCAAATCAAATCAAATCAAACTTTATTTATAAAAGGTGCCTTTCCAAAACCAAGGCACCTGTACATAACTTAATAAAAATCAATAAATAATTAAAACAATGATTAAAATCAATCTAAGGCAGCAAAATTGAAAACTCATTATGTGTATGGCTAAATAAATGTGTTTTTAATGCCCCCTTAAAGCTTTGGACAGTCGGGCAATCTCGCACCTGACGAGGTAGAGAATTCCACAGGGTTGGGGCCGTAAAATGAAAAGATCTGGCCCCAGAGGTCTTTAAACGAACCCTGGGAATCTCTAGCAATCCCTCATCAGTGGATCGGAGAGGGTGGGAGGGACAGTAGGGACACAGGAGATCTTTCAGGTAGCCAAGTCCCTAATCATGTAGGGCCTTATAGGTCAGCAAACTGACCTTGAAGGTGATTCGCCAGCATATTGGCAGCCAGTGCAGTCCGCGCAGCACAGGTGTTATATGACTGGCCCTAGAAGAACCAGTCAGTAGCCTGGCTGCCACATTCTGCACTAGCTGCAAGTGGTGAATATCAAACCCCGGTAGCCCAAGATAAAGGGCATTGCAGTAGTCAAGGCAGGAGGTAACGAAGGTGTGGACCAAAGTAGGAAGATCATCAGCAGGAACCAGGTGCTTCACCAAGGCAATGTTCCTCAGATGGTAAAAAGAGGCTTTGACAACTGCTGACACCTGAGATTTAAGTGTCAAACAGTCATCAAACACAACGCCCAGGTTCCGCACCTGGTCTGAGGTAGTTAGCTGAACACCCCCAAGCCATAAACCCGAGGATGATCCCGCCAACAAACCCGTCTCCTGGTGACCTGGGTCCACAACCAATACCTCAGTTTTCTCTGGATTCAACTGCAGCCAACTCACATTCATCAAGTCCTGGATTTCAACTAGACAGTTGTTAAAGACTGAAAAGGCAGCATCTTGGCTGGGCACAAAGGACATGTACAGTTGAGTATCATCTGCATAGCAGTGAAAACTCAAACCGTACCGCCTAATAATCGCTCCTATCGGCAGCATATACATAGCAAACAACATGGGTGCCAAAATGGAGCCCTGCGGCACCCCACAGGATAGGGGAATGATGCCAAGGAAAAAATCCCAGACACCACCCTCTGAGTCCTACCCTCGAGGAAAGATCGAAACCAACTGAGGACTGTACCAGACAGCCCACAGATAAACTGCAAGTGCTCCAATGGCACACCATGGTCCACGGTGTCAAATGCTGCAGAGAGATCAAGAAGGACCAAGATGGAATGAGTCCTTTGATCTCTTGCTATCAGGAGGTCATTTAGTACCCGTACAAGAGCTGTCTCTTGTACTATGGTACTATGTCTCTTCCTAAATCTGGACTGGAGAGAATCATAGACATTGTGGCTGTCAAATGATCATCCAGCTGCGACGCAATCACCTTCTCAATAACCTTACCCACAAAGGGCAGGTTAGAGACAGGCCTGTAGTTAGCCAGACAATCCGGGTCCAAGGAGGACTTCTAAAGAAGGGGCTGAACCACAGCAATCACTCAGTAAACCCGATAGGTCCAGTACAGCCATCAGGCCATCTGGGGAAACACCCCTCAAAGGGCGGTACCGGACCATCTCCATAGGGGCTGGCCTACTGGGGTGGCCTCAAAACTGAACCCAACGGAGTGATGGTCAGACCACCTGACTGGTTCCACCACCAAATCGGATATCTCCATCCCCAATAGGAACACCAAGTCCAATGAATGACCACCCATATGAGTTGAGGAGGAAATAACCTGTGTAAAGCCCAGTGAAATCATTAACTGTCAGAAGTCCTGACCAAACTGCGAGAGTTCATCATCGACCCAGGCATTGAAATCCCCCAGAACCAACCATCTGGGGGATCCCAATGTCAGATTGAAGTCTGCGACTTCCCGGAGGAAAACATTCCAGTCGCCTGGTGGATGATAAACGAGAAGTATTCTGCACCCCACACCCTTGCCTATGATACATTCAAAGGAGTTGGTAGTTCCCACTGGTACCTCCAATAGGCCCAGTTCTGATCTTAAACAGATAGCAACACCCCCGCCCCTACAATCCATCCTAGGGCGGTGTATCACCAAATACCCGGCTGGAATTGCTGATGCCAAAACTGGGCCAGCATTATCATCCAGCCAGGTCTCAGTGATGCACGCCAGGTCAGATGTTCCAACAAAATCCGCTATAATAGCGTTTTTGTTTTTAATAGACCTGGCGTTGCATAACACCACCCAAGTAGGATGAGAATCTGAGGATGACAGTGCTACCTGCCAACTACAAGCAGAATCCTTGGGTATGGGAACCAGACAGGGAGGACCCCTTTCTTGGACTCATTTCACCCCAGGGCATCTCCTTGTCCCCACTATCCCTATCTGCCCACTCCTCTCCATTCCCTCTCCATTCCCTCTCCAGGCCCAACCCTCATCCTCCTCCTTTTTCTAACAATCACAAGAGCCCTACACCATCTGTACACCTCTGGGGATAGGGGAGGACAGAAAAAATGACAGAGGTCCCTGAGCCTGGAGGGGGAATAATACCCAACCGTCCTTGTGCTGTCCCAACACATATTTACCACACTAAGTAAATAGCAGCAAGTAAACAATCCCAAAATACAAATTAACCCACACCCAAACATACAATAATCAAGTACTCTAACAAACATCCACAAAAAAATAAACAAATACAATTCCTTATATAACAAGTTAGCAGCAAAATATAAGAGTCTGAGTTAGGAAACAATCACAGTCAAATAAGTCTCAAGATTTTGAGTTATTTTGGTCTAAAGAGCTCCCACCTCTTAAGACATGACCAGTGAGGAAGGCCAGATTCAACTCTCACTTTAATGAGATGAGTGCCAGACACCAGGGTGAGATGGGGTGCAGCGAGGTGGGATGTTACGGGGTGGGTTTGGAGGGCTGTGCGAGTCTGTTCAGGGGACCACAAGATCACCAGAGAATGCTCAAAAACATATACTGGGAGACTGGGGTGGAGAGAACTGCTAGACATGAGAGACTGCTGTAATAAACATATACTGGGGGATTGGGGTAAGGGGACTCACTGGACACCATGGAGTTCTATTGTCCAAATATGCTGGAAGATCAGGGGGCAGCTTGGTACAAGGGTGGGTGGCTGTAGTACAGCCACCCTGCCTTAAGGGGTGGTGGGGATGAAGACTTAGCACTCACTTAAGAGGTGGTTTTCAGCTATGGTAAACAGTACCACTTGGAGGGTGCTATTTACTGCCACCACAAACCTTTGAAAATGCCACTGCACCATTGAGCCCTTAGCAGCTGCCATCAGGCAACATCCACAGATCCATGGAGTTCCTATTGGTCAGCAGCAATACTCAGTGCTTATGTATGTGGATGGCTTACCAGTCCCACTTGCAGATACAGAAATGTCCTGCAAGCCCCTCCTAGATATCATTACCCAATTTACACAGCTTTCTGACCTAAAGCTAAATCAAACCAAGACAGAAGCCCTCCCACTAAACCAGAGAGGTAAACCCAACTTGGCTATATCATATGGCTTAAAATGGGCCCGTCTGGCATCACATATCTTGTAATCACAATAGTTCCGACCATCTCAAAGCTCTGAGATTTAATCCTAAAGCTCTACTCATAGAAATGCAGACATAATTTGATAGATGCAAGCTGCTTCAGCTCACAATGGCCAGAAAGATTGTGGCAATTAAAATGGCAACCGCTTCCAAACATTTTTACACACTCTTCCACTTGCCTGTAGAATTTCCGCCAAGATGGTAAACCAAGATAGATGCCATTACTGGTAATTTTCTCTGGGAAGGTAAAATGTCGAGGTACAGCTGGAATAAACTAAGGGCACACTGGAAGGGGGGGGGTTTCCATGGATGGAAAGTTATAAATGGGCATTTCAAGCAACACAGACTTTAAAATGGCTCACAGCACACATTAAACTTGCCTCAATGGCTAAGCATGGAGGAAGCTCAAGGTAAAGTCCAACATCTATCACTGTTCTTATACACAGCACCCCCTAAAGTTCTCACCTCACACCCCACTGTATGGCTCTCAATCAAGTATTGGGCCAAACTTCATAAGAAGTTAAACTCCAACCCTAATCCAATTAAGCTTACCCCTTTATGTGGCCACACAATTATTACAGTGGACCGCAAGCCCCTCATTTGGACCCAATGGGTCAATAGAGGAATCCACTATTTGCAGCACATCTTAGAACACACGGCACTAAGGATAGCCACTTTCCAATAGCTAAAGGCATTTTGGAAGCTCCCTAAGTCAGACTTTTGGAGATACCTCCAAATACAGAGTACTGTGGAGGCCTATCTCCATGCCCTACCCCAATGTAACCAAACAAATCTCACAGACCATTGGCTCTCTCAATCCAGAGACATAGCTAGTAGAATGTAATCTGCAATCAGAGAAAAAATACCAACACAATCAGATGACTCTAATGCCAAATGGGAGCTGGCTATGCATATCAGTATCTTGGACCAGCAGTGGAGGGTCTGTTGGAAATCAGCGCACCTTGCATTTCCGGATGCCAGAAGCCAATTGATACAAAACAAAATGTTTTACTCCTTGTACAGAATGCTGGTAGTCCTGCATGCCACTAAGCTCTTCATCAGTGAGCTCAACTGGCGATGTCAGGCTCATAGTGGAGATCTGTACCACATTTTATGGGAATGCTCTTAATCTAACCCCTCTGGCATCAAGTGCATGTTCTAGGCACTAGAATTCTCTACAAACAGATACCAATGTCACCCTCTCTGATGCTGTTGGGTATGACAGTGGATGCTCCCCCTCTGACCACCTCTGAATGTATGTGGCTTGCCCTATTAAATATGCAAACTAAGAGACTGCTCTTGAGCAGATGGAGAACTTCCAAAATCCCCACCATTCCTGAGCTACTAAACTCTCTAACAAATGTGGCTATGCCAGACCACTTAACACATGCGGTGACAAATACCCTTCCATCCTACTGTCTTTGTTGGAAGCCATTTCTGTCATAAACTAAACCTAAGACTAGTATTGGATAAACTACCCTCTACCAAATACCTTTAACTTCTACCTTGCTGTGAGTGGCGTCAGCAGTACTAATAACAAATAGCAAAGCATCTATGCATTCCTCTGTGAAAAAATTAGACATGCCATAGAGTTAATGTTTTAAGTTCTGTGTGGTTATGTGTTTCTTTTTTAGGGCAGGATGCAGTCAGTCACCTACAATGTAAACTTTTCATCTTGTTCCTGGTGTGTCACCTCTTACAGCTGACAAGCCGAGACAATAACTGATGGCAGGTGTCATTTTCATTGAGATTTGTCGGTGATAACAGATGATTAAGGACCCCCCTTGTGCTCAATGGTAATTACGACAGTTTCGCCGTACCTGCATGCTGTTGCTCTGCCCACCGCCACAGCCCACTTCCACATCAGATGTCGCCCACATGCATCATTGGCTACCAGTATATATTATATATATAATATATAAGAAAATATAATGGGGGTGTGGCATAGGCAAAGAATGAAACAACAGGGCTGTGGTACAAATAAATGCATAACGGGACGGGGGTGTGGGGGTTGCTCTCCCTAAATACGGAAAATACAGAAACATTATATATAGAATACATAGAAAAATATTACTGGGGGTGTGGCATAGGCTACCAGTAAATGACCATGAAAAAATATGTAGAAAAATGTTACAAAAACAGTGCTGCGGTACAAATAAATGCATAACGGGGGGGGTGGTGGTGGTGATGTACAAATACAGAAAAATAAAACAGTGAAGTTGCTAGCAATCAAAGCGGTGCTGTGCTTCTTACAAATATTTGATCAAATGCTGAAAATGAAATGCATTACGGGGGGGGGGTGCCCCCCAAATACAGAAAACACAGAAAAATAAAACTGCAGTGGTACAACGTACAAACGGTACTGTGCTTGTAAAGTAAGTGGTACAAAAACTGTGCAAGTTTAAAAGGTTTTTAAGTTTAAAAAGGTTTTTTATTTCTTATTATCGTGTGCAATAAATAGAATTGCGTTTGCATGTCATGGTTGGGTGTGTCATTGTATTCTAGTTTTCTGTGAGAGGGTAGTGTGCATGGCGTGGAAAAAGCCGTCACTACCGTAATGCTGTGAGTTTTGTATTTCGCGCATGAGGGATCCTTAATCCTCCGGTATCGCCAATTTGTCATGGGTTACAAGCACAAGAAACACTGCGTACAGTTATATACTGCTTTATTTTGTATCTGCCATGTTTGCTGTCTGTTATTTGGGAAATTAATATAAAGTTTGACAGCAAAAAAAGAAAATGTTGCTGCACCAGTATGCATGAGGTGACCCCTCATTTATCCGTGAGTAGTGGCGTCTTAGTGCCTGAGCACTGCTGGGTTTGGGGAGTGCTTCAGGGGCCTCTGAACATGGCCCTGACTGGAGCACTGGCTCACACCACATTTGAACTAGTGCTAATGTTTGAATTTCAGGGTCTCTGTCTGCAGATTAAGAGTGAAAAGAGCAAAGGTGTGAAATACTCCCATTTACCTTTAATTAACTTCAAAACCATCCTGTGAGAGGTAGTGCAGGATTTTTCTTGTGAATTACTTTAACTTTGCATTCTTCTTGATAGATTTTCAAGTTATTTAGACTTGCTGCACAGAGCTACATTGGAGTGCATCACGATACAATGTGGGTTCACAGATTCCTGCACGATAAAAACGATTAACTGCCTTTGAAATTACAGTGTATCGGCCCTCTACATTAGGCCTGCAGAATTCAATAGCATTTTGTGATGCATCCTGAAGAGATCCACTCATTTAAATGCATGGTGTAGCCTCATGCTGTCAATACTAATGCAGCTTGCAGGAACGAACAGGATTTAATCAGTCAGAAAATGGAGGCACCCATAATTACAGGAGTCCTTCCCCTCTCCCTAGTCTATAAGACATCCTAACTATTAAATCCTCGAGGAAGGTTTTGTGTTCCTCCAGCAATACCCTATTAGAAGCACCCAGAGTTAGATCATGCGTGGAAAAGAGGTCCTTTGCAACCTCAGCACCTTACATCAGGAATTCCCTACCTTCTGCCCTACGGAACTGTTCTTCACTTTGTGGATTTAAGAAGGGGCTCAAAGTTGTCCTGCTAGACTGCAGCCTTTGCTCCTCTAATTGGTGACTCTTACTTGGGTTATTATAACTGCATCTGTTTGGTTATCCTGGTTGATGTTATATTGAATTATATTCTAGTTGCCATTTCTTGTGTATTTAAAGATTGTTATTAATACATACATCTTCTATTGATATTCAATATTTTGCCATATGTATTTCTTCTCTGATCATGTATGCTGACTATGTAATGTCTGATTGTTATCTGATTATGCATCCTGTCTATGTACTGTCTGATTGTTATATGTCATTCATTCTGGGTCGCCCCTGAAAAAGGGACTTCTATGTCTCAGTGGGTCTACCCTGTTAAAAATCAGCCAATTAATCAATCTAGCGAGAGGCAAACCACGTGTAACCTGGTTCTGATTCCAACTCTGATTTTTTTCCAAGAGGTTCTGATTTACTCTGATTTACTATGACGAATTGTAGACCTAATGAAAAACATTGTTTTTTACAATGGAGTCTGCAACCTCTGCACTCTGCTGTTGCCTGCTGTTGAATTCATTGGTCGCTCTCTCTCTTTCTCTCTCTCTCTCATTTTCTATTAACAAATTTCATTTTTTTTTCCTATGGAATACTCAGCTGCAATGTCTGCACTCTACTGCTGTCTGGTGTTCAATTTGTTGGTCTCTTCTCTACTCTCCCCCACTCTCTCTCTTTCTGACTAAGGAAATAAGAAAATGAATAAGTAAACTTTTTTTTGTTTGTTTTTTTGGTTTTTCATCTGCACACACACACACACACTCAACTGTCTCCTTTCAATGTAAAGCCCCAAATGTGCTTGGTCCACTGTTTCCTAGGGATGGCCTGTGGTGGCTGACACAGAGGATTGGCTAGAAAATGAGTCAATCACAGAACAAAGACCCTCATTGGTTTGCTTCCTGCAGTGCCGCAGTATCACAAGTGTTTGCCTTTGTTGGTCATGTGGCGGTCCAGGGACTTGGGAGTACTCATTAGAGATCAGAAAAAAAAATGTGTTTTTTATTTCTGCACCCTGACCTGCCTTGTTTAGTGACTTCCATGCCAGTAATCTGCAGAACAAAACTGGACTGCACTTCTGAACTGGGCCAACTTGGCCATGAAAGGCTTGGTTCTCCCTTTCAGAACCAAGTCGGATCAGTCAGAGGAGATTCAGAAGTGCAACAGAGCTGGTTCACCCATCCCTAAATCAATCAATCATAAATAAATAAACAAACAAACAAATAAACTATCATACATTAACCTAAACTAAAACAAAAGTTATTATCCCCATCATCTATAAATATGGGGCTGACTGGTGACAAGAAAATAAATACACTTTAAAATATGTAACGGTGTAGCGTTCTTATAAGGTAGAAACTGAACAAAAGCATTTGTTTTACCAGCATAGCCTTCTGCACTGTGAACACCTGGGGAATAGTATAGTATTATAGCAAAACCCTATGTACCACTTTTTCTAAAAAATATCCCTTTATCACTGTCCAAATTAGTAATAGAAAGTCTTTCTGACACTTCATTTAGAGTTAATAAATGTACATAATGACTTCAGAAGTTTCTGGTTAATTAGATTCCTCAGTACAGTAGTCCACGCAGCATGAATTGTAATTAACCTTTGACCTAGGTGGCATGTGACAGCCAAAAAAGAAATGAATGATTTCATCTAACAGCATCATTTACTCTTGCTAATCATCTATTGCAACAGAATCCATAACCAAGTAACGCATGATGTGACCAATACAGTATATTCACAAATAATTTTATAGGATTAAACTCCATGTCACTAGTTCCACATATTGTGTTTGCAATAGACAATGTATACTCATCGTACTTTCATGAGCTACAAAATTCCCTTTTATAGATAATTTTCCATGATTTTTGTAAGCAGCACAGTCCCAGAAGACGATGCCAATTGGGTCTGATTTTCAAACACCCCTTAGAGAGATGCAAGTTGCATCACTCTAGGGTTGTGGTGAACTCCAGATGCATCAAGGACCCTGTGCCCAATTTTATAAAAAGGGGGGTCCCTGTGCCAAAAAAAACAGGAGTTGCTACAGCTGCAGGTGCATGCCAAACAATTGGTGCACCTGCAGGAACTGCCAAAGGGATCTGTCCCCCCAATCCGGTGCAACACTAGAGAGGCCAGGATGTTTGGGGGTGGTGGTGAAATTGCTTGCCAGGAAGAGGCCGGGGGCAGATGGGGCACAGGAGTTCCATGGGGGTGTTGAGGAGACAGTGAGCATGTGAAGGAGTGGTGTGAAGGAGTGATGTGTCACCCAGCAGGGTGTATAGCCATAATGCCAATGGGATGAGACCACAGAGTGGAAGGGTTCCAGGGACAGATAGTGCCATGGCTGCAGGTTGGTACAGTCATGGCAGCAGCCCCAGTCACCTATGGAGCTGCTGTCGGGGCTGTACCCACCTGGGGCCATGGCACTATCTGTCCCTGGACCCCCCCCCACAGTCTCATCCTATTGGCTTTATGGCTATGTAAATGGCATGCTTGCCGGGTGCCACATCACTCTCTCACATGCCCACTGTCTCCCTTATGCCTCCTATGGCACCCCATGCCCCTTCTTCCCTTGGCTACTCATTTTTGAATCCCTCCTCCCTTAGCCACAGTGTGTGGCATTGGTGCAATCCCTTAGACTACCCCCTGGCTAGTCAAAGTGGAGCCCATTGCAGTGTTCAAAATGGGGCTTGCAAAATCCCCAAAAAGGTGATGGTGCAGCCCTACCCTGGTGCAAGCTCCCTTGCAACCTGGTGCAGGAGCACTTCTGCCACAAGTATGATGCAGGGTGGGTTGGGCGCCCTTGAAGGCACTTTGCCAAGGTGCTAGGGGCTTTCATATGCGGTGCATTAAATAACAACAATTTGTTGAATTTCTGAATTCTGTCTACTTCTTTTTGAGAGCACAACTGTTCTGGAATTTTGGGTTGTAGCAAGGCATCCAGATTTTGACACAGCTGACATTCAAAAATTGGGATTTCTGCAAAGTTTGATGCAAGGTGCCAGTTGCATCATACCCATTTAGTGCAGGCACCTTGCATCAAACTTCACCATTTGAAAATTGGGCCCCTTATCTCATTGATATATCACTTCAATTTACTCAAAGCTGGCCATAGCATAGTGAGAACTGTGAGTCTGTACTGGTAGGGCTCAAACTGAGGGAGTACACAGGGGTATGGCATATTGGCACTTTTTAATAAAAGCCTTTTCCAGCCCCCATGTGCCCACATCTGCCTCACAAGTCTGATTGGAGCATACCCCAGTTTTTCCTCCAACTTCAATCCTGTGTACAGGGCCCTGAGAGCAAAGGGGCCCCCAAAAATTTTCATCGGTCTAGGTGTCTCTGTCAATTTACTCCAGAATTTATTGCTGATGTGTACATCTCCTTATCTCTTGGAGATTACTGTATATATAGAATAATACATGTGCACATTTGTATTATGAGTTTTATTCATGTATCTGAGGTGTGTTGTTTAAAAAGGCATCACACACCAAGGGTGTGTGAAAAAATAAATGATACACATCTGCACATGTCTTATTTCATATCATTTACTGGTTAGCAGTGTTTATCAACACAGCAGTAGTAGATTTCATTGCTAAGAAGAGAACAAGTGACTGAGGTTAGCATGCAATTTATTAAAACAAGCATTAAATACTGTGTCAACTTTTTAAAATATTGTTTAGTTTTATACTTATCAGGCTGTAGTAATCAAGGGAAAGAATTAAAAGGATCATTTGAAGCAACAAACAGCAACATCTTTAGCTGCAGATCAAAAACTGGAACAGAACGAGAACCGCAAAGTAAACTGCAGGATTCTAACACTTTTTTTTTTAAGTCCACTACAGCTACAACACAAAGTTTGTAACAGTCTTTGTTGAAGTTGTTTCTCCAAAGGACCATGCTTCTGGACAAGTCATAAATGCCAATCATAATCTGGCATCTGTTGAAACATAAGAAGGGGCCTTGGGGGTGGACTCTGACGGGATTTACAAGTGGCTTGATAAGTGCGAGGGGCTGGAGAGCAGAGGTTAGCTGCCATGCTAGCTCAAGCATGTGGGGGGGATTTTGTATACTGTGTGCAGTACAATACTGTGTTTCAGATAGTACTTTTTGATTAAGAACAGTGTTTTATCAACTGGAAAGACATAAGAAAGTTATTTAAATGCTGAAAGAGAAAATGAGAGCAAAAGTGAATTTCGGTGATATCAACCAGTTACCCAGTTATTATAACACTCCGTAATAACTGGGCACCTGGTTGATATCACATAAAACAGTTGTTACGAGGCTTAATGGATGCAACCAGTAATTATATGCTAGTTGAAGGAGATCACAAAAATAACATGAAACATACTGAACAGGAAGATAAGTGGAGCTCACTGCAGGGATGTAGATGTTTCCTGATGCTGTCACACTCCTAACAAGCATTTGTCAATGCTGAATGTTGCTTGCTTCTATGTGCTGTTTAGGTATTTGGAAGTCATTGGAGTGCAAATATTGAAAAATTGCGAACTTACAAGCGCAGTATAGAACTGTGCAATCTGTGACGTCAGAAACAAAGTCATTTTAGGGATCTTTTCACCAAATTTTCAACATAGCCATTTTAAGACCTCTGCTCATGAACAGTGTCACTGTGATTTTGTTAATGTGTCCCATACATTGAGTTTTCACACCGACTGCGCCATTGTGCGCTACATGGGGAAACACATTTTGGGTGAGATGTGAAAATGACAGCTGTACTGCTCATGAGAAGGTGTGGTAAAATGGCAATGTTGAAAATCTGGAGATATTGAATATCGAAGGAATTACGAGCTCATGTGAACCATAACGACGCCTGTGAAACAGTCATTTTTAGGAATTGTTTCACCAAATTTTCAACATAGCCATTTTAAGACCTCTGCTCATGAACAGTGTCACTGTGATTTTCTTAATTTGTCCGGTACATTGATTTCAAGATACCGACTGCGCCATTCTGGCGCCACATGGGCGGAAACACATTTTGGGTGAGATGTGAAAAATGACAGCTGTACTACTCATAAGAAGGTGTGGTAAAATGGCAATGTTGAAAATCTGGAGTAAAATATTGAAATTTTGCGAACTTATGAGCCTGCATAGGAACTCGCGCAACGTACGTCAGAACAGTATTTTTTTGAATTTATCAATTTTCAATATGGGGTTTTTGGGACCTCTTTTCATGAAGGGTGATTTTACGTCACCGCACAGTCACTGCACGAAATCACCTCTTCGGCCCGAATAACGCCATGACAGTGACATCATTCATGAGAAGGGGTCCCAAAACCCCATGTTGAAAATTTGGTGCAAAAATTCCCAAAAATGCCTGAGATATGCAACAAAGTTGAAACCCCCCTATCTAGGCCATTATACAGCTTACTGGCATTTCCTCAGTTCGCGGTCGGCTTTGAAGAGTGCAGACGTGTTCCCGGTCCACCGAAGATCATCGCACCAGATGCGGTTGTGGGAAGGGGGGTCGGGAGACGCTCCGCTGGACCGCTTTCATTTTCAGGTTAAAATTAAAAAAGACGCTAGGGATCGTTTGCCACGCCTGGGGTGGGCTCCCAGCATGGCACAAGGACGTTAGGGGCGCTCAGTTGACGGGATTGGGCACCCCTGCTGGCTCATGGACTGATTGCCATGCTGGGGTGGGCTCCCAGCGTGGCACCTACAACTGGGGAGACGACGGATCAGCCGACGGGATTGGGCACCCTGGCCGGCTACACAGTGCGTGCGGGGGGTGCGCACACCTGCGTGTCGGGGGTGGAGGGCTACGCTTCTTATCTCTGCTCACTGAAGCGTAGCTCCCCCTTTCAACTGTATGCCACTGCATTTTGGAGCGTGTCATAGACAGCTCCAAAATGCATTGGCTTACAGGGGCCGCGCCTGCCAGCTCACTGACTGAATTGGAGGAGGAGGTGACACACCTCCGAAATCTCCGATGATGGCACTATGTTTCTTGCACATGCGTGCAAGCAACATAAAAATGGTCTCCAACTATGAGGTTCACACAGCCTTAGGGTTGTTAGAGCCAGCCCTGGATTTACTTTCTTAAATTTACAAGCACTTTTTAATTGTGAGTTTTCATCTCTCTGCCATGCAACTTATGTTGTACCTCAAATATTAAAGCAAATCTAAAACCATGGGGAAACTGCATCTTATCATAAAATCTGTACAAATGCATTTCCCCAAAATCCAAAATAGTGAACTACTATATAATGAACGAGTGCTGAAACAGCATGACAGTATAGCAGTAAATTGTAAAGCAAGAAGATAAACAAACTCCCTAATATTGGCACTCTCTGTGTGAGCATTGCTGTGTTATTTACTTTGTGAGACAAAACAGTAGAGATAATAGGGTAATGCCAATACTTCATCGTATGAGCATTCAAATGTATGAGCATTAAGTGGATAAGGGGGCATGTGATGAGGAGGACCATGTAAAAGCATTTGTCCTAAATAGATACTTCTGCTCAGTATTTACTGAAGAGAAGGTAGAGCAGGGCCCACAGCTCTGCACCATGGACACGGGGGGGAGAGGCAGGGAGGTGTGCACTAGTCCCTTCACAAAAGAAAGGGTCCTACAAGAGCTCGATAAGCTCAGGTTGGACAAGGCAATGGGACCTGATGGCATACATACCAGGGTACTAAAGGAGCTAAGGGTGGAACTAGCAGAGCCATTATCAGAACTGTTTAGTGAGTGTCTGAGCACAGGAGAGGTCCCAGAGGACTAGAGAAGGGAACATGTGATCCCGCTCCACAAGAGTGGTAGCAGGGAGGAGGTAGGGAACTACAGACCAGTCAGTCTTACCTCAGTAGTGGGCAAGATTATGGAGACACTTCTTAAGGAAAGGATAGTGCAACACCTGGAATCCGTAGGAGCACAGCATCCAAGACAGCATGGGTTTACAAAAGGAAGGGCCTATCAAACTAATCTCATAGATTTCTTTGACTGGGTAACCAGAGTGGTGGACCAATGTGGAGCAGTTGATGTCACCTACCTTGACTTCTGCAAAGCTTTCAATGCTGTTCCACATAGAAGTTTGATTAATAAGCTGGGTAGGCTCGGGGTGGGTCAGACATTGGTCAACGGGGTGGCAAACTGGTTGACGGGCAGAAAACAGAGAGTTGTGGTAAACGGTATACAGTCAGAAGAGATGCAAGTCACAAGTGGGGTACCTCAGGGATCAGTCCTGGGGCCAGTCCTCTTCAATATCTTCATCAGTGACATTGCAGATGGACTGGAGGGTAAGGTTTGTCTGTTTGCAAATGACACCAAGATCTGCAACAGAGTAGATGATCCAAATGGGGTGGGCAGAAAGAGATGAGATCTGGATAAACTAGCAAAATGGTCGGAAGAGTGGCAACTGGTGTTTAACAACAAGAAGTGCAAGATCATGCACATAGGGAAGAGAAACCCTAAAGCCACCTATAGGCTGGGAGAGAAGTTGCTGACAGTCACAAGGGAAGAAAGAGACTCTGGCATCATCATCAGCGATGACCTGAAATCATCTAAGCAGACCTCTAAAGCAGTAGGTAAGGCTAGAAAGATGTTGGGATGTATTAGTAGGGGTATCACAAGTCAGAAGAGGGAGGTAATAATCTCTCTTTACAAGACACTGGTTAGGTCCCATCTGGAGTACTGTGTGCAGTACTGGAGGCCACACCTTCACAAGGACATTAACCAAATTGAGGCAGTGCAGAGAAGGTCAACCAAAATGGTGCAGGGACTGCATCAGAAAACATATGAGGACATATTAACTGAACTCAAAATGTATACCCTAGGGCAAAGGAGGGAGAGAGATGATATGATTGAAACATTCAAACACCATAAGGGCATTAACAAGGTGAAAGGGTCTAACGTGTTTCAATATAAGAAAAATAGCAGGACAAGAGGACACAGTATGAGTTTAGAGGGAGGCTGATTAAGGGGTAATGTGAGGAAGTTCTTTTTCACAGAAAGGGTGGTGGATGCATGGAACGGCCTACCTCAAGAAGTGGTGGATATGAATACAGTGCAGGGCTTCAAACAGGCATAGGATAGGCATAAGGGAGCAATACAGATGAGTATGAATAGATAGGCCATTGACAGACCAAAGGCCTATGGCTCATTCATAAGGTAGAAAAAGAAATGGGCAGACTGGATGGGCCTTGCAGTCCTTATCTGCCATCAACTTCTATGTTTCTATGTTTCTAAACTCCAAAGAACATCATACCACCAATTTGCAAAGACCCCAGAATCTTTGAATCCTATTTTTTTATTTCCCTACTGTGTATACTTTGCATTTCAACCCTAATAGGTGCTTTATTAAAGATTTTTTGCAATTATTTCCCTTACTTTTTTTAGAAAGATCTAAAAACATCTTCACAGTGATGCTCATTGTGCCACACTTGAAGATTACTTCATGCAGAATCCTGCAGGCAGTATGCAAAGCAACAGTCCCATCAGGTTGGGGGGCTGATCTGGATCTTGTATCACACAGGGCCCTGCAGGTCAGACATGAAGCAATACACCAGTCAGATAAGGCCCTGGACCTGTAGCTCCCTTTGTGCAGGGCCTTGCAGACCCCACAGGAAGCAGCACACTCATTGAGCAGGCATGAAACTTACCAGCTGGGTGTTCATGCAGAGGGGTACTAAGAAGGGTTGTGTGTAAACCTTTTCTGAATATTTGTTTTTTTTTTATATACTTTAGTAACCGGGTAAAGCCCACTAGGCACAAGTGCTTGTTTTCAGGGGTGATCCAGGAGCACTGGGCAGGTTAAGTGACTTGCTCAGAATCACAGAGTATGCAAGTGGATGTTGTGGGAATCAAACCTAGGTCTGACTGTTGGATGTACCAAGCTCATTCACAGCTCATTACTCTAACCTCTAGGCTATGCTGCCAGACCCAAATGTTTGCCAGACAAATATTTAGAAAAATGCATTTGGTATTTGAGTTATCAAGTGAATAAATAATAATCAGAACAAAGTAAAAACAAACAGTCCCCCCACCCTCCTTTCTTGACCCAAATCTTCTTAGATGCAGCCCCTTCCCCAACCTTTATCAGAAGCCCATTTCCACCCTCCTGTCTCCCAACACCCACAGTTGGCTAAAGATAGACAGATAGATAGATAGATAGATAGATAGATAGATAGATAGATAGATAGATAGATAGATAGATAGATCAATCTGTGGTATGTGCATTCTAGGACCAAGGATCTCCACATATTGATATTTTGGTAATGATCGGTTCAGCAGTGAAATGTTTTAGAAGGTTGAAAACATGAAAAAATATGAAAATTAAGACTCTTTGATCATCTGTAACTCTAAACTGGCTGATAGTTGAAATCTGAAACTTTCAAATTTGTTACAATTTGTTGCAAGGAAGCACCTTTGGTAGGTGATTTTGTGGGAAAATGTTTAATTTTTGTTATTGTAGTTTTAAAACCTCATTGCTGCAAATGCAAGGAACATTTTTTTTATATTCTAGCTATGTCTTTTTTATGGCAATGGGATTTATGACTGCTGGAAACAAAATAAAATGTCCAGAATGGAGGGGTGGAAGAACAATGGAGAAAAATCAAAACTGCCATCATGGAAGCAACAAGCCTTTGTGTGAAACAAATAAAGAAAACAAAGCAGAATAAAAAACACTATGGTTCTCAAAAGAGGTGTCAGGGAAGGTTAAGGAGAAAAAGGCTGCATTCAAAAAATATAAGGAATCACAGAAGGAGCACAACAGGGAACTGTATTAATTAAAGCAGAAAGAAGTGGGGAAGGCAGTCAGAAAAGCAAATTCCCAAACCGAGGAAAAAATAGCCAACTCAGTTAAGAAGGGGGATAAAACCTTTTATAGGTACAATAGGGAGCATAGAAAGGTTAAGGGAGGGATAGTGAAGATTAATAAAGGAGAGGGGAGGTGGGCAGAGGGAGACAGTGAAAAGGCAGAGATACTGAATGAATACTTTTGCTCAGTATTCACAAAAGAAGAGGAGAAGGAGTTACCTAAATCAAACAGTAGAAGCACTCTGGGTAGTGGGGTTAACGCCAGTCCGTTTACAAAAGAAAGAGTCCTGAAAGAACTCCTAAAACTCAAGGTGGACAAAGCAATGGGGCCTGACGGGATTCATCCTAGAATCCTTAAAGAACTAAAGGAGGACCTAGTAACACCACTGACCACACTTTTTAACAAATCATGGGAGGATGGGGTGGTACCTGATGACTGGAGGAGGGCAGATGTGATTCCCCTTCACAAAAGTGGGAGCAAGGCAGAAGCAGGAAACTACAGACCTGTTAGTTTGACCTCAGTGGTGGGGAAAATGATGGAATCACTTCTGAAAGAAAGAATTGTTCAGTACCTAGAGGCCAGCGGGGCACAGGACCCAAAGCAGCATGGATTCACAGCAGGAAGGCCATGTTAGGTCATGTCAGATGAATCTAATTGATTTCTTTGACTGGGTGACCAAAGTAATAGACCAGGGAGGGGCTGTGGATATTGCCTACCTAGACTTTAGCAAGGCATTTGACACAGTCCCACGCTAGTCCCAAGTTAGCCAGCCTGGGAGTGGGTCCCAGGGTGGTAGCCTGGGTAGCAAACTGGCTGCACAACAGGACATAGAAGGTACAGTGAATGGAACACATTCTGAAGAAAGGGGTTACTAGTGGAGAATCTCAGGCTCAGTATTGGGTTCAGTCCTCTTTAACGCCTTTATAGGTGACATTGCAGAGGGTTTGGAAGGAAAGGTATGCCTCTTTGCAGATGACACAAAGATCTGTAACAGAGTTGATACAAGGGGTAGAAAGGATGAGAAGGGACTTGGCAAGGTTGGAGGAATGGTCAGACATATGGCAACTTAGATTCAATGCAAAGAAGTGCAAAGTAATGCACCTGGGAAATAAAAATCCAGGAGAAGAGTACACAATAGCAGGGAAGTACTAACAACAACAATAATGGAAAGGATCAGGATGTAGTCATATCAGATGACCTAAAGGTGGGTAAGCAATGTGAGAAGTCAGTAAGGAGAGCCAGGGGGATACTGGGATGTATAGGGAGGGGCATCACAAGTAGAAAAAGGGAAGTGGTTATCCCTCTGTACAGACAGTTGGTGAGACCCCATTTGGAGTACTGCATGCAGTTTTGGAAACCTCATCTATGCAAGGACATAGACAGGATGGAAGCAGTCCAGAGGAGGGCAACTAAAATGGTGCAGGGTCTACATCAGAAACCATATGAAGAGAGACTGAGAGTGCTTAACATGTACAGTATACCCTTGATGAAAGGAGGGACAGGGGGACAGGATAGAAACTTTTAAGTACCTCAAGGGAATCAACATAGTCCAGGAGGGTAGCATCTTTCAGAAAAAGAGATGAGTAAGAACAAGGGGGCACAATTTAAAGTATGGGGGAGATGGCTCAGGGGTAATATGAGGAAATTCCTTTTCATGGAGAGAGTGGTGGATGCATGGAACCGCCTTCCTGGAAAGGTTGTGGAGTCTAAAACAGTGGGGGAATTCAAACATGCATGGGACAGACATAAGGCAATTATGGTGTGGGATTGCAGGAAGTAGGCTGTTGGTTAACTAGAATCTGTAGTTTATCCAATAGGTAGGAAGTGGGCAGACTGGGTGGGCCAAGTGGTCCTTATCTGCTGTCAAAGTCTATGTTTCTATGTTTCTTGTCTAACTTTTGGCCATAATTTGACCATTTGGGGTCTGACTGACCCCAAAATTATCAAGTTCAAGTTCAAGTTCAAGTTTATTACAGGAAAGACTCCGTTGAGCAAGCTCATTCACAAGGAGGTCCTGAGGCACATACACATACAGTTCGCAATTACATAGGAGATATAAAATGTAGAACAACAAAGAAAAAAATTATATAATACAAGAGGTATACACAATAGAAGTCCTTATGCTATATATGCAGTACATTCCAGCTTTAACCTTGCCCTAAATTATGTAACACATTTCAGCTTAATAAGTAGAGGGCCATTTGGTACCTAGGAAGTTGACTTGGCGTTGGGGGCCTAGTTGCATCTACATATGTCTTTTAATTTAGAGATAGCTAGTGTTTTGTAGTAGTTAATTGATACGATGCTGGTTAGCTTCAGCATGGCTTGTAGTTGGTTCCAAATGTTTGGGAGGGCGTATGAGACAGCTCTTTGGCCAGCTCTGGTACGTGTCCTGGGAACATCTAGTAGGATAAGGTCAGATTTCCTTAGGTAGTAGGCGCTATTTGAGATGTGTATGAGAGACGTTAAATAGACAGGCAGTTTGTGGAGTAGTAATTTGAGGGTCCAAATGCCAGCATGCAGGAGGCATCTGGTGGCAAGAGAGGTCCACCCAACTGCTGCATAAATATCACAGTGGTGGATCCTGTACGCAGAGTTAGTAATGAAGCGAAGAGCACGGTGATAGAGTACGTCCAGTTTAGATAGGCTCAAGGTTGGGGAGGAGATAAAAATAATGTCTCCGTAGTCAATCAAGGGAAGGAATGTTGCTTGGACAAGTCTTTTGTGGGTCGCGAGAGAAAAGAGGGTCCTATTTCTAAAGAAGAAACCCAAGGGTGCTTTAAGCCTCTTTGATAGATCCTCGATGTGGTCATTGAGGATCTATCAAAGAGGCTTAAAGCATGCTTGTCTATCCACATACCTAGATATTTAAATTTAGGTACGACTTCCAAGGGTTCACCTAGGGAGGTAACTATGAAGTTTTTAGGTGGGGTAGGTAGGGCACCAGACAAGGCAAGTCTCAAGAAAATCATTGTCTTGTTTTTTTTGGCATTTAAGAGAAGCTTGGCATTGATAAGGTTGCTTTCTAACTGGATAAAGTCAGCTTGGAGTGCTTCCCTGACTTCAGTTAAGGACGAGCCTGATGCGTACTAAACCGTATCCTCCGCAAAGAAATGTATGCTAGAGTTCTTTATGTGGGAGTCAGGGTTGTTGATGTACAGGGAAAAAAGGATTGGTCCTAGGATGGAGCCTTGGGGGACTCCTCTGGCAATTGGAAGGGGGGCAGATAGTAGGCCATCAGCTTTGACTTTTTGTATCCTTCCTGTGAGATAACTGTTAAACCACTGTAAGGTAAATGGAGTGGCACCTATGTAGGCAAGACAGGTGATTAGGAGGTGATGGTCTACAGTGTCGAAGGCCTTACTGAGGTCTAGAAAGACTGCACCAATAACCTTCTTGGTGTCCATAGCATGGATCCAGTCATTAGAGACTTTAGCCAAGGCTGAGATGGTACTGTGCTTCAACCTGAAGCCAGATTGGGCTGGGTTTAGGAGTGAGTGCGCTTCACGGTGATTTTTTAGTTGGTTGTATATAAGTTTTTCCATCACTTTGGAGAGAATGGGCAAGATAGAGATAGGACGGTAGTTGTTTAAGTCACAAGGATCTCCTGATTTGAAGAGAGGAAGAATATGGGCAGATTTCCAGCAGGATGGAACAGTGGTTGTGGTAATAAAGAGGTTGAAGATGTGAAGAATGGGGGCTGTGAGCTGGGCATAGTCTAACCGCAAGAAAAATGATTCAAGGCCATCGTCCCCTGCACTTTTCTTGGTGTCAAGGCTAAGAATTATGTCTTCGACTTCTTTGTAGCTAAACAGGCACAACTGGAAGGGATGAGGTGGAGTAGCATGTGTAGTATCTGGGCTAGTGTTGCTATTGACTCGGCTAGCGTATGGGGAGGAGTCGAATGCCAACCCAGCAGTGGCAAAGTGAAGGTTAAGTTCTTCAAGGATTCGCAGTTTATTTTCAACCATCCCGTCCTTGGCCAGAATCTTGGTGGGAAGGGAGGAAGCAGCAGGATGGACTTCAATGGATCTCAGTGTCTTCCAGATTTTTGGGGAGTTCCCTTTGGCCTGTTCCAGAGTGGAGATGTAGAAGTTTGCTTTAGTAGCACATACACTTTTAACACAGGCATTTCTGGCAGTTCTAAATGCCTGCCAGTCTGCCAGGTCCTTTGTGTGCCTGACCCTAGCCCATAGTTTGTCTCTATTGGTAAGTGCAGATTTGAGCTCTTGGGAGAACCACGGATGCGAGATTTTACACACCCTCATTTTAATAAGAGGAGCATGCTTGTTAATTAGGGTGGTGAGGTTGTCATTTAGGACAGAGACGGTGGCATCAGCAGATTTGGCAAGATATAGGTCTTGCCACCTGATTGTAGCTAGATCGGTTAGGAAGTTTACTGAGTTGAATTTACGGAACGAGCATCTGATTCTGAATTTAGGGTGCTGCTGAGTTTTAGATTGGAATCTTGTACATACAACAATACTGTGGTTGCTCATGTCGTTATGGAAAACTGCAGAACATAAGATTTTATGGGGATGCGAGGTTAAGATGACATCTAAGAGTGAGCTGTTGGCAGAGTTAGAAACATTGATTCTTGTGGGTTCAGTTACTATCTGTGTAAGACCCAGCTCATCACAGATGGCTTTTAGGGAGTGGGATTTAGCAGTGAGACAATCCATATTGAAGTCCCCTAAGATTATTGTTTCCGTGTTAGCAGCCAAAGTTATGGATTTCAACATGTTGAGAATTTCTGTGCCTCCTGACGGGGGTCTATAGCCACCAATGACTGTGATGCACTCTGAGGATGGAAGGTGAAGTTTAAGTGAGACAATCTCGTATTCCTTGGGCTTAGTTTTACAGGAAATGCTGCTAACATCAAATTTTGATTTGGTGTATACAACCACTCCCCCCCCCGAATCCCTATCAGCCCTAAAGAGCTGGTGGGCATATCATCACCCCACCTCATGAACACAAAAGTGTCATTTCATGAATGCTCCCTGATATGTGTTTTTGCTTTTGAGGGCATCCACCAAAGCTCTGTAATATGTAGCCATCTAAAATACAGGAAATTCATGTTAAAAAAGTCAGTGCATCAGTTAGGTCTTTTGAGTGCTTTGGCATTAAACTCAGTGGAGTTCATGGGGTTGATATATGAGTGTAGTAGGAGTAAGGGTTCAAAAAGTCCCTAACATCAAATTTCCTCATTATGATGTTGTAAAAGCTCTAGCTGATGCATTAACATATATTGTATTTCGTGCCATACAGTGGACAGATAGATAGATAGATAGATAGATAGATAGATAGATAGATAGATAGACAGACAGACAGACAGACAGACAGACAGATAGATACAGTAGATAGACAGATGGACTGTACTGTATATTATGGTTGTGTTGTGGTTTTTTGTTCAAACCCTTGTCCAGACCCTTATACCTCACTCAGCTGTGTTAGACCCTAGTACTATGAACTTTGGTATGCATCTTCTCAGTCATACGGTTTACTAAAATGAAAAGTCATGTAGAACACTTTTCATTTTGAGTTATAGAGTGTTGCACTTACGTATGTTTGGTGAGAATAAACCTGACAAACTGGTCACTCCACAGTCTGACTCTGCAACAAGGAACAAAACCCAATTGGCATCAATTATGGAAAAAAACACAATATCTACTGTGTTAACTAGTGCAATGAAAGTGCCTAAGGTGCTCTAAGTCACAGGTATAGCAGTAGCAGCAGCAGAAGTCGAGAACACCAATGCATTGAACAGTCTTAATGGTTTCACTCAAGGCTTCATCGAAGGGAACCCACATGTTGCTACATAACCATGCTTTAAGTAACAGTGCAAAAGATACATTATTCAATCACGTATAACAACACAACAATCAATGTTAAAAAAGCAGTAATCCCAAAAATCATTTGATGGACAAAGAAGTAAGGCTAAGCATAACACAAAGATGGTACATATTCCCAACAAAGATTATACATACACAATGTATTAAATCAATGCAATCCTTTTGGAGCACATTATGCACTTTCGTTGCACTGGTTAACATAATAAATATTGTGTTTTAATCTGTTACTGGCGCCAGTTTATGCATGCTTGCCTGTTTTGGAGCCAACCATTTTGCCAACAGATAGAGCAAGAACTATAAAGAGTTAAGCTATGAACTCTTCAGATTCCTTAGATGTTATGGAGTAAAAGAACATTATGGGGGTACAGTATAGCAACAAATGTTAATTCATATTGAAGTTATAAATGATTGTTTGCACATGCTCAGTTTGCCAAAACAATAGCTGAAAAGTGGGATGGTTGTTTTCTTGTGAAAGTTCTATACAAACAAAAACATTAAGGTAATATAATTTATTACATACTTAAAAGATAAGTGTAACACTTTATGAGGTGGAGTAGAATGAAATGCACCATTTGTTTTATAAAAGCAATTAGATATCTTCAATTTAAAAAACAGATTTGCACAGGAATCTTTCTTGCATTTTTTGAAAATCTATATGTTCAGCATCTACACAATAGTTTTCAAAAATTAATCCTGCATGGTGGTTTTCAAAATCGACATGCTTCATAATGGTTTTCAAAATCAGTACTATACTCTGCATGATGGTTTTCACAATCCACATGCCACCCGGTGGTTTTGAAAATCTACATAATGGGTGATTGTTTTCAACATTTGTTTGCTGCAGTATGTTTTCAAAATGTATGTGCCATGTAAAGATTTTTGGTTAGTGTTTAAGCGCCACACAAACAAAATCTTTAAACTAAAATAGCTTATTACACACTTCCAAGTTAAGGGTGATACCTTTGTTTTTGTCAGGGAGGGGAAGAATGAGACAAACAACAGCCTCTAATGTATATTATGAAGGTCAATGCATCACTTACATGCATGCTGTGATGCGAACCTAACTTAGTGCATGTGGATGGGCAGGGGCATATTTAATGGATCCCCTAATCCCACACACAAAGAATAGTGCAAAAACTCAGACGACACCATGACAACCTTGTGGTACCCCGTTAAGTGGGTGACTCAGTTTGAGCTACTCAGATTGAACAAATGTCAAAATAGCAACTGGTATATAATAGAGGCCACTATATTGGCCACTTGTGTCAGTGAGAGCGACTTCTGTGGGTGACTGCTGGGGGGTGGACAAGCATACATTCTGTAGGGACAAGTGCGGTCTTGGAATTAGTTATAATAAGTTCAGGGGTGAATGGAGCAAAGCCCCCCCATGGGGGGGTGGGGCAACCCCCCTCCTCATAAAACAAGGGAATTAAATGGGTATGATGCATACTGTGTGTTGCGTGTGTGGGTATGTGTGGGATGGGTCTGGAGCACATCATCATCATGGCTTAGTGTGTTCAGTGGAGTGGTAGGTAGCTAGGCAGGATGTTAAGTGTAGTGTGTTGTGTGTTCGAGACCCATGTCCACTGTGTGCAGTACTGTAGCATGTTCACCCATCTGTCATGTGCTCATGGGGTGGGCTGTTGTGTTCCTGGGGTGGGCGATGTGTGTGGGTTCAAGTTTGTGTGTGTTGTGTGCATTTTCTTTTTATGGGAGGAGGCAGGTGTGGACTATTGTGTAGGCAGAGGTGTGGGCCCTTATATTGGATTGCAGGTCATGAAATAGAGGGGGAATGTGTGGATTAGCTGTGGCATTTGTGTGTTGTGGGAGAATGTCCGAGACCATGGAGTTTATGGAGAGCCAGAAGGGGAGACCACTGTTAGGGTATGGTGACTACCTGTACCAACGGGGCAAGGAAGTGTCCAGGAAGGTATTCTGGTGGTGTGCTGCCAATCACAAGTATCGTTGTCCAGGTGGGGTGCATACAGAGGTGGATCATGTAGTAAGCTGCCTGAAGACACATAACCATGTTCTGGACACTGGTGAGATTGCCGTCCAGCAGGTGTTGTGTTCTGTCAGGGACCAGGCACAACAGAGATCAACCTTAACTTTTTTTTGCACAGGCCAGCTGGACAAGTTGATTAAAAATTGCACTAACCCGAAGATGGCTGCAAAAGCCCACAATAATAATCATAAATAATGATCGGTTATACAGAAAAAATATGAAATAAGCAATATTCTGATTACTGCATATTTATCCTGCTCTCACATTGCTTTCTGCCCCTGCAAAAAAAAAAGACTGCAATCCAATCACATGCAGTATGTACCCCCACTGTTTTTATCATGTGCCCCTTGCTTCCTCTTTCTTCACCCCCTCCCCACCAAACCAGAGAATACCATAATAGCAAATGTTCAATCAAGCAGTTCTAGCTCTGCACATGCAATAGCCAACATCATCATGCACCTCACCACAGTCCCACCCTGACCTGCAGTGTAATGTATAGAGTCAGACAGAGAAAGACACTCTCATCCCCCAGCCTGTTATTAACCAGACCTACACTTCTGGAAGTTTTTTTTACACTGCGGAGTGAGCCAGGGGTAGTTCTAGGATTTCTTTGGGGAGAATTAAACAAACACATGGGGCTTAGGATGTAAGAAACGTTGACATATCTGTTTATATATACCAGGCACAAAAATATTGCTTTAACATTCTCTGCCCTAACAACAAATTTTTCATAACAGTGTCCTTTCATCAGCAAAAGGGGAAGCAGTATACAGGCATCATGCTGTACTACCTCTCTTTCTATATATGATGATCTATACACATCAGGAATACCTATTTTAACCTTTCAAATTATATATTTTACTATGGGTTTTGCTTTGTACCATACATGCTCTGAAGCTTTGTTTTTAGGATGAAATGACATGCTGTAAGGTAAAAGGGTGGGACTGCATGGATGGCATTGACTGGTGTGATCCATTAAGAGGAGCTGTGGACCCCTACACAGTCAGTAATGGCAGTTATGGGTCTATGGATGGCCACTCCAGAGTCTAGTCTGTAGTGGTGTTAAGGGAAAGTACAGAATTGGCATGCCACCTGCGGGGGCAGACCTTGTATAAATCATAGCATTCTGACACTGCAGTGTTGGATACAGACACTCAAAAGGTTAGGAAATGAGGCACACATGTCTTAAAGTTGTGGGACAAATCAAAGATAAGTTCAGCAAACTGGAAGTTAGTGACTTAACCACTCTACCTTTGATCACAGCATGCACACTAGCTGAATGTCCTAACAATGGAGAGATAATGACTCACATCGAGTCTTTTGTTGGTTTCCCCATCTTGAACTGTCAGATAATTGCAGCTCTTAATGAGCTGTTAATCACACCAGGCCACCTGGAACACTGAGGGAGATTAGCAAAAGGACTACAGCCTGCTAAAGTAGGGACTTTTTTCATCTTCATTAACAGCCATGAAAAACCTGCACTAGTCAAGACGGACAAGTAGAGGGTTAGCTGCACTATCCCTGATCAATTTGCACTAGGTCCAGGGCTAGTAAAACAATGTTAAGATCGAACCCTGAGGCACAGTCACTATTTTGACATTGGGTGTGTTTGGTATGGGCTGTTGTTGTGGGTGGTATTGTGCAGTAGCTTATGTGGTCAGTGCTGTTTTGTATTCACTTTTATGATGTGGAACCTGTGGAACCCACGCGTGCAAATGAGGGTGCTGTCTTGCATACAGGGTACAGTGGTATAGTCATAATGTTTTGTTAGTGCTAACAGGCTACCAAGACAGTTCTAATTAATATTTATGAACCCTGCTATTACCAACTCAAATAGCAGTGTGCAACCCCCACCCCCCAGCAGCACTGGTGTCAGTGACACCTGCTTCCACCCACCTGATCCTCATTGATACAGAGCTACTGTATATTTCAGTTAAACCTGGCATTCTATTGGTCCCCTGCCCCCACAACAACAAATCACTCTTGGCACTGTGCAATGATTTTACTGTACATTAATAAAGAGCATGACTCTGCTAGTCTATGGGACCTCCTGCCTCCCCCAATCCCTACTGGTATTGTGGAACTGTACTAAAGCCCTTCTGTGACAGTCCAGTGCTCCCCACTTCCTCACCCAGTCACTGGCTGTGTGTTGTGGAACTGTGCTATAGCCCTTCCACAGCAGTCTAAAGGACCCCCTCACTCACCCAATTTGGTACTGTAGAACTATACTGAAGCCAATCCCTGGCAGTCTAGTGTCACCCTCCACCTGATAACTGTCAAAGCCCACCCACCCCAACCCATCCACTGAGCACCCCAACCCCCCACACCACTGGCCCCCAACTCATCTGTATGATGTATCTGTTATGTATCAACTGTTGAACCTTGACCTTATCAGGTCCATCTTGTAAATGAGCCTTGCTCAATGATGTTAGCCTGAATAAATAAAGATTTGATGATGATGATGATGATGATAAATCCATAAGTGAACCACCATTGTGTCCTCAGATTGTGACCGGCATGGACACTCCTCCAGCTTACCACCTCAGCTGTCCAACATCTGACTGGCAGTGAGCATGGACATGCATATGGTAGGAACCCTACAGTACATGCACACTTGCTTCCTGTCAGTCAGACCATGGCTGGCAGAGGTGGTGATTGGAAGGTCTGTTCCAGTCACTGTTTGAGGACCTAATGACAGCTCACCTATGAATGGGTGAGTCGATAATCAATGAAGAGTGATAGTGCTGTATGCTCAGTGGGTTGGCTGGGGAGTGGGGCTTTGACAGCATTTAGATTGGGGGTAACACTAGATTGCCTGGGATAAGCTTCAGTACATTTCCACAAAAACAGGGTAAGGTAGAAAAAGAAATGGGCAGACTGGATGGTTCTTGTGGTCCTTATCTGCCATCAACTTCTATGTTTCTATGGAAGGGGGGCCACTATACTGCCAGGGAAGGGCATTAGTAAAGTTCAAGAATGCTGGCAAGGATCAGGTGAGAAATGAGGACTCACTAGACTGCTAGAGATGGCATAGGTAGGTAGGTAGTGCTCCAGTGTAGGGGGGGAGGGTATCTGAGGCTCTGCACAATGCCTCTGTGCATTTATCTGCTGAGGCATAGTGCAGAGACACTAAGGGCCACATAATGACATGCAAATGGCTCCATAGCACCATTAATTCCATACAGTATGTGGTCACTAGAATGCCAACAACTGAATATGGCTCCCAGGAGCGCTATCCTGTTTCAGATATGCTATCTCCTTTTGCTCATGGGAACCTGTTGCCACTAGGAGACTGTAGTAGTAACACGCATATGCATTACTCCTGGTGCTATTATAGCTCAATAATCAAACGGGCAGTATTATTGAACAGGGTTCACTATATGTCTGAATATTGCTCCCTGGCAGCCAAGGACTATTGTTAGCACAGCACAAATAGCCACAACTGAATACTAAAAAATGTAATAATTAGATATTTGAAGTACTAAGCCCATGGCTCCGTAGACCAGTCAGCAACACACCACACACACCCATTTAAGCTACCCATGCATAGCATCCTTTTGAAAATCAAGTTTACTTGCTACAGCAGTGCAGCTCTGAGCCTCCTGCCTGCTCTCCCTGTTCTGTCTTTACCTTTGTTGCCATGTAGTTGTGGCTCTGTGCTTCCTCACTCATCATTTTCTTACTGGTTGCCTGTTCTGCATTCCACCCTCCAGTCATTTGCTCCATTGCTCTTTGCACCCCCACTTCTGATGCTCCATCTCTTTTGTTCCTTTTGCCCGCCCCCCAACTTCTGATGCTCCATCTCATTTTAGGGTTACCACCTTTGGATGAGGTAAAAACCGGATCCGAAACCACACCCCAAACTCCATCTCTGGCTCCACCCCTTTTTTATGACTGGCAAGTATATCACCCCTCCTCCAAATCCATTTGTAATGTTGGAATAGACTTTACTAGTGATAGGAAATTATTTTTATACTGTTATTTATTTGATTTATTTATTCAGTTATTTGTTTTTATTCTTTGGCAACCAGGTTAACTCCCATAGGCCACACAGCCCATTTTACAGGAGTGACCCAGGAGCACAGGAAGGTTAAGTGACTTGCTTAGGGTCACAAAGTATTTAAGTGGAGGTTGTGGGAATCAAACTCAGGTCTGCTGGACATGCCAAACTCATCCACAGCTTATTGCTCAGCCCTCTCTTAAACACTCTCCCATTTTCCTTTCCATGTCAGCCATGTATTCTGATTCTTTGACCAATTTTTGATAACTTAATTATCAATGCTTGTGGTACCCTTAATATTCGACTGTGTTCCCCTTTACCTCAGCAGCTACTGCTGTTTCTTTTCATATTTCTAAGACATTCCACAATTTCAGATACACCATTCCATGCTGTTTATCTGAATGACCTGTCAAAGTGTAGCTAATATCATGGAATGTTCAGGTAATACAAAAAAGTAGAGCAAATGTAGTGATAAAAGCAATAAAAGATTATTAATTTAACAAAAAATGGTTTTAAAACTTACCATGATATGGAACAAACAAAAAGAAACACATGAGAGCACATAAAGGTGTAAAAACTGTTTCCTGTCATAGCAGTAAAAGACCATACTTAAAATTCAGAGTGGAAAAGAATAGGTCAGTTTACTGCTAATGATCTTAATGGCCATACTTTACACCTCTTAGACAGTCTGGTTTTACAAACTAAGGCAGGTCTGAATGACTGCGACAGCAGAATTTCTTTGTAACCTGGACATGTAATGCAGCCAAAACAGTGAATGGTTTGATACATCAGTTTTAAGAGTATATGAGCACTCAAAATGGCCCATAAACTGGACTGCATGTAACCAAAACTGGATGACTGGATAAGGACCCTAAAAAACGGATTATCCGGTCAAAAAACTGATAGGTGGCAACCCTATCTTTTTTGTTTCTCCCTCTCTGCAGTGGTTCTTTCCTGCTCTGCTGCTGGCTGTCCTGGGGGGGGGGGGGTTGCCCCTGCCTTCTGCTTGCCTCTAGTGGGTAACCCTGCCTATTCTGTTCCTGTGCACCCCATTCCTGCTCTGTTTCCTAGGTTGTTTGTTCCTCCCTGTCTGGCCCTGTGCTTGTTTTCTGCTAGGCCCCACTTGGATTGTGGTCCCCCCTTGCCACTTGCTGTGCATGTCTATCCTTCTGTTGCTTTCTAGCCTCCTCTTTTGCACTTTCATTCTGCTGTGCTAGCCCTGCTCTCTGCCAGCTTACCTCCTGGCAACAATCGGGCTTTTGTCCTCCAAACTGTATGCTGCATTGGGTTCATGCCCCTACTACCGCCTCAGCCCGTCTGCTTGACTGTGTCCTCAGCTTGCTGCTTCATCCCTTTAGTTTGTCAACCAGCCTGCCAAGGCAGTCATCTGGGCTCTCTCCTCATGACAAACACATAGTGTACAGATCTGTGCTGGGATATGCCTTCCACATGCTTTGACCATGAAAGGATTCACCTTTCATGTCCTGTTTACTGTCTATCTACTCGGGCACTTGCCCTCAGTATCAGTCATCATCCAGCCTTTGTTCTCATCAACATTTCTCAACTTGCCCCTCAAGAGCTTGGCTCCATTCACTACTCCTGCTTTTCCCCTCAAGGGCTTGGCTCCATCTGTGCCTTCATGGGTCTTACCAATCGATGGCTTGGCTCCAGCTACATGAAACATTTCCAAAGGAAAATAGTTGGGCAGCCAAGCCTAAAGAACCTGCTGGTGAGTCCTCCTTATCCTCAGGGTTTCTTTAGCAATTAACAAATGAAAGAAACCAGCACTCTAGACTTCAAACAATTCATTGAGAGTATTTTTTATTGTAGAATCGAATTGAGTTAAGTTAAAGGTACTTACAAAAATAAAAATTGCAAAAAGCACACAGTGTGATTTCAGCTTCCACGCTCCTATCTCAACCTCTGCGATTCTGGGTTATAACACCCCTTCTTCAGGAGGTGCCTTAACTTAATTTAATTCTACAGTATGAAAAATACTCCCACACTTTAGTTTTTGAAGTCTGGAGTGCTGGTATCTCTCATTCATTGGTATTTTGCATTTTTCCAGCACCCACTTTGTCATGGAAGTGCAGCCTGACTGTGTTATTTGGATTTTCTTTAGTAATCCCTGCATTTCTTCTGCACTGGTTTCAGCCTGATGCAGAATGTTTAAGGTCCTCTTTTTGATTTAATAGCTATTCCAAGTCTGAGCTCTGAAGGGATGGTGACCTAGGTCTTGGTTCCTCAGAGGGTCCCTCCACCACGGTTGTTTTTCCTCTCCTCCATGATAATAGTCATAAAATAAATTATATCCTCATTCTGTCAAGAGTTGCCACTGAATGACAGAGGTTTATTTTCCTTCCTGTTTGTATTTTTTTGTCAACACTTCTTTAAGACACCCCATTCACATTACCTGTCACTGGCTACATCTCTTCTTACCTTGTGAAGCATGTGCTTTTTAGTTATTTGTGAGTCTTTGGGGCTTTCCTCCCAAAGGTATTATATTATATTATATTATATTATATTATATTATATTATATTATATTATATTATATTATATTATATTATATTATATCAGTGATCTAGCAGAAGGACTAGAAGGTAGGGTGTGCCTATTCATGTAAGATATGAAGGTCTGCAATAGGGTGGACACCCAAGGTGGAGTGAAGGCCATGAGGCAAGACCTGGAGAAGCTGGAGAGGTTGTTAGAAACTTTGCAACTAAAATTCAATGTGAAAAAGTGTGCGGTGATGCACCTGGGGCAGAGAAATATTCAAGCAGATTATACCCTTGGGGAGAGGAAATCAAGGAAACAGAGTGGGATCTGAGGATTATTATATCAAGCAATCTTAAGGTGGGGAACCAGTGCAGCAAGACAGTGGGAAAGGCAAATAGTATGTTGGCCTGCATTGGAAGTGGCATAACTAGCAGAGGGAGGGAGATGCTAATGCCGCTGTGCAAAACAGTGGTGAGTCCACACCAGGAGTACGGGATACAGTTCTGGAGACTGCACCTGTGCAGGAACATTAAGGAGATGGAGAGGGTTCAGAGAAGAGCAGACAAGATGGTACATTAGTTGTGGGGAAAAACATATGAACAGAGGTGGAGAGAGCTGAACCTATACCCACTAGAGACTAGAAGGGAAAGAGGGGACATGATTGAAACTTTAAAGTATTGAAAAGGGGATCAATAAGGTGAAGGAGGGAGCTAGAACAAGGGGGAAAAGCCTCAGATTGGAAGGAGGGAAATACAGAGGCAATGTGAGGGGGAAGTTCTTCACAGAGAGAGTGGTGGAGGCCTGAAACAGGCTACCAGAGGAGGTGGATGGATTCAAGAGGGCATGGGACAGACATATGGGGTTGGGAGGAGGGAGGAAAGTTCTGAGTCAGTAAAAGGAGGAAGGGGGAAGGGGTGGATATAAGGGCAAACTAGATGGGCCAGTGTGGTCCTTTTCTGCCATCAAATTTCTGTGAGATACCATTGGTCTGACGGACAATGTCCCTGTGCCACCTCTAGGAGTGGAAGCCTCCTCAAGAGGGTTCTTTCATCTGGAGAGGGTAGTAGCCCCATAGTTGGCAGGGAGAGAGAGGGTATGAGCCAAAGTCACAATCATGCTGCACAAGCATTTACACATTACCCATCAGTCAATCCAGTCCCCAATTCACTCCTATATCAGGAGTCCAGTGACCCACTGAATTGAAGGGCTACACCTGTGGTTTGATGGAGTAGCCAGTTACACACCATGTCCCCAACAGAATTTAAGCTGCACATGCCTAGCATCATTTTGAATTCCAGTTTCCTCACTCTCACCATACTCCTCAACTCCTGCAGTGGTGCCTCTCCTCCTTGCAGTTGGACCATCTTCCCAATGACACCATTGGTCTAGGGGACCACATCTCTTTGACACTTATAGTGGCAGACCAGTATTGGAATTAAAGGGGGCTTGCCAGGGCTCGTCCCCCCTAGATCTGAAGTGAGCTCCTGTAGCTGACGCATCACTGCCATTGACTTATAATGGAATGGGGGTTGCAGTTTGAACATAGCACCTTTACAGCACCCTCCCCATGTTCCCAAATATCATAAAGTGTAATTCCAGCACTAGATGGAAACCCCTTCAAGAGGGTTCCTGCATCCCAAGAAGGAGGCATCCACATAACCTGGGCCAAAAGAGTGTAAGCCAAACCCACAGTCATACTGCACAAGCATTTACACTTTACCAATCAGTTAATAAAGTCTACTAATTCACTTCTGCATCAGGAGCCTGGTTACATTGCCACTCAAGGACTTGGTTCTAGCTATGTCCTCTTTGTTTTTTCCTATCTATGACTTGGCTCCAGCACCATGAGCCCTTTCCAGAGGAGAATATCCAGGCAGCAAAACCTGAAGCACCTGTTAACAAGTCTTCCTTTTCCTTGAGGTTCCATTAGTAATCTCTTCATTCCTTCAACACTGGCTTGAACTCACAGTACCTTGCCCAAGAGAGTAGGAGCACCACAGCTGGAACAGAAACAGCATATGACAAAGCCACAATCATGTTGCACAAGCATTTACACATTACCAGTCAGTCAGTCTAATCCCCTGATTCACTCATATCAGGAGCCCGGTAACCTATTGAATTGAAGGACTATGTCTATGGTTTTGTGGGCAGCCAGTTAAACACCATGGCCTAAGCTGCGCATGCCTAGCATTGTTTGAAAGCCCAGTTTCCTCACTTCCACCACCTCCCCTCCTCCAGGTGCATCATTTAGGGGTCACCAGGGGTTGTGAATGTTTCTGCGACTCCTATAATCAGCTTGCAACCCCTCTACTGTGGCTGCTTGTGTTGTACGGTTCCTGCTTCCTGGCTCACATTTCTTCCTCATTTGTTACTGTTGTTTTCCGGCTCACATTTCTTCCTCTGTTTTATGTTTGTTCAGTTGCCAGCCGCTGACCCCTTCCCCATCCGCGATCAGCATAAATGCTGGAACGATCAATGTGCATCCCCTTTGAATCTGTTTTATGTCTGCTTCGGCTGAGGGTGCCACCTCTTTCTGTGATATCACACACCTGCATTGAGAGTTTCAAGCACGTCTTGCTGGTCTGCTAATGGATAGTCGGCTGGTGCATTTTTTTTGGAAAAGCAAAATTGAGCTGGAGTGTGGCGATGGTCCATGTGAGCCCAACTTTTCTCTGCTATGCGAGCATGTTTCATTCCCACAGCCTGTGGTCAGGACAGCACACCTCCCCACTGCTCGGTCTGCTGCCAAAGATGGAGGAGCCACGTTATTGCTGCCGTTGCTGTGGGCTGGACCGGAGCTGAGGATCGACGCCCTGCTGCTGCTGTTACTGTTACTGCCACTCCCTGCCACTACCAAACATGTCCAGAGCTGGGTAAACCTCAGCATCAAACAGGTACCAGGGTACAGGGAGTGGTACCACAGTCTGGGTCGCATTGCCAGTCACCACCTTACACTGTGTGGTCTAAGTCCAAGGCAGGCTCCAGAGTCCAGCTGAATCTAGTGATCAGGAAAATGCAGATATGGCACTTTCTTAATTGCTTGTGGCACATCAGACAGGATTGTTGTTGTTGTTGTTGTTGTGGGGGTGCACCTTGCTGGCTGGCCAGGATGGAGCTGAGTGGAGATGGTGATGCATTCAGGGTGGGAATTGGTGGGAATCCCACCCTGAGTCATGGGAAGGTTGGGCCATTGAGTGGGGAAGCAAGATGTGTAGCAGGACAGCGGGAGTCACGCCAGGCCCAGCAGTGAGTGAGGAGTGGAGCCGGAAGAGTAGTACTAGTGCAGTAGACACTCAGGAGTACGACAGGCTCACTATAGCTGGTGCTGTAGCCAGCATCCTGAACCATCAAGCTCAGCAGCCATAAAAGAAAAAAAAACTGCCTTCAAGTCAGATTGTGAGTTCATGACAGGAAGAAAGGTGTTTGAGCTTGGTCAGTGGAAGCTGAATGGGCATTAAGTTTGTGGTCCATGAGAGTGAACAGCCTTAGAACATGAGGGCCAGCAGCAGCTGTGAGAGAGAGTGGTGATGGGTATCTGGATTCAGTGGACTGGGACTAGGAGCAACAAACAAGGCTGGGTATCTCCACTGATGTCCACATCCTCGAGTGAGTCTGAGCAACACCCATCCTCAGCAGTCTCTAGCTGGCCAAGGTACAGTACAATCAGCCTACTAGAAATGTAAGCACACGTTAACAAAAAAAATACTGATTCTATCTCAGTTTATCTCATAGTGTGTGTGTGTGTGTGTGTGTATGTGTGTAAAAATTGATTCAGGAGTCTATGTTGTGGGTTCTTTCTGATTCTGGAAACTTTTTTTACATTGTTATTGAGTTTCAACAGTTAATGAAACATGTTTTTTTGCACGAGTAGCAATCATTTTGTTGACCTGAAAACTTAAAGTTGTTGCAGTACTAACTGATCAAAAATTTTTTAAGCAGAACAAGTAAAGTTAGCAGAGGTGATGAGTTGTTTTTTTAGGTCACATATATTTCATCACAGGCAGCATAGGGTACATTGAGTCTGGGTCACTGATGTGCCTTTTATCTTGTTTTCATTTAGTGGTGGTTAAAAAAAGCTATAATTCAAAAAATACTGCCCCTTGGTAAACACTAACAGTTGGTTTTCCTAATTGGGGCCCAGCAAACACAATCCTGGTATTATTTTTTTAAATGAGTGGCTGGAAATATGTTTTTTGCATTTATCTGTTGGTAGTGATGCAAATTTGCAACACTACTTTTTTGAAACTGCTGCAAACTGTGGCAGTTTCTTGTAACTAACGGCACTTTGCATGAAAACCACTGCAAGTTTGTGGCATTTTTCATGAAAACTGTTGTAAATTTATTGCACTACATGAATAAAAAAAACATTGATCCCATAAATGGCCATAATCTTTCCTGGCAACTTTTTGAGTAAAAAAAACTTCAGAATCATTTTCCTCTGCTCCCATTTAGGAAAACAAAAAGGAGATTTTCTCCTTTTACTGCCTCCAAGGGGGTCAAGGCATGTTTTATTGCAAAAACTTGCTTTTGCCGACATAGGGTGCCCAATCTCTGTGTCGGCATTTTTATTTATTTATTTAAAATTTTGGTGACTGGGTAGGCCCACTGAGACCATAATGGTCCCTTTTTCAGGGGCGACCCGGAATTAATTACAGGCAACAGTAGAGTAAAATGTAGGAACAATTTAAGGGAAATTGAGCAATACAGACATTACAATCAGGACATATTATATGATCACAGGCGAGTTAGGTACAATTTAGGATTAACATGAAGGGTAACATAGTTTCACAGGAAAGACAGTTACATAATGTTCATTGAACGGGACAGTTTCACAAAAATTACAGTCACAAGTGTCTCATCAGCAATAGAGGTCCTAATATGGGAGTAAAGGCATGCCAGGTAGCTGACAGTAGCTACCAAGGTAGCCCACTGTACTGGTCCTCAGCGGTGGCATGCACAGAGGCTTAGCCCCAACAGGTTGGTCTTGAGGCCTTTTTTAAAGCAACCAAGGGAGCTGCAGTCTTGAAGATTACTAGGAAGGCCATTCCAGAGGGACAGAATGTAGGTCACAAAAGACCGCAGACCTTGACATGTCCGGACTCTAAGGACATGGAGGAGTTGCCAATTTGAGGACCTTAAGGTTCTTCCAGGCCATTTAAGCATTAAGGTGCAACTCAGACTAGGGAGAGCATTTGTTTGTAGAAGCTTGAAGGCCAGACATAGAGAAGAGCATGCCAGCCTGCCCTCAAGGGAGGGCCAGTTTAGTGAGTGCAATACTTTACAGTAGTGTTCTAGAGGCAGGGCACCCAGGGCAAAGAGCCCGACTCTATGATACAGTTTTCCTAGTTTTTGCATCTCCATGTTTTGTAGTGAGTGTAGCACTGGGGCCCCATAGAATAGGGTGGGCTGGAGCATGCAGGTGGCTACCCTTAACTTATTTTTACCGCATTTACCACAATCTTAGTAGTGTGGGACACTGAGAAGCCCACCCCCAGGGTCCTGAAATCCTGTACTGTAAATTCTGACACCGGGATGCCCACCCCCAGTGTTGGATGCTCCTCCCAAAATGGCCATTGTTGAGGTCCCTCCAGCAGTGTAGGACACTGAGGAGCCCACCCTAAGTGTCCCAAAATACTTATTTAATTTGATGTTTATTCCAACACTGGGATGCCCACCCCAGTGTCGGATGCCCCCCAAGTCCAAATAGTGGAAATAAGTCACATTCTTTCATATTGTGTTAACTGTGTCATGCATTCTAAAAGTTCACAGGGTGTGTGAATGTCTATAGTGTGCCACCTTCGCACCAGAAGTCTCTTAGCTTCAACTCTAGCCAGGATTACCCAGTCCCCCTGACTTCTACTTAAATATGGAAGTGCCACTTTGCAACCTAATAGAAAAAGTTCTGGAGTCAGTGGTATGCTAGTTTTCAATGCCTGTTGAAATATATCCTGTATCTGTGACCAGTACGATGTTAGCCATGGGCATGACCATAGTATGTGATACAGATCCCAATTAGGTTGCATACATCTCCAGCAAGTGTTAGCAGGTATTAGATGGGATGTGAGCAATACTGCTGGAGTCCTATACCACCAGTGCAAAATCTTAATCTGTACCAGCCTACTACAGACATACCAGACTGGGATATGTGCCTCCTTCCAAGAGGGCTGCCATTCTTCTTCTGGTATCTGGTGACCAATAGCAATAGCAGATTCCCATTTCTGTTTTGCTGGCCTTATCTGATTCAGAATACTATCACTAATGAGGGAATACAGTAGATGGATCCTGCTCAGTCTTTCCTGTTGGCAAACAATTTTGGAAGGGAATGGAGCATTAAGGAAGCTTGCTCTGTATGGAGATTCCGGACAAGGTATGCTGTTGCACTTTGCAATCTCAAGTATTTCCAAAATTTGGATTTGTGCAACCCATATCTTGTCTGGAGCCCTTGGAAAGAGCCAAGTATGGTCGAGTTGGGTAATTATACAGTGGTAGCTTTATAAAAGTTTGATTGGTACCGCAATATTTGCCACAACCATGGAAAAAATACCACTGTTTGCGGCTACCATGGTAAAAAAATGCATTGAATAACATGTAGTTTTTCCGCAGTATGCAGTAAATCCGCAATATTTTCTTCTGTGGTACCACGGTCAACTTTTATATAACTACCACTGTATGTCTTTCAGGAGTAAGATGCTTCACTACTTCCAATTTGAACAGTTTAATGATTCACCCTCTACTTTTATATTATGTGTGCTCCCACAGGGGAGTATAGAGTGGGTGGGCTAAGTTTGTTTTGAGCCATTTACCAACTTGGGACAAGACATCTTGAGGTGGCAATAGTAGGGATAGCAATTGCCTGTATTTTGTGATTGCTATAAAGGCATATAGTAGGAAGATGGCCTCCAAAGAGGTGCATTTCTATTTCTGCCCATAATGGATGAGTAAGGCCAGGATCTGGAAACCATCTAAGAGTTTGAGTTATTCTATATGCCCAGAAATATCCCTTTAGCCAAAGTAGGTCCCAACCTCCTTTTTTCAAATGTGATCAGAGTTTGTTTCTGCTGTATTTGGGTAGTTTGCCTTCCCACAGATAACCGCCTAGAACATTATCCATATGGGAGAACCACTCCTCAGAAACAGCTAATGATATATGAGCGATTAAATAAAGCAATTTGGGGGCTATAATAATTTTGAGGGCTTCAATTTTACCAACTGTGGATAATTGCAGGGGTTTCCACCTAGATAAACCTGTTTTAAAAAGTGCTAAGAAGAGGTCCAAAGTTTAGTCTGATGATTTGTTTGACCTGAGGGAAGATTTTTATTCATAGATACTGTATGTTATAAAATCTGGTGTCCCTCATAAATTTAGTTATGGGCATGTACTCTATAACAGAGTCTATAACAATCTTTTTGAATTTTCCGCGTCTAGCGTGGTGAGAGGATCCGCGACATACAGGTATGAAAATGATATGGAGAAACACTAACTGAAATAGAGAATAAATGAGGTCACATAAAGCAACAGAAAGCAAGAGATAAAAAAATATTCAGACATGCAGGATCGAAAATAAACATTAACATTATAAGGAAGGAATTATAAATATTATTAATTTGGAAGAAGGCATCTCTTGATAAAGCCAAGACACTTGGTGAACATTGAGGCTTACCAATATTTAAATAAAGAAGAAATTTTGAAACTAAGAAAGACTGTCTACGGAACTGAATTTGTAAAGCACCACCATTTGGGACACTCTGTTATAGAGTACATGCCCATATCTTTTGATACATCAGGAGTGGCAGCAAAAGAAATAATTAAAATTACCATTTCCTGTGGGACTATGCTTTACTCTACATCATAAATTTAGGCCAGCAAATATGGCCAGTGAGCACTGATGATTAAGGGGTAATGCCTCTGTTTTGGTTTGGTTAATCTTCAAACCAGAAAATTTAGTAAATTCTTCAATAAGATGTAGTAAGGATCATATGGAGTTATGAGCATCATTGAGGAAGACCAGGAGGTCATCTGTGTACATTAGAGTTCTGTACTGTGTTTCGCCTACCGATATCCATTATATCCAGGTGTTGGGGAATCGCTGCTGCTAAAGGCACTATGGCCAGTACAAACAGGAGAGGGGATAGGGGACACCCCTGCCAAGTTCCTCATTCTAGGCCAAATGGGGCAGATAAGGTATTGTTGGTGAGTACCTGAGCTTTATCTGTTGAATACATGGCATGCACCACTGCAATAAAAGGGGCTCCAAAACCCATTTGGCATAGTACTGCACACAAATTCTCCCACTCCACCGAGTCAAACCCCTTTTCAAAATCTATGCCTGTCGCTGTTGCTGGGGTAGGAGACACCTTAGCTAAATGCATTAGAACCAATAACATACAGGTGTGGTCTAAAATGAATTGACTCTGACAAATCCCAACTGAAAGTGTTAGATTAATACTAGTAAAAGGGTTTCTAGCTTAGAGGCAAGGACTTTAGCATAAATTTTACTGTCTGCTGTTATTAGGAAAATTAGTCTATAGCTTGCTTTGTAGTTTGGGTCCTTTCCGGGTTTGGAAAGGACAATGACTGTTGCTGTGCTCATAGTGGGTGGAAAGGAGCCCTGGTGTTGTAGTTTAACATATAGCCTTAGGAGGATCGGGGATACCAGTGAGGACAATGAGTGATAAAATTCTGTAGGCAGGCCATCTCCTCCTAGAGCTTTTTTGAGATTTAAGGAAAGGATTGCTTTCTGGATTTCTACAGAGGTGATTGGTTGATTGAGGCTTAGTGCTTGATTGGATGAGATTTTAGGGAGTTGGAGTCAGGAGAGAAAGACTGATAGGTTGCAAGGGTCAGACATAGTCACTCAGAAATAGAGGTGGGCGTAAAAGCCTGTCATAATGGTGTTGATTTCACGTTCAGTGGTACAGGCTTTGCCTGCCATGTCATGTAGGGCTTTGCTGTGTCTTTTGGCTTGTTGTTTTTTGACGCAATATGCCAGGAGTTTCCCACACTTTTCCCCTCCTTCCCAATAGTGATGTTTTAGCCACAATAATGCTAATTTGGCTTTCCTGGCCATTAATATATTAATGTCATGTCTAATTTTTAGAATTTCAGTGTACAGTGGGGAGTGAGGAGAGGTTTCTTTGAGCTAGAGTTGAGTCCCCAGGTCTGCTAGCTCCTGTTTCCTCTGTTTGTGATGGTGAGAGGTGTACAAGATGATGTGGCCTCTCACTGAACCTTTAAAGGCCTCCCACAGTATGGCCACAGTAGTACTACCATTGTCATTTATCCTAAAAAATCTTCTGCAGTGGCTTGTAATCAAGGTTTAAAGTGATGATCTAGCATTAGTAGTGGGTCCATGCGCCATTTGGAGGATTTAGGAGACATGGAGCCAAATAAAATATCTAATTGTACTGGCGCAAGGTCTGAAATGTATTTATTTAGTTTTTGTTGACCAGGAAAGGAGGACTAAACAATTCTGCCTATTTTCAGCCTCATCCTGGGGGAAGGGCATACAGATGGATGCCAACTGGCATTGAATCAGATCAAATGACAAGAGGGTTGATTGTGGCTGCTATTATCGTTGGTGCTAGTTGTTGAGAAGTGAGCCACTGGTCTATTCTGCTACATTTCCCATGTAGGTAAGGCAAATTTTATTTATATGGCTCCCAATCCCAGGGACTCTGGGCGCCTTACAGAAATCAAAAAACAGGCAGGATAAACAACAATGACAAATAAGTAAAAGCTGTAAAGGGTTATACAAAACTTAAAAATTTAAGTAATTAAGTAAATTTAAATAACCATTAATAAATAATAATTAATAAATACACACATAAAAAAGCCTGCAACTAGTCTGGAAATGCCTGTTTGAAAAGGTAGGTTCTCAGACCTATCTTCAATGCCCTCACCAATGGGACCTCCCTTAGCGAGATGGGGAACAAATTCCAGAGGGCCGGATCAGCCACCTTGAATGCTCGGTCACCCAAGGTTTTTAGCCTGGCCATCAGAACCACAAGGAGACCCCTGGTGGAGGAGCGGAGGGAGCGAACTGGAATGGCAAGTGTAAGTAGATCAGTCAGGGAGTCAGGACCCAAGCCATATAGGCCTAATAGGTGAGCAAGCCCACCTTGAAGATGATCCTCCACCTGACAGGCAGTCAGTGCAGACCTTGCTGGACTGGGGTCACATGTCAGGACCATCAGTTATCTGGTCACTGTGTGAGCCAGCTGCAGCCGGCAGAGGTTCCCTCCACTGACCCCGAAGTACAGAGCATTACAGTAGTCTAACCTAGAAGTAACAAAGGCATGTACTAATGATGGCAGGTCCTCGGATGGAACTAGGGGTTTAATCTGGGCAATGTTTCTTAGGTGGTAAAAACCGCTTTGGACAACAGATGACACCTGGGCTTCAAGTGTCAACCTGTCATCCAGGAAGATGCCCAGACTTCTCACTCTAGAGGAAGCCATCAACATGGTGGTTCCCAGGACCAGTTCTGTTGCCACCCCGGAGGCACTCCTATCACACCCGTGACCAGGTTCAATCTCCAGGATCTCTGTCTTGTTGGAATTCAGCCTCAGCCAGTTGGAGGACATCAAGCCCTGGATCTTGGCCAGGTAATTATTTAGCACTTTCACTGTGTCATTTGTTCCAGGGGCAAAGGACATATACAGCTGGGCATCATCTGCATAGTAATGAAAACCCAGACTGTAGCATGTACACCATGAACAACATCGGTGACAGGATCAAACCTTGAGGAACTCCACAATGCAGGAACTTCGGAGGGGAGAAGGAGAAATTCCCCATCACCACTGGTTGCTTTCTGCCCAAGAGATAGGACACAAACCACTTGATGACAGTACCGGGGAGTCCACAATAGTCTCTATGGTGATCCAACAGCACAGTGTGGTCCACGGTGTCAAATGCTGCAGAAAGATCAAGGAGAACGAGAACTGACTGGTCTCCTCTATCTCTTGCCCTGAGGAGGTCATTTTGTACCTTGACCAATGCCATTTCAGTGCTGTTCCTGGCCCTGAAACCAGACTGGAATGGTTCATAGATGTAAAAGGCTGCAAGGCGCACCTTGAGCTGCAGCGCCACTATTTTCTCAACAACGTTCCCTAAAAATGGGAGGTTGGAGATAGGTCGATAATTCACCAGGGCATCAGGGTTAAGTGATGGTTTCTTCAGTAGGGGCCTCACCAATGCCTCATTTAAAGAATCAGGAAAAATCCCCTCAGAGAATGAACACTGTATTATCCTGGTGAAAACAGGACCAAGGTCTCGGCGCATCCCACTAGGAGACGGGTCAGGACCAAATCCAGTTCACAGAAAATGGGCCGCAGCTTCAAGATCACCCCAAAAACCTCAGCCACCTCCACTAGGCTAAACTCCTCCCAGACAATAGGAGTGCTCATGTCCCTCCTAGGTGACTACTGCAGGGCTGACTTTGCCCAGTGAGGAGATCCCAGACCAGATAGAGGATACCCTGTCAAAGAACTGAGCAAACTCATTGCACAGTGCAATTGAAAATGCTTTTTTCAGCTGCAAACAGACCTGATGCAGTAGTCTGTCCACAGTCCAAAAAAGCTGAGATTGTCTGTTCCTCCCTGTGGCAATCTCCCTGGACAGGAACTCTGCCTTCTTATAGTCGATTGCCTCTTGGTACTTACAATACTGAGCTCTCCAGGCCAGTTTATCCTCTGATTGGGTCTTCAGCCAGCAATGCTCCAACTTCTGACCCATGATCTTCATCTCCTTAAGAGCCCCATCAAACCATGGAGGTCTCAAGTGAGAAGATCTGGGTCATATATGGACTGGTATGATGACATTGAGCGCTTCAGAGACGGCATTATAATAGACAGCCACCACCTCACCCACATCAATTGCACATGCAGTACTCACACCAAACAAGCCTACTACTGCCAGAAATCCCTCTGGGGACAATACCCTTAAAGGGCAATAGCTGACCATCTTAACAGGGGAGAGACTATCAAGAAGTCTCCCCCCAGAGGGTGGTACATAAGGAGAACCCTGCAACCTGCACCTGGACCCCCATGCAACACCACACATTCAAAGGATGAGGTAGAACCCACTGGGTGCATGGCAAAGTTCAAGCTGGATCTAAGATAGATGTCCACACCTACACCCCTGCATTCCCTCCTTGGGCAGTGCACTACAGAGTACTCGATGGGGACAGCCGCCTCCAAAATAGACTCAGCATTGTCTCCCAGCTAGGTCTCTGTAATACAAGCCAGCTCAAAAGATGAACTCAAGTCCTCCATAATTGTGGTCTTGTTCCTCATCAATCTAGAGTGCCCTGCCACCAACCAACCCACTCCCTAGTAATACCCACCTGCCGACAGCATCTCACTGCTGTAACTAGAAGAGGGAGGTCAGTAAAGGGGTGAAGGTCGTACAGCAGGTACGCTGCATAGGCAATGCAGAGGGGTCTATGATTCTGGCACATCTTGCAGCACAACTACTTAATTAAAACCCTACTACAGCCAAGGCATGAAATGTACAATATAAAATTAAGCATCCCTGCTACAGCTTAGAAAATAAATAGAAAATAAAACAACCAACAACAAAGTTAAAAAGAAAAAACAACTAGCCCTACACATACATAGTCATCTGTACCATATAATAAAGAAAAATATCCTACTCACACTCAGAGTCAGACCACACTCAACCACTAACTAAGCCCACACTCACCCCAAAACCAACCCATAATTCAAATAAAATTTAAAACAAGAGACAAAAAAAACAGGAGAATCCTGGCAGTTTTTAAATCTAGAGGACAAGTTCAATAGTCAAATTACTGATATGAATGGAAACAGAGAACAAAAGCCATGTCAGCAAAGAGTCACCTGTGTGGAAAAATATAGAGCCATATAAAGGAGCACTCTCATCACTCTCTTTACACTGATACAGGCCATGAAAACAGGGCCCAAGTTCAGTCCACAGAGAGTCACCGCATTTCATTTATGCTCTCACCATTACTGAACAGGGAAATAGGAGTCAAGATAAGAGAAGCACTCTAACTGCTCTCTCTTATGGATAATAAAGGCAACAGTACTGACAGAACAGGGTTTCCAGGAAGGGAGGGGGATCACCAGCAATATACGATCACCACCCTCTTATCCAGCCTAGATAACAGTACTCACTAGAAGTTCCAGGAAGGGGTGATCAACCACCAATATTCGGCAGCCAGTTCTGTGGTTTTCCAATTGATAGAAAACCTCCACAGATCTCAATCCTCCAGCTAGCTGCTTCACTCCACTCTCGGCTCAGATTTAAAAGTTTAGCAGACAGTATAGGTTATCCAATCCACAGTCCACATGAAGCCAACTCCGTCCTTCGAGTTCCTATACACCACAACTCCTCAACAGGGCCACACAAATGCTCTGCATTTGCTGTTGCAAGATCTTTCAGCCAAATGCCTTCCTCCAGCAACTATTCCCTCTCCTGTGGTTCCCAGCAGGCAATATCTCCAGGTCAGAGCGACTCCATGTTTCTGACTAGTGCTCTTTTTTTTTGTCATTTAATAAGCTTTATTGTTTTACATTTTTTTAACAACAACAACCACCAATACAGACAACATAATAGTGCTGTAAAAAAAACTGTTAGTGGAATACTAATACATAATGTGTAGCACACAGGTAAAGATTACAGTATAAGAAATTCTGACACATGTTATCGTTGTCTGAATCCCACCCACCTCCCTCCCTCCCAACCCACTCCAGTCTGCCACTTACTGTTAAGTGAGGATGGTTGTAATGCAATAATAAAAGACTGTGTTGGATATAGTTGTCCTTAAAAAGGGAGGTAAAAGTGATAGAAGTCTACTGAATTGATAAAAGGGTATACAGTGATTCCCATCTTAGTTTATAGTTGTCCATTCTGTTAGTAATTCCTGCAATGATGAGCTCTGCTTGCAAGGCAAACATGATTTCCTTAAACCATTCCACATAGGCGGGAGATGCCGATTCCAGCCAATGCCTCAAAATTACTCTTTTAGCACAGGCTGAAATTAATGCCATATGCGCTCTCTGTAGACTGCCTTGTAAGCATGCATAATCACCCAAGATACAAATCTCTGGGTTGAAGTTATCTGATAATGCAAGAAGTGAATCAAGCTGATTTTGGATGCTGGACCAGAAAGGAGTGATTTTATCACAGGACCATAGCATATGGAGTTGATCAGCAGGTGCTTGTTGACATTTGGGACATTGGTTAGAAGATAAACTTCCCATTTGGTGAAGTTTAAGCGGTGTATAAAATAGATTATGGTTAATATGAAATTGCATAAGTCTATATCTATCCCACTTAATGTATTTATATAAGTGATTCCAAATATTTGACCAGTTCATGGGAGGGGAAAGTCGGTGGTAAGACATTATCCCACCAATAGAACCTCTGACGTTCCATAGTAGCAACTTTTGTTAGAAGAAATTTATAAGAGTAGGATATTACATGAGATAAGGGAATGGAGCTAATGTAAGGGAGTAGAGCAGATATGAAGGGACTGTCCCAAACCCCTGAACCAAAATAATGTGTCAGCATGTGAGATATCTGAAAGTATTTGAAAACATGTGTGGTAGTCCAGTTGAAAAGGTGACTGGCTACTTTATAGGGGAGCAATTTTTTGTCCTGAACAAACTGATCCACTCTTAGAATACCCATATCAGGCCAAAAAAGGTGAGGTTTAATTAACTTACCCGAAATTAGAAGATTAGGATTTGAGAACAAGGGTTGGGCAATATCTCTGTATGCATCCACTTTGAGGAAAGTGATTAATTGATAATGTATATGAAGTAAAGAGCTTAGTGGTGTTTCCTTTAGGGATTTAGGAAGGCTCTTTCTAGTAATAAAAGGAAGGGCCTTGGGATCAATATCTTTTTCAGAACAGAGTGCGTGTTCGATTCTGATCCAGGAGGGACAATATGCGGAGTCTAGACTATTCTCTGGGGGTTGTATCCAGTGTCTTATTCTGGCCAAGTGGATGGCTAAATAATATATAGAGATTAGGGGCTTGAAGACCACCATCAATTTTTTGACGTGTAAGTTTAGAGTAACTTCGTCTAACTTTTTTCCCTACCCATATAAAAGTGCTGAGAATTCTCTGTATCTGCGAGAACCATGATAACGGGAGAGCCCAATTAAACATTTGTAGGGGATATAAAACACGGGGTAGTACATTCATTTTTATTATACTCATGCATCCCCATATAGAAAGAGATAATTTTGACCAGCGTCTAAGCTCTTTTGTTAGTGTATTAACTAGAACATCTAAATTGAGCTTTTTCATGATATGGGGGGGGAAGGTGAAGGTAAAACCTTAAATATTTAAGTTTATCGGTGTTCCATTGTAGACCTAAATGTTCGATATCGGTCCTCACTGTATATCTATTAAGGGGAAAGACTTCCGTTTTTCCCATATTTAACTTGTAATTCAAAATTGCCTGAAATAGGGATATGATATGAAAAGCAGCAGTTAAAGATTGGGTAGAGTTAGAAATATGAAGGAGTATATCATCTGCATAAGCAGAGATTTTGTATTCCATGTTACTTCTTGGTATACCAGATACGAATGCCGAATTTTTAATTTTTCTAATAAGGGGTTCTAAATTCAAGTTGAAGAGGAAGCGAGAAAGGGGACACCCTTGGCGGGTACCCTGAAATAAAGTGAAAGAAGTAGAGAGAACACCGTTACATTGAATTTGAGCTGATGGAGAAGTGTCTAAAATTTTAACCCATTGTATGAATTCCATCGGGAAATGATACCTAGGTAGTAACATAAAGAGATAGTCCCAAGAGACCCTATCGAAGGCTTTTTCTGTGTCCAGGGAAACAAGTGCTGCTGGCACAGATGAGTCCCTGGACACAGAAGAGAGGTATGCTATTTTTCTAAGGTGATCAGATGAAAGCCTCCCTTTTACAAACCCTACCTGCTGTACACTTATAAGGGAATCCCAGACCTGGCCTAATCTGGAGGCAAGGATTTTTGCAAGAATCTTGACATCCATGTTGATTAGGGAGATTGGCCTATAGTTGGGAATGAAAAGAGAATCTTTGCCAAGTTTGGAAATAACAGTTATAATGGCCCAGGTCAAAGAGGTGTCAGATATGCCATTTTTAAAGATGTAAATGAAAGGTGTCTAAGAGAATGGAGGCAATTTTCTCTTTAAATTTTTTATAAAAGTTTGTGGTGAAACCATCGGGGCCAGGAGATTTGTCTGGGGAAAGAGACTCCATAGTATCACAAACTTCTGTTAACGTAATAAGAGCTTTCAGGATGTTTACCTGGAGGTCTGATAGTACAGGGAGATCAATGTCTTGGATGAAGTTATCGAATTGTTGGGACAAGGAGGGGAGTACAGATGCTGAGTATAGTTGCCGGTAATAGTCTTGGAATGCATTCACAATGTCTGGTAGAGAGGTTAAAAGGTCACCCGAATTCGAGTAAATAGAGGTGATTATTCTATCAGTTACTTGGGAATGAAGACGAAGAACCATGAGTTTCCCCAACCTTTCACTATGATCAAAATAGGATATTTTAGAACGGAGCAAAAGGAATTCAGCCTTTTCCGCTATTAATTGGTTATATTGGGCACGAAGAGATTCAACTTTCTCCCATTTTTCTATAGGGGCTGAAGGAAGGAGATGATTCTCCTGGTTTTCTTCCTGGGCTAAAATTGAAGAGAGAGCTGCAGCTCTCTGCTTCTTACGCTTAGTCATTAACGGATTAATTCACCTCTCAATGCACATTTCAGAGCCCCCCCACAGAAAATCTTTTTTAAGCATGGATGGAGCATTAATTTCCATAAAATTAGAAATGAATGTTTGGAGAAATTGTATTTGTTCATCAGATTCAGAAGTTGATTGTTCAATTTCCAAATTCTATCTCTATGTATATAGGGAGAAAGATCTAAGTGAAGGTGGGCTATATGGTGGTCTGAAATGACCTTAGAAGAGTAATAGGCCTGAGAAACCCCCAGAAGGTGATCAACTGTCATAAGAGAATTGTCTATCCTGGAAAAGGAGTGATGGGGAAAAGAGTGAAATGAGAATTCTTTACGTTCAGGGTACATTAGCCTCCAAGGGTCTGTGAGGCCTACAGAATGCATTAGCTCATGTAAAGCTTTTTGACTAGGTGATAATTTTTGGCGGATCTGACCAGATCTATCTAAGTTGTTAGATAATACCTGGTTCCAATCTCCACCCAGGGCCATTGGAAACATAGTCCAAGGGGCAAGAATAGTCATAAGATTTGCAAAAAATTCAGGGTCTTCACAATCAGGTCCGTAGATAGAACCTAAAACCATTTCAGAATGGCCAAGAAGGGTCCTCAGAAAAACAAATCTACCACTTGGGTCAGCAATTTGTTGTATAAGGCAAAATGGAATTCTGTGGGCTATCAGGATGGCAACCCCTCGTCTATGGGAATCAATAACAGAACCGAATACTTGACCCACCCAGTTTCTACGTAAATAATGAATATGATTGGCCAGGAGATGTGTTTCTTGCAAAAAAGCTACATCAATTTGCAAACTTTTTAGATGAAGTAGAACCTTGGATCGCTTGGCTATAGTCTGAGCCCCATTTATATTCCAGAAGCAATTTTTAAGTCCAGCCATAGGGAGCTGTAAGATATAGGAGAATAAAATTGGAGATGATGAGATACAACCAATCCTGAATATCTAAAATAACAATATTTGACCCCTTTTCAGTGGCAGACAACCCCTTAATTAATATCCCTGCTCCCCCCTTCCCCAGTCCAAAATACTTAAATCCTCATAGCTAGGACCTAAAAGACCTAGCTCTGAACCCCACAACTTATATTGATAGACTAAAATGAGAACATTCCTTAACTGGGACAGTGATTTAGGAGGTTCAAACCCCAATGTCTGATTCATGACTGCTCCTCCTACGGCTATGTACTCCCCCCTCCCACCCCAACCTGTTGAGTAAATTTTAAAGTTAACCAATGACAATTATCCATAATCAAAAAAAATAGGTACCTTAACCAAACTCACTACCTACATATTACCAGTGAACACTAATTTAACTATAAAAGTATTACTAAAACATTATTACCATGTGTAGTCTTTAATTACTCATTAGTTATTGAATGAAAGGCTGTCAAATTAAAGCCAGTATACCCCTATATTCTAATGGCATCTTAGCTATAACTTGGCATAACAAACAAAAGAAAAAAAGGTTATGCCTTCCAGAAAAAAAAAAAATACATGACCTAACCATTATTCAATGAACTACTTTTGTAGTAAATAGAAATATATTTGCAACCTAACCAATGAAATAAAACTCAAAATCTTTTTTTTTTCCCCTTCCTTGAATTGGTCATGAGTCAGGGCACAGCACACCTGATTAATATTATTCATAAATGAAAATTTGAGTTCGACATACTATTTTTTGTTTACAGCCAAAGGAAGTTCTATTTATTACCACACAGGTAGAACAGCAAACGCTGTAGTAATAATATTATCCCAGTGCAGACCGGAGAATCAAAGCAATCGTGCAGCAGCTGAGTGACTGTACGCACTTCTGTGCAGTTGGAAAACGCTCGCATGTTCGTGCAAGTTAAGTAAGGGATACAACCAAAAAGAAAAAGAAAAAAACAACAAAAAGGAAACCCTCCCAGTCTCTTCATTTCGCCCGGCGGGTCAATCTCTCGGGGAACAGGCTGCCATATCTGAAACAGGATCCACACTGAGCTTCTCAGGACAGGATGAATCAAGACTCCAGCAAGGAGGAAAAACGGGTCCCGAAATCCATGGGGTCAAAACAAAAACCATACCGCTGGCAGCATACCCAAATCAAGCTTTTCCTCCCATCAGTCAACAGAAGCATTCAGTTAGAGTCAAAACTTGCATCAAAGGCAATTTCCAGACAGTTCTGGATTTACTATAGGAAAACATTATGATGGAGCCTCAGCATGCGGTGAAAAGGTCAGAGAAGAGAGTTGTAAGCTCTTTTGTAGCCTGTTCTGCATTTTCAAATGTTTTCCAGCTGCTTAGGTGTAGGACGGATAGCCTAGCTGGATATTGCATCCGGAATTTTATTCCAGCGGCAATTAATTTGGTTACAGAAGAATGGTATTCAGCCTGTTTTTGACATGTAGCCACTAGCAAATCTTGAGAAAACCGGATCAGAGATTCCTCCCATTTAACTTCTTGAAGATCTTTGATTGCTGACAGGACATGTTGGCGACCAATGTACTGTAACTCAGCAATTGCAGAATAAACGGCCTAGAATTTGCACCAGGAGGGGGGCTGGGCCTTAGGGATCTGTGGGCCCTTTCGACTGCATAGGCCATTGAATGTGGGGGGAGACCAGCTATTTTTCTGAGCAATTTTTGAGCAAAAATGACAGGCGAACGACCATCCACTTGTTCTGGAAGACTAAAAATTACCAGGTTGTTACGTCTCTTTTGGCCTTCTAGATCTTCCAGTTTTAACTCCAATTTGTGTAATTTGTGTCTGATAGAGGACATTTCTGGTTCTATTCAAGACTGCCATGATTCAGGTGAAGATGTTCGGGCTGAGACATCCGAGAGTGCCTTGTCTGTCTCTTTAGGTCCGATTGTATAGCTTTTAGGTCAGATGCAAAGTCTGTAAAAGCCACCTTAAGAGGAGCTATTTCTGCCAGAAATCTATCTTCAGAAACTGAAGCAACAGTTGCAAGAGATTGGGAGCTCTTACCGGTACCTGTGGTGTGCATTTTGGCTCGTTTCGCTTGTTTATCTGGAGTAGTAGGCAGCGTTCTGGATGGGAGGGCCTGTTTCATTTCGGCCTCCATTTCTTGTAATTGAAGCGGCTTATTTTGTGCAAATCGGTGTCTGAGTTCTTCCCTTGTATGAAAAGGCTTGGTACGTAGTAAAGATTAAGTACCTGATGAGCGATCTTGCTTAATTTAGTAAATATTTAAACCGTTGAGGTGGGAGCGAGAGCACAACGAGTCCACTTAGGAAGAAGACATCATGTGATTCCTGACTAGTGCTCTTATCACAGGCAGTATCAACCATGCTAAATATGAATGCAGAGTCCTCTGGATAAAACCTATGGCTTCTAAAAAGCAACAAAACTGTCTCCTAAGCTATCTCACTGATGTCCCCTGCCTAATGCTAAAAACCCTACCCCTCGACACTAATACCACACACTTACACTTAGAACAAAACAATTTAAAATTTACACTCCCCAGACAGCGTCTGGACAGCAGTTTGCTACCTAACAGAGTCTCCAGAAAATTTCAATAAAAAACACTTTGAAGAGATTTTTGGAAGGAGAATAATCCTGTGCTAACAAGAGCACAGCAGATGGACCCCAGCCTAGCAAACATCTTCCTTCCTTCCCTGTGTGTTGAAGAGTGACAAGTGTAATCTCTATCTCAGGTACCGTGATTAAACCAGGCACTTGCTAGAGCTTGGACTGACATCCATAACTTAACTGCACTGATGGCTCTAACATGGGATTCTGGTTTACCTTGGCTTCTGTCTATAGTGGGGTTCAGCACAGGATTACCCTCCCCCCCACTAATAAAGAAGAATTGGTATCATTGAAGCTAGCGACTTGAGCTTCTAGTGAATAGAAAAAACTGGGATGAATCTGTGTTTGGGGTATAGAGATTGCCCACTATTAGAGGACCCTGTGGGGTCTGAACAAGAAAAAGAATCCATCAGGCTTCATTGTCTTGAGCAGTTTTTTAAATTGTCCATACTAGAGTTTTATGTATCAGAATCAAATCTCCCCTTTTCTTGGTCTGAACAATACTATGGACTTCTTGTCCAACCCAATCCCTCACTACTTTTTGTGACTCTGAGTTCATGAGTTTAGTTTCCTGTAAAAGGGCTGAGTTCAGGGCTGGACTTAAATCATTCTTGGTCCCTGTGCAGTCCCCTGCTGGGCCCACTCCACTCCATTCCCTGTGCCCCCCCCCCCCGGGCACATCCAACATTTACACCTAACTAACCCTCCTGTCCTACATTAATAAAGCAGTAGCAGGTCTACTAGTTTAACCAGCATATTTTAATTAGTGCCATTGACTGCATTTAATTATTTGACTTCACCACTGAAAATTAATCTGGCTGAGCCTGAATCCAGAACTTAAGTAAGTATGGAATTACTGCCGTATTCATTTCTGTAAGGACAGGGACATCATCACTGGACACTTACACATTCTGAGTTGCAAACAAGTTAAACAACTTAACTTTTCTGGAGATGTGAGAGAGGATTATCACATGGGGCAGTATAGTGCAGTGGTTTAAGGCTCTGAGCTGCAAACCTGGAGACCTGGGTTTGAATCCCACAGCCTCCAATTTTTTTCCCCCAATTGTTTAACCAGGAGAGACACACTAAGCTGAAAGCTTGTTTACAGGTGCAATCTGGAAGCACAAGGAAGTTAAGTGACTTGCTCAAGGTCACACAGTATGCAAGTGGGGGCTGTGGGATTCAAACCCAGATTTAAACCACTGCGCTATACTGCCTCCCCAAATACTTGCATACTGTGTGACCCTAAGCAAGTCACTTAACTTCCTTGTGCTCCCAGGTTGCACCTGTAAACAAGCTTTCAGCTTGTGTGTCTCTCCTGGTAAAAGAATAAATAAAATCATGGGACACCTGTAAGGTTGCCACCTGTCAGGTTTATTTACCTGGTGATCAGGTTTTCAGGGTCCCTATCAGGAAATCTGATTTTGCTCTGTGATGGTCAGGTTTTTGAGCCACTGTGAGAAGAGGTCAACTGTAAAAAAATATTTGTGCTAGCCAGCAGAGCAAGTTGATTCAAAATTGCGCTAGCCCATAGATGGTTGCTCTAGTCCTCAATTATAATAGTAAATTTTGATCACTTATACAGGAAACAATGCAAGCCAAGACATACTCTGATTGTACATTTATCCAGCTCCCACATTGCTTCCAGCTTCCCAGCAGAAAAAACAAGACTGCATGCCATCACACACAGTGAGCCCCCCCCATTGTTTTGTAACATGGCCTCCTCTCTTCCTCTTCTCTTTCTGCATGCGCATGCACGCGCACACACAGACCTCAAACCAGTGGATCTCACAACAGCAAATGTTCAATCAAGCAGTCCTAGCTCTACACACACACTAGCAGACATCATCATGCACCTCACCACACTGTCACTACCACCCACAAGGCAACAAACATAGTCAGGCAGAATAAGACCCTGTCCACATTATGCCTCTGTAACATTACAGAGTACCCAAACCTTTACCGCAATGGTTTGTGTTTACACCTGTAATGTTACAGAAGGCATTATTGTAACCGTTGTTGAAACCACATATGAGGTGTTTGAAACAACGGTTATGAAACTGGTTACGCCTCGGTAACGTTACCGGGCGAAGTGTGGACACATGATAATGGTCCCCTACAGGGGCCGTAGCACAGCGCGAGCTGCATCCTGGGAACGGGTGCCATGGTAATGGTCGCCCGGCACTTCTAGTGTGGACCGGGCGGTACCGTCCCATAACAGACACCGCTGCAATGTGGGACATACCACCGCCCGCCATAACGGGATTGCATCCGCTATTGAGCCGGAGCGGTTTAGTGCAGACAGGGCCTAAAACACTGTCAACCCCCACCCTATAGTCAGCTAGAGACCTGCACTTCTGGGAGTTTTTGTGCTGTCTCAAGTGAGCCAGGAGCACATGTAAGATTTTTTGGGGTGGGGGCTACACAAACCTAAAGGGCTTGGGAAATAGAAAACTATGATATTTTTATTTTTAAAAGCATTGATTTTAATATGCTCTGCACCAACAATAACAGATTATTCTTTAACACTGTACTTTCATCAGCCCAGGGGAGCCAGTAAGCAGGCATAATGCCATACTATTGCTGTTTATATATAGGATGATCTATGCTCCCCAAGAATGACAATTTTAAGCTTTCAAATTATGTATTTTATTAAAGTTTTTTTTCTACCATACATGATCCATAGTTTTGTTTTTAGGATGAAAGGTCATCCTTAAAAGACTGGAATACCCAAAGATAGGAGGACAGCAGATGTAGTCCCCTTATACAAAAGTGGGAACAAAGAGGAAGTGGGGAACTACAGACCAGTCAGCCTCACCTCGGTAGTGGGGAAGATCATGGAAGCACTACTGAAGGAGAGATTGGTGGAACATCTGGTTGTCAATGGACTGCAGGATCCAAAGCAGCATGGTTTCACTGGGGGAGGTCATGTCAGACCAACCTCATTGAATTTTTTGACTGGGTGACTATGGAGGTGGATCAGAGGAGGGCAGTAGACATGGCCTATCTGGACTTCAGCAAGGCCTTTGACACTATGCCACATAGAAGACTATTACACAAACTAGGGAATATGGGTGTGGGCAGAACAGTAGTGTGGTGGGTAGATAACTGGCTGGGCGGCAGGACAAACAGGGTGGTGGTAAATGGCTGTCACTCCACAGAGGGAAGAGTGACCAGCGGGGTACCACAGGGATCAGTGCTGCGACAAGTCCTATTCAACATCTTCATCAGTGACATTGTGCAGGACCTAGAAGGCAGAATTTCACTGTTCGCTGATGACACAAAGCTCTGTAACAGAGTAGACACACCAGAGGGTGTAGACAGAATGAGAAGGGACCTGCAGAAACTTGAAGAATGGTCAGGGGTTGGCAGTTGAAATTCAATGCAAAGAAGTGCAAGATAATGCATATGGGGCACAAAAACCCTGGCACAATATATCAGTTGGGGGGTGAGGATATAGCACGCACCAGGCAGGAAAGGGATCTTGGGGTTATCATCTCTGATGACCTCAAGGTAGGGAAACAGTGTGACAAGGCAGCAGGTAAAGCAAATAGGATGCTGGGATGCATAGGCAGGGGCATCACCAGCAAGAAAAGAGAGGTCATGATTCCACTATACAAGCCACTAGTGGGCCCCACCTGGAGTACAGTGTGCAGTTCTGGAGACCTTACCTATGTAAGGACATAGACAGGGTTGATAAGGTTCAGAGGAGGGCAACAAAGATGGTACATGGATTGCATCACAAGTCCTATGAGGACAGGTTGAAGGAATTGAATATGTACTCCCTGGAGGAGAGGAGGGAGAGAGGGAACATGATAAATACATACAAGTATCTTACAGGGAGGAACAAGGTACAAGAATATACTATTTTTAAGCAAAAAAGATGTTCCAGGACTAGAGGGTATGGGATGAAGTTGGAGGGAGGATGATTCAGAGGAAATGTGAGGAAGAATTTCTTCGCAGAACGGGTGGTGGACAAGTGGAACACCCTGCCCGAGGAAGTGGTGGGGGCTGAAACAATCACAGGATTTAAGAATGCATGGGATAGACATAAAGGAATTCTAGAGATATGAGATAAGGGGCAACAGAGTTCTAGGAAAACATAAACTGAAGTTACAAACTCAAATGGGCAGACTAGGTGGGCCATAGGCCCTTATCTGCTGACACTGTCTATGTATCTATGTATGCTGGGTGGGATAAGAGTGAACTTGTATGGACAGTGATTGCTGGCATGGTCCATTTAGAAGAGCTGGGGACCCCCTACACTTACCAGTAATGGCAGCCATAGATCTGTGGATGGTCATTTCAGAGTCTGGTCTGCAGTACTATCCAGGGAAAGAACAGAGTTAAGAGATTTGGAAGGGACGGGGAAATTATGATGAGGCTGGAATAAAACCCACCACTTGCAGGGCCGACCCTGTATACCTCCTCACATTTTGTCACTGAAATATTGGATAGAGACACTCAAAATGAAGGGAAATGAGGGGTACTGGTCTTAATAATATGGGACAAATTTTTAGACAGAGACATGTTCAGAAAACTGGAAGCTAGTGACTTAACAGCACTTTACCCTTGATCACACCCTGGACACTAGCTGAAAGTCCTAACAGTGGAGTGATAATGACTCACATTGAGTCTTTTTGTGGGACCCACCCCCCCCCTTTGAAGTGCCAGATAATTGCAGCTCTTAATGAGCTGTTAACCACAGCAGGCCATCTGGAACATTGAGATAGATTAGCATGACTAGAGCCTGCTAAAGTACAAACTTTTTTAACTTCATTAACTGCCATGAAAACCTGCATTAGTCAAGATGGACAAATAGAGAGTTAGCTGCATTAGCCCTGGAAAATTTGCACTAGTGTTTGGACTAGTAAAACAATGTCAAGATCAACCCCTGATTTTGCGTGCTCACATACTTTTGAAACAGATTTTGTCATATAATTCATTGTGTTAACTACGTGTCCAGGTTATAAACAAGTTCTCTTGTCAACATAGCACTTTGTTTGTGAAAGCAGTCAACCTGGAAGGTGCAATGTATGGCCATTAACACCATTTGCACTTACTTAACCCCATCTTTTCTGCCCCCACCTTTTGTAACATTAGCAGAGCCAGTTTTTTTCCACTTTGATTTGCCTTTGCTGATAAACATTTTCATCTATAACAAAATGTAGGCATTTTTAAATGTTTTAAATTATTTTTGCTTCCTCAAGAAAAAAGTATGAGCCTCCAAGGTGCAGGGGCACAGTTTGCACCTAGCTAAGGCCGGCCCTGGCTGAGTTCGAAGTCTCTTACAGTGGATCAGTACTTGCTTGAGTTTAATTGAGAAATTTGTTTTATTTATTTATTTTTTTTATTTTATTTAAACAGAAATTTGGAAAACCTTTGAGCCATAGGCTCATTTACAAAGGTACCTTGTCACAGTAAGACAAACGAAAATACACAGTATAACAGTACAACACATAAGTATAACAGTAAATTAAGACATAGATACAAACAAGCTGGTACAGGTAGGATGTATGCAAACAATACCAGAGTTATGTTGTCCTTAGCAGCTTAGTAATAAGCTTTGTCATAAGTATTGAGTACGGCTTTGACTAGTGGCAATTATAGCATCGGGTGTTAATAAGGTGGTTACGTAAGGAAGTTTTGAAGCACGATATAGTTGGAGCTTCGGAGATGGAGGGGGGCAGTGTGTTGAACCAGGAGGGGGCCCTAAAGCTGAAGGCTCTTTGGCCGTGAGAGGTCCTAGCTCTAGGGATAACAAGAGAGGTTTTCCCAGAGGTCCGAGTATGAACTAGTGGTACAGAGCGGCGTATGGTGGTGGTCAATCCTGGCGGGGATAGCCCAAGGAGGGTCTTTTTTGTAAGGGTACAGGTCAGATATTTGAGGCGCTCACAAGATCAAGTACCAGCGCTTTAGCTGACAGTAGACAGGTGTGTGTCAGCCTAGGTGCTCCAGTAATTAACCTGCAGACCTTATTCAGAGTAGGCGAATTTTATGGAGTGCGGTCTGATCAGCAGCACCATACACCGGCAGTCCATAGTCCACTAGGGACAGGATAGAGGAGGTGACTGTGAGTCAAAGAGCCTCCGGGGGAGGCAGTGTTTATACCGATGTAAGATGCCCAATCGGATATTAGTGGCAGTGGCTAGGGCAGCGATGTGTCCATGGAAGGAGAGGGAGGGGTCAAAATGGATCCCTAGGTATTTATAGGAGCAAACTTGTTTGAGTGGGAAGAGGACCCAGAGTGAATGAGGAGTTTGAAGTTGCAGGACTTGTTTTGGGGATGAGTGAAGAACATGGTTTTTGGTTTTTTAAGATTTATCACCAATCTATGTTCCTTGAACCAGCCCTCGGCTTCAGTGAAGGACTTCTGCAGCGAGTCCTGGAGGGCAATAGGGTTACGACTTGAGGCAAAGATGACTGCATCATCAGCGACAATAGAATGTTCCCCGAGCAAGAACGTGGAAGGGTGTTAAGGTAAAGGAGAATAGTAAGGGCCCAGAATGGAGCCCTGGGGAACCCCAGAAAAGATGGGACAGATGTCTGAGTAGGTCCCATTAATTTTACATGCTGTGAGCGGTCAGACAGATAACTGGTGCACCAGGAGATAGGCCCAGCAAAACCAGAGAGACTAAGGGCATCAAAAGGAGGGGGGGAGACAGTGTCGAAAGCTTTCGAGAGGTCAATGAAGACAGCACCAGCCAGAGAACCAGTGTCTAAGGAGGAGTGGAGAAAGTTGGAGAACTCTAGGATGGCTATGTTGGTACTGTGGCCCGCTCGGAAGCCATGCTGCTCAGAACAAAGGACATTGTAGGTGGAGAGGTAGTCAGAGATTTGAGAGGCCACCACTTTTTCCAAGGCCTTGGAGAGAGGAGAGAGAATGGAGATCGGTGGATAGTTTCCAGCCACAGTCCTATCACCACCTTTAAAGATAGGGGTGACAGTGGTGACTTGCCAGGCAGTTGGAACCTTCCCCAGGCAAAGAGAGTGGTTGATGAGGCATGTGATCGGGGTAAGGACTGTGTCTAAGACCAGCCGTAGGTTACACGGATCCAGGGTGTCACTGCCTGTACTATTATTCTTGAGGGCAGTGACAAGGTGCGGCCTAAGTTCTTGGGCAGAAACACGGCAGAGGAGAAAATAAGGGCGAGAAAGATTTACGGCAGGTGCTGGGGAGGAGGGTCAAAAAAATTTGTAGGGAGGATAGGGCTAAGGTCAGTGAATGAGGTGTTGAGGTGGTTGGCTATGAGGGCTGGGTCTGAGGAGATCACACCGTTAATGTTGATCTGGGTGGGTGGGGGAGTGTGCACTCCATTTAACTGTTTAATGTTATCCCAGAAGGTTCTGGGGTTCCCCATGAGGCAGTGAGTGAGGACCGATGGTGCTCAGACTTGGCCTTTCTGATGGCCAGAGTGCACTTGTTTTGAGGCGGCAGCATATAACCATACCTGTCGATGGGCTGGCCAGTCTAGAGCATTATTAAAGTTTGGGTAAAGAAGGAGAGCTGTGTCGATGTCAGGGTTGCCTGTATAGGAGACCAGTCAATTTGGGACAGAAGTTCCTTAAGTTTTATTAGTCCACCAGGTATTAGGCGCCCCGGCATGTGGACTGTGCTATGGGTTTGGGGACTGAGGATGACCAGTGGAATAGAATGGGGAGTGATCGCTGAGAGAGTCTGGGAGGACTTGTACATTGGGGATCCGATTAGGCGGTTGGTGAGTACCACATCAAGCAGGGTACTGGAGCCTCTTGGGTTAGTCCTGGTAGGGTGGGTAACTAGTTGCGTTAGGTCTATTGCTGAAAAGGAGTCTCGGGTAGAGGAGGAGGAGGAGGGGCTGAGCCAGTTGACATTTAAGTCACCCACCAGAATTTGATCAGCAGAAGGAGGTAGAGAGGTAAGGTATTCTGTAAGAGAGGCAATGGCCTGCGTTTGGTCCCTGGGGGGCACGTATGCAGTAGTCAGATAAAGGGGTCCCTTTAAAGGGTCAGGGGTTAGTTTCAGTGTAAGCGCCTGGGCCCTGGAGTCAAGGATGGGAGTGGGCAGGACTAGTACGGGGAGAGATTCCTTGACATAAACAGCGCAGCCGCCACCCCGTCTCCCAACACAGTCGGACCGGAAAAGGGTGAAACCAGGAAGGGAGACTAGGGAGTCAGTTTAAATGACAGATTTAAGGTGCCATAGTTGGAGCATATGCTGCATATGTTCCAACTATGGAACCTTAAATCTGCCATTTAAATGGCTTATACTGTAGAAACATTGTCTGATTATTATATGTTGACATAAAAGGGCAAGCAAAGTAGTAACCCATACCCTAAAAGATGACCTATTAGGTTGTAGCCCATGAGAGAGCCTTTCCTTCCTTCCTTCCTCTCTCCCCCAGCATAACATGTAACTTCTTATACCTGAAACTGCTGGTGCAAAATACAGCTGATTCTCTGTTGGTACACTAAGTATTGCAACTTCAAAAACCTGTAACCTTAAAACAATATACTAACAAAAAGAAGGTGTAAGAGCACGAATGTTCTCTGCAGAGGTGAGAAACATTGCACATAGCAACCCACTGAATACAACTAGAGAAAATGACTGGGTGAGTAACTTCACCCTAGGCCCTCCCTAGGAGTACTGAGGGTGGCTATAATGCTTTCTGAATAGAGGACCATATCTTCCCAACAATTTGGTAGGGTAAGTACTGTAAGAAGCAGCACAAGTTTGAGGGATTTTTCTGAGCTCGATGGCAGCATATCCTTTGCCTCCATATTCCCTTTAGGGTTACTACCTTTTAAGAAGCCCAAAGTGGGACATTTCTTAATGAAACATGATTTTTTTGCAGGACAATATGTAATCTCGACCAGTACAACAGACTTGTTTTCACTAAATAAGCAGAATTAAAACAAAGTGTTGTAGTTTTTCAGCTGTTTTTAGTGTTTCTTATCATTTTAAGATATTTTAATAAAGGTATTACAGTTTTTGCAACATTTAGAGGAAAGTAAGAAAATATTTTTGTCTACTATAATGTTAGGACAGGTAGTATTTTTCATGCTTTTTTGCAGGACACAGCTGCCCAAATCAGGACTGTCCTGCAAAAATTGGGAAAGGTGGTAACCCTAATTCCCTCTAATCCCTCATCAAGAAAGGAGGAAAGGCCCTTTTTCTTTGGCATATTCTGAGGAGCTCAGTAATCTGCCAGTTTGTCCTGTCTAGGGCAACAGTTCTCAAACTTTGTCATAGTGAGCCTCCCCTAAGCCATGGAAAAGATCTTGAGCCTCCCCCAAAATACTGAAATATTTTTGGGCCTCCCCATAGTAAAATATTTTACTTTTCACAGTACATCGGGAATAAATTGAAACCTCATTGCATAGCTGGCTCTCATGTTATTAAGCTTATTGTAACCCCCCTCCCAAGCAGCACAATCAACTTGCTCCAATATTTTGACACTCAAACCATTGTTACCCCTTACTGCCATACTTTCATGGGTCAGACTGCTTTTTCTGTTTCCCCTCTAACTGGAATAACCTTCCTGCCAACCTCTGCCTCTCTCCCTCTCACCCAGCTCTTAAGCAACTTCTCAGGGATCATTTTGCTCCCTCCTGCTCTTATTCCTAGTACCTGTATGGTTAACCCTTGTATTTGGACAGTTCTGCAGCCAGTCTAATTGATCAACTGTTCCTCGCATTGTTAGTTTATTGTTCTTAATTTGTTTGTACTTTTATTCATTTTTTATTGCTTGAGTGTTCTGCAGTTACATTTTGAATTGTATTCTCTCACTACCCTTCCCTGGGTACACCTGATATAAGCCATGGCTCAGTGTACAGTACCTTCCCTGGTCACAGACTTGTGAATAAATACATATATTCACCTACTATTATCCTCTTTCAGTTTGCCTTATCCCTTCACACAAAATCTATAAAGTTCAAAATTTAAATACAGTACTTTTTCAAGACTTGCTTGAGCCTCCCCTGGAACAGGTTGGGGCCTCCCCAAGGAGGCTGGCCTCACCATTTGAGAACCCCTGGTCTAGGGTATAGCTTTTTATATTTGTGCCCAGTACAATTATTGGTTGCATTCCTCTACAAACATTTATAAAGCATTTCAAAACAGTTCCTATTGTACAGATGAGCGTGCTAAGCTATCAGTCAATGAATAAGGGAGCACTGTGAGAAAAAAAAGAAATCAAGGCTCAATGGTCACGTTTTTTGGAAACCGGCGTGTTACCAGGGGTTAGTGCTGTATGCAGTTTAGAAAGTCATGTTTGCAGCCTTTAGTGGGTTCAGAACTGCTGCACACTCCATATTATAATCAGAGCAGATGTTTGCAACTGTCTAGTGGTATCCTTCATTATCGTTCACTCACTCCCTATCCTAATTAACACACATAACTGTAACATTGGGAGCTGCAAGACATATACACACGTATAACCAGTAAGCTCCTCAATTAGTAGAGGAAAGGCACATGGATTCGGAGAGCTCCTGGTTCATTTGGTCCCCCCCCCACAAATAACTTGCATTATGATAAGGGGCACTATATTTTGGCATGCAATAAGGTTGAGAGTGCTGCCAAATGAAAGGGCCACCTTCAGCAACTGCCATCTATGAAGGCCAGGGGGTAGCTTGAAATCAGATCTGCCCACACTGTAGGAGACAGGGCTCCATTTTGAATGAGCTTAAAACTGTGGGGCACTTCTTAATACAATGAGAGTAGGAACCCACTGTAACATAGCTCAAACATTTGCAACTGCATTACCGCACCCCTTCCTATATTAACCAGTATTACTAGTGAAGTATGGAGCTGCAATTCATAAATGACACACAAAAAAGTAAAACAGCAAGCTCCACCAATATTTATAACATATTTCTATAATTTTGGTAAGTTAAAGTCCCTGTCTGTCTGACAATACCAAGCAGATTACCATGGATGTTGAGGGTGTAGAAAAGAACCCTCTGGTATTCAGCTAGCCAAGCTCAGTATCTGGGTATTCAAAGGCTTAGTAGATCCACAGAGAAAGGGTCCTTGTTGAAATAGAGGGCATGAGAGATTAGGCTGTAAGAATTAGTGAGTTGCCAGTCGGGTCACCATCAAATCAGTGGCTGTTTCTTGGTCAGCTGTAAAAATGGAAAAGCCAGCACTTACAGTTCATGCCCAAGTTTAAGATTGTTCCCCTTTAGTGGAGGCAATGTTTGTTGGGGTGATAGGACGATCCCCTATCGGACTGGCAGAGGCAAAAGACTGGAACAGCTGCACCCTGGCTCATAATTGCTGCCCAAGACAGAGAATCTGGATCTGCAGTGGGAGCGGAGATTTTAGCTAGTGGAATGGAGATCGGTTCTGAGGTATCCATCGTGTACTGGGGACATGAGAGAGTAGCCAAAGGGGCATATCTGTTCCCCACAAATACTGCTGAGATCTCTTCTTCCATGTCAGATGCAGGGCTGGGGCTTTGGCTACTGGAATGGATGATTAGTCGATTGGAGGCTCCTTTTGTATGCTGTCTGCTACTCCTGTGGCTCTGATTACTTTTAGGCTGTTGATACCACACTGCTTCTTTGGAATTTTCCACTTCATCCAATTCATAAGCTGCTCTAGGTTGCTTTCCAGGGTCCATCGAAGGATCATCTTCCTCTCTCGCTCTGATTTTGGGGTTGCGGATCCCACAGCTTGGGGCCATTCTTTCTGGATAAATGTCATGGCCACCTCCAGTGTATTGAAAAGCCTAGGAATGCCATTAACCATGATGTGCATTTGAGCTTGGTATCTGAGAGTAAAGGAGACCTCTGCTCTATGGAGGGCTTGCCTGACCACTGCAAACTCTTGTCTTAGGTTAATAAGTTCCCTCAAGTAGTCAGGGAAAATCATTATTATGTTTCCTTGCCAGTTGAGGTGTTTTAATTCGTGGGCTTTCCTGATTACATCTTCTTACACCGGGAAGCAGGGAAAGTGGTCTATAATGGGCCCAGATCAGTCGCCTGGTTTTGGCAAGGGCACAAGTGACCTATGGGCCCGCTCAATATTGAGGCTTGGGTCTTCTGGAAGTTGGAGGAGTTGTGGCAGAACATGAGCCAGGAAGGCTAAGCAGTCTCCCAGTTCAGCTGGCTCAGGGAAGCCAATAAATCTCAAATTGTTCCATCTGCCATGGTTCTTGATATCATGCAGCTCATCTCGCAACAGTCTGATAGTCCACTCCTGTTGTTTCAGGCAAGAGGAGAGATCATGGCAGACTTCTACATTAGTTTGTAGCTTTTGTTCTGTGATTGATTTCATAGGGTTGTATGTACTGTTGGAGCAATAGACAAAAGGGGCTGCCATCAGGCGAGCCAGGAAAGCAGGACCGGGATAGGAGGGTTGGAGTCAAGGAAGAGATGCCCTCCACCCGCAACACACCAACAAAGGGCAGAGGCATTTTGAGCCGAAACTGACTCCATGACTGTGGCATTTGAGCAGCATGATTTTTGCAGCCCAGGCAAAGGGGCTGCTAAACCAATAAGCTGGTGCAAGGGGACACAGAACAAAGCAAAGGACAAAAGGGGCTGTCACTGGGTGAGCTGTGGAGGCAGGATAGGAACAGGAGTGTTGGAGTCAGGGAAGAGACGCACTCCCCCCACAACTCACCAACAAAGGGCAGCTGCATTTTTAGCCGAAATTGGCTCCACAACTGTGGCATTTGAGCCGCGTGGTTTTTGCAGCCCAGACAAAGGGACTGCCTATATGTACTTGCCACCCACCCACCCCAGAACCCTCCACCCAGGGCTTTGTCTGATTAGATAGGTTGGTGCAATGTGAAGGCAGGTGTTCCCTGGGGAGGAGTCAGGAAGAAGGAGGGTTAAAGGGTCAGAGACTTAAAACTTGGACAACATTGAAAATCTTTCTTTTAAGGCAGCTCTTAAATCTGAAGAACTTAGCTGTGTTATTCAACTGTTTTGTTGGTTATTGGGCACTGTTGAGATATACGGGTTATACTGTTTAGTTGCTTGAGGGTAGTTGTACTGTTTTAGTTGCCTGGGGGCAGTTATTTCCCCTAAACTGGCTAAGGCAACTCTGCTGGCAAAAATTATTCAGTAGGGGCCATTTCAAGTAGTGTACCTAGAAATGTTAGGGACAGGAGGGGGTATAGCTGGAGGGGAACAAGAGGATGGTGGGGTTCAAGTCAACAGGCAACATTGGAAGGAAGGAAGGGGTAGGGTGGTAAACTGCAGTGGTTGTAGGGTGGCAGTATTTCTCAATCTAATGTTTGGGGGAGGGAGCATGTCAGGTCTGCAGGCACCTGGGGCAACTAACAGCGGTGATATACTGGCTAAGGGGCTACACAGAGTAGGAACTAAGGTGATATAGAAGTCCCCACTGGAAAATGGCTAGGGAGGACCGGGCTACAAAGATGAAGGATGAGGTAGGAAACCTGCAGGGTACTAGAGCTGAACCTATAAAAACAAACTAGGAAGAATCTCTGGCAAGTAATTGGGAGGTAGGAGGGATGAGAGGAGGGGTGACAAACAAAAAATACCTGTGCGGGCAAGTGGTGCAGAAGGTGCCTTGAGAAAGGTAGGGATTACAGGGGGCTTCACAGCCTCAGATCAGTTTTTGTCAAACTGATTTGCAGTCCTGGGGAAAATAGGAGCACAACGGGAAATGGGAGATAATGGAGGTGGGGATATCAGTACTGGTAGTTGCAACCTCCAAAGTACACATAGGGGCAGAGATGCTCCAAAGAGCTTCAGAACAGAAAGCAGAAAAGGGATAGGAGGTACCAATAAGAGGAGTAGGGGTGAGGTCTTGGGTATTGAGGGGGAGGTTGCTGAAGGGGTTTGTAGGGAGATGCTGAGGGTGGGCATCAGGGCTGGGACTAGGGCAAAGGGAGTGGGTGGGAGGGACACAAATACAAATGTAGAACAGTTTAAAGGGGACACTGAAAGATCAGATGAGGGATTGGCTAGACTAAAAAAGTCCGGAGGGGCTAGGCTTCCAAGGGTAGATGGGGGGGAAAAGCCCTACTCATGAGAGACTCTGTCATAAAGGGGATCCACTTTTCTAGGAGAAGGGTCCCACTCAGAAGGAAGGAGGTCTTCTGTGTTCCTGAACTGGGTGCTGGCAGGGTTGGACCCACTATCATGGATGGGATCTGGGGAGCTGGGGGTAAACCTCATATGATCTTACAGTTTGGGACACATGACCTAGCAGATAATGAAGTGGGAATAGTACAGCAGAGTTTTAGGGACATTGCAGGGTCCTGCAAGGGCTTGGCTAGCTCTGTGACTTTCTCGGAGGTGCTGCCCATACACAAAGAAAGTAGAATAAGAAAGGGAAGTATAGCAGAATTTAATGGGTGGTTAAAAGGGTGGTGCTAGCAGGAGGACTTCGACTTTATTGTGGACTGGGGAGACATGTGGAGGGAGGAAAGTCTGTATGTAAAAGATAGACTGCACATAAATGAAAGAGGATCTGAAGGGCTCAGAGGGAGATTATTGAGGTTTATAGAGGAGTCCCTTCAGTTAAACTGACAGGAAGGGGAGTATGTGGCTAGGGAACTATGAGAAGAGAACAGAGTAGGCAGGTCCCTGGCTAGCATTTCCCTAATAGCAGAAGAGGGGTTCAGGAATAGGGATAACTGAGGGAGGGAGGCGAACATGTGGAAGGCCATTTGTGTGAACGCTTACAGCCTGTGCAATAAGATTGTCGATGTAAAGAATCTTATGGCAAGTGAGGACTTGGACATAGCAGCCATAACTGAGACCTGGTTTATAGAATACCAGGCAGGGGAGGTGACCATCCCATGGTTTGATGTTATCAGGAGGGACAGGGTGGGTAGAAAAGGGGGAGGGGTGCCGCTTTATGTATGTAAGCATATAAAAGAAATAGAGAATCATTCTGAACAGAGGGGGACAGAGGTGCTGTGGGTGACACTTGAAAGGAAAAAAGGGGATGTCATTAGAGTGGGTATAGTCTATCAGCCTCCAGCACAAGGGGAGGAGGATAGGGCACTGATGGAAGAGATCCATACAGTGGCTCAAAATGAGGAGGTACTGTTGATGGGAGATTTCAATCTCTCTGATGCGGATTGGTATCTTCCAGCAGCAAAAACGGTCAGGAACAGGGAATCCCTGGATGTCCTGCAACAGGCAGAGCTCAGGTAGATGGTCATGGAACCCACCTGAAATGAGGTAATATTGGATCTTCTCCTCACAAATGGGGATAGCGTATCTAACCTCACTGTGAAGGATCACTAAGGAAATAGTGACCATAGGGTGGTAATGTTTGAGACAGGTACTGAGGTGGAGAGGTGTCATACACGGACAAGAGTCTTCGACTTTAGGAGGGCAGTCTTTGAGGAAATGGCCATATACCTGAGGGAGGCCTTAGAAAGTGTGCAGGAACTAGAAGTGGTTGAGGAGATGTGGAAGATAATCAAGGGGGGAATCGAAATTGTAACTAGCCTGTGTGTGAGACAGATTAGGAAGGGGAAGAGAAGACAATAACCACTGTGGTTTACAAAGGAGGTGGCAAAAAAGGTCAAGGCTAAGACAAGGGACTTCAGGCAGTACAAAACATCAAAACAGACAGAAGGGACTAGGGAATCTTACCAGAGGTGGAGAGGAAAGTGGGGAGGGCAGTTAGGAGGGCCAAGGCAAGAGTAGAGGAGAGGGTAGCCAAAACAGGCAGAAGGGGTAGTAAATTATTTTGTAGATTAATCTGGGGGAAAAATGAAGGTTGGAGGGGGTTCTCAGACTAGTGGGGGAAGAAGGATTCTCTGTGGAGGTGGACAGACAGAAGGCCGAAATTTTGAAAGAATACTTCGGCTCAGTTTTCACAGATAAGGGAGAGAGGGATGAGCCTGAAATCCTTGTGGGGTAGAACAATGGGACAAGGGGTGGACACTAGTCCCTTCATCACAGACAGAGTCCATAGGGAACTAGCTGGCCTCAGGGAAGACAGGCCCATGTGGCCTGATGGAATGCACTCCAGGCTGCTTAGGGAGCTCAGGGAGGTTCTGGCCATGCCCCGACTGCCCTGTATAACCGATCACTGGAAACAGGGGCGGTGCCAAGGGACTGGAAAACAGTAGACATTATTCCGATCCACAAAGGGAGAAATAGGGAGGATCCAGCTGGTAAGCCTTACATCAATGGTTGACAAGGTAATGGAGATACTGGTCATGGAAAGGATTGGGGGTTACCTTGAAGCCAGAGGGCTGCAGAACCAGAGGCAACATTGGTTCACCAGGGGTAGGTCCTGTCAGACCAACCTGATTGAATTATTTGATGAGGTAACCAGGGTGGTAGACCAGGGTAGGGTGGTGGATCCTCCTGGAGGATATGCCTCTGGTGAAACAACCCAGCATCCTGTTGGCCTTGGCAGCTGCCTTTCTGCACTACGTGGGGTTGTTAATTACTCCCGTTATGATTACCCCAAGATCCTTTTTCTCCTCCATCTTGGCCATCTGAGTACCCCCTATCTGGTAGCTCCTCCTTGGGTTCTTTGCTCCGAAATGTAGCTCCTTGCATTTCTTAGCATTGAATACTAACTGCCAAGTGTCTGACCAGGCCTCCAACTTCGCCTTATCGTCCTATAACCCCTGCCACCCCTCCACGTCATCCACTACCACTCTCATCTTGGTGTCATCTGTAAACAGACTGATCTTGCTCTTGATGCCTATCAAAATGTTTGCTATGAAGATCCCAAATAACACTGGCCTCAGCACAGATCCCTGTGGTACCCTGCTTATCACTGCCCTGGGTGACAAGAGCTCCCCTCCCACCACCACCACCCCCCACTGCTGTCTCCCTTGCAGCCAGTTCACTACTCATCCCACCAGCTTTGACCCAGCCCCTGTGCCCTCCAGTTTAGTACCTAGTGTCCCATGTGGCACTGAATTGAATGTCTTGCTGAAGTCCAGATACAGGACATCCTCTGCATGACCGCTGTCCAATTGCCTGGTTACCCAATCATAACATTCCACCAGGTTAGTCTGACAGGATCTGCCCAAGACAAACCAATGCTGTCTTTTGTCCTGCAGGCCATTAGCCTCCATGAGGGAAACCAGCCTCTCCTTCAAGATATTTTCCATCAGTTTACCCACAATGGATGTGAGGCTTACCTGTCTGTAGTTCCCCGGTTCATCATTGGGGTCACTCTTGTGGAGGGGCACCAAATGTGCCATCCTCCAGTCCTGTGGTACATACCCTGAGATCAGAGAGGCGTTGAATAGGTCCACAAGTGGTTCAGCCAAGACATCTGCCAGCTCCCTTAGCACCGTGGGGTGAATGCCATCCAGACCCGGTGCCTTGTCCACCCTCAGTACCTCAAGCCCTCCAATACCCTGCCCACTGTGATTTCCCTATCTGTCTCTTCACTCCTTCCAGACCACCCCCCCAACCCTCCTGGGTACTCCCTCCCCCCTTTCTTGATGGTGAATACAGAGCAGAAGTACTCATTTAATCCTTCTGCCTGTTCTGCCTTAGTGTCCACCCACCACCACCCCTTTTTAATCCCCACAATGTGGTCTCTGCAGTTCGTTTTCTCCCTGATGTACCTAAAGAAGTCCTTCTCCCCTTCCCTTCTCTGGGCTAGCTTGAGTTCCTGGGATGCTTTGGCTGCCTTGACTGCCCTTGTCACTTCCCTTGACTCCTTTAGGTATGTCTCTCTGTCCTCCCCCCTCCCTGCTCTCTTATACCTTCTAAAGGCAGCTCTTTTTCTTCCTACTTTCTCCATGATCCCCATTTGCCCAACTAGGCTTCTTTGCCCTCACCCTCTTGCTCTGGACCCTTGTACATGTCTCTATGCCTTCCCTATCCCCTTTTTATGACTTCCCACCTCTAATTAGCATTCATATCTGGGTTGACCCTTGCTAGAGCCCCCTGCACAATTTCCCTCATTTTCCCCAAGTTGGCCCTTCTGAAGTCTAACACCCTTGTGCCTGATCCTACTTCCTCTTTTCCCAAGTTTATCCTAAACCACACTGAGTGATGGTCACTCCCTGCCAGTGGTTCCTCCACTCTCAGCTCCCTCACGAACTCACCATTTGCCAGGAAGAGGTAAAGTGTGTTCCCTAACCTGGTTGGATGAACATCTGTGATAGGAAGCTGTCCTGGAAGGCATCCAAAAGCACTTGCTCCTTCTGATTTTTTGTAGCTGGGGCACCCCAATCCACCCCCAGCAGGTTGAAGTCACTTACAATCACTGTACTGCCCCTTCCGCAGATCCTTCTGACCTGCCCTGCTAGTTCACTACCCAACTCCTTGGTCTGAGATGATGGTCTGTAAACCACTCCCATCCTGAGGGTCCTATGTTTGGAGACTTGGATCTGCACCCATAATGCCTCTGTGTTGCCTTCCTCTCCCTCTTCCCTGATGCATTTCAGACCTTCCCTTACATACAGCACCACCCTTTACCTTTTCCTTTTACTTTTACCCTATCCTTCCAAAATAGCTTATATCCCAGTACTGCCAGGTCCCAATCATGGCAGTGGGTGGCCTATGTTTCTGTTACGGCTGCCATATCCACCTCCCCATCTGCCATGAGAGCCTGTAATTCTGTAACTTTGTTCCCTGGACTCCTAGCATTCAATGTTAGCACCCTCCACCCTGCTCCCTTTACTCTTCTCCCTGCTTGCTCCCCCTTCTCTGCCCCCCCCACTGGATGCCTCCCTGAGTTCCCTGCCACCAGCATTGGGGGGTAAGCTCTTTTGGCCTCCCTGCCTGAGCATCCTGCTGGAATTCTGCACTCTTGCTACCCCCCTTACTAGTTTAAATTCTCATTGGTTGCCAAGTACTCCTCCAGCTTCTGTTTCAGCACCCTCTTACCCTCTCCACTCAAGTGAAGCCAGTCTCTGGCATAGAGATCCATGCCCTCCGATGTGCTTTCCTACCCCCTTCCACCAGCCAGTACCCTTTAGATGGGCACCAATCCCTTAGCCACGTGTTAAATTCCTCAATACTCCACTTTCTTGCCGTGCTTGCAATGGGTACAGGAAGCACCTCTGAGAGGGTTACTGATCCCCCTCCTTTTCACAAATCTGCCCCAGCTCCATGAAGCCTCCTGGACTACATCAACTGTATTGTCTGCCAGGTCATTGGTTCCCAAATGCAGGACTATATGAGGTTTCTCCCAACCCTTCCTAGCATACTTCAGAATGGATTGCCCCACCCTGTCTGCTGTCATGCCTCTCATGACCTCCACCCATGTTCTAGTTTGCTTCTCCCCTTTGTTCCCCCATCTGATCCCTTTCAGAATTGAATCCCCCAGCACTAGAATCCCACTCTTGTTTTCCTGTACTGCTTACCCTGTCTGTCCGTTGTCTCTTCCTGCCAGGTTATTTGTTCCCAAGTGCAACTCTGCTGTTCCTCCTTCCACCCCCATCTCTGCCCTGCCCCCTATCCTCTTTCTCTGATATCACCATTTCCCACTGGTCCAGCCCTGCCCCTCCTCCCTGATGCCTCCCTCCCTTTATCTCTTCATTTCTCCCTATCCCTCTCCCTCTAGCTACTGCCCTTCTGTCAAGCTCTCTAGCCCCTGCCCCCTTATTCTTACCCATTGAATCCTTGCCTCCTTTAGTCACCCTTCCAATGCCCACTGGGCTGCTAGTAACCCCATCCTCCCCAGCCTTACCTATTTGGTCCTCCTGCCCCATCTCCTCAAATGAAGCCAGCACTGAGAACTGTTTCATGACCCCCCACTCTGAATCCTCTCCATCATACTATTGTTTTGTGACTCCTCCCCATTCTGAGTCCTCTCTGTTATACTACTGAGAGGTCTGCATTTGAAACCTGCCCTGGGGCCCCTCCAGCCTATTGTCCTTCACACCCCCATTCATCTCTACACAGCGATTCTTCAGGTGGCCCTATTGGTCCATAGACTTCATCCACCTTCCCCTCCTAGGTCTGGGCTGCCAGCAATATTCTGGGCCCTCCCCCTGTGCCCTTGGTCCTGGAATGTGTCCCCAATCTCTTCCTTTCACACTACCCATCTCTGCCCTCAACCACCTAATCTCTTCCTTGAGCTGTTCCAGTTGTCTACATACCAGGCAACTCCCTGCTCTCCATGTTAACCCTAAAGGTATAGCTGCCCCACAGTTGTTGTAGCCTACAACCCTCCCCATGCCCCTACATTCCCCCTACCACCCATCCAGCTTGTCTCTGCTTCATACTACCCCCCAGCCCCCTTGGACAGTCCCCCTTACCAGGGCTACCCATGCTCAGTGTCCCTTGTGATCCCCTATGTCTTGTTAGGGGTAATCTTAGAGTCTTGCAGTAGCACCTGTGAGCCCCAATCACCACTACACTCCTGACTGAGCATCTCCCCATAAAGGTCAATTAGTCAGGGGAGGGAGGGTTGGGCCTATCCATTCGCTCTCTCTTTCTCTCTCTCTCTCTTGTCAATCAGTCACAATTTGCTCCGGCTGCACCCCCCCCAGCCCTTCCAGCGCTACCTCAGATCCCCACACAAGCAAGTATCCCAGCATAGGCCTCTGCCCTTCAAGACCTTCCCCTTTGCCAAGGAAACTAGAGAGCACACCCCAGATATGGGGTTAATTATTACTGGTGGCCTTAAGGTGTCAAAACAGTGTGAGAAAGCAATGGGAAAAGCTAACTAAATGATTGGATGTATAGGAAGAGCCATCTCCAGCTGAAGGAGATAGGTGCTTCTCCCCGTGGTATGTATCACAGGTACAGCCACACCTCAAATACTATGTGCAATTTTGGAGGACCTACCTGTGCAGTGACAAAGACAGATTGGAGGCTGTGCAGAGGAGGGGTATCAGGAAGATGCAGGGACTTCAGGGGACGTTCTTTGAGGAGAGTCTTGGGAAATTAGACCTGTATTCCCTGGAGGACAGGTGAAGAAGGGGGGATATGATTGAGATGTTTAAGTATCTAAAGGGGATTAACAAGGTGCCGGTGGAGAGTCTCTTCCAGTGGAGCAGACCTTTGAGCACTAGAGGGCACAGTATAAAGTCGATGGGTGGCAGAATCCAGGGTAATGTGAAGAAGTTCTTCTTCACTGGGAAGGTAGTGAATGATTGGAATAGTTTGCTGGAGGAGGTGGTGGGGGAAGGCAATGATTACAGAGTTCAAACATGGATTGGATAAGTACATGGGTATTCTGCGGGTGGGAGGGGCAGGTTTCAGGGCCCTCCATTAGTAGAACACTACTTGGGGGTTTCATGAGCAGACAAAGTGGGCCATGCGGTCCATATCTGCTGGCAACGTCCATGAATCTATGAATCTATGACTATACACATTTAATTAGTGTGGTATGTACTTTTAATTGATACTTTAGTCATAGGTATACTGGGAAATAAATTATGCCCTTTTGTATGAGGAAAATGTTCCATAGATAGAGAGATATATACGGGGGGGGGGGGGGGGGGGGGGAGAAAGACAGATTTTCTCTGTTTTATAAACATAACTAGCATTATTTATTTAAATCAGAATTTCAGTTGACACACATTAGTAATCTTGAATACACTGTAGTAATACCAGAGCCAGTATGCTTCTCAACATGGTAGGCCTTTTGGGGATATGGACAAACTACAGTTACATGATTGATAATACCAATTTTTCTTCTACCTTCAACACAGAGTACCTCTCAACTCATGGACCAACAGATCTGGACCAACTGTAAAACAATCTGGGACAGCTAACCACAATCAAAGATGTAATGCCAATAAGAAGATACAAAAGAAGATAAAAAGCTTTAAACTAAAAAGTATAAAAGATGAACTAGGATTTTAATCTTTCATTTTAGCTTCAGCTTTAAAATTGTTCCTCATAAATGAGAGCCAGCAGCAGATGAAGTCATAATAAAGAGAATTTGAGAATCAAAATCAGGGGCATTTCTGACAATAAGGGATATTCAAGGTATAGCCTTTTACATTTTCTCACTTTAATTATAATATAATGTATGGTAGAACGCTGTTAACCTTAGGAAATCATAATTTCCTAAGGTTGTTAACCTATCAATGTGACGTAGAAATGTTGTTAACCTATCGATGCTAAGTCACATCGATAGGTTAACAACAGCAATCGGTCTGCTCATGTGCGCGCCTTTTTTTACACGGGGAACTGATGGATGAACGCAGTGGTTAGGGAAGGACTGAACGGCCGCGGCAGTGACTATTTTTCAAAAAGTAAGCAGCCGTTTTACTTTTTACGTGGAATCATACACTATAAAAAATAATGTATGGTCCCGCTATCGGCAACTGGTCACTGTTAACCGTCTTGAGGTTGCCATGGCGATGTAAACGTCTCAAGCTTCGCTCTCGAGGTTTACACGGTCGCCCTGGCAACCTCTCGACAGTTAACAGACCGGTTACCAATAGAGGACCATACATTATCCTCTATGTTATGGCCTTTCTTTACATTTGTAGTACAGTGTATTCTTGGTATAATATCATGAACAATATTTAATCTACATGATCTCTTATCCTGTTATTGTTAAACAAATGGTCAACTAAAACTATACAGTAATACCACAAGACTGCACATGTATCAGAGTCCCACTGATCTGGTGTGTGTGTGTGTATACAGTACATATATATATTCATGGCAAAAAAACTCCATTTAATGCATCAGTTAGGGTTTTTCCACAGTGACATAAGTGAGGAAATTCAGTGTTAGGGTTGTCTCCTTACTTGTATCATCTGCCCCTCAGCAGGCATCAGGGTGTGCATTGGGGTCGTCAGTCCTAACTCTCACCCCATTCCTTGTGTAAATAATCTGAGGTGGTGCAGTATAGGAGAATGGGGAGAGAGTTAGGACCGAAGACCCCAACTCACACCCTGATGCCTGTTGGTGGGGGCGAGGTGGATGTGGTGTACAAGGGGTGGCAACCCTAACACTGAATTTCCTCACTTTTGTTGCTGTGGAACAACCTTAACTGATGCATTAAACAGAGTTTTTTTTTGCCATGAATTTTCCTTCTTTCTGAGAATGTGCACTATAAATAGTGATTGGAATGTGGTGGTGGGACCATGGGCCATTCGGGCCCCACACTCCCACCATATGAATTTTTGTCACTTTGCTGTGCAAAAACTGTTTGACCGACTGAAATGAAAATTGGTAAATGAAGACATGCACCATACTACTAACATGTATAACAAATGTTATCTGAATCTGTTCAACAGTTGCGCAGTGTCCCGCCGGGAAAACTGCGCAGGAGTGCCGAAAATAATATTTTTACCTCTTCACTACACAAGAACCATATATCTGACGGAACCAAAAATTATTAAAAGAAGACATGTACCATAGCACACTGTGTGTCCAGAATTGTGTGTGCATCCATTCAACGGTCGCACAGCGTTATGAGCAAACAATGTAACAGGCACAATTCAGCAACCGTACATGCCAGTGACATGAAGATTGTCACAGTCATAGATGTATTATAAATCTTTGTACATTCCAAATGCCAGACAAATCAGACACAAGGTTCAGAAGTTATTGAAGCATAATGAACCAAATTTTCATTCGCCGGAGTGGCATAATTCCACACCTGTTAATGTTTTACACAGCAAACCACTGCAAGGCACCTCCATACCACTAGGGCTACCTATGCTATAAATTTCAAGCCAGTAGCACCACGCAAAACACTATGCACAAAATGTTAACTGCATCACACAGTATCCCCATAGCGAATTATGTTTCCAACATGTAGACAGCATCATTCACATCCCCAGGACATCCACTCCACACCCTCCAAATTTCATGTGAAAAGACCAAACCACTCCAGAGACATTAAATTTTTACATTTCTGCACCTTTAAGAAGTCTTCCACCACAAAATGGTGGAAATCGCGGCAGAAAATGCACTAAAATGGCAAACCTGGAGGCCAAAAAATCAATAACTGAGAAGCAGGGCAACTTCAAATTGCTATAACTCTAGAACAGAACAACATTTCTTCACCAAACAAACACGGACATGTTCCTTGAACAAAGGTCTTTCTACATTTCAGACCAATCAACCACACACTCGCTGCACTATGCGTCACAGAAGACAGTGCAGAAAAATAGCAAAAACATAATGTTTTGCATTGCACTACTCAAACGCAAAAGCACAAACGGTAATGTTAACGCAAATGGTGATGGAAACAGCGAGGTAAATGAAAATAGTAATGCTAATGGTAACGCAAATGCAAGCGCAAATGGTAATGCACACGGTGACACAAACGGAAATGATAACACAAACGATTAGAGAAATGCAAGCTTAAATGTAAATGAAAACAGAAATGATAACGCAAACAGTAATGCAAATGCAAATGGTAATGATAACGGTAACACAAATAATAACGGCAACAGAAATGCAAACGGTAACAAAAACCGTAACGAAAATGCAAACGCTAACACAAATGCAAACAGAAACAAAACTGTAACAGCAACGGTGACACAGAAGGAAACAGTAATGCATTCGACAACAGAAATGCTACCAAAAATGCAAATGCTAAGGCTAACAGAAATGCAAACAGTAATGAACACGCAAACGGTAATGGTATCACAATTGGAAACACAAACAGTAATGGTAACACCAATGATGACACCAAAGGAAACAGCAACGCAAATGGAAACGCAAAATGCAAGTGCAGATGCAAACGCAAATGGTAATGCACACGGTTACGGTAATGCAATTGGAAACGCAAACGCTTACGGTAACACCAACGATGATGCCAAAGAAAACACAAACAGAAATGCAAATTCAAGTGCATACACAAATACAAAGGGTAACGCACACATTGACGTAAACAGAAACGCTAACACAAACTCTTACGGAAATGCAAGCAGAAATGCTAACGGTAACAGTAATGCAAATGCACATCCTTATGTTTCTCGAAAAGGTGCATTCAGAAAGTCAGTGAATACAAAGAATGTATGCATAATAATGGCCGTCGGAGCAGAAAATGAGCACTTGGAATACTAAATTGCTTATATCTCAATAACAGTACGACGTAAAAAAAAATGTAAAATCTCATATTATTTATGACTTTCTAGGCTAGGTTTGTACTTAGTCCTCTAACAGGGGACTAAGCATTCTTCTGACGAAAAGTCTGTATCTCGAAGCGTTTTTGAGATACGGGCCCTGAAAGGCACGACGGATGCTGTAATGTTAGCCTATGGGAAAAATCATAAATTTCAGAGTGCTGTAACTTTGCAGCCCTCTAATATTTTGTCACCAAACCACCAAAAGGCACATCTGTGGGATCTTGGCTTTCTTCTCTCCAAATTTCAGCCCAAAAGACCAAACCGCTATTTTGCAGCGGGGTGACAATGATTTCCTATTGTTTTGGACCTAGTATCGCAAAGTAGTCGCAAATCACGACACTTCCGCGAATGAAATCACGAAAGTGTCGCATATGCAGTGCTTTGTGACACTACTTTTTACAAACATTTAAAAAACATATTTCTGGGGTGTTTTACCCCCCAAAAGACAAGGCAAGCATCCTCAGAGCTTGACTAGGTGAACACAGAAATAATTGTGTCCCTATAGGGTCCCAAATTTAAATGCCAAGCATTTCTGTGACCACCAACTGAAAACAAGATGGCTGATTTGCGACACTACAAGGGTCATTTGCGAAAGTAAAAAGTGCATTTGCAACACTTTCACATATTTTAACTTTTTCTATTGACTATAATTGGAAATTTGTTTTTTGAATAACGTTTTAACCATTTAATATTTTTTCATGAAATCTTCAAAAGGCACATTGGGGACCCTAGCTGCATGTTCCCTGAAGGTTTCGGACCATTCACGCAAACCATGCAACCTGTAGGCGCGAGCAAAGAATGCGCAAAAATGCGTAATTTGTGTATTTTTTGGGGCTCTGTAGCTCCACAACCGTACATCCGACCATATTGAAACTTGGCAGATCCAGATATCTGTGGTACCAGATCATGCTTCCAAATTTCAGGCAAATCTGTCATACAGTGGCAAAGTTATTAAGCTGCCAAATTTCAGATTTAACCTTAAATGGGGTACTCAACCCTAACTATGGTGGCACTACCGTGATATATATATATATATATATTTATTGTAGCACGGTAGTGCTATCATAGTTAGGGTTGAGTACCCCATTTAATGTTAAATGCTGAAACTTTGTACCTTAATAACTTTGCCACCATTCAATGGATTTACCTTAAATTTGGCAGGCATGGGGCATAACCATAGATCTTGGGATCTGCCAACTTTTGTACTGGTTGGATATACAGCTGCAGAGTTATTAAGTGACATTCTGGGGCAGATTAATTTTTTTTACACATTCTTTGCTCACGCCTACAGGTCACACGGTTTGCACGACTGGTCCACAACTTCAGGGAACATGAGGCCTGGGTTCCCGATGAGCCTGTTGAAGATTTAGTGGAAAAATATTGAACGGTTCAACAGTTATTTAAAAGACAAGTTTCCATTATAAGTCAATGGGAAAAGTTAATAAAAAGTTTTACACTTTCGCAACTGTACTTTTTAGTGACGCAAATAACCCTAGTAGCATTGCAAATCTGCCATTTTGTTTTCAGTTACTGATCAGAAAAATGCTTGACATTTAAAATTGGGACCATCTAGGAACACAATTCTTTTTGTGTTCACCTAGCCGGACCCTCAGGATGCTAGCCATGTCTTTGTTTTGGGGTTAAACACCCCAGAAATAAGTTTTACAAATTTTTGGGAAAAGTAGTGTCACAAAGTAGTGTTGCACTTGCAACACTTTCGCAAAATTTTTTGCTAAAAGTGTGGCAAATTACGACACTACTTTTCTAGACTGTGGCCAAAATGACAGGAATTCTTTGCCACCCTGCTGCAAGAGAACGGTTTGGTCTTTTGGGCTGAAATTTGGAAGGAAGGCAGCCAACATCTCACAGATGTACATTATGGTGGTTTGGAGAAAAGATTGCACGGATGCAAAGTTATGGTACTCCGAAGTTAACGTTTTTTCCCATAGACTAACATTGTGGCGTCTGCCGCGCCTTTTTAGTATTACTACTGCTCGTTTTCTGCCCTGAGGCCCATTATTATGCATATATTCTTTGTTTTCACTTTGTTTCCTTTTGGTGGTTTGGTGAAAAAATATTGCACGGATGCAAAGTAACAGTACTCCAAAGTTGACATGTTTTCCCATAGACTAACATAGTGGCATCTGCCGTGCCTTTCGAGGCTCGTATCTCGTGTTTCTCAATGGAGCTTTTGGGGGAAAATAGGGTGTGTGCTCTAGTTACTGTTACAAGTAGGCTTTACACTTCTCTTTCCATGCCCATTTGCGTTAGCGGTCCCATGTATGCCACCATGTGCGTTACCCTTTTCCTCATTATCAAAAAGAAGGGAAAATAGAGGCAAAAAACTCCGTTTAATGCATCACTTAAGGTTGTTCCACAGCGACAAAAGTGAGGAAATTTGGTGTTAGGGTTGAAACCCCCCCTTCCACCCACTTAGCCCGCCCCCACCCAACTGGCATGGGGTGGTTGGTCCTAACTCTAACATATGTATCTTCAGTATATTACTGTGTACTGTACATTTTTTTTTTTTTACAAATCCCTCTGTGTAACTGCATTTTGTAAATTATGGCCCACTAGGAATCCCCGCCTGCTTAGGTGCTTCCACTGACCAGCAGCCAGCACTCCAACCACTGCAGGACTCCCTGCCCACCCTCCTGGAACCAACTGCTGGATCCTCTGATAAGTGATTGCCACCTGCTTAGGCACTTCCACTGACCTGTGGTGCTTAACGGATGCAAAGTCAGCTGGTGCCCCAACCACTGCAGGACTTCCTGCCCACCCTCCTGGAACCAACTGCCAGATCCCCTGACCAGGGATCCCCACCTGCTTAGGCACTTCCACTAACCAGCGGTGCTTAATGGCCGCAAAGTTGGCTGGCACCCCGACCACTGCAGGACTCCCTACCTGCCCTCCTGGAACCATCTGACATGGTACAAGCCCTAGAAGTCCCAAGCAACTGAAAACTCTGAGGTGAAACCCAATTGGTGCGGCGCCTTGGGCTAGCAGCCTGCGATTGGTCAGGCCCACTCCAGCTAACCTACTATTGGTGCGCCTCCCAGCAGCTCTCTAGGCTGGTGATTTTCGGGCCTGTCACAGGCCTGCAGCACTACAGCAGACCTGAAATCTGCTGGCTTGTACCACTCGGTCTCTGGCTCTTTTCTCCTGACATGATTAGTGCTTCTCTGTATAATATTTTATTTTCAGCAACCTGTTCTGAGCTGATTGTGCAGCCTAGAAATGTGATGTGTGTGGCTAGGCAGACAGTAATATTACAATTACCACTGTAGAGTAGGCAGCCAAAAGGACGGTTAAGACTAGCTCTCTATATTATTATTTTATCTGGCAAACTGTTGTGAACTGTAATATAACTTTTAAAAGGTGCAGGAAGAGGCTAGCCAGAGTGTAATTTTTTAGCTTCCACTCTGTGAACTACACTGCCAAAAGCTCTGTTAGGATCTGTTACTGCTGTGCTTTGCCTTCCCTAATTCCTAAAACTAATTCTTTATTTCTGCCATTGCTGCCACAACCTGAGCTGCTGTAGTCGACCCCCCCCCCCAAATCTTTTCAGCTCCTTTTTCTTTCAGTTATCTCCTCTTGACCCTCCCTACCATTTTCCCTCCCCTGGCCTTAACTTCCCATCCTTTACTTCTATAACTGTGATCCTTAATTAGTTCTGTAATTGCTATATTTAACTCCATTTTTCCTACTAGCCCCCATCCTTCTACCACTCAGCCCATTCTCAGTCAATTTTCTCACCCTCACCCCTGCTGATAAACTGTCACCATCCCCCCCCCCCTTTGTCTGCAGCCTAGAAATATTTTTTAACTCTGTTTTCTGTCTTCTGGCCCACTAGGGATCCCTGCCTGCTTAGGCGCTTCCAGCGACCAGTGGCGCTTAATGGCCGCAAAGTTGGCCATTGCCCCATCAACTGCAGGACGCCCTGCCCACCCTCCTGGAACCAACTGCTGGATCCTCTGACAAGGTGCAAGCCCTAAAAGTCCCGAGCAGCTGAAAACTCTGAGGTGAAACCTGATTGGTGTGGCACCTTGGGCTAGTGGCCTGTGATTGGTCAGGTCCACTCCAGCTAACCTACTATTGGTGTACCTCCCAGCATCTCTCTAGGCTAGTGATTTTTGGGCCATTCACAGGCTTCTTTCAGCACTACAGCAGACCTGAAATCTGCTGGCTTGTACTGCTCAGCCTCTGGCTTTTTTCTCACCCCCACCCCTCCCAGGCCATGATTAAATACACTTGTGCCCCTCCCACCCTGGTGCTCTGCCCTCCTATTGGCTTGGCCTCATGGCCTCCTACACCATCAACTTGTAATGACTTGGAGCCAGGCAAATCATACATTTTACTCAGTTGCCCCTCTCACCCTCCCAGCCTGCTAGCTCTCTTAGCGTTACTTATTTCCTACCACTTAGCCCTCCTCTAGCCCTATATCCTAGCTATTGTATTAAGTCCATACTCTAACCTTGCTACCTACTATACAGCCCTACCTTTTAACAAGGTACTTGGTACCCCAACTCTACCATACTCCCATCCCAAGTATGTTTCTGTCTACAAGTTTAATGCCACTTTTCTTGTTCTTGCCCATACTCTTCATGCTCGCTGGCCATCCCTGCTCAGGCACTATGTTGCCAGCCCTCCACACCATTAGGCACACCTCTGGCTATGCCTACTGCACCATCACTTCGGTGCTTGACTCTGACCTGCCTCCCACCTGCAAGTCTCACAGTACTATATGACACACCAGGATCTGGACCCTTCGGACCAGGCCATGGCCTCCTCCACCTTTGCTACCAACCAAACTGGTCCTGATCGCTGACATAAACCCTATCAGAATATGCCCCAGGAAGCATCACAAAGTCAGTGCTAAACACCTCAGAAGTTAACTGCAAAGACTAGCCTTCCTGCTGCTTCTCCTCTCAGGTAACATACACCCCAATCCAGGCCCTCCACACAACCAAGGGATGTGTGCCCACAAGTCACATGTGCTCACAATTGGCTCTCTAAATATCTGCAGTCTAGCTGCTAATTTTAGTAGCCTCCAGGCCTGGGTAGCTCTCCATAACCCCAATGTACTGTCAATTGTAGAAACGTGGCTCTCTCCAAAGATTCCTGATGTGGACATCAGCCTCCCTTGTTACAGCATCTTAAGGCAAGATCGCCTATCTAAAAGAGGTGGAGGCTGTGCATTCTATCTCAGGGTAGCCTTCAGGGCTTATCACATAATCTTCCCAGTCTTGGAACCTCTGCACAGACTGTTGCGATTAAAGTTCTCCTTGGGGCACATAGCAAGTTGCTTACACTGCTGTCCATCCATATCCCTCCAAAGGCCTCACTCCAGGGTCTCCAAGCCATCATTGACTGCTTAGATAGCCTAACCCTAAGCTCTGAGGTTATACTACTCAGTGACTTTAATATTAACTCACTCGCCCCAGGGGCAAACCAGTTCCAAGATGCCATCCAGGCAATCCACTTCACACAGATCATAGAAACCCCCACCCAGACTAACTACCAGACTGCTTGATTGGGTCCTCACTAACTGTCCAGAGCACACCTCTAATGCCTCTGTCCTCCCAGAGAATATCAGTGACCACTCCCCTGTCATGTTCAACTGGACCAATAAATTCACCATACCCCCTCCCAGAACAGTCACTAACAAAGTCCTCAGGCCCAGTCAAGCCAACCATCTAAGAGCTGATCTCCGGAATGCCAACTAGTCAGCTGTGTATGGGGCTCCTGATGTGGATAGTGCATTGGACCACTTCATCCTCCTCTTCAGTACTATCTGTGACAGCTATGCCCCCATTAAAAAGTGGAAAGTCAAGGGTCATTACAACCCTTGAATGAGCCCTGACATCTTGGGTCTTATGAAAATTTAGATCTTCCCTGGCGTATAGCCAGAGCCACAGGGAAAGCAGTCGGACCTCCTAAAGTACAAACAAGCCAGAAATAGCTGCACCAGGGCCGTCCATATATACAATAACGTCTACTACAAGGCTGCCCTGTCCAAACACTGAAATGATGGTAGTAAATTCTGGGCAAACCTTAAAGAGACTACCGGCAAGGAGACCAAAACTGCTCCTGATATGATCAGTGTATATGGTTCCCCCATCCTTGACCCAAAAACTATAGCCAACACCTACAACCTAGCCTTCACAGACCTTAGTCATGTCCAACCCCCCTGATGTCTGCCATCCAGGCAACCCCGTTGTAGGCCTACAGTCCTCTGTGTATCCCCTCTTTCAGTTCAGGGCCATCTCTATTGGGGATGCAAGAAAATACCTCTTGAAGATGCTCGGTAAGGGGAGATTCAGTGGGGACACCCTTGATCTGAAATTAATCTCACTCTCATTGGAAGAAGTCCTGTCTCCACTCACCTACATCCTCAGCTTGTCACTTTGACTGGCAGTATTCCCTCAAAAATGGAAAGCTGCGCTAGTCACTCCCATACACAAGAGTGTAGACCATGCCCTTACAGAGAACTATAGGCCCATCTCCTTGCTACCGCCACTGTCGAAGGCCCTTGAACAAATAGTTACAGACCAACTGGTGGAATACCTTGACAAGTACAAACTCCTCTGCCCTGAGCAGCATGGCTTTAGAACTGGGCATAGCACCACCATAGCTCTTTAGAGTTCACAGGTCACATCCACAATTCTCTCAATCGTGGACAACTTTCTGGTGCAATCTTTATCGACCTGACCAAAGCATTTGATACTGCTAATCATGCCATCCTAACTGAGCAACTTGCCACAACGGGCCTGGTCCCTGAGGCAGTTTTGTGGTTCTGCAGCTACCTGGACTGCAGATCCCAGCAAGTTAGAATCTGCTCAACCTCTTGGTTAGCAAGCCTGCCTGCTTGGGTGTCTCTTAGGGATCTATACTGGGTACCTTCCTATTCAACTTATTCCTGAATAGTCTCCCTCAAGCCAGCCAGTGCCACATTCTACTTTATGCTAATGATGCAGTTGTCTTCACGCATGGCTCAAATCCCATGGAACTTGAGTAGCAACTCCAAAATGTCTTTACTAATCTTGAGAGGTGGTTCATAGATCATAAATTAATCATGAACTATAAAAAAACTAAAACCATGCAGTTCTGCAGCCCCCTAAACAAGCATTGTGGCTACCCATTATCAATACGTAATGTTGCTGGGACCTCCCTAGATCTGGTCCAACATTTTAAATACCTTGGGATCACTATTGACAACTTGTTGTCCCACACTCTCCACATTAACAATATGGCCAAAGCAATCTATAAATGTATTGGGCTGTTCTATTGTCATAGGCACAGTTTGACCCCTGAAGCCCTTAAAATAGCCGTCCACAGCTCGGTGGGCTCACTTGTTGACTACAGCCTGCCTATCTGTGGTCCTGCCACTGACACTGCCCTCAGGTGCTTAAAAACTGCCTTAAACAAAGACTGCCAGCTAACCATAGGGGCACCTAGGCTGACTCATACCTGTGACCTGTATAGCAATGCACAATGGCCCCCACTCAGTGTTCGGCTTAAATTCCAAACCTGCCTTCTGGCCTTGGAACACTTCCAGCTGCGGTTAGTCAACTCCTGGTGCTTGCATTAACCACAGTGCACACGTAACTCTGAATGTCAGACCTTCATTACACCTAAATGTCGGACTTCCCAAGGCCAAAGATCTTTTGCGCACCATGCTCTGCTTTGGTTCAACTCCCTTCAGGTGTATCTTGTGCATATGCCTACATTGGGTGCTTTCAAAGTCCACCTCAAGCAATCCCTGCTAAATGCAGCCCATTGCAACTGTCACCCACAGCTTTGCCTCCCTCTCTCCTCATTGGTATTCCCTGCTCTTCCCCTAGCCCTTCCCCCCTCCCGTTGCCCCCTTTTCCATCCCCACCCCTCACTCTACCCCTATTTCTCCCCTTGAGCCCCTCTCCAGCCCTACCCTCTCACCCATTACCCCCACACTGACTCCTCTCCTGAGTCTGCTCCTCCCCTCCTTACCTCTCCCCTCTCCCCTCACCTGCTATCCTCATTCCTCCCCTCCACCTCTACCAGTTTAATTACTCACAATAACACTTGCTCGTCTTGGCACTTGGAACTCCTCCTCTCCTCTTCTTGCACTTTTCTACTGTTAACCCTATTTTCTGCAGATGATTGGTTTTCTCCATTCAGGCATCCTATACCTGTAAGTGTTTTGTTAGCTCCTGCTTCCCATATCCCTACCACCTCTGTAACATCTACTACCCTGTTGCATCTGCTGTGCCCACTGCCACTGTAATTTGTACCACTCCGTTTGAATTGTTATCATGATGTGGAACCTATGTAAAGAACTCTGAGCTCAAGTGGTGTTATCCTACATTTCAGTAAATAAAATAAAATAAAAATAATATGCTTCATTTTAGAGGAACGTGCATCACAGCATTAAATAATTAATGAAAATGTGTTACTATAGTAATATTTTTTCCTATTTTGGGTTCAAATAAAGAGAAGAAACCAGAACTTTATAAACCTATAGTTATAAGAAATATTCTTTTAAATGGCTTATACCATAGTCCAGTAAATGTATTAATATGAAAAACTTTTTGTTTCTTTGCATACTAATTTGAAAATCAGTGTATGTAATGGTTTGTTCAGTTTACGAAACTTAAGAACAACTGAAAAGCTTCAGTGGTTGCTGTTTCATAAGCATATCTTTTACTGCAGCTGTGCTAATGATCTGCCTCTTTAAGAAGCATGTCAATATTTTTCCTATTGGAGGGACAAGGCAAGCTGTGATTCTTGCTCTGGAGGTCCACATCACTCCTATGGAAATCATCTGTCAGGAATGCAGCATTCCAGCAATGTTTCTCATTTGGCACTCGGGGAGACTGTGAAAAGGGAACTCCTTTCTTGAAACTACTCAAAGTTGAAATAAAGTCAGAGATCACACAAAATGACATCTGTAAGTGAACCTACAGTAGTTAGCAAGTCTAAGCAATCCAAGAGGAACAAAAGTGTGAGAAGACATGCCAGTCGAATGTACTCAACATATCATGAACAGCCTAACAGGTAAGAGTTGAAAACCCTGTGCATTAGCATAACTGATAATTAAGATACATAATTTATCATTGCATATGACAGTATTTTTTGTTTATGTTTTAACTAGTATAATCAATGTAAACATTAATGCAAATTACTTTAACTGCAGAAAACCAACCATTGTAAAGTAAATGCCTAAAACATCATGTTTTGTATCACACACTGAAGTTGACTTGCAGCTTGATATATTGTAATTCATATGGATTCTGAAGACTAGGGTAGATCACAAACAGGTAATGAAGGATGCAGAATTCTTCTTTTGCAAATGTGATTGACTTTCTCTTTTTCTTACTGCTTGCACTCCACATTTTGAACAACAGTATTTGATCTGTATTGTAGTATTACAAAAGCACTGCTTGGTTTTAAAAGTCAATTTCCAAAAGTTAGATTGGCAATCTTGTGCGTGTTACATAATGCCTAGGCTTTGACTTTATGTTTAATTATATAATAATGAACTTGTGTATTTCTTCCAGTTCTTATAGTAACGGGCATACTGAATGTGAGATCTAATCATTTAGATAGTGTTATCAGGGCTGTGACAGCTTGATCTACAGTAGCTCACCACATGGAGCTGCAATACGTGTCCCCATTTAGGTTTGTACAATGAACAGAGTCTTAAATATCAGCAGACAGTTGTCAGGCACAGCAGCTTACATTTCTGATTTTATGGCATTTGTGCAGCTTGTTCTGCATATTAAAGCATAAACAAATCAGCACAGAACCACACACAGTGTGGAATCTAAAAGCATGTTCAATGTTTGCAGGTATTATGCTCATGTTTATCTACAAATAAAATACTAGTCTTCGTCATATTTTTATCATGTTTACAGTAATTCAGAGGATGATGATGATAAAGGGAATGACAGAGCAGACAGTAGTGATCCAGAAGAAATCTTCCAGAATATTCAAATACAGAAGGAGATTATTGCAAATATACGTTGTAGACCTTGGCCGATGAGGCGGAAGCTCAAAGTACTCAAGTAAGTTTTAGTAAGTGCTGGCATAGTACCAAAGAATTATAATATGAGGTAGAAATACTATTTATTTCAACTCTAATGGCATGCATGGTTCACACAAGATCATTATCCTGTGATTACCCTGTATATAATACATCAGTTTACTCCTAAATACTGCAGCAACCACAGGCATTGTGGTTGGCATTGTAAAGAACAGAAAAATCAGCTGTTTTGACTGTCTCCCTTTGCACTTGCAGAATGCTATTTTATCCAAGAATTTTGTGTTTACATGTGACTAGAAACAAAAGAGAGAATGTGTACACATTTGTTCACAAATCAGAATAAATTATATGTTAAGAAGATATCTATTCCACTGCACTATCAGTCTTGCTGGGAAAGCTGTCTGTGGTTAAAAAGTTGTTTGCAGTAATTGTTATCTGCATTCTGTAAATGGAACCAACCCATAAATTATCAAGTGTAATTGTATAAAAGTTAGGCCACTTTATAAAAAGAGTTAATACTTCATAGCAACTAAATGTATCATCTGTTTTTTAAATTATTTTCTCTCTTCAGTGAGACACTATCAGAACCTCTTTAAATAGAGCAAATGACTGTATTCCTAAAATAAATAGTGTAGTAGAATGTTTTGATATATTGAAAAATCTGAAAAGAAATTGAGAATCAGCAAAACAAAATAATTGAATTACACTTGTGAGACATTCATTTTTTAAATTGTATTTCTTCCAGCCTTAAATTAGAATGATAGAATAATTCATAGCAGTGATATTTATTTTGGGATCATCATTCCACGGCCTCAGCATCAGTTGGTGGAAGTGACTTTGTGCCTGTTTTGCTATATGCAAGTTTTTCTTATATGTCTTGATAAGTCATAGCAATAAAAATTATTTTCATATTTGTCACAATCAACCTTCAGTAAAATGACAATTAATAGGAGCTAGATTTTCAAAGCGCTTGTAATTCCCATAGCTGCGAGAAAAATCTGGCACAAGTGGCTCTCCACTTGCAGAGCTATAGTTCTTCCCACAGGTGCAGCATTTCCAAAAGTGGAACTGGTCTGCAACTGGCTCCATGATTTATGGCAGCTTGCAGATGGTTTCTTGGCACAGCTGTGGGGAAAAGTTATGCCTGGGGAGACCAGGCATAACATCCACTGTAGCTGTTCTAGCTGAAAATACAAATCTCTGCAGGTGTGGAGATTTTGCCCTGCAACTGAGGCTGCAGCATGGGACTCAGTTCCCACACAGTTTGAAAATCCAGCCCAGGACCTTTTACTCTATGTAAACTAACGGTATTGTGTTTCTGTAAAACATGCTTATATGTAGACTAATACATGAGGTGGTGTGTTTAATGAGAATTTGACACACACCAGGGGTGTTGGACACTACATAAACCCCGAGAATGAAGCTTGAGGGGTTTATTTAAGCATCCAATACCAGGAGTATGTGTAAAATTTGTGTTTTACACACCACCCCATGTTTATTTTATACAATTGTCAGGAAGCATTTTTTTTTTGCCACAGCAGTTATATAAAATACAAACACATCACTGTGCAGTCACGATCTGGTTTGGTTCAAGCATGGTCCAAAGCGGTCAGCATTGAGTGGCTGTGGAAACTTTTTTTTAATATAAAGCGGATAATCCCCAGGGTGTATTTCCAAAAGCTAAGTTCATTTAAAAAAATGTACTTTGGGCAGATTCTGAGTGGTGGTGAAGTGTCTAACACCATGAAGGGAAAATGGTTGGCTGGTGCATGGGTTGAGTGAGGGAAACCTGGCATGTGTTTACCATTATAACCAGCTAATTATAACAGCAAATCATAAGCAGGTTTCCCTATGGGAACAAACGGTCCCCAAATATTATGAGTATATATGTGTGTGTGTGTGTGTGTGTATATATATATATATATATATATATATATATATATATATATATATATTTCAGCATATATTAATGTCATTTAGGCCATCATAAAAGTGTTCATCCTTGACATTTGTCTGTTACTACAACAGGGTTTTAAATAATTGATTAGCAGTTTTTTTTTCTTGGGATGATACTAAGTGTACAGAATGTATTTATATAGATGTTCTAGAAGTGCTGTGTTTGTTAAATACAGTGAGGCAAGAGCTATGCATTTTCACAAAGATTTAGCACTTTTATGAGAAAAAAAGCTAATCAATTTTTAGAGTTAAATAAAATCCTGTACAATATTTTCAAAAAATGTTGCTGTTTTTTTAAACTTACAAATTGAAGTTTGTGGAGGAAAATAATGTATCTCACTGTTCCAGGAAAATATTCAGAAAAATCCAAAGGTCAACTTTTTTCTGACCTTACAGTATATATTTTTTGACCTACAATCTATTTTCTTCTAGAAATATGTTTACACTTGTCCACATTTTAACTGATAAATTGTTATCATTTGCTATCATTCTTTGTTAATATAATTTGGGTTTGAAATATGGTTGTGTACTATCTATTAAGTTTCAGATAGTTTATATTGTGTGAATGATCAGTGAAGTTGGAGTAGATTGCTCACTACATGCCAAGCAATTGAATCAAGGAACAGGTACAGTCAAATAATGCATTTTCCAAGCCTTCAAATATCTTGATGGATCAGATAGTGTACTATCAATGAAACCCACGTTTTTAATGCTTAACACGTATTAGTTCTACCCCTTACCATATTAAATGTTGCAAATAGTTGTTGACAGTCTTCAGTGTCATTGATATTTCTGCCATACAAAAAAATCACAGAATTGTTTTGCTGCAAACAAAAGGTGCCTTTTTTCTGTACAGCTAGTAGCTTCATCTAAAACTTCTCAAAAAACATTGTTTTTGGGAAAAAGCCCACTATCTTTTTCATTTTCCAGTTTTGAGAAAAGAAAGTCACTGCTCAACTAACAAGGTCCTTATTAGCTGAGCGGTGACTTTCTTTTCTCAAAACCGGCACTTGTAAGTGTTTAAAAATGAATGCCAAAACTGGCCCAATTATAGCCTATAAGGCGCGCCCCTGTGCTATTCCTGGACTGACATCACATAACGTGTGAGCGTCGGTGCATGCCTACTAGTCGGGAAGTACAGGCATTTTGGCCACAGATCTCCATGCTGTTTTTTGTGAGGGATAATACTAGAAATGGATTACACAAATAAATGCTGCACATACAAGGATCTTTAAACCGGAGAGTAAGCTACAGAATCGGGGAAGGGGGGAGGAATATTTTTTAAAAGAAAACCTGCTCTTTGACCTTTGTGATCACACTGCACATTGCAACAGGGCATAAAAAGGCTCATGACCCAGTTGTCTATAGCAAGACAAGGCACAAAGGTAACACAGTGGCTCAAAGTTGTTGGGGTCATGTTGCGCCACAGAACTGTGACTGCATATGGGGCCACAAACAATTAATAAAGTTCAATAAAGCAATTAGGCATGATAAGGTGCATGTTGCTGTAGGATAATGACACAACTCAGGAAGAAAGGCAGAATGCAAATCTGAGTGACTCACACACCTGAGAAGTTTAGTAATACCACAAATATGCCTCACTGTGATTATAAAATTGCTCACAGATTTTCCATTTTAAAACTGACTAATGAAAATCAAGAAGTTATGTATATTTGTGTGGTGCTGTTGTGCAGGAATAGTGCAGAGTCATATGATCACTTTTGTCTAGCAACAACTCTTGGTTTATCTTACCCATTTCAGTGTTTCATTTTAGCTTCCACATCTATACACATGAATACTGAGCTATAAATGACAGTCATCACAAGAACTACTGTAGTCTTTAGTAAAGTTAAAATATGTAATAGATATAGCCCTTCTGAATCCCTCTGGCAAGAAGTGTTACAGAGTGATCCTAATATGCTGACATGGTTGTTTCTAAAAATGACAGTTTAGGACTCACATTCAGTGACCAGTAATGCAACCAAAATGTGTCTAAATGTTGTAAGTGTTCCAGTACCCAGTACTATACCTAGTAGCCATTCCATTTGCTCCCTTATTTTTGAAAGCTGGAATTTTACACTCTGACAGGAATATGATTGCATTAGCTAATGATGTCCTTACTTCCAGACAAGCTAAGGAAATTGTGCTGAAGTATGAAGGCAGGCTAACAAGAACCAGAGGTTATCAAGCAGCTGGAGCAGAGGTAGGTCAGCTATTGTGAGTAAAAATCTGTCTCCCTTTACCTTGTCAGCTAGGAAAAAGCCTCTTCGCAATCAGCACTGATATGTTCCAATGGAGTGCTGGTGAGGCTTTTTTTTTTCACAAAATGAGCAATCTATAACCTTCATTCTGAATTGTTGCTACTTGCTACACTATGTTATATTCAAGTAATGTTTGAAAATAAGCTAGATTCTAGAATTAATAAACAAATGCATGGTAACAGACCCTTTAACAAGTCTGACTGCTTTTTCAGATAAAGGGTAGGATTTTAAGAAGTGGAGACACAGGTAATATGCTTACATTCGCGTGACATTCACTACATCAATCATTCATCACAAAGATATAGTGGATGCTATTTTCTAAACTGTCACCAATTTGCATCAGTTGACTGCAGTTACTGAAAACATGCACTCAACATTAGACACACATGCTGCTTTTTCCCAAGTCTGCTTGGTTCGAAAAAAAGGTGTTCTAAGCAGACTTAGGAAATAGCACCCGGTGTCTGCTGCTGTATGCATATTAACTGATTGCTGCTATCACCCTTGTTTGCCTGTGTCCAGGGACACAGGGCCAATACAGCCCATTTGAAAAAAAAAAAAAAACACTGGATGCAAGGTGGACTGCAGGCTTTGAAAATCTGGTCCCAGGTATTGTGTTCAGCATATACATTATTCCTTTTTTAACAGAGGAAGCTTACCATGGGGAAAATAAGTAGTGGTTAGGAATTAAAGTTTGCCTGAATTCATGGCAGACAGCATTTCTGAACTTGAATTTTACTCGTATAAAATTCCTAAACAGGATCAGTTGTATTCGCGATTTAAATTTGCTTGAAGTTCACATCCTCTTACAGTAGTGACTTATCAGCTTGAGTTCAGCAACATTTACCCATAATTTATATGGCTGCAATGCAAGCCAAGCAAGTTGGGCCTTCACAGTTAAGCTCCATGCTCAGCACCTCTGAATTGGTGCAGTAACTCTTTCAGAGCCTCTTGTGCAATTTATAGCCTCTGTTAATTCTCTGTTTAATTAAAATGCTTCAAAGTCATGCAATAAAATCTTAGCACTGTAGAAATTAATTAACTTTTACCTTGTAAATTAATGATGCATTTATTAATTGAATTCTGTGCTTGCTGTATGGTTCTAGCATTTGGTAGATTAAATATGTTTGTGCTATGTTATTGGTGACTTTTTTTAGAATTATGAGCAGACTAATACATATGCTCTTTAGTATCAGACAAAGCTCTTTGCAGCTGTAAATCTGTGTAGTGTTTCTTTGCAGTAAGAGAAATGATACATTTTTTAAACCAAATAAACTGATGTCACTGTCAGTGACAGTGTGTCCTTGGGCAAGAACAAGCAGAGTAACTGTCAATAGCCCTAGGCTAGGGCTGCTCATACAAAAGTGAGGAGCTAAACAGACTAGGGTTATTTATTGAAGAGATTTTTTTTTTTATATACCAGAGCTCCCTTTATAGATGAAGTAACTCAGAACCGTTTGCATATGAATGAGTTACAGTATATACTGGTAGTGCTGTGACTATTTTCTTGCTGTGTATGTGTGTGTGGTGGTTGGAGCAACAGCTTGAGAATCAGGAGACCACAGGTTTAAACACACTGATATAGCTACAAGTAGCGTGAAAAAGTATTTGACCCCTTCCTGATTTTCTCTATTATTGCATATTTGTCACACTGGATGTTTTCAGGTCTTTAGACAAAATGTAATATTAGATAAAGGGGAACCTGAGTGAACAAATAACACTTGTTTTTTTTAACTTATTTCATTTATTTAATGAAAACAGTTAACCAACACCAACTGGCACTGTGTGAAAAAGTAATTGCCCCCTTGCACTTAATAACTGGTTACGCCACCTTTAGCTGCAATGACTGCAACCAAACGCTTCCCTATAATTCAATATCAGTCTTTCACATCACTGTGGAGGAATTTTAGCCCACTCTTCCTCGCAGAACTGCTTTAATTCAGTAACATTGGTAGGTTTTCAAGCATGAACTGCTCGTTTCAGGTCCTGCCACAGCATCTCTATTGGGTTTAGGTCTGGACTTTGACTAGGCCACTCCAAAACTTTAATTTTACTTCTTTTCAGCCATTCTGATGTGTTCTTGCTTTTGTGTTTTGGATCATTGTCTTGCTGCATGACCCAACTACACTTCAGCTTCAGCTGACGGATGGATGACCGGACATTCTCCTTAAGAATTTTCTGGTACAGAGCAGAATTCATGGTTCCTTCAATTATGGCAAGTCGTCCAGGTCCTGAGGCAGCAAAGCATCCCCACACCATCACAATACCACCACCATGTTTGACTGTTGGTATGATGTTCTTACTGTGGAATGCTGTGTTTGCTTTACACCAGACATAATGGGATCCATGTCGTCCAAAAAGTTCCACTTTGGACTCATCTGTCCATAGAACATTTTCCCAAAAGGCTTGTGGATCATCCAGGTGTGCTTGGCAAATGAGAGATGAGCATTTATGTTCTTCTTGGTTAGCAGTGGTTTCCGCCTTGCTACTCTCCCATGAAGCCCATTTTGCCCAGTCTCTTTCTGATTGTGGAGTCATGAACACTGACCTTAGCTGAGGCAAGAGAAGCCTGCAGTTCTTTGGATGTTGTTTTAGGATCCTTTGAGACATCCTGGATGATTTTACGCTGCGTCCTTGGAGTAATTTTGGCAGGCCGCCCACTCCTGGGAAGAATCATTACTGTTCCAAGTGTTCTCCATTTGGAGATTATGGCTCTCGTTGTGGTTTGATGGAGTCCCAGAGCCTTAGAAATAGCTTTGTAACCCTTTCCAGACTGATAGATAGCAATAACTTTTTTTCTGATCTTTTCAGGAACTTCCTTTGATCGTGGCATAATGTGCTTGTTGAATCTTTGTGCTGGCAACATGACTCTGATGGTAAGGGTCGAAATAAGTGAGGTTTATATTGAGCAGGGCTGGCTGTAATCAAGCCTGGCTGTGTTCAATCAGCTGACTCTAATTATCCCTTTAATTGGGTTGATTTAGCTAGGGGGCAATTACTTTATCACACAGTGCCAGTTGGTGTTGGTTAACTTTTTTCGTTAAATAAATGAAATAAGTAAAAAAAAAACAAGTGTTATTTGTTCACTCAGGTTCCCTTTATCTCATATTACATTTTGTCTAAAGACCTGAAAACATCCAGTGTGACAAATATGCAATAATAGAGAAAATCAGGAAGGGGCAAATACTTTTTTACGCCACTGATACTCACTGTATGATCTTGGGCAAATCATTTAGTGTCCAAGTGCTCCAGTAGTCCCCCCAGCTGAGGAAATGGATAGATGCAGGACCACTTTGGAAACGAGATGTTACATCTCATCTGGGCTACCCTGGCTAAATAAACTATAAGAAATTGTAAATGTGTCTGTCTATTAGTCATTATGCCTGCAGAGTTGTGTGTGTGTGTGTGTGTGTGTGAAAAGGGTATATTAGCGTTGTGGGGAATTGCCACAGTCTGCAGAATTCCACCAAAGCAGAATTCTGAAATGCTCTACGCAGATTATGCCTTTTTTACTTTAACTGGATTTGTAATTCACAGTTTACATTAACCTTGCATTAGTATTCTGTGCTTTATGTAAACCACCAATTAGGTTTCCCCAAACTGATAGAAACTAGTAATTCACAGTTTATGTAAACTGCAGAAAATTAATTTATGGTTCATGTAAAAAGACTTTTGGAATTCCATGGCATTAACTGGAAAATTTCAAAAAGCACTTCAAAAGTGGAATTGCAATTCCACCTGAATTCCTCGGGTAGAATTCTGCACTCCACACAGCAAGAGGATTTATACCTATCCATTTAGGCCTACAGTATTTGTGGAGCATATCTCTTTGTAAATGTATTATGCTATAACACAGTTTTTAATAACTTTAAAAACTAAAATTACTTTTTCCTTCAGCAAATCAGGTTTCCATATTATTACGAAGCCCCGGTTGCCAAACAAAATCATTACTAGTCTTCATCAGGGACCTCAGTATTTGAGGAGTAGGTTTCTATTACTGTATGTTATTTTGTTTGTGCCTAAAGAAATTTTTGCCATAACAGAATTCATATCAGCAGTATCATGCTTTGCATGGGTGCATGTATTATGTGTCTGTCTCTCTGTGTCTATGTATTCATCTATCTCCTGTTCTGAGAGAGACATTAACTATTACCGATGGAAAAAATGTGCAAAAGAATGTGAAGTAGTCTTTACAAAGTGTATCACGATACACTGTATTTTTGCTATTGGATTTTATCTTTCCTATACTGTTGATTATGTATTTATATAACATATGTAAATATTGTACTTTTGCACCATTATTCTTCTTGTAATTAATTGTACCAAATGTCCATGCTTGTTCTTCCTTCTGTTATCCCTAGGATTACCAGGAAATGAGCCTTGGCTCAGTGTTCTTTTACCAGATACCAGTTTTAAATAAATAAATGAGATTATGTTTATAGCTTTAGACTGCTGCTGGTCAAGTAATGATAGTTAATTGATTTTTTTGTTTTGCTGTTTGTGAATGCTTCCTATGAACATTTATTTCATGTTTTCTAATTCAGGTACCTACAACCCATTAATCTGGATTATTTAAACTGTTGTCTCAGCATGCGTATTCTGTTTGTGACTAGGTATTTTGTGTTCCTCTTTCCTGTATTTGTTACACATGAATGCAAGAAGACACATCAGGGTGTGGATTTATGAGTCAATAATCACAAGCCTTGAGTGTGTTGCTGTGGTGCTTATGCTGAGTGCCTATAAACACACATGAAGAAAGTGTGATTAGTGACCATAATTACCATCCCTGAAGTGTCTTATTGCACTCATCACTTGAGTTCTGCTTAATACGTTAACTGCATTTTTTACAGTGTTAGTAAGAAAATGTTACTTTCTGTATGCCTGTAAGTAGAAGACAGTAACATAGTTCCAACAGGAGTATTCATATTGCATTCGAACCTGGTGCAATGGCTAAATATGTACAGGAGTGTGCAATTACGGCCAGATAATTACACTCTTGTGCTTGTCTTTTAGCAACTCAAACAGCTGTAATGTTCTAATCCATTGTATAAGTATCCCTGACTAACAGGGAAGGGAAGGGATCACAGATCTCCAGGTAGAAGGTCAGCTGGGGGCCAATGACCATCACATGTTATGGTTCAATTTGGCCACTACATCTAAATCATCCCATTCCAAGGCAAAAATATGGGACTTCAGAGGAGCTGACTTTGATAAGATGGCCAACAGAGTTAAGCTAACCCTGGCAAAAAGAAACACAGGTTAGGGGGTACAGGCAAAGTGGCAAGCATTAAGGATGCAATACTTGAAGCAACATCCCATTGTGTTAGACAGAAAAGAAAGTGCAAAAGAAGAAGGAAACCACTTTGGTTCTCAAATACAGTAGCAGAAAAGGTCAGAGCCAAAAGGCTGGCCTTCAGGAAATATAAGGGAACACAGTGGTATGAAGATAGGGAGGCATACCAAACTGCCCTAAGTGAAGCAGGGAAGGCAGTAAGGAAGGCAAAGTCCCAAACTGAGGAAACACTAGCATGAACAGTAAAAGAAGGTGGCAAGACTTTCTATGGATACATCAGTGAAAGAAGAAAGTCCAGAGGGGGTATTGCAAAGCTCAAAGGAGAAAAGGGGGCATGTGAGGAGGACGACCCTGTAAAAGCATCTATCCTAAATAGATACTTTTGCTCAATATTTACTGAAGAGAAGGTAGGGCAGGGCCCACGGCTCAGCACCATGGACACAGGGGAGAGGGAGGTGAGCACAACTCCCTTCACAAAAGAAAGGGTCCTACAAGAGCTCGCTAAGCTCAGGGTAGATAAGGCAATGGGACCTGATGGCATATATCCCAGGGTACTTAAGGAGCTAAGGGTGGAACCAGCAGAGCCATTAGCAGAACTGTTTAGTGAGTCTCTGAGCACAGGAGAGGTCCCAGAAGACTGGAGAAGGGCTCATGCGATCCCGCTCCACAAGAGTGGTAGCAGGGAGGAGGCAGGGAACTACAGACCAGTCAGTCTTACCTCAGTAGTGAGCAAGATTATGGAGGCACTCCTTAAGGAAAGGATAGTGCAACTCCTGGAATCCATAGGGGCACAGGGTCCAAGACAGCATGGGTTTACCAAAGGAAGTCCTGTCAAATTAATCTCATAGATTTCTTTGACTGGGTAACCAGAGTGGTGGACCAAGGGGGAGCAGTTGATGTCACCTACCTTGACTTCAGCAAATCTTTTGACACTGTTCCACATAGAAGATTGATAAATAAGCTGGGTAGACTCAGGGTGGGTCAGAAGTTCATCAACTGGGTGGAAAACTGGTTGATGGGCAGAAAACAGAGAGTGGTGGTAAATGGTATACAGTCAGAAGAGATGCAAGTCACAAGTGGGGTATCTCAGGTATCAGTCCTGAGGCCAGTCCTCTTCAATATCTTCATTAGTGACATTGCAGATGGACTAGAGGGTAAGGCTTGTCTGTTTGCAGATGACACCAAGATCTACCACACAGTAGATGATCCAGATGGCATGGGCAGAATGAGAAGAGACCTGGATAAACTAGCAAAATGGTCAGAAGAGCGGCAACTGGGATTTAATGCAAAGAAGTGCAAGATCATGCACATAGGGAAGAGAAACCCTGAAGTCACCTATAGGCTGGGAGGGGGGTTGCTGGCAGTCACAAAGGAAGAAAGAGACTTGGGCATCATCATCACCGATGACCTGAAATCATCCAAGCAGACCTCTAAAGCAGTAGGTAAGGCTTGGGGGATGTTAGGGTGTATTAGTAGGGGTATCACAAGTCGTAAGTGGGAGGTAATAATCTCTCCTTATAAGACACTGGTTAGGCCCCATCTGGAGTACTGCATGCAGTACTGGAGGCCGCACCTTCACAAGGATATTAACCAAATTGAGGCAGTCCAGAGAAGGGCAACCAAAATGGTGCAGGGACTGCATCAGAAGACACATGAGGACAGATTAACGGAGCTCAATATGTATACCCTTGAGCAAAGGAAGGAGAGAGGTGATATGATCGAGACATTCAAACACCTTAAGGGCATTAACAAGGTGAAAGAGTCTAACATGTTTCAATATAAGAAAAATAGCAGGACAAGAAGACAGCATGAGAATAGAGGGAGGACGATTAAGGGGGAATGTGAGGAAATTCTTTTTCACAGAAAGCGTGGTGGATGCATGGAATGGCCTACCACAGAAAGTGGTGGCTATGAATACAGTGCAGGGCTTCAAACAGGCATGGGATAGGCATAAGGGAGCAATACAGATGAGTATGAATAGATAGGCCACTGACAGACCAAAGGCCGATGGCAGATTTATAAGGTAGAAAAAGAAATGGGCAGACTGGATGGGCCTTGCGGTCCTTATCTGCTGTCAGCTTCTATGTTTCTATGTTTCTATGTATCCTTGCCCTCTCACCCAGGCCAGAACTGGAAATTAAATTGTGTTCTGTCTCTGTTTGCCTGCCTGGCATTAATACACCGTTAATAAATAAATATTATGTATGTAAAGGAAAATAAAAAGTCATAGTTTCTTTTTCATATTTGGCACTTTAGAATAGTGCTACCATTGTCTTTGTAGGACTCATTGTTCCCCTTCTACTAAAAAAATGACCATATACAATATCTTGGAGGAAATGGCCACATTCATGTTTATTGAAATATGGACATGCTACATCATGCACATGCAGCATGTTGTGCACAGCCTGGGAGTCTCAGGAAGTTTTGGATGGTTAGCACTTTACACTGGTCCATCTTAACCCCAAAGGGATCCTCCAGGATGACCCACACCAAAACATATAGAAACATAGAAATAGATGACAGATAAGGACTGCTTGGCCCACCTAGTCTGTCCATTTTCCCTACCTACTGTAATACTGCAGACCCTACTTGATCTCTGACTTTATCTCCCCTTTCCTAACCACTAAGATTCCCTTTTGCCTATCCCATGCATTTTTGAATTCCATTATCATTTTTGCCCCCACCGCCTCCACTGGGAAGCTGTTCCATGCATCCACCACCCTTTCAGTGAAGAAGTACTTTCTCTCATTTCCCCTGAGTCTACCCCCTTCAGCTTCATAGCATGACCCCTTCTTCTTGAACATCTTTTTCTCTGAAAAATGCTTCCCTACTGTACCTTATTTGCACCCTTGATGTATTTGAAAGTCTCAATCATATTCCCCCTCTCCCTCCTTTCCTCCGGGGAGTACATATTGAGGTCCTTTAATCTCTCGTCATAGGGCTTTTGGTGCAGATTCTGCACCATTTTAGTTGCCCTCCTCTGGATTGCCTCTACTCTGTCTATGTCTTCCAGAGATGTGGCCTCCAGATCTGGACACAGTACTCTAGATGAGGTCTCACCAATGATTTGTACAGCAGTATCACCACCTCCTTTCTTTCTGTTAGTGATAACCCTCCCTATGCACCCCCAACATCCCACTGGCTCTCCCCACTGCCTTGTCACACTGCTTGGCCACATTTAGGTCATCAGATATGATTAGCCCGAGGTCCTTTTCCTCTTTGGTGGTCATCAGTGCCTCATACCCCCATCATGTATTCATCCTCTGGGGTTCTGTGTCCCAAGTGCACGATTATGCACTTCTTTGCACAGGATCTTAGTTGCCACACTCTTGACCACTCCTCAAGCTTATTTAGATCCATCATCAGTTCCCCCCCCCCGGGTTGTCAACCCTGTTGCAGATCTTTGTGTCATCTGCAAAAAGGCATAACCTCCCTTCTAACCCCTGGGCAATGCTAATAAATACATTAAAGAGGACCTGCCTCAGTACTGATCCCCGTGGCACCCCCACTAGTCACCCTCCCACCTTAGAGTAAACTCCATTTATCACTACCTTCTGTCACATATCCCTCAACCAGTTTCTTACCCATTTTACCACCTTAGGACCCACTTCCAAGCTGCCCAGCTTGTGCACAAGTCTCTCATATGGAACGGTGTCAAAGGCCTTACAGAAGTCTAGGTAGGCCACATCCACAGTTCCACCCTGATCTAATTTCTTGGTCACTCAGTCAAATAAATCTATCAGATTTGTTTGCCATGACCTCCTCCAAATGAATCCATGCTGTGCTGGATCCTGTAAGCCACTGGATTCAAAATATTCCACAGTCCTTTCCTTCAGCAGTGATTCCATTAATTTCCCCACCACCGAAGACAGGCTGACTGCTTTGTAGTTGCAAACCTCCTTCCTGCTCCCACTTTTGTGAAGTGGGACTACATCTTCCCTCCTCCAGCCCTCCAGAAACGCACCCATCTCCAGTTAGTGGTTGAATAGGACTGTCAGTTGTGCTGCCAGCAGTGTAGCACCTCTCTAAGCTCCTTCAATATCCTTGGATGTATCCTGTCCAGCCCCATTGCCTTGTCCACTTTCAGTTTTGCAAGTTCCTTCAGGACTCGCTCATCCATAAATGGACTGATGTCCACCTCCCTTCAATTGACGCTCCTGTCACTGTCTTTTATCTGTGGCCCCTTTCCTTCCACTTCTTCTGTGAATACAGAGCAAAAATATTTGTTTAGAATGTTTGCTATGTCTGTGTCTCCCTCCACACACTCTTCTCCTTCCCTCATTAGTATTAAAATTCCTCCCTTGGTCTTTCTCCTTTCGCTTAAGTACCTGAAAAATGCCTTGTCACATTTCTTTACTGCCTGGGCTATTTTCTCCTCCATTTGGGCCTTTGTGCACCTGACTGCTTTCCCTGCCTCCCTCTGCTTCACCTGGAATACATTCCTGTTCTCCTCCCTCTGAGTCTCCTTATACCTTCTGAACGCTAATTTCTTTGTCCTTACCTTCACCACCACCTTTGAGAACCATAGTGGAGATCTGTTGCCTTCACTATAGTTCCTTTTAGTTTTGACCACTGTTGCTCTACTCCAACCAAGCCCCCCCCAAATGGACACCAGCCTCCAAGATGTCCACCTGGGGACTATTGACCTACCTAGAGGCAGAGCTGCGATAGTGCAGGGGGAGATTAAGGAGCTGGGGAGGGATCTTAGACAGGCAGCATGCTCAATGGCTTTCGCTGTGGTGCTGCTTGTCTATGATGGGGGAAGGAGAGGGATCTCCACCCCAAGAACATCAACTCATGGTTGATGGAATGGTGTGGAAAGTAGTGGTTCTGGTACATTGAGGACTGGGGTTCCACCTGGAAAGATAAGGGTCTTAACAGGGGTGATGGCCTGCATCCATCTGGGAGGGGAACCACAGTTCTTAGTGGACAGTTTATATGTTACTTTGATGAACATTTAAACTAGCCAAGAGGGTGGCAGTAGAAATCAGGGAGGCAGTAACTGCCCTCACAGGCTGAAGAAGAAAGTAGGGAGAACTCAAGGAGAATGGAATCCCCCAAGATGGAAATTAATACAGGAAGCAGAATGATAGAAATGAAGGAGGATTGAAACAGTATCATTAAAAAGAAAGGGGGAAGGACAGAGGACAAAAAGGAAGGAAAGTGGTAACAAGCAGAATGGTAACAAAATCTGGAAGACCACTGTGCGAATGCTAGAAGTCTAGGAAATAAGATTCAGGACTCAGAGGCCATAATGGCAGAGGCTGACCTGGCTATTGTGGCCATTACTGAGTCATGGTGCACTGAAAATCATGACTGGGAAATGTCCATACCAGGCTATACTCTGTTCAGGAGGGACAGGGTGGGAAGGAAAGAGGGGGTGTGGTGCTTTATGTCAGAGAAGGCATAAAAGCAATGGAGATGCAGGGAATACAGTGGGGAGCAGTGGTACTGTGGGTCACCATAGAGATGGGGAATGGAGCTTCTAGTCACACTGGCATGACTGACAGACCTCTAGAACATGGGGAGAAGTTAGATAAGGTACTAGTGGAAGCTATAGACAAGATGGCAGAAAAGGGGAGGTGCTACTGGTGGGGGACTTCAATATGCTGGATGTAGATTAGAACCTTCCAGCTGCAGCTTCAGGTAGAAGCAGGGACAGCCTGGACTCCCTGCAGGGGGAGTTCCTCAGGCAACTAGTCAGTGAACCTCCTCATGATGGTGCAATACTGGACATTGTTCTCACTAACAGGGACAGTGTTGCAGATGTCAAGGTAGGAGGCCACCTGGGGATCAGTGCGTACAAAGTGTGGTTTAATATAAGGGCATCTGTGGAATTGAACCACACAAGGGTGAGGGTCCTGCACTTCAGGAGGGCAGATTTTAAAAAGAAGCATGAATGCCTTAATGATGACCTGGCAGGGAGACGACCTGGGTGGGTTGGAGAAATAGTGTGCGAAGCTAAAAAGGGCCATAGGTGAGGCAACAAACCTCTGAGTCAAGCAACTGAACAAAAGCAAGAGGAAAAGAGACCATTATATTTCTCAAAAGAGGTGGTAGAAAAGGAAAATGCTAAAAGGGTTGCATTCAGAAGGTATAAGGAGATGCAGAGGAAGGAGGATAGAGAAGTGCATCAGAGGAAACAGAAGGAACCAGGGAGAGCAGTAAGGAGCAGAAAGGCACAAACTGAAGAGACAACAGCCCAGGTGGTGATGAAGGGGGACAAGACATATTTTAGGTATGTAGTAAGTGAAAGGAGAAAGACCAGTGCTGGGATCATTAAATTTAAAAGGGAAGGGGTGGGAGGGGAACTGTGCAGAGGGGACCAGGAAAAGGCAGACATCCTGAACAAATACATTTGCTCAGTGTTCACATTGGAAAGAGAAGGAAGGCAAAAAAGTAACAGGAGTACTGGAGGGCGAGATGTGTACACCTGTCTGCTTTTCAGAGGACATCATCCTGAAGGGACTCACTAATCTGAAAGTGAGCAAAGCAATGGGGCCCAATGGGGTGCATCCAAGGATTCTGGGGAGCTCAGGGAGGTACTGACTGCTCCTCCGACCATCTCTATTTAGCAGCTTATTGTAAACATAGAAACATAGAAGCTCATGGCAGATAAGTCACCCAGTCTGCCCTATTTATCTACCTGTAGCGAAGCAGCAGGCCTTAACCAGCCTACGGCCTCCCCCTTAACCTTCAAGATACCTTTGCATCTATCCCATGCATTCTTGAATCCCGTAACTGTTTCAAACCCCACCACCTCTGCTGGAAGGCTGTCCATTTGTCCACCACACTCTCTGTGAAGAAGTACTTCCTCACATTACCTCTGAACCCCTCCCAGATTCATATTATGACCCCTCATCCTTGAGCATCTTTTTCTACCCTCCTGTACCCTGTTCTTCCCTGTGAGGTTTTTGAATGTTTCGGTCATAGCCCCATTTTCCTCCTGTCCTCCAAGGAGTACATATTTAACTCCCTCAGCCTTTCCTCATAGGGGTTTTGATGCAGGCTCCTCACCATTTTGGTTGCCCTCCTCTGTACTGCTTCTACCTTGTTTATGTCCTTTTGAAGATGGGGTCTCCTGAATTGGACACAGTGTTCAAGGTGAGGCCTCACTAAAGAGCTATATAATGGGATTATTACTTTCTTTCTTTCTTCTGTGGATGATTCTCCAGCCTATGCATCTAAGCATCCTGCTAGCCTTCCCTGCTGCCTTGTCACACTGCTTTGTCATCTTCAGGTCATCTGAGAGGACTACCTCCAGGTCACTTTCCTGTTTAGAGCTTGCTATTGCCTCCCCTCTCAGGTGGTTTGCTGCCCATGGGTTTCTGTGCCCCATGTGCACTTCTTAGTGTTGAAACCCGCTGCCAATCACTTGACCAGTCTTCCAGACTTTTTAGGTCTTTCCTCATTCCATTCTATCCTCTCCCTCTGGAGTGTCCACTCTGCTGCAGAGCATTGTGTCATCTGCAAACAGGCATACTTTACCTTCCAGACTCTCTCCAATGTCACTGATAAAGACATTGAAGAGGACTGGGCACAACACTGATCTCTGTTGCACCTCACTGGTCACTCCGCCTACTCCAGAACGTATGCCATTTACCACCACTACCCTCTGGGTCCTATATTCCAGCCAACTCTCCACCCATCTCATTACTTCAGAACCTACTACTAGGTTCTCCAGCTTGTTTATCAGCCTTCTATGTGGAATGGTGTCAAAGACCCTGCTATAGGAATGGTTCCAGAGGACTGGAGGAGGGCAGATGTAGTCCCAATTTAAAAAAGTGGTAGCTGGGAAGAGGCTGACAAGTATAGGCCAATCAGGCTGATATCAGTGGGGGAACATTAATGAAGTGACTGCTAAAGGAAAGAATTGTGAAACATCCTGAATCCAGTGGGTTATAAGACCTGAGGCAGCATGGATTCTTTCGGGGATCATGTCAAACAAGTCTGATAGATTTCTTTGACTGAGTGACCAAAGAATTAGATCAGGGTGGAGCGGTGGATGTAGCCTACTTAGATAGTAGTAAGACTTTTAACACCGTTCCACATAGGAGGCTAGTAAGCAAGCTGGGTGGCTTAGGAGTTGATCCAAAGGTGGGAAACTGGGTAAGAAACTGGTTAGGGTGTAGGAGGCAGAAGGCGGTGATAAATAGAGTTCACTCAGAGGAAGGTAAGGTAATTAGCGGGTGCCTCAGGAATCGGTGCTGGGACCAATCTGCTTTAATATTTTTATAAGTGACATTGCAGAGGGGCTGGAAGGGAAGGTCTGTCTCTATTCAGATGATACCAACATCTGCAATAGGGTGGGCTCTCCAGGTGTGTGTGTGTGTGTGTGTGGAAAGCATGAGCAGAGACCTGAGAAAATTTGAGGAGTGGTCAAGGGTTTGGCACAAAAAGTGCAAAGTAATGTATGTAACCTCAGCGGAGTAGGCACAAGAACAGTGGTGCTATCATGCTAAGAAACAAAACTTTTTTACACAAAAGCAGAGCACACACAAACCTCCAACATCAAAAGGGCACAAGTCTCTTTAAAACTGTTCATTTATTAAAACATAAAACAAAAAATCGGAGGGAACAGCCTGACGTGTTTCAGATGCTACACCATCCTTGTGATGTTGGAGGTTTGTGTGTGCTCTGCTTTTGTGTAAAAAAATGCAAAGTAATGCAGTTGGTCACAGAACCCAGAGGCAAAGTACAAAATGGGAAAAGTGATACTGATGACAACCTAGCAGGAAAAGAGACCTTGGTTAATCATGTTGAATGACTTAATGTGATCAGGCAGTGTGACAAGGCAGTTTGGAGGGCTAGTGGGATTCTGGGGTGTATAGGAAGGGGTATCAAAGTAGCCCATGAAGACGGTGAATGAAAAACAACGAACCATCACAACGGCAATGGACCAACAGCACTAACACCTTTATGTGATCACAGCTCCCCATCCCTGAGTTGTGCCCCCCTGGAGTTGGAATCTATATTTAGGTGGTTGGGGGATGGAGCCCCCACCGGCGGTGCAGGGGGAAAAGCCCCCAACAAGAAAAGACTTTTGAAAAACTGTTTGCATTCTGGGTTTGGTGCTGTTGTGATGATTCGCCATTCATCATTCACTGTTCTGACATGGAACCGGTTATCAGCAGCAGGGTGGGCCCAGGGAGAGTCCAGGGTGGCAGGGCCTGCCTTGGCCTCTTTAGAGTCAGTTCACACCTTGAGTTGTCCCCACCAAATGATTCAATCAAAAAATGATTGCATTCATTCGGGCTCCAGTTTGCAAAGTAGTGCCTACCTCCCACCAACGTATCTGGTGCAGGGGTCATCTGCTTATGCTCCTTTTCTCTTAACATTCTTGGTCCTCAATGCTTATGGGACAGGGGGATGTAGAAACATAGACTTTGTCGATATATAAAGACCACTTGGCCCACCCAGTTTGCCCATTTTTCCTATCTACAGTATTACCATAGACCTTACTTCCTAGCTTTTTCTCCCTCCCCCAATTCCTTTCCACTAAAAAATCCCATGCATTCTTGAACCCACTACTGTTTTAGCCCCCACCACCTTAGCTGGTGGGCAGTTCCAGGAATCCACCACTTCTCTGTGAAGAAGTACTTCCTCACATCTCTCCTGAATCTACCCCCCCAACATCATAACATGCCCCATTGTTCTTGTGTACCTTTTTAATTAAAAATACTGTTCTTTACCTTATTTATCCCATGATGCATTTAAATGTCTCTATCATATCCCCCTTTCCCTTCTCTCTTCCATTGTGTACATACTGAGTTCCTTTAGTATCTCCTCATAGGGCTTTTGATGCAGACCCCACACCATTTTAGTTGCCCTCCTCCGGAATGCCTCCACTCTGCCTCTGTCCTTCTGGAGATGTGGTCTCCAAAACTGTAAACAACATTCTAAGTGAGCTTTTACCAATGATCTATACAGAGCCAGTATAACCTCTCTTCTTCTGCTGGTGCTGCCTCTCCTTATGAACTCCAGCATCCCACTAGCCCTCCCAAAAGCCTTGTGGCACTGCCTAGCTACCTTTAGGTCATCAGAGATTGTTACCCCTAGATCTCTCTCCTGCTTGGTGATTGTCAATAATACTCCTCCTGTTTTGTACTCTGCTTTTGGGTTTCTGTGCCCTAAGTGCATTACTTAGCATTTTTTCACATGGAAACCCAGCTGCCATACCCTTGACTACTCCTTAAGTTTTCTAAGATCTTTTCTTATCCTTTCACCCTCCCCCACAAGTATCCCCCTACTGCAGACATTGGTGTCATCCACAAAGAGGCAAACTTTCCCTCCAGATCCTCTGCAATATCACCAACAAAGACGTTACAGAGGACCAGTCCCAGCACTGATCCCTGAGGAAGCCTCTCCTCCTTGGAGTGAACTCTGTTTACCACCACCTTCTGTCAGCTATCCCATAACCAATTTCTTACTCAGTTTGCCACCTTTTGACCCACTCTTAAGCTACCTTGCTTGCTTAATAGTCTCATATGTGGAGCAATGTTGAATACCTTACTGAAATCTAGGTAGGCTACATCCACTGCTCCACCATGATCTAATTCCTTGGTCAACCAATCAAAGAAACCTATTAGATTAATTTTGAGATAACCTTCCACCCATAAATCCATGCTGACTAGGGTCTTGCAACTCATAAGATTCAGGATATTCCACTGTCCTCTCTTTCAGCAGTGATTCCATTAACTTTTCCACCACCAATGGCAGGCTGACTAGTCTATAATTGCCAGCCTCCTCGCTGCTACCACGTTTGTGAAGCAGAACTACAGCGGCCTTCCTCCATTCGTCTGGAACCATTCCTGTTTTGAGTGAGCTGTTAAATAGGACTGTCAGAGGTGCAGCCAATACCTCATTGAGCTCCCCCAATACCTTAGGATGTACCCTGTCTTGTCCCATTGCTTTGTCCACTTTCAGATTAGTGAGTCCCTTTGGGACTCTCTCTCTCCTCAGAAAAAAAGGACTAGTGTCCACCTCCCTCCCTTCAGAGCTTCTGTTACTTTTTTGTGGTCCCTCCCCTTCTCCTTCTCCTTCCACTGTGAACACCGAACAAAAGTATTTGTTAAGGATGTCTGCCTTTTCTTAGTCCCCATCTTCACTGTCACGCATCCCTTTTTAACCTTACAATTCTTCCCCAGCCTTCCTCTTCTCACTCAGATACCTAAAAATGGTCTTTCCCTCATTTGTTACCACTTGAACTATTCTCTCTTCAGTTTGTAACTTCATATTCCTTATGGCTTTCACTACTTCTCTGTGTTCCTCCTTATAACCTACCTATCATCCTCCCTCTGCACCTCCTTATATCTTATGAATGCCACCCTTTTAGCTGTTACCTTTTCAGCCACCTCTTTTGAAAACCATAGCACTCTTCTTTTCCTCATACTTTAATTTAATTTTATACAAACATATGAAATTAGCCAGCAGAAAAAGGCTATTTGGTCTATCAAGTTTGCTCGATTATGCAGCTAGCAGCCCTATTCTGCAGCTGCCCTTCCCTCTTCACCCCTCCCTCCCTTTATCATCCCTCTTGCCCTGTCCCAGCCCCTTTTGAAGCAGCATTTTATTCATTTTATTTGAAAATTGTTGACCAGGAAAGGTACAATGAGATGAGGCTCATTTCCAGGTGTGCCCTGGGCTGGGGATAGGGAAAATGGGAAGAACAATAAAACAAAATAGAGTGCATTTCTTTTGTTTTTTAATTTAATAAACTTTAACAATTTGTAATACAGAAATATACAAATTACAACATCATAGGACATTAATAACACAAAACAATAAACTAAGAAAGGAAAAGAAGAAGCAACCAAGCAATAAAACCACCAACTCACTCCCCCATCTCAAAAGGAGCGTATACCGAAATAAATATTAACTCCTGAACACTAATATCAAGTATATATGTTATCCTCAACCCCATCCCATAAAAGAAACATGGAGGTAGGGTATACTGCGGGTCAAGCATTAAGCAACAGCGAAGTGTGCAAGGGCTCCCATTTCTTTTGATAAGCAGTCAAATGATCCACCATGCTAGAATCATTTTCTCCACCTGAAGGGCAAATAACATTTCTTCATACCACTCTGTGTAAGTGGGGAGCAGCTGGTTTCGACAATGCCTCAAAATTACTTTTTTGGCACAGGCAGAGATTAAAGCCATATCATTTTTATGTGTCCCTATCAATTTACCTTTGTAATAATCAATTAAACAAATATCTGGGGAGAACACCTGATCCAAACCCAAAAGATGGTCAAGCATCATTTTTATTGTATCCCAAAACAGTTTATCCTTGCTGCATTCTCACATGATACGTATCAATGACCCAGGACCATTCTGACATCTACTACAAGACTCAGAGGGCACCCTATCCATTTTATATAACTTAGTAGATGTATAATACATACTACGTAAGAATTTTAATTGCATAAACTGATATCTAACATATTTAAGATATGTATATATATGTATCCGCCCAAATAGTGGCCCAAGCATATGTCCCAGTTGGATGGGGAAGAGCCCAATCCCAATAAAAAGCTGTGCACACTACTTTATTAGGAAGCTATGAATATAACTGAGAATATAAAAATGAGATAGCGTAAGAAGAAAAGGCCCCTTTAGCCAAAGACAGAAGCTTCTGCTCATGTACATTAGACTATGAAAAGGGACCAAAATGCTTAAGCAATATATTGGTAAGCTGCAGATACTTTAAACAATTGGGTGCATTATACTGTAGGTGCACTGAAAATCACCAAAGTTGATAAGTATACCATTAGAAGTGATTTGTTCAACTGATTTAATATAATTATAGGGCCAAAAAGAGGGGATACTAACCTGCCCACCCACTTTAAGATTCCCAAAATGGGCTGGGAGACGTCTTTTTCAGGGTCTAAGTTAGGTGAATATTGATGTATCCTGGAGTACACAAGGAGTATTTTTAAGCAGCTTGTCCAACAGAGAGGTAATATTTATTTTCAACTGTCTATACCAAAAAGTTTCTATATCTAACCATTGAGGAATGTAAGTAGTAGTGTCTCCTGAAAATTCCCTATACCTTTGTAAATATTTATTGCCATGAATAGAGAAATAATACAAATAAAAATTAGGGAGTAATACTGTGCATTCCAAAATTCAGAAGTAAAGTGGTGACACAATTACAGTGTATAAAACTTCACAGTTACATTATGTAACAGATTAAAGTGCAAGTTTACAGACAAGTATCATGTCAAGTACATGTGCATGTGCAAGATATAACAAACCTTGCCAGAGAGTATGTTCGACAAACAAGTAATTCAGTGCACAAGGCACAATATTACACTGACAGTAAAGTAAAATCCATTGCTGCCAATATCATACAGGGAGACCGCTTAGGGGAAGCAGGAGCAGGTTGGGAGAGAGAGGAGTTTCCACTGGTGCCTGAAAGAACAAGAGGTGGTGGAGTAGCACAGGGATGAGGGGAATTGATTACTGAGAGTTGGAAGGCAATGGAATGGGCATGCAGAGTGGAGAAGGTTTTTTGGTCCCTGGAGTGGAAAGAGCATGGAGCAGGAGTAACTGGTGAAAGGAGTGATGACAGGTAGGAGGTAAGGGAACCAAACTAGCATTTTGAGATAAAGGAGGAACTGTGACTTGTGACGTGATGGTGGGGGATGATGGAGTAGTGGAAGCAATGGTGAATACAGAGAGGGGGATTTGTTGGAAAGTGACAAAAGGCATTGTGGAGAGGTGCCCAGTCTTGCTAGAGAAGTGAAGAGGTGGTACTGTAGACCACATCAGCATAGTCAAGAAACAGGAGCACCATTTGGTGACCAGCTCACAGCAGACCATCAGGGGAAGGTAGTCTTTATTTTGGTACAGAGCACCAAACTTAGGAGGAACTTTCTCTTGGATGACTTTAATGTGTGTTGAGAAGTCAAGCTTGCTGTCTAGCCACATGCCAAGGCATTTGAAGGATTGTACCACTTCAAGAGGGGAGCCACCAAACATGCAGAAGACTGAAAGTCTTGACAGCCTGGCCAATTTCTGGCTGGCACCGAAGGTCAAGGACACAATTTTTTTTTTGTATTGACCCATCGATGGCTGACATGGAATTAGTGCATGACATCATGAAAATTCTGCATAAGCAGGTCTTCCACAGACATGGTGGAGGGACGAGTGGTGACGATGACTGCATCATCTGCATACATGTGTATATGCAAGTTGGTGCAGGCAAGTGGGAGGTCATTCAGAAAAGTGGAAAACAGGATAGAATCTAGTATGGAACCCTTTGGAACCCCAGCCTGGATTGGAAGAGGTGCTGGTAAGATGCCTCCAACCTCTACCAACTGCTGATGGCCCTTTAGGTAGAACAAAACCTGCCAATGGCAGGAGTTGAGAGGCCAACAGAGCTCAGCTTGTCCAGGAGGAGTGGTTGGGGCTTGTCCAGGAGAAGCGAGTGGGACACCAAGTCAAAGGTTTTGGCCAGATTGACAAAAATGGTAACCATGATATGCCCGTGCTCTATCACTGAGAAAAAAAGTCAGTGACTTGCAGCAGGGAGGAGAGAGTGGAATGGTGCGTCTGGAAGCCAGACTGGAACGACGAGAGAAAACTGGAAGAGGTAAGGTAATTTAAAAGCCTACAGTAGACATAGTACTCTGTAATTTATATTGACAAAATGGTTCTTTGCATAGTAGTTTGTTTTGTTAGCCCTCCATACCAAGTCCATTTTCTCCAGATCTCTAACACGATGTATGTCCAGGACTGGCATTTTTAACGTAAAGCCAAATGCTGGTCCTGGATATACATTCATGTTTAGAGGTCTGGAGGAAGGGAGACTGGGTGCAAGGGGGGGGGCCTGGAAAACAAACTACTATGCAGAGAAACATTATGGCAATATAAACTACAGAGTACTATGTTTCCAGGTATAAATGACCAATTTCAGCTGGCACCCTTTTTAAAAAGAAGATGAGATATCTATTGCAACTGATGCTATTCAATATTGATTTGTTTTATGTTTTTATATATTTTTTAGGTTTTTGTATTCTAGATTTAATTAGGCTGAACATTTATTAGATAGCTAGCCTAGTGATCCATGTGTATTGCCAATATGTTATTTTATATACCTCCTGTGTATTTATTTGAATGGTTTGGTGTTTATATATCAGATTTGCATGTGATCCACTCAGGGCTATTTAAACACATTTAGGGGAGTCACTCTACATCTTGAAAAAGTTTCAGAGTGATGTGAAACATTGATGTAATCTCCTTGTGGGGAAGGGGTGCTGCTTGTTTGCTGTGCTTTTATACAAACAATGTATGCTATGCATTTTTATCAATTAAATGTATATTTATTGTATCCTAGTATTGGATTTCTCAATCCTTGGATGTTGAGCTGAATGTTGCCTTTTGCTTATAACTGACTACGTTTATTTGGCTCCCTGCAGTGTGTCCTGAGCCACAGTTGTGTGAATTTACAGTCCTTGTTGTGTATGGTTGACTATATACTATTCTATGTAGTATATGGTTAAAACAGTAGGCATGCCTGGCTACCAGCTGGTATACCCCTCACCCATTCACTCATCTCTCTCACCTGCCCACTCGCTCACTCATTCATCCCCCCCGCCCACTGTTTCACTCACTCGTCCACCAACCATTAAAGTGAAATACTGCTTGTAAAATGTTGTCTTACACAAAATGACAGGCTGTTTGCTTGTCTTCAGAGAGCCATGGTGTGGCTTTCCTCAGCAGCTCCATACTGCACGTACGAACTGCTGTCAGCCCACTCTGCTCATGCACACTTGCACTACAAAAAAAATAACTATTTTTATGGGCATTTACAGACATATGCAGTGGTGCAAGTGGTAGACAAGAAGTGCAGGATCTCGGGCACTGTAAAATATGAAATGCAGAATGAAGATCCTCAACCTGAAGGGTAGCAGTGTCAAGACACATCTATCTGTTTAGACAGTAGTAGATTCTGTTAGAGATATTGAAGTATTTCTAGGAAAATAGCATTGTTGTACAAGTCAAATGTTGTTATGGAAACCCTTATTTCAGGCCACAGGCCCAGAAACTGTCATTATGTTGCTGGCTTAAGAATTTCAGTTCCAGTGTCAGTAGCAAGAGATACAGGAACTCCGTTCCTACTGCAAAAAAGGTACAGGAACTGAGTTCCTGTGCGTTCCTGTTCACTTTCATCACTGGGCATATGTAGGTGGAGGGAAGGGCTATTACTGTAACTTGTGCACCTCAAAATGATCTCCACAATTTTAATAAAAAATGCGGGTGGTTCAAAGGTCACAAAAAGTGATTGTAGTATCGTGATATCACAATGATACTGTAACAACTTTCCATGATCTTTGAATTTCCTACAGCAGTTTTTAGAGAGACATTGAGTTCCATACAAAATAAACCCTAACCACAATACAAATACACATACATACATACATACATAGTTGCCAGAAGATTAGACCTAACGGTCTATCTTGTCTGCCCGACACAGCACACTGGTAATGCACCACAGCTGCTCTACCACCCTCCATTTCATCTCCCCTCTTCTCCTCCCTGTACTACTCCTATGATCTCCTTGACCCACTCCATACCGTACCCCTGTGCCTTTCCCATCCGTTCTTGAAACCCCCACAGTTCCCATTTTTACCAGATCATCTGGCAGTGCATTCCAGGGCGTCACCACTCTCACTGTGCAATAGTGACCCCTCATCTTCCCCTTGTACCTCCCCCCTGCTAACTTTAGACAAAGGCCCCATGTAGTCCCCTCAACTTGAGCAAACCCTGTTCCCCATATTGAATCCCTTCAGGTATTTGAAGGTCTCTATCATATCCTCCCCTATCCCTCCTGTCCTCCAGGGAGTACATGTTCAGCTCTGAGTCTATCCTCATATGACAACCCCTCTAGTCCACTGATCATCCCCATTGCCTTTCACTGGACCCTCTCCAGTAGTGTGATGTCCTTTTTTAGGTGTGATTGCCAGAACTGCCCACAGTACTACAGATGTGGCTTCACCGGTGTACAGTGAAAGTATATTCTCCTTCTTCCTGGACGTTATTCTCTTGGCTATACACTCAAGCATTTTGTTTGCCTTGGCTGCTGCCCTCCTGCATTGCTCTGAGTGGTTCCCTTTAGCATCAGTCATAACCTCAGGTCATTTGCCATTGTTGTTACAGCCAGCTGTATCCCCCCCCCCCAAGTGGTAGATATACTCAGGGTTCCAACTACTGAGATGCAGAACACTGCATTTATATGCATTGAACCCCAGCTGCTACATTTGAGCCCAGTATTCTAGTTTCTGCAGGTCACCCTGTAGTGCCTTCCTTCCCTCCTCACTATCCACCACTGCCCCCAATTTGGTATCATCAGCGAATAAGCTCATTTAACTACCTATCCCCTCCCCGATGTCTGATGCATACACATTAAAAAGGATAGGGCCCAAGACTTAGCCTTGTGGGAACCCACTGATGACCTCCGTGGTTGTCTAGACTTCACCCCTTAACACCACCCTCTGTTGCCTATTCCCAAGCCAATTAGCTAGCTACCCCACCAACTTATTTCCCATCCCCAGTCCCCTTAATTTTCAAATTAGCCTTCGATGCGGTACCAAATTGAAGCCTTGCTGAAGTCCAGGTATGGAACATAAACCAGCTTTTCTCCATCCAGGACAGAAACAAAGGTTTCTGTTCTAAGTAACTTGCCAACAGTTTTATCTGTTTCATTTTTATGGCTGTAAGGGTGGAGCCTGTAGCTTTTTTTTCTTCAGAAAAGCAGCCACCAGATCTGGAACTGATCAAACAACGGTAATAAAGCTGAAGCATGATACCTCTGCCAGTTGAACCCTGAAGCCCTCTGCCATCTCTCCACTGTGTCTGTCTTCTCCACTGCACTTTTTTTTTCATGGCTGCATGGCTAATGGCTATCATCATAGGAAAGAGAGAGAAGGGACTGTGATCAGATATGGTCCCAGTCCTCTCCTACAGTGATAAGCCCTTTTGACAGCACTTCCAATTTGGTTGGTAGTGTGTTTCTCCATCCACTCCTACTACTTACCACAAAGCTCATGGCGGAAATGGCTGCTGGTCATCCTGAGCATCCATTGGACAGAGAACTTTCTCTGTCAGCTCTGTGACGTTCCATGAGTTTGGGACATAACCCCTTCATAGCTGAAATGGCAGAGAAAATAAGCAGCTTTGTTGAATGGAGAACATTCTCCATCAGCTACATGATGTTCCGTGAGTCCTGGGACAATAATTAATGCTGCCAAATGTCTTAGTTTGACCAGGACAGTGCCAGTATCCAAATGGCTGTTCTAGTGGCCAGTAGCTTTTCTGAAAAATGATCTGTGCTCTGTGTACTTTTTTATTTTTAGTTATGTATTTATTTTATTTATTTGCTAATCAAGTTTATTTTTGTAGGGGAGTTGTTTCCCAACAGTGGTCAGTATTTGGGAGAGAGTGAGTAGGAGAAAGACAATGCAGTCAACACCCCAACCATCAGGGCCTTTCCCTCGCTCTCCCCGAAAGTAACCTTTCAGGTTTATTTATAGTTATTTATTTGCTAATCAAGTTTATTTTTGTAAGGGAATTGTTTCCCTGACAGTGGTCAGCAAATGCTGTTTGTGAAAGAGTGAGTAGGAGAGAGAGAATGCTGTTAACACCCCAACAGGAAGGGCTTTTTCCTCTTTTGCCCAGAAAGTAGCCTTTTAAGTTTATTTATAGTTATTTATTTGCTAAGAGAGTTTATTTTTGTAAGGGAGTTGTTTCCCCAACAGTGCTCAGTAAATGCTGTTTGCCAGAGAGGGAGTGGGAGAAAGAGAATGCAGTCAACACCCAGACCGGCAGGGCTTTTTCCTCTCTTTCCCTAAAAGTAACCTTTCAAGTTAATTATTTGCTAAGCAAGTTTATTTTTGTAGGGGAGTTGTTTCCCTGACTGATGATAAGCTACATTTTAAATCTGACCCTGAATCCATGATCCACTATTGGAAACAAAAGGAAAATACACCAAATTACATGGCACACAATAACAATGATATAACAGCGGAATGCTCCAAGCTCAAGACCCTATTTGATAAAGTGAAAGATACAGAAAGTACTTATTCACTGTGCCTGTCAAACAAAAGCTTGGTGAATGGGGTCCCCCCCCCCCATAGCAGCAATGTTCTCTACACAATGAACATTCCCAGTAAGATGTACTGCTTTCAAAGGGGGAACTCTACTGACATCTTGGCAAAATTGCACATGGAGCTGCTCCAGACCCAGAAGAAAAAGGCACATAGGCAGTGCTCATCTTCTTCTTGAATGAGCTGTACTGCAGGATTGACATTAGTACTGCTAGAGAGAGTGAGGAAATGTGAAATCAGTTCAAGGACTTAGTCAACAAAAGAAGATTATCCCTGGCATGTTTACCCCATGGTCCCCCCCCCCCCCGTGTTTTGAATTCGAGCTGCACTCACCTTAACTCTGAAAACAAAATAGCTGCCTAGTTCCAGCACCTACAAGTAAAATCAAAGAAATGTCAACAGAACTAAGCAGCTTATTATGATTCATAAGGTTGGAGGCTACTTAACCCTTTCTGTGCCACAGACTGATATATCTATCCAGATTACCGAGGCTGCTCAAGCATTGAAGCAGCCAGCCATTTTTCCGGGGGCCCCCCACTGACCAAGCATTAGTAATAGGATGCCTATCCCGGTGAGTGGTCAGCAGGCCCTGGACACATTCCAGGGATAGGGCATCACCATGCCCCTCTGGGGGGGGGGTTTGGGTGGGAGGAGCTAGGAGGATATCTAGGACTGCTGCCCAGGGTCCCATCCTCTGTCTTCTCTGACCACCAGAACAGCCAAAAGTTCTGGACCCCTGCACAAGGTAAGGTGCCTACAAGGCCTGAGGAGGAGAGGAAGCAGAAGCACATGGAAGCCCTGGATTCCTTTCCTTTACTCCTCGGGCATTATGCAGCCTTGGGCTTTCTTTTCTCAACCAACAGGACATTCTGGGCTAGGGTAGCACCAGCAGTCACTGAATCCGACAGAAGTTAGGGAGACCCTGGCTGCAGATGGCACATAGATGTGGTTTCCTGGCTAGCAGCTCAGTGCTGGGCAGTGCGGGTCCCCAGTGGGGCCAGAGAACTACGCGGCCACCAGGAGTTGGCTTTAAATGCCTCTCAGCAGTCACAGATGGGGAAAAAAGCTCTGCCTGCAGCATTTGGCACCACCCTCGCCTTCTGTTTTCATCTCCCTGGTTCAACTGTGGTCTCAGATCTTGCCCTCAAGCCAATGCTGCAAGTAAAATAAAAAATAGAGGGAAAAGTTAGTTACTTGGAGGCTTCAGAATGAATGATTTCATGCTGGCAGGACATGCTTTTGCCTTCTCGGCTATGGGGCTTGGTGGTCTTGTTCGGCCTTGGATGCAGGGCACGGGATGGGGCTTAAGATGGAAGGCCGGTCAGTGAAAAGGGGCAAGCATACTTGCTTTCTACAGGGTCCTTCGCTTGCCATCATTCAGACTGGTCAGGCGTTCCTTGCATCCATACCCTCAGTCAGCCACACACTTGGTCACAGCCCAGCCACAGAGGAGGATGAATCTGCTCAAGACATGAGTTCGGTGGCCATCTTTGGAGTGGAGTATGGACACATGGGGGACAAGATGGTGGTGGCCATTATGAGGGTCTGATTAATGGGCATCGGAACATTCATGGGTCTGCCTCACCTGGAGTTGACGCAACCTTCCCTCCATGTTTCCTCACCCTGGTTTCAGGAGCTCGACATGGATCTGTTCCTTTGGGGCCTTGATCTGGGGCTGTAAGCAGTACTGCAGGGTATGACCTTGAGACCTTGGGGGGGGGGTTATTCCTGGACCAGCCAATGCGGCCATTTGGCCCTGGTGGCTGGTTCAGTTTGGGCTTTGCCGCATATGGTGAGCCTAGAGCCCAGCTATTCGAGGCAGGAAAGTGATAAATTGAAAAAAAAAATTTAAATAAAAGGGGTATTTGGATTCTGCATGCTTTGAATGCGCTGCTTAGGGAAGGTGGGAGCTATGCTATATTGGGGGGGGGATTGCTGCCAGGTACTCAGGGGTCCCCTCCTTGCTGTTTGATCCTCCTCCCTCACAGTGGTAGCAAAATCGTCCCCCCAGGAGTCTCCTTCTTCTTCATTGTTTAAGGTGTTGACAATGGTTGGGGGTTGCTGCTGGTTGAATCCACTCGAGTGATGTTCACTAATGAAGTATATTTGGGGGGGCATTAAGTTGTTGTTCCAGCATGATGTCTTCTTGGAAGAGGAAACCCCAAGGCATTGGCAGCAGCAGGAGAGATGCCTCAATCATATATAAGAAGAATAGAGCGGCCTGGCTGGATGCATGATTGGAAGGGCAGGAAGGGTCATCGACATCCCCTGGGGAGAAGAGTGTAGGAGGAAGAAAACCTGTATCACCAGCAAAGGTTCCCCAGCCCAAAGATAAGGTGCAATCTGATGGGTCACTAGTAGGGGCTAGTCAGGTAAGGCATGTTTTGGGGGCAGTTAGGGGAGAAGACTCTGACAGCTAGATAGAAGGGCTGGTGGAAGCAGGTGGTTTGGAGACAGATGGTGGTGAGTCACTGGTGCTCCTGGACTCTTCAGATGATGAAGTGGCAGGTAGCAAACAGCCTAGCTTGGAGGCCAGCTTGTGAGCAGAGGCAGATGAATGCTTGAAGCAGCTAGTGGGGGTGGCGTTCGATCTGGTGACAGAAATTAAGAACAAGTCTGCACAAGGTCTGTCTGGAAGGGATGATGCTGGTAAGGATGACATGGCACCAGATAAGCCAGCATCTCCAACACTAGAGAACCCTTATGTGGGTCTGGACACCCCCATGGGTACTCACCTGATGGATAAGGTCAGGCAGCAGATAAAAAAATGGGAGTACGTGAATATATTCTCCCTCCTAAACCAGCCTGTGGAGCCCACGGAGGGTAAGAAGGAGAAAGGGGATGACCAGGATTGCAAGACGGTTAAGGTGCCACACACATACGACAACTGGGTGGTGGCATTTCTCAATTATGCCAGTCTTATTGCAGGTGGACGAAAAACAAGGAGTGGAAGTAATCAGTTACATGCATCAGATTTCCTTGATACATTGGGAGAAAGGGGGCACAGCCTGGCTGGACTATGATGAACAGTTTCATTGCAGGCGTCAAGTGGACACAGTGTTAGGCTGGGGTAAGTTAGACATGAAACTGATGGTGGATGTGATGCAGCGCGGCAGAGTACAGCACACTGATAGTGGGTTGCCCATAAAGATTCAGGTGCAGTGAACTGCTGAGGGGTCCACCCATCAGTTGTGCTATGCTTATAATCAAACAGCATGCATGTGCATCAGCTGCAGGTTCAAGCACAAGTGCATGGCCTGCGTGAGTCAGCATCCCTTTCTGCAGTGTGCCTCAGCATGAGAGGGAAAGGGAGCCGGGCTGTGAGGATGAGGTAAGTTTATTAAGTCCCAGGGTAGGAAGTCTCCCCACCCCAGTATGGATAAAAAAGATTAAGCCATGGCTTGACCAGTACCCAGACAAAGCAGCCACCTACTTGTTGGAAAGTGGGTTCATGGAGGGTTTCAGGATTCTGTACTCTGGCACCAAGAGGGCATACGAGGTGGACAACCTGAAGTCAGCCAGGGATCAGTAACAAGTCATTCAGGAAAAACTGGAGAAAGAAAGGCTGCTGGGAAGAGTGAACGGACCTTTCACTAGCCCCCCTGGGAGAATTTATGGGTGTCAGCTATTGGATTAGTGCCCAAGAAGACCCCAAGGGAATTCCATATGATTAACTGGACAGGGACTCAGTGAATGACCACATTGACCCCCAGAATACATCAGTGCACTATCTGTCCTTTGACAGAGTCCTTGTGGTGGTGCAACCTTCAGGCACTGGGGCACTCATGGCGAAAGCAGGCATCGAGTCTGTGTTTCTTCTGCTTTCAGTTCACCAGGATGACAAGGTACTGTTTGGCATGAAGTTTGAGGGTAGCTACTATGTTGACAATTGCATGTCCATGGGCTGTGCAGTAGCATGTGCAGCATTTGAGCATTTTAGAACCTTCCTGCGTTGGGTTACAGAAAAGGTAGCAGGCAGTGATGCCTCAGTGCACTTCCTTGATGACTTCCTGTTTGTGAGTCCAGCAGGCTCCCTGTCTTGCGAGAGGTACGTGGTGGCCTTTGAACAGGTGTGCAGAGATTTTGGGATGCCTTTGGTGGCTAGTAAATCTGAGCCTCCGGGAACGGTCCTCATTTTCTTGGGCATCGAAACTGATTCAGAGGACAACCTATGTTGGTTACTGCAGGACAAGCTGGAGACACTGTGGTGTCTCCTGCGCAGGTTTTTTGGGATGAAGAAGGTCACACTTTGGGAGCTGTAACAGTTGGTAGGGCACCTCAGCTTTGCATGCCAGGTCATTCCGGTAGGCTGGATGTTCATGTGCCAGTTAGCAAAGAGGGGGTAAGGATGTACAAAACTGCACCATAGGATATAGGTCACATCTCAGTTCAGGGACGTTTTACAACTTTGGCGGGTATTTTTAGATCACTTCAATGGAGTTTCCATGTGGCAAGCTCCCAGTGAGGGAGTACCATTGCAGCTGTACACTGATGCAGCTGGAGGACTGGGATTTGGGGCCTATTTCCAAGGGGAATTGTGTGCAGGGCAGTGGCCAGCTGGGTGGCTCTCTGTTAGGTTGGGAAAGCAGATCACACTGCTGTAATTCTTTTGGGTAGTGGTGGCCCTTTGCATCTGGGGTCCGAGGCTCAAGGACAGACTAGTGCACTTCAGGTAGGACAACATGGGTGTAGTGCATACTATCAACCAGCAGTTAGGACCCATATGACCTTTAGGGGATTTAATGTGGGTTTTTGTTTTGAAATGTATGCTGTTTAACATTACGTTCAAGGCAGTGCATGTACTGGGATTTGATAATGGAATTGCCGATGCTTTATCTCGTTCACAGTGGCAGAGATTCTTCGAGTTGGTACCAGCAGCAGAGAAGCTGCCATGAAGGGTACCTCCCTTCTTGTGGGAGGTGGTAACCAAAAGACTTGGAGATGCATAGGTAACTCCATTGCACCCAGGATAAAAGAGGCATATTGCTGGGGGGGGGGTGAAAAACTACATCACCACACAGGAAGCTAAGGGGTGGCCAGATGTTTGGCCCATGCTGGTGAACCAATTGTGCAGATACATTATGATTGGAAGAACAGCAGGCTGTTCAATGGGAATGATGGGGCAGCTCCTTGCTGGATTGTCATGGTTGGTGAGAGCCATGGGCATGGCAGATACCACGAGAGCCTTCAGGATGCACAAGCTGTTAGATGGCTGGTAAAGAGGGGTATCCACCTCTCTCTGGATGCTAGGCAAAACATTACTCTGGCTATTTTGGTGAATATTTGAATGGTACTGCCCATGGTCTGCTGGAACAAGTACGAAGTCCAATTGTGGTTCTGATTTCTCTATGATTTTGAAAAATAAAAATGTAGTGTGTGATTATCTGTCATGAGACATCCTGTGCTCCTGGGATGACTCCCCCCAGGTGTCAGTTCAAATGACAGGATATGAGAAACAGCAGATCTCTGTAATGTGATTAACTTCCAAGTTGCATTTTATGGTTGTGTTTATGATCTGAGTTGCCTTGAAGCCAAGAACTTAAAATATTAATTTTATGATGTCTTCAGAGGAAGGACAGTTAATTTCAACTGGTGCTAAAAAGCTATATTGCATCTAGATGAGAAAACTGTAGAGTTGTAAAAGCCCTGTGATGTCCTTGGAATATAGGAAACTGCTCAAAGATCAAAGAGGGAATGTAGACCAAAGAAGTCATATTGGGAAATGAGTTTTGCTGATGTCACCTTATTTAATATACCTCCTGATTAGGACATCCTGTTTGTATAATTTTTATATTCTAAAAGGAGGAGCTAAGTGACTTCATGAAAGAGGTGTGTTTGAAAGTCAGTTTAAACTATTCTGTGTCGAATCATTTACACACTTTACTTGGTGGGTCCTTAGAACCAACATCTACTTAAGCACTGTTTAGATGGTAATACAATAGACAGGAAAGACTAATTGTATTGTGGCAGGGTTCTATGTTTGTACTTTTACCTTGTTCTTTTAAGTGATTGTATTCTTTGTAATATATGGTTCTGTGTTTACATTTTGCATATTTTGTATCCATTTTTGAGTAAATCTATATTTAAAGAGACTGATGTGCCTTCAAAATTCTTTCTTTTGCATGTGAAGTACAGATGGTTAAAGTTGACACTGCTCATAAGCTTAAATGGTAATACCAAACTGTTAAAAGGTAAGAATTTTCCTAAGGTCTTTCATAGAGTTTTTAGGGTTCATTTTGGATACCTGGTTAGGTGCCCTTAGGTGAAAGATATCTGGCATTCCCTGAAGAACAGAATTATCTGAGCTTGTACATTTGAGTATGCTAGCATAAGGTTCATAGTTTGAATCCCTCCAGAACTTGATACCAAAGGTGATTTGGACCCACAAACAGACAGGAGGGTTACCCTGTTCTGTTACCTGTCCACAGTACTGATCTCGGAGGTTGCCACCATGGGAGCAGAGGGCCTGACCTGCTGAGTGGGGTTGTGACAGATTGGTTGGCAGTGGTGCTAAGTTTGGTAAAATAAGCTTTAATTGTTCAGTGTGTCAACTTAATACTGTACAGCTCACTTGCAAAATAAGACAGTGATTTATTTTTAAAAAGGAAATAGAACTATATCATTTGGCTAAAAGTCAAGTTCCTACCTGTTTTATTTTTTTTTCTAAAGTGCAAGTTAGAGTAGCTATAGTTAGGGAAGAAGATGGCTTCCAACTACAGCTGGCACACTGTAGACTACTTAAGGCAGTTGTGCAAGGACAAAGGGGTCCTGTACGAGGTGAGAGTCACCAAGCAGAACCTTGTGGATGCCCTGATGGTAGCAGATACCAAGAGCATCAAGTCATCTGACTGTGATTGTAAAAGACTAAACCTTAAGTGTGGAAGGGCTAGCGGCCAGTGCAGTGTCCAGATCTGATGAGGATGACAGCAGGACCAGTGCCAGCAAAAGGCCACAACAGCAAGGGAAGGCCACCAGCATTCTGGAGCCAGAACTACTCATGCTGCAGATTGAGTTGTGCAGAATGGAGCTGGAGTTCCAGGAGAAGAGGGAACGAGAACAGCTGGAAGCTGACCGTGAGCAGCGTGAGTGCCAGCGAGCTACAGAGGAGAAGAGGCCATGTGAACAATGACAGGCAGACCATGAGGAGTGAGAGCACCAGAGTCAACATGAACTGAAGAAGCTGCGACTCCAACCACCCACACCAGAGCAGGTAAGCAGCTTGGGTTTAACTGGAACTAGAGGATGGGGTTACAAATAGAATTCCAAATTGATAGCCGAATTTAAAGAGGGGTAGGATATGGATGCCTTTTTAAATTCCTTTGAAAAAGTGTGTATTCAGGCTAAAATTTCTAGAGGTCCTGGAGCTTCCAGCTATCCCCGTTACTTACTGGGAAAGCTCAGGATGCATTGGGCCAAATAGACAATGAGGACAGTAATGATTACAATGATCTTAAAGCTGCACTTTTAAAAAAGTTTGATTTAACTGCTGAATCATACACAGCTAAATTCCATAAGCTCAGGAGAAGCCCTGACATGAGCTATGAGGAGCTAGCCCTGAAATAAAGTCGGTTTCTAAAATGATGGTGGGAAGGAATTGGAGCAAACTCTGTAGATAAAATTGAAAATGCTGTTTTACTAGAACAGTTTTTTTGAGCATGCCCAGCAGAGCTGAAAACCTGGCTGGAGGACTGAGCTCCCAAAACAGTGCAAGAGGCTGCTGACCTCTCAGACCGCTTTGCCAAGAACAGACCTGCTCTGATCATGAATGGGGCGAGCATGGCAGTGCAGAAAGGGAAATGTGCACCTGTGGGGCAGCTAAAACCCTCCCTGTCTCCACCAAAACCAGTTAGCCCCAGGTTTCAGAGAAAAGATTTCTCTGAGAAAATAAATGAATGTTAGGTCTGTAGAGAAACTGGGCATATTGCCAGTGTCCCACAAGGACAAGCAATATGCAACATGGGGCTAGGAAGGAAGTGGGTTGTTTGTGTGTCCCTTGAAGCATGCCTGCGAACATGAGGAACACATGCACCCAGTCACAGTGAATGGTGTACAGACACAAGGGTTAAGGGACACAGGGGCATCCCTGACATCAGTAAAAGGAGATCTGAGAGAGCCTGGTCTGCTTATACCCAATGAATATGTCACTGTACAAAACTTTACTGGTGAGGAGAAAATATTGCCCCTCACTAGTGTCCACCTAGACTGGGGTGAAACAGGGGGAACTGTGCAACAAGTGGCTGTAGCCAAAACATTAGCAGTCTGCATCATCCTTGGCAATAATCTCAAACAGGGGATAGTGTGTGCAGTAACCCGTAGCCAAGCGGCCAGGGAAAATTGTAGTTCCCTGGACTCCACAGAAGCCAATGTGGAAACCAGGGGGAGGCTGGTTCCCCAGCCTGTGTCTCTGGATGGGGAGACTAATGAAAAGGGGGGTAGAAATTTCCCCAGTAGCAGTTAACAACACAGCTATGAAGGCTTGCTCCAAAGAGGGATGGGTGACCAATTATCAGAGGGTTAGGGATGACAGTGATCCTGAGTGCCCTGACGCCAGTGCTAGGGACCCTAGTTTTGAGACTGAAGGTGACCTGTCCCATACCTTGGGAATGTGTGAGGAGTTTGCAGCTGCTCAGAGAAGTGACCCCAGTCTAGAGAAGCTGAGGGCTTGGGCAGACTCTGACAGAGTGCAGGGAGGTGATGACAGACATAAGGTTTATTGGGAAAATGGACTGATGTATACTCAGGCTGTTCAGACAGAGGGAGGGGTGATAGGCAGGCAGCTTGTCGTTCCCCAGGGGTATCGTGAGCACTTACTCAAGATTGCACATGATATTCCCTTGTCTAGTCATCTGGGAATCTTGCGCACTATGCAGCGGTTTCCCCAGAATTTCTACTGGCCCAACTTCACCCAGCAGGTGAAGGAGTATTGCAGATCTTGTCACTGGTGCCAAGAAATAGGGAAGGCGGGCAAGAAAACCCGAGCCGCCCTGATTCCATTGCCCATAGTGGAGGAGCCATTCCAGAGGGTGGGAATGGATATCGTGGGGCCTTTAAATACCCCCAGCTCCTCAGGGAAGAGATTCATCCTCACTGTGGTGGATTCTGCCACCCTGTACCCAGAGGCTGCCACCCTATTCTCACTGAGGACAGACAAAGTGGCAGATGCCTTACTTGGGATTTTCTCCCATGTTGGGTTTCTGCAGGAGGTTATCACCGATCGAGGGGGTTCCTTCATGATGGACCTGATGAAATGTTTGTCAGAGAAGTGTGGGGTGGTGCAGAGATGCATGCCACCATATCACTCACAAGCCAATGGGCTTATGACAAGATTTAATGGTACCCTGAAGTCAGTGCTCTGAGAATTTGCTGAACAGCATGGGAGGGACTGGGAGAAATACCTTCCCCACCTGTTGTTTGTATACAGGGAGGTGCCCAAGAGTCAACAGGATTTTTCCCCTTCAAACTCTTATATTGACGCTGGGTACGTCAGCCCCTAGACTTAATCTGGGAGGACTGGGAAGGCAAGTATGCCACCCAGGGAACTCCCATAGTGGATTACGTCCTTAGGTTTAGGGAAAGGCTGAAGGAGCTTATTGGGACAGCCCAGAGCAACAGGGCATCAGCCCAACAGAAACAAAAAGTGTGGTACAATCGCAGAACCAGAGCTCGCTCGTACATGGTGGGTCAGGAAGTCATGGTCCTTATTCCGGTCCAGAAAGACAAGCTGCAGGCTGAGTGGGCAGGACTGTACAAAGTAGTTACGAAGGTAAATGACATGAACTATATTATAGAGTTATCTGACAGAAGACAGACAGAAAGGATGTACCATGTCAACATGATGAAGCCATATACTAATAGGGCTGACATGGTGTTTGCAGTATGTAGTCCTGGGGAAGGGACGGATGAAGGAGAGCCCCTTCTGGACTTGCTGGAAGAAAGCAAGTGGGAGTATTCTGTGGAGGCAGTTAAACTGTCACCGCAGCTGGCCTCGGACAAGATCCAGGAAGTAAGGGAGGTTTTAGCAGGCTTTACCCCCCTGTTTAGCGCCAAGCCTGGACTAACCCCCTTAGCGACACATGATGTGGAGACAGGGACACAGACACCCATACGGCGGATAGCATATTGGGTTCAGAGGCTGTCCAAAAGGACATTAGGAGGGAAGTGATTACTGGACAGTGTGGTTTGACATTGAGTCAGGAACAGAGGCTAACTACACAGGAAAAGGAAGTTCACACCATGATGGTGGCTGCTATGAGCCTGCCAGAATTTTAGCTCTGTTTTTCGTTTAGTATTTTTATTTCACATTTTTATTTATTTATTTTTTTCTTCCTTGTTTTTGCATCATTTTGTTTAATTTGTATTGATAGTGAGATAGGATCGCAGGAGTGAGGTAGCTAGCACCCTTTGCGGCTTGTGCATTGAGTCTGTATTTTTTCTCCGTGTGCTGATTAATTTTGTCAGCTTTTTTCACCATGCTGGGCATTTAGTGGCAGTGTGCACCTTTGATATGGTGGAACATTTTTCAGCTTAATTCATCAAGCTGTTTTCAGAGCTCGGATCTCAACTTTTGGGTGTCTTGCTTGTCTTGCTCTTTGTATAGCAGGATCAGTTAACTTTTAGATGTGGATTTAGTTAACCCACTTGGATCCATCCCATTGTCTGCTCTCTCTGAATTTATTGGAATTACCAAAGCAGATGTTAGAATGGAGATGTGAGGAAGTTTGTGGTTTCTTTTTGCCCGCGACTGCCGATGATTACAGCCATGGTCGTGAGTAACTGCTGCTGCTGAAGTTCTTGCTGGGGTTGTGTTGGGGGCTTGCTCTGCGGATCTTGGAGTTTCCTGGACCCTGTTCCCAGGCTCCAGTCAGAGGATTGGGGTCGGGTGGTGAGAGGCATAGACTGCCTTGTGGTTGGGGGATGGCAGAGCTGTCTGTGTTGTTTGGGGCACTCTGAGGGTTGTATGACTAGTCCCCCTCCCTTCCCCGGCTTTGAAGAATTTGAATTTACCACTACTGTGCTGTGTCAGCCTGATTTCTGCCTCCCTGCTTGGAGCCTGAATAGAATTTACTTTATTTGGACTTTAGGCTGGAACCTCTGGGTTTTGGAAAGTATGAACTATGACTTGGTCTGCTGCCTGAGGTCCTTCTTTTTTTGTTGTTGTTGCTTGAACTGTCTTGAGAGGGGGGCTGTGAGAGAACCCTCATATTAATTTTGATTTTCCTAGGTTTTATTTGTGGAGGGAGGCTATGAGAGAACCTCTCTGACACTGGCTTTAATTGGGATTCCAATTTTGTTTTCAGGACTTATTTGGACATACTTTTTCATTACTGACTTGGCGTGAGAGTCCTAGACTCTTCAGCTTTCTGGCTTTATTCGAGGTGGGAGGCTGTGAGAGAACCTCCCAAACATTGAAACATCTATGGCCTCATTTTTATAATTGATTGGGAGTGAGAGTCCCAGTCTGCTTTTATAATTGATTTTGTGTTTTAATTGTGATTTTATTTAGTTTTAGTGAACATTTATAGTTGTCAGCTGCATAGGGAATATGTGTTGGAATCATGTTTCGGTGGGCAGGCACTATTCCCCACCCAGGTTGAGGGACCTTCGCCCCTTTGATAGTCCCCCGTTACAGCCCGAGGTGTATAGGCATTGTCGTGCCTAAGGTATTGTGCAGAGGGGCAGAAGGGGTGGGGCCCCTGGACTGGGGGGGAGGAGTGGGGTGGACGGATGTGGTGGTGAGATTGAGGAGGCACCCTGGGGTGAAATGGGTCCAGCAAAGAGGTCCTTCATACCTGATTCTTATATTCAAGGGCTACACTGAGGGTGGGCAAGTTGCCCATTCTTCCATGGCCTCTCATCCAACTCGGGTGGTGTTGTGCAATGCCAGGTCTATAAAAAAACAAGACAGCAATTATTGCTGATCTTGTTGAGTCATCTGACCTGGCTTGCATCACCGAGACCTGGTTGGATGAAAATGCCTTTCTAGTACTGGAGTCAGCAGTTCCTGCCAGGTACTCAGTAATTCACCGCCCGAGATTGGATCGAAGGGGTGGGGGTCTAGCCATATGTTTTAAGATGGAACTGGACCTGGTGGAGGTTCCAGTGGGGATCACCAGATCCTTTGAGTGTATTCTAGGAGCAAGTGTGTGCAGCAGGATTCTTCTTTTCTACTGTCCACCCGGAGACAAGAACGTTTTCCTGCAGGAAGTTGCAGACTTCATGGTTGACATGGTATTGGAGGCCCCCGGGTGCCAGGACCTAGGGGATTTCAATGCCTGGGTTGATGATGAACTCTCATCTTCTGGTCAAAACTTCCTCCAACTGATGATTTCATTGGGCTTCACAAAGGTAGTTACCACTGCAACCCATTGTCAGGGTCACTCTTTGGACCTGGTGTTACTTCTGGGGATGGAGGCCGATGACTTGGTGGTGGAACCAGTTGGCTGGTCAGACCATCACTGTATTAGGTTCAGTTTCATGGCTCCCCCTGTGAAACCAGCCCCTTTGGAAATGGTCCGGTACTGCCCTTTGAGGGGGTGTAACCCCAGAGGGTCTGTTGGCGGTGCTGGACCTATCGAGTTGGCCATTGGAATGCTTGGATCCAGGAGATCTAGTAATGCACTATAATAGGGTGACACTGGATGCCCTGGATTCTATAGCGCTTATCCGAGTTCACCCCCTCCTTCTTCATCCTCAATTCTCTTGGTTTGATAGGAATTTGATGAAGTTGAGAAGAGTGGGGTGAAGGCTGGAATGTCGTTGGCAGAAATCCGGCCTGGAGGAGGACAGACTTAGGTTGATCACCCATTATTTGTACTATCAATCAGAAATCTCCCATAAGAAGGCAGAGTTCCTTTCCAGGGAGATTACTGCAGCAAGAAATCAACCTGCTCAGCTCTTTCGGACCGTGGACAAACTGTGCAATCCAGTCTGTCTTTGGGGCCAGAGAGCCTTTTCACAAGATAAGTGTGTGGTGTTTGCTCTATTTTTTTCAGATAAGTTGTCCTCCATCAGGTCGGAGATCTTTTCATCTCATTCAAATGAATATGGTGGAGGTCGATGCGAGGGCACAGACACCCGGTCTGTCTGGATAGTTTTTGACCGGCCAGCGATCGTAGATATCATAAAGATTGTTCAGGGCTTGCGACCGACTTACTGTAGTTTGGATCTTGGTCCAACAAACCTCCTGGTGGGGTGTATAGATGTCATCGGACTGATCCTCATGGAGATAGTCTGGTGTTCGCTGGATCAAGGGGTATTCCCTGATACATTAAAGGAGGTGGTGGTGGCTCCCCTTTTAAAGAAATCATCCAGTGACCCAGACTGTCTTGCAAACTACAGGCTGGTCTCTAACCTACCGTTTTTGGGTAAGGTTATTGAGAAGGTAGTTGCGTAGCAGCTTGAGAACTTTCTTACCACCCATTAAGTCTATGATCCTCTCCAGTCTGGTTTCAGGAAGAAGCACAGTACTGAGACAGCATTAGTTCGGGTGATGAATGATAGCCTAATAGCGAAGGATCAGATGACTCATTTGATCTTGGTCCTCCTTGATCTCTATGCAGCATTTGACACATGGATCATGGGGTGTTGTTGGAACACCTTCGGTTAATCTGTCGACTGTTGGGGACAGTCCTCAGATGGTTCCATTCTTTTCTCATGGGCAGGTCTCAGAGGGTGGTGTCTGGAATTTTTCCTCAGCCCCCTTTGTCCTGCCTTGTGGGGTTCCGCAGGGTTCCGTACTGTCTCCCATGTTGTTCACGGTTTATATTCTGCCATTGGGAGACATCATAAGGTGGTATGGGCTGAGTTTTCACTGCTATGCAGATGACACTCAGCTCTACCTGTCCTTTGAACCTGAACAGAGTAGTGTTGTCTCAGTATTTAACAACTGCCTCGCTGAGATTCAGGACTGAATGAGTGCTAACTGGTTGAAACTAAATCCAGATAAGACTGAGGTGTTGATGGTGGACCCTGGTCACCAGGTAGAGAAGCTGACTCCTAGGCAACCATCCAGCCTGGTTCTGGGGGGTGACCAGTTGAAACCTTCCATGAAGGTGCAGAATCTGGGGGTTGTGCTTGACAATGAACTGATGCTTAAAGCACAGGTGTCAGCAGTTGTCTAATCCTGATTTTTCCATCTGAGGAACATTGCCCAGATAAAGCACCTTGTTCCACCTGATGTTCTTCCTGTGTTATTTCACACCTTTGTGTCCTCTCGTCTTGACTACTGCAATGCTCTATACCTAGGGTTACCGGGGGTGGATCTCCGTCTCCTGCAGTTGGTGCAGAATGCAGTAGCTAGGTTGCTGAAAGGGCAGTCAAGATCTTGCCATGTCATGCCTGTGCTGCGTAAATTGCATTGTCTGCCTGTGCGATGGAGGATCATCTTCAAGGTCATGTTGCTGACCTATAAGACCCTACGTGGATGGGGACCGGGTTACCTGAAAGACCTCCTGTGTCCTTACCACCCCATCCACCCTCTCCGCTCCACCAATGAGGGATTGCTAGAGGTTCCCAGGGTCCATTTACAGACAACAGATGCAAGACCTTTTGTAGCCCCGACCCTGTGGAACTCAATACCTTGTTGGATTAGAGACTGCCTGTCCACTGAGATGTTTAAATCCTCCTTGAAAACTTATTTATTTGGCCTAGCATTTGGGGAGGATATTTAGTCTTATGTATTATCATATATATGCTGTCTTTTAATTCCTTGTGTTTTAACTGTTTGTTGGTTATTTTAAATTGGAAACACGCTTTGATTTAAGAAAAGCGAGTTCGAAATAAAGCATGATTTGATTTGACTTAATTTGATTTGAAGTGGAGGAGATGCTGGATTTAGGGGTAATCCAGAGATCCCACATCCCCTGTGCCACACCTATAGTCCTTGTGCCCAAACCAGATGGCTCTACTTGTTTCTTTGTGAACTATCATGGACTGAATGCAGTCACGAAGTCAGATGCCCACCCGATGCCCTGGATGGACAAACTCCTGGACAAGTTGGGAGGGGTGACCTACCTTACAACTATTGACCTGACCAAGGGGTATTGGCAGGTAGAGTTAATAGACAGAGCTAGGGAGAGGTTGGCCTTCATCACTCCAATAGGCTTATTTGAATTTAAAGTAATGCCTTTCGAAATGAAGAATGCCCCGGCCACTTTCCAAAGGTTGGTGAACCAGGTGTTAGATGGTGCTGAGGAGTACGCTGTGGTGTACCTGGATGACATTACCATCTTTAGTGCCAGCTGGGAGGAATACCTGTTCCACCTTATGGAAGTGCTGGGCAGGATACAGAGGGCCGGGCTCACTGTCAAAGCTGAGAAGTGCCAGGTGGCCATTAGAGAAGTGGCATACCTCAGGCATGTGGTCGGCTGGGGACAGCTCCATCCTAACCAAGCAAAAATAGAGGTGATCAAGGTGTGGCCCAGACCAGAAATGCAGAAGCAGGTCAGGAGTTTTCTAGGGACAGCAGGGTACTATAGGAAATTTGTACCCAATTACTGTGCTCTGGCTGCTCCCCTAACTGACTTGGTAAAGAAAAGGATGCCAAAGAAAATTACCTGGGAAACAGCTTGTGAAAAAGCCTTTACCAGACTGAAGGAGGAACTGTGCAGTCCTCCTTTATTGACAAGTCCTGACTATAGCAAACCCTTTATAGTTCAGACTGATGCCTCAAATGTAGGTATTGGGGCAGTATTGAGTCAGACATCCAACCAAGGGAAACAGCACCAGGTACTGTACTTGAGTAAAAAGTTATTTCTCAGGGAGCAGGCATACTCTACTGTGGAAAAAAGAGTGTCTTGCCATAGTGTGGGCCATAATAAGTTCAGGCCATACTTATATGGGTAGCATTTTGTGGTACAAACTGACCACAACTCCCTGGTTTGGCTGACGCAAATGGGAAAAACTAATGGTAGACTGTTAAGATGGAGTCTTGCCTTACAAGGTTACAACATGACAATCCTACATAGGGCTGAAGTGACCGATTAGAACAGTGATGGCTTATCGCACGTCTATTAGAAGTGAACTGATTTGGGAAGCTCATCCCATGCAGGGGATACAGCCCACAAATTCAGTCTAGGTAGGGAAGCTTGTGATGCTTGGCCAGATGGTTCTAATTTCCCTATGATTTTGAAAAATAAAAATGTAGTCAGTGATTGTCTGTAATGAGACATCCTGTGCTCCTAGGATGGGGGGTAGGTGTCAGTTCAAATGACAGGATATGTTAAACAGCAGATCTTTGTAATGTGATTAACATCCAACTTGCATTTTATGGCCGTGTTTATGATCTCAATTGCTTTGAAGCCAGGGACTTAAAATATCCATTTTATGACGTCTTCAGAGGAAGGACAGTTAATTTCAACTGGTGCTAAAAAGCTATATTTCATCTAGGTGAGACAGCTGCAGAGTTGTAAAAGTTCTGTGATGTCCTTGGAATATAGGAAACTGCACAAAGATCAAAGAGGGAATGTAGATCAAATAAGTCATATTGGGAAATGAGTTTTGCTGATGTCACCTTATTTAATATACCTCCTAATTAGGACATCCTGTTTGTATAATTTTTATATTCTAAAAGGAGGAGCTAAGTGACTTCATGAAAGAGGTGTGTTTGAAAGTCAGTTTAAACTATTCTGTGTCTAATCATTTACACACTTTTCTTGGTGAGCTCTTAGAGCCAACATCTACTTTAAGCACTGTTTAGAAGGTAATACGTTAGATAGGAAAGACTAATTGCATTGTGGTAGGAGTTTATGTTTGTACTTTAACCTTGTTCTTTCAAATGATTGTATGTGTTGTGATATATGGTTCTGTGTTTACATTTTACATATTTTGTATCCATTTTTAAGTAAATCTATATTTAAAGAGACTGCCTGGTGTACCTTCGAAATTCTTTCTTTTGTATGTGAAGTACAGATGTATAAAGTTGACACTGCTCATAAGCTTAAATGGTAATACCAAACTGGGAAAAGGTAAGAATTTTTCTAAAATCTTTCATATAGTTTTTAGGGTTCATTTTGGATACCTGGTTAGGTGCCCTAAGGCGAAAGATATCTGGCATTCCCCGAAGAGCAGAATTATCTGAGCATGTACATTTGGGTATGCTTGCATAAGGTTCACAGTTTGAATTCCTCCAGAACTTGATACCAAAGGTGATTTGGACCCACAAACAGACAGGAGGGTTAACCTGTTCTGTTACCTGTCCACAATACTGCACTCAGAGGTTGGCACTGTGGGAGCAGAGGGCCTGACCTGCTGAGTGGGGTTGTGACAGTGACCCTTTTCATCTGGGGTCCAAGGCTCAAGGACAGAGTAGTGTGCACTTCAGGTAGGACAACATGGGTGTAGTGCATACTATCAACCAGCAGTTAGGACCCATGGGACCTTTAGGGGATTTAATGTGGGTTTTTGTTTTGAAATGTATGCTGTTTAACATTACATTCAGGGTGGTACATGTACTGTACCAGGAGTTGATAATGGAATTGCCGATGCTTTATCTCATTCACAGTGACAGAGATTCTTCAAGTTGGCACCAGCAGCAGAGAAGCTGGCATGAAGGGTACCTCCCTTCTTGTGGGAGGTGGTGACCGAGAGACTTGGAGATGCATAGGTAACTCCATTGCACCCAGGATAAAAGAGGTGTATTGTCGGGGGGGGGGGAGCACTACTTCACCACACAGGAAGCTAAGGGGTGGCCGGATGTTTGGACCATTCTGGTGGATCAATTGTACAGATACATTATGGTCGGCAAAACAGTAGGCTGTTCAACGGGAATGATGTGGCATCACCTTGCCAGTTTGTCATGGTTGGCGAGAGCCATGGGCATGGCGGATACCACGAGAGCCTTCAAGGTGCACAAGCCATTAGAGGGCTGGTGAAGAGGGGTATCCACCTCTCCGGATGCTAGGTGACCCATTACTCTGGCTATTTTGGTGAATATTTGAAGGGTACTACCCATGATCTGCCAGAACAAGTACGAAGTCCAATTGTTCAAAACAATATTTTTTGGTAGCTTTCTGTGGGGCATTTAGGGTGACAGAGCTGATGCAAGCTTCAGGGGGAAAAGGCACCCCAAGTCTGCCGACGCAGGTTGTGGTATCTGTGGGGCCAAGGAGTCTACCTGTGATTGTGCAGTTCAAAGACAGAGCAGCGGGGGGCAGGCACTGGTATGAAGGGAAGATGCCGGCGGGAGCTAGTTGGCTGGTGGGATGCATGATTGCTGATTATTGAGTACTCTTCTCAGAGCTAGAGGAAGCCTTCTTTCAACACGGGGGGGCTGGGCTGGTGATGGTGTATCCAATTCAGGTCTACTGTATATTATGGAAGGCAATTCAGCAGCTGGGGTTGAATGCCAGTGAATATGGTACCCACTCCTTCCATATAGGAGCAGCAACGAATGCCAGGAGTTTAGGCCTAACTGATTCAGTGATTCAGGCCTTAGGACATTGGAAGTTCCAGGCATTCTTGCACTATGTGATGACACTTGCAGTAACACTTTCTTGTCTCTTGCAGGCCCCAGAGATGGCATTAAGTGCATATGGATAGGTGGACACTCCTTCATTTGGTGGGCAGTGAAGAGAGCAGCTGGCCAGCCAGGGGGAAGCAACCTGTCATTGCCATAACACACAGCCCATATCAGGTGGCTGGGGGTCAAGGGCATGCTTTGGGAAGGGTTGCTTCTGAAACTGCAAATAGAGGCTAGTCGGTGGAAGACACTGGACATCTTATTAATTCACTTGGGTGGAGAAGACCTGGGCTACAGGAAGTTGGGGAAACTTATGCTGATGATGAAGGATGATTTACATTCCATTAAGGCTTGGTGGCCCCATACAATTCTCATCTGGTCTCACATGTTGATGAGGGAGCAATGGCCACATGCAAGGATAACAGCTGCATTGAATAGAGCTTGCATGAGGGTTAACAAGGAGATGAGAGTTTTTATGGAGTCCTTGGGGGGTACTGAAGTGAGGCATGATAAGATTTACTGCACCCACCGGGGCCTGGCGGTGGGTATGGAAGGGCAATTGCAAGTGGAAGGTTTGGACAGCATATCAGATGATTTGCAGAGGATCTTGGAGGTTAGCACTGAGCTAGCAGATTAAGGGGCTGGACCTGGTCCAGCCTGTATCAGTGTGGGAGGAGCTCATAAGGAAGATAGCTGGAAAAAAGGGGATGATGCCAGTTCTCCCAAAGATGTTGTGGCTCTTGGTCGGCATGAGGATGAGGGATCACAAGACCTGTGCCCACATGGGGGTGTCTAGGTCCAGCCTCAAAAGGGCATACTGCAAGGTTGGTGATGCCACATGGGGGGTAGCCACCAGAACCTTGGCTATATGACCAATTCTGCTACCACTGGAGGAAACTTCGACATGCACCAGAAGGGATTTCCCAGGTTGATGGCAGGTGCCTGAGGTATGGTGCATTCTCCCGGCAGCACTCGCTGCTCAATGGTAATAAAATTATAGAAAATGAATATTAGAAGTATGAATTGAGAAATTGAATAAAAATTTATATTAATATTTAGCATATTAAATAAATGCATGGCTGTGGCCATTTCTTCCAAGATCTGTGTGTTTTTTTCTTGGTAAAGGGGGGAAATTAGAGGTCTACCGGACAATACTGAGGCTGCCCAAGCATTGACGCAGCTCACCATTTGTCCAGGGGGCCCCCCACCACTGACCAAGCAGTAGTAATAGGATGTCTATCCTGGTGAGTGGTCAGCAGGCCCTGGACACACTCTAGGGATAGAGCATCACCATGGCCCTCCGGCAGGGGGGGTTTGGTTGGGACCGTTACAAAAAGTTCTTCGGAATACCACTGTAATACCACTCATTTGCCATTGCAATACCACTGTGATTACCACTGTACTACCATTAAGGTTTTCATGCTATCACAGTGGTTTGTTTCAATTCCATTGTGATACCATTGTACCACTGTCCTACCATAACAACAAAAATAATCAAAATTTAAACTATCATAGTACAACCATGGTACCACTGGGTAGTACCATTGCACATTTTGTAACTCATCACTGTGTTGCCATTGTGGTGCCATGATGCTGCCATTGTGTCACATTTGCTAAAGGGAGGAACCAGGAGGATATCTTGGACTGCTGTCCAGGGCCCCATCCGCTATCTACTCTGACCATGGGAACACCCACCCATTCCTTGAGATTGGGGGACAGGTGTCGGTAAGGAAGGGTCCCCTTGTGATCCATTAGTGGTGACCACACTGGGGGTTAGGGAGGACTTTTCCTGATTTTCCCCTACTGGAGTTTTCCTGTTTTTCTTGCCTCCTCTAAAAGGGATGTAATGTGTTAGTACCAGATACAAAGAAATAATAATAAGTAAACCCTTTAACATACTTGGAAAGCAAGTAATAGTCACAATAAGTAATGGTAATATAGTAGGAGGGTAGGTATCAACATAAGTAGCTGGTATGGGAGTTAAAGTAGATTGCACATTAATAGTTAGTCCTTTCATGCTGAACAGTGGCATAAAAGAGTAGGGTGTGTGGTAGAATATATAGGTATACATTGTGTGGTTATGGTATTGCAAACAGTCTCAGCTAGGGGGCGGCGCGGAAGGATTGCATGAGGAAGATAGTGGCAAAAAGGGGATGATGCTAGTTCTCCCATAGGTGTCATAGCCCCTGATTGGCATGAGGATGGGGGAATAACAAAACCTATCTTGCTACCGCTGGGGGATACTTCGGCATGCATCGGAAGGGATTTCCCAGTTTGATGGGTGGTGCCAGTACCTGAGGTATGGTGCATCTTCCTGGCAGAGCATGCTGCTCAATGGTAATAAGATGATAGAATATTAATATTAGAAGTATGAATTAAGAAATTCAATAAAAGATTAATATTAATATTTGGCATATTAAAGAGGCACTGTCAGCTTTGGCCCTCATTTTTTGTCTGATTTCATCAATGGGACTCAATGCACTTGTCTATAACTTATCCCCCAGATAAAGTCATCATGTATGCCATAACGGTGATCACTTACTGTATTTTTCGATTTTTGTAAGTTTCTGCATCACAACATCCTGACCAAAAATACCTCATCCCCCGGAAGAGTTTGTATGCCTATAGTGTGCCTGTGACACAGAGCGCCAGCACAAACATTAGTTATTTACATGCCCACACTAAAGAGTTACTTGCAGCATGTCTTGCACTATATTGAATTAAAGTGGCCATGTTTTAAGTAAAAACTGAGTGCTGGTAGTGCCAATAAACACATTTATACACCGGCTCCGAAAACCCCCTCCTGCATGAATGTAGACCACTCCAGGTGCCGAAATCCCATGCATGCACAATACCAGAATAGAACACAGATCCCACGCATGCGCTGGAGTGGCCCACATTCACACAGGTGCAGGATTTCGGTGCCAGCATTTAAATGTATTTATTGGCACTACCAGCACTTGGTTTTACTTAAAACACTGCCACTTTAATTCAGTATAGTACAAGACATGCTGCAAGCAACTCTTTAGTGTGGGCATGTAAAAAGCTGATGTTTGTGCTGGCACTCCGTGTCACCAGCACGTTCTAGACATACAATCTCTTCCAGGGAACTAGGTATTTTCGGTCAGGATGCTGTGATATAGAAACTTGCAAAAATAAAAAATACAGTAAGTGATCACTGTTATGGCATACATGCTGACTTTATTTGGGGGATAAGTCATAGATAGGTGCATTGAGTCCCACTGATGCAAGCAGACAAAAAAACGAGGGTCAAAGCTGACAGTGCCTCTTTAAATAAATGCATGGCTGTGACCATTTCTTCCAAGATCAGTGTGTGTGCTTTTCTTGGTAAAGGGGGAGAAATTCGGGGCCTACTGGGCAATTACTATGCGGTCTAATTCTGTGGGCAGCATAAGGAGTAATGACAGGGCTGACAGACAGTTGTTTGCAGAAGAGTTGACTACCATTAAGCAACCCCCAATGCTAATGATTCCTAAACTGCTACTTTACAGCTCTGTTATCGGTGTGTTAATCAGACAGCCTGCACTTAAAATTCCCGTATTCCTGGCAAAGCCTTTTTTTTTTTTTACCTCCAGCCCCATGCCCCCCCCCCGGAATCCCATCTGCCCTTTGAATCTCTACCCCACCCACCTTGCCTTTCAAAACAATGAGCTGCCTAGTTTCTGCACCTTCAAGTAAAAGTAAAGAAATGTGAATGAATAAGGCAGTTTATCAATCCTTAGGTTGGGGGCTGCTTAACGGCAGGGCTGGCAGATGTTTGCAGACATGTTAACTGCCTGCCATTAAGCAAACCCCAATGCTAAGGATTTCTAAACTGCCTAGTTTACTTCTCTTTCCTTTAGGGGGACTTTGCAGGTGTTGATCAGCCAGCATGCACTTAAAATTCATGTTAATTGAGTTAAGGAAATCGTAATATGGGATTCTCTGCATACTGCAGTACAGTATATTAATGCTGAACTGCCTTGCCTGAAAGAAGTGAGCGTACTGGTTTTACTACTTTTTATGTTGAAAAAAAAATTGCAGTAATAGTGACATCAATAGAGTTTTTGCCACTGTTGCAGGTCCTTTACAGTGAACTCATCTAGATAAAACATTTATTTAATGGCAACCCTCTGAAGTTTAAAAGATTACTGAAAAACCTTTTTATTCAGAAAAAAACATTTTCCTATGTTTTGCGTCTCTTGTAGCACTCATAGAGCAGTCAATGTGATTTCTTTTATTGCTCTGTTTTGCATTGACATTCTAGTTTCATTCATGCATTCATTCACTGCAGTTTTACTTCTAGCTCATTTCAAACAACCTCAGTATTACTTCTGAGTGAAATGCAATGCATTTTCAGACAGAAATGAAAGTTGTATATTTAGTGGACTGTGTTAACACATAGTCATTTGTGCTTCCCATTCTGAACATCCTGTGAAATTATTGTCAGGTTGAGCCATCGAAGTTTCTCATTCTGCTTGTACTCTGGACTATGATGGGGTGATTATTTTCTGTCAGACTTGGTGTGCCCTGCAGAAGTACAAGCAGCTCAGTAATATATTCTTTTTAACACTGTTTCTGTTCTAGGAGGCAATATAGTTCAGAGGGCTAGGGATCTGAGCTGCAAACCTGAAGACTGGGGGTTGAATCCCACAGCCCCCACATGCATACTGTATGACCCTGAGCAAGTCACATTGTGCTCCCAGGTTGCATCTGGGAACAAGCTTTGGCTTGGAATGCCTTTTCTGGTTAAATCCTTTCCCTATCTAACCCACTATATTAATGGTGCCAGCCATGGGGAACACATCGGGAACAGCTCACACCAAAGAAACTTGCAGTCTGTCCTTTAAAGTCTTTTTTTATGGAGTGAGACATGGAAGTTAACACTCCTGCTAATAGTTTCAGTGATAGCAGTGTCTAAGAAGAGAGGCAGTTTACCAAGGAGTAGAGCAAAGCGAGAATCCTCAACTGACTACAGCCCTGACAGAAGTTGGAACTATTCCTGTCACAGACTCTGTAATTACAAAGTTGAGTCCTTATATTACACTATGAGTGGATGCATTACAGTGTGGTCTAACTTTTACAGCCCAAGCTTTTGAACCATAGAACTCCAAGTTCAAATCCCACCAGGGCCAGTTGGTCACGCAGTGACCTTCAGCAAGTCATTTGACCTCTGTGTGCTTCAGTCCCTTATGAAATAAATAACTGCTGTTTATGTTCATTACAACAGAATATTTTCCTGTGTGTTTATACGAGAAATGTCAAGATACAGTAACAGTTATTGCAATGCTTTTCCAAAGGTACTGCTGCTTTTGAGATAATGATAAAAATAGGATATCAAAGAGCCAGAGTATTTTAGAATACTATTTAAAAACTATCTTCTCTGAAGGTGCATAAAGACAGTGCAAAAATAACTAAAAATATTCCATACTCTGCAGCTCAGCATGTACATACAGAAGGCAACTTAGAGAGACAAATTTGTTTTTAAGGGTACTGAAAAGTAACTAATGATTGGCAGATTGCCTTGGATAAGAAGAATAGTACCTGTGCTGTGTTCCTGGATTTGAGTAAAGCATTTGATACAGTGGATCATGAATCATTAATCACCTCCCTTAGCTCTCTAGGCCTGGATTCTCTCTCACTCAGTTGGTTTAAGTGCTATCTAACTGATAGGTCACAATTGGTAAAAATGAAAATTACCTATCCACCTCTAAACCACTGCTAAGAGGTGTACCGCTAAGGCTCTATTCTTGGCCCCATCCTCTTTGCCATTTATATTAATAATATTGATGCCAATCTCTCCCACTCTAACATTCATCTATTTGCTGATGATACTGTATTATATGTCAGCAACCCCTCATTATCAAAAGCTGTGAACTGTTGCAGTCAGAATTCTCCATCCTACAACACAATCTATTGGAAAAAAAACTACTTTTAAATGCCAAAAAAACAAAAGCTATGTTCTTTGCCACAAAGAGTTGCTCTGCCACTACCCCATCACCCACCACCCCACAATTATTCACCTTACTTGGAGAGAGAAGCTGGAATTTGTGGACAAATTCAAATATCTTGGGGTCTGGATTGATAATAAGCTTGACTACTCTGTCCATTTTGAAGAGCTACTAAAAAAGTTGAGACAAAGGCTTGGCCTATTTTACAGAATAAAACACTACCTTACCAGAGACTCCAAACAAAGATTAATCCAGGCATCATTTCTATCTCTCATTGATTATGCTGACTTTCTCTATGGTCATTGCTCACTCTCACTCTTAAATAAGCTGGACACTCTGTATCATAGATCCATCAGATTTATTACTGACCTTCCCTCCAGCACCCATCATTGCTCTCTTTACATGGCAGTTAATTGGACATCCCTACAACACAGAAGAAATAGGAATGCTGCAATCTGGATCTTCAAAGCTTTATCAGGCAAACTCCCCCTCCTATATCACAGACTGTTTTACCTGAATTACTTCTAGGCCATACACCTTAAGGATCAGTAAACTCATCATGTTAAAGGTTCCTAATGCCTGCACCCGGTTTGGGAGGGCTGCTATCAGCTACTCCCTAGCAGTTACTTGGAACTCACTCCAAAAATCTATGAATCTAAATACCCTCTTACCCTTATCATCCTTCAAAAGATTATTCTCCACCCTATTCCCAGAGTTCTGCAACTGCTTCCATAAGGCCTAATGTCCCATCCAACCTACATTCCCCCTTCCCTATTCCATTCTGTTTAGTTCTCCTTTTATTATCCAGTCAGCTGCTATATTCTTATAAAAGCCATAAAGGCCCTATTATTTGTATACTATCCCTGCTATATTACATTTTACAGGTTAAGTGATTTTTACTGTGCCTTGTATATATGTAAATTTTTGTTTACTATCATTTTATGTCATTGTACTATTGTTTATGTTATTTTCTTGTCCATGTAAAAAAAAAAAAAAAAAATACTTGTACTCTGATTTGTATGACCACTCAGGTCCATCTTGTAAATGAGCTACGCTCAATGATGTTCACCTGACTAAATAAAGATTTTGATTGATTGATTGATTGAAAAGGTGAACATTGCCCTAGTCCATGTGGAGGGGATGATTTTGATAGGAAAGTCTTCCAGAGGGAGGCATTCTGGGTTTTACAGCTAGGTACAAAAGAATGGCCAGGTAAGAACTTCAACCTAGAACCTTTCTTAAAATATTGAATATGCCTTAAAATAATTTAGTTCTGTTTTGTCTCTCAAGCATTTCATTCCTCGTCTTTTGCTTAGACGAATCATTCCAATCCAAAGATGACCGATAATAGGACACACAAATACGTCATATTAAGTACAGCAGCATGTTCCTTTAGTGACTGTGTTCTTGGGCTTTACTCCCTTCAAAGTTATGAATTTTATTATGAAATTATGATTATAGTGGGTATTCCTACAGCTTAGTTTTATCATCGTTTTTAAACTTAGATATTAGGATTACTATTGTATGTTACATTATTATATGTTTTGCACTTTGTATTTTAGTTTTCTACTAATATTCTTCTGTTTTGCAGTCTTTATGACACCTTCAGAGATGACAGTTTTTAAACAGTGTTCTAAAATAATCTCTCTTGAAATGAGACCCTGTTTATGCTGTCATCTCCAAGGCACCAGTGCCTTTGAGAATGCCTTGCAAAAATATGAAATGAATAAGGCAAACTGTTTGTCAGTGGAGCTATTTTAAATTGCTTTTTTGCTGCACCAAATACAGGACTTAGCACTACAGTCCAAGTATCCGTGAATAATTCCAAGGTGGTGAGTGTGCCATTTTTCTGATTACACACTTGCAGTTTCAAACGATAGCCCACTGTTCTCTGTGCAGCATTTCTTCTGTTTTTATTGACATTTGGGACATATCTCACTCACTTCTCCCCTTACTCTGTGCATTTCTATTTTTTGTATGTGTGTGTGGGGTAGGTGTGATAAATGACATTTTACTGGATCTGATTCAGCGTACTGGATTTTGTGCATTCTGTCATACGCATTATGGCCCCATTCCATACCTTGGGAGATACCTCTGAACCTATGTCTAAGCCTCATGCTGCCCTATAGACCTCTGGTTTTGGAAGCAAACTACTTCTTATTAGCCAATAATAAGCGAAGAGTGGCTTAGTGTTGGACTAAGGGGTGGTTAGTATACACTCCACTGGCGATAGTGCAGAAGATTGTAATGCGACCTCCACCCTACAATAGACCCTGCATACAAAGGCAGACAAAGAATGTATCCTTGAGCAGGCCAAATCTATCCTGTTACTGAACATAAGAAGACATGGTGCCCCCTTAAACAAGTCACTCACTGGGAGCAGCCACAATTTGGGCCATCTCAGGAGACATTAGTGTACAAGTACAGTATAGACCCTCTGTACCCTGAAAGATATTGTGAGAGCAGCCTGGGGTGAAACTCCTCTCTCCTACCCAATGTGTTTGCTGCCATTCTCATACAATAATGTCTGTCACTGGGTTTCAAACTAGTGAGCCTTCAGCACCTGCCAGCTCTGGGCTTAATACCATTGAAACCAGTTGACCTCTCCCAAGTTCCTCCTCCTCCTCAAGCACTCTCAAAGTGTCTTTATGGTCATCCCTTTCCTTCCCCAGGAAGGAAAGTTGTGCTACCAAGGATAATGTGGAAGATTTGGTGGAACCAGCCCCCTTCTTTTACAGAACCCTGTAGTGTGGTGGCTTGGATCTGAGCTCTTTTCCCCTCCAGAGAAAATGTTAGAAGGTGCTGTTTACTTTATGTAAAAGCTTTTATGGCATGTTCAATGGGATCGCTTGTAAGGCATACAGCAGTCTGGGGAACATGCTCATTTTAAGTGAATTCACCCTTCCTATCAGGGCACTGGCAGAGTAACCCATCCATTCAAGTCTTCCTTAGTTGTCTGCAGCAATGGCTGTAAATTAACTGTATATAACTTGATAAGAGATATGGGGATGTTAAAGCCCAGGTATTTCAAGGTGTCTGCTTTTTGGACAGCCAGAGCAGGGTCCACATATAGAAACTTGTGTCTCCAGTTTATTTGTGCCAGGGTAGTCCCTTGTATGCATTAAAGATCTAGCCACATGGCAATGGCCCTCTCCTGGGTGCATCAAATATAGGAGTAAGTCATCTGCAAACAGTGAGATTTTGAATTCCTGACCCTCTAATTTTAGATTCTCTAGTGACTTGTTGCCCCTGATAGACTCTGCAAGGGGCTCTAGAGATAATGCATACAATGGGGGAGGGGGGGACATGCACCTTTACAGCTTAAAACTTGTTGTGTGAACCCAATTCCATAGAACTTGACCTGCGGGCTTTGTATATAAAGTTTTGACCCAGCTACCAATTGTGCTGCCACTCCAAACTGCTCCTGGCTTCTGTGCAAATACCCTCACTCTGTGCAGTCAGATGCCTTCTCAATATCAAGTACTATGATCCCCACTGGGTTCCTGCACCCCAATTCACTTCCAGATGAAACATACTTTCTGGGAATCCAGGTGCTTCCCAGGGTACAGGAGGATCTTACATTGTGTAGCATGGTGCCCCCCCCCACCCACGATGCATACTGTGACTCCAATGTAAAAGACACAGCCCCCATGCAGTGGGGTGTTAAGTATCAACCAAATCTAGAGTTGCTAGCCTTCAGAACATGCTGCAGTGGCTGGCAAAATACATCTGCAATCACCAAACCATTGGGGTGAACTTGCCGAGCATCTTCCCCTCTATATGCCATTGTAGTGACCTAGAAGGGTCCAAAGTGGAAGATCTCTAAAACCTATGGAATGCAGGCAGTTCACCCCGAGGCTGCAGATCTTAAGTGGGACCAGCCTCAAACATTATAACTAACAATAAGCAACACAGGGCTTTGAAACAGCATTGCCAAAAGTCCAACATTAGAAGTTCTGACCTTGGTTCTTGCAGTTATGGATGCAGCATATCTTCCCAGTACAGAGATTCAAAAGTGCATGGGATAATCATAAAGGCACCCTGCTGTACAGCACAGCAGAGGAAAGATGGTCCAGATAACAGTAGGGATTGCCAAACCAAGTAGGGAAATGGGCAGACTATGTGGGCTGTATGGTCCTTACCTGCCGACAGAGTCTATGTTTCTATGTTTCTAACAGGAGTTGAAGTCACACTAGGCATCTGCTCATGCTTGTCTGAAGTTGAAAGCCAGCTCTTCAGATCTCTGGACATGCCCACACAGGCACATAGCCACTGCACCTTACAGTCCTGGGTTTATGAGATACATAGCTTATTTAAAATCACTTTTCTTCCCAGGTTAGGGCATCCAGAAGCAAATGGTTTGATAGCTTTTATTGGACCAACATACATGTAACAAAAATAAAATGGTGCCTAAGCTTTCAGACCAACCAGTCCTTCCACAGCAGCTTAGCAGGTTAGGGCATGGAATCATTCAAAGAGTCAGCCAGAGTCCCTCTCAAGGACATATTGGCTTATCCCCTACTCCTCTCGGTGGTACTGCAGAGTGTGGCCTGACTAGAGGGTGGGGCACTGTGGTTAGGCTGGAGTCAAGGAAAATGACAAAACACTCCTGGAAAGCAAGTTATACCATGCCTAAAGTTCAGGTTCAGCCACCGCTGCCAGGTGCAGTATAAATCTTGTGCACATTCCTCTTTGCAGCACAGGCCATATCTCAAGATCATGGTAATAGATGGTAGAATAGGGGGAGTGAGAAATGGGATAGGGATGGGGCCTAGGGAGATGCCTGTCTCTACTAACCCCATGTAAAAGAAAACGATTACAGTACCTCAGTAAGCAAGTAGCGGAACAGAACTTCTCATTTGGCCAAGGCCATACCCTGCACAATCAACCTTCCCTTAGCAGCAGCCTCCTTGTGGTTTAAACACTGTTCCACCTCCTCAACAGCTGTGAACTCTCATGTTGACTGTCCTGGCTTAGATATCTGCAGTTTTCATTGGTACATGTGCTGATGTGACCATCTGGAGCATTACAGTCTGACCTTGACCTCACTGTAATTTTGCCTTTCACTTTGAAGGTCCCTACTGTACTCAGGGAAAATGAACACTCTCGTGTTCTTGAGCTGTATGGGTCCTTTTTCTCTGGTGGCATTCAGGACTACTTCCTTGTCTTGGCACCTGTGGAGTTTTGCCAGGAAGTTTCTGGATCTGTCATCTGGCTTTTTCGGCCATCATCCAGGTGGCCGATGGGATATTTCCACCTAGAATGTGTGACCAGGGTTCCCTATGTTGTCTTTCTTTCAGCCACCAAGTAATGAATTTTTTGAGGTTGTATCCTTTGAACTCCTTCAGAAAGCATATGATTCTTATGTGGGTTCTGCAGGCCCAATTCCCCTGGATGTGCACCTTTTTGTGTTGCTGCTTAAAGGGACACTGTCAACCCTCTTAGACCTCAAGGAGTCCCTAGTTTAAAAAACACATTTTATGATTGTTCACATGCTGATGTAGCTGGTTGTTTGATTCAGTCTCCTTTTCCCTTTTAAAAAGTGAAAAACTGAGTACCCACCATACTGGTGTTACTACACCAAAACATGATTGATCATATTTCTTGACTAACTACCATTGCATCTTTCCTGGACTCTGGAAAACACAAAACACTAACTAGCTACTCATAATGCAGTGGGAGTAGAGGAGACCATTATATCATGAGTGGCTGCACTATTTGAGGGTGTTTCTAATGTTCAGGAAGTATGCAATAAGCTTAGTTCGATGATTTGAAGCAAAACAAAGCTGAGTATAACTATACTTTCCCACGCATTTTAGTTCTAATATGCAAGGAGGCAGATAAGCAACCAGCAACATCAATGAATTTTAGAGAAGGTATGCAATCATAAAATGTGGATTTTTACCTGGAAATAATATGATACAAAAAAGGTTGACAGTGTCCCTAAGCTCCTCATGTATACATGCTTTCTCATGATTCCTGCTCTGGATCTCATCCTTCACTGCTCCAACTCTAGTTCCACTTCCGATAACCTGACAGTATGCCTAGCATACACTTCCCTTAATTTTTCAATGACACCTAGAAGTGAGAAAGCTAATCATTTCTGTTAGTGAATTCAGCTCCCATCTCCGAGAGCATGTTGGTGAAAACAAAATAAAACTTTGTTTCATGTTAAAGCAGAGCTGCTGTGTTGGCTCTGACCAGAGTTTGTTTTAATGGTTGGCAGTGTCAACCCACTGTAATCTTATTTGCACATGCTGATGTTTTTGAATAGGTATCACGCCTTTTTGCAAAGCTGCATATAGAAGATTTGTGTTTTCATCTTGCTTTTTCAAACAAAATTTTTGTATGGCGCAAGTCAAAGTGAAGGGGAAAAAAACACTCAGCTCAACCGTGTATTATCATAGTGTTTTTATTTACATTGAGCTTAAGGATGGCCACCATCTCAGTCAATTTTATATTTTTATATTACATGGTACAGATAAAATGGGAATAGGTAACAAAGGAAGAACCCGTTTAATTGGCAGAAATGGAATTTTGATCAGCTAGAATAATTAATTAATTATGCCAATCGTTAATATATTGCATACTCCAACTTATTGATAATTGCAATCAAAATAAGTAAACAAAAGATTGAAAATTAGACAAAGTTAAGTATTAAATGTGTCTTCTGATTAAGGACTGGCAAAGTACCCAAAATTCATTTTGTAAATTAATTAGTGAATTACCCAGAATTCATGATGTGAGAATCTGTGAAGATTTGAATGGAAAAGGTGACATTTTTTTTCAGAGAATTCACCAAAATTCACAAGTGAAGTGGCCAATTTGCTAAAAAAAAGGGGGGGGGGGCAACTTGTAAAAATTTCAAGAAGTCAGAATTCCTAAGGTCTGTGGAAATTCTGTGAAACTGCAAAGACAAATTATGGCCACTTTGCCTGTGACGTTTATGTCATAGCATCTCTACTTCTGATTCAGTCAGTCGCAAAAAAAAGCTGCAGTTTTTATCTTCATTAAATGCTAGTATACTGTGAAATACCATGCCGGAAATCTTGTGTCCAGTTTGAAAATGGTCTTATTCTGTTCCTAAAGAAAAATCATTTTAAAAATCACTCCCCTTCTTTATCAAAACAGATAACCATCAGTTTATTACTAAAGCATGTGTTAGTTATTGCCACTTGGAGAAATTTTGCCTGCTTGCACAAGATATAGGGCTTTATTCTCAAAAAGTTTAGATTGCCACAAGCCCCTGTTGCGCCCAACACATGGTGCAGGGGGCTTGCAGCAATCCACGGGCTGCGATAGGGATTCTCAACCCCCATCCCTCTGTGCACCTAACAAGGTGAGTTAGACCAGCTTTGGATGATCGACCATCACCAGCCTTTTTACAGGGTTTGCACCAGGTACTTGGCACAAGCCACTGTAAAGAGGGTGGAAAGTGTTCAGGGCAACTGCACCATTGGTGCAGGTCTTGTTTATGCCCTGCACCAAGCTTTGAGACTAGAGCCCATAGTGTGCAGAACAGGATATTACCTGAAGGATGGTCTGTCTTGGGCTGTTTGCCTCATTTCTCCCAAACATTGCAGCCTTGATGGCTGTAACATCACAAATGACAAACCAGACAAAAAAATGAGTGCCCTCCATGGTCTGATGTGACTCCATGGACAGTGATGGAGAAGAGAACTAGATGTGTCAGCCTATGGTTAAAGTCTTGTTCCACATGTTTTATGTAAGCAATAATATCTGACAGGGGAGGGTGGTATCGGGAAATACCAGCCACTCAGAGGCATAAGGAGGCCCAATGCCACTGGTGGAGGACCTTATAGCCCCTGGAAGATCCAGTATACCCCAATATTGCCCACCCTGGGGGGTATTACTGCAATTAGAAAATGGCTAGCTCAGTACCATTTTTAGAAAATGAAGTCAAATATCAGAGAGAGGTTTTTATTAATATTAAAAAAATATATAGATTATTTATTTGGTAAAGTAGTCCATCTAGTGTGCTGTAGTTGGCAGGAGAGGGTGCTCTTGTTTAAAAAAATCCTGTTTGCCAGACCTGTGTAGTTTCCCCATGGATTCATGGAAGCTGTAGTTTTATGCTGTGCTGACAGCTGCCTATGTTTCTGAGACTGGATGGGTAGTGTATCATGGTATCCAGTAAACAATGCAACCGCAATTGAGTGCTTACAAAAACGGTGACTCAGTTATGACACCTGTGTTCAGGGCTACCTGGCAGGATAGCAACTGGATACCTGGGTGGGAGAGGTAGGGTGATGGGAAGTGTACACATGTATATGCACACGGGGGGAGAGAAAGGGGAGGGAAGGTATGTGGGAGGGGGTGTGGTGGGCAGCTGCCAAGCTGGTCCACTAGCATGGTGGGGAGGGTGGTCAGTCGGGAGGTGCAGGGTGCAGGGTTCGGTCTGGCATGGTTTTGTTTTGCCAGTAGGCGATTTGTTTTTTTAAGTATACCCCCAACAGGGGAGGCAGACTCTAAGTGTGGTTTTTAACAGCATATGTTGTTTTGTGCTTGATGTCCCTGCTTTGGCCCATCATTGTTTATTGTAGTCCTCCTCGGGTTGGCTCTCTCCACAGTACAGATATGTGTATGCTTTAGGTAATTTGATACACCAGGCAATTTATTCTGAAGCTGTTTCCTCCCTTTCTGACCTGGTAATGATTTGTGATATGGGAGCTTCCTTAAGGTCTGCTGAGGGCATGTGCTGGAGGTGTTTTTTTTAGTCAAAAATAACTATGGTCATCGCTCCTTTAGCTGTCAAGCTCCTTGTATTTGGAATGTGTTACCCCACTTTTTGAGAAGTGCTGCATCATACCCCACTTTTAAATATAGATTTAAAAAGTATTTGATGACATTGATAAATTGTACTTGTTTTTGATACTCGTTATGTATATTGTCCTGAGTTGTAATGTTACTTAATCTGTGTGTTTGTGTAATTATGTTATTTTGTCATTCTTGTTTTTTGTCAGAGTCAGACCTGAAAAGGGGCCTTTGCCCAGTTGCTCTAACCCAGTTAACAAATAAAAATTAAACGAAATGAGCATGCAACCCCCCCCCCTGCAGTTGAGAATCCTTTAGCAGGGGGGTGCGAGGGGCACAGCCCGCCCCACATTAAAATTAAACCTGTACATCTCGGGCATCCTTTTGCCGTTCGCTGAGATTTTTGGCAATGCACACTCACCAAAATAACGATCGCTATTCTGCAATCACCGTTATCACATAGGAACGTGTATCACCGAGATCAGTGGTAATGCCGAAGTTGGGACCAGTGTGGAAAAGTAACAGTTACTAAAGTTATAGTGAGTCGGCGACCGAGGACAGTAAGCAGCATGTAGTAGGTAATTCACTTTTGCAGAGAGGGTAGGCATTAGCAGGGGATGTCAGCTGATCAGGACCATGGAACAGAGCCACCACTTTGGTAGGTTTGCCTTCCCTGACATGGAGATTCTTAGCTGCTTGGTCTGACTGCTACAGTGGGCAGCTTTTTGGGACCAGGCACGTATAGTAAGTGTGTGTTTTTTAAATGGCAGTGTGTTTTAAAAGCATTTATTTTATTTTAAGTAGATGTTTTTTGAGTGGCAGGGGTGGTTTCCAGTGTCAGGTAAGTGACTTAGGTCATTCGGGGATGGGGGGCCTCCTGGTCACGGATTCAGTTACGGAGCATTAAAGAAAAATGGTGGCTACTTTGTATTGAATTTCCTAATGGCAAAAGGATATAAGTGTGCCTTTGTGCCATGGTGTAGGAACTTATGTTTCAGAGGGCTCTATTGAAAAATACCCACCAGCTTATCTTACTATCCAAGCCAATCAGAATACTAGGATTTACTTAGCCATTTTCTAAACTATACACAACAGCATGGCGATTTAATTTTGGGACACTAGCTCCCATGATACATAATCAGGGACCAAAACGCATACTGTGCAATCATGTACTAATTTAACTAGATTTCTCACTCATGCTGCTACCCAGAGTATGCGGCGATTCCCTTAGTAAGCAGAAATGTGTCCAGGCTCACCTTGATTGTGCCCACTCTCTGTACTTGTAGTCTGTTCCATAGGTTCATCACCCTCTGGGACAAGAAGTGCCTTGTAACATTATTCCTGAATTTGCCACCTATGCGCTTCCGGTCTTCATGGTGTGTCACCATGCCCTGCTGGAGTACATCAGATCAAACATGCCTGTATGTTAAACCTTGTAGAAGATTAAGATCATGTCCCCCTTCAGCTTCCTTTTCTCCAGAGTGAACATGTAAATGGATTCTAGTCTCTACTCATAGCTTTTATCCTGCACATCCTTGATCATTTGGAGGCCTCACGCTTCACCCTCTCTATTACTTCAGTGTTCTTTTTGTATTGGGAAGCCCAGACTTATACACAGTACTCCAGGTGGGGCCTGACATGGTACTTGTAAAGGGTAGGAAAACTTTCCCTGCTTTGCTAGTCACCCCTTTTTTTAACACTCTGGCATTGTTCTGGCCTTCTTAATTGTAGTTGCACATTGCTTGCCATACTTTAGCCCTTGTCTATTATGACCCCAGGGTACATTCCCTCTTGCACTATAGAAATAGAAGCTTCACAAAGTGCATAGGTCATACTTCTGTTTCTTCTCAAGTATAGCCCCTTACATTTGGCTACATTGAATCTAATCCTTCAGGAGTTCAACCAGCCACCCATGTTGTTCAAATCCTCTTGAATGTTTTCTCCCTCCTCAAGGGAGTCCACTACCATGGCCAGCTTGGTGTCATTTGGGAACTTACAGTAAACAGTCTGGAGACTCCAATGTCCAGATCATTGATGATAATACTGCAGAACAGGGACCCCAGCACTGATCCATGAGAGATGCCCAGATTGTTCTTTTCTAGTAATAGAAGACTCAATTAACCACAACCCTGTGATTCCTGCCAACAAGCCATTTAGAAATCAGTCTTGGACATGCATTGTGTATACTGCCTTGGTGCATTTTGACCAAGAAAAAACACAGGTCCCTACATGCACAGAAAACTCAGCAGGTGTCAGACACATCTTTCAGCAAACAGAACAGCACAAGGTCTGCACTTGTTTAGGAAAAGTAGGAAGCAAAAATTTGCCAAAAACTCACGATTTACTTAGAAATGCAGTGCATGAGCATTTCAAGCAGTGCTCCTCCACTGAATTTCTGAATAAACTGTGAGTTTTTGACAACAGTGTTGCTTCCTTATTTTCCTGAACAAGTGTAGGCCCTGTGTTGTTCTGTGAACTTTGAACAGCTGATTATCATGCACCACCTATATCAAAGGACTTGTTGAAGTCCAAATAGACCATATCAATGGCCCTGCCCCTGTCTACCTCCCTGGTAACCCCTTCAAATTATGTGATCATGTTGGTTTTGTGTACTCTGCTCCTCAGAAAATAATGCTGAGAGAGAATAAGATCTTCTGCATACATCAAGTGATACTTTATTCTGTCCTGGATAATGGCTATCAGGACCTTGCCCAGAACTGATGTCAGGCTGACTGGCCTAAAATTACCTGGGTGTGACATTGTTCCCTTTATGAAGACGGGGGCTACATTAGCCATGTTCGAGTCCTCTGGTACCACACCTGTAGAGGTTCATAAAGGATTACAGCAAAACACCCTTCCTACTGTTCCTTTGGCTCCACTAGTGTCCTGGAGTGCATCCCAGCTGCCTGTAGTGATTTACAGTGGAACCCACCAGGATGAAACACAGTATCACAGTTTCCTGCATGATAAAAGGGATTATCTCCCACTGAAACTGTCTTGTTTCCTACAGTCACTCAGCTCAGCTGCAGAATTTGCAGGATTGGGTTTCATCCTGACAGCCTTCACTGTACCTGGCTTGATATTTTCAGGTAGTCTGTTACCAGGGTGGTATGATTTCCACAAGTTGCATCATAGTTGCTCTTGAATCCATGGACTCACCCATTGTGCACTCTCCTACCCTTTTGGACCCTTTTATGAACACTGAAGAGTAGTATTCAGTCAGCATTGTAGCCATTTCACCTAGCATATGCACTGATTCCCCTAGCCTAGGAGGCAGTATAGCGCAGTGGTTAACAGGTCTGAGCTGCAAACCTGGAGACCTGGGTTTGAATCCCACAGACCCCACTTGAATACTGTGTGACCCTGAGCAAGTCACTTAACTTCCTTGTGCTCCCTGGTCGCACCAGGAAACAAGCTTCAGCTTAGTGTGCCTCTCCTGGTTAAACAATTTCCCCTTTCCCTTTGATTTTAGTGATCCAGTCCCCTCCTTCATCTTCCTCATTCCATTTTACTGAACGAAGACTATAATGTTATTTGTATCTACTACTGCTAACCTAGCTTTCGAACCCTCTTTTGCTTCCTTAATTCTATTTTTGAAGTCCATGGGCCAGATATTCAAAACTTTGCCCAGGGGCCAAATTAGCACTGCCCAGCGGGCAAACTGAGCCCGGAGCACAAAGCAAGCCATATTCAAATGGAATAGCCCAGGGCAAACAGCTTCTGAATATAGCATGGTAATGAGGCCATGCAAACTGGTTGGGAGTGCAGGGCAAACATTGCCCTGGAATAAGACAGCACTGAATAAAACAACCAGGAAGTGCAACCCACAACAACAACACAGTACACAGCAACGTGAGGGCAGGTACAGACGAACTACGTGGCTAATGTGTGTGCCAGCAAATGCATGGACACAGTACAGTTGCAGGAAGCAGCAGATGAGAAAGAACAGTGATCAAAACTTTACAATATTCCCATTGCAATTAGCGCCCGTAACACATTAGCGCGGAGCTAAGCGCAGTTAACCTGGAGCAAACACGCTTTTCCGGAGCTAAAATGTGCTATTCAAAAGTGTTATGCAATGAGCTTTACTTTGAGTAGTCTGGGCAAACAACGGATTAGCATCTCATTATACCCTGATTTGCACAGTTTGCCTAGCGTTACTGCAGGGTCCCATAGAGCCACCTGTAGGTCAGTCTGGAAGTACAGGGCAGACAAGGTCCAACCGCAGCTCCATCTGTAGGTCAGTCTGGCAGTGCATGATAGCTACAGGCTACAGGTAAACAGTACAGCATAGCATAGCATAGCATATTGTACCCCAGGGGACAGGACAGCATAGGCACAGGTGGTGGTGCTGCATGCAACTGTCACACTGTAGGGCATGCTACAGTGCACAGCAGACACTACAGTAGCAAGGGAGACAGTAGTGTGAGGGACGTAGCACTGCCTATGGTGTGTAGGGCAAGTGATGCTGATTGCACTGTACACAGTGACAGGCCCAACCTGCAGGTGTTTACTGACAGTCGACATTACTGTTACACTGTTGTGTGACCCACAGATGCTGTACCTGTGGCATGTGATGCTCACAGTGACATGTACATATCTGGCTTTGTGTGTTGTGGCAGTTGTACAGCTGTGTGGTATGTGGCTGGGGGGCATATAGTATCCGAAGGCACACTAGTGTTGGGGGTATTCCTAATACTGGCCCATGTGCACTGCATGCTGAGTCCCAGCCTTGTGGCCACACCTGGTTCAGGCACAGCCTGGCCACCCATACACACTCCTCAACATCCTCCATGCCCACAGTGCTGCATGTGTGTGCTGGCATCTGTTTTGTCCACAGATATGTGTGGTCAGCAGGTGTGTGCTGTGGCGCTACACTGCCATGCTGTCCACTGGCGGCAGGGTCACCACTTACTGCCTGGCATGGCTGGGACTGGTGGTAGATGATGGCATCATTGTGATGCCATTGGTTAGCAGCAAGCTTCCACTATGTTTGGCTTTATCTGTGTGTTATATTTATGTATTAGGGTCGCGCAAGACCGGCTAAACCCAGCAAATCCCACGCTGACCATTTATGTTGCGCAAAGCTGATTGCCCAGGATTAAGACCAGCTTTTTCTGGTAATCTACACCGTGCTAACTGTCGCATGGGTGGCGCTAAACCACTTAGCGGCGCTAGCTACTGAATATAGCATTGCGCTTGTATTCATGTCAGTTTGCCCCTTGCATACATTATACTTTTGCCTGGCGCTAATGCAGTTTGCCCGCGCTATCTGGCCTTTTGAATATGGCAGACCCGCGCTAATCCCACGCTAAACCTGCGCAAATGATTTTTGCCCAGCGCAAAGTTTTGAATATCTGGCCCCATGTGTGCTACTCTGTACCCTTCTCTTCCCTTATCTGGAGCAACTTGCCTATTTTGAGTAGTTATAGACCTGATTTTTGTGTAGGATCAATTGTCTTGGGATCTCTTGAGCCAGGGATCCACTTCATGGACCTTCCCCCTTATGTTTACAGGGATTTAGACAACCATAGCTGCTTCAAACACATTCTTCAACACAAACCCCACATCTGCTCTGCACTACTAGCCATACTGTATGTTGCTTCAGCAGGCCATTGAATTCTAGTTCCCTCTTCTTTGCAGTATCTGCCTTTCTGAAGTTCTGTGTCTGGTGGCTGAGGCCTGCCTTGGCCTTCTTGTCACAATAGGAATGTTACTAGATTGTAATCATTGCCTCCCACTGATTTCTTGATTTTCCCTCTGGAGATGACCCTATCACCACTGCTGAGAACAAGTTTAAGAATGGCTTAAAATCTAGTGCTTGTTGAACATACTGTCCCAGGAAGCCATCCTTGAAAGAAGACAGGAATTCAATATAAACCGACCATTAGCCTTCACAAGACACCAGTGTATGACTAGGTGATTGAAATCCCACAGGATCACTGTGGCATCTGAGTTTACTGCTCATGTAATTTCCACAAACATCAGGGCATCATTATCTAGAACACTGTGTGGGATTTTCAGCAGTCCCTTATGAGGGCCTTTTGCATCCTGTTTCCCCAAACTTTACACAGATGGACTCTGTGGCACAGTGTTCCCCCGATTTCGTCTGTGTCCTCCACAGTAACTCCCTCCCTTATAAAGATATCCAACATACACCCTCTTCTGTTAGGCGTCTCACTTTGAAATGACCTGTAGCCATCTATGCTGGTGCCCCGGTCATTTCACCCAACCAGATTTCTGAGTGTGCCACTATGTCATGTCAAGTACATCAGACCCCCAAGCTTGGATATTTTGTTGCCTGCCCTTCTCATTTTGGCCTGCATGCACATGGCAGTGTTTACCCCTGCATGCTTCCTCACTCCCTTTGTAGTTCTTCTCCCTTGTTGCTCTGCTGCTCTATTAGCCATCTTTCTGTGATCCCCTGTGACTTCCTGCTACCATTGGTGAACCCTTGTACCAGCCCCACTCCAATAAATCCAGTTTAAATCCCACTAACTGCCCTATCCATTCTCTCGGCCAGTACCCCCATGCCCTCATGTCACAGTTGCAGGCCATCCCAGCTGTACATTCATCCAATGCCCCACAAGAGCCTTTCTGTTAGAATGAGAAAAAAGCTCTCCCTCTTGCACCACACACATAGCTAAGCATTTGCCTGACCAGTGGTCCACTGCCACTCCCACTCCTCACTAGCCCCAGGACATGAAGGACCTAAGAAAAGATCACCCTGGGTATATTTTCCTTAAGGAACATCCTTAATTTGGTGAATAACCTCATCATGACCGTCAAACTTCTGTACCATTTATGACAACATTGGTGACAATGATCTGCTCCTCTCACAAGGTGCATTGCTTGGCCTTGGATAGCACTCATTCAACTGGCACAACAGGCAGGAAAACTGCCTCTCCTTAGATACCATCCTGGTCTACTAATTCCCATTATATCTCACTTACCATCATTACTATGGAGTCACCAAAGATTATACCTTCTTGTCACTCCACCTAACTTTTACCTTCATCTTCCTTCTCAGGGTGGATGTCCTGCTGTCTAGACTACCCTACCAGTCCCAATCCTCCCACCCAACACCTGACCAGCCAGATACTAATATCTTTTACAGGTGGTCACTGATGATGGTGCTCCCATATTAACTTGCCTTCTACACACCTTCTCCACATGGATCCTTTTCCTATTTCTCCCTCTGGAGATCACAACTCCTAACACCTTATCCTGCCTGTTCCAGTCAACTGTCTCCCTCCTGACCTAGTGCACATGCCCCTGTCCTCTGCATTCTCCATCCTCCTTAGTGTCCCTTTCACTTCTCTGCACCTACATGTTACATTCATCTGCCACTCAAGCCCAGAAATGTAGTGTACCTCTTAAGACCATCAACCAGACTATAATGCCCACAAATGCTACCACCTTGTCATCCATAGTGAGGATGGTATGCATCATACAGAACAGGAAGCCTACTAGGTGTGTTTCCCTCCTAGTGTACTGGACCTTAGCCTCCTACCAATCCCTTAGAGTCCCCTGTAGCTGCTAGCATTCATCCCTATACCTCAGTGATACTGTCAGTTCCCATTTTAGGCTGGCTACATGCCTTGCCAGAGCAGCAACTCCCTCTCAGCCACTATAGGCATGTCCCCTCTGCCCCTTTTAGGGCAGGATGGCATATATCATGCAGCCCTAGAAGCACACCAAATTTGCTTTTACCATTCTTGATATGGTTATTAAAATGATTTTTAAATACATATATTTAACAAATGTGCAGCTGCAAAATATTATTTAAAAGACAAATGAACCTCAGTGCAAAAGCACTGAAGCAAATGTTGCAATGAAGCAAATGTTATCCTGAATCATTAACAGAGCCACATTTGGGGGAAATTTAAAATTATACATATCCTAAATAATGCAAAGCATCATGGAAAAGTGTATGTAAATCGCAATGAAAAATTTAAGTCGGATCTGCTTTAAGTAGAAATGTATGACGCCAAAAGGCCTCACAAACAATCTGCAAAGGCTAAAATCAGCCAACTCAGACATGTACTATGCTTGTTAGGACTCATTAGTGTGCTACATCTGTATCTCAGCCCAGGTGAAGGGAACCAGCCGTTTATTTTATTTTATTTATTTTTTGTTGACGGGGTAAGTGCACTAGACAAATCCTGCCTATTTTCAGGCATGACCCAGGGGAAGGGGATACAGATGAATGCCAACTGACCTTGAACCAGATTAAGCTGTTGGTGGTATTTTGTTTAATGAATGAGGGAAATTTGGCCAGGACACTGGGGGAAATTTCCCTACTCTTTGCAAAAGAGGGCGCTGTGTGGATGAGAGACAGTGCTCAGAAGAGCTTGGCTTTTGGAGGAGAAAGACGTATGGGTGGCTGAGGAGTGGGTCTCCTCCTCAGCCTCCCTTCTGATGGAGGCCGAAATGGCTTATGTTACTGTCTCGGAAGAAACAAAGGATGCATCTCACCATAAAGGAAAGGGTTCAAATGCTGACTTACAAAATATAGCGGAGTCGGGAACCAAGATGCAGTCTGCAGAGCACAAAGCTTCCCTTGCAAAAAAAAGGAGCTGAAATCCATTTAAAGCTCGATACAGCAGAACAGATGTTTTTGGAGACACGGAATAAGTTGCAGGAGGAGCTCAGATTGCAGGAAGAACAATCTGAGACACAGGAACTGGACGCTGAGGAAACTGGTATGGAAACTACGATGGAAGAAGAGAGTAAGACAGAGGCAGAGAATCTGCCTGAAACTTCTACAAGTAATGTTTCTACTGGCTTACCGGTAAGAATTTCCTCTCAGAAAACTGATGTCAGTGCCATTAATATTGATGTGAGTATGAATGAGAGTAGATCCAGAGACAGTGTGATTCCCCTTTGCTCTGAGAATCCAAAACAAAATGAAAAAGAGTTGCTATCACTATGGACTGACGGTAAAGAATTAAACCCGAAACACCCGGCGTCTTTTATGATACGACTTTCTTCAGGTAGTATTAAGAAAACTAATAAGGAAGAAACAGGGAAGGGCAGGAGGCAACATTCCCACTAACAAGAAGTTTCAGCTTGCTCTGGTCAGGAATATCTGGCTACTACTCCCTTGGGGCCAGAGTCTGGTGCATCAAGCTGGGTCTCCACAGCATTACAAGCTGCAGGATGGGTGAAAAATAAATTGAGGGAGGGATGGGATACTAATTTACAAAATGAAAGTGTTTTTAGCTCGGTCTCTAACTGTCCCCAAGGGTTTCAGTCCCTGATACTAATAATGACTCTACGCTACAGCCCATACCTCTCAACTGTACCACATTACGAGGAACGTTCCTCATTTTACTTCACAAAAGCTCCCTGTTCCACATTGTGAGGACTTGTTCCACATTCAAAGTCAACATTTTAAAGCAAAAATCCATAGTAAATGATGCAAAAAATATATTATTCAATTAATAACAGACTTTCTGAACATAAATGCAACATGTTAACAGTGTTTTCAGCTTCTTAGGTAGAGATTTGATTAAGTGTTCCACATTTTGCCCATTTATTCCAAATTTTGGCAGGCCATGTTCCACATTTGGGGGACAAAAGGTTGAGAGGTAAGCTACAGCCAGGGCAGCAATCTCCTGTAAAACAGATAATTGCCTCACTACCAGATATGCCTAACCCATTACTGGAAGAAATTAAAGCTTTAGAAAATAATTCCACTGTACTAACTGATGGGGAAGAAGAGGTTGTACCAGTACCATTGAATCAGGACATTACCCCTAAATCACAGGAAGACTTAGCTGCACCTGTACAAGCCCCTAAAATAGTATGGCATGAAAAAGTGAGAGAACAATTATTCCCGTCTGAAAGAGGGTTATTATCAGAATCAGCTGTAAGAAAGAATGCAGTACATCTGAAATACAGAGGTGATATTTCAAATGTTCCTGATAGACATTTTGTAGGATGGGCTTTGCTTAGAGATAGCATGAAGTATTATGCATACGAAATATATGCTCTTATACATGTACTGGGAGACTTTATATTTGACATCAGCTTTAAGCATCCAGCAGGCCTTGAAAGGTTTTGGAAACAGTATGGGCTTCTGAAACTCTCTTCTTTATGGAGACCTTTCTTGGCAATCCCCCTGACTAAACTCCTAATGAAGAAAATTGCAGTTTTATTTAGGAATGAAGGGGTAAACGTAGCAGATATAACCTACTGGTTACAGTAGCATTGTACTATTAAAGGCTACCCAGAACCTATCTTAGATGATGAACAGCTTTGGACTGGTGGCTGGAAATATCAAGTTGTGTTGAATTTAGAAAATGGTTTAACAAAACATCTACCTAATTGTTTTTTCTTAGGTCGAGACCGTGGGGTTATCTTTTACCCAGGACAGCCTAGGGCATGTTTTAAGTGTGGGGATATAGGACACCTGAGTAATGTATGTGACAAACAGAAGTGTTGTCTGTGTGGGGAGATGGGTCATGTTGGGGTACACTGCCAGCAACCATTAAGATGTAATTTATGTGATGAAAGAGGGCATTCTTTCCGTACATGTTCTTGGGCCTCTCACAATAGCGGAGATCTATCTGTACAAGAAGAACAAGATGCATATGTTACTACTGCACAGAAAGAAAAAATGCACGTGTTAGAATTGTTAAAAACTGCTCCAGCTATGGATACCCCTCCCCAGAGAACTCCTAGATGGTGTGATAAATCTTCTGCAGGGGAGACAGTTTTGGAAGAAATGTTGCCTGAGTCCCAGTCTATAGAGGTGGAGGGAGGGCCAGGTATTGAAAATAAATCTATGGCAGACAAGGATGTGAGTAACCCCCATCCCCAGGATGAAATTAAGAATAGGGAAAAAGAAGATTTGAATGAAGTAGAGCAGATGGTAGAGATGATGGAGGAGGAGAATCCAATGCCCCACCCCATAATGCAACAGGAAGCAGTGTTTCATAGGGTGACTAGGTCAAAGGCAGGAAAACTCCTTGTGGACTCTCAGGTAATTTCTAAGGACCCAGAAGGGCTCCCAGTGCACAACTCGTATGCTTTATTATTCAACAAGGTGCTGAAGAAGATGGTATTGATTCAGATTTCTCCTCAGTTGCTTCTTCAGAGGCAGATGTTGCCTCTGATGTAGGACTTGTTGATAAGCCAAAGACTAGGAAGTGAAAAAATAAGAAATGACCATGTTGATATATTTATTATGTCTAACTGTTATTTACTTATTTTTATTCACATAGCACTTCTCATGAATACAGCTATTTCTCTGCTCACAATTAAAGTGAACAGCATTAAATCATTTGAAAAAAGGCAAATTAATTATACTAGTCTCAGAGAAGGGGGGAGGACAGGTTTTCCTGTTACAAGATACTAGACTGCATTCTTTATTAGAAATAAAGGAGGCTCAGAAGGAATGGAGATGGGGTGTCTCCTTCTGGTCATTAGGAGAGGAAACATGCTCAGGACTGGGATTTCTTTTTTCGGGTTTATCTGTCAAAATTTTACAAGTTTTTGACATTCAGCCAGGGAGAGCGATGATACTGGATGCAGTTTTAGGGGAGGTGGCATATAGAATTATAAATATATATGCTCCTCAAGCTAAAGGGGATTGGTCTAATCTCTTCAGAAAAATTGAACCTTATTTACATACCCCTAAGTTAGTACTATGGGGAGGGGATTTTAATTGTGGGCTCTCTCATAAAGATTGGGGGAGGGCTACAACAAAAATATATAGTGATACAAACACGCTACTCAAAATATTTAGGGATAGTAATTTATGTGATGTTTATAAAGTTTTGAATCAAGAACCCAAACATACCTTTTACAATGGGCGTTTGTCCACAAGAATAGATTTCTGGTTTGTATTTGCTTGTCTTACTTGTCAGGAGCTGGTGCTTATCCCTTTAGAAACTTCTGACCATTTAGTAGTTAGACTCCGCTTAGGAGATAAACAGAAGATTTCAATAGGAAGGGGTTATTGGAAAATGAATATTACGGTTATGAAGGAAGCTTTAATGCAGGACTCAGTGAAAGAGTATTTTAAGTTAAGAGCAGATATTTGTATTTTATATGCTAGCCCTATAGACTAGTGGGAAGTCACTAAAAGAGATTTGAAAAGTCTATATATGAATCTCACCAGAGTAAGAGCCAAAGAAAAATACATTCAATATCTAGGGCTAAGCACAAAATACATACAGGTTTTAACTCAAGCTGCTGAAAGGACAAATAATGTATTAACACAGCTACAATCTATTAAAGAACAGATGTGTCTGTATTTACAAGAGACTACAAAGAGGGCAGCTCTACAGCAAAAATATCAAACAAAGGGATCAAAAGAGATAGTGAACCCTTATGATTCATGTTTGCAGGGGGTTCAGAGATTGGTAATGACTGCTCTAAAAGATGAACAGCCAAATGTAGTGACGCACAACAGTGGACTTATGCTTACAGTCCAAAAACATATAAAGACCACATTTCAAAAGGATAAAGTAGGACAACCAGATCAGTTTATTGATAAATTAGAAATACCACAATTGAGTAAGGAGGAGGTACATGATTTAATAATACCTATTACAGAAATAGAAATAAGAGAGGCAATTTCAAAAATGACCCCTAGGACGACCCCTGGAAATGATGGAATTCCAAATGACTTTTATAAATATTATTCTGATATCCTGGCTCCATGGTTAAAACTGGTCTTTAGGGCCATTTGGGAGGAAAATTGGTTAGTGCCAAGCATGAAAGAGGGGATAATGACTTTTTTTATATAAAAAAGGGGGATCTGCAGGAGATTAAGAATTGGAAGCCTTTTGAGCTTGTTGAATTCAGATTATAAAATTTTAACTAAAATACTGACTACTCGTCTAAACAAGATTGCACAAAAAATTATTGATCCTGCACAGACGTGCGTAATTCCTGTAAGAAATATTGTCCAGAATTTGACATTTGTTAGAGAAATTGTAGAGCAAGGACTAGAAATGAAACTAGATGGTTATTTGATGACTATTGATCAAGAGACTGCTTTTGATGCAGTAAGACAGGAATATATCTGGATGGTGATGCAACACTATGGAATTCCAAAATCCTGTCTAGATTTATTAAAGACATTATATACTGAAGTTCAGGTTACTCCATTAGTGAATGGGCATCTTGGCATTCCTGTATATTTGAAGAATGGAGTAAGACAGGGATGTCCTATGAGCCCTTTGCTGTATGTGTTTGGATTAGACCCCTTATTAAGGATTATTGAATCTGTTGCAGATATTAAGGCAGTTACAAATGAAAATGGGTTTGTGTTTCAGAAAGTAACAGCTTATGCTGATGATTGTGTATTTACAGTAGCAGATGTAGTATCAGGTACACAGGTTTTAGATAAATTATAGGAAGTTTATGATACCACGAGGATCAAAATTAACATAGGAAAAAGTACAGTATTGGTTCTGGGGGCTGCAAAGATGATGAAGGAATTTCCAATAAGTATGACGAAAGAAGAAGTAAAAATCTTGGGATTGGTTTTTGGATCTAGGGACTCAGAAGGAAATAACTGGAACAAGGTGTATGACTTAGCTCAACTTAAAGCTATGTCATGGCTCTCCTGGAAGATGACCAGGGAAAAAAAGGTGCATTTACTTAGAGCATATATAGCTCCCATTTTTTTATATGTTTCCCATGTGTTTCCACTTTCTTTTAATATGCACACAAAAGTTATGGGCCTCTTCTTTTTTTTTTTGTGGGGCAGTAGGTTGAATCCAGTTAAAAGAGTACATACTTATAGGGCCTGGAAGGAGGGGGGTCTGAATACGATACAATGATTGGTATCTCTATTTGGGAATTTTTTCTATAGCTCCATTCATCCTTTAGTTCTTGAATCTGAAGGTATGGGATTAATATGTATGCAGTTGTGGGGAAACCCCTTTTTGAAAGCATGGGGTAGAGGAAAATGGCACCCTTTAGAGAAAACACTTCCAGGGTATGTACAGACAACATTAAGATACATCAGAACATGGAAAATAGAACTTGCTTGGTTTCTGGGAAAGGAGAAAAAACAATTTTATAAACTTGTTCTAGATAAATGGCATAAGGAGGAGCCCTTATTTCTAGTACCTCCTACAGTAAATACTGGTTTTCTGTTAGAAAGTATGGTCGAACCACGAATTCCTCTTAAGATGCAGGATTTTGTATGGTTGTGTGGACATCAGAAATTAAATGTGAGGGGCAATCAAAAGCACAAGCTACTTGAGGATAACGGATGTGGGGAGACACTGTGTAATGGAGAGGTGGAATCTATGAAACATTTGTTTTTTGATTATATACATGTTCAGGGGTTTTGGAATCTGTTGTCTGGCTGGTGGGGAGACAATCTGTTTAAAAATATAACTTACGATGTTTTGGTTTTAGGGCAAATTCCTGCAACATGGTCAAAATGGATAAAAAGTACTGTTTATGTCCTCCTAGCCAATTTAAAGTGGCCCCTATGGCAGGTGAGATGTCTAAGATTCCTGCAAGATAAAGTGGTACAACAACAGAATGTTTTCTTTAATGAACAAAGAGAACTAGATAGAATTTATGAATATCAAACATTAGGGCAGGATGTGGGCTCTAAGCTATAGAAAAATATTGGGTGGGTGGGTTAATTTTGTGTACCAATCTCTTCTTAATTTTTTTTCTCTCTCATCAGACTGTTAATTAGTACATTGAAATTGGCATGTTTTGGAAAAAAAAAGGTTTTTCTTCTTTAAAAATATTTATTTTGGTGATGGGCCTTGTTTTATGATACTTCAGAAGTTTCCTAAGGGATTATGTTCGAAGGTATGTTATGAGATTGGCATTCTGAGGTGTTTGTTATGATTGTTTTTGTTTTTTTTGTTAATTCTCATCATGATGTATTTCATTTAAGATCTGTTTTTGAATTTTGAATAAAAATTTCTCCTACTCTTTTCCATAAGTGCCATGGGATCTTTAACATCCACCTGAACTACCACCAATCCAGGCAGATGGGACCTCGGTTTAATGCCTCATCTGAAAGATGGGTGAGGGGGTATGAGGCATTTAATTTTTTTTTATGAAACATGGCTTTTCTGTCAGTGCCCTTCTTTGATGTGTTGGAAATGGAATAAACGGACTGGGGAAAGTCACCACCTTTGATTTACAGTACATGTAGTATCAAACATACCAGACAGGGGTCTAGGGACATGTTTCCTCATTATGTGCTGTTATTTAAACTCTGAGTTTAGTCAGTTTTATACCTTCAGGGGTTATATTTTGATTTTACATTAGAGAGATCCTTACCTGTTTTGTTCCTAGAACCGAGTCAGTCTTTTAATTTTATTCCTGGAACTAACTCCCCCTCCTCTCATCAATTTCCACCACTTCTTCCAGCATAACTTTAGCTTCAGGGCTTTTGCACAGAAGTTTTTTGTCTTTTAGATTACTTTTCTATGTTGGGCTCACCATGACCCAAACAAGTTAGATCATTATATGGTTGGTTCCTCTAAGTATCACCAGAATTGTTGATTTACCCACATGCTGTGAAGTGATAGTAGATTCCATTCCTCTTCCCTGCTATTTTTTTTCACTAATAAAGCTTTAGCCAGAAGTGCAGGGTTGTTGAAAGGGAGGTCAAAAGATCTGATCAGTGCATCTTTAACCGGTTCCCAAACTGAAGGAATGTTACTGTCAAGAAAATCAGGAAGCATCACTATGCAGACATTGCTGTTCTGCACCAGGTTTCCCAAAATCTCAGATTTTCTGTCCACGTTAAAATTCTCATGGACTGCAGCTGCAACCTGCAACTACATATTTAAATGATTGAGTCATAGCTTAGATCCTCTTTAATGGCCACAAATGTTTTATTAGTTTCCATAAGCATTTCCAAGTCTATTTCAGATCTCCTGCAGGAACTCAACTTTTTCCTTCAATACAGCAAAACACCAATCTAATAATCACTCTAGCTCATGTTCTTGTCTAGAGAGTGCCCCCAAATTTCAACTGTGTATTGTGGCAGGTCTCAGGCTGCCTTGAGACTTTTATATTGGACTCAAGATGACAAAAGGCAGTTTTTTGTTGTTTATAATGCATGGTTTGGCCCTTTTCCCCATTGAAAAAAACATAATTTATTTCCCCATATATAATGGTAGCCAAATAGGGTATTATAATCCAAACTAGCTGCCTATATCGGACACAGCAAAAAGTGTCCAACCTAATGTATTATACAAAACAAATGGTGGCAAAGTGTGGTGTATGAGGAAATAATACAATCTCGCTTATGAACAAGCTCATAAAGGCCACTCACCCTTTGGTTCCGTGGCTTTGTGGCTTGTTCAACCACTCAATGGTATTATTTCCTCATATACCACACTTTGCCATCATTTATTCTCTATGTAACATATTTTACCAGGTAAGCAGAGTCTGAAGTGGGCTTTTTTCCAGTTGTGACTGGGGGAGGGGGTGGACATGGGAAAAACAAATCACAAAATACAATACAACCAATCCAGTACTAAAGATGTGTACTCATTGAATAAACAAAGTCATCCAATGTACAGGAGCAAATAAATACAAAGTAGCCAATTTACATAGAGTATACATAAAGTCAAAACACCATTCAGGTACCACAGGTACAGGGGGAGTGCAGTCCCATAATAGTACAAAGAGGTTATTTACTGCTGTGTAGAATACCTATGAAAATGACCCAGCTTTGACATGGTCAGTGTAGGAAAAACTAACCAGGACCAGGCCCCCATTAAGTTCAGGAATACTTCTAAGGCAATTTGGGCAGGGCAAGGGAGCCTTGTAGTGCTTCTTAAACTTAACCTTTGCAGACTGGAAACTGGTATTGGAGGTGAGGGAGGAGGGAAGATTGCGCCATATATGGGGAAGTCTATACCTGAATGAGAATTATCCCACAGAGAATCTACACTTGAAATTTGTAAACTTTTTTCACTCTCTGACCTTAAGGAATATGAGGGATTGGAAGAAGGGGTAGATATGTCACTGAGATACCCCAGTATTTTCCCAGATGAATTGGTGGAGCCCAGTCAAGGTTCTTATACATTATACAATGATGGACACAGGGAGGGAAGGCCAACACAAATATGTAGAGTGAGTTGAAGAGAGTGGTGAGCTTAGTTACGGCAGAGGAGGCTCCAGAGACAATTACATTCCCATAGTCAAGCAATGGGAAGATTTAGCACTCAGCCACAATTTTACTGGAACTAAAAGGAAGTCATTTTTAACTCTGTAGAGAGAGAGAGAGAGAGACCCTAATTTGGCAAAACATGTTCCCATTGCATAGTTTATGTGGAGTGAATAATCTGATTGTTGATCTACTGTAGGATCACCCTGAAGTACTTATAGGAAAATACAGAGTCAATGAGGTCCCATGATAAGGGTTTCAGTTTCAAAATGGAAGGGGATGAATGCAAACAATGGGTAATGCCAAAGAGCACAGTAACTGTTTTCTCAAGATTTATAGTTGGCTGATTGGCTAAGAAACATTTCTGAACATTTATAAAATCAGACTGAAGTGAAAACTCAATGTCATAGAAAGAAAGACCAGAGGAGAAAATGACTATATTGTCCACATACATGTGAGATTTACATGCGTTGAAGCAGTAAGGGAGATCATTAATGAAAGCAGACACATGAGTGGGCCAAGGACTAACCTCTGGGTGACCCCTGAAGACAAAACCAAAACCAGTTGCTCTAGGTACAAAGAAGCACAAGAAGACTTTTCCAACAAATTAGTTGTTTTTAATGTTCCACCTCTGTGGGAGTCCCTGATGCCTTGGCTAAAGTGCCTTCAAGGGGGTGATCATTGGGCACAAGTGCCTGTTTTCTGGTGGGGGACCCGGGACCACTGGAGGGGTTAAGTGACATGCTCAGAGTCACACAGTATGCAAGTAGAGGTTGTGGGAATCAAACCCAAGTATGCGGGATGTACCAAGCTTATTTATAGCTCATTTCTCTGACCTCTAGGCTATACTGCCACTCCCAAATTATCAAATACTTTAGCCATTTCTATGAACATCGCATGGGTCAGTTGGCCAGTATCCATGTGTGAATGTATGTGGTCAGTAATTCAGAGCAGGGAGGTAGAACTGGAGTGGACTAAGTGTAAACCTGATTAGAATGGTGTGATGAAGCCTGATTTGAGAACTTGACTACAAACCTGATAACTGGCCAACCTCTTGAGAATTTTGGAAAGGGAGGGGAGTAAAGGTATGGGATGGTAGTTTGTCAGGGCATTGGTAACACCTTCTTTATGGAGGGGTACAACCAACCAGGGCATTTTTCCAACATGAAGGGAAGGTGTCTGTGACCACAGAATTGTACTTCAGGGATGTAGCTTTTGAGTCAGGGTTGGTGACTACTAAATAAAGGTGCATTGCATCAGATGGTGGGACTAGACAGGAGGCATCTCATCCCCACTAGCATTGTGCATGAGGCTGAGGATAGTAGGGCAAAAATGTTTGTCCATAGGCCCAATCCTAAAAGTCAGGAAATCTTCTCATGACAAGGATAATCTCTCCTGTTTTTTTAATCAGGTTTTATCTAATTGGTTATCTTTGTTACTCTCATGATATTGGACTTCCTCTGCTCTATCTTTAGTATTTGAATTGGAACCAGACAGGAATTCAGGAAGGACTTCTGATGCTGCATACTCTTCTTTAGTCTTTGGCAACAGAAATTTGATTTTGTTCGTTGGATTAGCAGGCTCTTCATTTTTAAGAACGTGAGTATCTTGGAATTACTGGGGGACAGATTTCTTAATTTGCCAGTAATGATGGACCCTATTGAACTGTACACTGTTTCAAAACTGGCACTAAATGGTGGGCAGCTCAAATAGTATAGTGCCATGGAAGACATTGACAAGCACTCCTGAGAATGTGTTGCCCAGTACAAAAGTGGCTCCTCATCAGTGTTCAATATATTTGCATCAGTCAGGTACACCTCCACCATTAATTCTGCAGAATTATGGCTGACAGCCCCCTTTTCCTCCTTCCTCCACTTTTCTGATATCCGTCTGTGCAAATAATGCCCACAGAGTATCGAGACTGCTACTGGGGCAACCTTATTAGATGGTGGTGCTGGTGATTCTGGTGTCCAAGGTGTCCTTTGATGTGTCAGGGTTTGAGTCACTTTAGGGATTATTATGAATGGATTGTGAGTTTTTTGGCAGTTGACAACATTAGCTTTCCTGTTGGTTGATGTGCATACACCTTTAAAATCAAGTGACTTATAGTATACCTTCAGAAAGACATTTAGCACTACCCGCAAAATTGCTTGGAGTCCACATTTGTACTATCTATTTAAGAAGGTAGCAATATTGTACACTGTAGATTCTCAGCTATATTGCAAGAGAGTATTGTTGTCAGTTAGGGTCTGCATGTGCTCCACCAGTGAGGTGCAAGCAGAATTACTGCCATACAGTGTGGTTCAGCATCAATATAGCATCACAGGAGAACCACACAAAGACAAGGGTCCAGGATTTCAGGAGGGAGTACTTTGCTAAGATGGGGAGAGAGATCACTGAACCCTGGAAAGAAAGGAGGCAGGAGGAGGGGTTGAGAAGCAGTGGGCACTCCTAAAAGAATCCATAGTGGAGGCAACAAATCAGTGCATAAGGCTGAGCAACAATGGAAAACGAAGGAACAAACCGCTATGGTTCACAATGGAGGTGGTAGAAAAAGTGAGGAACAAAAAGGGGGCCTTCAAAAACTCAGAAGGAGGAGAGTTAGGGTGGTGTACCTAGAGAAACAATGTGAGGCAGAGAAAGCAGCTGGGAGCGCAAAGGCGCAAACAGAAGAGAGACTAGTTCAGATGGTAAAGAGGGGGGACAAGACATTTTACAGATGCATTAGTGATAGAAGGAAGGCCAGGGGAGGGATTGTAAGGCTCAAGGGGGAGGCAGGGGGGTGGGAAGGGGGCATCAATACTAAATGAATACTTCTGCTCAGTATTCACAGTGGAAGGGCAGGGACAGGGATCACAAATAAGCAGTAGGAACAGTTGGGAGAGAGAGAGAGAGAGAGAGAGAGAGAGAGAGAGAGAGACAGAGAGAGACAGAGAGAGACAGAGAGAGAGATTAACACCAGTCCTTTTACAAAAGAGTGAGCCCTGGAAGAACTTGCAAAACTGAGGGTGGACAAAGCGATGGGTTTAGATGATATGCACCCCAGGATATTAAAGGAATTATGGACAGTGCTAGTGGCACTGCTGGCAGCCCTGTGTAGTGAGTCACTCAATATAGGGGTGGTTCCAGAAGGCTGTAAGGGGGGCAAATGCTATCCCTCTCCACAAGAGTGGTAGTAAGGAGGAGGCAGGAAACTATAGGCCGGTCAGCCTCACCTCAGTAGTGGGTAAGATTATGGAGGCGCTGCTTAAGGAAAGGATTGTGGAAGACTTGGTAACCATGGGGCCACAGGATCACAGACAACATGGATTCACAGCAGGAAGGTCATGTCAAACAAATCTTTTTGACTTTTTTGACTGTGTAATGAAGGAGGTGGATCAGGGTGGAGTGGTGGATACCATCTACCTTGATTTCAGCAATGCCTTTGACTTGGTACCCCACAAAAGACTGCTGAACAAGCTGGGCAGCCTGGGGGTGGGCCACAAAGTGGAGACCTGGATTAGAAACTGGTTGAGGGGCAGGAGGCAGATGGTGGTAGTAAATGGGATCAAGTCCAGGGAAAGAATGGTAACCAGTGGGGTGCCACAGGGATTGATCCTGGGGCCAGCCTTTTTTAATGTCTTCATCAATGTCATTGCTAAAGGGTTAGAGAAGGTTTGCCTATTTGCTGATGATACTCAGATCTGCAACAGAGTAAACACTCCAGAAGAGGTCAACAGAATGAGAAGAGATCTGAGAAAGCTGGAGAAATGGTCGCAAGTGTGGCAATTACAATTTTATGCAAAGAAGTGCAAAATCATGCCCCTGGGGCAAATAAACCTGTCATAGAACTACAGTATGGGGGGAATTTCTGACAGTCACCAGGGAACAGAGGGATTTAGGGATAATTATCTCAGATGACCTGAAGGTGGCCAAGTTGTGTAGCAAGGCTGTTGGGAGGGCCAGTGGGATGTTGGGGTGCATAGGAAGGGGTATCACTAACAGAAGAAGGGAGGTGGAGATGTCATTATACAAAACACTGGTCAGGCCTCATCTAGAATATGGTGTTCAGTTTCAGAGTCCACACCTTGAAAGTACATAGATAAGGTGGAGGTGGTCCAGAGAAGGGCGACCAAGATGGTGCAAGGCCTGCATCAGAAACATATGAGAACAGATTAAAAGACCTCAATATGTACACATTTGAGAAGAGAGGAGGGAACAGGGCATATGATAGAGACCTTCAAGTATCTTTTTTCTTTTTCAATTAAGAGAACTTCATTAAATTCCACAGTACGTACCGAGTAACAAGGACTAAAACATACTTACCTCTCTCTCTCACCTTCCCTTCTCCTACTTATGCAGCCCTAGCTATGGCTGACCCTTAATCTCTAATACACTTGTACTTAACTTGCATTTCTGTTATACCTTAGCCAACCTGTCCTGCCTGTGTTTATTCCTAACTTCCCCCTAGATCAAACTACAACAATTCTATTCAGCCATTTTCTAGCTACACAGTTATGTCATTTAGTGTATGCCTAAATATTATTTTGTGTTGTTGTATCTATCTAGTCCAAAAGTGTTGGCGTAGTATCTATCTAGATCAAAACTGTTAGCATCCCACTATTTCATTACTCCTGTACAGTCTGCTCAAATTATCTGAATGTAATCTACTGTAAATTTATATTGTGTACCGAATCTCTGTAAACTATCCTCGTGTTCCCCTACCCCCCAGGTTGCATAGGGAGATGAGCAACCTGTTGCTCAGCATGCCTTCCTGGTGAAACATTTCAATAAATAAATAAACAAAACATAAACGAAAAATAAAGTACAGCTTTAGAACCAAAAAGAACCACATAGGTAAGATACAGAACATAAACAAGACAAACAAACATAAAATATACATCCCCACTAAAGATCCCCCCCCCCACACACAGATTCCAGCATACCCCAAAAAGTTCAAAAATGAAAATCCTAACTTTGGAACAACAGAATTTGTCAAATGTAAATACTCTGTAGCAGCAAGTGCTACAGTAAATGACTTGAGGGAAAAGGGAGTTTAAATATATTACCTCATTATGGCACCAATTCCTGGGAATGGAGACCATAAACTACAAAACTGTAATCTATGTTGCTTGGCAGAGGCAATTGCTGCCTCTGCATTCAAAGCTTTGAGCATCTACTGCAACCATTCTGCCTGGGAAGGAACTTCTGAATCTTTCCAATGCCTCAAAAGGAGCAACTTAGAAACCCCAGCTATGCAATACATAAAATATCTATGAGCTTTAATGTCAGTATTGGAGTAATTGCCTAAAATACAAGTCTCAGCTGTGAAGTAATCTCAAACAATTCAGATGTCATTAATTTGACCATTTTCCAAAATCCTAACTCTTTATGACGGGTCCAAATCCTATGAACCAGGGTCCCATCCGCCTGAGAGCAGTGAGGACACAACGAAGTGCTAACTTTATGCATTCTGTACAGCTTTGATGGAGTCAAATATAAATCATGGAGCAGGTTAAAGAGGACAGGAAATTATTTCTAATTGGTAGCTCTTTATAATGTTCCAGTTTACAGAAATGATATCCATAAGCCTAAATGATCCATATGTGACTGGACCTGAATAAAAAGTGATATGAAAAACTGTATACTGTATGGACAGTGTCTCTTAACCCGTGTTTTCAATCAGTTTATAACCTGATAATCCCATCATTATGACATCAGTATGCTGTAAACCTTGCCTAACTATGTCATAATGATGGGATTACAGGAAAGAATGCCACCACCTGTCAAAATTCTTGGAAAGGAAAGGTGTTCTGCTGCTTGGACATTCATTCAAAACATGGACATTTCATTCGGACAGTTACAGACCTGCCCCTTTAAATTGATGCATCAAGAGCCTGGCTTGTTTCATAAAGGTAAAATTATTCTTCTAAATTTTAACCAATGTTCCTGAGTCATAATCCAGTTGCAACTCTTTCTGCCAATAGAATGCAATAGGAATAAAATTAGACTAGATCTTTTTGCCGATTTCTTTGTAAATGGCAGAAATTGCTTTAGGTTTGGTCAAGAAGTCCGATCCAATATTGAACTAAGTCCAGGCCTCCCTGCTCCAAGGCGGGTTACCTAAAATGTTTAGCACACAGTGTCATAATTGAACAAACTTAAAGAACCCTGTCACAGGTTGATTAAATTTATGTTTAAAGGATTCAAAAGAAAGAGAGGAAGTAGTCTGGACAAGAGCCTACACATTCCTCATCTCCAGCCCCTCCAGTAATGAGGTTTCAATATTATGTTACTGATTTGTAAATTAGGATATTAATAGAAAGGCTAATTGAGGTCACAGACTTGAACAAGTCCCAGAAATTGACAATATTGAGTATGTGCCTTAACCAACCAACCTATAGGTGACACCTTAAGTCGAGGTGGAAGCTTCCTGAAGGGAATATATAATAATGAAGGTAAATAAATTCTATATTGCTCTGACAATGAATACTCAGTTCGCAGCCATTCTGGAACATATCTATGATCCTTAAAGGGATAGCCCTATTGAAAATATGTATCCCCATGTGAAGCCAGATAATAACCAAACATATGAGGAATATTAACTCCACCCAACTCCCTCGACTGGCATAATTGTAACAATGCCCAGTGTGGCGGTTTTCCCAACCAAATGAACCAAGATCAACTGGAATTAATACATTGAAACCAGGAATTAGGAAGAAAAATATTCAGCATAATCAAAGGATATAAAAGACGGGAAAAAATAGCCATTTTTAGTATACTTAATCAGCCCCATAGCAAAATCAATAATCTAGACCAATGTTGTAAATCTTGTTCCATGTTTTTAAGAACTGGCTCCCAGTTTAGCTTCCTCAAGGCTGTGGGGTCTGATGTTAATTTTATGCCCAAATATGCCAGAGCTGTATTCTCCCAATTAAGGCCTAATGAAACAATATCTTCTTTAGTACAATTTACTGTTAGAGGGAATACTTTAGTTTTAGACAAATTTAACTTATAGCCTGACAAATCACCAAATAATGAGAGAGTCTGTAAGACCGCGGGTAATGAGGTACACCACCTAGAAATAGGAAGGAAGACATTGTCAGCAAACATAGAAATTTTAAAATCTTTCAAACCCACATTAATTCTGGATATTTCTGAGTCAGCAATCATTTTCTGGGCTAGCGGTTCAATATATAAATTTAATAATAGTGGAGAGAGGAGGCATTTCCCTGTCGAGTACCCTGAGAAATCTTAAAGGACGAAGATAGTTTGTTATTACATGACACTTTTGCTGCAGGTAGACTATATAAAACCTTAATCCAATTAATAAACTCTAAGGGAACCCATTTTTGGGAAGGACAGCAAAAATATACTTCCAATATATCCTATCGAAAGCTTTTTTCTGCACCGAGGGAGACCAACACAGGACCTTAAAGTATCTTAAAGACTTAAACCAAGTGCAGGTGAGTGAAATCTTCAAGTACAAGAGTTGTACAAGGACAAGGTGGCACAATATGTGATTGGGGGGGCAAGATAAGGAAAAATATCAGGAAGTTTTTCTTCACAGAAAGATTGGTAGATGCTTGGAATAGCCTTCCCCAGGAAATGGTGGTTGTTACTATAGTGGAGGGATTCAAACATGCATGGGATAGACATAAGGGAACCATAGATGTGTTGGAAAAAAGGCAAATATCAATGACCAAGTAGGGTCAGCGGCTGCTGATGCAGGCGGGGAATACGGGCAGAGAAGGTGGGCCGAGCGGTCCTTATCTGCTGTCAACTACTATGTTACTATGTTATCACTCTTTCCTGGTTACTAATGCAAATTCACAATCCCTGCCTCAGCACACTCAAAAGAAAGACTTCTTGTCTCATGGATGTTCTGTAGCCATGAACTGCATGGGAATTATATTCAGAAGCCTGTAACAGGAGAATCAGGCCAGCAATAAGATGCCATTTCTCTGTCGTTAAGGTTATAGAATGTCCTGATGCATTATGGCTGATGTGGATGAGCATATAGTCAGTCAGCACCTTGTACTGATTAAACATACTGGCCCCTATGCACGAATGAGTGGGAGTTATGTGCTGGAGCTGCAATTCCCGTCCATGTAGGTCCACACCTGTGGACAGGTGTGCACCTGGGAGAATGCATTAATACTGCGCATCGGTCTATGGCCCCGCCCTCTGGCACACAGGACTCTGCAGGGCAGCAGGGGGCGGAGTCACAGACCCAGGCTGGCTTCCAATCAGATGCCCTCCTGGGTCCGAGAGTGGATCTCTAGCACAAGACGGTGTGGGTCCGGGTGTGTGAATAGCACCAGCACGCACCCGGTCCTGTGCAGCACTGCCCCACTGGGCAGCATATCCCTGTCAAAGCCCCTGGGATGTTGTGGCCTTCTGCCACTCTGCTGTCCCCCCAAGGCACCCCCAGCACCCATGCAGTAAGCCCCCCTGCACAACTCTGCCCTGTTCCCCACAGAGCACCAGCAGCACCCCCACCCACACCCTTCCCCATGCAGCACATGATAGCTACCCAACCCTGCAGCACTGACCACCCCACCCCGTACCTGTATTGTCAGTGCCGCGGCCCAGACAGTCAGTGTCACAACCCTTCTCACACCTCCACGGCCACCAGTCATCTGACTTATGCAGGTCATGCACACCCGACACATGCCCTGTGTAAGTCAGGCAGCCATGGAGGTGTGGGTAGGACTGTGCAACTGGCCATCCAGTGCCCGGCACCGACCAACAGGTATGGGGTACAGGGGGTGGGATGTTGGTGCCGTGGGGGTTGGGGCACACAGACCAACAATGGAGGTGGGTGAGTGCCGGGAGTGGGGGTCCATAATGTGTGCCAGCCCATGCCAGACAGCACAAGGATGGGTACTCATGATGGTGCTCCTATGGGGGTGGGTTCTGGGGTTGGGGCATGAGGCTGTGGGGTGGATGCTCCTTTGGGGTTGGGGTGCTGTGACTCTGGGGGGGTTGCATGTGTCCCTGGTGTCTGGCTGGAGTGTGGCCCACTGGCACTGGGCACTGTGCCCTGCACTTCAGCCAACTACCAGTTCCACCACCCCGGCACCATCCCAGTGGCCTACTGGGCTGGGGCAGCATGGTGGTTCATCACCATGTCATGCCGTGACCAGTGAGTCATGTCTGTGGGGGTGCACAGGGGGTTATACAGGGTCCAGGCTGCCGTAACCTGCACCCTCCTCTGCACCCCTGCAGGCAGCTCTTAGTTCCTTGGAGAATGGCATGTAGTGCTACCACACCCCCAGCACATTGCTCTCGGCATGGCCAGGGGACCAGGCACAGATCATGTTGCATGCACTGATGGTGCATGGTGCATGGGCTCTGCATGTTTGGGGCATAGCAATGCCAACGGGCCAAGCTTACAGGGCACATTGGCATTGTGCATAGGGCCCGCTGTATGTTCAATTACTGAACCATGAACAAGGTGGAGTTCCGTAATGTGACTACTTCTTTTTTCATTAAGTACTGAGGCAAGCTACTATTTATTTGTAGCTCTCAAAACTGCTCACTTCCCTTGGAAGAGTGGGCAAAATAGCAACACATGCAGAGACACACAGTAACTTTCCAATGTTTTTTTGGCTAAGAACATCTGCTCAACCTGGCTAATACAAAGTATCATGAATGTAAATCAGTTGAAATCACCATCCTATGTCTCTGTAAGCATTATGCACCTTATCACTACCTATGAGGCCACCTTATAGGGATGATGGGTGGAGCCAAGAGTCAGATATATCAAGCTGCTTGACCAGAATCTTAGTGACAGTGTGTGCTTGTGGTGTGAAGGTCACAGATAATGCTGCTCACTGGCAAGACTGCAGGGTAGGGAGTGGATGCAATCCCCAGACATGGTACATGGGTCTACAGTCACAGCCAGAAGTTATACCCAAGCATATGTTATGCCACTGAAAAACATAGCAGAAGAGAAACTACTGCTCCACACATCAATGGTCATGTATATTGTGCCACTTACTGAGTGTAACAAAGCAAGTGTCAGGCAGCATACAACAGTATCCCTCAGCTCAAGCACAGCCTGGTTTGAGAAATACTATGTATACCAAGGAGCTTTCCATTTAGGATAAACCTCAGCCATCAGCTTCCTGAAACCTAGATTCCCCATGAAAGAGTATGGCAAAAGATCATCTGTGAGTATATCTCTTGCAGCAAAAGTAGATTCCATGGACCATGTGTGGTTATCGGGGTACACAACCAGACATTTGCTTCAATACCCTCCACAAATAACTGAGTCTTGCCCTTCATAGACCAAAAATATTTTTCATAATTTGTGTATTCCTTTAACAGAAAAGTAGTGCACTGCCTGAGTTGTAAGGTGCATGGCACTGTTGCTTTACAGTCCTACACAAATAATACAGACAGCCCACTGCTCCAATGATTGTTTTTTATATAGTGATAAAAAACAGCTCACTTCCAAAATCACAGATATGGTGACCAGTGGCTCCTCATAATTACTAGTCAGCAACACAGAACATTAAACAGCTGCTGCCACCCTGCATTTGCCTTGTATTGCTGAACTGTGAGTGCAGGTGCCTACTGCATCTGGGAATGATGATCTCTATTTTCTGTCTCCAAATCCTGATACTAAGACCCCCTACCCTGAAATTTTCCACCTCTGTCATTTCTTTGAGTCCCTTTCATTATATGCCACTGGCTTCCACATTAAAATGATGGAAGCACTGAGGAGCACACCAGAACTATTTCTTCATGGATCTATACAAATAACTGTTATCTTGCACATACCCAAGTATTTTTTATAGAACATTTATTCTTTTATAAACAAAAAGGTGTGCTGCCTAAGTACTGAGGTACCCCTGGACTATTGATTTACAGTTGTACAAATAACTCAGACTGTTGTATCACACAGCCCAAAAAGATGCTTCGTATCAAATTTTGGTTTGGAAAACAAAATCAGCTCAATCTTGTTGGTAGTTCAATGGATCCCCAAAATTTTTAGTTGTAAAGTCCCTAGTAATGTAATGGCAACCCCCATGCTAGCCCACTTCCCTAATGAATGTCCACTTCTGACTTTGGTCTCATGGCAATCTCAGTCCCCCAGTGTCTGTTAACACAAAGCACAGCACTGACTGACATACCACCACAACCTCCTAATGGTTCTTAGTAAGGGAGAGATGGCAAAATGCTGTGCCTGGTGGCATGGGTTCACCATGCATCTGTGCATGGCACTGTGTGTCTTGCATTTCAATTCTGCCTACTTCTATGCACCAGCACACTTTGATGTGCACTGGCATGGAAAGGCCCCCAGCTACATCTGAGTATTACTTGAGAGGGCACAAGCAAGGGACTAGCACTAAATCATGTCACACCAATTTAGCAACAGTCCCTTATGACTGAGAAATGGTCTCATCATTTTAAATCACTGAATACTCTGGATTATGAGCACTATAATGCAAAAAAGAAGAAACAGTTTTAAAAGTTTGTCAGAATGCAGCACTAGGGGCTATAGAACAGTATCTTCAACAGCTCTGCATCAGAGTGTTTGTCAGAGTTAACCCCGATAAGCAGGGCCCTTAGTTCTCCACAGCACTTCAGCTATGAGCTCTGTGGCTAGGCTTCTAGGCTTCTACTGTGGCATTTGTTTATTACTGTTGCACAACTATTTATTTCTATGGCAGAATGCAGTCCCACCATTGGCTAAAATAAGATTTGATGTCATCAATTACTGCACATGTTGAGTATGGAGGAAAGGTTTTAGAATAAAAAAGAAAGGAGGAGGGACTAATACAGTATGGAAAACTGCACATTTAAATGCAAAATCATCAATTGTTATGACTTCCAAGGCATTATATATATATGTATATATATATATATATATATATTCTGCAGCATGATGCAAGTTCTGTGAAAAATTCTGCTGCCATGGGATCACAGAACAGAATTTCAGGTGGCTTGTCTATAAGGACTTAATTGAAAGTGACTGCCTTCTTGATTTATTTATTTGGTCTCAGTCCTGGGCAGTCATGTGTGTTAAATCTGGCAAGCAACATCCAATTTGCCTGCTTCCACATCCTAGATGCTGTCCTTGGCTTTTGTCTCCTTCTGTTAAGGAAAAGCATTTGGAAGAAACATGTTACCATCACTCCATCTGCTGAATACTAACCTGTGCTACCATCAGCCAGTTCTTAACTTGCTGCCATGCTGCCCACATCCATAGCAATACATTTCTGACTATTGTTCCAGTTTGTGCTCTTCCCTGTCCTTTTACTGTTCTGGTCCTCCCTTCCCATTCAGGTTGTTTGTCTGTCCACTGAGTACACTGTCACTCCTTTTGGTCTTGCTGCTACCCTGGTCTTCTCTTCTCTTCTTCTTTGCAATACAGCCATCACTCCACAACCAATTTTCCTGGCCACTTCTACTAGTGCTGTTCAGTTTAATATCATATTTTTGATTCCCTTCTGACTGTCTAACCAGCAATACCTAGTCCCAATCTGCACTGACAGTTGAACAGTATTCCCACCCTGTGCAGCCTACATCCAATGAGGGTATGTATTTCCTTACTACAGGCCTGGATGTAGCAAGTCTGAGAATGGTGACACTGTTTGACCCAGCCCTCTTCTTGAACATTTTCTTCACTCCTCACCCCAAAGTTGTTTGGTTTTATAAACCAAAGAAGTAAGGGAACCAATATGGCATTAACATCCTAAACTGCATAGCCCAGCTCAGTTGAAACAAAACCAAGGTTAGTATGATTTGTTAGTACTAGCACCAAGCAGTATGTTGCTCCTCACATTGCACAACTCAGAAAACAGTATATCTTCATGTTCTAGGTGTAAGCTTTCTGAAGCCAGTGACCATAAGTTCTTACTAGAGGTGAAAAGGTTCCCATTTTCAGACAATTATAATAGAATAGTCTAAATACAATGGTTCTAGACAAGTTAGTCCTGCCCATCAAAAAGCCATATACTGTACTAATAGTTTGACTTCAGACATTGAAAATACAGTAAAAGTAACAAAAGAATTTCTTCCATGGATGACGTGTTGTTCGCCCAAACAACAATGGACATATAGCAAAAAGAAAGGAGTCAACTCACTGTCACAAACCCACAGGTCCACTGAGCTCACAGTGCCCACCCCTAAGAGCAATCCATGATGGGGGAGGGAACCAGAGATACCCTCTTCATGTCCTTTTGGAATGCTAGCTGTGGTCATGACTGAACACCCACAATGAGGACCAAAGGTGTCCCTCTAAACTCTGGATAAGGGAACGATACCAGTCTGAAGTCTTGAAGTCAGATATGAACACTTCTTGACTGTTACACAAATGGGGATGATCCAGGTGTCACACTCTCTTTGGGGTAGCAGTGTGCTCCTTATTTCATCTTCTCCAACAGGACATGCAACAACCTGGTTCAAAATCTCTATAGACTCTTCTTTGAAACTATGTTATTCTCCCTATCTCTACCCAGATATCCCTTACAGACCCTTGCTCGACTGGTTGCTTATGGAGGCACCCCTCAGCAATAACAGTTTGTCACAAATTATTAACTGTCCCACAATTCACCACACAATTTTAAAAGAACCTCGCTCAGGCAGGTTTCTTAAAAACAAATGTTTTTACTAAAATACTTAAATACTAATACTAATACAGTTACAACTAAACGATACACTAATTTGTTACAGAATAACAGAAATAAAAGTGGAAAATATACATGAAAAATGGACTATAACTGTTATCTAAAGTCTACCTTAAGTCTGTAGTAAATTGAAGTCCAAAGAAAGTAAATGAAAGGATCTGTTTCCTTTGTACTGGCAGTCTTGGGTCTCAGCAGTTTTGCTTCTTGCGTCAGGAGAATAGTGTCCCTTGTAGATGCATAGATGCTCAGCAAAAAAATGAGAGACAGCCCCTGGTTTGTAAGCTCTTTATATAGTGGGTGAAATCCTGTAACTTTTAGGCCAATAGATGGCACCCTTGTGCTTTCCCCACAACACAATTCCCTGACTACCCTGTAATGTCACACAGCCTTACAATTATGTCATCTATAAGAGAATTCACACAGGGCTGCCAGAAATGATGTCCCTGGTCCTCTCACCTCATAAGATGCAACATACTGTAACAATTTCCTGGAATCAGAGCATCCTGCCTCTGAAGTACATGGTTTATGACAGGGAAATGGATTTTGGCATATCTCTGTTAAAGGACCTGGACATGCAACCTTAGCTTCCTGGCAAGCAGCTGCTCCTCACATCAGAGGAAGGTCAAACATTTTTAAAATAAATTCAGCCTCTCTTTCTAAGTGATCATTTGCATTAACACTGGCTTCAATCAATCAATCAATTTTATTTGTATACTGGAAGGTATGTGAGCAAAACTAACAATTTTTACAAGAGTCCAGTGTAGGAATACAACAGATGAACAAATACATAGGCCAATGGAATACATAGGACATAAAACAAACTACCTATGACATATCATGAAGTAAATACATTATATATACAGGTGTATAGAAGCTCAAGGAACTAACAGGTGCAAAATATAACTAGCGTATCACATGGGTAAAATTGTACAAGAGTGAATCAGAAGACAGACAGATAAACAGAAATGTTTTCAGGTACTGTATAGGGCAAGAAGTTTTAGTGCACTTAGTGGGGAGAAGAAAAGTGTGGGTGATCTGGGGAGAGAGAGCCACTGAGAATTACCGAGAGGGCCAGGGAGGAATATTCTTGTGGCATGTACATATACACAGAATCACATCAAACACATAACAGAATTATATCTGCAAATAATGACTGGCAGTTGGTTTGCATGCCATACTCACCACAAACCCAAAGCTTCAAGTTATAGTCAGAGCGGGCAATCACTTTACAACTCCAAGATCAAATGTACAGAATATTTCTTTTTAACATGAAACTCATTATTAAAGATTTTCAAAAGACACAACAGGAAACACCAACAATATTTATAAAGAAAACATGTAGAACAGCTAGATAATACTGATAACAAGATAAAGTACAATTAAGCCAAAAATTCAGTGACATCAGAAACCAATATATGAGACAGTACCAGAAGGCAGTAGAAACTTACATCATTAAAAGACAGGGGCTCAGCACATAAATGGGTCTACTATGCGCTAGGATCAAAGAGAGTACTACATGTCAAAGTCTAGTATGGCCAGTAAGAAGATAGCAATAATACATGCCAGAAAAATTGTATAGAAGGGGGTAGTGATTGTAAAATTGCACTGGTACAAAGCGTTCATGGGGGATAACAGGAAGGAGGCAGGGGAGCTGAACAGAGATGTGGGTCCAAAAAGGATCCAATTTGTTTGTGATAAATGTCCATCTTGTCAATGGCTTTAAAAGGTAGCATCTCAAAAAGAGCTAACTTAGATAAAGAAACTATTCTTTATTTATAGTGATAGCAAGCCAGTAAAATACTGCAACAGTCTCTGCTAGCTGACAAATGCTCAGCAAACATTTTACAGCTAATTCTCATGACTCTTCCTTAGAGTTAGTCTCCTCACTACTGGCACACTTCTTATATGCATTTAAAGTCCAAACTGGAAGATACCAAAGTTAAAAGATAATTACTTAGGGAGATGATTATCAGAAAACTCAGGTACAAGTAAAGTAACAGTGAAAGAAGTGCAAGTACTAGATTAAGAAAATGTGTAAAAGTATGTAGAATAGGGATGGAGAATGTCTCTGGTGCAGTTAAGACCCCCAGACTGGGCTGATTCGGCTTTGACCAGGAAAACCGAGCCTTTCGTGGTTTGACCCAAGCTGTTGAGCTGGCTCAGTTCAGAAGTGCAGCATAGAAAAGGCAGGGCAGGGTGCAGAAAGGATCAACAAATTTTTAAAAAAGTTTTTTTTTTTTCTATCTCTGATGAAGACTCCTGAGCCCTGAGCCATCACATGACCAACAAAGGCAAACACTTGTGATCTTGGGGCACTGAAGGGAGTCAGCCAATGAGGGTCTCTGTTTGGTGTCTGACTCATGTTCCAGCCAATCCTCTGTATCAGCTACCACAGGACATCCCTAGGAAACAGTGTATTGAGCACAACAGTGGCAGCAAAAAGGAGACAGGGAACTACAGGCCAATGAGTCTCAAGTTAGTGGTGAGTAAGACCACAGAGTCACTCCTTAAAGAACAAATTGTGGAACACCTGGATTCCATAGGGGCGTAAGATCCAAGGCAACATGGATTCACAGCAGGAAGATCCTGTCACACAAATCAAATTGATTGCTTTGACCGGGTGACCAAGGAAGTGGAACAAGGGGGCACGGTGGATGTTGCCTACCTAGATTTCAGCAAAGTCTTTGCTACAGTTCCACATAAAAGGTTGGTCAACAAGCTGGGGAGCCCAATGCTGGGCCAAAAGGTGGTAAACTGGGTTACTAACTGGCTGAGGGATAGAAGACAGCAGGTTGTAATAAATGGACCCCAGTCTGAGGAAATGGAAGTAACCAGTGGGGTACCACAGGGGTCAGTCCTGGGGCCAGTCCTCTTCAATTTCTTCATCAGCGGCATTGCAGAAGGACTGGAGGGGAAGGTATGCTGTTTGCAGATGACACCAAGATCTGTAACAGATTTGCTACACCAGAGGGAGTGGACAGAATGAGAAAGGACCTAGAGAAGTTGGAAAAATGGTCTGAGGTGTGGCAACTCAAGTTTAATTCAAAAAAATGTAAGATCATGCATGTGAGGAGTAGAAAACTGGGAGAGAGCTACAGGATAGGGGTGGGGGAGATACTGTCGCACACACCAAGGAAAAAAGAGATCTGGGGGTCATATCACAGATGACCTGAAGGTCACCAAGCAGGTAGCAAAGGCAGTAGGGAAGGCCAGTGGAATGTTGGCTTGTATAGGAAGGGGTATCACAAGCCGGAGAAGAGAGGTAATAGTTCCAGTGTACAAAACACTGCTCAGGCCTCTTCTGGAATACTACATGCAGTTCTGGAGGTCACACCTATGTAAAGACATAGACAAGATGGAGAGGGTGCAGAGGAGGGTGACTAAGATGGTGTGGTGATTACAACACAAGACATAGAAGGATAAGCCAAAGGACCTCAATATGTACACTGGAACAGAGGAGGGAGTGGGGGGGATATGATTGAAACATTTGTTTAATTTTATTTTTTATTTAAACCTTTGTTTACTGGGTAGGTACAATGAGCCAAGGCCCGTTTTCATGTACGACCCGGGACCAAATATATACAGTCAAGATGTTACAATAAAATTAACAAACTTACACTGCAAACATTCAAGTACTGTACCTCAAGGGCATAAATAAGGTGAAAGGGGAAAGCATCTTCCAGTATAAAAATAGTATTAGAACAAGGAGTCATGACATGAGATTAGAGGGGTCAGCATAAGGGGTAATGGGAGGAAGTTCTTTTTCACTGAAAGAGTAGTGGATGCTTGGAATGGACTGCCCCAGAGGGTGGTGGAAGCCACTACTGTAACAGAATTCAGACATGCATGGGATAGGAATAAGGGGGCCATAGAGATAGGCAGAAATAGCTTAATGCAGGTGACCAACTAATGGCGCCAGCTGCCACTACAGGTAGGGAAAATTGACAGACTAGATGGGCCTGGTGGTCCTTTTCTGCTGACAACATCTGTGTTTCTATATTTCGGGCTTTGCAGTCAATAGAGACAGTTGTGTGTGTGTGTGTGTATGTGTGTGTAGAGAGATTTAAAAAAAATTGTGAAAATGTTTATCATTTTATTAATGAGAGTAGAGACTGAGAGATCAATGAATTCAACAGGAAACAACAAACAGCAGATTGCAGGCATTGCAGCAGACTCCAGAGTACTCTGTAAAAAAATATTTTTCTTTAGAAAGACAGAGAATAGAAAGTGAGAGATCAATTAATTCAACAGCAGTGTGCAGAATAGACAGCAACAGAGCACAAACGTAGCAGATTCCAGAGTAAAAAAAAAGGAAAAACACCTGTTTCATTAGTCAGAGAGAGCAAGACAGAAAGAGAGAGAAAGACCAAAGAATTCAAAAGTAGACAACAGCAGAGCGCAGAAAATTAAAAAGAAAAAAACATATTAAGTGGAGAAGAGCCTGACAGGACAGAAGGACTCTATCTGAAGGTCATAGTGCTTCAGTAATTTTGAGGGGGGAGATTATAGTGCCATGCAGATTCTGAAGGGGGGTGTCATCCACATCTCATACCCTGTGTTGCCCATCTCTGTGCTACCTTGAAAGGTCATATTGCTGTAGACTACGTGTTGCCTATCTCTGTGCCTGAACTACTACTAGGTCACAGTACCATACCGATTGTGAAGGGGTGGTAGTCCTGTCTCAGGCTCTGTGTTAGCTATCTCTGTGCCTGAACTACTACTAGGTCACAGTACCATACCGATTGTGAAGGGGTGGGAGTCCTGTCTCGGGCTCTGTGTTGGCTATCTCTGTACCTGAACTACTACTAGGTCATGGTGCCATACAGATTGTGAAGGGGATCACATCTCAGACTCTGTGTTGCTTATCTCTGTGCCTAAACTACTACTAGGTTATACTGTCCTAGCATCGACTCTGTTTTGCCCATCCCTGTGCCTAAACACTTCTAGATTATATTGTCATAGCATAGACTCTGTGTTGCCCATCTCTGTGCCTGAACACTACTAGATTATATTGACATAGCATAGACTCTGTGTTGCCCATCTCTGTGCCTGAACACTTCTAGATTATATTGTCATAGCATAGACTCTGTGTTGCCCATCTCTGTGCCTGAACTACTACTTGATCATAGTGCCATACAAATTGTGAAGGGGGGGTCACGTCTCAGACTCTGTGTTGCCCATCTCTGTGCTACCTTGAAAGGTCATACTGCCATAGACTATGTGTTGCCTATCTCGGTGCCTGAGCTACTACTAGGTCATAGTACCATACTGATTGTGAAGGGGGTGGAAGTCCTGTCTCGGGCTCTGTGTTGGCCATCTCTGTGCCTGAACTACTACTTGATCATAGTGCCATACAAATTGTGAAAGGGGGGGGTCACATCTCGGACTCTGTGTTGCCCATGTCTGTGCTACCTTGAAAGGTCATACTGCCATAGGCTATGTGTTGCCTATCTACTTAATCATAATGCCATACAAATTGTGAAGGGGGGTCACATCTCAGAGTCTGTGTTACCCATCTCTGTGCCTAGACTACTTGTAGGTAATATTAATTGTTTTCTGTGCTGAAATCAAAATAAATGATTTTTTTTCACTCCAGCTCCCCTACCAATGAAAATAAAGTAATTTTTTATACCTGTTGATATTATTTTTATGTCGCCAGCAGTCTAGTCAGGAGGTTAGAGTAATGAGCCATGAATGAGTCTGATATGTCTAACAGACCTGGATTTGATTTTACAATCTCCACTTGCATACTGTTTAACTCTAAGCAAGTCACTTAATCTCCACAGGTTGCCCCTGAAAACAAGAGCTACTGGCTAGTAGGTCTTATCCAATTACCAAAGAAGAAAATGTATGTCTGTGTGTGTGTGTGTGTGTGTGTGTGTGTGTGTGTGTTAAGCATACACGTATTATATATTACAGTGTAAAATTAAACTTACGTAGCAGTATATCATTTTTCATTATAGAGTCCATAAAAACTTAAAAAAGTAAATTAAAACTCAAATGTTTTTGATAGCATATCAACATCTAAATTACCTCAGTTGGCTGACTGCTGAATTCACAGATTTGGAACAATTATTTCAGTTGAGTTTCCATGTTTAAGTAAGCCTGTCAGTGTCTTTCTGTAGCAGTTTTGTGATTTTTATCAGTGCTATTAAATCTTCTTTTTGGTACCACTTAATTTTTGGGTGCAACACTGTACATTGAATCTTCTGTTTCACATCACTTAGTCACGAATCATGGCACTGAACTGTTGGGTGCAACCCTATTTGATATTGAATCTTCTGTTTCACGTCTGTGTTTAAATGAGCCATTTTGTAAGTGTCTTTCTGTAGCAGTTTTAGACTTGGACTGATTTCTTTTGTGTGAGAAGTCTCTCACAAATGTAAAATGTTGAGTTTCATCTTGTCGTAACATCATGTTTAGTTTCTATATTGGCAAGCCATTTTATTTCTGGAGGTCAGTTAAGATACCACATAAATTTACAGAGTGACTAAAAAAGGGCCACAGATTTTTCTTTGTAGCTCCTACTTGTATTATTTTCTATACTGTTGTCACTGGATAGGAAAGCTCATACTAACAGCTTTAATAAGTGTGCAAACAAAGCATGGAATGTGAGTAAAACCACCACATTTCAATGCACTGGCAATATCTGTGCCATTGTCTCAAACCACAAATCTAGTATTGAGTCCCAGGGTCTCTAACCACTCAGACATTTTGTCATGCAGCTCTTCCAAATTATTGTCAACGATGTGATTCTTATCAAACATGGTAATACAAAGAGTTGCCATTCTTTGTCTTCCTTCCTATACAGTTCTGCTTGTGGTGATGTTTGAAGATGATTGTGACACCCAATGTCCTGTGATGCACATATATAATCAATGGTTTGAGAACTTGTCCATATGCCTGTGGTCAGGTGCACAGCACTACATTCAATCTCTTTAATAGCCAATTTTATTTTACTTTGCATACATTTGTAGTCACACATTTTGGGAACAGCAACAGCTGTAAAACAGTTATGACTTGGTATGTTGTAAGTTATGTGGAGTAAAATATTTTATTTTAAAAGGGCTCTAAAACCTTCATTCTCCACCACAGAAAATGGTTGCATGTCCTTGGCAATAAATTCAGCAATTAACTGATTAATTATTAGTGTTACTTGATTTGTGTGATCTACTGTAGGCATAAATTCAACTATTAACTGATTAATTTTTAATATTACGTGATGTGATCTACCGTAGACAGTTTTTTGTTCAAGCATCGCGGTAATGGTCTGCTGTTTAGTTCGTACGGGGGTGGGGAGCAAAAACTGCAGGACTGTATTGGCAATGCTGTAGCTTGTATAAATACTTTTTGTCAGTGAAGTTACAACATAATAACATAAGAAGTAGCCATCAGATGGGGACCATGTGATCCATTTAGTCTGCCCAAAAATTTCTACACTCCTCCATATTTTATTACCTCTTCATGACACACCACTTTTTCTGCCTTGTCTCTCAGTCTCTTCATCATCACTATTGTCTGTGGGATTATTTTCAGCATGTACATTTTTCCTTTGCTCAGGATTGCTGGCCAGCCGAATGGTTGGATATGCTCTTTGCAAATGTCTTTTTATTGATGTTGTCCCGAACTGGCCCCTCACTTTCCCCCTGCTAACTTCCTGATGACAAAAGATGCAGACAGCAAAACATTCATTTTTAGGGCTATAAAAATAGTTCCACAATTGTGTTCATGCCAGAAACTGCAGCAATTCTGGTGCCTGTTGTTTCTCTGACCCTGATTCATGCATACTGTGGTTATCCCCAGATAGTCACTATTGTTTTTTTTTTCTACTACTGTGGCTGTGGCTAGTGGTAGTGCTTGGTCTATCTGTTTTTGTTTTCTCTTGTTGGGTTCAGGAACCCAGGTGGCATCTTCTACCTCATCATATCACATTTTGATTCATGCCCTTTGGAAGAGCATAACTGTCATACATCATGATTGTGATTTTGGGAAGACTATGGTTTGCTGACAAATAGCATCTGGCTTCACCTGAGCGTTTTGTCTTCTAGGTTTGCTTGAAAGGACAGAGCAAGGATAAATATTAAGGCTTCTTTTGGCTAAGCAGAGTTACTCTCTTGTTACTATTTTGTTTTGTGCTTACAGGTTGTGCTTACAGGTTTTGTTTTGGGCTTAGAGGTTTTGCAGTTTTTTTTCCTCCACAGCTCTTCCAGGGGATTTGGAGTGTAATGGGGTGGAGCTGACAAAGGCTTAGAACCTTCCAACAGAAGAAAGATTTAAAAGGTCAGGTTAGTTGGTGTGTTGAAGTGGAAGACTAAGGTTTGCAGACAAAAAGCACCTAGCTTCACCTGAGCTTTTTGTCTTCTATATTTGCTTGAAAGGACAGAGCAAGGAGCAACATTAACAGAGCAAGGAGAAATATTGAGGCTTCTTTTGGCTAAGCAGAGTTACTGTCTTGTTACTATTTTGTTGTGTGCTTACAGATTTTATTACTGTTTTGATTTGTGCTTACAGGTTTTACAGTTTGATCTCTCTTTAGGCTAAGCAGAGTTACTGTTTTATTACTATGTTATTTTGTGCTTACAAGTTGTGCTTAAATGTTTTGTTTGGGGCTTGCAGGTTTTGCAGTTTCTTTCTTACATAGAAGGAGCTAATTGCTTTTAATCCACAGCTCTTACAGAAGATTAGGAGTGTAACTGGGGGGTGAAGCTGACAAAGGCTTAGTACCTTCCAACAGAAGGAAGATTTAAAGGGTCAGGTTACCTTTACTTTTGCCAAGGGTGCTATGGTTGGTGATATTTGTTGGAGCCACTGCCAAAAGTCGATTGTTTTTCTCTATAGGTACCTCTACTGATTTTCTGTGGAGAAGTACCCACCCACCCCTGCCCCATTCCCGCCCACCCCATGATCATCCTCTAATATAGCCCTGACCCCTTCATATCTTCCTTGCAGAAGTAAGGAAAGGGCAGGATTAACTGCACATCTAAAAAAAATTGATTTAGCTTTACTCTACAGGTTCTATTTCATCCAGTCAAGCCCAAAACAAGAGATTGGTGTCTTAATTGTTTACTTTACACTCTCTTTTTCATTTATCTTATTTGCTTATTTTATACTCTCTTTTTTCATCCACTGGCAACACACATGGATATCATTGGCAGCCAGCACTGTGGAACACTCTTCAATGGAAACATTGCCTGGAGGCAGGGCTGCTGTCCCATATGCTGGGCGATATGTCACCTCAAAGCTCAGCTCCATGAAGCTTGGGGTGAGATCAGCCTCCTACGTAACCACATACAAGAAAACTATTCTTATGGGAATGAACGTCCACATCACCGGCACCAAACCAGCACACCTCTCCCCCAAAGAACAACTAAGCCTTGGGGGTGGCAACTGGTTAAGGGAAAAGGAGACAGCACCTGGGCAAATCTCCTTAATAGGCAAAACATTCTAAACACAGAAAACAGGTACATGACTCTGACATCTGTACCATCAGAATGGAGAGAGGAGGCCTTGGGTCAGCATAAAGCTGAAAGCAACAGGGTAATAAAATGCCATTATAAACTGAATTCCAAGGACAACAGGAAAAAGCTCATAATCATAGGTGACTCCATGATTCAGGGTGTGGATCCCCACCTGAGCAGAAATGAGCGGGCAGATGTGCAGGTCATATGTCTCCCTGGAGCATCCACTTAGAGGGACACTAACCAAATAATCAGCATTATTCAAAGGTAAGGTATAGGTTCTAACATCCTGGTCCACCTAGGGACCAATGACCTTGCTAGCTGACTGGTAGAGGAGGTTAAGGAGCACATTGCCCAACTTGGGAAGAAATTGTTTTCCTTTTAATCCAGCATTGCTTTTTCAGAGTTTCTGTCTGTTTTGAAAAAGGGAAAAAACAGTCAGAAAATCAGAGAGAAGGAGATAGGTGAGCTCAACGCATGGCTCAAAGACTGGTGCCACACCAACAGGCATAACTTCATTGGAAACTAGGACAACTTCTTGGAAAGGAAGCTCTTCAAATTCTGTGGCCTCCACCTGGCTAAGGAGTGGGTTAGGGCACTGGGCAATTTGATGTCCATGCAGGGCATTTAAACTAGCGGATGGGGAGAAGATGGTAGCTTTAGGAGTAGCACATGGATAGCCTGCAATCTTTCTCCCTCCAGCTAGCACCAATCCTACAGGACACTCCAGGATAACAGTTGCAGAAGTCAGAAAGCATGCAACACTGTCAGAAACTGACAATGGACAAAAAAAGGTAAAGAGAAAAGCAAGAACAGAAAAGGAGGTATCACAAATGTGGATGCACTTTGGCAATGAACAGTTTTATGTCTCAATGCACGCAGTCTGGCTAACAAGATGCCACACCTCACTGCCACAATAGCAGAGGCAGGATTGGACTGGGATGCCATGACAGAAACATGGTTCAGGAACAATCATGACTGGGAGGTAACTATCACAGGGTATAACTTATTCAGGAGAGATAGGACTTGGAAAAAGGGAAGGGGTAGCTATTTATGTTAATGATACCATACTGTCTGTGCTATTGAAATCCAGCAAGCACAAGGGAAAACCAAGGACCTATGGATTACAATCCAGGCTGGAAGCCAGACACCCATCCAGGTAGGAGTAATCTATAGACCCTCACATCAGGAGGAAATCAGGGACAAGGATACCCTGGAAACCATCCTTCATATGTCAGACAAAGGGGACATGGTGCTGGTAGGAGACTTAAATCTACCAGGCATTGACTGGGGTTCCCGCACAGCAGCATCAGAAACAAGCATTTGTAAATGCTGAATATTTCCTTGCATGGTGTATTCAAAATAAGTAAAACAGAAATGAGCGCCAAGTGAACTGCAACATCTGGAGATAATATATATATTGTAGAAATGATCTGCTGATGTGGTAGTCCAGTGGCCACCCCCACCTCCAATCCCCAACACAGTGTGTAATAAACACCATTCATTGACCCTGGTAGTCTAGTGTCCCCACCCCCCTATCCCTGATGTCCTGTTTGACAAATAGGAAAATTCCCCACATACTGATGTTACAGTAACCCCCCTTCCCACACCTTGATATCTCCATTTACATGTAACATTATCCCCATTCATTAGTGATTCAGTGGTCCCCCTTCCCCGAACCCCAAATTCCCCATAACCAAAACAGAAGAGCATGCCTCTGTCATTGCAGGCCATGTGGCCCCTCACGAACCAACCCCAGCAGATAATTCCCACCACCCCACTCCTTCCCATGCCAAAACAGAGGCATCGCTGGCAAAGCCCTCCTCACACCACCACGGCTGGTGCCGGCTGAACTGTCACTGAGTGCTCTACTGACTATTCAGTACAGCACTTAGTGACAGTTCAGTTGGCCATTCCAGCCACTGCTTGCTTTGCCTGCTGCTACTTCAGCCTTTTGTTTCTATAATCATGTGTACAGTAATGTGACTGTGATGCTAACACACTTGTGTTGATTTATCTCACAATCCTGAATGGATAAGCACAGAAGACTTCACCCATAGCCTGCGTCAAAAGTCACACTGAAAAGTGGAACATTTATTTGGTGCCTTTTAGCTATAAATGGCAATTTACACCAAAAGAAATTATCCAGATCTGCTGGGGACTACCCATAAGCTATCTAAAATGTGAATGTTCAGTAGATCATAGAATCAACACAATCAGGCATGACAATGAACAGCCACAACTAGTTTTTTCAAGCTAGGGATATATCTGTAACTCTTGTGTCACTAAATACAAGTATGAGCATCACTATGATGAGGTCATGGTGTACGTGGTGAATTGACCAAAGATTTTAATATATACTTATGGTAGTTTTTTTGGGGCTGCCTTTGTAAATGGCAACTGATAGCAACAAGAACTGTACGAAATATGGGGTGCCCAATAAACCTATGGAATTTTGTTATAGTTAAAAGTAGAGTTTGTAATGATCTGGCAGGTGCTCTTTGTCTTCCAGCAGCTGTCTTCCTGCACAATGCCTCTGGTGCTGTGAGGTGGAGCAGCTCAGGGTGATGGTGAGAGGCATACACATATATTTATTGGGATGGAGTAGGCACAGGTGGGTAGGAGATGTTTGAATCTAGAGTTGTTACTTTCAAGAAGGGAGGCATTTAAAGGTAATGGACAATCCCTGCCAGGCATTCAGTAATTGCTTGGAGCGAGTTACAGGCAGGCATGAATCTATTGTAGGGAAGAGACCCTGAAACATAGAATCTGCCACTGCAGCAATGCCACTGTCACCCCTAGAGAATCTCGCTTGATGTTGTGTGCTATTTTAGGCTTCTGCATCGGGCTCTTTCATGTTGAAGTGAGAGGACAGTTTGACACAGTGATTTGACAGACACACAGTTAAGGCAGAGAACAGCAGCCAGCCCACTGCTGCAGCAGTAGTGTAACTGCCAGCAGCACTGATGACCTGTGTTCAGGAATGACAAACCCCTTCATGCTGAAACAGAGCTGGTGCCAGCACAGCATACCAACGGGGATATCGGGATGTGGGGAGGGAGGAACACTGAACCACTAATGTATGGGGATAGTGTTCTTGTTTTACACATGGGGAGACTGGGGAGGGGGGCCACTGGATCACCAGGTTGTGTTACCTCCATGCACCATGCTGCTAGTGGTGCTGCTGTGTCTCCACCCCCCATCCTTAGTTTGCCCAGAGTTACTGCATGCTTTTCAGTGGCAGTATTTAGCATCACACTACAGGTCACGCTATCCACTCTAGCGCAGCACTATCCTTTTGAATATCCCAGTGTGCTGGTATTCATGGTCCTGCCCCTCACTCGGTCACCTGCATGCAATATTTTTTAGCACTGGTGCTATCGCATTGTGATGGCACTATTTGCTCTGTTGAATATTGCAGCTAGGTTCAAATGTGGCATAAATTTGGCGCAAACAGTTTGCGCCCAGTGCACGGCTTTGAATATCTGGCCCCAGATTTCAATAAACAAAAAGTATATCAATATACAGTGTGGAACTAGAATATAAGATAATATATAAAATAAATGATAGAAAATTGTTGCTCACTATGAAATAATATAATTGAGTGGAAGAGCCTATAAACCTCAAGACCATTGTCCAATGAAGTTTATGAGCTCTTCAGCCCACGAGGTTAAACTATTTCTCTGACTACGCACCACTTTTCTATAGTTGTTTTATATAAAACATTAAGTTAGCCAAAAATGAGCTTAGTATTAAAACTTTTTTCTTACAAGTATGCATTATAAATTCAGAGGTATGCATTATGGAGGATATAACACACTAAGTTTTCTATAGGAAAAAAGGCAAGGCCAAGTATTATATATCAATATATGGTGACAGAGTAAGAAATTATAGATCTATATTACCCCAGAAACATAAAGAGCTGCTGATGCCTCAAAGAAAACTTTGAAAAACATAATATTTAGGTACAATTCAGCTTGCATTCCATATGTATATGTGTGTGTGTGTGTGTGTGTGTGTATATATATATATATATATATATATATATATATGTATACAGTAGTCAAGAATCAATGCATGGAACTGCATCAACAGATCAGTTTCATACTGACATGATTACAAGCTTTCCATTTAAAAAAATAAAGAGCTAGTAGCACCAAAAATAGAAGTGAATGCTATTTATTTTTATGTTTGCTTGTGTGTGCAGTGCACAAGAAACATATTGAGACAGTAGAACATTGCAGAGGTGTAGCAGTGTTGTGGCCAATGCAGTGGATGCTTTAATGGGCACATCCCTCAGCCACCAATTAATGCTGAAGCTGCCAATGACAGCAGTTTCAGAGCAAGCACTGCACTTGAAAGAAATCTGCCACTGCAATCAGGGGCAGTTTCGTCATTGCAGTGGCAGTTCCCCTTCCCTCCCAACCAGGCACACAGCAGGACAACAAATTTAAATGTTAGCTCCCTCCCACTGCTGCTGTCCACTCCACACCTTCCATTCTCCATTCTCCATCCCCTGCTGACATCGGAGTGATCAGTCCTCATGTCAGCATGTATTCCCCCTCCCCCCATTAATGTGGCACATTGGGAGCCCACCCCATTGTGCCAAAAAATGCTCCTTTGATGTTACCAACACCGGGATGCCCATTCCCGGTGTCGGATGTGCCACTCCCCAAGCCTCTATGTTCTCAGCCAACCCTGGGGTGCCCAAGCCCTGGATCAGCATTGATTCCCCCCACCAGTACTCTGGCAAACTAGGAGCCCACCCCAGTGTGCCAAAATTCATTTTGTTAATAGTCTTACATTGTCTTTTTTTTTTTTAAAACCTGGAAAAAATGGTCCTTCGCTCCCCGCTGGCCTCCCTCCTCCCCCAACCCGCACCCTCCCTCTGTGCACCCCACCTCCTCGCACCCCTCACCCATACTTACCTCTGGAGGTTGGGAGCAGTAGTCTTCTGTGGACTGGGAACATGTCTGCAGTCCTCAAAGACCAACTTGGAACTGAAGAAATGACAGTAAGCCCTATAATGGCAGTCAATGGGAGGGGTTGTTCAACTTAGGTTGATATTGCAGTCACTTTTTGAGTTAGGTCTCAAATTTTCAATGATGAGTTTAATTAATTACGAATACCGGCACCGTCATTTAAGCTTTCTGTCCAGAAAGGTGATTTCTTGGTCACTGTGCGGAATCACCTTTCGGGACCAATTAACAGAATGACAGTGTCACTGTTCATGAGGTGGGGTCCCAAAAAGCCCTTGTTGCAAATTTGGTGAAAAAAATTCCAAAAAATGAATAGACTTCCAGGACTTCTGGTGACGTCACCAGCCTGCATGGCAGCCTAGAGGCAAAGCTCCAGCCGTCCAGAAAAAAACCTGTAAGCTCCCGAAAATATTTCCGATGCAATCGCCACCAAAACACTCAAGATTGAAAGGGGGAAACATTAAGAACTCACAGACGCTGGCTCAGAAGCTACAAATGATGTTAAACGCGGAGAAAAGACCTCGACTCACGGGGCCTGGTGACGAGGAGGAGGCCATGAGGGTAGAAGCAGATCCAGACGCGAGCAGCTCTCAGCTGGTGGAATCGATATTACAGACAGCGAAAACAGTCCAGAGGATAGACGCTAACCTGATAGAACTGAAGGATGAGCTCAGAAAGATTGAACAAAGAACAGAAAAGGTTGAATTGGGTCTGGCCACAGCCCTGGAGCAATCAGACCATCACGATCGTCTCTTGCTGTTTCTTTAGCGAGGAGAGAGAACTTCAAGCTAAGATTGATGACTTGAGGGAGAAGCAGGAGGCAAAATATAAGAATCTACGGAGTACCAGAGGGAGCTGAGAATGAGCCCTTAATGTTATCACATTTGTGCAGAAAATGCTTAAAGAGCTGTTAAAGCACTTCTGAGCTGGATATCTCTATGGACAGGGCCCACCGCTTTAATACAGCGTCCCTAAGGATCCAGGTGTCCCAAGATCGTTGGTGGTAAAGTTCACCGGTACATGGCAAAGGAAGAAATACTAAAGAGAGCCTGGCAATAAAAAAAAATGTTTGGAAACATCGTATAGTATTGGACAATGACTACACTGCAGACGTGCAGGAGGCTCACGCAACATTGTGGGCCATTATTAAACAGCTCAGGGCCAGAAATTTGAAGGCGCAGATGCTGTTTCCGCACACGAGTGGAAACCAGACAGGGTACTAAGACATTTGAGGATCTACTGGGAGCCAAGGGATTTTAGAGGAATTTGGAATTCACGTTCCTGGGCTTGAAAAAGAAAAACTAGAGTGTGAGCTGAAACGCGCGGCCTGGTCGGTGGCACGGAAGGGCCTCACATGCCAGGAGAACACACAGGGTACCAATTTAAGAGCGGACATAACAGCTATGCTCAAACTTTATCTGGCAGTGCTAAAATTGGCTGGACTGGCGTCGGGTGAAGCCGCCAAATCAGATGTAACTACCCAAGCAACGACCCCCTCAGCGGACATTGCACCTATGGACTGATGGGTAACAGGGTGATAAATAGCAGGGACTAGTAGCTGACGTGGAGCCAATCAAACAAATGGCAGCTGGAGACCCCTTTCAAAAACTGAAATTTGAGAGAGACTTGGTTCCTGAGCTAGTGGGATAAGGGAGGATTTGCTTGTTGGGTGAAAAGGAGGGCCCTGGAGAGGGGGACATCCTTCCTGAGTGCCCTTTCTTAGTGGGGTCCTCGAAATATGTTACCCTTGTTCTTTCTGGGGCGGAGGGGGTTTGGGGGATATTCTAAGGTTCTAGCGGGCTGATCTGAAAGAATAAAGGGCTCAGCAGTATACTTAGTAAGCAAGAATCACAGCTGCAAAAATCGGACCCATGTAGGGAGTGATTGTACTGTTTACCTCAGTTGTTAAACTGTTCATAGTCAACATGGTTTCTGGTGTTTTGTAGCCCTGGGGATTACTTTAAAGGGTTGGTATCTCAGGAATGAAATGGAGTAACTAAATATTTTCATGCGAGCTCCAAACAACTTTTAAACCCCACTCGTTGACTTGGGGAAATCTCTTATTTGGTAAAGGACAAGAGGGTGGAGGAAAGAAACCCAACTGAAACATATTGACAGTGAGGAATATGGTATTATACTGAAAGGGGCAGGGACTCCTCACACGGTAGTCTTGTGGGAAGTGAAGGAGGAAATGGAAAGGTCCATGTGGGGGGGAACTGACATATATTTCTAGAGGGGGAAGGAGGGCTAAGGGATGGAGGGATAACTAGCCCAGGGGGGTGGGGGTCTTCTTAGACTGCTGTTCTAACTAAGGACAGCTGGCAGGATGGTTGCCCTTATATGTTTTTAGTCTGAGATGTTAGGGGCCATTCTTTCGATAATGCTGACGTATGTACTACCTCTGGGCACGAGGCTTAGACCTGAGAATGGTGTCATTAAGAGGGATTGCCAGAACATCTTATAGAGGGAAAAGTGTCTCAGAAGAGTTACTAACCAGTCCTGCCCGAGTGGTGGCGGACTGACCTTGAAGGCGGGTTAGTTTATTGGGGCCTATGTCCTCCCTCGAGGATACATAGCCTCATTACAAGAGGTTAATACAGAAAATACATTGGGGAGGAAAAGGGTTTATACATATTTGATACAAGATGTTACTTTGCTGTTGGTTTTTGTGAAATATGTTTTATTGGGTACTAGGCTTCAAGAAGTTGAGAATTGCACTCCTCTGTTTGGATGGGTGGGGAATATGCAAGTTTCTAAGTACATTCTATTAGTTTGGCAGTTTAGTGCCAACAGTTTTTTCTTATTAGACAGACTTCAGATATGGCACAAGGTTGTTCTAAAGCTAATGTATAATACTAAGGGGGGGGAGGAGCAGTCCCGGGTGGGAGAAAACAAATTGATAAAAGGGCGGAGAGGGTTCCTTGTGTATATTAAGATTCCTAGAAAACGAAGGTCTGGTGGAGTCTGAAATATGAATAAAGCCACTTCAAAATTTGTTCTCTTAATATAAATGGCATAAATCACCCTGCCAAGAGAAACAGCTTCAGCAATTCCTGAAGAGGCAGAAATGCCAAATCTACTTTTGCAGGAGACCCATTTATCTCGCGAGGCCTTAAAATTAAAAATAAGGCATTTCCGGTTGTGTATCATGCACCACTTGCAAAGGGAAGGAAGAGGGAGTTGATATTATTGTCATCCTCTTCCATTTGAGGAAGAAGAGGTAGTGGTAGAACACGGGGCGCTGATGTAATGGTGGTGGGAAACATTCAGGACCTGAAGATAACTCTGATAAATGTCTATGCTTCTCCGGCTCTGACTTGGGTTTTTGCAGATTTATTCAAATTAGCTGTGAAAAGGCCAAGGAGTGGTAATTGCAGGTGGAGATTGGAATGTACTTTGAATAGAACACTTGACACAACATCAGGTATTCCGCACCCAGGGATAGACTCTCTAAGGATCTAAGGAAGCTTATGAGGACACTGGCTGGGTCGACGGGTGGAGGGAGAATACCTCTAGCAAGGGACTATACATATTATTCCCAAGATATAAAATGTATTCCAGGCTAGACATGTTCTTTGCATATAATAAGGACCTAGCGGTTTTGAGTCGGTCTGGGTGGGCTGAGAGCCTATCAGATCATAAACCTATATATGCACAAATTGACCTTCAGTTGCCTAGGAAACCGACACACTGGAGATTGAATGTCAGCTGCTTAGAGATGAGGAAATTAAAAGGAGGTGCAGGATATAATAAAACAAACCATAGAAACAAATGACAACACAGGGGTCACACCTCAGATCCTATGGGACACTATGAAAATTATGATCAGGGGTAGAATTATTGCCATAGCCACGCATAAAAAGAGAGAGAGAGGTAAGCAGAGGGAGCAGCTAATCCAGACACTCAATAACTTAGAGGGACAACAGAAAATAAAATTTTGTAGGAGGAGAGAAATAGAAATAAAAGAAATTAGGCAGAGACTCCAGAGGTTACAGGTCTGGAAGACTGAGAAAGCACTCACCTTTACAAAGCAGACCTACTATGAGGGGGGTGCTAGAGCCACCCGCCTCCTGGCTTACAAGCTGAGACAGCAGGCTGCTAGGGCAAACATTACGGGTCTTCGTAACCAGCACACGGGTTCTATCTCACATAAATGGGAACAGATAGCTGAAACGTTTGTTTCATTCTATAGCCGTTTGTACAAACCCCAGTCTAACTCATACACAGAGGAGGCTTCAGGATTCCTGAGCTCCTTGAATTTGCCAGGTCTTACAGAGGACAAAAGGAAGGATCTAGAATGCCCAATTACACAGCAGGAGATTTCGGGTATAATAACAGACCTTAAAACGGGCAAATGCCCAGGGCCGGATGGATTCGGAGGGGAGTTATATAAAACATTCAAAGCGGAACTAACCCCAATACTTCATGCAGTTTATAATCAGATATGGCTGGAGGGGGAAGTAATCCCCCCCTCGTGGAACTACACCACTATAACAGTGATTCCGAAAGAGGGTAAAGACCCTAAGGAATGTGGTTCGTATAGACCAATCTCCCTACTTAATGTAGATTATAAGATTTTCACAGCCATAATAGCCAAAAGGATATAACCAATTATTGCTAGACTGATTAACCCGGATCAAACAGGCTTTGTGGAAGGGAGACAGGCCCCGGAAGGAGTGAGAAGAACCATAAATATAATTGATATTATTAATAAAAAATGCATCCCAGCCTCTCTTATGAGTTTAGATGCTGAGAAAGCATTTGATAAGGTCAGTTGGGGCTTCTTATTCCTGGTTCTTGAAAAATTGGGCTTTCCACCAATGTTTTTGGAAGTGATTAAGGCTATTTACGCATCACCTCAAGCCTACATAAGGGTGAATGGGGGCATCTCTAGGAGGTTTAGTTTGGGAAGGGGTACCAGACAGGGTTGCCCACTATCTCCCCTTCTTTTTGATTTGTACATTGAACCCCTGGCCCAGGCCATCAGGGAGACAGAAGGGGTGGAGGGGGTGAGGGTGGATGGTCAGGAACATAAAATTTCATTGTACGCGGATGATGTCCTTTTATACATTACGAATCCAGAAGAATCACTTCCTAAAATCTGGGACATTATAGACAAATTTGGCCAATATTCAGGATACACTATAAACAAAAACAAAACGGAAGTCCTAAAAATTTTTTATAACCCCTCTCCTAAGGTTAAACAACTTCTAGATGTGAACTGGAACAGAGGGAAAATGAAGTATTTGGGGATACAAATCCCTAAAAACCTGGCTATGTTGTTCCCGGCTAACTATGATCCAACTGTATCCCAAATTAAACAAGACATTGTGAGGTGGAAGACCTTACGGCTCCTCTGTACTCAAGGATACATTCGGTTTCTATGAATGTTCTCCCAGATTCCTGTATCTTTATCAATGTCTACCAATAAGAATCCACAAGAATCAATTCGATTGGCAAAAGATGCTGACAAACTTTATCTGGGACAATAGGAAGCCAAGAATTAAGAACACCATAATGCAGTCAAACAAAAGGAGGGGCAGAAATGTTCCTAACCTGGAGGATTACTTTAGCTACACACCTAAGGTGGGCCCTCTTATGGTCAGCTAAAGTCTATAGTGCAAGATGGAAGGAATTAGAGGAGGCTCTGATGGACGGGTACTCTGGGGCCCTGGATTCTGGGACTTATAAAGAGAGCAGAATATCCTGCCTATTGCAGTACAAAATACGTTAAGATCTCTAAACGGCTATGGGCTAAACATGACCTGGGGGAGGAGCTGTGGCCCCTGAAATGGATTGCTTGGGACCTGGATTTTCCCCCACCTAAACAAGATCTTACCTTTAAAAGATGGGGAAGACTGGGTCTTAACTCCTATAGTCAATTCATGAAGGGAGAGGATGTGATAGAATTCAACCAACTTAGGAAGGATTTTTCTCTGAGACAGGCGGACTGTTTTAGATATCTCCAAGTTAGGTCCCACATAAACCAGAAACGATATGCACACACCCGGAATAAAGAAACTTTGAAGCTTCTACGAATCATAGAGGAAACTATTAACTCTGGGAGAAGTAAGGGACTGATCTCAGTCATTTATGAGGCCCTGAGAGATAGAGGGGGGAATAAGACCTTACAGATCAGGTCTAGATGTGAACAAGAGATAGGGGAGCCTCTGAAAGATAAGGAGTGGAAACTGCTCTGACTCTATCCTGTAGGACCACATCCTCACCTTTGTGGAAGGAGTTCAATGGAAGGTCAGATTGAGATTTTCATCTCACCAAAGATACAGATTAAACGGGATAAGAAGGGCTCAGGACAATGTTGGCGGGGGTGTGGGGCATTGAATGCGAATCATTTGCATATGTTTTGGTCATGCCCGACCTTAGGGAACTTCTGGTTGAAGGTTGAACAGAAGATAAGATTAATGCTTGATACTCAATATAGGTTGGGTCCCAAACAATTGGTACTGGGAGTCAAACCAGAGGACCTCAGGGGGGCGGATAGGGGCTACATGTGGAACATATTAATTACTGCAGCACATAAAGCTATAACCAAGAGATGGTTGGCACCGTGCGCCCCGACGGTTCAAGATTGGGAGATAATTGTCAAGGAAATTAGGGATATGGAGGAAATCACATACAAAATAAATGGAAGGACGCAGATCTTCACTAGGCGGTGGTCCTCCTGGTTATTGATTGGTACAGACGAGGGCTAGATGAGACGGGGAAAAGAAATAAGATAGATGTGGGAACCCACCATGACTGGACAACAAGGTCATGGGATTTACCCTGGACTGCTCCTCACAAAACAAAGGGATATCGGTGATGGTACAATATGACCCTTGAAATTGGGAACAGATAGCTTAAGACATTATTGTAAACTTCTTAGGGGTACAATAGGAACACCTATGTTGTTGTCTGAAGCTGATGTCTTTGATGTATAACATCTTGGTTACTTGTGCCATAATATGCAATAAACATGAATTTTAAAAAAATTCCAAAAAATGACTGTGTTACAAGCAACCATTGCAGAGTTTATACACATGCTCATAACTTCATCAATTTGTAATATTTTCACTCCAAACTGCCAACATTGCAATTTTTTCACATCCTCTTATAAACAGTACTGCTGTCATTTTTGCATCCTTCCCAAATGTATTTTTGCACCTGTGGCACAGAATGGCATGACCGCCAGCAAAATCAACTTTCAGGACAGATTAACAAAATTATAGTGCTACTGTTCATGGGGGTCCCAAAAGGCCATGTTGAAAATTTGGTAAAAACATTCCAAAAAGTGACTGCATTATGAATGCGCATTGCACAGTTTCTAAGAACATTCATAACTTAGCCACTGTTTCATATTTTCACTCCAGATTTTCAACATTGCCATTTCTTCACACCTCCTCTTGAACAGTATAGCTGTCATTTTTCACATCCTGCCCAAAATCTGTTCTCACACCTGTGGCACTAAATGGCAAACTCGTAGTGCGAAATCACCTTTTGGAACTGATTAATGAAATGATACTGCCACTGTTCATCAGGTGGGGTCCCAAAATGTCCATGCTAAAAATTTTGAGCAAAAATACCAACAAACGCCCAGGGCATTATAGTTTCCAACCATAACACCCACCCTGTACAGACTGACAGGTGTAGGGGTGTGACCTCGGCTTGTCAGCCATAATGCTCATGCCATTTCACCCCCACCCCCATGCTGCAGCCATTGACAGGCATCGAGTAGTGCCTTGGGATCTTCAGCCCTAACAGTCACCACATTCTCCTATACTGCACCAACCTTAGTTTATTTCCTTGTGGAATGGGGTGAGCATAAGGGCCAAAGACCTCAAGGCACACTGTGACACCTGTTGGTGTCTGCAGGGTGGGGTGAGATGGAATGGCATGAGTGTTATGGCCGATGACCGAAAGGCACACTCCCAATGCCTGTCAGTTTCCTCAGGGTGGGGGTGGGGGTTGGCATTACTTCAGTAGTTCACTGCCATTCCTATTATGAATTCCTCTAACTCCTGCACTACCAATGCCAATACCAGCAAGCAAACATTCAGCATTGACAAATGCTTGTTAAAAGTAATCACTTCTTATTGGTTATTCATATTTTTTTCCCTTTTCCATTTTCTAGTAATAACGTTTTCTATCTTCTGTAATAGTATTAGGTGTGATGTGATGAGCAGTGCTTTACAGTTTTGTCTGCAGCTTTACCACTTTAGAGCCTGATCCTGTGAAATTTCAGAAGCAAAGCAGGGTTGAACTGGTCAGCAGTTGGATATGTTACCACCAATGAACACCAAATGCTGCATGAGATGGGGAAGGTCTGCATGGAGGCAGTCTCCCCTTGGTTATAAGTAACTATGTCAGTACCCCGCATGGTGTTGGGGGGGACACTGGGTTGTTGTGAGGTACTGTCTTTCAAATGTGACATTAAACCAAGGTGCCATCTGTCTGTTCTGATGGCTGTGAATGTTAGCTGTTAAAGACCCGGGAGGCACTTCTGAAAAATGAGTGGTGGAATTTCACCAGTGTCATTGTCAAATTCCCAATTTACTATTCACCAACAGATTAATCTGGTTCAAAATCAGTCATGTTGCATCTGGGCAAAGAGTTGGAGAGCTGTTGTGTGGTGAAATCTGGCAAGTTCCACCCCAAAAGAGGCTGCACTTCAATGATCATTTATTGTGAGTTACATTAATTGTAAAGCACTTTGAGATGCTTGCATGAAAAGTGCTATATAACGTGATTATTATTATTATTATTTTTACCTGCCAACTAGCAAATCTAGTTCTATTCCTCTTCATACCTCATCAGCAGAGTGCCATCTCTATACAGTCTGGGGCTCCTCAAGGCTCCATATTGGGTCCTATACTCTTTCCAGTCTTTCTTAATGACTATCCCTCTGTCTGTATCTGCTCACATATTTACTTGTATGTCGAGGATAATGTACTTTTTGTCTCAAATGTGTCAGCCTCTGCCCTGGAAACATCACTTCAGCATGGCTTTGACAATGTCATATGCTGGTTCCAATCACACAAACATTGGTTCAGAGTCAAGAAGGCTGTGTCCGTGACCTGTGGCAGAACCCATAAGCTTGATAGGTTCCCCTCCCCTATAGTCTTTCCACCATGGATGGTGCTTCCCTTGATACTGTTCCCAATTTTAAATACTTTGGTGTGTGGCTGGATCGTAGACTTTACTTTTCCACTGACATTGATGCTATCCTCAGAAAGATCAGCCCAGACTTGGCACTGTTTATTACAACAAGGATTCTCTACCACTCCCAGTTCCCCATGAATGATTCACTTAGATGGAACTTTCCATGTTTGACTATGCAGATGTGGTTTATGGCACCACACCTTTCATGGGTATCTGGTCACAACAGTGGCAGCAGGTACTGTATGCGCAGTCGAAAACTGCATGAGCATAAAAGCATGCTCAATTTTGGAGTTTGTTTATATAATCTGGAGTGGGTTTGGACCATGCCATTTTCTGTTGACCCTGCTGCATGCTTTTTACATGCACCATTTTTGACCATGCAGACTTGACCTAACCCCCCCTTTCCAAGTCTTTCACCAGGCAGGATATACTTTGCAATGCCTTTTGCCATTTTGCCACTAATGCTTCCTTTCTTACTCATTATTGTTCCCTATATACTGTACGAGTCTCTCTTTACCTCCTTTTGCCTTATGTCATCTTATTCATGGTGTTTAATCCATTTCTAAATACTGATTTTTATCTCTGCCTGCTTACTGCTCCTTTCTCCTCTGTGCCATCCCCTCCTTTTGTTATGCACCTCCCTCTTGACTCCCATACTTTCTGTATCCCACATTACAAAACTGCTGTTGGGCATGCTGCTTTCTCCTCTTTTCTTATCTTCCTTCCATCTGGAACTCCTTCACCCCCACACTTTGCTTCTCTCCTTCCTACTGTAGCCCTTTCCTCAGGTACCATTTCAAACTTCTTTTAGCTCCCACTTGCTTCTGCTCATTGCCTAGTTTGCCCCTTACCTGACTTGGTCATTCTGCTTAATTTACTCCTTTCACATTCTCTTTGTTCCTGTTTATATTTCTTTACAGTTTTGTCAATAGTTTTAAAAACAAGTTGAAGACATATCTCTTTAACTTAGTCTTCCTGGATGAATTTTAATTTATAGCTATATTTATTGTTTTATTATAAATTTTATGTCTGTATATCGTATTTTAAATGTGAAGCACCTTGGTTGTGGAAAGGCAATATACAAATAAAGTTTTACTTTACTTTATCTCCCCTTTCCTTCTTCTATTTTTTTCTCATCCTGTTAATCATCATATTGTACTCCCAGTATTACACCATCTCTCTGCATAATTATTGTAGTCATTGTTATTTTGCTTAATTATGTAAATTCCCATTGGGCTCTTTCATTCCATTTCATATAGCCCATTTTCACTAGTGCTCTGTAACCTTGGTAATTCTCATACATGTGTGCTGCTTTTTTACCTTTAATCGTATTTTACCTTTTGAATGTACTTTTTTCTTCCTAATCCCTTTTCCCCTGGGTCACACTTGGAAATGAACCTTGGCTCAGTGTGCCTTTCCCAATTAGCTAATTTCAATAAATAAATAGGCGACTGATCTGGCAGCAGATGAGTGACTGCTCCTCAGCAGTTGTGCTGTCACAGTCAATACGGTCACAGCACTGATGATGTATGCAGAAGAATGGAACTAGATACATCAGCCTCCATTCCATGTTCAGTTCCACACATCACACCTTGTATTGGCAGGTAGAAAATCTAATTAGCAAATGTGAATTAAAAAAGTACTTCATATCTAAAAAGAAATAATTGACTATTTTTAATTTAAGTTCATAGCTCTTGCCTTGGTGGTGCTGAGGGTTGAGGCACTGGACTGCACACCTCACTTCACATTGGTGACCCAGGTTTGGGAGCAGATTCGGGTGGCCAGGGACCGGCAGGGGAGGGAGAGGATTGGGCATCCGACGGACTGCTCTCCTCTCCCGGGGTGGGATCTGGGGCTTGCTCAGCATAACAGTGACCTCTGGTGAAGATTAGGGGTACTGCTTATGCCGAGCCATACAAGTGGGGGCAGAGTGGTGGCAGACATTAGTGACTTGATCACATGGACATTATTGTACATCTGCACTCCAGGGGAAACTACATGTGGAAAATCCCCATCCTTGGGGATAGGCTAAGGCACTTAGGCCACACTGGACTACCGGCACTCCTCTCCAGGGTTACTGACTTCAGCCTGGGCACACTAGATTCTAGATAGCATGCCCTGGCTGGATAGAGTGGCCCCACCTGGGGGAGTTCAGAGCCGGGGGGGGGTCTGTCGGGCTGGTGCAAGGAGAAGAAGGTATCTCAGGTGGGAGATAGAGCTTGGGGTGAGGTTAGGCTACCAGAGAGATTTCCCTGGAGGATGATGCATGAAGATATGTTTAAAAAAAAAAAACATTTACTAGTTCTTACAGTTCCAAAGCTAATTCTTTCTAAACATACTTTTATTTCTTTGTAAACAGCTAATTTTGGAAGCATTAGGGCTAAAAGCTTAATTTTGTACATGAAATCTTGTAATCATGTTAATGTGAAATTGACCTGTTGATATAGTTTCCATGTATTACATAGAAACATACAGTAGAAACACAGAATTTGATGGCAAATAAGGACCACTTGGCCCACCTAGTCTGCCCATTTCCCCACTTAATGGATAAGCTGCAGATCCTAGTTAACCAACAGCCTACTTCCTCCTACCTCCCACTAGAATGCCTTATGTCTGTCCCATGCATTCTTGAATTCCTCCACTGTTTTTGACTCCACAACCTCCTCAGGAAGGCTGTTCCATGCATCCACAACCCTCTCTGTGAAAAAATACTTCCTCACATTAGCTCTGAGCCGTCCCCCCTCTATCTTCAAATGGTGCCTCCTTGTTCTTGCACATCTCTATTTCTGAAAGATGCTACCCTCTTGGACTTTGTTGATTCCCTTGAGGTACCTGAAAATTTCTATTGTATCCCCCCTTTCCTCCCTTTCCTCAAGGGTATACATATTAAGCTTCTTTAGTCTGTCTTTGTATGTCTTCTTGTGCAGATCCTGTACCATTTTGGTTGCCCTCCTCTGGACAGCCTCCACCCTGTCTATGTCTTTGCGGAGATGGGGTCTCCAGAATAGCACGCAGCACTCCAGATGGGGTCTCACCAACTGTCTGTGCATAACTACATGTATCAGTATGTATTAATTTAGTTCTAACCATTAAATTATGCATACCAATTTATATTATCCCTTATTGATACATGAAAACAGCATTGGTGTGGCTTACTTGTGTTTATCTATCTCCAAGAGTTCATTAAAAAAAAAGTTAAAAACTTTACCAGTTCCAAACACAAGCATTTCTAAACATTTTCTGTAAAACAGGTAAGTTGTCAAACCGTTATATCTATAACCTAATTATATTTTCTTCCAGTGAAAACAAGGAGGATTAGGTCACCTGACAGCGGAGTTAAATATCTGCCATACAATTAAAGGTATCAGATGAAGGTATAGAAGTTTAAAAATGGTATGAATCATAATGAAATAGGCTAAGCTGGAAGCAAAACACAGCAAAAGTTAACAAGCACTTGTCAGTGCTGAATGTTGTCTCACTAGCATTGGCATTGGTAGTGTAGGAGTTAGAGATGCATACTAGGCATGGCAATGAAGTACTGAACTGACGCCAACCCCACCCCCAACCTGCAGAGACTGAGAGGTGTTGGGGTATGCCTTTGGTCATCAGCTATAATGCTCATGCCATTTTACCTCACCCTACCCTGTAGACACTGACAAGTGTCATGGTGTGCTCTGGGGTCTTTGAGCCTTATACTTACTCATTCCATAAGGAAATACGCTTAGGTGGGGTCAGTATATGAGAATGCCCTTAGTGGCTACAAACCCATTTTCATTGTATGTAACGGTCATCACCCCAAACCTCCAACTACAGCTCCAGTCCTTGAAATCCTTAGACCTTACTCCCATCAGCTTTGCACTCACTTCCACTGACTGAGCCCCCCTCTCCACTGCCATTTCTGTCGATCAAGCACTTAACTATTTTAAGAATAAATTAATTGCCACCTGGAATGCCTTTGTTCCTTTCAGATGGACCGGAGTCCATAGTCTTCACCTCCCCTGGATCACCACCAAACTACTGGCCTGCTTCAGGGAGCGTGATCAGGCCTGAAGAAAACACAAATCTACTAAACATCCAAACGACTATGCCAAGTACAGAATGCTATGCAATCCATGTACTAAAGCTACTAGACTGGCCAAGTCTGATTATTTCAACTCCTCATTCCTGACCAACACTAAGTGTCCATCTAAATTCTGGAGGGTAGTTCATGCCCTATTCTCTCTCCCCTCTCCCCCTTCCCCTACAGTTCTGAAAATAAATAACTCCCTAGTTTCCGACCCTGGCTCCGTGGCCAATGAATTTACTACCTACTACACCTCGTGTGCCAAGTCTCTTCTAAATTCCCTCTCCCTATTGCCACCTACTAACTTCAGCCCTTCACCTCAGCCAGTACCTACCCTCCCCCATTTTCCTTTTTTACTATCTCACCTGCTGAGGCTTTTAATGCTCTTCTATCCCTCAACTCCTCTAAAGGCTCCTCACCAGATGAGCTCGATCCTACACTTCTTTAACTTTCTGCTCCTGCAATTGCTTATCCTATCTCCCTAATCCTTAACCTGTCCAGTATTTCTGCTCAAGTACTCTCATCCTGGAAACATGCTGTAGTCCTTCCTCTCCCCAAGGGTGGTGACACATCCACTCCTGGCAACTATCGCCCCTTTTTCCCTCCTTCCTACCCTTGCCAAACTTCAAGAACATTTAGTTCTCTCTCAACTCTCATCCTTCCTTTCTGATTCCTCCTTCTTCACCCCATTCCAATCTGGTTTTCCGAAGAACCACTCAACAACCACCTAACTCCTCAGGCTTACTGACTACATCCTTTCAGGGATGTACGACGGCCTGATCACCTCGTCTATCTTTGTTGACCTAGCCAAAGCTTTCGACACTGTTTTCTATCCCCTGCTTCTTGATTCACTCTTCTCAGCTGGCCTTGCTCCATCAGCCACCAACTGGTTTAACTCCTACCTCATTGGCAGGACCCAGTCAGTGAGAATCCTTGATTCCATCTCCCCTCCACTCCCCATCAACACTTGTGTCCCTCAAGGCTCAGTGCTTGGTCCCCTACTCTTCTCCATTTTCCTTAATGATCTTCCCACAGCCTGCTCATCCTCTTCTATCCACATGTAGGCTGACAATACTGTTTTGTACAGTTCTGGCAAAAACCCTGCTGCTGTGCAAACTAGCTTACAGCATTACTTCAACCAAGTTCAGCTCTAATTTGCTTCTCACCAGCTTTTTCTAAATGCCAAGAAGACAGTTTCAATGACCTTTGGCACCAGACAGAGACTATCTAGGCTCCTGGCCCTACTCACCTTCCACACTCTTGATGGGGCCATCTTGGAGGACACCTCCTCATTTAGATATCTGGGAGTTTGGCTGGACCAGCACCTCAACTTCTCTGTGTATATCGAAGATATCCTGAAGAAACTGCACCCCAAGCTTGGTACTATGTACAGGAATCGTACTTGCATCTCACTGACTGTGAGGCACGAAATTGTCCAGAAGATGATACTCCCCATCTTTGACTACTGTGACGTAGTCTATGGTGCTGCTCCCAAATCTTCCCTGACCAAGTAGGACACTCCCTTTAACTCCTTCTGCCACTTTGCTATCAATTCCCCCTCTCGCTCCCACCACTGTGAACTCTATCACTCTCTAACCTTCCTTCCACTATCTCACAGACGCATCTCTCACTGTGCCAAACTAACCTCCAAATTCTGGTTCCGGGGGCACCCCTCCTGGCTCTCATCCTCTCTCTCCACTCCACCTCTCCCCACCCACTCTCTCAGATCAAATGACGCCCACACCTTGACGGTCCCTCACCGCTCCAACCTCATCGGTCAGACTGGTTTCGCCCATTGTTTGTCTGAAATCTGGAATTCCCTCCTCCCTGAAATACAACACTCCTCCTCCAACTACTCCCTTACCTCTGCTCTATACAATTACCTTTCCATCAGCTGTTCCTGCTTTAACCCACCTTAATACATATTCCCAGTTTCTGCCTTCCTATCATGACCCCCCTGGCAGGGTTCTCAACATCCTGAAGGGGGAAATCAGGAAATGGCTACCCCTTCTCCTCAAATTCAGTTCTTGTCTCTCCCCCTCTCTTCTCCACCTGCCCTTCTAGGTCACCTGTGTACACAACCTAACCCCATCCTTTTTACTCCAACAACACTTGCATACTACCTTGAGCCTGCTCTTGATACACTCATGCAATATAAATGGTTCTATCGCTATATTTACTGTTTTGTATGTTCATATGTTCTTTGGTATGATTTTGGACATGTATTGTAATTTACCCAATGTTCAACTACTGTTTATTGTAAAGTACCTTGTGTTCCAACTGTTGCACAATCTTACAATGTTGTATTGTTTGTACTACCCACATACTATTGTAACTGATCATCCTTCACAACCCTATGTAACCCCTCCCCCCAGGTCACACCGTGAGACAAGCAACTTGTTCAGTGTGCCCTCCTGGTGAAACATTTCAATAAATGAAATAAATAAATAAGGATGTGGTGAACTTTTGAGCTGAACACTCCAAGGCACACCTCGATGCCTGTCCCTGGCTGCAGAGTGGGGTTGGGGGCAGAATGGCGGGAGCATTACAGCTGATGATCCCAAGTCACACCCCTGATGCCTGTCAGTCTCTATTGGGGGGGGGGGTGTTACAGCTGGAAACCCTAATGCCTTAGGCATATGTTGGTATTTTCACTCCAAATTCTCAACATGGGTTTTTTGTGACCCCCACCTCATGAAGAGTGGCACTATCAGTTTGTTAGCTGAAAGGTGATTTTGTACAGTGACTGTGCCATTGGTGCCACAAGTACAGAAACACATTTTGGGCAGGATGTGAAAAATGACAACTGTTATGTTCATGAGGAGGTGTAAAAAAATGGCAACGTTGAAAATCTGGAGTGGAAATATGAAAAATTGGTGAAGTCATGAGCATGCAGAGAAACACAATGCAGGGCCATAACCCAACTATTTTGGGGAATTTTTAACCACATTTTCAACATAGGCATTTTGGGACATCCCCTCATGAACGGTGGCACTGTGATTTTGTAAATCTGTACAAAAAGTTGATTTCCCACAGCAACCATGCCATTGTATGCCACAGGTGTGAAAACACATTTTGGCCAGGATGTGAAAAATGACAGCTGTACTGTTCATAAGGAGGTGAAAAATGGCAGTGTTGAAAATCTGGCAAGGAAAATTGCAAATTTTCGAACTTACAAGGGTGCGTGGAAACTGCACAACACGCGCTTCTAACACAGTCATTTTATGGACTGTCATCACCAAATTTTCAACATAGGCATTTTAGAACCTCTGCTCATGAACAGTGTCACCGTCATTTTCTCAAACTGATTTCACACAGCGACCACACTATTCTGCGCTGGACTTGCAAAAACACATTACGGCCAGAATATGTAAAATGACAGCTGTACTGTTCATAAGCAGGTGTGGTAAAATGCCAATTTTGAAAATCTGGAGTAAAAATATTACAAATTCACGAAGTTATGAGCGTGCGTGTAAACTGCACAACACATGTTCATAAAAGAGCCATTTGTTTTGATTTTTTTCACCAAATTTGCAAGATAGGCTTTTTGAGAGCCCCCCCTCATGAACAGTGGCACTGTCACTTCATTAATTAGTCCCGAAAGGTGAGTCCACGCAGTGATAGTAAAATCACCTTTTGAGACTGAATAATGCCATGACAGTGGCTGAATTCATGAGGAGGGGTCCCAATAACCCCATGTTGAAAATTTGGTGCCAAAATTTCTAAAAATGTCCGAGATATGCACCAAAGTTGAAAAAACCCTATTTATGCCATTATAAAGCTTACCAGCATTTCTTCAGTTTGCAATCGGCTTAGAAGAGTACAGACGTGTTCCCAGTCCACCTAAGATCGTTGCACTGGACTCCGGAGGTAAGTATGGGGTGAGGGGGTGTGGGGAGGCAGGGTGCACAGAGGGTGGGCGCGGATTGGGGGAGGGCCACCAGACTCAACGAGGGGCCATTTTCTGGTTTGCAGGTTTTAAAAAAAAAGAAAACATTGCAGGACTTTTTTTTTTTACAGGGGTATTTGGCATGCTAGGGTGGGCTCCCAGCATGCCACCTAACTGTTTGGGGGGACTGTAGCCAACGGAGGATTGGGCACAATCATCGGCACATATGGAGTAGTGGGGGGGCCAGAGCCAAGGGGGATTGGGCACCCCCAGCACACACCAAATGGGGGAGGCATTATGCCAACAGGCGGTGGGCTTCCCCACTGGCAGGTTGAAGCAGGAACTGGGGGACTGAAGCTAATGGGGGTTGGGCACCCCCGTCAGCAAAGAAAGACTGTTGGGGGTGGCGCATGATGCCAAGGGGGATTGGGCAGCCCCTCGGCACATGAACAGGGTCAGGGCATGCTGACAGGGGGATTGGGCACCCCCAAAGTGGCATTGTAATGGGCGAAGTGAATATGCCGGCGGGAAAGGTGCTCCCCATCGGCACATGAACAAGGTTGGGGCATGCTGACACTGGGATTGAGCACCCCCGGAGTTGGCATTGTGACAAGTGTCAGCAGTCACTACCACAATGTTTATTGGACTGCTTCACCAGCAAGAGCACATCGGGAGGTGTGTTCTGGTGCCGCTGCATGATGAGACTGGCTGTCATTGCAGCAGACCTTTTCTCAGATGTGCTTGCCTCATTACTTGTTGCTGGTGTGATGCCTGTATGCTGCCTTATTGGGGAATGAGGGGCGCACCTACTGATGGGTGCCCTGCATTCGCCCACAGTGACTGCATCTCCAAATCTGCTACTACTGCAATATGTTGGTTGGTGCACACACACGAGCCAACATAAAAATTAGTATTTCTAAAATCATTTTTCATGTAAGGCATAAAATAGGTGGGTTCACATCACAACGCGTGTTTGTAAATCAAATGCAGTATTGATTAGCTTTAGTTTCTACTAAAGCATATTCTGCATAAAACATTTGCTTGGAATGTACTAGTGATTGTTTCCATAAAAGAACATAGACATCATTTTTCAAGTTAAAATTAACAGCTTTTCTATTGTAAACTGAATTTTATTCAAAGTGGATAATTTGCAACCACAGCAATCTTTCTAATGAAAAATAAACTACAGACACCAATAATAACCAGATTTCTTGCTATCTATAAAATTGTTTTCTTCTTCCAACATATGATAATTGCGCTTTCCTCTATGTGTGCTTTTTTTACAACTGCGTGGTTGGAGCTCTGCAGTTGTTATCCTATCAATCAGTATCTCATAGTAGCACTGTGGAAGTGCATTACTGAACTGTTGTCTGGTGCGTTTTCACAGTGCTGCAGCATTGTTTTAGTGGTTGTGTTTATGTGGCACTTCCCCGGCGCTGGCCTCATAAACACACTCACTTCATGGGGCACTTCCTTTTCTGCTGCAACAGTGGAACTGATGATGTGCCATTCACAAGATGGGCTCTTATTCAGACTGTGCATGCATGAGTAAAGCGCATGCACAGTTCTTTAATTGCCACCATCTTCTGAATGGCATACTCAGGCGCCGCTTCTACTGCCATACTCCTATAGCAGGCACTTATAAAAGCACTACTCCGGTGGCACTCCAAACTGCAGGCACTCCTAAAAGCACTACTCAGGTAGCACTCCTAATGGCAGGAGCTCCTAAAAGTACCTTAAAGCTCTGCACAGCTGTATCAGCTCTAATCAGAACTTGTTTAAATGGGCATAACTGGCTATTATCTGATACAAAGTCTTATTTAGCTAGCGAGGAATGGACATCATATCGTGTTAAATTATGGCATGGAACCGCCTTCCTGGAGAGGTTGTGGGGTCTAAGACAATGGGGGAATTCAAACATGCATGGGACAGACAAAAGGCAATTATAGTGTGGGGTTGCAGGAAGTAGGCTGTTGGCTAACTAGAATCTGCAGCTTATCCAATAGGTAGGGAAATGGGCAGACTAGGTGGGCCAAGTGGTCCTTATCTGCTGTCAAAGTCTATGTTTCTATGTTTCGATGAGTTATCCCAAGTACTATGAATCTCCACTGCATGCAGCCACCCCAGCATGCAACAACAAGATGATGAGGGTGTCATAGCTGGAGGGACAAATTTGACCCTGGGTGAGTTTGCACCCACAAGTCAGCACACATGAAGCTGACATCTGAGCACCACTAGGGATCTTCAATTGTTGCTACGTCCTTGGTGTATTTCTCACATGCAGCTGTAGTGGTTTTATCCAACATAGTTCAGTCAGCTTCCCTGCTGTTAATTTGTACTACTTGTAGCATGTTTAAAGTATTATTTCTATTTTGCTCCTGTTTTAGAGTCATGAAACATACTGAGCATGCATTTGTAAGTATACTGAATGCTCTTCTCTGACTTGGTTCTCTGGACTAACTTGTGGGGACTCAGATGGATTGGAAGCTTTAAAAAGGAACTTTTATGATGGTCCAAAAAGTTACAGCTTATAGTCATTATATGCAGTATTAGACCTGAAAAGGTGTGTGCATTTGTTATTTTTGGCCAAGATTTACTCTACCTTCCATAATTTGGGTTTGTTTGTGAGCCCTGCTGCACTTGCCTTTGCTGTTCAGCTGCTGGGGTGCTAGCTGTTGATGACATCACTGTAGGGTAGAGGAGTGACTCACACTCTGCAGTACCATGCAGTTGCAACAATGTTGCAAGGGAAACCTACCAGTATTCAGTGTACATACTGTGTTTTCCTCTTCCCAAGACACCCTGTTAGCAATGCATTATGCCGAAATCCAAATGCCTTGTCAGTATGTTTTGTTTTTGTGAAATTGACTCTGCCCTATAGTGATGTCACTGTGGAAGTTCCTCTTTAAAATAGGCAGGTCTTTCACCTAATGCACTTACCTGGTTACCAAAAGTTAAATAAATAAATAAAACAAGGGCTACAAGAATGGTTTTGTATCATATACTAAGAGACTTGAAGTATTGTACTTCAGATGAGAGCCTATTGATGTTATCAACTCTTTTAAATGCCTTTGGGTATATTTAGATCCTGCATTGAAGTATAATATACATATGGATAAGGTTACAGCTAAATTACACTCCGCGAAATCAGTACCCTTTTCCAAGTGTCAACATTTTCAAAAACAGAATCGCAGAAAATAGTTGTGCAGCAGGGCTTACTTCCTGTATTAAATTATGCAACTTTAATAACTGATGCTTCATCAGCTTCTATATTATCTAGGAAGGAGATGCTGTTGCACAAAATTGGAAAATTTGTCATGTTGGCCCCACAATTAACTCATCACTGCAGCATATTTGCTAACCCTGGTTGCTTCACAATACAAAATAGTTATAATTTGACCATGTCATGATTCATGTTTAAATTATTGCATACAGGAATTCCCCTATCGTTACGTGCTCTTTTGTATACATATAACACTCCATACTGTTCAAGGTCTTCCCACAAACACCAATTGGCACTCCCCTTGGTATGCACTAATTCTAGAAAAAGGTCATTTGCCTATTGTGCTGCCATGGTGTGGAATTCTTTACCTGAGCCTGTTAAGCTTAGTTCAACTATTAACACTTTTTCTACTGCTGCTTATAATCATTTTAAAAAACCGAATGTGTGCACTTGTGCACTTTGATGTATTATGTGTTGTGTTCCTAAATTGTTTAACTATGTTGTCAGTTTATGTTCATATGTTATAACTGCTGACTTCAGGTCATGTTAGAAAATGGAATTTTATTATTCTAGTGTACCAAATTACAGTATAAATAAATGAAATGAAATTATACTTCTTCAAAGAGAATAAATCAGATGTGTGCCAACATTTTTGGTTTCTATAAAAAAATTATTTTAACAAACTACATAACCTCATTTGTCTGAATCCCAAAACCACATAGTTGACTTAGAAAAAGAAAAAAATAGGCCATGAAATCTAAGAAAACAAAACACTTCCACTCAAGTTCCATAGACAAATTTGTTTCAACAAAGCCTTTGCTTCATATATATCTGCACTTGGATTGTGAGCCTCCAGAAGCCATCATGTTAAACAAAAGTGATTCAGATCCTCAACAACCTTGCAAAAAGTTTGCCTCTTATACTGTAAAACAGTTTATATCCAGTGTAATTTTATTTTCACTGTATTCGGGTATCACCTAACATGAAAATAAAGTTACAAGGATTTACCCATATTTTCCACTAAACATGCAATTGCCAAATTGATCCATTACTTTGTCAACTTCTTAGCTTGCCACATGAGGCCATTGCTGAAGATTTTGGCTCAAACTCTAATTGCAATTGTGAGGTCCATGCCAGCTCCACCCTAACTATCTACAACTATTTGATGTTACAAGTGGATCTAACTATGTAGTAATGTAGCATACTCTACCCCATTCTAGGATACCAGACTCCAGCCTTGCTCTCCTGGACTTCCACCTTTTCTGACAGGACTGTGGCAAGTGTGATGGTGGAGTAGCCTTATATGTACACCAGAACCTGTCCTGTGCAATCAGCCTCAAAGAATCAGTCCCTTCCAATCATGAGCTCCTACTTGTCAAGCTCACTCCACCTTCACTGTTTATGTAGGTGTCTTTTATGCCTCCCCAAAGATCTCTCCCTCCTCCTTTCTCTACACCTTGTTTATCCTTGTTTCCCATGCTGCCTTCAGTGAATTTATCCTTTTGGAAGTCTTAAACTTTAATTGGCTTTCTCCCACCTCTAGACCCACATTGCAAAGGACTGAGCCCCTAAACCTCACCCAATTAATTTTGGAACCCACTCAACACAACCCTCACTCCCCCCAGTCAAATAGACTGGGTACTTGCTTCCCACCCCTAACACATCATAGCTGCAGACACATTTCTGGATGCATTCAGTGACCACAGCATGACCTACTGTGTCAGAAAAGTGAGACTTTCCCACTCTACACAAACACCTATGGTCTAGATCATGCAGGTCTCTCGACACTTATGCCCTACAACATGACCTTCCTGCCTCTGACGGTCACCTGTCTTTTAGTGCTGTGTGGAATGTTCAAATTCTGGTGGAATGAAATTCCATGGAATTTTCAAAATTCTGCTGAAATTCTACCAGAAATGGAATGGTGCAATTCTGCAGCAGAAAACAGTTGTGGAATGATTTTCCATGGAAGAAATGCTGTTCCGCAGAATATTATTCTGCAGATCTCAGTATTTACCACGAAAATTGTTGTGGAATAATTTTTCACAGAATAAAATACTATTCCATGGAACATTATTCCACAGATCACATTAGGCAGAATTCCACAGAAGAATCAGCAAAATTCCAGCAGAAATTCCGCCGTCGGAATGGTAATTCCATGGTAATTACTATGGCAGAATTCCGCATTCTGCACAGCACTACTGTCTATCATGCACCTGACATTGACACTGCCCTATACCAATTCCAAGCCGCACTTACTCACACTGGAACTTTCATGTCTTCTAAGGAAATCAAGGGTCAAGCGTGCCGGCACAGGGTCAATATGTCGCATGGCAGAATCTCGTTGCGTGACTCCTGACTATCTTTTTTTCTGTGGGAGCTCTACCCTCCACACCTCCTGTTATGGGGGGACTGCACCCCCTGGACCTCCCACTAAAGATTCTAACTCGGGGGGGTCCAACACAGTGAGCGCACAGGTCCAGGATTCACCATAATGCCATATGCTATTAAGCGCACAACATTATGACCCGGTACGAAGCGTGCCCACCACCCTTGAATCACTCCTGATATTGTTGCCTTGTGTAAATCCTGTGACTGAGCATGAGCCTGTTTTAAATCTTCCCAATCCCTATCTCACCTGCTATTCTACATGTAACTCAGGAATTCTTGTACCAAGGCTATTCACTCTGCTATGGACCTCTATTTCAAATCTAACCTCTAGTCCAACTTCAGTTCCCCCTGCAAAATTCTGAAAAGTTATCCACTCCATCTTTGAGCCGTCTCCCTAGTCCACTCCCCGTTAATTATGGTGGACAGCTCACCCTTCCTCTGTTAGTGTTCATCTGTCCTCCCCCTCCTTCTTTAGCCTCCCCCAGTCCTCCTCTGGTTCACCCCCTCCACCATCACCCAAAGGATTCTGTTTCACCTCATCTCCCCCCACAAAGTTTTCCTCACCTTACCCTCACTCAACCCCTACAAGTCCAGCCCTAATGGGGTGGACCCCAAACTCCTATGTATCTTGGCCCCAGCCACTGCCTGCCCACTATCTTACATTCTGAACCTTTCCTTCTCCCTCCACGTGGTCCCCTAGGCCTAGAAAGTTGCTAAGGTACTCCTCCTGCATAAAGAAAATGATCCCTCCTCCCCTGGAAACTTCTGGCCCATCTCTATCCTCCCCCTCCCTTGCTTATCTCTAGGATACCCTCATCTATTCCAGAATCACTAACTTCCTTCAGTCCTCTGATTTCCTCTCCCCCTTCCAGTCTAGCTTTAGGAAGCACTATTCCACTGTACCCTCCCTAATGCGGGTTAATAACTACCCTTACTGGGATGGATCAAGGCCACATCACCTCAGCTGTATTCATTGACCTGGCCAAAGCATTTGACTCAGTGTCCCACCCTCTCCTCCTTAACAAGCTGTGTTCTGTTGGCTTCTCAGCCAATACAGTTGATTGGTTCTGTTCATACCTCTCTTGCAGTCAACAGTTGGTACAGTTGAGAGGTATCCTGTCCCTTCTTACACCTGCCAGAACCTCACAGGGCTCCATCCTTGGTCCTGTCCTCTTCTCCATTATCCTTAATGAACCTCCCCTCTTCATGTGTCTCCCTGCATATCCACATGTGTGCATATGACAGTTATCTACACATCTGGCCCCTCGGCATCTGCCATGGCTGGGCTTCTCCAGCAGGACTTCCACAATGTACTGCACTGGTTCCATGATAATCAGCTCAAGGTCAACACCAAGAAGATGGTGTTCCTGGCCTTCTGTATCTGCCAAAAACTGGACAGGCTCTTGTTTCCCCTTGCTTTTACCATTTTAGATGGCACCCCTTTGGAAGTGGTCCCTGCTTTCAAGTACCTTGGCATGTGGCTTAACACCAAGCTAGAGTTCTCTGTCAACATAGACACCATCCATGCCAAACTCTGTCCCAAACTAAGCACCCTGTACCACAATAAAGACTGTCTCTCCCTCCAGGTCTGCAAGGAATTACTGTAGTAACTAAAATGGTTCTCCTAGTCTTTGATTATGTGGACATAGTTCATGGCATCGCCTCGCCTGCTCCCTTGCCAGACTGGATACCCTGTGCAATTCCTTCTGCCGGTTCACCACCAGCTCTTCCCTCTGTATCCATCACTGCTCCCTCTACTCTTCCCTCTTCATCCTTCCCCTGCTGTCACATTGCCAGGCCCACTGCACTGCCTTCATTGCCAAATACTGGTTTGGGTCCCCCCACTTCTTCCTTGATCTCCCCGATCTCTACTCTTCCTACTCACTTCACTCCAGGGATTCCTGCACCTTCTCCATCTCCCACCCTCACTCTTATGTTGGTCAAGCTGCCTTCTCCTACCACCTCCCTTCCTTCTGGAATCTGCACCCCCCTTCTACCTCTCCATTCTCTCCCTGCCTTCAGACACCACCTAAGGCAACTTCCTACACCCTCCTGTTCCTGTCTACTCCCTCCCTAACTCCATATCCTCTCCCTTGGCCCTCTCCTGCTCAGCCCTGTAGCTTGATGTCTTTCAGCATTTTACCCATATCCCAACACACACACACTGAGAACTTTACCTCACACGTGATTGTTCACTGTTCACTGCTGTATGGAAGCTGTTATTGTATTATGCTATCTCATTTATCAATGCTTCCATATCTACCTATTATCCTGTAATGTAATGCTGCATCTGTATTTGTTTTGTAAGTTGTTACTCCCTACTTCCCTTTCTCGGGTCGCACCAGGAAACAAGACCCAACTCAGTGTGCCTTTCCCAGTTACCAACATTTATCTAAATCAATCAATCAATCAATCAATCAATAAATAAGGCCTCCAAACAGTAGCTGTTTTAGCCTAATTTGAACTTTAAAAGGGAACATTTTAAATTTTTTCTGGGAAGTTATACTTCCTTACAAAATTCTAAATCTGCCGATTTGATTTACTACAATAATTACAAAGTCCACAGTCTTTTCCTTTTTACAAGAGGCACTGTTTTCAAACAAATCTTCATCTTTTTACCTTCAGGATCATAAGCAAGGGGGGGATAGAGTATCAATAGGATAGTGCTGAATGAAGTATTGTATTAACTATAAGGAGATACAAAGTTACATAATTAGTATTATAAAATGAGTTGAGAAAATCCTGTGTCCTGATTGGTTCTTAGCCGTGCGCTAGAAGTGTCTAACATACAGCTAAAAATAAGTGCTGGCCTGGTCAATGCAGGTCAAGAAAAAAATCAATGGAGGGGACGCTAGAGAGCCAAGCATTGGACAGGTTGCATTTTGCTTCAGCTCCTGCAATACTGCGACATTTTACATTACAAACTTCTTAATTTAAAATATAAACCTAGATCTCATAGCAGATTCAAACTCAATAGATTCTGGTGAATTGATTGCTACCAAACTTGAAAATGGGATGTATGAAGGAAGCAGCGGGAGGACAGATTTCTAAGTCAGCACCAACCACTGCACAACAACCAGGCCTAAGCCAGTCTACTACATCCATGGAGCCACCACCCTGAGAAAGGGTATTAAAAGTGGTGGGTGACATTGACAAGAAAGTAGAAAACATCCTGGAATTTCTAGGTATGCAAGATACTAAAATAGAGACTGCCATTACCACCACTAAGGAGGCTGATGATCGTTCCATGAGAACACAGGCAGCGGTGGCCCAACTAATGACCCAAACCTCACAACTTCGGACTCACCTGGAAATGCTGGAGAATTCAGCAAGGGTTATGTATCTCCATTTGGTTGGCCTTCCAGAAGGCTCGGAGGTAGAGACTTTGTTATCTTTTCTGCGACATTGGTTAGTGGACACCGTTCCAGAAGACATAGAAGTGGTTTTCACAGACATTAAAAATGCTAACTGGGTGAATTTTAGAACCTGCCGGTTGAACCCAGAGGCTCCACGCACTATATTAATAGTAGCAGCTGGTGTGGAAGTGAGGGTTCAATTATTGAATTGGGCCAGGCTCCATCACCCACTCCAATATGAAGGGGTGGACATCCGATTGTTCCCAGATTGGTCTTTCATGACCAGGAACCGCAGAAAATCAATTGACCCCCTAAGGCAGCAATTGAGTGCTTTGGGGGTGGTCCACTCCCTTCTTGCTCCGGCAAGACTCATGGTGGGAAAACATTCCAATTTACAGATCCGAAAGAAGCCAAAAAAGGGTAGATAAGATAGCTGATGAATTTCGAGCAGCAGCACCAGACTTCAGAGATGAGGACGTCAATTCAGAGACTGAATCGTAAGGTGTCTTTTATTGAACCCCTTAGCTGAAGTAGCATATATAGAGATTTACCTTCCAGACTTACAGCTAAGGCCGTGACTCTTATAACATGCTTTATGTACAGACTGAACCTGTGACTGCATTATCCTGGTGATCGGGGTCTGGGGGCAATGTATTGGTAGTCTGCTATGGATTCAATGTTTAAAAAAAGTTTGTAAAGTTTAACAGTGCCTTTGGTAATGATGTTAACATTCACACTGTATAGAGTTACACTATTTCAAAAATGTGTCTTCTTCCTTATTGATGTCTCTATTCTTTGAGAAGAAGTCCATGCCATGCAACACTATTCTTAGCTAACATGGCGCTTCTCAGCTCACTGTCTTAAAGTGTCAGGAACCGTTATTTTTATGAGGTAATAGAGGAGATACAAATTATAGTCTTATTTTGTGACTTAAGCAGCTAGAGACATATATTAGTATTGCAAAATGTTTAAGTTATTACTACATTTATTAGGCATATTGTTGCAGAGACTTTTGATAGCAAGATCATTTCTTCCTTATCATAGAATTATTATGTGGAAACAGTGACTTATGTATGGTCACGTCAGATGTATGATGAACATCCTAAATATTTTGTTCCACTAGTCAAGGCTTGGAAAGCATATCTGTAATCTCGATGAGACGATTTAGTCATTTATACTGATTACCCCATATGCTGTACCTAATGTAATAGATCACTAAATCCAGGTGCTAACATGATACTGTATTATTTTTCTTTTATCTGAGGTCTATTCTTGTATGTAATACTGTTTTTTCACTGTTTTATACAGAAGAAAACTTAATAAAAATAAACTTAAAAAAAAGAAGAAAGAAATTAATGGGCCAGTAGAATTTTTAAAAACAGACAGAGGCCATTTTTCCCCTCCCTTAGCCCACACATACATACCCTTCCCCCACACTCATTTACACAAACCCAATGTCCTGCACATAATTACTCTGACTATTATAAAGATGCTCACACAATGTTGATCAGTCTTGTAAATGGTATATTTTAAAAATACTATAACTCTTGTAGTTCAATATATATTTTTTTACAGATACATCATTCAGTAGGCATCAGCCTAACCCGCTAACCCACCCGCACACTTTCCTTCTCGTTCATATCCCTAGCATGTAACCATCCAATCTTTTTTCCATTGCAGTGTAAGAAAATAAAATACACCTTCTTATATTTTCTGTTGTACCATCATTGCAGCTGTTGCACCATCATGGCTCCTAAGACTCCTCTTGCACCATGATCACCTACTTCAGGAGTTCCAGTTTCTGTGTCATACACATAAAATAGTATCCCCATTCTGAGCACTTCTTTGTAGTACTCCTCACATTCACTTAGGTCACCACAGTATTTCAACTGATAACTGTTCTAATTTTAAGTCATTTTCCTTGTTATTGTCCAAGATGCTGAAAATACAAGCTCCACAGCAACAGGATATATATGGCACATGAGGAGAATGTGTGCTGTTTAAAACAGCACACTCGGGAGGCTTCCTCTTTTTTATTTTTATTGTCATTAAAATACATAACTGTGTGTGTTTGTGTGATTGTGTATGCACCCTGCTGGGGGGGGGGTGCTATGAACTACAGGGGACAACAGCAAACTACAACTATGGAAGCCTTTTAAGGAAAAAAGATTAAAATGCATCAACTCAATTAATGGCAGAGGAACTAGAAAACTTAACTTTTTGTCTGTTTAAACCTCTTAATTTTAATTGTCACTGTGAATTAGAAAACACAGTCTCATTTTATAAGTGCAATAAGACACTCCGGGGTATGCGGTAGACAGTTCTAACGCATGGCTAGTGGTCTGGACGCACTCAGCCTGTGAATTTATGCCTCACTATGTCCCCTAGCCATGCATTAGAACTGTCTAATGCACACCACGTCATGTCTTATTGCTTACGTAGAATGTGTAGCTCCTGAAAATTTGTTTGCAAAATGAAGATTTTAGGAGCTGTCAAAGCAGAAGTGACAGCCATGAAATGGTGAGGTGCAATTTTATGTACTGTGCAAATCCCTGCTGTTCAAATGTTTGCTTAAATTGACATTTTGCAAATACATTTGCAAGAGAGCTGTGCTTGAGTGCACTGGATGTGTGCATTTTAGTTTGATTCTGTCCCTTAGGTACAGGTTAAAAGTCACACTGATGGTTTCCAGGATGACCCCCACCTTGTTTTCTTGTGTCATTATTGGAATGTACCTAAAGCTGTGTGCAGCATAATTTATGTGTTATGATGGGAAAGTTGATGTCTGACACATTAGCACAGATAGAACAGCAGATGTGAGTTGAGCAGAGTGAAGGGTAGTGGAATCTGTGAAATCTGGAACTTGAGTGATGAATACCAAAACTGTGAACCCTCCTCCACTCTGTCTGATTGACAGGCTACAAAGGTGAGAAGGGAGAGGGGCAGAAAAACTTCAGCAGCAGATGATACTACATTTTGTATAATAATATACAGCACTGTGGTCATTGGATACTGGTACCAAACAGACCAGGGAAGGGGAGACAGCAAAATTAAATTTGTGCTACTTGGCCAGATGTAGTCCATCCATGAAATTAAATTAACATGGAAATGTCACATATTATAGTATTTTTTCTTTACTTCTGCTTGTCAGTGGTTTTTCACTGAAGCTGATAACTTGGATGTGTCCTTTATCTTTGAATGATCTTTCAAATCACTGACTTAAAAGATTATATTGTACCTTGGAATGATGTTTCGAGTCACTGACTAGATGGATTGCATTGTAACATGTTTTAGTATTGTCTTGTAATGTTATTCTACTTGTGCTTTGAACAACTTGTAGTATTTTGTACACTGTCAATACTGCAATTGTTCAGAATGAAATATGGCTGCAATAAACACTTACCTACCTGTTGCATATCTGCCTTTTTCCCATGCCTACCTTTTACTCGGGTTGTACTATTATAAACCTATCAATACAGGGAGGAAGATGGCCACCAGGCTGGGCTGTGAGAGTTTGGAACTTGAGTTTTTGAGCTTCTTTTTGTAAAACCTTCCTTTACTCTTTTTAGTTAAAAGTCTGAAAAGAATCCAGGACAATGTTACTAAAAATTAAAGGCTAGGCTTTCAGAATATAGATTTAAGTTTTAAATAAGTGTGTTGCCATCTGCTAGTGTTTGCTTGCACTAGCATTGCATTCACTTAGATTTTTTAGGCTTAAGGACTGAGAATAGTTAGGAAGTAAGGTAGCTGTAGGAGGTAGATGTTTTAGTTTTAGTTAGAATTTTCTGCAGTGTCAGACAGTGGGGAACCAACATCCATAAATACTTTCTACATGTTTTCCAGTGCTGCTTACTGCTACATCTGCACTGCTTGGTTATGTTAGAGGAGAAGAGGAGGACTCTCAGCTGGTGTGCGGTGGTTGTAGTTTCTGGCATAGAGGCTGCAAATGATAAAGGCTTTGAGTGTGGTGACTAGCCTGGGAAGAGAGTGTTGGCATGCTTGGGCCAGTCTGTGAAAAACTGATGCGTGGTCCTGAGTCAGGTGAAGGATAAACTGAGTGCCAGGGAGGCCCACAAGTCCCACCTTGGGATCCTGCTGTTATCAGGATGAAGACTAAGACTTTCCAGATGTCTGCCATGGTTCTCACAGCATTGTAGAGAACTCTTAGCTGGTGACTGTTTCCCTTCCTGATCTCCCACATTGTCTGTTAATGTGCTGACAGAATATTGCCACTGGAATGTTGTCAGTGGAATAATGTTGCATGCTTCTTGTGCGACTTTGATTTCTTGGTGTGGGGCAACATTGCTGATCTCCAGGTCATCCTTCTTGCCACCAGAGTGCCACACAGAGTTTGTTTTATAAATAAATTGGGGGGTGGGGGCATAGCTCCCACAATTCCTGTCACTCCAACTGCCAAATGGCAGATTGTCAGAGCACTGTGATGGGTATCAGCCAAGTGCCAGCGTCAACATTAACGCTGGCAACTTGGTTATCACTGCAGTATGGGTGAACCAATTTCCCAGCAGCACAAGAAAGCAAACAGGACTGAAAGAGCTGAGTCCTACCAATGCCATTGAAGAGACAGGTTGTGAGAGCACTTGTAGAATGCTAGTCTCCTTTTCTCTCCTGTTACTGTTTTAAATCTCAAAAGCAGTGGTAGAGTGCTGCTGGGGGGAGGCATTTTCATTTGGCATAAAATATTGGACTTGCTCTGGTGACAACAGAGTTGGACTATACATGTAAAAGTGTGAACTGAGGTTATTAATATTGCACAGTGACTTTTTCCTTTGTTGGCATAGTATTTGGATTCTCCTGATTTTCTTAGTTTTATTGATATGTATTATGCATACTTGTTTTTTTTTACTGGGAGAGGAAGGAAGGTTTGGGGTAGAGGGCTGCTGGCTGTATGGTAGGTTAGTGGTTGGTTGGTGTCCTTCAGTAGTTAAATAATTGTATTAGGACAGTATGAAAGTTTGGATGTGTGTGTGTATAGGGTTTAGGGTGAGTGAGGGGAAGATTGTTTGGTTTTATGCTTTAGTTTGAATTGGTTAAAGAGTGAGGTATTGTTTTGGGGTGTGATTGGAGCAGCCGGTGTAATCATTTGTGTAGATTACAGAACCCCAGGCTTAGTTACTCTCCATCCCAACCACTGGACCTCCACCCCTTTGATGACCACCCCCTACCAGCAGTGGCCTACAGGCACTGTAAGGAGGTTGGATTCTTAAGGAGGCAGGTTGGTAGGCAGCAGGGTATGGAGGCTACTAATAGGGAGGGCAGAATTGGGGTGGTGAGGAGCAAGAAGCTTCTTGGAATGAAATGGGACCTAGGGACAGGTTAGATGTGTTTGGTTCCCATACCCAGGGCTGCCAACAGACTGAGTGGGTAGGTAGCTGTTAGGTTGGCAACCTCTGCTCATCACTTCAGTCTGTTTTATGCAACACCAAACAATCTGGAACAAGACTGCAATTGTAGCAGACTTGATTCCTCAGTTGATCTGGCTTGCATCATGCAGACCTGGCTGGGTGATGATGCAGGCCTAATTTTGGAGGCATTTATCTTGGTTGGATTCTCTGTGATTCACTGCCCGAGGAAGGATTGCAGGGAGTGGGGATGTGGGCATAAGTTTTAGATCCAACCTGAAATTCTCTGAGCAGCCAGTGGGTTCTACTTTGTTGTTTGAAGGCATGGATGTATGTGAGAGTTGTTAGGATGCTTAACACTGATCAGGTTCTTGGTGATAATTAGAGATGCAGAAGACTCACAAACAAGTTGCATATCAGTAATAAATATGTTTATTACTACAAAACAAAATCACAGTTGCCCTAAGCAGTTCTTACCATAAGACACTGGGAGCCAGAGCTTAGCATTCCCCATACCCCAAGGAATGAAGAAGGTCTCTGAGGAGAAAAAGGAAAAACATTACATAATATCCTCTGATAATTATGGTGATTACCAGAGATAGAAACGTTCTTACTTACATCCAGTAAACCCTATTGGCTAAAAGTAAGGTGGCTCCACTGTGTAGATAACATTATACAATATTTGCTAAGTCAGCTATCTCTGAGAACAATAAAGGTATACATAGTATGTGAAAAACACAGGATGTAGTGTAGTTATATATAAATCCAAAAGGTGGCAGGCAGACTAAACAATATCAGAAGATGACAAAGACATGTGTGTCTTGGCTCACTATGTGCAGTTTCCATGCATAGTGAAAGTAAAGTGTATTACAATCATTATATATCCCAACACTTTTTCATTTTATTTATTTATTTATTTAGGGATTTGGATCATACCTTTAAGCTCAGAGCTCTTTTACAAAGGTTCCACGTCAGACAGTGACAATGACAACAATAACAAACAGTTTAAATGCAATACTCCAATAGTAGGTAGCTAGTATACAATACAGTTACAATGTCATTCATAGTACCAATTGTGATAGTACAGCATCAAGAGCATTCAACTAGGGTAAAGGGCAGTGTTTATATGTAGCGAAGGAGATAAAGAGGTGTGACACCTAGTGTGAGAGTCCGAGGAGGAGTCAAGGTGAGGGGAAAGGGAGACTTGGGGGGGGGGGAGAGTGGGTTGCCAAAAGAAGTGGCTTTGTCTAGGAGGTTGGGAAGTAGTGGTAGTAGGTTGGTTTTAAGGTTGATCCAGTGGGGAAAACTCACTTACTCTTATACGGTAGATGCCTGTGCCCTATATATTAGTATAGCATATGCATATTATGTGTAACATAAGGTTTGTCTAAGGTGTACAGTGAGATGCCAATTAGGGTTTAGGACCTCGCATAACAATCCCCACCCCCATTGCCTTACTGAAAAGGCAACAACACTATGGGAAAGTGGTGAGAACAAATTTTCATTTACAGACCCGATGCACAAGCCTTGTAAAGGAATTCAAGCTGCTCTCGATGTTGTTTGAGCATATGCCTTAGGCAACAGTGTTATTAACGAAAAGAAAATCAAAAAATGCCTGTATGATAACAAAAGCTTTAAAAGTCATTTCTAATCAGGTATTAGAAAGTGCTTTATTTAAATCACCATAATTAATTAGTGCATTAATGGCATCTCCAGCAACAGAGATGTTGTTACTGATGTGGGTGAGGTGTGTGTCTTTTCTCTCTAAGAGTGATTTTAGTGTCAATGTCAATGGATCTAGGTGAATATTAAATATGGGTAAATATTGAGATAGAGCAAGCAAATATTCAGGGTCACCATCAATGATATCAGGTTCCACAATGGAAACAGGAGTAATCACTGTGTGTCCTATAACAGTAGTTTGATGAGGAACAAAACAAAAGTTAGGGTGTGATATTTCACAAACCTTGTTACCATAGGAGAAAGATTTATGGTTAGTGACAATGCAGTACTGTCTTTCAGAATTATAAGTCATTTTAACAGTTGGCAACCTCCATTTTTGCAGTTGGATTGGGCAGGTGTAAGATTGATTCAATATTCTTGTAGTCATCCAATGAACCTCTTCTGTATAAGCCTTGTAGAGTTGTTCACTGTTCACCAGTGGTGGTGGTGCTGATCATGCTTCAGGGGTATCTGTGTCATTAGCAGTAATGTTCTGGTCCAATGTGAAGGACCAATCAATGCTGTCTGGTGAATAGCCACATACAGGTTTTATAACATCAAAAATGTCACAACAACACAAATAATGATAGCCCTTTCTGGCACAGCAATCCGTATGTGGTGAGACTTATGCATCCAGGGTCAGGTGGTAGACCAAGAGAGGTGGCAGTTCGATCCGTTCTCTGTAGATGTCATCTTCAAGGTGCCCAATGGAGTGAACTGTAGCAAGTTTATCAAATATAGCTGTATTTGGATCAAAACATGGTAATGAGACAGTAAACGTCACAAACATAGTGTCTAAAATAGAACATTTCTTAGCAGTGAAGCAGGGTCCTTTGTTAGGATGCCTGGCAACAAAGCCTAAGTTTCTAGCAGTTGATATTGGTATGGAAATAGAGTGAGATATACACATTACAATGCATGTAGAGGATTTACAATGCTGGCAATACCATTTGGAAATTCTTCTTTCATGAATGATGTCTGGAATACATCCAGATTCCAGATCACTGAAGAGGTTATTGGCAGTGGTTATGACATAGGAGCCATAAGCAGAGCAGAGGAGTTCCCTGGCAATATAATGCATTTCTGCCTCATTGTTATTTTGTGCAATGAGATGATTTAACTTATCTTTAGTGTCAGTGAAACTTTTAGCAATTTCTTTCATGTTGTATACAGTGTACCTTTCCTCCTGACTAAGGCCATCCACACCATGTAACAAAGGGGGTATGATCTGATTCATCGTACCTTGTTGGAATTTTTGTGAGTGATCTTAGATAGTAGCAATATCTGCCCTATTCCAGACAGACATACTGCTACCAAAGATGCCAGTTAGGGTGCCTGTTACATCAGTGACATCAGCCGTTTCACACTTCTTCTTAGATGAATGAGATTTCTTTTTAGACTGATTTGGTCTACATCTAAATAAACCTAGATGTTCTACTATGTTTACACCAGCTACTGGGTCTTGTGTGCATGTCTCGAATGCTGCCAGACTATCTAATAACATAGTACTGAAAAACCTTGATGTGTTAGTAGTGAAACACATACCAAATTCTGCCATATTCCAATGTGCGAGATTGAAAAGTACAGGGACATGCATATATTGCAAATTGTTGATAAGAGTACCAGGTGCTGAATTTGCAGTTAGGTCACTAAGTGGGCCAGGTTCCTGTGTGGGACATTGAAGGAGTTCTGCTTCTGTTGGAGGAATAACAGACAAATACATGGTGGCTGAGGCCATAGAACTGAGTGCACAGTATTCTTCTGCAGAGTCTTTGGAGAACATCTCACAATAGGCATGGTCAATTAGAGCAGTAAGATTATATAAACCTAAATGTTGATGATTGATTTTATGAATAGATAAAGTACCATTCGGGGAAATGTTGGCATTTGGCCAACTGTGGAAGGTTCCTTTGGACAGGTAGGCCACTGGGAGAGTTTGACCATTAAAATTTGTTTGCCATTCAATTTGTAGGGTAGATTTGTCAGGGGCTACAACTGAGGCAGTGAGGTAGGTGTCTTTACCTTCCTGGACAGTAATCACTTTGTTTGGGACTGTAATTGATACTCCTTCTGGGGTGGCAGCAGGAGGATGGTCTAGATGTAGAAGGATGTGATCTAGCGCACCTTGGATGCAGAGAATAGCTCCTAAGATGAGGAGAATCAAATGCAAGATAGACATCTTGCAGGGATACCTGTAAGGAAAAAGAAAAGGTCAGCCAGTACAATTCCACCCAATGGGGGTTAGGAAAAGTCATTATACTCCTTTGTATAGTTTTAGTTGGTTTGCATGCAACCATTTATCAGTACATTTCTTGTTTTGCAAAAGTCTAACTTGATAGACTGTGGGACTGAGCTTGTTGACAATAGGATAGGGTACTTCCCATTTATTGGAAAAGGAGTGTGTAGGGTGAGCAAATCCGGGTACCATTACCTAATCTCTGACTTGCCAATCCACTTCTTATGCGTGTTTGTCAGACTGGATTTTGGATTGTTGTTGGGCCTTGCCCATGTAGTGTGCAGCATACAGATGGGTCTTGACAATGTCTTCTCTCAGTTTGACTACATACTTGTCTACAGACATTCTGTCTGCAGTGGGGGTGTTGAGGTCAAACAGCAAATGTTCAGGTAATCTCATAGTTCTACCCATCATCACCTTAAAGGATGTAAGCTAGGTGGTGGTTGAAGGAGTACTCGTGATTGCCATAAGGAGAAAATGCAGCAGGGAATCCCAATCCTTGGGATTGTCCTCAATTAATTTGGAAAGCATTTGCTTAATCCATCTGTTGGCTATTTCTACTTTACCTGACGATTGAGGGTGTTAAGGTATGTGGAACTTCTGGCGTACCCCTAGAAGTTCAAGTGCTTCTTTCATTAACTCACCTGTAAAGCTGGTTCCTTTGTCAGAGTCTACCTTCAGAGATGGGCTCCACCTAGAGAAAATCTGTTCCACCATGGTTTTTGAAGTAGATTTTGCTGTACATGTTTTAGTGGGAAAAGCTTCAACACACTTAGAGAAGAGGTCAGTAACTACAAGTGCACACTTGTTCCTGCTGGTATTGGTTAAGGGACCAATAAAGTCGATCTGTATGGCATGACAAGGGACAGAATGTCTCTGTGGCAGTAACTTGGCATCACGTTTGATTGGTATTGGGTCATTTTTTTGCACAGATCAGACAGTTGTCAATATAGTGCTGGACATCCTTGGTGAAGCCAGGCCACCATCCTAACATTTTAAATCTCTGGAATGTGTTTTCAGCTTCTTGCTGTCCGCCAGTAGGGGTGTAGTAGTACTGTAGTAGTAAAATGTTTATTCATACAGGAAAGAAGAGAAACTTCTATCACCATTAGGGCCACAAAAGCCCTCTTTTCAAGGTGTACCTGTTTAGTTATTATTACTAAAAACAATAGTTACCATACAAACACATAATCACAAACTTTACAGACATAAATATTACTAAACAGATAATTAAACTATCTCATCTATTGCACAAGCAACGATAACACATGTCCTGCTTCATTGCTACATTAAATTTAGCTATGGTCATATCCTGAGTTTTAAATTCAGGTGAGAGTTTGTTCCAGGTTATGGCTGCCCTATACTGAAAAGTCATTTCTACAACCTATTTCCACTCTTTGTAACTACCAAATCTCTTGCCCCCTTCTTTTGTAAATTAAACTGGTGAGAGGGGCTAATAAGTTTGTCTGCTAGGCCCAATGGTGAAGTGGATTTGTGTATTTTATAGACTAATTTGGTCCAATGTTTTTGTCTTCTATGTTCTAATGGAATCCAATTTAACTTTGTATACATAGAACAATGATGTGTTTCATGCACCTGGTGGAGAAATTCAGATCTCAGTGCTTGATGGACCACCCACAATTTGTTGGGTAGGTCCTCTGGTTACTTGTATGTCTCTTGTATGAACTATGGGTAGGTAAATCTTGTTCAGTTCCTTTGTCAAGGAGGCGGAACACATCCTTGAGTTGGGGGTCTTCATATTGTGCAGTCGACAGGTCTAATGGATGAACTGGTTCTGGTTTCTTCCTGATTGCTGCCACGTGGACAGCTGCTAGGGTGTCTGGGTGGTCCATCATCCATGTGTCCCCTGTAAGCACCCTCTTTTGCAAGAGTATCTGCTTTCTCATTGAAGGAATGGTAGGGGTCAGTTTTAGAGTGTGCTTTAACCTTGTGGATGTAAAGTTTATGCTGAAAGAGCTAGGCTAATTCATTAATATAAATCACAAGTGTTTTATATTTCACTGGGGTGCCATCAGAGGATGCAAAGGAGTTCTTCTGCCAGAATGGTAGGAATTCAGTAAGGGAGCAGCAGACCCAGTTAAAGTCTACAAAAATAATGGTGTTCTCAGTGACCTCAGCAGGTCATGAGGGCCTCGGAGCCTGCCCTCCCCCACAGCAAGCCGGACCCCCCCCACCGTTGAATCCTCAGCACACAGCAGGCTGTGAGGGCCTTGGAGCCTGCCCTCCCCCACAGCAAGCTGGACCCCCCACCATGGAATCGTCGGCACACAGGTACGCCCACTTCAACTGTGAACTGGCAGTATTCCTTTCCCTGAACCATCAGATGCCAGCTTGAATTCAGCAGCCTTGCTGTCACACGCCAGTTCAGACCACATCAGAGCACAAAGCTGCCCCACCAGCGCTCTGTGCCGGCTGCCCCACTATCCCCCTAGGACAACTTGGCCTTATATAGGCCAGCAGGATCACATGGTGCGGTGACGCTAAACAAAAAAAAAAAAACCAGCCTTTTTTCCATTTGCAGCTTATCTGCTCTCACCTCTAGTGGCTGTCACTGCCTCATAACACTGATAAGTGTCTCAAAACCTAGTCTTGTCCCCTGGCCATTTGTTACTCCTGGATTACCAATCTCTAGGGAGCACTCAGGCATCCAACTAGCTGGGGGGGGTCTAAATTTACTCTACTTGTGTTCAGATGCCCAGTGTGTGATCTCTGAAGCTAAGCTCTAATAAGTGTATACTTCGTCTTCCTGCAAGCCTGTGCCTTCATCACAAGCTCCTGCATGCCTGCGTCATAACCACCTTGCTCTTACTTACGGTAACACACAGTCTTTGAGCATTCAGATAGGTGTGTTTAATACAGCTGTTGTCACACCAACCCCCTGTGGCGCCTCATGGACGTCAGTCCTTAGTGATGCCCCTGTTCTATTGCTTAGGGGGCTTAGAAAAGGTCACCAGAACATGCTGTGTGTGCATTGCCTGTGCTAACACCTGCAGACACCTGATGTCTCAACTACACCTGCTGCTTTCACAGCTGGCACCATGGCTCTACCTGCACAGGCTGGAGACTTAGCCAGTAATCAAGGTCCTCTGGTCACCCTGCCCTCTTTCAAGCCTCCCCCTGCCTGGCTATCTGCCAAAGTCTTACAAATGGCACACCTGAATGTCCGCAGTATCCTCCACAACCTAGCAGAACTAACAGCCTGGGTGGCCCACTACAACCCTGACATTATGGGGATCTCTGAAACTTGGCTGAAGCCTCACATACCTGACTCCTTGTGTGCCCTCCCGGACTACAGCCTCATCAGGCAAGACAGGGTAGGAAGTAAACATGGGGGCGGTGTGCTCTTCTATTATAAGGTGCACCTTAACGTGACTGCTGTTGATCATAATACACCTGCATCCCCAGCTTGCGAGTTCCTTCACAACCTCATCCTGCTTGGGAACACAAAAAAGATGCATCTTGTCTGTGCCTAGAACCCTTCGAAGGATGGCGTACTAGGGCTCTCCGCACTACTCGACCACCTTAGGGACAAGGTTGGCTCAAACAAGCTGCTAGTCCTGGGGGACCTTAACCTCAATTGGCTAGGTCCCAATACCAAGCAATATGAGCCACTTCTCTCAGGCCTTGTTCTCAGCTAACTCATTGCGGCACCTACAAAGCTCACCTCCGGGGGGATAAAGGATCTCTTATCGACTGGGTACTGGGCAATAGACCAGACAGAATTATTTACTCAGGAATACTCCCTGACGTCATCTCAAATCACTCTCCAACTTACTGCATATGGGGCATCTCCTCACCCAAAATCCCCAGCAAAGTGATCCAGATGAGGGACTATTCTAAATTTATGCTCAATGACTATCTTGAGGACCTATGACATGCTGACTGGTCCAGGGTCACTGCCACCAATGACCCTGTAGCAGGCCTTGACCATTTCCTTGCGGTATTTGTCCCCTTGTAAAACAAGCACACCACCGTTGCAAAAAGGAGGGTGAGAGGCACCGTCACAAAGTGGATCCATGTAGGCCTATTCTCTCTCATGAAGTGAAGAGACAAATGCTGGGAGATACACAATGGCAATGACCTCCTTGAATATCGGCTGCTCAGAAACTCTTGTAAAAGAGCTATCTGCACTGCCAAGAGTGAGCACTGCAAATCTGCCCTGCTAGCCTCTGCCAAAAATCCTCAGAGTTTTTGGCAAAATATCAAAAATCTGATTGGAGGGTCTATCAGGGATCAGGTTGCCAACATGCATATCGGTGGGGCCAACTGCAATAACCCCAAACTATTGTCAATGCATTTAACTCCATGTTCTTGGACCTGCCTGCTCCCCCTTCTTCCCAGCACACTGCCCCTAAGCCTCTGAGTGGGTACACCCCTCAACCACCCTTCTACCTAAAACGGGTCTCTGTTAGAGAGACCCAGAAACTCCTAGCCGATCTCTCCCCCCATAAGGGGGCAGAACATGGCAGTCTTGAACCAAAACTGCTCAACCTGGGGGTTTCCCTCCTCTCCTGGCCTGTCTCTCACATCTTTAACACTTCTTTTATCTCGGGGATCATCCCTGACACATGGAAGGTGGCCAAGGTTGTCCCTGTTTTCAAACAAGGTGTCCCCAAAGATATCAAAAGTGATTGCCCCATCACCATACTCTCTGCAATCTGTAAGTTCCTTGAAAAGGTAGTTGCCACACAACTCTCCCACTACCTTCAGGGTTATGCTTTTCTATCCCCTGCTCAACATGGCTTCAGAAAAGGGCACAGTACATCAACTGCACTTGCCGTGGTTACCTCTGAGATCAGGTCAGCGACTGATCAAGGCAAACTGACTGGTGCCATCTTCGAGGATCTCTCAAAGGCTTTCAGTTGGGTTGAGCATTCCCTCCTCAGCTCCACTCTTCAATCTCTTGGATTCTCCCCCCTGCCCAGTTCTCCAACTACCTTGTGGGTAGGCAGCAATACACCAGCTTCAACCGTACCCTCTCTGTCCTCTCCTCAGTTAACTGTGGGGTCCCCCAGGGATCCATCCTTGGACCCATTCTGTTTCCCTATTCATTAATGAACTGCCCTCCATCACAACCCATGGGTACTTCACTCTATACGTGGATGATCTCGTCGTCCTGACCAGTTCACTGGATATTACTGCCATCAACTGCAGGTTAAATTCCGACTTCAAACTTATCCAGATTGGCTAGAGGGCCACATGCTGACCATCAACCTGAACAAGACCCTGGCCATGCTCTTTGGTTCTGTGGCCAAAACTAATTCCTGCCCTGCTCCCCTAACCATTGTTGGAACACATGGCCCTCTCCTGCAGGCCATGGACTCCGTCAAGTATCTAGGAGTCACCCTTGATCCACAACTGGATCTCAACCCACATCTTCAGAATATATGTAAGGCCACAAATGGCAAGCAATATATGTAAGGCCACAAACAGCAAGCTCGGACTTGCCTACAGAGCCAAAAGTTGCCTCACCCCCGCTGCACAGCTCACCCTAGCCAGGGGGATACTTCTTCCCATGCTCTGCTATGGGCTCGTAGCCTTTGTCTCAGTCCCAAAATCTAGTCTAGTGAAATAGGACACTGATTATAACAATATATGCCACTTTGCACTCTCTGTCCCTTGCCTTACGCATCACTGTGAGCTCTACTCAGAGCTGGAATGGCTCCCCGCCCCGAAAAGCACCATGGATTTGTCCTCGGTAACTTAATTGAAAACATAGTCAGAACAGCCACTCCTTCCGCGCTTGCTCTTCCCCTCAAACATGGAACCCCAGCCTACCACTTAAGATCCAGTGCTGCAAAGGACTGCCTGGTTCCTAAGACCTGCACCCTTACAGGGGATCGGGCCTTCTCCGTCCATGCACCTAGACTGTGGAACTCCCTTCCTGCTTTAGTTTGTGCCTCTTCCTCCCATCCTTGCTTCAAAGCATCCCTCTAGAGCTTCCTCAAATCAGCCTCTGCCTGTCTATGTGCCATATAGACCCCAGTGGAGACTCTCCCTTCCTTTTTTGACTGATTGAGGGTGATGTCCTGAGTGCCTTTGCTACCGTCTGCTGTTTAATTCTGCTGATAATCTGCACAAGGCACTTTCTGCCCTCCTGTTTGAGGGGGGCCCCGTCATATATGTACTTGTCTGTATTTTTGATAATTTGATGTTATTCTACATTTTGATGTTATTTAAATGTTATTCTACTTATTAATTCTGTTATGAATCTTGTTGCTATCTGCCTACTTAACTGTTTATGCCTGATGTCCCATATACTGTATCATCTACTTGTCTATGCCAGAGGCTCCTGTATGTTACCTCGACTCTGTATGATGCATTGTATGTACCCTTTAACCCTCCAGGATCGCACCTGAAAATAGGCACTTGGCTGTCTAGTGTGCTTACCTGGTAAACAAAAGCAAATAAATAAATAAATACCATGTTGTATGAACTCAAGGGCACAGGACATAGCTGCCAGTTCTGCATACTGTGATGATGTCACACTGCAATGCTTGGATATTCTAAAGGTGTTGCCATTGGGATATATGATGTGCACTCCAAATCCAGCTACCTGTTCTCCTTGATAATATGATGCTGAGATATCTGTAAAGACATGACACAGGGAAGTGTCTGTAAGGAGCTTGGGAGTAGTGGGAAGAAATGGGCCTGGGTCAGGCAGATCAGGTGGTTGCAGTGTACAGTCATGTGGTTCTCCTTGATAAAGGAGCCCATGAGCCAGAATGGAAGGCATTTTGGCAGGGTGGACCTGTGTGTCATGGTCAGGGCCCCGAGTTTTCCGCAATTCCATGGATGCGGCAAACCGCGGAAATATCCACGGAATTTGCCATCACCCGTGGAATTCGCGGCTGCCCACGGAACAAACGTCCACTTCATTTGCCAACGAGGGTGCCCAATCCCCCGTCGGCTTCACTGTCCCCCCTCCCAATGCTTACATGCCACATTGGGAGCCCACCAAGCGTGGCAATCAATGATTTTGCCGGGGTGCCCAATCCCCATCGGTTGAGTGCTCCCTCATCTTTGTAGCACGCTGGGAGCCTACCCAGCGTGGCAAACGCACTAATATTTTTTTTTTTTGCTGACGGGGTGCCCAATCCCCCATCGGCTGAACACCCCCCAAAGTCATTGTGCCATGCTGGGAGCCCACCCCAGCTGGGCAAGCGGTCCCGCTGATGTCTTTTTTTTCCTGTAAAACAAAAACTGTCCCACGGGCGATCTCCTGAGCTCCCTCCCACATCCCGCACCCACCCACTGAGCACTCCAGCCTCCCCACACCCCCCACCCCATACTTACCTCCGGACTCCGGCGTGACGATCTTCGGTGGACCGGGAACACGTCTGCACTCTTCAAAGGCGACCGCGAACTGAGGAAATGCCGGTAAGCTGTATAATGGGCTAGATAGGAGGGGTTCAATTTTATTGCATATCTCAGGCATTTTTGGGAATTTTTGCACCAAATTTTCAACATGGGGTTTTTGGGACCCCTTCTCATGAATGATGTCACTGTCATGGTGTTATTCAGGCTCGAAGGGTGATTTCATGCAGTGACTTCGCAGTGACTGTGAAATCACCCTTCGGGACCAAATACCACCATGACAGTGACATCATTCATGAGAAGGGGACCCAAAACCCCCATGTTTATTTATTTATTTATTGAAATAATCAGTTTTACAACCTTTGAGTCAGGAACTCGTTTACAAAGGTACCTCGTCATGGGGGGGGGAGACAACAATTAAGGAGGTTTAGGACAGTGGTTACATACAGGTGAGATACATAAATACACACGCAGAGTTACAGGCATCATGATATAAATACATACATTTGTTGAGTTACATGCATCATTATGTTACTACCATTGTTACAGTTGTTCATTGTACCATTACCCAGTCGTCTATGGGAGCCAGAGGGCATAGGGCTATATGAGGCAGAGTTAGGATCCGCTACAGACATTTACAGCATCGGCTAGCAATAATGTATTGACGGAGGGCTATTTTAAACTGGCCAATCCCCGGGGATCTTTGTGATTGCCTCAGGAAGGGAGTTAAACCAGGCCAGAGCTTTATGAGGGAAGGATCTTTGGCAGAGAGAGGTCCTTGCCCTGGGTACTAGGAAGGTGGCTTTGGTGGAGTTACAGGTCAGTGTAGGCCCGACAGCTAGTTGCAGGGATGCAGAAACCCTTGGTGGGCATAACCCAGACAGGGATTTTTTGGGCCAGTAGGCAGGTGTGATATTTCAGTCGTTCTTCAAGAGTGAGTATGTTAGCAGTGGAGTATAGCAGACAGGTGTGGGTTCTGCTGTGGGCACTGGTCAGGAGCCTACAGGCTTTGTTAATAGAGGTCTGGACCTTTGACAGGGAGGAGGGGTCAGCCGCTGTGTATATTGGAAGTCCATAGTCGGCCAGGGACAACACAGATGAGGTGATGGCTAATTTTAAGGCAGAATCTGGGAGGCAGTCTTTATGGTGGTAGAGAAGCCCAATCCTGGAGTTCATGGCTGATGACAGGGCTTTTAGGTGGGCGTGGAATGTAAGGCCTGCGTCAAAGGTGATGCCCAGATACTTATATGTTGTTACCTGTTCTAGTGGGAGGAGCATGCTGGTGGTGATGAGAAGGGGAGTATCCTTGGCGCTGTTTTGCCGATGTGAGAACAGCATTGACTTAGTATTTTTCAGGTTCAAGACTAGTCGATGGTTGCTGAACCATTTTTCAGCTTGTAGGAAGGTGCTTTGCAGCGTGCATTGGAGTAGGAGTGGGTCTGAGTGTGATGCTAGGATCACTGCATCATCAGCATAGAGCAGTATTTTGTTGGAACAGGAGCTTGGGAGGTGTTCAGGAAGAGACTGAAAAGGGTAGGTCCAAGGATGGAGCCTTATGGACCCCTGAGAGAACTGGTAGGTTGGTGGAGAGGGTTCTATTTAGCTTAACTTTTGGGACCTGTTGGCAGGTAGCTTGAGAACCAGTTCAGGGGCCAAATGAGAATCCCAGCTGGCTTAGGGAGTTTAACAGCAGGGGTGGCACACAGTGTCAAAGGCCTTGGATAGGTCGATGAAGACTGCCCTGCAAGTTGACCATTGTCAGCGTAGAGTGTATGTAGGTGGGAGAATTCCAGAAGGGCAGTGGACGTGGTTGTGGCCTGGACGAAACCCATGCTGCTCAGGACATAGGATGTCATATTTAGATAGGTATTCTGTGAGTTGAGTGGATACTATTTTTTCCAAGGCTTTGGAGAGGGGAGGGAGGATGGAGATGGGCCTGTAGTTATTTGGTAGTGTTTGGTCCCCAGACTTGTGGATGGGGGTTACTTCTGCTTGCTTCCATGCTTCCGGGAATTGACCTAGGCATAAGGATTTATTTATAGCAAGCGTGAGGGGGATTAACATGACATCCAGCGTGAGGCGGAGTATCCTGGAGTCAAGAGGGTCATTACTTGGGTTATGAGAGGCGAGAGATTTTAGGAGAAAAGGTTTGGCATCATGGGGTGAGATTATCCAGAAGTGGAATTGCGGCCTGGAGATGTGAGTGTGGTGGGCGGGGAACCGGTCAAAGAATTGGGCAGGGAGAACTGTGCTTAAGTCCGTGAAAGTTTTATTAAGGCAGTCTGCAATACATGTTTGGTCCGGCGAGACTGCTCCATTTATGACAATCTGAGACGGAGGGGGAGCGGTTTTGCCATTCAGATCTTTAATATTGTCCCAGAAGGCTCTAGCTGAGCCCCAGGAGGATGTCAAAGCAGCCTGATAGTATTTAGATTTCACCTGTTTGATGGCCCAGGTACATTGGTTTGCGAGCTGCACTATAGGCTTGCCTGTCTGCCACCCTACCAGAGTCATTTGCTATGTGCCAAAGATTGTCTCTTTTTAGTTGCCAGATCAGTGCAGGGGATATCCATGCAGCAGCCCATTTTTTTGGTCTAGATGTGGTGAAGGGGGCAAATAGGTCACAGGCATAGCTGAAGGCCTTAGTGAGGTAAGTTAGAGCAGTGTTTATGTCAGATGCATTGGCCACTGGAGTCCAGTCAACTTGTGCGAGGTGACGTTTGAGGTTGTCAAGACCCCTGGGGAGAAATCTACGTCGAGGGGTCCTGCTGTACTCAGGGCTGAGTGTGGGGGAGGACCAGAAGCAGATGACAGGGGAGTGGTCACTAAGTGAGTCCGCAAGGACTTTTACAGATTCCAATTTATGTGGCCAGTTAGAGAGGACTATATCCAGGAGGGAACTAGTTCCCTTCATTTTGTTTAGTCTGGTGGGCTGAGTGACCATTTGAGACAGGTCAAGGGCTGCAAGCTCGTCCTTTATACTATCAGACGAGGGGCTGAGCCAGTTGGTGTTTAGGTCCCCAAGATTAGTTGTTCAGCCTTCTGAGGTAAGGTGGATAGATAGTCAAGGAGGAGTTGATTGCTAAATGTTTTGTACTCGGGGTATGTAGGCCGTGGTTAGGTATGAGGGCCACAACCAGGGTATGGGGTGATTTTAAGAGTAATGGCTTGCGCCCCATGGTTGAGCTCAGGGGTTGGGAGTGCAAGACCCAGGACCGAGTCACGCAAGTAGATTGCGCACCCCCCTCCGTGCTTGCCCATCCTATCAGCCCTGAACAGGGAGAAGCCTGGTAGAGAGACAGCTGAGTCAGGAGTATGCTGGGAAATTTGGTGCCAAAATTCCAAAAAAATGACTGTTTAACGAGCGTGCATTGCGCAGTTCCTACGCAGGCTCATAAGTTCACGAAATTTCAATATTTTCACTCCAGAGTTTCAACATTGCCATTTCACCACACTGTCTTATGAGTAGTACAGCTGTCATTTTTCACATCTCACCCAAAATGTGTTTCTACCCTTGTAGCACAGAATGGCGCAGTCAGTGTGCGAAATCAATGTGAGGGACAAATTAAGAAAATCACAGTGACACTGTTCATGAGCAGAGGTCTTGAAATGGCTATGTTGAAAATTTGGTGAAAAAATTCCAAAAAATGACTGTTTAACGAGCATGCGTTGCGCAGTTCCTACGCAGGCTCGTAAGTTCACGAAATTTCAATATTTTCACTCCAGAGTTTCAACATTGCCATTTCACCACACTGTCTTATGAGTAGTACAGCTGTCATTTTTCACATCTCACCCAAAATGTGTTTCCACCCTTGTAGCGCAGAATGGCGCAGTCGGTGTGTGAAATCAATGTTCCGGACAGATTAATAAAATCACAGTGATACTGTTCATGAGCAGAGGTCTTAAACTGGCTGTGTTGAAAATTTGGTGACAAACACCCATAAAATGACTGCTATGATAGCGTGCATTGTGTCAGATATGGCAAAAAAACAAAAAAGGAAAAAAATTAGGGTAAAAATGTATGAATTGCCGAGAAATTGGTGTTGAGTGCCACAGAAGTTCTGTGGCAAATGAGAACCCTGCCGCAGAACTTTGCTCCGATGTGCTGCAGAAAAATCGGGGCCCTGGTCATGGTCCTGGAGAAGAAGTGACCAGTGAGCCAGTCTGGTTTTGGATACTGATCCATCCTTCACTCTGTCTGATAGCAAGAAAGTTGTGGGGGTGTGGTTGATGTTGATAATGATAGGTGAGTACCCAATGATATACAAGAAATGCTTGACAGCCCAGTAGGTGGACAGAAGGTTCCTTTCACAAAGGCTGTACTTCTGTTCTACTGGTGATAACATTTGGGATGTAAAAGCAACAGGTCTTAAAGTACCATTGACTTTCAGTGCTAGAACTGCAGACATAGCAATGTCTGAGGTGGCTGATTCCAGATGAAAGGGCACTGCTGAATTTGGGTTCACTAAGGCTGGAGCAGAGGCCGAGGCCTATTTCAGTGATGTCAAAGCCTGGGTATGTATGGAACCCCAAGTCCAGGGGATGTCCTTTTTCAGAAGTTCGTACAGGGGGCAATCTTCTGGGCAAGGTCACAAATAAAGTCCCTGGAATAGTTGACCATTCCCACAAAATGTCTGAGTGCTGCCACACTGGTGGGTAGTGGCAAATCTTGTAGTGCCTGGATCTCTTTCCAGGCTGGGCTTCTGCCCTTGTCTGTTATGCATAGGCCAAGGAAGATGACTTCTGTTTGGCAAAATTGTGCCTTTGGAGGGTTGCATTTGAGGCCTGCCCTCAGTAGGAGGATCAGTAGTTCATCCAAGAGGTCCAAGTGTTGTTCTTTGGTGGCCGTAGCCAGCAACAGGTCATCCACATACTGCAGGATACATTGTGGGGCAGAGAAACCCTCCAGGGCATCCATCATGTGTGGATGGAAGAGGGATGGGCTATTATGAAACCCCTGGGGAAAACAGGTCCATGCGTACTGTCTTTCTTCAAAAGTGAAGGCAAATTTGTACTGGCTTTTGAGTGCCAGTGGCAGTAACCAGAAACCATTGGAGATGTCAAGGGCGCTGAACCACTGATGGTCAGTGTTCTGTAATTTGAGCACATCGGGTGTTGATGCTACTGTAGGTGAGCAGCTAGGAGTGACTTGGTTAAGTCTTCTGTAATCAGTTGTGAGTCTCCAAGTTCCCATAGGTTTCTTCACAGGCCAAATAGGGGAATTGTCAGTAGAGACACAAGTCCTGATCACACCTTGTTTGAGGAGTGACTGAATGGTTTGTCTGAGTGATGGTAAGGCCTCAGCAGGAAAAGGGTATTGCCTTTGCCTTTCATAGGCTGGGCCTAGAATTTCGATGATAGTTTGCATCCTACCACAATTTGTAAAAAAACAAAGACAAGGCACTGCATCAGCATGTGGTCTAAAAGCAAAACAAAATGGTTATATTAAATGCACACTGAAAATAGAAAATAGAGTTAAAAATCTACATTTTGACCTTAGGTCTTCTTCAGGAAATATCTAAAAGAGTAAAAAAACAAGTTAGTGTAGAGGAGAGGTAAAATGAGAGAAATATATATGTGGAGAAAGAAGAAGGGGGAGGCTAAGGGAGAAGAAGTGATAAATGGTAAGTTAAGAGAGAATCTGTGAAACAAAAAGGTGATGATGGGAAAGATAAAACATAATGGGAGAGAAAGAGCTGGGGAAGTTCCCAGGTAGAGACTGATTAACAGGGCCTTGTAAGAAGGCTGAAAGGTGACAAATGTGTGAGAAGGAGACAGAAATGGAGACATATGGTGAAAATGAAAAATAAATCAGTACAAAAACAAATTGACTTTAGGGAAAAAAGGGAGGCTGAAAGATGTTAGTGGAAAATAAGTCTATCATTTAAACCAGAGGGCTGCTGGGGAGCTATGATGATGACGCTTGGCTTCCATGTTTTTCTATGGTTAGGATCCTGGAAGCCCTGCTGAAGGACACAAACAGAAAGGTCATTGACATTGTGGTCCCTGGAGATAAAGTGGGATACAATGGGTTTAGCAGTTTCACCATTCCTGACCACTCTCTAATGTTCCCTGAAACGGTCAGCAAGACGCCTACCAGTTTCTCCGATGTAAATAGCTGAACACCTCCTGCAAAGAATACAGTACAGTACATTAGTGGAGGTGCATGAGAACTCCTTGGTGATGTGAAAAACACCTGTAGGCCCCTGAATCTCAGTTACACTGGAAATAAATTTTCAGGTGTAGCAGCGAGCCCTGTTGCAAGGTTTGGTACCTGGGGGGGAGGAACTGTTAGGAGTGGGTAGGCTGCTTTTTACCAGGAGATTGCACAGGTTAGGTGGCCAGTGGTAGGAGGCAATAGGTGGTTCTGTAAAGGAAGCACCAATGTTAGGGTCAGTTTGCAAAATGGGAAAGTTACTAGTGATGATCCTGTGAAGAGAAGGTGTGCTCTGATGGAAAGGAAGAACAAGTGGAATTCGCAGTTGTTCTTGTGTGACAGTATCCTTCCTGTGGGGGTCAAGGTTACGGGGCATGTTACTGACCTGGGAGAGTGCTCTGTCAACTGTGCTTTTAGGGTATCCCCTGTTGATAAAAAAACTATGCATTATTTGGGTCTGCTCAGCAAAATCATCCTCTTCACTGCATAACTCAGAAGTCTAAGAAACTGTGAATACGCAGGCCATTCTTGACAAGTTTAGGGATGGAAGGAGCTATGGAGGAGGAAACTGTGAGAGTCAGTGGTTTGTAATAGACTGATGTCTTCAGACCAGTGTTCTGGACTGAGAGCTGGACATCCAGGAAAGGCAGTGTAGAGGAGGATACTTCAACAGTGTACTGAAGGGAAGGATGAGCCGTGGTGAACTTGTCAAGGAAGACTTGGAGGGTCTCCTTGGAGCAGGAGATGGCCCCCACACAGTCATCAATGTAGCATTTGTAGAGTTCAGGCACAGTCCCTGTGAATGAGAGAAAAAAACGTTCCTCCATCCAACCCACAAACAGATTAGCAAAGCTGGGACCCATCTTGGTACCCATGGCAACTCCACTGACCTGCTGAAAAAAACTGTTATTAAAAGAAAAAGCATTGAGTGTTAGAACCAGTTCTGCCAGATGAGTTAGTGTGTGTGTGGGTGGCTGCTGGACTTCCCGCTTGTTCAAGAAATGCTGCAAGCTGTCAGACCATCATCATGGGGATCACTGTGTAAAGAGATTTGATGTCCATGGTGAAGATGAGCTGATGAGAGTCACTGAATCTGAACCTGTCAAATAACTGGAGAGCATGGTTAGTGTCTTTAACATAGGAGGGCAGGGACTCAACAAGGGGTCTCATGAGGCCATCCAAAATGCGGAGATGTGGGATGGGGCAGGAGCAGGCAGACACTATGGGATGACCCGGTTACCTGTTTTGTGGATTTTGGGAAGAAGATAAAACCTAGATGTCTGGGGATGCTGAACTATGAGTCTCTTAGCAGAAGCAGGGAGCTCATTGTTTTCAATAGCAGAGGTGATGGTGGAGGTGACCTCCGTCTGATAGTCAGCAGTGGGGTCCTGTGGAACAGAAGAATAAAACCTGGTGTCAGAGAGTTGCTGTGTGGCTTCCGTGATGTATAGCTCCTTTTGCCAGACCACAACAGCACCTCCCTTATCAGCTGGTTTAATAACAATGTCATTCCTACATTGTAGAGATCTGAGGGCTACAAGCTCACCAGGTGTCAGGTTGGAATGGTTGTGCCTGCAATGAAGATTAAAGTTAGTGGTGTTTTCCATGCATTGGTTAACAAAATAATCAACCACAGTAAAACGTCCTGGAGGGGGTGTCCATGCACTTCGCTGGGGATTGATGTCATTGATAGTTCTGGTGATACCGTCATCATCTGTGGGAAGAGGAGTCATATTAGAAAAATGAGCTGCAAGGCATACTCTACGATAGAAGCACTGCAGATCAACTTGAACCTGGGGTGCATCAAGATATCTGGGTGTGGGCACAAAAGAGAGACTTTTGCTAAGGAGTGAGTGCTCATCTTGTGTCAGGGGAAGGTCTGGAGGAATACAAAATACCAAATTGTTAGGTTGTGTCTGACTCGAGGGCTCATGCTGGTTGTTGATCTGCTGGGTGAGAGACTGGAGTTTTGCAGCTTTGGTATCCTTGAGAAACTGAAAGAGACTGGAGTTAAGGTTTTGGATGCAGTGCTTAATAAAGGAAGGTTATGTGGAGCCGTTCGTTGCAGGAAATCCTTTGCCTTTGAATGGTTTTGTCCACAGAGATCAGCTGTGTTTTGATGGAGAGAATGGTGTGCGATAAGTTTCCTAGAGAAAGTTTTCAAAAGCTTGTTAGTAGAGGAAACATGTGTCTCAGATCCAAATGAACAAGGATGAAATTTCAAACAGAAACCTTTAGGAATAATACCCAGGTGCGGTATTTGGAAAGAAACTGTAAGTGACTGCAGAGTTTAGTCTTAGAGCAAATGGCAGAAAATAATTCAAGAGAAGGCTTAGAAATATGAGAAGGAATGCAGACATAGAAGAAAATGAAGGAGCATCACAGAGAATTCAGAAGAGATTTCATATTAGGCATAGTGGGTACCAGCAAATGTAGCATACAAATTGTAAAAAAACAAAGACAAGGCGCTGCGTCAGCATGTGGTCTAAAAGCAAAACAAAACGGTTATATTAAATGCACGCTGAAAATAGAAAATAGAGTTAAAAATCTACGTTTCGACCTTAGGTCTTCTTCAGGAAATATCTAAAAGAGAAAAAAAACAAGTTAGTGTAGAGGAGAGGTAAAATGAGAGAGATATATATGTGGAGAAAGAAGAAGGTGGAGGCTAAGGGAGAAGTGATAAATGGTAAGGTTAACAGAGAATCTGTGAAACAAAAAGGTGATGATTGGAAAGATAAAACATAATGGGACAGAAAGAGCTGGGGAAGTTCCCAGGTAGAGACTGATTAACAGGGCCTTGTAAGAAGGCTGAAAGGTGACAAATGTGTGAGAAGGAGACAGAAATGGAGACATATGGTGAAAATGAAGAATAAATCAGTACAAAAACAAATTGACTTTAGGAAAAAAAGGGAGGCTGAAAGATGTTAGTGGAAAATAAGTCTATCATTTAAACCAGGGCTGTTGGGAGCCATAGGGGATGATCAGCTTGGCTTCCATGTTTTTCTATGGTTAGGATCCTGGAAGCCCTGCTGAAGGACACAAACAGAAAGGTCATTGACATTGTGGTCCCTGGAGATAAAGTGGGATACAATGGGTTTAGCAGTTTCACCATTCCTGACTGCTCTGTAATGTTCCCTGAAATGGTCACAACGCCTACCAGTTTCTCCGATGTAAATAGCTGAACACCTCCTGCAAAGAATACAGTACACTACATTAGTGGAGGTGCATGAGAACCTTGGTGATGTGAAAACACCTGTAGGCCCCTGAATCTCAGTTACACTGGAAATAAATTTACAGGTGTGGCAGCGAGCCTGTTGCAAGGTTTGGTACCTGGGGGAGGAACTGTTGGAGTGGGTAGGCTGCTTTTACCAGGAGATTGCACAGGTTAGGTGGCTGGCGGTAGGAGGCAATAGGTGGTTCTGTAAAGGAAGCACCAATGTTAGGGTCAGTTTGCAAAATGGGAAAGTTATTAGTGATGATCCTGTGAAGAGAAGGTGTGCTCTGATGGAAAGGAAGAACTAGTGGAATTCGCCGTTGTTCTTGTGTGACAGTATCCCTCCTACGGGGGTCAAGGTTACAGGGCATGTTACTGACCCGGGAGAGTGCTCTGTCCACTGTGCTTTTAGGGTATCCCCTGTTGATAAAAAATCATGCTTGTTTGTAGCAAATGCATCTAAATGCTTCTTCAGAATAGGGAGGAGTCTCCTGAAGAACTCATGGTTCTGGAATAGAGCAATGACGTCATATTCCTTGTCGTTAGTAGTTATAGCTGCAACCATGTGTGAATCCGAAATCATGACAGTATGGTATTGTCCTGTGATTTGGATCAATAGCATGTTAGCCAGATTCAACACACAGCTGAGTGGTGCCAGAAAATCAATCCCCATGATGCTGGGATGATCATTTAGTACCATAAGCTGAAAGGTATGGTGTGCCTTCAGGTTACCTATAGTCATTGATAGTACCACAGAACAATATGGAGATAGCCTTGTGCCATCCATGCCTGAGGCGTTGGTCCACCATCTGGTAGACCAAGGAGAGTTTTCTGGGTCATCATCATGTAATACAGACACAGCCACGCCTGTATCTAAGAGCATTGACAATGGGCGGCCCCCGACCATGGCCTTGGTGCCAGGCCTTCCGTCTGTGTCCATGCCAGATTGTTCACAATACAGGCTGGGGCCTGTAGTTGTCAGTCTGTGGTGCCAGCAGCAGGGTGCTCCTGGAAGAGCAGTTGGGCCTGTTCTCATTGGACCTCATCCCTGTGCTGTATGGCTGATATGTAGGGAGTGGCATCAGGGTTCAGGCCTGCTGTGGCCTGGTACCCTGTGGTTCCAGAATCTCCGTGGCCTGTTGAGGCCTGTTCTCCTGGGCCTATAGCTGCAACAGCCCATTCCGGGAAGAATCTGCTACAGAGTGGACCTATCCAAGGAGGTTACAGAGGTTTCTATTCTCCTCTGTGATCTCTCTGTATGAAGCGCCTGATCGATTGTTTCGATTGCCCCGATTGGAATCAGAATTCCAGTTGTGTTTGTTTTTGTTAGTATGCCTCCCTTATGGTGACATCAACACAGTGACATACACACTTGGCAGCAAAATCAACACTTTGCTGGCAGGTCACTGTGTTGGTGTGCCCGAGACAGGGGCATGCTGTCTCCCGGTCCTGCACCCCCACCCCAAATCAACTCTGACTGGAGTTGAGAAGCTAAAAGATGGGGGGGGGGACAGAGCCCCCTTCATGGGGGGGGGTTCATGGAGTGAAACTCCCTGATGAAAAATACAGGACCAGGAGACACACAGGAATCATGTAGACCACAACTTGCAGTCAACATGATTACTGTCAGTGAAATGTCAGTCGACATAAAGAATTTCGAACCGGCATGGTAGAGTCATTTTTGTTGTAGTTTCAGTTCCCACCCCTGGACTGGTTATGCTGTCGGTTGTCCGAAGGTGCATGTTTCTTCTCATGGGCCTTGCCCTCCATGGTATAGTGGGTTGTGGGCTCATCGGTAGATTGTATCAAGGCCACCTTTTTCAAACCAGAGCCAAGGTCTTGGATGTACAGCTGGTAAACCAGCTCCGTTTTCTGAAGAATGTAAGCAAAATTGTCCATGGTAGGGAAACTTGTTGGCTCCACCTTCTCACAAACAGATGGCAGCATGTTCTGAAGGAACAAATGTTTGTATTCTATGAGGTTGGCATCTGAGACCTCTCCTGCAAGGTTTTTACCTATAAGGTAGGTCACCCATGGCCTCTGATGGAAAGTCACAGGGCTTTCTTTTGTGTTAGGTATGCTAGCATTAACCCAACCACACCTAGGCTGTGTGCGGCTATAAGTTCAGCTGCGATCTGGTCGAAAATTGCCCGGTTTTCCTGGAGGGCTGCTTCTGGGAATTTTACCCATAGGCTGGGATCAATAGTCTGTCGGAGGATCTGTACTTGGTAGTCCACCACTAAGCTGAGCATTTCGAATTTGGAATGTACCTTCTCCAAATGACAGCTGAGGTTGTCAGTGGGACTCATACAGCCTATGCTGTCAGTGATCTACTGAATGGAGTGGGCCATCTGAAGGGGATTACTAGGATGGTATGAGGAGGGAAAGACATCTTGCTCTCTGTGGAGGGCGACTTCCACTGCAGCGTCAGCCACAGTCCAAACCACAGACTCCTGAGTAGTGTTCTCCTTCAGCAGTTGCTTTATCTGCATCCAGAGGGTTTGTTTGCTTTTCTCAGGCAAATCTGAATTGCGCAAAGCACTTTCAATCATTTTCTCAATCTCTTCCCTGTCGTCTACTGAAATAACGGTGACAGTGGTGGCCGTTGGTAGGCCTTGAGAGGGTGATGGTTGGCCCAAGCCTCCCCCCCACCATGGGGGTTGCCATATTGGCATTGCAGATGATAATCATCATCGCATTCATGACATAGGGATGTGCTGTCATAGCAAGGGGACACGCCATCTTGTGAGTGGCAGGGTGGGGTTACTGGACCATAGTAAGGGTGTGACTGGGCATTGTATTGGGAGATGTCATCATCTGACTCATCCTCTCCAGATGACATGAGGTCGATGGAGGTGCATCCACCCATTGCCTTAATGTGACTAATCAAAACTTCTCGCTGATGGTGCAGTTTTGCCATCTTGTCTTTATATTCTTCATGATAATTTTTGCAATGTTCTGTTCTACACCTTTTGTAACCTGTTTCTGTATCACTCTATATGTGGCACTCAATTCACAGTTGTCCCTATGTTCCCTATCCAACTCATCACATACCTGATTCAAGTCATCTTGGAGTCTGTCCAAGTCCTCTTGCAGTTGATCATTAGTTTTATTTAACAAATCATTCATTTGTAACACCTGTCTCTTATCCTGCTTAAAACTTCCACATTCATCTCTCTACATACATATTTCTTGCTGATTGCTTTCACCAGAACAGCACAAGATAGTCTCTTTCTCATTACGCAAGGACTGAAGTTCAGTCTCCTGTTCTTGCTCTTTTCTCAAACTTTCAGTAGCCTGCAATCCCATCTCTTTCTTAAGGGACAAGAATTGCAGTTCAAGGGAACAAAACCTTGATTTGGAGGCTTCTAAAGCAGCACTGACAGCTGTGACCAACAGCCCTTTAGCCTCACGCTTTTTGGGTGTTTGTATCATCTCATCTCTGAGTACTGGGTTGAAATCCCAAGCACAGGGTTTTCAGATTGACTTGCATCCAACTTAAAGTTAGTCCATCCTCCATGGGAGGCAAGGAAGTTACAGATGTCGAGTCTCAAGTCTGCACATATGTTTGACATTGTGGCCATTGTAGTATCAGTAACAATCATTGGGGAAACTCAGAATCAGAACCTGTAAGAGGTTGCCATGGCATGCATCAGTCCATGACAGGCAAAACCAGCAGATGAGTGGGCTACTGTACTCGCTTAGTCTTGTAATTCAAAACTGCTGTTGAGTGCAGTGAGTCAGCATTGACCATGCCCAGTAAGCAGCCAGACTTCATAAGCTGCTAAGGAGGTAAAAATAATGGGAGAGGTGGTGCAGGAGTGCACACCTACTATACCCGTAGGAACTGAAATTTCTCAAGTAACAAGTGAAACTTTGCACCATCTAAATCACCTGCACACAGTCGCCAATTTGTTAGGGTGTCTAACCCTGATCAGGTTCTTGGCAATAATTAGAGATGCAAAAGAATCACAGACAAGTTGCATATCAGTAATAAACGTGTTCATTACTACAAAAGGATATCACAGTTTCCCTAAGCAGTTCTTACCATAAGACACTGGGAGCCAGAGCTATAGCAGTCCCATGTACCCCAAGGAGTGAAGAAGGTCTCCGAGGAGAAAATGTAATACATTACATTACTGTATATACTATGATAATTACCATGACTACCAGGAGATAGAAACATTCTAACATTATACAATATCCGCTAAGTCAGCTACCTCTGAGAACAATAAAGGTATACATAGTATGTGAAAAAACACATGATGTAGTGTAGTTATACATAAATCCAAAAGGTTGTGGTGCAGACTACATAATATCAGAAGATGACAAAGACATGGATATCTTGACTTACTACAGTATGTGCAGTTTCCATGCATAATGAAAGTAAAGTGTATTACAATCATTATATATCCTGATACTTACTTTATAAGTAGTGTCACAGTTCATGTATTATATATATACATATGTAACATAAGGTTTTCTTCCATATACAGTCGGATGCCAATAGGGTGTAGACTCTATAATATGTCCAGGTGTAGGTTGCAGAATCCTTTCATGACTCAGGAATGAGAGAAGGAATTTTTAGAGGGTTATTGACTTCATTGCTGAGAAAATATTGCAGTCACCAAGATGGTTGGTTCTGGGTGACTTCAATGCTTGGATCAACGATTAACTCTTACAGCTTGGGCAAGATTTCCTTCAGACGATGGATTTGCTGGGCATCACAAAAATTGTTGCTGTAACCCACACAGTCACACCTTGGACCTAGTATTCTCACTGGGGCTTGAAGGCACAGGATTAATACCTCACAAATAAAAATAGCACAGTCAACAACACTGCGGGCAAAACACCGAATACAAATAAAAGGTCACAGGCTGACACCAAAACACTATGGAAACAATACAGACACATACTGTAGGAAAATATTACAGTTTTGGGGGGGGGGATATGACCCCCACACTCCCCAACATCAGGGGCTTTGCCCATCACACACTCCAAAATTAATATAATTAACTCCAAGAGGGGTGGATCTTGGGGATGGGGAGAAACTTAGGAGGGGAACATTTGTTTAAAAAAATAAATAAATGTCCAATATCAGTAGACGGAGAACCCAACCCTGGTCCCTAGGTTTCCACTGCTCCAGGTGCTAGTGCCTTAGCCACTATATCACGGGAACAGCTCAACCTAGCACTACACCTAAAGCTACTTCAGCCCTTCTTCCCCTTCGTGGACAGTGACAAGGGTAGTGGTAATTTACTACGCTATTCTACCCCTGACGCTGTCATTGTTTTTGAGCTTTTTAAAGCATGGTTCATACTGCACTATTATTGCAGCACCATAGTAACCTGGTACCTGACTTCAGGCTGGTAACATCAATACTGGTCTGATCATTTGGTTGGATCACTGCATGGTAAAGTATTAATTCAGGCCCCTCCCATAGTCCTCCCCTTGTGAAGATGGTCTGCTACCACTCTTTAAAAGGCCTACCCCCAGCAGGACTCCAGGCAGTAAGGGTCCTCTTGGGCATGATGTTGCTTATGGGGCAGGATTGGGAGAGGCAGTGATGGCTTTTAACAGGGCTGTCGCCTTGGTTCTTGACTCTGTTACACCAATGCGTATATGACCCAGGTCTTCTCGCTTGAGATCAGCATTCTTTGACAAGGAGGTCAGCAAGATGAATACCAGGGTTTGGAGTCTGGAGCATTGTTGACAGAGATCCAGGACTGATGAAAACAAGCTAACTTTGAGAACTCACTACAGGGAGTATCAAAGCGCATTCTGCCGTAAGAAGGCAGCATTCCTGTCTAGGGAGATTGCTTCTGGGAGGAACATGCTAGCTCAGCTGTTTTAGATTGTGGACAGGTTATGTCATCCTACCAGTCTACACCAAGAAGGGCAGTTTCAGCCACCAGGTGCAAAAAGGTTGCTCAGTTTTTCTCTGACAGAGTGTCTTCTATCAGGTTTGGGACTGCCCCAACTGGGCTGTCATGGTTCTACAGAGGAAAGGTGGTTGTCAATAGGAGCACTCGTGGCTGGAGTGAGCTTAGGCCAGTAGAGGCGGAAGAGATCTGTGAGGTAATCTCAAAGTTGTAGCCCACTTGTTGTGAACTGTAAGTGGGCCTGGCACATCTCTTAGCGAGCCTTGTAGTGTCTTTAGGTTAGGTGTTCACTGAGACTGTCCAGTGCTCTCTCTCTCTCTCTCTCTCTCTCTCAGAGGGATTTTCCCGTAGTGCTTTGGTGAGGAGCTGGTGATGCCCCTGCTGAAGAAACCATCCTTGGATTCAGACTGCTTAACAAATTTCAGATTGTCTCTTACTGTCCCTTTTTGGGAGAGATTATTGAGAAGACAGTGACACTACAGCTCGAGGTACATCTCATTACCTTCGACATCTATGAGCTTCACCAGTCGGGATTTATTTCTAGGTACAGTATGGAGACTGCATTGGTCAGTGTACATAATGATCTCCTTAGGGCTATAAATAGAGGGGGATGGTCAATTCTAGTTCTACTCAATCTCTTCTCAGCATTTGCTACTGTGGACTATGATGTGTTATAGAATCATCTAAGGAAGCTCAGTGGCCTCGCTGGCACTGTAATCAGCTGGTTTGAGTCCTTTCTTACAGACAAGATGCAGAGAGCAGTGGTGGTGATTTCTCTTCACTCCCAAAGCCCCTCTCTTGAGAAGTACCTCATAGCTCAGTTCTCTTTCACCCTTGTTGTTCTTGGTGTACGTACTGCTTCTGGGAGAGATCATCAGATGCTACAGTCTTGGCTTTCACTACTATGCAGATGACACCCAGTTATATTTTTTATTTCCACCCATAATGCCAAATGTGGTTGATGTACTAAATGTGTTCCTGGCCAGGATCCAAAACTGGATGTCCTCTAGATGGCTGAACTCATCCCGGAAAAGACAGAGATTCTGGTGATTAAGCCTGGTCATTGGCAGGGTGCAGAGGTGGCAGCAGAGGTGACTGGCCTGGTGCTTGGTCCTTCTCAGCTTGTAGCTTCTGCTAAGGTGAGGAACCTGGGGGTCATTCTGGATAATGGACTGACAATTGAGGCTCAGGCGTTTTCTGTTGTCCATAGTAGTTTTTTCCATTTTATACTGCCCGGATTAAAGCTTTTTTCCCACCTGATGAATTGCCATCACTAGTTCATGCTTTTGTGACTTCCAGACTCAACTACTGTAACGCTGTTTGCCTCAGGGTCAGTAGAGACAAACTATATTGTCTGCAGCTGGTGCAGAATGCAGCAGCCAGGTTGCTTATGGACCTTCTGAGGTCCTATCATGTGACCCCATTCCAACATAACCTGCACTGGTTGCCAGTGAGATGATGAATCACCTTCAGCATTGGTTTACTGACCTATAAAGCCCTATAAGGACTGGGTTCAGGCTATCTGAGTAACCTTCTGACTTCCTACGATACACATCACCCTCTCCACTCCTCTGAGGTGGGCCTCCTTGCTGTTCAAGGCAGGTCTTAAATCTTCTGGTGACCAAGCTTTTGAGATGGCTGGCCCAGCCCTATCGGACTTGTTTCCAGGATCCTTGAGGGAGCCACCCTCATTGAGGGCCTTTAAGAAGGGCCTGAACGCTTTTCTTTAGGTATACCATTAACAGAGTGCTGAAAATATAGCTTCATGAAATGGGCGTCGGAATCAGTGCACAAGTGATAGTAGTGTTACAGAGTTGAAAGCGTGTTGTAGTGTTATGCGCTCACCCCTGGAGTTGCTTTTTACACCCCTCCCGAGGTTCTCCCTCCCTCTGAGTTGCACCCACCACCAGAGTTGTATTATTTAGTCTGCCCCCCCAAGCGTCTCCCTTCCTCCAAGTTGTGCCCTTCCCTGGAGTTGTAATATGTAATCTGCACACTTACATTTATTGTGTGCTGTACATGGTTTTTCACTATAATAAAATGAGGTGACAGATATATCTCCTGCTGTATTACTTGTTTCTTTTATGGTGTGTAGTATTTGTACTGCTTTTACACACAGGGTCTGCATTGCGGTGGAGTATACATTTTCTCTGTCTGGCAACACAATTTCAAGTCACTGTTCTATGTCTCTGCATTTTTCTTGCACTGTTTTTTTTCTGTGCCTTAATTACATTAGCTGTCATGTGGGTGACCCTCATCTTTTTAGGGAGGCATTTGGATTGGAGGTAGTCCCCCGACACACTGGATGCTGTCTGACTTGATATTATTCATTTCAATTTAGTTAATTTAATTTATTTTACACCTCCAGTATTTGCTATATATTAAATGGCAAAGAACTAGATTTTGTATATGATAATGTTTTCTGTATATGTTTTCTTGACCTATGTACAGTGTCCTGAGCCCCAGTGAATCGGCGCTCAACAAATACAATTTTACTTACTTACTTACCTATTGTATGCATTTAAGCCTGACACACCGCTCCTAATCCACCTGACATACTGTAACTATTGAAGTCCCAGTGCTACACATGAGACATTTTGTTATGTACTAATCTAGCAATTGCCCCCCCTCCCCGGGTGTCAGAACATTGCAAAAAAATGGTGTGGGATGCTGAAGTTTGAAAGGACAACTAGAATTTACAATGGTGGGCAGAATGTTGAAAGGGCAGGTAATGCCTGAAAGCCTTAATGGGCAGAAGTATAAAACAGTGTGGGTTGTTGACCCCCTCAGCAATATGGTACCAATACCCATGATCCTTGCCGATTTTCATGGACTTTTGACAAACCTGAAATGCATTCAGATAACCTGATTTGCATTCCCTTGCTAGTATTACACCTATGTGTTTCTAGATTTGCAATACTGCAGTTTCACTGTGCAATTGCCCTGGTTATGTAGCTTAGCCATAAGATTGCATTATCCCACTTCAAACCTCCACTAAAGCTAGTTGCATCATTTATGCTGGGTATGAAGGACAGCCTGTTTGGCTTTGAAGTAAATGATACAATTAATTTGTTATTAAGGCTGCATAGTTTTTCTGTGGTCCTCAGGGTGGGGGTATGGCAGTAGGGCTGGGTGAAATTTATCTTCCACCAGTGAAATTCTGGCAAAATGCTGATTTTACTTCTGTGAAATTTCCATGAAGATTTCATGACACTTTGGCAAAACTGTGATTTCAGTTTTTTCTGTCTGTGTTCAAAAGTACTAATTCAAATTGCATTGCATTTTTGTATGTTGAATTTACCAAGGCCCGTACAGACATATGCCATGTTTCAGATCTTTATCTTTAAAGGTGACTGAGTTATAAGCCTCCCAACATTCATACATTTTAAAATTACATGTTGCAATTATGTAAACTGCAGAATTTTAAGCCAATATAATATAACTTAAAAACTAGACAATGGAATATCACCAATCGTGTTAGGTTCAGTTACCTTAAATACTAGGCTTTTAGGCCACCACCATGGCCCAGTAGCAGAGCATCTTGCTGCCATGCTGATTAACTGGGTTCAGAAGCGAGCCTGGGAAGTCATGTCTGGAGGCAGGCCATGACTGAAATAGCTGCACCTTGGCAGTGAATCTCAGCCAGAGAGGGTTGGCAGTGTGTTCCACTAGCACAGTGACCTCCTGTGGCTGAGCCAGCCCTTTCTACTGCCACAGGGGAAGCTGTGATTGTGCAAGGCTGACAGAGGACCACCCCCACAAGGTGAGATGGGAGAGAAAAAATGTTGGAGAAAAACCTGGTAGACAACTGAATGATGACTTTGTCCAGCCTGATTGTGATGTATCCCTGTGAACAGGGTATATCCTTGAGAAACAAGCTGCCAGCATGGAGAAACACCAATGTGAAAAAAGGTCTCTGTGCATCAACTCTCGAATCTCTTGCTTATAGGCTGTCTAAGTCATAAGAAGCCAAACATTCCAAAATGACATTAGCAATTACATTTTAAATTTCATGAGCTTCTGTGAAGTTGTAGATTGTTGTGATACTTTTGTTGAAGCCATATCCATACATTTTGCCCAGTCATACACATGAGTTGTCATTGTACATGAAAATAAAGGCTGGGTAAAGTGGCAATAAGGTAGCATTCATAGGAGGCTCCATAGTAAATATATAGTGGTGCCAAGTGTCAGGTCATTATCTTGAGTGATGAACCATGATGAATACTCATGGACATCACAGTGCACTACCCTGGATTCTTGAAATATGGCAGATAACCACTAGATCTCACTGAGTTAATGACATGTGGAAGCACATGCACATGTAGCATTGTTTCTCTATAGTGCCACCTGCTGACTCTTTAACAACTCTGTAGATAACATTGTATAGTTTTACTATTAGAAAATAGTGGCATCAAGTGGTGCCAAGCCTTACAACCAGTGGTAACTCAGGCCATTTGTGACACAGGAATCTGGATATCTTTAGTCATAATGGAGCATGATGCTGGGCATCACTGTTGCAGGAGTGTTGGAGGGTATTGCATAGCCATGATGCTGGTGCAGTAAGGTGATTCAGTGGTGCTAAGTGCTTTATGAAAGTTAAATTCCACAATTGAAATTCTAGTAGCTTTACCTAATTTGCCTCCTTGAATCTTTGAGCAAATCTTGCCAGTCAGCAATTTCTAAAATATTAACAATAACATTTAACCCACTAAATCACATTATCTAGCTTAATTAGATTCAAGGACATATTTACTTCAGTATATATTTAATTTTATTTATTTATTTAAAGTTTGGTGACCGGGAGAGGCACCCTGAGCCGAGGCTCATTTCCAGGTGCGGCCAGTGCATGCCAAATATTGAGTGTACACCTGCAATAGCAGTGCAGCTGTATACATACAAATATTTTGAAAATGTTCACACAATTTAACAAATAAATTGTGAAATTCTGAATGTCTGTAACTTACAATTTGCATAGCCAATTACCTCCCTAATTAGTAGTTTCTATGACTCTTCCAAGAAAGTATACATGTAAATGTTCAATTATTTAGCTCCAAAGGTGGCTAAGTTGTAAGCATGGAAATATTTTTCAAAATTTAACATGAATAAATTCTCAGGCTTTGAACCACAAAAACTTCCCCTTCCCTCATGTAAATGTCATTAAACTTGGCATCCTTTTAGGGACTCTTCAGCACAACATGCAATCTGTATTTCAGATCTCTAGCTATAACACTGAGTTATGACCGCTTAAAGAATTTCAGAAAATTCCGTAAAAGTTCAAAAACATTCTGAGAAATTGGAATTGGATCATTTCACTCAGCCCTTCATGGCAGTCAAGCATGTTGTTTTCTTTCTTTATTTAGTTTTTTTTTTACTGGGAAGAAAAGGCTAGGCAATTTTCCAACCCCATCTCTAGAATTTCTAACTTCTCCCTGTGGTAGTTGTAGTTCTTTCAGAAGTGGAAATCCTCACTGATTACACCAGTTTTCAAAAGTAGACAGCACACTAGCCTTGCAAATTACAGACCCATTTCTATTCCCCCCTTCCAAGGCCTTTGAGAAATTGGGTACAGCAACATGGCTTCCGAAAGCTCCATGTCGCTGTTGGAATACACCGACTATGTTCATGAGGCACTTAAAAATAGTAACCCCATCAGAGCTATATACAGTATATTTAACTTTTTTTTTTTGCCAATTGTTTAACCAGGAGTAGCACACTAAGCTGAAAGCTTGTTTACAGGTGTGACCTGGGAGCACAGGGAAGTTAAGTGACTTGCTCAAGGTCACACAGTATGCAAGTGGGGGGCTGTGGGATTCAAACCCAGGTCTCCAGATTTGCAGCTCAGAGCCATAGACCACTGCGCTATACTGCCTCCCAAACTTATTAAGGCCTTCATCCTTGTCAACCATAAGCTCTTACTTAACAAATTCCTTGGCCAGGGTTTGTCACAGAACACATAATGCAGGTTCCACAGCTATCTCATCAATCACTCCCAGCATGTGAAGATCAATAAAACTTTGTCCGACACTAAGGGAGAATCTGTTGGTGTCCCCCAGGGCTCCATCTTGGGACCAGTCCTATTTGACCTCCTCATAAAACAACTGCCTGATGCCTGTCAGACAGCCAATGTACTCCTCTATGCTGATAATGCTGTCATCTATTCAAAAAATCCAACCTTGACAGCCTCATCAATGCTTTAAAGAGCAACTTCAGGTCACTAGAAAGTTGGTTCTCCAACAACAAACTGGTCCTCTGTTACAAAAAACAAAGACCACGTTCTTCTTCAGCCTCCCACAAAAGAGGAAAGTTCTATCCTTTATCATCCAAAATGACCAGGGACAAAACCTTTAACGGGTGGAGACTTTCACACACCTTGGAGTAACTCTGAAGGATACTTTACCTTTCCAGAAGATTGGGTGCCTTGTATCATAACTGAAACAATCTCACTGGGGATGCTAGACACCTCAATGTGGTCAGCTACATTCTGTCACTTATAGATTATGGCCTCCCTGTCTATGCAGCTGCCTGTGACATGGTGCTAAAGAGAGTAAAGCTGTACTGTAATAAGACGTGCCACTTTGTACTTGCTGTAGATGACCACACTCACAGTTGTACCCTTTAAACACTCACTAACTGGCTACCGTTACCTTGCAGAATAAAGCCCCAGGCCTGTTTGCTAGCCAAACAGGTGATCTTGGGCCTAACACCCCCTGCTTTAACAAATTGCTTCCATACCATCTCCAACCAATACATCACCAGGGACATGGCCAAGAATGCCTGTAAGCCTCCTTTCTAGTGTACTGAGCTGCTCAAGTGATTATTTGCTTTTAGTGCTGCTAATTGGTTAAACAAACTGTCTGATACTCTTGCTGAATCTCCCTAAGATTATTCATTTTAAGAGGTCTTTGCAGTCTGCCTTTGCAGTCCAATGCATTTGCAACTGTTAAACTGTTTTATTTTGGATTCTAAATGAACATATCCTGTGAGTTTTTATACAATGATCTGTATAGATAGTTCCAACATTGCGTGTAATTATTCTGCCTTCAATGCTTTGAGCCTGGCTTAACCATATTGCTCCTGGAACTGCTTACTGTATCTGTAATGTTTTTTGACTATATAGTTGACAGTGAAACTTTGTAAATGAGCACTTGTGCTGAAAGGTAATCTCCAATGATTTCAGTACATGCATAGAGTACATACATACATACATGCATAAATAAATAAATTCTGCCTTTTTTCAGCCTTGTCCCTAGGGACAGACACATACAGATGGTAGCCAACTGAAATTGAACCAAATTAAGCTGTTGGTGGTATTTTTGGTGCAACTTTTTTCTGTTTGCCTCATCTGCATTTCTAAATCTTCTAGTGTTTGAGATGCTCTCTTCCGTGAGTGGCAAGTTCTATCATTTTTCCTTAGATGCCAGCTTTATGGGTCTCTCATATGTGTTTATGGTAACATGTGTTGTAGCGTGATCAGTAACAGTAACTGGGTCCATCCTGGTAGCCACCACTTTCTGGAGTTCCTCTTTTTGGAGTAAAAAAATCTCTTCTGTTGTTACTGCCATGTGGGATAGGGTAACGTGAGAACTTCTTGCTCTTTTGATATAATTGGCACCATGGGTCACATAAGTTCCATTTATAGGCCATGTGATAGAAAGTTGCTCTTGTCTATGTGGGAGACTTAGTGGACCTAAAGGTCTGATGAGAAAGGGATCCCAAACCTCATTGAAATCCCCTACCATGACCAATATGTCCTCACTTTTAAATGGATCAGTACTTGGTGGGATCGTGCTGAATAAAAATGTGGCATGTCCTGGTTTGACACATAAATATTATAAAATATAAAGTATTTACCAAATATTTCACTCCTAGATAGGACCCACCAGCTTTCTTTGTCTTTGGCCAAACTTTGTATAATTGTTCTTTAACTCCGGTGGAAAAAGAAATGATATAATTTACTGTATATTTCAAAGATATAATAATGGGCAGACAAGGTGGACCAAGTGGTCCTTATCTGCCATCAAATTCTAAGTTTCTATCTATGATAGCAAACACATTTCTATGTTTCTCTCTATGACAGCTGCTACCCTCTTTTTCTCAGAAAAAGTTGTGGATGACTGTCCCCACCCATTCCTTCTTTGCCAAAGTGCATCTTCCCCAATGTCTTGCATTTCCTGCAGTTAGACCACATCTATGCGTTGCTGCAGTATATATAGCAGGACCTTCTTGCACTGTACAGGTCAGTTTAAACCATGGAAACCCCAGAACACCGTTTGAAAAGCTCCTGTTTATCTGTAGGATGTTAGGACAATTATGTTGCATTCCCTATTGCCTTAGACTCACTCATGAGTGAACATCTTTCCTTCTGTGTGACATTGCAGTCTTCTGTCCTCATGCACTTTCTGTGCTTCTACAAACCTATGTGTTATGCCCTGCAAACCCCATTGAGTGCTACTGTATGAAGATCAGTTAAGAATCACACTATACCCCATTTGATTGATTTGTAACATGCCAATACCACTACAGTGAATATGACATGTATAACCATTAACAGTATGCTCAAAAGAGTGGAATCCTGGGGTGAATGCTGCTAAGGGAGGGAGTCCCTTCCAATGATGTCATACCCCATAGGCCCTTAGCTGTAGGTGAGCACCCAAATGGCACATTTGCTCCTAACAAGCCTTTCTCTTTAGAAGTCCTGTCAGCACTACAACCAGGCAAGCTATCTAAGTAAATTCCTACAAACATGTGTGGAATGACATAAAACTCCTAAGAAAGACACTAAAAAATATTACTTTGCATAGTTCATACTCTTGATCATTAAATAACCCCAGAACTGTTATGCCATTAGTTCTTATAATTATAACAGTTCAGTAAAGTATTTATCTTGCACAGGGCCCATCAAGTCTGGAGATACTGGTGGAGCTGTAGATATGCAGAACAGGCAATCCGGGGGGGGCAGTGTGAGTCATTATTGCAATGTAGAACAGTGATGTGTACCCACATCCTACGTATAAGGGGGTGGCTAAGCCGTTTCACTTGAAAAAATACAGTATGGCCTATTCAGTCCTGGAATCATTGCATATCATGGGTATACAATTACAATATGATACAGAAACCCTTGTGAGAAAACTGCCTCTACTTGGTACAGCACAGAGTTGTATAAAACTGATGCCAAGCCTGAGGGTGGTAGTGGTGATGGAGTCCCCTGCAAACAAAGCCATTGGTGATAGAGAGATGATGAGGAAAGCCTGACCCCTTATAGAAAGGGGGTACATGCACTGTATTTTGGAGACAGAAATTGGGATGCAGGGACACCAAATTCCATTAAGGTACGGCAGGTGGCATACTGTATAACCTCATTTATCTGAATGTGCTGAGGGACCAAGAAATTGTTTGGATAAATGGGATTTCAGATAAGTGAGAGCACTTTACACTGAAGTCTATTAAGCTGGGAGACACACCACAGTTCTGGATAACAGAGATTTGGTTAACTGATGTTTGGATAACTGGGTTTTCATTGTATTCTTACCTGGCCCAGTCTCCAGTAATAGGCAAGTAACTGCACAAAGGATGGGACCTCTTAGCTTAGCCATTCTCTAGGGCCCTATGTGAATGAGGTGAGCCATTCAGCCAATCAGCACTAGATGGAGTGGGGCTGAGCACTTTAAATATCCATGTCAGCTTGCAGCGTGACCACCACTTGGGTGAAATTCTATCGATAAGGGCTGGTGGTTGCTTTACATGTATTTAGATGGTTCAATGTCTTGCTTAACTTTACATTGGTTTAATTAACTGGTTGGTACTTTTTTACACATATATAATCAGGTTTACTTGTTAATTATTTTTAAAATGCATATTGTGTAGAATTTCTTTAATATTTGCTTAGTGTGAACCCATTCTATTTAGGGTTATCTGCATTTTTAACCTGACTCAAACTCAAGTGCAATCATGGCCCAAAAGGGCCTTTGTCTGGGTTCTATTTATATAGTATTTTTTCTTTTATTTGATTGTATGATAGCCTCAAGCACTAAATAAGGTAATTTAGCAAGGGATGCAAAGGAAAATTGCCATTATTTTGCCTCTACTAGTACTCTTATTCTAAATCTTTCATACATACTGGGATCACAGTACAAGATCTTGGTATATAATACTGGCCTCCTTATTAGGAGACCAGCTAATATATGCCTGTTGATTGACCCTAGCCTCATTCCCCATATGCTTGCTAGCTTACTGTTGCTATCTGGGAATGTGGAATTAAACCCCGGACACCCTGCTACTACAATTGATAACAATCTGGATTATTCTGTGCCATTGAAAGTGGGGTTAAAGATAATTCATTTGAATGCAAGAAGCATAGTTTCCAAAGTGCATGAAATTGAGGCTTAGGTAAATAGGCAAAAGGAACATTGTTTAACCAGGAGTAGCACACTAAGCCAAAGCTTGTTTCCAGATGCGACCTGGGAGCACAAGGAAGTTAAGTGACTTGCTCAGGATCACACAGTATGCACCTAGGCCGCTGTGGGATTCAAACCCAGGTCTCCAGATCTGTAGTTCAGAGCCTTAACCCATTGCACTACACTGCCTCCTCTTTATATTAATATAAAGATAAATTCCTATTATCCTGATAGATTTGCTATATCGGAAACTTGACTTCGGCCCACAATACCTGATTCTGACATATCACTTTCTGGGTATTGTATTTTTAGAAAGGACAAGGTTTTGAGTAAAGGAGAGGTGATGTTTTATATTAGAAATACATTTACAACGGAAGTTTTCTCACAATCTGAGGTAAACCAGCATTCCTTTGAACATCTTGCTATAAGGATTAGCATAGGGCCCTTCAAAAAAGTAATCATCTATTGCATTTACAATCCACCAAAAAATAGTAAAGGGGGACTCCAAGACTTTGTGGAATTAGTATCACATAGTGCTAAAGGTGAAATTATAGCTGTGGGAGACTTCAACTTAAATTGGGACAGTAATAATAATCTTAACTTTAAAACTACACTAATAAGCTGTCCCAGTGACGTAGAGGGTTGAGGTGCAGGTGCCTTACCAGTACCCACGCTGGTGACCTGGGTACGGGAACGGACTCAGGATGCCGGGGGATGGCTGGGGTGGGAGAGGATTGAGTATCTGCAGGAACTGCTCTCCTCTCTTGGGAGTGGGCTAGGGAAGATGTCGGTCAGCAGCAGCTTCTGGTGGAGACCAGGAGCACTGCATGATGGCATAGGGACATCAACCAGAAAAATATGAAAATGCTGCATGTCACACTGGATGATGGCTGCCTAGCTCTCCAAGCCTGTCAATGCCTTTGAAGCATTCCACCTCAGCAGCACCCTCCATCTAAGAAGTTGCGCTGGTCTGTGGCCCCTCTGGCTGGTGCCTTCCCTCTCAGAGGAGGGTGACCCACCCAGCAAAGGGTTACACCAGATTACACGGGGGATCAGCTGCCATCTGAGAGTAGAGGACTCGGAGGACAGGATGGGTCAGACTCAGCATTGGCTCGTCTGAAGGAGAGGCTGGCATGGCTGCAAAGGTTGGGGTGGAAAAAAAGATAATACAAAAAAAAAAGCACTAATGTACTCAGGGCTATAGCAGCTTATAACGTCTCCCACTCAACTCAGTTTCAAAACCAACAAGCATTCATTGCTTGATTGATTCTTAACCAACAGAAATGACCATATTTTATCTAGTGGTCTGATCTCTGTCTCTATTAGTGACCATCAACCAGTTTTTGGGATATGGAAAGGCAGAAGAATCCCTAAACTCCCTCCAAGATACCTAGGGCCCGATTCCAAAAGGGCTTACGCATGTCACAAGGCAATGGGGTAAGGGGGGGAGTGTGGAGGTGGGTGTTCAGTAGGAGGGTAGGGATGGAGGAGGGGGGACTGCGGTGACAATGAGGGATCATTTTCTTTTTTAAAGGAAAAAAATGAGTGCAGTGATGATGAAGGACTGTTTTATTTTTTACAGAAAAAGAATACATTTGGGCACACTGGGTGGGCTCCAGTGTGCCACTAACTGGGGCAGGGGTTGTACAAGATGCCGACACGGCAATTGGGCACCCTGATGTTGGCAGGGGTGGGGGGAGAAAAAAAATGTAGGCACACTGGTATGAGCTCCCAGTGTGCCACATGAGTTGGGGGGGCACAATATTTGGGTACACTGGGGTGGACTCCCAGTGTAGCACTTGAGTTGTTGGGGGTGCAGAATGCTGTGGAGCTGGCGGCAGAGACGCAACTGTGCACGAGTGGCACTTGCACATGCACAGTTGTGATGAATAGCATCTTGCCATTCACAACATGATGGTGCCACCAGAGCTGCGCATGTGCATGAGTCATGCATGGAAATGTAGAAGTAACAGCCAAAATAGTGCAGCTGTTATTTCATAGCAGCCGATCATGGTGGAGGGGTTCAAGTTCCACTGGGCTTTCAGAAGGATACTTCCAAAAGTCCAACAGAAGATTACATGATCAACTGTATTTTAGAGCTACTGAGTAATCGCAATAGTGATCTAGGCTCTGCCCACAGCCCTAAAAATCAGGGACCTCTGCTGCTTGAACCAAAGAGCAGCAATGCTATTTACACTGCTTAACTTACTTGCATTCAGGCATCATTAAAGGAAAGACAGAACTTTTTTGCTGTATGTAAGTCCAGCACAATGTAGTGTCTTTACTTTCTGCCATGCTGTAGAGGGTAGCTCAGTTTGAGTTACTTTTTCTCCAGTTAAAAAAATGTAAGGATGTATGTACAGTCCACAGAGGAACTTAATCACTGTGCATCATGGCATCCAAAAAGATTTGGAGCTTAAAAGATTCAGTGAGCCAGATTTTAATTTTAAAATTTCAAGGCAGCAAACATGCAGGGGCATTCTACTTAGAATTAATTTTCTGCAAGTTAAATAGAGATAGGAAAGATGGGGTAACAGTTATCACATGTTTATTCTTAGTTTCCCATTAGAATTTATTAAAAAGTCATCTGATAGCTAATCTAAATAATGTTTTATTTTTGTGCTAATCTGGCCAAGTTCCTGGAAAATAACTTTAGCTAGACAAATGAGTCAACTTACTCAGGTCAATGTCCATGCACGTTTCATTTATTTGAATGCTTTCCCTTCAATAGAGGTCAAGTTCTCATGGAAAAGTGTTTCATTTCATGAGGTTTTAGCTTCTCAGAATTAAGAGGTAGATGTCCAGCACCCCACCCCATTACTGACATTCACATGTTGACTGAAACATCAAATCCTGAAACAGAGGGATAACAACAGTAGGCTATATTCACAAAAGGGTGCAGAGCCTGCACATAACAGTGAGCACAGCTCCACACCCCCAGGAGATCCACGTGGGGACCGCATTCATGAAGCAGCAGTCCCCTCCTGGCTCCCTTCCATGTCCCTGCCCCCCCAGGCATGGAGGTGCATGGGGGCAGGGTTGTGGACGCAGGTCAGCAGCCAATCGGCTGCCCTACCCAGGTCCACAGTGGATCCCTTGCACTGGTATGGTACCATCTTGGAGGGGGTGCATACAGCACTGGTAATGCTGCCAGGGGAGACAAGTGCTGGTCACCCACCCTCAGCCCAACCACAGTGCCCTGACAGCAGGGGCACCATTCTGCGGGGGTCCAATGATCCCCACCTGCACCAGCGGATCTGGCGGTGGCAACTGGAGGGGATGCATAGCTGGTACGGCTGCCCTCTGGAAGTGTAGCCACTAGCCCCGCATATGGCACTCCACACATTTGTGAATTGTGCAGAGTGCCGGAACGCCCCCCCCCCGTGGAGACCCCAGCCTGCCCAGATGTGGAACTCTGCACTTGCCCGGAGATCTGGTGTAGAGGAGGGGCATACCTCATTAGTAAATGCTGCAGTGGGCATGAACGGGTGCAGGATGGCTATGCACCCAGGTTACGTAGTGCATATCAACCCCAGCCCACTCGTGAATAGGGTCAATTGAGATTAGTAAGGGGATCCTGAGTACTGTACCCACCATTTGTATTTGTTTCTTGGCAGTGCTAAATGTATTATGTGTTTGTTGAAAAGGTGAAATAATAACAACTCTAGCCATAACATGCAGAGACTCCAATTAACCTAATAATTTCATTAGTATTTACTATGTAATATGCCTCCTTTTTAGGGCTTCAATGGGCAGAGCCCTGCAGACCTCATGCTTTGAAAAAGCATTCCCACATTCCTTGCAAACACACAACATGTTGCAGTGTCAAAATAAGTCTCCTCCACATCAGAACACTCCACACTCACACTTTTTTTTTCCCTTTCAGGGTCGGCAGTCCGTGTCCACTTAAATACATAACCTCCCACCCGACCCTCTCTCTCAGCACCTCTCCCCAGAAACAGAACATCTACCCTGGTCATCTGTGGGAGCAGCAGACAGAGAGTCTGAGGCAGAGATAGCCCTCCTCGAACAGTGTCCTCTCCCCATCCTCCACTCACTGAGAGTGGGACATGTATTACAGAGGTCCTTTGGATTGCGAGACACAAACAGACCATGCTGTGGGGCGGGGGAGAGAGAGAGAGAGAGAGGAGAGAGAGAGAGAGAGAGAGAGAGAGAGAGACAGAGTGGTAGCTAGCACCAAGCCCCCAGTATTGACTCCTTTCTATCCACTGTGTGTCTCTGTCACACTGGACATGGGTAAGAGTTGAGTGCCAAATCATTAAGAGAGACACAGTGACAGAGAGAAGCATTTGTGCTTCGGCATGATGTAATCCTGCCCATAGGTACTTTCCACAGCCCCCCTCCCCCCATTGTCCTGCAGAGTGACAGGACGAGGGAGCTCACAGAGCTGCAGAATGTGTCCAACTGGCGCCGGCCACCTGCCCCATCCCACAGACAAACAGAGAGCAAGAGAGAGAGAGTCACAAAGAGGCAGGCGGCTGTCAGAACTTCTTCACGCAGAGACACAGCAGCCGAGAGAGAGAGAAAGAGACAGTGCAGTGTGGGGATAAAGAGAGAAAAGGAAAACCAGCTGCAGTGAGTGCCAATCCTGACTGCAGACTGAGAAGAGCAGTCCTTGCTATCTGGCAGCGAGGTCTTTCAGCTTCCCCCTCCCCAAAGATACACACTGTCCCTTCCTTTAGTGTCCCAGCACAAGACTGGGGCACAGAATCCAAGGCAGCATGGATTCTCAGTGGGAAGGTCATGTCAGATGAATCTAATCAATTTCTTTGACTGGGTGATCACAGTAGTAGACCAGGGAGGGGCTGTGGAAATGGCCTACCTAGACTTTAGCAAGGCATTTGACACAGTCCCACACAAAAGATTAATAAACAAATTAGCCAGCCTGGGAGTGGGACCCAGGGTGGTAGCCTGGGTAAAACATTGGCTGGACAACAGGACACAGAAGGTAATAGTAAACTGAGTCCACTCTGAAGAAAGGGGGGTTACTAGTGGGGTACCGCAGGGTTCAGTACTGGGTCCAGTCCTTTTTAATGTCTTTATAAGTGACATTTCAGATGGACTGGAAGGAAAAGTATGCCTCTTTGCATATCATACAAAGATCTGCAACAGGGTTGATACACAAGGGGGCATGGAAAGGATGAGAAGGGACTTGGCAAGGTTGGAGGAATGGTCAGAAGTATGACAGCTGGGATTCAATACAAAGGAGTGCAGAATAATGCACCTGGAAAACAAAAACCCAGTGGAAGAGTACACAATTGGGGGGCTGTAGTAACAACAACAAAAATAGAAAGGGACCTGGGGGTAGTCATATCAGATGACCTTAAGGTTGGCAAGCAATGTGAGAAGGCAGAAGGGAGGGCTGGGGGGATACTGCGATGTATAGGGAGAGGCATCACCAGCAGAAAACAGGAAGCTGTTATCCCTCTCTACAGACAGTTGGTGAGACCCCATCTGGAGTACTGAGTCCAGTTCTGGAGACCGAATCTCTGCAAGGACATAGCCAGGATGGAGGCAGTCCAGAGGAAGGCAACTAAAATAGTGCAGGGTCTGCAAGAGAATTCACATGAGGAGAGACTAAAGGAGCTTAATATGTATACCCTTGAGGAAAGGAGGTGGGGGGCATGACAGAAACTTTTAAGTACCTCAGTGGAATCAACAAAGTCCAAGAGAGTAGCATCTTTCAGAAAAAGACATGTGCAAGAACAAAGGGCCACAATTTGAAGATAGAGGAGGGATGGCTCTGGGGCAATGTGAGGAAGTATTTTTTCACAGAGAGGGTGGGGAATGCATGGAACAGCCTTCCTGAGAAGGTTGTGGGGTCTAGAACTGTAGGTGAATTCAAAAATGCATGGGACAGACATAAGGCAATTCTTGTGGGGGGGAGTAGGAAAAAAATAGGCTGTTGGTTAACTAGGATCTGCAGCTTATACAGTAGGTAGGGAAATGGGAAGACTAGGTGGGCCAAGTGGTCCTTATCTGCCATCAGTCTATGTTTCTATGCTTCTAAGACAGTATGACTTCAGTAAGCAGAACTGTGCTTCAGGCAAAGGGAGTGACAGATGGACAGAGAGCAGGTCAGGGCAATTCATGTCCCCCCTACCACCCCCTTAAGAGCAAGTTAGAGCAAGAGTGAGAGAGATAGCACAAGAGGGGGACATATCCTGCAGTATGCTGTGTGTCTGGTGGCCTCTGTGTGTGTGTCACTGCAATCGTGCTGGCTTGAGGCCCCTGCCCCCACCCAATTGCTGCAGAAATTGGTCCTCTCATGGTCTATTGAAATGAATGTGTGTGTCTGTTGCTGTGTGTTTGTTTACTAAATCTAAATACTACATTTTTTCCTAAGTTGCTCCAACAGTGATGACAGCCATAGATCTTTAAGTGGTTTATCTAAGCCTATTTATTGCATTCCTGTTTGGGTCTAACCACTGACATGTGCAGACTGGGCAAGGTCTTTCTCTGTATGTGTCAGTGGGGGGGGGTCTATGAGAAGCAGTTAACTCAGTTAAGTTCTCGAGAATACAACTTGAGTCAGCACACTCTTATATTTAGCCCACCCCCCATCCAAACTAATTAGCAAAATATCTGTTCTGTACAAGTATCTTTTTTCTGGCACATCAGAATGGGCACCTCTGCTCTTGGAAATCAGCACTTAGTATGCAACATCTTGATCAAGCCAAACTTCCATGATGCCTAGTTGTAAAAAAAAAAAAAGTAGATAAACATGTGGGGAGTAGTGCAATGTAATGGCTGTGGGGCGGAAGTCTTTCTGGAGGCTGAGATGCTGCCCTATTTGCAGACAACTGTCTGCCCTGAGGGAGGAAGTTGCCCGTTTTCAGGCCACACTGGAAAGTAGAAAGGGAACCTTCCCCTAGGCCACACTGGACAGTAAGAAGGGAACATCCCCCATCCAGGGAGCACCAGAGCCACCACCACTACCTCAGAGGTTACGAAGAAAACACAGCAGTTGGACCACAGTGGGCTCAGGGAGGGTGAGGATGGTAGAACAGAGGCACACCCAGTCAGTTGTTCCACTCCACAATCCATACACCATTCTGGGGGAGCATAGTTCCCCTATGGATGCACCCGCAGAGGAGACTAAGGAGGCTGAGGACAACTGTCACAAGGGAGGCCCACAGGAAGGAGGCAGAGGACACCACAGGAAAGGAAGCAGCTCCTGGTGGGGGACTCAATTATTAGGGGGATAGAACTGGGGGAGCAGGGAAAACTGAAGTAAGGTGCCTGCCTGGTGCCATGGCTTGGAGGGACAGGAAGCACATCCTCAGGATCACGAGAACAGCTGCACGGGAGTCTGAGCTGGACATCATTGTCCACCTAGGGACAAATGACTTGGCTCATCATGAGATTAGAGCGGTGCAGGAGGACTTTGTAGAGTTGGGGAGGAGCCTAAGACAAGTAGCACACACAGTATCCTTCTCAGAGGTGCTGCCTGTCAATGGCATGGGTGAAGTGAGGGTACTTTGCACCATGCAGTTTAATGAATGGTTGAAAAATGGTGTGGAGCACAGGGTTTGGCTTCATTGGGACTGGGGTTCCAGCTGGAGGACACCAGCCTATACTGGCAGGATGGACTGCATCTGTCCAGGAAGGAACAAGTCTTTTGAGCAATCGGTTTAAATGCTTCATTGGCAAGCTTTTAAACTAGTCAAGGGGGGAGGCACTGATAAGCAGCAGGAAAATCCCAGCCTCTCCCTACAAAACAGGGTACTAAATGAGAAAAAGACCGAGGTAGAAAGGTCAGTGGGGGATGCTGCAACAGAAGGTAAAGCCATCAAAAAATGGAGAGCAATGAGTACCAATGCCTGTAGTCTGGGTAACAAGCTTCCTGAATTAGTGGTCTTGATGGAGGAGGAACATCTGGATATCGTGACAGTCACAGAAACATGGTATACACAAAACCATGACTGGGACGTAAACATACCAGGATACACTATCTACAGGAGGGACAGGGAGAGTAAAAGAGGAGGAGGAGTAGCTCGTTACATAAGGGAAGAAATCAAAGCAACAGAACAAAAGGGTAAACAGGGAGGAGAAGAAGCACTGTGGGTAAATTTGGAGACAGGCAATGGCACCACAATCCGCACAGGGGTTGTATACAGACCCCCTTCTCAGGTGGAGGAAATGGACAAGGAAATGATAGAAAGTGTACTTAGAATGGCAGAAAAAGGGGAGATATTCCTGATGGGTGATCTGAATATGCCAGATGTTAACTGGAGTGCAGTTGCAGCAGCCACTTCGAAGAGTGGGGTTATTCTAGATGCCCTATGGGGTCATGCCTTAGATAACTAGTATTGGAGCCCACTCGAGAGGGAGCAATCTTAGACCTGGTTCTCTCAAATGGAGATGGAGAGAGAATCACAGATGTAGAAGTGGGTAGCCATCTGGGAACTAGCAACCATCAAACAGTATGGTTCACAATAAACACAGCAATAGAGTCAAGTCATACAAAGGCAAAAGTACTGGACTTTAGGAGGGCTGACTTTGCCAAAATGGGTGAGTGGCTAAGGAATGCACTAGTAAATGGGCAGGAAGGAGGGGTGAAAGAACAATGGCGAATAATGAAAACTGCCATCACAGAGGTAACAAGCCTTTGTGTGAAGCAAATAAACAAAACAAAACGATGTAAGAAACCACTATGGTTCTTAAAGGAAGTGGCAGTGAAGGTTCAAGAGAAAAAGAAAGCATTCAGGAAGAACAAGGAATCACAGAAGAAGCAGGACAGAGAACTGTATCAGTTAAAGCAAAAGGAAGCTGGGAAGGCAGTCAGAACAGCAAAGGCCCAAACCGAGGAAAAGATAGCCAACTCAGTTAAGAAGGAGGATAAAACCTTTTATAGGTACATCAGGGAGCGAAGGAAGACCAAGGGAGGGATAGTGAGGCTTAATAAAGGGAGGGAGGGTGGGTAGGGTGACTGTGAAAAGACAGAGATACTAAATAAATATTTTTGCTCAGTATTTACAAATGAAGAGGGGGAGGTACCTAAAACAAACAGTAGATACACTCTGGATACAGAAGCTGATACCAGCCCATTTACAGAAGAAAGGGTTCTGAAAGAACTCTTAAACTGAAGGTGGACAAAGCAATGGGGCCTGATAGGATTCATCCCAGAATTCTAAAAGAACTAAAGAGTAGAACTAGTGACCACATTACCCTCTTTAACAAATCATGGGAGGATGGGGGTGGTACCGAGGACTGAAGGAGGCAGATGTGATTCCCCTTCACAAAAGTGGGAGCAAGGCAGAAGCAGGAAATTACAGACCTGTTAGTTTAACCTCAGTGATAGGGAAAATGATGGAATCAGTTCTGAAGGAAAGAATTGTCAAGTATCTAGAGGCCAGAGGGGTACAGGACCCAAGGCAGCATGGATTCAGAGTGGGAAGGTCATGCCAGACGAATATGATAGATTTCTTTGACTGGGTGACCAAAGCAGTAGATCAGGGTGGGGCTGTGGACATGGCCTACCTAGACTTTATAGCAAGGCATTTGACACAGTCCCACACAAAAGATTAATATACAAGTTAGCCAGCATGGGAGTGGGTCCCAAGATGAAAGCCTGGGTAAAGAATTGGCTGGAGAACAGGACACAGAGGTAATAGTAAATGGAGTCCACTCTGAAGAAGGGGGTTACTAGTGGGATACTGCAGGGTTCAGTATTGGGACCAGTCCTCTTCAATGTCTTTATAAGTGACATTGCAGAGGGACTGGAAGGAAAATATGTCTTTTGCAGATGACACAAAGATCTGCAACAAAGTTGATGCACAAGGTGGGGTGGAAAGGATGAGAAGGGACTTTGCAAGGTTAGAGGAATGGTCAAATGTATGGCAGCTTAGATTCAGTGCTAAGAAGTGCAAGATAATGCACCTGGGAAACCAAAACCTAGGGGAAGAGTACACAACAGGGGGTGAGATACTAACAACAACAAAAATGGAAAGGGACCTGGGGTAGTCATATCAGATGACCTAAGGTGGGCAAGCAATGTGAGAGGGCAGCAAGGAGGGCTGGGGGGATACTGGGATGCATAGGGAGAGGCATCACCAGTAGAAAAGAGTAAGTTATTATCCCTCTGTACAGACAGCTGGTGAGACCCCATCTGGAGTACTGCATGCAGTTCTGGAGACCCAATCTCCGAAAAGACATAGACAGAATGGAAGCTGTCCAGAGGAGGGCAACTAAAATGGTGCAGGGTCTGCACTGGAAGACATATGAAGAGAGACTTAAGGAGCTGAATATGTATAGCCTCAAGGAAAGAAGGGAGAGGGGACATGCTAGAAACTTTCAAGTACCTCAAGGGAATCAACAAAGTCCAAGATGGTAGCATCTTTCAAAAAGAGGTATGCAAGAACAAGGGGCTGATTTGAAGATAGAAGGGGGCAGCCTCAGAGGTAATTTAAGGAAGTATTTTTCACAGAGAGGGTTGATGGATGCATGGAACGGCCTTCCGAGGAGGTTATGGAGTCAAAAACAGTGGGGGAATTCAAGCATGCATGGGACAGTCATAAGGCAATTCTAGGGGGTGGGGGTAGGAAGAAGTAGGCTGCTGGTTAACTAGGATCTGCAGCTTATCCATTAGGTCAGGAAATGGGCAGACTGGGTGGGCCAAGTGGTCCTTATCTGCTGTCAAATTCTATGTTTCTATCCATGGTCAATAAAGGCACCCAGAGTCCTGCAAATACTGCAAATCAGACTGAAAAAAAAACAGGCAAAATGATCTTATATTCAGACCCCCAAATTAATTAGCAAGGTATCTGTCCTGCATAAGTATCTTATTTCTGGCACTTCGGAATGGGCGCCTCTGATTTTGGAAATCAACACTTAGTATGCAGTGTCTTGATCAAGCCAAACATTCACAGTGCTTACTTATATATAATCCATGGTCAATATAGGCAACCAGAGTCCCTCAAATACTGCAAATCAGACTGAAAAAAGCAAGCAGAGTTATGCTAGGACTGTGGACACGATCCCAGTACTCCAAGAAAATCACATTAAAATAAGCTGGTTTCAAAAACAGCAGACATATGATGTAATGCATCCTTAACTGAGCAAGATGCACTGAGCCACATGGCCCTTTTACAGTCATGACCAGGAACATACAAAACAAACTATAAGACAACAGTACAACATTCATAACAAAAACATTTTTCAAAGATAACACTCAGCAATAGTTGCTGTATATCACATAGTTTTAATAACTGAGCTCCTTAGTTTTTAAAGGGAAAGTGTCATTCATTCTCAGTGCCACACATATATTCTGTTTGTGTCACTGAAATTAGAGATGTGGAAAACTAGCAAATTTTATTATGCAAAATATTTCGTGAAATTCGCCTGTTTCGTTACATTTCTCACGGAAGCAAAATTTGGAATTTTGCCTGAGTAATGCGAAATTTTGCCGACAGAAAGTGAAATTTCTCATTTCACTGGTGAAATTCTTCATTTTGCACCCCGCTAAATATTTCATGTAATGGACGCATTTCGCAAAATATTTCAAAAAGGCAAAATGCTGATTTAGCTGGAATTTTTCTGGCAAAATATAATTTTGCAACATCCCTGACTGTAATCTATGCATTCCCTGATTATGTGATGATCTGAGATGAATATTTATTGTAACTATGTGAATGTATGTGAGACCCTGTTGGGAATGAGGTCAGCTCAATCTGAATTTTCCCATTCAGAATTTTGTGTATACATTTGTTTTACTACAAGTACTACTACATCTCCCTGCAACAGGTAGCAGTATTGGTTATTTGAATATGCAGGAGGTCAAGTACATGTATAGAAATCTGACCTCTTCTTTGCTACTTGTGCTGCCTCATAAGTTAATTGTACCTGAAGCAGAAAAAAAAAACTTTTCGAGATACGGTCAAGGAGGATGGGTGGGGTGGAGAAAGGGGTGGAGCAGGCAGATGCACTGAATGAATACATCTGCTCTGTATTCATGCATGAGAAGGGGGCAGATAACCAATGGCAAGGGGGGTGGTAGGCGAATGAGATGACAGATGTAGGGATTACAGAGAGCAGGGTACTAGATGGGTTGAGGGCATTAAGGGTGAACAAAGCACCTGGCCCTGATGGCATTCACCCTAGGGTACTAAGGGGGTTGGCAGAGGTCCTTGCAGGGCCACTGGCTGACCTATTCAATACCTCCCTAGACACAGGATGTGTACCACAGGACTGGGGAATGGCCCATGTGGTGCCCATCCACAAAAGTGGCACAAAGGATGAACCAGGAAACTATAGGCCAGTGAGCCTCACATCGATCGTGTAAAGCTCATGGAGACCATCCTAAAAGAGAGGCTAGTAAGCTTCTTAGAGGAAAATGGTCTCCAGGATGGTCAACAGTATGGGTTTGTAGTGGGAAGATCCTGTCAGACAAACCTTGTACAGTACTATGACTGGGTGAAGTAGGAACTGTACAAAGGCCATGCTGTGGATGTCCTGTATTTAGACTTCAGCAAGGAATTTGATTCAGTGCCAAATGGGAGGTTGGGGAGAAACTGGCAGATATGGGGGTGGGACCAAAAATGGTGAAATGGATCACCAACTGGCTATAGGAAAGGCAGCAAAGGGTGGTTGTGGGGATGGACCTCTCAGCAATGAGAGCGGTGATGAGCAGGGTACCACAGGGATCGGTACTAAGACCAGTGCTGTTTGGGATTTTTATTGCAGATATCTCACACGGGATGTGGAGCAAGACCAATCTGTTTGCAGATAATCTCAAGATGGGAGCTCTGGTTGATGATGTGGAGGGGTAAAAGAGGTTGCAGGAGGACCTGACTAAGATGCGGCAGTGGGCAAGAACATGGTAGTTGGGGTTCAATGCCAAGAAGTGCAAGGTTCTGCACTTCGGAGCCAGGAACCAGGGAAGGGATTATCACTTGAGTGGGACACAGTTAGAGAGCTCCACAGAGAAAAAGGACCTAGGAGTGATCATTATGGGGAGCATGAACAACTCTGCTCAGTGCAGGAAGGTGGCAGCAAAAGCCAACAAAATGCTGGAGTGTATTGCAAGAGGGACCTCCTCCAGAAGGAGGGAGGTTATCCTGCCTCTGTGTAGGTCATTGGTCAGGCCCCACCTGGAGTACTGTGTGCAGTACTGGCACCCATTCCTGAAGAGGGACATCAGATTGTTGGAGGGGGTGCAACAAAGAGCCACAAAGATACTCCAGGGATTAAAGAGCAAGCCCTATGAGGACAGGATGGGAATGTTGAATATATATTCACTGGAGAAGAGGAAGGATAGAGGGGATATGATCGAGACCTTTAAGTATCTGAAGGGGATAAACAAGACCAACACAGAAGGGATTTTCCAGTTGAGAAGGGGGAGGGACATGAGAGGGCATGGACTCAGATTGGAGGGGAAGATTCAGGAGGGAGATGAGGAGACATTTTTTCATTGAAAGAGTGATGGACAAGATGAGATAGTGTCCTGTAAGATGGTGGGCAGTTTCAAGAGGGGTCAGGATAGAATAAGGGGAAGGGATACTGGGAAGAGGGCCGCAGGAAGGGCAGCTGCCTGATGAGGTGCTAGCTGCACACTCAATCAGACTCGATAGACCATGAGGCCTATTTCTGCTGGCAATTTCATATGTTTGTATGTTAGTAAGAATCTACTTATTACTGTCCTTATTTCACCATATTCATATCATAAATGTAATAGATAATATTTTATGGCTGTTTTATTTTACTGTTAATTAGTTGCTCCTTCCAAGCCATCTTTCATTTTTGTACAGTATGTCTTGTCCATTGTAGAACTTTCTGATTGTGAAAAAGGTTTAACTTTGTGTGCCTGTACTTTAGATACTGACAAAGTGAAAAATCTAATAAGCGCATGAAAAATATTTTGAGATGTAATTACCTCCTTCTAAATATTGTGTAAGCCCACATCAGCACAGCTTTGAAAATAGAACCTTTTTGGTCCTCATAGTCTCATCCTGTTGACAAATTAAGCTTTTTACTCCTACAGTATACTATTACTTTTGTTTTCGTTAGCCACCGTATATTGTGTCATTGTTTTAAAAGATCACTAAAAACTTTTACTCTAAAAACAAAACAGTCCCCTCTGTATATCAGCTGCTCTACATACTTTTCTCTGCCTATATATGTTGAGAAAGCAGTAATGGAAACATATTGTATGAAACAAGAACTGTATGTAAAGTTTATTCAGTTCCCTAGGCAAACATAAATTGTTATTGAATGCACTATGTTTTGTAGGGAGGCAGTTTTGCCAAGTGGTTACAGCTCAGAGCTGTGAACTTGGAGACCAAGGTTTGAAGTCCACAGCTGCCACATACTCCTATGTGATTCTAAACCATTCACAGGACCTCTCTTTCTGTAATCTCTCTTTAATTGTGTGGAGGCTCTGTAGTGTAGTGGTTAGGGCAGCAGCTTGGGAACCAGGTAATCATACTTTAGGTTCAAAACCTACTTGAGTCAAATACACACTGTGTGCCCATGAACAAATCACTTCTTCTCTCACTCTTCCAGGTCACCATGCTACAGTGGTTGTTATCGAAACGTTTCCTGCCCCGAGGTACCATCAAGGTACCACTGAGGTAATTTGCATTGACTGTAATGTGATCCTGCCTCATCCTGTCTCAGTATACCTAGGTATACCTCAGTACTGTGAAAGTTTTCTATGACTACCACTGTATATAAATTGGTAGGAGTAGCACCCCACTGAAAATGAGATGTTGCACTTCAGCTGGGCAATCCTGTGAAAACAAATTTTAAAATAAAAAACTAAATTCTAACTCTGTACTGTTTGAAACTCCCTGTGCACTAGAAAATGGCAGCAACATTTTCTCAGCTCCCTCTCCCACTCCCTCTCCTGAAATGTAAAATATGTTGGGATGCAGTTTATGTGAAAAACATGATATAAAATGAAATCCTTCCCTTCCCTTCCCTTCCCTTCCCTTCCCTTCCCTGGAGCGTGATCAAACTGAAAACAAGACTTTGGGTTTAACACAATCTCTTATAACAATATCATAAATAAGTAAATAAAGTGTACATTTCTAGCTAGCCTGGTGGTGCAGAGGGCTGAGGCATTGAACGCCTTACCTCACACCATGCTAGTGACCCTGGGTTGGGAGTGAGCTTGGTTTGCCATGGGCTGGCCAGAGATAGAGAATCGAGCATCCAAGAAACAGCTCTCCTCGATAAGGGAGGGGTGGTCCATGATTCCCCAACAGGAGTGACACCGCACAGAGGCATGGTGAGAAACAGCCAGGGTCACACAAGGATTGGGGGGGGGAATGATGGCAGACATTTGCTGGAGAGGTACGGAAGCATGCTCATGCCCATGCTGGACATCATTGCATGCCTGCACCTCCAGAAGGTATCCAAGGAAACCAGGAAAAGCCCCACACACAGGAAGGAAGATATCACTTCCACCACCACACCCACACTGGACCTTCCTCTCCAGGACCGGACTGCCTCTCTCCTCCCCCTTTGTCTGCCTTGACACTACATAACACAGATGATCACTATGGTGCTGAAAGTGGCCCTGCCTCAGGGAGTTATGACTGAGAGGTGCGAGGTTGGTGTGCCACGGGTGGGAGGGAGGAACAGGATCACTGGCAGAGAAGATCTCAGCAGGGTGGGATAAAGTGGAGTGACTGATGGGGCCCCTGTGAGTGGTGACAGTAGCAAAGAAAGGGAAAGAAAAAAGTGCACATTTCTCTGTAAACTAAGGTGACAGGAGTCAAATATTACTATGCCAATGTTCACTCTTTTGTGTAGTTCCACTTCAGTTTTTAATTCCCCTAATAGCAACATCCTTCCCAAGTTGTACACCACTGTTTAACCCCTGAGGTCCATCTGGTAATTGTCAAAGAATCCCACCTCCCTCTCTTTGACTTTTGGGTCTCCTTATTCCTAAATGCTACTACTAAAGATAATGAGTGGCTCAGCATTGCTTACAACATCATTTTGTCACTGCACAACTGAGCGACCCTGTTTTCTCTCTTTTTTTTTTTAGACTCTTTATTTGTGCCACCCCAGGAGCAGCCAAACCAAACTTGCTGGCTTGATGAATTTGGTGTAAAAATATTAAAAGACTAACTTTCAATATTTTTGGCCCACATTCCTTACCTGCAGCCCTATCAGCTGTGGCCCAACCTCGTTTATTAAGGTATCTCTCCATGGCTGGTGACCAGTGCACACACTTCCTTAGCTGTACTTTACAGTGTCACTTGAAAATAAATCAGGGACCCCTGCTGTCTGAACCAAAGAGAAGCAACTCTATTTGCACTGTATAATTTATTTACTTTCAGATATCATTAAATGAATGATAGGACTGTTTTTGCTCTGCAGAAGTACAGTACAATATATTGTCTTTACTTTTTTTGCCATACTGTAGTAAGTAAATAATTTTAAGCAACATTTTCTTCCTGATGAACAAATTTGTGGATGTATGTAAAGTCCACAGAGGAACTTAATCGCTGTGCAGCATGGCACACAGAATGATACAAAGCTGCCAAGATTCCAAGAAAGTTCTTAACTTTTAAAGAAATTCAGGCAGCAAAACATACAAGGATAGTCTATTTAGAACTGTTTTTTTGCACGTGTGTGTGATTTAAATATGAATAGGAAAGCTGGAATCACGGTAATTACAGGTGTATTATTAGTTTTCCATTAGTCAAACTTTAGTACTCTGTTTTTCATTATTCTCTACAACACAACCAATCATGCAAGCAAACACTGAGTATTGACAAATGCTTTTTTTTTTATAAAAGTTACAATTGACAAGCCCGTAAGGAAGAATCATTTTATAGTTAAAAGGACATTCCTGATTCATCCAGAAAACTGGTACAAATTGTATCAACAGTAGCACAAAGTCTCCTCCTCTAATTGTTGGACGGAGTTTGCTTGAAAAGCAATTGTGCATTACATCCTAACCTCTATGGTTACTGAAAAATGCAATCAATCTTTAGGTTCTGAACATTGGAGACACTTTGATAACTAGCCTGCACAGCAAATGCTTATTTTCTGGTCATGTCACCAAACTGACTCAGTTTTGGTCTGATTTAGATGTAGATGTACATGACCTTTCCCTACTTTCCCTCTCTTAACAGCAAATATAGTCCTGTTGTTGGACTATCAACCACAGATTTGAACAAACATCAAAAATACTTTCTTAGTATAGCTTGTGCTACAACAAAGAAAGATATTACTACTCAATTATCACAACCATCTCCAGATACAGATCAGTGGAGAGATCTCATGATCATGGTATATCATTTAGAAAAATTGGTGCACAAGTTGAGACATCAGTTTGAGCTTTTTAATAATATGAACTGGCTGGGTAATGCACATAATGACTAAGCATGGGGAATTTGTCCTGTAATCATAACAAGCTGACCTCCAAGGTATATAGAAATACTAGTGTGTAGTTAGATAAGGGTATATCCAATATATGCTATCTGTCAGACATATTGATTATATGTACTAAAGAGTTCACCAACCACTGTGAACTAGAATGTATTGTACTTTTATTAATGGTGGAAATGTTTTGCAATATTAATCTGTTCTACAGTGGATTTCAATGTACTGTTTTTGTTAAAATAAAAAATAAAGTCAACAAAAGGACATTCCTGGATAATGATTTGAAAAAGTTTACTTTTACATCAAAGAAGCCCATCCCATCTTCTTGCCTTATACTTCATAAATCAATGGCATTAATTAATGTCTCACAGTGACGCAAAACTTTGTAGAAATGTATTCATTTATTGACAAGTTTCTCACACTGAGGATACTGTAGTTCCATTGAGATGTAGCACTTAGTTTCTGAATGGGCCCGAAGCTCAACCCCAGCTGCAGTCTGTTATTCATGATGTTACATTAGCTTATTTTCTAGACCTTCAAACAATGATATTGAGAAAAAAAACAAATCCATAAATGGTGGAAAGTTATTAACAGGGCAACTATCATATCAAACATTTATTATGCCATCTAGTTCTTTCAACAGGGACATCAAAATAATAGGTTAATTAGCTACAACATTTGCAAACTTAAGTAAAAATATTATTTTGAACTGAATTAGAAATCATATGCCATTTGCTGCCTGGGACTGCTCTTTCATAATCTAGACCATAATTCCAGTCCAGTTAGAATTACTCTAATTGCCTGACAAATACAGTATTTCCAAATTTGAATTGTATGACATGGTTGCATTTGAAAACAGGAAATGTCAGGGCCCCATTCTCATTCAGAAAGGGTGGTAGGCATAAAACTACAATACACAGAATTATAGAGGCAAGCACTCATCACATCTTTTAACTAATGAATCTGTAGCTGTAAAAAATCTCATACTGATCTTTGTTTTAATTGTTTTTTTTTCCTAGTTGTGGAGAAAATTTGCAAGAAATGTATATAATTTTGCAGTAATTTTCATTCCATGGGAAGTGAGAATAAAGAAAATTGAAAGTAAGTATAATTACTGGTACAATTCCTAAAAACACTAACATATAATGCGTTAGTTACAGTATGAGTACAATATGAAGAGAGCAGTGATGAGTAAGAAGGGGGGCATTTCAGGCAAAACAATAGGAGTGAATAAAGGGATCTAGTTGGTCAGGGTGGAAAAAGGACAAGAAAAATGTGCATGCTGCTTTCCCTACACATTGTATTGAACAGTGCATTGCAAGCAATGCAAGACTGAAGTGAATGTAAATGAGTAGTGGCAGCCGTTTTCTAACACCTATACACAACCTTGGAAAGTTGCCATGAATGTAAATGTGTAGTGTCAGCCATTTTCAAACACTTATACACAACCTTGAACAGTTGATGTGAATGCAAATGTGTAGTGGTAGCCATTTTCTAATACCTATACACAATCTTGAACAGTTGCTGTGAATGTAAATTTGTAGAGACAAACGTTTTCCAACACCTATACACAACCTTTGACAGTTGCCATGAGTGTAAATGTGTAGGGTCAGCCATTTTCCAACACCAATACACAACTTTGGACAGTTGCTCTGAATGTAAATGTGTAGAGGCAAACATTTTCCAACACCTATACACAACCTTTGACAGTTGCTGTGAATGTAAATGTGTAGTGGTAGCCATTTTATAACACCAATAGACAACCTTGTATAGTTGCCTGAATAATTTCATGGGAAAGGAAATATTGGCCAGGACACAAGGGAACATTCCCTTGTCTTGAAAAAATACTTTAGCTGGCTGGACTTCCACCTGAACACAACTGGGGCAACACCAAAGAAGGCATAAGGGCCTCAGTTTAATGACTCATCTGAAAGACAGCATGCTCTGACAGTACAGCATCCCCCACAATCAGATAAGATGGGAGCTGTATGTACAGTAGCACATGGACCAGGAGCTAAGCAGGAGCAGCCCAGCTCTCAAACTGTACAAGCAGGGACAAGAAGCTAGAGCACTCTTGAAGGGGTCAGTCCATGAATATAAATGCCAAACTCTAAAGCAGATGCTTCAAAAGTTTTATTCCAGGCAAAACCTAGACTAAATAATTGCAGGAAGCTCCTGTAGTTCAAATAAGCTTTGAAGCTTTGCATGCTAGGTCATCATCAGGGCTGAGTTTGTTAGATTGCCCCTTCCTCTATTAAGCTCTGACTCATCAGCCTACTGAGTACCAAATGGTTGCACTAGTTACAGAAGTGAAGTTGTTAGTTCAAGGCTGTGGTGGGAGTTATACATGGTGCCCTAGAATAAGTGAAAGTACAGATATTTATGTATAATAATACATAACGTGACATACTTTAGATTCCTAAGTGTTGCACAAGTATAAAAACAATCCGAAAGTGCTTAATTTGGACTATAGTAAGGGATGGCAAATTATAGCATTTCTTAAGCGCTATGTTAGTATAGCATAAAGCAACAAAAATAAAATGATATTCAGCTGATATTTTACAACAGTCAATAGTGATAGAAAAGTAGACAGAAACAAGAATTCCTAGAGAATTTCCTACTGCTGTGATCTCCCCGGTATCAAAATCCATGGTAGTAGATATCTATGGGGGAGCTGCTGATCTGGAGTGCCACCCTGCTAATGTAGATGCTGAATGAGAGAAAAAGATAAAGTAATATTATATCTGAGAAGGTAAACAACTCATAATAGAAGACAAAATAAGCATTAAAAAAATTCCAATTATCTGACAAAATTACATAAATATGGTGTAGTGATTACTATATTCATAGGAATAGTTTCAGATCCCACTCTAAATTCAAATCTGAGGCTTCAGTGTGCCAAGTGAAAATATCCAATCTCTCTCTCTCTCTCTCTCTCTCTCTCTCCCCCTCTCCCTTCCTCCCTCCTCCTCCTTCCCTCCCTCCCCTCTCTCCCTCTCGCTCTCTCTCTCTCTCTCTCTCTCTCTCTCTCCCTCTGTAGTAGGTGTATGAGCTTGTTCCCCAACCCCCAAGATTCCATCTTACTACTGTTTTCAGACCCATAAAGGGAAGATGTGAAGGGTCATTGTTGTGTTTCTCTAGAACATGTCTCCCAACAGGGGTGTTGGCCATTTCAGAGCTAATGTGGTGTACATACCCATGTATGCCCTGTCATAAAGGTTTAACAGTGCAACCTACTGTATGCAGTGCATGGGGCAAGTTCACCATAGTACATAGACTACAAAACTGCTGTTCCAATTGATAAGATTTCTAATCTCCACTTTTCTGTTGTAGCCCTCAAGTTCAAAAGTATTACCTTGATTGCAGTGTCTACAAATACAACACTGGCCACATCTGTGTATGTCTTTAGGTGGTGTAGGGAGAAAATTCTGTACTAATTTATGCCATCATTCAGTCTATGTTGTGCCTGGAATAAAATGCTTGAAGCATCTGCTTTTGAGTCTGACATTTATTTTCAAAGACTGACCTCTTCAAGAGTGTTCTAGCTTCATGTCTGAGCATCCCCTTTGGTATTACACTTGGCTGCCAGTGCTGATGGTATGAGTCCAAGTCCCTTTGTGGGACTAGCACCCACAAACTTCTAGCCCAGAGTTGGATGTGCTACCAACTGAGACATGCTAATACAAAGGCATGGCAACTGTACTGTAGACCACATTCACATATCTACATACTGGAATGATAATCTTGAGGATGATCTCTTGGTGAACCGAGAGTAGAAGGCATGATTTGTTGCAGTGCAGTGCTCCAAGTTTAGGGCATAGTTTTTTCTGCATGGCATCCATGAGGGTGGTGAAACTGAGGCTTTTGTCCTGCCACACATCGAGATACTTGAAGTGGGGTACCACTTTGAGTGGGCCACCATCCAGAGACAAGAAGACTGGGATATTTTGGAGCTGTATTAGTTTCTGCCTAATGCCAAAAGTCACTGGGGCAGTCATGTTAATGTTAAGTGAAAACTGGTTTGAACAGAACCAGTGGTGGCTGCTGTCAAAGTATCACTGAACTGACAATTCATGCTCAGGGACTGAGTACAGACCTGTAAGTTTAACCTCAGTGGTAGGGAAAATGATGGAATCACTTCTCAAAGAAAGAATTATTGAGTACCTAGAGGCTAGTGGGGCACAGGACCCAAAGCAGCATGGATTTACAGCAGTAAGGTCATGTCAGATGAATCTAATTGATTTCTTTGACTGGGTGACCAAAGTAATAGACCAGGGAAGGGTTGTGGATATGGCCTACCTAGACTTTAGCAAGGCATTTGACACAGTCCCTCACAAAAGAATAATAATCAAGTTAGCCAGCCTGGGAGTGGGTTCCAGGGTGGTAACCTGGGTAGCAAACTGGCTGCACAACAGAAGGTAATAGTGAATGGAAACATTCTCAAGAAAGGGGGGTTACTAGTGGGGTACCTCAGGGCTCAGTACTGGGTGCAGTCCTCGTTAACATCTTTATAGGTGACATTGCAGAGGGTCTGGAAGGAAAGGTATGCCTCTTTGCAGATGAGACAAAGATCTGTAACAGAGTTGATACACAAGGGGGAGTAGAAAGGATGAGAAGGGACTTGGCAAGGTTGGAGGAATGGTCAGACATATTGCAACTTAGATTCAATGCAAAGAAGTGCAAAGTAATGCACCTGGGAAACAAAAACCCAGGAGAAGAGTACACAATAGCAGGGGAGGTACTAACAACAACAAAAATGGAAAGGGACTTGGGGGTAGTCATATCAGATGACCTAAAGGTGGGTAAACAATGTGAGAAGTCAGTAAGGAGAGCCAAGGGGATACTGGGATGCATAGGATGGGGCATCACAAGTAGAAAAAGGGAAGTGGTTATCCCTCTGTACAGACAGTTGTCGAGACCCTATCTGGAATACTGTGTGCAGTTTTGGGATCCCCATCTACGCAAGGACATAGACAGGATGGAAGCAGTCCAGAGGAGGGCAACTAAAATGGTGCAGGGTCTGCATCAGAAACCATATGAAGAGAGACTGAGAGAGCTTAATATGTATACCATTGATGAAAGGAGGGACAGAGGGGACATGATAGAAACTTTTAAGTACCTCAAGGGAATCAACAAAGTCCAGGAGGGTAGCATTTTCAGAAAAAGAGATGTATAAGAACAAGGGGGCACAATTTAAAGATGGGGGGGACGGCTCAGGGGTAATGTGAGAAAATTTGTTTTCACGGAGACAGTGGTGGATGCATGGAACTGCCTTCCTGGGGAGGTTGTTGGGTCTAAAACAGTGGGGGAATTCAAACATGCATGGGACAGACATAAGTCAATTGTAGTGGGGGGTTGCAGGAAGTATGCTGTTGGTTAACTAGAATCTGCAGCTTATCCAATAGGAAGGGAAATGGGCAGACTGGGTGGGCCAAGTGGTCCTTATCTGCTGTTAAAGTCTATGTTTCTGTGTTTCTATTGGTATACATGTAGATGTGTGAGGAGACAGATATGGGTAATTTTAGGAAAATGGAGGAAAGGATTACACAAAGAATGGAGCCCTGGGTACACAAGGCCTAATAGGCAGAAGGGTGGATTGGGCAAATCCAACCTGGACTAACTTATGTTGGTCTGAGAGGTAGGATCAGAACCAGCTAACAGCCAGGCCAGACATTTCAACTGCCCCCAAAAGTATCCAGAAAAAGGGACTTAGCCAAGTTGAAGAAAATGACAGCAGTGACAAGTCCTAGTCGATGCCTTTCAGCATGGTGTCAGTGAGCCAAAGGAGTGAGGAGACAACATGGAGTTAAGTTTGCAGAAAGCTGACTGGAAGGGAGAGGGAAAGAAGAAAAAGTTAAGGAAGGAGTAGAGTTGAGAGGGTACAAGCTTTTCCTGCACCTTTGCTAGTGCAGGGAGGAGGGAAATAGGTTGATAATTCCATGGGAGGATGAGTCACTCCATTTTCTGAGGGGAGACGACTTTAGTCAGTTTCTTTGCATGGGTATATTCCCAAGGAGAATGGAAAGATTTGAAAATAAAGGCAAAAGGAGCAGCAATAACTGGAGCAGTGAGAGATGAAGATTAGTATTCAGTTCATCAGGGTTGTACCCATTGAAAGGATTTAGAGAATGTAAGGCAACAAGGGAAGAGATGATGGGGAAGGAAAAAGAGCTAGAGGTAGATGCAGATGGTGGAAGGTGGATCTATGATGCCGGCGTGACAACAAATTCATCAACGTCCTCAACCATGCCAGGAACCCATCGACACCCCCGACTGTGACACAATCCCAAACTGACTGGTATTACCATGATACCCCTCCCTATGCATCCCAGCATTCTGTTAGCCTTCTCCACTGCCCTGTCACACTGTTTAGCTACCTTCAGGTCATCAGAAATTATAGCACCCAGGACTCTTTCCTGCTATATAACTGCTAATATTTCCCCCTCCAAGTTGGTACTTTGCCCTGGGTTTCTGTGCCCTAAGTGTATGATTTTGCACTTTTTGCACTGAATCTCAACTGCCAAACTCTTGACCATTCCTTCAATCTTCTCAGATCTTCCATTATTCTTTCAATCCCCCCCCCCCATAATACTTTAAAGCAAATTGTAACCAGGACCAAGAGGCCTGTCCACAAGGCCTCCTCATGTCAACAAACAACACTTAGCTGGACTTTATCCTGCATACTTAAAACGACACTTTCTGTATTGGTGACATGCCCTCTAACATACTTGTGTAGTGTTTTTCTGCTTTGGCTACATCCAGCACCTGGAAGTTTTAGTCATCTAGAGGGGGGGCCCAATTTAGACAATATCTCTTTAACCACTGGTACACAAAAAACTCCATTTCTCACCAAAGCAAACTGTACTTAAAGACCCTCTAGGGCTAAAATGAGCAACTTCCTACCTTAGGCAATACTACACTTAGGGCCACAGTGTCATCCATATGTATCTTCCCTATATGGTTCTTAAATGCCAAAATTCAGATCAGGAATATACTTTATTTTATATGTTAGCAGTTACCCAGTATATAAATCAAAGTTCTTTTTATTATAGCTGTTAAAACAAGGCTCATGCACAAACCTTACGATGCAATTTAAAATGAATAGCACAGTGAACATTAACACTCATTACTCAATATAAATCAATATCTCTAAGATTTACATCAGATAAATAATGTTTCCTTGCAAAATGATTCATTTGAGAGCCCTAAGTACTCCCATTATCAAATAAAATAAATAACTTTGTGTCTATAATTATAATGTAATTGCAAATAATCACTAGGGCACTGATCATGATCATCTTAAAGACAGCCACAAAAACAAAAAGATGTATTCTGCAGTCTCACGATTAGCAAGTTCATAGCAGGTCATATACAAGGAAAGTCTAAGCTCTTTAAATCCTGTCAAACAGTTATACAATTTTTCCTTTTATTTTAAGCCCAAAATCAGGCTGAAGAAACTCTTTTTATGGACCATTTTGAGGTTTTAGTTATATGTCAGGTGATACTAATCTCAAGCATAAAACCCCCAGAAGCTGTAAAAATTTCAAAAATTCAATGGAAATAAAAAAAATTAGGCTGCACATATGCTTGCCCACTGCTATTGGTGTATGTAACAATATTACCTTTTAGAGAGAAATAAACCTCAGTTGTGCATCACAATTTTCTCCAACTTGTAGTTGAATCGAACCAGCAAGCACGGCATCCATATAGTATATCTATAAACTTCACCCTCCTTCAAAAGGAGTACTGTACCTATGTAATTACAAAAGAGTTTCAGGGACTTTATATTGCCTTATCTGAGGGATTCATTCCTTTTCTCAGTTTCCTGGTCTTCTTCTAATTCAAACTTCCTTCTCCGCGACTCTGGCTCAGTATCAGCCATGCACACAGTGTACAGTACACAGCATACATCTATAAAAGAGAAAATAAACACTCCTCTGAGCATAGCAAATTTTATAACACTCAACTGCTTACTGAGACCCCTCCCCCAGTCCCAGGCTATGGTGGCATACCTTTTATAAAGGCTTAAAAGCACATACAAATGGGGAAAGAGAAAGGATCTCAGATTTAGAAGTGGGTAGCCATCTGGGAACAAGTGACCACCAAACAGTGTGGTTCACAATAAACACAGCCATAAAGTCAAGCCATACAAAAACAAGAGTATTGGACTTAGGAAGGCTGACTTTGGGAAAATGAGAGAGTGCCTTAGAAAAGCACTAGCAAATGGGCAAGAAGGAGGGGTGGAGAAACAATGGGGAATAATCAAAACAGCCATCGCAGAGAAGACAAGCCTTTGTGTGAAGCAAATCAATAAAACAAAATGAAGGAAAAAACACTATGGTTCTCAAATGAGGTAGCAGGGATGGTTAAGGAGAAATGATAGCATTCAGGAAATACAAGGAAACACAGAAGAAGCAGGACAGAGAACTTTATCAGTTAAAGCAGAAGAAGGCAGGGAAGGCGGTCAGAACGGCAAAGGCACAAACTGAGGAAAAGATAGCCAACTCTATTAAGAAGGGGGATAAAACATTTTATAGGTACATTAGGGAGTGAAGAAAGACCAAGGGAGGGATACAGAGACTTAATAAAGGGGAAGGAATGTGGGCAGATGGTGACAGTGAAAAAGCAGGGATACTGAATGAATATTTCTGCTCAGTATTCACAACAGACGAGGAGGGGGAGGTGCCTAAACTAAACAAGGGAGAAACTCTGAATAGGGGGGTTGATACCAGTCCATTCACAGAATAAAGAGTTTTGAAAGAACTCTTGAAACTGAGGGTGGACAAAACAATGGGGCCTGATGGGAGTCACCCAAGAATACTAAAAGAACTAAGGGTAGAACTAGTAACACCACTGACTACTCTCTTTAACAAATCATGGGAGAATGGAGTGGTACCTGAGGACTGGAGGAGGGCAAATGTGATTCCACTTCCCAAAAGTGGGAGCAGGGCAGAGACAGGAAACTACAGACCAGTTAGTTTGACTTCAGTGGTAGGGAAAATGATGGAATCGCTTCTCAAAGAAAGAATTATTGAGTGCCTAGAGGCCAGTGGGGCACAGAACCCAAGCCAGCATGGTTTCACAGCAGGAAGGTCATGTCAGATGAACCAAATAGATTTCTTTGACTGGGTGACCAAAGTAGTAGACCAGGGAGGGGCTGTGGATATGGCCTACCTAGATTTTAGCAAGGCATTCAACACAGTCTCACACAAAAGGTTAATATACAAGTTAGCTAGCCTTGCAGTGGGTCCCAAGGTGGTAGCCTGGATAAAAAAAACTGGCTGGACAACAGGAAGCAAAGGGTAATAGTAAATGGAGTCCACAGTGAAGAAAGGAGGGCAACTAGTGGGGTACTGCAGGGTTTGGTACTGGGACCGGTCCTGTTTAGTATCTTTATAAGTGACATTGAAGAGCACCTGGAAGGAAAGGTATTCCTGTTTGCAGATGACACAAAGATCTGCAACAGGGTTGATACAAAAGGTGGGGTGGAAAGAATAAAAAGGGACTTGGCAAGGTTGGAGGAATGGTCAAATATGTGGCAGCTCAGATTCAGTGCAAAGAACTGCAAGATAATGCATCTTGGAAACAAAAACCCAGAGGAAGAGTACACAATGGGGGGTGAGTTAATAACAACAGCACAAATTGAAAGAGACCTAGGAGTAATTATATCAGATGACCTAAAGGTGGACAAGCAATGTGAGAAGGCAGTAAGAAGGGCTGGGGGGATACTGGAATGCATAGGGAGAAGCATCAATAGTAGAAAACAGGAATTTGTTATCCCTCTTTACAGACAGTTAGTGAGACCCCATCTGGAGTACTGCGTGCAATTCTGGAGACCCCATCTCCGCAAAGACATAGACAGAGTGGAGGCTGTTCAGAGGAGGGCAACCAAAATGGTGCAAGGTCTGCACCAGAAGACATACGAGGAGAGACTACAGCAGCTTAATATGTATGCCCTTGAGGAAAGGACGGAGGGAGGGACATGATAGAAACTTTCAAGTATCTCAAGGGAATTAACAAGGTACAAGAGGGTAGTATCTTTCAGAAGAAGAGATGAGCAAGAACAAGTGGGCACAATTTGAAGATAGAGGGGGGATGGCTCAGAGGCAATGTTAGAAATTATTGTTTCACAGAGAGAGTTGTGGATGCATGGAAAAGCCTTCCTGAGAAGGTTGTGGAGTCAGGAACAGTGGGAGAATTCAAGAATGAATGGGACAGGCATAAGGCAATTCTAGTGGGGAGCAGGAGGACGTAAGCTGTTGATTAGAATCTGCAGCTTATCCATCAGGTAGGGGAAATGGGCAGACTGGGTGGGCCAAGTGGTCCTTATCTGCCATCAAATTATATGTTTCTATACAGTGTGGTAGTGACTTTACTCCTTGACTGGCTCTCCTTAGATCCTCAAAACTCCACAGAGAAAAAGCATACTCAGTCCTTCAACGCTGAGTCAAAAATCTCCAACACACATAGCAGCAAAATATACTTGTCCTACTTCTTCCTTAGAACTGAAATAGCTGTGAAATGACTCAGGTCAGGAAACCAGTGTGACAAACCCACTGCATCACTAGCCACCACAATCCAGCATGTAGGAAAGAAAATGGAGAAAAGGACTGCACTGTCTCATGTGGACAGGTACAATGTTTAACTCTGATTCTTCAAAATACTGTAGCGTTATAGCAGCATACAAAAAAAAAGCAGTTGTCAGCATTACAAAAAAAAAACAACTACAATTGCTAAAAAAGCCCTTTGAGAGCTCTCCAAAATACAAAAGCGAACAGATGGCATGGAGCAGAGCAGCATCATGGCCATCTTGTTACTCTGCCACCCCTCCTCACCAGCAGTCTATCTGAAGCCACATCTGCATGTTGAAAGGCATAATATGTTTCTCTTTTCTGCATGTGCAATGAAGCAATATTATGCAGTGCAGGTATTGGACAGGTCTTTTACTGATGTTTTTTCTTCTCTAAATATCTTTATTTTTTTTTCTTGCTCTTCAGTGCTGTAAACAAAAGAGTTACAGTTCTAAAAAAGATTAGAACCTGGAACTATTTGCAAATTTCTAGACCCAAACCAGAACTCAGAATTTCAGTGGATTCTGACAACCCTAACTTATAGTTTTTTCTATCACGTCACCTTCTCTCTCTCTCTCCCTCTCTCTCTCTCTCTCTCTCTCTCCATCTCTCTCTCCTCATAATGTCGAGATTATGTTGAGATCCTTTAGTCTCTTCTCATAAGGCTTCTCATTCCAACCCTACTCCATTTAGTTGACCTCCTCAGGACTGCCTTCATCATATCAGTGTCCTTTCCGAGGTGTGGTTTCCAAAATGGGGTATAGTACTCCAAGTAGGGTCTCACCAGTGAGCAATACAGTGGCAACACAACTCTTCTCCTGTTGGTGATATCCCTCCCTATGCACTCCAACATCCCACTATCCCCAGCCTCTGTCATGTCACACTGCCATACCACCTTGAGGTCATCAGATATGATAACACCAATGTCCCTTTCCTATCTAATGACTGTCAGTATCTCTACCCATCCTACATTCAGCACCAGGTTACTATGCTCTAGGTGCATGATTTTGCACATTTTGGCACTAAACCACTTCTTGGGTTTCCCAAGATCCCTGCACATTTTCTCTATCTCCTTCTGAGTGTCCACCTTATTACAGATTTTGTTATAATCTACAAAAAGGCATGCCTTCCCTTCCAGTTCTTCTGCAATGCCCCCTATGACTACACTAAATATAACTGGTCCCAGTACTGAGCCTAGTGGTACCTCATTGGTCACTCTCCAAATTTTAGAATGAGTGCTGTTAGTCACCACCATTTGTTTCCTATCCGTTAACCAGTTTCTAGACCAAATTCCCACTTTGCATCCCACTCCTAGGCTGTTCAAACTCTTTATCAGCCTCCTGTGGGACATAATGTTGAAGTTCTTCTTAAAGTCCAGATAGGTCACTTCCACTTCCTTCCTTTGATCTGTTTCTCTGGTCACTAAGTCAAAGAAATCTATCAGATTTGTTTGGCATGACCTTCTCCCTGTGACTCCATGCTGCCTATTGTCTTGCAGCCCATTGGATTCAAGAAGCTCTACCAATTTTTTTTTTTAGTATGGTTTACACTAATTTCCCCACCACTGAAGTAAGACTAATTAGCCTATAGTTGTTAACCTTCTCCCCACTGCCACTGTTACATACAGGGATCACGTCAGTCCCTCTCCAGTCATCCAGAGCCATGCCTGTTTCCAGTAAACTGTTGAACAAGGCTATCAGTGAGGTAGCATGTTCCTGAGTTATTTTAGTATGCTGGGGTGTATCCTGCCCGGTCCCATTCCCTTGTTCACTTTCAAGGCTGCAAGTTCCTTCAGGACACTTTCCATTGACAAGGGACTTATCCCCTTCCCATTTCTGTTTCTTCCTGGTGGCCCATTCTCCTTCCCTCCACTGTGAAGACTGAGTAGAAAAGTACCTGTTTAAGATGTCATCTTTTACTTGGTCCCCTTCTTCACAGCATTTCTCTTCTGTCCTTCTAATTCTTACTCCCCCCTCTTGCTTTCCTCTTCTCACTTACAGTATGTAACTGGAGAAAGTCTTATCCTACATAGGGATCCCTTTGACAATCCTTTCTTCTGTCTGCACCTTTACTCCCCTTGCCACCTTGCCTGCCTCCTTGTGCATTGCTTGGTATGCCTTCCTGCCCTCCTCACTCTGAATCTTATTTTCCTTATACCTCTTGAATGCCAGTTGTTTGTATGTACATTTTATATGTAGTTACTTCCATTCTCTGCTATTTCACTGCCAAGTTCCACAAACCTCTTTAAGCTTCCATCTATTTCACCTTTGAGCTTTGAAATGTCCTACACTAATCCCTAGCATGTGTGATCATCATTCATTTGGTCTTCCACACATAGCCATGTAGCCCAGATTTGCTAGTTTCCTTCCCATATCATTGCAGAACAGCTTATCTTGTCCATTTGTTTGTTCACGATGTGAAGGACATACTGGGCAGGATTTTCAAAACTCTTTGATTGCCACAAGCCCTGGTGCACTGATGATACTGAGCATGAAATAATCTAACAGGATTTTCTGTCCCATGTGGCACCTGCTGCAAGGTAGACCAACTTTTTCTGGTCTACCTTGAGGCACTCCTGTGTGCTGTTTTATGGAGCTTGTGCCAAATATTTGGCACAAGCTGCCGTAGTACATGAAAACTGTCTCAACTGCTCCAGAGACCGTACAATCAGGTGCAGTTACAAGGGAAGGGTTTGCAGCACTGCCAGAACCAAAGTGTCATGGTGCAGGGCTGGATGAAAACCCTTTGCCACATTTTGAAAATCCTTCCCTCAGTGTTTGTCTCATATGTGTAGAGAGGCAAAATGCAATCTTGCTTCACTCCAGTCTTTACCTCCAGCCATGATGTCTGACTTCCAAGTTTTATGCTAGCATGCACCCTTTTTATATAAGCTCTCTAATAAGTACAATATTACTCAGCATATCATTATGTGACACAGTCCCTGACACCATTTTGAGCCATAAGCTTGATTCAGGTCCACAAAACAGATGTAGCGGTCTCATGCAGATTTCTAGCTCTCCACTAGTTACCTAATGTGCAAATCCATATGCTACATTCTCTGCTTTGTCTGAACCTACTTTAAGTTTCTTTCTTGACCCATTTGAGTCATTTGGTTATTTGGATAAGCAGTATTGGGATATGCTCTTTCTACCATTGCCACTAGACTTAGTCCTCTAGCACTGTTCTATTCATTAAAATTGCCCTGTACTGGGTATCATAGGTTCGTAGGTTCATAGGTCAGTACAAGTTATAAGGCCAATGGCCTTTTGAAACTCACCACTTTATATCATCAGTGGGTTTATTCAGAGGGAAGCAATACAGTGCAGTGGTTAAGGCTCTGAGCTGCAAATCTGGAGCTCTGGGTTTGAGTCCCACAGCCCCCACTTGCATACTGTGTGACCCTGAGCAAGTCACTTAACTTCCCTGTGCTCCCAGGTCACACCTGTAAATAAGCTTTCAGCTTAGTGTACTACTCCTGGTTAAACAATTGGAAAAAAAAAGATTTAGCTATGGAATTACAGTTTTCTATTTCCCATGTATTGATCAAGCCTATTTTTAAACATTACCATATTTTCACTATTGGCTACTTTGTCCAGTAGGGGATTCCATGGTGATAAAATTCTTTGGGTGTACCAATCATTTCTTATTTTGGTTCTATTGATTTCACCCTTTAGTTAGTTTTTGGTTAGGGGTTCGGTGTTTGTAGCGATATCTTGTCTAACCAACTCTATTGTCTTCATTAATGAGACAAGATCCATGGCATTATATGTGAGACATAGATCGCTTCTCAATTGCCTATACTCCATTGAGTACAAGCCAAGTTGTTCTAATCTTTGCCCATAGTCCAGATTTTGCATATTCTTCCTCTTTTGGTAATTCTTCTTTGTACGCCTTCAACCAATCTTTTTCCACCTATTGATGTAGGTGCACAGAATGGGGGAGCAGTAGCCAAGATGTGGTCTGACTAAGCATGAGTATAGGGGAACTATTACTTTAGGCTCCTGACTCTTTATATTTTTAAGAATGCTTCCAATAATGCGAGGGTCAAAATGAAGCTTATTAGTGACTGTTATTCCCAGATCTTTTTCACATATAGTCTCCTGTAGCACAACATTATTAAGTTTGTAGAAACTTCTTAGATTATTATGGCCCGGATGCATGACCTTGCATTTTGTTACATTAAAGCTCATTTTATTGTTATCAACCAAGACTTCTAACCTGCTTAGGTTCTCCTGAAAATCTGTTGCTGCTTGAATATTGTTCACAATACATCCAATTTTACAGTCATCTGTGTATTTTGCCATCCAGGCATAGCTAGAAGTTTGCATGGAAGAAATCAGGATATTAAAAAGTGTAGGCCCCAAAACAGAGCCCTGTGGCACCCTGCTCATAACTAGTCCCCACAGAGATGTATATCCTCTGATTACCGCTCTTTGCATTCTGTTGGCCAGCCAGGAAGTTACTCAGTTTATAATATCTGTGTGAAATTTGAAATTAATCATTTATTGTATTAGTATTTTGTGGGAGATTGTGTCAAAGGCCTTAAAGGGTACCTAAACAAGTAGTTTTTTTAAAAATGCAAACTCCAAAATCTGTCTTCATGGCGAGGTAAAGCAAAGGCTGCTGTTAACATTTATGCTAAAACTGCATTTATGTAAATAACATAAATGCAGTTTTATAGCTTTTGGAAAAATGTAAACATCAGCCTTTCACTTTCAAAAAATAGCCTTGCTTGCCCCTATAATGTATGCCAAGTGTGTTAAGTGATGAGTCATGATGACATCATTGGAGCCAGAGGCAGAGACCCACATGGCTCCCTATAGTGCTAACTAGTTCTTCTTTCCCCCACTGTTTTGAATTGTTTCACCAGAATGATCAACACCTTGTGTTTACACATGGATTATTTTGATCAGTACACGTGTTAGGCTATGGTTTTGTTCATTTTGTTTAGTTTAAGTTGCTGAAAATATTTTGTAATCCAGCTGACTTTCTTGTTGGCAAACCACAGTACAGTACAACACTTCAAATACCTGATGATCTAGTGGTTATGTGATGCCCTGAATTTTGTAGTGAAGTACTGATCTGGTCCAATTCCAAAGCTCGTGCTTTCTTGGTAATCCACAAATAAGCTTCTCTTGCAGTCTTCTTCCATGTGAACCCCCTGCACCTAGCCTGCCTTTAGTTGAACATCCCACCATCTATACTCTGTCTTTAGTACTGCCTGGGGCCGCATATGAGCTTGCAGTCTCACAAAGAGAATTATCACACCTCAGATTGTAACCATGTACCTCAGAGAGTTGTGCACACCTATAACGATATGCACCATCAGCTGGCACAGTTAAAAAATGCCTCCCAAATCACTCTCCAGTCCACTTTCTCAGTGTTTGACCTCTGCTCCCACAGTAAACATTGAGTGGATCACCACCCTTCTGCACAGTGAAAACAGTATGTACAGTCCGCCTGTTGTGTTTCATCCTGCCTCATTAACCAACAATTAGGTCTTTCTGGAGGGACAAGCAATAAGCATCAGGACCCACCAGAAAAAACTGCTGTTCATGCCCTCATAAGGGCTGCACTTACTATGGATAACATTATTTTCAGCAGAAGAGGCATACTAATGCCCTGAGCAAATCCACCTGACTTCCAGTGTCGGTCTACTCCTTTACCTGTGATCTGCAGAACCACACAGGACAGTTACCGGCAATTCTTCTCCAGTACTTTTCTGTGCCCTACTCCACAGTGCGAGTTGGCTGGCTACCACCCTTTCAAATCTTGAATGAGCTATACACAACTCCCTCAATACTGTCCTAACAAATGTCAACACTCCCCCCCCCCAACCGGAGGGTAATCTCCCTACACTGAATTCAAGTAACAGTTTAGGTGCAGCCCTGCCATTTTGAGTATTTGTCATTGTTGGCTGCTCTCATCCACAGGTAGGCAGTGATCATGGTGCTGGCAGCCCCACATCCCAGATCTCACAGTGAGCTGCTCAATGTCCCTTCCTGCTTTCCTCTTACCTGAATATAGCTGTACCCTGCTGAAATGGCCTCTTCAGTCTGTCTCTGGCATTCATTCTTCTCACCTGCTTCCCAAACCAAAAACTGGTTACTTTTACATATTAATAATAAATGTGATGGCCGGCCCGGTAGCACTGAGGATTGAGGCGCTGAACGCCACATCTCACACCACACAAGTGACCCTGGTTTGGTGACTGACTCAGGAAGCCAGGGGTCAGTGGAGGAAGGAGAGGATGGAGCATCCAGAGGACAGCTCTCCTCTCCCAGGGGAGGGTTCCAGGGATGCTCAGTGTCCTGGCAACCCCCAATGGAGATCGGAAGTACTACAGGTACACCAGCTGATGTAAGGGGCAGAGTGCAGCAGATGCTAGCAAGGCAGCTGTGCACAGGCATCATTGTACACAGCACGCCAAGGGAGTAACAGCAAGGGAAAAAAAAAACTCACTCTGGATAGGCAAAGGTGCCCTCCCGGGCTCCCACCATTACACGCCCTATAGTCGGGCTCAATCCCCCAGCTCTCCTGATCCCTCTGACCAGCCTAGGTCAGATGATGGTTGGCATTCCTGGGTCATCAGATCAGTGGGGAGGGGGAGTGTCTGTCCCTGATTTTCTGGAGAAGAGAGCTTCAGACTGGGCATAGAAGGTAAGGAGTGTGAGAGGAATACTGAAGAGAGTTTCAAAGAGTGAGTGAAAAACAAAGTTAACAAAAAATAAATAAATGTGATCTTCTGGTAAGCCAGACTGATAGAAGCAGGGCACAAGGGCAAAAATAATCTTTCCTACCCATATAAGATCTAAGCCACCTGTGATTAGGCACTATTAAATGATGTGCATAATGATGCGCACACCCATCATTTAATAGTGCATAATCAAAGGTAGCCTAGATCTTTTAAGGATTGGAAAGCCCATCTTTCCCCATGTTCCCTGCTGCTATAAACCTGATGTACTGGAAAGTGTTGTTTATTTTTTAAATGTCAAAAAACCCAGGGACTGTACTACCTGCATTCATGATGCAAAAGGGTGATGAGCTCACCAGCTTTTGGTGTGGGGAGAAGGAGTGAAGAATGAACACCAGAGGGGGTCTGAGAAGGCCACTCCTGCAAGGTACTGCTGTATTCAGGGAAAGGGGAAAACAGAAGGGAAGAAATATGAGCAGATCACTGTGAGATATAAGATGTGGGGCTGCCAGCACCATGATCACTACCTGATCCCACAGTCCTGGCCAACATCCCCCTTCCCTTAAAATCAGTTCATGCAATCATCCAAGGCCATGTGTGGGTATTTATGTGTGAAATGGCTGCCACTACACTTTCAGTCACTTCATTACCAGCCTAGCATTGCTTGTAAAGCACTTTGGGATACAATGTTTATGAAAAGCACTCTATAAATGCTGATTCTTCTTATTATTTTTATTTCCCATGGAAAAAGAAGACAAGGCAAGCATATTTTTGGTTTCCAATAAATTATGAACTCTGGCATTGGACTACATAAGAACTTTGCCACAAACAAGTGGCGGATCTATGAGGTGGTGAATGGTGCAGCTGCACCCTCCCCCCCATTGTAACTTACTTGCTTGCAGCTGCTGCATTTCACATTGTTGAAGAAGTCTGATTTATTGATTGTACAAATGTTTACATTTAAAACTATGGATTACATTTGTAGGGTCTGTCAAAAACTCACTAGAAAAGAATAGTAGCAGAAAATAAAAAGGTTTAATAAAAATGTTAAAAAGTGCACATCAAGATTGCACACCACTCCAGCATCCCCCATTGTAACATCATGGATCCTTCATAACCACTAGACCACCAGGTTATTTAAGATTTGCACTGCTCTATGGTTTGCCAAATTGAAAGTCGGTTGGATTAAAACCCAGTTAAAGCATGTTAAATTAAGCAAAATGAACAGAACCATAGCCTAACATGTGTATTGATCAAAATAATGTACATGGTTTTGACCATTTTGGTGAAACAATTCTATACAAAGGGAAAAAAGAACTAGTTAGCACTATAGAGAGCCATATAGCTCTCTGACTCTGGCTCCAATTATGTCATCATTTAACACATTTGGTGGCCATTTTAGGATGCAGGTAAGGCAGCATTTTTTTTTTACATTGGAAGGCTGATTTTATATTTTTCAAATGCTTTGGAACTGCATTTAAGCAAATCATATAAATGTAATTTTAGCATTAATGACTAGAGCAGCCTTTTCTTTAGTCCCCTATGAAGTTAGATTTTTGAATAGTTTGTTGTCAAAATGTTGTTTAGGTATCCTTTAAAGAAATCCAGAAAAAACACATCCACTGGTATGCCTTTTTCCAGGGCTGCTCTTACAGATTCAAAGAAATGGAGTAAATTTGTTAGGCATGACCTTCCTGGGCAAAAACATGCTGGTTTGGGTCCAGTAATTTGTGTTGTGATAAACGAGTTGCAATGCACTGCTGTAACAACCTTTCCATATGTTTTCCCACAACAGAGGTCAGGCTAATGGGTCTATAGTTTGCCACCTTCTTCCTGTTTCCCGCTTTATGTATTGGGGTCACTGATGCTTCATTCTGTTCCGGGATAGTTTTATCCTCTTTAAGTGGTGTATTAAACAATATTCTTAGTGGTCCTAGTACATCATCATAGACCTCCTTTAAGAACGTTGGGTATATAGAGTAAGGGCCTCCTGAGCCATTCTGTTTCAAGCTATGGAGTACTTCTTTAACTTCCTGAATGGTAAATGGCCTGCTTTGTTCAGTACTAGTATAATTTATTTCTGGTATGTGATCAGTAAGCTTTAATACACTTAAAAAGTATTTATTAAATTCAGTGACTATCTCAGTTTCGTCACTTACAATTCCATTAGCTGTGTCTAGAGGTCCAACCCCAGTATGGCTACTCCTTAGGGAGCCCACATAATTACAAAACTTTTTTCTTGTTGTCTTTAGTGTCAGTAGCTAACTGTAACACTAGATTTTGTTTTGCTTTTCTTATAATTGTTTTGACCCTATTGGCTACTTTTTATAAGAATTCCAGTTTGTATTAGGGCCTAAAGAAAGATAAAGCTCCTGGGCTGGATGGCATATATCCAAGAATACTATGGGAATTGGCAGACATACTGGCTGCACCCCTGGCGGAGCTCTTCAACAGGATGCTTGAGACAGGGAGGGTACCTAGGGATTGGCAAGAGGCACATGTGGTGCCAATCCATAAAGGGTGGTTGAGGGAATACCAGGTAACTATAGACCCATCAGTTTGACCTCGGTGGTGGGAAAATTAATGGAGGGTATACTAAAGAAACGATTGGTGGTGTACTTGGAGGAGGTGGGAGGTCTGGATAGTCGGCAACATGGGTTTGTGCCAGGTAGATCATGTCAAACCAATCTTGTGGAGTTCTACGAATGGGTAACATCAGAACTGGACAGGGTAAAGCCTGTGGATATATTATTATTGGACTTCAGCAAGGTGTTTGACTCCTGTCCCCCACAGTGGTCTGGTGGAGAAACTGACAGGGTTTGGAGTAGGCCCTTTGATGGTCAGATGGATTGAAAACTGGCTAGCTGGATGCACACAGAGAGTAGTGGTCAGTGGGGAGCTCTCGAACCCTAGAGAGGTCGGTAGTGGGATCCCGCAGGGTTTGGTCCTGGGTCCAATCCTGTTTAATGCATACATTTTGGACACCAGGGAGGGTATAGGGTGTGAAATGAGTCTCTTTGCTGATAACTTCAAGATGGGAGCAGTAGTTGAGGGGGAAGAGGGAGGTTGGCCCTGCAATGGGACCTGGACACCATGGAAAGGTGGGCTCACACATGGAAATTAAATTTCAATATCACCAAGTACAAGGTGTTAGATCTTGGGCGGGGAAACCCTAAACACAGGTACACCCTGGGAGGGGAGGCACTGGAGGCCTCAACAAGGGAAAAAGACCTAGGGATCATGGTGGATGCATGTTTGAATAACTCTGAGCAGTGTAGGAGAGCAGCTAGCAAAGCAAACAGGATGTTGGGATGCATCATAAGGAGAATCACCTCTAGGAGCAGGGAAGTGATTCTGCCACTGTACAATGGATTAGTTAGACCACAACTTGAGTACTGTGTACAGTACTGGAGACCACACTTGAAAAGGGACATACAGCTCCTGGAGAGGGTACAGAGGAGGACAACTAAGATGATACTAGGCCTAGGGGATTTGATGTATGAGGACAGACTTGAGGAATTCTGCCTGTTTTCATTGGAGGAGGGGAGAGACAGGGGGGACATGATTGAGGCCTTCAAGTACGTCAAGGAAATAAATAGGGTAAACATGGAGGGAATCTTTAGACTAAAGCAGGGAGGTATCACCAGAGGGCATGGTTTGAAGTTGGAAGGTGGAAGAGTGAGGGGGGAAGAGGAGGAGGTTTTTCACTGAAAGGGCGGTGGATCCTTGGAACATGCTGCCTGGAGAACTGGTTCAAAGATCCACAGTGGAGGGCTTCAAGAAAGGGTGGGACAGACACAGAAAGCGGATGTATCAGATGATGGCCTGGCCCAGTGGGGTGGGGATGAATGATAGGGGTTTCTGGAACACAAGGGGGGAGGGCATTGGTACCCAGCTAGGGATCTGAGGTTTGAGCAGACTCGATAGACCGTAAGGCCTACTCTGCTGGCAATTAGTATGTTACTATTAGTAGGTTGCCTTTTGTATTTTACATATGCCTACTTTTTCCTGTTTATGTTTTTTTTTAATATTTGTATTCCACCAGATGAGAACTCTATGTTCGTTTTTGTATGTGGTTCCTATTGGAACCCAGTTATCAATACAGTAATTTATTTTTTCTGAAATGTTGTCCCATATAGAATTCAAGCTTTTATTGCTTAAGTCCAGTTCTCAATCCCATGACTTAAGATAATGTTTAATTCTACTGTAATCAGCCTTGAAAAAATCTTTTACTTTTGTAACACCTGCTGAGTGTGTATTATTGATGTATAAGGTAAGTCTAGCTATCTTGTAATCACTATCGCCTAATGGTTCCATAGTTGTGGGTGTAGTTATGCCCTCCTCAGTGTTGAAGAGTACAAGGTCTAGAATGTTCTCTTCTCTTCTCTGGTACCTTCCCTCACTAACTGTTCAAGGTTATGCTGTAATGTTATTTCAACAAATTTATTTTCCACAGTACTGACGCCCAGTAAAGTGTATCAATTAATTGTAGGAAAGTTAAAGTCACCCATAAGAATATAATCTGATGTTGCCTCCATACTGTCTACAGCTCACACAAAATTATTGTTTTCCTCCATATTCACGTTAGGAACCCTATGCTAGATCTAACAACAAGTTTTGTGAAGGTAATGTTATGTGGGCCTATATAATTTTAACATCAGCAATAATATCTAATAGGGGACTTACCATATGTGATTTATATTTATCTGATATATATAGGGTTGATATATGATCATTTTTCAGTACCACTCTGGAACAGTACCTCCTCTGAGAGCCACACTGCATGGAATTCCCTCAGCATGCATTTATACTTTTTGATTTCACTTGTATTTGGCTTGTCCTAGTTGTAAATTTAAACATAACACCTGAGGAAGACAAGATTATTAGTGAACTGCATGCAGCTGGAATCACAAGGTCCAATTTTGTTACTGCCTAGTACAGCTCACAATATTAAAGAAAGGCTTGCGGTTGCCCCTAAGCAGCAGAAGGAGCTGGTGAAATGGGGCTAGTCCACCAGAGCAGCAGTAGAGCAACTACTTGTGATGCCAGCAACTTGGGTTAAGGTATGAACCTGGGTCATCAGAGGGCCAGCAAGGATGAGGGTGATTAAGCATCCCAGGGAGGCTCTCTTCCTCTGGGGAGGGAGGGTTGCCATACTTACTGCGATATTACTATCTGGGTGACCACAAGTGGCAGTGCAGTCAGGGATGCCAAGAGGGAGGAGAAGATGTTGGCTAGGGTCTGGAGCAGCAGCACATCTCAGAGGGTGCATGTCTCCATGGACTCCCTTGCACACTGCCATCCTCGAGGATTGCAAACTAAGAAGAAATCCCCCTGTGTCACAGGACCTTCGGGACTGGTCTTGGCCCTGGGCATGGCTGCTGTGGGAACGCCATGGTACAGAACTGTCCTTCTGATGGTCCCACCCCAAGGAGGGTGCACTTGTGGGGTTAATCTCCCACAGTGGGGTGTGCCCCATTATCAGTGGGGCAGTCTGGGGTTGAAGTTACTGCCTGGGAGCAAAACCTATAAATTAAAAAAAGAAACTGGTGAAATGTAAATCTATGCCAGTTTCTAATTGCATCTCTTCAAATAAACTGATTGTTTGTACTTAGAACAAGGCTAGCCTTAACCCATGTTGTACTGGCACATCAAGGGTAGTGGTCAGAGTCTCTCCCCAGGACACCAATCCCAGTGTTGCAACACTGATAAACATGCCCACAGAATTCTGGCAGGCATTGCAAGAAAGGGAGGAAAATTAGTTGCTATCAGTCAAAGCAGTGCACTTTCATAAAAGTAGATTATCACTACCATTCAGGCATTTTACAAAAATGTAGACAAAACAGCTATGTGGGCAGACTATTTCAGAAAAGGAGATGGTAACTGCAGTAATTATGAGAAATATATACTTGATAAAACATGACTAAATACAAAAGGCATCAGCAAGAGTCCTTAGCAACTGCATCCATAACAAATTGCACTTACACATCACAAGATGAAAGTGTTAGTAAACCAACTAATTTATATCTAAACCTAAGACTTACTGATATTTCAAAAGCAACAGAGAAGGGAACTGAAAATTTAAGGTAGTTGTTAATGGACACCTTTATGATGGCATGTGCACTTCTGTTGATGATCTGCCAATTACTACACACATATTTTGACTGCCTAATGAAACAAAATCTGGTCAGAGCCAATATGGCTGTAGAGAACTTTTAGGAGCGGCAAGAGTAGTGAACAGAATATGCTGTGCTCTCACTGTACAGGAGTCAGCCATAATACTGCAGTGATTACAGTACTGTGCATGCATGATACTCACACATGTGCAGTTTGCCCCGGACTCAGTCTTGAGCAACATGGCAGTGCTGACATAACTACGTGTAAGAACCCAGTCCCCTAGGGTTGCTAGAATCCCATTAGTACTATTCTTAGGTAGGTAGTAAAAGGCAGCTGGTGGGGAGCTCATTAGGGGCTTCTACATAATGACATCACTTTTTACTCAGCTAGCCTGAGAGAAGAATGATTATGTAATTTAGAACTCTTGCAGCAGCACAACAATTTTAGAGTCAGCTGTTCTAGGGGAGCTTAGAATGTTCATCAATAAGTTCAAGTGTGGCAGTCAGAGTGGCCGGAGGTCTGCCTCTGGGGTCCTGTCAAAGGGAGCCCTGTTATTTATCACCATAGTTTGGTAAAATCTTCAGTTTGACTGCAAGACTGTTTAGTTTCACTCCAGGGGGAGTGAGAGGGAATGCAGTACTTGTGGATCCAAGGGTCAATCCCCTGAAATTCCTAAAGTTCACTGCTGCCTTAAGGAAGGAAAATGAGCAGAATATGACAGCTACCAGAGAAAGAAAGGTGCATTTTGTTCTTTCCATGACTGGGAGAAAGAAACAACTAATCAGTGAGTATAGAATTTGACACTGTTCCCAGAGAAAGTTGTCTGAGGTGTGTGTGCCCTAGATAAGGCTAGATCACACCAATCAGGACCCCTTTCACCACAACTGTATTGAAGTTTAAGTTAAAGTTGGGAGTCTTCAGCAATTCATTGGAGACTGGAGACTCATTTGGTGTAATCCAGAAGAAATGACAAAGGCTGTTTGGGGCCAAGGGTGGGAGAATGCATCTGGACTTTCAGGCAGAGCTAAATGGTTCATGGATGGGCACCAGTGTTTCCTGGGCAAAGACCATGCACCAGGAGGATTTTAAAGTGTGTGGCACATTCCACAGATATACATTTTGGAAACAGAAATGTGTGGAAAATGTTTAAAGTGTGTGGCGCATCCCAAAGATATACCCTTTGTAAGAGAGATAGAGATGTTTTTGTGGAAAACAGTACTTACTCCCTACTTCAAGTCATAATGATCTGCTGTGACATCACAATCTTTTGCCATAGAATAACTTTGATGTCACAAGCAGGGCATTATGACTTCAGGTAGAGAGACAGCAACATAAGCAGGTGAACTCTTCAGGAGCAACCATCCTGTTTTCATGCACATGACCTCAGCAATAAATAATGGGGAAGAGGAATAAAGAACTAATGTGAAATGCAAGCTGAACCTTATCTAAATATTATGTTTGTTAAAGTTCTCCTGAAGGTGTCAACTGCTTGTTAATCTTATTTTTCCTTGTGTTTTTAATCATTATCATTTACTAATGCTAGCACAGACACACACAGATGGTTTTAAAATGAAGCTTCAGTTGGTTTATAGCTTTTCTCAGGGACTGAACTTTCATGTCAGTGAAATTTTACCTTGGGATAGCTTTGTTGATGGAACTTATGCTGTCTTGTTTAGAATTTCACTTAACTGGCATAGTTATTTGCAAAGCTGAGGCTGTTTAGCAGGGCAATATGAGTTATGCCAAAGAAATGTAATTATCTCTAACCATAATCAAGCTACAGATAATAAACCTGTATGAAAGTTGTTCAGAACAAAAATACCTTTCAAATGAGCCTATTCATTAAGCTGCACTAATGACATTTTTTTTTTTAAACTATGGTCATCTGATTACCTCAATTTTCATTTTTCATAGGAGTTATGCCAAACAAATGTAAATATCTCTAAAAGTATACTTTTTACACATACACCATCAGTATGAAAGTTGTTCAGGACAAAAGTACTTTTGCAATAAGCCTATTCATTAAGCTGCACTAATTATATTTTTTTAAACTATGGCCATCTGATTAAATTAATGTTAATTTTTCTTCACAATTTTCACCTTTTGAATGAATATATTTAAAAAATCTAATGATGCTGGCATGGTAGCACTGTGGGTTGAGACACTGGATGCCACACCTCACGCTTCACAGTGACCTGGGTTTGGGAATGAGTGTAGGCTTCTGGGGGTCAGCAGAGGGGAGGATTGAGTATCTGGAGGACTGCTCTCCTCTCCTCTTTCTGGGGAAGGGGACTAGTCATCCCACCTGCTGACTGCCTTCTAGCTGTGGCTGGAGGGCAGTACAGGTCAGGAGGCTCAGAAGCAGATGTGCTTATGTCAGCAGGGAGGGAAGGAGAAAACAGAAAAATGCCGTGGCTCCATGGAACCATGATGGCCCGATCACTCAGGTGAAGTTTGTCCCCCACCACCAGATGTGCCGTATCGAATGGCTGGAGATGGCCGATGCCCCTCCACTTCACCCTGCCACAGAGGGGGAATCCACAGTGGAACCTTGGGGTGGATGAGCTGGAGATTGGGCCAGAGGATGTACTCCCTCCAAGGGGGGGGTCATAGCCCGGTAGACCCTATGGTAGGAGTTACAAAGAAAAAAATATAAGTAATTCAGATTAGTTACTACCCTTATTTGAAAGGTCATTTTGTCCTAAACAACTTTCATGTTGGTTGTATATTGATAACTTCTATGTTTTCTGAGATATTTACATTTGTTTGGCATGAGTCCTGCTGTGCTCATGCAGAGAGAGAAAAAAATTAATTGGTTTGGAAGACCATATTTTACAAAATATGAAGATTCAGATTAGTGACTATCCTCATGTGAAAGGTGTTCTTTTCCTGAACAACTTTCACATGGGTTGTTTTTGTGCACCTTGAATAGTTTTAAAGATGTTTTGATTTGTTTGGAAGGTGTGCACATTTTCTCTCAGTTAAAAGCAGTTAAGAAAGAAGGGAATATTTTATAACTGCCATATGGATTTGCAGTTATGCAAGAATACACTGAAAAGTACTAAGAAATGTGTTCCATGGAAAGTCCTTTCTTCAAGGTAAAGCAGGATGTCTGTAGGCTCTGCCTACAGCCATGAAAAGTGACAGAACACCTGAAACTGTAAATCCTACAGCTGCTACTACAAACCCTGATGCATCTGTGACAGAGAATCATAAAAGAATGATCATGATTTCTTTCATGTTAGACTCAGATGCAATCTTGTATTGAAGGTGACCAGGCTGAGAGAATGTATGCAGTATAACATGGATATTTGTCTTCCCTGATGATGATGATCTTCCAGCTCAAAGACAAAGCAGGTGTAGAATAATGTAGACATGAGGGGGCACATCTCTGTATTATATGTTGTGAAATGCAGGCTGGAAGTTATAAATAAAATGTATTTTCTAAGAAGACCACCTCTCGAAATTTGTGAAAGTAAAGAAAAAGGACCAGAAAATAGTATTCTCCACTAAACCTGCAATCCAGTATGGATTCCGAATTAAATCTATTCTTCCTACACATTTGTTCTTCCAATCGCACACTGGAACTGGCATCATACCATAAATGCTGGCACCCAAGTGCAGTACTAAGGGGTTGCTGTACTGTCAGGGTGTGCTGTACTTTGGATGAAATGTTAAACTGAGGTCCCTTCTCTCCATTCCTGGTGCTGTCCTGGTGGGTGTGCAGGTGGAAGTAAAAGTGTGCAAAGTACTTTTCACCACAGTAGGGGTGTTTTAGTAAAAGAATACATTTACAAGAACATGATCTATACATAAATTCAAAACAAACAAAAACAAAACAGTTGTGTACCAAGAAGAAAGAAAACTGTACAAGAAATTATATCTGCACAGCCCCTTACACTATAGTAGCTACTACATCATAGACTAAAATAGATAACACAGTGAAGCCATAATTTACAAACCATGTAGCTCCCCTCAAACATTTTTGAAATACAGCTCTTGACAGGGAATTATATTATTCTTCATAAACTAAACAAAGGACATTTTGGATTTTATGAATCACTGACATTACAAGTTCTTTTTGTCAAAAAACCAAAAGTCAGCTGTTGTGCCACACATCATTTAATACATGCCATACCAGAACACAAAGTACTCTTCTCCCATTGATCCTATTTTCTGCTGATTGTGCAATAGATCATGCTATTATAGGTAGTTCCAGTAAAGATTGTCTGTTTCCATGTTCTTCCCAGGACAGTTCAAAAGTCTTTGATATAAAAACATGAGAACAATGGCTGGTCCATCATCTTCTCTTGAAAATAATTATTTCTGACACCGTATTTGCCTGTAATGTGGTTATGCTTGTGATTGCTTTTCACCTGGAGTCTGCCATGAGTATAGAACTATATTACATCTCACATTTTCTGTAGGATCTGAAGGTCTAGAAGTTTTTTTTTTTTTTTTGTAAGGTGTGTAAAAGTACCTGGGCATTTTTCTAAAACTTGGTTTGTGGTGCCTGTTTATCTAATAATAATATCATACAGCTGTTTCCTTGACAGTGTAAAAAATCAGTTTTGCGGTAACTGTCACAGTTTTACCTTTTTCTTAACTGCAACTTAAATGTTATGGAAGGAAAGAGAATGAGGCCCAAGAGATATCATTCCACCTCCTGTCCTATTGACTTAACTGAGGACTGTACCAAGATCTACCTAATGACAACCAAAATGTATCACACTGTGTGAGTATATGATTTATCACCAAAAATTAAAAATAAACTGCAGAAGAAAGTCAAATGATTCACCATCCAAAGGCCTCTGTCCCTTACTTCCTTGTAAACATTATCTCCCTTGACTAGATTCTGTCAGAAGCCCCAAAGCTGTTGAAAATATACACTAAATAACCTGATTTCCAATTCTACTGTAGCTTAAATTGAGAAAAGTCAGGATTAAAAACTGTTCAACATAAATATGCATTTAGGTTTTGTAATTGGCCATTTTTCTCCATTGCAATTTTAAATTCTGCCAGAGTCAACTTTTCTGAGCAGTTCAAATCTGCCAAATCACCAATCCCAAACTGGACCCCTAAAATACGTACTAGATCTTTTGATATTAATAGTCCAGTAATTTGGGACATACTTGTTTGCTCAGTAAATCCCAGAGGGAATGCTTTACTTTTGGCTAGATTGATTCTAGCCCCTGGAACTTCAGATAATTCAGAGCAAAGATCAAGGCCAATGAAATGAAGATTCAGCTACAAGCATGAAACGGACATATGCCAATTTTTTTTAGTTAGTGGATCATCAAAAGTTTAGATCTTTGGATATGTGGGGAGACTGCAATATGCCTCAAAAATGGGTCAAGAAGGAATATATACAAAATTGGGCTTGTGGGACAGTCCTGTCTTACTCACTATCTATCTATTTATTTATTTATTAATTGCTAGGATTACAAATACCTTTGAACCAGAGGTTCATTCACAAAGGTTCCATGTCAACACAGGGTGTAAAAAACACAGTTAAGAATACAATACAAATATAGGAATTAGCATAGTAGTACAATCTCAGCAACAATCTATGAGGTACAGTTAAAAAAGAACAGGTAAATACATAGTAAAACACATAGTAAACGCATAGCAAACACAGATAAAAAAGGGAACCAGCATTGTAGTGATAGGGAGGAGCTGGGGAGGGGGGTCAGGCCACCAAGGATATGGCATTGTCTAATTGCTATGATGAGGTTATGTGCAGGGGGCAGGAGAGGACCAGAAAGATTAGAGACTGGGGGTAAGGAGGGAGGGAGTAGAAGTAGGTACAAGGGTGTAACAAGCTAATGGGGGAAGGATAGAAGATGAGAGAGAGTAAGAGTGGTGGAGAGTAAGAGGGGTGGGGAACAAGGGGTGAGGATAAGTAGGAGGGAGGAGGAGAGAGACAGAGGGAAGGGTGAGTGGGATGGGAGATAGTGGGAAAGGGGGGTGAGGGAAATGAGGTGAGCATATGGGGGGGCATGCTGAAGAAGAGCCTTTAGGCCTAATGTGAGCAGTCACAATTGCTGAGATCAGTGATGTGTTGGCAGAGTTTATTCTTGAATGGTCCAAGCTCATCCTCAGCAGCAGTTTCAAGGGAAAAGCTATTTAAGAGCAAGGGGGCTCTAGTATAGAAGGCCATTGAACCTGGGTGGTACTGCAGAAAGGAAAGATAAACTGCACTTTAAGGTAACTGCGCTTAAAGTTTGCATTGGCAGTGGAAGTCATTAAGGCCTGCATTGGGGGGGGGGTAAGGTTAAGGCAGATTTTCTTTGCCAAAATGCAGGACTGGTAGATAAGTCTGCCATTTAGATTGAGCCAATTTGATTGCTTGTAGAGATCACAGGTATGCGTACCCTTCCCCACACCAGTGACAAGTCTACAGCACTTGCTTAGGGCCATTCTGATTCATTTTAGGGTGGTGTCTATGGTGGCCCCATAGAAGACTAGCCCATAATCAATGATGGATAGAACAGAGCTAGTTACAGCTTCACACATGGTTTCATTAGTCAGACAGTGGCTGTGGCTGTAGAGGACACCTATTCCTGAGTTAATTGATTTAGAGACATGTTGAATATACGAGTTGAAGGACATCACACTGTTGAGGGTAATGCCTAGCTTTTTTATTTATTTATTTATTTTATTTATTTATTTTCAATCTAGGATTACAATACCTTTGAGACGAGGCTCTTTTACAAAGGTTCCACATCAGTGTGTGCAACAGTCATCATTTTTAGTTACAAACATAAAGTCACTGACTTACAGACATGCAATAACCAGTACAAAGACTTGAGCTATGAGCAAGGCAAGGGGATCGAGTGGGAAGTGAGGGTAGGAGATCGAGGGGTAGGAGGTGCAGGGGGTAGCTATTTAAACTCCTGCACTTGCTCAAGTGGCTGAAGTAGTTCATTGTGAATAGTGAGGTTAACAGTTCTGAATTTGCTGTGTGAGATGCAAAACATCATGCACTTTGTTTTTTTGTAATTCATTAAAAGTTTATGTTGAACAAGCTAGGATTCAACTAAGCTGAAGTTCATCTATAAGTCCTGGGCGAGTGAGACATGGTCAGTATGGGTAGAAAAGAGGACTGCATCATTGGCATAGAGTAGCATATTATTATTGCATGCTGCAGGAAGATTATTGATAAAGAGACTAAATAGCAGAGGGCCAAGGAGAAAACCATAGGAGACACTGGAGTGAACAGGAAGGCTACATGAGAGAGAGTCTTTGATTTTGACTCTGATTCCTAACTGAAAGGCAGCTTTCAAACCACTTGGTAAAATCACTAGATAGGCCAATATTAGAGAGAGAATGCAGCAAGAGCTGGTGGTTCATGGTGTCAAAGGCCTTGGTTAGATCAATGAACACCACACCCAGCAGGTGGCCTGTGGCTAGAGCCTTATGAATATGGTTAGTGAAAGGCGGTGGTAGTACTATGGGCTTTTCTAAATCTATGTTGTTGCAGACAGTGCAGGTTATATTTGTTGAGGTGTTCTGACAACTGGTCCGCAACAATTCCTTCAAGTGACTTGGACAGTGGAGGGAGGATAGAGATGGGGCGGTAATTCCAGTGAGGGGACCTGTCATCAGTTTTATAAACAGGTGTAACAATAGATGATTTCCAGAACTGAGGGAATTGTTTTAGGGAGAGTGAGAGATTCAAAATTTTAGTCAGGGGGTTTAGGACAACATCCAGGGAAAGAGAGGAGTTTGAGGTCAAGGGTGTCACTGCTGAAACTAGTTTTGTTTAGGGCCTTTTGGACCCTACAGGGGGAACCCAACCACGCTTTAGTAAAAAGGGTTGCTTATGCCATGATGTAAAGTATTTGAATCCAGGAAATAAAAGAATTTGGAATCCCAAAACATTCAAGAACCTCCCACAGAAAGTTATTTGACGCTAGATGAAAAGCCTTCTCCTGATCCAGTGTCAGGAGAAGGCCTTGTATCCTATTCAGCTCCTTAAGTTCAAAACATTTTCTTAGCAAAACAAGGTTATCCTGAATTCTCCTTCCTAAAATTGGAACAGTTTGTAAGATGTCTATTGAATTTGACAATGCCACCACCAGTCGCTTACTGAGAATTTGTGTCAATATTTTTAAATCTGCATTTAATAAGCAGAATGGCCTCCAGTTTTTTATTTCCATTCTGTCCCCTTTTTTGAATGAAAACATGAATGTAACAACTTGCTATGTATTTTTGCTGTGTGTGTTGTGTTCTTTTTTATTTGATTATCATTGTACCACTGTAAAGTGTGTCAGCTGAAAAGTACAGTCCAGGGTTCTCACAGAGGTTGGAAGTGAATAGCAACAGTTCCCTTGTTCTACTTAAATTTCAAAGGATTGAATTGCCACAGCACTAGCCTACGTGTCTGCATAGCATGACCGCTCTGATCCTCAGACTTCAAACAAGAAAATGTACCATGCTTTATCCCTTCTAAAAAAGAAATCTATTAGTTCAGGGCCAGACAACATTCAATGTAAATTCTTAGTAGAAGCACTTGACTCAGTTAGTACTCCACTATATTTTCTATTCAACAAATCTTTACTTGAAAGCAGTATTCCTGCAGATTGGCAGAAAGCTATTGTGATACCAATTTTCAAAAAGGGAAATAGATCTAGTGTCCAAATTAAAGACCAATTAGCCTAACGTCATTAATATGTAAAGTTATGGAAAGAATAATTAAATCCTATATTGAGGTTGAGATTTCGAACCTAGGAATATGTGATCCTACTCAGCATGGATTTAAATCAGGATCATCCTGTACAACTAATCTTATCTCTTTCTATAATAAAATTAGATCCAGAAGCAAATGATTTGATACCTTTTAATGGACCAACATAGATGTAACAACAAGAACAAAGTGCTCTAGCTTTCGGACCAACCAGTCCTTCTTCAGAAGCTCATGGCAGTTGTTTAGAAAATACAATATTTATAACAGCTAGATAATGCAGAGAAAAACAGAAAAAAATCCCCATTGGTTTAAAATACTCATTTAAAAAAAAAATGAAGATGATGTCAGAGAAGTTTAACAGTACCATACTGCCTTCAGCCAGGATGAACCCTGGGTCAAACGTGCTTGGTGGAACACACATACAAAGAATCCTACTGCATATAAATTTAATTGACATAAGATAACACTGCTGAAGCAGATAACTCCTAAACCAAGCTACGAGTGTCACAGTTTGTATAAGGATTTGATTACTGAAAGGCAACCCCCACCCAGATTAAAGACAAACTAAGATTGTTATAGGGCTCATGAAGTTTCAATGTCTGCATTATAGACAAGAATTTACCAGTAAGGCTGTCTTAAAAACATCAGTGCACACTGTGTGATGTGTAAAACCTAGCTGTACCTGTCACCCAGCTGTACTCTCAAGCTAGATATAAGGCCCAAGAAATGTCAAAACCTCAGGACTATATAAATGATAATTTAAATATAAATTGATAATATTAGTGTTAAACAAAAAACGCTAGTCGAGGAACCTCAAGGAATTAAGACCATGTAGCCTGATATGTACTGATGTCAATATACACTGAGAATGTAACAACTTGATGTACCACAAGTGTCTAAGGAATCTGAAAAAGAGATAAAAATGTAATTTCTCTTCTCCTCTTCATGCAAAAAATACACCCTAACCCACCCCACATCACCATAATGTGAGTGGGGGAGATACATAGTTTTAAGGAGATGTTGTCTCTCTCCCCCCCTTTTTTCTCTCTCTCTCTCTCTCTCCCCTCTCTCTCTGTCCCACAGACACACACATCCTGACACACACACACACACACACACACACACACTCTCTCTCTCTCTCTCTCTCTCTCCTAGTGAACCTATATTCACTTCAGTCACTGCAATTGTTCCCCAAAGGAATTCAACTTGTCATGAAATCCTGAGTAAAAGGGCTTATGTCTCCTAATACCTGCAGAGCAAAAATGTGACACTATTTAACCGTACTACTATCTGCATAGTAACATTTCCAAGGATACTGGATAGAACTACCATGAATTAAACCTGCCACCCTCCCCCGGATAAGGTAACTAGAAGTAAATATAAAGTATGTGTGTAAGACCAGAGGTCTAACATACCTACATATCCACAAATTACTACAATATTAGCCTAATGCAAAAAGATCTGTGCAGGACCCCCATGCAAATAAGATCACACACCCCAACATGTACAGAGTTACAAAACTTCTATGTGACAGTATATGATAACACTCCTGTATGTACAGTAGCAGGCTAGGTAATCTGAATATGGTGCAATGGAATCAATCCCACCCCCAGGCAAAGATATAAAATAAGGAGGAATTAATATTCATTATGTGTGTGAAGTAAGAATAGTAACACATTATAACTCCATATATATAAATAGAAACCTACCTCAATGTGACAGCAAGCCCCACATCTGTTATATCACATACCTCACAACACATACATACACACACGCACCCACATCCCACACCTGCTGAAGTCCTATAATATGTCAGTCTGAAGAAGAAAATGTCTGTGGATGTTAGTTTCTGTAGTGTCCCATAAAACCAAGATCAACATTCATCCCATCTGCTACCATATTGAGATGTAAAATAAGTTTAATCTCAAAAACTCGTCTCTGTTGTGTGTTTTTGAGATTTCCTTTTAAGACCATTACAGACATATCTGACATAGAGTGGTCAGGCTGGCAGAAGTGGTTCCCCACTGGTTTTTCAGTCTTCTTTGCTGTAATAGTATGTCTGTGTGAGTTCATCCTAGTATGGAGCTGTTGGCTTGTCTCTCCAACATAACCTGTTTGTGGACATCTCTTGCACCGAATGAAATAAACAACATGTCGTGACATGCATGTATAACTCCCATGCACCTGGATTTGTCTGTTTTGTGATGTAACCACACAGTGCAGGTGAAATAGAGCCCTAAGTCTTACAGCGGGCGTTGATTGCAGGGTCATGTGCCATTGTGTGACTCGGGTATTCTGTTCTGGTGAAAGTTTGCTCCTAATAATTAGGTTGGATAAATTTGGTGCTTGTTTAAAAGATAGTATTGGGAGTTCCTTAAAAATACAATTAAGGGTTTCATCCTCACTAAATATTGGGTGGAGGTCTTTAATAATCTTATGCAGATGCTCAAGGTCTGGATGATATGTGACTACCAAGGGTATTCTGTCTGTAGGTGTCTTTTCTTTATATTGAAGTAGTTGTTGTCTTGGTACTTGTGTTGACCGTTCTGTTATCCTATCAATTTCCCTGGAAGAGTGTCCCTGCTCAGTAAAGGTGTTTTTCAACATAGCCAAATGTGTATCTCTGTCATCCTCATTTGAACAAATATGGTGACATCGTTTTACATTAGGCTAATATTGTAGTAATTTGTGGATATATAGGTATGTTCAACCTCTGGTCTTACACACATACTTTATATTTACTTCTAGTTACCTTATCCTGGGGAGGGTGGCAGGTTTAATTCATGGTAGTTCTATCCAGTATCCTTGGAAATGTTAGGTATTAGGAGACATAAGCCCTTTTACTCAGGATTTCTTGACAAGTTGAATTCCTTTGGGGAACAATTGCAGTGACTGAAGTGAATATAGGTTCACTAGGAGAGAGTGTGTGTGTGTGTGTGTGTGTGTCTGTGGGAGAGAGAGAGAGAGAGAGAAAGGGGGGGAGAGACAGCATCTCCTTAAAGCTATGTATCTCCCCCACCCACATTATGGTGATGTGGGGTGGGTTAGGGTGTATTGTTTGTATGAAGAGGAGGAGAGAAATTACATTTTTATCTCTTTTTCAGATTCCTTAGACACTTGTGGTACATCAGGTTGTTACATTCCCAGTGTATATTGACATCAGTACATATCAGGCTACATGGTCTTAATTCCTTGAGGTTCCTCAACTAGAGTTTTTTGTTTGACACTAATATTATCAATTTATATTTAAATTATCATTTATATAGTCCTGAGGTTTTTGACATTTCTTGGGCCTTATATCTAGCTTGAGAGTACAGCTGGGTGACAGGTACAGCTAGGTTTTACACATCACACAGTGTGCACTGATGTTTTTAAGACAGCCTTACTGGTAAATTCTTGTCTATAATGCAGACATTGAAACTTCATGAGCCCTTTAACAATCTTAGTTTGTCTTTAATCTGGGTGGGGGTTGCCTTTCAGTAATCACATCCTTATACAAACTGTGACACTCATAGCTTGATTTAGGAGTTATCTGCTTCAGCAGTGTTATCTTATGTCAATTAAATTTATATGCAGTAGGATTCTTTGTATGTGTGTTCCACCAAGCACGTTTGACCCAGGGTTCATCCTGACTGAAGGCAGTATGGTACTGTTAAACTTCTCTGACATCATCTTCATTTTTTTTTTAAATGAGTATTTTAAACCAATGGGGATTTTTTTCTGTTTTTCTCTGCATTATCTAGCTGTTATAAGTATTGTATTTTCTAAACAACTGCCATGAGCTTCCGAAGAAGGACTGGTTGGTCCGAAAGCTAGAGCACTTTGTTCTTGTTGTTACATCTATGTTGGTCCATTAAAAGGTATCAAATCATTTGCTTCTGGATCTATTCTTGCAAGGACCAATACGGCAACTACTAAATCTAGATTATAATAAAATTAGTAATTTGTTGGGATAATCATTTTTCATTTGATGTCATACTGTTGGATTAAAGTAAGGCATTTGATAGTGTCTCATTCTTTTCTCATTAAGAAAATGTATAAACTAGGATTTTCATATTACTTGACTAATTGGGTATCAAAATGGCTGGACAATAGATATCAACTGGTAAAAATAAATGGTTCATTAACAGATTCAGGCATGGTAGTGAGTGGTATTCCACAGGGTTCAGTTCTTGGACCAGTTTTGTTCAATATTTTTATTAGTGACTTGAAATCATCCCCAGATAATTTCATTTCCAAATTTGCAGATGATACTAAGCTAGGAGGCTGTGTAGATTCATCTCAAAATCTGGCTTCACTCCAAAAGGACCTATATAGTATACAAGTATGGGCTAAATTAAATTTCATGGAGTTTAATATAGATAAATGTACAGTGCTCCATTTTGGAACAAAAAATCCTAAAGCTAGTTACTTATTAAATAACAAAATTAAAATAGTCTAATTGTGAAAGGGATCTAGGTATACTTATCAATAACAATCTATCATCAGGTCCTCATTGTAATGAAGTAGCTAATATTGCCAATAATCTAATTAAACAAATTAGGAAAACTTTTATTAACAAATCCGAACAATGTTTAATTCCATTATATAGGTCTTATGTGAGACCATATTTGGACTTTGGTTCCCCCTTTTGGAGTCCCTACTTGAAGGGCGATATTTTATAGATTGGAACAAGTTCAGAGATGAATAACTAAGATGATACCTAGACTACAACATGAGTCACATGAACATCATTTAATTAGTATAGGATTACATTCTTTATAGCAAAGGAGACTCGGGGTGATTTGCTGTTCTTGTATAAGACACTAAAAAACTTTAGTTTAATGAACAAATTGGATTATCCTTCACTAAAAACCGTATAGTAGGAAGACTTCATAGCAAACAATTAAATATAGTATAGGCTAATACTACTAAAAGGGATAATTACTTTAATATCAGGATCCCGAAGATATGGAACACCCTTTCACAGTTTATAATTGATTATAATAATATGGATAGTTTTAAATTAAATTTAGATACTTGGCTAACTCATCTACATAATTAATGACCCACTATTGCGGGGGACAGTCTTGATGGGCCTTGGCCTGCTTTTGTCTCAATGTATCCAGTACCACAAAACAAAACCAGAATTTGGCAGTTTTTTTTTTGATGGATTTCATTTCATTTCAATCACCTGATATGAAACTGTCAAATAACAATAGTTTTTGCTTGTTTGTCAGTCAAAATCTCAGCTTCTTTCTGGTACATGGTGCAGTACTATGGTAGCAGCAGTTATTATCTTGGATGGGGGACACCTAATAGCCATATACTCGATGTGTGCCAAAATATTGGAAGATGTTACCTCCTTCAAGTCAGCCTTCTCCTCCCCCCCCAAACCAAGTGGAGCAGTTAAACCTCAACTGATTCAGCAGTGCTTGTCTGGTTCATGGACAGACAAGAAGACAACAAAGACACTGAAATTGTCTTGCTAAGAAATGAGCTGGCAGTAGTGGGGACAAGCTGGATGATTTATAGTGCCGAGGTTGGAGAAACAACCTCTGCATAGTCAGAGAGTCAGATGGGGCTGAAGGTTAAAATGTAAATATTTCTGTTCAGTATCTGCTTACTGAACTCCTCAATCTCTCCAGTATGCTATTAGATGCACAGAACTCTCACAGATCCCTAGCCCTCAGGCTATGGCAACCAACCCCATAAAAAGAGGACTGCCTTCACTCCCATCCACAATATCCTGCAACAGGTGGGTGTCAAATACAACATGACATACTTAGCTACATTAAAATAGAGTGAAATGGGATTTTCCATGATTTTAATCATCCTGAGGAAGCTGCAGCCTCCATGCAAAGATCCTGGAAAGTACAGATGCCCTCAGACAAGCCAGCTAACAAGCATACAGTGAACAATACCAGACAGAATGACTGTCATCAAGATATGGACACCCAATCATTTACTCCAGTGCCTTCCACATGCTCACCCCCCCAACTATGGCAGCACCACAGGACTAAGCTGGAGTGGAGACTTCTCCAAAAGGGCAAACCCTGCCAAAGTACCACAGGCAGAGCACTGGTGCCCTACACTGAGAAGAGAGATGTCAGGACTCCAGCTTCTTCAGGTGATTCTCCACAGACTGCCTCTCATATACAGCAGCTGACAGACCCGTAAAATGAACCCCTCTGATAATGTGGCTCTCCTGCTGAGCACTTTGCATGCCCACCAATAACTTCTAACATCCTCCTGGATGGACGCTGTTCAGCTAGCGCACCCATTAATCAACCAACAAGGAGTTTACCACGGTGTCTCATATGGATGGAAAGGCTGACAAGGCTACAGAGAGTGAACTGATATTATATTCTTTGACTTTTGTCTAACAATCACCTTTTTCTTCCACAGCTCCTAGTTTTGTTGTAACTGTCAAAGATAATAATAATTCTAGGGTATGTTTCTGTGATCACTGAGTTGGACCCTGGCCCTTCCAATAGACCCCTGAAGATCTAGTGTGGTAGTCAGTATTCTAGCTTGTGACAGCTGGTTTCAATTATCCTAGCCAATAAGCACTCAACAGCTTTTTTTCTATTTTTTATAGAGATTGCTTCCTGCTACCCAATACTGCTTTATTTTACTGCCCTTTTTAATGGTTCCCATCCCCCATGCTTCATAATAACCTGGGAATTGCTTGCCCTTCCACAGCTTGAGGCTGTGCTTGGGACCATCAGCACTTTCCCTTACTAGCATCACATCTATCATTGGCAGAGCCCCTCTTTCTTCTTTGTGAAGGGTGGGAAATGGCAGTGTGTGCATTGCTGCTGCATCAAGTAGGCTATCTGCTTGATGGTTTGGTTGCAATTTTTCTGATGGCAGTTGGTCTTCAGTCAGAAACTACTGAAAGTCCTTATCTGCCATCAACTTCTATGTTTCTATGATGTCTGTCTGCTCATTCTGGGGTCCTGTCTATTGATGGCTCCTAACGATACTTTTCCCTAAGAAACAGCCATTTCTCTACTTTCAGTCTATTGTTCTTCATTTGAGTTTTCTGCTTTGCCTATCCTGGGAGAACTGCTCTGGGACAGGCATGAGTGGTGCACGATGCAGAGCATAAGCTAATGGACAGCAGGACCCTGACTAAAGATGCAAAGCATAATGCCAAGGGAGCAGCCCACACCAGTGCCTGTGCTTACTTTGTCTTGTCAGGCACAGCAACTTACCTGATTACCTTTATGCAACACTAGCACATGCCCTTGCAGACTGGTTCAAATGTGGAAGAGCTCAGTATGATGAGCTAATTCTGCGGACACAATGGTCTAAAACAATGTCAATGCTACCTTCTTTTGCACAGCTACCCAGGGCATTTTTTTTGTGAACTTTGTTTCCCTCCTGGTCATTGGCTACCAGGACATCTCTAAGGTGGAGACCCATTCAATCTCACCTCCACCGCCCACCTGAACCCCATCCCTGATAGAAGAATCATTTGCTGGATCCCTCCTCTCCTGCCAGCCCATACGGCAGGAGGTGAGGACCGCAGAAAGTCAAATCAGGGTCTAGGCCAGCTTTGGACATGTGGATTTGGCCCCAGAATCCCACCGTCACCTCTCAGGCAGCCTGGGTTTTCCTCTTAGTTTGTCCCAAGGTGTCAATGTGCAATGATGTTTGTGCGAAGGATGTGATCCTGCCCCCTTCTGCCAACATCCACCTTTGCCTTGCCCTTTCAGCAACCCCACTTCTTGTAGTGCCCCCTTGTCTCTACTGGGAGCTGCTGCAGAGCAAGGGGTCCCCAATACCCTACTGCAGAAGAAGAAAGCAGTCCTCTGGATGCTTAATCCTCTCCTCTCCCTGCCGACCCCCGGCTCCTACAGCTGCTCCCAAACTCCAGTCACTGGCATGGCGTGAGGTGTGGCATCCACCACCTAAATCCTCAGTGCCACCAGGCCAGCCACCCAGGGAATATTTAACACCATTAGTTCTATAGACTGTTAAGTACCCTTTTTCATGGCAGCACATACTCACTGTGGTACAGAACAGTGCATCTTGAACACAATAAAAATTGTAGTCATACTGCCCTCTCATTGACTTTCTGACCCCAAGCAGCAGAATAAAGTCTGAAATGTGGACCCCATTAAGCCAGAGCTACTGTTCCCTGAAGTGTAGTCACTATGGTGGTCCCTTGCTCATTTCCTCCTCTCAGTGTAGCCATAGTGCCCTTGAACAGAACAAAGTTAAAGACAAGCAATGATAGCTTTTTTACTGTATCAAACCTAAACCTACTCTTTTGCACCCCCATGGCGCTTTCTCTGGCTATTGCCATCACTGTGAGAAACCCAACTCCACCCTTCTCCTTTCTCCCCAGATAGATTATAGTCACCTACTCATCTCAGTTACAGACCCATAACCAGCTCACAGGAGGAATGGGAACACTGCTTTCCTCCTTGCTCTGTTATCACTGCCTCATGTTCTACATTATATGTCTGCTACCCCTTCTCCCATTACCAAATCTGCCTTTATTAGGACATGACTACCTTCTTTCTTTGCCCAAGGAGAGCAGAAGGTATTTTGATGTTAGCAGTCTTGCAAGAGTTGATAGGCTGCCAGTGAAGAGGAATCCTTTTTCTTGGCACATTTAAAGCCTTCAACACTCTACTATTGTTATTGTTAATGCATATTGTGTTGCTTGTTGCTATGTAGTTCAGACTGATTACAGTTGCCTTTAGAGTTGAACAATCCAGTCTCTGTCACACTTTGCTCCTTGGTCAGTAGGCTAAAACTTACTTTGTTAATTGTAGCTGTTTATTTATAGAACTTGTACCTGGAAACTGAGCTGGGAATGGCATACAAACTCAATTGCTAACCTCTGAGGACTGTAGACATCATGCCTCCTCCTAGGGTGGGCTCCAGGGGTATAGATCACATCAAACACACTTAAGAGTACCTGGTTATGAAACCCAAACCATGGCTTTTAACTCTCTTCATTGACTACTCCCTCTTCCCACTCCTGACACACCCATGGTTGCTAAGGATTACTCACTTAATATTATCTTCTGGAATGTGCAGGGCCTGAATTCCCCCATTAAATAGAAGCAAGCTTTCTCATTTAAAGGAGGTAAGAAATTATTTTTACGTAGTTGACTGGCCTTCCACCTTCCTTTTCATGGCAGTTATGTATTCTGATATGCTTTGACCAATGTTTGATAAATAAATGATCTAGCTTTGGGGTACTCTCCGACCATACTGAGTTCCACTCTCTTCATCAGCCACTGCTCTTTCATTTCATATTTCTAAGACATTTTATGACATCAATCACACCATTCCATGCTATTCATCTGAATGGCCTGGAATGATGTTATTGATGTCATAGAATGTTCAGGCAGTATGAAAAGAGAGAAAAGCAACTCCTGAGAAGAGAGGGATTCAGGATAGTTACAAAGGAAAAAACATTATATTATTAATTTAGCAAAAAAGACAAAAACGTATCAGAATATTTAATAGATTGTAAAAGGAAAACAGGACTGCATCTGGAAGTATAAAAAAAATTCCTATCACCTTTAAAAATCCAAAACAATGATGTTGCCCTCTTGCAGAAGCAAACCTGCTTCTGGCAGAAATGCAAAAACTTCAAAGGGAATGGATGGGTCTAGTGGTAGAATGCTTCTACTCCTCTAAGGCTCAAAGGGGTTGCTATCATGATACACATGTTCAACTCTTTCATGATCCTCAAGACTATGCATAGTGCAGAAGGGCACTGGATATTAACTAGGATCTAGCTCAACTCGCAGATCCTTATTCCAGATAACCTATATGGCCCAAATAAGGAACTCAGCTGAGCTCTTCCAGGCAGTTGTTCAAGCTCTGTCTGAGTTACAGGAACCAGGGGACAAAATTCCTTATTGGACAGGACTTCAAAAAGGTGTGGAATCCTTTTCTGGATAGGATCAGAAGCTCCAACATAACCTTAACTAAGGCACAGGAATAGCTAGTGTGGCTCACCTAAGAATTTAGACTCATGGACCCATAGCAAGCTCTGCATCCTTCTGACAGAGACTTCATGTATCATTCCCCATGCCACAATATGAGTAGCAGACTGGACTCCTTCCTGATAGGTGAGAACCAGATAAATAGTATCCATTCAGAATAAATAGGCTGGTGGTCATTTATGACCTTTGTTGGAGTCTCCCTGGCTATAGCTATATGTCCAGCATCTCCTTCTTCCCCAAGGTGGAAGTTTAATACCTTTCTGCTGCAAGATCCCTGGTTTATGACCTGGTTAAAAAGAAAAGTTGACACCTACTTTTGTATCAATGACATGACAGAGGTCTCAAAGAGCATGCTCTGGGATGCTTTTAAAACATATTTTTGAGTAAGAGTTTCAAGTTACTCTGCCCATGCCAAAAAGCAATGCCTACTTAAGCTCCAAACCCAAGAACTTGCCCAAGGATTTGGAAGTCCATTGCAATATGACAACCAAATCCTTTTCCCAACTACTTAAGTAGGAGCTATCCCAGCTCAAATATCAAATCAATGAACTTACATTCTCTGCAGCACAGAAGGCAATGCTGTGTGCCTCACATAAATACTGGGAGTCAGGGGAAAAAATTGGCAGGCTACTGGAATTTCATAGTAAAATGCAACAAACAAAAGCATATAATCAACATCAAAAACTACAGTACATGGGAAGCCCTGTCACTGACCAGGCAAGCATTAACAAGACCTTTAAGGAGTATTATTCCATGCTATTCTCATCAAAGTAGAATACTCACATACCCTCGCTGGCTTCATTTCTGGGTCCTATGACCCTTTCTACCCTCACAAAATCCCAGACATCAGCACTAGACTCCCTGATCACCCTGGGAAGATTTGAGAGGCCAGCCTAGCTCTACTGAAAGGTAAAACCCATCCCAGATAGACTCCCAGCAATGTTCTACCATCAGAATGAGATAGAGGGAATAACAATTAGGAAAACCTCACATAAAACACTTACATATGTGGACAATATCCTACTGACTGTAACTCATCCATCACAATCTCTGCCCCACATCCTTAGTGCACCGAATGATTTCATTCAGGTCTCAGGTCTCAAGATAAAATTGGGAAATGACCACAGTCCTCCCACTTAGTGATCCATGTACTGCAGGGCAAGTTCACCAATGGCCTATCAAGTGGTTTCCATGCCACATAACTTAGCTGGGTATGGTGGTCTCCCTGATCCTCCAGTACATGGTGGGTCTTAATATTGCACCCTTAAATAAGGAACTAGAAGCTGTTTTTGTCAATGGAAAAAGATTAACCTCACCTTTGGGGGTTCGATAGCGGCATATAAAATGATGGCATTTCCTAAAACTATTTTCTGCCTCAGCATCCGTCCCATATGCATTCCCAAACAATCTCTCTTTAGGTTGGAAATGCTCTTTTAATCCATCCTTTGGGGAGGAACAAGGCCCAGATTCTCAGTGCAAAAGCTTAGGACCCCTTGTAGACAAGGAGGATGGGAACTCCCTTTGCTGTGGACATACCACAAAAGCAGTGGGCATAAGGCAAGCTCTTTGCTGACTTAAAGTAGAATACTGTAATGCCCCCTTATGACTTTTCCTTGAAAAATCTAACAAAGCCACTTCTCCATGGAGCAAATCATGGAAGAGTGAGTCACTGGCCATGTCTTCCATGCTAAAATTCACAAGAGAGGCCTGGAAAACTGTAACCATGGGACATGGTTGGCACTCCACTCCACTCACCTAGGCCCTTAGGAACCACTTTGGGACAACCCCCACCTCATGGTTGAGCACAAACCCATCAATTGTATACATTAGAAACAACAAGGTCTCCTGACTGTGGAGTACTTACTAGATCTGTCCCCAGGGACTTTGGACTCCTTCCAAAATATTTGGGAGAAATGTCAACTTCCATGCTATGACTTCTGGAGGCAATTGCAAATTAGGTAAGCACCCCTGAACCAGATCACAGACCCTAGCCAACTGTGGGATGCCCTGCTCCCTAAAATTATCTTACAGTGGATGAAATCCCCCACATGGCTGAGTGGCAAAATTTATAATCATATCCTTGCCGCCATCACCCATCATTAAACAAACAATGAACAGATTGAGAAAAAGAGCTCAGCCTTCCAATCTCAGAAGACACTTGAAAGAAACTCCGATGTCAGGCACACGTGGGATTCTGGGACATCTGTTATCAACTGTTTCAGAAAAAGATTCTGCATATATGGTACAGAACACCTGAACTGTTGTGAAAAATGGGAATGCTGCCCACTGCACAGTACTGAAGATGTCATACACTCCCTGGGCTGTAGAGCACATACTTTGGTCCTGTCTAAAGTTGGCATCTTTCTGGTCAGAGATCACTGCCCACTGTAACTGTGCCACAATGACCAGCTTCCTTAAAGACCTAAGGTTATGGCTCTGGGGTGAGCACTTCAACTTTAACACAAGAGGCTCTGAGGTGTCAATGCTTTGCTACAGGCAAAACGTCAAATATTACTAAGGCGGAGAACTAATTGCCTTCCAACTCTCATAGAATGGAAGTCATCCCTGCTTAAGATAATAGATTATGAGCACATGTCCGTTGTGGTGTGTCATTTCCATCCTAAATTTGTCTGGGTGTGAGGCCCCTTCTTACAATGTGCTGTACATATTGCCAAGCACAGAGTTAGTTCCTGATCAGCTTCCTAGGGTCTCCACAAGAGGTTCAGTAAATGAATGCATATAGGTTTGCCCCTAACTCACCCCGCAGAGCATCGCTTACCTTAGCCTCCTAATTTTACATATTTGCCCTTCACAATAGGGGGACACCTTCAAATTCATTTCATCCTTTATGTACCAGCTACTGTACATCATTTGAAAAGAACACTAGTATTACCCTTTTGGTTTTTATATGCAGCTGTTATTTAAATATGCAGTAAGACATGCCAGGATGCATAGTTACTTGAGAATACCTGGATGGCTCATTGGTGTTGTTAGGTACAAGGCGCTTATACCAAGTGCCTTTAAACATCCAAGAGAAAAGTGTAATTATTCCCCATTATTACACATCCCTGAAGTATCTTATTGCACTTACAACAGGAAAAGAAAAATTGTGGGCAATTGCTTGAAATAAAATTTAACTTGCATCACTTTGGAATGCTTCACAACAATTGAATTTGTTGAAAATAGACAAAGTAATCCTTCTAGTTTACTCCCTTTGAACACTAAGTGAACTGTACTAGCAGTAGAAACTGCCTGAAAAAGTGAGCTGTCCTTAAACTGAGCCCCATGTGTCACTGTCGGGGTATTTCATGTCTGAGTTGCAACTGACAGCTGACATCACACACACACACACACACACACACACACGCACACACACTCACCTCCATTTCATATTGCAGTTTGGGATGCCACTGCAAATTCACAGCTTGTCCCAGCACAGAAACTGCAGTCGCCTCTTCCCACTTTTATTTCCTCCAACTCCAAACAGCAGAGCTTGTAATACGCAGCCAGCTTTATACACATATCCCTCCATTTCGTATTGCAAACTGGCAGCTTGTCCCAGCACAGAAACTGCAGCTGATTCTCTCCTCTTCCTCTTCCTCCAACTCTGAACAGCAAAGCTCTCTGGCCTGGCAGGGGGGGCTACTTTGTCCCTACTGTTGCATAAAGCCCTGTCTCCACTAGACTTACCCTTTGTCTCTGCAGTCAGACTGCCCATCTGCATATATGTGCACTGTTCTAGTTATTATTTTTCATTGCCATTCATGAGCTCTCCTGTCATATTGTGTGCCTCGCTCTCAACAGCAGCTCAGATGCCATCTCCATAGTGGGATGTGTACATTGATATTGTAGTTGAACTGGTGCACAGACTGAAAAAGTGCAAGAGTGAAAAGTTGTTCTCATAATCGCACTCCTGTACTGGTCTCACAGCCAGTCAAATGGTTCACATTTTTCACACTATGTTATAATTGTTCATACTTTGTCTAATTTTATTTTTATGGTTATGTTTTCTACTATGCCTTCTGTATTTCAATTGTTCTCAAGATATGTTTGTTTAGAAAATTCAAGAAAGATTGATTTTATAAAAGACTCAATTTATTTCATAATCAAGGGCTATGTTTTGAGTGTAAACAAAGCCCAGGCAGAGGACATGAACCCCCACCCCCCACCCCATGGACTGAACCAGATGGAAGAACAAAAGTACAGAGGTTGGAATCAAATAGCTGACCAAAAAAAAATAAAAAATAAAAAAGAAATCTAGTTCAGACCTGTTTTCCAAAGGGGTGAAGTCCATAGACCAAGGAAATATTCAAATCTATGATGTCAGAGAGGTACATATGATGATGCAGTATGGTGGGAGATCCAAACAGAGATAGTTGTGTGTGTGTGTGTGTGTGTGTGTGTGTGTGTGTGTAGATCTTAGAGTCAGTTTTACTAGGGTTCTGAATGAGCAACATCAAGGATTTGAGTCTGTCATAATCCATTAAGTTCAGAGCTGGGATATGCTTCTGCTCTACTTAGGATTTAGATAGATGTGAGTTAGGTTTTTCCTGTGTGATCACTATCTTTTTCAAAAGTCTTTCATTTTATCTTTGTGGAAATACTATTTCCCCATAGTCTTAATGTGTATTTTTCTGTAGCATATTTGAATATCTTGATGTATTAAATATTATTGTTATATACTTTATGCTTTCTGTCTGATTCATTTCAGGTATAGATAACCAGAGTAAATTGGCATGGCTGTGATCTGTCTTTGAAAAAGTAGGCTACAGTCACCATATCTAAGTAAACGTGTTCTCAGTTGTAACAGAAGAAGTGGTCTGTTTGCCCTTTGGTAAGGAGCACTGTACTGTGTGTGAACAGTGTCTCTGGTGGGATTCTGATCTAAAGATACCCAAAGTGAGGTCACAGTGAGTGGTGGGAACATACCAAGGTAACCCTTTCAGGTGTCTGAGGGGTTGTGAGAATAGTAACAACCACTACAGCCTGAGTTCTGGGAGTGAACCAGTCTGTGTCAAACTGGAGTCAGCAGTTGATCTGAAACAGATTGTCAACAAAAAGGTTATCCGTCCAATCACAGATCAGGGTATACAAAGGAGATAATGTATATTCTACCAGTTTTATTTTTCTGCAAGTAAGAGTAGATAGCTAGAAGACACTGTGTCTGGGCCATATGGGAGATGCGCAATGGCAGACCTTGAGTAACTGTGCAAAAAGAGAGGGCTTGTCTTTGAGGAAGGCCAGCAATGGGCAGATCTCATAGACCTACCTGGAAAAAAAAATACCAGGGAAACGGTGCAGAAGTGGTCACTGCTAATAAAATTTGTAAGATAGAGGCTAGGGATAGTGCAGATGAGCCAGAACCTGTAACTATAAGTGGAGGCTCTGGTAACTCACCACCGAGCAAAGGCCACACTTGACAGTGTGACAGACATTGCTGAGGTGTGACCCAGACCCATACCTGTAACATGCTTTGGGTTGCCCTTATAGAACACTACCTGAAGATTTTGGCTGAAATAGAAGCAGTTCAGCAGATGTCAAAGACCAGCCATCAACTGATTCAGTCAGACTCAGATCTGCCATCCTCCCGTCCATTTGTTTTCTGAGTCAATGATAGGCACTAGACTTCCTAGTATTATTCATGGCTGCAGAAACCAATATAGAATATCCACCCCCACTGATGTCTTCTTTCTTGAATAGGATTGCCATGGTCTAAAAGGGGGGGCTTAGTTAGTGGTAATGAATAAAAATGAGGCCACAAAAGGGTGTTCTTCAGCTTGTGGTATGTTTTACAAAACCTTCCCAGGCACATTTAAGTTATACTCCCATTGAGAATGGATCAGGGTATAAAGTTCTATGGCAGAATATCCCATATCCTATTTAAACAAGGTTCTAGCTACATAAACACAGTTGGGAATATCATCCATTCCTTCCTGCATTGTATTCAGACAGCATTCATCTTCTATGCTGGTTCTGCACAGGCTTGAAGAAATCTGGATAATAGTTCTGTTGGCAGGGGGGGATCAAAACTATAAGAGATTATCCTTTGTGCTCTCAGACACTTTTTTTCTAGCCTGGACTCTGGTCCTTAATCTGAATGCCATGAGCTCCAGTGGTATGTGACCCAGTATCATTTGTTTCCTGATCCAATACCTTGATACTTTTAAGTTCTGAATCAATCATATTTGGAAAGTCCTGCCTGTGCATAACCAGCAGTCTCATTTTGTGCTTCAGAAGTTGCCAGAGCTTTCCCTTCCACTGGGGCTCATGCAGTTACACTGGATGTGTATGTGTGTCCTGCACCCTGTGGAAGTTATCTTTAACTTCCTTCCCCATGTTACAATGCTATTGGGGCCAGGGTTTCCACAGTGGTCAGAATGTTTTGCATATAGGTTATAATTCCTTCAGGCCTGGGTTTAAACAGCACTGGGTTCTGTATGAAATTAAATGAGTCAGAACCCTACATGGACAAATGAGGATATGGGTTAACAGTGTCCAATCCTTGGGGTGTTGAGGGATCAAGAGTTTCAGCCCCTGAGTTTGCAGTTACATTGCCATGGGTAGATTGTTTAGCAGTTTCCACAGGATTTACAATGCCAGGTTGACAAAAATTTTGTCAACCAACATTACACCGAAACCTTTATGTAGACTACATTTGCAGTCGGCATAAAGGTGATCACTGCCTGCCATGTTTTCTTTGGAGGCTGTGCCCCCACACCCCCCCCAATTAAAATAATCAACTCAGAATCAGAACTGATTAAGGGAGAGGGTGCAAGACCCCTAGAAAACAGTGATGGGGTCCAGCGCCAACACTACAGCGACCTGGCACTGTTTTTACTGTAGTGTCGGTCATCTCAAAATGTCACTGTCTGGGCTATATACCATTTCCACAGTACTCTTTTCCTTACTTTTATGTTTGCAGTTTTTATTTTAGTATTGTGTTTTGTTTTTTAAAATATTTGTAAATCATTTTTGAATGGCAAGCATTTTTTGGTTTTGATGGAACTTATGTTCAGGTCAGAGAGGGTTCCCAAGGAAATTGGACCATGCTTTAAAAACAGAGAGCAAAAAGCATTTTTCTTGTAGTGCTTTTAGAAAAGAAGACTGCAGGCCAGCCTGGTGTTGCTGAGGGTTGAGACGCTGGATGCCACACCTCACTCCATGCTGGCAAACCGTGTTCAGGAATGAGCACATGTTGCCATGGCTCAGCCATGGGGCAGAAGATTGAGCATCTGAGGGACTGCTCTCCTCTCCCAGGAAGGAATGACTGCCGACTTTGCCAAATGGCTGCCACGATGCCTGGTGGCAGTGTGGGTCTAAGAGAGGCAGAACGTGGATGGGGCTGCAGAACTGCACAGTGTGTGTTCAGCACCACACTTACACATTTGTGAGTGAGCCCCAGTATGGGGAAGGATGGAAACTGGTGGAAAAATTGAGGTGGGAAATCTTATACGATGCCCTGCCTACTGATCACTCAAAAGCCTCACTGACAGGACCTGGGACCTGAACTGGATAAGTATGATTCAGTGGGAGGATGGCCCTCCCCATCTGACCCTGCCACAGGGGCATATTTGTGGGGTTATCTGGTTGCCTGATGTCCTGGGTGGAAGGGGATGGAGGGGGTTGGCAGGCAGGGCTGAAGGGAACCCAGTCTGCCCTGCCACAAGAAGCATAAAAATCTGTATGGAGAAAAAAAAGAAAAGAAGACTGCATGTTGTGTGTGTGTGTGTGTGTGTGTGTGTGTGTGTGTGTGTGTGTGTGTGTGTGTGTGAGCTACAGTTACTTGCAGAAGATTTGTTTCTGACACTTTGCACTTCAAGGGGAGTGGAGAAGTTTCCTGCTCTGTTGGGTGAGAGGAAATAATGCAAGTGAAGGTAAAACAGAGTGTGGGTGGTGCAGTTAGAAATTAGAATGTCTAGGAATGTATTTCAGCTGCTGGTGTGATTGACGGTTTCATGTCATAATGGCAATAGGAAAAGAGTGATCACCATTAGAGCGAGTGTACATCACCAAAAAGCACAATGGTGATGTACACTTGTGAGCAACACCACAACTGTCAACAGAAAATAGGATTTATGTGGGGGTTATGCCCTCACACCCTCCTCATGGGGGGCATCACCCCTGCACCCCCTGATTTAATATAACTAACTCCAGGAGGGGTGCATATTGGGAAAGGGGAGACAGTCCCAAAAAAAAAATCACAGCACAAGAAACAAAATGTTTCCCAGTTCCCAGCCTAGAACTGAGCACCTCCTGCACCGAAGCTAACCACCCTCACCACCATATCACATGGCTTGCTCAGCGGCAGCAGGCCACACTATCCCACACAAACTCTCCTCCATAAACCTGCCCCTGTAACCCTCCCTTACTCATTCCTACCTTCACCTTCGCATTCCATCATTACCCTTACAGGGTAGCTCAACAGGGTAGTGCTGTAAATGAGTTGCTGTTTTGACAGTCGCACATTTACAGTCACTGTTTTCACTGGATATCTGATTGACAGTAGTATTCTACATGAGGTAAAGGTACATTTTTAGGTCACTTTTTATGGTAAGATAAATTATCTGTGCTGTTTTTGATTCACTCCCATAGGGAAGTGATGTGTTAGGGTTTTCAACCTGAATTCCCCACTCCCTCAAGGTGCAAAAGGGGAAGACCATGCAAACAACCATACACAGCCATCATCAGGTAAGACAAAAAACATGTAACTTTTCAGATAACACAAATGCAGTAGCACTGATGTGTTACTTTCCTGGATTTGTATGTGTGGCTGCAAAGATGCAGAATCCACAGTGGCCTGTGTTTCTGCAACCACAAGTAAGTGCATGCCTTTACTGAATGTATGAGTACTTGTAGCTGCAGAACTGCTGGCCTCATGGGAGCCTACACTTCTGGAAACAAAAGCTGAAGAAGAATCAGCATTTTTTATAGTGCTTTTCATCCACATTGTATCCCAACGCACTTTACAAGCAATGCTAGACTGGTAGTAAAGTGACTGAATGTGTAATGGCAGCCATTTTACACAACAACACCCATTGACCAGGACACCAGGTAAATTTCCCTACTCTTTGTGAAAAGGGCCTTTGTTTTTTTATTTCCACCTGGACACCCACCAGGACAGCACCAGGAGGGGTATAAGGGACCTCAGTTTAATGTCTCATCCAAAGGATGGCACATCCTGACAGTACAGCACCCTCCCAATACTGCTCTCAGGTGCCAGCATTTAGGTATGAGCCCAATCCCAGTGAGGGACTAGAATCCATGATCTTCTGGCCCAGAGGTGGATATGCTGATGTTGCAATTTGGGTGTCATAGAATTTTATATGTAGGAGCAGAATTGCAAGCCCTACAGGATCCTGTGCTTTCACACACAGAAGTCAGTGTATATGTCCTACTTCAGCAACTGTAGAGGGTGTGGACTTCTGCAGACAAAATTACTGTTGAAATCTGGTTATCACAGAATTCCATATGCAGTGCCACAAGTGCATGCTGCACAGGAGCCTGTGCATTCACACACAGAAGTCAGTGTGCATGTCTTTGACCTGCCACTACAGAAGCACAGGTACCTGAGGTTCCTGCACTTCTACAGATAGAAGTAGTGTTGCTATTTGGGCATTGTATATTTTGTGGGGCATGCACTTCTGTAGCCAGAATACCTGTGGCTGCAGACATACAAGCCCTTCAGGGGCCTCCACTTATGGGCTTCTTGCGTTTTCTTGCTCCTTGTCCATTAGTGACATTAGTGACAAGTGTGTGTATGTCTTATAGTGTATGTGAGTACTGTGGCTACAGAAGGGATGTCCCCATAGGGGTCTGTTCTTCTGCAGACAATAGAACTCTTGCAATTTGGGCGTTATGGATTTGTATCTGTGGCTTCAGGGACCTGTACTTCTGCAGACAGAAGTAATGCTTTGATTTGAGCATTGTGGATTTCTATCTGCAACCAGAAATGAGTGTGTACTGTATGTCATGCAAGGTGCATACTGCAGATACAAATCCACAAAAGTAACACATCAATGTTATTGCATTTGTGTCATCTGGAAATAGTTGTAAGTTGTTTTTTCTTACCTGATGATGGCTGTTTATGGTTGCTTGTGTGGTCTTGTCCTTTTGTTGCAAGGGGGTATGGAGTTAGGTTTGGAAACCCTAACACCACATTTCTCTCATTTGTTTTGTTAACTTGAACCCTGACTGGTGTGTTAATGCAGTTTTTTTTAATGAATTTCTTTTCTTTGTAAGATAGTGGAACTGTATCTTCATGAACAGATGCAGATGATGGGCCCTGAATCAAGGGAAGAGTCTATCCACATTTAAGTGCGACCTAAGAATTCTGTTTTTGCTGCACCCAGAAATGTTTAATGTTGCAAATTTTTTAGTGTCACACTTTTGAGTTGCACTTAAATGTGGGACATGAAAATTATTTTGACCCCACATCATGGACATGATTACTAGATTCGTTAAATCCCACCCAAAAGGTGGTTTTACAGAGCAACTGTGAAATCACCTTTATAAATGTAATTGAAAATTTGCACCATCCTTGTTCATGAAGTAGGGTCATGTAAACACAGAAACATAGAATCTGACAACAGATATGGACCACGTGGCCCATCCAGTATTTCCCTTTGTTCCCTACCTATACTGACACCACAGGCCCTGCTTGATCTCTGTGAACCATATAATCACAGTTTAGTACTAAAATATTGCAGAATGGCAAAGTTACGAGTAAAGGTATGTCAGACACAAAAATGGAATTCCAGCATACCTCTCAACTGTCCCTGATTTTCAGGGATGTCCCTGATTTTGCCTCAAAATTTTACTCTGTCCCTTCTAAAAATTGTCTTTCCATGACCAAACAGTGGAATTTGTAAGCACAAGATAATGTCAAACATTAAAGTTGCAGACTTGTTCCTCCTTAGAAAACGCATTTTACATTAAGCCCTTTATTCTACCAGCTTCCTGAGTTGATATCTTCAGTTGTGAAGATGTGTCCCTGATTTTGGTCCTTTGTCCCTGATTTTTTTAAGCCTTGTCCCTGATTTATGAGGCAGGAGGTTGAGAGGTATGAATTCCAGTGTTGCACATTTTAGTGTTGCAGTTTAGTGTTCCACTTTAATGCACTTGAAAATTCCCATCTTTGTTCAATAGGTAGGATCATGTAACCAACATATTTAAAATGTGAGAGTAAAATATTGTAAAATGGCCACATTATGAGCAAAAGAATGTGAGACACAAAAGTGGAATTTTAGTGTTGCACATTTTAGTGTCACACATGACACTATAATGTGCAACACTAAAATATGTGTCACAGATTTTAGTGTCACACATAAATGAACTGGTAAACTCACCATCTTTGTTCATGAGGTAGGGTTACATAAACAGTATATTCAAAATCTGAGACTAAAATATTGTTAAAATAGGCAGTTTATGAGTACTCCATAAGGTATGAGAGACACAAATTCCAGTGTTGCACATTTTAGTATCGCACATTTAACTGCAGCACTAAAATTTGTGATGTGCTTTAGTGTTACATTTGAATGTGCAACACAAATATTATTTTGACCCTGCGTCATGAACATGGTTGCTAGAATGTGTTAAATCACACTCAAAAGATGGTTTTGCAGAGCAACTGCAAAATTCCCTTTTGACCTGTACTTGAAAATCCCCACCATCCTTTTTCATGGGATAGAGTCATGTGAAAAATATGTTCAAAATTTGGGACTAGAAGATTGTAATGAGTCCAAGTTATGAGTAAAAGTATGTGAGACATAAAAGTGGAATTTTTAATTTACAAATTTTGGTGTTGTACATTTAAGTGCAGCATTAAAATGTGCGACACATAAGTTTAAGTGCCACAAATTTATGTGCTGCACTTAAATGTTCAACATGTAAATTCTCAGCTCACTAAATAAATTGGCCATTTAAGTAAAATGATAGCCGAAGACCAAAAAATATATTTCTGGCTTGTTTTGGTAAATACTAACAGAACCTTGCTTAACAGGTCTTGTTCAGCAATAATTATTTTTTTTTTAATTCTTCATTTTTATGTGTTTTCAATTTTATTTTAACCAAGAAAACATTATTGCAGCTGTCACAACCTGTATGTTTTCTCACAAAAGACAAATTACTCATTTTGTGAAAGATAAATGCCTGCGAATGGTAAATTTATCTTTTGTATCAGCGGGTTAACCTAAAATTCTACTGAGCATGCTCATCTTATAACTAATGAATCAAGTAATATTTTTTCACAAAACCATTGAAATATGCTACCTTGGCACAGGCTGCTTCCACCCTAAAAGAATCAGAAAAAAATTCTTTAGCATTTAGGATGTATGTGAGAGCAAATCAAGAGTAATAACTAGAGGATAATACATGGGGTGGTGTGCATTTCAAAAAATTTCAAGAATTTAATGCATACCTGAGGGGTGGGATGCTACATAAACCTTGACAGTGAAACTCGAGGGGTTTATAAAAGCATCCAACCCAGAGGGTCTGCATTAAATCTGAGTAGTCACACCACCCCATGCCTTATTTTTTATAATGTCAATGGAGCAATTGTTTCCAGCCAGATTTCTGTAATATGAAAAGGGTTTCAGTTTATTAAAGATATGTAAATGAGGTACAAAGGGGTTCCCTCTCATCTCTCCCCTTGGTTCCCAACTACAATTTAGAGAGTCTTAACAGCTGGGCAGTAGCACCTCACAGTCTCTAACCCTCCTGGCTGATAAGGCCTTTGTAAGGTGCCACACATGCGGATTGTGGTAGTGTCAGTCATGAATTGATGGTGCACTTCTCTGCCTCCCACCCCACTACAACACAATGCCATAATGATGTAAAATACTTAGTGGGCTGAACAAGGCAGAAAAGTATGAAAAACTCCCTGCACTCACTACACTGCAGGCTCCAACAGAGACATTCCAGCAGCTGACACCAGAGACAGTTTTGTTTTTTGCTTTTTTAATGAAGGGAAAGTTTCTCACAGCCACAGCATGAATTATTGCTGAGAGCAGCTGTGTGGCTGTGAGAATAGGGTCACACTCAGTGTGAATACAGTGCATGTATTCACACTGAGTGTGAATACGTGAATACAGTGCATGTTTGCTGTAACAACCAGCTGGTTATTATGGCAAATAATAACTGGCTGAGCCCATTGAAAAAATTGCTCCCAGTTACTATGTATAGGAAAAATGTTCCTTTTCCTTAAAAAAAAATCAACATTTCATAATTTGAAACTACAGAAGCAGCAGTCACAAAACACCTCACACCTTGAGTACTTGCCTCCAATACCATGCATGCCAAATTTAGGACAATTTCTTTGAACACCACCAAAGTTACTGAGGTGCAAAAATTGTGGTTTATATTAAACACCCCCTACCCAACCCTAACTATACTGGTGCAGATATATATTGATATATTTACAGTCAGACTTGGTTAATCTGAACACATTCATTTAGATCATATTACAGCTTGATTATAAAACATCGGTTTAATAAGACCTAATATGCCGTGAGTAGTAAAAATCAAACTTTAATAACAATGTGCTCATCAGCAGGAAAAATGATGGTAATCCAATTAAAAAAGGACAGTGCACAGCATTCGGCAACATTTGCACAGTATTAATCAGCATTTTCACTATAATGTACTGTATTACTGTACTGTAGAAAGATCAGAAATAAGTTGACAGGCTAGATTTCTGACCCTCCAACATGATAACCCAATGGCAAAAAACATATGTATCTGTTACCACTACAGACTTTTCTTTACTTGGGGAGGGAGGGAAGCCACTTGAGCCATCAGCATTACAAGTTTGGGAATGACAAAGTCAGCGTTGCTTTGTTTTGGGGAGGGAGGGCAGCACACTTTCTGGGGACCTGTCAGCATTGCAGGTTTGGGACTGAAACAGTCAGTGCTGATATGCTTTGGGGAAGGAGGGTAGTACACTTTCTGGGGACCAGTCAGCGATGCAAGTTTAGGACTGAAACAGTGCTGATTTGCTTCGAGGAGGAAGGGCAGCATACTTTTTACTGTACACAGGTAATCAATGCTGTGGATTTTCAGGGGGTGGGATAATGCTTTGCTTTGGGGAGGGAGGGCAGCAAACTTTCTATTGTACACAACACACAGGACAGATATGACAGACATAACTAAGCTCCATCATTTCTGCGGCAGGTACGAATGGCTCCTCAGTTTGATTTTCTGGCAAAAGGGGCTTTAAATCTCTGTCTAACAAGATTGTTATGTGTTGCCAGCAGTTTTGAATGGTGATTTCAGTCACTGAGTGCCAGGAAGAGTGTATGAACAAGAATGCTTGTCTCACAGTCACTCTTAGATCTTCACCAGCCTCTGCACATGCGATGAAATGCCAGCAAAGCTCTTTTTTGGAAAAGCATTTCGTTTTTAATAATGCAAGCATCCATTGGCTGAATGTGTGAAGTAGTGTTTGGGGGAAGGAAGTGAACTTTTACATTTGAGATGTTCAGGAAAACTGCATGGCTAGTGGCATTATTCACTAGGAGGATTGCACGCATTCTTTGAAGTCTCATGCTGCGGTTGAAATTGATGACTCAGTCTTTGAACTCACCAAAGTCATCCAAGCTTTTGTGTTTGCCCAATAACGGGCATACATTTCAGGGTCAAAATCACTTGCAAAACACCTTGGCTTTCTGGACTTGCCAATAACAAATGGTTTCACTTTGTGACTGCCCTCAGCATTACAACACAGGGCAACAGTCAGGCAGTCTTTGAATTTTTTGTCCCTGAAACAGGGGCTGAGGACAGTGCTGCTGTGGGATCCAGACAATAAAACAACTCCATTTCATCTGGGTTATAGATGTCCCTTAGACTAAAACCAGCCAAAATGTCCAGTAGCTGAATACGCCTGAAAACCACAGCACCCTATCACTTAACTACTAACAGTTACTGCTAAGTGGGAGGGGCCTGTGACCTGTGATTAGCAGAGCCAGTAATGCCCCAGCTCCATTTTGATTCAGCTTTTAGAAGCAGCAGCTATCAGTTGAAAGAGAGCTAGCCTTTACTTTTGCTTCAGCTTTTAGAAGCAGCAGCTAGCAGCTGAAAGGGAGCTAGCATTTACTTTTAAAAGTACCACATTTTGGAGAGGAAGAGGGGAATCAGCTAAATCCCCCTTCCCCATCACTTAACTACTAACAGCTACTGATAAGGGGTGGTAGCAGTACTACCCACCCTCTCAACCCCTCCTAACTACCCAGGTTCTTTCTACATTTATAGAAGCCCAAGTAAACTTCCTGCAGGGCTCCCAAAGGAAGACACCAGTGAGAACAGGAAGAGATGATAGAGAAGACGCAATGAAGGGAGAAAGAAATAGTGACACCTACAGGTCAGGAGGAAAAGAGACATGGACATCCAGATCTGCCAGAGCTGTGGAGAGCAGGCAGCAAGGCAGACATTCTGCGGACTGGGGTACCCCTTCTGCAGGACAGTTGCAGAACTTCAGAAGGAGCTAAGGCAGGCAAAAGAAGAGATCAAGAGGTTGCAGAGGAGACTGGATTGGGGATGCCCACCACCCCCTTACCCACCCACTCCCCCAAAAGCCCATGGGTCTTTGGGGATGGAGGGTGGTGAGAGAGGGCAGTGGGGCACCTAGAGCTAAGATGGGGCACTACCAGCCACATGCTATCCTCACCCAGAATCATTTACCCCTAGTCAAAGGGCAAAAACTAGGTAAGGAAAAAGAAAGAATCAAGCAGGACAAACCTAATACAAGAATGCAGGAAGGAGGTATAAGAAAGAAGAGGAAGAATACACAGAGCAACAGGATGATTCTGGTTGTGGGAGACTCTATGTTGTGAGAAATGGAGGCATAGTCCATCAGTGAGCAGAAATCACGGTGGATGTCACAGTAATTATTGTCCACCTTGGGATAAATTACATAGCAAATAGGACTGTGGAAGAAGTCAAGGCAGACATGAAGACCCTAGGGGAGAGTCTAAAGGAGTGTGCAAAACATCTGGTCTTCTTGGAGGTGTTGCCAGTTTGGAGGAAGGGCAGAAGTGAGGACAAGATCAGGAATGAAGAGATCAGGGAATTCAACTGGTGGCTCCAGGGTTGATGCACAGGCAATGGGATGCACTATATTAAAGACTGGGGGACCTTCTGGGACAGGAAGCTGTTCAAGCATGATGGTCTGCATCTCACCAAAGAAGGAGTGAGAGCACTAAGGCAGAAGTTTGAGGTCTTCTTGGAGGGTTTAAACTGCAAGATCTCCAGCACAGAGGAGAAGAAGATCTAACTGAGGACACAGCAGAAAGATATGAAGGTAAGGAGATTGGTGAATGGAACAGAACCCCCCTAACATCAGACTTAAGGAAACAGGCATGGCCATGAGCAAGGAGTGGCCATAGGTAAAAAAGGAGGGACTCATGTAAAGTACAGGAGGGGCAGACTCAGGAAAGGGGGGATGGTACTGAGGTTATAGCACAGGGGAGAGGCCATTATTGGCAGGCTATGGTGGCAGTTAACACCACTACCATTGGTAGGCTTGTCATCACTCCTTGTAAATCCAAGGGAGCACATACACACTCAGAAAGAGAAATGCAGAACTCAGGCATCTCAAACACAGTGGTCTCGATTAGCATCCCACTACAAGATGGCAACCTCAAAAATCACTCGGCGCAAACAGCAAGTTGGCACTGTCCAAGAAGAGGGTGCAGCCCCATACCAAAGGGAGTCCACATTCCTGGAAGGTGACAGTTGCAAATGCTAGAAGCCTTGAAACCAAACTACCCGAACTCACAGCCATCATGGTAGTAGAAAGATTGGCCTGGGTCACTGTGACAGAAATGTGGTTCATGGAAAACCACAGATGGGGCATGGCTATACCCGGATCCAATCTGCTCAGAAGGGATAGGCAGGGGCAAAGAGAGGGAGGAGTAGCCATTTACATTCGAGAAGACATACAAGCCACAGAGGTGCAGAGTCACCCTGGGGACACCGAGTCACTGTGGCTTATTATAGATACAGGAAATGGAAAAACCTTCAGGATCGGCGTCATTTACAGACCTCCAAATCCAGGACAGAAAGGGGACAAAGACCTGACAGAAGAAATACACAAAATGACTCAGAGAGGAGAGGTGATACTGGTGGAGGACTTCAACCTTCCAGATACAAACTGGAGTGAAGTAATGGTGGCAATAGCAAGAAGCAGGTATTTCTTAATGGCACTACAGGGAGAAGGACTAAGTCAACTGATCAAAACATCAACAACAGGAGATACCATACTTGACCTGGTCCTCACAAACACTGACAGGGTCAAGGAACTTGATGTGGGATGCCATATGGGTAACAGTGACCATCGCATGGTTAGCTTCAAGGTGAACATAACTGAGGACACGTGCCATTCAGAAATTAAAGTACTAGATTTTAAAAAGGCACACTTCAACCAAATGAGGATCAACATACGAAACTACTTAATTGATCTACAAGTGGATGAGGTCAATGTCTTGTGGGGGAAACTTAAGAAAGCAATCCAGACAGTCACTGACCAATGCACCAGAAGGGTTACCAAAGTGAAAAGAAAACAAAACCCCTTATGATTTTCAAAGGAAGTGGCTAATGTAGTGGAAGAAAAACAGAAGGTGTTCAAGCTATATCAGGGAACAAACAAGGAAGAAGACTGGGCATCGTACAAGGAGAAAATGAAAGAAGCCAGCAAAAAAATAAGGCAGACAAAAGTGCAGACAGAAGCAAGTATAGCAGACAGGGCAAAGAGAGGAGACAAATCCTTCTTTAGATACATCCAGGAAAGAAGGAAGGCAAAGGTGGTATAGTCAAGATTACAACTCAGGAAAGGAAAACAACAGAAGATAACCCAGAAAAAGCAGAAATCCTGAAGTACTTCTGCTCGGTATTTACTGAGAAGGACCCAGGCGATGGCCCAGAAATGGCAAAATGCAACACCCCTGGACAGGGGGTTGATATTAGCCCCTTCACAGAGACAGAAGTACTGGAGGCACTAAATAAACTGCAAGTTGACAAGGCCATGGGGCCAGATCAAATGCACCCCAGTATTTTGAAAGAACTGAGATTAGATTTGGCTGCCCCACTGGCTAAACTATTCACCCAATACCTAAAGAGTGGGGAGGTGCCTGAAGATTGGAAAAGGGCAATCATGGTCCTGCTCCACAAATTGGGCAGTCCAGGAGGATTTTGGAAATTACAGGCTGATAAGCCTCACATCCATAGTGGGGAAGGTAATGGACACCGTTTATTCCCCTCGCAGTGACATTTCACCAGTGAGGTTCCCCACAGCGACTACAGCACCTAGCCACAGTGGGAGACCCACAGGAACCTGGTGCTGTCTGTTGGGGGTCCTGCACCCCCCCAATCAGGTCCGACTGGAGTTGAGAATCTTTAATTTGGGGGGTGCAGGGAGTGCAGCCCCATGGGTGATTCAGGGTGCAGCCCCTGAAGAAAAACAAAGACAGCATGGCAAGCCAGCAGCCAACTGCAGAATGTGGTCGACCTGCTGGTGTCGCTGATGGGGTGTTCAACAGAAATTCTGTCGGACTCCTGTCGTGGATCCATGGACACTACTCAAACAGAGGATCATGGCATTCCTGGAGGCTAGTGACCATCAGAACCCCAAGAAGCATGGTTTCACAGCAGGTAGGACATACCAGACAAACCTGATTGAGTTTTTTGATTGTGTTACAAAGGTTATAGATGATAGCAGGGTGGGATGATGTGGTCTACTTAGACTTTAGCAAGGCTTTCAACTCGGTTCCACACATAAGGCTGGTAGAGAAGCTAGACCACACAGGAGTTGGATCAGAAGTAGTTTAATAGGTTAAGAACTGGTTACATGGCAGAACCCAAAAAGTGCAGGTAAAGGGAACACTGTCATCAGAAGGTAGGGTAACCAGTGGTGTGCCAAGGGGTTCAGTAGTGGGGCCCCTGCACTTCAATATTTTCATATTGGGCATAGCTGATGGACTACAGGGAAAGGTAGTATGTTCGCAGACAACACCTAAATATGCAACAAGGTCTACACCCAGCAGAAAGTGGACAAGATGGAAGCTGACCTCAGTAAACTGGAAGAATGGTCTGGAGCATAGCGGTTGAGATTCAATGCCAAAAAGTGCAAAGTCATGCACATAGGAAAAAGAAATCCAAATAAGGCATATTACCTTGGAGAGGAAAGACTAGCTGCCTCCACCCAAGAGCACAATTTGGGAATCATTGTCTCAGACAACTTGAAAGTAGGTAAACAGTGTGAGAAGGCATCATTAAAGGCCAGCGATATGATGGGATGCATTGGGAGGAGAATCACAAGCAGGAAGAGGGAAGTGATCTTGCCGCTGTACAGATCACTGGTTAGGCCTCACCTGGAGCACAGTGTCTGGTTCTGGAGGCCCCACCTCAAAAAAGAAAATTGACCGAGTGGAGACGGTGCAGAGAAGGGCAACAAAAATGATTCAGGGACTCCATGAGATGTCCTACAGGGATAGACTGAAAGAACTGAACATGTATTCCCTGGAACAGAGAAGAGAGGAGGGTGACATGATCAAAACATTCAAGTACAGAAAAGACATAAACCAGATACAAATACATGATCTCTTCCAATTTAAGAAGGGCAGCAGAACCATCGGACATGATCTAAGGCTGAAAGAAGGGCAGTTTTTCACCAACACCAGGAAATTTCTCCCCATAGAAAGAGTGGTGGATGCCTGAAACAGCCTGCCTGCAGAGGTGGTGGGGCAAGCACAGTGAAAGGCTTCAAGAATGCTTAGGACAGATACAAGGGAGCTTTCAAACCCAAGGACAGTTTGAAGGCTAGGCTAAAAGACAATGGGCAGACTAGATGGGCCTGGTGGTCTCCTTCTGCCATCAACTTCTATGTTTCACTCTGGTCAGCACTCACTGATTCACAGTGATAGACCTTGCTGCTTAATCCATGTCATTTCTTAAAGCCATGAATCCACCCCCCTTGAATATCCAAAGTCCTTGACACCTATTTGTTTGCTGAAACATTTTGCCATTTCAGTCACTGCCATGGTCTGACACCATGTCTGACACAGCTGCACCCCTGCTATTCATTACTGTCACCCACATGCTAAGTGCAGTCTCCATATCATTGTGCTGTCCCAGTTGAAAATGGGTGAGTAATTTTGAATCAATGGAAGCCACAAGCTGCTTTTCCCATGCCCTCCATATGTCACTATAGGTGGTGGTTCCCATTTTAAGACCCTAAGCCTGGGCAGCATAAGCGACCATATCGTGGTTCATAGCTGCAGGACTGGACTGCTTCCATAGACATAGGATTCACTTCTTTGAAACTGAAATTTCACTTCTTCAACATTTCTGTCTGACTGGATGTGCTGCCATTGTTGTGCTAACATAGGAGTACTATCACTTAGAACCACAGACAGCATTTATCAGGTAACAGCAATTAGTCGTTAGCACCTGGTGCACCTGAACTGCACTAACGAGGTATAAATTAATGCCCATTATTAGCTCAGACTACTACAGCCACTTACAGAGTATGGAATCAGAGAATTCTAGTTTAACAAGGTAATTTACATGGCGGTTTTTCTGTTACAGTGCTATGCCTTGCAGATAATGAGGCAAATGGATTAATGGGACACAGATTAACCAGGTCTGACTGTATATCTATATTTTTTGCAAGCAACTTTGTTAATGCACCAGTTTGGACTCAGATTAAAGTGACAAACATAGGGAAATGTGTTGCTAGGGTTCTTAATCCTAACATCCCACCTCCACCCTGCAGGCAGCAAAAGGAAAACTCCTTATGGCTTCACCTCTCCTGAGTTTTTGTAAATCAGGCCTGGGGTATTCCTTGGGGTTGTCAGCCCTAACACTCACCTCATTCCATCAGCAAAGAAGCTGAGATGTGCAGACTATATGAGAATGGGGTGAGTGTTAGGGCTGACAACTCCAAGAAACACCCCAGGCTTGATTTGTGGAGACTCAGGACAGGTGAAACCATAATGGTTTTTCCTTTTGCTACCTGCAAGGTGGGGGTTGGATGTTAGAGTTGGGAACCCTAGCACCACATTTCCCTACTTTTGTTGGTTTAATCTTAATCCTAACTGGTGCATTAACAAAGTTTTTTGCAAAGAATTTCCTTGCTTTTTCAGATAGTATAATTGTATCCTCATTCATGCAGGTCCATTTGGGACCTGCATGAACACATTGATTTGCCTGTGGAAGTGCAGGGGCATCTGGACCCTGCACTTCCATCCCTCCATAGATACATACATCCATGTCAGTGTGGAAGAGCATGTCCCAAAGGCCCCTGGGCTTCCATTTCTCCCAAAAAGCAATTTATTTGCTTGTATGTAGGATGTTTTTCGTGAGTTTTTTTCATTCATGCAAAAAAGGATCCATTCATACAAAAAGAAACAAAACTGTTCCAATTCCTTTTTTGTATGAAGGCATCCTTTTTTGTGGGAACAAAAGAAACTCACAATAAAGGATTCCTTCATAAAAAAAAATCTGAAAAATAAAAAATAAGTCCAACTTCCTTTTTTCATATGAAGGCTTCCTTTTTCATATGAATGAAAATACTCACAAAAAAGGATCCCTTCATAGAAAAAAAGAATTTGGACTTAGTTATTTTTCAGATTCTTTGTTCGTATGAAGGGATCTTTTTTGTGAGTTTTGTTCATTCATACAAAAAAAAGAATACCTTCATAAGAAAAAATAATTTTGACTTAGTGGGCGATTCTTTTTACATGTGAAAGGGATCCTTTTTCATGAGTCTATTTCGTTCATATAAAAAAAGGTTGCCTTCTTGCAAAAAAAAGAATCTGAAAAAAACTAATTCCATGGTTGCCTTTATACATAAAAAAAATAATCTGAAGAAAAAAACAAGTCCACATTTTTTTTATATGAAGGGATACTTTTTCATATGGCCACATGAAAAAGGAAAATCGAGTCATGAAAAAAGATTTAAAAATGTATTAAAACACATTTCTGGGTATTTTTTTACAAAAAGTAACTCCAGAATCCATCTAATGGGGTCCCAATTAACAAACTATTCCCCATTACCAAAATACATGTGTTGGTGTCTCTGTAGGATCTCATTTTTATGGGTTTAAAACAATTGTTATTTGGGAAAAAATGGAACACGACTATGACTACATGAAAAAAAAAAGGTTTTTTTTCCTCTTGAAAAAGGATTAGCCCAATATGAAAAAGGATCTTTTTTGTATAGACCAAATTCTTTTTTGATTCCAAGCAGCCATGCAAAAAAACATACTGAGCATGCTCAGAATCGAAATTCCAAATTTTTATAACTTTGAAACAGATTCATATTTTTTCATTAAACCAGTGAAAGACACCACTATGGGCCAAGCCCTTTCTACCCTGAACATCTCAAGGCAAAATTCAAAACCTTCTTGGTGTTAGGTGATTGACAAAAAAAGCAGCAAAAGCTTTGATTTTTTTTTACTTTTTTCACTATCTGGATCTCAGAATCTGCACATCCAACTGTAATGAAACTTGGCACTTCTACAGATTTCCCCCCTTCCCCACCAATGCCACGAGTGCAATATTTTCTGCAAATCTGTTGAACGGTTGTAAAGATATTAAAATGTAAAGGTTGAGGATTAACATAGAAACCCTTACTCAACCTTAAATTTTGTGGTGCTACTGAACCATAGATAGATGATAGATAGAGAGATAAATAGACAGGCAGACAGACATAGATAGATAGATAGATAGATAGATAGATAGATAGATAGATAGATAGATAATGGGAAAAAAGACATATGCAGTTTAACAATAGCAACTAGCCCTTGGGAGGGGAAAGCATGGCAGGGCATGACACACAACTAATTGGCAGGTGGTGGATCCAGAAGTGGACTTTTTAATATTGGTTGTCTCTCTTCAATTAGCCTTCACAAGGGCTGTTTAAGTTATTTAAGTTTCTCTTGCTTTAGTGATGAAGATTGATGTTCAGTAACTCAATGTTATAATAAAGAGTTTGCTATGAAGTTGAAGTTTATTGCAGGAATAACTCCATTGAGCAAGCTCATTCACAAGGAGGTCCTGAGGACATGTAACTGTTAAATATACAAACAAGGCAAATTATATACAACCAGTCGAATTCGAAGGATAAATTATAAGATACATATAAAAAAGCACACAACAAAATGTAGCAAATGGACAACTTGATAATAGAACATACCGACTGCACTGTAGTAAGAAATGGTAGCAACATTCAAGGACATGGAAATGAGTACATATTATATGAGATAAAAGAGAAAAGAGTGTGAGAAGGAGAGAGGAGAAGGACAGTTGATGGAGGTCCAGAAAAAGGGAGAACACAGTGTTCAGATAGCAAGGCTTGAATGGGCCAGTGTGGTGAAGATGAGAAAGGGGAAAGAAACGTTGGGTATACAGGAGGATGTCACAATAAGATATTCTGTATTGACTTCAAAATGGCTCATATTAAGTTGCAACACAATACAATTAAATGAACTAAATACAAAACCTACTTTTCCCGTGTTGGCAATCATAAGGGCTTGTTTTTTATTTGCTTTTACACTTAGTCTCAACAACGTCTCTGTATTTTTAATCTCCTTCTCTCCTATTAGCCCTCACAAGACTTTATTTTTAATGTGCTTCTCTAATGATCAACTTCTGCAGGGTTTCTTTATTTTTAGTCTGCTTCCTCCTTATTAGCCTTCACAATGGCTTGTTTTTGATATGCTTCTCCCCTTAAAAATTGTTTATACAAGGCCTCTCTTTTTTTGGATTTTCTTTTCCCTTCAGTTTGCTAATGATGTTTGCCTCCTAACTATAAAGCCCATAATAGGGTCATTTGCTAATTATTTTGCAGAACCTACTGTGAACATATCTTTCTTCCTAATCACCTCACGAGCATGATAATTCCTGGAGCCCTAAGTGTTGTAGCATTTTGATCTGGCCCATATCCATCCCTTTATCATGCCATGGTAGACCAGACTCACAGCACTGTCATTTTTAATGGAACTGGACAAAGCAAAAGGGGATACAGCAGTGCAGGTCATTGACTATTTCCATCTTATAGTATAAGTTCCTGCAGCTGTAGAGATAAGAAACCTCTCCATGGCTTGAACAGGGTGACCCCAAAGCTGAGCAGTTCTCTTGTGTGTTCACCACTACCCTCCTCTAAGCATCTGTGGGTTTGTCATGACTTAGTACACTCTTCCACCTACTGTAAGTGCTAATCACCCCCACAATGCTACAAAAACAACTGTGGTCACTGTGGTGAAGATAGTACTCTCTCTGGTGAAGGAGAATGTCCTCTTAGATTTTTTGATCCTTCTCCTGCCTACTAGCAGCTATGTCCCAGATTCGGGAGATGAACCCAAGTCACAAGAATAGCAATGAGTGTTACATGTAATATTCTTACTACTTTTTCTGGTTTATATGTGTATATTGCTTCTTTTTGTGTGAAATGAAATGTACAGAATTAATTGTGGTACTAAATACAAATGCAACATACAAAAAAAAAGTACAGTACAATCCAGATTTATCAAACCACCATTATCTGAAAATCCATATCTAATGAATGACCCCTGGATTACCCAATTTTGCCGCTACTCAATCAGAACCCTGGTTGGCTCATTTTCTGTCAATCATCTACTACAGATTAAGAGCAGCTGTTAGCAGCTGATAGGTGGTTTACTTTGGTTACCTGTTGAGTGCTGTACCTGTTTATAGAATGACTGACAGATCATCTGTAAAAAGGAAAAGGAATATTCTTACTTTGGCTCAGAAGCTTAGCATTCTCAATTGTCTGGAGTACGGAGAGCATTCCATAGCATTAGCAGCTGAGTATGGTATCTGAAAGCAAATCATTACTGACATAAAACATGCCAAGGACAAATTGCAATCTTTCACAATGACAATGGAGGGGGGCCTGTGGTACAGACAATACCTTGTGAACAAACAAGATGCTGTGCTTCATCTCTGGTTTCAGCTGGAATGAGAAAAGGTAACACCAATTTCAGGCCACTTCTGAAATAGAAAGCCATGATATTCCACCAAAAGCTGGCTGTAAGCCCACCTTCTTTGCCAGTGAAGGCTGTTTGGATAGGTTTAAGCAAAGTCATGGCATCTGCTAACTCCATTTTTGCAGTGAGAAATTGAACGAGGTAACAGAAAATGAAGCACCATTCACAGAGCAGCGGCTATAACTGAGTGTCCATGAATCCCTAACTTTGGCTCACCTGTACAGTGCTGATGAAACAGGGTTATTTTGGTGTTGTTTGCTTGATGAAACCATTGTCTGCAGTACAGAGAAAGAGGCACCAGGATTTAAAATAGACACAGTCAGAGTGACAGTTCTGGGCTGCACTAATGCCACTGGCTGCCACAAGCTGTGTCCACTTTTAATAGGCAAATCCAGAGAACCAAGGAGCTTTAGGCATGTAAATATGGATAATCACCCAGTGTGGTACACTTCATAGTAAAATGCCTGGATGAATGCCACTCTGTTTCAGAGTTGGCAAGCTGATTAGTTCATACCGGTTGTGAAATGTTTTATACACTCAGAAGGTCTGCCAATTAAAGCAATCCTGTTACTGGATAACTCACCAGAACATCCCGAGATCCCTGTAATAAAAACAAGGGATTGAACAATCAGTTGTACGTTCTTGCCTCCAAACACCACGTCAAAATTATAGCCTTGTAGCCAAGGAATCCTAGAAGTATTCAAGGGGAATTGCAGAAAAAAACTCCTGAAGTCTTTGTTAGATGAAAAAAATCTTGACATCAGTCTGCAGGAAATCATCAAATCCCTCACTCTTAAAGATGTTTCCTACCTGACAGCTAAGGTGTGGAGCAATGCTGGAGCTGAGATGGTGGTGAAGGCTTGGGCTAAATCAAGCATTTTGACCAAGCAGCCTAGTATGAATGCCACTGATACACCTAATACCACAGGTATGCTGGACACTCCCAACACCTCTGACATCCCTGACAATGTGACAACACCAAAGCCACAAAAGCCAATGACTTGCATTGCTGTGACATGGATATCATCATTGAACTGGTGGGCAAGCTCACACTGAACATTTCCCTTATAGAAATATAAGTGTGATATGTACATGTAGAATGCATGCCACATGCTTAAGTGTGCAATGTTTGAATGCAATTCACATACACAGAGTGAACCTAAGCAAACCAGGTCTAAAAAGCAAATCAGGTTTACATGCTGCAAGCTAGACATGTGTACAGCAGGTAAGCTCAGGAGTACCATAGAAATTTCCAGGCCCGGGACACACCTTTAAGTCTGGGGCCCCTGTCCCATCCCTAAGAGATATAAATGTGTAAATGTGGCCCCCCTGAGCCACATGGGCCCAGGACAGTTGTCCTGGCTGTCCCCCCTGTCAGCACTTCTGGGTAAGCTTGTGCGAACATCTTCTAAAAATCATATCAGGTTCGCATGTTGCATGATTGACATGAGTGCAGTAGTTAGGTTGGTGTGAAAATCATTTAAAAAATCATGTCAAGTTTACATGTTGCATGCTTGCCATGTGTGCAGCAACTAAGCTGGTGCAAATCTCATAAAAACAAGCATTTGTCAATGCCGAATGTTTGCTTGCTGGCATTGGCATTGGTAGTGTAGGAGTTACAGAGCTGCATAATAGGAATGGCAGTGAAGTATTGAACTGAAACCAACCCCACCACCACCCTGCAGAGACTGACAGACATTGGGGTGCGCCTTTGGGTCATCAGGCATAACGGCCATGCCATTTCACCACATCATACCCTGCAGACACCGACAAGTGTCACGGTGTGCCATGGGGTCTTTGGCCTTTATGCGCACCCCATTCCATCAGGAAATACACTGAGATGGGTGCGGTATAGGAGAATGGGGTGAACTTTGGGGCAAAGAGTCCAAGGCACACCTTGATGCCTCTCACTGGCTGCAGGGTGTGGAATGGTATAAGCATTACAGGCGAGAATCCCAAGTCACACCCCTGATGCCTGTCATTCTCTACAGGGTGGGGCGTTATGGTCGGGAAACCCTAACACCTCAGGCATTCATTGGTATTTTCACTCCAAATTGTCAACATGTTTTTTTTGTGACCCCCACCTCATGAACAGTGGCAATATCAGTTTGTTAGCCGAAAGCTGCTTTTGCACAATGACTATGGCATTTAGCACCACAGGTGCAAAAACACATTCCGAACAGGATGTGAAAAATGACAGCTGTACTGTTCATGGGGAGGTGTAAAAAATGTCAATGTTGAAAATCTGCAGTGAAAATATTAAAAAAAATGGAGAAGTCAACAGCGTGCACAGAAACTGTGCAACATGCACCAGTTATGTAATTAGTTTTGTGATTTTTTACAGCAGATTGTCAACACAGGCATTTTGGGACCTCTGATCATGAACACTGTCACTGTGATTTTCTTTATCTGTCCTGAACAATGATTTCCCACAGTTTGTTAGCCAAAAGCTGCTTTTGCACAGCGACTATGGCATTTAGCACCACAGGTGCAAAAACACACTCCGAGCAGAATGTGAAAAATGACAGCTGTACTGCTCATGGTGAGGTGTAAAAAATGGCAATGTTGAAAATCTGCAGTGAAAATATTAAAAAAACTGGTGAAGTCAAGAGCGTGCATAGAAACTGTGCAATGCACACCCGTTATGTAATTAGTTTTGGGATTTTTTACAGCAGATTGTCAACACAGGCATTTTGGGACCTCCGATCATGAACAGTGTCACTGTGATTTTCTTTATCTGTCCCGAACAATGATTTCCCACAGTGACCACGCATTTCTGTGCTGAAAGTGTGAAAACACATTTCGGCCATGTTGTGAAAAATGACAGCTGTACTGTTCATAAGGAAGTGTGGAAAAATGACCCTGGTGAAAATCTGGACTGAAAATATTACAAATTCATGAACTTATGAGGATGTGTGGAAACTGCGCAATGCTCACTCGTAACACAGTCATTTTATGGACTTTTGTCACCAAATTTTCAACATAGCCATTTTAAGACCTCTGCTCATGAACAGTGTCACTGTGATTTTCTTAATCTGTCCCAAACATTGCTTTAGCACACCGACTGCACCATTGTGCGCTACATGTACAGAAACACATTTTGGGCAAGATATGAAAAATGGCAGCTGTACTGCTCATAAGGAAGTGTAATAAAATGGCAATGTTGAAAATATGGCATGCAAATATTAAACATTCGCAAACTTCAGAGCGTGTGTAGAAACTGCGCAACGTGCACTCTTAAAACAGTCATTTTTGGGAATTTTTTCACCAAATTTTCAACATAGCCATTTTAAGACCTCTGCTCATGAACAGTGTCACTGTGATTTTCTTAATCTGTCCCAAACATTGATTGCACACACCAACTGCTCCATTGTGCACTACATGCAAGGAAACACATTTTGGGCGACGTGAAAAATGACAGCTGTACTGCTCATAAGGAGGTGTGATAAAATAGCAATGTTGAAAATCTGGACTGCAACTATTGAAAATTTGTGAACTTACAAGTGTGCGTAGGAACTGCGCAATGTACGCTCATAAAACAGTCATGTTTAGGAATTTTTTCACCAAATTTGCAACATGGGCTTTTTGAGAGCCCACCTTCTGAACACTGGCACTGTCATTTCATTAATCAGTCCCGAGAGGTGATTTTGCATAGTGACTGCAAAATCGCACTTCGAGCCAATTACTGCCATGACAGTTCAAGAATTCATGAGGAGGGGTCCCAAAAACCCCATGTTAAAAATTTGGTGCCAAAATTCCAAAAAATTCCTGAGATATGCATTAAAGTTGAAAAAAAAACTATTTATTGCATTATACAGCTTACCGCCATTTCCTCAGTTCGTGGTCAGCTTTGAAGAGTGCAGATGTGTTCCCAGTCCAGCGAAGATCGTCGCGCCAAGCTCCAGAGGTAAGTATGGGGCGAGGGGGTGTGGGGAGGCAGGGTGCACTGTGGGTGGAGCGCAGGTGGGCAGGGAGACTGCAGCGTGAATGTTTTTTTATTTACAGGTTTTTTGTTTTTTTAGTTAGACAATGCGGGACATTTGCCATGCTGGGGTGGGCTCCCAGTGTGGCAGCTGGAAGGCTGTTTGGAGGGTCTGGAGCTGATGGTGGATTGGGCACCCACATCAGCCATATGGACTTGTGCCATGCTGGGGTGGGCTCCCAGCATGGCAGCTGGAAAGCTGTTTGGGGGGGCCTGGAGCCAATGGTGGATTGGGCACCCCCGTTGGCTATAACAATTTCTGCCATGCTGGGGTGGGCTCCCAGTGTGGCACCTGGAAAGCTTTTTTGGGGGGTAGACATGGAGCCGATGGGGGATTGGGCACCCCATTGGCTATAGTATGTGCATGGGGGAGCACATGAGCCATAATATCTGGTGTGTGTGCGTGTTTGAAGAGCACTGCTCACTGAAGTGGAGCTCTCCCTTTCAACTGTATGGCACTGCATTTTCAACTACTGTCATAGACAGCTGCAGCATTCATTGGAGAACTGCGGCTGCGCCTGCAAACACAGCGGCTGAACTGGAAGACGGGCGCCACACCTCCGAAAAGTCAGATGATGGCACTTTGTTTCTTGCACATGCATGCAAGCAAACATAAAAAAACCTAAGTATCTGTTTCTCATGCTACTGCTAGCAATAAGAGTCATTAAAACACCTTTTTCATTGATTTTCCATTATTAGGTAAACTCATTAATTCTGAACCTTTTACAAGTTGTTTAATGGCTTTTGATTTTTGTCATTAAATTGCCATTAATTCGTAAAGTATTGTTTGCTTATTGCATTAAATGCATAGGATATAGTCAGCCAACATCCCCCATTTCAGATTTGCTAAGAGGGTCCTCTGTGTTGTGAAGCATGGACTTTTTGTTTTGGGCCAGACAAATCCCCTTATGCATATGCAGTGCTACAAATGTGTTTCTCCTTGACTGTTTTGGCTCACTTACTTTCCCTTTGTCATTCTGTATGGAGCTTATACACTATGGCTATGGTCAGCACTCTTTGTGCTAAGTACAGTCTTGGAAGCATGGACCATATCTCACATTTTGTCCCTGAAATGAGGGACATAGACACTCAAAATGAGGGACAATGAGGGACACTAACTCTCACGATGATCAGGACACATCCTGAAACATTGACATACGGTACCTCAGAACACAGTGGAAACCTTTGTATTTACTTGTAATGATACTAGCACCTAAGAATGAATTTCTACCATAAAGCAGGGGTGCTGTTTAGGTAGGGCATAGGGGGCAGATGCCCCCCCCCCCACATTTGTGCCTTGGTTGTTCTTATATTGTGGTAATATAGGCATTACATTTGGATTTAATCTTTTGCACAATAAGTGCCTCCCTGGCCTGTGTGCACTCACGCTACAGGTGCACTCCCGTTTTGACTATGTCTGTATTGTGTGGTCCACTCACTCCACCTATTAGTGGCGGTGCCATCACATGTGACAAGGAGGAGATCCAGCCAAGCTAGAGCACGAGTCATGCAAATGTGACACTGTCTTTCCCACCACAGAGTAGACAGGCTGCACACTACAGCTTGGGTGATTCAGTGAGCACTGAACTCTCAATAGTAGTGTTGCAGTGGCATATTTTTGTTGGTCTACTCTTAGACTCCATCTCCCCTGGTGGCGGAAGGGGCAGGGGGTGGGCTAGAAGCTAACTCGAGACTAGGCTACCTACTTACTCTACTAGGCTTGCCTGGCAAAAGAAACAGTGCAGGTCCACTGCAGTAGCAAGCTAGACCCAGCAGCAGCAGTGACAGAGGTGTGGGCGACCTTCATAGGCCTTGATCAATGCAGTTCAGCAGCAGCCACAGCAGCAGCCAAGCAAGAAGCAAGCAACACAAGTTGAGTGGGTTCAGTTGTTGAGGTGGCTTGGTCGTGGACCACATTGCAGACCTGGGTCAGTTGGTTCTAGTATCCAGCTTCTGGCAGAAGAACAGGAGGAGGAGTGGGCTGAAAACTGGGCTATTGTTACACTGAGCTAGGCTGCAGGTTCTGGCCAGATAGCTGGGGAAATAAAAGTAAATAATTTATTTTACAGGGGGATTGGGGAAGGAGGAAAATCTGAAATATTGATGCATTTTTCATTTGTCTGTGCCTTTGGGTGATTTCACAACCCCATATGCGTTGGGTATTAAATGGACTGGAGTCAGGGAGAGAAACTAAGACTTTTTTTTGGAGAGGGGTTCAGAACATCAGCCAGAAGAAAAATTGGTTAGTAACTGGGAGGGTTTAAGCCCAAATCTGATGCACTGCTCTGGGGTATAGACAGATGAATCTTATACATTTGAATTTTTCCTGATTTACATATCACTTTTCAGTCACAACAAATAAGTTTTATCTTTTGGAGACAGTCCAGAGCTTGCCGCCTAGGGACTAACTAACACCTGGTTTCCACTGGTTGTTGGCTCCCCCCTACTGAAATCTGAAATGGTGCCCCTGCCATAAAGTCTAAATTTACAGGACATCCTATGTGTGATCAGCATGTTTTCCATGAGGAATGGATGAGGGGCAGAGCAATTGTCAGAAGTAAAATGAGGGCTGTCCCTTGCATTTAGGGACAGTTGAGCATTATGGTATGCACAGACCATTGGAGCCCCATTTTAGTCAGAATTATGCCCCCCTTCAGTGAAGCTGACCTCCACATACCCATGCTCATGCACATTATGACATAGGGCAAGGAAGGGTGCAGGGGTGTGCCCCATTGAAATGAATAAGGGTATTTATTTTTACTATTTTATACATTATGATGGTGAGTTGGAGATTAATGAAGGCCACCGCTCAATGAATATGGGCCTTGTTAGTAGAACAGTGGCCTTCATTATTCTCCAGCTCACCATCATAATGTATAAACTAGTAATAAAAAATAACTCCATTCATTTCAAGAGGGAACACCCTAGCACTCTGGACCATGGACATTATCTTTTAAAGACTCCAGCCTCTGGCTCACTAGTACTCGGGTAAGAGACTCTTGACTTATAGCTATACTTGGTTGGTTATCTGCAGCAGCATGGCCACACCCACTATAGTGTGTGTGCATGGGGGGAACTGTCCATGTCGGTGGGTGTTGAGTTATTGCTACATCTGTGTTTGCCCTTTGAAGTCTGTTTGCATGAAAGAATTCAAACCTATAGAGAGAAAATAGTAGGAGTACAGGCCAGACAGAAGTAATTAAGTAGTTTGTGGGTAAGTGTGTGTATTGGGGATGGGAAGAACCATGTGTGTTTCCATTGGTATGTTTGCTACAGTTCAGCTATGCAGCTGAGATGAGGTGGGACAAGAAAACTAAAAAGTATAACAGTAGCTACAGTATAAGCATGCCATATGTGTGCAGATATATGCAGATTTGTATTGAAGTACAAGCAAGCCATATGTGTCCAGGCATATAGCTTAGTGGTTAAAGGCACTGAACTGCAAACCTGGAGACCCGAAGACCTGAGTTTGAATCTCATCAACCTCTACTTGTATACAGTATGATCCTGAGCAAGTCTCTTAACTTTTATGTGTGCAGTTATCAGTGATGACTTACTTTTTGAACGCATGTCACATGCATGCAGTCTGTTCCAATTTAAAATAAAAGCATGCTTTCCACACTTGCTTGCTGCACGCATGTCACATGCATGCAATAGTTTCTAATTTAACATTTAAATCATACTTGCAGCCTGCATATAACATGGGTACTTTTATGTGTGCAGCATGAAAACATTTTATATAATTATTTCTGTAAGAGTTCAGAGTGGCAAATAAACCAGTGTAGATTGTGATGCTGCTGGGCATGAACACCTTGACGATCACCAGATTGCCAAAGCAGTAACTGCTGATGATAAACTGCAAGAAAGTGCACAAACTGAAGAGGACAACAATGACCAGGAAGATTTAACTCCTGTACTAAACCACAGTGAAGCAGAGGAGTGTTTCACAAAGTATCTGCTCTGGCTTGACAATCAGCAGGAATGCAATCCAGTGCAGGTTTTGCTGCTCCTTAGTCTCCACTCACAGGCAGCACAGTTCAGGGTGGCTACAGAAAAACAAAAAGCTATCACAGATAACTTCAAATAATAAAACAAACAAACAAAAAAATACAATGTACTGTAACCACCTAAGTAACAAAAAAAAACAGTGTACTGTAACCACCTAAGCAGTATAAGCACTAAGGCACCTTTTGCTGCTCTGTAGTCTCCATCACCAGCAGTGTGGTCCAGAGTTGCTACACAAAAACAAAAGGCCATCACAGATTACTTTGAAGAAAAAAAGACAAAGAAAACAGTAAAAACCACCTAAGCGCTAAAACCCTAAGTACATCCCACAACACTGCATAAAAAAATAATCATGATTATGAACAAGACCCATTATAAACATAGCAATCTCTTTCTAACAAACTTCCAATTATCCAAATTGTCTGGATGTCGCCAAGCCAGTTCAGTTAATTGAGGTTGTACTGTATACAAAACTGTTTCTACCACCTTTTTAAACAGTTTTGTCATTCAGGTGACTATTGTAAAGAAAGAATTCCTCCAACTTAGGGTGCAATAAGGGACTATAGAATAGGCTGTCTGATTCCTTAAGATGTCACTTGGGGATTACATCCTCTTCTGGTTCAAAACCAAGATAATCTAAAGGGAGAAAGGGTACATAAAAAAGGTTACATTATATTGTTTAGCCTTACAGTAATTCTAGTGCAGTACCTTAGGGGTCCATTTTCCTAAAGTAGAATTTGAGTTTTAGGCAAGTGGAAACTTTTCAGCAGTACTAGGGTTACTTTGGTGTTGCTGCAGCCGAAGTTCAGGTTAATGTAGCAAGACTGATTTATAAATGCCCTTAAGCCACTTTTCTAGCATACTCAGCTGGGCGAGTGGTCATTTACTGTCAGGGTCACTAAATGGTTAAACATACTGCCTGATACATTGCTGAATCTCCTAGCAAAACTAACAGTTTGCCATAAAATCATCATTTTTTCTTAGTTGTTTTATTCTGTCTGCCTTGTTGGTATACCCAAAGAGATTTTGGGCAAGATTCACAAAACATAATGGAAATAAGTCCCACTCTGCAGCTCAAGTTGTGGACTAAAATCTGTGCAGCTGTGGAGATTTGTATTCTAAGTCCCCCGCAGCTGTGGAGATGTTATGCATGGCCCCACCAGCTGTAACATTTTTCTGCAACTGTAAGGAAAAAAATCCCCACAAGTTGCTGTAAATTGTGGAGTCAGTCATAAACCGGCTACACCTTTGTGAATACCACAGCTGCATAAAAAACTGTGGCTCTGCAAATGGCAACCCACTTGTGTGGGTTTTTTCCCGCAGCTGCAGGAGTTTTGGGGGCTTTGTGAATCCATCCCCTCATCTCTTCTGTGCTCCTCCCCAGCCTCAGCTGGTCAGTTGGCAGGCAGGTGCCAGCTCATTCACCCTGCTGATGCTGGGGAGGAGCACAGAAGAGACGGGATCTCTATGGGTATGCCTACAAGGCACAGAGAATAAAACAAATTAGGAAAAAATGCTAATTTTATGACAAAGGCAAATGATAATTGTATGACAAATTGTTCGCTTTCCTAAGAAAATCATTTAGCCAGTAACTGTTTGCCCTGAGGAAGAGGGAATTTTCCTTTTAAACATTGGCAACTCTAACAGTACTGTGACCAATGGTTATCAAATAAACTTGGGAAAAATCAAGACCATACAGAATGTGGTGAGTGAGTCTTTTACTCTAGAGATGGTAAAGGCATAGACAGGCTTTGTCTGGGACAGATGACGCCATGGGCTCAATCCTCAAAGATCGGTGCAAGCTGCACAAATGGATGCTTGCACCAATCCTCAGTGCACCTGGGACCCTGTGCCTGATTTTCATATGGGAAGGGTCCCAGTGCCAAACAACCAGAGGTTGCAGCAGCCGCTTCCATGAGCCAACATTTGATGCAGGGGAGAAGTTTGGCAGAGGGTGCAGCATGCTGGCATGACCCACCAACTCTGCCATACAGCACAGGGACAAGCAAAAGTCCTGGGGATCCAACAAAGGCCACAATGCCAGAGGGTGGACAGGTGACAGATGGAGGGTACGGGGCAGTGCCCAGGACTACCACAGTGCTGCCAACAGGTGTGCTTGCTGCATGTCCTGTAGGCAGATGGGGCACACGTTGGTGTGGATGGCACTGTTCCTGGTGCATTCTGCACCCAGCTGCATGGCTGCGGTCCTCTGCCATGGTCTCAGACAGCTGCATATTGCTCCTGGCACCAGGCCAGCCCCTTCTTCCAACCCACACTGTCTGTGGGGGTGGTGTAAGGGCTGTTAGACCACCTGGGGTGTTCTAAGTCCTGGCTGGTCCCACTGGCTGTCGTAATCCTATTGAAGGGGGATGCTGCAGCAAGCATCTGCAGCTAGCCCCTAGAACCCTGGTGCACCCCCAACCTTGGCACAGGCATGGCACACAGCCATTCTGGTGCATTGGGGCCCCTGTTTGCCACAGCCCACCCTCCAGGATCACAAACTCTGCAATTTCTGATGCAAGGTGCCCCTTGCATCATTTCTGTTTGATGAAGTCACCTTGCATTAAAATTGGAGTTTTTAAAATCAAGCCCCATGTGTGCTTTTTTGTTTTTGTTGTTTATTATGTGGGCCACAATGGGTTCCTGCATCGACACTGCTGAATCTCCCAAAGGTTAATCAGTTTAAGAAATCTTTGCAGTCTGTCTTTGCATTGCAATGCAAATGTAACCATTAAACTGTTTTATTCAGTTTCTCTCTGTACATATCATGTGACTTTTATACAATATTCTATATGGAGTTTTTTTTCTAAACTGTATGTAATTGTTCTGTCTTAAGTGCTTGAGCCTGACTCAACTGCATTTCCTCTGGAACTGCTTATTGTATGTACTTGTAATGTTTTTGTGACTATGTATTTGATGCAGAATCTTTGTAAATGAGCATTTGTGCTCCAAGGTAATCTTCAAAGTTTTCAATAAATAAATTAATAAATTAATAAACCACTCAAATTCTCTGAAACCATGAGCAACTCAAATGAGAAGTGCAAATAACTGCATCTTACTGTGTCTCATATCTGCAGTTGGTAAAAAGAAATATTAGTAAAAAACAAACTTGCTTTTTCTTTCTAATGATTAAGACAGACCATTTATGCTCTGGTGAACTTTGTAATGATGGTACAGAAGAATCAAATCAGCACTAGAACATAAATAGGTACAAATAAATTTACTGCATTAATAAGACTAGAGGCCAGATTCACAAAGCAAAATGGGACTAAATCCCACTCCGCAACTCCAGTTGTGGACCAAAAAACTCCGCAACTGCGGAGATTAGTATTTACATCCACCTCAGTGATGGAAGGATGTTACAGCTGATCCCACCAGCCATAACATATTTCCACAGCTACAGGGATTTATACGGAAAGACCACCCCTAAGCTGCCAAAAATCATGGGGCTGATCTTAAACTGGCTCCACCATTTTAAATACCACAGCAGCAGGAAAAGCTGCGGCTCCACAAGTGGCAACCCACCTGCACCATGTTTTTCCCACAGCTGCCAGAGTTTTGGGGGCTTTGGGAATCCAGCCTCAGGTTTATAGAGAACAGTTTAGAAATATACAACTTTTCTATGAATATACTAGTTAGAAACTGTATTACTATAACCAGTGTTTTACTATAAATTCATGACATGCAACAGGTATAAGATGTAAATTTTGAAATTTGTATTTGTGCAAACCTCATTATTGAATACAGTACAACTGAAAAATGCTAACAAAATTCAGTGTTAGCATTTATAGAATGATGTATGGGCAGTTATTCACATAGGCTGTTTCCACGGAGGGGTTCAAAAGACACTGTAGATCTCAAGAGAAAACCATAAAGGACTCAAGAGTTTTTATATCCCTGAGATGGAAACACATGCTGAGTTGAGCATATTTACCAATATTTAATTTTATATAGCATGTTGTTATCATTTAACCACCACTCCAGCTCCAAATACAACACCACTCAAGCAGTAATGCTGGGAGTGTTTCAAAATGTTAGGAAACCCATTCAATACTTAACTGGTGAACCCCCCACCTAACCAGTTTAGAGTTTAATTTAGATAGAAAAAAAATGTCCAATACTGTCCTCTGAGAGCTTACTGTCAGCTTTCTTTTTTCATTGTGCACTTTCAGTTAATTCGCAGCATGCATACAAAATAAAACCGAAACAGTAAACACACTGCAGACAGCACTGGCTGTCTTTCCAATATAAATTATTTAAATCAGTTGTATTTCGGATGTAAAAGAATGGTGACTGAAAGGGGTATATTCACCAGTTGGGTGGGATTCCTAAGGTTTCAAAAACTGGCAGTGGAATGTGTGTGTATGGCAGGTGTTGGGAATTGAGTTGTTGTGCTTGAGGATATGGCACACAGTTTAAAGTAGTTATACCATAGTAGTGATGTCAGCACTATGGTATAATGACTTTCTGAAGCTGAACCATGGAAGTCACATCACAACTATACTTTTTTTTTTTTATTTAGTTGTTTAACCAGGTATAGCACACTAAGCTGAAAGCTTTTTTACAGGAGCGACCTGGGAGCACAATACTGCAACAGTAGTTCTGAGTTTATGAATTTCCATACACAATAGACCAAACCTATAGTGTTGTTACATAGAAACATAGAATTTGATGGCAGATAAGGACCACTTGTCCATTCATTCTGCCTATTCCTCCCTTCCTACACTATTACCACAGAACATACCCGATCTACAGCTCTTTCTCCCTCCTGAGTCCCCCCTTCCTTTCCACTTGATTCCCTTCTACTTATCACATGCATTCTTAAATCCCACCACTGTTTTCACCCCCATCACTTCTGGCTGTTGCAGGAATCCACCACTCTTTCTGTGAAGAAATACTTCTTCACATCTCATCCAAATCTATCCCCTCCAGATTCACAGCATGTCCCCTTGTTCTTGAGCACCTTTTCTTCTGCAAAATACTTCCTTACTGTACCTTGTTTCGCCCCATGAGGTATTTAAACATCTCTATCACATGCCCCCTTCTCTGTTCCAGGGTGTACATAATGAGATCCTTTAGTCTCCCCTTATAGGGCTTTTGATGCAGACCCTGCAATTTTAGGCTAGAGAGGGGTATCACCATCAGAAAGTTGGAGGTGGTGTTGCCTCTGTATAGATCACTAGTAAGACCCCACCCAGAATACTATGTCCAGTTCTGGAGACCACATCTCCAGAAGGACATGCGCAGAGTGGAGGCTGTCCAGAAGATGGCAACTAAAATGGTGCAAGGTCTGCATCAAAAACCGTACAAGAGAGACTAATGAACCTCAATATGTACACCCTGGCTGTGAGGAGGAAGGGGGGATATTATAGAGACCTTTAAATATCTCATAGGTGTAAATAAGGTACAGGAGGGAGTATTTTTCTAAACAAAAGGATCTCAAGAACAACTAGACATGCTATGAAACTGGAGGGGGTAGATTCAGGAGAGATATAAGAAAGTATTTCTTTACAGAAAGAGTGGTGGATTCCTGGAATAGCCTTCCAGAGGAGATGGTGAGGGCAAAAACAGTGGTGGAGTTCAAGAACACATGAGATAGGAACAAAGGAACTGTAGTGGAAAATAAGGGTGAGAGAGAAAGCTGTAGATTAACCAGGGTCTGCAGTGATAATGTAGGTAGGGAAAATTGACAGACTGGGTGGACCAAATGGTTCTTATCTTACAGCAAATTCTATGTTTCTATGTTTAAACATTCTGGGCTGGATTTTCAAAGAATTGTGCCACTATTTTGATGCAGTTGCGCAATTTGCAACATTAGTGCTAGACTACAAAAAAAGGTCTTACTTTATGTTGCAAACCACAGCATGCATCATTTTTTTGCAAGAAGGTGAGAAAAGTGTTGCAAATGTGTCAGAATGTTTGACAATCATATAGGGAGTAAACATTCTGATGCATTTAGCGTGATGGAGCTGCACCAGAAAAAAACAAACTCTGGTCATAGCCGATACGGCTGCGCAAAGCTTTTGGAAGTTAGCCACGCCTTACTAAAACAGCTACCATAATTATTTGAAACATAGAACTTTAGAACTGAAGAACTTTAAGATGGTACTCTAGCCATAACTCACATGCTCAATTCCTGAGGGCTACTCAAGAATTACGGGTTCAGCAGTTCTCTCATGGACTTCTGGTTGATGGCGTTTCTTATAAATACAAAAAGATAATTAATTATTTATTTACTTAGTTACAGTTTGAACTGCTATTACAACATAGTCGACCAGACTGAAATGTCAGTAGTGTGCCTGAACCAGCAGAATTGGAGGGGAGCTACCAGGTGAAGTCGTTCATGAACGAGTTTATTATTTGTGGTTGCATATTCAAAACAGGTTGCAGCTGGTAATGTTTATGATATAGAACTGCACAACAATGTTCCTGTTAAAAATGAGCACTATAATCTGTTTTAATTTGTCTGAAAAAGTTGAAGCCATAACTCCAGGCATGCGCATTAAAGTGTGACAGTAATGCGCATGCTCGGAGTTACGGCTTCAACTTTTATAGCAAAATTAAAATGAATGACAGCACTCATTTTTTAATGGGAACGTACTTGTGCAATTCTACATCATGAACAGTAACAGCTGCAACCCTCTTAGAATATGCAACCACAAATAAAAAGCTCATTCATGAACGAGTTTGCCTGGCAGCTCCCCTCTGTTTCTGCTGGTGAAGGAGCGCTAATTGCTGCATGCACATTTTTAGAAGCATTTTTAATTTGAACACAAAAGCTGACAGTGTCCCTCAGCTCCCTACTGGTGTGTAGTGCTTTTAGGAGCACTGCCGGAATATGGATGGTGGTGATGACAGAACTGCACATGCGCGAGAGTAGCGCATGTGCAGTCTGAGTCAGAGGCATGTCCGCAGTTGTGGAAGAAAAAGAAGTGCCCTGAAAAGTGGGTGTGTTTATGCTGCTGATGGAGGGGAAGGGCCACATAAACACAACCCCTGGAAACTGTGCCAGAGCACTGTGGAAGCACCACCAGACAACGGTCTGGTCACATGCTTCCATAGCGCTCTTCTGAGATGAGGATGATCACATTACGTCAGATGAGCTCCCCCCACACAGCCGTAGAAATGACACAAGTGCTGTGCCAGTCCTTTTAAAAATCTAAGCTCCTTTTTGGCCTATATGTTTTATTGCAGATAGGTTGAATGTGTTATGATTTGATCACTTGGAAACATTGATTTGTTTCCCTTTGCTGTTGTGCTTCACTCTAGCAGTTTGTGATGCCACTGGAAGAGGCAGGGTTGTCTAACAAGTCAGAGCACTAGCTTGGGAACTTGGAGGATGCAAGTTCAAACCTTAAAAGAGTCAAATTCTCACTGTGTGTTACTGAGCAAGTCACCTTGTCTGTCAGTGCTCCGGTCCACCCAGCTGCCAAAACGAATAGAAGCAGGATGCCAGTGGAAATAATATGTTGCATTTCAGCGTGGCTATCCCGTGAACACACAAAAAAAATATGGAAAAAAATAAAAACAAAACTACAGACCACTGCATAGAGCACGGGCAGTCCTGTGCCCCTCCAGCAACTACAATTATTCTAATATTTCCATAGCATCCAGCGTAATCCCCCACCCCATGACTCGTATCTCACTACAATACAACCTAACTGCCACATCCATTCCCTAACCTCTTCCGCCATTGTCCTTTTAGTCCTTATTGCAGCACTGTGACCACCATTTACCACCTTAATGTAGGAGTTCTACAGGCAAGAAAGGTCACCGGTAGCCATGATAGGGTTTGCAAGAGCCATCAATCATTGAACAAGGCATAGCAATGCCACCCCCTTTCTAGCACACATGGGAACTCTGTGGTGATTGTACAAGGAACAGTTGTGATACTACTGTGCAGAGCACCGGTGGGGGGTTACAAAGTCTTGACTAGTGCTAAGTGATTGCAGTGACCACCTAGTACCAGTCATGTCCCAAAGTCTTTTGAGAATTCAATGCAACTGAGTTCCATTGAAGCCAATGGGAATTTTTGCTATTGACTAGAGCCACTCTTTAAATACAGGTATTGAAGGGACACTGTCAACCCCCTTAAGTTTCAAACTGTATCTTAGTTAAAAAACATATTTTATGATTGGTCATAGTCTTTAGAGACTGCTGGGGTTGCTATTAGTTTGATTCTGATTCATTTTTTATTTAAAAAACCAAAACAGACTGAATACCATGCTGGTGTTACCATACAAAAACATGTTTGTTTACATTCCTTGATCAACTCTCACTGCATCTTGGATGGATTTGAGAACACCACAACACAGTCTAGAAACTCATTACTGAGAGGAGGGAAGACTATTGCATCAGGAGTGGCTGCACTGTTTGGGGTGTTCCTAATGTTCAGGACACTGTTTAAGCAATAAGTGTAGATCAAGGATTTGAAGCAAAATACATTTGGGCATAATTACACTATCTGCATGCATTTTAGTTCAAATGAAGAAGGAAGCAGACAAAACAACCACCAACACCAACATTAATTAATTTTAGAGAAGGCAAGCAATCATAAAATGTGGGGTTTCAGTTAGAATTAATATGATGCAAAAAGGGTTGACAGTGTCTCTTTAATTTATTTATTTTGTCATTTTGCTTTGTGCCTCAGAATATGAATTTGTCATTAAATCACAAGTTGTGCAGTATCAAAAATTGTGATCATTTTCATATATGTGTCTGTGGGGAAGGGGTTGTCTGTTGTATATCTGTCAGCATATAAGTGAGAAAACAATTATTTGAGATTCTGTTTTTTATGGCTGGATAGCAGTGCTATGCAACATATTGCTATGATGTAGTAGAGAGAGAGGGGAATCTGGAAGCACGTGACCATGTACCTCAACTGAGTCCTTCCACGGTGGAGCTGAAGCACATGTGGTCCTCTTCATTGACTACAGTGCTGTCCCCCCCCCCCGCGCAAACTATTTTCTGACTCCATGCTCCCTTCAGGTTCACTTTTGAGGAAGCACTTGTTTTCCTTTCCTTTTATATATCTGTAATAAGGTTCCCCTGGTGTATAGTGTCATCCCCACCCTTCGATCACTGCCCCCATTATTTAACAATCTCGGCCTGGTGTTCAGTGGCACACAACACCCTTTGATCACTGGCCCCACTGTCTGGTACTGTTTCCCTGATGTCTAGTGGCAACTCCCACTCTCCAATCACCTACTAATAATGTATTCCTCTTTACTTGGTGTCTTGTGGCACCCACCATCTTCTAATCACCATCTGCACTATCTATTGCTGTTTCCCCTGGTGTCTAGTGGCACCCCTCTCCCTCTGATCACCATCCCCGCTGTCTAGTCCTGTTTCTCTAATGTCTAGTGGAACTCTCACCCTCTGATTGTTGTCCCCATAATCTATTGCTGTTTTTCTGGTGTTTAATGGCACCCCAACCATCTGATCACTGTCTCTATAATGTATTTCTCTCTTGCTGGTGTCTAGTGGCATCCCTATCCTCTGATCTCCGTCCTCTTAATGTATTCCTCTTTCCCTGATGTCTTGTGGCACCCCACCCTCTGATCTCTGTCCTGGTCTGAAATAAATAAATCCGTCCCTAAATGTTTTTTTTAAACCTGCAAAAAAGATGACGGTCCCTCTCTGATCTGATCCCCCAACCCGACCTCCCACTCAGCACCCACCACTCCACGCCCTACACACATTCTCACTCACCTGAACATGCCCCACGGAAAAGATCCACTCTCCAATCAAAGCTATATCTTGCTGCTGGAACCACCCACAACAATATGAGAAACTAAGGTAAATGTGGTTCAGTGTGGTTCAATGGGGTTTTGAACTCTGATGCATTATTTTGTCATTTCTGCATATTTTGGCACTGAATTTTCAACATGGCCTCTTTGGGACTTTACCTCATGACCAATAGTCATGGACTTATGCAAATCAGGCACGAAAGGTGATTTTGTACTCGCATTGCAAAATTGCCTTTCGGGTAGGATTTGAAAATTATCTCCACTCTTGTTCATGAGTTGGGGTCATAAAAATGGTGCGTTATAAATTTGGACACATAGAAATTTTTCTATCCTCACTCATAACTTCAGTACTTTTCAATATTTTGATCCCAAATTTTCAAAATAGCCATTTTTTCACACCACCTCAGGAATTGATAGCTGTAATTTTTCAGATCCTCGCCAAAATGTGTTTTAGCACCTGCGGTGCAGAATGATGTTTTGGTAGCGTTGAATGACATTTCAATGGGGATTTGAAAACTTTCACCTACAGGTTTCATGAGGTGGGGTGAAGCACCCTCTCACTTTTTTGGGGCTACATCAGTATCATTATTTTACAGCTGTATTAGCTCTAACCAGATTTTGTTTTATTCCCTGTCAATGCAAATTTGTATGTGATAAACATATGTTGCTTTTTAGCATACAGTTTTATGCATAATCATCCTCTTAGAAGTTACTGCTGCATTGAAATAAGTTGTATAATGCTTGTGTTTGGTTTTAGGCCACTTTGGCTCAGGAGTCGCATCTTATTTCATATTTTTGAGATGGCTGTTTGGAATCAACATTGTGCTTACAATATTGACAGGAGCTTTTATTGTATTACCAGAGGTATGTCAGACTTTGTATGGCATCTGCTTTGAACTCATTATAGCTAGGAATGTGTACAGTTGCTCTAAAAATGAAAAAAAACATAGTACCAGGATGGTTCTAAAACACTGATCCCAAAAGAATCTCCTAGGGGCCACCCGATGGCTCAAGTGGAAGCACATCTGGCTTCCATGCTGGTGATCTGGGTTTGATAGTGAGCCCAGGTATGTCAGGATGGGGCAACCAAGCTGAGGAGTGCTCCTAAGGGGAGCATGAGCCAGCCAGGGAGGGAGATGGCCAGGATCCAGTGCAGCTGTGCCCCCCCATGGCAACTCAGGGGGGGTGGTGGCATCAGCCCTGTGCACATTGCTGAAGTTTGAGGCCAACAAAGGCTATAACTGACATCATGGAGTGGTGGGCAGGGAACAGGAAGGAGGGAGGAAACCAAGAAAAACCCTATGTGTCATGACCGCCATGAATGATGGTCTCTGGGGTCCTTGGGCCTTGCTTCATGTGGATCCATGCCAGTCTTGACAGTGGGGGGGGGCAGCAGTCAGGACTGAAGATCAGCAGGAAACATGAAGGGCAGAAGTAGGCAGCAGTCAAGTTGAAAAAGCTATATGAAAAAAAATCTCCTAGTACCAGGATAGTTCTAAAACTTAGCATTAAAAAGAACTTCCCCTTAAAAACAGTTCTAGTGGTTCAAATTGAAAATGACTGCTTAGCATGCAATTTACATATAAATAATATGCAAGTACACATACAGTACTTGGATTGAAAGAATAATTTTAATTAAAAGCAGTTCTAAATAGAATTGGAAAAAGGTTCAGCCATGCATATGTATTATTTACAGTAGCCAGGTAAAATTTGCCCTGCATACAACACTATAGATTTCAACTTGTTAACCTATTCTAGCTTTCCTGCTGTTATTACCAGTAAATTGCAAGCATGAATTAAGGATATATTATTTTATACGTGTAGTACTGATGCCCAAAAGCTAAATAAAGCACATTACAATTATTAAAAATGGATTACTTGTTTGGAGACAAAACCTTGTATCTGTCAGCTCTCTGTTGCAAATATGCGTGTCCAGACAAATGCACAATTTAAAAGGGGCTGTACTTTAAGACTAATATCACAGACCAATATCACTGCATGGCTTTTTGAGTCTTAGCACATCTTCTGCCAAACTAATGTGTGACCATTATCTTTAATACAATTCATTGCAATTTTCTGAGATATCAGCAAAGCTCAGTGTGTGTAATAGAATTCTGTCTTCTGTTTATTATTAGCTTCTTGCAGGGGCCCCCTTTGGAAGCACACCCAGCAAGACAATTCCAGAGAAGTATCTTGAATCAGCACAGGACCTGGACACCATCTGGTCATTAGGGGCAAGGCTATCAATGTGTTTTATTACTTTGTCAATATTACACCCCGGTGAATTGTGCAGGCATTTAATTAAGCCAATAGCTGGCTCTGATGTTTAATCTGTCTCTTTTGCAGGGTTACCTTCAGTACTCTGTTTTATTTTATGGCTATTATGGCAGGGAAAGGAAGATTGGGCGTGCAGGATATCGGCTACCCTTGGCCTATTTCCTGGTTGGAATGGCAGTATTTGCTTACAGCTTCATCATTCTTTTGAGAAAGTAAGGCCTTATGTTTACTCACAGTTTTCTTTCATATGTGTACTGGTAATTTTCTTACATGTGTAAGTAATGCCTAAGACTTCCAAATTTGCTCACTTGTCCCGAAACTCGCCATATTGCTTCTTTATATTCATGTGATCTACAGTACAAGTATGTTCAATGTTTCCCTCCATAGTATAATATGTATGCAAATTAAGTAAAATTCAGTATGAAATGTCCTTTAAAGCAATTAAGAAGAAACTGCACTGCACGAAAAGGGCAAAAACTAACTGTAACTTGATTCCAGTTACTTTTCTACTAATGGATTTCAGCAGATAGCATTGATCACAGTTCATAAATAATTCAGATCTAATAGCTGCATTTTTGGAAACATTATTAAGTATTATTCTAATAAACTGTATTTCATTTACAAATTATTTTAAAATGTGAGTCTACCAACTCATTTACCTTTAATAGTTCATCTGAAATGAGTTCCTGCTTTTGTGGGGCCATCTGTCCCTGCACTTAATTTGGAATATTTCTGCCACTGCAGGAGACATATGGTAATAAAGCTTAAGCTTAGTTTTGTGTGCGAGTCAATTAATAAAGGATCTCCACATGATGCCACCACACTGCCATTCTGTTGGACCTGCATAGAAAGTCTGCTAAATATGTAACTTCACTTTATACTGTAGCTCCCATTCTCTCAGTGGCAGCTAGGTATCTACAGTACTGTAAACTTAAAGATCAACTACAACATAAAATATACATTGTTTTATTTCCATTTGTAATATGTCTTTCTAAAAAAAAAAATTAAAAGCTGAAGTGAGCAACTATAGTTACAGTGTGTTTTTCAGTGATGGGTGCCCCAGGGCAATGAAACTGTAACACAAATATGGACCCTACTTATTTTTTTACTATAAAAGCTTAGAAGCATCATCCAGTTTTATTTGGTGGACAATTTTCTAGTTACACAAACATTTGAGTATTTTATGTTTTCATTTATTTTTCACCACGAAAAAATGATGGCCCTCACAATTTGCTTATAAATAGCACTGTAGATCTGGCAAGGGTTAGGATGAAGAAATAAAAAAAAAGCAATTGTCAATGCCGAATGTTTGCTTGCTAATATTAACACTGGACATACAGGAGTTAGACAGATGCAGAATAGGAATGGCAGTGAAGTACTGAACTCACGCCAGTCCCACCTTCACCCTGCAGAGATGGACAGGCATTGGGGTGTGCCTTTGGGTTGTCACTCCTTAATGCTGACAACATTTCACCTCACCCTATCCTGTAGACACTTACAAGTGTTGAGGTGTGCCTTGGGGTGTTCTGCTTCACAGTCACCCCATTTCATAAGGACATATGCTGAAATGGGTGCAGTATAGGAGAATGGGGTGAAGTCTGGGGCCAAAGAGGCCAAGGCACACCTCGATGCCTGTCACTGGCTTCAGGGTGGGGGGGTGGGGTGGAATGGCATAACCATTACAGCCAGCAATCCAAAGGCACACCCCTGATGCCTGTCAGTCTGTACAGGGTGGGACGTTATGGTAAGAAACCCTAAAGCCCCGGGCATTTGTTGGTATTTGCACTACAAATTTTCATTACAAATTTTGGCCTTTTTGTGGCCCCCAACTCATGAAAGCATTTGAGACTTCTGCTCATGAACAGTGGCACTGTGATTTTGTTAATTTGTCTCAAACTTTGATTTCCCACAGCGACTGTGCCATTCTGCACCAGACGTGAGAAATCAGAAATCGGGCAGGATGTGAAGAATGACAGCTGTACCATTCATAGGGAGGTGTGAAGAGATGCCAATGTTGAAAATCTGGAGTGAAAATATAAAAAATGCATGCTTGTAACACAGTCATTTAGTGGAATTATTTCACCAAATTTTCAACATGGCATTTTGTGACCTCTGCTCATGAGCACTGTCACTATGATTTTCTTAATCTGTCCCAAACATTGATTTCCCACAGCAACTGCATCATTGTGCGCCAGATGTGCAAACACACATTTTGGGCAGGATGTGAAAAATGACAGCTGTACTGTTCATAAGGAGATGTGGAAAAAATGGCAATGTTGAAAATCTGGAGTGAAAATATTACAAATTCTCGAAGTTACGAGGCTGCGTGGAAACTACATGATGCAAGCTCATAACACAGTCATTTTATGAACTTTTGTCACCAAATTATCAACAGAGGCATTTTAGGACCTCTGCTCATGAACAGTGTCACTGTGATTTTCTTAATCGGTCCCGAACACTGATATCCTACAGCGACCGCGCTATTCTGTGCAAGATGTGTGAAAACACATTTCGGCCAGGATGTGAAAAATGACAGCTGTACTGTTCATAAAGAGGTGTGCAAAACTGCCAGTGTTGAAACTCTGGAGTGAAAATATCACAACTTTGCGAAGTTATGAGGGTGGGTGGAAACTGCATGACGCACGCTCATAACACAGTAACTGTATGGACTTTTGTCACCACATTTTCAACATAGGCATTTTAGGACCTCTGGTCATGAACTATGTCACTGTGATTTTCTTAATCTGTCCCAAACACTGATTTACCACAGCGACCACGCTATTCTGTGCCAGAAGTGCAAAAACACATTTTGGCCAGGATGTGAAAAACGACAGCTGTACTGTTGATAAGGAGGTGTGAAAAAATGCCAGTGTTGAAAATCTGGAGTGAAAATATTACAAACTCATGAAGTTATGAGTGTGCGTGGAAACTGTGCAATGCACGCTTGTAACACAGTAATTTTTTGAATTTGTTCACCAAATTTGCTTAACTTCTTCATGGATGGTGGTCCTTTATTTACTTCTACAGTATGCTTTCAAAGTTCCACGGTCCCACCTTTAGCCTGTTCTGTAATGTTGCTTTGTTATGCATTCCCTTCAGACTTTATTCAGATTGTAGAAGTTATTTTTCCTCCACCTGAAAGGCTTTCTTGCAGGAACCTGAAAAATCTTAACAATTAAACTTACGTCCACAGAGACAGCATACTAATGCAAGATTACAGAAGAGGCTGCAAGATGATGATATGAAACTTAGAAAGTACAGTATTGTGAATAATAGAAAGGGATGCAATCCATGAAAAATCTGAGCAAATTAGAGAAACACAGGGGCCCACTATTCAAAGCGTTGCCAGATAGGCAAAGTGACTGCCTCTTGTTTGCCTGGAGTTTGCACCCATGCAAAATATTCAAAGAGGTCAGGAACATACAGTAAGTGGAATATTGCATGGGCAAGGGCTGGTGCACAAAGGGAGGGGCAGGGACATGAATATGAATGCAGCGCAATATTCAGACCATTATTTCTGTGCAAAAGAAATACTGCCAGCCACATTGCGAAGCACAAGTGCTGCTGAAAAAGGCCAACTTACTTCAGGCAACCCTAGTGGCTGGCACAGACACTGCTGCCAACAACCAAGTTGGTGTTTGGGGATGCATACCTGATCCCTGATCTAGTGGCCCCTCCCCACCCTCCAAACCCCATCCCCGTAACAGCACAAGAATTCGCTGGTGTCCAGTGGCACCTCCCTGCCTTCTGCCCCAATCCCCCTTTAGTAATAATTGTTTCCTGGTGTCTAATGGCACTCCCCACTCTCCGATCCCCAGCCCCATAGAGAACATAACAATCCCTGTTGTCCAATGGCACCCCCTGTCCTCTGGCCCCATATTATATTAAAATTATCTGGTGTCCAGTGGCACCCCAGCCCTCCAATCAGCAGCCCCATATCATATTAAATATTCCCTGGTGTCTAGTGGTAACCCTCAACCTCCAGTCACTGTCCCTGTAACATTGTACTATTCCCTGGCCTCTAGTAGCACCCCCCCATCCACCAATCCCCATTCCCATATAAGCATACAGTAAGTGATCCCTGACATCTAGAGGTCCTCCTGCACTGCAGACACCAAGTAAACCAGCCTGCCACCCCCCCTTACCATGTTCACTGTTGCTGTGGATCCAATATGGCCACCAGCATAGCCCTCTTCATACCACCTCAACTGGCCTCTGTATGGACTGATAGAGAGCGCATGTCCTCTGTACTGTGTCTAACAGTACATGCACTCCCATTCTAGTACAGAGGACATGCATTCCCTCTCAGTCTAAATAGTGGGCAGCCGAGGTGGTGTTAGGAGGGTTGTGCCAGTTGCCATACTGGGTCTTCAGTACCAGTGAACATGGTAGGGGTGGCAGAGTGGTTTACTCAGTGCCAGTAATGCTAAAAGGCCTGTTAGACACAAGGGACTGCTTATGCTTGTAGGGGGACAGGGATCGGTGGGTAGAGAGGTGCTACAGACACCATGGAATATTTAATATAATACAGGGCCTGGACTTGGAGAATGTAGGGTGTCACTAGACACAAGAGAATGCTCTTTATTTAAAAACAAAACACACAAGTAGGATGCAGCTCACACGGATATGGCTCTAAAAATGTAATACATCTATTAGGACATAACAGGACAGGACATAACAAGGTCCCCAGAGCTTCGAGGGATAACCCTCATCATCCCCCCATATCCACGTGAATCGCATCCTACTTGTGTGTTTTGCTGTACCTGTGCTTTTTGAGATGCTTATCAACAGGAAGACTGTTCAGTGTGAAGGTTTGTGTTTTCTAATGATCTTTACTTAACAAAGATGGGGATCTGAGGTTGGAAGGTACAACTAGACACCAGAAAATGTGGCTTCCTTAATGGGGATGGAGATCAGAAGGCAGGGGTGCCACTGGACACCAGGGGAGTATTTACTTTAATATGGGGATAGTGATCAGATTGGGGAAGGTGGTCACAAGGCCACAAACCTGCTGCTGTTTTCCATGCAAATGAGCCCATAATGGGCATGCATATGGTCCCTTAGCGCCTCACATGCCCAATGGGCTCATTTGCATGTTGTCAGCTGAATATCATGCCAGGGCTCCTGATGCTAACAGATCTGGGGGTACACTAATTCTGTGTACTTCATATGGACTGCAAGATCCATGTCTGTGCAGTGCTACTCAAGTTTGTGCTGCCCTGGCAAAACCCTGTATTCAGTCAGATAGTGCTAGTGCACTATCCAACTGAATATTGCATCCATAGGGTTGTGGGCAAGGGCAAGTGGAGCGCAAACCTTTATGTTCCACTTTTGGCCCTTTTCCCAATATTGGGGCCCTGGTATTATCCTGTGCAAGTTGTCTGCAGGAAGTGGCAAACCTGAAAGTGTGACAAAATACAATGAACAGAAGCAATTTTGCCAACAGTGATTAAATGGCCTATTTGTTTCTATTAAAGTAATTTTATCAGACGATTGCAAGATATGGACTAGAACATGTACAGCAGTAAAAAAAAAAAAACATTGGCAAAACCCTATATCAAATCTAAACAATTCTGAAAATTAAAATACTGCCTTAGTCTTTGTCGGTGACCTAGTGATGTAAGTGAGGGACTTGGGTAATATCCTGAGCCAAGTATCCAATTTTTTTTTCCATTCTCTGTTTATTCTTCTTCATCTGGCTACTCCCATCTGTCCACCCCACCCGAGCCTCATCACCAGACTTCCCTGGGACTTACCTTCCACCAACATCCTCTGCCTCAGGACTGTGGAGGGTTGTCCAGTCACCAGTGTGGGGTCTATGAGAAGGTAGGACATCATCCTGCAACCGGGAGTTTTACACCTGTTTCTTTTCACCTTTGGCTCCCACAAACATCCAATGGGCTTGAAAAGTGAATTCTGCCTCTGTGGATACACCCCTGGTATCTGGAACATGCATCCCTTCCCAACTTGAGGCATTGCATGCAAAGCCTTCCCAGCCACCTTGGGTAGGCAGCATAGTGGCAAGCCATCCATGGTCATATTGGTAGGGGCATCTCTTAGAGCAAAGCCCCTTCACATGGCATCCTCACCCCCTGAAAGAAAGACACATGCTTCAGAGGCAGAGCCTCACCATATCCTGCCCAGCCCTAAAGGCGTACTTCATATGCCTGAGGGAAATTTAAGAAATTGATATTTTATTTCCAGAACTTCATGGGAGGTCCCACTTCCTTCATGAGGAGGGAACCGGGGGGGGGGGGTTGGTAGATAGCCACAAAAAAGCTGTGTCTATGGGGAGCAAGTAGGAAAGTGCCACGAGGAAGAAGAGTGACTGGGAATTAAAAGGGAAAAATAGATAAAAAATACATCTTGAAAATAAAATTACTTTAAAATACCTTATTGCTGATGTTGTCATTAAAAGTAAAACAAAATGTAAAGGGGGGGAGTTCCAGTTACAAAGGCCCTCTTTACACTGCCACTGAATGCCAAAGATGGTGAAGGTGGCTCCCTAGGTTTTTGGATTAACTACCTGAGAGGTGTTGATTGGGGTTGTACGCTCCAAATTTAGTTACAAAGTGCCTCCATTTTAAGAAGATTTGCAGTGTGCTAGCTGACAATATTGTGTGACCTCCTGGGATGCCATACCTCTCCACCTCCCCACTGTAGTTATTACCTCCTACCAATCCCTTTCATTCTTAACACAATGACCCCACCAACTCTGGCATGCACAGTAACTGCCCAGACAATATTTACCATATAACAGTGTAAAATATAACACAAATTTATTAGCACACCACCACCTTCAATGGGGTTAAATGGCTTGGCAAATATCTCCTTGGTGGTATTAGTTCCCAATTAGTTTCTCACATTGTCCAGACGGAGATGATGCCAAGGTTGCTGGCTAGTCAAGCTCTGCCACGTGTCTGTGTGGTGTAATGGCACATACCTCGGCTGCCAATAACAATGCCCAACTAGGTACAGCCTTTTCAGTGCTTCTATTAAACTTACAGCAAGTATTTAAATAATGTTAGGAGCTCCTATATGGCAGTCCCAGGGTACCCAGTGTTGGATCATTGCAGACCCATAGATGTTGCCACAGGTTGACCAGCATTGGAGAACATAAATAGTAACAACGGGCTCCCTAACAATTTCCCCCACAGGCCATGCAATTTACTAAAATGGCTTTTCACCTCTAAAGTCAAGATACCTGTAATCTGGCCAGACAGATAACTTGCAAACAAACTCTGTACTTACACACAGTTTCCTAACCTTGGATAAGTTTGGTCTGTTCTCATGGTTACCAGGAATGGCTCCTTGGAGTGCTTTGACCTAGCTGGGTTCAGTTCACCAGTTCAACCCCTGCGATTCTCAGCCATCAAGATCTGGGTTCCACCACTGTTTAGTACCACTTTCAAAGCACTATTTTTTTTTTCATGGCTGACATGCACTGCAAGGAAATCTGAATCTATACTCCTCCACCAATGGCTACGCACCAATCCTCAGCTGTCATCTTGTTTACAGGCCAACATATGAATACTGCCTGAACTTTACTTACAATCCAGGCTCAAGGTCCTAGATGACACACTTTCACAGTTGCTCACACTGCCCACTCATTTCAGAATCCAACCCAAATCGTACTCCTCCTCACACATCGACAATAAATTCAAGCCTCCACAGCACAGTTTTGAACGGTCTTGTTACCTGCAACTCACTATATTTGATATCTTATAGGACTGTTCAAGGTGCAAATACATTGTCTCACCTTTTCTGAGAGACCCTTTGGCAATACTCAGGCCTGAGAACTCAACTGATTGGTAATCCCAGTGGTCAAAAGGTCACAGAAAGGCAGCCCCCATGGAGTCCACACAGTTTGTCTTAGTAAACACTGTTCCGATGAGGGTCTTCCCCAACTGATCCCTCACTACATACTAGGTGTCCTGGGGAGTTGGTTTTGGTCAAACAACAATCCTGACTCTGGAAGAAAGGGAATTCAGAAATATACATTATATTGTCATTGATGTGCTAGTGCCATCCTGTTTAGTACAGCTCTGTGAACATAGTTATCCAAACACTTTTAAATAAGTGCATAGGTGTAGGAACAGGCTTACAAGTTGATTCGAGAGGGGGTGGCATTTTGGGCCCTGGCCATTGATTTTGGTCACTCCTACTGTCTGATATGCATGCCTTCTGGTGTTACAATATGAATGCTGTGCACTGTTTGACATAAGTAAAATGATAAATGTATAAAACTCAGTACGGTACTACTGTATTTTCTCCCCTTATTATGCAATTCCTGGGGTACAATGTGGCATGTATAAAGGGTCTGGATGACAAATATGGGCATGTTTGTAATGGGGGGGCATTGAAGCACCAAAGGGTTCTGGCTTACAAACTGCATTAGAAACAACACTGAATGATAGTTTTGTGCTTAATAGATGTTTTTTGCAAAACCTGATTCTAAACTGTATCCACTTTTCTGTATAGTTTGAATTTGTTTTTTTGAAATGCAGTTGCATCGAGTTTTTGCTGTTTAAGGCTTGCCTAGCTATTCACTTTTATGTTTTTTTTACAGGATGGCAAAAAACTCCCGGTTGAGTTTAACTAGTGCCTCAGATGAGAACTATGCATTCAGCTATCGTGTATTCTGTGCCTGGGACTACCTAATCGGGAACCCTGAGGCAGCGGAGAGCAAAGCTGCTGCTATTGTTAACAACATCAGGGTGAGCATTAATTAGCTGATTAGAAAGACAGTGTTTCTTGATTTAATTAGTCCTGATTATAAACTGTCAGTTCTGTGGCAGATTATCCTTAATGCTGACAATAATGTCTTATGTTGCACTGATTTCCTAGGGGAGTTGTTGAAAATTAAACATTACCCATTCTGTGGGATACTAACAGCTGGCCTTTGTTAGGCCCTGTCTGCATACTGTTTTCATTTTATTAATGCACTGTGCAAACCATAATGAAAACCTGTGGTGTCTGATAAAAAAGCTTTTGTAAGATTGTAGAGATATGTTTGCTGAAAACAACATACTCTAGGCCCTTCTAAGGAACACATCATATATGATTTACAAACACACTTCCCCCTAACTTTCAGTGGGAAACAGATGCACAAATCTCTTCTACAGGGTTGCTGGATAAGTATATACAGTAACACAGAAATTGTTTAGTTGCCGTATTGGTTCTTGTAAGAACAGGTCCAGAAGCAAATGGTTTGATACCTTTTATTGCACCAACAAAGATGTTACAAAAGAACAAAGTCTTTGTTCTTTTGTAACATCTTTATTGATCAATAAAGGTATCAAACTCATTAACTAGTCTGTCCTAGTAACACGTAACTCTCCAAATGCCATCCCAGGAAGAAAGCAGTCTCTGTTTGATGAGACCCGTGGGTCAGAATATTCAATGAGCATTAGCGATCGCACAACAGGTTAGCGACTCACTAACACCACTTTGTGCCCCCAAAACAGGGAGGGATTGCAAAATTCTACATCGGATGGCATAGTTAGTGAGTTACTAACCAGCCTGTGACTAGCCATAACACATGCTGGCATACCTAGGTAAAGCAGCTGATAACACCTTGTATAAAGCTGCAACGGTATGCTGGCAGATTTGGGGAGGTGGTTACTAATGGTTAATGCCACACTACTGACTGCCTCCCCAAATCAAGTCTTAAAACCTGTGCCTCCTAACTGCCATACCCTCACCCTGATCACCCTGTTGATATTTTTATGTCAGGTTCCTGGTGTCCAGTGGTCCCTGCCACCACCCAAATCACCCCAACTGACTGCATAATCCACTTTCTGTGGTGTTCAGTGGTTGCCTCACACCGATCCCCCAGCTGGTATTCCAATGTCAAGTTCCTGGTGTCCAGTGGTCCCTGCACCCCTGATCACACTGACTACAGTGTATTTCTCTTTCCTGGTGTCTGGTGGTCTTCCCAGCCCCCGATCACTCTGCCAGTATTCATACAATAAACAGTAGGTGCATGATCATGAACTGTCAGTTGGCAACTGGCCACAGAGGTGAGTGGCTTGTCTCTGCCAGTTGCAAATGGGGAGATAGGTGTGCATCTACTGTGGGGCGGGGTGGCAGGAGGGTGGTGGTTGCTGTAGGGACAGAACTGGTACATCAGGGTGGGGGGCTCTGAACCTATGGTGAGTGGTGGGTGCCACTGGACACCAGGGAAGTGATATAACATGGACTGTGGGGGAATTGGTGGTAGGGGAGACCACTGAACAGCAGGGACCTGATGTAAGAATATGGGCAGGAAAGACCACTGGGCACAAGGAAAGTGGATTATCAATCAAGCAATCAATCAAATCTTTATTTATTCAGGCGATCATCATTGAGCAAGGCTCATTTACAAGATGGACCTGATAAGGTCAAGGTTCGAGTTGGTGCACAGCAATTACATCACATACTTATGAGACAGTTATACATACAGAAACAAGAAAATGTTATTTATAACACAATAATATACAGAGAATCCACATGTTAAAGCTTGGCAAGAGAAAGTTAAACTAACATCTACAATATGTACAATACATATATATCACAATGAGGGCCATGACAGTTACTCACATAATGAGTACAAGGATGGTGAAGGGAATATTGGGTGCCATATACTGGCGGTGTCTGGCTGGAAGGAATATGCCATATGTGATTGGAATAAGGTTTCGTGGGATGACTATTCTATCTCTAGCGGTAGCAACTGCATTTCTCTGTGAAGAAGGCTGTACAGTGCTGCTTGAAGGTTGTAAATGGAATGATAATGGACAGTTTTAGGGATTTTTGTAGGGTGTTCCATGCTATGGCTAGAGAGTAGCTGATTGCTGCCCTCCCTATTTTGGTGTTGACTTTGGGCAATTTGAGCAGGATGACATTGTTGCCTCTTAGGCATAGGAGCTGGAGTGGTCAGGTTGAAGCAGTCCAGGATATAGCTTGGGAGTTTTTTGATAAAACTCTGTAGATCCATAGAGCTGCATTTCTGCTCCTCCTGACATGAAGGAAACCCATCCAACTGAATCATAGAGAACAATGGTGAGTATTATATGGCAGGTCTGTAATGAACCTTATTGCTCTATGGTATAAGGTATCCAACTTTTGAAGGTAGGGAGTGGAGCAGTGACTATAGAGGAAGTCTGCGTAGTCAATGACTGATAGAAAGATGGCCTGGACTAATCTCATCTTTGAATCTCTATTAAGGAAGGGTTTTAATCTGTAGAGAAGGCCAAGCCTTAGGCGAAGCTTTTTCAGCAGTTGTTCTAGATGCTGAGTAAAGTCAAGTCTGTTGTCAATTCACACACCTAGGTATTTGAAATTTTCAACATACTCCAGATTTTCTCCAAGTATAGTGCATATCTGGGGGAGACTGATTGAAGAGGATGTGTTGGTGGAGTTTTGGGCTGTGAACATCATTGCTTTGGTTTTCATGATTATACTGTTGATGGGGGTGATTTGGGGGTGGGGGTCCACTGGACATCAGGCACAGTCCACAGGCAGCCCCGACAGGCACTACTGGGGAGGTGGAGGAGCATACACAGTTTGTTCCAGGCCTTTAATAAGGCTCTAAAAAGATGCAAATGACCCCACTGTGCTTTGCTGGAGCTACAGTATGGACACATTTGCATGTTAGGGTACAAATATAGCAGATTGCTACAGTGAAGCAAGCATAATTAGTAGGCCCTAACAGCCAGATTGCTCCTGCCATCCCCGAGGCACCTTATTGGTCTTGTACCCACTGTGGCCAGTAGTGGACTGGGTTTGTAATCACAATCAGCATAGTGCTCAGCTGGTATATTAGTTTCTAGCAACCCATCAATTAACTAGCTCCCAAGCCACTTAGTTAGTCCTTCCCCAGCCCTAATGTCTGCTACATTTTATTAGCCTCCAACGTGGCACAGAGTCAAATGCCTTGCCGAAATGCAGCTACAGTACAAGGTGTCGACTGCCTGGACATTATCCACAGTCTGTAACACTGAACTGAACAAAATCAATTACATTCATTTGGCATAACCTGCCTCTCATGAAACCATGTTTGTTCCAATCTGTAAGTCTGTGTTCCTCTTGGAAATCAACTCTCTGTTCTTTTATTATTGTCTCCAGGAGCTTGTCCACTATTGATCTAAGGCTCACTGGTCAGTACATACTGTACCTCTCAACTGTCCCTGATTTTCAGGGATGTCCCTGATTTTGCCTCAGAAATTTCTTCTGTCCCTCCTAAATTTGGGATTTCTGTCACTGAAGAGTAGGGATTGGAATCACAAAATAATGCCAGTCATTGTTGTTACAGTCTAGGTCTCATTAGTACAATGCTACTCATACTAGAAGCATGTTGTGCACAGCTACTGGAACTAATATTACTATTTTTTCAGATGTGTCCCTGATTTTGGTCATTTGTCCCTGATCATTTTAAGCCTTGTCCCTGATTTGAGATGAGGAAGGTTGAGAGGCATGTAGTTTCCCAGGTTCCCCCTATCATTAGACATGAGCAGGGGCCATGTTCATCACCCTCCATTCCATCAGCACTTCTGTTGCCACTGACTCACAGAATAGGACTGAGAAGGGTGTTACAAGGGCCTGTATCATCACCTTTAGCACCTTTGGGTGCATCCCATCTGGCCGTGGGGATTTGTTTGAATTCAGGTCCAGCAGACTTGCCAGCACTATCTTTTCTTAAGTATGTATCCTGTCTCTATCTGTGGCCATCTGAACCCTTAAAACATATCTTTCTCTACAGGATTAGTTCTGTAGCCTCCACTGTGAACTCACAACTGAAGCACCCATTTAGTATGTTTGCCTTCCCTTTGCCTTCCATCATACCTTCACCCCCTTTTCTCATCCTTTCTATGCACTGCCTTGTTTGATATTTTTCCTTATATTGCTGAAATAGGCCTTATAGTTCTTTTTGACCCCTTTTGCTACTTTGCTTTTGCTCCAAGCGCTTCTTTTAATACTGTTACTGCTATTCCCAGTTGAGGCTCCAAGTGCTTCTTTTAATACTGTTACTGCTATTACTAAATGAGGCTCCAAGTGCTTCTTTTAATACTTTACTGCTATTCTCAGATAAGGCTCCAAGCACTTCTTTTAATACTGTTACTGCTATTCCCAGATAAGGCTCCAAGCACTTCTTTTAATACTGTTACTGCTATTCCTAAATGAGGCTCCACGTGCTGCTTTTAATACTGTTACTGCTATTCCCAGATGAGGCTCCAACCGCTTCTTTTAATACTGTTACTGCTATTCGAAGATGAGGCTCCAAGCACTTCTTTTAATACTCTTACTGCTATTCGCAGGTGAGGCTCCAAGCACTTCTTTAAATGCTGTTACTGCTATTCCCAGATGAGGCTCCAAGGCTTCTTTTAATACTGTTATTGCTATTCCCAGATGAGGCTCCAAGTGCTTCTTTTGATACTCTTACTGCTATTCGCAGATGAGGCTCCAAGTGCTTCTTTTGTCGCTTTTGCTCTCCTAGTACTTTCCTTGCTTTTCTCTATCTTTTCTTTATACTCCACCCTGTCAGTCTCATTCAGCTCCTTTTGGATATCCTGAAAGCTTTTCTTTTATCATTGTTTGCATCCCTCACTTGCCTGTCTAGCCAAATAGGTTTATTTTGCTTCTTCATTTAGCTAACAAATTGTATGCCCACTTGAGTGGTTTCTAGGATCACCCATTATATTGCTGCCCACTTATTCCACCTTTTCTATTTCTCATAATCTCTACTTTGGCCCTTAGATTAATCCTATAATTTTGCCAAAGTGAGCTTTTGTAAAGTCAGAGATCACAGCACTGGGTTTCAGCTGCTGATATTCCAGCACAAAACTGATTTTAATAGGCTTACAGTTGCTGTATCCAGATGGGTCCTTAGAAGAGCTATCCCTGATAATGTTCTGGTTGGACATCTTTAGGCCCAGAATTGTTTTCCTCCTTTGGTCACCTCCTGCACCCACTAAGTGAGAAAGCAGACAGGAGTTATTTCTGAAAACTACTGAAATTTTGATGCTTTGCTGCTGGAGTGCTTTAGTCCATGCTTAGTCCTGAGAGACAGAAGTTTCCCGTGGTTAAAGTTCTACCCTGATGTATTGCCTTCCTAATCAACATTTATTTATTTACTTTATTTTATTTAAGAGTTTCACCAGGAAGACATGCTGAGCAATTTGCTTGTTTCCAGATGTGTCCTGGGGAAGAGCAATGGGCAGGTACAGTAATGAATACAGGGTAACAATAGGCAAAATTACAATACGATACAATACAATACAATAGCACAGGGTACAGTAAATATATCAATGCAGACAATACATGCAGGGTACAATGATTATGTGATTACAATAATCCATTTCATTGTTAACTAGCAGTAGAAGGATAAGTGCTTTAGATAACAGGTCATAGCTAGGCTCCCCATGGAAGGCAAGTGGGGGTGGGGACCTGAGTGGGGACTGGGATAAGTGCTTGAGATAACAGTAATAGTTAGGCTCCCCAATCAAGGCAAGGAGGGGGAACCTGCTAGGGGTTAGTGAGGGAAAAGAAAAATGGACTGAGTAGGAATTTGCAAAGCAACTATAGTAGGGAGGCATAGGGTGAATTAGGTACAGCTGCAAGTGGAGGAAGTGAAGGAGTACAGGAGTGAGGAGAGGGTGTGGAGCAAGTGGGCAATTTGAATGGAGGAGGGAAGTGAGTTCCAGAGCTGGGGGAAATGATGGGGGAAGGATACCTAGCCAGCTGATGAGGATCTGAAGAGGATGATAAGGGAGCAAGCATCACTACTCCTGAGGGAGTGAGAGGAGGTTGGGGGGGGAGGAGGGAGGATAATAGGTAAGATGGGAGTGTGCTGAACCAGACCTTGCCAAGAAAGTTGGCACAATGTGCCAATCAATGATCATTGAGGGAGGGGAGAGCCAGGCTATGATACAGGGAGCAATGGTGAGTGCGAGGAGGACAGCTGAGAGTAAAGCCACAGAAGGAGTGGAAGAGAGTTTCAATCTGGCTAGGGTGGTTTGGGGGGGGCAGCACTATAGAGTATGTCATTATAATCAAAAGTTGGAAGGATCATTCTCTGTAGAATTTCTCTGCAGGCCGGCAAGGGAATGTATTCACGATTCTGTTATAAGGCTCCCAATCTGGGAAGACATTTCTTGTGAATAGCATCCAAGTGACCAGAGAAGTCAAGGTGCTTGTTGAACCAGACCCCAAAGTACCTGAATGAGGTAGCATCTTCCAACATGGTCCCATCAAGAGTGTGGAAGAAGCTTCTTATCTCTGTCTGCTCCCCGATTTAGCAGCCTACAGATTATTCCTACTGTATTCTACATCTCCCTTGATTATCTGTCATATTAAATCATAGAGACTTACACTCACTCACTTTTCTTTCAGTAGGGTGAGTTACTTACTACATGTTCATCCCTACAAAAAAATCCTACAGCATATGCATTGGCTGCCACCAAGATCCTCCCATGTGGTAAAGTAGCACAACATCCCAGCTAGCAGAACATTTTTTATTTAATTTAGGAAGCTACACCGAACCTCCCAGCCCAGTCTCCCAGTTTCAAATTCTGAACTGGTTCCTTCAGCACAATAGCCCTGGTTTCCAGGGCCAGTTTCAGATAGAACATACGCCCTGGCAATTTTATACATACTTGGCCCACTTTCCCCTTTTTTTTGGGACATTATAGTTATTAAGAATAAACTGGCCTCTTAGAATTAAATTTAACCCCTTTCTACCCTGAAATGAATATACTTTATCTTAACACCTAAGGATTAATATATCTCACACTCCCTTTTACTGGCCCATTTTAGACTGCCCATGCACAAACTGGCCCATATATTAAGCCAAATAGAAATAAGAGAAAGCAGCAGCAACATGATGAATGGAAGGTTATATAGGCAGGGTAGTAAAACAATGCTTTTCCTATGTCCATCCAATTAGGTCACAGTGAGGGGCCAAAACACTACACAGAAGGCTAGGGGCTGCTTCCATGCCACTGCTGCTACCAGTCTGTTCAGGCATCTCCACCTACTTTGGCCTACACACACTAGCATGTGAGATTAGACCCAGGGGAAATGAAGGTGCACACTTCTGAGGCTGCAACTCCAGGGGCCACTGATCCTGGCTCCACCACCTGACTCTCACTCTCTCACTCTTTTCTTCTCTTGGACCTCAAGCTCAGCTCTGCACTCTTCCCAATATGCACATAGGGATCACACTGCCATGCATGCTCCAGTGCAGCCTGCTGCACAGCACAATGGTCTGGTGGCCAATCCTGGCCCATCAGGTAATTACAATCTGTTCCCCTCCCGCAAGCTACTTGATGGGTCCAGTGCTCAACCAAGCAAGAAATCAGAAAAAATAGAAAATTGGTCCCCTCATCCAATTACCTAACAGGTCCTGTGCCCAACATGATCTGTAAGAACAAAATAAATATCTGTCTCTCCGCCACCCAACTATCTGATGAGTCCAGGGTGCAACCGGGACAATCAGGGAATAAAAAAATAAATCTATTCCCCTTCCCTCAACCACATGATGAATCCCAAATCTAACCCAGCCTGTCAAAGAATAAAAGAAAAGTCTGTCTCCCTCCACAAAACTGCTTCACAGGTCTGAGGCCCAACCTGGCCCATCAGAGAATAGAAAACACATGGCCCTCTCCCCAGCTACCTGATAGGTCTGATGCCCAACCTGGCCCATCAGGGGGTGAAATAATCAGGCCCTCTTCCCCTAGATACAAGACATATCCAGTGTCCAACCTGGGCCATCAGAGAATAAAAAAATGGTGATATGGAGGGGGTCTATAAGTAAGTTTAGTGTTGGGGGGGTGAACCTAATTACTTGGTGTTGAGTAGGCTTGAACCCCTGTGTGCACTGTATGGAGTATTACTGAAAAGCAGTGTCACTATGTAAGAACCCTCCCTGTGGGTGCTGTATATAAAAAAAATCTGTAAAACTGACATTGGATGTGGTCCTCATATAACTGCACTTATAACAGTGAGACTGGTGATACAGTAAGGCCTACTACAAAAATAACCAAACATAACAACATAAAAAAACAAGACCAGCATTGTTGGCAGCAGCCAAATCTTGCTATTTCATTTAAGGAGCTACAATAAATCTCCCTGACCCATCTCCCTCTTTACACTTTCTGAAAACTAGTTCTCTCAGCATGATAGCCCTAACTTCAGCAACCAATTTCACCTGGAACATAATCCTTGACTATTTTATGCACACGTGATCCCATTTACCCTAAAGTTCTTGGGATATTCAATTTTAAAAGATTCACCAGGCCCTCAGATAAAATCTGACATCTTTCTACCCTCCAATGAATATACTGTATCTTAGCTCCTAAGGACTATTACCCCTCACACTCCACCCCTTGCTGGCCTAATCTAATCTGCCCTTCTACTGCGAAAAAAATTTTCCTCCACAAATTGCACATCACTCACTTCTTCTGCAGTAGGGTAAGTTACTTACTACATGCTCCTCATTGCAGAAAATCATACAGCATATGCACTGGCTGCCAGCAAGCCCCCTACCCCCCAACATGTTCCACTAGCCACTAGATCTCCTCTAGGCTATTTACTGATTGACTGATCTATTTCAAATGTTTTACCTGCAAATAAATTATGAGCTGGTAACAACTTGTTTCAAGATCTGTCCTGTGGTGAGCGAGTAGACAGTACAGAAAGTGCAAGAATAAACAAAAATTTAAAAGGTGCTATTGTAGTCACAATAGGCAGGTAAAACAATGCAATGCAAATAAAAAGGGCAAGTACCATATGATAATGTGCAAGTACAATACGGCAACAGATGCAAAACGATATTAGGAGCAGATTGAATACCACAAAATCTAGGTGCCTAAGGTGGACAAAAATTCCTCTGAAACAAGGGAGGCACCCAGCATAAACATGGAGACTATCCTGAAGGAGTGGCTAGTGGCCCTCTTACAGGTCAAAGGACTACAGGACAGCAGACAGCATGGCTTCATACATGGCAGATCCTGCCAAACCAACCTGGTGGAGTTCTATGACTAGGTAACTAGGCAACTAGACAGGGGCCATACAGTGGATGTCCTGTATCTGGACTTCAGTAAGGCATTCGACTTGGTGCCACAGGGAAATCTGGGAAGTAAGTTAGAAGGCACAGGGGCAGGTGCAAAGCTGGTGAGATGGGTAGGGAACTGGCTTCAGGGAAGGCAACAGAGGGTGGTGGTGGGTGGGGAGCTCTCACACCCCAGGGTAGTGACGAGCAGTGTTCCACAGGGCTCAGTGTTGGGACCAGTGTTGTTTGGGATATTCATTGCAGACATATCGTTGGACATCAAGAGCAAGATCAGTCTGCTGATGATACCAAGGTAGGAGCGGTGGTGGATGACCTAGGGGATGGCAGGGGTTGCAGGATGATCTGGCAAAGCTTGAAACCTGGTCATACACCTGGCAACTGGGGTTCAATGCCAAAATGTGCAAGGTGCTGCATTTGGGGATGAAGAACCCAAGGAAGAGTTACCTGCTGGGGGGAGTGTGGCTAGCCCAGACAGAGGAGGAGAAGGATCTGGGGGTGCTCATTACAGGGTCAATGAACAACTCAGCACAATGTAGGAAGGCAGCTGCAAAGGCCAACAAAATGCTGGGTTGCATTGCAAGGGGTATATCCTCGAGGAGGGAGGAGGTGATTCTGCCACTGTATAGGTCATTAGTTAGACCGCACCTGGAGTACTGCGTGCAGTTCTGGCACCCGTATCTGAAGAGGGACATTTAGTTGCTGGAGAGGGTGCAGCGCAGGGCAACAAAGATGATCAAGGGGCTGGGGGACTTATCATATGAGAGGACGCTGAGGGAGTTGAACATGTACTCACTGGAGGAGAGGAGGGATGGGGGGACATGACTGAAACCTTCAAGTACATGAAAGGAATAAACAAGACATGTACAGAGGGACTGTTCAAAGTAAGGGAGGGGAGGGACACCAGGGGCCATGATATGAGACTGGAGGGAAGAAGATTCAGGAGGGAGATAAGGAGACACTTTTTTACAGAGAGGGTGGTGGCTGGGCAGAATGCGTTAGCTGCAGAAGTAGTATCCAGTAGAACAGTGGACTGCTTCAAAAGGGGATGGGACAGGACAAGGGTGAGGGTCAATGGAGGGGAAGGGTGGAAGGGAGGGGCAGCTGCAGAATAAGGGGTGCTAGCTTGACATTCAAGCAGACTTGATAGACCTCTAAGCCTTTATCTGCTGGCAAATTTCATATGTTCATATGGAGGGGGAAGGGAGACCATAAGGTTAGAGGTCAGGTGCAGTTGCAGGAGGGGGTAGAAAAGTCCCTAAGAAGAGACTTGAAGGAGAAGGAAGAAGAGTCTGAGCTAATAATTAAGGGAAGGGAGGACAAGAACTTGTGGAAATGATATGAGAACGCAGATTGGCATGCAGAAGATTTCCCTGGGAGGAGGGAAAGGGAATGAAAAACAGTGTTGTGGAGAGGATAGAAGGATGAAGGAGGGGGGAGAGAAGGGTAGAAAGGTACGGGAAGGAGAGAGCGAAGCAAGAATTTGGGTATGAAGGAAGCATAGTAGGTGACATACCTGGCATCAACAGGAGGGAGGGAGATGGAGCACTACAGACAGCAGTGGTGGGTATGGTAAGTGCAATCCAAGGCAAAGTGGCAGAAGGAGTAAAAGGGGAGATCTGGTCTGGCAACGGTGGACTTGAGAGCTGCGCTGTAGACAAGGTCACTATAGTCGAATAGGGAAGATCATCTCTGAAACTAGATCATCGTGGGTAGGAAGTGGGATACTGGCTTTGCTTCTGTACAGTGCACCCAGTTTGTGGTGGGAGTGAGACTTGTGGTGGATGGCATTGATGTGAACCAAGAAATCAAGGTGGCAGTCCAGTCAGACCCTGAGGTACTTAAAGAAGGATACTTTCTCAATTACAGTTTAGCTGAGGGTACAGAAAGAGGGGAGAGCCTGGTGAACCTCTGACGAGAGCCAAAGGTCATGAAGACCATTTTCTTGGCATTTAGGGACAGTTAGTTGGATCTGAACCAGTGCAGGATGTTGTTAAAGTTCAGTTGGATCTGGGAAGAGAGGTCAGGAGTAGAGGAGCCAGACGCATAAAGTACAGTGTCATCCAAATAAACATGAATGGGCACAAAGGAACGGGCAGTGGGGAGATCATTCAGAAAGATGGAAAAGAGTATGGGGATCAATATGGACCCTTGAGGATACCTGAGCAAATTGGAAGTGGGGGGGATAAAATATCACTGATACAGACAACTTGAGACCTGCCCTCAAGGTAAGGGCAGAACCAGCTGATAGCGGAGGCAGAAAGCCCTGCCATCTTACGTTTGTCCAGGAGGACAGGGTGTGACACAGTATGGAAGGCTTTGGATAAGTCAACAAAAATGGTGGAAGTGGACTTGCCCTGATCTTATTTGTTGTAAAACAAGCAGGATATTATGATGCATAATTTATTTATGTAACACCCCTTACTGTAAGCTTCGGGTGCTGTACATAAGGTGAACATTAGACCACAAAAACAAGTTTAAATTCAGCACATAAATATCTACATAAAACTCAGCATGATCACTGAAAACATTAAATATCATTAAATGCCAAGGTGATGCAACCCTCTGCAGAGGTGTTGTTATGCACCTAATGAGGAAGAGAATTCATTAACCAAGGTGCTACCACAGCAAAAGGCCTGTCACCAGATGATTTAAGGCAGGCTCAGAAATCTAACAATTTCTCCCAGGAAGCGCCAGTGGGTCGGCAAGGGATATATGGACAAAGGAGATCTTTAAATAATATCTGGTTTAGACAATTGCAGGAGCATATGAGATGCAAATGACAACGATCCTGTTTCTATACAAATTTGCCATGTAATAAAATAAGAAGTATAGGAAATCCCATTAAAATTATGTACAGCTTCAAATGTTTTTACAGTAGGCATCACAGCACAGGCTCTTCAGGATATGTTGCAAATAGCCATGCAAATACAGGGGGCATTAAGCACTACAATGAAACTGCACACACAAAAGCAAGTCATGTGCAGTGAGTTGCAGAAGGAGGGGTCACCAGGCTGCCCACTTTGATCATGCACAGCCCTGAACCAAGGAGTAGGACAGTCAAAATTGGCACACCTAATTGAGCCAAACCTGGCTCACTAAAAGGGATCAGTCAAAGTTCTGGCTGAAAAATACCATAATAAATTATATTGTGTGCACATTAAAGTGCCTGATAAATCCACAGAATGTCATTAAATAATTTATACAATATGTGTCAGCAAGTATGGTCTTGGACGGCAAAACATAAAAGCACATGAGACAGCAACAGAAAGTGATCTATTAAACAGCTGACTGAAAAAATACCCTCTTATAGGTTTGGTATTGTAGAATGCTCATTCTGAAGTGCCCAATATATCCACAACATTGTTTGTTTGTTTATTTGTTTAAGGTTAAGACCATTGAGCATAAGCTCATTCACAATGGTGATCTTATTAATCAGTACAATACAATATAAATACATATACAGAATATACAGTACAACCATACAATAATTTACAATCATACAATTAAATAAAACAGCTACAGGACTTTTGTAAGGAGAGCAAGTGCATTCTTAGTGCAAAAATCGATGGAGGTTTAACATGTTGTTTCCTAAACTCTGACGGGAGACTATGTCAACAAATTGGAACAGATTGACTAAAACAATACATCAAGTGTTTGGTTTTGGTATACCGTATGGGACCAATATTTACTTTAAATGATAGTTCTGCAAGGAAGAATCAATATTCCTAAAAATTAATCTATCACTAAGGTATTTAGGAACCAAACCAAGTGCAGATTTATAGGCAAAACTCCATTTATGAAGTTCCCTCCTGTTGCACAATGATAACCAGCCTAACTGCTGGTACTGTACGTTTCACAATGGTGTAAATATTTAGGACATTTAACAATTAATCTTACTAAATGATTAAATAGAACATCCAGCCTATACTGCCATTCAGAAGTTGCATTATCATACAAAACATCACCATAATCAATCAGTGGCAAAATCTGAACTTGTACAATCAGTTTTAGGGTATCAGAATCCAGATAATATTGTAAAGAAGTCCCACCCTCTTGTTAACTTGGGCTAATAATTTATCTACATGTTTGTTTACAGAGCCCAATTTTTCCGGCCAAAAATTCAAATATTTATAAAAAAAACTATACATTCCAAGATAGTGCCATTGCTATCCAAAATCACTATGTCATTATCCATTTTCACTTTATGAGCTGCTCCAAAGATCATACATTTAGTTTTGGAGGTACTGAGTTTTAATTTGGAGTTTGTAAAAAAAAGTCTGAAGATCATTGAAACTGTCCTGGAGAATGTTTTGAACATCACAAATTCAAGATTGAGAAGACTATATTATGGTGTTGTTGACCTAAAGATGGTAAAGAGAATCCCTCACACTTTGACCAAGATGTTTTAAATATATAAAAAATGGAGTGGACCCAGGACAAAGCCCTGGGGTACACTTCTCACTGTAGAAAGTGAGGTAGACTCGGCACCATTCACAGCCACAATCTGATGTCTGTCAGTTAAATAAGAAAGAGACCTGGGTATTGTCATCCTACAGATACCAACCTTGTGAAGTCTTTACAATAGTAACTGATGGTCAGCCATGTCAAGGGCCTTGGAGACATTGACCAGGATAGCACCAGTGAAACACAGAGCATCATTAGCTGAGCCAATGTCATCCAAGACCTTTGACATAGTGTCCACAGTCCCATGCAATTTATGAAAACCAGACTGATATTGATCCAACAGATTTTGTTTCTCCAAATAATCAGTCAATTGTTCAGCTAATAATTTTTGCCAATATCTTGCTAACAAGAGGCAAAAATGGAATTGGTCTATTATTGGATAGATAGCCAGGATTGCCCCATTTAAAGATTGGGGCAAACCTGGCCAGCTTCCAACCCCAGGGAGATAGCCCAAAGATATAGACCAATTAAATAAGTAAGCCAAAAGGCCAGCTATTTGTATAGTAAATATTTTAACATGGTAGATGTCAAACCATCTGGGCCACAACTCCCACTTACTTTCAGACTTAAAAGAATTTCCAATACTTCATGTTTTCTATTTCCCTAATGGAGAAGTGTGATGTTTCCTCCTTAATAAAATCCCATGGATTCTGAAGAGGTTTAAAGGGGTTCCCAAAAAAGTTGCTTAATTCTACAAAAAATATTGTTGACTCTTTCAGGTAATGAACTATCTTTATCAAAGGTTTCCTCATTCAAAAGTTGTATATTAGTGTTAACCTTTGACTGGCCATTTAAATCTTTGATTATAGCCCATGGCCAGGATATTCAAAGGGGTTGCACCGGTGCAACAGAGTTGTACCGGTGTGACCCTGCAATATGCCCTGGTGGGATATTGAAAAGGCAGTCCGGTACAGCACAACTCCCAATGTGCCAGGGCTCAATCTAATTGTATGCAGCACAGATACAGGGGGCATGCCCATGCATATGCGGCACATCCCGATATTCAGCCTGGGCTGTGCAGCACATATGCGGTGCAACCCTGCTGTGTGACGCATAGGGGGCTCAAAGTTGAGCCCTTGCAGAGAAGGAGCAACTCTCAGCCACCCAAAGGTGTGCTGCAGTACTGCAGGGTCCAACACAGCAGCCCAGCCTTAGGTGGCAACCCACCCAGCTTTGGGTGGCCACCCGCCCACCCAGAACACCATCCACAAGCATACACTGACCCAGAACCCCCCCATAGCCATGATCACATGGTAAATGTATGCAATAATATCCCTGGCAGTTTAGTGGCCACCCAAGTCCCTGATTCCCCAAGCTATGTTATTCATGTCCATCCCTGGTGGTCTAGTGAACCCCCCTCCCGCCCAAGTCCCCGATCACAGTAAATAGCCCACACCTACTTCCCTGGTGATCCAGTGGCAACGCCCACCCCTCCCACCTACACGGGACCCCTCACCCACCGATCCCCATCATCGGTGGGTGACTGCTTCCACACACACCACCCAGCCACCTGCCGATGACAGGTAGGTATGGACTGTAAGCCCATTGGTCCCCTGTGGACCATTGGGCTTACAGGGCATACTGTACTAGACAGTCCCATATATAAGAATGATTCATTCACATATTAGGACCGTCTAGTACAGTATGCCCTGCAAGCCCATTGGTCCACACAGGAACCAATGGGCTTACAGCCCATACTGTACCTGTCATGCGGTGGGCCGAGGGATGGCAGTCACCCACTCATGATAGGGGTGGGGGAGTGAGAGGTTCTGTGTGGTGGGGAGGGTGGGGTGCTACTAGAGCACCAGGGAATTAGGTGTGGGTGCTGTACTGTGATTGGGGACCCAGGAGGGAAGGGAGTCCACTAGACTACCAGGGGCTGTTTTACTGTACATTTACTGCAATCACGGAAACAGGAAGGGGGTTCCACTGGACCACCAGTGACAGTGGTATTGACATTGTTTGGGGAATTGGGGACTTGGCTGGGAGGGGGGACCACTTGACCACCAGGGTTGGTCATGTGTTCAATTTCTCACAGAATTGGAGACTGGGGGGGCCACTAGACTACCAGGGATTACATTGTACACATATGCCAGCAATCACAGCTATGTGGCGAGGGATGCCCTGGGCTTCCCACTGCCCACGTCATGCTGTGCAGGGTGCCAGGTGCAAGTCACCAGGCTGCCCTGTGCAAGGCATGCAAATGGGGCCATAATGACATGCAAATGGCCCATTTGTGCCTTGCATATATTATGGCCTCATTTGCATGCCTCCAGCTGAATAGCGTGGGTGATTCACCATGCACAACTGCACTTGCGCTGACACATCCCCGTGCTCCCTATCTGTGCCTTGTGATGGTGCAGTGCCACTGTGCCATGTGCAGTATGTGTGCTGACCTTGCCATATTCAACGGTGCTGCACCATGGCCCATCACAATTGAATATCGCCTTGTCTTGGCCCCGGCACAGCCCAGTTATGCTGCACCCAGGCTTGTGCCACTGCCCAGTGCAGTCTGAATATCTGGGCCCAAATATTTTGGGGATCCCAGTGGATTCTGAGATTTTAGCTTTAAAGAATTTGTTTTTGGTTTCTCTTATCCCAACTACACAAGCATTTCTAGCTTTTCTATAAGCGTGTCAATCATCTATTTTCCCTGAACGTCGTGCTTTCTCCCACTCCTTATTTTTATCTTGTTCCATTCTCTTTATTTTAGATGTAAACCATATTGCTGAATTAGTTTTTACTTTTCTCAGTTTAATTGGTATATGTTTATTACAAACTTGTAACAACTCCAACCAAAAAATATTCCCAGGCCAAGTCCATTGCTGGAATAAATTCAAAACTATACCGATTTAACCTTTCAAGATCAGCAATAAAAGCAAAATAATCAAAACTTTTAAATAATCTAAACCTTAATAATCTGGATGGACCTCTTATCCTGTTCTGCCCCTTTATACAAAACACAACATTATGGTTACTAAAAATACCAGCAGAAACCCCTTAAGAGATGTAATAGGACAGTTTGTTAGAATCAGATCGATCAAGGATGACACATCAGGCCTATTAGCATTTATACAAGTAGGTTCTGATAACAATTGGACCAAGCCTAGACATAAGGTGACTGTTTTTATTTTCTTTGATTTTAAGGGATATAACTAATCTGCATTAAAATCGACTAAAATTAACAATTCATGAGAATGAGAATATGGAAATAAGGCTTCATGGATAGCATCCAGGAACTGCATAGATGATTGAGGTGGCCTATATCCTCCAAATAAAAGAAAAGGTTTCCCTGTATGAAATTTAAATTCCAATGCCAAATACTCAGAACAAGAAGCATCTATAGTCATCAGCAGGTGGTTTGGGACACATTTTTCTGCATAGTAGATTAACACACCACCACCTTGTTTATTCCAGTCAGCCCTTATTAAATTGTACTCATGAATCTTTAATAAACTATCCTCATGTCTTTTACTCAACCAAGTCTCAGAAAAGAACAGGAATTCTGGCTCATGGTCGGCTACAAATTCTTTAATTAGATCCAATTTAGGGATGATTCTTTTTACTTTTGAATGAATGAATAAAATAACTCTCTGATGTTTTAAATTAGAAAAAAGAGGACCAGGATTTTGACAGATGTCCCCACTCTGGAGCAGCATTAGTAAAGTATGTACTCTAGTTAACATTCCCCCACATAGGTAATTTATACTAAACATAGAAGGATTAGCTTTCCTTATTTCGTGTCCTAACATTTCCCCAACCCCAGTACCTAAGAAACATTTTCCAGCCAAGTTTAAAATCTGTTGTTGGAGAATATAGTTGCAACTGAATAATTTAATAAACATTGACTGGCTTCTAAGGGGAGCATTCACATACAGGCACTGAGTTTCTTTACCAAGTCAGGACAGCTCTCTCCCATTAAGCTGAATCTCCCAACTAGAGCAAATCCCAGCCATCTCCCATTACAAGGGACCAATTATTAAAGCTAGTGTCAGTAAACATAAACAGATTCTGGCCAGAGCCAATAGGGCTGTGATGAGCTGCCATGTGAGCAAAGTTACACTTGTGCGTAGAAATTATTGAACACCCGGATGTAACTTGGCCATTTGTTGGAGGTGTTGCACCAAATTTTCAACATGGCCTTTTTGGGACCCCTCCTCATGAAGAGTGCCAGCATCATTTTGTTCACTTGTCCTGAAAGGTGATTTCACAGAGTGACCATGTCATTCTGTGCCACAGGTGTGAAAACATGTGTCAGGCAGGATGTGATAAATGACAGCTGTACTGTTTAAAATGAGGTGTGCAAAAATGGCAATTTTGAAAGTGAGGAGGGAAAATATTAAAAATTGGCAAAGTTAGGAGCATGTGTAAAAACTGCGCAACACACACTCATAACACAGTCAGTTTTGGGAATTTGTTCACCAAATTTGCAACATGGGCTTTTTGGGATCCCACCTCATGAACAGTGTCACTGTCGTTTCATGAATTGGTCCCAAAAGGTGATTCTGTACAGTGACAACAAAATCACCTTTCAGGACTGGGTAACAAAGTGACAATGAAAGTTTTCACAAGGTGGGGTCCCAAGAATCCCATGTCGAAAATTCAAGAAAATGGCTTATTTATCACAGTAAGTTGAAAACCCTATTGAATGGCATTATAGTATGCTTACCTTTAAATCTTCAGTTTGCAGTTCGGCTTTGAAGAGTGCAGACGTGTCCCAGTCCAGAGAAGATGCCAGCGCCTACCTCCAGAGGTAAGTATGGGGTATGGAGGTTGTGGGGAGGTTGGTGCTCAGTGGAAGGGTGGGGAGGGGGAGGGGGACTGGGACTATGACGAGGGACCATTTTCTTTTTTAAGGATAAAAAAAATGGAAAAACACGCTGTGTGATTGTTTTCTTTATTTACAGCTACGCCAAATAAAAAACAGACATTTGGGCACACTGGAGTAGGCTCCCAGTGTGCAAAATTAAAAAAATGGAAAAACACATCAGGGGACTGTTTTCTTTATTTACAGGTAAAAAAAAAGAAAAGCCAACATTTGGGCACACCGGGGTGGGCACCCAGTGTGCCACATGAGTGGAGGGAGCGCCGATTTCTGCTGCATCAGCGGTGATTGCACACAGAGGAGGGTGACAGTTTTCAATCACATTGGCAGCAGAAGGGAAGGAGCTCAGCTGGTTCTGTGGGAGGGCAGCAGGACAAAGAGCAACATTCAGCTGCAATCGCAAAGAGGAGGCACTGTTCTTGGCCGTATCAGCAGCTGAAGGCAGCGAATGGCATTTTGCCATTCACATGATGGCGCCATCAGAACTGCGCATGCATGTGAGTCATGCATGCGCAGTTCATGCCATGGAATGCAAAAGTAACAGCTGAAATAATACTGCTGTTATTCCGTAGTAGCCGATCATGGCTGAAGGGTTCAAGCTCTGTTGGGCTTTCGGAAGGATGCTTCCAAAAGTCCAATAGAAGGTTCCACAATTGGCCATTTTCAAAACTACGGAGTGATCCCAATAGGGCTGTAGGCTCTGCCCACAGCCCTTAAAAGGCCCCATAGCAAAGCTAAAATATAAACTAAACCAAGCTTAAATCTCTGTATCAAACTTACAAATACTACACCCACATTTTCTCCACTGAGTGGCGCTTTGTAGTAACAGCCATGTCTCTCCCCTGAATGCTGCTCATTGTTTATCCTGCCGCTGAGCCCCCTTCCACCTCAGAGCAGTTCAGTTTCAGACAGTCAGTGCAAACAGTGGCAAGAAACAGAATCAAATATGTAGCAGAGCAAAAACCGGTCACAGAAACACACAGTTTCTTGTGAAATGCAGATGAATGAGCACCTTTGATTCCTGCTGGTATGGACCTCTGTGCTGTTCCAGGTTATAGCAGCTCAGCTCTCACCTGCAGCCATTTCATAGTCAGTGCCTTGAGGTGCTTCATGGGTGGCACAGGCTTTGTAGTCACTAAATAAGTGTTTCAGACAATATTTCTCAGCAAGTTAAGTCTCAGACTGCAAGCACACACCTGTAGAAACAGATCAGATCTTACCCCCAAAAAGAACACTCTGCCACGAAATCCATTAGCTTTCATAATATCTGCAAAATATTTTACGAAAGTGCTTTAGGCTATAGTTCCCAACACTTAAGCGACAGCAGTAGAAATGGATCAGATAAAAGTCTGACCAAGAAAACACCTTACCATAAAATCTATTACTTTATACTTCAAAATCCACAATTTCTGCACAAAATGTCAGAGTGTTTTGATACAATAGTGCATGAAATATCACTAAAGTGTATATTCAAAACTGCACAAACTGTCACTAAAGTGCTTTTATGCAATATTTCTCAGCAAGATGGGTTGCAGTCTACAGAGGACACTATTTAGTACATCTGTCTCCCTTTCCAATGCTAAAGAAAATTAAAGAATCACATGGGGTCCATTTTTCAGAATGTTTAGACTGATGCAAGGGTCTTGCGTCACAAGAGTGTGATGTAAGGGGTGACTTGCGTCACAGCTTGCATCAAACATGATTCTATAAGACAGCTTCTGTCAAATCCAATGCAGCTGCACCAAAGCCCCCTTGTACCAGGGTCGTGGCAAACAACCAGGTGCACCAGGTCACAAGGGGGCTTGCACATGGAGGGGCTGCAACATTCCATTTTCCAGATTCTAAAAGCTCCACCATTGACACAGCATAGGGCACCACTTAGACCAGCCAGGAAGTGGTCTAAGTGGCTTGCGCCAGTGAGAAGGGATCGGACAATGACTGACAGCTGTGGTTTGAGCAGGGGTGGTGACATAGGGGGCGTTGGGAAGACAGCTGGGTGGCAGTGGCATTGTTGGCACCCAGCCGGGTGCATGTGCATGGGACTGTATGTACAGTCCAGTAATCATACTATGGGTAAAGTAGTTAACTTCCCTGGTAGTCTACCCCCCCAATCTCCCCCACAATCGTTCATATCATAGACCCTAGTGGTCTAGTGGACCCCCAACCCCAAGCTATGATCTGTCAATCAATGAACATGTTAAGAAAATCATTCCCTGGTGGTCTAGCAGTATACCTCCAGCCCCAAAATGCCTGTAAATTAACATGTTAATGAAACCATCCCCTGGTGATCTAGTGGACTAGCCCCCCGCCCCTGATCTTCCGTAAATGAACATATTAAGAAAATAATTCCCTGGTGATCTAGTGTTCCCCCACCACAAAATGCCAATAAAATAACATGTTAATTAAACCATTCCTTGGTGGTCTAGGGGAACCCCCACCCTGGCAGGTAGTGCCCACCATTACCCCACTACCCCCAATCCTGAACTCAAAGTCAGCGACTGGCACAGCCCTCCTCTGACCACCATAGCTGGCCACCAACTGAGCTGTCACTGAGTGCATACTGTATACAGTACGTGCTCACTGGTAGACAGCACAGAAGGAGCTGTCAATCAATGAGCGCATAATATATACAGTAAGCAGTCAGTGACAGCTCAGTCAGTAGCTGACCATGGTTGTGAGATGAGGCTGTGCCGGTCACCAGCTCAGGGTTCGGGATGGGGGAGCAGGATGGTGGACACTACCTGCTGGGGTGGGGGTCCACTAGACCACCAGAGAATGGTTTCATTAGCATGTTAATTTATGGGCATTTTGGAGCTGGGGGGTGGGACTGCTAGATCACCAGGAAATTATTTTCTTAACATGTTCATTTACAGGCAGATAGGGGCTGGGGTGTGGGGTCTATTAGGCTACCAGGGACTATGACATGAGTGATTTTGGAGGAGATCAGGGATCAGGAGGGGACACTAGAGTACCAGAGAAGTTACCTACTTTACCCATGATAAAATTACTGGATTGTGCATACAGTCCCATGCACACGCACCTGGCCGGGTGCCAACACTGCCGCTGCCACCCAGCTGTCCCCCCGACCCCTCCATGAAACCTCCATGCCCCTTCTACTCCCAGCCCCCTTCACCCCCCCACCATCCTGGCCATGCTAGTGCTGCGCCTGGCAAAGGGGGGTCAGATCCCTGTGGCAAGTTCCGAAGGTATGCCAATGGTTTGGCGCTGTGAGCAACTTGTGGCAAACCAAGGGGGTTTGGTACTGGAACCCTGTTTTTTACAGAACTGGGCACAGGGTCCCTTGCACACCAGGAGTTTGCCATATCCCTGGAGCACGCAACATGCATTGCTTTAAGGGATCTTGGAAAATCATTCCCATGATGTGACTTAAAATGACTTTCAAAAGCAACAACTAAATTGATATGCCTTCTAGGTGTAGTGTAAGCAACAAAAAAGTTTGTTTTTTGCAACCTTACCTAATCCCATTACAGTGTTGAAAACTGAACTCATAAGTCCTTTGTTGTCTTTTTGGCTATAGAAAACCTTCCTAGCCTGTCAAGCCATTCCCCATAACATGACCCCCCACCCGTCTTCCATACCCTTTTGATTGCTACAATATTCCTTTTGTACTGCCGTGACTATTTTTGCACACAGTACTTCAAGTCAGGGATTCAATTACTGAAACTAGAGGCACTGTAAATTTTAAATTCAACCATGAAGTTCTCATGAGGTGTGTAAATTCACACTTTATGGAAATTTTGTGAAGACCGCCCCCTTCCCCACTGCTATTGTGAAAAGCAGCACTTGGTTTTGTATTTTTTCTGCAGTTTTTTTTCTCTGTAAAATGTCACTTTGAAAAGCAGGCTAGCTTTGTAAATTGTGGGTTCTTCCAAAAATTCTTCAATGTGAATTTCCTTTTCTGTGCACATCTATGCAGTTAACACTATTTTTGGAAGTATTTGACTTCCAAAATCTAAAGTAAATCTTCCAAAGTAAGCCATTTTTTTTATCATTTGCAAAGCATTCACAGAGGCTGCACACCCTGGATAATAAGAATTTAAGTCAGACAGGAAAATGTTTGCAATGAATTTCAAGTAATGCTTATTGCTTTTCTTGTTAAATAAAAATTACAATTAGGAAAATATATATCACTCAGCAGTTAAGAAATTTTAATACATCTCTTTTTTTTTCAAGGAAGCAATTTTGGAGGAGCAAGAGAAGGTCAAAAGCAAAAACCTGTATGTATTTGCTTCTCATTAATGTTTGTTTACCTATTATAACCCAACTGAAAAGCAACATGTATGTTATAATTAGGTCCTATTTCCACCTAATTTTATTGCTGGGAATATTGAACCAAAAGGAGGCCAAGTAATGTAACTACAGTTACACAGTTACCCATTTGCTATGTAGGGATAAGAACCCAAATACTATCTTGCATAGCAAGTCTAACCTATGTACTTTACATCACAATAGAGCAATTTCTAAGGTAGCATTTTTCTGTGTAGTTATCTTACAAATAGGTTAGATATTATGCAGTCTTACTTGGTGGTCTTTTGACAAAGGGACCTAAAATGTAGCATGTACAGTATACCATGTAACAGGATCCATAAACCAAATATAAATTTGGCATACCACTCAACTGCTTTTTATTTTGTAAAACACTGTGCAATTTATATCTAAGGTTACACTTGTTCTGTAAAGGTATACTGATATTCCACATAATGGTAGTGCCATTTCTGGATATACCATAAAAATATCATAACTGGGTATCATGTTTCCACCATGACATCACTGGGTTTCACACAGGTCATTTCCTCGGCTACCCATAATGGTGGGCACTCGTTGGATTTGGCCTTCCTCCTGGGGATTGAGGTGTCTGACTTTGGGGTGGAACTTGTCAGTTGGTCTGATCACTACACTGTGAGGTTCAATTTTTGTGCCCTCCTATGTAGTTCTGCCCCTGCGGAGATGGTCAGTTTCTGCCATTTATGGGATGTTGTCTCTGAAGACCTGGCTGTGGTGATTGACCTCTCGGAGTTTGTTGATGTCTGCTCAGGCCAAGAGCTATTGGTTCAGGCCTCTAATAGGGTCATTTACTCAGCTCTTGACCTGATTGCTCCAGTCTGCGTTCATCCCCTTCCACTTTGCTCACCGGCCCCTTGGTTTGATGAGTCTTTGAGGGAGCTACGGAGGTTGGGACGTAGGTTAAAATGTCGCTGGTGGAAATCTGCCTTGGATGCTGACCATCTTATCTTTTTGGAGCATTATCAGCTCTACCAATCAGTGATCTCCAGTAAGAAGGCAGAATTCCTGTCCAGAGAGATCACTGTCACTTGGAATCAACTGGCTCAACGGCTCCAAACTGTGGACATGCTGTACAACCCAACCTGTCTGCAGATCTGTTGATTTTTTTCACAAATTGAGTGTGATGAGATTGCTTGATTCTTTGTGAATAAGGTGGCAGACATCAGATCAGAGATCCATCAGACCCATTTTATGGGGGATGCTGGTGGTCAGTGCTCAGTCACTGTGCCTCTTGTTTCCTGGAGTACCTTTGACCTGCTGGAGTTTGTCGATATTATGAGGATTGTCCAGGGGATGTGCCCTACATGCTGCAGTTTAGACCCGGGCCCTACTTCCTTAATTTTAGGTTGTAGTGATATCATTGACCTGGTCTTGGCTCAGATTATCTAGTGCTCCTTGGAATTGGAAGAGTTTCCAAGCTCCCTGAAGGAGGAGGTGGTTACACCCCTTCTGAAGAAAGCTTTCTTAGACCCAGATATCTTAGCAAACTACAGACCTATCTCAAACCTTCCTTTTGTGGGAAAGGTTATCGAGAAAGTTGTGGCAACTCAACTGGAGAACCATTTGACCAGCCATAGTATATACGAACCTCTCCAATCTGGTTTTCATAAGAGGCATAGTACTGAGACTGCACTGGTTCGGGTGCTCAATGATCTCCTGATGGCGAGAGATTGGAGAAACCGTTCCATCTTGGTACTCCTTGATCTCTCTCTTCAGCTTTCAACACTGTGTACCATGGGGTACTGCTCGAGTGCCTTGGGTCCATCTGTGGACTGACTGGTACAGTGCTCAGATGGTTTTCATCTTTCCTCACTGGTAGAACTCAGAGAGCCGTCTTGGGAATTTATTCTTCTGAGTCTGTCTCTCTGCTTTATGGGGTTCCCCAAGGTTCAGTGCTGTCCCGCATGTTGTTTGCAGTGTATATACTGCCCCTCAGAGACATTGTAAGATGGTATGGGCTGAGGTTTCACTGCTATGCTGATGATACCCGGCTCTACCTGTCTTTTGCCCCCAACCAGGTTAGTGCTCTCTTAGTATTTAACAGCTGCCTCACTGAAATCCAAGACTGGATGAATTTGAGCGGGTTAAAGTTGAACGCAGGTAAAACAGAGGTTTTGGTGGTGAACCCGGAACATAGGATAGAGGGGTTGAGGACTGATTTGCCCTCCAATATATTTCTGGGGGGAGCTCAGACCCTTACCTCTGAATAGGTGCTCAACCTGGGAGTGGTACTTGATGATGGACTAACCCTCCATCTTCAGGTGTCGGCAGTCGTGAAGTCAGCCTTTTATCATCTTAGGAACATTGCCAGGATTAAGCACCTTGTTCTGTCCAGTGATCTGCCCATTCTAGTTCATGCCTTTGTGATCTCACACCTTGACTACTGCAACTCTCTTTACTTAGGGCTTTCTGGGGTTGATATCCACCGCTTGCAGCTAGTGTAGAATGCTGCTGCTCATTTATTGACTGGGGTATTTAGGAGATCTCATATTACCCCAGTGCTGCACGGTCTGCACTGGCTGCCAATTCAGTGGTGGATCACCTATAGGGTAGGTTTGTTAACCTACAAAGCCCTACACGGACTTGGTCCTGACTACTTGAAAGAGCTTCTGATTCCTTATGCCCCATGCGTCAGCTCCACTCAAATGACGAGGGATTGCTGGAGATTCCGAGGGTTATCTGGAATTCTTCTGGGGATCGTGCTTTTATGTTTGTCTCCCCAACCCTCTGGAATTCTCTACCCCGTCAGCTTCGGGAGTGCAGGACTGTGGGGAGCTTTAAGCAGGCACTGAAAATGTTCTTATGGTTTAAAGCATTTCCTGATATTCTGTGATTTTAATTGTGTCTTTATGAATTATCTGAGACTGTTGTGAAGTGCCTTGATATTTGAAAGGCACTCAATTAAATAAAGATTATTATTACACCTGGTTATAAATTTGTTATTATAACCAGCTGTTTATAACGGCGAACAAGCACCAGATTTCCCTTGTTCTGCACATGCACTAGCTACTGTTCTTGCTTTCCTCTCTGCCGGCTACCATTCCTCAGTGCTGACCAGTTCACCACCACTTAGAGTCAGCAGTAAGTACATGTTAAAAAAAAATAACTTGGCTAAAAAAAATCCTTTTTCACTTGTTTTTTTTAATTCTAATTTTATTGAAATTTTTACAATACAGGGAATGGATCCATACCTGATGCAACATACTAGACAGACATTTAACAGTGCAATGGACCCACCCCCTCCCCTTCCCCATTGCCCCTCTCTCTCCCAACCCCCACTTCCCTAGCTATCCCCTCCCAGCACAGCAGGAGAACCATATACACCTAGATAAAAGTAAAGACATCAGTGCATATCAGTTATAAGGAATATAAAGTATGCAAGGGGCCCCAGATCCTTCTATACCTAGTAAGCCTATTATTGAGGCTCACTATCGCCTTCTCAGTTCGCAGATTGGCTAGCAATTCAGTAAGCCATTCAGTGTAAGATATGTCCTCGCTGTCCTTCCAGTGTCTCAATATTAACGTTTTGGCTGACATAGAGATAAGGGCCATGTAATATTTGAGATTTAGCACTGAGATGCCAGAATAATCTCCAAGTAAACACATTTCTGCAGTAAATAAATTGGACAGTCCTATGAGAGGCTCCACGTTCTGGCAAATACTAACCAATAGTGGAGCCACTTTAGGACAAGTCCAGAAAATGTGATGTAGGGTGCCTTCTCCTTAATGGCAGTGGGAACATGAGGAAGAGGGCACTAATCTACATCTAACTAATTTATGTGGGGAATAATACAGATTATGCAGTATATGAAATTGCATGAGGCAAAGCCTGTCTTGGGTTACAAATCTGTGACAGGTACACCAGAGGGCAGGCCAATCGATATTCAAATCTGGGAAAAAAGAAGCCCAAAAAGCTGTGGGGCCAAAGCAGTCCAGGTAAAGCCAGTCATATAGGATCCTGTATGTCTTGGAAACAGCTTGCAGGAAACCCACCACCTGGCTGAGTTCCAATTGGAAAGATAGTTTGGCAGGCTGGGGGAGGAGGGTTTGCTCCCATCACCCTAATGAGAAGGTGCCTCAGTTGGATGACTTTAAAATGTGTGGGTTTGGAAAATTGAATTTACTCAAGCTTTCCACAGAAGAAAACCAGGAGCCATCTTCCATTATAAAGCTGGTGAGCAGGCCATCCCCCAAGCATGGCAACCATTGTGGCATCAGAACTTGGTTGTCGATCTTAAAGTTACAGTTACCCCATGTGGATTGTGATGAATCAAGATTGTGTCTATATTTCAGGAATGCACAATGTTGGGAATGAACTTTTACTGTTGCTGCTGTTGGGGAGGTTTTGAGACTAGAAGGCAGAGAGTTTAACTTGGTGTGTAAAAGTGCTACCGGCGATAAGCCACAGGATTAAATGTGAGTCAGCTCAATTTTGAGCCAGAGTGGGGAAGAAAAGTGGATGGGTAGCGAGTTGCCCACCGACAACCATCTAAGGTACTTGGTAGCATGACTAGCCCAATAGTAAAGACCTAGATGAGGGAGGCAGAGGCCCCCTTTAAGCTTGGGAGCAGCCAGTCTGTAGAAGGCTAATCTCGGCTGTTTACCAGACCAGATGAATTTGGTGAGGAGCCCGTGCACTTTTATAAACCAGGACCACAGAAGCTCCTTTTTCACTTTTTAACTGGGCAGCTTAAAAAAAAAAAGGTAACGTTTCTTTTATGAGCTGCTTCTGACCACAGACCATGGTGAAACAGGACTAGTCTGCAGCTCCATGGAGTTAGCAGTTGATTTAATATAATTGCTGTGGCAAAAAAAAAGATCACCAGCAATTATATAAAATAAAGGCTGAGTAGGTGTGTAAAGCTCCAATCTTGCACACACCCTCAGTGTGGGATGCCTTTATAAACCCCTTGAGCTTCACTCTAGGGGATTATGTTGCATCCCACACCTCAGTGACTGTAAAATGCTCATTATAACCACCTGCCCAGCCATAATTCTATAAGAGTAAACTTACTTAATAGAAATGTTCATTCTCACTAAACACATGTTGTCCACTATTCATAAGCTTATTATTCTTTAAACAAACAATGTGCACCACATTCTGGCCATTTGACCTTCATTTTTAAAGCCAGCACTATACACTGCAATGTTGAGAGTATGAGTGGCATGATAACTGGTAAATACTGGTCAAGTATGTTTTAGGTGCCAGGAGTCAGAAACATATAAAAATACAATTTCTAAGACATTTTGGGGAATGGGAAATTGGCAGCAACTCCGTCCAAACTTAAATTTTGGTACTGGGAGCCATCTCATGTGTAGTAGCACCCCCACTTAATGTCCTGCACATCCCTGACTCCCTTTACTATGGCACAGGAATACCATTCCTAGTGCTGGAAAACACCCCAAACTTAAAGTGGGGCACCAGGAACCATCCCCAGTACCAATAAGCATCCTTGTCTTAAAATCCAGCGGCACCTTTTTCCTCTGAATTATAAATATAGCACTAATAGAGCATCCCCAGCATTGGTAACCTCCCCCAACTTAATGTTCAGAACCAGAAGCCCTCCCCAGTTAATGTCCCTTATCCCCCTTAAATGTAACACCCAGCATGGAAGCACATTCCCGTTGCTGCTTCCCCACTGAGAACTTAAGGTCCATCACCAGGAGTCATCCCCAGTGCCAATAAATACCCCTGACCCTCTCCCCCTAGCTTAATGTCTAGCACTAGAGCCCATCCCCATTGCTGATAAACAGCCCTCTGACCCCTAGCAATCATCACCACCCAGACCCACCCCTATGTGGTTTATCAGAGTGCAGAACCCCATTCCAGATGCTTCCAATGTCATACCAACCCCCCTCCACCTTGCTGGTGGCCAAGGAGCTCATGCCTAGCAGCACTGCTGATCACTGTAAATTACCCCCCCAACAGTAGCCATCACTACTCTCCAATTAACTACTTAGCCAACCACTATCTAAGTGCAATCCTGCAATACCGATATTTTTGCTGTCTAATAGCAATGAATGGGTCAGTTTAGAGGGCAGCCAGCAAAGGAGGTGAATGTAGAGAAGTGCCTGTCACTGTCTGAGTATGGGAGATGGTATGAAGAGGGTCACCAGCCACTAGGAACTGCTTGCCACATGAACTGTGTGGGGAAACTGGACACCAGGGATGTTTTTTAAATGTTTGGTGTGTTTTTTAATAATTACTCAGAATGGCACTGCATCACCTTAATTTTGGTACCCTTTGTCAAAGTATTGGTACGTGAGTAAATTTCCTTAATTAGACTAACACCAGCATTGCTTCAAGTAAACATTCAAACTCTAGGGACACTACACACATGCTGTCACCAAGAGTTTGGAGAACTTTTGTGTTTTTGTGCTTCAACCCTACCTGGTACGTAAATGCAGTTGATACACAGATAGATAGATAGATAGATAGATAGATAGATAGATAGATAGATAGATAGATAGATAGATAGATAGATAAAAATGATTATACACATTGATTACAATTTGAAAATCTAAGAATACATACTACTATATATTTGTAGTGAAAGTTCATTCTTAATTTTTTTTCAGGGCTGTAACAATTTGCTTAAGAATTCTTGCAAATATTCTTGTCCTCCTCTCTCTTGCTGGAAGCATTTATATTATTTACTTTGTTGTTGATCGGTCCCAGAAGTTAGAAAGCACAAAGAAAGAACTAACACTGTGGGAAAAGAATGAGGTACGTAAGACATTTTAACTGTACTGCATTGATATGCATTAATGCCTTTTCAGTGCACTGTATCTGCAAACTTACCAAGCAAAAACACTTGAAACACACTTCAGTTTAGTATTTCATCTGAAAGACTGCACCAGGGCAGCAACCCTGATCCTGGTTTGCAGTTTGAACCCACACACTTGTGACCTAGGGGCAAGACTGCTATGTTCAATACTTTATAAGATTCTTTATTATAAGCATCTGTTTCACAACTTTGATTTATAAATAAAAATTGTTTCATGTTCATATTGTAGGTGAGTGTTGTTGTTTCACTCATCACCATGATTGCACCATCTGCCTTTGAACTAGTAGCTGCACTAGAGATGTACCACCCTAGGACTACCCTCCGCTTTCAGCTTGCTAGGTAGGCAAGAAGAAGTACACAGACTGGGCACATGGATGACTTAATACTTTGTGTAGCTTTCCTATGAAGAGCAAATTTATAATTACATCCTTATGTGTGCTGTGTTAAATCTTTGTAGGGTGTTAGTGCTATATCTGGGAAACCTTTACAGCCTAATCATTGCTCTTCTGGACAAGGTTAACATCATGAGTCAAAATGTAAGTATTTTTCTATTTTACTGCTTCTGTATTAAAGTACAATGCAAACAATGAAGTAGTGAAGCTGAGGTCAGGGATCAAACAGTGAAATGTTGGCAGTACCTTGTACTGTCTTGTGTAAGAACTGAGTTCAAGAGCACAAGTTCATCAAGGAGCTAGATCATGATGAAAGATTGCCACTTTTTAAACTCCAATCTGATCATGTGATACACAACTATCACCAATGGCTATGTGTGGCAACAATAACAATATTTAGATTGCCCAACATATACTCTGAATAGTTTAAATAACAATTTAAAATGTATTGTAATTTAATAAGAATTATATAATTGTGACCTGCTGACTAAGTGATGAACACAAATTAAACAGATAAAAAGGGACAACTAAACACAAGCATAAAAGTGCATAAAATAAACAGAAATGGTGAAACAATTAAAGAAAGTGATCCAAGAATATCATTGGAAAAGGAAAAGAATGGACAGATAAAATCTGAAATGTCAAAATGGAGGTCAAAAATGTAAAGAAGGTGCTCACAATATTACACCAAATATAAAGTTATACATCCAATGATTAAATCCTCAATAACCCACAGAAAACACAAGGGGAAAGTAGTAAGGCTGACAGATGTGCACCTAGGTTGGAAGCCTAACACCAACAACCAGAATGTACTGAGAAACACACCAATAAACTATACTGTAGAAAGACAGAAGCATGAAAAAAGTGCAATGATAGGAGAAAGCCAGATAAATGCAATTCAATATATAATGAATCATCAGCTATATGGAAACATCAAATGTCCAAATATGCTTGTCTTTACAGGAGAGATCTTTTTACCTGTATCACAGTAAATCTTGACAGAAGCATCAACCTAAAAGGATTAAGCAGTTTATATAAATAATCAAATTAAAGCAATATTTAAAAAACAAAATAAATAGATCCAAATCAGGGTTACAAAAACAACAACTGTAAGGTCTAGTTCCTCATGTAATCACTTTGGGCAGAAAGCTTCAGGATAAAAAAAAAATCCACTGGCCTTCTTTCCTAATAAGCGATTGCACTACCCCCCCCCCACCCCAAGTTGGAGCAGGAATGTTTTCAAGAACACTGCATTTCAAAAATTAGAGTTTTTATAATGATAATCCAAAAAATGGGCTCCCACAGAGAAATCTTCCTTCCCATTTTGTATTTTTCTGATGTGTCCCTGAGTACATATTCTGACTGGGTGTACAATGCTTGCTGCATCCTTCTTTTTTATTTACAGTACCTTTTGTTACAGTACATCTTTATCCCACGGCTCATTCCCAGAAATATATTCTGTTCACAAGGATATATCTTAGTCAGGCTGGGACCAAGCTGTTATTTACATGGCTACCTGTTTGTTCTCCACCTGTTTTCTTCCCTCCTCCTCTGGTGGGGGCAACACCTCTAATGGCCTTGCACAACCACAGGCTGCCCTGTGACAGAAGCAAACTCTCTGGCCCAGCCGCAGGGATGTCTGTGGTGGTGGGACCTGCTGCCAACCCTCAGTGGCCAAGACACATTACCAAAAAGCAGCAGTCTTGGTCTTAGCCTGCCTCCTGATGTGACTTTCCAGGCTCGCTTCTGAACCTAGGTCATCAACGTAGCAGAATGAAGTGCTACCACTGGGCCACCAGAGTGGCCTCCCATCTAAATGTTTGGACAGTTGCATATCAAAACATATACAACAAACAAAGTTGAACCATTGCTGAAAAGTTTAACGTCAACAGAATAGGCAAATGTTGGATGCTGACATTTTTTTTTCCAGTTTGTACAAACCTGCAAATGCATACACTTGGGGATTTCTAGCATAAGTACTGATAATTCTCTTCTATGCTTATGATATAAGGAATTATGTATGGTTTGTAGGGAGAGCAGAGTGTAATGTGCTTGTGGTTTTACACACCCACGTTATGTGATGCCATTAAACCATGATAGCAAAGCTCAAGTAGTTTACCTAGTCATCACACACAAAGAGTGGGTAATGTAAACAGTTAGACACAACATGGTGGGTGGTGCTGAGGTATGCCCACACACCCAGCAGCATAGTGAGGTCTGATGACATGAGTAAAGGGACTGCTCTTCTGAAACATTTCGATCAAAGTTCACATTATAGAAGTCAATATTTTATATTGGCTTACATGGTGGGTTATCCACCCCTTTGTATTCTTAAAAAATAATTTATGAAACAGATTTCATGTTTACACAGATTTGATGGGGTTAGCAGAATATACTAAACATGTCTGCAACATGTTTTCAGTGATCTATTTAAAATGGAACCTTAGGCCGTTTCTTCATTAAATGATATCACATGGCATTGCTAATTAAGCAAATCATGATTTGGATATATCCTGTTATAGAAATAGCTCCTAACTGTGTTAAACTAGACAAAATGTGTAAGACTCCCCTTTCACTCTACCTCCTATGTGCACTGTCACAGTATCACATTTAACAAAATCATAGCCCATACTGTTGGGCATACAACATGTTGGCTGAAATTTGCTAAATATCTGAAATTTAATGGCCCAGCATTCTAACATCAAATTGTAATCCTGTACAGACAAAAAATAATAAGAACCTCAGATTAACATCATTGACTTTTGAAGGTATCCATCTATTTACTGATCTTCTCATGAATGGGTATTTAAATCATTTTAACCATTTGTCTTTGAATTTCAGCTCCCTCCGCAATTTTTCTGGAGATACTACTTCGATATGCCTTCTTCTCATTATGAACATGCTGCATCTGTAGTAACAAATATCTAAAAATGTGCATGATATTCAATATAGTACCACCAGTACTATATAGTCCAATTCCTTTGGCTTAATAATGCCACTAGAGACCCATTAAACTAAACTCAGGCACACATTTGACACAACGAATCTGGATATGATGAAATTATGGACAACTGGGATAGAATACATTATGGGGTGTCTGCTTGTTCAATGGAAACTAGCACACAAGTAGTGCTTGTGAAAAATGTTCATCATATGCAGGGCCCCTGATGTTCTGCGGCAGAATTTTCTGATTTCTGAGGCAGGGCTCCCTGACTTCTGAGACAGCATTTTCTGATTTTTGCGGCATGATTCATTCATTTCTCTGGCAGAATGCAGTCCTGTCATTGGCTAAATATGATGTGATGACATCATATGCTGAGCATAGAGGAGGGGCTTCAGGATAAACGAGGTGGGAAAGAAAGCCTGACACTATGGAAAAACAGCATATTTATGTGAAAATTCACAAAAACAATGAATTTTGTGGCACTATATATATTCTGCAGCATGATGCAAATTCTGTGGCAAATTCCGCAACTGCAGAACCGCAGAATTCCAGGGGCCTTGATCATATGTATTAGTTACCAGCTTAAAGTCATTACACTGGTATCTTGTCAAGTAATCTCTGATGGCAGTGTGGACAACATATTTGGTAATACATTTACTCTGGAACAACATATTTGCTAAGAATGTGCGTGCCATAATTATAAGCAAAATCCAAAGGTTTATAGTATGAGTGCTGATTGGGAACTGGACTCCTAAGTCTGTATTTTAGGTGATACAGCTTGACTTGATACTTGGGTCACAATATAAAGTGTCAGTTTTAGTCTAACTATGAGGTAGGTAATTATTAATTACATGCAATAGTGGTAATTACACTGTTGTTACATGTTTGTTGCATGTAACTACACTGCAGTTGCAAGCAATTTCCATGTAGTTATAGTGTAACAACAGTGTAGTTCTACTGTAACTACAATGTAGTTAAGGAACCTTAAAGTGATACTGATACCAGCAATTTATTTCAGACTAAATGGATCTTGAGGTCATGTATAGTTGATCAAATTATGATTTTACAAAATCAGAAACTGCCTAGAGTACTTAAACTCTCTCAGTGGGAATCTAAACTACTAGAATTATTTAATAATAATAACTGGTGGCCCTTATAATTACTAGATATCCAGTCTTAATAAAATACCATAATAACCCACTGAATTCCATAATAACTCAACAGCAGGTTATAACAGCATTTTCCTCCTCGTGCTCTCATTTCAGTGACGTGTGAAAGAAAGCACACTTTATTTGTGTGAGTACAGCAGTCGCTGATGGACTTGCCCGCTCACACAAATACCGTTTACAGTTTTTCTTTCTGAAACCTTGCACCAGTTATTACTAAAAATAATGCCTGTACAAGATTTGTTTTATGAGGTTTTTCACACACCCTCAGTGTTTGATAATCTTATAAACCCCTTGAGTTCAATCTCGGGATGTATGGATTATCACACACCTCAGGTGTGTGAAAAATCCTTGTAACACACACCTGCACAGGCATTATTCTCTATTTAAATGTATCTTCTGTAGCAGATTATGCCTTTACTATGATAAACTATGGAATTCAATGCTAGAACATATATACGCAACATACAAACGTAACATACTGTAGTTCTAACTTTAAATTCTATCTACTGAATTGATCTTTCAAAACTTGTCATTTCACATATCTTTTGATTAAAATGTTGGTTTCAAATGTGCTTATTTGTACAGTATAGGTTCTTCCTTATCTATCACTTTTCCAGTTTGGTTCTCATTGCCTCTGAAATGATTATTGTGTCTTTCTTGCCATGTCACAACTGTTTTTTTTTTAAACATATAAACTTATTATATCCAAAAAGAAGCAATGTCAGAATGATCCAGAGACTTTCCTATATATCTTTCATAAGTTTTATATTTACCCTGTGGTCTCTATGATGGGCTAGAAGGAACTGCTATGCATGGACAGAAGGGAGCTCTCACCCCTTCTAATACCAGACCTATTGATAGAATGCACTGTTTTTCAACATGTAAGCTCACATTTGTTTCATTACACATTAGTTTCATGTGCATTTAATACAAATGTGTGCCAGGCGTTTCACTGTATGAATTACAGATACTGTGAGATAATCCCAAACCAAAAGGCAAGTTTTTTTGGCTTGGCCACAAATTAGGATAGAAAATCAAGCTTCTTTTCTAACATTTCTTAGTAATAAAATTAAACATCATAAAAGTGAAAGCTGCCTCTAAAGCAGCTTTATAGTGCTGGCATATAAAATGTACGGCAAAAAAAAGAGTGTGTTTCTTTCTTTCAGGAACCCATCAATAGTACAAACAGTTGGACAGACTCCACTGCATTTTTAGCCACAAGAACACTACCAGTTGAGGACAACTTATCCACAATAGTGCCTGAAATCGGAATAAGGATGAACAGCACAGTCAGTGTGGAGTTAGAAGAGAACAAGACAAAACCCATTATAACATTTAACAAGACAGGATCATATGATTATAACACACTGAGTCAAGATGCTCAGTGCTGGGAAACATATGTTGGACAGGCAAGCCACTTTTTTGTTGTTTCAACTTTCTTCCATAAAATGAGGGCAAGCTATCATTTTTACTCTGCATTCATGTATATTTGTATCTGTTTATTTATACTCTGTTGGGCTATAAACCAAGAAGTGGCTATGACTGTAAATTTGAAAAAATATTTTGTGTCCACCTGCATTATCTGTAAATCCATATGCATTATTCAACTGGAATGTTGTAAGATACAATAGATAGAAAAGTTCATGCTGTACTAAGTATTACAAGTACAGTAGACAAAATATTGAATAATGCATGAAAACCTTGTATAAATAGATAGCTTTACATACCCTAAGTTTAAGATAACCTCACAGCCCATGACAAGGAAGCTAGTATGGTTTGAAACCTGACTGTAAAATTCTGATAACCTAATGAATTCTGAAACTGATGTTTGCTCATTATTCAGATATAGCATAGCATCATTCACATGTAGACTGATCTTATGCTCCATCTGGTCATAGAAAACACCTTCAATACAATTTAACCGGCCACCTCAATGTTTCACTGTGTTAAGGCACACTCTTGTAAAGTTCCTAAATATTAATATCAACCATTGCCAAATTTCTTCATAATCAAGTGATTAATGACACTTACATAGCTGCAGCACGACTCTCCACTCAGCGCAGTTTTTAATATTTCTGTAATCTTCTTATATTATCTTGCTTTCCCACCTCCTGTTATGGATGCAATTTAGTTTTTATGTTCATAGTTGGCATTCAACATCCCTTCCGTTGTTATCTTGTTCTAATGGACAGAAGTGACATTAGACACAAACAGGGAAACATTGCTGCAGTTAGAAACATGAAAACAGAACTGCATCCACAACAGGAGCTGGGAAAGCAAGATACTATAAGCAATTTTTTTTATTTCTTTCAATCTTGGATTTACAACTTTTGAGCTGGGAGCTCATTTACAAAGGTACCACGTCATAATGTACAGAACAGATGACAAACAACTAATACTTATTCATCAAATAACAAGAATTTCATAATAAACCACAGATAATACACATAATCTTGCATTCCTTTGTTTAAAGACCAAATGTACCTAAATGTTCTCATTCTAATTCTATTGCCTAGTTTGTCTCAATCCTCTCTATAATCACATACTTGTTCTAAATGTACTAACGTGGAACCTATGTAAAGAGCTCTGAGCTCAAATGGTTAAACTGAGATCTGAAAATAAATAAAATAAAATAAATCATCTGCTAGAACATTAGCAATGTATGACACACTTATTATACACAAGTTGGGGGAACAGTAAGAGATTATGATCAGGAATAAATCCAAGAAGCAGGGATTGGTATCCATTGTCATTAGGGTGGGTGTGAGAGAGGGGAGAGGGTTGAATGGGAATAGGGAGGGGTGGGTAGATGAGAGAGGTTTGGATGAAAATAGAGGGGAGGGTGGACTGGGTAATGGGGTTGGGACAGGGGGAGGATAGTGGGGGGAAGTAGAAGACTGAGATGAGAAAAGGGATGAGGAATGGAGTGATGAGAGTTGAGGGGTTGGGATGGATGTCAAGTGTGAGTAAGTGCTGTAAGGGTAGTGGAACCATTAATGAGAGGGTGTCTGCATGATATGGGCAGACATTGGTCATTAGTGGTTGTTAGAGTCAGCAGGTACACTTCTTTAGGCCAATGAGGTGGGAATATAGGTTGACTTTGAATTATCCTAATTTCATCTCAGCAAGCAGGTTATTAGGAAGGGAACTGATCAGTTGCAGGGCACAGTATCCAAAGGATCATTGGCCTTGTGCTGTGCATCTGAAAGGCACCTTAAAGTGGTTCTGTTGTGTGCCTCTTGTCAGTCTAGGTGGAACAGCAAGGCAGAGCAGGGACTGAACCCCAAGGGGGGTCAGGCCCAGGGATGCCTTTTTTGCTAGGAGGCAGATTTGATAACAAGTTCAGAGTTTGAGATCCAGCCAGCCTGTGAGCGAGTGCAAATCACATGTGTGGGTGAGGTATGGCATTCTGAGGAGGAATCTACATGCTTTATTCAGGGTCAGAGCTACTCTTTTAGTGGCGTGTAAATGGCCACACTGTAGATGGCAAGCCCATAATCTGTGATGGAGAAGACAGAGGTATTTATTACTAGTCTGAGTGCCTCCTCCATCAGGCAGTGCCTATGTTTATATTGTTGACCGATCACCCTGTTTGCTACCCTGGAGACCAGGTCTGTGTGTAAGAAGTATGATAAAGAGCTGTCTAGGGTGACTCCTAGGCATTTGAAGTTGTAGACCATTTCAAGGGTTTTGTCTTGTTTGTTCCAGATGTCTAGGCTGAATGATTCGTACTTGCTGTGGGAAGATGCGAACAGAACTGTTTTATTTTTTTATATATATAATTTAGCAAGAGTAGTGCATTATTGAACCAGTTTTCCACCTTATTAAAGTTGAACTGCAGCTGCTGTTGGAGAGTGTTGAGGTCTGGATGGTTGGCATAGATGACCGCGTCATCTGCATATACGAGGATACTACCTTGGCATACTTGGGGGAGGGTGTTTAAAAAGAAACTGAATAGTAAAGGGCCTAAGATCAATCCTTGGGGTACTCCTGTGCAGATACTTTTGCTGTCCGAGAGTGTGCTCCCAATTCTGACTTGTTGAACATGTCCTGACAAGTAACTTCAAAACCAGCCCAATGCAGTCAAGGATACAGTAAACTCACATAGCTGAGTTAGGAGGAGTTCATGAGTCACCACATCGAAGGACTTAGTAATGTCTATAAAGGTGGCCCCCATTAAGTGCCCCCGGTCCATGGATTCATGTATGAACCCGGTAAATTCAATCAGTGCCATTGTAGTGCTGTGCTGTTTTCTAAATCTGTGTTGTTCCTTGCACTAGAGTTGGTATTTGTCTTGGTGAGTAATCAATTGATCATAGACAATGCATTCTAATGCCTTAGAGATAGGGTATAGGATTGAGATAGGTCAATAGTTTGTGTGGAGTATTTTATCCCCATTTTTAAAAACTGAGGTTACAACTGCTGCTTTCCAGCATTTTGGGAATTGTCCAGATGTTAGGGAGAGCTGTTAATGAGCAGCATTTTATCAGTGTATTTAGTTTGTATCCTGTATTTTTTTTTAATTATTTAAACAAGTCACACTCCACTGGACTTTGTTAAAGGGCCAAACCAGAGTCAATGGTGCTTAACAAATTTTAAGGGCATTATCTGATGATTGAAGACTACTAGATTATAGATTTTGCAACAGTAATTGTGCATGGAAATAAATAGTTTGTAAAAAGGGATAAACAATCCAGTGAACATTACTTCCAACTGTTCCAAGTCAGTGATCTGTACAGGCCTAACATAGCCAACTGATGACTCACTCTGATTGCCAAAACAACAAACAGGAATTTATGGTTGATCTAAATGTCTGAAATTGCTATGGCAATCTGAGCAAGATACTGTTGATTTTGAATGTGATTTTATATCAAATAAATCCTTGCTTTTGTAGATTATTTTCAAAGGTGTATGTGTAAATGATGAGGAAGGGACAGCCTTATGTATTGAAAGTCATTTGAAGAGTCACATCTATTTAAAGTTACTCAGAAATTATTGTAAAAAGTTGTTTATTATGGAGATCCTAGTGTAACAGTATTATTAATGTCCTTCTCTATATTTATTCTAGGAAATGCTGAAACTGTCCATCATAGATATGATCTTTACAGTGGCAAGCATTCTGCTGATAGATTTTTTTCGTGGGCTTTTTGTTCGATTCCTGAGTGATTGTTGGTGTTGGGATCTGGAAACCAAATTTGTAAGTGTCTTTGTTGTAATACAGTTGTTGTGTTTTATTTATCATGTTGTTGTTTCATTAATTTATTTCGTAAAGAGGCAGAAAGTAGTGCATGTCATATCACCTTTTCACAAGATTTTGCACTCTTTGGACCTGATTCTGCCCAGTCTTCCCCCACTCCCCTAATCTCCAGTCACTATCCCATAATATTAAATAAAATATTTCCCTGGTAGTCAAGTGGTCCCTGACACCTCCCCTGATCTCTTATTATCATCCTATAAATATTAAATAAAATATTTTCCTTATAGTCTAGTGGTCCCTCTCCCCTATCCTATTCGCTGATCACCGTACTGTTATACAAACAACAAATTTCCCTGGTAGTACAGTGGTTTCTTCCCCTCCCCCATTCACTGATCCCCATCCCATTATTGTGCCTAGAATAACCCTGGTGGTCTACTGATCCCCCACCCTATCCCTGATCCCTTCCTGCCATACCATAAATAATTACCCTGGTGGTCTAGCGGTCCCCCACACCCATCTCCGATCTGCCCCTATGCAAAAGTGTACATTCCCTTGTGTCTAGTGGATCCCCCCACTCCAGCAGGTAGTGTCCCACCACACCATTGCCCCCATCCCAAAACCGAGCCAACAACCAGCACAGCCCTTCTCTCCCCACCATGGCTAGCTGCCAAGTGAGCTCTCAGTGAGCTTGTACTGTGTACAGTACACACTCATTGACATTGATTGGCAGCTAATTTGAAAGGGAAATTCTGTGTTTATATAATGGGATGGCAATTGGTGAATGGAGGAAAGAGCTCTGGACTACCAGGGAAATTTGTTGTTTATATAACGAGACATCAATCAGCAAATGAGGGAGGGGGAAGGACCACTAGACTACCAGGGAAATATTTTATTTAATATTATAGGACGGCGATCAGAGATCAGGGGGACCACTAGACTATCAGAGATCTTTTATTTAATATAACAGGATGGTGATCAGCAAACAGGGGAGGGGGGGATGCACCAGTAGACTACCAGGGATATTTTATTTAATATAACAGGACAACGATCAGAGATTGGGGGAGGAGGAAGGACTACTAGACTACCAGGAAAATATTTTATTTATGTAATGGGATGGTGATCTTAGATTGGGGAGAGGGGATCATTAGATCGCCAGGGATGTATTTTCTTTATATAATGGGATTGCTACCACAGACTGGGGGAAGGGGGAAGGACCACTAGACCAATTGGGTGATGGGTTTCTACAAACAGAATGGTGATCAGTAGTGGGAGGCTGTGCTACACTTGCCACAGCCTATGCAAATAGGCCCATAATGGGCATATGGATGGCCACCTAGTGCCTTGCATGCCTAATGGGCTCATTTGCAGGGCTGGCTTTGTGAATTGCAAATAGCACAGCAGTGCTACAGTATACATTGGAGTGTAGTATTTCTGGCTCCAGGTTGGGGCAGTGCTACAGGGGTTAGCGCTGGCTCCACCTGGTCCCTATTCACAGTCAGAGAGTGCAGAGTACTATAAATAGCAACTTTTGCACCCTGGGTAATTGCAAATCACAACACAAAATTTTGTGTTGCACTTCGTGATTTTTGGTGAATTGGGCCCCAGGTCATTAATATGTCCCCCATGTTTTGATGGTGACATGGAGTAGATTTCTGTGTTGAATGCATATGGATCAGGGGACTTTGAAAATGCTATAGCATATCCAGTTGGAGCAAAAAGCAACCTATTTTGAAAGAATTATGTTTGCCCACCACCTGTTGCATTACATCATGCACACATACTGATGATACTAGAGCACTTAGTGTATAAAAACAGAGCTGGGCAAATATTTGTTTAATGCTAGCAATTAAGCAAAACTGTTCAAAATTGCTCTCAGCTGTTTCACACAGTTTCATTTAAATTTATAAAGCTTTATTTGGGGTCATTTGTAGAGGCATATACATTTCACTCACTATGCTTAATATAGCCTTTGTGCTGAAGTAAAATAACTATGCAGATTTCAAGTACTCTTCCCTGCAAAGGGGAAGGGTGGGACTTCAGGTACTCTTTCAGTGGTGAAACTGTCAGCAATGTCAATTATACTTTGTTAAGTGTGTGCCAGACAGCAGGTCACATGACTGATTTACTGTGCAAAAGGCTGATCGCATGGTACACCACAACAAGAAGTACACCTTACAAACCCATATGCAGGGTGCAGTTCTACAGTGTTAAAGACAATGAGTGACTTGCTTATTCTCTGAGAAACCCAACAGGGGTCAGGCCCAGGGATGCCTTTTTTGCTAGGAGGCAGATTTGATAACAAGTTCAAAGTTTGAGATCCAGCCAGCCTGTAAGCAAGTGCAAATCACATGTGTGGGTGAGGTGTGGCATTCTGAGGGGGCATCTACACGCTTTATTCAGGGTCAGGGCTACTCTTTTTAGTGTTATGTTCATGGCCGCACTGTAGATGGCAAGCCCATAATCTATGATGGAGAAGACAGAAAAAACTGTGAAATTAGTTGGCGTAACTACAGTTAGTGTGGAAATCTTTGGCTAGTTTGAAGGTGTAATATGAAAGCTTTTGTTAAAAAAACAGGCACAATTCGTATTGCAATGTGCTAATTCTGAGTAATGTGAGTTGAGGTTGGGGGAGCGGCAGAGCCAGTTTAGATTTCTGTTCCCAATTTCAGTGTTATAATTGTATTTTTTTAGTGCAGATCTTTTATTTATTTTTTTTTTATTATTTGTTTAACCAGGACTAGCACACTAAGCTGAAAGCTTTTTTTACAGGTATGACCTGGGAGCACAAGGAAGTTAAGTGACTTGCTCAGGGTCACACTGTCTGCAAGTGAAAGCTGTGGCATTCAAACCCAGGTCTGGTCTACTAGATGTCACCAGATGTGCAGCTGAGAGCCTTAAACCACTGCGCTAAACTGCCTCCCACATTTTGATGGTTTCTGTGCTGACTGCTGATTCTGAGTGGTCAACTGACCATATCTGTGATTTTTATTTTTGGACGGGACCTGAGGTTGGGGCTATTAGCACTGGCTAGGCTACTTTTTTTCCTTTTTCCTTTTTGCTCTGTGAGAACAGGTATATGTCCTTAAGCATTGCTGTGACAATAATAGTCCTATATCCCAATGGAGACAGAGCCCAATTGGTTTGAATATAAGAAACTCATAAATAATACTTACAGTAATAATTTAAAGAATCTTCATTTATTAAAGCAACAGTGTAAAAGTTAGTGGGATTGCAACCAGGGAACTATAAGTGCCTTGGTCAAAATTGTGGCACTAGGTAGGACTGGCATCTACTAAAAGGTATGAGGAACTGCTTACTTTGCTCCATGCCCAAATAGAACCTCGGACTTCATGTGTTCACTTGTGTATCAAATATCTTTATTCCTTACAGTGTCAATAAAATAGTTGTTAGATATTCAGATGCATTAAAACAGCACACAGCAAAAAACACACAGTATTTAAAAGTCCAGAGTCTGAAACAGTTCAAAAGACGCTGACTGGCATATCAGGTTCAAGTCCCATTCAGAAATGACATCACCTGATGCATTTCACACAATTAGTGCTATTTCAAAGGTTGACATCTGCAAAGCCATGTGACCCTTTTATATAAAAATTTTAAAGAGACAGTCGCCCACCAAATGACTGCCTCATAATTCTGGAAGTGGATAGCTGTTTTGAACTGTTGTTTATGAACTGCAGTCTATGAAAGCTGACCTAATGTTAAGGAAATAATGTATGTATCTGTGAAGGTAAAAGGCATCCTTGGTGCCCTTAGACTTATGGTTTAGCTGTTGACAAAATACACTTTTGTTTAACTTATTGCACATACATTTGACAGTAGACAAAGTAGTGCGTTGAGCATCAAGCACTACTGCTTACATGGCATGTCTTATTCCAGTAAACATTAGGGCTGGCAGAGTACCTTTTTCTGAGTATTTAGCTGAATATTCAGTATTCTGCAGCCAAATACTCAGGTATTTGGTGTTCAGCTATTTGGTATTTATAGTACATGCACAAAAAAGGCCTCCACCTTCTTCCCCAGCCCAGAACCCAGACAAAATGCAATCCTCATCCTCACCCTCTGTCAGTAGCTTAATACCTCCTCCCCCCGGCACAGGAATGTAAAAGTCCCACAATGGGTGATGGCACAACCCACCCACCTCCACAGTCAGCCACCATCTTTAGCACTTCCAAAGTGCTTGTTAGCACTAAAAGAAATATTAGTTCTGTTCCGCCACCACCACCACACTAGCAGCATTCTGCTCCCACCCTTCTTCCCACAGCACCCAATTCTAATGTTTGAAGGCAACCACCACAACCCACCCTCCTCCACAACTGGCCACCTTCTGATGAATGAAAGTGCATATGTGCTTCTATCTGTAGCAGTAAAACCAACTATTTAAAAGACAAAGAACCTCTGTGCGCAAACACTGAGGCAAGGGTTACCCCAAAGGGCATTTGGCTGGTAAGCCAAGTTTCACTTTGGAAGTGCTAAAGATTGTAGCCTGGGTAGTGACGGCTAACTATCATGGGATTTTTTTTACATTCTGAATAAATAAAAACAGTTTGTGGATTCTGGTGGGGAGGAGGGTGGGATTGAACTACTGACAGAGAGTGGAAGGATGGGGTTGCATTTTTAACTGGATTTTAGGCTGGGGAAGGAGGGTGGTGTTCCATATGAATATTGAATATCTGAATAGTCCTCTACTCAGGAAGGGCTCCCAGACATTAGGGAGACTTACTGTTTGTGGCATTCAGTAAATAATATTCAGCCCCCGCACAGCCCAAGTAAATATGCTAGATGCAGCCTCAGATCACTTTCAGATTTTTAACACTGATTTTTTTAGCACAATGGAAACCCATTCTACTCCTTTCCCTAAAACTCTGTGACTGCATACCCTCTCTGCACCTCATGAAGCTAGCATTATTTTTCAAAAATTTAATATACTGTATTCATTTTCCAAAATAACAACAGCAACAATACCAACAACACCACCAACATTATAAGCAATAGACGTTAACCTCTGCCTTCCCAACACTGCCTCCAACCCCTCCCCCCTGACAGCAGAGCAGCACTGGACCCCACACTAAGAATGAAACAATCGTGAGACATAGTCAAAGCAGTTATAAAAATCAAAAGGAAAATAATCACATGGGGAGACTGGGATCCACCTGTAAAGCGTAAAGAGTATGCAATTTACCCCATGTTTTACTGAACAGCGGGAGGTGATTATGTAGACCTGCAATCAGCCATTCAGTTCTAAGACTGGCAAGGAGCTCCTGCAACCACTCAATATAGGATAACCTCATCGAGTCACGCCAGTGACACACAACAAATTTTGTAATGGATAGGGCAATTAAGGCCAGATAATATCTAAATTCCCACACTCCCACCTTAGAATAATCCCCTACTATACAAATTTCTGTGGGAAAATACTCACTAATCCCTAATATGGGATCAACCCTTTGGCCAATAAGTGTCCCTAGGAGAGCTACTTTAGGGCATTCCCAGAAAGCATGATAGGAGGTGCCTTCTCCCTGCCCACATCTAACACACATAGAAGTTGGGGCTTTACCCATTTTGAATAATTTGACCGGAGTGATGTACAAATTATTCAAAACTTGGGAATTGCATAAGTCTTAAATGGTCCTGCTTGACATAGGTATAGGTATCCTGCCACAACTTGCACCAATCAAAACAGGACTGTGGAGATTGTGAGTTCCAATACACAGAGACACCATCCACTTGTGGAAAGGCTTTGGTATATAAACAGGCATATAACTTAGAAACTGAGTAGAGCAAGTTGGCCAAATCAATGAGCGACTGCAGGAGAACACTGGCATTGGTGTCAGTAAAGTTTGCCATGAAACTTTGAGTTACTACATGGCAGATCTGGTACACCTTAAAAACAAAGGGGTTATCCAATTGGTATACCCTCATAATGTCCAAAGAGGAGAAGCACACACCGTCTCTAAGCAGGGTACAAACTTTCACTTCTGAGAGCTGAGGTAACTGGGGCGGAGGGGTTTGCCACTAATCCTGAAATTGGAGTTTCAAAAAATCAGTTGGGAGACATCTCTCTTATGCTTATATTTCAGGAAAGCACATAACTGGGCATGGACTTTGATTTATACTGCAATCACTGAGGAATGCAGAACATTCAGCAGATCCAAAAAACATAGGCATCTGAAGCGTCACTAGGAGTGAGTCGGTGCATGCCAACACAGTACCCATAGAGAGAAAGTACACAAACTGGCAGCACATTCAGCAGATCCCTAGGGCCTACATGCAACAAAGCCCTGGGGGACACCCCAGAAGAAGCAATCAAGTCCTGCTCCAAGGAGAGCCAGACCAGGACATAAGGAGAAGAGTCTGCCCCTGAAGGTGAGGAAAGCCACCTCAAATATTTGTTTGAATGACTGGCCCAGTAATTCAGTCTAAAATGGGGCAACTGAAGCCCCCCCTTGATCTTGGATGCCACCAACCTATGGTACACCCATCTCTGGGGTTTGCCTAACCAAATGAAATCAGAAAGGATAGTGTGTATCTGTTTAAACCAGGACAGGGTTAACCAAATATTTAACAGATTCAACAGGTAGAAGAGCCAGGGCAGGATGTTCATTTTGATGAGACTAATACGACCCCACAGAGACAAGGGTAAAACTTTCCATCGGGGAAAGATCCTGCTGTAACACTCATACTAGGTCATCTAGGTTAAATTGCCCCATCTCAGCCTCACTTCTAGAGAGGTGGAACCCAAGATATTTAAGGCACCTTGGGGACCAGGACAGACTCAGCTTGAGTATCTCTACTCTAAGAGCAATAGCATTTAGGGGCATTACCGCAGTCTTTTCTAAACTTAGTTTATAATTTGAGAAGTAGCTATATTCCTTAATAATCTCAAGAACAGCAGGGATGGAGGTATAGGGATGCAAGAGGTGGAACAAAACATCATTGGCATACACCGACAGCTTCAATTCCCAATCACCAATCTGGACTCCCTGAATGTTGAGATTCTCCCTTGGTTAAGTTAGCAAGGGTTCAAGATAAAGATTAAAGAGTAACAGCAACAGGGGACATCCTTGCATGGTGCCCGACTACAAAGGAAAAGAAGAGAAGAATGCACCATTACAATAGATACGAGCACAGGGGAAGGAGTAGAGAGACTTAATTCAACTAATAAATTGAGCTAGTTAACCAGATCACTGCAAGGTGCTAAAAAGAAATTGCCAATCCATCCTGTCAAAGACCTTCTCCACATCCAGAGAGACAAGTGCAATAGGATGCCCATAATCTCTGGATGCAGAGAAGATGTGATCCAACTTCCAGAGGTGATCTGAGGATGAGTAGGTGGCCAGGAAGCTCACCTGCTCAGGGTCTGTAAGCATGGGGAGGACTTTATTGAGCCTATCAGCTAACATTTTCACTAAAATATTGATGTCATAATTCAAGAGAGAAATCGATCTGTACCTTGATGCATTCTCCAATGCTTTATCTGGATTGTGAAATACCACGATCAGGGTTTCCAAAAAGGACTTATCCGAGAGCTCAATAGACAGGAGGCAGGAGGCAGTATAGGGCAGTGGTCTAAGGCTCTGAGCTGCAAATTTTGGTGACATCCAGCAGACCAGACCTGGGTATAAATCCCACAGCTTCCACTTGCATACTGTGTGACCCTGAGCAAGTCACTTGACCTCCTAGTGCTCCCAGGTCACTCCTGTAAAAAAGCTTTCAGCTTAGTGTGCTATACCTGGTTAAACAACTAAAAATTAAAAAATTACAGGAGGCAGCTGTATAACCTGTACTGCCAAGGCACCAGTTTATCTGCAAACACTTTATTAAAATTAGGTGAAAACCCATCAGGGCCCAGTGCTTTGTCTGATGGGAGTGCCATAATGCCTGATAAAATTTCAGCTTCCATAACTGGAGCTGTCAGAAAGTCTCTCTGGGCCTCAGTCAGGACTGGTAGTGGGATGGCAGTGAGGTAATCCCTCACTGACTGTGGGGAAGGAATAGCGGCCATCTGACTACACAGTTCATGATAGTATTGTCAAACTCAACCACAATATCTTTAGGCATAGTTTTAAGGGAGCTGTCTGTACAGGACTTGATAGCATTGATTAGATGAGAGGCTTCCTGCTTCCAGGCCAGTAACATGAGCATTCAACCAGCTTTTTCACCCTGGTCAATATACTTAGCGCTAGTCTTAAGTCTGGCAAATTAGGCCTTCTCATGCAGTAACTCAGTGTAATGGTAATGCAGTACCAGGAGTTCCTACCGAGTAGAATCAGGGCTAAATGGGGAAAGATGGTTCTCCATGTCCCTGATACGGCTAAGTAGGTCAAGTGCTGCTTTGCCCCATTTGCACTTTCTAATAGCAGCTAGATGAGCAAATTCCTCTTGGAGATAACACTTCTGGCCCCCCACTCCCAGTCCAACTTACCCACCGAGTTCAGATTAGCAGAGGAGAACACATCAATGTGCTCCTTAATATGTGTCACCACCCGTTCCTCCTTATGTAACTGGTTGTTTAGTTTCCATGTGGATTCCTTCTCCTGTAGGAGAGTGAAGATTAGTTTGCGCCAGACGGATGAATGATCTGAGATGAACCCCGGGGCTATCCCATATCCCAGCAGTCCCACCAACGAAGACCGACTTATGAAAAAATAATTAAGCCAGCCATGGACTGGGGAGTGAAATGTAAACTCCTTTGAAACTGGGTTTAACACTCTCCAAGGGTCACATAAACCCCAAAAATCTACCATGTCTCAGAGGGAGCGCTGAGACGGGGACAGACCCACCTGACATCTATCCAATCTGTCCAGATCTGTTGCAAATGGGGGGTTCCAAACCCTGCCTAAAAGAATAGGGAGAGAAAGGAAAGAAGACAATATGGAAAACAGCTTCACAAAAAAGATGGTGTATCAATATTAGGTCCATAGATACAACCTAGGAGCACCTCTACCTGGTCCAAGTGCCCTCTGAGGAAGAGAAATCACCCTCCTGGGTCCCTTATACATTGTAGCCACACAAAGAGCACTCTACGGGAGAGAATAGCCACACCCCTGCTCTGCATGCTATCCCCAGTTACAAATACCTGACCAATATTCTGTCTTTGGATCAAATTACCCTCCCATTCAAGAAAATGAGTCTCCTGTAGAAAGGAGCCATCCCTTCAAGGGGTTGAATATGCTTAATAATTTGATACCTCTTAATTTTAGTACAAACTCCCCTAACATTCCAAGTGATAAAACTGTATGAATTAGCCATCAGCAACTAATAAGGAAAGCAGGATATCAAATCCAAATCCAGTGCAGGCTATACCAAGACATTTTGAAAAACAAGTGAGGCCACTCTGCTGTCCCCACTTTACCACCCCCACCCAATACCCCCCACAAACTAGTATACCCTCAACAAACAAACAACATCCCATAACCCCTGTGATATATGAGAAAAGGAACCTTACAAGACAAGTGGGGCAAAAGTCTCCCCCACACACATCTATAAATTTACTATAACAAGATATAAGATAACAAACAAACACAAACCAAGAAAATGAAATAACACCCCGAACCCCCCACCTCCCTCCCAGCAACGTAAAACCATAAGGTACATGATGTACCGATATTGACAGCCAAAAATTCCCCAACTCCGTCGCCTCACCCCCCCAGAAAAAAATCCAATTCAAAACTAACAATAGAGAGGGCTCCTTACTAGCTATAAGAAGAACTATTTAGACACTAGAAAACATCAAAATGGAGCCCTCTTCTCACCCACCAAGCCCCAAACACAGAACCTCTTAATATCAAAGTGATACAGTCCATTTACTTAAGAAGAAAAAGGACTGCTAAACTGCCTGCAAAAACAATGGCCACAAAAGAAAACCCCTTCACAGAAATAGACCTGTACCATAGGAAAATGGGAATCTGTAAATAAAAATAAGTCCATTATGATCCAATATGTTCCAGCTATATTCCAAAATCAGTCCTGACATCCAAAAGGCATCAGCTCTCTTACAACAGTACATGCCAGTTCAATAACCTCCAAAGGAATGACAATCAGGCAACAGAAAAAGGAACCAGCTAATAATGTGAAAATGGGCTGGCCTTGAGAGTAAGAGCCCGCCAGCATTAGTCCTGGAAAGAGCACCCTGAGCTGATAACCAGCAAGGAAATCCTGAGTAGTGGTGTGCGAAGTGACCTAAATTCACTCCATGAAGTGATTCGCAGAGTAACGCAGAATCCATGAAGTGTTCTGCAACGTGAAGCGGAGTACTGTGCATCATAATAAGGAATACGAAGCCCATTGAAACCAATGTCTTTGCATTATTCCGCCTTTTCCAAACCACTTCTCCACCAATCTTAAGGTGAAGTGCATTGAAATCAATGTACTTTATATCATTTTGCCTTATTATTGAGATCCAAGGTGAATTTGCAGTGCTTCATTGGATTGCAGGTCACATGAGCTCTAGATTGTTCTGCACAGCTTCAGTTCTGTGTAGTGTGTGTAGTGGAAGATGGAGATAGTTTCTTCTCCAAGCTCTGAGATTCAAATCCTCTAAAAGCTGTTAAAAAAGCCTTTTTTAGCCATTTTCCTTTACTCAAAATTTAGTACACAATTGTAGAAAACCCTCCTGTGCTCATATCATCAAGTGTTTATTGCTTGTGTGTGGATTTTGAATGTTAATTTAGAACAGTTAGTCTGTGTACTGTGAAGTGTGCATTGGGGGAGGGGTGTATTTGTGATGTAGATAGATTAACTGGGAGAAAAAGGCAGTCTTTCTGTTTTTGTTATATTTTTCTTGTACCATATAACTGTGTTAATGTACACACAGTAATATTTTCAGTAATTCCTGACTTTTTTTGCTGATTGTTGTGGTGTAGCAGTGTATAATTTCAGTTTGTTTAAAACATTTGGTTATATTACTAAAGGTTTTCAATTTGTTACGTATTACTTGTAGTGTGTGTGTGAGTGTGAGTGTGTGTGTGCAATGCGTGTCATTAAATCAGACACCTTTTATTGTGCCACAGAGTAATTGCAGTAGTGTGAATCAGCTATTTACTGCATGAATTATTTATACTGCTTTGTGGTATCTTTACTGGTAGTGGACTGTTACTGCCATGCACAAACCCCCCAACTGGCAAAAGGTATTCTTTTCCAGATGTGGATTTGTGACTTGTGAGCATTGGTTAGGTGTTGCTGTGTCTTTGTGTCTGCATCTCTTGAGTAGGCAGCTCAATCTTAATCTGTCTGTGTGTTTGTAGTACACTATTAATTCTGGGAGACTTTGCCTCCTGTTACACTCTCATTTCACTTCGTCAGCACTGGGGAATTTTCTGGACACAAGATAGTAGCATTTTGGGGATGCACATTAATTCTGGTGACTGTGTGTGACCACTGCATGCATGACTGAGTGTGCAATTAATTCTGGGAGACTTTGCATTTCTTGTTGTGCTCTCATTTCACTTCATTAACACGGAGGAATTTTTTGGACACAAGACAGTAGCATTTTGGAGATTCACATTAATTCTGGTGACTGAGTGCGCCATTAATTCTGGGAGGCTTTGCATTTTTTGTTACCCTCTCATTTCACTTCGTCAGGACTGGGGAATTTTCTGGACACAAGACAGTAGCATTTTGGGGATGGACATTAATTCTGGTGACTGTGTGTGGTCACTGCATGCATGACAGAGAGCACCATTAATGCTGGGAGACTTTGCATTTTTTGTTACCCTCTCATTTCTCTTCGTCAGCACTGGGGGATTTTCTGGACACAAGACAGTAGCATTTTGGGGATGCACATTAATTCTAGTGACTGTGTGTGACCACTGCATGCATGACTGAGTGTGCTATTAATTTTGGGAGTCTTTGCATTATTTGTTATCCTCTCATTTCACTTCATCAGCACTAGAGAATTGTCTGGAAGCAAGACAGTAGCGTTTTGGGGATGCACATTGATTCTGGTGACTGTGTGTGACCACTGCATGCATGATTGAGTTTGCCATTAATTCTGGGAGACTTTGCATTTCTTGTTGTGCTCTCATTTCACTTCGTCAGCACTGAGGAGTTTTCTGGACACAAGGCAGTAGCATTTTGGGGATGTACATTAATTCTGGTGAGTGTGTGACCACTGTATGCATAATGGACTGCACCATTAATTCTGGGAGACTGCATTTTTTGTTGCCCTCTCATTTCACTTCATCAGCACTGGGGAATTTTCTGGGCATAAGACAGTAGCATTTTAGTGATGCAAATTAATTCTGGTCACTGTGTTTGACCACTGCGCGCATGACTGAGTGCACCATTAATTCTGGGAGACTTTACATTTCTTGTTGTACTCTCATTTCACTTCATCATCACTGGGAAGTTTTCTGGACACAAGACAGTAGCATTTTGGGGATGCACACTAATTCTGGTGACTGTGTGTAACCACTGCATGCATCTGTATGTGACCATTGCATGCATGATGGAGTGCAACAATAATTCTGGGAGACTTTGAATTTTTTGTTACCATCTCATTTAAATTTGTCTGCACTGGGGAATTTTCTGGACACAAGACAGTACCATTTTGGGGATGCACATTCATTCTGGTGACTGTGTGTGACCACTGTATGCATGACTGAGTTTGCCATTAATTCTGGGAGACTTTGCATTTTTTGTTGTGCTCTCATTTCACTTCATCAGCACTGAGGAGTTTTCTGGACTCAAGACAGTAGCATTTTGTGGATGCACATTAATTCTGGTGACTGTGTGTGTGAGGGCTGCCAATATTGTTGTCACTTCACTTTACTTCGTGTTAAGGTGGAATGACAATGCAAAGTAATAATTACAAGGCGAAATTAGCCTTTTGTATTGGCCATTCCACGTAGCAGAGTGACAACGCAAAGTGCCCACTTCGCATTCACTTCACCAGCAGAATTTAAATTCGCTGCATCTCTGATCCTGAGCTGCTGCAGAAAGATGAAACAGTTGACTCCAGCAGCTACAAAATGCAAAGAGCTGTTTGCCAGAGGAGAAGTGGAAGTCTCACACAGCTGCATTAAGGTTTGACAGCACAAGCAAAGAAAGATATAGGAGGAAGGGCTACACACATTGGCAGCTTGGTCACGCAACATCAATGGGGGTGCTCGCAACCAAGTAATGACCAGGCATAAAGCAGATTTTACTAAGCTAGTTCTCCCCAACTTCTGACCCCAATGCCCTCTAGTAACAGGTGACAGAGAAGAAAAAGGCCCATATAGCATTATGGAGACACAGGATCCAGGAGATCCTGACAATAAAAATTCAGTCCACAAAAGGGATCCTGATCAGCCCCAACAGTCAGAGTCTGATGGTGCAAAATCCATTAAAGAAATAAGCATCATCCATAATACAGATCTTAAACTGAAGTCCTCACTAAAACAGAAAAATTGGAGTAGGGGCAGACTATTGCTCCATCTAGCTGACTGCACAATCAATTGAAGCCATACACTCTGTTAAGGACACAGCCTTGCCAACCACTCCAATAGTCTGATCAGCCATCCTTAAAGAAATCTGGAAGGGCAATCTTCAAATCTGCCAAGGCTTTTTCAGGAGCTTCAAAGGTTTTCCAAACACTGTGGTGCAGTACTTGAAGCCTTGCCTGGTAGCCCATATGGAATTTAATACCCACAATGATAAGCTTAGTAACCAGTGGGTGGAATGCAATGCCCCATTGTCTCACTGAGCCCGGGTGGTCTTATACAATCCATAGAGGCTTCCCCTGCCAGAACACCTCTTTACTCTCATGGACCTTAGGAAATGCTGCCTTTACAGGTAATTAAAAAATCCGAAGATAAAAGACCGAGGAGACAATCCAGCCATTGGCATGGGGCACAGAGCACAGTGTGCCCAATCTATTGAGTATGCCGCACCAAATGGAGAGGGACCAGCCAGTTTTTGCACAAACTTTTGAATGAAGAACAGAGGGCCAGAGCCTTCCTCCTATTCTGGGAGACCAATAATCAGCATCAGGGTTTTAAATAATTGATTAGCAGTTTTTTTTCTTGGGACAATGCTAACTGTACAGAAAGTATTTATATAGGTTTTCTAGAAGTGTTATGTTTGTTAAACACAGTGAGGCAAGTGCTATGCATTTTCACAATGTTTTACCACTTTTATGAGTAAAACGCTAATCAATTTTTGGAGTTAAATAAATCCCTGAGCATGTTGTTCCTCCGGTTCCAACCCTCTAAGTGCTCCAGCTTCACTTCCAGTTCTGAGGTTTTGTACCGGATCACCACTAACTCAGGCTCCATGCAGCCACTCCACTTCTCTAGTGAGGTTATCCTGACCTCGTTATTTCCAGTACGCTTATGGAGCTCTTCCAGGGAAACAGTGATGGTTTTGAGCTCTTTAGTAAGAGACTGCAGCTCCTCTTGAAATGGCCAAAGTTCTGATAAAAATCTTTCTTCTGTTAGTGGCACCTGCCCCGACATGGGAGTAGTTGGGCAGCCAGCAGCAGTAGACTGGGCCTTGGTCTTTTTGGAGGCTTTGTCAGGGGTAGGTGGTGGGGTGTGCCGAGGGAGGGCAGCTTTCATGTCGACATCCATTCTTTTTAAATGTGGCAACACCAAACACTGCTGACTTCCAGGAGTCTCCAGCAACAGGTGGGAAAGAATGAAATTGCAGAATTAAACTAAAAATTAAGTTTTTTAAGAGGGAAAGCAGGAGCTGAAAGGAGATGCAGCTACCCGATAGCCTGCATCACGTGACTCTATGAAGCCAGCATTAAATATGTTGCTTTACATAGTAGACGGGCCAAATGTTTAGAAATTTGAATGGCCTAAATCAATGGGCTGCTGTACCCACTCACCATGTCTGGTAATTGTGTTACTCCCCCCACCCCAACTACTGAAATTTGTTAGTAAGCAACTTTGCCACAAGCAGACACTGTGGCTAACATCTCGACATATGACTGCACCCATTATTCTTTAAAGGCAGTTTTATAGCTAATGAAACTGGATAAATGTGGTTAAAGTAATATACAATGGTGGTTTCTACAGAGTTCCAAGCATGGTAATTTATTTATTTATTTATGACTTTGATAACCAGGTGAGTGCGCTTATCCCAGGGACCGGTTTCAGGCATGAGCCAGGCCATAACACATAGTGCAGGGTGACAGTGGAGTACAAAGTAACAGTAATACACATGAAACAGATTTGATACAAGCAACAATAGTAAGCACAATATACAGGTTTGATGCATAGGTCCATTTGAGAACAGTGAATACAAGGTTTCAATATCGGACATGAGGAGATTTGGTACAAAACAAACAAATCGTAGGCACAGTGTACAGTGTGTGACTGCATCATCCAGTGAGCAAGTAATATACAGAATACTCAGTATAATATATATATATATAATATGTATAGGCAAGGAAGTTAAATATTACTGAAAAATACAATATAACAGTATGTAATGGGTAGGTTGGTAACCCCTGGGCTGGGGAGTTGACTAGTGTGGGTTGGTGTCAGACCCCAGGGAGCAGCAGCAGGATGAGTTTGCCAGGAACCAGACTTTAAGGCGGGACTTGAAACTGGAATGTGTGTCAATGGAACAGAGTTCAGCCGGTAGTTTGTTCCACTGCAAAGGGGCAGCTGCAGACCAAGCTCTGCTACCCATGTTGGTGGATACCCTAGGAACAGCTAGTGGGGGAGTACCATTACAGCAGAGGTTACGGAGGAGCGTTCTGGTTTTCAGAAGAACAGTTAGGGGGGATTCTGGAGTGGTGCGGATGACATTGTCTACCATGCAGCAGAGGGCTAGGTCGAAGTGACCTTGTAGTGGTAGCCATCCAAGGGTATTATAGAGGGTACAGTGGTGGGTGGAGAATGGGGCCAATAAAGCAAAGTGACAGGTGCTGTTGTAGGCAGCGAAGAGTTTAGCCATGGCAGTAGCTGAGGTCCTGGCATAAATAGGGGAGCAGTAGTGAAGAACAGGGAGAAGATTACCCTGGACAATGGCTAGTCTGGCTTCAGGGGTAAGGTATTGCCTGAATCTGTAGGCGGCACCTAACTTTGATGGAACCTTCTGACAAGGGAATTTGCATGCTCATTGAAAGTGAGGGAGGGGTCGAGCAGTACTCCTAAGTATTTGTAGGTGTTGACATCCTCCGGAGCTAGGCTGTCTGGGGTGAGAATGCGTAAGGGGGCATGGTTTTTTGTTTTGGCCAGAAAGGGCTTAGTTCTGAACAGCATGGATTTAGTTTTTTTGGCATTTACTAAGAGGAGGTTTTTTGAGAACAAGCTGTGGGCTGCAGCATAGCTGTGCGAGAGAACTGAGGAGATTGTGGCTGTGGATTTGTCACTGTGGAAGAGGACAAGGTCATCGGCATACAGGAGAGAGTGACAGTTGAAGCAGTTGAAGGGAAGCACATTAACAAATAAGGAGAAAAGGCAGGGGCCCAGGATTGAGTCTTGAGGGACCGCCACAGAAACAGGAAGGGTGGGGGAGCAGGTTTGACCAATACACACGAATTGTGAATGATCGGTAAGCTAGTTAGTGAATCAGCTTGTGACATTCTGAGAACAACCAAGGAGGCTAAGCTTGGAGGTAAGGAGAGCATGATTAACCATGTCAAAAGCCTTTGAGAGGTCAACGAAGACAGCCCCGGTGGCTTTACCATTATCCAAGTTAGAGAGGATGTGGTCGGTCAGAAGGGTGAGGGCAGTGGCAGTGGAATGATTCTTGTGAAACCCATGCTGTTGGTTGCATAGGAGGGTATATTTGCCTATGTACTCAGTGAGCTGATTGTGGACTGCTCTCTTGAGTAGTTTACTGAGATGAGGGAGGATTGATATCGGGATGGTAATTGTCGAACGATTTGGGGTCACTAGATTTAAGAATGGGGATAACCTTAGCTATCTTCCATGGGTCAGGCATGGAGGAGGTGGAAAGGGCAAGGTTAAAGATGAAGGTGAGTGGCCTGGCAATCGCTGGAGAGATCAGCTTAATGAAGACTGGAGATAGCACATCAGATCCGTAGGAGCCGTGGTTAGGTAGATTTTTGAGTAGCTTCACTGTGTCGTGTATGGAGAGGGCTTTAAAATAGAATGGGAGTATTTGCGGGTGAGTGGTATACTATATTAGCCTGGTAATGCAGCAGCTTGTGCATCAGTAATTGAATGAAAGTGATGATTCTGACTGTGCTGCACTGCTGGAACACATGCAACCACTACTTTTTCATAATACCTTCTTACAATCCATCCAAGAATCTACAAAGTACAATGCTGACCCCTTATTAGACTCACTGTATAAACATGGCCTTCCAAAACTTCAGTGGGGGCAAAAGCGTTTCAGAAGATAAAGGATCACTGGATAAAAAAGGGGCATGCACAGCAACTGTACCTGGCATTCTGCCTGCATGAATAAACATGCCAGATAGGTATCATTTTTCTAAACACTGGCAGCTCTCCCCAAAGACTGCTGTAACTGCCATTCTGCCAGAGCAGATTAAATATGTCAGACACCTATAATCTTTGGAAACACTGATGGCCTACCCCATCGGCTGTTGTATCTGACATTCTGCCAGCAAAACTAAACATGTCAGACAGGCATCATTTTTAGAAACATTGGCAGCCTATCCTGTGGGATGCTATATTTCAAAGGCTGGACCTACAGATCAGTGGGTGGGAGGAACCAGCCACATCTTCCTTGCTGAGTTATTTCAATCAGCTTCTTCTAGCCTCACTCAGAAGTACTGTTTCTTTGCTGCAGCCAGAGGCTCCCCCCCCCCCGTGTTTGTCTGCCACTTTCTTTTTGTGCTTTTAAGCTTTCTATTTGGTCTGTGCCTCTAGTGGCTTTCTAGGTCAGTATTTTGCTTTTCTACCTTCCTGGCTGCAGTTTGTGCTTCTCTCCATCAACTACTCCTGCTGCATGCCTGCTTTTATGTAATTCCAGTGTTTCTTTCTGTTTTGGTTTTTGAGTGCTTCTAGTTTTCACAGTGAAAACCAAAAGCAATGGTGGCACTCAGAACCAAATCAGACCAACAAGATTTAAGTCAGGAAAACACTCCAAGTCTTTATTTGTGAAAATTACAAAAAGCAAATAAAGTCCTGACACTGGTTCACAGCGAACAAACAGCTCCTTCAGCAACAGATCCAGCGCTTCAACTCTGGAATGTGTCTTCTTCAGGGGTGGAGCTGATGAGAAAGCAGAGGACTTAAGTTGCAAACAATACAAATTAATTAAGAGCACCTTAAAGCAAGTGGTGTGCCTGTCAGTGAATAAAGATTTGTTTGATGTTAATCAATTAGCATTCAGTGTAACCAACAAATGAAAATTAAAAAAATGATATACCAACACTAGTCATACATTATGCCTTAAAATTAACATCTCAAAACATAGCCCAAACAATAGTATTAAAGGAGCAACAAATCTGGACTCAAACAAAATATTAAGACTATATTAGTCTAATGAAAGGCAAAGCAGTGGACAGTGTTGAAAAAGTAAACACAATCAAGACAGTGAAGTGCTGGTATTTAGCGTAAGTAATGTCTTCCCAGATGCAGGAATCCCAGTAAATAGGACTAGGACCAGGGAGGAGGGGGTGAATGATAAGCCAAACAGCTGCAGGTCCCAATGAGGTGTGAAAGGCTTCCCTGTAGGAGGAGAGAGAGAGGGAGGGAAGGAGGGAGGGAGAGGCAGAGAGAGAGAGAGAGAGAGAGAGAGAGAGAGATATCAGATCAGCTGAATCAGAAAAAATCTGAACTTATTATGTGACATTACAAAATAAGCAAATTAAACAAGGATAAGTTGTAAATACAAATACAGTAAATCCTTGCTGATACATTTATATTTTTTCTTTTTGTCGTTGTTCATATATTTACAAATCTTCATTTTGTCAAAAATCTTCAACTCCCATTCATTATTCAAACCAGTGGGTTTAATAGAATTTAAATTAAATATCCACATACTCTCTTTCTGGAGTAGCAGATTAGACCTGTCTCCACCTAACCTTAGGGGGGGCACCCATTCTAGACCTGTAAAATATAGGTTATTGGGTTTGGAATCATGATGTGTGGTAAAATTGAAACCTACCAGAGTGTCTTGTCTAATGTTGATAATTGAGCATACATATTCATGAATACACTGCTTCAGGGGATGCACAGTTTTCCCAAAATGTACTAGTTGCCAATTGCACCATAGGGCATATACCACCAGTGTTGGGTAAGTTACTATTTCTATAACTTTATTTTACTTTTGTAAACTTGTTCCAGGAAGCTCTGTGCAGTCACTAGCAAGGATGGAGAAGTACTAGAAAATGTAATACACCTTACAGTTACAGTTACTGCTTTCTTTTTACACAAAAGTAATACTTAAAACTGTAACTGATTACAATTATTTGAAAGTAACTAGTAACTAACCTATTATTTTCAAATAAATGTAATCTGTTACAGTTTCTTATTACTTTTGTATTGTTTTTGTATAAAAAGAAAGAAAACAGGAAGTTGTTATCCCTCTGTACAGACAGTTGGTGAGACCCCATCTGGAGTACTGCATCCAGTTCTGGAGAACCTATGTCAGCAAGGACATAGACAGGATAAAGGCAGTCCAGAGGAGGGCAACTAAAATGGTGCAGGGTCTGCAAGAGAAGCCATATGAGGAGAAACTAAAGGAGCTTAATATGTATACCCTTGAGGAAAGGAGGGAGAGGGGGGACATGATAGAAACTTTTCAGTACCTCAGTGGAATCAACAAAGTCCAAGAGGGTAGCATCTTTCAGAAAAAGAGATGTGCAAGAACAAGGGGACACAATTTGAAGACAGAGAGGGGGGGCGGTTCAGAGGCAATGTGAGGAAGCATTTTTTCACAGAGAGGGTGGTGGACACATGGAACAGCCTTCCTGCGGAGGCTGTGGGGTCTAAAACTGTGGGAGAATTCAAGAATGCATGGGACAGACATAAGGCATTTTTTTGGGGGTAGGAAGAAATAGGCTGTTGGTTAAATAGGATCTGCAGCTTATCCTGTTGGTAGGGACATGGGCAGACTAGGTGGGCCAAGCGGTCCTTATCTGCCGTCAAAGTCTATGTTTCTATGTAACTGTAACTGTAAGGTGTATTGCTTTTTCTAGTACTTCTACATCCTTGCTAGTGACTGCACAGAGCTCCTGGAACAAGTTTCCCAGAGTAATAGAAAGTAATAGAAAAAGTAACTTACCCAACACTGTATACCACATACAACATATCACATATGATAAGTTCTTTTATGGTAATACGAACATCAGTAAGCTTACGATGCTGGAACTGATTGTTTTTCACGGTGTACTTACATATATTACACTGAGAGCATTTATGAAATCTAAATGGGTGGACCGGTAACCATGAAGTCCTAGGATTGCTGAGGGGGTTTTTCAGTCCACTGTGGACAAGTTTGTCCTTCAAATTATTAGCTCTGTTGAAAGTAACTCAAGGACATGATCCAACTGCCATAGCCACTTCGGTATCCCTTTGAAGTATGGGCCAATTTTTATAGATAATGTTCCCTATCTGGCCAGCTATATGATTGTATTCAGAAACAAATGTACATAACTGTGCATCTGACTTGGAAATGGCAAGTCAGCTGTTCTGCAGTAAGGATCTCCTTGAAATATTGACTACTTTTTCTTTTGTTTTGTGCCGTAAACCTGGATTATAACCTCTCTCTGTAAATCTAGTAATAAGAACTTCAGCCTGCTGATTAAAAGCTGCAGCAGTGTTGCAATTCTTGTGAAGTCTCAGCAGCTGACTATAAGGAACTGAATTCCTTAAACTGAGGTGGTACTAGTAGCAAAAAGGACAGAATTGATGACTGTGGATTTTTTGTAACAACTAGTTTCAATTGTCTGTTTGTTAGATTCACTGATAGACAATGTTAAATCTAAAAAGTTCAAACTTTGCTGGTTGGCCGTATATGCAAACCTCATGTTAAGATGGTTATCATTAAGCCAGTGCATAAATGCTAGTATTGTTCAGAGGTCTCCATGCCATATGCATAATACATCATTGATAAATCAATAACAGTGTTTGATTTTCCCTTAAAAAGGATTCAATGATGCATTGCAAATTATATTTTTTCGCAATACTCTGAGAAGTAATTTGCATAGAATGATGCCATGGCAGCACCCATGGTCGTGCCACAGGTTTTCAAATAAAATTGGCCCTCACATTCAAAGTAGTTGTGTGTGCGTAAAAATGGAAGTGCTTGTAAAATAAAGAAAATACAATTGCACATACCCTAATAATGCAAAGCAGCATGAAAAACATATGCAAATCCCCATGAGAGAATTTGGACTGGCTCAACTTTAAGCAGAATTGCATGGTGCCTGAAGTCCTCCCAGTGCATTCAGCAAAGTCTAAGAACAGCAGACACATACATGTGTTTCATCCTCATTTGGACTCATCAGTGCATCATATCTGTGTCTTAGCCCAGGGTTAGGGAGCCAGCCACCCCTTAAGGGGGATGTTATTTCACATCGCCTTCTGACATTACCACACTGAAAGGCATGAGTTTCCTCCACATTAATGTATGTAGTCTGTTAAAAAAGTTCTTCACAATCCAGGCCTGGGTCCTCCATGCTTGACCAGACAGCCTAGTGGTTTCAGAAACCTGGCTTAGACCGGCCACCTCTGACAGGGAAATCAATACCCATAACTATTTACTATTTAGAGCAGACAGACACTCCAAGGGTGGAGGGGTTGCCATCTATGTCAAGGATAGGTATATGGCATCCTGTCTGAGTGCTTTATCTGTTGCAAATGCTTATGAATGTCTGTCTCTTCAAGTCACCATCTCGTACACTTCAACATTATGTATCATAGGGTGCTATAGACCTCCTTCTGCCAATCTACAGTTGTTACCTCATCTGAGTAATATCATCGAACAACAATCCTCAGAAATAATTATTCTTGGGGATCTTAATTTAGACTGGCTATCTAAAACCACCGCTCCTCTTGTAGCTTTCTTTGACACCCATGGATTATCACAACTCATTGTTGAACCAACATGAGTAAATAAAAAGAACGTGGATAACAGCTCCCTGCTAGATGTTATCCTAGTGAATAAACCACATCTCTTCTCCTTTGCCGGCACCTTCTTCAGTGATATCAGTGATCACTCATTTATTGCTTGCATAAGATCAAGCAACAAACCTACTACTTCCCAGAAGTTTGCTGCCAAGAGATTTGGATGGAACTTTGATCTCACTGCCTACATAAATGATCTGAAACACTCCTTGTATTGGCAAGAGTTCTATTTGACAAAAAACATGCAATCAGCATTTGACATATTCAGCAAAATTATCCTAGACGCCCTAAATAAATATGCCCCTATAGTTAAGGTGCGAATAGCAAAAAATGCATGTAGATGGTTCACACCATTATTAAAATCTGCATTGACTGAAAGAGATAACCTATGGAAAAAAGCACACAAAACTCAGTCTGCTGTGGACTGGTGCAAGTTCTAAAGGGCACGAAACTCATGCACTAGAATGGTTAGAGATACAAAAGCTGCATACTATCATTCTGAATTTCTCTCTGCCTCCAAAAATCCTACAAAATTTTGGAAAACTGTCAAGGACTTGTCTGGTCACATGTCCGGTGGTTCACTACCTGATGAAATTTCCTTAAACAATAACACCATTAGTGACAGACTGGAAGTTCTGGATGCCTTCAATAATCACTTTGTGACTGCAGGCTTAGCCTTCGACAATTCCTCTGCGAATTTGATATGGTCCCAGGTGGATAATAAAGGTGCAGATCCTAGCATCACCGATTCAGTCTTCTCCTTGCGTCCTACTACTCTGATAGAAGTTGAAGACCTATTGCTAAAACTAGATGTAAAAAAAAGTGCTGGTGCGGATACCCTCGACCCATTTTTTTTGAAGGTGACCATCCATGTGTTAGCCGTGCCCATAACCCATTTATTTAACCTATCATTAACTCAAGGATCCATTCCTTCAATATGGAAAACAGTGCACATCATACCCCAGTTCAAGTCCAGAAATCCCTGTGATCTAAATAATTACAGACCAATTTCGATTCTCCCGGTCTTGTCAAAATTACTGGAAAAAGTCGTAAGTAACCAGCTGAGGCAGTATCTAGTAGCTAATAACCTGCTTAATCCAGTCCAATCAGGGTTTAGAGCTAAACATAGTACCATCACAACACTTGCCAAAGTGGCTAATTACTGGCAAAGAGAGCTAGACAACAGGAATTACACCTGCACCATATTCTTGGACCTGAGCAAGGCCTTCGACACTGTCGACCATTCTCTGCTACTCTCTTTCCTGACCTCACTACGTGCTGACCCATTATCTTTACAGTGGTTCAACAACTACCTCTCTGATTGTTTCCAGCAGGTGAAAGCAGAAGGAGATCTCTCAACTCTCAAACCTCTCCTAAGAGGTGTTCCCCAGGGTTTTATCTTAGGACCGATCTTATTTGCAATACACATCAACAATATTGATGAAAGCATAACTAAGGCCAACATTCATCTGTTTGCCGATGACACAGTTCTTTACGTAAGCCACCCATCATTACAATCTGCACGTAGCGACCTTCAGTCTGAGTTCAACCTGCTGCAACACCAACTCCTAAACAAAAAACTATTACTTAACGCCAAGAAAACAAAAGCATTGCTCTTTTTTCCCTCTGCCCAAATGGTAAATTCAGCCCTATCAGATCCTGTGCTGCAGATTACTACAATTCTTGGTGAGAAGTTGGAATTTGTCCCTAAATTCAAACACCTGGGAGTATGGCTGGAACATAGGCTCTCCTTTATAGAGCATATTGAAGAATTACTCAAAAAATTACGACAGAGGCTTGGCCTGTTTTTTACGATAGCCCACTTCTTAACTAGAGATGCCAAACTACAGCTGGTATAATCAACCGTTCTGTCCTTGATAGATTATGCTGACATCCTCTACAGTCACTGTCCCATTTCCTACCTCACCAAACTTGACACATTATATCATGGAGCTTTGAGGTTCATCACAGGCCTGCCTTATTCCACTCACTTCTGCTCCCTATATCAATCAGTGGGGTGGAGTTCTCTTCAATTCAGGCATGATAAAAATGTAGGCTAATGGACCCTGAGAGCCATCTCCAAAAAACTGCCCCAATATACTACAAACTGTCTTCCTATAAAACCAATAGGCAATTACACCCTGAGAAGTTGCAAATCTCTCCTACTGATGGTTCCCAAAGTTAACTCTTGCTTTGGCAGGGCTGCTATATGCTTTACACTGTCCTTCTTGTGGAATAAATTGTGAAAAAAACTGAAACTGAGGTCACCCATCTGCATCTCATCTTTCAAGCTCTTATATTCACGTCTCAGAAATGATCAGTGCAATTGTTTCCCATGACCATGAATTGTCATCATGTTAACCTGTACCATTTAACCATGAACTAATTACTTCTAGTGCTTGTCTCCTCCATGACCCTGGTCTGTCATCATGCTTTCATGTAACATCTTGATGCCTCTGTCCTCCCTTTGATACTGGTCTATCTTCCCGCTTTCTCCAGCCTTCTTTTCACAACTCTATACTGCACTCATCCACAATCTACACGCAATCATACTATAAAAGTCCTAACTCCCCTTTCCCTCTCCCCATAGGCCCCACCGCCGCATCAGTTCTACCGACCTATCCTTGGGATTTCACTTCTCACAATGTTTATCCTTCGCTTACATATTACATACCCCTCCTGGTACCCCCATCTGCCATTAGTTAGTGGTTCTCCAAGCCATTTTCATGGCTAGTACTAGTGACTGCCCATAGTAAATGAACTAACTGGTACTCCTATACAGAGAAGATGGTTTATATACAGTTGCATGGTTCATTGGTGGACCTGCCCCCTTGTATTTGAATCCTCCCCTGTTATGGCTTGCCTTGTCTTCCTTTTATCATTTGACTCCCCTATTACTGCACCATTGTGTTTGTGTTTATATACTTATTTACATGTATTTATATGTTTTATGGTGGATGTTACCCGACCCTGTTCTAACCAGGTCCATCTTGTAAAAGAGCTCTGCTCAATGATGTTCACCTGAATAAATAAAGATTTTGATTGATTGACTGATTTGATTTGTTTGGGTTATGGGGAGTCCCAATACAGAAGGAAACAAACTACAAAAGAACCCTAGAGCAAATGCCTGAGGCATGGCTTATCTTGGAGGATATTGGCCATACAACCAAATTATAAAGAAAATACAATTGCACATACCCCAATAATGCAAAGCATCATGGGACACATATGCAAATCCCCATGAAAGAACTTGGACTGGCTCAACTTTAAGCAGAACTGCATGGTGCCAGAAGGCCTCACAGCACAATCAGCAAAGGCTAAGAACAGTAGACACATACACATGTTTCATCCTGATTTGGACTCATCAGTGTGCCATATCTCTGTCTTAGCCCAGGGATAGGGAGCCAGTCACTCCTTAAGGGGCATGTTATTTGTCTGAGTCATGGGGAGCCCAAATAGAGAAGGAAACAAACTACAAAAGAACCCCAAGGGTGTGGATTAGGCTGGAATTTACCCACAGCTGGTATGGTTTGGCCACGAGGCTGCAGGCTACGTAGTCAAACCAGATCAGCCAGAAGTAAATCCCACCATAACCCACATCCTGGAATGGTTTATTGCAATTATGCAATGGCCCCTTCACTTTTTGTGAGAAAAAAGTACAGAAAAATAGAGTTTTAATAAAGTTTTTCCCCACTTGTAATCATTTTTTATTGAATGTATAATTCTGCCACAAATAATTGTTGCCTGCTAGGTAGAATAATGCCCCTCCACACCCACACACACACACTCACACACACATCCCAGAGTGTGCGAAGCTTTCATTGTCATATTTTTAGTTTTATAATGTGGTTCTCCCACATGTTGATGCAGCAGGTACAGGGAGTGCTTTCTCACATCAGGGTATGGGAGGTCAGTGCTCACAAATAGGCTAAGGATTGCTTTGTCTGTGACCATGATGGTCGCATGTTTGAGAGTGATGACTACACTAAAAGCGTGCATGAAGGGTTTTTTTTTTCTCATCCAAGGCTTAATCAGAGGCTTTTATTGTATATATTTTAAAGCCAATAGTTCTTACTTTGTTTGGTTCCTGTGTCCTGCTGTCGCTCAGCCTGTACTTCCAGGTTGACTTTGTGGTAGTTAGAGACAAAGTAAAAGTCTGATGGAGGGGATTTCATGGAAGAGGGAGCAAGAGAGTGAAGGGGGCTTTGTTGAAGTCATGTGTCACAGGAGATGGAAAGCGAGCGAGTCAACCAGTCTGCTGAGCAGAATGAAGGGGTATCGAAATTGTAGTAAGGGCACGAGTTGAGAAAAACAGCAGGATCACTGCCAGCAAGCCTGAGGGAGGAGCTGTCGGCCTGCTTCAGGAGTCTGCACTGACCTTTTTGTTCCCCTCTGTGAGTAAATTTAAGTGATGGAGCTGCTCTCTCACTGAGCACAAGCCTTAATGCTAAAGGGGGAAATTATCTTGATGAAAACTGAAGGCTAAAAGTTATATGAATCACAGCTGAAAAACTGTGCCGTGATAGTGGGCATTCACAGATGCATGTGCATAAGGCGCATGCCCAGTTTCACAGCTCCACTTTTCGGCCATGATTTATAGAGCTTTTAGTTGTAATTTTCTTTACTTTCAACACTGATTACTTTGCTGTCATACTTCTTTTCCTTTTTTTACTTGTTTTGGGAGGCTATAAAATTGGTTTTGGGACTGGAGTCTGTTTGAAAATTGTGCTCCAGCATATCTGTGTAGTGGCCAGGTCATGTGGCAGTTTGCTGTTCTTATTTTTGGGGGCTCGGATGGACTTCCAGGGTGCTTCAGCATGTGGCTGGTTGGTACCTCTTCCGTTGGTAATATTAGGATTTACCACAATCTGGGGGTACCAGCTAGCCAATCAGAGCTTTACTTTATAAGATGCCATTGTATAATACAAAATAAAGTGAATCACAAATACATTAATTTAAATCTCTTACATTTGGAGGCTGTTCATTTGCATTTTATGTTTCTCGGTAATTTATTTATTTATTAACGAGATTAACCAGATAGGCATATTGAGCGGGAAATAAACTGCTCGTTTCCAGATGCGACCTGGGTGCATATAACATAAAATACATAGTAGTGCTTAGAGAAAACATTGGTACAGTAGGCATTGTTACAATAAGATAGATACTTCGCTACATAGCTTGATACAGTATGATTCAGCAGTGGTGAGAAAACATAAAGGGACTAGGGAGATTTAAGTCATGACATTAACATTGAAAGATATTATACATATGTTTACTTAGTACAATGCAGCATGATAGTTGGTATAAGACCCCTAGGTGCCAAGTGGATATTTGAGTTTGGCCTCTCTAACCAGAATGTTACAGGTGCAGGTGTCAGAGAAGTGTGCCTGGAGGAGAGTGGTGAAAGTCCGAGGGGAAGGGGAGGCCTGCCTGATGGCACTAGGGAGATTATTCCAGAAGGAGGGCATTCTGTAAGTGAAAGCTGACTGGCCTTTCGAGGTGCGCATGAAAGGGATGTGGAGTAGATAAGGGTCAGAGCCACGCAGGGGGTAAGCTGGCGAAGGTCGCGATGTTAGAGTGGAGCTGAGGTAGGAGGGGAGGGAATTAGACCAGTGTTTTGCAACGAGATTAGCACAGTGGAGCTGTCGTCTGGTATGCAGCAGGGAGGCGAGAGCGTATATAGGTGACAGTGGTGGTGGTTGGGCAGTCTAGGATCAAGGCAGAAGGAGTGAAAGAGGGGGTCCAAGAGTGCTAGGTGGATGGGGAGGCCGCCTGAGACCACGCTCCATAGTCAAATATGGGAGAATCATTTTGAGTACAAGCTCTTTCCTGACTTGGGTGGTTAGGCACCCTGTTACATGTAAAGGGCACCTAGTTTTGGGTGCAATTTTTCTGCAGGGAGTCTATGTGGATAGTGAAGTCCAAGTGGTGATCCAGCCATACACCCAGGTTCTTAAAGGAGGTGCAGGCTTCCAAAGTGAGCCATCCAGTGTTTGAAGGTGGGCAGCTCACCTATCCTGAGAGTCTATGTGTGCTGAATGTTAGGGATACGGTCTTTTGGAGTTTAGGATGAGTTGATTTGAGCTAAGCCAAGTTTGGACTGCATTGAAATCTTGTTGGAGAGTAGATTTCAGGGCTCTGCTGAGGGGCCTGAGGCGTACAGGATGGTATCGTCGCATACATTTGGATAGCTGAGTTAGGGCAGGATAGTGGAAGGTCGTTTAGGAAGATTGAGAAAAGAACTGGGCCTAGGACGGAGCCTCTGGGGACTCCTATAGTGACTGGGAGTGGGGGATATTTGCTGCCAATTTTGACTGATTGAGACCTGCCAGAGAGGTATGCTTGAACCACCTGATGGCTTGACCAGAGAGGTCAGCATCATGCAGTTTGGTGATGAGCTTGGGGTGGGACACGGTATCAAAGGCTTTTGCCAGGTCTATGAATATGGCTGAGGTGATGCACCCTTTGTCCATGCCTGAGGTAATGTCATTTGATAGTCTAAGGAGCACGGTTATGGTGGAGTGAGATTTCCTAAATCCAGACTGGAAAGGGGTGAAGAAGGATGTTGCTTCAAGGAATTGCGTGATTTGAGCAAGGGCTAACTGTTCTTGAAGTTTGGCCAGAGTGGGGAGGAGGGAGATCGGGCGGTAGTTCCCTGGATCAGCTGGGTTCCCTCCTTTGAGCAGTGGTACGACTAGGGCTTCCTTCCAGGCTGCCAGGATTTGCCCAGTCGAGAAGGAGCGGTTTATGAGGTCGGCAAGGGGGGTGGAAATGGCCGGGGTGGAGAGATGTAAGAGTTTAGCGTCCAGGCCAAGTGGGCATTTCCCTTTGTTGGGGTCAAGGGAAGTGAGGATGGCTAAAACTTCAGATGGGGAGACCAGTTTAAAGGAGAATAAGGAGTGCGGAGGGGGCAAGGGGGGTGTGTGGGGTTCTGGAATAGGTGGCAGTGTAGACGGGTCAGGGAGTAGGGATTTAGCGCAGCTGGTAAAGAAATGGTTGAAAGTAGAGGCAACTGCGCTTGGATTGGATATATTTTTGCCTTGTATATTGAGGGAAGGGGTTGGGGGCTGTATAGGAGGATTGAGCAGCGTTTTAATAGTTTTCCAGAAGTTGGAAGGGTGGTTTAGATTGGAAGTGAGGGCCGCCTGGAAGAAATGCTTTTTAGCCTGTCTTATGGCTTTGGTACATTTATTGTGGAGGGTCCGGTATTGCTGCCAAGAGGCAGTGTAGCCAGTTTTCCTATGGTTTTTCCAAGCTAGGTCCCTGGCACGGCAGCTGGAGAATATGTCAGCCGAGATCCAGGGGAGGTGGGCAACCCTTACCCTTTTGGTTCTCAAGGGAGCGTGGAGATCCCATATAGTGAGAAATTGCAGCCTGAACAAGTCAAACGCTTGATTAATGGTGGGCGCCATTTTGATGAAAGACCAGTCAGCCGAGGCGAGATCAGTTAGCAGTGAGGAGTGGCATAGGGACTTGTAAGACTGGGAGCTGACTGACCTGGGTGGCAAGTTGTTGGTGGGTCGGTGCACTTTTCTAATTAAATCTATTGGGTGGTGGTCGCTCATTGAGTCAGGGAGTAGACCTGCTTTAGAGACTCTGTGCGGGTGGGTTGTAAGGGCCCAGTCCAGGAGGGAGTGGTGCTGGGATTTGGTGTCGAGGTGTGTGAGTTCCTTGATCAGCTGAGAGAGGTTAAGGGCCGTGACCCTGCAGCGAAGCTTTGAGCAGCTTTTGTCTAACCAGTTGTAGTTAAAGTCCCCAAGGATGTACAGCTCACCAGCTGTGGCCAGGTTTTTGAGTGTGGCCAGGAGGTCAGAGATGTGACTTGCTGGGCTTGAGGGGGCGCAGTATAACCCTGCCACAAACACAGGGGCGGTAAAGTGGCAGGACGAGTTTGATCATCTTGGCGTTGATAGGTGGGGGGGGCAAGGGAGCTGGATAGGGGTGAATTGAACCGAGTCGGATATGAACATGGCAATTCCCCCACCCTTCTTTTTGCCAATTCTGTCATACCGGAGGACTGTGTAGCCTGGCATAACGACTTCCAAGTCATTATGCTGGAGTTTTAGCCAGGTTTCTGACACAATGCAGATGTTGGGTTTGAGTGCAAGAGTGGTAACTTGCAGCTCTGGCAATTTATTCAGGAGGCTGCAGATATTAAGATGCATCATGCTGAGCCCCTTGGGCAGTTTTAGATGGGCTGGGTGGGTCTGAGGTCCCGTGTTGGTTTCTACATCACCTGCCAACAGGAGTATCAAGGTCAGGTATCTTAGGGTGGTGGTCCAACTGTATTTTGCTTTGGACTGCGGGATGAACGGACCAAGGGATGTGGGAGAGGTAGACATGGTAAGTCTGCTTAGGGTATCTAGGCGCGGGGCAAAAGATGGCGGGGAGATGGATGGGCAAATGGCCCAGCCAGGGTGTGGATTTTGCTTGAAGTGCTCTAGGGGGGTGTATAGGGGTTGGGGGGTTGAGACAGAGCTCAGAAATAATAAAGGCCCGGGTCGTTTTGGGGGAGCGAGGTTGGTGGGAGTGAAGCAAGGGGGATGGCCATCGATATCAGGGCAAAGGTAAACAGGAGCATAACTTTTTTATTTGATGCAAGGCTCAAGAAAGAAAAAGAGAGAAGATACATGCTAGTGGCCACTAGTGGTGAGACCTTATAAGCTGCAAATTAGAAAGTGAGCTGATAGGTTTTACAGCATCATCAGTCACCTGACCCACAGGATCCTATAAATTGCAATGCCGACCAAGGGTGGTGGTGGGGGCGCCGGAGGAGCAAGACCTCTGCAGAACCAATGGCTCAACGGGACCTCTGCAGACCCAGCGGCTCAATGAGACTCGGTGCAGGGCCAGGTGGCAGTTGCAACCCCTGACGATCACCTCAAATTACCTGCCAGTCGTCTTGAAACAGATTCCGGGGTCCTTTATTCTGAAGCTGGGATGGAGTCTTTGAGCCCCTCGCAACCATGATCCACATGGGGAATGGCTGGGGAGGGCAGCAGTCCCCTAGCCTTCATGGCCCGCTGCGAGGAGAGAGAGAAAAAAGGGCAGGTAAGAAGGTTATTTATACAGCTGGACTGATACTTGATATCCGACACTGTGAGTCAGGAGCCTGTGATAATTTTAGTAATTTGAGCCCTTGTGTGGATTTCCTTTCTAGAGAGAGCAACTGTAGGGCCTACTAGAAGGTCCCCTGGCTTGTATAGCTCGCGTTGCTGTGAATTTGCACTACACAAGTGCATTCATGTAAGATGGCTGCTGTTTCAACCCCTACCGAAGCCCAGGAGCTTGCAGCACAGTCAGAACGTGGGGTGGGGAGAAACTGTAGCAGCGGTTAGGGGAAACTTGACTTGTCTGAATTTAAACTTGAACCTTCCTGCGTGCGCTAAGGCTGGGTTCAGCGTTTATCAGATTATCCTAGCCTTAAGAGACCCAGTTGGTAACTGTGTTTGCAGTGAGGGGGCAGTTTAGCAGACTATGCAATAACTACAAGCAGCCCGCCCTTTTAGGGAATCAGTTTGACCCTGCACCACAACTACAGCAATCCCGGTTCAGTACAGGTAGAAAATACAGATAAAGGAAGCATTTTTATAAAATACATCGTCAGCAAGCAACAACATTAGCATTAAGGTAACAGGTGATGCAGGTCATTACTATGCAGTCGGTTTATTTGCAATTAAGGTAACAGTACAAATCCAATAAAATTGCATGTTAGTGTACAGGGGAAGAGCAGCTAAAAAAACAGTCTCCACATGTCTGCCGAGATCTCTGCAGACCCAGCGGCTCAACGGGACCTCTGCAGACCCAACGGCTCAACGAGACTCGGTGCAGGGCCAGGCGGCAGTTGCAGCCCCTGACGATCACCTCAAATTACCTGCCAGTTGGCTTGAAACAGATTCCGGTGGGGGTCCTTCTTTATTCTGAAGCTGGGAGGGAGTCTTTGAGCCCCTCGTGACCATGATCCACGTGGGGAATGGCTGGGGAGGGTGGCAGTCCCCTAGCCTTCACGGCCCACTGCCAGTCGGCTTGAAACAGATTCCGGGGGTCCTTCTTGTTCTGAAGCTGGGAAGGAGTCTTTGAGCCCCTCGCGACCACGATCCACGTGGGGAATGGCTAGGGAGGGTGGCAGTCCCCTAGCCTTCACGGTCCACTGATGAGAGTGAGAGTGAATGTGAATGAGTGAGAACAATAGCACCTACCCCTTAAAATAAGTCACTAACAATAATAAGAACTATTTAGGCATCTCCAGAAAATCCAGCCTTCTGGAATGGCCTATTTTGTTAATCTCGAGCTCAGCTTTCAACATGCCTCTTTTATAGATTGAATGCTTTTACATCTGCTAAAAAAGAGCTTTGAGAAATATTTGTATGTGAAACAATATTTAGATTCAAAATGCTGTTAAAGAAAATGTAAGGATGATGTAATAAAGTTAAAAAAATGTACCATTTTTGCTAAATACACATGCATTCAATATTTTGGGTGTGCTTCCCTATTTCTAAAGTTTTTCTTTTTTCTTAGCCCGAATACGGAGAATTCAAAATTGCTGAAAATGTCCTTCATCTGGTGTACAATCAAGGAATGATCTGGTATGTAGACTTAACTTAAAAGATTTACTTAATGGTCAATTATGATATTTGTATGTGACATCAGCCTTCCTTTTTTAAATAAAAAGTTGAGTGCAACTGGAGAATCAGACACCTCAGACTTCAGATGTTTGATTCTTGTGGACTCTCAAAAACATCGGGACTGCCAAACAGTTGAGCTCACCCTTGGTCCCCTTCACTATTCTAAAACACACAATTAAAAAAGTCAGCTCCTGGCACTATGAGAGCTGGAATCACAGACTTTTCATCTAATCCCCTCCCATGCCCACACACCAAAAGGCTCCCAAACTCCTTAATTTTATAGTAGCCTCATTGACCACTGATCCACAATTTTTTTTTTGGGGGGGGGGAGAAAATAATAGTTGAATAGTGGGTTAAGTCATTTGAGCCCCCCTCCACTAGTCCTAGGCTATAAAATACAGGAGTAAACATTATTTTATTACCCCCACCCTAACCTACCACCAATGGCACCAACATACCTTATTTAAGATGAGGACCTTCCTCTAGCCTCACCTTTGATCCACAGTTTCAGTGAAAATGCCAATAGCAGAAATCACCAGGCTAGCTTAGACAGGTGACAACCTTTTATCTTTAACACGTCATAAGCTACTCCCATACATTCACTAAACATGTGCTCAGTAAGGAGGGACAAGGGGGGTGGAGAAAGGGCATCACCAATGGTGCTAGACAGACTGACAAATCAGACTGCTTAGCATAATCGATGATGCTGCCCACTGTGCCTCCAGCCTACCAAGTCCCTTCCCACCAGACATGCACTCAGTGTATGAATAGAAATTTTTCACGCCACTGTTTGGGGTGCAACAATCTCCCAACTGAGCTAGCCTGGCAATTTCTGCTATTAGTCCTCCCCCAAATCACGAATAAGGATTGGAAGAGGGAGGGCTGTCGCCTAAAATACAGATGTATTGTATATTTTGAGGGTGGTCTGGGGGAACTGAAGGATGTTGGCTCCCACATTTTGTTCAACACAGTATGACAGAGGAAAGCAACATGGCTGATCTAGCCTGGTATTCGACTATTATTGCCGCCACCCCCCAATCTTGCATTATGTTTAAAGGAGCAACTATAAAATGATTGTGTGGCCTTTTGTATTTTGGTGAGTGGGTTAGGGAGAGGGCATATATAAAAAGATAGTTCTGACTCCTTGCACAGTGCCAAGAATGAATGTATGTTTCCTTAATTGTTTGTGTATGTAACAGGACGGGGAGGGAGGGAGGGAAGGGGAAGACTGGGCTGGGGAGAGAGTCCAAGGGACATATTCTGACACCCCCCAGAGGGCTGGATGGGTTTTGTCATGATTTATTTGTAGTTTCCAGTCCTGCAAACTAACTCAAACTAGTTCAGGCTATGGCACACTTGGGTCACAGGGATGGGGGCTGGGGAAAGAGGTGGCCGTTATGCCAAATGTCACTCCTTTTTTAACTTTTATCAAAAATCAATTATACACTAACAATGCATTAACATAGTGTTTTCAATCAATTCCTTACTTTATGAGAAAGTATAGTCTTAATTTGCTTCAAGCAGGGCCATTTGAGCCCTATTCAATGCTGGAGGTGAGTCTTTATTTTCTTTGTGCAGGCTCTTCCAGTCCTGTGCAGAGTGAGATGTGAGTCCTAACTTGCTTCATGCAGGACCCTTTTGGCCCTGTACAAACTAAGAGAGGAAACATATGTCTCTTTCTATTTCTTCTTGTGAGACTTTAATAGCAGTACAAAAGCACAGATTCTTTTTTTTTTTGGTCATGTTCTTGATCGTTTTTATGTTTCTCAGCTTTAAACATTTTGTTTGTGTAGAACTTATTACATCTTTTGCAACATGTTTGGGCTTTGAAGCTTTTGTTCATGTAGGACTTAGTACATTATTAATGATGGAGCCACCAATCACAGGTTCCCAGAGAATTAACTGATGTCATATGTACAAGTTTCTGTATGGTGCTAGATTAGCAAGGAAACAATGCAAACAAGCCAGTCTCCCAACTGGTGCAGCCTTTCAGAGCTCATAAAACAATGGAACAGGAGGTCTTTTTTTACCTTCACCTAAACTTTAATTAAAGTGCAAAAAAAGAAATCAGGCTGTAACATTCTTTATGGCTCAATTACCTATGTCACAAGGATTGTTATATCTTTATCTCCGACCTCCCCCATAGGGTAACTTGCATCAGTCAAGATGAGCAGATGCTCATGAAGAACGTTGTTCATGATGGTCTTTGGCATTTGTTTATGTGTTAACAACTGCATGCACCATATGATATGTGTGCATGTTAAGTTCAATAATATACATCCTGACTGTTTGTTGAGGCAATCAAAAAATAAGTATACTAACTTTAATTATTTTTTTTATGTCCGCTCAAATGTCTCATTAGACTGCCTTTTTACAAACCACACAACTGCCAATGTTTGGAGTTAAACTTTTGTTGTTTTAGTCTTTTAAAGTTTTTGTTTGTGATTGACTTTAGCTTGTACAAAAAGGCTATGCATTTTTTCAACTAGTTTTTTAAAGGGAAATATGAAGACTTTAAAACCTACATAAATTAAAAACAAAATAAAGTTTCATTAAAGCCTAAATAAATTAAAAACACAGTAACATTTTATTTTCAAGACAATGTATAAGTTTATTTTTTTTAAACTGATATAGTTTTGCTGGCTTTGAGCAAATTGTCTGAGTAGGTCCCTTATCCCCTTTACCTGAACAGATGAGACATACACAGTATTTTGGAAAAAATGGACACAGTCATATGTTTATGTATAAAAAACACAATAAGTAATAGTATGACATGCACAGCTCAGTAGTGTCAGGAAGCCTCTTTTAGGTAGTCCTAGCCTCCATGGTCCATCTACCTACCCCAGTGGACCCCACTGGGCAGACCTGTCATCCTTTAAAAAAGTGCACTGCCTCCAGAGGGACTCTGGCCTCAGAGGCATAAAGGGTGACCCTAGAGGCATGTGTCATGTGCCTGTCCTCCATCTGAGGGTGCTACATTCACAGGCCAAAACCCAAGAATGCTATCCCCCAACTGGTCCATCGGGCTTCTTATCATGGATGACCTAGCCTCCTGCCTGCCTCAAGAGGAATCCAACTATATCAGTGGCAGGTTCCCCCCATTACTCCCTTTGTACTCTACCTGTGAGGGTACTGTGCCACCACTCTTATGTGACTGTGACATCCTACACTACGTCTCTACCACTATCCCATTAGAGGAGGTGAGAAACCCAGAATAAACCTCATGGGAAAAACCAGGAGAATTGTTCCTCGGCCAATAAGGTAATCCCCCTTATTGGGTCAACAGGTTCCCTTCCTGTCTTATCCATCTAACCCTGCTTCCATTGTAGATGGGTGAGAATTTCAGCTAGAGAGAGGAACAAAGAGGCTGGGCTTCCCTGTCTCAGCTCCTTTATAGCCTCTTTGCTCCTTCTCTCCAGCCCAACTCTATCCTCCCCCTGGCAGACTTACTATCCTGACCTTACCCTCCCAATTTCCATTCCTCCTGTCTTCCCCATCTACATACCTTCTGTCCAGTAACAGAGAAAGGTCATCTGCCAGCTGCAAGAAGGAACCCATCTGTATCAGTGGCAGGTTCCTACTATTACTCCCTTTGTACTTTACCTGTGAGAGCTCCATGCCACCATAGGATGACTATAGTCACTGCCCCAAAGCAAGCCATACTAACAGTTCTCCAAAATGCCCAGTACAGTATATCTGCTAAAAAACAGTCCATACCTACTATAGACATATGCATCCCATCTCTTGCATACATGTGCAGAAATGTGGTCACTTGTCCATCATGCCACAGTACCTTGCCACCTATTGACCCCATAAAGGTTTGCATAGTCATGATGACAACTCTGTGAGCCTTCTCAATTGCTGCAGGACCCTTTGCATACAGTCACTTTTGTCCCTGTACTATGTGCCATCATATCAGTATCACCTCCAGCCAGTATTGCCATAAAAAATGGAGGTTGTCCTTCATCTGGAAAGTCAAACTCAGTGATTTCACCAGCCCCAAGTGACTAGCACACAAATGGACTGCCAGAACCCCAGAAGGGCCTTGCCAACAGACCTCTGACATGACCCACAGCAAAAAATATTTCCAAATGCTTCCACGGTGCCCCACCAATTGCATCCACTGCTTTTGTGAATCCAGGAAGAAGTTCACACCTCCTGGCATCTGCTTAGCCCTTTGGGCTGCCCAATAAATAAAACAATGCCCACAGATCCACACTTACCTGATCTGGGGTTTTCCACCTGTCAATAAACAGAAAGAAAGTTATAGCAAATGTGGCTGTACGTACCCTTCAAAGGCCTACAACCTGCATCATTCCAATATCTTTATCTGGTTGTCTGACAGCCTTACTACCCTTGTGTTCGTGCCTGCCCCAATTCAAAAGGAATGTATATTAAATTCTGCCTAATTCAAACCCAACTCTTTCATGGCCTTACCCTCTTCCTGGACTCGGAGGAGGGACTTGCCATGACAGCCTGGCTTTATTCTAACACTCCCTCCACTTGAGTCCTCCTCTTCCTGTCCTTAAAATTTGGCACTGTCTCCTATTGTGTGGTCCCTTCAGTCCCCCTCTGATCATATCCCATACCAGCCCATCTAACTGTAATTCCTAGTAAAAGTCAAACCTTAATCTCTTAAATCCCCTGCTTCATTCTGCTACCCACTAGAACCACTCTGACCTTATCACCAGCACCAGCACAACCCTGCCATGTTCCCATGGCAACCATCTACCCCATTCTGCTGATTTTGCAGAACCTGAATGCCACCATTCTCTGCTAACCTATGTTCCTCCCAGATAGTTATTTAATAGTGCTTGGTACAAACCCCATATGTGCACTGTGGGCCTCGCTGTAAGTATGATGGTGACCCAGGCGTGTGTTCTCAGGGATCTACCAGGGTGCTATAATTCCCACACTGCAACTGCCAAATAGGCTGCTCTACTGCTCAGCTAAATCCTTAGCTCTGCCCCCAATCATATCCATTCTGCATGAACTAAACTAGGTTTCTTTACCCCAGTAACCCAGTATACGTGTCACTGCCATGCATGCACACCGCAAATCTTGCCATGTGCAAGATGGTGGCCCATGCATACACAACCTAAGGCTTGACATGGTGTCCTAAACACTCCAGTTCCCCACAGCAACTGCTGGCCATGCTGCTCTTGATCAAAGTCTACGGTTCTGCTTCCTAAATAAGCTACACAAATTTATTTCTGCTCTTTAAATGGCTGCTACCCACTAGACCCTGCCATGTGCAAGACAGCAGCCCATGCATGAGCACTGTGGCCATCCTACAACCCCCAGCTACTGCAATGAGCAACATGGCAGCCATGTGCATGTGTGCATTAAAGCCATCCAAAACACTGACTCTGCACTTCACACTGCCCACATGTACCCCACAGAGCTACGAGTTGACAAGTCCCCAACCAGCATGTTATCCACACATAAATTTCTGCCAGGCAGTGCAGTCTCCCCTGCAAAATTACCACAAGCTGCTACACACACTCAACCCACCCTCTACATTGGCACTAATCAAACCAAAGGTTCCACAGCATTGCATGCAACAGTTCCACCCAAGAAGACAAAAAGAAATGAAAAACACCTACATTGCAAAGTATTTGAAAAATTGGCGGGGGGGGGGGGCATACAGAAATGCCTAACTATCCCTGCCTCAGAATGACTGCACACTCCACAACCAGAACAATTCTTTCACTGCTCTTACATGCCTTGGCACCAAATTCAGAAGAGCTTAAAATGAGACACTGCCCCAGTGGGAGCAACCACCCCAGTCCCTGAAGTCACAACCATGGACTGAAAGGACAGACCCCTTATACAAGGATATGCATCAATCCACAGCAGCCTTTCTGCCTGGCATCCTCAGCAATGGTACAGTATGCATCATCCCAAGCTTAGCGTTTCTTTTTCTTTTGTTTTTTTTTTTTGTAAAAGCCTGATCCTGTCATACAATGTGGTACCCTCACAAATGATCATAGCCAAGTCAGCCCCGCTTCCATTGTGCATCATGCTGGTGATAAGCTGACCACCCAAGCTGCACCCCCTGCTCTACATTGCCAATTCCACTCTCTTACACCGCATCATGCTGAGAATTGAGCCAGTCACCCAAGTTGATGCTCAGCATCCCCCCAACATTATGACCCATTCTTTCTTTTTATTTATACATTCACCAACCTTCTGATGAACCATTGCATCACCTAACCCAGTGCAAATGATAATGTCTTGCCCCTGCTCCTACTGACTGAGCCTGAAAAATGGTTCTTCTGACTAATTTCAGTTAAGGTAGTCCTGCTGACTAATTTCAGCTGAAGATAGGAACAAAGAGACTGGACTTCCCTGTCTTATCCCTTTCATAGCCTCCTTGCTCTTCCCCACCAGACCAACTCTCTGCTACTCTGGGCCCACCTTCTATTCTGACCTTGTCCTCCCATTTTCCCTTCCCCTGTCCTACCAACCTACCTACCTTCTGTGTTGTAGCAGGGAAAGAGACCACAGACAAATTCTCACAGGCTTCAAGGGCCCCTCTGCCTGCTGTCTAACATGTGACAAATAAATCGGGGAATTTTATGTAATTTCACAAATGAATATCTGTTGAACCACCAACGTGATTTTCACCAAACTTGCCAAACTGAGACAGTGCACTTCAAATGTCATAGTCCTAGGGGTTAAGAATACCAAGATATAAGTGGTCAAAATCCCCTGTTTTAACAAAAACACTATCTCAGCCCAAACATACTGCATACAGTAGGAGCTATTGGGTATCTATATCTCTGTCTCTGTCTCTGTCACTTTCTCTGTTTCTATCTATATCTATGTCTAATTTGAAAATTGTTAACCTGAAACCGAGAGAGGCATACTGAGCCAAAGCTCTTTTCTACGCATGACTCTGGGTAGGGGAAACAGAAGAGAACAACAGGTACAAACAGGATAAAATAAAATGACTCAGTAATAAGCACGCTTAACTGCAGTAAACATCAGCAATACAGGCAATGTAATATTTAAAGTTATGAGACTGTGCACATGAAGGGGATGCACAGTAAATAAATATAATCAGACTGTTGAACAAAATAATTAAATAGAGATATCAAATGGAGAAAAAAATGGATAAAACTATAAGAGTCAGTGTGCAGAGGAAAGTCAAGACACTGTACATTAACAGCAGGAATAACAAAGTCTAGCTAGAGCTGATAGGGCTGCAGGTGACAGATTTGTGATAAAATACTTGAAAATTACCAAAGTTATTAGCCTGCATTCACAAAATGTAATGTTGGCTCATAAAGTTGTTGTGTTTTAATATTTTTTACACCAAATTGTCAACATAGCCTTGTTATGATGACCTTGCATCATGAAAAAGGGCAGAGAAAATGTTCATCTCTTGGCCTAAAGGTGATTTTGCACGGGGACTGCAAAATTACCTTTTGGGATACAAAAACACATTCTGGATGGGAGTTGGAAAATGACAACTGTCACATTCATGAGGTGCTGTAAAGAAATGGCTATGTTGAAAATCTGGTGTAAAAATAATGAATATTACCAAAATTACGAGCCTGTGTTTGCAAAATTCAGCATAGCCTCATAACTTTTTTTTTAATATTTTTACAACAATTTAAAACATAGCCTTATTATGATCGTGCCTCATGAACAAGGGCAGTGAACATTTTAAACTTCAGTCCAAAAGGTGATTTTGTGCAGAGACCGCTTAATCACCTTTCAGGAAGTATAAAATAATTTTGGCCAGGATTTGAAAAATGACAGCTATCACATTCATGAGGTGTTGTAAATCTCAAATCTTTATTTTTTATTTATTTATTCAGGCGATCATCATTGAGCAAGGCTAATTTACAAGATGGACCTGTTAAGGTCAAGGTTCGAGTTGATGCACAGCAATTACATCACATACTTATGAGACAGTTATACATACAGAAGAAAGGAAAATGTTATTTATAACACAATAATATACAGAGAATTCACATGTTAAAGCTTGACTAAGAGAAAGTTAAACTAACATCTACAATATGTACAGTACATATATATCTCAATGAGGATCATGACAGTCACTCACATAATGAGTACAAGGATGCTGAAGGGAATATTGGGTGCCATATACTGGCGGTGTCTGACTGGAAGGAATATGCCATATGTGATTGGAATATGGTTTTGTGGGATGACTATTCTATCTCTAGTGATAGCAGCTGCATTTCTCTGTGAAGAAGGCTGTACAGTGCTGCTTGAAGGATGTAAATGGAATGATAATGGACAGTTTAAGGGATTTTTTATGGCGTGTTCCATGCTATGGCTAGAGAATAGCTGATTGCTGCCCTCCCTATTTTGGTGTTGACTTTGGGCAATTTGAGCAGGATGATATTGTTGCTTCTTAGGGCATAGGAGCTAGGAGTGGTCAGGTTGAAGCAGTCCAGGATATAGCTTGGGAGTTTTTGATAAAGCTCTGTAGATCCATAGAGCTGCATTTCTGCTCCTTCTGACATGAAGGAAACCCATCCAGTTGCGCTATAGAGAGAACAATGGTGAGTATTATATGGCAGGTCTGTAATGAACCTTATTGCTCTATGATATAAGGTATCCAACTTTGAAGGTAGGAGGGGCAGTGTCTATAGAGGAAGTCTGCATAGTCAGTGACTGATAGAAAGATGGCCTGGACTAATCTCATCTTTGAATCTCTATTAAGGAAGGGTTTTAATCTGTAGAGGAGGCCAAGCCTAGGCTGCTTTTCAGCAGTTGTTCTAGATGCTGAGTAAAGTCAAGTCTATTGTCAATCCACACACCTAGGTATTTGAAATTTTCAACATACTCAGATTTTCTCAAGTATAGTGCATATCTGGGGAGATTGATTGAAGAGGATGTTGGTGGAGTTTTGGGTTGTGAACATCATTGCTTTGGTTTTCTTTGCATTTAGCAGAAGCTTTTTCTCAAGAAGCTGATGTTGTAACAGGGAGAATTCTGCTTATAGGATTTCATGAGTAACTTTAGGGGAAGGGTTGCTAACATACAGTACAGTGTCATCAGCAAAGAGATGTACTGAGGACTTGGTAAGGGTTGAATCAATTTTATTTATATAAATGGCAAAAAGGATAGGACCCAGGATAGAGCCTTGGGGGACTCCTCTTGACAGTGGTCTTAATGGGGATAGGTCACCTTCAGCTTTTACCTGCTGTGATCTGCCGGAGAGGTAGCATCTGAACCACTTAAGGGAGGATGGATCTAGGCCAATGGGGTGTAGGGATAAGAGTAGCAGTTCATGGTCTACAATGTCGAATGCTTTGCTCAGGTCCAGGAATACTGCACAGACATTGTTCTTGTTATCCAATTCGGTTTGACAATCATTGGTGACCTTGGCTAATATATGGTTATGTTGTAAATTTGGGGTAAAACTGTTGAAAATTACCAAAGTTATGAGCCTGCGTTCACCCAATTCAATGTAGAGTTATAACTTTGATGTTTTTTTTAATATTTTTACACCAAATTTTCAACATAATCTTCTTATGACCCCGCCTCATGAACAAAGGCAGAGAAAATGCCCAACTCCTGCCCGAAAGGTGATTTTATGCGAAGACCGAGAATTCACCTTTTGGGGCAGATTTGCCTTATGTCAGTGCAATTGTTCATGAGGTAGGGTCCCAAAAAAGGCATGTTGACAATTTGGGCCACAAATATGCAAAAAATGGCCAAGTTATGCCACTAAGTTCAAAAGACCATTGAAATATATTGAACCGCATGCCTGTTTCTTCAGTTCGTAGTCCAGCTTTGAAGTGTGAAGACGTGTCTGGGTTCCAAAAAGGATTACAGCATTGGACCCCCAATGGGAAAGTAAGGGCTTGGGGGGGGTGGCTGCTGAGTGGGAAGGGCAGGTGGGGACTGTAGTGACTGCAAAAGACATTGATGGATGATTTTCTTTTTACAAGGTGTAAAACAACAAAAATTACAGAGGATTCCTGCACTGGGGAATTGGCACCCACAATGTCACCTTAAGGTTTCTGGGGGGGAGTGGGGTGGTGGGAGCTAAAAGGGAGAGTCGGGAGGGCATGAGGAGAAATAGGGAAGGGGAAATACGGAACGATCAACCTGCATTGGGGGAGTGGGTACCCCCAGTGTGACATTTACATTTCTGGTGGGGGGAGTGGGTGGTGGGTACTGAGAGGAAGGGTCAGGTGGTGAGAAGCAAAAAATATAAAAAAAAAGAAACAGCAGTCACGGTAGAATATGGCACAGTCTGCTGTGACCATAATGGCTGACAACCTCCATTGCCCATGTGCAATACAGGTTGTCAGTCATGTTGGTCATGGCAGACTGTGCTCTTTTCCACCATGACCTCTGACTACAGAAAAATAGTGCTGTGGCACTGGTAATGGACAGGCAGTGCAGAGTGCTTCACAGATGTGGAGGCAACTGTGATGCAATTCCACCCTTTTGTTCAGTCAGAAAAATCTCCCTTTTTTCTAGTCAATCGCAGAAGGTTTGAAGAGCCCCACCCACTGCAGCCCTGATAAAGGGAAAATGGGTTAGTATGAGGAAAAAATACTAGCGATAGTAGAGACAGATTGTGAAGGCACTGGAGTATTAGAAGGAGGATCAATGCACCTTCTGATTGTCCAGAAATCCATAAAAGGGGCATGGAAGGGCAAGTAAGATTCAGGTAAAAGATGGCAAAGTGGTAGCAAAACACCTTTGAGTGTTGTTTATGGGGGGATAGTCACCACTCCATAGGAAAATTTTAATCCCTGTAGGTGGTAATTAGTTTTCCTTCTACCTGTTATCAGTGATGGAACACATGAAGATAATTTGTTTCATGCTAAGAATAGTATTTAAAAGGCAAGTAATAATTTATAGAGGAAGTACAGTTTAATGATTAGACCACTGGCTCAAGGCCAAGGTTCAAATCCCACTGATACACTTACTCACTGTGTGAACTTAAGCTGTTCACTTAGCCTCTTAGTACTTGGTTCTACCAAGCTGCAGAAATGTGCAGAAGCAGGAACCCACTGAAAATTAGATTTTATCAAAGCAGGGCTAGAAAGTAAAAAAAATAAATTAAACAAGTGTTAATGATGACCAAAACGTACTTTCAGAACACTGAGAATGAAAGAGCGAAGATGTGGGAAAGCAAGAGAAGTAGGGTGGGGGAATCAAGAAACAGAGGGGGCGGTAGAAGAAGTGACCAAATATTCCCACTGTCAGGTTATACAATTATTATAGATTTAAACTTTGCATCCATTATTGTAGTCAAAGGGATATAAGTCTGTACAAGCTCTAGTGGACAAAGAACCTCTGTGCGTAAACACTGAGGCAAGGGTTACCCCAAAGGGCATTTGGCTGGGAAGCCAAGTTTCAAGAAAATACAAAATCACACATGCCCCCACAATGCAAAGCATCATGGGCTGCATATGCAAATCACCACAGAATGTTATGCTGGTCCAACTTTAAGCAGAATTGCATGGTGCCGAAAGGCCTCTCACACAGTTTGCAAAGGGTGCTGAGCTGCAAATAGATAAAGCTCTCAATAGAGATGTCCAAGAAGGTGTTACATGTAGTCGTGCTGTGCCCTTTTCAATAAAGGAAGCCAGGATAATCACTGGTTTAGCCCTATGAAGAGGGGACCACTGAGGAAATGAGTTTCAAAACTGTCGGTGGCAAGGAGTGCCATGGCATGAGCTTCAGGTTTTTTTAAGCATCAGTCCAAATTGCATCAGCAAGAGCAAGGGAAAGAGTTGCCAGTTTCCTGAAGATGAAACCAGCTGAAATCTGTGCTACTCAGGGATGATGGGAGCATTTAGGCAAGCAAAAGTATAACTTATTAGCATGGGGAGAATGAAACAAAGCAAGAATGGTATGAGGAAGTTGTGCTGTAGGGAGACAGGTTGTGGTTTCATGGTTGCTGCAGGCTGCAGCCTAGGAGGATGTTCTCCTGCAGCAGGGGTAAAAGGAGTGTAGCAGTGATGCAATAAACCTGTGCTCCAAACTAGCTCAAATTAAAGTAGGCCCCCCTTATGAATCTAATTAATTGAATTTGTACCTGTCACTTGAACTTCTTAATATTCAGTAGAACAGTCCTAGCCTTTTCCTCACCCAATGGGGAACAGAAGGCTAAACTGGTGACATACAAAGTAATACATTCTTGCATCTCATTACTTGAATGATTTCAATCCATTTGCATACCATTTGCATGCACAGATCCAGCTTTGCAGGTCAGCCCCACCACACCACAAAGGTGAACAGGAGGTACTGCAGCCTTGCAGGCTGGTGTGAAGGTATGTGTGTGGGTGGACTGCAGTGGCCTGAGTACAGTGCTTCTGCCCATTGCCATGTACAGAGTCAGACTGGGATACAGGGGGCCCACCTGGACAGTGACTACAGGAACCCACCTGGATAAGCACTATGGGAGGGCCAGGGTGACACACTCCAATCAGTATGCCACATGAATGTGATACACTAGCCCTGTATGTATCATACATTGCCCTACAGTGCCTCACATACCCCATTATAGTGAAGAAGGGTTGAGAAATACAAGGGATGCTAGAGTGTAGATGGTGACTGGGTAACCGAGTGAGTGGGGCCCACCTGGAACCATCCAGGCAACCTGAGTGGCTGCACCAACACTGACAAAGTATGTGCCTGTAGTTGCAGCATGCTCAACACTGCAAGGGTCTGGTGTCCATGGAGCATGGTCCCAGGACGCAGGTGGTGCCACCCCTGCCCTGCACTGCCCACAGTTGTGCAATGTCCACCACCAAGACACCACACCAACCCACTGTAGTGCCCCTGTGGCATTGACACACTGCATGGATGGCATCAGTGTCATGTCTGTGGCTCCAGGTGACGTGGACCTGGCATGGGCATGCTGTGTGCACCAATAGTGTCCCACCATGGGTCTGTGCCACTGGTCAGACACTGGACCATGGCATGCCACCACCAGTACCGCCAGGTCGCCTGGGCACCATTGCTCCAGAAGTCACCATGGGTGCATGCCACTACCGGGTGATGCCCTGAAGGCTGCATGGGTGCAGTCCATGGCCCCTGGTACGTGTGCTGCATTGTGGCTGTTTACCAGCTGGTGTGCTAGGGTTGTACCCGATGGCACCATCATGTGGCAGCTGGGTACAGTGTGGGGGAGTGGCCATCTGAGAGATGCCAGATGTGTCACAGCACCTGTGGCCTTAGGTATTGCCAGCCTGGTATGACTGCTGTGTGTGGGTGCCTGGAGCACATCCTGGTGCACCTCCAGGGGCTGTCTCAGAAGTGTCTGTCTGCAGTTCTGCAGCTTGCTTGTGGGTAGCAGGCCGATTTTAAGCCATCCTCTTGTCATCCTATCTTTGCACGGCACATTTCTTGGATGCATGACACATGAGCTGCACATGTTGGCTGAATATTGCCATGCGCTGCACATTCATGTACCTGTCCCCTGTTTCTGCACTGCATACATTATCTATGCGCATGCATTCCAACTTGCATGATGCATCCCTCCCTTTTGTACATTGCGCCTCTGTACATTTCCCCAGATGCGCCACACATCTCCACCTTGTGCCTTGCATCTCTTTTGAACATGTGGACCCAGGTGATTTATACTGTCAGTAGTCGTAAGGAAATGCCACAATCTGACAAGTTAATTTAAATGATGCCATTCCTATGTAATAACAGCTGAACTGCAGTGGTAAACAAAAGTGACAAAACTAATGCATGGACAGTACATCTTTTTTTATAAAAAATGGATTTTACCTAGCACTGCCAAATTAATTTAAAGGATGCTGTTCCAAAATAATAAGTTAATTCAAAAGATGCAGCTAAACTGCTGTACTATGCAATGATGGCATTTGGCCTGGCAGTATAGCCTTGAGGTTAGAGGCACGAAGTGTGAACGATCTTGATACATCCAGCAGACCAGACCTGAGTTTGATTCTCACAACCTCCACTTGCATACTGTGTGACTCTGAGCAAATCACTTAACCGCCCAGTGCTCTCAGGTCACCCCTGAAAGCAGGCATTTGTGCCTAGTGGGCCCTACCCAGTTACCAAAGACTAAAAAAAAAAAATGGCAAAGCTAATGCATGGACAATACTGTTGTAAATAAAATAGATTTTACCTTGAGCGGACAATTAATTTAAGGAATGCAGTTTCAAATAATGTCAACAAATCTATGGTGCTAGGCAACATAAGCAAAACATAAAGTGACTAAATACTTTACTTGTGCTAAACATAGATAATATAATAGTGCAGACAGATTAAGTTGTCAGATTAGCATTTCAGCTTGAAGTGGCCAGATCTACTCTGTTTTTTTTTTTATGTGAATTTTGGTAACTGGGTGAGCCCACTAAGACCAAGCAGTTCCTTTGCAGGGGCGACCCGGGAGGCAAAACAAAGCAGCACATTACAGTGTAAGACAACACAGTATAACATTAAATACAAAATGTTCAGAGCTATATGCAATTGTACAAAAGTTAAAGTAGTAGATTCAATATATATATATAGTGGAATATATTCAGCGTACTATGGTACAGTAGTGGGATTAGCATGTATGTAAAAGAGAGAGAGAGAGCATGCTAGGAGAAATGCACCTGAGACAGATAAGTAGATAGTAAACAGGGTATAAAGTTGATAGGGATTAGCAAAAACAAAGGCAGGATGGAGGTTCGAGCAGGTGTGCAGCTATTTTAATAAAATCTGATATTATCTTATGTTATCCCAACTAATGTGGCTGAATTTGCACAACTACTGTAGTGTAATACATTATGTACAATTCTATCAACACTGATTGAGAGCTTCATGCATACATACGTAATATACTGCCTGAGTGGAAACAGTGTGATTTGTGTTCTCAGTCTACCATTTTAATTTTCAGGCATTTTCTGCATCTTCTAGTTTAACTGCTGGTTCATCTGTCACTGTGGATCCCCACAGAAAGGAACAACTAGTAATAGGCATTAACCAATCACGTGATCGCATGACATGTGTCCAGTCTTTTTTCTTTTAGCGTTTGTCTCTACTCAGGCAGTAGTTTAAGCATGTACTGTATGCATGAAGCTCTCAATCAGTCTTGGTAGGATTGTGCATACTGTGTTACATTAGGGTAGTGGTACAAATTCAGCTGCATTAATTGTGACAGCACAAGATAACATCAGATTTTATTAAAACAAAATAGATCTGGCTACTTCAAGCAGAAATGCTAATCTGGCAATGTAACCTGGCTGCATTATCATCTATGCTTAGTACAAAATGAAGTATTTAGCCACTTTATGTTTTACTTATGTTGCCTAGTGCTGAAGATTTGTTGACATTATTTGAAACTGCATTCCTTATTAATTGTCAGTGCAAGGCAACATACTTTTTTTATCAACTGTACTGTTTGTGCATTAGTTTTGCCATTATTGCTTAGCACTGCAGTTTAGCTGCATTTTTTTTGCAGTGGGGGATGGGGAGAGAGAGAGAAACTAAATCCTATCAACACTGATTGAGAGCTTCATGCATACATGCTTGAACTACTGCCTAAGTGGAAACAATGAGATTTGTATTCTCGGTCTAATGTTTTTTCATTTTCAGGCTTTTTCTATAACTTCTAGTATTCCTGTTAGTTTATTTTATTTATTTATTAGAAAAGTTGGATTTACAATGTTTGAGACATGGACTCATTTTCAAAGGCACCTTGTCGCGTGGGGTAGATAGAGTTACATAGTGTGGTTACAACAGTGAGAACAGTACAGTTGCAGAACATTAAACATCGAGTACACATAGGTTGCATAATAATGTTACTTATAATAGGTTACAGTCATATACAAGGTACCCAAGGGTTACATTGGGGGTACAGCCCTGGACATATCTAGATAATACCTGGAGAGGGTGTAGGTAGGGATGGGGAGTGGGTTGGGAGGGGGGGGAGAGGATAGGCTGTCCTGAGGATGTTGTCAAGTCAGGGAGGCCTGACAGGAGGATCCCACAGTGGGATTAATTAGGTGCATCTACAGCAATGAGCATCAAAGAGATGGTTCCAGAGAGCTATTTTGAAGGGACCAATTTTGGCAATGTCTGTGAAGCAGGGTGGGAGGGAGTTGAACCAAGCAGGGGCTTGGTAATGGAAGGACCTCTGGGCTAGTGAGGTCTTGGTTCTGGCCACCAGAATGGTGGCCTTGATAGAGCTACGGGTGGCAACAGATGAGGACACACGCCGTAGGGAAGCAGAGACCCCTGTGGGAGAGCCCTAGAAGAGATTTTTTGACGAGTAGGCAGGTCTGGTAGAGCAGACACTCCTCAAAGGTGAGCAGGCTGGTGGTGGAGTAGAGCAGGCAAGTGTGAGTGTGGCAACAGGTTCCGGTCAGGAGCCTGCAGGACTTATTGACTGAGAACTGAATTTTAGTCAAGGGTGTATTGTCCACCGCAGAATAAATGGGCAAGCCATAGTTCACTAGCAACAGGATAGAAGAGGTGATGGCCAGCCGGAGGGCAACTTGGGGGAGGCAATCTCTACTGTATGATGGTATAGCAGGCCTATCCGAGAATTTATGGTGGAGAATAGGGCATTGATGTGGGTGTGGAAGGTGAGAGCTGAGTTGAAAGTGATGCCTAGACTTTTGTAAGAGGTCACTTGCTCCAGCGGGTGCAGAGTGCTGAAGAGAATGAAGAGGGGGGGCATTCTTGGCCTTCTTTTGGTGATGGGAGAAGAGCATTGACTTAGTCTTCTTTAGGTTAATGACAAGTTGGTGGTCAAGGAACCACTTTTCAGCTTGGTTGTAGGTGTGCTGGAGGGATACCTGGAGAGAAGAGGGATAGGGGTGGGAGGCAAAGAGAACCGCATCGTCGGCATAGAGGAGCATTTTTCCTGTGAAGGAGCTGGGGAGAGTGTTGAGGTAGAGGCTGAAAAGTACAGGGCCCAGAATGGAGCCCTGGGGTATCCCAGAACAAACAGGTTGGGTATTGGACAGGGAGCTGTTTATCTTCACATGCTGGGATCTAGCAGAGAGGTAGCTGGGGAACCAGGCAAGGGGACCAGCAGAAAAGCCAAGTTGGTAGAGGAAGTTGACCAGGAGGTGGTAACAAACAGTGTCAAAAGCCTTGCAGAGGTCTATGAACACTGTGCCGGCAAGGTTGCCGGAGTCAAGAGCAGAGTGCAGGTATTGAGAGAACTCCAGGAGAGCAGTAGTGGTAATGTGTCCTGGGTGGAAACCATGTTGTTCTGGGCACATTATGTCATATTTGGCCAGGTACTCAGAGAGTTGAATAGACACAATTTTTTCTAGGGCTTTAGAGAGTGGGGGGAGGATAGAGATTGGCCGGTAATTGTTAGGTGCAGACTGATCTCCACTCTTTTGTATAGGGGTGATTTTGGCTGATTTCCAAGCACTGGGAAATTGACCGAGGCATAGAGACTGGTTTAGTAGGTCTGTAAGGGGGACTAGGATGACATCCAAGACCAGACAGAGGATTCTGAAGTCTAGGGGGTCACAGCTGGGGTTGTTGCTACTAAGGGCTTTTAGCAGGTGCGGCCTGGCTACATGGGGGGATATAATGTGCAGGTAGAAAGGAGGGCGATCCAAGGCAGGGGGGATAGAGGTGGGGATTGGGTCAAAAAAGTTGTTTGGGAGGACAGAGCTTGGGTCAGAAAAAGTAGTATTGAGGCAATCAGCTATGCGAGTTGGGTCTGTAGTGACGGTGCCATCGATGGAGAGCTGGGACAGTGGGAGGAGCAGGTCTTCCCATTAAGCTCTTTCATGCTGCCCTAGAAAGTCCGGGTGGAACCCCAGGTGGTTCACTTGTCAGTGTGGCTCCCCGTTGAAATCAACTAGTGAAGCCACCATTCCAGCAGCAAATGTAATTGCCTTTAGGGTACTAGAAATCAGGAAAGACTCCAGGAGGCTCCCATAAAGAGAGATGAAATTGCAGCTGTTCAAATTTCCTCAGTTGAGTTGCAGCACGGCTATAAGTGGGGTCATTCGGTACAAGTCAGGATGCTGGTAGCATCGGGAGGCAGCAGGTGCTGCCAATAAAATGCACAGCACATACAAGTAATTATCTAATGACTATCTAAATCATACGACACTGACGGAGCTTCTTCACAATGCAGACATCCACTTTCAGTTTCAGCAAGGGAGGACTAGAGTGGGCAAAGTGGCCAAAATTTGCTCCACGAGGCAATTTGCGGAGTGATGTGGAATCTGCAAAGTAATCTGCAACTTGAAGCAGAGTACTTTGCATCATGATGAGGGACGCTAAGTCCATTGATAACAATGACTTCGCGTTACTCTGTCATCCCCCAGCCACTTCTGCACCAATTTGTAATGCAAAGTACATAGAAATCAATGTACTTCGCATCACTTCGCATTGTTATTGAGCTCTAAGGTGACTTTTGCAGAGATTCATGGTATTGCAGGTTACATGGGCTCTAGATTGTTCTGCACAGCCTCAGTTTTGTGTAGTGTGTGCGTAGTGGTAGATGGAGACAGTTTTCTCTCAGAGCTCTGTGATTCATATCCTCTAAAAGCTGTTAAAAAAGCCTTTTTGAGCCACTTTTTTTGCTCAAAATTTAGTACATCGATTGTAGGAAACCACCCTGTGCTCATATCTTTGAATGTTTATTGTTTGTGTGTGGATTTTGAACATTAATTTGGAACATTCAGTCTGAGTACTGACAGACTGTGGTGGAGTAGGTTAAAACTGGGAGAAAAAGGCAGTCTTTCTGTTTTGGTTATATTTTTCTTGTATAACTGTGTTAATGTACACACATTAATATTTTCAGTAATTCTTGACAATTTTTTTGATGATTGTTGTGGTGCAGCAGTGCATAATTTCAGTCTGATTAAAAGATTTTGGTATATTAGTGAAGTTTTCAATTTACTATGCATTACTTTAGTGTGTGTGTGAGCCTGTATGCCACAGATGCCATCAAATCAGACACATTTTATTGTGCCACAGAGTAATTGCAACAGTGTGAACCTGCTATCCACCACAGCTGTGTGATTTTGTACTGCTTTGTGGTATCTTTGTTTGGACTGATACTGCAGTGCACTGCACCCCCCCCATGGCAACCCCCCCCATGGCAAAAAGTATTCTTTTCCGGATTGGATTGTGACTTGTGAGCACTGGTTAAGGTGTTGTTGTCACTTTGCGTCTGCATCTCTTCTTGATTGCGCAGTGCAGTCTTAATCTGTCTGTGCTTTTACATCTGTTTAGTTCCCAATCTCCATCTGCAAGCCACAGTTATTGTTTCTTTTTTGGCTTCACATCCACCGGCCCAGACTGAAAGTTTAGGAATCTAAATTTGTTTAGAATTTTCTTGGTGATCCCCCAAAATGCCTACAAAGAGAAATGCAAGCAAAGCTGTTTCTGGCCATGGCACTGCTGCCAGTGGCAAGATTGTCCATAGGTGTGGTAGTACGCAGAAGTGCATAGCTGATGTTAGTAAAGGGATTTCTCCATCAATGTTTTTACTGAGCAATCTGTAGCTTCTCTCATAGTTGGAGGAGATGATGTTGTCCCAGCTGGTGGTATTAGTGCAGTATTGCTGCCTCAAGTTCCACTTCTGACCAGTTAACCATTTCAAAAAGTATAGTTGAGTCTAAAGCTGTGACTAACAGTGTAGATGATATCATACTCCTGATTAAAATCCCCATGGTAGTTGAACATGATTCTGATCCTGGCAACGATAACTCACAATGTCACATTTCTTCCAGTGCTGTTGAGGTCATGCCTTTGCCATCCAATGATTCAAAGTGTGGCACAAAAAATATTGGGTGATGATGATGATGATGATGATGATGATGCTGTGGTTGGAACATGTTCTTCACATGACAGCATCCAAGATGAAAATGTGGATGCAAATGATGTTGATGAATATGATAATGATGTCAGTGACCCCTGTTGAGAACCAGAGAAAAAGAAAGTCAAGGTGACTGTGTCTGCGTCTGTTGGCGTTAAATCCCCCCTCCTCAAAAAAGTTGTGATTTAGTGGTTCCTGTTGATAATAATGATGATGACCCAGTAATAATCATAGGTAGTCGTGGTGGTCAGTTGGAGTCCAAGTGTGTCCAGCCTGAAAAATCATGTAGCACACCCCCCATTTCAAGGGTTAAAGAAACGGAGTCCAATAAGCAGCATCAGGGAAATGTTAAAAGTAGGGGATCACAATCCCTTGTTTGGGATTGTTTTGTCCAAGATGCAAATGATGAGTCAGTTGCAATCTTCCAGCTTTGCCGTGTGTGTGTGAGTCAAGGAAAAAAAGGGAGTCATCTGGGAATGGGAGGCCAGCAAATACATCTTAAGAACAGGCACATGGCACTGTGGACCCGGCACCAGATGGCAGCTAATGCCACAGTGGGCATTCACCCTCATCATCAACCTTACTGAGATGTTATCCCCTTCCATGAGTGTAAGACCAAGAAGGAATGTTTGCAGTAGCAATAAAATAACACCAGAGGATTACTGCAGGCATGATGGGGGGGGGGGGATTATGATTTAGAAATCTTGTCAAGTGGTGGTCAGGGTAGCAGTAGTGGTGGTCAATGCAGTATGTCTAGTGCAAGTGGTACATCAACCCCTGTACATACAATGGGGAAAATAAGTTCATTTGTAGACTTGTCACCTGTGCACACCTCTTCATAATATGTCCATACCATACCCCTGGCCATTCGCAGAGCTGAGCCATTTGTCACACCCCGTGCAAAATGTGTAAATCAGCCTACTTTGAAGAGTGTTTTTGCCCATAACCTCCTGCCTGCTTGCCTGTCTGAAGCATGTGACCTACACTGTGTAAGCCATGTGATGTGTGTGGGCTGCCTGTGAATTCTCACTCCACCTTAAAGTGGAATAAGGCAGAGTGCACAATGCGAAGTCATAATTACAATGCAAAGTGGCAAAGTGAGGGTTTAAAATAGGTACTCCACATAGCAGAACACTAACAAGAAGTGACCACTTCGTGACCACTTCATGGGCAGAATTTTACTTCACTGCATCTCTAGGGAGGACTGGGGCTGTGGACTGAGTTAGTGTTTTTTTTTAATAACTGAAAAGAAAATTTATAACACAGAAAGAAAATGCTGATCTGATCCTACAGTACATACAACCTCCAAATAAAACTGTTATGCCAGTACCAAACCTCCTGAAGATCAATACTGTTTCAACATGCGAGGGGTGGGGGCTGAAACGAGCAATCATGAAAAAGTAAATCAGCCTTAATTTATCCATTCAGCTACCCTTTCCTTGAAATGGATACTGTTGTGGCTTTGTGTGCAGCAGCAGTCAGAGCCAACATAACCTGAGTGAGAGAGGCAGCCAACCAGCACGTCACTTCATGCAGTAAATACACAGCATACAGAGCACACAGAGCCAGGAGGTAAACATGGTGGCAGCCGAGAGCCCGACTTCTATCTAATAAATTCTGCTCAGGGTTTGTTTTACATTGAATCGAAATTGTCTGATACTTACAGGGATGAGTTGTGTCTGCAGGTCCTTATTGAAAGGTTTGGGAAGGGGGCGGTCTTGTAGATTCCTTGTTTTATCTCCCCATAGGTTCCTCACCAAGGCTTCTAAGCTGAAGTAACAAAATAAGTAAAAAGAACATGATCTCACACTGCACGGAGACATCTGTGCCCCATACCTCTCAACCTTTCTCCACCAAAATGTGTGACACGATGTGTGACAAATGAGCAAAATGTGTGACATATCATCTAACATGGCACTGGAAGCTCAGAACACTATAGCTATCAGTGCACTACTGTTCATAATGTTTTTGTATAACTAAGCATAATAGATTATTATGAATTTCTGCTTTAAAGTTTCAGAGGGGAATGTGGAATATCACCTTCCACATGATGGACAAAGGGTTTCTGAGAGGTAAAATGAGTGACGTACCTCATAATGTGTGACAGTTGAGAGGTATGCTGTGCCCCCTCTGGAGGGGGGTTAAAGATGTTCCCTGGCTAGAATTGCACTGTGTGAAGATTGTAAGTGAAAAATATTTTTTAGAGAGAAATAGTGTTGTGCAACTGGCATGAATGGAGAGAGTGGAGTGCTTTCTTCACAGACCGCAGACTAGACTGCTGTGTTTCTGGAGGAGGTGGGTGCTGACTGGGAGGGTCTGGTGGGGGAAGATATCAACATATAGTAAAAAAAAAAAGTAGAAGAAATAATCTTGCATGCATGGTAGTGTGGGAACGCTGTGAAAAAAAACCTTTGAGGATTCTTCATTGGGACACTGGGGGTTTGGGCACTCCCAATGTCACTGTTATGTTTCTGGGAGGGGTTTGGGGTGGTGGGTGCTGAGAGAAAGGGTCGGGTGGGGGGATATCAAAGTGTTTTCTTGCCAACAGCGAGCAGAGTGCTTCACCAAGGTCATGGAAGTGACTGTGTTGACACTCCAACATGTTGTTCATTTGCAAAGAATGCAAGGAATGCGGAGTCCTTTTTTGAAAGCAATAGGTCTGCAGGGCTTCACACACTGCAGCCCTAAAAAGGAGCAAAGTGAGACTACAGGGGTAGTGAGAGAGAGAGAGATAAGAGGGGACAAGATGAAGAGAAGATGGAATATAGTTCATGTAAATGGCACCAAGCTTGTGGGATCTTTCTTCAATGATGGCATCAATATGGGTGAGGAAGTCAAGGTGATTGTTAATACACATGCCAAAGTAAGTAAAGCTGTGGACAACTTCAAGGGGAGCACCACTGAGGGTTTTAAAAACAGGGGCAGGCTATGCCTACTGAGCTGTTGCCTCATGTCAAATAATATAGTGACAGTTTTCTTGGCATTTAATGTGATTGGGTTGGAGCAGAACCACTGCTGAACACTTTCAAAATCACGCTATAGGGATTGCTCTAACAAGGGAACAGAGACTCTGGAAGCATACATAGCCAGGGAAGGAAGGAAGAAGAGAAATAGGCTGATAATTCCCTGGAATGCAGGTGCCCCCCACCCCACCCCCCATGTGGGCATGACTTTTGCCTGCTTCCAACAATTGGAAATAGAACCAAGTTGAAAGAAGAGATGAAAAAGAGTTTTGTGAATTAGATTTTGTGATTTATGTATATAATTTTGTCATTTTTTTTGTTTTGTGAACATTAGAATGCCAATAACTGGTTACAAATTGAAAATGTGAAAACAAGGTGATTTTTAGGGTTGTATGTTTTGTGTTTGTGTTTGACAGTTTATGTTATGTTGGTGATTTTATTTGTTTTGTTTTGTTGTATCGAGAAAAGTAGAATGCTTCACAAAAATAACTTTATGAGACACAAGTGATGAAACCAAAACAGTTGTATGGTTTTGTGATACAGGTTTTGGGATGTTTGGAAATGGTTTTGTGAGACTTTTTTGTTTTTGTATCTGAGAAAGGAGTTGTGGGATGTAGCTTGATTTGCTTAGAAACATAATTGTTGATGTCAGGCTCTAAGGGGTACCTTTGGGTTTTGGCCGGGCCAATTGAGCCCTGCATGACACCAGACAAACCATGTTGGTGGCACAGGGTAATTTGAGCCTTGTGCATCATGGCATGAAGCTAGAGGGTGCTGGGCTTAGCTCTTGATTTATGCAGAGCCTGAAAGGTTTGAAGGGTCCTGTGTGAACAAGTTAAGACTTAATTTCTCAGAAAGCAAGGAAATTAGCTGCAAAAAAATACATTAAAGCATACATTAGGGTTGCAAAATCACAAAGCATAAACATTACTTTCTATACAAGTAAAGAAATTAATTGCAAAAAACTACTTAAATGTATACATTAGGGATGCAAAACAAAATAGACAAAGTATGGAAATTAAAAACAATAGGCGCTTGATGTCTCAGGAGTCTTGTCAAATCTGCAGTGAGGGGGCTTTGTGGTTTTCAACCTTTATTCTCACTCCTTCCCCAAGTCCCTATCCTAGTAATCGAGGACAAGGATAGGTCTGGGCATGTGGTGATTGTGTGAAGAAAGTAATGAAGGATCTCCATGCAAAGAAAGTTATCAGTGACATCCATGGAAGAAAGATTTGAATGGTGCATTCCTGTGCAAAGAAAATTATGAATGCTATCTAGTTTGCACAGGGCCCAGGGCCCTGACATGAAGAAGGAGATCAAGATTATTCCTAACTTTTTCATATAGATCATTTATTACTTTCTTCATACTGTCACCACATGCTTGAGACTTGTAACTGGGGCTGGGAAGCTAGGGGCATGGAGAGAGGAGTGAGCATTATAGTTGAAAACCCCAAGAAACACCACACCACTGATTTGTCAAGACACCTGAGACTCCCATGCTTCTTTTTTTATCATACTTTATCTGTTTTGTGTTTTAGCTTCTGCAATGTATGGATTAGCATAGTTTTTTACAACACATATATATGTATATACTGTGTACTGTATATGCTGTGTCATAGTAAATGAGTTCTAACTAAATAATATATGAAGCAGGGGAAATATTTGTCTGGGATTTTGCAAGCTTACTTTAATCATTTAATGTCCTGTCTTATTTTAGGATGGGTGCTTTCTTCTCACCATGTCTCCCAGCATGCAATGTCTTTAAACTGATTGGGCTCATGTATCTAAGGAGCTGGGCAGTATTAACATGCAATGTTCCACATCAGCAAGTCTTTAGAGCCTCAAGGTGAGTGATAATAAATGAACTCATACTGTAGGGCAATATGGTAATAGAGATGTCAGGTCCACACATCTTAATACTAGAACTGTCACAAAAGAAGGTTAGCACTGGGACAGTGGTGCTTCCTGACAGTTCAGTTCAGTTAAAACTCAAGTAGTCGAGCATCTTAATACTACTTTAATGAGTCTTGCGGTGAAGCATAATGTATGTGAGAAAGTATAGTCTGTATTCTGCTATAGCGTATAAGTATTCTTTTGAGTACAGATGTAATATGCATAGCTAATGTAAAATGTTGCTTACATAAGTAATATTCTGGTCACAGGCTACTAAAACACTAATGTGATGAGATAGTAATGACAGCATTTATTAGCTTTGAAAATACAAGTAATGGATTTAATGTCACACTTTTTACATCACTGATACATGCACAAGTTCTAGTACATTTTTCCAAAAAGTTATTCTTTCTTGCTATAATTGGTATTCTGACATACAAAGATGACAAAATAAAATTATGCACATCTTATAGATTCGAGTAAAGTATTTTACCAGGAATACACATGGAATGTGTTAATATTGTTCACTGCTGTACCAAGTTTAGAGTGTGTTTCCAATTTTATACATAAAAATTGCAGTTGAGATCTGCAAGACACAAATGTCAAAATATTCTAATGAAATTCCAAATTCAGGGCATTCCATTTATTTTAGGGCTGCAGGTAGGCAGAGCCTGCAGCCCTATTGCATCAGCTCTAAAATGAGCTACAGGGACTCAGGCCACAGAACACTTTGGCCTGGATATTCAGACCGCGCCAGGCAGTGGCGCAAGCCTGGGCACAGCGCAACTTGCCGCGCAGGGCGCTGACAGGGTGATATTCAATGGAGCTGCACCATGGCACAGCAGTGTTGAATATTGTACCCTGGCCACCTGCAGTGCACATGGCACAGTAGCACTGCGCCACTGCAAGTGGCCAGAGTGGAGCGGGGATGCGCTAGTGCAAGTTCCGCTGCGCTAGGGTGCAACAACCATAATATTCAAAGTGCACATGCAAATGGGGCCATAATGCATGTAAGGCACAAATGGGGCCATTTGCATGTCATTATGGTTCATTCTGCATGCAGGTGCATCGATCCGGCGACTTGCACCTGGCGCCTGCCAGGCTGCAGCCATTGGGACCCATGCCCACTGCACATCATGGCAAAGTGCCCCACTGCCCGATCGCGGGCATACATTGAAAAATAAATTCATCCTATATCCCTGGTGGTCCAGTGGACCGCTTGCAGCCCGATCGCTGGCATAAGTAGTGAATTAAATACGTCCTATATCCCTGGTGGTCCAGTGGACTGCTTGCAGCCTGATCACAGGCATAAGTAGTGAATTAAATACGTCCTATATCCCTGGTGGTACAGTGGACCACTTGCAGCCTGATCGCGGGCATAAGTGGTGAATTAAATCTATCTGGTAGGTCCAGTGGATCGCTCCCGACTCGTGGGCATAATTTGAAAATTAACTCATCCATATCCCTGGTGGTCGCGCCACTCCTCCCCACCCACCCACTGAGCACCACCGCCCAGCTCCCCATCAGCGGCGTGAGGCAGCTCCTCACCCGCTGCCGCCCCACCACCTGCCGACCAACTCCCACTGTAGGGCTGTATGCCCATTGGTCCACAGCGTGAGTCAATGGGTGTGCAGCCCACCGCATGCTACACAGTCCAGATATGTGAATGGTGCTCAGTGGCGGTGGGGAGGGGGCACCGCTGGACCACCAGGAATATGGCACAAATGTAATTTACAGCATATACCCGCGATCGGCTGCAAGTGGGTCCACTGGACCACCAGGGACATAGGATAGATTTAATTACTACTATGCCCGCGACTGGCTGCAAGGTCCACTGACCACCAAGGATATAGGACTTGATTTAATTCACTCACTTAGCCCGCGATCAGGCTGCAAGCGTCCACTGGACCACCAGGAATAGGACAGTTATTTGTATATGTATGCTCATGATCAGGCATGAGGGTTGGAGTGCCACCAGAAGGTGTAGCCGAGCTGGTGGCCACCCATGCGGCAGCCGCCGTGTTGCACCCTGCAACACGGCAGTCACCTGTGGTGACCAGCTGTTGCTCCTTTTTGGCTCACCTGTGCAACACAAGTAGGGTGCGTTAGCATGGGCTCAGCACATCCTGGGCTGAATATCGGGATGTGCAGAGTATGCATGGGCACACACCCCACCTGCGCTCGCGATATATACTGATGCGCCTGGCACATCGGAATTTGTGCCAGGCTCAATCCCTGTTTGAATAGTCGTGTCACGATCGGTGAGTTGTGCATGCGCGACAGTTTTGGCGCCATGCCAACCCTTCTGGAATATCTGGGCCTTGAGTTTTAAATTATCCTTCCACTACTTTGCAGCCCTCAGTTTAACCTTGCAATGCTGTAAACTAAACTTGTGCAGAGCTCAGTCAGATAGATTAATTCTAGTTCTTTTGGCTAGTTCTTTTGGCTGTCTTCTGGTTCTTCAGTGACTACAAGAAACACTGTTTCTTTACAATCCAACTTGGTAAGTAGCATTAGAGCTACTGCAAGACAGATAACAGCACCTAACTGCAGAGCAGTCTCTAATTACATGGTCATTCTCCCAATGTGTATATGTGTAGAATGAATTATGATACTTTTGAAACATAACGGAAGATTACTGCAGATAAGATAATTAACACCAGTATGCTTTTAGCAGAGAAGCCCCTGAAGGGCAAAGTTTATCAAGAATTATCAAGTAGAGAGCTCTTCTCACATAAATTTTAAACTGATTCATTAAGTGTCAAAAAAGCATTCTACTGCTAGAAAAACCTTGGGATACTATTCTCCTTAATACATGTAAGATAAGCTTACAACCTTTATTGCAAGTGTCCTTGTGTTTTAAACAGCACAGTCAATGAAAGGCAAAATGCTGAAATGAGGCCTAATCACAAGTTGAAATTAAAATAAAATTATACATATATATATATATGTGTGTGTAATTTATAGTGGATACATGATGGGCAGGAGTGGGATATGGAAAATATTCTCACTCCTGCAAGAGTGAGCTAAGGCCTTTGCCATGCCAAAGGCACGAGGAAACACAAGTGTCCACGCAGGCAGGAGTGAGAATATTTTCCATATCCCATAATCTGCCCATCATGTGTGTGATTTATACCATGGGGTGAGAGCTTATGAATTTTTTCTGATTCTGTGTGTTTCCTGCTCATTCTGTGTGTGCTGTCAGTGTGTGTGTGTGTGTGTGTGTGTGTGTGTGTGTGTGTGTGTTCTGAATGGACTGGGAACGAGGAAACACAGCTGACAGTGTTTTGTAAGCTAATTGGAGTGAGTCAGAGGCTCACTGAGAAAGACAAATTGCTGCAGGTAGCACTGGAGAAACAGGAACGTGTTTTGTAAAGAGTTTCATTTAGAATTCAGGGTTATTTTGAAGCTGAGATCTGCACAGTAATGGGCAGGAAAATTCAGAAACACAATGGGACACAGGTAAAAGTCATTTGCAAAGCAAATTGAGTAAATTGCAGCTTTAGTGGGAAAGAGATAAGAGAAAAATTAAGGAGGCAGTATAGTGCAGTGGTTTAAGGCTCTGAGCTGCAATCCTGGAGACCTGGGTTTGAATCACAGTCCCCACTTGCATACTGTGTGACCCTGAGCAAGTCACTTAACTTTCTTGTGCTCCAAGGTTGTACTCTGTAAATAAGCTTTCAGCTTAGTGTGTCTCCTCCCAGTAAAACAAAGGTAAAAATAAACTGTTTTCTGAAGCAGTTTCTTTACAGTGCAAGCTGCAGTGCAGTTATCCTCACTGGTGACATCAGCAGAGTATGGATAAATGTTGATAGCCTCACTCTGCTGATGTCATCAGGATTTATCCTCACTGCAGTGGAAATAACACTGGATATCCTACTGAGAAAGCTCTCATCCCCATGGTGTGTGTGTGTGTGTGTGTATATATATATTGTGTGTGTGTATATATACACATTTACATATACAGTATACACATACAAATATATAACACACATATATACACATGCATATTTGAAATCAAAACACATATTTGAAATCAAAACACGTGCTAGCTGGAGTTCCTATCTATATTCAAAAAAAATAAAACAATATTAAAAGATCAGAAAAGAATTGGGAACTTAAATTAGCTTCCAGTGCTCTAAAGATAACAGTAAATAATGTTTTGTTATATAAATTCCTTTAAAACCTACTTGTCAGGTGAGTCCTTTTCAGATTAATGATGCTCAATTCATGACCCACTTGAGATGGCCAACTTCTGCAATGAAAATGTTTGTAGTATTTTCATAAAAACAGAGAATGTTACATTGGATAACTTAACTGGTAGCCACATATCTATGCCTGAAATGGAGGTTCATGCCAAATTAGTTGGGCATAAACGAAAAACTAGTATATCTCCTGATCATGTGCCTGGTCATTTTTTATATTTACAAGCAGATAGTTTGTCATTGTCTCTAAAGCTATTAAACGAATACTGCTTTGAATTACAATTATGTCCCTGATCTATGGCAAACAGCATACATAATTCCTATTCATAAAAAATTACCTAGAAATCTTTGGGGAAATAATAGACCCATAAGCCTCGCTTCATCACTGTGTAAATACTGGAAAGTTTAATCAAGGACCTGATCACTTCTAACTTAGTTGATACCCACTCAGAACAACATTGTTTTTTGTTTTTTGTAATTAACCATCTTTATTGTTTTACAAACATACCCAAGGTAACGGACAGATAATGGAAGGTAAAACTAAAAGCATAAGGCGAGACATAAAATTGCTGTAAGTACATACAAATTGCCTTCAGAAGATAGTTAAACAAAAGGAGTAACCCATGTCCATCCTCCCCGCCGCCTCCCCACCCCAAAGGTTACGAGCAACAAGGAGCAATATACAATATAGAACTTAAGATAATAAAATCTAGGCTTTCCAGGCCTTAAGGAAAGCATCAAGAGGGCCCCAAAGAGAAGCATAGCGCCCGTGCTTGCCCCGCATATATGCAATGTGCTTCTCAAGCTGTAAAGCTAAAGTACATTCTTGGTACCATTCTAACAAAGATGGAGATTTATCAGATGACCAATGCCTTAAAATTAGCAGTTTCATTACAGCTGAGATGAGGAAACATAGGCTTTCCAGATCCTAGAAGAGCTCATGGAAAAAATATAACAAACAAATCTCCGGCGTGAACATATGTGGAGAGCTAAGGACAGGGCCCACAAGCCTGCAAATGACACTCCAGGTGGTTCAGTATAACCGGCAAGACCATAGCATGGTATAAAGTTCCTCCTCTTCTTGCATTTAAACAAAGACGGGAGATGCCCCACGCTAAATAAGTGAGAAGGAGTTAAATATAAATGATGCATAATATTGAAATGTATCATCCTCAACCTGTCTTGTTTGATAAATTTATACATAGCGGACCAAAGTTTATTCCAGAGGTAGGGGTATAATGAATATTCAGCACCCTTACCCAGTAGTAACAAACACCTGAGGAAAGCCTGTGATCCCATTCCTGAAGTAGCTTATAAACTTTAGAAACTGCATGCAGTTGGGCCGCAGCAGTTAATAAAGCATCCAAATTGACCGGTACATAACTAGCAGAGGGTGCTGAATGAAAACTCGGCTATCGCTTGCTGAGCTGTAGCCACTTAAAAAATAATGATCAGGAATCCCATGGAGTCTCTTCAGCAGGTCAAAGGACATAGGCAGCCATGCTCCCAGATATCCGATATGGAAAAATGGCTTATCTGGGGCCAGAAAGTAGTGGTACCGCAGACACCCCTACTTTGATTTGGGGTTCTCTAAAATAGGCTGTGGTCCTAAAGCTCCATTTGACTTAGATAACATTGTAGCTGAAAATATGCTTTCAAGGACCAGCCCATGGGATTGTTCATCGCTGTTTTAGAAATGATGGTCTGGGGAACAAATAAGAGGGCACATAAAGAGCTCTTCAATCTTTAGCCAGGTCCACTTATGTCTAACCATAAGGGAGAATAGCCGGATGGCCTATGTCCTTTGACCCATAAAGTTAGCTTAGAAATGTGTTGTGCTGTATAATATAAAAACAGAGAGGGGGCCATCAGTCCACCCTTGGATTTTGAGGCGGTCAATTTAAGATAAGATCTACGTATTCTCTTCCCCTGCCACAAAAAGGAATTAAATATTTTCTGTAGATTGATAAACCATTTTTTGGGAAGATAAGTTCCAAGCATCCCCAGAGGATACAATATTCTAGGGAGAATATTCATCTTAAGGAGGTTTAGTCTGCCCCATAGAGATAAGGAGATCGAACGCCATCTGTTCAAATCTCCCAAAATAATTTGAACCAGAGTACCCAGGTTGTCTTTAATCATCGAAGGTAGGCTTGTGCCAATGCTGATCCCCAAATATATAAGGGATTTAGACTCCCAGCCAAGACCAAAAGTCTGTAAATCTGCTTTTATGACATTATGATTTGAAGGGAGAATTTTGGTCTTAGCACGATTTAATTTATAATAGGATACTTTGGAGAAGGCAGCTATTTCCTCCAAAGTGGCCGGTATAGAGATTACCGGATTCTCAATGTGCAGTAACACATCATCAGCATAAGCTGAAAATGCATAGTTAAATTCCCCTACCTGTATACCCTTTATAAGAGGATTCTGCGCTAATCTGTGCAAACAAGGCTCCAGGTACAAATTAAATAGCAATGGGGACAAGGGGCAACCTTGCCTTGTACCACACTCTAACTTAATAGGCGGTGATAATACCCCATTGCATTTCACTCGAGCAGAGGGAAAAGAATACGAGATTTTAACCCATCTTAAGAAAACGTCAGGCAGCCCAAATGTCGAGAGGGTGGTGAATAGAAAATCCCAGGACACCCGGCCGAAGGCCTTTTCGCGCCCAAAGAAAGGAGTACTGCTGGGTTTTAGATTCCCTGGCCTCTGCAATGAGGTGTAATAATTTCTAGAGGTGATCCTGGGGTAATCTTCTGCTCATAAAACCAACTTGCTCCCTGCTGACCAACGTGTCCATAACTTTAGATAGCCTGTTAGCCAGAACTTTAGCCAATATTTTAATACCTGTATTTAAGAGAGATATGGGGTGATAGCTGTCCATGTTGTAAGGGTCCTTCCCCGACTTCAGAATTAGCGAGATAGTGGCCTCTTGGAAATTGGGGTCGGAGATACCGTGATCAAACCAATATTGAAAAACGTCTAATAATATTGAAGATATGACAGGGCAAAATACCTTATAAAAATTGCTGGGGAACCCATCAGGCCCAAGGATTTGTCAGAGGGCATCTGCTGAATGGCTTGGCGGATCTCCAGAAGTGATATTGGAGCACCTATCTCGACCGCATTGCCCGGCGATAACTTTGGGAGAGCGATTGAATTCAGAGATGAGGTAATTTCTATCATTGAAGGTTTAGATATGGGATCTTCTACATATAATCTCTGATAGTATGCCCCAAACTCACTAGACATTTCCTGTGGATTCATGCAGACCTGTCCCCTGAGCAACGTGGACACCCAGGATATGATGATCCAGTCTAAATGCTGAATACGCATAGCAAGCAGTTTCCAGCTTTCTCACCTATATCCAAATATTGAAGTCTCGGCGCCGAGTGCTAACTCAGCTTGCTGCATCACTAAACCGAGTGCTGGGCCTAGCTGACAGCCTAACCCAGTCCGATTCAGATGAAGATCGATAAAACACTCTCAATTTGTTTAATAGAAACAAGCAAGGCATCTAACTTGTCCCTCTGAACACGTTTCCTCCTGGAGGCAATCTTAATTAACTCACCCCTTAAGGAACACTTCATGGCAGCCCAAACCAGGTCTCTCTGGTCTACTGAGTCCTGATTGTCCTCTAGGAAATGCTTGATGAAATCCTTGAGATGCGTCAAAGAGGACTCATCTTTTAGAATTTGGCAGTTTAACCTCCATTGTGGGGAGCGTTTACCCCCTAAGGTAGGCCTATATGTCACACTAACTGGAGCATGGTCTGATATTACCCTGGCAGAAATCTCTGCCTGTATCACATCGGGTATCACCGCTGAACTTATCAAAATATAATCAATTCGTGAATGGGAGTTATGTACCGGTGAATAATAAGAGTATTGCTGCAACTCAGGATTAAGTGTGCGCCAGACATCCACCAGGGCCGCCTTACTGATAAAGTCCTTAAGGGCCCTCTGTGTAGGAGATAAACCCCGTCCTCGCAAGTCCTGACCTATCTAAATCATTCTGGAGTACCAAATTCCAATCACCCCAATAAATGTGGGTTTATATATATCAGACACTACTAATGCAGTAGGTTCATGAAAAAGGAAGGGAATCTCTGTTAGGGCCATAGAACAACATTGTTTTAAAAAGAGCAGAAGTTGTCTGACCAATCTGTTATGCTTATATGAAGATGTTAGCCTTCAATTGGATAACAGACTTCCTTATGATGTGGTTTATATAGATTTCAGTAAGGCGTTCAACCTCCTCCCACATTGGGCATTATTGCAAAAATTATCCCAGTTTAAAATCAGTCCTAATTTGGTTAAATGGATAGCAAACTGGTTAAGTGAGCAAACACAGCAAGTTCTCATTAATGGCCAGCTCTCTAGCATAGGATTCATAACAAGTGGCGTAACTCAAGGTTCAGTTCTGGGCCCTTGCCTTTTTCAGCTTTTCATAGCCGACATAACAAAAAACTGTCTTTCAAACACTATTAAATACGCCGATGGTATCAAGATCAGTGGACTATGCAAAATTCTGATCAAATAAAACTGATACAGAATGATTTACATAGTACATATTTGTGGATCTCAATCTGGGGAGTGAAATTAAATCATACAAAATGTAGGACCATGCATTTTGGGATAAATAACTCAATGCATAATTATACCTTAGATAATAAGGCATTGATTAATACAGATACAGAAAAAAGATCTGGGGGTCCTTGTATCTGACAATTTTCTTCCTAATTCTCAGATAAATGCAGTCATGCATAGGGCAAATGGGGTCATTTGTGCTATAAAGAGAAATGTTAAATCAAGGGACCGCCAAGTGCTTATGCCATTTTATAGAGCTTATGTCCGACCACATTTGGATTTTTCATCACAGTTTTGGTGCCCCTTTAAGAAGCAGGACATTATGAAACTGGAAAAAGTACAAAGGGGATTCACCAAAATAGTAAAAAGACTGAAGGAAGTACCAAATGAATCTAGACTCAGTTCACTTAAGTTGATGTCCTTATCCACTAGATGACTAAGAGGGATCTTTCTTTAATGTACAATATTATTAATGAGCCACAGTTATTGGTAAATCCAGGATTCTCTTTCAAAGAAGATACTTTAATCTTAGAGGTCACCCACTACAGTTGCAACTGAAGTGATTTAATCTTATGTCACGAAAATGTTTCTTTTCCTTGTGCATTATCAAGCCTTGGATTGCACTGCCAATTGAAGTTGTTGTTGGCAGCACCAAAATGACATTTAAAATTGGTTGGACAAACTTATCCTTTCAGATTTTCCATTAAACTATTATTAATACACAGGAGCAATTTATGGGCCTCACTGCTCTCTAGCTCCTGATTTGTCTTAGTATGAATCTTAGTGTGTGTGTGTATATAGATATATATATATATATATATATATATCTATCTATCTATATACACACACACACACACATATTGCATTGCAGTGTCAGTGGCTCAGTAGGTAGCACACTCGCCTCTGAGGCCGGGAGATCAGAGAGCTGTGGATTCAGTTCCCACATCTGGCACTTGGGTTAATATCCCAGTACTGACACTGTAGTGCAGCATGAGAGGAGTGCTGCACTTCTGAGGTGTCATCTTTTGGATGAGACGTTAAGCCAAGGTCCCATCTGCCTGGGTTGGTGGTAGTTCAGGTGGATGTTAAAGATCCCATGGCACTTATCGAAAAGAGTAGGGGAATTTCCCTTGTGTCCTGGCCAAATTTCCCTCATTCACTGAAAAAATACCACCAACAGTTTAATCTGGTTCAAGGTTCAAGGTCAGTTGGCATTCATCTTTATCCATCTCCCTGGGTCGTGCCTGAAAATAGGCAGGATTTGTCTAGTGCACTTACCCGTCAACAAAACTAAATAAATAAAAATATATACGTATATATATATATATATATATATATATATATATATATATAGATATATATATATATATATTATATATATATATATACACACACACACACACACAGTGTAACAAGGCAGCAGGTAAAGCAAATAGGATGCTGGGATGCATAGGCAGGGCATCACCAGCAGGAAAAGTAGGTCATAATTCCACTATACAAGACACTAGTGAGGCCCCAACTGGAGTACAGTGTAAGTTCTGGAGACCTTACTTACGTAAGGACATAGACAGGGTAGAGAGGGTTCAGAGAAGGGCAACAAAGATGGTACATGGATTGCATCACAAGTCCTATGAGGACAGGTTGAAGGAATTGAATATGTACTCCCGAGAGGAAGGAGAGAGGGAATATGATAGAGAAATACAAGTATCTTACAGGCAGGGTGCAGGAATACACTATTTTAAGTGAAAAGATGTTTCAGGACTAGAGAACATGGGATGAAGTTGGAGGGAGGACGATTCAGAGAAACGTGAGGAAGAATTACTTCACAGAATGGTGGTGGACAAGTGGAACACCCTGCCAGAGGAAGTGGTGGGGGCTGGAACAATCACGGAATTTAAGAATGCATAGGATAGACATAAAGGAATTCTGGAGGTCAGGGTTAAGCGGTAACAGACTTCTAGGAAAACCTAAGGTGAACTTACAAGCTCAAATGGGCAGACTAGGTGGGCAGTAGGCCCTTATCTGCTGACACTGTCTATGTATCTATGCACACACACACAAGCATACAGTATACACACACATACACCTATGGCATACAGAGGGTTTAAAGTGAAGTTTACTCAAAGTGAGCAAATGTTTCACACAAAATATAATATAGAACTTCGCTTGAGACATTTTCTCAACTATATTTTCAATCAGTTAATGCACTACATAAACTTTAAAGCCTTAAATGTTGTAACAGCATTTAATACAAGACAATATCAATTGTAAGTATAAGTGTCGATGCACTACATAAACCTTAAATCCTTCAGTGTTGTAACAGCATTTAATACAAGATAATATCAATTGTAAGTATAAGTGTCGAATAAAAAAACCAAAAACAAAACTACTTGTCAAGGACCCCCAAGAAAATGAGACCATGAGCCTGATATGTACAGATTTCAATACAGTGTCAATGTATAAGGAATATAAATAAAAACTCATAGGAATAAAATCCCCCAGCCCCCCCCTTCCCTGGGAAAGACAACTAGTAGAAATGAGATATATGTACATGAGTCCTAACACACCGATCTTTGCAATATTTACCCAAAAGAATTGAAGAGTTGATTTATATTAACCTTTTCAAGACCTATGTAATTAATGGCATTGGAACTCTCATAGTTTTATACTTGTAGTAAGGGTAAATTAATGCTAGGCAGCTAATGTTTTAGGTGTTTCTGAGGTTGCAAAGGGCATCCTAGTGGAATTACAAAGAATCATAGTGGTGTCAGCTGCAATGCTCCCAGATTGAACTAAGCATTTCCTGTAAGGCAGCCTCCTTTTCTATGTATTTTCCATGTAATACTGTTGAATATCTCAAGCTTTGCTCCCAATGTTATTATATCTCCAGAACCTCTTGATGGTATTATAGCATTGTTGCAATATACTGGCACAGCCGGATAGCCTGGATGAGATGCAGTATGTCATATTCAGTGGGTCATACTTTATCCATTTTGGCAATGTACTAACACAGGATAGCATTAATGAGATGCAGGCCTCATTTTCAGAGGGGGCCTATTTTACCCATGTCTACAATGTACTGATACAGGTTAGCCTGGCCAAGATGAAGTATCTCATTTTCAGTAGGGTCTTACTTTAACCCATGTTTGAGTTCCAACAGAGGATACAGCATCTAACTGCAGAGCAGTTCCAAATTACATCCTTGGCCATCTCTCCCAATGTGTGTGTATGTGTGTAGCAATGATTTACAGTATTTCCTCTGAACAGCTGATTTATATTAACCCTTTCAGGGACCTATCTAATTAGTGTCATTGGAACTATTATAGTTTTATATTTGTAGTAAAGGTAAATGCTAGGCAGCTAATGTTTTAGAGGGTTTCGGAGTTTGCAAGGGGTGTCATAGGGGGTTACAAAGAAGTCATAAGGGGTGTCAACTGTAGTGTTCCCAGACTGAACAAAGCATTTCCCTGTAGGGCAATCTCACTTTCCTTGTGTTTTCCATGTAAAATTGGGACAAAACTCCTGTACATTTTCCTGTATGTTCAAATCAATACATGCACACAACTAACTTCATTATGCCTGTCAGTAAAATTGCTATAACAACTGTTAAGACTGTGTTCTGTGCTCTTTAGCCCTGTTACAATGTACTGACATAAGATAGCCTGGCTGAGATGCAGTATGTCATATTCAGTGGACTTTTATCCATTCTGGCATAATATTGACACAGGTCAGGTTTTTTGAGATGCAGTATCTCATTTTCAGGGGGTCCTAATTTTACCCATTTTGCAACGACTGATACAGCTTAGCCTGACTGAGATGCAGTATCTCATTTTCAGTGGGTTCTTTCTTTTACCCATGTTTACATCTGTGTGCAATGTACTGACACAGGACAGATTTGCTGAGATACTAATGATCTCTGTGTGCAACATGGCAGTGAACTATGCATATGTAAGTATCTCCCACATGTAGTTGTGTCAGTGCTGCCAACAAATGGCTGACTCCGGAGCAAACTGCACATGTGCGAGTATCAATCATGTGCAGTTCTATAATCACAGCGGTATCAGTTACATCTGACTCTGGTGTGGCAAGAGCAGGGCATATTCTTTTCAATGCTCTTGCCACTTCTAAAAGCTCTCTGCAGCTTTATTGGTTCAATACAGGCAAAGGCTAATGGATGGGTAACACTGGGGACCACTCAACTGTCTTCATGTCCACCGACTCTATTGGCAGATCATTTTAGAAGGCCACCACCTTCTGGAACAAAATATGCTTCCTAATGTTACCCCTAAACTTGCCATCTGTTACCTTCAGAGCATGTCCCTGTGTCCTGCTGGAGAACATATCCATATGTTCAGTCCTATCAATATCTTTGAGATTGGGAAGACTGAGCTCATGCCCCTGCCTCAGTCTGCTGTTCCACAGGGTCAACAAAATAATGTAGAATCACCCACGTGTAGAAAGTACCAGGACCACAAAAATATTATTCAAAATCCTTTTATTTAGCTGTATATTGTACTTACACATAGTGAGCATGAAATGTGGTGGCTGAGCCTTTCTGCAACTATTATTTTCCTGACTCCTACAAGGTGTCATCAGAGTGATTCACTTGATGATGATTTCGGCAGGGGCCGGAGAAGCATTACTTTCAGAGTGGCTCAGTCGTCACTTTTCTATGCTCACTATATGTGGTGCACTATGCACTTTACTTAAATGAAGAACTCTGAATATTTTTGTGATCCTAGTGCTTTCTGCATATGTGAGTACTCCTCATCCTTTGCTTGTTTCTAGTTTTTTCATTGCTGAGCACCATATTACTTGTTCTGCTGCCCAGATCCATTTTGCTTTGTTCCACATGGAGAGGACAGTAATAACTACTAGTAAACATAAATGTGGATATTATTTGTTAGACCCTTCCAGGTATTCCTGTTTTGAACATGCCGCCCTTAACAAGGGTATTCAAACAGAAAGCCCACCAGCAGATTTTTCTTTTTAGTACTGAACACATTCTCTTTACTGCTGCAGTAAATGTAAACACTGGAGGAAATATAAAGAAATTGATAGAGGGAAGCTTACAAAGGATGCCAGTTGGCATTTTACTGTATGAGACTGTATAAATATGCAGAACTAAAAATGCAACATAAATTCACTGCCACTAAGTAAGTGGCATATGGTGGGGGGGTGTCAACACAAAAAGGGGGATTGGTTTGCACTCAGAGAGGAGAGAGAAGTTGTGTCTGCAGGTCCTTATTGAAAGGTTTGGGAAGGGGGCGTCTTGTAGATTCCTTTGTTTTATCTCCCATAGGTTCCTCACCAAGGCTTCTAAGCTGAAGTAACAAAATAAGTAAAAAGAACATGATCTCACACTGCACGGAGACATCTGTGCCCCATACCTCTCAACCTTTCTCCACCAAAATGTGTGACACGATGTGTGACAAATGAGCAAAATGTGTGACATATCATCTAACATGGCACTGGAAGCTCAGAACACTATAGCTATCAGTGCACTACTGTTCATAATGTTTTTGTATAACTAAGCATAATAGATTATTATGAATTTCTGCTTTAAAGTTTCAGAGGGGAATGTGGAATATCACCTTCCACATGATGGACAAAGGGTTTCTGAGAGGTAAATGAGTGACGTACCTCATAATGTGTGACAGTTGAGAGGTATGCTGTGCCCCTCTGGAGGGGTTAAAAGATGTTCCCTGGCTAGAATTGCACTGTGTGAAGATTGTAAGTGAAAAATATTTTTTAGAGAGAAATAGTGTTGTGCAACTGGCATGAATGGAGAGAGTGGAGTGCTTTCTTCACAGACCGCAGACTAGACTGCTGTGTTTCTGGAGGAGGTGGGTGCTGACTGGGAGGGTCTGGTGGGGGAAGATATCAACATATAGTAAAAAAAAAAAGTAGAAGAAATAATCTTGCATGCATGGTAGTGTGGGAACGCTGTGAAAAAAAACCTTTGAGGATTCTTCATTGGGACACTGGGGTTTGGGCACTCCCAATGTCACGTATGTTTCTGGGAGGGTTTGGGGTAGTGGTGCTGAGAGAAAGGGTCGGTGGGGGATATCAAAGTGTTTTCTTGCCAACAGCGCAGAGTGCTTCACCAAGGTCATGGAAGTGACTGTGTTGACACTCCAACATGTTGTTCATTTGCAAAGAATGCAAGGAATGCGGAGTCCTTTTGAAAGCACAGGTCTGCAGGGCTTCACACACTGCAGCCCTAAAAAGGAGCAAAGTGAGACTACAGGGGTAGTGAGAGAGAGAGAGATAAGAGGGGACAAGATGAAGAGAAGATGGAATATAGTTCATGTAAATGGCACCAAGCTTGTGGGATCTTTCTTCAATGATGGCATCAATATGGGTGAGGAAGTCAAGGTGATTGTTAATACACATGCCAAAGTAAGTAAAGCTGTGGACAACTTCAAGGGGAGCACCACTGAGGGTTTTAAAAACAGGGGCAGGCTATGCCTACTGAGCTGTTGCCTCATGTCAAATAATATAGTGACAGTTTTCTTGGCATTTAATGTGATTGGGTTGGAGCAGAACCACTGCTGAACACTTTCAAAATCACGCTATAGGGATTGCTCTAACAAGGGAACAGAGACTCTGGAAGCATACATAGCCAGGGAAGGAAGGAAGAAGAGAAATAGGCTGATAATTCCCTGGAATGCAGGTGCCCCCCACCCCACCCCCCATGTGGGCATGACTTTTGCCTGCTTCCAACAATTGGAAATAGAACCAAGTTGAAAGAAGAGATGAAAAAGAGTTTTGTGAATTAGATTTTGTGATTTATGTATATAATTTTGTCATTTTTTTTGTTTTGTGAACATTAGAATGCCAATAACTGGTTACAAATTGAAAATGTGAAAACAAGGTGATTTTTAGGGTTGTATGTTTTGTGTTTGTGTTTGACAGTTTATGTTATGTTGGTGATTTTATTTGTTTTGTTTTGTTGTATCGAGAAAAGTAGAATGCTTCACAAAAAAATAACTTTATGAGACACAAGTGATGAAACCAAAAACAGTTGTATGGTTTTGTGATACAGGTTTTGGGATGTTTGGAAATGGTTTTGTGAGACTTTTTTGTTTTTGTATCTGAGAAAGGAGTTGTGGGATGTAGCTTGATTTGCTTAGAAACATAATTGTTGATGTCAGGCTCTAAGGGGTACCTTTGGGTTTTTGGCAGGCTAATTGAGCTCTCATGACACCAGACAAACCATGTTGGTGGCACAGGTAATTTGAGCCTTGTGCATCATGGCATGAAGCTAGAGGGTGCTAGCTTAGCTCTTGATTTATGCAGAGCCTGAAAGGTTTGAAGGGTCCTGTGTGAACAAGTTAAGACTTAATTTCTCAGAAAGCAAGGAAATTAGCTGCAAAAAAATACATTAAAGCATACATTAGGGTTGCAAAATCACAAAGCATAAACATTACTTTCTATACAAGTAAAGAAATTAATTGCAAAAAACTACTTAAATGTATACATTAGGGATGCAAAAACAAAATAGACAAAGTATGGAAATTAAAAAAACAATAGGCGCTGATGTCTCAGGAGTCTTGTCAAATCTGCAGTGAGGGGGCTTCTTGTGGTTTTCAACCCTTATTCTCACTCCCCTCTCCCCAAGTCCCTATCCTAGTAATCGAAGGACAAGGTATAGGTCTGGGCATGTGGTGATTGTGTGAAGAAAGTAATGAAGGATCTCCCATGCAAAGAAAGTTATCAGTGACATCCATGGAAGAAAGATTTGAATGGTGCATTCCCTGTGCAAAGAAAATTATGAATGCTATCTAGCTTTGCACAGGGCCCCAGGGCCCTGCATGAAGAAGGAGATCAAGATTATTCCTAACTTTTTTCATATAGATCATTTATTACTTTCTTCATACTGTCACCACATGCTTGAGACTTGTAACTGGGGCTGGGAAGCTAGGGGCATGGAGAGAGGAGTGAGCATTATAGTTGAAAACCCCAAGAAACACCACACCACTGATTTGTCAAGACACCTGAGACTCCCATGCTTCTTTTTTTATCATACTTTATCTGTTTTGTGTTTTAGCTTCTGCAATGTATGGATTAGCATAGTTTTTTACAACACATATATATGTATATACTGTGTACTGTATATGCTGTGTCATAGTAAATGAGTTCTAACTAAATAATATATGAAGCAGGGGAAATATTTGTCTGGGATTTTGCAAGCTTACTTTAATCATTTAATGTCCTGTCTTATTTTAGGATGGGTGCTTTCTTCTCACCATGTCTCCCAGCATGCAATGTCTTTAAACTGATTGGGCTCATGTATCTAAGGAGCTGGGCAGTATTAACATGCAATGTTCCACATCAGCAAGTCTTTAGAGCCCTCAAGGTGAGTGATAATAAATGAACTCATACTGTAGGGCAATATGGTAATAGAGATGTCAGGTCCAACATCTTAATACTAGAACTGTCACAAAGAAGGTTAGCACTGGGACAGTGGTGCTCCTGACAGTTCAGTTCAGTTAAAACTCAAGTAGTCGAGCATCTTAATACTACTTTAATGAGTCTTCTGTGAAGCATAATGTATGTGAGAAAGTATAGTCTGTATTCTGCTATAGCGTATAAGTATTCTTTTGAGTACAGATGTAATATGCATAGCTAATGTAAAATGTTGCTTACATAAGTAATATTCTGGTCACAGGCTACTAAAACACTAATGTGATGAGAAGTAATGACAGCATTTATTAGCTTTGAAAATACAAGTAATGGATTTAATGTCACACTTTTACATCACTGATACATGCACAAGTTCTAGTACATTTTTCCAAAAAGTTATTCTTTCTTGCTATAATTGGTATTCTGACATACAAAGATGACAAAATAAAATTATGCACATCTTATAGATTCGAGTAAAGTATTTTACCAGGAATACACATGGAATGTGTTAATATTGTTCACTGCTGTACCAAGTTTAGAGTGTGTTTCCAATTTTGTACATAAAAATTGCAGTTGAGATCTGCAAGACACAAATGTCAAAATATTCTAATGAAATTCCAAATTCAGGGCATTCCATTTATTTTTAGGGCTGCAGGTAGGCAGAGCCTGCAGCCCTATTGCATCAGCTCTAAAAATGAGCTACAGGACTCAGGCCATAGAACACTTTGGCCTGGATATTCAGACTGCGCCAGGCAGTGGCGCAAGCCTGGGCACAGCGCAACTTGGCTGCGCAGGGGCGTTGACAGGGTGATATTCAATGGAGCTGCACCATGGCACAGCAGTGTTGAATATTGTACCCTGGCCACCTGCAGTGCACATGGCACAGTAGCACTGCGCCACTGCAAGTGGCCAGAGTGGAGCGGGGGATGCGCTAGTGCAAGTTCCGTTGCGCTAGGTGCAACAACCATAATATTCAAAAGTGCACATGCAAATGGGGCCATAATGCATGTAAGGCACAAATGGGGCCATTTGCATGTCATTATGGCCCAATTTGCATGCAGGTGCATCGATCCCGGCGACTTGCACCTGGCGCCTGCCAGGCTGCAGCCATTGGGACCCATGCCCACTGCATCATGGACAGTGCCCACTGCCCGATCAGGGCATACATTGAAAAATAAATTCATCCTATATCCCTGGTGGTCCAGTGGACCGCTTAGCCGATCGCTGGCATAAGTAGTGAATTAACACGCCCCTATATCCCTGGTGGTCCAGTGGACTGCTTGCAGCCTGATCACAGGCATAAGTGAGTGAATTAAATACGTCCTATATCCCTGGTGGTACAGTGGACCACTTGCAGTGCTGGATCGCGTGGCATAGGTGGTGACTCAATCTGTCCTGTCTTCGCGGTCCAGTGGTTCGCTCAGCGTCTCGATCGGGCAGCACTTGTAGCTCACCATCCCATATCCCTGGTGGTCCAGCTGTACCTCTCCCCACCCACCCACTGAGCACCACCGCCCAGCTCCCCATCAGCGGCGTGAGGCAGCTCCCACCCGCTGCCGCCCCACCACCTGCCGACCAACTCCCACGTAGGGCTGTATGCCCATTGGTCCACAGCGTGAGTCAATGGGTGTGCAGCCCGTACGCATCTACACAGTCCAGATATGTGAATGGTGCCTCAGTGGCGCGTGGGGAGGGGGGTACCGCTGGACCACCAGGAATATGGCACAAATGTAATTTACAGCATATACCCGCGATCGGGCTGCAAGTGGTCCACTGGACCACCAGGGATATAGGATAGATTTAATTCACTACTTATGCCCGCGATCGGGCTGCAAGCGGTCCACTGGACCACCAAGGATATAGGACGGATTTAATTCACTACTTATGCCCGCGATCAGGCTGCAAGCGGTCCACTGGACCACCAGGGATATAGGACAGTTATTTGTATATGTATGCTCATGATCAGGCATGAGGGTTGGAGTGCCACCAGAAGGTGTAGCCGGAGCTCGGGTGGCCACCCACAGGTGGCAGCTGCCGTGTTGCACCCTGCAATACGGCAGCTCACCTGTGGGTGACCAGCTGTTGCTCCTTTTTTTGGCTCACCTGTGTAACACAAGTAGGGGGCGTTACGCATGGGCTCAGCACATCCTGGGCTGAATATCGGGATGTGCAGAGTATGCATGGGCGCACACCCCACCTGCGCTCGCAGATATATACTGATGCGCCTGGCACATCGGAATTTGTGCCAGGCTCAATCCCTGTTTGAATATCGTGGTCACGATCGGGTGAGTTGTGCATGGCGCAGTTGTGTTGGCGCCATGCGCAACCCTTCTGAATATCTGGGCCTTGGAGTTTTTAAATTATCCTTCCACTACTTTGCAGCCCTTCAGTTTAACCCTTGCAATGCTGTAAACTAAACTTCTGTGCAGAGCTCAGTCAGATAGATTAATTCTAGTTCTTTTGGCTAGTTCTTTTGGCTGTCTTCTGGTTCTTCAGTGACTACAAGAAACACTGTTTCTTTACAATCCAACTTGGTAAGTAGCATTCGTAGAGCTACTGCAAGACAGATAACAGCACCTAACTGCAGAGCAGTCTCTAATTACATGCTTGGTCATCTCTCCCAATGTGTGTATATGTGTAGCAATGAATTATGATACTTTTGAAACATAACGGAAGATTACTGCAGATAAGATAATTAACACCAGTATGCTTTTAGCAGAGAAGCCCCTGAAGGGCAAAGTTTATCAAGAATTATCAAGTAGAGAGCTCTTCTCACATAAATTTTAAACTGATTCATTAAGTGTCAAAAAAGCATTCTACTGCTAGAAAAACCTTGGGATACTATTCTCCTTAATACATGTAAGATAAGCTTACAACCTTTATTGCAAGTGTCCTTGTGTTTTAAACAGCACAGTCAATGAAAGGCAAAATGCTGAAATGAGGCCTAATCACAAGTTGAAATTAAAATAAAATTATATATATATATATATATGTGTGTAATTTATAGTGGATACATGATGGGCAGGGAGTGGGATATGGAAAATATTCTCACTCCTGCAAGAGTGAAGCCAGGCCTTTGCCATGCCAAGGCACGAGGAAACACAAGTGTCCACGCAGGCAGGAGTGAGAATATTTTCCATATCCCATAATCTGCCCATCATGTGTGTGATTTATACCATGGGGTGAGAGCTTAAGGAATTTTTTTCTGATTCTGTGTGTTTCCTGCTCATTCTGTGTGTGCTGTCAGTGTGTGTGTGTGTGTGTGTGTGTGTGTGTGTGTGTGTGTGTGTTCTGAATGGACTGGGAACGAGAAACACAGCTGACAGTGTTTTGCAAAGCTAATTGAGTGAGTCAGAGGCTCACTGAGAAAGACAAATTGCTGCAGGTAGCACTGAGAAACAGAACGTGCTTTGTAAAAGAGTTTCATTTAGAATTCAGGTTATTTTGAAGCTGAGATCTGCACAGTAATGGGCAGGAAAATTCAGAAACACAATGGGACACAGGTAAAAGTCATTTGCAAAGCAAATTGAGTAAATTGCAGCTTTAGTGGGAAAGAGATAAGAGAAAAATTAAGGAGGCAGTATAGTGCAGTGGTTTAAGGCTCTGAGCTGCAATCCTGGAGACCTGGGTTTGAATCTCACAGTCCCCACTTGCATACTGTGTGACCCTGAGCAAGTCACTTAACTTTCTTGTGCTCCAAGGTTGTACCTGTAAATAAGCTTTCAGCTTAGTGTGTCTCTCTCCTGGTAAAAACAAAGGTAAAAAATAAACTGTTTTCTGAAGCAGTTTCCTTTACAGTGCAAGCTGCAGTGCAGTTATCCTCACTCTGGTGACATCAGCAGAGTATGGATAAATGTTGATAGCCTCACTCTGCTGATGTCATCAGGATTTATCCTCACTGCAGTGGAAATAACACTGGATATCCTACTGAGAAAGCTCTCATCCCCATGGTGTGTGTGTGTGTGTGTGTATATATATATATGTGTGTGTGTGTGTATATATACACATTTACATATACAGTATACACATACAAATATATACACACATATATACACATGCATATTTGAAATCAAAAACACATATTTGAAATCAAAAACACGTGCTAGCTGGAGTTCCTATCTATATATTCAAAAAAAATGTAAAAACAATATTAAAAGATCAGAAAAGAATTGGGAACTTAAATTAGCTTCCAGTGCCTCTAAAGATAACAGTAAATAATGTTTTGCTTATATAAATTCTCTTTAAAAACCTACTTGTCAGGTGAGTCCTTTTCAGATTAATGATGCTCTAATTCATGACCCACTTGAGATGGCCAACTTCTGCAATGAAAATGTTTGTAGTATTTTTCATAAAAAACAGAGAGATGTTACATTGGATAACTTAACTGGTAGCCACATATCTATGCCTGAAATGGAGGTTCATGCCAAATTAGTTGGGCATAAACGAAAAACTAGTATATCTCCTGATCATGTGCCTGGTCATTTTTTATATTTACAAGCAGATAGTTTGTCATTGTCTCTAAAGCTATTAAACGAATACTGCTTGAATTACAATTATGTCCCTGATCTATGGCAAACAGCATACATAATTCCTATTCATAAAAAATTACCTAGAAATCTTTGGGGAAATAATAGACCCATAAGCCTCGCTTCATCACTGTGTAAAATACTGGAAAGTTTAATCAAGGACCTGATCACTTCTAACTTAGTTGATACCCACTCAGAACAACATTGTTTTTTGTTTTTTTGTAATTAACCATCTTTATTGTTTTACAAACATACCCAAGGTAACGGACAGATAATGGAAGGTAAAACTAAAAGCATAAGGCGTAGACATAAAATTGCTGTAAGTACATACAAATTGCCTTCAGAAGATAGTTAAACAAAAGGAGTAACCCAAGGTCCATCCTCCCCGCCGCCTCCACCCAAAGGTTACGAGCAACAAGGAGCTAATATACACATATAGAACTTAAGATAATAAAATCTAGGCTTTCCAGGCCTTAAGGAAAGCATCAAGAGGGCCCCAAAGAGAAGCATAGCGCCTGTGCTTGCCCTGGCATATATGCAATGTGCTTCTTCAGCTGTAAAAGCTAAGTACATTCTGGTACCATTCTAACAAAGATGGAGATTTATCAGATGACCAATGCCTTAAAATTAGCAGTTTCATTACAGCTGAGATGAGTGAAACATAGGCTTTCCAGATCCTAGAAGAGCTCTGGAAAAAAATATAACAAACAAATCTCCGGCGTGAACATATTGTGAGAGCCAAGGACAGGGCCCACAAGCCTGCAAATGACACTCCAGGTGGTTCAGATAACCTGGCAAGACCATAGCATGGTATAAAGTTCCTCCTCTTCTTGCATTTCACACAAAGACGGGAGATGCCCCACGCCTAAATAAGTGAGAAGGAGTTAAATATAAATGATGCATAATATTGAAATGTATCATCCTCAACCTGTCTTGTTTGATAAATTTATACATAGCGGACCAAAGTTTATTCCAGAGATATGGGGTATAATGAATATTCAGCACCCTTACCCAGTAGTAACAAACACCTGAGGAAAGCCTGTGATCCCATTCCTGAAGTAGCTTATAAACTTTAGAAACTGCATGCAGTTGGGCCGCAGCAGTTAATAAAGCATCCAAATTGACCGGTACATAACTAGCAGAGGGTGCTGAATGAAAAACCCCGGCTATCGCTTTGCTGAGCTGTAGCCACTTAAAAAAATAATGATCAGGAATCCCATGGAGTCTCTTCAGCAGGTCAAAAGGACATAGGCAGCCATGCTCCCAGATATCCGATATGGAAAAATGGCTTATCTGGGGCCAGAAAGTAGTGGGTACCGCAGCACCCCCTACTTTGATTTGGGGGTTCTCGAAAATAGGCTGGTTGTCCGAAAGTCACCATTTGACTCCGAGATAACATTGTAGCTGAAAATATGCTTTCAAGGACCAGCCCATGGGATTGTTCATCGCTGTTTTAGAAATGATGGTCTGGGGAACAAATAAGAGGGCACATAAAGAGCTCTTCAATCTTTTAGCCAGGTCACGCTCGATGTCTAACCATAAGGGAGAATAGCCGGATGGCCTATGTCCTTTGACCCATAAAGTTAGCTTAGAAATGTGTTGTGCTGTATAATATAAAACAGAGAGGGGCCATCAGTCCACCCTTGGATTTTGAGGCGGCCAATTTAAGATAAGATCTACGATTCTCTTCCCCTGCCACAAAAGGAATTAAATATTTTCTGTAGATTGATAAACCATTTTTTGGGAAGATAAGTTCCAAGCATCCCCAGAGGATACAATATTCTAGGGAGAATATTCATCTTAAGGAGGTTTAGTCTGCCCCATAGAGATAAGGAGATCGAACGCCATCTGTTCAAATCTCCCAAAATAATTTGAACCAGAGTACCCAGGTTGTCTTTAATCATCGAAGGTAGGCTTGTGCCAATGCTGATCCCCAAATATATAAGGGATTTAGACTCCCAGCCAAGACCAAAAGTCTGTAAATCTGCTTTTATGACATTATGATTTGAAGGGAGAATTTTGGTCTTAGCACGATTTAATTTATAATAGGATACTTTGGAGAAGGCAGCTATTTCCTCCAAAGTGGCCGTATAGAGATTACGGATTCTCAATGTGCAGTAACACATCATCAGCATAAGCTGAAAAGCATAGTTAAATTCCCTACCTGTATACCCTTTATAAGAGGATTCTGCTAATCTGTGCAAACAAGGCTCCAGGTACAAATTAAATAGCAATGGGGACAAGGGGCAACCTTGTTTGTACCACACTCTAACTTTAATAGGCGGTGATAATACTACCTCATTGCATTTCCTCACTCTCGAGCAGAGGGAAAAGAATACGAGATTTTAACCCATCTTAAGAAAACGTCAGGCAGCCCAAATGTCGAGAGGGTGGTGAATAGGAAATCCCAGGACACCCGGTCGAAGGCCTTTTCGGCGTCCAAAGAAAGGAGTACTGCTGGGGTTTTAGATTCCCTGGCCTCTGCAATGAGGTGTAATAATTTACGAAGGTGATCCTGGGGTAATCTTCTGCTCATAAAACCAACTTGCTCCCTGCTGACCAACGTGTCCATAACTTTAGATAGCCTGTTAGCCAGAACTTTAGCCAATATTTTAATACCTGTATTTAAGAGAGATATGGGGCGATAGCTGTCCATGTTGTAAGGGTCCTTCCCCGACTTCAGAATTAGCGAGATAGTGGCCTCTTGGAAATTGGGGTCGGAGATACCGTGATCAAACCAATATTGAAAAACGTCTAATAATATTGAAGATATGACAGGGCAAAATACCTTATAAAAATTGCTGGGGAACCCATCAGGCCCAAGGGATTTGTCAGAGGGCATCTGCTGAATGGCTTGGCGGATCTCCAGAAGTGATATTGGGGCACCTATCTCGACCGCATTGCCCGTCGATAACTTTGGGAGAGCGATTGAATTCAGAGATGAGGTAATTTCTATCATTGAAGGTTTAGATATGGGATCTTCTACATATAATCTCTGATAGTATGCCCCAAACTCACTAGACATTTCCTGTGGATTCATGCAGACCTGTCCCCCCTGAGCAACGTGGACACCCAGGATATGATGATCCGAGTCTAAATGCTGAATACGCATAGCAAGCAGTTTCCCAGCTTTCTCACCTATATCCAAATATTGAAGTCTCGAGCGCCGGAGTGCTAACTCAGCTTGCTGCATCACTAAACCCGAGTGCTGGGCCTGCAACTGACGTAGCCTAACCCAGTCCGATTCAGATGAAGATCGGGATAAAACACTCTCAATTTGTTTAATAGAAACAAGCAAGGCATCTAACTTGTCCCTCTGAACACGTTTCCTCCTGGAGGCAATCTTAATTAACTCACCCCTTAAGGAACACTTCATGGCAGCCCAAACCAGGTCTCTCTGGTCTACTGAGTCCTGATTGTCCTCTAGGAAATGCTTGATGAAATCCTTGAGATGCGTCAAAGAGGACTCATCTTTTAGAATTTGGCAGTTTAACCTCCATTGTGGGGAGCATTTACCCCTAAGGTAGGCCTATATGTCACACTAACTGGAGCATGGTCTGATATTACCCTGGCAGAAATCTCTGCCTGTATCACATCGGGTATCACCGCTGAACTTATCAAAATATAATCAATTCGTGAATGGGAGTTATGTACCGGTGAATAATAAGAGTATTGCTGCAACTCAGGATTAAGTGTGCGCCAGACATCCACCAGGGCCGCCTTACTGATAAAGTCCTTAAGGGCCCTCTGTGTAGGAGATAAACCCCGTCTCGCAAGTCCTGACCTATCTAAATCATTCTGGAGTACCAAATTCCAATCACCCCCAATAAATGTGGGTTTATATATATCAGACACTACTAAGTGCAGTAGGTTCATGAAAAAGGAAGGGGAATCTCTGTTAGGGCCATAGAACAACATTGTTTTAAAAAGAGCAGAAGTTGTCTGACCAATCTGTTATGCTTATATGAAGATGTTAGCCTTCAATTGGATAACAGACTTCCTTATGATGTGGTTTATATAGATTTCAGTAAGGCGTTCAACCTCCTCCCACATTGGGCATTATTGCAAAAATTATCCCAGTTTAAAATCAGTCCTAATTTGGTTAAATGGATAGCAAACTGGTTAAGTGAGCAAACACAGCAAGTTCTCATTAATGGCCAGCTCTCTAGCATAGGATTCATAACAAGTGCACCTCAAGGTTCAGTTCTGGGCCCTTGCCTTTTTCAGCTTTTCATAGCCGACATAACAAAAAACTGTCTTTCAAACACTATTAAATACGCCGATGGTATCAAGATCAGTGGACTATGTGCAAATTCTGATCAAATAAAACTGATACAGAATGATTTACATAGTACATATTTGTGGATCTCAATCTGGGGAGTGAAATTAAATCATACAAAATGTAGGACCATGCATTTTGGGATAAATAACTCAAATGCATAATTATACCTTAGATAATAAGGCATTGATTAATACAGATACAGAAAAAAGATCTGGGGGTCCTTGTATCTGACAATTTTCTTCCTAATTCTCAGATAAATGCAGTCATGCATAGGGCAAATGGGGTCATTTGTGCTATAAAGAGAAATGTTAAATCAAGGGACCGCCAAGTGCTTATGCCATTTTATAGAGCTTATGTCCGACCACATTTGGATTTTTCATCACAGTTTTGGTGCCCCTTTAGAAGCAGGACATTATGAAACTGGAAAAAGTACAAAGGGGATTCACCAAAATAGTAAAAAGACTGAAGGAAGTACCAAATGAATCTAGACTCAGTTCACTTAAGTTGATGTCCTTATCCACTAGATGACTAAGAGGGATCTTCTTTTAATGTACAATATTATTAATGAGCCACAGTTATTGGTAAATCCAGGATTCTCTTTCAAAGAAGATACTTTCAATCTTAGAGGTCACCCACTACAGTTGCAACTGAAGTGATTTAATCTTATGTCACGAAAATGTTTCTTTTCCTTGTGCATTATCAAGCCTTGGATTGCACTGCCAATTGAAGTTGTTGTTGGCAGCACCAAAATGACATTTAAAAATTGGTTGGACAAACTTATCCTTTCAGATTTTCCATTAAACTATTATTAATACACAGGAGCAATTTATGGGCCTCACTGCTCTCTAGCTCCTGATTTGTCTTAGTATGAATCTTAGTGTGTGTGTATATAGATATATATATATATATATATATATCTATCTATCTATATACACACACACACACATATTGCATTGCAGTGTCAGTGGCTCAGTAGGTAGCACACTTTCTCTCTAGGGCCGGAGATCAGAGAGCTGTGGATTCAGTTCCCACATCTGGCACTTGGGTTAATATCCAGTACTGACACTGTAGTGCAGCATGAGAGGAGTGCTGCAATTTCTGAGTGTCATCTTTGATGAGACGTTAAGCCAAGGTCCCATCTGCCTGGGTTGGTGGTAGTTCAGGTGGATGTTAAAGATCCCATGGCACTTATCGAAAAGAGTAGGGGAATTTCCCTGGTGTCCTGGCCAAATTTCCCTCATTCACTGAAAAAATACCACCAACAGTTTAATCTGGTTCAAGGTTCAAGGTCAGTTGGCATTCATCTTTATCCATCTCCCCTGGGTCGTGCCTGAAAATAGGCAGGATTTGTCTAGTGCACTTACCCGTCAACAAAACTAAATAAATAAAAATATATACGTTATATATATATATATATATATATATATATATATATATAGATATATATATATATATATATATATATATATATACACACACACACACACACACAGTGTAACAAGGCAGCAGGTAAAGCAAATAGGATGCTGGGATGCATAGGCAGGGGCATCACCAGCAGGAAAAAGTAGGTCATAATTCCACTATACAAGACACTAGTGAGGCCCCAACTGGAGTACAGTGTACAGTTCTGGAGACCTTACTTACGTAAGGACATAGACAGGGTAGAGAGGGTTCAGAGAAGGGCAACAAAGATGGTACATGGATTGCATCACAAGTCCTATGAGGACAGGTTGAAGGAATTGAATATGTACTCCCGAGAGGAAGGAGAGAGGGAATATGATAGAGAAATACAAGTATCTTACAGGCAGGGTGCAGGAATACACTATTTTTAAGTGAAAAAGATGTTTCAGGACTAGAGAACATGGGATGAAGTTGGAGGGAGGACGATTCAGAGGAAACGTGAGGAAGAATTACTTCACAGAATGGGTGGTGGACAAGTGGAACACCCTGCCAGAGGAAGTGGTGGGGGCTGGAACAATCACGGAATTTAAGAATGCATAGGATAGACATAAAGGAATTCTGGAGGTCAGGGTTAAGCGGTAACAGACTTCTAGGAAAACCTAAGGTGAACTTACAAGCTCAAATGGGCAGACTAGGTGGGCAGTAGGCCCTTATCTGCTGACACTGTCTATGTATCTATGCACACACACAAGCATACAGTATACACACACATACACCTATGGCATACAGAGGGTTTAAAGTGAAGTTTACTCAAAGTGAGCAAATGTTTCACACAAAATATAATATAGAACTTCGCTTGAGACATTTTCTCAACTATATTTTCAATCAGTTAATGCACTACATAAACTTTAAAGCCTTAAATGTTGTAACAGCATTTAATACAAGACAATCAATTGTAAGTATAAGTGTCGATGCACTACATAAACCTTAAACCTTCAGTGTTGTAACAGCATTTAATACAAGATAATATCAATTGTAAGTATAAGTGTCGAATAAAAAAAAAAACAAAACTACTTGTCAAGGACCCCCAAGAAAATGAGACCATGAGCCTGATATGTACAGATTTCAATACAGTGTCAATGTATAAGGAATATAAATAAAAACTCATAGGAATAAAATCCCCCAGCCCCCCCCTTCCCTGGGAAAGACAACTAGTAGAAATGAGATATATGTACATGAGTCCTAACACACCGATCTTTGCAATATTTACCCAAAAGAATTGAAGAGTTGATTTATATTAACCTTTTCAAGACCTATGTAATTAATGGCATTGGAACTCTCATAGTTTTATACTTGTAGTAAGGGTAAATTAATGCTAGGCAGCTAATGTTTTAGGTGTTTTCTGAGGTTGCAAAGGGCATCCTAGTGGAATTACAAAGAATCATAGTGGTGTCAGCTGCAATGCTCCCAGATTGAACTAAGCATTTCCCTGTAAGGCAGCCTCCTTTTCTATGTATTTTCCATGTAATACTGTTGGAATATCTCAAGCTTTGCTCCCAATGTTATTATATCTCCAGAACCTCTTGATGGTATTATAGCATTGTTGCAATATACTGGCACAGCCGGATAGCCTGGATGAGATGCAGTATGTCATATTCAGTGGGGTCATACTTTTATCCATTTTGGCAATGTACTAACACAGGATAGCATTAATGAGATGCAGGCTCTCATTTTCAGAGGGGGGCCTAATTTTACCCATGTCTACAATGTACTGATACAGGTTAGCCTGGCCAAGATGAAGTATCTCATTTTCAGTAGGGTCTTACTTTAACCCATGTTTGAGTTCCAACAGAGGATACAGCATCTAACTGCAGAGCAGTTCCAAATTACATCCTTGGCCATCTCTCCCAATGTGTGTGTATGTGTGTAGCAATGATTTACAGTATTTCCTCTGAACAGCTGATTTATATTAACCCTTTCAGGGACCTATCTAATTAGTGTCATTGGAACTATTATAGTTTTATATTTGTAGTAAAGGTAAATGCTAGGCAGCTAATGTTTTAGAGGGTTTGAGTTTGCAAGGGGTGTCATAGGGGTTACAAAGAAGTCATAAGGGTGTCAACTGTAGTGTTCCCAGACTGAACAAAGCATTTCCCTGTAGGGCAATCTCACTTTCCTTGTGTTTTCCATGTAAAATTGGGACAAAACTCCTGTACATTTTCCTGTATGTTCAAATCAATACATGCACACAACTAACTTCATTATGCCTGTCAGTAAAATTGCTATAACAACTGTTAAGACTGTGTTCTGTGCTCTTTAGCCCTGTTACAATGTACTGACATAAGATAGCCTGGCTGAGATGCAGTATGTCATATTCAGTGGACTTTTATCCATTCTGGCATAATATTGACACAGGTCAGGTTTTTTGAGATGCAGTATCTCATTTTCAGGGGGTCCTAATTTTACCCATTTTTGCAACGTACTGATACAGCTTAGCCTGACTGAGATGCAGTATCTCATTTTCAGTGGGTTCTTTCTTTTACCCATGTTTACATCTGTGTGCAATGTACTGACACAGGACAGATTTGCTGAGATACTAATGATCTCTGTGTGCAACATGGCAGTGAACTATGCATATGTAAGTATCTCCCACATGTAGTTGTGTCAGTGCTGCCAACAAATGGCTGACTCCGGAGCAAACTGCACATGTGCGAGTATCAATCATGTGCAGTTCTATAATCACAGGTATCAGTTACATCTGACTCTGGTGTGGCAAGAGCAGGGCATATTCTTTTCAATGCTCTTGCCACTTCTAAAAGCTCTCTGCAGCTTTATTGGTTCAATACAGGCAAAGGCTAATGGATGGGTAACACTGGGGACCACTCAACTGTCTTCATGTCCACCGACTCTATTGGCAGATCATTTTAGAAGGCCACCACCTTCTGGAACAAAATATGCTTCCTAATGTTACCCCTAAACTTGCCATCTGTTACCTTCAGAGCATGTCCCTGTGTCCTGCTGGAGAACATATCCATATGTTCAGTCCTATCAATATCTTTGAGATTGGGAAGACTGAGCTCATGCCCCGTCTCAGTCTGCTGTTCCACAGGGTCAAGCAAAATAATGTAGATCACCCACATGTGTAGAAAGTACCAGGACCACAAAAATATTATTCAAAATCCTTTATTTAACTAATGAGCATAATGCACCCACACATAGTGAGCATAAAAATGTGGTGGCTGAGCCTTTCTGCAACTATTATTTTTCCTGACTCCTACAAGGTGTCATCAGAGTGATTCACTCTGATGATGCCTGGCAGGGGCCGGGAGAAGCATTACTTTCAGAGTGGCTCAGTCGTCACTTTTCTATGCTCACTATATGTGGGTGCACTATGCACTTTACTTAAATGAAGAACTCTGAATATTTTTGTGATCCTAGTGCTTTCTGCATATGTGAGTACTCCTCATCCTTTTGCTTGTTTCAGTTTTTTCATTGCTGAGCACCATATTACTTGTTCTGCTGCCCAGATCCATTTTTGCTTTGTTCCACATGGAGAGGACAGTAATAACTACTAGTAAACATAAATGTGGATATTATTTGTTAGACCCTTCCAGGTATTCCTGTTTTGAACATGCCGCTTCCCTTAACAAGGGTATTCAAACAGAAAGCCCACCAGCAGATTTCTTTTTCTTTTTAGTACTGAACACATTCTCTTTACTGCTGCAGTAAATGTAAACACTGGAGGAAATATAAAGAAATTGATAGAGGGAAGCTTACAAAGGATGCCAGTTGGCATTTTACTGTATGAGACTGTATAAATATGCAGAACTAAAAAATGCAACATAAATTCACTGCCACTAAGTAAGTGGCATATGGTGGGGGGGTGTCAACACAAAAAGGGGGATTGGTTTGCACTCAGAGAGGAGAGAGAAGATCAGTTTTCCTATGTGGAACAGTGACCCATAAGGTGTAAAAAGTTGAGGTTATTGAAAATATGATGAATCATAATGATCTACGTAGCCCATTTTCTTAATGCAGTGATTTTGTCATCAAAGAAGAAAAAAGATGGGTTGGGATTGACAACTATCTGACATTTTTCACAATCCCCCACTCAAAAAAGAATACCAACACCAACTTGCTGCACTGTAAGACTGCACCAAAGAATTTAACATCCATGCCAAGCGCCATGCTGCATTCTTTCAGCAGGGTCTTTAAAGAGTACAGTACCACAATAAATTTTCTTTACCTTATCCTCACTTTCATCTGAATGCACCCTGATCCACTGTCTGCCCTGATATCATGATATTTAGGGCTTAATTAAGTCAAGCTGTTTCCAAAGTTCCTCCCCATGGACCAAGTTAAACTTTTTCAATGCCCAAAAAGACTAGCAATGCATTCCATGGCTTTGAATAAATGTAATATGGTGTGGTATTATACTTTGCACATTTTTGTCTTCTATGATACTAGTATGTTCACCTATTAATTTATGAGGCTATGTTGAATTTTGCAAATGCGGGTTCATAACTTTTGTAATATTCAATATTCTTACCACAACATTTCAACATAGCCATTTTGAAACAGTGACTCGTGAATGTGACAGCTGTCATTTTTCAACTCCTGCCCAATATGTGTGTTTGCAGCCCAAAATCTGATTTTGCAGTCCCTGCACAACATCATCTTTGGGCCAGGAGTTAAACATTTTCTCTGCCCTTCTTCATGAGGCAGGTTCATCACAAGGCTGTGTTGAAAATTTGGTGTAAAAATATTTAAAAAAAATAATTTTCAATATTTTAAACCCAGATTCCTCTCCTGCAGCCTTATTGGCTCTGGCCAGAGTTTGTTTACTAAAGGTATTTGCATGAAAACAGACTCTTTGCCCCTTGGACTTCATCTATGCTCCCTGCTTTTCTGCTCTGAACCCATGATCCTTTTCTTCTGACTCTAGAAAGTGGCATTAAATGTCTGACTCAGTTCCAGGTGCACAATGGGGAAGAACTGATCCAGACTAAAATGTTTCCCCTTAAAGGCATAGAAGTGACTTAATAAAGTGTTCAAATGCAACATATATTGAGGAACTACAGTATATCCCCAGACTCCTGTCAAGTATGTATGATCCAACATCAAGGGAGGTGGGTCCCCCCAGCAGATTTCTTCTGTTTCCAAACTGGATATCAGAATAATTTCTGTTGGTAGCAGATGGTGATGTCATAAGCAGAGGACTTCATTGTAGGAATCAGCAATTTGAACTGATGATTTAAGGGGAAAAGATTCTGCTTTGATATAAATACCTTCAGTTAGAAAAAATGGAACATTCTAACATTTAACTCTGCCAAATTGTGTGTAACTATGTTCTGCTGCTGTCAACTGTATTTTTTTTGCTGTAAAAGAAAAATCTTTTTCATCTAATTAACTGTATCTTTAAGACACTTCAAACAAACATAAAAGAACATAGGAAAAGCTAGGGATCCAAGTGGCTGTCTCCTGTCATCCACACAGATGCAACATTGTGTGAAAAACAGTAAACCTCATGGAACTGTCGCCTATTCAATAAATTAAATGCCAACAATACCCATATAGCCATTAAAATACCGATATAGTATACTACCCACAAAAGTATTCCCTTTTTCCTTGTACTGAACTTTGGAAAAAAAAGAAAAGCATATAAATGTCAGCATTATGCAGCCCTAATCAGATGCCATTTTGGATTCTGAGGTGCAAACAGAAAGCAAAATCAACCTGTAGGTCAGTGGCGCACAACTTTTTTGTGGAGGGCCAGACTGAAGACTTGAGTCAAGGCTGAGGCCAAGGGCCACTGGCCAAGGGCCGCTGTAAAATGGCCCGAGGTAACAAATGTCCAGCAAGACATTATTAAATGTACAAATAAAACAAATCGAAATATACATTTATCTATTTATTTGTTTATCAATGTGTTACTGAAACTAAAAACAACAAAGAATAAATAAAGGCTGCAAGTGGAAGCTGGTAGGTCATCAGGGCCACAGACAGCTGCTATGGGGGCCATTTGTGGCCCCTGGGCTGCATGTTGTGCACCCCTGCTGTAGGTAGTCTGGCATGGCTGAACAAATCTTGGGTGCCAATTTTTATCAACATAAATGCAACATATACAGTACCTGGCTATATGAAGCACATATCTGAATAAAGTATCTGATGACATGTGTAGGTACACAGAAGTGCGAAATAGGTGAACTAGAGGGATAAGGCAAGCCAAGGTGACCTACTGCAAAAAACAGCAAACCAGAAACTAGGGTAACAGGAACAAATTCTGGGGCAATATAACAGAACTCCTGGGTAAAAATAATAAGGCACCCCCTTAAATGCTCCACATCGATGGAGCTATAACCTTGGACCCAACTGAAATTACCAACAAATTCAAAACAGTATTTACTAGAGATGCACGGATATCCAATCGGTGATCTGATCCGGTCTGATTTTCCACTTTTTCATGGTATCTGCCCAGATCGGGTACTGCCTATTTAAAGAGCCGGTTTGGGTTAAGTGATCTGAAGGGATGAGAAGGAATATGCTGCTCTGTATTGTTTCTTGCTTTTAAAATGACTCAAAAAAGCCTAGTCTGGCAGTATTTCTATCTTACTGCAAACATGGATTCAAAAGCAAAATGTATTCCGTGTACTGCACCTACTTTAATAAGTCAGGGATCGTCTGTTAAAAGTTACGGGACATCAAGTCTTTTAAATCATTTGAAAAATAAGCATAAAGCAGAGCATGTAGAGCTGTTAGCAGAGAAAGCAAAGCTTGCACAGCTTTCAAAAGATGAGTTCCGTGGCCTACCAGCAAAATGAATTAAGAAAGAGAAGCCTACACTTGAATCTTGTTTAGCCCGAGCCCTTCCTTTACCCGCTGAGCATGCAAGGGCTAAAAATATCACAGAAAGCATAGCAGAGATGATGGCTTTGGATGAACAGCCCTATGCCATTGTTGATAACGTGGGGTTTAAAAGGCTACTTTCAGTGTTAGAGCCAAGGTATGTGACACCTTTGAGGAGGTATTTCTCAAATAATGTTATCCCTGCCATGTATGAAAAGCTTCGGGTGAGGTTAATCAGTGAACTACAATCTGTTCAAGCAATTAGTTTCACCGCTGATACTGTATACCTTTCTGAACATTTGCTCCACAAAAGACAACACCTGATGCTGTACATTACTGGGAAATTCATCATCTCCACTTTCCGATGCTTTCCAGAATTGCAAAACGCTACCTGTCAGCTCCACCTAGTAGCGTTCCCGGTGAATTAACTTTTAGTGTTGCGGAGGACATTATTACAGAATGTCGCTCTCGTTTATCAACAGAGAATGCAAACATGTTGCTTTTCTTGAAACAAAATCTGTTACAAAACTTCTAAACTGTTGTAAGTATTGAAATTGTGAAATTTAGTAACACATACTGTTGCGGTCTGGAAAGTGGTATTTGAACCTCCCCCCATTATCTAAGTCCATTTTTGCATTGTAAAGCTTGTAATAATAAAGTGCAATGGTGCAGCGATGTTCAATATCAAATAGTAAATGTCCTAAATGCAAGTTTTTTAAATAGATGTAACATATATTTCATATATGTGCAATGAATTAATTGTATTTATTGGTATCCAAACCGATGTTGAACCGAAACTGGTCGGTTCAAAATCAAAAAATATCCAGACCTGTAATCTGGGATAAAAGTGGTATCCATGCATCACTAGTATTTACTGACCTCAGCTCATTCCACCACCACCACCCCCATACTGTCCCAATAACACCAGGCAGCATTAGTTCTGGTCTTGCAGCCAGCTCTGTCCAAGGTCCGAGCCTACCAAAATTCTTTTTCAAGCCTATCTCAGTAACAGATACCCTCAAGTATATTAAAAGAGTACTTGGTAAAACTAGGGTAGGGAGTGATGTAATAGACATGAAGCTGCTGGCCCTGGCCCTGGGAGAACTTGCTCTCCTCATCTAAAGATATTCAACCTTTCCCTGCAGTTTTCCCAGTTCTCAGCCATCTGGAAAACAACACTAGTCACACCCATCTTCAAAGGCAGAGACCGCATCAACCCTGCTAACTACAGGCCCATTTCAATCCTTTCCCCCCTGTCCAAGGCCTGTGAATGCATAGTATCTGACTAACTGGTCAGTTACCTAAATAAGTATAATATTCAGTTTGCCCAGCAACATAGTTTCAGGAAGAACCACAGTACCAGCACTGCTCTAACAGAGTATACCAACTTCTTGCATGAGGCCCTTGATGGTGTCAGTGGCTCAGTAGGTAGCACACTCGCCTCTGAGGCCGGGAGATCAGAGGGCTGTGGGTTCAGTTCCCACATCTGGCACTTGGGTTAATATTCCAGTACTGACACTGTGGTGCAGCATGAGAGGGGTGCTGCACTTCTGAGGTGCTGTCTTTCAGATGAGATGTTAAACCAAGGTCCCATCTGCCTGGATTTGTGGTAGTTCAGGTGGATGTTAAAGATCCCATGGCACTTATCTAAAAAAGTAGGGGAGTTTTTATTGAAAAAGAAACATACGGTACAACTCAAATATAAAGAAAACAACACATACAAAAAAAATAGAATCAAAACAACACCATCATAATAAACCATCCTTGAACTTCAGAAAACCAGCAAAAATAACTTTATATTTGAATTTAATCATGTGTGAAAACCCCCTCCACCACTTCAGCACCTTAGAGGAATTAAATAATTGGGAATCTTTTAAATACACTTTCTGCAATTCCTGTTCTACTAGCACACAAAACCCTTCCTATGATACTTTTTTCTGATAAATAACCCATTGGCATCTAACCTGCCATAAATAAAAACGTAGACATCCAAAAAAAACTGTTAAAATATTTTTGTGAAATACATCTAACCTGGGAGGAAACTTACAAAGAACCAATGTATCATAATTTAGATTTAGTAACCAAGGGAACCCTCATGCTTTTGCTGCATATCCCCACAATTGCTTAACATATAAACAGTGTAAAAAAAAAAAAGATCTATTGTTTCCTCCTGGTTAATACACTCCGGATAAGGATAGGTTCTTTCAGTCATAGCTTTGTACTTCACGTTAACCCTCACATTCAATTTACCATACATCATTAACCACGGTGTTCCCCACATGTAAGATGGAATTCTATGGTTATTTAATTGATCTAGAATATAGCTGTTCCGGGCCTCTGGACAATTCCTAAAACAAGAAACTGATGGGTGGATATGGCTCAGAGTAGCCTGATATAAGGATTTAACTGTAGTAGAAACTATCTGGTGTTTTGAGATTGGCCATTTGTACAGCTTCTGAACAGCTGGTCTAAAATACTCAGGGACATGTACATGTGGGTAAGTTTAGGGGCTAAACCATTCCATGCTTTAAGGTAGCGTCCTAACACAGAGTCCATCCAGATTCCTTTTCTACTCTCAGGAAATAAAAGTATAGATCTAATGCAGCGTGGAAAAAAAAGGGAAAAAAAAAACCATTGGGTCAATCATTCCCAATCTTCCATTCTTTTTGTCTATATAGGTATAACACCTCTATACAGGATTAAGCCTGTTACCCCATAACATCTGAAAGAAACAACTATAAAGTCTGATTTCAAACTGAGATGGTAAAGGAAAAAGCATGGCCAAATATTGCAATCCAGGAATAATAAATTGTTTAAGAATTTAAATTCATTTTAATTTAGAAAATTTAAGCTGTTTCCACCTGTTTACTTTAAGTTCAGCTTTTTTTAAAACTATACCGTAATTCTCAGCTGGAATGTTTTGGGAACCAAAAAGGACACCTAAAATACCTAAGGGCTCTGAAAAGATAGTAATATTTTTGTATTGGATGGCTGAATGGCAACCTGCCCCTATGATCAGGCCCTTGGTTTTACCCATATTAATTTTTGCATTTGAAACATTAGAAAAAGAATCAAACTCATCAAAAGTGTTGTAAACTATCATAGTTTTCAAAGAATAGGCAAACATCATCTGTGTACACTTGAATATGTACCTGAGAAAGGTCCTGGGTACAACTAATCCCTGTCCATCTAGGAGAAAAAGATAAGATACAGATTAAAAGTTCCTACTAGAAAATATATAGGAGCGGACTTAAGGGGCATCCTTGACATACCCCTGTTGTCAGACTAAGTCCCTTTGTTTGAATTCCTTTAATAAAAGGGTATACTCTGGCTGTGTTATACAGGGATTTAATGATTTTACAAAATAATAATGGGATACCAAAAAATTGGAGGGTCTTAAACAAATAAGTATGATCTACTCTGTCAAAAGCTTTTTCAAGGTCTGCCTAAATCAAATATCCCATTTTACCTTCTAAAGACAAATGCTCTATTACGTCTCTGATGGTCATAAAGGCTGATTGTATACACCTACTACGTAATCCACAATATTGATATTGTGAAATAACCTTTTCTGCACAAGTTTTTAATCGATTATTCAAAAGCATAGCAAAAATGTTATAATCCGAATTCAGAATTGTGATTGGCCTCCAGTTTTTAATGTTACCTTTATCCCCAGATTTGTAAATATGAATGATCAAGCTGTCCATAAAGGAAGGTGGCATAACTTGCCCCTTCATTATGAATTGAAAAACTAAAACTAAGCAAGCCGTAATAGAAGTACTGAATGTTTTATAGAACAAATTAGGGAGCCCATCCACCCCTGGTGATATTCCATCCTTCAAGTTCTTTATAATTGACTCTATTTCTGAAATAGAGATGGGGTCCAATAACAGCTCTGAATCTTTTAAGACTAGCGGGGGTGGAAGAGAGTGTAAATATGAATCAACAGAATCCTCCACTATAGATTATATATATAGAGAGAGAGATTGCGGACAAAGGGAGGCATAATGAGCCTCTATAACAGAGCACATATCCATCTCTTTCTGATCCTGTTTCCCACCTGAGACCCAGTACTCCATTTTTGTGGACTCCTTCAGTTGTTTATAGAATTCAAAAGGATCCCCTATTTTAGATTTCTGTGTATGATCTGTAAATACAGCCTGTAAGGTATTTGCCCTATCGTATTGCACTTGTTTCATTTTACGTTTAACCACATCAATTTGTTCTGAGTAATCTCTTGTAAAGGTATTTGCCAGGGTAATAAGTTTTTATAAGTGGATCCTAAGTTTTAGATATGAGAAAAAATTTGATTTTCTCTGACGTGTCCCATAAACCTTGAACCATTTACTCAGATCTGTTTTAGTCTCCACCCACCATTCTCCACAATTTGGATATAGCATGGCAACTGATAGGCAGGCTTTTAAGATAGAAAGTATAGATTGTTTGACATAACAGAGCTGAAGGATAGAGGTATTCAGTTTCCATCTTATATGTCTTTGAGGAAAGAACAATGATTTCCCAAATGAATATACTAAAAACATATGATCAATAAATTCAACGGGAATCGTTTGGAAAGTCTCAGTAGAGATTTGTGCATAAATAAATAAATAATCAATGGCTGAGGTCATTTTTCCCTTCATAAAAGTACATCTAGGCCCCTTCCTCTGGAACTGAAAACAGTTAACTAGGTCAGCAACCTTAATAATAGACTCTAAAGCACATGAATCACAATAAATTTTTTTCTGTGAGTCACCTTTAGTCAACAAGCTACAATTAAAATCACCTCCCCAAAAGATATTATAGGAAGTGACTAAAAAAGGCTGGACTGCTTTCATACACTTAATACACTCTGCCTTAGATTGAGGGTTATAGATATTGACAAATCTACATTCCATAGAAACATAGAAACATAGAAACATAGACTTTGACGGCAGATAAGGACCGCTTGGCCCATCTAGTCTGCCCATTTCCCTACCTACAGGATAGGCCGCAGATCCTAGTTAACCAACAGCCTATTTCTTCCTAACCCCCCACAAGAATTGCCTTATGTCTGTCCCATGCATTCTTGAATTCTCCCACAGTTTTAGACCCCACAACCTCCTCAGGAAGGCTGTTCCATGCATCCATACCCTATCTGTGAAATAATACTTCTCACATTGCCCCTGAACTGCCTCCTTCTATCTTTTAAATTGTGTCCCTTGTTCTTGCATGTCTCTTTTCTGAAAGATGCAACCTCTTGGACTTTGTTGATTCACTGAGGTACTTAAAAGTTTCTATCATGTCCCCCCTCTCCCTTCTTTCCTCAAGGGTATACATATTAAGCTCCTTTAGTGTCTCCTCATACGGCTTCTCTTGCAGACCCTGCACCATTTTAGTTGCCCTCCTGTGGACTACCTCTATCCTGTCTATGTCCTTGCAGAGATGGGGTCTCCAGAACTGGACACAGTACTCCAGATGGGGTCTCACCAACTGTCTCTACAGAGGGATAACAACTTCCTGTTTTCTGCTTCTGATGCCTCTCCCTATACATCCCAGTATCCCCCCAGCCCTCCCTACTGCCTTCTCACATTGCTTGCTAACCTTAAGGTCATCTGATATGATTACCCCCAGGTCCCTTTCCTTTTTTGTTGTTGTTACTACCTCCCCACCCATTGTGTATTCTTCCCCTGGGTTCTTGTTTCCCAGGTGCATTATTTTGCACTTCTTTGCATTGAATCCTAGCTGCCATACTTCCTGACCATTCCTCCAACCTTGCCAAATCCCTTTTCATCCTTTCCACGCCTCCTTGTGTATCAACCCTGTTGCAGATCTTGTGTCATCTGCAAAAGGCATATTTTCCTTCCAGTCCTCTGCAATGTCACTGATGAAGACATTAAAAGGACTGGACCCAATACTGAACCTCTCGGTGCCCACATAACCCCTCTTTCTTCAGAGTGGACTCCATTTACAAATACCTTCTGTGTCCTGTTGTGCAGCCAATGTTTTACCAGGCTACAACCCTGGGACCCACTCCCAGGCTGGTTAATTGACTATTAATCTTTGTGTGGGACTGTGTCAAATGCCTTGCTAAAGTCTAGGTAGGCCATGTCCACAGCCCCTCCCTGGTCTACTACTTTGGTCACCCAGTCAAAGAAATCTATTAGATTTGTCTGACATGACCTTCCCGCTGTGAACCCATGCTGCCTTGGGTCCAGTGCTCCACCGGCCTCTAGGTACTCAGTTATTCTTTCCTTCAGAAGTGACTCCATCACTGTCCCTACCACAGAGGTCAGACTGACAGGTCTGTAGTTTCCTGCCTCTGTCTTGGTCCCACTTTTGTGAAGGGGAATCACATCCACCTTCCTCCAGTCCTCGGGTACCACACATCATCCTCCCATGATTTATTAAAAAGAGTAGCCAGTGGTTTCACTAGTTCCTTCCTTAATTCTTTTAGAATTCTGGGGTGAATTCCATCAGGACCCATTGCTTTGTCCTCCTTCTGTTTTAGGAGTTCTTGCAGAACCCTTTCTTCTGTGAAAGGACTGGGATCGACCCCCCTAACAAGAGTGCTTCTGTTAATTGGATTAGGCACTTCCCCCTCCTCTTTTGTGAATACTGAGCAGAAATATTCGTTCAGTATCCCTGCTTTTTCACAGTCCCCCTCTGCCCACCCACCGTTCATTCTATTCAGCCTCACTATCCTTCCCTTTGTCTTTCTACGCTCGCTGATGTACCTATAAAAGGTTTTATCCCCCTTCTTAACTGAGTTGGCTATCTTTTCCTCAGTTTGGGCCTTTGCTATTTTGACTTCCCTGCCTGCTACCTTCTGCCTTAACTGGTACAGCTCTCTGTCCTGCTCCTTCTGTGTTTCCTTATACTTCCGGAATGCTATCTTTTTCTTCCTGACTTTCACAGCCACCTCTTTTGAGAACCATAGTGGCTTTTTCTTTCATATTGATTTGTTTATTTGCTTCACACAAAGGTTTGTTGCCTCTGTGATGGCAGTTTTGATGATTCCCCATTGTTGCTCCACACCTCCTTCTAGCCTGTTTGCTAGTGCTTTTCTGAGGCACTCTCCTATCTTGCCAAAGTCAGCCCTCCTAAAGTCCGGTACCCTCGCTTTTGCATGGCTTGACTCTGTAGCTGAGTTTAACATGAACCACACTGTTTGATGGTCACTTGTCCCCAGATGGCAACCCACTTCTAGATCCGAGATCCTCTCACTGCCCCCGTTTGAGACTACGAGGTCTAAGATTGCTCCCTCACGAGTGGGTTCTGAAACTAGCTGTCTGAGGCCTGCCACCTGTAGGGCATCAAGAATGGCCCTGCTCTTGGATGGGCTGCAGCAATGTGTTCCAGTTAACATCTGGCATATTCAGGTCTCCTATCAACAGTATCTCCCCTTTCTCTGCCATTCTAAGAATGCTTTCTATCATATCCATGTCCATTCCCTTCCCCTAACATGGGGGTCTGTACACAAGCCCTGTGCAGATTGTGGTGCCCTTTCCAGTCTCCAAGGTGACCCACAGTGCCTCCTCTCCTCCCTGTTTACTCTTTTGTTCAGTTGCTTTTATCCCTACCTTTACATAGAGAGCTACTCCTCCCCCTCTTCTCCCTCCCTGTCTCTCCTGTAGGTTATGTACCTGGTATGTTAACATCCTAGTCATGGTTCTCTGTGTACCATGTTTCTGTGACTGCTTCGATATCCAGGCATCCCTCTTCCATCAAGGCCACCAGCTCTGGGAGCTTGTTGCCCAGACTACAGGCATTGGTACTCATTACCCTCCATTTCCTGATGGCCTTACTCCCTTTTGCCCCATCCCTGTCCTTCTTACCTTTGTCACTTTCTCCATTTACCCCAGCCCTCCCTATCAACACCTCTATGTTGGTGTTTGCACTTACTACCATGATTATCTGGGGGCTAGGATTTCTGCTACTTTCCAGTGCCTCCCCTTGGCTAGTTTAAATGCTTGCCAATGGAAGCATTTAAAACCTATCACCTAGGATCCTGGTTCTCTCCCAGACAGATGCAGCCCATCATGTCAGTATAGGTTGCATCACTCCAGGTGGACCCCAGTCCCCAATGAAGCCAAATCCCTGAGCTCCACACCAGTTTTTCAACCACTGATTGAATCCCATGGTGCAGAACACCTTGGCTCTCCTATTCTATAGATGGGCAGCACCTCCGAGAAGGTTACCGTGTGTGCTACTTGACTAAGGCCCCTCCCCAATTCCCCAAACTCTTCCTGCACTTCTCTAATCCCTTTCTTAAACAGGTCATTTGTCCCTAGGTGGACAATGACATCCAGCTCCCTCCCCTGTGCAGCTGCTCTGGCAATCCTGAGGATTCGCTCCCTGTCCCTCCAAGCCATGGCGCTAGGCATGCACCTTACCTCCCTCTCCCCTTCTTCCCCCAGTTCTACCTTCCTAACAATGGAGTCCCCCACCAGGAGTTGTTTCCTTCCCATGCAGGGTCCCCTGTCACTCTCCTGTGGGTCTCCTTTGTGGAGGCTCCCAGCATCCTCCTTGGTCTCCACTGCAGGTGCCTCCATAGAGGAACCACACTTTGCCAGAATGGCATAGGAATTATGGAGAGGTACAACTGGAGGGATGCACCTCTGTTCCACCACCTCACCCTCCTGAGCCCACTGTGGTCCAACCGCCTCCTTTTCTTGGCAACCTCTGAGGCAACGGCAGTGGCACTGGTGGTCCCTGGATGGAAGAGGAGGTCCCACAAAACCTGGCAACTCAGCCTTGAGATGAGCAACCTCCCCTCAGCCCAGAGAGGTGCCTGCAGATGGGACAACACCGCATCCTCCAGAACATCTCCCTGAAGACTGCTGCTCCACAGCCACTGCACTGCACCACTCTAACTATGTCTTATTTCTGGCCCTTAACTGTTTGCAATCCTTACTCTTTCCTCTGTTTTTTTCTCTCTCTTACTTTCTGCCTGTGTGCCTTTAAGCTCCCTGATTGTCCTGTTCTGGGACAAGAATATCCTATATTTCTCAGTAGACCACTTACTTGCTCAGAGGCAGACCTCCAGCAGCTAGAGGGGCCAGAGAGCTACTCTTGCCCTTCTAGGATGGCGGGTCTTTGGTGGTTCTGTGATCACTCACTTCCTGCTCCCAAACAGGAAGTTCCTGTTGTCAGTCAAGTCCTGTGCCTATAAAAATAGAACTAGTTTTGCGAGGGGGGGTGGAGGGAAGGAGGGCAATATAGTCCCAGTAGAGAAGTTCAGTCACACAGCCGTCCTTTCTCCTGGTGTCTTCTGCCAAGCTATTAGCAGAATCTTTCTAAGGCAGTCTTTAAATGTAGCTTCCTTCTAGCTAAGCCACTCCCCCTACTTACTAGATCTTTCTACAAGTAATTTAAACCTCACAGCTATTAAGTCCTTTCAATCACCTGAGATTTACATCTAGATAACTGTTCAGATACCCATTCAGTTCAGTTAACTCAGACAAACACACGCTTTTTTTTGTTTTGTTTGTTAGTTTTTTTTACCCTAAATTAAAGGTCCAAGTACAAAAGTTCTTCTTCTTTAGTCCTAGCAGAGAAGTCCAGTCACACAGCAGTCCTTTCTCCTGGTGTCTTCTCCATAGAGTTCCATTTCCCATCCAGAATGAAACCCCTACCTGGAATTAGATCTATCATCCTGTAGAGTAAAAAGGAAAAATCATAAAACAGGATACCTAAACAATCAGCTCTATCTCTTCCAAAGGACCAGTAGGAGGGACCCCAAGGCCAGTCCCTCTGAAAGGAAGAGATCTGTGCAAGGGAGAACATCCAGGTTTCTTGCAAATAACATACTGACATGTGCAATTTGTGTAATGTTTGAAAAAGGGCTTGTCGTTTACCACTATTCAATAGGCTACGAGTGTTAAGTAAACCCCATGTGAAAACCACCATTCTACTAGAAAGTTAAGCTCACCCACTTTATTTCTTCCATTTTTTCTTTTTCTTCCCTTTATAATCTTTGGTAGGAAGACCTCCCAAATCCTGAACAGATTTCTGGGAATCGGAATCCCCAACATCCATTTCGGAATCACTCAAGTTTGTGAGTAACACAGCATAAGAATTAGGGGTTTTGATACTGGTAGTGGATGGGAATGGTTTAACTCTACTATTCCTAGTAGACCTTCTAGGGGGTAAAGGAGAAAAGGCAGTGTCATCATCAGGAGTTTTGTTCCAAAGGCTCCGGATCCCTGTAACACACAGGTTCAAAGGCCTCAGAATTCCTCTGGCCAACATTCAAGTTCTCTTTGTCAGCTGACCCAGAATCAGAAGGTTCAAGGGTCTGTACCTCCAGAGCAGGCTCCTCAGGGGGAAGGGGGGAGGTTTAACAGAAGCCTGTGCCGACTGACCCTGTGTAACCTGAGAGGGGGCAGAATGTTCAAGAGGGGTTCCTGATTTTCCCAAAGAAGTAGTCTGGGCATTCTGGATTAACAAGTCTGGACTAACACAGGAAGCCTTATTTTTAGATGCCCAAGGACAGTCCCGACAAACATGCCCATCACCCTCACAAAGATCACACCTAGTGAGGTTAACACACTGCATTGTCACATGTCCAATCTCCCCACAGTTGTCACACCTAGGTTGGTCACATACACTGGACAGATGGGTTCTTGACCCACACTTATAACATGCCCTAGGCTGGCCCCCATAAAAACAAACTCCCCTATCCCTCCCCAATAAAAAGGAATTTGGTATGTGTTCTACCCCTGAGTCATTTTGACGTAGCTTGACTTTATATTTCCACCCCCCTGTCCAGAATAGTTCAGAGTCCAGGATGGGTTCAGGCTCACTCAAAATGTCACATTTCTGTGAAATCCAGAAAGTAATGTCCTCCACATGGACCCCCTCATTCCTAAACATTACCGTAACATACTTTATTAGAGGTTTTGTCAAAGGAATTACTAAAAAGGGGGTCCATGTGGGGGAAAACTTTAATTGACTATAATGTTCCCAAAAGAGATCCAAAGCATAAGATGTTCTAAAGCTAATGTCAAAATTGTCCTCTCCTGATATATTAATAAAGGCAAAAACATCACGGAGTGAAAAATGAAGAGAGTCTTTAATTAAACATTTGCCCACATAGTATCTGTCAGGACGCTCCGCTAAATCCCCTTTATAGTGAATTCTTACTGCATTCCATCTAGGAGCAGCTTCTCACTTGGCCTGTGAAAATAATTCTGACATTAAGGGCTTTTTTTTTGTTTCTGAAGCTGACTCTCCCAGTCCTTCATCAAGGTGTTCAGATTTTGCAGCAGGATCTGAGATACCACTTGGTGTCTCAGTCACATTATCACAAGAGTCAATAATTGCCTGTGAAGCCCCTGTAACACCCATTGGATTAATCATGTGACCATTTGCTACCGACCCGGTTACCGTTGAAGCAGTAGCGGTGATATCTGGCTTCCAAGCAGGTGAAGCTAACTGAAAGTCGAAAGATGAATCCCACAGAGGGTCTGGAGTCCAAATACCAGAGACTGTCTTCTCCCATCCAGCCTCTAGGAGTGCCTTCTCCAGTGACCAATTGCCATCATGTAAGTCCTGTCCCAGTACACTCTTGTCTTTAGTCAGGTCCCCCGAAATTGAGTTACCTAGCAATGGAGCATTCACCTTCTTCCAGTGTAAGTGATCTCCTGAGAGAATAGCAGCTTTATCTGTGAAGCTAAATTCCGTAACCAAAGACTGCTGATTACCATCTTTCTCAAAGGTAACCGGATTAATTTGCTCCTCCGGCTTTCCATGGGAAACTGGCATTTTAAAAACAAATCCAGCATCTTTGCTGAGCCATAGCTTAGACTCGAAGGTAGGAGATTTCTACATTACAGGGTGTGATACTTTAAATATTTCTGCCGTATTGTTATCCATTACATTATTGACAGTTCGAAAAAGCTCTTGGCACCCGCAAACACTCACGGTTTTCCTGCCAGCCACAATTAAGTTTGAAACAGGCTCACCCTTGACTTGTTCTACAGCCCGCTGAACTGCGTCATCCTTCATACTGTTAGGCTTCTTAACCGGCCTGTCAGTTGCAACATCTGCATACATGCTGGGCTGAGGGATCGAGTCCTGCAGTTGTTCTGTAGGTTGATCATTTTGTACTTGCAAAGTAGATTCAATGATTATTACATCCAAAGGTTTGGAAACTGATTCCTGTTCCAAAAGCTGATGTTTACTGTGAAGTTCCAACTCCTCAGAAGACACATAAGTTTCATGAAAAAATATCCTCCATTTCTGAGTCCACATTCTGGTTCTCCACCTTTCCAGCCCCTTGCAGTAGTGCAGTGGAAGGAGAGCCCTGTCCTCCCACCTTACACACGTCCTCCTCCTTCGGCTTCTCTTCCAGAGTGGCCATCAGACTGTCTGACAGCCCGTCCTCCTACAGGAGAGTAGGGGAATGTTTTATTTAAAGAAAAATTAGTGCAGTACATTCAATAAACAAAATACAATGTCAACTTTACAGAAACTGTAAATAAGGTTTGCAAGAAAGACAAAGGGAAATCAACCCACAAATAAAAACCAATAAACAAGGGCGATGGAGAAAAAAAGGAAAAAGAAGTCAAAAGAAACATTTCATTTTAAATGGAGCAAAATAAATGCTTACTAATACAGAAAGAGAAAAAAAAAAAAAAACATCTTCAGGATACTGCAGTTTCAATCCATACACAATTGTTCCAATATGAACTGTATACAGCAGAAGTCAACAACTTTTTTTCCTCATTTTGGATTAACACAAGGCTAGAAACAATCTGTGCAACTATTTGTGTTGCAGAAAACACTTTCTGTTGCAGGAGAAAGGTGCACCTGGCCTGCCATAAATAATAGTGGCAGGATGCAAAGATGAGACATAAGGTCCCTGTGTGATATTTCTGTAATCTAGGGGGTTATATTCGGTACACCAGTATATCATATGTTATATTCTGAAGTGCCTTTTCTTTCCATTTATGTAAAAGGAGGGTCCAAACAACTTGACTATATGGGCAATCAATAAAAAAATGATGCATGATTTCCAGTACCGCTGTGCAAGAGTCTCAGGGGCATATTCGCTCCTCTACTGATTTATATTTTAGGTTGTTCTTGACACCCAGTCTTCCATGACAAGCTAGCCAGGAGATATCCCAAAATTGTGTGGGGATCCTGGGGTCAGTTAACTGAGAGAAGGGCGTTTCTAATTCCAGAAGGGAGCCTTGTGTTGATAGTATCTGTGGTAAGTCAGAAAAATGAGCATCTAAAACAAAGTTATAAAGCTGTTTCCTGGTTTTAGTCAATATATGTGCAGGGGGAGAGTTTCCATTGCCGGATCTTCAGAAAAGGGGGGAAGAGGAAGCTTGGGATACCTAGTTTTCTGAAGTTCCTAGGGATGTCATGCTGGAGTTGTTGCCATATTTGGCATATCTCAATGGTAAAAGAATATATATTAAATGCCAAAATAGGGGTGGATCATGAGTAAGTGGGGTATCGTGATTTTCAGGAATAGGCTATGGAAAAATACTATCGGGTTCAGCATCCTTACCCCACCATGACAATAATCCATGTATGTGTATGATCTTTTTATGGGATTTAAACGGCTGCCCCAGAAGCCTTGAAAAAAAATATTGTAAACTCTTGCCTCCAGAGAAAAGGGGCCGGAAACACTGATGCCCCATGTAAGAAGAGGGGAAGCATTAAAGTTTTCAATAAAAACACACTTTTCCGTTTTGCAATGCTATGTCCTTTCCAAAAGGAAAGGGAGTGTGCTGCTCTATTTAATACTATATTCCAGTTATAGCTGGCATCATCTGAGGTGCCGTAATGTAATTCCAGGATTTTTATTGGAGCGATTGCCAGAGGGATATCTACAATATGCATTGGTAAGTCCATGCTGGCTGAAGCTGGCACCACTAGTGCTGTGCTTTTTTCTATATTTATTTGGGAGCCCGAAGCTGTCTCAAATGCTTTGAAAATAGGGGGAAGTGCTATCTCCTAAAGAGAGGGGGTAGTACAAATGCACAAATCATCAGCATATGCACATACTGGAGGTAGAGGTTTTCCAATGGGGGAAGAGATTCTAGGTATAGATGGGTGCAGCAGTAGGGTTCATAATAAAGGATCCAGTTGGAAAATATATAAAAGAGGACTTAAGGGGCCGCCCTGTCACACTCCTCTAAGGCCTAAAAAGGGGGGGCATTGAGAACCATTTATATGGGGTTGTATCCAAGCAGTACTATATAAGAGTTTAAACCAAGAGATGAATTTCTGGGGAACATGGTAGTGTGCAAGAACCTGGAACAAATAAACATGGCTGACCAGGTCAAAAGCCTTTTCTTGGTCCAATGAGAGTAACAGGGCAGGTGAAGAGGTGGTACTGTTTAAAATAATGTCTTGAATGAGGGATAGGTTGGAAAGGTTAGATCTGTCAGGAAGGGCACAAGTCTGCACCTCAGAGATAATCTGAGCAGCAACAGGGAGCATCCTATTGAGCAAGATGGAAGTGAATATTTTATAGTCTACGTTTAGCAGACTTAGTGGTCTCCAGTTCCGTATATCAGCTCTGTTCCCTTTCTTGAATAATCATAATAGCATCAGAAAATCCTTTAGGAGTAGAATTAGTGCTTATGATGGTATTATATATTAACGTCAGAAAGGGGGCAAAAAATAACATAAACTGTATATATAATTCTGCAGTAAGGCCATCGGATCTAGGGGAAGTACACTTCTTTTGGCGTTTTATAGCCTGCTGGGTTTACTCTAGTGTGATAGGTTTAAGGAGATGTTTCAATGTATCTTGGGATGGAGGAGCAATAGAAATACCTGAAAGGAAAGGTATGATACTATCCACAGGAGTTGTGGTGCCAAACATCATAGCTAGCTTAGAGCTGGCGATACAGTTTTTGTCCAGTAAGGAATTGTGAGGGGTATTGGAAGCAGGATCAAAAAGTTCCTCTATGTGGGTTGCATTTTCCCTGTCAGTGCAACTTTTACAGATATCTAAGGAGGGACCGGAGCCTTGCGTCCCATGTTGAGCTTCCATCTGTAAAGAATGTGCTCAGTGATACTGGAACTGTTCCATTTCTTCCTTAATGGACTTTATTGTGTGAGAGTAGTGCATGTGGGATGTGAAAGAAAGAGATATGGCAGTTGTAGTTTTTGTCTGAGAGTGAGGTATTGAAGATATGAACTCAGTGTTCTCTTCCTTCCTGTACGTAGGAAGAAAATCCTGATATCACTCTTAGTGTCTTCCCACCATTGTAGAGGGGAATGATATGCTTTCAGTACGGACAGCTGGGCCCTTAGAAGGTCTGTGCAATGCATTGAAATGGCTGGTCTGTCAACAATGAACTATTCAATTTCCACCTAGAGTGGGTTGACCAGGAAAGGAGTTCCCTGAGGGGGGAGCAAACCGGAGAGATCCCCAGATGGTCTGAAGTCTCACAGGGTATGATTCTTGCCTGTGTGACTGAAATATTCCATGAAACAAAAAGAAAATCTATCCTGGTAGCATATGGGCCTCTATGATAGGTTTTGGCACCTGGACCATGTAAAGCGTTATGTCCATCTATGAGGGCTGCAGTCTAAATAATTTTGTTCAGGGCAACTGAATCTGCGAAAAGTTTTTGGGTGGAGCCGCCCCGATATGAGAGAGTAAGACCACAGTTGAAATCACCTCCCATATAGATTTGCTGGTTGGAATACAGGTATGGGTGTATTTTGTTAAATAGGTCTGTTCTGGAGGCAATACTCTGGGGGGCACATACATTAATGAGCCAGAGTTTGTGTTGTTGGTATGTACAGTCTACAAGCATGGTTCGTCCTGGTATTATGTCTACCAACCAGGAAATTTGGAAATTAAAATTTGCAAACAAAATACCTAGGCCATCACACCTATCCTCTCCATGTAACCAGAAGGAAGAGCCCTGATGCCAATGAGTTTTAATTTGAGAAAGCTCATGAGGAGATTTCAAATGGGTGTCCTGGAGAAAATAGATGTCACGGTGTAAGTCAGAAAGGTACTGCATTGTAGAGAGTTGTTTTCTATAGGATTTAATGCTGCATGCATTTAGGGTGAAGCAGCTGAGTCCTTGGTGGTGGTTCATCCCAGAAAGTACAGTGCCATTCTGAAGGAGCTAGTGTCAGGTAATGTTAGCATGGGTCCTACCTCCATCTGCTGAAGGGGGGATCAAGCTGGGAGTCAGAAGAGAAGTCCATACGGGAGGAAGAGGTTAGAGAAGAATCCGAGTCTCCATCTTCCCCTTCCCTGTCTCCCCATTGTCGTCTCTTGGCTAAGGCCTGAAATTTATTCCTTGTGATAATTGTTCTCTTGGGGGTGAAAGCTTTTGCTTTTCATTTGCCTTTACCCTGTTTATAAGGGGGGATTACCACAAAGTGGTCTGAGTCCTTTGGGGGGGAGGCATGGTAGCCTGGGTACTAGCAGGGACTGATTCAGAAGGGGGTACTGCTGCTATAGGGGTGCCAGTGGACTTGGGAATGGCCCCTTGTATGGCCATAGGTTCAGGCTCTTGCGGGAGAGGAGGTTCTTGTGTCAGGGTAGAAGTGGCAGGGGCTGGGGCCTCCCTGCAGCGTAAGGCCTGAGTCTGGGAATCCCTTATAAGCACTATCTGGTCCTGGGGAGGGCAGTTGAGCCTATTATGATCCACCCAAGGGCACTGGTGATAGGAGTGCCCCAGCTCATCACACAGATTTCAGTATAGAAGGTCTGGACAACCTAATCTCACATGTCCATAGGATAAGCACAAAGTACATCTGTGCTTTTCGCAAGTGCTACTCAGGTGGGTGCGAGAACCGCACTTATGACAGGTCCATGGTTGTCCAGGGTAAAAACATAAGCCACGGTCCCTGCCTATGTGAAAGCTGCCTGGTAAATGAGAGATATATTTATCCGTGTTTTTAAGTTGTACCTTTACTTTCCATCCTCCAGTCCATACTAGGTCCTCATCCAAAATAGGTCGAGGGGCCTCTAGTATATCGCAGCGCTGCCTGAGCCTGTACTGGATGTCCGCTATGCTCACCCCCTTGCTACGAAACAGTAAGCTAACAATTTTCACTGTTGGTTTCATGAGGGAGATGACCATAAAGGGAGCCCAGAGTGACAGATGTTTTACATGCTCATACTTCTCCCAGAATTTCTCCAAAGTGTACACATTTTTAAAACTCAAGTCATATACAGATTCCCCATGCACATGAATGAAGGCAAATAATTCTGTTGCCCCTATCCCTAAAGAGTCCCGCAACATACTATGCAATACAGTTCTACTGTCAGGGCTTTGTCTTAGCTGTGCTGGCTCACCTAAGTTTGTGAACAGATCACTGAGTTTAAATGGGGTCGAGTTAGTGCCCTCACCTGCAGGCTGTGGACCAAGTGGCTCAGGTGTACCAGCTAAATTATGTTCTGAAGTTGAGGAGGATGAAGTAGATTCATGTCTGGCTAAGTTGGGGCCTGTGATGGTATCTGTGACGTCAGATGTTGTTCAGGAGGTGGCAGGCGTGCTTGAAGCATTACTAGGGAAAGATACTGGTTCCAGAGCTGTTTTCATCGGTAATGGTGTGTCTTCTGAAGATCAGAGTTCGTTGCGTGCCTCAGAGATGATTTCCTGGGCTGAAACAGCCCTTGGGGAGGTACAGAGTGCTCCTTCTGAATGTTGCTGCCAGCCAGCAGCACGGAACGCTGTCATGGGTGACCAGATGCGCTCAATGTCCTCTGCGATGGGATGACTGTCCCGTAGATGCAAATAGAGAGGAGCTCCCGATGCAGAGTTTGTGGCATTTCTGGTGCTAGGAGTCATATCAGAGGTGGCTGCTGCCAGGTAAGTTGACAAAAAAGGCTGTGAGGAAAACTGCAGATCAGAGTGCATTAGACCAATAAGAAAGTCCTTGTGTGCAAAATACATGCTTCGCAGATAATTTTCTGTGTCATTAGAAGTGCTCTGAGTTCCTGAAACTGGGTAAAGTGGTGTCTGAGGCAAGTCTTCCTGATGATTGTCTGGCAATTCATTTAAAGTGGTATCTTCAGTATTTCTTTCTGCAGATTACAACCTTGTAGGTTCTTCAGAGGTAATGTCAGGTATTCTTGACTCCATGGGTGAAGCTGTAGTCAGGTCAGAATCCAAAATATCTCCAGCAATTCCACCAGCAACCACACTGTCATCCACCATCTTGGTACCGCAGACAAAAGGGTCCCCTCTGCTCACAGGAAGCAAGGACCCCTGCAGGTAGAGTAGGGAACTTTCCCCGGTGTCCTGGCCAAATTTACCTCATTCACTAAAAATACCACCAACAGCTTAATCTGGTTCAAGGTCAGTTGGCATTCATCTGTATCTCCCTCCCCCGGGTTGCGCCTGAAAATAGGCAGGATTTGTCTAGTGCACTTACCCGGTTAACAAAAACTAAATAAAAATAAAAAAAAGGTGGTCACCTGGTGGGAGTCATCTACATTGACTTGACCAAAGCTTTTGATCTTCTCAGCCACAAATTGTTGCTGGATATGTTCCTCATGCTTGGCCTCTCCCAGGATACTGTTGTTTTGTTTTGCAGCTATCTCTCTGACCACTCACAGTGGGTAAAGATAGATGACCATCTCTCAGATGTTAAAAGTGTTTCAGTAGGAGTTTCTTAAGGCTCTATACTGGGCCCCCTCCTTTTTGGCCTGCTCATAGACAGCCTGCCTAAAGCCTGCCAGAAATCAAAGGTACTCTTGTATGCTGACAATGCTGCTATATTCGCCAGTAGTCCCCAACATACAAAATTATGCACTGTTCTCCAAGACAACTTTGATTCCCTGGAGAAATGGTTCATGTTAAACAAAGTGGTCTTCAACTATGAAAAAAAAAGACCATGTTATTCTTAGGCCCACAACGAAAAAAAAGGTCTCTCCCTTTGCCATCCATAATGAAAAAGGAGTTAGTTTGGAACAGGTCGACTCCTTCAAATACCTAGGTGTTATAGTGGATGACCCTTTATCCTTCATCCAACATCTGGCTAGCATTGTCAGCCTTGAAAACCGTAACTTAGGAGCTCTGTCCGGGAATCGCTCAAACTTTACCACTGAAACCAGGCATCTTGTAGTGTCTAGTTCAATCCTACCTATTCTAAACTATGGCATCCAAGTTTATGTAGCAACAAGTAACTCTGTACTCAACAGAGTAAGGTTGGTGCTCAACAAGGCCTGTTACCTGGCAGTAGGGATGGGCAAGCTTGCACATAGCTGCTCCCTTTACAGCCTTGCCAACTAGCTTCCCCTATAGGACAGAATAAGGTACCAGACTTGCCTGTTCACTAAAAAAGCACTGTTAGGCCTTACCCTTCTGACTATCCATAACCTAATCTGCCCAGTTAACAACCATTACACCACTAGGATTATGGTTAGGAATGCTCTGGATGTTCTTTCCCATAAACAAGCCTGGGTAGGTGCTCTTTTGCAGTACGGGTATCTCGCTGGCTGAACAAACTACCTGAAACCTTTGTTGGACTCCCCAAAATTGCCCATTTCAAGAAGGCACTGAGAAAAGAATTCATTGTTAATTCCAAATGATTCTGCTGCAATACTAATGTGACCTGATTTTCTGTTCTCCATGACTTGTAATGAAGTTCACACTGTGCCATGACATTATACAGGGTTTACACTCCTTGTTGTTGACTAGACTCCTTGGAGCCACATCCGTTTGTTCTTGATTTTACCTACTGTATGGACTCATATTGTCTATACTGACTATGCTCCACTGGAGCTGCATGACTTGTTTTGTTTGTAGTTAATTATGTGTTATACCTTTTATTTTCCTTGATATGGAAGCTTTGTAAATGAGCACAAAGGTGTCTTATGGATGACTACATACATAAATAAATAAATAATAGAACATAAGGGGCTAGATATTCAAATGTGTGCCTGGCAATGGTGCCAGTGGTTGCTCCACACAACTGAGTTGCACTAGAGCAACAAAGGGATATATTCAGAAGAGATGTGCTATGGCGCATCTCTTCTGAATATATCAAAAAATGCCCACGGCACAAATACAATGCACCAGTACATCCCTCAGACAGGTCTGAATACCAGGAATGGAAAATGCACCAGTGCACCACAGATACGCCATGCGCAAATTCCTGATATTCAGACACAAAAATGCAAATGGGACCATAATGCATGCAAGGTGCAAATGGGGCCGTTTGCAGGCCATTATGGCCCCATTTGCATGAGTTGTGCATGGCTTACCAGTGAAATGCACCTGGCACCCTGTGCAGCATGCGGTGCTGTCAGGGGTGGTCCAGTGGTTCCACCTCCCCGCCCTTAACCCCAATCACCACAGACATGTTTAATGTCTTTCGCTGGTAGTCTAGTGGTACCCCCCTCCCCGGCTGTAACACTGATCACCGTAGAAATGTTACTTTTCATACCCTGGTAGTCTTGTGGTACCCCCCTCCTGGCCCACCCAGTTCCCCCGATCATCGGTGGACAGCAAACCCACTTGCATGCTTCGCAGCCACCCACTGACTGACAGCTTACAGTATGTGCTGCAAGCCCATTGGTCCCACAAAGTTGTGAATGACTATTATACTGTATACACTGCAACCCATTGGTCCACAGTGTGGACCAATGGGCTCAACAATACTGTAAGCAGTCAGTCGGTGGGCAACCAGGAAATACTGTATGCAGGTGGGTTTGCCCCTGATCACCGGTGAGCTGGGTGAGCGTGAGTCCTGTGTGGTGAGGGGGTTGGGGACCACTAGACTACCAGGGAAGGAATTTCTAATTTATACGGTGATCAGGGTTAGGGGCAGGAAGGAAGGTACCACTTGACCACCAGGGATTTAAAAAGCCCATTTTCACAGTGATCAGGGTTACGGGCCGGGAAGGGGGTACCACTGGACTACCAGGGACTATTGTGAGTGCATGTGTACGGTGTTCTAGGGGGAAAGCCACCCATGGTTGGCGGCTGCTGTGATGTGCTTGTCTGTGGTGGCTTCCACTTGAACATGATTTTTCCATGCTCAACTTTGTGCCCAGGTATGCGGCACATCTTTGGGATGTGCTGGCATATGCATGCACATTTTGGCTGAATATCGAGATGTGTCACATATGCATGAGCACACCTCCTGGAGATGCATTGCATACATTATCTTTACACCACAGTGCATCAGGAATTGCACTGCACAATTCTCCTGTTTGAACATTGCCCCGGGGTGTATTTCTGGGGTTGTGCAGGTGCAACTCCTTTTAAAACCTAGCCCAATATGTTTAAACTTTATGCTGTTTAATTAAATCCCCATCCAGAATACCTTTTTGGTGTTCAAAGACACAATGTTTATAGGAAATGTATAAAGTAGATATTGTCAGTCTTTGTTTTAAATATGTATTCATTTATGCAGTCTTTCATAAGCTGATTTGGAGACAGTTGGGATACTATGAAGGTACAACAGATGTACCATACTTTTGTTAATGTTTAGTATGTTAAACTTTAACAGGAAGGTAATGCAAAACATCAAAGCACAAATAAATACTCTTCCTCTGGTTAACTGGAGAAAATCACAGCAGTTATTAAAATAAAGGGTCCAATATTCAAAACAATGGGGAAAGTGCAGTGTAGTCATTTGAACTTCACTTGCCACTGCACACCCCCTGGCATCTGCAATGTGCAGATGGATAGTGTTTGCCAATGGCGAAATGCTTCCCAACTGAATATCAGTCCATGCCAATGCTAGGTGAAGCTGCGCTGTCCCAACAAGGACCAGGGCTGTATACTGACCACAGGGAATAGCTCTGCCTGAAACAGGATAGTGCCAAGTCTCCTGTGTGCCATATTCAGCCACAGCATGTAAATGAGTCCATTAGGTGCTAAAGGGCCATATGCATGCCAATTATGGGCTCATTTGCATGTGGCACAGCAGTCCCTTAGCACTCACTGCACAGTAGGAATGACAGCCCTGGTGGTCCAGTGGTTCCCTCCATCACTTGTTCCCTATCATATAATGATACCCTGGTGGTCCAGTAGTTCCCCCCACCCCTCCATTGCCTATTCCCTATAGTATAATGATACCCTGGTGGTACAGTGTTTCCTCCCACCCCCCATCACTTGGTTCCTATTGTATAATGATTCCCTGGTGGTCCAATGGTTTCCTCACCCCCCACCCCTGATTGCTCATTCCCTGTAGTATATTTATTCCATGGTGGTCTAGTGGTTCCTCACACACATCAATCTCCCATTCCCATTAACATTATAATTCCCTGGAGATCTAGTGGCATTCCCACCCTTCCTGGATCCCCACCACCCACCCACCAAGAACCCCTGCCTTGCACCCCCCACCCTGGGAGCCGGTCCTGTGAACACAGTGGCTGGAACAGCCCTCCTTTTAGCTCCTTGGTTGGCCATCCTCTGACAGTCATGGAGCACAATCACATACTGATCATGCCCTGTGACTGTCAGATGGTGGCCAGTCAAGGAGGTGAGAGGAGTGCTGTTCCAATTGCCATGTTCATGGGACTAGCTCCTGGGGTAATGGAGTGCGGGGTGAGGGTTCTAGTTGGGCTGCATCCAGGTCTGGTTGAGAGGGTGGGGGCACCACTGGACCACCAGTGAATTATAATTTTAATGGGAATTGAAGATCAGGAGTGGAGGGAACCATTGGACCACTAGGGACTCATTATACTATTGGGAATGGGTGATCAAGGGTAAGGGGAACCACTGGACCACCAGGAATCATTATACTATAGGGAATGGGCATTTGGATGGGTTGCAGGGATCACTGGACCAACAGGGAATCCATTATATTACAGGAACAGAAGATTAGAGGGGAACCACTGGATGACCAGGAAATCATTATACTATAGGGAATGTGCAATCTGAAGGGGACCACTGGATCACTAAGGAATTATCACATTAATTGGAATGGAAAATCAGGGATGTGAGCTGGGAAGCACCACTATGCCACCAGGGATATGGTAAAGACTTGGAATGGGAGCTCAGGGGCAAGTGGCTGCGATACAGCTGCCCTGACTTCAAGGGTGTGGGGGTGCAGGCTTAGCACCCATGTAAGAGCTGTTTATCAGTGGTGGTAACTAGCACTGCTCATAGGGCTGTTTTCCACCATCACAAACCTTTGAATACGCCGCTGCACTGGTATGCATGAAGGGACTACCTCATTTGCATTGGTGCAGCAGTATTTTAGCACCTTGGTGCTGCTGAGTTTGGGGGGCACTCCTGGGTCCTTTGAATGTGGCCCCACCTGGAACTATAATGTAAACCTGAGCTGGTGCCAGTGCTAACCATGTTAGTTCAGGCACTAACCTTTAAATATCAAGCCCATAATAGCAGCTTTTCTTAAGCACAATTGAGTAAGCAGCTGCACTGGAGTAACCAAAGTTCCCTTAATTGTGAACGAATGTCTTAAAGAAGGAGTTCAGTCAAAAGTACCACATTGCAGAATTAGAATCTGCCTACCACCAATAGATCTCATGCCAAAAATTAGGTTTCTACAGTACTTCATTTTTAAAATTAAGAGCTATTTTGTAACCCTGATTTCACTCCCTGTTCAAGAAAACCAGTTTCAGTGAAGAGCCACTGATGATGTCACAACCAGAACTCACAATCTAATCCTCCCTGTTAGCAACCTTATAGGACCTATTTCTCCAGAGTTTAAGAAACTGTAGCTGTAGTAATCATAAATAAAAAAAATCTGACCCAGTGCTGGCTGCAGTGCTTGCATTTCCAGAAAGTTCAGATGCATGGTACTGTAGTTTAGAATGCATTAGGAGGTGGTTTTGGAATACAGCACTGAACCAAGGTATAGAATGTCAAAGTCTTGCACAATTTTAGAATGTTGGGGGGACATGCAATATTGGCATGTGGCAGGGATGTACCACCTGGCAGTGTGGTGGGATGCTCAGTCTCAGAATGCAACAGGGACGCACATTGAGGAATTTAGTGGGACTGTCAATTCCAGAATATAGTAGAGATGCAAAGTGTTGGAATGTGACAGGACACGCCATTTTGTTTTGAAACTGCTTGTCCCTGCCACATTCCAGAAATGTAAACACTCACCACATTTCAAAATTATGTGTCACATCCCTACCACAATCTGACATTGTGCATCCCAGCCATATTCTATAATTGTGCATAACTGCCACATTCCAAAATTGCATATCCATGCCACATTCCAAAGTTGTGATTCAATGACATATTCTGAAAGTGTGTCACCATCACATTCCAAAATTGTGTCACCACCGCATTCCAAAATTTTGCATCATTGCCACATTCCAAAACTGTGCATCACCACCACATTCTGAAACTGTGCATCACCACCACATTCTGAAATTGTGCATCAGCACTGCATTCTGAAATTGTGCGTCATTTCCACATTCTGAAATTGTGCATCACTGCCACATTCCAAAACTGTGTGTCAGTGCCACGTTCCAAAATTGAACGGCACCTGCACATTCAAAATGTGTGTCATACTGCATTCTGAATTTGTGTTACTGCCACATTCTGAAATTATGCATCACCGCCACATTCTGAAACTGTGTGTCACTGCCACATTCTGAAATTGTGTGTCAGCATCATATTCCAAAATTTTGCATCAGCACCACTTTCTGAAGTTGTGCATCAGTGCCACATTCTGAAATTATGTGTTACCGCCACATTCCAAAATTGTGCATCACCGCCACATTCCAAAATTGTGCGTGACTGACACATTCTAAAATTGTGCATCACTGCCACATTCAGAAATTGTGCATTGCTGCCACATTCTGATATTGCGCATCACCACCATATTCTGAAACTATGCATCAGCGCCATATTCCAAAGTTGAGCGTCAGCACCACATTCCAAAGCTGGGCATCACCACCACATTCTGAAGCTGTGCATCCATGCCACAGTTCAAAATTGTGCTTCAGTGTCTCATTCTAAAGTTGTTCATCAGTGCCACATTTCAAAGTTGTGTGTCAGCGCCACATTCCGAAGTTGTGCGTCAGCGTCACATTCCAAAGTTGTGAGTCAGTGTCACATTCTGAAGTTGTGCGTCAATGTCACGTCCCAAAGTTGTACATCAACATCACATTCAAAAGTTGTGTGTTAGCATCACATTCTGAAGTTGTGCATCACTGCCACATTCCAAAGTTGTGCATCACTACCATATTCCAAAACTGAGCATCACCACCATATTCCAAAATAGAGAGTCACTGCCACATTCCAAAATAGAGCATCACCACTACATTCTGAATTTATGTGTCATGTTGCATTCTGAATTTGTGTATCACTGCCACATTCAGAAATTTTGCATCACCACTACTTTCCAAAATTTTGAGTCACCGCCGCATTCCGAAATTGTGCATCACCATCACATTCTGAAATTGTGCAACACTGCCACATTCTGAAACTGTGTGTCAGTGCAAGATTCCAAAATGTTGCATTAGTGCCACATTCCAAAGCTGTGCATCAATGCCACATTCTAACGTTGTGCATCACAACCACATTCTGAAATTGTGCATCACTGCCACATTTCAAAACTCTGTAACCAACACATTCCGAAATGATGTGCCACAGCCACATTCTGAAATTGTATGTTTCCACCTCATTCTAAAATTGTACCTGCCTGCCACATTCTGAAATTGTGTGTAAACTTTCACATTCAAATATTGCTTGTCTTTGTCACATTCTGAAAATGTGCATCTGCACCATATTCCAAAATTACACATCCGCACCACAGTCTTAAAATGAGTGTCACTACCAAATTCTGAAATTGCATGTCTAAGTCACATTCTAAATGTATGCATCCCTGCTTTATTCTGAAATTGCATGTGACTACCACATTCTGAAACTGCATCACTGCCACATTCTGAGATTGCGTGTCCACATCCATACCACATTCTGAAATTGAATGTTGCCACCACAATCTGAACTCAAGCATCCGAACCACATTCTGAAATTGTGTCACCACCACATGCTGAATTAATGCATCCAAGATACATTATGTAATTACGTATCCCTGCACCCTTCCACAACCATGTGTCTCCCACATTTCAAAACTGTGTATCTCTGCCACATTCTAAAACTATGCAACATTGCCACACTATGAACTTTAGTGCCCTTGCCACTTTCCAAAACTGAGTGTCCCAGCTACTTTTTTGAGATTGTGCATTGCTGCATTCCACATTTGCAATCTGGTGGAATTTCAAAATCTCATCCTTGCAGTATTCTAAAAATTGTGTAATCCCTAGGTAGCGCTATCCCAAGGAATACTACCCCTGCCTGCGTGACTAGGCACAGGTTGAGAGGCCTGAGTTCTGTGAACGGGTGCCTCTACCCAGAGGGTTGGTTTAAGGGTAGTGTAGCCACTCTGAGTACAGCCCTCCGGGACACTGATACCCCCCCTCTAACCCCTCTAGTGGCCTAAACTGGTCAGCAATTAGACAGACACAATTAACACCAGAATGCAATGTTATACCCACACTTGCCACACTTACCACCAGGGCTGGATTAGCTGCACTGTCTCTGGAGACCCCTGGTAAAATAAGACCTACAATGGAGAAGGGCAATAGCAACACAGTATCCCCACCACAAAGGTAAACAATAGCCAGTTTAAATGCAAAAAGATTTAGATCTGATTTATTGGGGGGACATGAACAAGGGAGGGGCAGTAATCTGGTGTTTGATTTTAGATCTGATTTAGTCAGATTAAACATGCAGGCCTAAGAGTCCCTGTAGCACATTCACATACACTCTGGGTACCCAGTTGTTATGCAAGCTAGCCTGAAGAGTTGCCTGGGGTAGGCCGGCATTGCAGCTGTTGTTGGGGCCCTTAGGAAAGAAAAGCACAGCATGCACTTTAACCCACAATTTGTATTCCGGAGCCAGATGGCTCGGTTCATAATGATTAACCAAAACAATTAAATCAGATGACACACTTTGATTTGAGCTCTGTTGCAGGGAGCTACCCTGATGGTTACTCACACTACCCAGACCAAGAGGCAGGACGGATGAAAAGAACACCTCAGGATGATTGACTGCTGTGCCAGGAGAAGCAGGGCCCACACGATGCACCGTGGTGGTCAACCTGTTTGATAGTGTTGAGCAGGGAGCCGAATACCCAGGTGGGTCTTTCTTCGGCTATAACTCTGTGGCATGAGTGGCAAATTAGGCTGAGATGGTGAGGCCCAGACCAGGTGAATGATTTCAGATACAGTCCGGTAGGTTTTTGCTGGATGCAGCCTCCAGCCGTCATGACACATTCAGCAATGCGGGGAACCAAATCGCGACCCACACTCCACATTCAGCACAATTATAGTAAAGAGAGGTAAATGCTACAATTCAGATGACAATCCGGTTGCAATAAAACAGTGTCTCTGCACAAACCATATGCTCTGTGGTTATCTCTGGTTCTGACAGGCCGATCGCTCAGAGGCAAATCTTCAGTCCACACCAGGCAAAATTCATTTTCTACAATTCAGGATTCCGGTCACAATCACAGCAATTTTGGATAAAGTCCGATTTTAGAATTCAGACTTCTTCACTTGAGAAATGGTAGCAGGCAGGCCATATACAGCCTTCCCACTGATTCCCCAGTGCTACTACGCTGGAGCAGTTGCTCAAATTACTCGAGCTGTTCACTCTCTCAACTCCATCAACACACTGACTCACTGCTGCAGGCAGCTCTGGGATTTCCCAGTGATCCAAAAGGTTTGGTTGGTTGATCCATCTGTCTGTCACAGCAAGGGCTAACCTTCCAGGTCCATTTAGGTGCCAAACAGCAAAAACTACAATTCCTACAGAAATTCACTCTCACAAGACCTCTGGGGACAGTCTCCATTTTAGGGTCCCCAAAGGTACCAATTGGTCCAAACTGGCAGTCCAGAACCAAGATGGTGGTGCTTAGCAGAAAAGTCCATGCTGCAAAGGAAAGCAGGTTAAACAAACTACAATATTATCATTACTAAAGCATATAATCAGCAAGCAATCACAGTTCCTAAAAGGGCTTCCTCTGTGCAATTAGCAATGGTAGAATAAAGTGGCTGCATTGCAGCCCAGATGGGACTCGAGCCTGAAACCACTCGGCCCCCACCCAGATTAATTATAAACCACAAAAATGACACCTGTTAAAGAGACAGGCATGGAGGCTAACAGGGCACTCACATGCAAGCGCTTTTTAACTGTTTAGACACAGACACCAGATTGGCAGTGGGCATTAGGCAAGCCCAGGAAGACATTTTAGGAACTCCCATTTGTAGAGGGGTTACAATTGCACACATTTTTGTCATTCTAAAGTCCTGTTTGCCACTGTATTCCAATCTCCATCATAATAAGCACCGTACCTTGCATCTGCACATTATGGAAATGCATGCCCTGACCCACTCAGTGAAAGCTTTCCTTTTTCAGATATCTACTATAACTGCAGTTTTATGTAATGTGGGGGAAATAAATCTTATAAGGTAGTTTGCAAGGACTAGGCTCTGATTTTTGGTTGTGACATCATCAGTCGCTCTTTACTGAAACTGGCTTTTTTTTTTATGCTCCTCCCCGCTCCCTGGCTGGCCACTCCTTTTGGTTGCCTAGGGACCCCTCTGGCACTCTACCCTGCCAGCAGCCACCACCATCACACATCGCAGCTCCCTAGGTAACCCAGTGTAACCCTTCACCAGGTGCATCCCCCTTCCCCAAGGGGAAGGGCACCGGGGGGGCCTACCAGTGCACTCTTCTGTAGTTGGCCCGGGTGCTGCTGAGGTGGTCCAGGGCTGTCCAGGGGCTTCCATGGTGGTGAGGGCCAGCAACTGTCATCTGGTCGGCCAGAGAGACATTTTTCCCATGTTCTTCCCCAGGGGTGTGGCATGCCACAGACATTGGGGCATCCATTGATGTCCACCACACCCCCCAGTCAGTGGGGCCCAACACAGTGCTGGAGTCAGCAAGAACCAGACCGCATCCCCACCTTTCCCCCGGGAGAAGGTGAGTAGTCAACCAGCACTTAAGTCTTCCCCTGGCTGGCCCTCCAGCGACCCGAGTCACTTCCCAAACCTGGTTCGCCAGCATCGCAAGTAGAATTCCAATTGCTGCACTGATGGGCCAGCCAAAACTGGCTTTTTTGAACAGGCAGTGTATTTAGGGTTACAAAATGACTTGTAACTTTTAAACAAAGTAACTTAGAGATCTTATTTTGGCATGAGGCTGATTGGGGGCATATTGATCCAAATGCTAAATGTTTTGATGTCAGTAATTTTGACCAGACTCCCTCTGTAAACCAAAATCATGATGACCTGAATTACCTTAGGCTGGAAACAGATTAGGCAGAGAACATCTGGGCAGACTAGGTCAGCCAAGTGATCCTTTCTGCTGACAAATTCTATGTTTCTCTTTTCTAGGGCAAAGATGTTTCTACTGGTGCTCTCAAAAGCAATAATAGTATAGTGTATGGTGGAACGCTGTTGATCATGGAAATCCATGCTCCCAACAGCGTTGTTGTGCTTGCCTCAGTGTGTCATGATCTTGTTGTGCTGCACTGGGTACGTCACCGGTGCAGCACAACAAGATCGAACACATTCGCGCATGCCCGATCTAAAAGCCGCATCGGCGAAGGAGCTAGTAGTGCTGGAGCGAGTCTGAACACGGAAGCCAAGTAAGTCATTATTTTAAAAGATGCTGCTTCCACTCGCTGTTTTGAAATGAATAGACTCCCCATACACTATAAAAGATTGTCTATGGAGAGTCATTCACAAACAAGGATCTTCTCGGATCTCGAGGTATCCTTAGCAACGGACAACCTCTCGAACTTCGCTCTCAAGGTCGAACGTTGCCAAGGATACCTCTCGATCGACAATATCCTTGTTGAGAATGACTCCCCATAGACAATCCTCTATGTGACTTATGTAATACTGATGTTTCACTACACGTGGCAACAGTGTGTGAGTGGCTACAGCACAGCCTGGTGCTGTCACCCAGTTTACACTTAATCATTTTTTGTGCTGAGTGGTGTACCTTATCAGTGGCTCCATGATATGAACAAACTGGATGCTGTAGAGATGTTGACCAATCACACAAGGTATAAATAAACAGATAATTACCAGAGTTGAGGGAAATAGTGGAAAACCATTTTCCCCTAGGAATGATCAATTGACTTATATTGGGCATATTGCTTTCAGCCTTCGGCTTCAGGCAATATGATCCATCCCTGTGGGTCATTAGTTTTCCATTATATCCCTCAAGTCAGGTCAATATTTGTATAATGTTATATAAAATAGCACTGAACAGTTTGGGGAATACTAGCAGTCTAGACTGTATGAGTATTCTGTGGGTTAATCCTGTCTTGAACCTAAATCTAAAAGTGAATATAACAGTATTTATTTATATGTAATTTTGACCAGTTTAAAAATGACAAATAAAGTTAATCTTAGTCACAGGTAAATAGGCTTGCAAAGTTTATTTTTTATTATTATTATTATTACTATTTTAGGAAAGGGCATGCATAAAATCTCTTGTGGGGAGTCCTCTTGCATCCATGTGGATACTGCTGGGAATATGAAATGAGAGATGGGCAGTAATATTTGAATCTAAATAGATCTGATTGTTTGATATTTAAATTCAGGGATGCAGAAATTGTCCAGGTCTCACTTACTGTAGGTGCTTCAGGAAACTCTTGAAGTTAGATAATCTGCCATCAGTGATATTCACTCACCATGGCCCCTATGCACTATGGTGTGTAATGCCTACGTGCTGCAGATCTGTGGCACATAGGCTTGTCTAAGTTGCAGAGCTGCTCATTGGGGGACCTGAGGACCCCTTGTGACATTCATTGAAGGAGCATGTGCCCTTTCCACAGTCAATCCTCCAGCCTTGAACACAGCTACATGCGCAGATGGTCCAGGGGAGTGTCAGGGGCATTCCCACACTCTGTGCCATTCACAAAGGCACAGAGTACTGGATGAAGGTGACACAAGATATGGCAGCAGGCACCCTGCTGTATCTGTTATGCATTCCCCACAGATTACACCCACCAACTGCAGTGGGATGAAATAACCCCCCTACAATGTTGCCCCCACCCTATGTTTAGTAGGGGAGGGCTCAGGGCAGTCAATCTGATAGATTTCTTTCACTGGGTGACCAAAGTAGTAGATCAGGGAGGGGCTGTGGACATGGCCTACCTAGACTTTAGCAAGGCATTTGACACAGTCCCACACAAAAGATTAATATACAAGTTAGCCAGCCTGGGAGTGGGTCCCAAGATGACAGCCTGGGTAAAGAATTGGCTGGAGAATAGGATACAGAGAGTAATAGTAAATGGAGTCCACTCAGAAGAAAGGAGGGTTACTAGTGGGGTACCGCAGGGTTCAGTATTAGGACCGGTCATCTTCAATGTCTTTATAAGCGACATTGCGGAAGGACTGGAAGGAAAAGTATGTCTCTTTGCAGATGACACTAAGATCTGCAACAGAGTTGATGCACAGGGTGGGGTGGAAAGGATGAGAAGGGACTTGGCAAGGTTAGAGGAATGGTCAAATGTATGGCAGCTTAGATTCAATGCTAAGAAGTGAAGGTAATGCACCTGGGAAACAAAACCCAGGGAAGAGTACAATGGGGGTGAGATACTAACAACAACAAAATGGAAAGGGACCTGGGGTAGTCATATCAGATGACCTAAACGTGGGCAAGCAATGTGAGAGGGCAGCAAGGAGGGCTGGGGGATACTGGGATGCATAGGAGAGGCATCACCAGTAGAGAACAGGAAGTTATATCCCTCTGTACAGACAGCTGGTCAGACCCCATCTGGAGTACTGTGCAGTTCTGAGATCCAATTCCGCAAAGACATAGACAGGATGGAAGCTGTCCAGAGGAGGGCACTAAAATGGTGCAGGGTCTGCACTGGAAGACATATGAGAGACTTAAGGAGCTTAATATGTATAGCCTCGAGGAAAGGAGGGAGAGGGGGACATGATAGAAACTTTCAAGTACCTCAAGGGAATCAACAAAGTCCAAGAGGGTAGCATCTTTCAAAAAAAGAGGTGTGCAAGAACAAGAGGGCACAATTTGAAGATAGAGGGGAGGCTCAGAGGTAATTTAAGGAAGTATTTTTTTCACAGAGAGGGTTGTGGATGCATGGAACGGCCTTCCGGAGGAGGTTGTGGAGTCAAAATCAGTGGTGGAATTCAAGCATGCATGGGACAGTCATAAGGCAATTCTGGGGGGTGGGGGTAAGAAGAAGTAGGCTGCTGGTTAACTAGGATCTGCAGCTTATCCAGTAGGTAGGGAAATGGGCAGACTGGGTGGGCCAAGCGGTCCTTATCTGCCGTCAAATTCTATGTTTCTATATTCAGACACTCTTCCAACATCTTTCAAATTCAGGACCATCACTGTCCCACACTCCCCTGCTTCGAGTGGAGCAGGAGATCTACTGGACCAGGTTGGGCATCTGATTGGATGCCTGCCTGTGTCCTCTAATCTGCCCCAGCATGCACCTGTATGCCGGGGGCAGGGCCATGGACAGGCACCCAGCGGTGGTTAGCAAGTTTGAATGCTGGCCACCGTGAACCTGTCTATGGGTGGAGTGCAGCGCAGGCCAGGCACATGCCTCTCACATGTACCTGGCCTGGAATAGTGCATAGCATGCAATCTGTGTACTCTAAGGAGTTCTTTTAGTAAGAAGCATCACTTTAGTGGTGTTATTTTAAAATATTACAATAGCCTGAAAAAAAAAATCACTATTCATATTCTGTTAGGAATCGGAGTCTGTTTTCAAATAAGCAGAACTAGAATATAGCTTTTGACATTGGTGCATGAACCCTAAAAACAGTAAAACCTAAAATGCTAAATGTAGGCATTAGCAACTACTGTATATGAAATTTATAAGCAATGAGACAAAACAGTGTTCGTGTTCTTGTGGGTTATAGCTATGCTTAGATGACCTTAAATCACCCAAGAGGTTGTGAAATACAGTTTACATATTTATCCATATATTTATAACTCTTTGAAGGCACTGTTATGAATGGAAGAGTGGTCTCACATGCATTCGTAGCATGTGAAAACCACAAACCAGATGTGAGTGAGTCTGGCTCCCAAAGAATGTAAGTGAGAGCATGCTAATTAGGAGACATGTAGATATATTATTGACTAAGGGTGACCACATTTGTGCTGGCAGTATAACCAAGAGATTAGAGTAACAAGCTGTGACTGAGCTTGGTACATCCAGCAGACCTGTTTGATTCGCACAGCCTCCAGTTGTGTACTATGTGACTCTAAGCAAGTCATTTTACCTCCCCAGTGCTCCTGGGTCACCCCTGAAAAAGAGGCAGTTGTGACTAGTGGGCCTTACCCGATTGGCAAAGAATAACAAAAAAAATAGTAAAATGGTAACCAAATTAAATAAAACAGAATGTGTCCATTATGAGGGTAACTATGCCCGAGACACCGTTTAGAGAATGAGAGCGTCTCATTCGCAAGGGGAAGAACCGCTTCAATTAACCTGAAATGCTTCCTCAATTTACAATAGAAAAGTAAAAATAAAAAAGGAGAAACTTACTTTTGTGGAAACAACTGAACAGAGTGAATGAACAATGTCAGTATCCAAGGTGTAGTCTCATGCTCCAATATTAACTCAGGTTCAAATCCTAACTGGCCAATCAGACTGCAACATACACATGTACCATTAGGTGTTTATTTTGCTAGTGGTTCCAAGGATGCAGTAACTTTGTCCTCCTGTGACCCAATGTACCTGGCACAGTTGCCATGACCAAAGTTGCACCTCAGTAGTAGCATCTGGCCATTGAGTGTCCCTGCAAGGTGTGCCTCCCCACCCTTACCCCTCCAATGTTTTAGCTCCCTAGTGTTTTAGTGGCACCCCCTTCCTAGCCCCCATAAGGAGACTTCCTGGAGTTCTAGTGGATCCCAAACCTGCTTCCAAGTGGTTGTCCCTGGTGATCCAGAAGTACCCACCTCCTTCACCTCAGTATCACCCATCCCTGGTGATTTTGTTGTCCCTTTCCATACAGCCCCACTCTAGAGCAGAAGTCAGGTGTCATGAAGCGCTGCATCTACTGTGCATTCTACAGTACCTATCCAGAGAAGGACACAACAAGGTGCAATGATTGTGGTGGTAGGGGGAAGAATTCAACTGGGCTACTATGCCTTTAAAATTGGACCTGTTGCTCATTTGTATGACAACCTTCCCCCTCTTTTCTTCATACATACAACAGTCTTTGTAGGTGGAATGAAAGGTGGTTTGATGCACTGTTGTGTCGCAAGTGTGCCAACCCTAAGTGGCATTTGTGATCACTTAGTGCCAGACTTTGCTGCTAAGAATTAGGTCCTGCATTTCTGATGCCAGGGGGTGGGATAACAAGATAAAAGTAAATAAATCCTTTAAAGGGGTACAGAAACCTTATTTTTTTATATATATTTTTATATAACTAGAAATGTGTGCATGTGTGAAGTCTTTTTAATATTCACAGTGTACCGTTTCCACAGATTGTTTGAAAAGAGAGCATGTTGCAGTCGTGTTAATCTTTAGAATACTAAATTTGTTAGTAATTGTGATACCCTATATAAATTCTATGTTGGTCTAACAATAGGAATTACAATATACAATGAATCAATGTTTTTTTAATAGTTATATTTTTCTTCCTTTAGGGATCCTTGTTAAAGCTGACATTTGCTTACCTGATACTATTTTTTTACTGTCTTATCAGGTCCAGAATGTGGTGGTATCAGTTGAGTGGAAGCTTGAATAGAAAGCCGCATTGTACAGTAGGCTTCTGCTCTACTGATGATACAGAGTCCTGGAACCAGGAGCAATTAAAAAAGCTAATATTGGACGGGAAAAAGACATAAAACGCATGCTGTTAACACCCTTAGGCCTCAAATGGTACCTAGGTTGAACAACACATTTTATGGTCACTCACCTTCTGTACAATAAGATTACATACCAGGTAGATTTACACCTGCTTCCTTTTTAACAAGCTCTAGTTAGTCAACACGGCTGTAGTAGCACTAAAAGGGACCAAGACAAACAGTGTGAATGTAACTGAGTGATGGAGTTTTTCCAATTTATTTTCCTGCCAGAGGGCTCCTTCAAAAACAACAAATCCTGCCATTGATATGGCAGTTGCACCCGACCATTCCAGCAGGGGTGCAGACAGGCATACTCACTGTACACATTTGTGTACAGTTTTGTTGAGTGCCTGTCACAAACCATAAGCCACTCTGTTAATATTATCATTCTAATCTGTAGTATTTGGATTAGTGTAGGCCACTGAGGAGTGTCCAATACATGTATAACCTCTTTAGAGAGTAGCGGAGTCATCTGACAACAATCTGACTTGTTTGGAAGGGGGTGCCATTTGGAAAGGAGGTATACATTTTTTTAATTGGGGGTGTAACTGTTGGAGATTGTGTACAAAATGGAAATTTCTGGCTACACTCCTGCATTCCAGTCTCTGGCAGATCTCCTATCCCCCTCCATCACTCAGTTACATCCACATTCTTTGTGTCGGTCCCTTATAGCAATGATGCAGTTGTGTTGGCTCTGACCAAATCTTGTTCAGTGTGGGATTTGCTTTGATCCAGTTTTGCAGCTGAGGGTGAGTGAATTACAGGGAAATCAAGTGATCATTAGTGGCTGTGCTGGGATTTGAACACCATATCGCCTAGGTTCAATACTAGCACTTTAGGAAAGGTAGTTGTAGCTCATTTTAGTATTTTACCCTAACAAGCAATGTTTCTACAGTCCGTGATTCTTGAATGTCTTGTTTATACCAGGTCTGAGTAGAAAAGTTGTTCTATTGTTCCAACAGAACCCCACTGTACTGAAATATATATGGACGAACAGTGCAGTTTGTTGTTGGTTTCTATGATACATCTGGAACCATCACTACATTGCCATGCAAGTTGGTTATCAGGAAATAGAAACTGTATCCAATAAACTATTGACAAAATGGTAGCATTTGTCTTTCAGTACACTGACATTTTGGTCTGTTGCCACATGGGGGTGGGGGTATCTTGCAGCACTGGCTAAGCTGCCTGTTGAAACAGCCTATTTGAGAAATGTTTCATTTTCAGTGTGGGATCTGCTTTGACCCAGTTCTACAGCTGGGGATAAGTGGAGCACTTGGGAAGTCAAGTGACTGTCAGTGGCTGGGGTGGGATTTGAACATTGTACCTCCTAGCTGCAATACTAGCACCTTATCAAAGGAAGTTTTATCACATTTGAGTATTCCTCTATTAGGCTAGTGCCAGGTCCATTGTGTGAGCTGCAGGAGTATGGAAGCAAGTTTATTTCAGGGCTTGTGTATCCAAGGTCTTTCTCATGTGATCCCTCACTGTGCTGAATTAATCTGAAATATATGAGTGTCTTAACAGTAAACAGCCCAACCAAGAAGCATCTTAATTTAAGTGCAGTATCTGCAGAATAGTCTGGAGTTTCCAGCAGTGAGTTATGAATGAGTTTGGTACATTCAGCAGATCTGGGTTTGATACCCAGAACCTCCACTTGCATACTGTGTGACACTGAGCAAGACACTTAGACACCCTGTGTTTCCTGGTCACTCCTGTAAATCCATTCTAAATCCAGAATAGGTTATGCCCCTGCAATCCATTCTTTTTAGATACAGTTTATTTTGCCAAAGACATCACAACCAAGAAACAATGCCTCATGAAATATCTGAGCTAAATAATAAAAAGTGAGCAAAACTCACAACCTATAGATTTAAATTGTCAGTATTATTGCAGTGAATGAATATAACATTTGCAGTAAGAGGTAATATAGGTAGTTTACCCTAAATAACAGACCTATGCTACCACATTGTAGGCTGAAGATAAACTACCAGTATAATCAAGGGTTCAAACTTAGATCTGTAAATTTGAAAGCACTAGTGGCATTGAAATGTGAGTAATTAAACAGCTATGCTCAGAAAGACAGGCACATGAAATCGAAAGCACCTCAGTCTCCGGTTTGAATCTCCATTCACCTAGCTGTAGCTAATTTCTGTGTTTTAATGCTGCTTCACTAAGTTAAATAAACCAGAGACTGATACTTGAGATGGGGAAGTAATAGCTGGCTGACTTGAAAAGAAGCAGTTTAAAATTATTAATTTATTTACAAATGCTTCATACAAATGAGAGGACAAGAAGGATTTTCTCTTTGGCTCTGTTGCTGGTGCAGGGCATGTCAAGAGTCAGTTTCACTTTTCAAACAGCAAACTCCATACTTTGAAAAAATGTATTTTGTTATTCATGCAGAAATGAATAACTCCTGTTCATGAATGAGTTTAGCTCTGCCTGGCAGACAGGCTGCAGAGAGAGAGAGAAAGAGAGAGAGACAGAGAGAGAGAGATAGCAATGAAATAAGACACCAGATGTAGTACAGATAGGCTGACAGGAAATGAAGAAGGCAGACACAAACAGACCACAGCTTTAAATGAGATAACCTGAACCAAAGCACTGACGTATGCCCACTTGGAAGCACTCAGGGAAGAATAGTCATCTTATCCTGTCAGTCCCCCCCAACCCCAGTGAATTCAAAATTCCTGCAGGGCTCCACCCATGCAGCCATAATAAAAGTGAAAAACTGACTGACCACGATATTGGTGTTACCACATGATGACCTGTTTGTTTACAGTCCTTAATCCACTGCTACTGTATCATTCCTGAAACTGGAAAACTCCCAACATAATCATCTAACCAATCATTGTACCATAGGTGGAGACAACAGAGTCATGAAGGGCTGAACTATGTGTGGGTAGATTCTAAAGTTCATGAAGTACACAGTAAGAGGAGTTCAAGGATTTGAAGCAAAACTTGTTTCAGTATGATTAAACTCATTGCAAATTTTCTGTTTTAAATTAAAAAAGAAGCACTTAAAAATAGCCAGCAAGAACAGCAAACTTTCATGAAGGTTAATAGTTACAAAAATGATTTGTTTTAATCAGAAAAAAACTATGATGCCAAAAGGATTGACAGTTTGTTTTTAACCAGGGCCTCTAAATAAGGGAAAAATCAGACTACTTATAAAAATACACGTGAAATAATGCACTGGGGAAATTAAACAGACTTCACACATGCCCATATTTCCAGTTATGTTAAAAACATGAAAAAAAAACTAAGTTTATCTTTCCTTTAATTACAAATACCTCTTTCTGGGCCACATGTTCAGAGCTAGGTGCAATTGCAGCACAGCCATTTGTGTGATTTTGTATTTCTTTGAAACTTGGCATCCTGGCCAAATGCCCTGTGGGGTAACCATTGCCTCAGTGCTTGCACAGAGAGGTTTTGTCTTTTAAATTGTTTTTTGTTTTAATTGGGTTCACCACAACATAACCCAGATAGACAAAGAACCTCTGTGCATAAACACTGAGGCAAGGGTTACCCCAAAGGGCATTTGGCTGGGAAGCCAAGTTTCAAGAAAATACAAAATCACACATGCCCCCACAATGCAAAGCATCAAGGGCTGCATATGCAAATCACCACAGAATGTTATGCTGGTCCAACTTTAAGCAGAATTGCATGGTGCCGAAAGGCCTCTCACACAGTTTGCAAAGGGTGCTAACAGAAGACATAGACCACGTGTTTACGTCCTACCAGGACTCATCAGTATGCCTCGTCTGTTTTGACACCCCAGTGGAATAGACCAGCTGCCCAGATAGACCATCTTAGGGTAGCTGGTTCATTCCACTGGGGTGTCAAACAGACTAGGCATACTGATGAGTCCTGGTAGGATGAAACACGTGTCTATGTCTTCTGTTGACACCCTTTGCAAACTGTGTGAGAGGCCTTTTGGTACCATGCATTTCTGCTTAAAGTTGAACCAGCATAATATTCTGTGGTGATTTTCATATGCAGTCCATGATGCTTTGCGTTGTGGGGGCATGTGCGATTTTGTATTTCTTTGAAACTTGGCTTCCCGGCCAAATGCCCTGTGGGGTAACCATTGTCTCAGTGCTTGTGCACTGAGGTTCTTTGTCTTTTACTGCCATTTGTGCTGCACTTCCTATAGCGGATGACCAGATCTGACTGACATTCAGATGGTTAGTGTTCACTGACAGAAGGACACTAGCTAACTAACTACTGGATCGTGTCGGGGCAGTGCTAATTGGATTTGCACTGTGCCAGCATGGACAAAGGCTACTTATCGCCCAGCTGTGGGGACAGCTGTATTTCCCTCAAGTTTCTGGAAATAGGAGCCACAGCCATAGAGGTGCCAAAAGCCCACATCTCTAACTAGTCCCTTGCAAATGGCTCCTTCCCAGTAACTGACAGCACATACTACTTATCCCCATCCACAAAGGCAGCCCTGCAGATGCTCCTTCCAGCTATTGACCCATTGCCATATTACCAATTCTCTCCAAAGTCTTGGAAGGTTGGTGAGCTTTCAACTCGTCAACATCTGCTGCAGCTCTGGCTTCCTGACCTCATACCAGTCTGGCTTCCACCATAACCATTCCATCTCCACCTCTGCATCACTGAACACATCCATTCTAATATGGACAAGGGCATTGGCATTGGGGCTATCTTCACTGACCTTGCCAAAGCATTCAACACCATACATCACAACATACTACTGGAAAAATTGTCAACCTCTGGCATCTCTCCTCCTACTGTAGTGTGGTGTCAGTCTATCCTAACCAACCAAGCACAGTCAGTCAAACTAGTCAGATCTAAGTCCTCCCAACTACATGTCACCCTTGGGGTCCACCAAGGCTTGGTTCTGGGATCCTTGTTGTTCACAGTCTTCATAAATGATCTCTGCCTTGCCATCTCCTCCTGTGACATGCATATGTATGTGGATGATATGGTTGTCTGTATTTGGTGCAGACTCCCCTCCATTGAAGTACCCACGCAAAAGGATTTCTCCACTGTCCAAAACTGGTTTCAGGAAAACCATCAAGCAATGAATCAGAAAGAAAGAGTATCCATGCTGTTTGGTTCTAGCTACTGGTTAAGCAAAGCTCATGACTCACTCAGCCTATGCACCACACAAGGGAAATGTCTCAACTTGGTGTCCTCTTACAAATATTTAGGCATGCACCTGCACCAACTTCTCAATTACTCTAGACACGTATCCCAAGCATATAAACTTGGTGCCCTGTACAGGGTGAAAAGCTGTCTTCAGCCGTGTGTCAAGAAACTAGCATTTGAACGATCCATATTGCCCCTGCTGGACTATGGGGACACTGTTTATGCAGGCACATCAATGCTGCTGTCTTAGCCAAACTATCAACACTATTCAATGCCTTATGCAGATTCTTCCTGACTTGTCCCCCAAAACAGAGCACTGTATATTGTATAAGGACTGAGGTGGCTTCCCTCCCAAAGATGCAATCACTGTACACTACTTTAATAGGGGACATGTACTGAGCAGGAAAACTCACCAGCTTCCTCCTGAGTCTCTTCAGAGTGGCCACAAATTACTCATACTCCCTCAAGTATGAGGATGGCTGCCATTTCCAGATACTACATTGTAGAAGAAACCTAGGGTAGGCCTCAACTACCTACTGTACAGGTTTCCCTCTGTGTAGACTAACTTGCCTGCCACAACTACAACAGCCACTACCTTTCCCTCATGCAAAGGGGTCAATTTTAACATTGTTTTACTAGTACATGGCCTTGTGCAAATTGACCAGAACTAGTGCAGCTAATCCCCTACTTGTCCGTCTTGACTAGTGCAGGCTTTCCATGGCTGTCAGTCAAGTTAAAAAAGTCCCTACTTTAGCCAGCTCATGTCCTTATGATAATCTCCCTCAGCATTCCAGGTGGCCTGGTGTGATTAGCAGGTCATTATCACTCTATTGTTAGTACTTTCAGTTAGTATCCATGCTGTGATCAAGGATAAAGTGCTGTTAAGTCACTAGCTTCCAGTGTTCTGAACTTGTCATTATGTGTCTTATGATTTGTTAAACATTGTCTTATAGGGCACAGCCCCCCCCCCATTCCACCTGTACAAACTGAGACACACACCTAGCAGTGGAGAGAAATGGCCACAGCCATGTGTTTATCACTTCTTCAATTAAAATATCAGTACAGTCAGCTAGACGTGCACTGCCAGGTGGTTTTGGTTGGTATACATCAACGCCAAACACTAGCCTTCACCTCTTCTGAGAGAAGACACCCAATACTGCAAACCGGCATGAGGAGTGGTTCTTGACCAGCTGCCATGGCATCCCCCCATTCGGGGATGCCATAATGCCATGGGCCCTCACCTGGGGAGGCTGCCATGCCAGATGCCACCATATTTATAAAGCGGTGAGCCCCAGCCAGACGGCATAGCACTCCCGTCATACTCTGGGTGATCTGTCTGCATAAGACCATGATCCCCCATTACCCTTTCTGCATTAACCAACCAGTACCACCTTGCCGCCACAGGGTGAGCCCACCCCAACTCACCCCCCTCCACACACACACACAAACACACAAGCACGTCATGCCAAGATTATCTCCAATGCTCTGCATATGTCCTCTAGGAGTCTATCTAACTCTATGTTTGACAGGTGTACCCCATCTCTAGTGTATAATTTTGATTCTAGAATATGAATGCTATCGTGTCTAACTGAGGTTCCACCCATGCTCCCCATAAATGCCCTCATGGCCGCATTGTGCAGCTATTGAACCTTTTTCAGGGCCTTGAGGTTGCGCACGTCATGCCACTACAATCTTTGGATCACATCTGACCATACAATATGCACCTTAGGCCATATGACCTTCAAATATCTTAAGTCCCCTTTTGTCTGTCTTAGCAGGTCAATAGATGACAGGGGACCCATGTCGGTGACCCACAAATGAACAACCAGGATCTGTGGTGGTCCCCTTTGATGAGCTTCCTCTAACAACATCAGGAGCAGCCCTCCCAAAAACATGCCCCTGTAACTCATCCAATGCACCTCAAAGGCACGCGAGTCCAAGTACAAATTTTGGCCACCCTGGCTTTGTCAAATGTGTCTGGCTGCCCAGTGCACAAAGGAGTACCCACACACACCCAAATCATCCTTCTCTGGGACATAGAACCTGCCAAGACAAAAGAAACGGGTTAAAGCGGCCTCACATATCCTTTAAATGCCTGTGAGTGCCATCTCCCCAAGGTCTGAATCTGTTCATTCATGAGACCTTCAGCCCAAGTATGCGATGCCGCTCTGATCTGGAATAAATGGATATTGAACCCTTTCTAGTCCATTCCCAACCTCTCCACGTTCTTGCAAAACACTCACATGAACTGAAATGCCATTACAGGAGTCTCATGATTGTGTCAGAAGAGTGCTGTGACTCTCCTAATGATGTCTGGGTGATGAAGTCCTGGACATTTGTCTAGACCTCCCATTGGATCCCTGGTGGGGACTTTAGGTGGCACCAGCACCCTCATGCCATGCTGTCCATCTTGCTCCTGCACAGACGAATGAAAACACCCACTTTGGTCAGTGCCACGTCCTTATCCGTCAATGCCACAGGCAGCCCTGCTGCTTTGCTCAGCTGCACTATTTCCAAAACATGGAAGGCTCCACAGAATACCATCATGAAGGCTGTTCTGAACAGGTGGTCCTCTAACTCCGAGGAACATACTCCAGCACCCCCTACACCTGACCCAGGAGCTCTGTGCTAATTGGTTGCCTGCCATCAGGTTGCTTTGGAGCCTCTCGAGCCCAACCTTCAATTTTTTTGCTCAAGGGAAAGGCTCTTCTGTGATCAGCATGTCCCATAACCTTAGAAAACCAGGCAATGCCTGCCAGGTGTTGTCTGACTACTGTCCATGAACTCCCTTCCCACTTCATGTGGAGGACATAAGCACATAAGTGGTCCACCAGGATGGGCCAAATGTTGCCCCAACCTTGCCCATTGCTTATACCTAATAAAATATCCACCCCCCTTTTGATAAACTACCCATGTGCTAGAAGCCAGTGATCCCCTGATTAATTTCCAGGCTTCGGTGTTTCCAAATCCCACAGGAATGCTGGGACTTCTCTGGGGTATCGCTCCGCTGCCAGTGCCAGCTGCCCAAACCTCTGCCACTATGAATGAGAAAGAGCATCAGCAATTCCATTGTCCCCACCTGGCATGTGCAGTTCCCTGAATTTAATATTCAGCAACAAGCATCTTAATACACATACCCTCATGAAATCCCCCATGTGTCCTTTACCCCCAAGCTGTCTGTTGATGGTATGAACCACCCCCATATTGTCTGACCTGAAGTTAATTGCTCTATCCCTAAACTGCTTTCTCCATATTACTAGGGCCACCACTATGGGGAAGAACTCTAAAAAGATCACCTGTCACAGCAGGCCCTCAGATACCCAAGATACAGGCCATGGGCTAGCACACCACTGGCCCTAGAAATATGCCCTGAACCCCAAGCTGCCTGCAGCGTTAATGAAGAGCTCCAGCTCTTGGCTGTTCAAAGGGGTCTGCCAGATTGTCATGCCATTAAAACATTTTAAGAAGGCCAGCCACACCCCCAAATCCTCCCTTATGGACTCAGTTACCCAAATCCTGTGGTGAGGTTTGCAGCAACCTGATTCCACTTGGGTAAGATGTCACATAAACATCCTTCCCATGGGCATGATTTGACTTGCAAAATTCAAGTGTCCCACCAACTGATGCGGCTCACGCAATGTGGTGTTCCGTGCTTGTGCCACTTTAACCAGCTGTGACCTTAATGCTTCTAACTTCTCCTAAGGAAGCCTGCACTCCCTGGCCACTGTGTCAGTTTCAATGCTCAAGAAGGACAGCACCATGTTGGAACCCTCATTTTTTTCCTGGGCCAGCAGCACACCGAGATCCGCACACAACACCTGGAAGGCTTCCATGAGCCATGCACAATTTCCAGTGCCGGCCCTCTCCATTTTTTTGACTCATAAAAATTCTACAAACAACTGTATGATTAAACAATATGAGAAGGCTAATTTTTCAAGAATTAATGAACATCTTACAGCCATACCATGGGACTCATTATTTTCATCTCTTAATGTTAATGATGCATGGAGCCTCTTCAAAGAAATTGTACATAATCTAGAAAAATATTACGTACCAGAAAGAAAGAAGTACAACAATAAAGGCAAGGTTCTTGCCTGGTACAACAATAAAATTAAAAACCTCAGTACTTACAAATGCAAATTATTCATATCGCTAAAAAAGTGCCAACCTGAACAAATAGAGGGAAAACTAATCAAGTATAAGAAAGCACTTAAGGATCTTAAAACATCAATCACTTTGTCTAAACGGAATCTTGAATTCAGAATCGCTCACACTAAGAATTCATATAAAAGTCTGCATTCATATTTAAATAACAAAAAGGGTGACACAAACAAAATAGGTCCATTAATCATAGATAACATAACCATTTTTTCTGATAAGGTTACTGCAATTGAGTTTTACAAATACTTTTGTTCTGTTTTTGAACAGGATAAGGAACCTATATCATATATCATTGCAAGTATTCCTCCTAGTTATACTGTTACTATTCCTGATACCCTTAAACTTTTAAAAACTTTGAAGTCAACAACAAGCCCAGGTCCCGACAATATTACCTCCAAGTTTCTTATGGGAACATATGATAATATTGCTATCCCACTTACCATTATCTTTAATAAATCTCTTAGAGAAGCTAATGTCCCCTAGACTGGAAAACAGCCACTGTTACAATTATTTTTAAAAAAGGGGTGCACCATAAGGCTGAAAATTACAGACCTATCAGCCTTACCTCTATTCCATGCAAATTATTAGAAAAACATGTTAAACACTTAATTGAAGAGGAGATGGCACTAAAACTAGCTGATGTTGCACAACATGGATTTAAATCCGGACACTCCTGTACAACTAACCTGTTAGCCTTTTATAACTTTGTCAGCAGTAATCTCGATCTAAACATACCAGTGGATGTTATTCTGCTTGACTATAGTAAAGCATTCAACAAGGTTTCACATTTCATATTAATAAATAAACTAATAGCATTAGGTTTCTCTAATTGTATCGTGTCTTGGGTTAATAACTGGCTCTATAACAGAACTCAAACTGTCAGAGTTAATGGGGAATTATCAGATGAGAAATCAGTGTTAAGTGGAGTCCCTCAGGGTTCGGTGTTGGGCCCCACTTTATTTAGCATTTTCATCAGTGACCTTATCATTTCATCACAGAATACCTTATCCAGATTTGCGGATGACACTAAATTAGGAGGACGAGTTGATAACGAAACCAACAGAAGTTCTCTTATAAATGATCTTCAAAAAATTGAATCATGGGCAGCAACCAATAAAATGCTATTCAATGTGTCCAAATGTTCAGTGTTATATTTTGGTAAGAAAAATCCCAAACAAACATACTATCTTAATAATATAATACTTAGGGAATCCCTCGTCGAAAAAGACCTGGGTATATTGGTCGACAACAGATTATCTTTTTCAAATCATTATAATAAGGTTGCTAATCAAGCCAATGCCCTCCTACGTAGGATTAACAATACTTTTACCCTCAAAACTGAGGAATGTATTATGGCTCTATATAAAACCCATGTTAGACCCCATTTAGATTACGGTTCACCGTTATGGAGTCCCTATTTGGCTAAGGACATTACAAGAATGGAGAAAGTCCAAAGGCGGGCCACTAAGATCATACCTCATCTTTCTCGTTATAACTATGAAACTAGGCTCCACAAAACAAAGTTGTATTCACTAGAATTTAGAAGACTAAGGGGAGATCTTCTTCAGCTATTTAAAATTCTACAATCAGCTACATTAATGAGTTCATGTGGCATATCCTTTACATCTAGAAAAATGGTACCCAGAATACACAACAAACAAATTGAAATCGAGAAAACAAGAACAAGCAAAAGACAACAGTTTTTTACTGTTAGAGCCCCAAAATCTGAATTTTCATCAAGAGAAATTGTGGACTGCCAGAATATTACCACATTTAAACTCAAAATTGATAACTGGCTTCTCGACAGAACATAATCTATCAATGATCCACACTGTGTGGAGGACATCCTCAATGGGCTTCGGCCTTCTTTTGTCCTAACTACCAAGTACCAAGTACCAAGTACCAAGTACCAAGTACCAAGTACCACAAACAAAAAAATCATTGAGGTAATGTACCACCTCTGTTCTACCTGCTTATTGCATGGTGGCTCAGTGCAATGCCGTGCTGAATTGCTCAAACACCAAATATGCCAATGCACACTTCATGAGCATGCAGTTATCCCTATAATACTGTCCTTCAAATTTCATTCCTAGCAGGTCCCTGTCCTCTGGGTGCACAGGCAGCAACTTAAATGCTGATTCAATGTCTGCTTTCCCCAAGAGAGCCCCTTGTCCTGCTGCCCAAATTGCCTCAAGCGCATTGTCAAATCCCGAATACGACACTGCCATAGGCATTGGATCTATATAGTGATTCACTGAATCCCCCTCAGGGTAGGATAAATGGTTTATCATTCTGAATTCCCCAGGAGTCTTCTTTGGGACCAGCCCAATGGGTGAAACCCTCACATAGGGCTCGGAAGCTCTAAAAAATGGGCCACTCACCCTACCTTCCGCTACTTGCCTCCTAAGCTTCTCCCTCCACATCTCTGGCCGATTCCTGGCAGACTTCAGGTTCTCCACCTCATACAGGCAGCGTGGATCTTCATACGAAATCTGGAAATCTGCCCCAAACTCTTCCACCAAGTTCAAGTTCAAGTTTATTGCAGGAAAAAACTACGTTGAGCAAGCTCATTCACAAGGAGGTCCTGGAATACATGTACAACAAGGCTGACAGAAACATACAGTAAATGCATACAACAGGATTTCAAGTGCTGGTAGCGTACATGAGCGACAAGTGTACAAGCATTATTCTGACTCATTGAGTAAGTCAACATACTCATACATAAAGTGCAGTTTCCATCCATATGGACCTTGGGACTAACAGAAGGCATATACAGTCATAGAAAAACAGTTTTAATGACACTCACAGATATCTTTTATTTTCTCAGAAATTAACTTTTTAAACAGACTAATAGAGACTAGATTAGATAGTTTCAATGAGGATTGGAGCCTATTCCAGATGATCGGGAAGGCAATGGAGATAGCACGTCTACCGAAGATGGTGTGAGTTTTGGGGACATCCAGAAAGATAAAATCTGATTTTCAGAGTGCATAGGTACTGCAGCGGGTGTGGATGATAGAGGTTAGATAGCTCGGGAGTTTATTAAGGAGAAGCTTTAGAGTCCAGGTGCTGACATGGAGAATGCGTCTAGTAGTAAGGCACGTCCAACCTACAGCTTACTACAGGTCACAATGATGTGTCCGATATGGGGACTTCATAATGAAGCGCAGTGCTCTGTGGTAGATAATGTCCAGTTTATTAAGTTTTGAGGTTGTAGAAGAGTTATAGATTATGTTCCCGTAGTCTAATAACAGGAGGAATGTGGCTTGAACAAGCCTAGTCCTGATCTCGGTTGGGAATAGTGACCTGTTGCGGTAGAGGAAGCCTAGCCTAATTTTTAATCTTTTACATAGGTCATCAAGGTGTTTGGTAAAGGCAAGCTTGCTGTCTAGCCAAAAACCGAGGTATTTAAATTTGGAGGTGACTTCCAAGGGCTCTCCTAGAGAGGAAACTATAAAGTCTTTCTGCAGGTTGGCAAGTACGGAAGGTGGTGTACTAGGGGAGAAGATCATAGCTTTGGTTTTCTTAGTGTTCAAGAGGAGTTTGGCACTAACGAGATTGGATTCATGCAGAGCAAAATCAGCTTGGAAGACATCCCTGACCTCAAGCAGTGAGGCGTTAGATGTTTAGAGGACTGTATCATCTGCAAAGAAGTGCAATTTTGAGTTGGATATGTGGCTGTCAAGGTCATTAATGTATAGGGATAAGAGGATGGGGCCTAAGATGGAGCCTTGTGGGACTCCCCTGCTTATTGGTAAAGGGGAGGAGAACAAGCCACCTGCTTTGATTTTTTGCAACCTTCCCGAAAGGTAACTACTAAACCACTGAATGGTTGACAGGGTGGCACCTATCTTAGTAAGGCTGTTTTCAATTAGGCTGTGGTCTACGGTATCAAAAGCTTGCTGAGGTCTAAGAAGACAGCTCCCATGAACTTCTTGGAGTCCATAACGGAGATCCAATCATCAGTTACTTTAGCCAAAGCAGTGACAGTACTGTGGTTAGAGCGGATGCCAGATTGGGCTGGATTCAGGAGCGAATGGGTTTCTAAATGGTTCTTTAGTTGTGTGTAGACCAGCTTTTCAAAGACCTTGGATAGGATGGGTAAGATAGAAATGGGTCTGTAATTATTCAAATCACAAGGATCCCCTGACTTAAATAAAGGTAGGATGTAGGCTGAGTTCCAACATGAAGGTACTATGAAAGAAGAAATAGAGAGGTTGAAGATGTGTAAGATTGGGGCCGTAAGGTAGGTGAACCCGAGTTTTAGGAAAAACGGTTAGTTCCATCATCCCCTGCACTTTTCTTGGTGTCCAAGTTCTTAAGAGAATCTTCAACTTCTTTGAAGTTAAGGGGGAGCAACTGGAAGGGATGGCTCATTTCTGGAGTAGTGGAGTTTGTACTGTCCGGACTATTAACACGTGCAGCATACGGGGATGAATCAAACACTAGGCCAGCAGTGACAAAGTGAGAGCTGAATTCTTCAAGGATTTGGGTACTGTTTTCAATGGCCATATCATTTTTGACTATCTTAGTGGGTAGAGGAGGGGCCACCGGCCGCCCTTCAATAGACTTAAGAGTCTTCCAGATTTTTTGGGAGTCCCCTTTGGCCTGCTCTAAAGAGGAGATGTAGAAGTTGACTTTGGTGGATCGAATATGTTTAACACAGGCATTCCTGGCAGCTCTAAAAGCTTGCAAATCTGCCTGCATTTTGGTGTGTCTAGCCTTGGCCCATAATTTATCACAGCTGGAGAGAGCGTTCTTTAACTCAGCAGAGAACCAGGGATGTGATATGTTCCTCATCCTGACGTCGATAAATGGAGCACGTTTGTTAACTAATGTGGTGAGACTGTCATTCAGGACCGAGACCGCTTCATCAGGCATTTTAGAGAGATAAAGATTTTGCCGTCTAACCTGGCAAAGGTCTTTCAGAAAGTTTGACTCACTGAACTTGAGGAATGACCAATTGATTATTATCTTAGGCTGGTGGCGAATCTTAGTTAGTAGTCTAATACAGACTACAATCCCATGGTCGCTCATGTAATTATGGAATACAGCCAAGTGAAGGATTTTGTGGGGGTGGGTTGATGATCTAAGATTGAGAAGTGAACTATTCACCAAGTTTGTCTTGTTGACCCTGGTAGGTTCAGACACTAGTTGGGTGAGACCTAGTTCATCACAGAGAGACTTTAGTCTGTATGATTTGTGTGATAGCCAATTCATGTTGAAGTCCCCAACAATTGGTACTTCAGAGTTAGCAGCAGCTGTTAGCGATTTTAAGATATTGAGGAGATCAGTTCCACCACTAGGGGGCCTATAACAACCTATAATTGTAATGCATTCCATGGAGGGGAGGTGTAGCTTTAAGGAAATAATTTCATATTCCTTATGTTTTGAGTTACAAAGGATGTCACTAACTGAAAACTTGGTTTTAGTGTAAATAACTACTCCCCCACCCCTGGTCCCCCTGTCTGCCCAATACAACTTGTATCCCATGAGGGAGACTTGTTGGTCAGAGTTGGATTTTTTTAGCCAGGATTCTGTGATAATAATGAGATCGGGCTCAGTAGGTAGAGCCCATACTTGAAGTTGATTGATTTTTGTTTTGGCAGGCTTAGGATATTAACTAGCGTTAGCTTAAGACCTGAGGCTGCCGCAAATTCGGTAGGTGAGGTGAGTAAGGTGGGCGGGCCAGGGTTTAATTCTACATTTCCCAAGCATAGAAGGAGCAAGAATAACAGTTTCTTAAGTGCACTCAAGAGAGACTTGAGAGCTTTATTTCTTTTGCCCCCACTTATTTGTGGTTGACAACAACAACCTGTTACTGCTGGTGTATGCCAGAGAAGTATGGTATTTTGCAAATCGAATAGGGAGTGCTCTGAGAGACATAGGTGAAGGGAGCAGGAGATGTAGAGGGGGAAATAAAGTGGTATAGTCTACCAGAGGGGGGAGCACAGGTAAAAATAAGGTGCCCCGATAAAGGGTAAGGCTAGCTGGGGCTGAGGGGATGAGGGATGGGCTAGGTCCATATAATTCATTAGTGTGAAGGACAAAAGGTAGACAACAGAGGAATAATATAATACTGAGGGCACAGTATGACATAGTTCCAGAAGGAGGAGCTGGTTGACAGCAGATAGAGAAGGTACCTTATCCTAATTTTATGGGGAAAGGGTACTGTGATTGGTCCTGATGAGGACCAATAAGGAAGCTGTAGAGCCAGCTGGGGGTGGGACAAATGCATATTTAATGGAGGCCTGGGTGGCGGTGGGGAGGTGGGAAGAAAAATAGACATCAGGGCTGAGTCCTTAGTACAGAGAAGAGTGCAAATTCAAAGCCATGGCTGTTGGCCAATCGGGGCTGTTTGCTAGGAGGCACCTGAGTTCTGATCGCTCGGAAAATGGCCGTACCTTCAGTGCAGGAGAGTCCGGGCTTGGCACTGCGGTCGGCGGCTTCGGAAGCGCCGTCCGACTGGGGGGGGGGGTTCAGGCAGTGGAGTGAGGTCTGGAGAGCCGCTGAAAGGAGAGAGAAAGGGGCACAATTTAAAGGCTGCTAGGGTGGGGGCAGACAAAAGATTCGTAGCACAGGGAGAAAAGAAAATTAGCAAGACAAAGGGGTACTTAATTTCGGTGCCAAGAGGGTGGCTGTTAAACACTTTACTGCTGTACTTCTCTTAACAGGGCTGTAATCACTTAAGCAAGGTTTTTAGTTTTAAATTCACATTTAAATTACAGGCAGTCTTACAGAAACAGATTTTAGGCAAGTAATTAAGTGAAAAATAGAGGTCAGGGCTGAGTCCTTAGTATAGATAAGAGTGCAAATTCAAAACAGTGGCTATTGGCCAATCAGGGCTGTTTGCTAGGAGGCGCCCGAGTTCCGATTGGAAAGAAAGTGGCCATACTTTCAGTGAAGGGGAGTCCAGGCTTGGCACTGCGGACAAAGGCTTCGAGAGTGCCGTCCGACCAGGGGGTGCTTCGGGCAGTGGAGCAAGGGCTGGAGAGCCACTTCAGTGAAGGAGAGTCCAGGCTTGGTGCTGCGGTCGGCGGCTTCAGGAGCGCTGTCCAACCGGGGGGTGCTTCAAGCAGTGGAGCAAGGGCTGGAGAGCAAATACCATGTGGCCATCTTATCTGGGTAATTTGTCCTCATTTCCTCAAGTCGCTCCACTATTATGGATGTTGGGGGCTTTGTGCCACCCCTTCTTAAAGGGAGCAAAAGGATCCAGATCAAGTGCCTCACCGACATTGCATGAAGGGGTGTTGCCTGTCACAGGCCAGACACTCATGCTTATACTTGTAATGCTCTGCTTTGCATGTGCCTTGGTTATACAGGTAGCAGTGTCCTCCAACCAACTCACTTGTCAGTATTATCCTGTGTCTATTTGTTTGGGGACAGTGGCTGTCTAACAAGGAAACCACTGTCCATATGCTGCATCCCACCCCACAGGTCAATGGCCCACAGCAAAGGCAGGTCCAAAATATCCCATGATCCATCCACATTGCAGTGCATCCTTCTCCTAAATTCCTCATCGTATTCTAACCCCCCCTCCCACTTTGCCGCTTGCATGGCCATGACGCGGCTCAGATAGACCCATAAGCCTCCTGCCTATGCTGGGTTACTTTGCGACAGCAGGCCTGCATAAATTGCAAAACTTGCTAACCAATTCTCTCAGGTTTGCGCAATCAGAACCTTCCTTTTCTTTTCCACTCTATCATCCTTTTCTTTCATATCTTTATCCTCCTCGGGATCTCTGGGTCTATTCAACAGCGTAAACACATCCACAAATTCCCCTTTTATGATTTGCTGCCTCACTTTTTCTGATAGGTGAGATCCCACCTGTTCCCCCAGCTTACAAAGCCTCTGGCTGCCAGCTGCCTTGATGGGAGCTGACCATTAGGAGCCAGTTCCGCAGCTGTCCCTGTGATAGGTCCATCCAGTCCTGCACCACCCTGGGCTTGACTTGCCTGTGACATCTCCTGGGTAGCAATGGAGGCCAACACTTTGTCCAACTTTTGTTCAAGCCAGAGTGCCCAATTGAGGGCCCTGCTACTGGCTCAGTGCGGACTGCATCTGCCCTTTCTGCCATGGCTATGGACTGGCTTGATGTCGCATTGGGAAGACCAGACAGCCCCGATGTCTGCCTTGGGGGAACTGGAGGCCGAGGCACTCTAATGGGCCTGGTTCTAAATAACCAGTAGGCCTGGGGCTGAGGTTGCTAACAGGCCCTCCAACGCCCTCTGATGCTTTGCAGGGCTTCCTGCCCCACTTTGTAAGCACCCGTTGAGGGACGTCCATTGTCTGTCTAAGCAGAACCCTCAACTCATCCACTGACATGCTTTCCAAGTCGGGCTTACCTGCCGGTTTTTGTGCCATGATCTTCTTGGGTGGTTGCTCCTGTTCGGAACTCTGCTGCTGGAACTGGTTCCACTGGTTCACCCTGCAGCACCTTGGATGTAGCCGGTGCTTCTGGTTGCTGCTGCTGGATCTCATCCTTCCTGGCTTAGCCTTGAAACACTTCCCACCAGACCTTGCCTTTGCTCCACCAACTGGCTGTACAGGTCACTTGAACTGGTCACTCACTTTCCATCTTGACCTCGAAGTTGCAAAACAGATTACTGAAAACACAACATGCCTCGACTCCTCCCTGGCTGTAGTTCCAACTTATGTTGCCCCTCAACCAGAGATGCTGCCAGAACAAGATACTGCTAAAGCCACCTCCTTATATGCCTACCGATCTACTTTTCTGAAATTGCCAACACGAATCATTAGGCAGGATTTTAAACCTGTACCTCTTGTTTCATAGTACACCTGCATTACCCAAGTGTGCCACTCCTGCTAACCCTTCTCTTTTTTTTTTATTTTCATTTTTTTTAATAAGCTACCAACTGGCTACAAGGCTACAAGGCTTTTGTCCCTGCATTCAAGATGCTTTATTCCCCCCACCATGCCAACTGCCATCCTGTATTCTTATTACCAGCCAGCCCAATCCTCCACATGCACTTTTTGCATTCGCTTGGCAACATGTGCAAGGAATGTCTTGCAACAGTGTGTCTTTTGGAAGTGTGTGACCCTCCTCCCCAATCCAGTGCTCAGTGTAGCAGGTGCGACCCTACCAGGCCAATACATGCCAAGCTGTGTATGACAGCAGTTCAGCTGTGTTGGTGTTCACATCAAAGAAAAGGCCCACTGCAATCAGCGGTAGTAGCATGTATGCAATTAGCATACACGTCAGCTGAACTGCTGTCATCCACAGCTCGGTATCAAAGTCCACCTGCTTCCTCCCTCTGCTAATGTCCTCCTCATCCCTGTTATCTCTGGCCCCCACCTTGTGTGCCAGGGGGTGCCCAATCCCGCCACCATGCGCCCCTCAGTACAGTGTGTCGAGTGGGTGTCCAATCCCCATCAGCTACAGCCCTCCCCAAAAACAACCAATTGACATGCTGGGAGCCCACTCCAGCATGCTTATGCTCCCCCCACACACACACTGTATGGCCGTGGGGGGTGCCCAGTCCACACCAGCTCCAGTCCCCCCCCCCAGCAAACACGTAGGTGGCATGCTGGGAGTCCACCCTAGTACGCCAGCAGCATCCATTTTTTTGTCCCCTGCCATCCTGTGCCCACCCTCTGTGCTCTCACCTCCCCACACACACACACCCTCACCTAGGTGGTATGCTGGGAGCCCACCCCAGTGTGCCAAAAGCTCCATTTTCTTTTTCTTTTTTAATCCTGTAAAACAAGAAAATGGTCCTTTGAGGAGTACTTGCCCTCCAGGGCTGGGCGTGCAGGTTTTTGTGGGCCCCGGCAATGCGTAGCAGGCCCCCCGATCAGACCTGTTCATTTAAAAAATTTCAAACACAGGATCTGGACTGTGTCCATCCATCCCAGATGGACTCCTGCATTGCATTCCCCAAATCTGGAAGACAGTCATAAGCATCAGATTATTTAAAATTGTAGGTGGACACTACAACAATGAGCCAAAGCTTGATCCTCCCTCCCTCCCTCCCTCCCTGGGGCTTTTGGCTGTACCTAACCAGGGCCAACATCAGGGCTACCTCCCCTACCCTACCCAGGCTGTCCTACCTGGTTGGAGTGTGGCTAAGTAACAGGAACTAGGTAGGAAGCTTTAGCCTTCATCCACATCTGCATCTGCTCCAAATCCATTGCTGTCTGTTTTTGACTCATCATCACTGAGGTGCCAGAGAGCTCGACCGAGGCCCGACGTGGATGGATGATGACAGCAGACCATGGATGCACTGTGTCTGAACCGAACCAACCAATCGCTAAGCCCATCCAACTCCTGCCACAGAGCAGACTCCTGGACAGTTTGAATTGTCATGCCTTCTGCTTGCTGCTGCTGTCCACCGTGGCACCGGGTGCCTTCTCCCTTTGCAATCACGCAACAACCAACAATGTCAGACCGATGCCATGATGTAATGTCACAAAGAGCAGCTAAGCAGCCAGCTGGCTGGATTGCTCAGGGCAGGCCCACCCCCTCCACCACGCTCCTCCCAGCTATTGGCCAGCCTGCTGCTGCTGCATATCTGATCTCCACAGTGACAGTCTCCCCACTCCATGGAATGGAATGCTTTTGCTCTGGATCAGGGGGCCCACCCTGCCATTCAGTGAACAACAAGCAGGGCTTGCAGCAGGCAGCGTAGAGATTAATACATTTTGACATTTCCACCACCACTCGCTCACAGTTCCCACAGTAGGTAGCAGTGGTGTAGCAAGCAAGCACAGACACAGCACTGTCAATTTAAATAAATCATGCTGCCAGCCAGCACGATCACAAAGCTACTAAACTTAAATAAACCTTTCTTTGCACTCCTGGTGGGCCTCCCTCTGGTGTCAGGGATTCTGGTATTTGCCCGGGTGGCCTGGGTGCTGATTCCAGGCCTGCCCCCCCCCACCAACCTGCGCCCACCCTCTGTGCATCCACCTCCCCACACACACCCTCACCACATACTTACCTCTGGAGCCTGGTGTGACAATCTCTGGTGGATCAGGAACACGTCTGCACTCTTCAAAGTCGACTGCAATCTGAAGAAATGCCGGTAAGCTGTATAATGGCATAAATAGGTTTTTTTTCAACTTTTGTGCATATCACGGCCATTTTGGGGAAATTTGGCACCAAATTTTCAACATGGGGTTATTGGTACCACTCCTCATGTATTCAGTCACTGTTATGGTGTTATTCTGTCCCGAAATGTGATTTTGTGGTCACTACATGGAATCATCTTTCGGGACTGATTAATGAGATGACAGTATTGGTGTTCATGAGGTGGGCTCTCAAAAAGCCTATGTTGCAAATTTGGTGAAAAAATTCCAAAAAATTACTGTTTTACAAGCGTGCGTTGCACAGTTTCCACACACACTAGTTGAAATTCTCGAATTTGTAATATTTTCACTTCAGATTTTCAACATAGGCATATTTCCACACCTCCTTATAAGCAGTGCAGCTGTCATTTTTTATATACTGCCCGAAATGTGTTTTCGCGCTTCCGGCACAAAATAGCACGATCACTGTTGAAATCAGTGTTCTCTACAGAGTAAGACAATCACAGTGACACTGTTCATGAGCAGAGGTCCTAAAATGACTATGTTGAAAATTTGGTGGCAAAAGCCCGTAAAATGGCTGGGTTACGAGTGTGCATTGTGCAGTTTCTATGCACACTCGTAAGTTTGTGTTTTTTTATGTTTCCACTCCAGATTTTCAACATTGCCATTTTCCCACATCTTCTTATGACCAGTACAGCTGTCATTTTTCACATCCTGGCTGAAATGTGTTTTCGCACTTCCGGGATACAATAGCACGGCCGCTGTGAGAAATCATGTTCGTCACAGAGTAAGAAAATCAGTGACACTGTTCATAAGCAGACATCCTAAAATATCTATGTTAAAAATTTGGTGCAAAAATTCCAAACAATGACTGTTTTATGACTGTGCATTGCGCAGTTTTCATGCACACTTGTAACGTCGAAAATTTATCATACTTTCACTCCAGATTTCCAACATTTGCATTTTCCTACACCTCCTTATAAACAGTTCAGCTATCATTTTTCACATCATAGCTGAAATGTGTTTTCACACTTCCAACACAGAATAGCGTGGTCGCTGTGGGAAATCGGTGTTCGGTGCACAGTAAGAAAATCATAGTGACAGTGTTCATGACCAGAGGTGACAAAATGCCTATGTTGAAAATTTGGTGAAATAATTTCACTGAATGACTGTTACAAGTGCGGGTTGCACAGTTTCCACACAGGCTCATTCCCTTGAACACTCCCAGGGTGTTAGGGTTCCTAATACAGACACTTAAGAAGTAGAGGTACTCTGTTGGGATATGGTTGCAAAAGGTACATGGATATAACTTGAGGGGGCTGCATAAATGCCAAACGCCAATGCAAATACCTGCAAATGAACGTTCCGCATTGACAAATGCTTGTTTTTATTATTATTATCCTGGTTATCAGGGCTTAATTCCTGAAACAGTTTGTGACCATTCATTCATGTTGCCTTGAGTCAAATTGCTGTAACTATAAAATTCCCCTGTGCGGCCACTAGACAGCGCCAGTACTCTGGGGAACGCAAATGTAAATCAGCCATGACTGAGCCAGAACTTATAAATGCTGAACATACTGGCAGAGGTTACAGACTTCACTGCAGCCCTGACCTTCTTTCAAGATCTACTGCCAAAAAGGTAGGGAACTCCACTAATGTAAGCCATACAAGCACCACAAACTACCACTGCTTACAAAGCAAGCATAACTTCAGAGTGGGGGGACCGCCAGGTGGCTTGGGTGTCCCCTCAGCCATGATCTCTCCCCCTCAGTCCCTGCTAACCCACCGGTGACCAGTGATCACCTTTCCCTTTTTTTTATTGCTATACTTACCTGGTCTTCAAATGGGGGTGATCTCGCGACATGGTCCACAGCGTCCTCCCACCCACCACCTGTTGGACTCCCAGCCACTGGGCCTCAGTCCTGCTGAATTGGTTCGCCCTTTCCCCCTGCCATGTTATCTGTTTTGTTTTGTTTTTGAAAGCTATAATGGTGGGCGGTTTGCACCACATTGCTTTGGTGTCCTCAGATCCTGCCTCCTGACTGCACCCTCTCCTTGTAAGTATGCTCCAAGGGTTTTGTTCCTGGCATTGGGGCTGCATGCAATCCCTGACTGCTACCCATTCTAATGTTCAGAGGACCTGCTGGACTACGCTGCAACCAACGACTGTAAGTAAACTTTTTTTTTAATTTAACTGTATCTCTCACAGAGAACCACTTCTCCTCACGCAGTCTGCCTTAAGCCAGAACTGCAAAATATGTCTGGCAGGCCCCCACTGTAGCACCTCTCGAGGGGAAGCATTGGTGGTTATGACTGTGCTAGGAGGCCCTCAGCATTCACCTGACAGCCTGAAAGCCCACCACCTGAAGGCCCCAGCCTCTCGCCATCCAAGAGCTTGTGCTACTGCTCCCTGTCCACACAATCCCTTGGACACTGTATCCCCTTGGCTTTGCAACCACCGTGAACCAGGAACTCGCTGCTCGGCAGCACATCCGGCTAGAGCACCCCCCCCCCCGACAGATCACTTTTTCAGCCACAAGTTTCTTATTGCTGCATCATTTAGAGGACTAAATGGTTCCAGCACAAACCAGGGACACTCTGGGCCTTTTGCCAGCAGCTCACTCCAAGGCCCGAATGAACCAGAAGAAGAGAGCATCAGTCCTCCGACCACCTAAGGCCATCCATCTACCTCTTCCTGCTGCAATGGCCTGTGGAGTAATCCTGCTCTGGCTAGAGTTTCCACAGAGACCCTTCTTCTTCTGAGGAGGAGGAGATGTGGCGGGAGTTCCCAAGGGAATCCTTTTTCTACCAGGAGAGAGGTGCAAAGAGGGAAAACCCCTCTGGCACCAACCTTACATAGGGTGCTGTTCCTCCCGCCTCAGCCTCTCACCACCCTCTACCCTGGGAACTCACCTGCCTACCTATCCTGCCCCCCACCACTCATGGGTGGTCCTACCTGCCCTTCTATCCCACCATTAATGCTGTAAAATCTTTTGGAATTCACTATTTGTATCTGACTATAGACTGTTTCATATTTGTGTAATACATGTATATTCTATGAACTTACAGTACATGAGTTTATTGTATGTTGGTGTTTAGTATGTTTATATGTACACATTACAATTTTGTAAATAGGACCATTGGTCCTAAAATTTTATCCTGTATAAAAATAAGATTTTAATTGAAACTTCTCCCTCCGCCTGCCTGCCCAGGTGTCACTCAAGGGGGGACGTGCCCACAGACAAATGCCCGCCCCTGCTATATAGTGTGGGCTCTACTATTATTAAGAACAGTGACTCTCTTTTCCCTAAATTTTAAGGCCCTGTACACACTGTGGATACTAAAATGGTTTAAGGGCCTTAAAATGTTTTAAATCCCCCTAACACTGTTTGCATCCAAACAACAATTCCCTTAAAACATTTTAACAAAAAGTTTTTAAACCCTGTTAGATACCTAGTCTTGAAACCATTTTTAAAAAACATTTTAGAGCTAGCATGCTTTTACTCACATGTCTGGACAGGAGTAAAAAAAGTTTTAAGCTGTAACAGTTTTATCTAAAACAGTTCTAGCTGCAGTGTGTACAGGCAAGCAGAGTTCTGTGTGTTGGAAGTAACATGAAATAGTTACAGGGAGAACAGGTTTAATACCAGCTGTGTGGACACACTAAACTGTTATCAAACATATTTACTGAATAGTGTGGATGCACTAAAATGGTTTGCATAAACTGATTTTAAAAACGTTTTTCAAAAATAGTTCTGTAGTGTGCACAGGGCCTAAGTGTCTGTATCTAAAATTTCAGTGACACAATGCCAACACATATACAGGGTCTGCTCTGCAGGTGGTAGGTTTTATCCCAGCCTCACCATAGCTGTTCCATCTCCCCTCCAAGTTTCCCAACTCTGTACTTTTCCTGGACATCACTGCAGACTAGACTCTGAAAAGACCATCCATAGGCCCATAGCTGCCATTACTGGCAGGTGTAGGGGTCCCCAGCTCTTCCCAGTGGACCACACCAGTCAGTGCCAATTCTGGAAACCCAATCTCCGCAAGGACATAGACAGGATGGAAGCTGTCCAGAGGAAAGCAACTAAAATGGTGCAGGGTCTACATCGGAAGACATATGAAGAGAGAGAGACTAAAGGAGCTTAATATGTATAGCCTCGAGGAAAGGAGGGACAGGAAGGACATGATAAAAACTTTCAATTACCTCAAGGGAATCAGCAAAGTCCAAGAGGGTAGCATCTTTCAAAAAAAAAGAGGTGTGCAAGAACAAGGGGGCACAATTTGAAGATATGGGGGGCAGCTCAGAGGTAATGTAAGGAAGTATTTTTTTCACAGGGAGGGTTGTGGATGCGTGGAATGGCCTTCCGGAGGAGGTTGTGGAGTCAAGAACAGTGGTTGAATTCAAGCATGCATGGGACAGTCATAAGGCAATTCTAGGGGGTGGGAGTAGAAAGAAGTAGGCTGCTGGTTAACTAGGATCTGCAGCTTATCCATTAGGTAGGGAAATGGGCAGACTGGGTAGGCCAAGAGGTCCTTATCTGCCATCAAATTCTATGTTTCTATGTAATGCCATCCATGTAATCCCATCCTTATCCCATCCAGAAGGTCCATTCATCCTAAAATCAATGCTGTGGAGCATGTATGGTACATAAATAAACCTTATTGAAATATATAATTTAAAAGGTTAAAACAGGCACTCCTGGGGTGCATCGATCCTCCTAAACACAAACAGAGGTGGTAGAGCTTCATGCCTGGGTACTGTTTCCTGTGGTCTGATGAAAGGCCATTTAAGAAAAATGCTGTTATTTTTGGGGCAGAGCATGTTAAAATCAATACGATCGTGCCTTGTGTATATAAACAAACATGTCATAAAGTTTTCTACTTCCCAAGCCCCCTAAGTTTATTTGGCCCTCTCCCCAAAGAAATCTTAGATCTGCCCTTGGGTCACTTGACACTGTGCAAAAACTTCCAGAGGTGCAGGTCTCCAACTGATCACAAGGTGGGGACTGATAGTGTCTTTCTTTATCTTTCTCTGCCTGACACTGTTCATTGCTCTGGGGATGGAGATGAAAGAACGGTGAAGTATACAATGATGTCGTGATGGTGGCCTACTTAGATTTCAGAAAGGCTTTCAACATTGTTCCATATAGGAGACTAGTAAGACAGCTGCTGTAGCTTAGGAGTGCATCCAAAGGTGACTTCCAATTTCTAAAAGTGGTAGCACTGGTCCAGATATTAGGAGCAACAGGTCTGTAGAATCACTGCAATTTTTGAAGAAGTCAGGTTTACTAAATAAGACAACCTCCAAGGCTTGGAGTGAAGTTAAAACAATTTTTATTAAAACATACAGCCGAGGTGACCTCTTGCAGCCACCAACATTTCACACCGACAGGTAGTGCTTTATCAGTGCATTCCTTTGATAAAGCACTACCTGTTGGTGTGAAACATTGGTGGCAGCAGGAGGTCATATCTGCTGTATGTTTTAATAAAAATTGTTTTAACTTCATTCCAAGCCTTGGAGGTTGTCTTATTTAGTGAGCCCGACTCCTTTCAAAAATTGCAGTGGGTCCAAACATGGTAAACTGGGTAAAAATCGGTTAGGGGATAGGTAACAGAGGACGGTGGTAAATTCAGTTCACTTCCGAGGAAGGGAGAGTGACTAGCGAGGTGCCTCAGTGATCAGTTCTGGGACCAGTTCTCTTTAATGTCTTTATAAGTGACATTGAAGAGGAGCTGGAAGGGAAGGTCTGCATCTTTGTGGATGACACCAAAATCTGCAATAGGGTGGACACTCCAGGGGAAGTGGAAAGGATGAGCAGAGACCTGAGAAAACTAGAGGAGTGGTCAAGGGTATTCCAGTTGGGTTTCCATATGAAAAAGTGCAAAATAATGAATTTAGGTCACAGAAACCCAGGGGCAGAATACAGAATAGGTGGAGTGGTATTGGCAACCACCAAGCAAGAAAAAGACCTGGAAGTAATCATATTGAATTACCTAAAGGTGGCCAGGCAGTGCGACAAAGCAGTTGAGAGGGCTACTGGGATGCTGGGGTGCATAGGGGTGTGGATACTACCAGCAGAAAGTGGGAGGTGGTGTTATCTCTGTAGAGATCTCTGGTAAGATCCTACCTAGAGTACTGTGTGCAGTTCTGGACACCATCTCTCCTGAAGGACATAGACAGAGTGGAGTCTGTCTAGAGGAGGGCAACTCAGATGGTGCAGGGTCTGCTTTAAAAGCCCTATGAGGAAAGACTAAAGGACCTCAATATGTACACCCTGGAAAAGAAGAAGGATAGGGGATATGATAGAGACTTTTAAATACCTCACAGGGGTAAATAAGGTTCAGGAGGGAAGTATTTTCAGAAGAAAAGATGCTCAAGAATAAGGGGACATGCTATAAAGCTGGGGGGTGGTAAATTCAAGAGAGATGTTAGGAAGTACTTCTTTTACAGAAAGAGTGGTGAATTCCTGGAACAATGTTCTAGCGGAGGTGGTGGGGCAAAGACAGTGGTGGAGTTCAAAAATATATGGGAAAGGCACAAAGGAATCATAGTGGAAATGAATTGGGGGGAGAAAGAGTAGTAAATCAAGTATGGTCTGCAGCGACAATGTAGGTAGGAAAAAAAGGGCAGACAAGGTGAACCAAGTGGTCCTTATCTGCCATTAAATTCTATGCTTCCTATGCCAGTTATTGTGTGTGCAGAGCTGGGGCTGTTTGATTGAACATTAGCTGCTGTGGGATCCTCTAGTTCTGTCGGAGGGGTGCAGAAAGAGGATGAGAGGGGGCCATGGCCCATGATACTAAATAATGGCAGTCTTTTTTTTGTTTGATTGTTTGCTGAGGAAAGAAGCAATGTGGCAGCAGGGTAAATATGCAATAATCTGAGTATTTCTTGGCTTGCAATTTTTTCCTGTGTAAGTGATTAAAATGCACCATTATAATTGTGGACAAGTGCAACCATCTTTGGGTTAGTGCAATTTTGAATCCCTTGTTCTGCTAGCTAGTGCAAGAAAAGGTTATGGTTGACGCCTGCTCATGCAAAAGGCAAATTAAAGTTCTTCACAACTCAAACCTCATGCCCCAGCTTCCCCAGTAACCCCTCTTCTGGTGATAATCATTAGAGTTCTCACACTACTTAGCAGGACTGCAGGGTCCAACTTCCCCTCTGTTATCTAGGCTTACTTGGCCCTTATCTTATTGTAAGCTTCATTTAGTAACAGGCTCCATAGATAAGAGAGTCTCTAGTGTACCAACTTCAACTGTGCCTGCCAAACCTATACATTCTATGCAACTGTGTTGTCTACTTTGTTATAAACTAGCTGTTTTTTTACAACACCCCATGTGGAAAATTGTACTCTAGTATCAAGGAAGTTTTTGTCTCTGTACTTATACTCAAGGCTATTGAGGGTAAATGCATTATTCTTATAACTCTCCTACCACTTCCCTTCATCACCCCCATGTTGCAACTGGAAACAAGATTCCTGGGCTCAAATTGCGCACCTGATAAAATATCTTTAAATAAATAAATAAAATGATAAATAAATAAGGTAGCGCTGCCTGAAACAGGATACCACCAGGTCTCTTTAGGCCATATTCAGCACGGGCATGTAAATTAGCTCATAGAAATATAGAAATTGTCAGCAGGTAAGGATTGCCTGGCCCATCTAGCCTGCCCGTAAGCCCTTGTACTGGATTACTGCTTCCGACCCACCCACTGCTGTACCTCTATGGTTCCCCTACGCCTGTCCCAAGCATGCTTGAATCCATCCACTGTGCTTGCTCCCACCACCTCCTGAGGCAGACCATTCCATGTGTCCACCAGCCTCTCTGTGAAGAAGAACTTCCTCACATTCCTGCTTAACCCCCCGCCTTCAAATTTCATGTCATGCCCCCTCGTTCTTGTGCGCCTCCTGCATTGGAATGTGTCTCCCCCCTGCACCTTGTTTATACTTTTGAGGTACTTGAATGTTTCTATCATGTCCCCCATTTCCCTCTTCTCTTCCAGCAAGTACATATTGAGGTCCCTTACTCTCTCCTCATAAGACTTGTGTTGCCAAGCCCTGTACCATCTTAGTTGCCCTTCTCTGGACCATCTCCAGGGTATGCAAGGTGATAAGGGGCCATCTATATGCCCATTATGGGCTCATTTGCATAAGGTGTAGTGGACCTCTAGCACCACTACAACAGAACATTGCCCTGGTGGTGTAGTGGTCCCCCCAGCCCCAATCACCCATTCTGTGTTTTATTTCTAGCCCTGGTGGTTTAGTGGCCCCAGCACCCCCGATCACCTGTCCAGTGTGTTTCATTGTTAGCCCATACGTGATTGTGCACCATGACTGTCAGACGATGGCCGAGGAGGTGAAAAGAGGGCTTTGCTGGCTCCACTGGGCACCAGTATATATGGTAAGTCAGGATTGAGGTGAGCAGAGTGCAGGGTGGGGCCTCAATTGGACTGCAGATCAGTCAGGGGTGGGAGGCCACTAGACCACTAGGAATATTAATGGATCTGACTGGGTGAGTAATTGGTGGTAGGAGAACCACTACAAAACCAGTGCTGTGAACGAAACACACAAGACTGGTGATAGGGAGGTGGTGGGACCACTAAAATCACCAAGGGTATAATTGAATCTCATTGGATGGATGATTGGGGGGGGTTGGGTGACCACTAAACCATCAGAGTGATAAATGAAACACGCTGCATGGGTGATCTGGGGTGAGGGAGCATGAATCCACCAGGGCATAATTGAAACACACTGGACGGATGATGGGTGATGGAGGGGAACACTAAACCACCAGGGCACACTATCACCATGCATGACAGGTGGTCAAGGGAGGGGAGACAGCTTGGCACAGGGTAGGTTGGCTGCAGTACAGCTGCCTTTCCTTTGAAAGGGGGGGTTGGGGTCTTAGCTCCCAGATAAGATGTGGTTTTCAGTGGCAGTAAACTACACCACTCTGGGGGCTGTTTACCATGCCCCCAGAGCTCCAACTATATCGTGCTTCAAAACTTCATTACGTAACCACCTTATTAACACCCGATGCTGTAATTGCCACTAGTCAAAGCCGTACTCAATACTTATGACAAAGCTTATTACTAAGCTGCTAAGGACAACATAACTCTGGTATTGTTTGCATCAATCCTACCTGTACCAGCTTGTTTGTATCTATGTCTTAAGTTACTGTTATACTTATGTGTTGTACTGTTATACTGTGTATTTTCGTTTGTCTTACTGTGACAAGGTACCTTTGTAAATGAGCCTATGGCTCAAAGGTTTTCCAAACTGCTGTTTAAATAAAATAAAAAATAAATAAAAAACAAACATTTGACAATACCAATGCGTCGGTAAGCATTCCAGACCTGCAGCAGTATACATAACATTTTGGCACTGCCAGGTTTGGGCAGGGCTCCGGAGGCCTCTGATTATAGCCCCACCTGCACTAACCATGTTGCTGCTAGCACTAACCTTTGAATTTGGGGCCCTCTGTGGGGTAATGTAGTACAGGTTGTGTCAAAAAGTAACACAAGTAGCAGCACATCTCAGGAAGCTAAGATCAGTTGGTCAACAGTCCCCTGACTCACATACCAAGACATGACATATAGAATCATAGAAATTTGCCAGCTGAAAAGGACCCCATGGCCCATCCAGTCTGCCTGTTATAACCCCCTCACTATTTAATCTTACACCATCCATTCCCCTACCATCTCTCTCTCTTATTTAGCCCCATGTGGGTGTCCCAAGCTCTCTTGAATTTGTCCACCGAATCTACCCCCACAACCCATTCTGGTAGCCTGTTCCATGGCCCCACAGCCCTCTCAGTGACGAGCTTTCCTCTAACATCACCTCTAAATATACCCCCTACAGTTTGAATGCATACCTCCTAGTAGATTTGTTCTCGCTCATCTTGAAGATGCTACTCACTCTCGCCCTGTTTATTTCCTTCAGATTTTTGAAAGTTTCTGCCCTTCCCTTCCTCCTCTCCAGTGTGTACAAGTTTAGTTCCTCCAGTCGTTCCTCATATGACCTCTCATGTAGCCTTTGCACCATCTTGGTTGCTCTTCTCTGGACCCTCACCAGCCTGTCCCTGTCCCCTTGTAAGTGTGGCCTCCAGAACTACACCTCGTATTCTAGCTGTGGTCTGACCATTGTTTTGTATAGTGGCTTGATTACCTCCTTTCTCCTGCTTGTGAAGTCCCTTCCTATATAAGCCAGCATTCTGTTTGCTTTCCCAGCTGCTCTGTTACACTGGCTTCAAACCTTCACGTTGTCCAAAATTGTGATCCCCAAGTCCCTTTCCTGCTCTGTTTCCTCCAGTCCCCCCCCCCACCCCAAGCCAGTATTTCGCCCTTGGGTTTTTAAGGCATATATGCATAATTTTAAATTTTTTTTGCATTGAATTGTAGTTGCCACTTTGCTGACCACTCCTCCAGCCTGGCCAGATCCTCCCTCATTCTCTCCACCCCTCCCAGTGTGTCCACTCTATTACAGATCTTTGTATTGTCTGTGAACAGACACATCTTCCCACTTAGGCCCTTCAAAATGACCCCAATCTACATGTTGAACAGTATGGAACCTAGCACTGACCCCTTGGGAACCCCACTCATCACCCCTCAATCTTTTGAGTGCACCCCATTTACTACCACCCTCTGAGTCCTCCCATCCAGCCAATTTTCTACCCACTTTGTGATCTTGCGCCCCAACCCTAAGCCACCCAATTTGCTTATTAGCCTCCTGTGGGGGATGGCATCAAAGGCCTTCCTGAAGTCCAGGTAAGCCACATTCACCACCCCTTCCCCAATCCCATATCTCAGTTACTCTGTCAAAGAATTCAATCAGGTTGGTCTGACAAGACCTTCCACCTGTGAACCCATGTTGGCTGTCATCTATGAGGCCCTCTTCTTCTAGAAATTGTACCAGCCTTTCCTTTGTAAGTGCCTCTATTAGCTTTTCCACTGTGGAGGTAAGACTAACTGGGTGGTAGTTTCCTGGCTCCTCCCTTCCACCCCCTCTTGTGTAATGGCACCACATCAGCCCTTTTCCAGTCCCCCTGGACCCTCCCCATGTCCAGTGACAGATTGAATAACTTTGTGAGTGGTGCCGCAAGATCTTGCCTTAGCTCCTTGAGTACCCTTTGGTGGACTGCATCTGGGCCCATTGCTTTGTCCGTTTGCAGTTTTCCTAGTTCCTCCAATACCCTATCCTCCCTAAAGCGGCTTGTGTTCAACTCCCTGCCTACCCTTCCCCTCCTTTTTAGCTCTGGCCCTCCCCTCTCCTCAACCATGAAAACTGAGGTGAAGTAGTCAATCAGAAGATTTTCCTCTTCCCCTTCTACCAGAGCTCCCCCCTCCTCCTTGAGCTTCATAATCCCCTTGTTGCCTTTCCTTCTGTCACTCACATACCTGAAAAACCTCTTGTCACCCCATTTTGCCTCTCCCGCTATTTTCTCCTCCGTTTCTGCCTTAGCCTTTCTGACTATTTTCCAGGCTTCCTTTAGTCTCTCCCTGTATGTTTCTTTATCTGCTACCTCCTGGGAGGCTTTGTACACCCTGAACACCTTCTTTTTCTCTCTGACTGCTTCCCTCACTTCTGTTGTGAACCAAAGTGGTTTCCTCCGTCTCTTACCCTTGCTCACCTGCCTGACACATTGCTCTGTCGCCTGCAAAATTCCCCTTTTAATTTCTCCCCACAGCTCTTCTATATCTTCCAGGTTTTCCTTCCCCTCCAGTTCTTCTTGCACAATTTCTTTCATCTTCCTAAAATCTGCTTTTCTGAAGTCCAGTACCCTAGTGGTGTATCTGCTCTTAGCCGACCCTGTCTAAAGGCTAAACTTTACCATCCTATGGTCGCTATCGCCCAAGTTTTCCCCAACCTTTACCTCCTCCGCACTATCCCCATTTGTCATAACCAGGTCCAGTATGGCCTCTCCCCTAGTTGGTTCTTTGACCAGTTGGTGAATGAAAGCTTCATGCATGGACTCCAACAGCTCCCTGTTCCTTGTTGATGATGCTGTCGGGATTCCCTAGTCCACATATATTTGACATCATCAGGAAAATCATTCGATAATAAAGCTGCCAGAACTTGAAAGGGAGTTTTAAGTATCTTATTGTTCCTTATTAATGTAGGACAGCTAGGCAGATTAAATGGACATTGAGTCTTCATCTGCCATCATTTTCTCTGTTTCTATACAGTAAATGTAATTTATGAAATCTTTCAGAGTTTCTTCACAGATAATAAGAAACCTAATCACATATGTATAGTAAACTGTGCCTACAACATTTTTATTTACGTTTCTAAAACATATTTTACCAGGCAAGCAAGCTGAGCCTAGGAGGCTCATTTCCAGTTATGACCTGGGGGGAAGGGATGACACAGAAGGCAATTAACAGTTAATAAATAAGGAGTTATCACAATAACAGTAAGCTACAAAACCCATGAGCAAAAAGCAAGCATACATGTACTGTAGGTGAGTTTAAAACTACAATGAGGATATACAGCAAAAGTAACAATGTGGACACAGTCAAGTTGGTAACCTGACCAACATAGTAGTAGGACAACAAGTATTGACTGGAGGTAGGGAGCTGTTATTTTATTATTTTATTTATTTATTTCTAGGAAGTACCTTTGAGCCAGAGGCTCTTTTACAGAGGTTCCACGTCGTAGTAATACATGGGCATAACATCATTTACAATGGTTACAAGTACTTAAGCAGATACAAGGAGGTTCCATGTCTAGAAAGACATCATAACATCAGGTTACAGAGGTTACATAATTACAATAACAGGGATTACATAAGTAAAAATATACAGACACGTAATTTAAAGCAGACTAGATTGACAGGTTGTTACGTGAACAACTTGACAATCTACAGGATATAGAGTGAATCAGGTAGGGAACAGATGATGATATAGTCTGTAAAATAATTAACTAATACTAAATGCAAGGAGGCGAGAACTTGATGGGCAGCAGGTCTTTTGTCTTAAGTGCTAAAGAGTGTAGTCATAAAGGTGGGCTAGACTCACTTGGGGGGTGCTGAGGCTGGGACCTGGAGCCTACTAGGGGAGTGTTAGTTAGCAAGAAGAGAGCTGAAGGCAAGGGTGCAGGTTGGAATAAGGGTAACAGGAAAGAGGAGGGAAGAGTGTGGGGGAGTTCAGGTCTCACAGTCACAGTTCCAGTTTGTGGCGAGGGCCACTCAGAGTTTATCTTTATGGCAGAATAAAGTTCCCTGTAGAACTATTTAAGCTTAAACTTGGCGGACAAGAAACTGGGCAGTAATGTTAGGTTATCGGGTAGGCTGTTGCACAGTTGTGGAGTCTGTATCTAAAGGATGCTTGGCCAATATTCTGCTTAAAGAGAGAGATTTGCAATATGTTGCTAGATTCAGATCTGAGGGAGCAGGAAGGGCAGGAAGCAGGGGACAGGATCTAATTTAGGTACTCAGAGATTTCCAGCCCAGAATTTGGCACCCGAGGAGGCTATATGTAGTGTGTATCTTACCTCAGGAGAAGCCCCCCTACCATATTATACATTCTACAGTGGTTAGTGTATGTGTGGGGGAAGGGTAATAAAGAGCAAACTTGCAGAAGGCATGAAAGATGATGACATGTTTTAAGATGGCAGAGTTGGAAGCAGTGGAGAAAGTTACATTTCTGTAGTCCAGGGTAGTGAAAATCATCCTTTCCACAATGCATTTTCTACTATAAAGGGGGAAACAGCTTGTCACCTTATAAATAGCACCAAGCTTTGAAAGCATTTGGAAACCAAACTGCTGAGGTGAGCTGTGTATTCCATGGATTGGTCAAATGTCAAACCCAAGTATTGATAGGGAGATATATTATCAAGACAGGCACCTGACAAGGAACTGATGCTCCAGGATGAGAGGGATATGAAAAGCTATTGTGTGGAATCAAAGCACTGAGACCATTTCCTTTTGATTGACCACTATCTGATTAGTGTGGAACCAGTTCTAGATACTTGTTTAGTCACGCTGAAGGCCCAGTGGATGAGGGGTTAAGGTGGGTCTGGAGGAATATACTAATGTGTTGTCAGCATACATGTGAATACTATAGCTGCCAAATGCCCCTGTGAGGTCACTGAGGAATACCAAAAACAAGAAGGGCCCACGGGGTAGAACCAAAATGTGTGTCTTGACAGATCACAAGTGTTTGTTTGCTTTGACTTTCATTGATGATTATCAAGAAGCATCCCTGCAAACATTCTTGTAGCTTTTATTTCATTAATACTGTATGTGTACTTGACAGTTCTCTTTGATTGTTTTGACAATTCAAAAGTAAACAGAACCACTCTGTTTGTTTCAGATCTAATAACTTCTACTTGGCAATGCTTCTCTTTATGTTGTTCTTATGTATGTTGCCAACAGTATTTGCTATTGCAAGATATACACCATCAGCATCATGTGGACCTTTCAGGTAAGCTGTTTTTATAGTACCAATACTAGAACTTTACATGGACTAATTCAATAACCTAAAAGGCCTAATTTTAAACTTCCCTTTTTTATTTTTATGAAAAATTCTTGACCCATATAAAAAGTATGGTTGATAATCAACTAGAAGTTAACCAGCTGCTAATCAGCACTCAGTTAAGATAGTATGCATAGTTAAGCACTTCTGATTTACTATTCAGAGAGTGAAGCGCTCAACTAATTTAAACATTTTGAAAATGGTGCATGTTTTAAAAGCCACTAAATTGTTTCAACAAGTTATGTTTACATTAAGAACAAACAATCCAGGGACCAGATACATAGTTATTAGGTGTAGTGGCACAGATTGGGATGCAAAAGTCTCCTCTAATATGTCACAGCACTTTTTAGACATTCATAAAGCCAGAAAGCTGAGGGCAGGGTGTGAAGTCCTCCAGGTGAAAGTGTTTCTAAGTTTTATTATGCAAATGGCACAATCCCAATGTTAGGAGGTGCTGACATGGTGAAATGTGACTGGCACTAGTGTGTGCTCATGGTATAGAATCCCTGTGGCATGATTTATGGCAAACAGAGAGCCCTGGAAAATGGTAACACCTCCATAGTTCTCCCCCCCCCACCATGATCCTCACCTAATTGTCCACCTGTGTGCTGAAAAAGAAATCAATTTTTCTACCAGTCAGCATCCATCCCTAGTGTCCAGTGGGCCCCTTCTTATCCCCAGCACTTACAAATTATCTGGCATTCAGTGGATTCCCCCTTTTTAACCCAGTACCCCACAGATGTCAGGTCAGAGGTGCTGCGCACCTCCTAAGCTCTCCCTCCACCAGCATGTTCATTCTGGTTCAGATTGCTAGCACTCCTCGGTGCAGTGCCTTTCAATAGAGGGGCACTGGTGTTGGCAAGCTTCACAGCATAGCTCAGCAGTTCATTAGCACGCCAGTGCCCACATTAGCCTGGTTGCCCCTGCCCCATTTCCTGCACCATCCCATTGCTCATTGCATTGGTGCAGGGTGATTCCACTGTGTATGGCAGAATGGGACACAAGTGAAAAAGTGGCACACAACAATCCTTCCAACCACGTTGCACTACAAAATAACAGCTATTTATGCCCCAGACATTTTTTTTCATGTGGGGCACTATGATAAGTGTCAGTTAGGTTCAGCAAACTAATTTTCATATTTAAATAATACAGAATTATCTGCTTTCCATGTTTTTATGCAATGTAATAATGGTGGTTATAGGGTTTTCTGTTTATTCTAAAATTACATTGTTCATTTGGAAAAGGAAAGTAAGTGCATTAGGCAAAAATCAAGTATCATTTCTGTCAGGTGGTGGTAGTATTATGTACTGTTGTTTTTACTAGTCAGAGTTGAACATCACAGATGCTTGCATTATTTGTGATTTATCAGATAAAATTTACTGATTGACCAATAGTTGGTGCAACTGGTCATGGTTTGTTATTGTGGTGTTGCCATGGCTACCATGAAAGTGAGGCCATCAAAATATAACACAAATCAATTAAAATCTTTTTCTCAGCATTCCCTAGGCAAAATCCCACTAGGACCAAGGTCCTGTGTTGATGTTCTCAGAAGTCAGCACCTCTCCCATCACTCTCAAGTAGTCAACTACCCCAACAATTTACTTCAGAAAAACAATGAAAACCTTGATAAGGTCAGGAATCTTTATAGTGTACTTCAGATGTCTGTCTACAGCCCCATGCCCTCTCCCATACCTACATCTTCTCTTTAGCTTGGAGGTGATAGTCTCTGGCCCAGATCTTCAGTCATAGCACATGAGGTCTTTGTTCCTGAGAGGCTACAGTGCAAGCACTGAACCTCTGACAGAAGAACCTCAAATGCTCTAGCTGGTAGAAAAGTGTATGCCTTCAAATGAAAATATTTTTCTATTGATAAAGTAAGAATTCTGTCTTCCCTACTTCCTGCCTAATTGCTAGGACATCGGACAACCTATTCACTTTGGTGATTTCAGGGCTCAAGCTGTCTTTCCTGAAAGTCCATTCAGTGGTCATTTAAGAATAAATATCAAATGATTACAATGCCACACAACCACATCCCCCTAGCATTTGCACCTAATTTCCATAATTTGTTTAGTGGTTTAAATCATTCACATTCTGCTCAGCAGTGCTTGGTCCCCTCACCGTATCTTAATCTAGTAGTGTCAGAACTCTAATGTCTTCCTGTTGAAGTATTTTCTTAGAAAATGATAAGCTGCTGTGACCTTAGTCTAGATAGTAAATGAGCTACATGCCCTCTGCATGGACTCTGACTAGTTTGGTTTCCATAAAGGTATGGTAGTTTTTAGTAGTCATCGAAGATTCTTGTCTAAATCTATTTAAAAAGTCCATGTTAAATCCATCTATTTGTGCTTTCATAGGCCCCATGCTAACAGAAGGGAAGTAACATTCTTCATCTAGCTGTTTAGTTTTTCATTAATAAGAAGATTCTTGTTTGTTTGTTCATGTAAAACGTTATAGTATTTTGTGTGTATCCAACTACCAGCAGCCTAATGAGCTGAAGAGTAATGCAGATGGACCGTAGGTCCAGTACATTTAATGCACGTGGAGTTTGGTTTTCTGCTGGTTCCACACTAACCCCTACTGCAGTATTACTCATACAGTCATTTGAAGGTGTTGCTTAAATGCATCAGTTCCATATTGTACAGTATGGAGAAACTTCTCCCTGCCCTCATCTGTAAAGTTTGCCCACTAAGGCCATGAAAGTGAAACACAATGATAACTTTGCATCTTGCTGAATGCCTTAGATACTGTAGGAGACTGGCTTTCCCAGACTGATTTTAAATGTATATTGTTTACCTGTATATTTATGGTGTATATTCTGCACAGCACCTTGATATTGAAAGGCGTTATATAAATAAAGATTTGCTTACTTGCTTGCTTGCTAGTACACCTTCTTCCCTAATGTGTCTAATACTGTATGCAGAACATTTAGTCAGGAAGATCTGCAGGTGAGGAATTAAATGTTATTGTAAAGGAACTGTTCCAGGTTGCCCCCTTGTCTGACTTGATCATAAATACTGGATAAGTCCAGAGGAATACACTACCAACGAACAAAAAGTGCAAAAACAAATTGCTTGACTTCTTTGCTATGTAATGTAATGCTAGTTTGTTGATACACCTGAGTTAATTCCAATGACTCACAGCCATGCCACATCTTTAGGGAAAGTTTTACTAATTTGTGTAGTCTTTAACTATGCCCAGCTCTCCCAAATTTTAAGATACTCAATTTCTGTCAAAGATTTTATACTTGAAAAAGTAAGAGTACTGCACACAACTGGAGCAGCCAAGTCCTCCTTACAGTAATGGTATCAACTGCTCCCATAGTACACACTACTCACTTATTGTATTTGGTCGTGAAATGCATTTTATTGGACTTTGCAGAGTTTTACACAGAGCAGATCACATCACTTAGTTACCTGTACAAAAGTTTGGTCATAAAATATACAACAGCAGAAAGTTTACCAGGTGAACCCATACACAGTGTGCAGTTCTACAGTGTTAGGAGAAGGAGCAGAAGCTGTTCTCATCATACTGTGGATAAAATCAGTAACATTAGAAATACTGGATTTAGTGCAGAAATCTTTGCTTAATTTGAGTGCTAAATAGTGTTTGCTTGATATGAAAAACTTTTATTCACAGAAAACATTTTTGCAGACAAATGTTTTACCAGTTTTTACTGTGCTCGTTTTGAGTACATCTGAAACCTGAGGTTGGGGAAGGGGCAAAGTAACTTCAGCTATCAGATCTTGTTTCAGTGTTACATTTTTATTTGTTTACCAGCACGTAACCTTTTATTTAACAGTTTCTGTGCTATATGTTAATTCTGAGTGACCAACTGTCCAGATCTGTGATTTTTCGGAAATGACCTGAGGTTGGTGCTATAGGCATGGGGCTAGCTACTTCAACTTTCTGCTGCATGAGGACAGTACATGACAAGCAGTGCTGTAACAGCAGAAGTCCTTCACCATAGCTGAGGCTGTTTCAAACTTTTTTGAATACAGAAATTAATGAATATAATTTGTTACTATTATATTTAATGAAATATATAGAAGCAATCTACTTTTGCTATCTTTTCATGTTTTATGTCCTTGCTGCTGAGTGCTGTGGCAGCAATAGAAATACAGAAACATAGAATTTGATGGCAGATAAGGATCACCTGGCCCACCTAGTCTGCCCATTTCCCTACCTACTGTATAAATGCCAGATCCTATTTGATCTGCAGTCTACCTCCTCTTTCCTACCACAACTTTTGCCTTCTGCCTGTCCCATGCATTCTTGAATTTACCCACTGTCTTTGCCCCCACAAACTCCTCCGGGAGGCTGTTCCATGCATCCACCACCCTTTCTGTGAAAAAAATACTTTCTCACATTGCCCCTGAGTCTTCCCCCCTCCAGTCTCATATTGTGATCCCTTGTTCTAGCACATCTCTTTTTCTGAAAGATACTGCCCTCTTGAACTCTGTTGATCCCCTTGAGGCATTTGAATGTCTCTATCATATACCTCTTCTCCCTCCTGTCCTCCTGAGTATACGTATTGAGTTCCTTCAATCTCTCCTCATATGGTTTCTGGTGTAGACCCTGCACCATTTTTGTTGCCCTTCTCTGGACTGCCTCCACCCTGTTAATGTCCCTTCAGAGGTGAGGTCTCCAGAACTGCACATAGTACTCTAGATGAGGCCTCAGCAACTGCCTGCACAGTGGCATCACCACCTCCTGTTTCCTATTGGTGACAACTTTTCTTATGTACTCTAGCATTCCTCTGGCTTTTCTCACTGCCTTCTCACATTATTTGGCTACTTTTAGATAATCTGCTATGATTACCCTCAGGTCCCTTTCAATTTTTGATGTTGTTAGTACCCCTACCCACATTGTGTATTCCTCCCCTAGGTTTTTGGCATTGTATCTGAGCTGCCTTACATTTGACCACTCCTCCAGCTTGTCTAAGTCTTTCCTCATTTGCTCCACTGCCCCACCCCCCGTAGTGTCAACCCTATTGCAGATCTTGGAGTCATCTGCAAAGAGTCATACTTCTCCTTTGAGTCCATCTGAAATGTCCCTTATAAAGACATTAAAGAGGACCAGCCCTGGCACTGAACCCTGTGGCACCCCATTGGTTACCCCCCTTTCTTCAGATTGAACTCTGTTTAACAGCACCCTCTGAGTCCTTTTGCTAAGCCAATTGCTGACCCAATTTACTACCTTGGGACCTGCTCCCAGATTGCCCAACTTGTTTACTAACCTCTTGTGCAAGACTGTATCAAATGCCTTGCTAAAATCTGGATATGCCATGTCCACTGCCCCTCCCTGATCTGCTACCCTCATTACCCAGCCAAAGAACTCTATTATATTTGTTTGACAAGACATTCCTGTTGTGAATCCATGTTACCTTGGGTCCTGTGCCCCACTAGCTTCTATTTTTTTTTAATTTTTTTACATTCTATTATTCGCTCTGGTACACCAGGGCATCTCTCAGAAGCGCCCACTTGACTGTCACCTCTACTACCCTGCCTGAGACCTCCCTCCTTCAGGACCCTCTTCCAAGGACCTTCCAGCCCACTGGATTACCCCCTCCCCGGAGTGGAATTACTCCCTCCGGGGTGGCCCACCACACCTACCTGGTGGCCTTTCTGTAATTAGAGGGTCAGTCCTAGTCAAGTGCCTTGGGGGACTGATAGAGGGATGGTTAGGTGCTGGGGATGTAGGCTAGGTCTCTGGAGCCTTTGTTGCCTCCCTGGTCCCCTGGGGTATTTTGTATTATGGTTTTCCATCTGGAGTGCAGTCATGCAATCACATCCTGGCACCAACGTGCTGATGTCCGCCACTGCTCCACCCACTAGTCACTGCACCACATGTTCCTTGCACTGCCCCCAATCTCCATCAAGGGCCACTAAGAAGCGGTGCTTGGCCTGGACCACCCCCCCGGGATGGGAGAGCAGTCCTCCAGATGATCAATCCCTTGCATCCACTGCTGAGCCCTGTTGACCCAAGTCCATTCCCGAACCTGGGTCATTGGCATGACGTGTAGTGTGGCGTCCAGTGCCTCAACCTTCAGTGCCACCAGGCCAGGATCCCTGCTGGCTTCTAGATATTCTACAGTCCTTTCTTTTAACAGTGATTGCATCATCTTTCCTAACACTGAGGTCAAACTGACTGGTCTATAGTTTCCCATTTCTACCTTGCTCCCATTTTTGTGAAGGGGTATCACGTTTGCCCTTCTCTAGTCCCCCGGTACTCTCCTCCAGTGATTTGTTGAATAGGGCTGTCAGTGGTTTCAGTAGCACCTCTCAGAGCTCTTTCAGTATTTTGTGATGTATCCTGTCTGGCCCCACTGCTTCATCCTCTTTCAGTTTTAAGTGTTCCTTTAGGACTCTCTCCTCTGTGAATGTACTGGTGTCCACCTCTCTTCCCTGTGTGTATCTACTGGGCTAATTTCGGTCCCTCCCCTCCCCTTCTTTTGTGAAAACTAAGCAAAAGTATTCATTCTGTATCTCGGTCTTTTCCAGGTCCCCCTCAACCCACTCCCCCCCCTTTACTAAGCCTTGCTATCCCTCTCTTGGCCTTTCTTCTTTCCCTTATGTACCTGAAGAAGGTTTTGTCCCCCTCCTTCACAGTTTGGGCTATCCTTTCCTCTTTTTGAGCCTTTGCACTTCTGACTGCTTTACCCACCTCCCTCTGCTTTGTCTGATACAGTTCCTTGTGTTCCTCCCTTTGTGTGTCCTTGTATTTCCTGAATGCATGTTTTTTCTCTCTAACCTTCCCTGACACTTCTTTTGAAAATCATAATGGTTTTCTTTTTTCTTCTTGCTTTGTTCACTAGCTTCACACAAAGGCTTATTGCCTCTCTTGAGGTTCTCCCAGTGTACCTCTACTACTCCTCCCTCACCCACTGCCAGTGTTTTCTTGAGGCATTCACCCATTTTAGCCAAGTCGGCCCTCTTGAAGTTAAGGGCTCCTGCATTTGAGTGGCTTTATTCATCTACTATTTTTACCCTGAACCATACTGTATGGTGGTTGCTAGACCCCAGATGGCTGCCCACCGATACATCCATTATTCTGTCTCCATTTGTGAGCACTAGGTCCAATATCACCCCCATACGGGTGGGTTCCCCCACAAGTTGTATGAGGCACGCCTCTTGCAGGGCATCCAGAATGACTTTGCTCCTGGATGTGGCTGCAACATAGGTGCTCCAGTTAACATCATGCATATTCAGCTCCCCCAACAACAACTCCTCTCCCTTCTCTGCCATTTTAAGGATGTTATCTAGCATTACCCTATCTGCCCTTCCCCCTTTGCTTGGGAGGTCTGTAGATAACCCCTGTGTGGATAGTAGTGCCATTGTGGTGCCATTTCCTGACTCCAGGGTAACCCACAGAGCCTCCTGTCCTCTCTGCTTTCCCTTTATCTCAGTCACCTTGATCTCTTCTTTAATGAAGATTGCTACCCTTGTCCCTTTTTACCCTCCCTGTCTTTCCTGTAGACTGTGTACCCAGGTATATTAACATCCCAGTCATGGCTTTCCATATACCATGTTTCAGTGACTGCCACAATAGCTAGGTCTCCCTCTGCCATCAAGGCCATTAGGTCAGGGATCTTGTTACCCAGGCTGCGGGCATTTGTACAGATGGCTCTCCATGTTTTGATGGCTTTTCTCATTTTGTTCTGATTCCACCCCTTCCCCCGTGCCTCTCTTGACATTACCCCCTGTTCCATTTTGTTGTGTTTCCTCTCCCTTAGTATCATCTTTGCTGTCTACTTTGACCTGTGGGGGGCAGTTGAGTTCTTCCTGCATACTTCCACCTCCCCCTTTGGCTAGTTTAAATGTCTGTCAATGAAACATTTAAATCTTTCACTCAGGATCCTGGTCCCCCCGGACAGATGCAGACCATCCCTTGCATACTAGCCTGCATCTCTACAGGTGGGCCCCTATTCCCCAAGGAAGCCAAAACCCTCAACTCTGCACCAGTTCTTCAGCCATTTGTTGAATCCTCTGATGTGGAGCATCCTGGCATCTCCAATGCCTTAGACAAGTAGCAGCTCCAAGAAGGTTACCGTGCATGCCACCTGTCTAAGACCCCTCCTCAACTCCATGAACTCCCTCTGCACTGCCCCAACCTCACTGTCCTCAGGTGGACAATTACATCTAGCTCCATCTCCTGTGATGTTACTCCCACAATCCTTAGGATTTGCCTCCTATCCCTCCAAGCTGAAGCACCGGGAAGGCACCTTACCTTTCTTTCTCCTCCCTTACTCACCCCCAATTCTACCTCCCTAATAATAGAGTCCCCAACTAGGAGTTGCTTCCTCCTCCTCCTCTTCTAGGGTCCCTTGCCTCCCCTGGGGTCTCTCCACTATGGAGTTTCCCCACATTCACCTTGTCCACCGCTGAGGGTTCCTCCATGGGATAGACTCACTCAGCCAGAATGGTGTAGTTGTGGAGTTGAACCACAGGTGGTATGCACCCCTGCCCAACCTCTCTTGCCCTTCCTGAGCCCACCACAGTCCCGCCACCCCTCTTTACTGACATCCTTTGAGGCAGCGGGGTGGCATTGGTGTTCCCTGGGGGGATAGAGGTCTCCCAAATCCTAGCCAACTCTGTCTGGAGAGGAGCAACCTCTGCCCTCAACCCAGAGAGGTGCATGCAGATAGGGCAGCACTGTAGTCTCCAGAATGTCTCCCGGAAACTGCTGCCCCAAAGCCACTGCACTGCACCACTCCCCTCATGACTGCTGGTTGCTTTTTCCTTAATGACCTTTAGTCCCTCATGTACCTTTTGTTTTCTTTCTTCCTTCTTTACCTTTTTCTATTCTCTTTCACACTCGTTTTGTTTATGTAACCCCATCCTATCATGCTATGTTATGGTGTTACTGCCCTTTCCTGTCTAGCAGGAAGTAGGAAGTGCAGATAGGGTGTGCCCCTTCAAATGTAGATGAGCCTGGGGTGGGAGGGATGGGAGTAGGGTGGATGGATACCTCCACCTCATCAAAGCAAGGAAACAATTGAAACAAAAATAAAACAATCAGCTCCATGCCATTTCCCTCTATGCAGGGACCACCAACAAAATATCCAGCAACTGTAAGGTAAGGATTAGTGTTACCCCTCTGCTCCACATTCTTTCTTTCCTTGTAAGAGAAACAGCTTAGAACTGTAGTGTGAGCCCTGGATTCCTCCGTCTATCCTCCACTGCTCCAACAAATTCCCAGGCCCTGAAAAATAGAATAAAATACTAAAAGTAACAGTTAGTTGTGTCTCAGCCCACAGTCAGCACCACAGAACCTCACCCATCTTGCACTGCCCGATAAGGAGCTCTGCTGTGGCCACTGACTGTTAAGATGCTGCTACGCTCCCCTCTGTACTGTACTCTGTTCCAATACAGAGCTTTGCATCTGTTTGAATATAGAAATAGAAAATATCTCAAACACAAAGTGAATTAAATAATATATACACAATAAAAAAACTACATGGAAGCAATCTACTTGTTTCTTGTTTTTTTTTTCATATTGTTTATGCTGATGCTGAGTGTTTCTGCTGCTGAGAGTTGGAGTATGCTAATTATCCCAGGCATTCAGTCATGTTACATACTGTACCTCTGATGGAAAATTGGTGAAAACAAATCTAATAAATTTAGCAAAGCTCTCCAAGACACACACACAGCCATGTTATACATGTGGCCTCCCAGCACTTCTCGGGGGATGGGGGAAGATGCATTCCAGGGCCCACATATTGAAAGGAGATGTGAGGCCCAAAATGGAAATGCAAGGCACATCTCAGAAAATGCACAGAAGCATGATATTCGAAAGGGAGATATGTGTCACACATTTCCAAATGCGTGGCCATGCAGAAATAATGTATGTGGCGCAGAAAAAGAGGGCGGGCACCTGAATGTGCCACGCAACTGTATATTCAGCTAAAATGTGCGGCATATGTGTTGTGCATCACAGAAATGTGTTACACAAAGTTAAGTAAAACAAGCATTTGTCAATGCCGAATGTTTGCTTGCTGGCATTGGTAGTGTAGGAGTTAGAGAGCTGTATAATAGGAATGGCAGTGAAGTACTGAACTGAAGCCAACCCCACCACCACCCTGCAGAGACTGACGGGCATTGGGGTGTGCCTTTGGGTCATCAGACATAACGCCATGCCATTTCACCACACCCTACCCTTCAGACACCAAGTGTCACGGTGTGCCTTGAAGTCTTTGGCCCTTATGCTCACCCCATTCCATCAGGAAATACGGTGAGATGGGTGCTGTATAGGAGAATGGGGTGAACTTTGGGGCCGAAGAGTCCAAGGCACACTTTGATGCCTCTCACTGGCTGCAGGATGTGGAATGGTATGAGCATTACAGGCGAGAATCCCAAGTCACACCCCTGATGCCTGTCAATCTGTAAGGGGTGGGGCGTTATGGTTGGAAACCTTAACGCCCCAGGCATTCGTTGGCATTTTCACTCCAAATTTTCAACATGGGTTTTTTGTGACCCCCACCTTATGAATAGTGGCAATATCAGTTTGTTAGCTGAAAGCTGATTTTGCACAGCAACTACGCCATTTGGCACCACAAGTGTGAAAACATATTTCGAACAGGATATGAAAAATGACAGCTGTACTGTTCATGGGGAGGTGCAAAAAATGGCAATGTTGAAAATCTACAGTGAAAATATTAAAAAAACTGGTGAAATCATGAGCATTCATAGAAACTGTGCAATGCACACCCATAATGCAATTAGTTTGGGGATTTTTTACAGCAAATTGTCAACACAGGCATTTTGGAACCTCCACTCATGAACAGTGTCACTGTGATTTTCTTAATCTGTCCCGAACAGTGATTTCCCACAGCGACCACACATTTCTGCGCTGGAAGTACGAAAACACATTTCGGCCATGGTGTGAAAAATGACAGCTGTACTGTTCATAAGAAAGTGTGGAAAAATGTCAGTGGTGAAAATCTGGACTGAAAATATTACAGATGCATGAACTTACGAGGGTGTGTGGAAACTGCGCAATGGTCGCTCATAATACAGTCATTTTATGGACTTTTTTCACCAAATTTTTAACATAGCCATTTTAACACCTCTGCTCATGAACAGTGTCACTGGGATTTTCTTAATCTGTCCCAAACATTGATTTCACACACCGACTGCTCCATTGTGCACTACATGCACGGAAACACATTTTGGGTGAGATGTGAAAAATGACAGCTGTATTGCTCATAAAGAGGTGTGGTAAAATGGCAATGTTGAAAATCTGGAGGAAAATATTGAAAATTGTGAATTTACGAGAGCGTATAGGAACAGTAACACATGTTTCAGAAAACAGTCATTTTGGGATTCACAAATTTTTCAACAGGGTTTTGGGGGCCTACCATGACGTGACACTGTCATTTTGTAAATCAGTGCCGAAAGGTGGTTCTGCACAGTGACCACAAAATCACCTTTTGGGGCCGATTAACAAAATGACAGTGCCAGAATTCATGAGGTGGGGTCCCAAAAACCCCATCTTGAAAATTTGGTGAAAGAATTCCCAAAAATGCCTGAGATATGCATCAAAGTTGAAAAACCCCTATTTATTCCCATTATACAGCTCACCACCATTTTCTCAGTTCGCGGTTGGCTTTGAAGAGTGCAGACGTGTTTCCGGTCCACCAAAGATCGTCGCACCAGACTCCGGAGGTAAGTATGGGGTGAGGTGGGGGTGTGGGGATGCAGGGTGCGCAGAGGGTGGGCACAGGTGGGGTTCAGGACAGTCAGTGAGGGACTGTTTTTTTTCTTGCAGGTTATTTTTTTCTCATAGACAACACGGGACTTGTGCCATGCTGGGGTGGGCTCCCAGCGTGGCAGCTGGAAGGCAGTTTGGGGGGGCAGTGGAGCTGATGGGGGATTGGGCACCCCTATTGGCCATATGGACTGTTGCCATGGTGGGGTGGGCTCCCAGTGTGGCACCCAGTAGTCTGTTGGGGGGCGAACAGTGGAGCCGTCAGGGATTGGGCACCTCCATCGGCCTTACAGACCGTTGCCACACTGGGGTGGGCTCCCAGTGTGGCACCTGGAACTCTGTTGGGGGGAGCGCAGCAGAGCTGATGGGGGATTGGGCACCCCCGTTGGCCATACAGTGTGTGTGGGGGGGAGGGGAGCGCATGAGCACGCAATATGCTATCAACAGTATCTTATCGCTGCTCACTGTAGTGGGTCTCTCCCTTTCAACTGTACGCCACTGCATTTTCAACTGCTGTCATGGACAGCTGCAGCATTCATTGGTGAACTATGGCCGTGCCTGCAAACACACTGACTGACTTGGAAGACAGGGTGCCACACCTACAAAAACTCGGATGATGGCACTATGTTTCTTACACATGCATCCAAGCAAACATAAAAAGGGATGTGCTAAATTGTCCAGCCACCCACAGGCAGGCTGCAGAGCTGCAGACAGGCGACTCTGAGACAGCCCTCTGAGGTGCACAAGGATGTGCTTCAGGTACCCACACACAAAAGTCATGCCAGGACAGTAGCACCCAAGGCCACAGCCACACTGTGCCTGCCCACCAGGCATCTGCCATATGCTGGTGGCTGACATCACTGGCCCCCTCTCAGTCACCCCCCCTCCACACCCAGGTCAGGGATGCCCAGTTGCCACATGCTAGTCAGGTGACCCCCAGCACACCAGTGGAGCAGACAGCTACAGTGCAGCAGATGTACCAGGTACCATGGCCTGCACCCAATTGGCCACAGACTGCCACCCAGGGCAGGCATGCACCCATGGTGGCATCTGGAACAACAGTGAGCAAGATGCATGGTGGTAATGGTGGCAGTATGGCATGGGTCAGGGACAGCCTAGTGGTACCCACCCTCAGTGGAACACCATAGGTGCACACTGCACACCTGTGTGAGACCCCTGCCACCAGGAACTACATACATGTCACCTGTGCCATCACTGCAATGTGACAATGCCACACAGGCCCTGGGTTTGGTCACTGTGGTGTACTGGTGGTGGACAGTGCACAACTGTGAGCAGTGCGGGGCAGGGTTGGCACCACCTGTGGCCTGGAAGTGGCAGGGGCATGCCCCAAGCACACCAGACCCTGCCAGTGTTGTGCATGCAGCCATCTAGGGCACAGACATAGCCATGGGTAGTGGCACAGCAAACCTCCCAACTGTCACACAGTGCAGGGTATGCCACTCATGTTATCTCTTAGTCGCCTTCTGACTCACACAGTGTGGGTGACATTACACACTTCCCACTGAGACTGTTCTGCAGCATTGCATAATACTATGAAATGATAGGTTCTCAGCACACATTAGCAATATTAGTGCACATATTTCCACAATCTTCCAAGCATGCAATGTCATGTGTGATGCTGTGTCACACAGTCTGCCCATTTGTCAAACCCCCGGCTCACATTTGGGTGCTACAGGGTTAGGTGGTACAGTATACAGCACTGTACGCAGGCCAGTGCAGTCCATCCACACACAACCATGCACTCTCACCTGCTCGCTAGGATGCAGTACCTTCTGATGCTGTTTGCGGAGTGGTGGTGCTGCCATAAAATTTTGGGTCTGTGCATGCCAATGGTTTGCAAATGGCCTGCATACATTCCAGTAATGAGATGCAAATGTGCTGTTTGGGCACTGACTGCGCAATGAGGCCATTTGCATATCCTGGTTGAATATTGCAAATCTGCGCACCACGTATGTGGCTTTGCATCATGCAATTCTGTATGCTCTGCACTGGGCTCTGGGCACCTGCCACACCACACATCTCCCACTGTGCATTTGTGTATGTTCAGGATATTCAGCCACACATGCATGATCACAGTTTATGGTGCACCTTCTGAATATAACATTTTATTTTGCCAGCACAGTTGAATTGCATGGCACATGCACTTGCACAATGCAGCCTACCACTTTTGAATATGGAGCCTCAGAAGCTAAAGAATCACTTTGACTGCAATTTGAGTAGGGCTGTGTAGCAGCAGTCTTGTTATGCAGCAGTGATTTGGCCACACATTTTTTTTATCAGCTAATAATGAAAATAATATTTTTGGCTGTACAAAATATTATCATATTAATAAAAAAATAAATAATTATTTTTCATTTTAAAAATATCACATAAGAGATGTAGTTCTTCCTAATGGTTTCATGGGATATAGTTGTTTATTCATAGTTACATATTGCTGTCATAGGATGCAGTTTTTTTTCTTCCTGGTCTTCCTGGTCACATATTTGGGCCCATTATATTTTATTTATTTTTATTTATTTATTAGAACATCAGTTTAACAACCTTTGAGCCAGAGGCTCATTTACAAAGGTACCTCATCACAGTGAGGACAAAACAGGGCAAGAAACAAACATCAAGGCAGACAAATTTTGGCTGTTACAAAGCAGAGTCGGTGCTCAATTTTTAGAAATGTTTTTGGTTTGGCTGCTGCTGTGATTGCAGGTGATGAAGGCATAAAAGTGTGATCACTTGTTTATACACCAGACCAGGGCAGACAAAGATATTGTACCAGAACACCTCTCATTCCTTGCACATTGGCAGATAAGGGTAGAATAGGAGGAGTCATAGGCACATAATAAATATAAATATTATTCATCAAAAATAATTTAATATAAAAAAATAACATAATAGATAGTGACATGTAATAAAAAAATGATGGTCATATGAGAAATACTGTGTTTTCATGGTTTCTTTTTTCTCTTCACAACTATTGACCTGGGCTATACTCAAGATCAGCGATACTGATCAAAGTTCCATAAAGTTCACATGCTTTATCACACTCAGCAATGTCATAACAGAGCTTGTTTTTGGGTGTTCAGCTGCTCACTCCCAATTTGCCCAGGTTATATCACATATATAATTTTTGATGCAGGCTTTTTAATCCAGGCTGTGCACAATTCAGTGTGTACACAGCTAGGCATTGTGAAATCTACATCAGTAATTGGAAATCAGTAAGGATTCTGTCTTCATAATGCCACCTTATCATGATGATGTTTTGAAATGTTCTCAGTATGACTCCAGTGTACCAGATACAGTTACTCTGAACCTTTTACTTCCTCAGCTAAATCTGATATAAACAAATAAAAACAAATTTGAATTTTAAATGAAAATAATTATAAAACAAAAATCAATAATATAATACAGTACATACAGTTATTCTAGTGTGACTAGATTTAGTCATTCCAAATGTCATCCATCTCCTCCTAAGGCGCCTACTCTAGTGTTGCAATTCGGAAGGTGGAGGTTGCACACACAATGCAAATAAAGGCACATATACTCACAAACTGTGGAAAAATTATCTGTCTTCTGCATTGGGTGAATCAAACAGGTCAAAAACCTGACACACCTGACCCTGCAAGTATTCCAAGTCTATGTCTCCAGAGCACAGAGCACCAGTCACCTTGGATATAACCTTTTCTCAGCTTCTTCCTACTCCAGTGTGCCTAGCTTCAGTCACTCTCACTCAACATCTATCATCCTCCTTCCATATCAGACACTGGCATAATTTTATGAAACTCAGATTGACAGCCTATCCATCCCTGTGGATTGATATTACTGTCTGTATACCTCATGAAGCCAGCATTACACAGTGCTTTTTTTCATATCAGACAGAAATAATATGTGGAAACACTGGTGGCCTGCACCCATTGGCTGCTCTACATCATCCATGGAGAAAAATTATGCCAAACCCAATCTCAGCTCACTTTGCTTCCAATCATGGCCACCAGCACTGAAAGTGCAGTTAGGAGACATTTGTGTGAAAACACTTACAGTATAGCCTCCTTTATTTGAATGTGCTGGGGGACAGTGAGTTGTTTCCATAAATGGGTTTTGGATAAGTGAGAGAATTTTACAATGAAGTCTACTAAGCCAGGAAACATACCACAGTTTTGGATAACTGAGAAGATTTGGTTAATTGAGGTTTGGATAGCTGGGGGTTTACTGTGTTTGAAAACCAGCTCACTTCCAAACACATCTCAGAGCACTGAATGAGCATACAGTAGAACAACACAGAGGATAATGCATAGTCTCCTATCTATAACAAGTACATGTATTCATCGAAAGGTTGCCGTGGTGACTGTTTGAACCTTGAGAGTGCAGCTCAAGAGATTCAATCACCATGGCAACCTCGTGATGAAAACATATGCTTGCCATAAATATTAGAGCATACATTATCTTTTATAGTGTATGGTCCATTATCAAAATTTAAAAGAATCCTTCAGAGTATTTGGGAGCCCTACTTAGTTTTTTTCCAATGTGCTGCTCTCCTTCAATATCATTTTCACTGCTATCATGGCCGCTTCCTGGTAGTGCAACGCGCATGCGCTAGCACGTTCGATGTTGTTATGCTGTAGTAACTATGTCACTAGTGCAGCATAACAGCTACAATGACAGCCACTACAGCATAACAGCTCCATTCTAGATTTTTATCCATAATGACGTTCCACCATACATTACACAGATATTTGTGCTATAAAATGCATTTTTAAAGCATTTCACTTCAATGTCACTTCCAGTCATATATAGGAGCACTAAAACACAAAGTATGAAAACATTGCTACACTAAAACAAGCAATATTTCCAGTTGGTCAGATTTTTTCACAGCACAATTGAGAAACATACTACGGTTTCCTCTAAGAGTGTAGGACTGCGCACTGTGAGGGGGCACCTGGTTAAATCTATGTACTTCCTGCTGCAATACAACCATGTGATCAGCCTTTTGCCCACCTTGTTACCAGCCCAGCTGCTCACCACACATGAAGTAAAGCTGACTTCACCAGAAAAGCACCTCATATAGATTTGAGAAGTGTACTATGCCCCAAATTTGGTAAAGTGCTGGCACTTTGTGAAGTCTTTCCCAAACAATGAAGTCTGTGATATTGCCATGTCTTTCCTGGACAGGAAAAACCCATATGTATGCCCAGCTCCCAACAGTGGAGTCAGCTGTGCCCACATGTACTCTGCAGTTGGATCAAGCCATTCCATAGGGGAACTTAACAACTGATCCTACTAGAAAATGGGATGACCTTTTTTTGTAGATTCTATTTATCTCCTCTGTGATGGGTAGGGTTGTACTTACCCCATTTCTGTCATGTACATGGATGCTCAACATCTGACCCGGTCAGCCTCTGCCATGATCACAGAGTGGGGAGGACCATGACTTACCCTCCATGGAGGGGCCCCTCCTGGCAGGGGGGCAAAACAGGAGAGGAGACTGCATCATAATTAAGCCTCTGCCCTGATTTATGTTGGGTTTTGCTTTACTGGGGGGATGGTCATCCATTGGCAGCTTCATCCTGCTCATCGCAAGTGGTTTTTACTGTCTTGAGTCCTTAGGATGCAGACATGCAATGACATCCAGCTCATGGCAAGCATGCTCCCATGCTCGCCCACAGGATGTCTGCTGCTGCCCAATCCCCATTACTAAGTGCCCACTTCAATTGCTCCCCCAGTCTCCATTGGGGTCACTAGTGTGATAGGCACATATCCCAACCCTCCCCGGGAGAGAAGAGGAGAGCAGTCCACCAGATGCTCGATTCTCACCATCCCTGCTGACCCCCAGCAACCTGAGTCCGTTCCCAAACCTGGGTCGCCAGTGTGGAGTGAGGTGTAGCGTCCAGTGCCTCAATCCTCAGCACCACTGGGAAAGCAAATAGGATGACTTAATGGAAATAGAATTGATATGGGAGGTGGACCTGAAGCAGGATCTAATCCTTTCTCAATCTTTGAACCAAAGTGGTGGTACTCATCACCTGATTCAGATTTTAGGGAGTGACAATTACATTTTAGGTGAGCAGGCAGATCCTTGGCCAGTTTCTTCAAAGAACCTTCCTCCACTGTCTTGGAACCAGAACTGAGGAAGGAGGAATTGTCCTTCTCATCAGGTGAGATGTTTCTTTAAGAGGTATTGGCCATATCCAGTTTGGTATGATTGCCTGCAAGGGACATGTTATACATTGCATTACAGGCTTCACAATTCATAACCAGAAAATGCTCTACATACAAGTACTGCAAGCTTTTCCCATGGGTTTTAACCACTAATACAAGCCTTGTACAGGCTTTCCTGGGATTCTAGTCTTTTGAGGGGTTTTCTTCGGAAGAGGACATGAAGCAAAGATGATTGAGGAACCATTAGCTAAAAATAGTGAACACAGAACAAAATGCTGCATGGTGCTTAAAGGAACCAAAATTGGGCTAAATGTGGTTCAAAAAAAGGAAAATAACCAATGGGTGGAGGAGTAAAACTTGAGCAACTGATCTTTTCATTAGAAAAGAAATACTGTATCTGATATTGATAGAATGCTTAGCATGGCACATCATGCAGAGCACAATATGTGATTCCAATTTTATTGGGCTGTTCTGGGTACCAGTTTTTGAGCATGGAATCTGCAAGTGTATGGCTAAGCATTAATCCACATAGAGATTTGTTTTAAGATTACAGAGATTTGTTTTAAGATGTTAATTGTAAAAAAGCTTTGCAATAATGTTTCATAATTTTCTTTTACAGTGGTCAAGAGAAAATTTATGATATTGTTTCTGAAACGATTCAGACAGACTTCCCTGAATGGTTCAAAACAGTAATGGGCTACATAACTAGCCCTGTAGTGGCTCTGCCAGCTCTACTTCTTCTTTTGTAAGTAATATCAAGTTAAAGGAGGTGCAGTACCTGGTGTGAGACATTTACCAGGCTATAAAGGTGACTTACCAGACAAGACAACCAGTGTGGGGGGACCTTCTATGACTTCAGCATTAATCATTTTATGTCATAATTTTTGAAACAGTACTACCAAATTTGCTCTCTCTGTTCTGTTATTCATTGCTTATGTATTAGGTCATGTCACTCTTCATATTAACTCTAGGTTGCTTATTGTTTGATTGATTGAGTGATTGACTGACTGATTCATTCATTCATTTTTATTTAAAATGAGAGCCTATGGACAATAAATGCCTGTTTTCATAGGCAACCATAGTCATGGTACAAAGTAACAGATAGTATACAATACAAGACTATGTATATAGACAATAAAACACATACTGTAGTACAAAAAAATCACATTTTAATACATAAAGTAGGACACCATTCATGCCAATTACAAATATCCATAGCACCAGTAACATTTCTTAAAGCTGTAACAAAAGATTTGTAATTACCTAATGTTTCTATGGATAAAGGTAAGGAATTCCAAAAAGTGCCAGCTGTATAATGGAAAGCTGTTTGCCCAACCTTCTTTCTACCGATAATCTTAATTTAGCTGGTACTTGTTCATTTATCATCCTCCAGGCCCAACATCTCAGTTGTTAATATAGTCTTTGTTTGAAAGTATACCACTTCAATATGTTGGATAGACAAAAAAACATGACATTCTAAAGGTAAATTAAATGCAAACATACAGGCTTTGTTGAGTAACAGTTCTATTCTTTGCAACAAAGATTTACTGGCAGACGAGTAAATGACTAGACTGTAGTCAATAATGGATTGAATATGAGTTTGAGCAATAAAATAATTTGCTTCCTGGGTAAAGTTAAATCTATTCCTATACCGCATGCCAAATTGTTGGTTTATAGACTTCATAACAATGGCAATGTGCCGACGATAACTAACACAGCAATCTAAATCTAAAGTCAGACCTAAATATTTATCTTGTATGACTTGATCCAATAATACCATCAGATGTGTTTACAGAAAGAGAATATAAGTAACCAGTATGTTGCCTAGATGGAATAATATAAGTTTTGTATTTTTTGAATTCAAGCATAGCTTATTATTAATGAACCAATCATGCACAGCACAACAATCAGATTGCAATATGGTAGTCAAGCTGTTTAAGTCTTAGTTCCAGAAAAAGATTAATGTGTCATCTGCATACAATAGAATCACTGATTGTTTTATAACACTAGGTAAGTTATTTAAACAAATATTAAAGAGCAGGGGTCCAAGGATAGACCCTTGTGGACACCTAAAGTCACAGGTTATGGTTTTGAAAGCAATGTTTGAATTCTTACCTCTTGCACACAGTTGATTACAAAATCTTTAAATCAAGGTGTAACTGATTTGGAAAAACCAAGCTGTTTCAAATTCTCAGTCAATTTTGAATGATGTACCAAGTCGAAATATTGATAAATCTATATATATATAGTATCAGTTAGATCACTTCTGTCCAGGGCTTCATGTATACTATTTGTCAGTTCTGCTAAAGCTGTAATAGTGCTATGTTTTTTCTAAAACCATGTTGTTCGGCAGTCTGCAGATTATATTTTTAAGATGTTCTATAATCTGATCATGTATTATTTTATCAAGTGCCTTAGACAGTGGAAATAAAACAGAAATTTTCTTCACCGTCACTGTCCCAGCATGAAGTAAAGGCAGATGCAGCAGGATAAACTTACAAAAACTTTCTTTTCGGCAAGGATTGTCTTGAGAAAGCATGGGCGTCATGCAAAAATGTTTGGCTTTTGTGGGAGCAGCACTTGGAGCTGCATGACAGTGCCGAAAATAATGTTTTTGTATGTTTATCCTGCTGCATCTGCCTTTACAGTAGTAGCCACAGACATTGCCAGCTATTTCCAGATATTTTGCAACATTTCTAGAGTTTCTCTCTCCTGCCCCTACTGTGGAAATGGAGAAAGCATGAGATATTTCTAGAAATATCACAGAAATTTCAGAAAATAGCTGGCAGTGTCTGTACTGTACTTCATGCTGGAACAGTGACGGTGAAGCCAGTCTGATTGTTTGCCTTTGTGAGAACTACATTTTGTTTGGCTCTGTCTTGGTTGCTTTTGGAGCCACTTTTTCAGAAATTTCATAAAATAGAAATTGGTCTATAATTGGAGGTTAATAACCTATCACCACTTTTGAATACTGGAGTAACAAATGCATTTTTGCAGTAAGAGGGAACTACTCCATACATCAAGGAAAAATTAAATAACTCCATAATAGGAACAACCAATTCATCTAGGGCTATTTTAAAGAGTTTTAGGTCTAAACCATCTGAACCTACACAAGTTTTTATTTTTAATTGCTGCAAATATTTCAAACAGGTGTTTTTTTGTAATACTTTTAAAGTAAAACTTTGGGATACCAGAGTTATTATCTAAAAGGCCAGATTTATAATGTACAGAGTCAGCTGATGGTAAAGTAGATGCTACCTTTCCAATGTAACTTGTGAAATATTGGTTAATCTATTAGCTATGTCCATAGGATCATTACACAAGGTTCCATCTGAATTCACTGCAGTTGGGGTGGTTTTGGGATTGATGTTAAGAAGTTCATTTATATTATTCCAAAAAGAATGGCCATAATCAATTAAGGAAGATTATCTATCACACAAATATTTAGATTTCAACTAACTTTTTTTTTACACTGATTTCTCAGTTATTTAAATCTACTAAAATGTAGTATTTCCTGTCACTGTATTTCTACCACTGGTGATCTCTATCCCTCATTAATTGTAACAATTGTGGGGTTACCCATTTATGAGAGTAACTACATTTTATTATATTTTTATATGGGGCAAAAATGTCACAGATTCTATTAAATTCTGTCAAAAAAGAAATCAAATGCTAGAGCAATATTTGGAACATAATAAAAATCCAGTCTAACAGACTCAAACTGCTTTTAAAATCATCAGTGTTATCCTTTGATAAAAAAAACATTGCTCTCATTTTAATAAGAGGACTTTTTGGTTTTTAGTGGACCAAGTACATTCTATTGGAGAGTGATCACTCAATGAATCTGGCAAAATTTGCAAATGTTTTACCCTTTCTTCATCAGAAACCAGAAACTAATCAATAACTGTACTAGACAAAAAGCACCGGCTGGTGCATTGCTGACAAAGTGAGGAGCTGCTGCAAAATAGCATGAATGATCAAGGCAACACAAAATGCAGCACTATACACATGGCTCAAAAAAGCTGATTTATTGAAGGATCCACATTTGGATGGTTCCTCGGCTCTTCAAGGGGGCAATTCCTCTTCCTCAGGGAGGGTCAATAACAGTACCAGAGCCTGTGGAATAGTTAATATGAGTTGGTTTATTTATAAGTTGCATTAAGGATATCTCACCAACAGAACAATGATAATATTTATTATTTTTAGCATTCCAATCAATGTTAAAATCACTAAAAATAACTTTTTCAAAATTTCTGTTAAGTTTATTTGTAACATTTTAAGAAATATTCAAAATCAATTTTATAAGACTTGCTGAGCAAATAAATATGTGTGTAGTGGTGCTCAGTAATCCTACGCAAGGATCTATAGGGACTGGTACAAAATGGCTGGGTTAGTTAACTAAAGGGAGAAAAAAGCACTAAACGGTAATAATATCCATATGCATGCAGGACAAAATGGTTCAACACCTTAATTTTAAACTATCAGTCTTTTATTTTATCAGTAGACTTTTTTCAAAATGCTTTCCTTTATACATACTTTTATTTAGAGCGTACGTGTTATTTGAAAAAGTACTTATCCAGGCACTCAGCCTTTTGTTTGTAGTCAGTGCTTTTTCTTGGCTCAATCGCCTAATCCAAAGTAAAAGTAAACTTTACTTGCTTGGTTCATTTGCAGATCTGTGCTCCCATTTCATAGGTGGCCATTCACTATGCAGTGATTTGGGAATCCCAAAGGGAACTGAGTAGTGAATGGCCACCTATGAAATGAGAGCGTGGCTCTCCAAATGAAACAAGCAAGCAAACATTACTTTTACTTTGGATTAGGTGATTGAGCCAAGAAAAAGCACTGACTGCAAACAAAAGGCTGGGTACCTGGATAAGTACTTTTTCAAATAACATTTATGCTCTGAATAACATACTATGTATTAAAGAAAGTGTTTTGAAGAAAACTACTGATAAAATAAAAAAATGATAGTTTAAAATTAAGTTGTTGAACTGTTTTGTTCTGAGTGCATATAGTTATTACTACTGTTTGGTGTGCCCCCCCCCCCAAAAAAAAAAATAAGTTGTGGCAACAATCAGATTTTGTTGTTTACCAATTGTCAAGTTTAAAGCAAAGAATTCACAACTACTGTAGGATCTTCAGATATTATCTGTAAATCAGTGACACTTAAATAATTTTTATATACAAAAATACATCCTCCACCTCATTTAACAGTCCTATCACACCTAACAAAATGACAGCCAGAGATTTCTATATCACTATCTTCAATTTGAGAAGTTAACCATGTTTCTGACAAAGAAATAACATCAATTTTTAGTTTGTAAAACCCAGGCAACAAACTGGTCATATTTTGGGACAAGGCTTTTTATATTTATACATACTATCTGAATTCCACTCTGTTTTGATAATCTGTTTAATGTAAACTCAATAGTAAATGTGCCAGGATTAGGATGCGCATTTTCAGAAATCAGCAAGAAGTAAAGTATAAGAAGCCTTGCACCCAATTTATACCAGATACGTTTCACTATGTATAGATTTGGTTTACTAACAGCAAAGTCATTCAATGTTCATCTGTAAAATCCTAAAAAAACTGGCACAAATTGCAGCCTTTTAAATTTATGTTGAACCACGCATCTTGTAAATTCAAACTATCCACTGTGACAAAACTGTCAGAATATATAGGTAAGTCAGTGGAAACTCCTTCGAAAATTAAGCAGTCTACAGATTGCTGAATTAAATAGTTGTAAGTTCCTGCCCCTCCTGAAATAAGTACAAAACTATGAAAACAAAACTAAACATTATAAAATATTAATAAATCTGTTACATCACAAAGTTTGAAGTAATAAACTACCAAACCCATGAGTATGGTAGACTTTACCATATTCATTCATTCATTCAATAAAGTTTTCAGGATTATTCCCAATATGAGTTCAGTTGGAACTCTTGTACAGAAGGGTCCTGGGTTGAGAAGAGTCTTTTTTTATGATACTGTAATATTCTACCACATACAGAGTTTTGAGATATGCTTCTCTGAATTAAAATTGCAATGTAACTGTATTGTATTGTATTGCATACAGTCTCTGATTTTGAGTCACAGTATTGTACTACTAGAGTAGACTCACCCACCCCCAATATATTGGATGGTGGTATAAATGACCTATGAAGAGCTGGTTCTTGTCTATCACTGGCAAAGTTCACTGAGCTGAAGATTCCAAATGTGGCATAATTTAATACCAATATAACATAAAATTAAAGATGACAAAGTCTAACATACTCATGAAATAGTATCATCTTGAGGTTTAAAAAGCTCATAAAAGCCACTAGCCCTTTGAGCTTGTGGCATTATGGCATGTTGGAACCCTCGATGGTATTATTCTCTTGTAAACCACACTTTGCTAGCCTTCATTCTATATAGAACAGATAAATCTAGTTCAATGTCAGAACTGCCTTGTCCTCCTTTCCCGGTCAACAAAAATTAGACAGATAGATAGATAGATAGATAGATAGATAGACAGACAGACAGACAGACAGACAGATGGATGGATGGACTGTAAATAAAATTAGGAAAAAAAGAAATAAATTGCCTTGTTTACTGCAGAAGCTTTACTGCAGTATGTTCCAGGATTGCACTGCATCCTAGTCAGCACATTCTGGGTCTATATTAACAAAGCACCCTGCCTCTGCTCAGAAAATATTATAGAGGTGCAGTAATCAAGAGCACAGTCTATCAGGATCAGAAATGTCAGAATGCTAAGTACATAGCCACAGGGTCAAACAGGTTGCAATACAAATCAAACAACCCAGCACCATCAAAAAGGAATCATGCAAATAAAACAAATGACACCCCACCTACCCCACAGCGACAATGTCTAGTAATTACAAACTGCAAGGAAATCCAACCAACTTTAAAAAAGCATACTTCCTACTCAAAAATCCATACTCAAGAACCCCAGTGCTGCTCACTTAACAAAAACATCGTAAACACTTAATAAAAACACAAAATATAGTCCAAAACTATGATTCTACTTACAACAGAATAGATATACATCACTAAACTTGGTAGATGCCTGGAACAGACTGACAGTAGAAGTGGTGGAGACAAATACATGAGGGGGCTTCAAGCATGCATGGGCTAGACACAGGGGAATATTAGTAAATAGGCAGGGAGGGGGAAGGTTCACAGACACCAGTTAAGGTCTGCAGAGACCAATTTATTTATTTATTTATTTAAGAGCTTAACCAGGAAGACATGCTGAGCAGGGTACCACTCGATTCCAGATGCACCCTGGGGAGGTAGGGGGAGAGGGAGATACAGTGGAATATACATTACAACGTATATAGATCAATACAGTCAAATAGATTAGTCAACATCAATATAACTATACAGGCAGATTGTCAAATTGATTAGTCTACATCAGTATAAATATACAGGCAGGCTGTCCAAATACAGTCAATGCCAGCTTTACACTCATAAATACAATAGCATCAACATCATACCAATAAGCATGGTGGTCAACAGCAGGTGAAAATAAGCAATGAGAAAAAAATAAACAGCAGCCAACAAGACTGCAAGGTTTCAAATGGGCAGAATGCATGAGCAAGTAGTGGAGAAGTGTGACTTGAGTAGAGTGTTGAGGTGAAGAGTGCTAGTGGGATGCCTAATATCAACCGACGAGGAATTCAGGGAACATTTGTACAGATTAGGTGGGCCAAGTTGTCCTTTTCTGCCAACAAATTCAATGTTTCTAAACTTCTACAAACATTGCTTTAAAAACTAATATCCATTTACCTATCTGGAATACAGAAACAAACACAAGGCAGCTCAAACTCACTGCTTTAACCTCGTCATCAATGTCACTGCACCCGAGTGAAGTCACATGACCGCTAATCAACAGCCTAGGCTTCCAAGTCTGTTAGAAGATATATAAAACATAACAGCTAAAGGGGAGGTTCTGATAATGGGAGACTTCAACATGCCAGATACAGATTGGTCAATACCAGCAGGAACATCTGCCAGAACTAGACACATGGTGGACTCCCTGCAGGGGGAGGGCCTCAAACAACTGGTACAACAACCTACAAGAGACAGGGCTATCCTAGATCTAGTACTGACTAACAGGGAAGGGATCACAGATCTCCAGGTAGAAGGTCACCTGGGGGCCAGTGACCATCACATGGTATGGTTCAGTTTGGCCACTACATCTAAATCATCCCATTCTAAGGCAAAAATATGGGACTTCAGAGGAGCTGACTTTGATAAGATGGCCAACAGAGTTAAGCTAGCCTGGCAAAAGAAACACAGGTGAGGGAGTACAGGCAAGTGGGCAAGCATTAAGGATGCAATACTTGAAGCAACATCCCATTGTGTTAGACAGAAAGGAAGTGCAAAGAAGAAGGAAAACACTTTGGTTCTCAAATACAGTAGCAGAAAGATCAGAGCCAAAAGGCTGGCTTTCAGGAAATATAAGGGAACACAGTGGGATGAAGATAGGGAGGCATACCAAACTGCCCTAAGGGAAGCAGGGAAGGCAGTAAGGCAGGCAAAGTCCCAAACTGAGGAAACACTAGCACAAATAGTAAAAGAAGGTGACAAGTCTTTCTATAGATACATTAGTGAAAGGAGAAAGTCCAGAGGGGGTATTGTTAAGCTCAATGGAGAAAAGGGGGCATGTGAGGAGGAGGACCCTGTAAAAGCATCTATCCTAAATAGATACTTTTGCTCAGTATTTACTGAAGAGAAGGTAGGGCAGGGCCCACAGTTTAGCACCATGAACACGGGGGAGGAGGTGAGCACTACTCCCTTCACAAAAGAAAGGGTCCTACAAGAGCTTACTAAGCTCAGGGTGGATAAGGCAATGGGACCTGATGGCATACATCCCAGGGTACTTAAGGAGCTAAGGGTGGAACTAGCAGAGCCATTAGCAGAACTGTTTAGTGAGTCTCTGAGCACAGGAGAGGTCCCAGAAGACTGGAGAAGGGCTCACGTGATCCTGCTCATCAAGAGTGGTAGCATGGAGGAGGCAGGGAACTACAGACTAGTCAGTCTTACCTCAGTAGTGGGCAAGATTATGGAGGCACTCCTTAAGGAAATGATAGTGCAACACCTGGAATCCATAGGGACACAGGATCCAAGACAGCATGGGTTTACAAAAGGAAGGTCCTGTCAAACTAATTTCACAGATTTATTTGACTGGGTAACCAGAGTGGTGGACCAAGGGGGAGCAGTTGATGCCGCCTACCTTGACTTCAGCAAAGCTTTCGACACTGTTCCACATAGAAGATTGATAAATAAGCTGGGTAGGCTCAGGGTGGGTCAGAAGTTGGTCAACTGGGTGGCAAACTGGTTGACAGGCAGAAAACAGAGAGTGGTGGTAAATGGTATACAGTCAGAAGAGATGCAAGTCATAAGTGGGGTACCTCAGGGATCAGTCCTGGGGCCAGTCCTCTTCAATATCTTCATTAGTGACCTTACAGATGGACTAGAGGGCAAGGCATGTCTGTTTGCAGATGACACCAAGATCTGCAACAGAGTAAATGATCCAGATGGGGTGGGCAGAATGAGAAGAGATCTGGATAAACTAGCAAAATGGTCAGAAGAGTGGTAACTGGGATTTAATGCAAAGAAGTGCAAGGTCATGCACATAGGGAAAAGAAACCCTGAAGCCACCTATAGGCTGGGAGGGGAGTTGCTGGCAGTCACAAAGGAAGAAAGAGACTTGGGCATCATCATCACCGATGACCTGAAATCATCCAAGCAGACCTCTAAAGCAGTAGGTAAGGCTAGGGGGATGTTAGGGTGTATTAGTTGGGGTATCACAAGTCACAAGAGGGAGGTAATAATCCCTCTTTACGAGACACTGGTTAGGACCCATCTGGAGTACTGCATGCAGTACTGGAGGCCACACCTTCACAAGGACATTAACCAAAGTGAGGCAGTCCAGAGAAGGGCAACCAAAATGGTGCAGGGACTGCATCAGAAGACATATGAGGACAGATTAATGGAGCTCAATATGTATACCCTTGAGCAAAGGAGGGAGAGAGGTGATATGATAGAGACATTCAAACACCTTAAGGGCATTAACAAGGTGAAAGAGTCTAACATGTCTAAATATAAGAAAAATAGCAGGATAAGAGGACACAGCATAGAGATTAAGGGAGGCCGATTAAGGAGGAATGTGAGGAAATTATTTTTCACAGAAAGGGTGGTGGATGCATAGAATGGTCTACCTCAGGAAGTGGTGGCTATGAATACAGGGCAGGGCTTCAAACAGGCATGGGATAGGCCTAAGGGAGCAATACAGATGAGTATGAATAGATAGGCCACTGACAGAACAAAGGCCGATGGAACATTTATAAGGTAGAAAAAGAAATGGGCAGACTGGATGGGCCTTGCGTTCCTTATCTGCCATCAACTTCTATGTTTCTATGTTTCAAGTCTGACTCAGATCACAAGGAAAGTACAGGAAGCACAGTTGTTGCTTCAAGCTCAACCTCACAGATCTCATGGAAAGGACAAGAAGTTAAAAATCAGGAATACCTATTTAAAGCAACAGGAACAACTATAACCATGCAACCATAACTCACTCCCTGCAGTGCAATCACACCCAACTAGTGCAGCTTATCAGCTGCAACCTAACCCTTGCTGCATATCTAATTTATGCTAATGCCCCAAAGCTGACAATTTAAAGATACAGCACCAAATGGCAGTACTACTACACTGCTAAAAACTAACATAACTAAACATTTTATAAGGGGAATACAGCAATTCCATGGGGAGGGGGTGTTATACTATGTCAGTATGCCTCATGATGCTTGAAATCCCTCTCCTTTCAGGCTCAGGACCCATTCCCACAACTTGGTACTTTAACATAGCATATCCCCCCCATACCTTCATAGAATCATAGGATCATAGAAATCTGTCAGTAGAAAAGGACCCTTCTGGCCCATTGAGTCTGCCCCTTAACTCCCCCCTCCTTACTTGCCCTATGAGTCCAGATACCTCCCCTTCTGCCCCTGTCCAACCCTTTATATCTGTCCCATGCCCACTTGAAACCCTCCATGGTTACAGCTCCCACCACCTCCTCCGGCAGTCTGTTCCAGGGGTCCACCACCCTCTCTGTGAGGTAGTGCCTTCTCACATTGCTCCTAAATCTTCATTCCTCTAATCTCTGTGACCCCTTGTTCTGTTGCATGATTTCCTTGTGAATAAGCTCCCCTTTCCCACCTTATTTATCCCTTTCACATACTTAAATGTCTCTATCATGTCCCCCCACTCTCTCCTAGTCTCCAGTGGGTACAGGTCCAGCTCCCTCAGCCTTTCCTCATAGGGCTTCCGATGTATGTCATGCACCATCTTAGTCACCCTTCTCTGAACCCTCTCCATCCTGTCTATATTCTTGCACAGGTGAGGCCTCCAGAGCTGGACCCCATATACTCCAGTTAAGGTCTCACTATGGACTTATTAATGGGCATTAGCACCTCCCTCTTCCTGCTTGTTATACCCTTCCCTGTGCAGGCCAACATTCTATTTGCCTTGTGAACTGCTTTGCTTCATTGATTCCCCACCTTAAGGTTATCCGAAATTATAATCCCAAGATCCCTTTCCTGCTCAGCTGTCTTTATTCCTCCCCCCAGTGTATAACTGACTTGCAGTTTCTGATGCCCAATGTGCATTACTGTACACATTTTTGCATTAAACTTCAGCTGTTATGTATCTGACCACCTCTCCAGGATCTTTAGGTCCTCCCTCATTACCTCTACCCCTCCCAGGGTGTCCACCCTGTTGCAGATCTTCTTATCATCTGCAAACAGGCACACCTTCCCCTTCAGTCCCTCTGCTATATCACTGATATAAATGTTAAAAAGGATGGGCCCCAACACTGACCCCTGGGGCACCTCATTCGACACCCTTTCCTCCCCAGAATGCACTTCATTTACCACCTCATCTGACTTCTGTCCTTCAGCCAGTTCTCCACCCACCTTGTTATTTTTGGTCCCACCCCTAAGCTTTCCAACTTACTTACTAGCCTTCTGTGAGGGACAAAGTCAAAGGCCTTTCTGAAGTCCAAATAGGCCATGTCCACCACCCCCGCCCGATCCACCTCCCTGGTCACCCAATCAAAGAATTCAATGAGGTTTATCTAGCATGATCTCCCTTCGGTAAAGCCATGCCTGTCATCCTGCAGTCCACCATCTGCAAGGTAACTGACCTCCCTTTCCTTCAAGAGCACCTCCATCACCTTTCCCACCACTGAGGTGAGGCCTTATTCCTTATACATATGTATCTATATACTGCATATAACTGTGTCCTATCAAAATAGTGAATGAATTTGAGCGAATGAAAAACAGCACATGAATAACAGTGCATGCGATCTTAGAGACACAGTCTTTATAGCGCTTGGTTATTTTAGTGATGTAGCCAGTAATTTAGCTGAGCGATGTAAACCGGCCAGTGTGTGATGGAATCTGTGCTGGCAGCATAGCCTAGTGGTTAGAGCCATCACCTGTGTGTATTTTTAGTACATCCAGCAGACCTGCACTTGATGCTTGTGGTTCCTTTTTTGGTTTTTAATTTTCCACCCATCTTTGTGCCTCTGACCCCAGTTCTGCCCCTCCCCTGGAGCTGTCATATGAAATACTTCCCCCTCTTGACTTCGTACCCATCCCTGAGTTGCGTCCCCCCTCGGAGTGAGAAGAGTTCATCTACCTCCCCTCCCCACTTCATTCCTCTCCCCGAGTTGCATCCCTCCTCCCAGAGTGAGAATATTTAACCTACCCTCCCCCGCAACTTTGTCTCACTTCCCGAGTTGCATCCCACTCTGGAGTCATTTTATTAAATCTTTCCCCCCTATCGATTCAAACCCCCCCCCAAGTGCTGTTCTGCTGCTTGCAGCAGTAGTATTTTGTGGCAGGATGTTTTTGTTTGTTTGTTTTTCTTCTCTGAGAGTCACAGTTTTGACTTCCCGGTGTTATTCCTCCTTGCTGTTTTTGTTGGCGCTGTTGTCATGTATCATTATTGTCATCACTATTTTACTCTCACTCTTTTGACATAGTACCTTATATCTATCTATCTTTCTATCCATCTGTATGTCTTTCTGTCTATCTGTCCATAGATATAGATATATAGATATACGATTGTGTGTGTGTGTGTATGTGTGTTAGTGTTAAGCTGCCAGTATGGTAGTGCTGAGTTAATGTTTGTGTCAAAATCCCTGTTTCCGATAGCTTTTAAATTAAACACCTGAGTCCCTAGAACTGTAAACATGGTGTGCACCTTCTCAGTCCCAAGGACTAATTTTGGGGAATGTTTGGTGTCAATTGTTTCACCAGTTCAGGAGTTATTAATTAGTGAATTTACATAAACATTCCCAAATTACTGTAAGACTTTTTTTTTAACACTTGCCTACATGAAAAGTAGACAATTTAATCTTGAAGCACATATGTTTGTCAGATCTAGTGTGAAAATAAGGCCTTTTGGAGGGTTGAATGAAAAATGCATTTTTGATTTCAAGTTACAAGGTTAAAAATCAAATGCATGTAGCCAGCCCAGTGGTGCTGAGGATTGAAGTGCTGGATACCACACCTCACACCACACCAGTGACCCATGTTTGGGAACAAGCACGGGCCTCCGGAGGACAGCCGGGGAGGGAGAGGATTGAGCATCCGGAGTACTGCACTCATCTCTTGGGGAGGGACACTTAGCTGCTCTGCTGCATGACTGCCCCCAGGTGGAGGCCTAAGGGCAGGATGGGATGGGGACGCCAACAGTGGGAGGGTGCTGCAGGACTCCGTAGATACATACACCTCCACGTATGCATCCAATGTGTCACGCCCCAGCAACGGGGAGGAAAAAGAAAATGGAAAACACCTTGAGGCACTAGGGTAAAGACCAACCCCCCGCAGGCTCTGTACTAGTGGCCCGGCAGCCTTTCCAAGCCATGGATAGCTTAAGGTAAGATCCCAGAGGAGCCGGGTGATGGGGCTGGGGGGGTGTCAGTTGGATGGGAGCCGCCGCTGGGAGATCAGGGAGAAAAATGCAAATAATAATAAAAAAAAAAATCAGATGCATGTGCTGTGTTGGAAATGGAAAAAAATTCACTTCAGGAACACACCACCTTGGATTAAGATTAGGATCCAAAATACCTGACTGGGGCCAGAGGACACATTTTCTCTTTATTTGTTGCATATTTACACTTTAGTTATTTTTATGCCTTTAGGGATCTATATTTTACAGAGGGGTAGTCATTCAACATTTTACTCCTGGTGCTGATGCAAACCTTTATTTCTACACCTGGAACTGAGTCCCCCCACCCACCCCATTTCCACTGCTGTGTTTTGCAGTGCACCAGAAAATAAATAACTAAAACAAATCTTATTTTCTTGTTTAGAATTGGTGGAGGGTCACAACTTTAAACCAGAAAAGCTCAAAAAATACTTCCCTCTGTATGTTGACAATAGTATGGCTCTTCAGTAAAAAGGCTAACAACAGTGGCCTTTAAGAAAATGAATTACAGTAATTATTTTCATTCAGTGAAATGGTTTTTGTGATTCTATAGGAAATCATAGCATTTTACTTCAGAAACTGATGCTTTTGCTTTTTGTCTCTGTATAAAATCTAAGAAACCACAAAAAAAGACCTCCCCATGTGTTTGCCAATGACAGGTGCCCAGTTTCACTGTTGGTATGTAAGTGTCCACCCAAATTGTTTTCTAGTGGTGGGTGCCCAATCCTGCCATCAGTATACCAGTGTCTACCCCCTGCCCATTTTTTACTGATCATGGGTGCCCACTCCTGCTGTCAGTATGCTGATATCCCTCCATGCATATTTCTGATGGTGGGTACCCAATATTGCCATTGGTATGCCAGTATCCCCTATACTTGTTTCTAATGTTGGGTGCCCTATCCAACCACCAGTATGCCAGCATCTTCTGTGCCTGTTTCCAGTAGTGGGTACCAATCCCACTGTTAGTTACAGTATATATATATTAAAGAAAAGATTAGCTCTAGCTCTAGCAGTGGGTGACCAGCACAGCTGTCCATCCACCACAGCTGGTGACTGATCACTATTTAAAAGCCTTCCCCATGCCTGCTTCTAACAGCGGATGCCCAATTCTGTCATCAGTTATAAATACTAAAAATGTTTAGCACCAGTGGTGGGAAACTGGCACAGTCCTTTCTCCTACATGGGGAGTTGCTATCTGTACTACTCAGTAATCAAGATTGGAACTATTTTAATAAAAGATTGTCACCCTCCCCCCACCGTCAGCCCCCTTCTAGCACTTATGCCCCCCCTCCTCCCCATCTAATAAAACAATTATATGATTCCGCAATGGGTGATCATGATAGCCCTCCCACCACTTTAACCAATCATATTTTACATGTCAAATGAACTCCCCACTTCACCCAACCACTGGTCTCCATGCCAGCTTTCTCTCCCCTCAACATTACCATCCGCCTGAGTGTCTCTTGACGTGCAATTACTTGATATTATACTCTCACTGAATACATGCATTCTTGGACTTTGAAAAACTTGCCATGGTTTTTGTCGTTGCCCAAGTTTTGCTCTTATCTTGGCCATTTAAAGGAATTCTTAGCTCAAATTTATGGGTGGCCAAGTCGCCTCCCCACCTCATGACCATATACAATGATGCCAGATAGTATGCAGTGCAGTAATGCTGCAGTATACTACAAAATGCTACAAGGCTGGGTGTTGTGTGCTCACCAAGGTGCTGAGTTTGGGTGCTCAGCTGGGGGGCCTCACCCTCTATTACAGACCAAACTGAAATCAGTCAAGCACTCAACAACATAGGTGTCTGAAAAAGCACTATGATTCTGAGATTAAGTGCCAAACTAAATATTTGCATTGCACAATGCAAGGTCTCTGGCAAACAACAGACTGGAGCTCCTCCACAGCCAGAATGCCCCAGTGCTTCATGCATTACAGCTGTGTCAGGGGGTAGGGTTCTGGTGTGTCACTCTTTTTGAAATACATCATAACAGCCAATTACTAGACACGACTGTAATGATGTCACAACAGAAATTTAAATGTGCAAACATTTAAGGTGATAACATGTCTTGCAATTTGCTATGCTGCTTTGATGTTAGCTACTTGTGAACTGTGCTTCTCTTCCCTAATAGTGCTACTAAATTCACAAAATTCACACAAAAAAATCCCACTGAGTTAATGTCCTCCGGTAAACTCTTGTATCCAGTGGCCGTTGTATCTGTCAATTCATTCAAAACCGTTATCAAATCTCATCTGCTCCCTTCCTGTTTTAGCCATTTTTTGAATTTGAGCATATTTATTATATTAAACCCTTTCAAAACTTTAATGTTTTTGTTTCAAATTAAGTTGGATATCAGTTTAGTATCAGGATGGCTGAACATGTGCACAAGCCAAGTGTAACTCAATTAAAATATTTTCTCTATGAAACAAAAGTAGAGAGTGTTTTTTAACCATCATTTCAAAACATGTTATCCAAGTTACAACTACAGTCATGTTTACTGAATTTTGTGTTTTATATTCCTGTGTTGCACACTATGATGCACAGTGGCAGTCTAGGCATTTATTAGTTCCTCTGACTGCTAGACAATCATTACCTTTTCTGATAAACCATTATTTCCATCCCCTTTCAGGGACTGATTTGCATCCTTCATTTGATGGGGATAAGGACCAGAAAGGTATATGAGTTCTGGTTACTTCAGCTATCATTCTGTCTCTGAGAATAAAATCAAAGAAAAGGAAAACATTAAGCACTTAACATAAGGACTTCATTTTCAGTTACAAAACTGCTATTAAATAAAGTAGTCACTTAAAGATTTTTTTGTTTATATTACTTTCTCCCCTGGCTGACTCAGGTAGGAGCTACTCCATTCTGTCCTTCCCCACCCTCAACTGGCCACTGTCTCTACCACCACTCACCTGGCTCCAGTAACCCCCCTCAGCTTGCCCCCCGTGGCAGGGTCAGGAAGGTGAGGGTTGTCCTACCTCCACATGAACATTCTTTACCCAGTGTGGATCAGATGTCTGGGTGGCAGCATGTAAATGTATGTGCATGGAGGTGCATGCATGCCACAGAACCATGGCACCTCACTTCTTGGTACTCAGACACCGCTGCTACTTCCAGCCCTCAACAACAGGGCAGCCAAGGGCCAAGATGACAGACCTCCCCACCTCAGGAGAGGACAGCAGTTTGGATCCACAATCCTCTCCCCTCTGGCTGACCCCCGGCAGCCCAAGCTCATTCCCAAACTTGGGTCCCAGCCCAGTGATAGGAGGTAAGGCACACAGCATTCAGCCTATGTCCCATTGGGCCTGCTTCAAACAAAGCTTTTTTTCAAAGTCAATAACGCACAACACAGTGTCTGTTATAGCAGTAATCCTATGCTAGCTATATGGATTTAGGAGACCGGTGACAAGATTTTTAAAGTGTTTTGGAACTAAGTTCTACGCCACAGCTGGCAGTGTAGAAAAAAAATCTGTGTATTAGCAACAATCTGAATTTTACTCACAGGCAGCCACACAGCATTAGGGGCTCTGAGTAGCCGAGATGGACTGCCCTGTGCATCCCAATGGTGCTCTGTGTGAAACACACAAAAGTTAGTTATTTGGGAAAAGCAGGGAGCCCTACTGAGCCATGGTATGATCAGACTGTGGGGGTTGGCAGCACCCCCGGAACGTTCTCCCATCTTTTGGGGGATGCTATGCCTGGTACTGCCAGGCAGTGCATTTTGGCACAACTGCACCACAAAAGGTCACAAGCTGCAGTAAATCATGGAGCCAGTCACAAATGGCTTCATGATGGAAAATACGACACATGTGGAAAAACCTTGTGGACCCACAAGGTTTCTCCGTATGTGCACCAAAAAGAAGAGGCCTTTGAAAATCTGGCCCCTGCTCTGCAAAAGGACAGTTTATGTAAAAGTATGTGAGATTTGAACTTGAAACCATCAACACAAGCTGGATCTTACACCACTGAATCAGTGTACACATTGCAATGGACCATTTTAAAATGTGCCAGGTATCTGTTAGGTCAAGCATTATGGGTAAAGGGGGAAGAATTTTTTGGGTGGTGGAAGAAGGAGGTTTGTTCATTATCTCAATTATCCTCAGTTTTTGTGTTTGGAGTTACCTACATATACTCGCCTATAAGTCAACCTCACACCTAAGTCGACCCCTTTTATTTTTTTCAACTTTAGCAAAATTACAGATATTATTTTGCTGCCCAAAATTAATGAAAAAATCTGTTTTGTGACCAATAGCAGTCACTGAATCTGTCTTTGTGGCCAGAACAGCACACAAAATCAGGCTACATAGTTGCAAAAATGGCTTACCACTGTAAACCCTGCAGATTGGTCGACCTCGCAGACAAGTTGAGTCCCCCTTCTTGGGGGGCCTATTTTTAGCCTCAAAAACTAGACTTATACATGACTACATATAGTTCTCAAAATCTGGAATGGTTACTTTTTCATTTGGTTCATGGTCATTAATTTGCTTTACAACTACAGCAACACTGAAGTCATTTATCTCTTTGTCATTTACCAGAAAGGCTTTAGGTCCCATTCTTCATTAATGCCTTTTGGTTTTAAATCCCCTAGTACGTAGATCCATCTACTCTCCTTTTGCAAAAGACCTGATAAGTCTATACCTAGCTTGCTTTGTTGGTGGTACTGCTTCAAAGCCTGCAAAAGAGGTCCCTTGGACCTGATCCATGGAGATCCCTAAAGTAGGCTCCCACAGGAGTAATTGGGCCTGGTTTAGTAATACAACTTTCAGTGGACATATTATGGGTCCCACGTAGGCCAAATTACAGCTGCGCCGCAGTACATGTATAACAAAGGCTGTGGTACAAGTTATAAATTGCCTGATTTCCACTTCTTTTGAATGCCCTTCAATCTCCACAGTTTTTCCTGTATGACCATATTTACTACATGAACTACCCCCCACCCACCCCCACACACACACCTGAACATTCCCTGGGGTTTCTTTTGCCTCCAGTTCCCCTTGAATCGTTTGTTTCTTCTGCTCAAAATTCACTATGGACTAACATATCTTTCAAGTATTTTCCCCTTCATGAAAGTTACCCTAGGAGCCTCCCCTATTTTGTCTCAAAGGCTCAAATCACTTCTCAGTATGGGCCAGTTTCTCCTTATGGCTGCCCCAGTGCTGCCTGCTATGGAGCTGTAATCAAGTACCAGGTTGATTGGCTCCTTTTCATATTGTGGTCCATTTTTTTGGCACTAAAAGGTCATCTCTGTTCAAATTTCTAGCCTTTTCTTTTGCTTGGCTAAACAAAGCCTGGTCATATTCCCTTTCTAATAACCTTCTTGTCAGGTCAGCTGACTCCTTTTCAAAGTCACTACTGTCACTACAGTTGTGTTTCAAGCACAAATACTGACCTTATGTGATAAGTTTGATAAGTGACATTGGGCGTGCACAATTGGCCTTTAAGATAGTGTTTGTAGCAGTCAGTTTTCTGCACCCACAAGACTTAACTTTGGAGTATTGGTCATTCGAAAATGTAACATCCAGGAAATTCACTTTCTCCTGGCCAATGGTCAATGTGAATCTTAAAGCAGCAGTGAATGAATGTGGTGAAAATGCTGACCTATACTTTTTATGCTGGTTTAGATTGCCCCTTAGGCTGCCGACAGAATAAGAATATATAGGAATTTTGGACTGATATATCAGTCCACGGCACAGCAAGGGTTAAGTTAACATCATTTATATTTAGCCATGCCAGGAAATGTTCTGCTATTTCTTTTGCTCCATCCCATATGCATACCACATCATTACTAAAGTCGTGCCATTTGATGATGTGACGTCCGTGTGAGTTGGTGGATTCATTAATTACCACTTCCAGATCCCATAGTCCTAAAACAGATTTTAAAATTATGGGGCCATTGAGGCCCCAATTAATGTCCTGCATATTTGCAGAAAGTCTTCCCCATCAAATTCAAATAAACTTTATTTTTCTGTGCAGTTAGCCACTGCAAGTTAAATCATACAGGACATGTGAAAGGAAAATGTGTGTCCTCTACTGGGATTTGAACCCAGGCCCCTGGCATTCCATGCCATGACCTAGCCATCAGATTCAAAGTAATTCTTTGTTAGAACAAATTTCAAAGCTTCCATGACCAATGGGATGTGAAGTTCCCTGCTCAGTGGATGCTGGTTCAAGAAGCACTCACAGGCCTTCATTCTGTCACTGTGCCTTATGGCTACGAATAAGGGTCCAAGATCCACTCCCAACTACACGTATTCACTGCACCATTCAAAATCTCTGAATTTATTCAGGACATCCATGGTGTCTCTGAGGTAATATCCCAGGCTATAGGCACATTCTGTTAGAAAGAAAAATCGATTAATTTTGTCAGTCTGTCAGGGATCCTACCACAGAGACAGTCATTCTCACCAGTGCGTCTGTTAAACTTTAATGTACCTTTGGTACTGCATACAGAGTGGAAATGACTGGGCTGTCTGGCCAAAGGTCCTCAAGTTCTTCCTCTGTTATAAACCTATTTTCTGTTGCCTCTTCTAAGAGGCTCAAAAGTTCCACTCTGAACTTTGATGTGGGTTCTCTACTGTGTGTCTTACAATCCCCTTTCCTATTCAACAGTCTGCCCACACACATTTGGTACTGTTTAGTGGTCATTAATACAACATTTTCCCCTTTATCTGATTGGTTTGTAACAACATCATGCATACTCTTCAAATCTTTGAGGGCTTAGTTTTCTAGGGCATTCATTTATTTATTTATTTGTTTTTTGTTTACCGGGTAGGTGAGCTAGCCATGAAGATGACTATTTACAATCACGACCCGGGAGGATTACAACAAGAGAAAGGAAAAAAACAAAACATCATTACAAGTACTGTGTGGACAATATAGGAGAAATACATGAGAAAAAAACAGGTTGATTACAAATTTGCTAAGAAAGTATACATGGTAAAGATAAGAGAAACATGAAGGGCAGGGTAAACAAGATAAAACCATGAACAGCTACCTAACATAAAGGAGAGCTTGGTAACAGTTACAGTAATCTAGTGAGTACATAGTAAGTGCAAAGTTTAAACTAATACAGTTTATTGTGCATTAGATGAGAGACAGGAAAAACAGTCAAATTTTATGAGGCATATTGTAGTGGGAAAAAACCACCGCCTTCCCGTGAGAGAAAAAGGGGTAAGGCATTTCACTGGACATATCAATAGGAAGTGATATGGGTAGAGAATGAGAAAGCAACCAGTCGTGTCAGTGGAGAAGGAAAGAGAGACAGATTAGTCATTAAGGAACACAGGAGGCATAGGAGATAGGCAGAGAGAGAGAGAGAGAGAGATCAAGGTGGCTTAAAACAGGTGCAGGGGTTTGAGGCAAATAGGCAGGCACGGAGCTCTTTTTTAAGGAGCACATGGGACGGTGCTTGGCGAAGAGCTAATGGCAGGGCGTTCCATTGCTGTGGGGCATAGTGGGAGAAAGCTTGAAAGCCTTTTAAGGTTTTACACCTTGGCACCTGCAGCAGGGACTTATCAGTCGAGCATAGACCATAAGAAGGTATTTTAGGGGACAGTAGCCTTGCAAGACTATCAGGAGATTGAGCTCTAAAAACATTGTCCACTAGGGAGCCAGCTGAGTAGAGTCGCAGCGCAGCAGGTGCCAGCTATTTAAGGCTTGAATGGAGTTTGCAGTGGTGTTCAAGCCTAGGGGAGGAGGAGGCATAACAACAAATATTATTGTAGGTGGCATCCCATACACACAGTGATGACTTAGGTATGGCCGCATATATGACAACTCCATAGGTCAGGGCTGGTAAGAGGATGCTGCAGGCAACAGCCAGCCTGGCAGATGGGGTAAGTGTGTAGCTAGCTCTATAGGCGATGCCTAGCTTTGAGTTTACTAATTTGCAAGTGGTTTTGACATAGAGATAAAAGCTAAGAGATTGATCAAGGACAACCCCAAGGTATTAGAAAGAGGTGACTGTATTTATGGGAGGGGAGCCAGGGCAGGAGACCAAGAGGCTATGTTCGCAGGATTTTAGTTTGGTAGTAAACCCAAACAGCATTGCTTGGGTTTTGGCTACATTGAGGACCAGTTTGTGGTCGGATAGCCAAGTTTGAATTTTCAGGAGGCCAGATGAGAGGGACAAGTTTATGTCAGACAAGTTTTGTTGGCGCTAGCATATAGGAAATATCATCTGCATACAAGAGGGATGAACAGGAGGTGAGATCCGAGGTGATGCTGTTGATGAATATAGAGAAGAGAAGGGGCCCTAAAATTGAACCCTGGGGTACCCCAATGTTTATAATGGCCTGGTCTGAGAGGGTGGAACTGTATTTCACACATTGGGCACGGTTTGATAAATAACTACTGAACCAGGTCACAACACCCATCGAAAAACCCATAGACTTTAGTGTTACGAGGAGGATACGGTGGTCAACAAGATCAAATGCTTTCATCATATCTATAAAAACTGCCTCCATAAGAAGGCCTGCATCCATGGCGGAGAGGATGTCAGTGGTGAATTTGAGCAGGACCGTGGTGGTGCTATGGCCCTTATGGAAACCATGTTGGGAAGGAGAGAGAAGATTGTTTTTGTAAAGAAAAGCAGTCATTTGAATAGCAACAAGCTTCTCAAGAATTTTGCCTAAAACAGATAATATAGCAATGGGTCTATAGTTGGAAGGGTCTTTTGAATCACCTTTCTTGAATACTGGTGTGATTCTGGCAGTTTTCCAGATATCAGGAACACAGCTCTGACAGAGGGATAAAGTAAAGATATGGGCAAGAGGAGAGGCTATAAATGGTGCCGCTATCTTCAATAGTCTAGGTTCAATACCATCAGTGCCAGCACTAGTGTTGTCCGAGTTAGAGTTTAGGAGTTTTAGTACCTCAGATTTGGTGATTGCTTTGAAATGAAAAAATTATTTTGAAGTATCCATGTGTGGCTCAGTGTGTATGCTTAAAGGTTGTATAGTGGGGAAGGCCGAGGTGTATTTGGTCAGGTCAGAAAATTGTTTGTTGAAGTAATTAGCAATCGTCTGCAGATCATTACAATGGATCCCATCTAAGATCATGTTATTTGGAGTAGGGGACTGGGTAGACCCCAGGAAGGACCTAACATGTGTCCAGAATTTTCTAGGCTCTCCTGTTGCATCAGTGAGAAGACTCTTGCAATATTTGCTTTTAGCAAGTCGTATATGCCTTTTACGTTCTTTACGCTGAGCACTATAGAGGTCAAAGTCATCTGGAAGACCTGAGAGTTTAAAGCGTTTCCAGCTCATGTCTCTCATTTTAAGTTTGGAAACGAGGTCCTTTTTTAACTATCCCGTTAGTCTTCCTTTTACTCTATGTGTAAAGTATGGGATATGGATATCCTGGAGAGTCAGGAATTCATTAAGGAAGAAGTCTAGGGCAGTCTGGGCATCATTAGCTCTATATATTTTGTTCCAGTCAATTTGAGAGACAACATTTAGAAAGTGTACTGGGTCAAAACTTGAAAAATTCCTAAAGGTGATATACTTAGGGGGCGGGATAGGGTTTGTGGGAGCCGGAGACCACAGACAGAAAATAGAGGAATGGTCAGTGAGCGCATCAGCAAGTATGCCAGCAGTATGTATGTGTTCAGGCCGATTAGTTAGGGTCCAGTCAATTAGGGTGCTAGAGTGTGTGTGCATAGCTGTCCTGGTGGGTTCAGTAATTGGCTGATGTAGCTTATGTAGCATGATTTGGGATTGAAAGTTGGTTTGGCTATTTCCCAGCCAGTTTAAGTTTACATCACCCACAATAATCACTTTGTTTGACCCAGCCAATAGAGATGATTGTTCAAGTAATTCCATGAGACCAGTGAGGCCACTGCTAGGGGGGTTATAGGCACATACAATATGCGGTCTTTTTGTACCACAGGAAAGTATCGCATGTAATGACTCGCAGTGGGGGAGGTCAGGTGTAGGGAGAACAGAGAGATTTAAATTTTCTTTATAATAGATAGCAACACAGCCCCCCTTTTTGGAAGAGGTTCTATCTCTCCGCATAAGGTTGTAGGTGGCTAATAGACAGGATGAGTCAGTGACTGTAGATTTCAGCCAGGTCTCTGATAGACAAAGTAGGTCTGGCTTGTACAGGGTGACCCACGCCTCAAGCTCCAGCTGGTTACGCAGAAGGCTCCTAATGTTGTGATGAGCAATGCATAGTCCTTTCAAGTTGCAATTCAAAAAGTTGGCATGGGAGTAGGGGGAGCAAGGACTAGGATTTGTCTCAACATCTCTGGAAAGTAGAAGTAGAATGAGAAAGAGATACCATAGTTTCTGGTGCACAAAAGAGGTATAGTGTAGTGGGCCATCACGATGTGTTAAAGAAACCGATGAGGCAATGTAGATGAGACCCCTATGGAGAAGAAGAGGGGTGGGATCCACCCTCATTACCTCCAGAACAAGGAAGTTAGAGAAGTAGAAATCACTGTGTGATGTATAATGATCTCTTGCATTATGGTGGGGGTTAAAGGTAGTCCCAGAGAGGGTACTAAGGAGGAGTGTGATAAGTAGATAGGGAAAGGTAGAGGAGGTCATGGTAATATGATAGGTCACTGTGGGAACCAGATAAGAAAGCAGAAGCGAGGTTTAGATGAGGATGATTTGTGATGAGTGACAGTGTGAAAAGCCTGTACAGCTTAACAGTGGGAGACCAGCACACTGCCAGAAAGGGTGACACTTCTGAGTATACGTTATTGCTTGCACGGGTAATGGTAGGGATGCCAGGGGTCAGTAAGTGGGGAGACACAGACCTGAAGTGGCACAAGAGACACAGTTAGTCTGAGAGATTGAGGTATGCGAAATAAAAAAGGGAAGTAAATAATTGCAAGAGTTTATAGTGCTGCCTCAAGTGACTAAATGCTATAATCTGCAAGTGGAGAAGTGAGCTGATTGGATCTACACTTAGACCTAGCCCTATATAAGGGAGAGTCGACCAAGGGTGGTGGGGGTGGCGGAGCCTCCTCAGTTCAGAAACGCAGCAGCTGCCAGTGGCTGAGGAAGTTCATGGCACTCACCTTCAGGGTCTCTGTTTAAAAACTGGAGGGAGGGCTTCAGCAGGCTGGCCCTCACGATCGTCCATCCACCCGCTGGGGGGGGTCCGTTCCCGAAACCGGAGCAGAATCTGGAGGGAAGAGAGGAGAGAGAGGGTCAATTTTAAGAGGTAAGGGCCTTTTGTTGTTTCTTTGAAAGGGGAGCAGGTGAAAGAAAGGGGAGGGTTAGGGTCAGAGGCACTTGGCTGAAGAATGCTACAATTTAAACTGAAAGCAAGGGTCACAAATTAATTAGCAAGAGCAGTTTGGGTTGAAGAAAACCAGCAATTTAAAATGAAATGAGTAGCTCGGGTCCAAATTAACAGCTGTTTAAGCAAAGGTCACATATTAATTAACTGTAGCAGCTCAAGAGCAGTTAGTGCAGTAGAAATACAGGTTTAAATAATATGCAGCTCAAGACTTTCTATAAGTTTTTATGCACGTTCCAGTCTGAGTCCCCCTAGGGTGTCCTGCTGTTTCAGCTAAGTACAAGTGGGGAGAGAAATGGCCGCCAAGCTAACTGGTTAAACAAAGACTCATGAAACAAACTTTCCTGTAGTTAAATCAGGAAATGAAAGCATTTCTGGTGTAGGAGACTATCTCCACTCATGCGCTGACAGGGAACAGGTTGTTTCACAGAGTCCAGGGATTTAAAAGAAAAAGGCACAAAAAGTCCCTCCTCAGTTCAGAAACGCAGCAGCTGCCAGTGGCCGAGGAAGTTTGTGTCGCTCACCTTCGGGGTCTCTGTTTAAAAGCTGGAGGGAGGGCTGTTTTTGTTATGCATGCTTTTGTCAGCTAGAATATTTTTTACTTCATTTAACACTACATTTTCTAAAGCTCTTATATTAGCATTTAAATTTGGGGAAACAACTTAGATCTGTTTTTGAACATTACTTTTCTCTGATTGTTAGTTAATTAAATCAGCATTAATGCTGTTGACTCAGTTATTTACTTTAGAGATGTTAATGTTCAAAAGTTCTTATAGCACTTCTAAGTTTGCTAGATCTTGTGTGTCCATTTCAATTCAATTCAATTTTATTTTTACCAGGATAACACCACTGAGAGCTCATTTGCGAGGTGGTCCTGGGAGGACTAACATACATAGGGGTACATAGAATTAAAAATCACAATGGCTAATGCAAAAACAGTAATAACAATACCAGTCATACAAAACAAGTAATGTGTGGGTACAGCTTACTTAGGTTCTATACATAAAAATAAGGGCAACAGATACAAAAACAATGTTAACAGTACAAAGGATACGATAATGACAATGTGCAGATACAACTTAAAATAAATACAAAGAGGAAACTAACACCAAAAAGAGTGGGAGAACAGGAAGAGAGAAGAATAAGGAGTAAGAGTATGGGGAAGGAGCAACGAGAGAGCTAGAGACAGGAAGGGGAAGGGGGAATGGTGGGAGGGTGTAGGGATAGGCAAAATTAGGAAAATAAAGGTGCAGGGAATAGGGAGTAAGTACGCGGTATTTAGGATTTGTATAAGAAGCAGGCTAGGTAAAGAGGAATAACCTATGGGATCCCCCCCTGAAGAAGAACAAAAGAATAGGCAGAGTCTGGAACACACACCACCATGGTAGCAATAAGTGCAGTAGAGCCTTTTTAGGAAATGGGCCCATTATTTTGCAAAGCAAGAGCACTTGTCCTTTGCCTGCAAAGCAAGTTTAAGCAGGTACTTAAAGGTACACATCCCAATGGTATGTGTAAGTTTTAATGTTTTTTTAAGGTATTCCACAGAATGGGTAGTGCATATCCCATGGATGCAGAACCAAAGTGTGTTCTTATCTTGGGGATATCAAATGTAATATAGGAAGGTTTTCTGAGGGAATACCTGCAAGGGGGCATTTAAATAGGTTGCAGATGTAAGGGGCAAGCTTCAGGGTGATGGCGTTATACACCCAAAAGGACGCATTGCACCACCTCCTAGAATTGTGAGAGGGCCAATTTATCTGTAGGTAAAAAAACAGTGGTGAGTATTGATAGATGCATTTAAGATAAATCTCAAGGCTCTGTGCTAGAGTGTGTCTAGAGCACAGAGGACTGTTTTAGGGCATTGGCTGTAGAGGAAATTCACATAGTCAATTAGGGAGAGGAGGACTGTCTGGTCCAATCTTACTTTGGATTCATAAGTAAGTAGGTGCTTGATGTGGTAAAAGAGTCCAAGTCTTTGGTGTAGTTTTTTAGCTAGTTCCTCGATATGGGTAACAAAGGAAAGTTTACAGTCCAGCCAGAAACCTAGATATTTGAATTTCTCTACTAGTCTGAGTGGTTCCCCCAAAATTGTGATGATCTGTAGGTTGGTATTCGAGGGATGGGGAATTGGCTCTTTGAATAAGGGGAGAGAAGCATAACTTTGTTTTTGGCATTGAGAAGTAGTTTCAGGTGAAGCAGATATTGTTGGAGAAGGTCAAATTTGTGCTGTAATTCAAGGCAGGCAAGTTGTAAAGAGGGTCTAGTGACTTAGAGCACTGTGTCATCCGCAAAGAGGTGAACACTTGCAGTGTTAATATTAAGGTCAATGTCATTGATATAAATAGCAAAACATTATGGCCCTAGGATCGACCCCTGGGGAACTCCTCTCTGCAGTATTTCTAGAAGAGAGACCATGCCATGACCTTTTACTCTCTGCTGTCTATCAGTAAGGTAGCAGGAGAACCATTTTATAGCAACGTCATCCAACCCAAGGTTACATAGCATTTTTAGAAGTATAGTGTCAAAAGCCTTGCTCAAATCTTAAAAAAGAGCACGGACATCATTTTTGATGTCAAGGGAGGTTTGACAATCATTGGTGAATTTTGCCAGAGCTGGAACTGTGCTATGTTTAGGCCTGAATTCATACTGGAAGGGATTCAATAGGTTTGTGGATTCAAGGTGATCTCTAAGTTGGGAGTTGACAGTTTTTTCAAGAAATTTGGATAGGATGGGTAGCATGGAAATTGGCCTATAATTATTAAGATCACTTGGATCGCCAGATTTGAAAAGGGGAATAACATGCACTATTTTCCAATCGGAGGGAAGTGCGCGTTGAGCAAGAGACAGATTGAAGAGGTGGATAATAGGTGGGGACAGAGTGTAATTGCCTAATTTTAAGAAAAACGGTTCGAGCTGATTGGCCCCAGCACTCTTCTTTTCGTCCAGGGCAATTAAAAGATCTTTGACCTGTTTGAGAGTAACCGGCTTGAAACCGAATTGGTTTTGGCGATGTTGAACTTTAGTTGGTGGGCACAGAGGGTCATCAACAGAGGGTGGGGGCGAAAAGCTTGCTAGCAGGTGATGAGTCAAAGGCTAGCCCAATGGTAGCAAAATGGTTGTTTAGTTGGTCCAGTATGTCATGGTTGCTTGTGTAGGTATTGGCCCCTGATAATATTTTGGCTGGGAGGGACAATGGTGGTTTATGTCCTTCGACTTCCCTAAGTACTTGCCAGAATTTGGCAGCATTGTTTTTTAATGATTCCAGTGTTGACTGGGAATATTTAGACTTCTCTGCCTGAACAAGTCTAGTACAGTGGTTCCTGGCTGCTCAGAAAGGAGCCCAATCAGAATCTGATTAAGTTTTATGAGCTTTCTTCCATAACTTCCCTGTAGAGTAGAGAGGTTTTAAGTGTGTTGGTAAACCAGTGACATGTTCTTTTCCTTACTCTAACTTTAACCATCGGGGCATGTTTGTTAATCATTTGCAAAACAAGGTTCCTGAAATGGCTGCAGGCCTCAGAAACTGTGGAGGCCAGGTATAAGTCCTGCCATCTAATCTTGCTAAGATCAGCCAAGAAATCAGAAATACTGAATTTACAGAAACTTCATTTAAATGAATCGACCGGTGAGTAAGTGGTCTTGGGTAGGAGCCTCACACAAGCTATAGCTCTGTGGTCGCTAATATTGTTATTGAATACCCCATTGTATAAAATTTTATGTGGTCTATTAGTAAGTATCAAATCAAGGAGAGTGCTGTGTTCAGGGTTTTTTAGGTTATTACAGGTGAAGTCACAGATAAGTTGGGTAAGACCGAGAGTGTTGCATGAGATTTTTAACGGTTGAGAGCAGTTCAAGTTCCAGTCTAGGTTAAAGTCCCCCAAGAATATACATTCAGAGTTGGCAGCATCTATGATCCTATGGAGGTGATAGAGTATTCCTAATCCTCCTGAAGGCGGCCTATAGCAACCAGAAATGTAAAAGGACTCGTTAGAAGGTAAGGATATTTTTAAGGTGAGGCTTTCGAATTCCTTGGGTGAGGAGGTGGAGTCAAAAACAGAGACTGAAAGCTTGTCTGAGGCATAGATTGCAACCCACCCTCCCCTGGTAGTCCTATCAGCACTAAATACAGTACATTTTAAGAAGAGATATTAATAGCTTGGTCAGTGGTAGACACTTCCAGCCAGGATTTAGTGACCACTAGTACATCTGGGGTGGAATGGAGGACCCAGGTCTGTATAATATCCAACTTTTTAAGCAGACTGCAGGTGTTAATATGCAGAAAGCTGATACCTTTTCAGTGGGTGAGGGCCGCAACAAATGTGGGAGGCCCAGGATTTAATTCAATATTACCAGAACATAACAATAGTAGTAGTAGGATAAGTTTCTTGAGTCCACTAAATAGGAATTTAAGGAGCAAAAGACAGCCCTGTTTAGAGGGAGAGGGATCCTGGAGGAGGAAGGGGAGGATAGAGGAGCAGAGTATAGTTGGTAGAGAGATAATGCATACAGTGCCATATGAGCAGGGATATTTGGTGGCTCATAGAAGTAAGGAGAGGATAACGCAGTTAGAAAGAGCACAGCATGTTCCTGATGTGTACTGCCAGAATAGCAGGAAGGTTGTAAATGCACAGCTAGTTTCTGTAGAAGTGGGGGGACAGCAAAACTGAGATGGGGCCCTAACTGAACTGGTGTCTAAGAACTCTGTCAAGACTGAGTGTTCCGTAATTAAGTCTAAGGAACACAGGAGAATAAGAAAGTGGAGAAGGGGGCGTAGAGGAAGGGGATGAATTTTAAAACAAGATTAAGAGAAAGCGGTAATGGTAAGGTAGCAAACACATAGAGGTGTAACCCTCTAGTGGCTAGAAGTTGTGAGCTGCTAATGGAAAAGTCAATACCAAAAAAAAAAAAATACAAACCCATGTGACACCTTGTGCCTATAAATAAAAAAAAATGAGCAGAGCGGGCGGGTGGATTGGCTGGCAGTTGGATGGGTCGCCATGGAAGAGCTACTGATGAAGGCGCAGCTCCCCACAGGAGAAGCTGGAGGCAGACGCCCATTCAGGTAAAGTGGCCTGTGGAGGAGAGAAGGGATAGTCAATTTAAAGCAAAAAATACAGAGGCAAAGGCAGTTAATCCCTTTGGTGCCAGGCAGGCAGGTGGGAAGGAGGATTGCGTAACAAAGGCTCTGTACAAAAGGAGCTCTAGAATTAAGTCAAAAACAGCTGTGACACCTTGGGCTATGGGGGGGAGTGACAATTAGCAAGTACAAGAAAAGGCACAGGGAAAAAAGAAATCAGGACAAAGGACAGAGATAGGTAGCAGTGCTGAAATGCAGGACACAATTCAGATAGTAGAAATTTAAAGAGAGGATAAAGGGCACCGTGGAGTGCTTAGCGCTACTCCGTTGGCTCAGGCAGGATTATAGGGTGGAAAGAAGCATACAATCTATGGCTCTAACAATATATGGCAACTTACATCACAGTAGAGTAGACACTAAGCATTATTAAAAAACAACATAGAATGCTGAATTCAATAAAGTATACAGAGCAGTAAATTCAGCCCAGCAACATAAAGGTTTATGCAAAGAAAGCAGCTTAGGGAGATGAAGGCAGTAGCAAATAAGAGGGCAGGAGAAAGGTGAAGTGTCCAGTCAAGGCTGAGGAACTATGATACAGAATCAATCGGCCAGTGGAAACAGAAAACGCGAAGATTCAAGCCGGGCAGTGGCTTCAAAGGCTAGGCAGCATCTCTGTGTCTATACCTGTGGGTCTCTGGGCTGGCTGTCAGTTGGGCGGGTCACCATGGAAGAGCCGCTGGAGAAGGCACAGCTCCCATGGGAGAAGTTGGAGGCAGACACCCATTCAGGGCAAGTGGCCTGTGGAGGGGAGAAGGGACAGTCAATTTAAAGCAAAGAATAGAAAGGCAATGGCAGCTAATCCCCTTGGTGCCAGGCAGGTGAGAAGGTGAATTTCCTCCATTTTGATTCCTTTGACTCTTGTCTTAAAACACTGTAATGTAGTGAACTTACAACGTCCTGGAGCTCAGGATGCCTGTGGTTGCACACAGGAGGCTGAATCATACATGGCTGGGTGCTGTGTGTGCACTGCAGTGCTGAGTTTGGGGTGCCTCACCCCCATTATAGACCAAACCAAAAGCAGCCAAGCACTTGATAACGTAAGTGTCTGAAGAAGCACTGTAATCTGAGAATAAGTGCAGAACTATTTGTTTTGCACAGTGCAAGGTCCCTGACAAACAACAGTTTGGAGCTCCTCCACAGCCAGAACACCTCAGTGCTTCACTAGTTAGAGCTTCGTCAGGGGGCTGGGTTCTGGTGTGTCACTCTCATTTAAATATATTATAACAGCCAATTACAAGGCAAGATTGTAATGATGACACTACAGAGACTGAAAAGTCCAAACATCTAAGGTGGCAACGTCTTGCAATTTGTTATGCTGCTTTAATTTTAGACACTTGTTAACAGTGTTTCTATACACTAATAGTGCTATTAAATTCTTGTATGTTACCGATACTAGCCAAGATATCTTTCTTATCTTGTCACCAACTCCTGTGTATGTGTGTGTACATGTTTATATATATAGAGAGAACAACGGATGTGGCATTGTATATTATGAGTTTTTTACACACCTGAGGTGCGTAGTACCACATAAACCATGAGTGTTATGTATGAGTGGTTTCTGATGATATTGCACACTGAAGGTGTGTAAAAAAATAAATAACGTAACACTTAACACTTTATCTTAGATAATTGCTGGTTCATTTAGTGCTGAGTGGTAACAAAAAAATGTCTGGTGTCCTTTCTGTGGTATTTTGTTTATGTGAACGTGAGACAGTGGTGGCTTTCACTTTAAGTTTGACTGGTTGACACCCACACTTTAATAACCAGATTCCATTCTGTAATAACTGGCCAGTTATTACAGTCTCTGAAAGTTGCATCAGTCCAATCAATAAATAGGCTCATCAGTGATTTTATATTATAGTGGTGTGGTAGTACCACTATAGCTAGGGCTCAGTAGGCTGTTTAATGTTGAACTCCTAAATTTACACTTTAATAGCTTCATCCTCATTCAACGGATTTGCACAAAATGTTGCAGCTGCAGTCTTGGGGGCAAGGTCTCTTGACATGTTCAGTTTTGTTCCAGTTGGATGTAAGGATTCTGAGATCCAGAGAGTGTAAAAAGTGAACAAATCAGTTTTTGTTATTTTTGCTGTGCTTTTTTATTTTTTTTTTTTCATCTAGTGCCCAGTTTGGAATTGTGTTCTGAAATTTTCAGGGTAGAAATGGCTTGGCCCAGACTGGTTTGATGAAAAAATATTAATCCATTCCAGAGTTATAAGGATTTGAAATGTTGGTTCTGAGTATGTTAAAGAGCTACTGACGCCTCAAAGAAAACTTTAAAAAGTGTAATAATTAGGTACAATTCTGCTTGCATTCCATTTATATTTTATATATTTGTCCTCTCTGTAATTTATTACTAAGGAAATGTATATGAATATATGATTACTGTCCCTCAGAGTTTATTTTGAGTTTATCTACCTCTGTCGCTTACTCACTACAAGTCATAATCCTCTGTTCTGACATCACAGTCTGTCGCCATGGAAGTAATTGTGAGGTCTCAAGCAGTACTCTATGACTTCAGGTAGGAAGAAAGCAGAAGGAATAGATTAACTCTTCAGGAGCAGAAATCCTGTTTTCATACAAATTACCTCAGTAATAAGTAATGGGTTTTGTGTCATAATGGCGATCGCAGAAAGGCAATTGCCATTAGGGTGAGTGTACATCACTGAAAATCAATGTTGGCGATGTACACTTGCGGCGAAGAGCAAAAGGGCGCTGAAGACATAGTTTTTTTTTGTTTATGCTGAGGGTTGTGCCTCTTGCATCCCCCTGGGGGCTTTGCCCTGCAACCCCTACTAAAGGATTCTCAACCCGGGGTGTATGTCGGAAGGTGCAAAACAAAAAAGAGAGAGTAAATCCCAGACTGGTGCAAAAAAACAATGCACCCAGATTGGAACCCAGCACCCTCCTAACCCTAACCTGCCACCAACCCACCACGCCACATGACCAGCTTGGCAGCCCACCACCACACTACACCTCACAAACCCTCCTTCCCCTTCTGCCCATCGCATGGTGTGCTCACTCCTCCTGAGTGCATGTACATATAACAACATCCTGTCCCTATATTCACCACCCTCCTATCCGGTCACCCTCCCTGTCCAGTAGCCCAGTGAACATGGCGCCATTATTGAGTCACCCTTTTTGAAAGCACTCAGTAGCGGTCACCCTCATCATAGGATGTCAAATAATGAGGAGGAGAAATACAGAACTAACGAGAAATACAAGCTTGACTGTGTCTAAATATTATGTTTTGTTAAAGTTCACCTGAACGTGTCACCAGCTCTTTAAGTATGATCTTTTGGATAGCTGTTTTATACAAGAAAAGAATTTGGCAATACGAAAAAGGATTTTGTTTCATATGTGGAGTAAATCTTTTTTGTGAGAAAAAAATCTTGTTTTCATATGGCCACCATCTTGTTTCCATTTTTTTTCATATTTTGAAAACCCATAAAAATCGTAACATGGAAACCACTAAGACATGTATATTATCTTGTTAATCAGGACCCTATTAGCTGCATTCTGCTGTTAGTGTTTGGAAACATGACCCAGAAATGTGTTTTTAATACATTTTAAAATCTTTTTTGTGAGACAATTTTATTTTTTCATATGGTTATATGAAAGAAGAATAGGGTCATATAAAACAAGATTACCTTCAAACAAAAAAAATTGGTCTTAAATGTTTTCCACATTTCAACTTCAACAAGCCATAACTCCATAAATATTTGCAGTTGAGACAATCTATATATAAAAATAAAGGTCCTAATGAGTATTACAACACTAACATATACTACTCCACAAAACAAGTTAGGGGCCATATAACAACAATAAAACATAAAAATAAAAAAACAATTCCCATGGAATAACACTGCAACTTTAACAAGCCATAATCTTGTCAATAATTGGACTTAAGGGACCATTTAGATATTAAAAAAGGTGTCAAGGAGTACTGCAACACTAACACACAATCCCCCTTGAACATTCATGGGGTATGCACTGCACCCTGAAATTACCTCCAATCTTTACCATGGTGCCAAATCCACAATTAAAGTCTGATCATAATCAAAAAGGCACAAAAGGTGTATCTAGTCTTCCACTACAACCACAGCAAATGTCAGAGCAAACTGACAAAAAATCTACTGACTTATGGGTAAAGAAATAAAAAACACATTTTTTGCCCATATACAATCAACCACTTGCTCCTAAGAGGGACACTTAACATATTTTTCCTTTGAAGTGAGCCCAACAAACACCAATTACAACTATGCACAAAGATAGCATTTCTGGAGGCATGGAAGCTCAGGACCCAGAGGGCCCTGCACTTGTACAGCAGAGGGATGTGTATGCATCTATGGAGGGATGTGTTCATGCAGGTCCCAATGAGGATATGACTCTACTATCTATAAAAGTAAGGACATTCTCTGCAAAAAAAATTGTGTTAATGCACCAGATAGGGTTCAGATTAAAGTGACAAAAGAAGGGAAATGTGGTGTTAGGGTTTCTAACCCTAACTCCCTAACCCCTCACCCCAAGCAGGAAAAGGAAAAAATATTATGGTTTTCACTGTCCTGACTGTTGGGGAATCAGGGATGTGGTCTTCCTTGGCTTCTCAACCCAAATGCTAACCTCATTCTATGGCCAAATAAGGTGACATGTGATATGTTTTCATCAGACAGGGCCTACAGGTTATTGGCAACATGTGAGGAGACACAGTTCTGTACATTTGAAGACTATATCACAATGGGATGGGTAGAATGGTTGAGAACCAAAGAAGACCCTATCCCTGATTTGCCAACAGTCAGGATAGTGAAAACCATAATGTTTTTTCCTTTTCCTGCTTGGGGGGGAGTTAGGGTAGAAACATAGAAACATAGAAGTTGACGGCAGATAAGGACCGCAAGGCCCATCCAGTCTGCCCATTTCTTTTTCTACCTTATAAATGTGCCATCAGCCTTTGCTCTGTCAGTGGCCTATCTATTCATAGTCATTTGTATGCTCCCTTATGCCTATCCCATGCCTGTTTGAAGCCCTGCACTGTATTCATAGCCACCACTTCTTGTGGTAAGCCATTCCATGCATCCACCACCCTTTCTGTGAAAAGAATTTCCTCACATTCCCCTTAATCGGCCTCCTCTAATATCATGCTGTGTCCTCTTGTCCTGCTATTTTCTTATATTGAAACATGTTAGACTCTTTCCACCTTGTTTATGCCCTTAAGGTGTTTGAATGCCTCGATCATATCACCTCTCCCTCCTTTGCTCAAGGGTATACATATTGAGCTCGTTAATCTGTCCTCATATGTCTTCTGATGCAGTCCCTGCACCATTTTGGTTGCCCTTCTCTGGACTGCCTCAATTTGGTTAATGTCCTTGTGAAGGTGTGGCCTCCATACTGCACCAGTACTCCAGATGGGGCCTAACTAGTGTCTTGTACAGGAGGATTATTACCTCCTCTTATGACTTGTGATACCTCTACTAATACACCCTAACACCCCCCTAGCCTTACCTACTGCTTTAGAGGTCTGCTTGGATGATTTTAGGTAATCAGTGATGATGATGCCCAAGTCTCTTTCTTCCTTTGTGACTGCTAGCAACTCCCTCCCAGCCTATAGGTGGCTTCAGGGTTTCTCTTCCTATGTGCATGATTTTGCACTTCTTTGCATTAAATCCCAGTTGCCACTCTTCTGACCATTTTGCTAGTTTATCCAGATCTCTTCTCATTCTGCCCACCCCATCTGGATCATCTACTCTGTTGCAGATCTTGGTGTCATCTGCAAACAGACAAGCCTTACCCTCTAGTCCATCTGCAAGGTCACTATGAAGATGTTGAAGAGGACTGGCCCCAGGACTGATCCCTGAGGTATCCCACTTGTGACTTGCATCTCTTCTGACTGTATACCATTTACCACCACTCTCTGTTTTCTGCCTGCCAACCAGTTTGCCACCCAGTTGACCAACTTCTGACCCACCCGAGTCTACCCAGCTTATTTATCAATCTTCTATGTGAACAGTGTCAAAAGCTTTGCTGAAGTCAAGGTGAAGCATCAACTGCTCCCCTTGGTCCACCACTTGGTTACCTAGTCAAAGAAATCTATGAGATTAGTTTGACAGGACCTTCCTTTGTAAACCCATGCTGTCTTGGATCCTATGCCCTATGGATTCCAGGTGTTGCACTATCCTTTCCTTAAGGAGTGCCTCCATAATCTTGCCCACTACTGAGGTAAGACTGACCGGTCTGTAGTTCCCCGCCTCCTCCCTGCTACCACTCTTGTGGGAGGGATCACATGAGCCCTTCTCCAGTCTTCTGGGACCTCTCCTGCGCTCAGAGACTCACTAAACAATTCTGCTAATGGCTCTGCTAGTTCCTCCTTTAGCTCCTTAAGTACCCTGGGATGTATGCCATCAGGTCCCATTGCTTATCCACCCTGAGCTTAGCAAGCTCTGTAGGACCCTTTCTTTTGTGAAGGGAGTAGTGCTCACCTCCTCCCCCTGCGTCCATGATGTTGAGCTGGGCCCTGCCTACCTCTCTTCAGTAAATACTGAGCAAAAGTATCTATTTAGGATAGATGCCTTTACAGGGTCCTCCTCCTCACATGCTCCCTTTTCTCCATTAAGCTTAGCAATACCCCCTCTGGACTTTCTCCTTTCACTAATGTATCTATAGAAAGTCTTGTCACCTTCTTTTACTGTTCGTGCTAGTGTTTCCTCAGTTTGGGACTTTGCCTGCCTTACTGCCTTACCTGCTTCCCTTAGGGCAGTTTGGTATGACTCCCTATCTTCATCCTGCTGTGTTCCCTTATATTTCCTGAAGGCCAGCCTTTTGGCTCTGACCTTTTCTGCTACTGTATTTGAGAACCAAAGTGGTTTCCTTCTTCTTTTGCACTTCCTTTTCTGTCTAACACAATGGGATGTTGCTTCAAGTATTGCATCCTTAATGCTTGCCCACTTTGCCTGTACCCCTCATCTGTGTTTCTTTTGCCAGGGCTAGCTTAACTCTGTTGGCCATCTTATCAAAGTCAGCTCCTCTGAAGTCCCATATTTTTGCCTTGGAATGGGATGATTTAGATGTAGTAGCCAAATTGAACCATACCATGTGATGGTCACTGGCCCCAGGTGACCTTCTACCTGGAGATCTGTGATCCCTTCTTTGTTAGTCAGTACTAGATCTAGGATAGCCCTGTCTCTTGTGGGTTGCTGTACCAGTTGTTTGAGGCCCTCCCTGCAGGGAATCCACTATGAGTCTAGTTCTGCAGATGTTCCTGCTGGCATTGACCAATCTGTATCCGCATGTTGAAGTCTCCATTATCAGAACCTCCCTTTAGCTGTCATGTTTTGTATATCTTCTAACAGTAATGTGTCTATGTGTCCTGGTCTGGGGCCTGTAGACAACCCCAGTTCTTATGGCTGTCCCATTTCCTGTTTCCAGAGTGACCCACAGTTCTTCTGGCTCCTTATGTGTATTCTGAATTTCTGTAGCTTTGATATTTTCATTAACATACAGGGCCCTCCTCCCCCCTTTGCACCTCGGTCTCTTCTGAACAATACATAGCCAGGTACTGAAGTCTCCCAAGTGTGGTTACTGGTAAACCACATCTCACTAATTGCTACTATGTCCAGTTTAGCCTCTGACATTATTGCCTGCAGGTCTGGGATCTTATTTCCCAGGCTGTGAGCATTTGTGTACATGATTTTCCACTGGCCAGATTTTGGTGTGTTAGTTGTTGGGTGAAGTTTGGCATTACCCCGTGCATTGTATGGGGAGACAAACCTTTTTTCTTACCTGGTGATGCAAATGAACAGCAAACATGCTGAATTCCTGTTTGACCACTAGCTGAGGGGGGAGGGGTGTTCTTCCCATTCGACGTATGGGGTGCTGCACCCCTCTCCCCATTTGCTAGTTTAAATATAGGAAACCCTAACACTACATTTACCTACTTTTGTCACTTTAATCTGAACCCTAATTGGTGCATTCACGCAGTTTTTTGCAAATAAAGATACATAGTATATATTATAGGGGCATGGTCGTTCCCCTATAGTTAGGGTGGAATAGCCTGTTTAATGTTAAATGTCAAATTTTTCACTTTAATAACTTTGCAACCATTCAAAGGATTTGTGCAACATTTGGTATGAGCTGTCCTGTGGGGAAGGTCTCTTGATGTGGCAAGGTTTGTTCTGGTTGGATGTGCGGATTCTGAGATCTGAATAGTGTCAAGAAGTTAAAAGTCATTACTTTTTACAGTTTTTTCCTCATTGTTTTGCACCCAAATGGTGTGGAGTTTTGGTGTGATTTTTTATGGTAGAAAGAACTTGGGTAACAGAACTGCCAGTGTTTGTTTGGTGCAAACATATTAATCAGTTACAAAGTTATTCAGTTTTAAGTTCCCATTATTTCCTATGGGAAGTTCATTTTTCAGGATAGAGGAAAAAAGTTTGATAAAGGAATTGATCTGGCAAAAAAGGATTCAGTTTTGTGAGATCATTTTATGTTTTGTGAGGACAAAATAGTTTTTGTGAAAGAAAATTCATTTTTCTCAAGCCACCACCTTTTTTTTTCACGAACTAAAAAGCATGGAAAATACATAAAAATGTTGTCATTTTACTAAACAAACACCAGAAATTATCTAAATGGGCCCCGTTTAGCTACATTCTTGTGTTTGTTTTTCACAATTAGCCTCAAAAATACTTTTTCTGGGCACCCAAAATTCAGGGTGCCCAGCTTAGTGAGAGGAGCCTTCTACCATGTTTGTTGCATGAGAACAGTAGATTTTATTTACTTCTGCAGCCACAGCTGAATTCCTGCAGCTGGCAGAAGTGTAAGTTGTGAGCCCCCATTTTCCTTGGTGTCTAGTGGCACCCATCATTCCCCGATCACTGTCCCCATATATTCCCTGGTGTCTAGTGGGACCCCCCACCCTCTGATCACTGTCCCCCAGTTCCTACTTTTTTTAATTTATATATATTGACACCAGGATATCAACCCCCCATGTTGGATGACCCACCCATAGCCTGTTGCGTTGTTAATGAGCTGACATCAGGGGGTCTCAATCCACATGTCAGCATTTAAACTCCTCCCAGCAGTTTGGGACATTGGGAGCCCACCCTAAGTGTCCCAAAATATTTATATCATTTAAAGATGTAAAAAGAAACAGTCCCCCTGTCTTTTTTTTGTTGTAAAACCTGAAAAAGGAAATGGTCTCTCATTGTCTCCACCATCCCCCTCCCCATCCCAACCCTCCCAGTGAGCATCCACCACCCCCAAACCCCGTTACCTATAGCACCACTAGTGGTGGGTGATGGCCCCAATTAAGCTCTGCAAAGTGATCTGCGGAGTGAAGGTGAATTTACGGAGTGCCCGCACGTGAAGCGGAGTATCATACAATGGGTAACGCCGAAGTCCATTGAAAACAATGACTATACTCGCCTTCCCAAACCACTACTCCACCAATACTTAAGGCAAAGTACATTGAAAACAATGTACTTTGCCTGACTTCACCTTGTTTTTAAGCTCCAAAGGTGAATTTTGCAGTGTTTCATGGGATTTCAGGTCACATGGGCTCTAGATTGTTCTGCACAGACTCAGTTTGGGGTAGTGTGTGTAGGAAGCTGTAGGAGACAATCTGATCTGAGAGCTCTCTGGCATTCAAACCTTCAAAAAGCTGTTAAAAAAGCCTTTTTGAGTAATTTTTTTTGCTGAAACTTTAGTTAATCGATTATAGGAAACCCTCTTGTGCTCATATCATCGAGCGTTTATTGTTTGTGTATGGATTTTGAATGTTAATGTACAACATTCAGTCTGTGTCCTGAGAGACAGTGGAAGAGTAATTTGGGGGAGGGGTGTATCTGTGGTGTAAGTAGATTAACTTGGAGAAAAAGACAGTGCTTTCTGTTTTGGTGATATTTTTCTTGTTTAACTTTGTTAATGTACACAGTAATATTTTCAATATTTCTTTCCATTTTTTTGCTGATTGTTGTGGTGCAGCAGTGCATAATTTTAGTTTGTTTAAAATATGTGGTTATATTACTGAAGTTTTCAATTTGCTATGCATTACTTAGTGTGTGTGTGAGTATGTGTGTGACACGTGTCATCAAATCAGACACATTTTATTGTGCCACATAATAATTTCAGCAATGTGAAGCTGCTATCCACTGCAGCTGTGTGATTTTTGTACTTCTTTGTGGTATCTTTACTGGTACTGGTACATGTACTAGTGACTGTTACTGTAGCAGTACAGTACCCTCCCCCCCGTGCGGCCCACCCTAACCGGTAAAGGTATTCTTTTCCAGATTTGAATTTCTGATCGTGAGCACTGGTTAGGTGTTGTGCCTTTGTGTCTGCATCTCTTCAGTGCACAGCGCAATCTTAATCTGTCTGTGCATTTGCATCTCTTTAGGGCCCAATCTCCATCTGTAACTTAAGTCACAGTTGTTTCTTTGGCTTCCCTTCAGAGTACTGGACAGGTGTGGTGCTTAATTCTGCATGAACATTGTACTCATTAATATGCGTTTTTAAGTCAGGACCATCATCACGAGTCACTTGTGATACAAATCACGTTCTTCATCATCACAGTCACAAATGCAGTTACAAATCACGATTCACAATCATTCACGTTACGAATCACATAAATTTTTTTTCTAGTTACTTGGATGTATTGTAAGCCTGTTTTGTAGTATCTCTCCAGGCTTCACCACCCCACCATTGTACTCATTGATACATGTTTTTAAGTCTGGGAGTTTTAAGCTACAGCTCATTGGGGCCTGGGGAAGTACAGACATAGGCATTCATGTTTCTTCATCATCATGGTCACAAACGCAGTCACTAATCACGATTTACGATCACGTCAAGAATCACAATATAAATTTTTTTAATAGTTACTTGAATGTATTGTAAGCCTGCTGGTCATGGTGCTGAACAGGGATGGGATCCACACCTGGGCCCGGGGGAATAGGCACATCCTGCTCCAGAGGACCTGGTGCTGGACTTGGTGGTGGTGGTGGTTCAACTGCCTCAGAGTCAGAACAGGAGGTGGTGCTGGTCCTGCTTCAGGGGGACACTCACAAGTTTTGAGTGGTCCAACAGGAATGGGCACCCATGCCCTCCACACATGCACATGGTACGATGCTTACCACTACCATGCTCTCCCAAAGCTGCCCCGTCCCAGACATTCCCTCACCCTGGTCCATCTCTCCTACTGAGCTCCCTCAGTCTGAGCAATCACTACTCACACTGTCACACAACACACACACACACAGTCACACAGACAAACAACTAACTACCTATAAAGGTAAGAAAAACAAAATTTACAGAAAGAACAAATTAAGTAAAAGAGAGTACAGAAAAGACAAAAAAATGAGCTGTTGGGTCTAAATCAAAGTTTAAATCTCCTCCTCGCTCAGATCTAAAAGTATCAGCAGTCACAAAACACACTACTCTCTTTCCGTCTGCACAGGAGAAAGTAAAAGTGTCTGCTTGTATGACTCACTTTCTTCCTGCCTAGCTAAAGAGCATGTGACTTACAGTACTGTAAGTCATGTGATGTGTGGCTGGGCTGCCAAATCTGAAACACCAAGTGGATCACTTAGAATCCTAATAAGGAACACGAAGTCCATTAAAAACAATGACTTCGCCTTACTTTGTGTTGCCATTCCACCTTAACATGAAGTGGTAATGACAAGGCGAAGTGAGCACTTTGCATTGCCCACTCCGCGTAGCGGAGTAGCAACACGAAGTGCCCACTTCGAGTTCACTTTGCCAGCGAATTTTAAATTCGCTGCATCTCTACTTACCACCAGAGATCATCGGCTGTCATCTTCTGTGAACTGAGACATGTCTGCACTCTTCAAAGCGGAACCATTAACTGAGGAATCAAGGTAAGTGCAGTATAATGTATTTCAATCGTGTTTTTAATTTATGTTTATAACTTTGCCATTTTGTTGAATTTTTTCACCAAAATTCACTAAACATACCACCAACAGCTTAATCTGGTTCAAGGTCAGTTGGCATTCATCAGTATCCCCCTTCCCTGGGTCATGCCTGAAAATAGGCAGAATTTGTCTAGTGCACTTACCTGGTCAACAACAACTAAATAAAAATAAAAAAAATAAATAACATTTTCAATATAGCCTTTTTTGGACCTCACCTCATGAACACAGGCACTGTCATTTCATTAATAAAGACTGGAAGGTGATTTCGCAGTTGCTGCATGAAGTCACCTTTCGGGACTGAATAATGAAATTTCACCACCAGTGTTCATGAGGTAGGGTCCCAAAAAGGCCATGTTGAAAATCTTATGAAAGCATTCCTAAAAAATTGCTGAGTTACACAATAACACACACTTTGGAGTGCCTTATTGCAATTATACAATGGCTTGATGTTATACAAAATAAACAAAATATATAAAATGTTTTAGTAGATCATTTGTGTTTCTGAAGAGAAAAAAAGGGCTCCATAAAATGGTCCAAATGGTCAACTAAATCCATACAGTGATGTTATTGTGTAATAACATCACTGTCTCAGGCACCCACTGACCAATCAGAATACAGGAAATTTCCTTGCCATTGCATACTTTTCAATATTTTGAGTCCAAATTTTCAACATAGCCATTTTTACACACCACCTCTTGAACAGTACAGCTGCCATTTTTTACACCATGTCTGAAATGTGGTTTCACACCTGTGGTGCAGAATGACATTTTTCCATGGACTTGAACATTCTCACCTATGGGGTTTAAGAGGTGGGATCATGAGAAGACTATGTTGAAAATTTAGGGTCAAAATATGAAAAAATTCCAAAGTTATGATCATTCATAGAAATTTCTCTACACCTGCTCACAACTTTTGAAATGTTAAATATTTTGACCCCAGATTTTCAATATACCTTCTTGTTATCCCCACCTCATGTATATTACAGGTGTCATTTTTCAAATCCTGCCCAAAATGTGTTTTTGTACCTGTGGCATGAAATGGCATTGCAGTTATGCAGAATTACATTCTGGCAGAGATTTGAAAATTTTCTGAGATGGGTACATGAGGTGGGGTAATAAGAAAGCTATGCTGACAATCTGGTCACTGTTGTCCTATAAATGGAAGCATAGAGTGTGGTGAGCCCTGTGTTTCCACAACTATATATATATATATATATATTATGGTAGAGTAGGTAGCACTTTTAAGGTTAAAGGGTCAAATTTTGCACCTTAATAACTTTGCCACCATTTAACAGATTTGCCTGAAATTCAGTTTGCACAATTGTACATGGTAGAGCTTGGGCTCTGCCAAGATTTTTACCAGTTGGATATACAGCTGTGGAGATATTAAGCAACAACCGATTGCACAATTACGTTTTTTGGTGATTTCTTTGCTCTCACCTACAGGTCACATGGTTTATGCGACTGGTCTGAAAACTTCAGGGAATGTGTGGCCAGCGTCCATGATGTGCCTCTTGAAGATTTTGTAAAAATATATTGAACGGTTCAAAAGTTATTTAAAAAACAAGTTCCCATTATAAGTCAATGGGAAAAGTTAAAAGGTTCAAAAGTGTCACAAATGCATTTTTTAGTGTCACAAATGGCCCTAGTAGTGTCACAAATCCACCATTTTGTTTTCAGTTGGTGATCAGAAAAATGCTTGGCATTTAAATTTGGGACCCTCTAGGGACACAATTCTTTTTGCGTTCACCTAGTCGCACTCTGAAGATGCTAGCCATGTCTTTATTTTGGGGTTAAACACCCCAGAAATATGTTTTTCAAATTTCTGGAAACAGTAGTGTCACAAAGTAGTGTCGAACCTGCGACACTTTCGCAAATTTTTGCGAAAAGTGTCACAATTTGCAAAAGTACTTTTTCAGACTATGGCAAAATGACAGGAATTCTTTGCCACCTTGCTGCAAAAGAATGGTTTGGTCTTTTAAGCTGACATCTGGAGGGAAGGCAGCCAACATCTCACATATGTGCTTTTTGGTGGTTTGGTAAAAAAATATTGCATGGCTGTAAAGTTATGGCACTCCGAATTTGGCATTTGTTCCCATAGACTAACATGGTGGCATATGCCATGACTTTTGGGGCCCATATCCCGAAAACGATGCGAAATACAGATTTTTTGTTGTGAGATGCACAGAAACCTAGCCAGGAAAATCATGATTTTTGTGAAATTAAAATTTTTTTCCTAGTCGTGTGGTTGCTGAGATATTAACAATTAAGTACTTCCAATGCTCGTTTTAAGCTTCAAAGCCCATTGCAATGCATACATTCTTTGTGTTTCTCTATGCAACTGTTCAGCAAAAACAGGGTATGCGCTTCTGTTACTATTACAGTTACTGTTTCCACTTATGTTTATGTCCTCAATTATGCTATTATTACTGCATTTCACTGCAAAAGTGCACTTTTGTCATTATTTGTGCCTTGTGTTTCATTACTGTTACCATTTGTGTTTCCAGTACTGTTTCTGTTTATGTCACCGTGCATTGCCATTTGTGTTTCTGGCAGCCCTTTTGTTTGCATTTCCATTTCTCTTTTGTTTTGCATCTTCCTTGCTGTTACTGTTACCATTCTGCGTTTGCAATTCGTTACTGTGCCCATGCGCATTGCGGTTTGCGTATCCATATGCGCTTGTGTTTCCTTTTGCGTTTCTGTTTCCTTTGCTGTTATTCTTGCTGTAACCATTACCATTTGCATTTACAATTGCGGTACTGTACCTTTTGAAGATTTTGTGAAAAAATGGTTCAAAAGTTTTTCCAAAAACAAGTTCCCATTATAAGGCAAAGGGAAACCTTAACAAAAAGTGTGACACTTTTGCAAATGGACTTTTTACTGTCGCAAATGGCCCTAGTACTTTTGCAAATCCACCATTTTGTTTTCAGTTGGTGATCATAAAAATGCTTGGCATTTAAAATTGGGACCATTTAGGGACACAATTCTTTTTGTGTTCACCTAGTCGGAGCCTGAGGATGCTAGCCATGTCTTTATTTTGGGGTTAAACACCACAGAAATATGTTTTTCAAAGTTCTGGAAAAAGTACTTTTGCAAAGTACTGTCATGCTCAAGACACTTTTGCAAATCTGTGCGAAATCTTTTGCAAATCATGAAAGTATTTTGCAACACTATGGCCAAAATGACAGGAGTTCTTTGCCACCTTGCTACAAAAGAACGGTTAGGTCTTTTGGCCTGAAATTTCAAGGTAACACAGCCAACATCTCACAGATGTGCCTTTCGGTAGTTTGGTGAAAAAATATTGCATGGCTGCAAAGTTACGGTACTCCAAAGTTGGCATTTTTTCCAATAGACTAACATGGTGGCATACGTCATGCCTTTCGGGGCTCGTATCTTGAAAACAATGCGAGATACAGATTTTTTGTTGCGAGCAAAATCCTAGCCAGACAAATCATCATTTTTGTGAAATTTAAATTTTCTTTCTTCATCGTGTGGTTGTTGAGATATTAGCAATTAAGTACTTCCAATGCTCATTTTCAGCTTTGATGCCCATTACAGTGAATACATTCTTTGTACACAAGGGCCCAGATATTCAAGCTGTGCCTGGCTGTGGCGCAAGCTTGGGCGCAGCTCAACTTGGCTGCACGGGGGTGTGGACTAAGTGATATTCAAAGGAGCTGCGCCATAGCTCATCACTTTGAATATTGCACCCTGGTCACCCCCAGTGTGCATGGCGCAGTGGCACTGTGCCAGCACAAGTGGCCAGAATGGAGCATGGAGATGCGCTAGCGCAAGTTCCATTGCGCCATGCACAACAACCGCGATATTCAAAAGTTGACATGCAAATGGGGCCATAAGGTATGCAAGGCACACATGGAGCCATTTGCATGTCATTACGGCCCCATTTGCATGCAGGTGCGCCGATCCCTGATGACTTGCGCCTGGCACCCTGCCAGGCAGCAGCCATCGGGGACCAATGCCCACTGCAGCCTGATCGTGGGCATTTGTTTAAAAAGAGATCCCCATCCAATATCCCTGGTGGTCCAGTGGTCCGCTCTCTGCCTGATCTCGGCCATCTGTAAAAAAAAAATCCTATATCCCTGGTGGTCCAGTGGACCGCTCTCTGCCAGATCTCGGCCATCTGTAAAAAAAAAGTCCTATATCCCTGGTGGTCCAGTGGACGCTCTCTACCGATCGCAGGCATCTGTAAAAAAAACATCCTATATCCTGGTGGTCTGGTCCCCCTTCCCCACCACCCACTAGGCCCCACCACCCGGCTCCCCGGTCAGCGGTGGTGGCAGCACCACCCACCTGCAGCCCTGCCGCGCCGACTGACACCTCAGTGAGCTGCATGCCCATTGGCTCACGCTGTGAAACAATGAGCATGCAGCCCTACTGAGTGTCAGTCGGCGGGCAGCGGGCAGCAGGTGGGTGGGGTGTGCTGCCTGCTGACTAAACTGGGGAGCGGGTGGTGGGGCTCAGTGGGCGGGTGGGAGGGGGCTCAGACCACCAGGGATATAGGACTTTTTTACAGATGCCCGAGATCATAGATACATAAACAGTGTCGGCAGATAAGGGCCTATGGCCCACCCAGTCTGCCCATTTGAGCTTGTAAGTTCAGTTTCTTTTCCTAGAAGTCTGTTGCCCCTTACCCCTGACCTCTAGAATTCCTTTATGTCTATCCCATGCATTCTTAAATCCCATGATTGTTTCAGCCCCCACCACTTCCTCTGGCAGGTGTTCCACTTGTCCACCACCCGTTCTGTGAAGAAATTCTTTCTCATGTTTCCTCTGAATCGTCCTTCCTCCAACTTCATCCCATGCCCTCTAGTCCTGGAACATCTTTTCACTTAAAATAGTGTTTTCCTGCACCCTGTTCCTCCCTGTAAGATACTTGTATGTCTCTATCATATCCCTCTCTCCTCCTCTCCTCCAGGAGTACATGTTCAGTTCCTTCAACCTGTCTTCATAGGACTTGTGATGCAATCCATACATCATCTTTCTTGCCCTCCTCTGAACCTTCTCTACCCTGTCTATGTCCTTACGTAGGTATGGTCTCAGAACTGTACACTGTACTCCAGGTGGGCCTCACTAGTGTCTTGTATAGCGGAATTATGACCTCCTTTTCCTGATGGTGATGCTCCTGCCTATACATCCCAGCATCCTATTTGCTTTACCTGCTGCCTTGTCACACTGTTTCTACCTTGAGGTCATCAGAGATGACAACCCCAAGATCCCTTTCCTGCTTGGTGCATGCTATATCCTCACCCCCCAACTGATATATTGTGCCAGGGTTTTTGTGCCCCATATGCATTATCTTGCACATCTTTGCATTGAATTTCAACTGCCAAACCCCTGACCATTCTTCAAGTTTATGCAGGTTGCTTCTCATTCTGTCTACACCCTCTGTTGTGTCTACTCTGTTACAGAGATTGGACAGAGAGTGGTCCACTGGACCACCAGGGATATTGTACATCTTTTTTTACAGATGCCCAAGATCGGCCAAAAAGCAGTCCACTGGACCACCAGGGATATAGGACATCTTTTTTTTACAGATGCCCGAGATCGGGCAGAGACCGGTCCACTGGACCACCAGGGATATTGGACGGGGAGCTTTCTTTAAACAAATGCCCATGATCGGGCACGGGGGGGCGCCGCCAGGTGCAACCGGAACTCAGGTGGCCACCCACAGGTGGCAGCTGCCATGTTGCACCCTGCAATGCAGCAGCTCACCTGTGGGTGGCCATCAGTTGTTCCTTTTTTTTGGGGCTTAACTTTGTGCTGGCATGGGTAGGGGTTGCGCATGTATGGCTCTGCACATCCTGGGCTGAATATTGGGCTGTGCAGGTTATGCATGGGCACGCCCCCCTACCTGTGCCTGCATACATTACTGATGTGCTCCAGCGCATCGGGATTTGTGCCACACACTTTTCCCTTTTGAATATTGCACCAGGGCGCATCAGTGGGTTGCGCATGGTGCAACACTGTTGCGCCATGTGCAACCCTTTTGAATATCTGGGCCACTGTGTTTCTCTATGCACCAGTTCAGCAAAATCCGTTACTGTTGCAGTTACTGTTTCAACTTGCATTTCTGTCCCCGTTTGCATTTACGTTCCCGTGTATGCCACCGTGTGTGCTACCCTTTGTGTTGTCATTTGCGCTTCAATTTTCATTACTGTTACCATTTGCGTTTACACTACTGTTTCTCTTTGCGTTTTTGTTTGCGTCACCGTGTGCATTGCCATTTCTGCTCACGGCAGCCCTTTCATTTGCCTTTCTGTTTCTCTTTCATTTTAAGTCTTCCTTGCTGTTACTGTTACCATTTGCATTTGCAATTCCTTTACTGTGCCCGTGCAAATTACGGTTTGCGTTTCCATATGCACATGCATTTTCTTTTGTGTTTCTGTTTGCTTTGGTGTTATTGTTGCTGTTACCGTTACCATTTGCATTTACAATTGTGGTACTGTGCCCGTGCGTGTTACGGTTTGAGTTTACGTGTGCACTTGCGTTTGCATTTCCGTTTCTGTTCCCCTTCACAGTCTTTTTGCTGTGACACTTAACATTTCCATTTTAAATACCACTGCCATCACTGTTTGCATTACCAGTTGCATTTTTGTATCCGCTTCAATGTCCATTTGCATCACTGTTCGCTTTGGCATCACTCTGCGCTTGTGTTTCTATTAACGTTTCCTTTACTATTTACATTTGCATTACCATATGCGCCACTGTTGCTGCTTCACATGGCGGGAGCACAGGGCCCAAAGGGCCACGTGCTACCACCGCCAGATTACATTCACTATTTCTTGTCATCAGTCTAAAAAAGAAGGGAAATTAGAGGCAAAAAACTCCATTTAATGCATCAGTTAGGGTTGTTCCACAGCGACAAAAGTGAGGAAATTCGGTGTATGGGTTGAAAACCCCCCTTGGACCCCCCACAGCCCACCCCCCTAACCGGCATCGTAGTGCACCATGGGGTCCTCAGTCCTAACTCTCACCCCATTTTCCTACACCTCAGATTCTTTACACATGGTGATGGGGTGTGAGTTAGGGCGATGACCCCATGGCACACCATGATGCCGGTTGGGGTGTGGGCTGTGGGGTCCATGGGGGTTTTCAACCCTAACACCAAATTTCCTTGCTTTTGTTGCTGTGGAATAATCCTAACTGATGCATTAAACATAGCTTAATTCCTCTAATAAATATATATATATAAATATAGGATACGCAACCCCCTATTGGAAATATTGTTTGAGTGCCAATTGACCAGATAACATCACAAGTGGCGAAGTCACGAGTGATGTTATTGGGTCAACTGGCACAAGAATAAAAAATATTGACAATATTTCTAGTAGGGGGTTGTGTATTCCATTTATGCCATTCCTCCAAAAAAGTGAAAAAAAAAGTAAATTCTTGCCATTTTTTGCTGATTATAAAAAATCTAAAAGAAATCTGTAAATGAAATACCACTCATTTTGTAGGTATTTTTGTCCTGATCAACTTTTTTCACAAAGTACTATGCTGCTATTTTTCATTTTAAAGTTATATGCATTTGTTTGTTGCAAAAAGTGAAAAAAATTGAATTGTCTGCAGCTTTTTTGCTAATTATAAAAAAACTAAAAGGTATCTATAAATGAAACACCACTCATTTTATAGATATTTTTGTGGTGAACAACTTTCATGCTTGTAGTACCATGCTATCATTTTATATTTTAAAGTTATTTGCATTTGTTTGTCGAAAAAGTAAAACAAAATAGCATTTTCTGCTTTTTTTGTTTATTATATAACAAATTAAAAGTTTGTCTTAAATAAAACACCCTTCATTTTGTAGATATTTTTGTGCTGAACAACTTTTGTGGTTGCAGTACCATGCTATCATTTTGCATTTTAAAGTTATTCACATTTGTTCATTGAAAAAAGTGAAAACAATGAACTTTTTGTTGTTTTTCAGCTAATTATATAAAAAAATAAAAGTTACTCATAAATGAAACACCACTCATTTTGTAGATATTTTTGTGCTGAACAACTTTCGTTCTCACAGTACCATGGTATCATTTTTCATTTTAAAGTTATTCGCATTTGAATACAGTTACTAATGCTACTGCAGCTGAATATGCAAATGAATTCTGAATGAGCCAATCTCTACCTACTTTGTGGATAAATTTACCTACAGTGAGGATAAATGCGATATTCTCACTGTAGGTCTGACCACCCTGAGAATATCGAAAATATTTGCCTTTTTATCCTCACAGGTATGGCGTATATATATATATATATATATATATATATATATATATATATATATATATATATATACACATCTATGGGGATAGGAGTGCAGGGTCCAAAGGACCCTATGCTACCACAGTTAAATAAGATACTGTTATACTATCTGAACAAGTAAGGAAATACATTGCAAAAAACACTGTTAATGCTCCAGTTGGGGTCAAAGCAACAAAAGCCTAACACTCACCCTATTCTCATAAAGTCTACACATCTGATGTTGTTTACAGATGGAATGGGGTGAGCGTTATGCTTGAGAAGCCCAAGACACACCCCACACCTGCTCTCCTGCCTGGTTTGGGAGGGTGGGGTGTTAGGGAAACCCTAATGCCTCATTTTCTAACTTTTTTTGCTTTAACCCTAACTGGAGCATTAACAAAGTTTTTTGCAATACATACATGCATATATGCATAAAATAATAAACATAAAATAATAATAAAAAAAACGGATCTGCTGTTCTGCTGTCACACTTCTATCAAACTTGCAAGAACTCCAAAACAGTTTTTAGTGAATGGTTGGCTGTAGTGGGAGCGAGCGTGTCCCTCAGAGGCCGTCATAGACAGACGCTGTTTGCTTTCTGAGTCTGAAGAGTGAGGAAGGAGAAATTATTTTAAAACTGATAGAGGTTTCTTGGAAGTTTGGTAGAAGTGTGAGCGTGGGACAGTGGGTGTGTTTTTTTTTTCATTTTATGTTACTGTGACACTCGCTGTTCATGAGTGGGTATGTAGCAGGATTTGAATATCGCAGGAATGTTTCCGGATGTTTGACTGTGGTCGGCTACATTGGGTACTAAGACACAAGAAGAGAACACGGTCGGTCATGCTAAGGAGGAGACAAGAAAAGAAGACAGGTTAGACTTGATATCTGAAATTAAAGAAAAACATTTTGGGGGGGGAGTTTATGAGAAGCTGCTGGAGGTTGACAGAAAGTAGCAGAAGAGCCACGGAGGATCGAGAGAGGTTCCCAGTGTCACTTCAGTGAACTTTGGCAGCCAGTGTTTCTGTTTATGCTTGACAGAGGTCACTGATTTGTTGCTGTGATGGGGCATATTGGTGGGCAGTAGTTCCAGTTGGCTACTATATCATCTGATAAGGACATGGCTCAGATGATGTAGTAGCCAATAAGATAGTTGGACTTTCTAAGCCCATTTTATAAATATATTTATAAAATGGATAGGAAAAATTATGTTTGCTGATTTGTTGGATCCCATCAAATGACCATGCGTATATCAGAGCATGACTGCACACTACACTTTTGCCCCTAAAAATATTTTTGCCATTTATAAGATAGAAACCCACTCTACAGTGTATGCGGTCGCGGTTTCAGTATAAGCACGCCTTTGGTGGTTGACGACTGCCTGCAGCCTCGCATATTAACGCACACCAAGGCGCATGATATCAGAGCATGACTGCACACCTAAGAGTGGGTTATCTATTACATATATATATATATATATATATTCATTGCAATGAACTTTGTTAATACATCGTTGGAGTTATAGAGCCAGAATAGGAAAGAAATGTGGTGTTAGGGGTTTACAGTGCTCTAACCCTCTGGAATTCTCTACCCCATCAGCTGTGGGATTGCACAACTGTGAGGGGTTTCAAACAAGCTTTGAAAACTTTCTTATGGCATCAGGCTTTTAGTGTAATGGATTGAAGGGACCCCAACAGACCATTTTATTGTGGTACTATTGATTTTATTATTGTTTTAAAATTTAAATCTATTGCACAGTACCTTGATATCCTGAAAGGCACTTAACTTAAATAAAGACTCATTATTTACGCTGAACAGTAGATTTGTGGGGTACAGACCCAGACCTGTACCTTGAAACAGGAGATTGTCATAAGGATATATGTATTTTTTATAAATATATGTAGGAATCCCACCCTCCCCAGTACAGCAGTGGGTCAGTGAGAGTCCTGGCTTAAGTTAGCCTGCTGCTATGCTGGCTACCCCTTTTTGGCATCTTATATAAAGAGGGGGCTCATCGGTGGGGTGCATTATCTAGCCTGTCCAGTTGTGGCAATTGTTTCCTCTCCTCTCCAAGGCTTCTGTGTCTGTCCCACGTGGGTTCCACTTTCCTCCTCCAAAAAACTGTGGTCCATAACATACATGATCTATGTTGTCAATCTGTTTGGGAATAGCTCTGTTTTCTCACTAAGACCAAACATAAATCAAGGTGTCAGCATGGCTCAGTTGATAGCATATCCACCTCTGGGCCAGAAGGTCATGGGTTCTAGTCCCATGCTGGGATTGTGCTGATAACTAAAATGCTGGCACCTGAGTGCAGTATTAAGGGGTGCTGTACTGTCAGGGGGTGCCATCCTTCAGATGAGACATTAAACTGAGGTCCCTTCTACCCGGCAAGGTGAAAGTAAAAGAACTTGAGGCATTTTTTGCAAAGAGTAGGGGAATTTTTATTAATGTAACAAAAAGGAAACATATACAAATAAAACTTTTCAGTACATGTTAAACAAAATCTTTTGCATTATAGGACATAATCAAAACAGAGATATTAATACAAATGAAAGAAAAAGACAGCACACAAATCCGGGAGAGAACATTTCCCTTATGATAGCCTGAGTAAAATCTGTCTTTCAAATTTATTTATTTAGGAAATCGGAATTACAACCCTTTGAGTCATAGACTCATTTCCAAAGGCTCCACGTCAGAGTTTATTTAAAGGGAATGTACAGATCTCCATCAAAGATGCAACTGGGATGCAGGAAGTTTTTTTTTATTCTATCCATTATGTCACTGCACCACATAAAACTGGGTGCATTGGCAAAGCAAAGTCAGAATGCCACAGAGCAGTGGTCACACGGCATTCATGACTGGGGCACACAGCTGGTATGCGCCAGATCCCCTGGCCATGCAAACAACATGCTGGGGGCGGGCGAGAGGGCATGCTGGTGGCATGCCAGCACTACACACTATTCACTAATGCACGTAGCACTGGCTGCATGGGTGCAGAGCAGGATGAAGGTTATGGTAGTGGGGACCCTCTCATAACCCACTGTGCACCCCCACTGTCAGCATACTCCAGACACCGGGGGACCAGGACAGGACTCTCCATGCTGCCCCTGCCCACTAGGCAGCTGGGGAAGGCAGGGGCAGTGGCACAGATGAGTGCCTGACATTTTGGCATCATGGTGGCACCGAGATGGGAAGAAACCAAATTGGGGGGGCATGGACTGTGGCACAGCACAGTTACTGGGGCTCAGGGGTACAGCCATATTGTGGTTGGGGTACAGCTGCCATTGTGGGGGTGCAGGCCTGAGACACTTACTCGATGCCAGGGTCCTGCAGTGCACTGGGAGTCTGCTGTGAGCTGAGGGCTGGGCCAGTGGATGGACTGGCCATAGGGCCATACCGTGCAGGTCTGGGTGCCTGCAGTAGGCATGCACTACCATGGACCCATGGCTCACTGTGCAAGGAATCCACTGTTGGACCTGGGATGGGCATCCCATTGAATGCCTGACCGGGTGTACAACTCCACCCCCAGCCACCCTCTGGAGTCCTGTGCACCGGGAGGGAGAGGCTGTGGACAGGTGGGCACTGGTTGCGAATCCCGGGATGTATGTACTTTTTTCACATACCTGCACCTGCGTTGTGCATAGGGACCAGTGAATGTTTAATTCCTGTTCAGTTTGTGCAGTTATCTCATTTGGTTGCAAATCTATTTGTTGAAATAAAATTTTACAGTGGGCTTGCCATAAAAATAATTTTACACCCAGTCTAACAAGGCAGTTAAGCCATATTACATCCCACATCCTAGGAGGTGTTCACTTATCCAATAAATAGTTTTGTACCTTAGAGTAATTATTTCTGCTGACTCCTTATCAAGCTGCTGGTTTTTGGAATCATCTCCCCGTAGATGTGAGGGAAATTACAAGTTATTCTTCATTTATTCAAACCATAAAGGAGTTATATATTCATATTTGTGAGTGTTGAATATCTTCAGTTGTGTTTTGGAAATTGTTAAGATTTCCTTTTAGAATAATTTATAAGGATGTATTTTAGTTATATTCTGTTGTTTTTGTATTCACTTGTGTTTTAAATGTGGAACTTTATTGTATGTATTTAGATAGGCAATTACACAGGTCTGTCTTGTAAACTGGAATATGTCCAAATGACATGCATTACCTGTATAAAAATAAATTTTACCTACCTACCTTTATAATTGGATTCTATACAAAATACTTGGTCCTGAATTAAAGCATATCATGTTTTTCTGCTAGGGGCTGTTACCTGTTCTAGTTAATTTCCATTGTCTGATCTTCTGTACTGCTGGCAAAAGAAGGAAGGTAGTCCCTTAACCCATCTCATTTAATGAGGAGACGTTTGCCATTGTTGCAAAAAAGCCTTTAACCATCTTTCAGAAAAAGATTTCCAAAGTATCAGTGATAGGGACACAAAAGCACCAACATTATAAGAAAAAAAAACTGTAAAAAAAATGTATCAAATTAATCAGATTCAATCCCCCTAGTTTAATAGGTAAAATTTCTCTTTTTATGATATTTAATCGATTACCCCAGATGACTTGAAACACTGAACTTATTAGGATTGTCTCAGATTGTTTCAAAGGTGGATAAACTATATTTACAGTAAGTAAGTAAGTAAACCTGGGTAGCAGGAAAGTTGTTATTATGGCTACTTTTTTTTTTCTTCGATTGTTGCCACATATTTCAGATTTTCACTTCTTCTGAGCATACTTTGATTTTGTCTTCTAGTTCCTATGGCCCATATCTCCCCTCCCAAAAGTTATACCTAAGATTTCTATGGGGGCATCTGATATAGGGACATCAGCAATGACAGTAATCCCTTCTGTCTGTGTACTGAGAATATAACACCTACTTTTATTCTAATTAGTTCTAGTTCCTGATATTGCTAAATAGCTATCAATGTGCCATATAGCCTCTCTGACAGACTGAGAGTTTGTGAGAAGTAGACCTAGATCATTTGCATAAGCAGAAACCGTGACAGATGCAGAACCATCAGTTTTTTTAAAATAGTAACCTTTGGATTTTCCTGTAAACTGTAATAAGGGGTTGATGCAAAAAACATATAATAAGGGACTTAGAGGGCAACATTGTCTAACTCATTACTCCCATTTTAATAACAATCTATTTTCCAAAAAGACACTGATTAGTGGAATAGAGGTAGCCATATTGTACATAAGGGCCCAGATATTCAAACTGCGCCCAGAAAGGGTGCAAATGGTTGTTTCGTGCAATCGAGTTGTGCCAGAGTGCAAAAGTGCTATATTCAAATGAGTTGCACAATCGCACATCCCATCTGAATATATCAATAAATGCGTATGGCGCAAAAGGGTCAGCTGAAGTTGTGCCATCGCATTCCTCTGTCAGGTCTGAATACCTGGAATGGAAGCGTGCAATGCATCTTGAAGATACGCATGTGCAGTGCATCTTGGAGATAAGCTGGGCGCACATTCCAGATATTCAGACCCAAATATGGAAATGGGGCCATTAAGCAAGCAAGGCACTAATGGGGCAACTTGCGTGTCATTATGGCCCTATTTGCATGTCTCTGGCAGGGATGCGCCTGGCAGAATGCACCTGGTGCCTTGCCATATCCATGGAAATCAAAAATGCACTCCACAACTCCCTGGTAGTCTAGTGGTCCCCCCCTCCCATCCCTGAATCCCCAAATAAAACACATTACTTCATTCCTTTCCTGGTAGTCTAGTGACCCCTCCCATCCCTGAATCCTTAATATAAAAAATTCCTCTTTCCATGTCCCTGGCAGACTAGTGTTAACCACCTCCCATCCCTGATCATATCACTACAGTAAATACCTCATATCCCTGGTAGTCTAGTGTAACCCCCCTCCCATCTCCAATCATATCAATATAGTAAATACCTCATATCCCATGTAGTCTATTGTAACCACCCCCATCCCTGATTGTATCAATACGGTAACTACCCTGTATTTCTGGTAGTCTAGTGTAACCCCCTCCTATCCCTGATCGTATCAATACAGTAAATACCCTGAACCCCTGGTAGTCTAGTGTAACCCCCCTTCCATCCCCAATCGTATCAATATAGTAAATACCTCATATCCCATGTAGTCTATTGTAACCCCCCTCTCATCCCTGATTGTATCAATACAGTAAATACCCTGAACCCCTGGTAGTCTAGTGTAACCCCCCTCCCATCCCCAATCGTATCAATATAGTAAATACCTCATATCCCATGTAGTCTATTGTAACCCCCCTCCCATCCCTGATTGTATCAATATAGTAAATACCTCATATCCCATGTAGTCTAGTGTAACCCCCTCCTATCCCTGATCGTATCAATACAGTAAATACCCTGAACCCCTGGTAGTCTAGTGTAACCCCCCCCATCCCTGATTGTATCAATATAGTAAATACCTCATAACCCATGTAGTCTATTGTAACCTCCTTCCCATCCCTGATTGTATCAATACAGTAACTACCCTGTATTTCTGGTAGTCTAGTATAACCCCCCTTCTATCCCTGATCGTATCAATACAGTAAATACCCTGAACCCCTGGTAGTCTAGTGTAACACCCCTCCCGTCCCCGAACCCGATTGTATAGTAACACGTATCATCCTCCCAGTATCCATGGTAGTCCAGTGGACCCCTCAACCTCTGAGGAACCCACATCCCACCCTGCTCCCCCAATCCAGCAATGCCAGTTGGCAATGGAGCTGGTGGGCAGCACATCCCTCCACACACTGCCACAGCTGCCCAACGACTAAGCTGTCAGTGAATGACAGCTTACTGTGAGCATCTGAAGCCCATTGGTAGACACTGTCAACCAATGGGCTTGCAGTGCGTACTGTAAGCTATCATACACAACTTCCACAAAGTTCATCATGAAGAATAAGGGATGCTAGCTGCACATTTGAGCAGACTTGTTAGACCACAAGGCCTTTATCTGCTGGCAAATTTTGTATGTTCGTAGTACTATGAAAAGTGGCAGAAACAGGACAGGAAAACATACTACATGGACACTTACTGTATGCATCGGAAGCCCATTGGTTGACATTGTCAACCAATGGGCTTGCAGTGTGTACTGTAAGCTGTTATTCAGCAAAGATTGTCATGAACACTTCTCCCTGGTGTCAAGCAGGATTGATCAGGGGATATAAAATACAGGGCTGCTTTTGCCAACCTAGCAGCAAGTATTTTCCTTAATATTTTAAAATCCGTATTCATGATACTATGAGGTCTCCAATTCTTGAGATCGAGCCTGTCACCTTTTTAATAAAGAAAGATTTGTATGATCATACCTAGTTTTGGGTTAGCAGGGTCTTCCCTTAGTATCCAATTAAATAATACATATAACATTTCTGTCATGACCGAAATATATTTTTTGTAAAATTCTGAGGTGAGGCCATCTATTCCCAGAACTGTGTTTTTTTTTTTTTAAGGATTTAATTGCTATACCTATTTCTTCCACTGAGATAGGTGCAGTAAGTTTTTGAGCTACCTGTACATCTGATAGCAGAGAAGGTATACAAAAAAGTAACAAAAAACTCTTCTACAGCCATTAAGTTAGTCTCTATAGCACCAAAATCACTTTCTATGTATTGATTTATAACATCTAGAACCCCTTTATTTGTTGTTTTCAGTATAATCATATCCTCATTCATGCAGGTCCCTTCAGGACCTGTGTGAACATATCCATTTGCCTGAGGAAGTGCAGGACCCTGAAGGCCCTACGCTTCCATCCCTCCATAGATGCATACATACATGTTGGTGTGGAAGTGCATACATATATGTTGGCCATCCAGGCCCTGCACTTCAATTTCTGCAAAAAGCAATGTATTTGTTTGATTGTATGGCTTGCTAAACTGCCAAAGTTATGCTTATATGACTTTTGGGGCCAGATATTCAAAACTTAGCCCCAGGCAAAATTAGCACTGCATGGTGTACTAAATTAGCCTGGAACCATAAGCATGCTATATTCAAGGGAACTGCCATGGGGCTCAACCTGCTGAATATAGCGTGCAAAGTAAGCTGTGCAAACAGGGCTATGATTGCAGTGCAAAATAGCCCAACAAAGAAGACAACACTAAATATAGCAACAAAGACAGCTCTGAATATAAAGGCAGGCACTGCAAACAGCAAGAGCAGCACAGTGCAGAGAGAAACCAAATGGTCACTGGGGGCACATGCAAGGTTGTGCAGCCATGAAAGTGTACACAAGTGCATACAGCAGTGGACAATAAAACAATGGAAAACCAGCAACCAAAGGCAATGGCATGAAACCACACATGTGCCAATAACTAGAACCCAAAGACAAGAACAGCAACCTGAATAATAAAACAGGCAGCCAATAAAGAAACAGGACACAGATATGCAAAAGCAGAAATAAGTGTATTCAAAGCGCAACAACAACAGTCAAGTTACACTACTGTATGTACATTAGACTGTAAACTGGAGAGGGGAAATAGCAAAGAGGGAAACCAATATGTACAGCAAAAAAAGTGGAATTCCACAGAACCAAAACACCAAACTGTAAGGCACAGAACACCATGCTAAACTGCATATCAACTACAAAGGTGGGTTGGAGGGGGCTGGGAAGGGTGAAAAACAAGGGAAATGGAATTAAGGGTCCAATGGCTGGGGCTGTGCAGATGCAGGGAGACGCTTCTCCAAGATCCTGGCCACCCTCCTTGTTTTGCTGCTGCCGCACAGTTCTTCTCAAGAGATCATCCTGCCTCTCACCCTTTTCAGGCCTGGTGGCCAAGAGAGAGTGTCTCTACGGACCTATGGGTGGAAAGACGACTATGTAAGGCTGGTGCACCAACAATGTGGAGCACAGCAACCCCCCAGGATGATGCCCCAGGGGTGGACAGCATGTCCTAACAACCATGGCCATGTACCCAAGGGAAAGCAATGCACATGCCACAAGCACTGTGCATGTAAGCCACAGCAGAATGCAGCATTGCCACATGGCCACACCAAGCACACATAAAGGGCCAGAAGGGCCCTGCTGACACCCACATGTCTGGGAACATGCACGATGGCTGAGCAAGGTGGTGGCTGTCAGACAGCAGAATAGCCCCCCCACACACTGGCTTACAGCACAAACAGTACAGGAATGCAAGCAATGGTGGGGACATGCTGCCCACTGTAATGTAGGTACAGACACTATGCTACACAACAATACCAGCACAAGGCACACAGGCCAGGGACAAGACAACAGAAACCGGCAACAATGTTACCCACAGCCTGTGTAGCCAAGGCACCCCCACACACACACCATGACCGAGACTGCAGTGTGGCATCATGCCTATGTGCACACATGGCAGCAGACAGTGGCCCTTAGATATCCCCCTACAATATCCATGACTCACCACCCTGCAGCAGCAATGCATGTAAATGGCATGTAGATGTACTCATGTGCAGTAATCCATTGCTCTTCACTGGTGTCTGTCCCCCTATGGACGCTGCCCTGGCCGCTCCTGGAGGGCTGGCTGGTCCAGTCTGTGCTGCACTATGCAGATCGAAAGGAGAACACAGTGGTTATGACAGCATGGGCAGTATCACCCCCACAGAAAACCACATGGCAAAGACAGATGTTAATGTCACACTGTTCCCCACCCCTGCCGCATGGGATGCCTGAATGCACCATGCGCATTAGCGACACATGCACCAATGGTGGGCCATGCTGTGTGGTGTGTGCTCACAGCATAGACCATGACAGCAACCCTACCCCCAGACATAGACAACATGTCACCACAGAGTCACTGCACCAGTCACACTGTGCAACACACAGAGACCTGGCCCGAGTGTGCGCCCCGCCCCCCCGAGAGTGTGTGGCAACACAATACAGATTTACCCACATACAGCTAATGCACTAATGTGACATGTGAACAGCAGTGCTGTGACAATGTCAGACTCTTACCTGGTGCAGGGAAGGTCCCCTCCTCAACCATCCTCCAGAACCTGCCCAGGCTTTGCCTCTCCGAGCGTAGCAGGTCTATATACCTGTGCCAGCACTACTCCCCATTCCTTGGTATACCTGTCCTCTGGGACAGGTAGTGGGCAATGGAGACTCAGTCCTGTTGTCTAGGCCTGTCTCCCTCCTTGACCTCCCCAAACAGCTGGCAGTCCCTCTGCACCACCAGCTGCACAAGGTTGGCCAGTTCAGCCTCACCCCATCTGTGGTCTCTCTGCACCACAGACCTTTGTCTCCTATCTTCAGGCATTGTTGGTGTTTCTGGTAACACTTCCATCACCCTCACATACTAAGCATACACAGTGGTACAGGAGATGGGGGACTCATGTGATTGCACCACATTACATGACTGTGAGTAGCACTAAAATGGTTTAGTGCTACGTACTGTAAGCCCAAGCATGAGCCACTGTGCATGCGTGACGCCTGCATGACCCTACATGCCACCACATCATCGCGTATGCTCAGATGAGGTGGCACAAAGTGCATTTGCATGGCACTGATCATGTAGCATGGCGCTGCAGTTTGCAAGGTGCTAATGCTTTAGCCTGGGGCTAAAATGTGCTATATTCAAAGCGTGTATGCAAATGATGCTGATTAGCTATTCATGGGGTAAACCTCTGATGGAGCACCTCATTATAACCTCATCTGCATGCATTAGCATCTGAATTGCCTGGCTGGGCTATTTAAGGCCTCACAGGGCTCCACCTGTAGGTCTGTGAGGCATAGCAGGTGTACAGAGGAAGACTATCAGAGGAAAACAACTCCAACAGCATGTCACAGCAGGATAAGCAGGCAGATCCAGGTATATAGGACACTTTAATCACATTTATGTATTGTATGGCAAGACAGTGTACACACATACGCATATCAGTGTACTGGTAATGGATGATGGGGACAGGCTGTGCTCTAACTGATGCAAAACTCCTGTAACACTGCAGGCCTGAGTGCTGCAGGGCCTGCATACAGGCACACACATCCCCAGTGCAGTGGGGGAAACAGACCCATGTCAGTGGCTTATCTGTGTGTGGCAGTGACTGCACATACAATGGAGTAAACATGGCAGCAGTACCACAGCAACTGGGCATCAGTACCATGGGGGGATGCACAACATGCACACAGCAATGTCTGCATCACAGGCACTGTGGATTGCTACTGTACATCACGGGTGCACCATTTGTGTGTCTCTGGCTACAGATATGCCAGGACATCTGCAGGCCATGGTCCAATGCACAGGCATCACCATGTACTATGTGATGGCTGTTACGCTTCTGGACTGTGTGTTAGCCATCTGGCCCATGGCAACAGGCCCTGCCTGTGTGCTGTGACTGTCAGCGAGTTGTTGGCCCAGGGACTGCCCATGTTGGTGGGTTCTGTGGCATGGATGGCCATGCCACAGATGCCAAGTGCTGTGCTGGGATGCATGGCATATAGCCACCAAAGCCTGGGTCACCCATCAGCATCTGAATGCCTGCATCATGCCACTCACACAGCCTGACAGGACTGACTGGGCATGACAAGACCATGCCCCCAGTGGTCCACAGCCACACCTGGGATCCTGCAGCTGCTGTATGTGTGCAGACATGTGTGCAGTGTCTTCAGGACAATGACACGGTCCTGTCATCCTGTGGTACTGATTGTTATTTGTGAGACATGGCCATGCCTGGTGCACCAGTGTACTGCTGGCCACTGACATGCCTGTGTCATGGTACTGCAGGGATGGCTGGGTACCCTTACAACTGTGTATTGCCATGGCTGGTGGTCACACACACACACATTGTGGGACACATGCATGAAAGGGCCACACACAGGCTAAGACAGACACATGCAGAGATGCACACACACACACACACTCACACATATACACACACACACACACACACACACACATATGCATTCCATGATACACACCAGACACTCACCACAGTTCCCCTCCTCCCCACACAGGTGCTAATGAGGGACACATGCACTTAAGGGTGTACAAATTCTCCAATGAAGAACTGAAGGCCCTGGTGACTGCATACAAGGACAGGTTGGCCCAGATGCAGAGGTACAAGAACACTGATGCCACTGTCCACCTAATGTGGGCAGAGATTGCCTCAGAAGTCAATGCGATGAGTAGACATGGATGGAGTATGGATGCCTGCAGGAAGCGGTGGCATGATCTGCAGAGGTGTGCCAAGGAGGAAGAGGCACAGTGGCTGAGGTCATTGATGGGGACAGGCGGTGGTCCCATGCAGCCGAGTTAAGGAGGAAGGACCCAATAATGGATGTTGTATCCACACTCAGGCCAGTGGCCCTGGTGGGTGTGGAGGGTGGGGATGCAAGACACAGCTGGATCTTCATAGAGCATGTGAGTGTCAGGCCATACAGCTAGTGTTGTGCATAGTGACAACTGGGTGTCCTGTAGGACTCACAACTGTGGTAAGACATGGCTGGTGCTTACTGCACACACCTGTGTGCATGTGCTCATCCCGGTGGTGCATGCATGCTGTGACCCATTTCCACAATGTGTGGGCATGCATGCAGCATGCGCCCATTGTTGCAGGCCATGATGTCCACACAAGCGGGCTGTGCCACATGGCATGCATGCCTAATGTGGTTGTGCCTATGCACCATGCTGTGCTGCGCTACACAACATGGGGCACTGTCTGCAGTACAGGTCCCGCAGGCATAGTGCGGCAGCCAACACACATGGGTGTGTATACCACACAGTGAGAACAGGTGTTCACATGCACCCTGGGCTGCATGATGTGGGTGTGGTTCTCTGTACACCTTGCCTGTGGTGGTGTGCGGGCATGGTACACTGGGTTGGGACTGGCACTGAGTGATAAATTGGGAGCACCCTGGTGTTGTGTATGTGATGGCAGTGGTGTGGGCACACTGTGCCATGTACAGTGAACTCACTCTGTTTCTCTTGCTCCACAGCCCAGCCCATTGGGCCAGCAGCAGTGGGCCATGTGGCGGAGGGAGGTGATGATAGCCAGTCAAGACCATCATGTTCAGGAGTGCAGGTGCATAGTGGATTGGACTCAACATCTACGGGTCACACCTCCAGGGGGTCTGCTGCAGCCATGGCCTATGAAAAGGAGGATGACATTGAGGATGATGATGAGTCCTATGTACCAGGGCTGGATTGCCTTGTGGACATTGAATTTGGGGTTGGGGGCTTGCCATTGGGATTCTCCACTGGACCTGAGGACCTCTCCATGGCTGCCAACAGTGGCCAGGGTGCTGCCACACACACATATCACCTGCTAGGGTCACCAGTACTGTTTGGGACAGGCACAGCTGTGGCAGCATCGGCTAGCAGCAATGCAACAACCACCACCATCACCAACAGCACTGCCAATGCCACCGGGGATGGTCAGCGGGCAGCCAGCAGTCAAGCAGCATCCCTGACACAACAGCAACATGCAGTCAGCCAGGCTGCCATGCCCTTGCCTCCACAGGGGTGCCATGGAAGGCTGGAGAGCTCTCTGAACCAGCAGGCAGCCAACCCTGTTGCACATCAAACACAGCCAAGGCACATACCCCAACCCCCACCCTTTCCAGGGTGTTCAGCCATAGGAAGTGCAGGACAACATGGGTACCCGAGTGCTTCTCCGCAGTGCAGTGGACTCACAGTCAGCCACGCAGCAGGAACTACATGCATTCCAGAGGGAGGTGTAGCACAAACTGTCCCTGTTAAGTGAAGCAGTTGCCACTGCCCTCCTGTGGGCTGAGCAGTGGGCAGAGGATCATGTTGAATGGAACCTCATTGCCCTTGACTGTGGTTTTAGTGTACTCACTGGGGCTGTGAGGGACCTCACCACCACAGATCGGGAGGTGATGCTGGGTACACAGTAGCACACAGGTAGTGCAGGCCAGTGCTGCACCAATAGTGGTCTGAAGCATGCCTTCACAGGACATGGTGGGCAGTCAGGGTCATCCAGCACTGCCTCTACCATGGCATGTGCACGCAGTCTGTCAGTCATGGGTCACTGGCATCGGGCAAGCCCGCACCATGGACACAGCCGCAATAGAGTCATATCCACCCCGGTGTCATCGCCTGCGGCATCGTCTACCCACAGTACACCCCCCTACAGTGTTCTCCATGGTGACTCTGTCAGGGCCCATGGTGGGAGACGTCAATGAGGGCATGTCCCCACCACTCACAGGCATACATATCACAGTCACACACCACACACATACACCTCTGCTAGACCAGACATACCACCCCATCATCATTGCACTTATGTTTACATTTGTGTTCACTGTTTGTCACCAATAGCACATTCCTGTGTGTTGCACATCTTGCCACATTTCCATTAAAGGTCATTGCTCACATGTTTGTTGTCTTATTTTGTCATCACTTACTTGGCCATCCATGCTAGTGTCTTGATGAAGTGTGTTCTGTGCTCCTGTGCCCTCCTGGCCATGTGAGAGTCCTGCCTCTCGAGTTGCTCTACCATCCCCCTGGACCTCTGGCTCTGGGTCACTGTTTGGATGTTCCTTGGGTTCAAGCATGCATATTCCATGGTTCAGAGCCATGTTGTGCAACATTCTATGATTATGTGACAGACCTTCCAGGTGATATTGTAGGGCACCGCCGGATCGATCCAGGCAGCAGAAATGCATCTTGAGCATGCCAAAGACCCTCTCTATGACATTCCTTGTGGCAGCATGTGCCTCATTGTACCACTCCTCGGCCACTGTTGCTGGCCGGAGGACCAGTGTTAGGAGCCAGGGTCTTAGGGGATATGCACTGTCCCCTGCAAACACATTACATTGTGTTAGCAATGTCCTACTGGTACTCACACACCATGACTGCCTGCTGCACTACTGTGCTGGCTACCTATCACACTTACCACCCCCTTCCCACCACCCATGTGTGCATTCTCATAGCACTATCCCACCATTGGAGTGGGCTGTGTCATGCCTGCTGGTTGTACTCACCAACAAGGTGCCCACTGGGTATGTGGCCATCCTCAAATGCCTGGCTCAGCCTGTACTAGTGCCAGATAAATGTATCATGGGCACTGCCGGGGTACTGTGCAAAGACATTGATGATGCACCCTGTTGCATCACACATCACTTGGCAATGGATGGAGTGGTAGCTCTTCCTGTTCAGGTGCACATCTCTACCATCTCCAGGTGGTGCACAGATTGCAACATGAGTGCAGTCAATTGCATCAAGAACAGCAGGTAGGTGCACAACCTGATAGAATTGCTGCATGGTTTCTCTGCGCTCCTCCACCATACTGGAGAATATGATGAATTCACCAGTATGTGGCAGGAAAGCATCCAGGAACTAGGTCAGGAGACAGGAGGTGTCTGACTGTGATACACCGATGGTATCACCCATCGGTGTCTGGAAGGCTCCGGTTGAGAGTAAACACATAGCAGCCATCACCTTTTCCTCCATGGTCACTGCATGGCTGCATCTGGTGTTACTCAGCTGCAGATCATGGAGGAGCTCACAGAGCTGCCTCAACAGGACCCAGTTCATCCTGTACTGGACCACAAGGGGGTTATCTGGGAGTGTCTCAATAGACACTCTGGGCCTGTACAGCCTGTGTGCAGTGTATCTCCTCCTTGGCCTGTGATGTGGGCCAGGGTGGGCCTGCCCCCTCTCTTTCTCCTCCAGCACTTCAGCCATCGGTATGGCTAGCACAGCATTGTTTGCTACAGCCATCTTCTTCTTCCTGGTGTGTGTCCAGGCCCCCCCCCATGATTTGCCCTGAGTTAAGACGTGCCTTTTATTGGAGGCAAATTTTGCACACTTTGGGTGGTGCTACATGGTCTTGCACAATGCTATTCCATTGACTATAGCTTAGTGCAAGTATACATGATCCCACCCCTCGGTTTGCACCTTGCATGCATTATCTTTTAGTGCCGGTGCTATGGCCTTATGCCGGCACTATTCCACCCTTTGAATATTGTGGCATGGTACAAATATGGTGCAGTCGTAGTGCAAACATTTTGCACCAGGCTCAAAGCTCTGAATAGCTGGCCCCCAATGTTTTCATTTTTGTGTTTTTTTTTTTTATATGGTCCCTAAATTGTTGTGTGGGGGGGGGCGGTATTATGTGTTATTCTTGTTGTATTCATCACAAACTTTGTTTTGATATATAGATCGTCCCTTAACTGAAAATATTGAGGGAGTTATGGATTGCTGAAGTTAAAATCTGGGGAAAAAACTAAGTCCAAATTCTTTTTTCATATGAAGGGATTCTTTTTCTTATGAATGAAAAAGCCATACAAAAAAAGGATTCCTTAATACAAAAATAAAAGAATTAGCAAAATACTAAGTCCAAAATCTTTTTTTATGAGTGCATCCTTTTTTGTATGAACGAAAAACCCATACAAAAAAGGATCCCATCTTATGAAAACAGAATCGGGGAAAAAAATTAAGGCCAAAATCTTTTTTCATATGAGGGCATCCTTTTTCATATGAAAAAAGGAAAAACATATGATAAAAGGATCCCTTCATACAAAAAAAGAATTTAGACTTAGTTGTTTTATGTAATTCTTTCTTCATATGAAGGGACCCTTTTTCTTATGTTTTTTTTTCATTCATATAAAAAAGGATGCCATCATATGAAAAAAGAATTGGAAAAAGGCCTATGTCCAAATTATTTTTTTATATGAAGGCATACTTTTTCATATGGCCGAATTCCTTTTTTGTGTAGCCATATGAAAAAGGAAACTTAGTCATGAAAAGGCATTAAAAATTTATAAAAACACATTTCTGGGTCATTTTTCCAAAAGGTAAGTGCAGAATCCACCTAGTGGGGTCCCTGAGCTGGTTCTGCAGCTATCTCACAGACCTTGTCCAACAGTTTCAAATTGGCAATATACTCTCTGCAAACAAAATGTTAGGATAGGAGTCCCCCAAGGGTCCATACTTGGTCCTCTGCTGTTCAGTCTTTTTCTGAACAATCTCCCAAAAGATTGCCCTGGAAAAACCCTGTTGTATGCGGATGATGCTGTCCTCTACACTAGCTGTCCTGATCTCATCTCCCTTGAACAAAGTCTACAGAGCAATTTCAATCTTGTAGAGAACTGGTTCACCATTGCTCAGCTGCTGCTCAACTATTAAAAAAACAAAAAACATGCTTTTCACCTCCCCTCACAGCAAGTATAAATCGGCCCAACTATCAGTAATAAACAAAATGAAGCCCTTGAAATGGTCTATAACTTCAAATACATTGAGGTAATCCTAGACAGCATGCTGTCTTACACTCTGCATGGTGATTATGTCACTAAAAATACTTGCAGGAAAATCGGGCAACTGTATTGACACAGACATTGCCTTACACCCTCCACCCTCAAACTAGCCGTATCCAGTTCAGTCAACTCAGTGATCGATTATGGCCTAGTGGTCTACAGTGCAGCAACTTACTCAACCCTAAAAGGAATAGCCACTGCACTTAATAAGTCCTGTCGCCTAGTTCTGGGGGCCCCGCTGCAAACCCACACATGTGATCTCTACAGACTCACAAGCTGGCTGAACCTTAAGAACCGTATTGAATACCATCACTGTCTCATGGCCAAAAAAGTCACATTGGGACTTACCCCACTAGGACTACATGCCATGATAGGTCAAACAGTCCCTCTCAGGCTAACTAGAGAATCTCACAAGACTCATTTCAAAGTCCCATTCCATTGAACAACACAAGGGCAGCAGTCTTTTGGCTACTGTGTGCTAAAATGGCTAAACTCACTCCAAACTGACCTCCATACTGAATCCAAACTAGGACCTTTCAAGCTAAGTCTCTGGTCCCACCTCTCAGGGCTAATGACATGCCACTGCTCCCACAACCGATGGATTGCTGATCAGTTGCTACCTGCTCTTGGGCCCAGGCTCCTTCAGGTCCTGGCCTCTTCCTCTCCTCTCAACTGACAAAGGGAAACTTAGCTCTCCCATTTCCCTGAACTGGTTTCTACCTCCCTCCACCCACCTCTCTCTATCCACTAGCACTAGCTTATGAATTAGGTAGAATGATCCTCAGCCTTCTAAGCTGGCCTACCCCTGCACTTCTCTTGCATCTTTACCTACCCATGTCTGTTTTTTCCAATATGTATGCCGTTAATTTTTGTCAATGCTAAATGCCTGACATTATTATATCCTACCTGATCTTTGTATCCTTACCCTTTGGCTGTATATGTCTGCCATATATTGTACCCATTATGATGTGGAACATTGACTGTATGTGTTTAGTATGTATTTTTACCCATTATGATGTAGAACCTTTGCAAATTAGCTTATAGCTCAAATGTTGTAATCCGAGACTTGAATAAATAAATAATAAATAAATAAATAAATAAAGATTCATGTGTCTGTGTGTGAGTAGGATGTCATTTTTTGTGGGTTTTGAAAAATGTTTTTTTTTAATAAAATGGAAACAAGATGGAGGCCATATGAAAAAGGATTTTTCCTCATGAAAAAGGATTAGCCTACCAGAGGTGCTGCCAGTCCATGGTGGCTGTGGGGGAATAGGAATCTCTGTATCAGAAGCTTCAACACATGGTTGAAGGGCTGGTGCAGTGAGAAGGGATATGGCTCCACTAGGAACTGGGGACCCACCTACAATGATGTGGCCCTGTACAATGGTGATAGACTGCATCCATCCATCCATGGTTTAAATGCTTCGTAGATGAGTAGACTTGAGAAGTAATAGAACCAGATATAATAAAAGTGAACTAAGGAGCTGGTGTATATCTATCTTACACAATACCACAACATGTAATAATCATTAGTGTTTCAAAGTATGTATTGTGTAATGAGATTGATTGTTTTTATTTTATTTTCTTCTTTTTTCTTCTTCTTCTTTTGTGTTCCCTTCCTTATTTTATTGTAAATTTTTTAATTTATATGTGGTCCTCTAGTGATTGATGTTATGTTATTTGATGTGGAACCTTATTTTATTGCAATATGGAACTTCATTGAAAATGAGCTCTGCTCAATTGAATGTATCCATTTATTCATACATGAATACAAAAATGATTTACTACTTTACTACTACTACTACTACATTTAAATTAGCTGGAGGGGGCAAAGGGAGCAGGAAAACTTAAGCAGCCCACACCCATAAGGCATAGAAACCAAAACTGAGGAGCATAAAGATGAGTTGATGACAGGGACACCAGAACCAGGCATAAATGGAAAAGCAGATGAACTGAACCGGCATAAGACAGGAAACTGGGGTGGGAGAAGAAGCAGGAAAGCAAAAACAGGAGTAAAGGGAGGATAGGCAGGAAAACATGGAAGGCCATGGTAACAAATGCCTGCAGCCTGAGAAATAAAACACCAGACCTGGAGGCCTTGCTAGTAGAGACAGACCTGAACACTGCTGCAATAACAGAGACCTGGTACACCACAAATCATGGCTAGGACATGAATGTGCTGGGTTAAGCTCTATTCAAGAGGGATGGGGGGTAGAAAGGGGGGTGATTGCCCTGTATGTCAGGGAAGATATAAAGGCAATGCTGGTACAGGGTAGACAGGGGAAGGCAAAGGCACTGTGGGTCACCCTTGAGCCTGGCAATGGCACAGCAATATGCACAAGGGAAATCTACAGGCCTCAAGTACAGGGGGAGGAAGTGGATAGGGAGCTGGTGGATGAAATACATAGGATGGCAACAAAAGGGGAAGTTCTGCTGCTGGGTGATTTCAATATGCCAGACGTGGATTGGACCACCCAGGTGGCTGCTTCAACCAGGAGCTGAGACATCCCTGATTCCCTACAGTGGGGAAGGCCTCAGGCTTCTGGTGCTTAATCCAACCAGAGACAGGGCAATTCTGGACCTAGTACTGACCAGCTGCAACAGAATAACAGAGGTCCGGGTAGAAGGTCAATGGGGGGTCCAGCGACCACAACATAGTGTGGTTTAGCATGGGGAAAGGGACACAGTCAAGTCACTCAAAGACAAAGGTCATAGATTTCAGAAGAGCAGACTTTGCTAAGATGGGGAGATGTATCAAGGAAGTCATGACGAGCAGGGAGGTAGGAGGGGGAGTTGAGCAGCAGTGGGAACATCTAAAAGAAGCCATAGAGGAGGTAACAAACTAATGCATCAGGTTGGTAAACAAAGGTAAGAGAAGGAGGAAGCCACTATGATTCTTGAAAGAGATGGCAGACAAAGTAAGGGTCAAAAGAGCAGGTTTCAAGAAATATAAGGAAACTCAAAGGGAGAAAGACAGGCAGGTTTACCTAAAATGTCTAAAGGAAGTGGGAAGGCTGTTAGTGGCACAAAAGCATGGACTGAGTAAAGATTAGCTCAGATGGTGAAGAAAGGGGGCAAGACATTCTATAGGTACATCAGTAAAAGAAGAAAAACCAAGGGAGGGGGACAGTAAGGCTCAGAGGGGATGAAGAGGAATGTAAGGAGAGAGACTTGGAAAAGGCAGAAATACTGAATAAATACTTCCGTTCAGTATTCACTGAAAAGGGGGAGGGTCAGGGACCACAGTTGGGCAACAGATATGAAGGGGGGAGAGGCAAACACAAGTCTATTCATAGAGGAAAGAGTCCTTGAGGAGCTCACAAAACTGAAGGTGGACAAAGCAACGGGGCCAGATGGCATACACCTAAGGATATTAACGGAGCTGAGAAGGGAGCTAGCATCACCTCTGGCTGCCATATTCACTGAGTCACTCAGCACAGGAGTGGTTCCAGAGGCCTGAAGGAGGGCACATGTAGTCCCTCTACACAAAAGTGGTAGGAAGGAGGAGGCAGGGAACTACAGGCTGATCAGCCTAATCTCAGTGGTGGGTAAGATCATGGATGCACTACTTAAAGAAAGAATAGTGGGACACTCAGAATCCAGCGATGCCCAGGATCTGAGGCAACATGGATTCACAGCAGGAAGATTGTGTCAAATGAATCTGATAAATTCTTTTTGACTGGGTGACAAAGGAGGTAAATCAGGGGAGAGCGGTAGACATCATCTACCTCAATTTCAGCAAGGCCTTTGACACCGTCCCACTTAAAAGGCTGGTTAACAAGATAGGTAGTCTGGGCATGGGCCACAAGGTGGTAAACTGGGTTAAGAATTGGTTGACAGATAGGAGGCAGAGGGTGGTGATAAATGTAATCCAGTCGGGGGGAGGACCAATGGGGTACCTCATGGATCAGTCCTTGGGCCAGTCCTGTTTAATGTCTTCATTAGTGACATAGGGGAAGGGCTGGAGGGAAAGGGCTGCCTGTTTGCAGATGACACCAAGATATGCACCATGGTGGATACTCTGGATGGGGGGGGGGATGAGGAGGGACCTGAGGAAGCTTGAGAAATGGTCTGAGGTGTGGCAGCTGAGGTTCAATTCAAATAAGTGCAAGATAATGCACCTCAGATAAGGGAAACCTGGAGAGAACCACATGTTGGGGGGGGGTTGCTGATGGTCACTGTGGAAGACAGGGAACTGGGGTTGTCATTTCAAATGACCTAAAGGTGTTTAAGCAGAGTACAAAGGCTACAGGGAAGGCCAGTAACATGCTGGGGTGCATAGGCAGAGGTATCACAAGCAGGAGTTAGGTGGTAATGCCACTGTATAAAACACTAGTGAGGCCTCACTTAGAGTACTGTGTGCAGTTCTGGAGGCCACATCTTCGCAAGGACATTGACAGGATGGAGGCAGTCCAGAGAAGGGTAACAAAGATGGTACAAGGCTTGCACCAAAAAACATATGAAGAGAGATTAAAGGACCTCAATATGTACTCACTGGAGGAGAGGAGGGATCAGGGTGACATGACAGAAACATTCAAGTACTTTAAAGGCATAAACAAGGTGGAGGGGGTGACATCTTCCAATATAGGAGGAGTATAAGAACAAGGGGGCATGATATGAAATTGGAAGGTGGCAGGTTGAGGGGAAATGTGAGGAAGTTTTTCTTCACTGAGAGGGTGGTGGATTCATGGAATAGTCTCCCAAAGAAAGTGGTGGGAGTAAGCACAGTGGAGAGATTTAAACATGCATGGTCAGGCACAGGGGAACCCTTGAAGTGGGAAGGAGGGGAGAAAGCCGTTGATCAAGTAGGGTCAGAGGCTGCAAACAAGGGGAGGGCTTGTGGGCAGACTGGATGGGCCTAGCAGTCCTTATCTGCCAACAATTTCTATGTTTCTGTGTTTCAATACGAAAATGGATCCCTTTTCATCTGGACCAAATTCTTTTTCCGTTCTAAGCAGCTATCCAAAAGAGTGTACTGCACATGTTCAGAATTGAAATTTCAAAGTTTAATAACTTTTAAATGGATAAATATTTTTTCACCAAACCAGCAAAAGATACCAGTGTGGCCCAAGCCCTTTCTACCCTGAAAATGTCAGACCAAAATTCCAAACTGTCTGGGTGTTAGGTGATGACGAAATAAACAGCACCCCCCTCCAATTTTTACACTTTTTCCACTATCCACATCTCAGTGATCTGCACATCTAACTGGAATAGGCTTTGCATGTCAAGAGACCTACCCCTCAACATCATACATGCAAAAACTTCATACAAATCTGTTGAACAGTTGTGAAGCAATTAAAGTGCAAAGTTCGAGGTTTAACACAGAGACACCAACTCAACCCTAACTATAGTGGTGCTACCATGCCACTATAATGTGTATATATACTGTCTATATATATGTGTGTGTGTGTGTGTGTGTGTATATATATATAGACATATACATATATGTGTATGTATATATATATATATATATATATATAGAGAGAGAGAGAGAGAGAGAGAGAGAGAGAGAGATACATAGATATATTATGGGGGTGCGGTCGTGCCTCTATAGTTAGGGATGAGTAGGCACTTCAATGTTAAACTCTAAGTTTTGCACTTTAATAACATTGCAACCATTCAACGGATTTACACAGAATTTGGTAAGCCCTTTTCTGCAGGGTAGATCTCTTGATGTGGCATGTTACGTTCCAGTCTGATCTGCAGTTTCCAAGTTATGGAGAGATGAAAAAAACATGTTGACGCTCATTGAGTGTGCTGGGATTTTTCTTTGAACTTGCCAACAGCTCAGACAGTTTGATTTTTTGGTCTGAAATTTTCTGGGCAGAAAGGGACTACCCCACAGATGTGCCTTTTGCTAGTCTGGTGAAAAAATAATAACCCATTTTTAAGTTATTACAATTTAAAATTTGAAAAAATAATTTCTGAGCATGCTCAGTAAGCTCTAAAAGATAGCTGTATGAAATGAAAAAAGAATCCTGTTTCATATGAGAACATTTCTTTTTCATATGGCTGCCATCTAGTTTTCAGTTTCACCTGAAAAATTCAAATTTGTACCCCCCCCAAAAAATGATATTCTGGGGAGGAACCAGCACATGTAGCTTGCTTATTGCGATACCGTACGACCATTCTGCACTGTGCTGCTTGAAAAATACCCTTAAAATGTGTTTTATTTAACACTGAAATTATTTTCTCATATCTGCATCATATGAAATAAGATCTTGTTTTATATGACGACTCATGAGACAAGATATTCTTTCATATTTGGAAACCCCCCAAAATCATATTATGGGAAGGAACCAACACATGTACTGCAGCTTGCTTATTGAGACCCCTTAGGTGCATTCTGTACTTTGCTGCTTGAAAAATGCCCTTAAAATGTGTTTTATTTAACATTGAAATTCTTTTTTTGTATCAGCATCATACAAAATAAGATCTTGTTTCACATGCCGACTCACGAAACAAGATCTTCTTTCGTATGGGAAATCAATGTATTTCAATGGGATTTTCAACATTGGTGCAAAACTTTGCCATTTTATATATTTTGACACCAAATTTTCAACATAGCCTTTTGGGGACCCCACCAGTGAATAATATGACTATTGTTATGCAACTCCCACTCGAAAGGTGATTTTGAGGTCACTTGGCGAATTCACCTTTCAGGCAAGATTTGCATAATGACATCTATATTGTTCATGAGATGGGGTCATAAGAAGGCTATGTTGAACATTTGGATCAAAATATGTAAAAATGGTAAAGTTATGATCATTCATTGTAATTTTGCTACGCACACTCATAGCTTTGGAAATTTTAATGACTTTGACCCCAAATTTTCAACACAGACTTGTTATTACCCCACCTCATGTATGTCACAGCTATCATTTTTCAAATCCTAGTCAAAATGTGTTTTTGCACCTGTGTCATGGAATGACATTCTAGTTGCACAGAATTACATTTTCGTGTTTTTTTTTTTATTTTCTATACCAGGTATATGAGGTGGGGTAATAAGGTGGCTATGCTGGCAATTTGGTCACTGTTGTCCTATTAATTAGAGTGTCGGACCCTTCCACAGTGATATACATACAAGCGTAAGGCTACGATTACATTATCTCAAAAAGTAAGAAAATTATTTGAAAAACAACTACGTTAATGCATCAGTTAGGGTTGATATCAAACCGTTAAAAGGAGGGAAATATAACATTAGAGTTTCAACCCTAACACCCCACCCCCTCTCTACACACACCAACTGGCATCGAGGGTGTGCCTTGGGGTCATGAGCCCTAATGCTTATCCCATTCCATAAGTACATAAGCTGAGATGGTAACAGTATAGGAGAATGGGTTGAGAGATAGTCCTGATGACCCCCAAGACACACCCCGACACCTGTTGGTGTGTGGAAGATGGGGTGTGGTAGTGGTGGGAACCCTAACACTGAATTTCCATACTTTTGTATACTACTGAAGACTGAATTCCATAATCTTGACACCCAGGAGCCCAACACCAATAGCCCAACACTCGGAATCCTGACTGTTGAGAATTGCCCACGGCAGAGGTTTTTACCATGTTTCAGGGGTTTTGCCCCTGCACCACCCAACACAGGGAGCTTTGCCCCTGCACCTCCCTTATTATTGATTGTCAACTCCGCCGTGGGAAATTCTCAACAGTTGGGAGTAATTCTTGATAGTCAGGATTCTGTGTATCAAGCTATTGGTGTTGGGCTCCTGGGTGTTGAGATTATGGGTTTCAAACTGTTGTAATGATACATTTGTCTCTGTAATAGGAACCCTAACTGATGCATTAACAATAGAGTTTTTTCAATGAATTTCCTTACTTTTTGAGATAGTGTAATAGTGTCCTTATTTTACCGTGGGAGCGCAGGGTCCTTTGGACCCTGCATTCCAATCCCTCAGTAGATTTGCATACATATGTAGGTGTGGAAGTGCAGGACCCTCTAGGCCCTCCGCTTCCATGTGTTGAACAACAGTGACCAAATTGTCAGCATAGCCATCTGATTACCCCACCTCATATACCCCGGTACAGACAAACTGTGAAATGTAAGGCAAAACTTAATAATGCACAACTGCAACACCATTCTGCACCACAGCTGTGAAAACACATTTTGGGCAGGATGTAAAAGATAACAGCTTTAGTGTTCATGTGGTGGTGGTGTAAACATTGGCTATGTTGAAAATTTGGCATTAAAATATTGAAAAGTACCAAAGTTATGCACGTGTGTTAAATAAATTCAACGGACGCACCTAAGTAGAGCATTTTTAGAAATTGTTTCACCAAAGTTTCAGCATGGTCTTTTGCAGACCCCACCTCATGAACACTGGCACTCTCATTTCATTAATCAGTCCTGAAAGATGATTTTGTGCAGAGTATGTGCCATTCTGCACCACAGGAGAGAAAACACATTTCAGGCAAGATATGAAAAATTACAGCTGTACTGTTCATGAGGGGGTGTGAAAAAATGGCAATATTGAAAATTTGGAGTGAAAATATTAAAAATTGCCAAAGTTATGCTTGGTGACTGGGAAATCACGTTTCAGGACCGAGTAATGAAATGGCAGTGGCAGTGTTCAAGAGGTGGGGTTTCAAAATGCCCATGTTGAAAATTTAGTGAAAAAAATAATTAAAAATGGCCACAATATCAACATAGGTTAAAACACCATTGACAGCCATTAAACGGCACTTACCTTGATTCTTCAGTTCGTGGTTCAGCTTTGACGAGTGCAGACATGTCCCGGTCCACAGAAGATGACAGAAGAGGATCTCCAGTGATAGGTATAGGGTAAGAGGGAGGTGTGTGCTGGTGGGCTGCTCAGTGAGAAGGTCAGGAGTGAGAGGGGGGACAAGGAGACAATGAGGTGCCATTTTCTGTTTTACAGGATGAAAAAAAGACATGGGGAATGTTTTCTTTTTCTTAGGTACATAACAGTATACATTTTGGGACGCTGCGGGTGGGCTCCCCAGTGTTTGACAGTACTGGTGGGGGTATGAAATAACTGGGGACACTGGGAATGGGCTCCCCAGTGTCCTGCCTTGGGGGGAGCAACTGCCAACATGGGGATTGGGCACCCCGATGTTGGCAATGTGGGAGACTATTTTATTCTATTTGGGGACACTGTCATCCAGTGCAGACATGGGGATTGGGCACCCCGATGTCAACAGAAACATTTTTTTATTTTAAAATAAATTTTCTAGGATTTTCTGCTCATGAAGTAGGATCCTAGTTCGTATCTCTTCATACAAACCAAGATCCTATTTTGTATGACGCTGATATGAACAAAGAGTTTAAATGTTAAATAAAACACATTTTAAGGGCATTTTTCAAGGAGTAAAGTGCAGAATACAAATGATGGGTCCCAATAAGCAATCTACATGTGTTGGTTCCTTCCCAGAATATCATTTGGGAGGTTTTCAAATTTGAATTTTTCAGGCAAAACTGAAAACAAGAAAAAGCCATACAAAGTAGGAATTTTCCCATATGATGCAGGATTCCTTCTTCATTTCATACAGCTATGTTGTAGTGCTTACTGAGCATACTCAGATTTTTTTTTTTTATTTTTAAGTTGCATTAACTTAAAAACTGCTTGTTATTTTTCTGCCAGGCTAGCAAAAGGCCTTTCTTCCCTGAAAATTGCAGACCAAAAAAACAAAATGTCTGGGCTGTAGGCAAGTTCAAAGAAAAATTCTAGCAATGTCAATGAGCAAAACCATGTTTTTTTTCACCTCTTGGTAACTCGGAGACTGCATATCTGATAATCCGACCAGAATGAAACTTGCCACAGCAGGAGATTTGTCTCACAGAACAGTGCATACCAAATTTTGTGCAAATCCGTTCACCGGTTACAATGTTATTAAAGTGCAAAATTTTGAGTTTAACATGGATGTACCTACTCAACCCTAACTTTAGGGGTTGGATCCAGAGAGGTGAAAAAAGCAGTTTTTTCACTCATTCACCTGGTGTAACATCATTTGCACCAATAGAATGGTGCAAGTAGCATGTTACGCCAGCAGTTGCGACGTGTGGGATTCTACAATGTGACCTGTGACATGTCGCAGGCCACTTGCGTCAAAGAGCAGTTACACCAGTAGTTGCGCCATAAACCCCCTGTGACATGGTGCTAGGGGGTTTATGGCAGCAGTTGCACCCTTTTCTAGTAGGGCAGCAAAAATGTCCCCAGTGTCAGGATTCTACAAGAACCCCCGGAGGAGAACCGGCAACATAAGTTACACCATCATTTAGCTGGCGTAACTGTACATACGTCCTCTGGTGGTTCTGTAGACCAACTGCACCCACTCCAGGATGTGCCACCCATGCCCAGAACACCCCCATCGGTGCCCCACAGGGCAGCCCACAATTCCCCATAGCAGACGTGCTCAGTTGGGCATCAAGCACCCCTAGCCCCCAGAATCCTCAAACCCTAAATGTCCTGCAGGGCAGCCCACACACATCATGCCACCGAACTCCACACCGCTAGCAGCCCCGCAAGGCAGCTGTGTCCCCCATTCATTCACTGACCTGATATTTTGCCACAAATGTTTAAAAAGTAAACCCCCCAAGATCCCTGGTAGTCTAGTGGCCCCCCACCTGCCCCACCCAGCAGTGCTAGTCCCCTCCACCCATCCCCAGCCGGTGACTGGCACAGTCCACCTCTCACCTCCACAGCCAACCGCCGACTGAGCTCCACATGAGCGCTTACTGTATAGACGTGCTCAGAAATTAATTGCGCCATGCTTCTAGAATTGGGCCCATTGACTTTGCTGGGATTTTTCTTTGAACTTGCCTACAGCCCAGACAGTTTGGAATCTTGGTCTGAAATTTTCAGGATAGAAACTGACTTACCCACAGATGTGCCTTTTGCTAGTCTGGTGAAAAAATAATAAGCCATTTTAAGTTATTGCATTTTAAAGATTTGAAAACTGTGTTTCCAAGCATGCTCAGTAAGCACTAAAAGGTAGCTGTATGAAACAAAAAAATAATTATTTTTTCATATGACATCATCCTTTTTTGTTTGAGGAAAATCTTTTTTTGTATGGCCACCATCTTGTTTCCAGTTTTGCCTTAGAAATTCAAATTTGAAAACCCCAAAAAATGATATTCTGGGAAGGAACCAACACATGAAGCTTGCTTAGTAGGACCCCATTAGCTGCATTCTGCACTTTACTGCTCAAGAAATTACCTTAAAATGTTTTTTTTTAACATTGAAATTCTTTTTTCATATCTGTGTCAAAAGAAAAAAAGATCTTGTTTCATATGACGACTCATGTAAAAAGATCTTTTTTCATATGGGAAAGCAATGCATTTTAATGGGATTTTCAACTTTGGTGCATAACTTTGACATTCTTGCATATTTTGACACCAAATTTTCAACATATTCTTTTTGAGATGGCTCCTCATGAACTACTTGGGTGTCGTTACAGAACTCCCACCCCAAAAAGTGATTTTGAGGTCACTTGGCAAATTCACTTTTGGGGGGTGATTTGCATAATAACAGTCATATAGTTCATAAGGTGGGGTCAAAAGATAGCTATGTTGAAAATTTGGGGTCAAAATATGTAACAATGGCAAAGTTATAACCATTTGTTGCAATTTCGTTATGCACGTTCAGAACTTTGGAAATTTAAGGCTTTGACCCCAAATGTTAAGCATAGACTTTTTATTACCCCATCTCATGTATGGCACAGCTGCTGTTTTTCAAATCCTAGTCAAAATGTGTTTTCGCACCTGTGGTGCAGAATGGTGTTGCAGTTGCACATAATTACATTTTGGTGGGGATTCGAAAATGTTCTGTGTCAGGTACATAAGGTGTGGTAATAAGATGGCTGTGCTGGCAATTTGGTCACTGTTGTCCTATAAATGGAAGTGCAGGGCCCTTCAACAGCAATCTACATATACACATCTATGGAGGGATTGGAGTATAGAGCCTGATGGGCAGTGTGCTCTCACTGGCAAATAAGGCAACGATTACACTATCTGAAACATTAGGGAAATTCTTCACAAAAAACTACATTAATGCATCAGTTAGGGTTGATATCAAACCATAAAAAGGAGGGAAATATGACATTAGGGTTTCCAACCCAAACATTCCACCTCCACCCTGCACACACCAACATGCATCTGGGGGTGTGCCTTGGGGTCATCAGGCCTAATACTCACCCTATTCTCCTGTACTGCACTCATCTCAGCTTATTTGGTTATGGAGTGAGTGTTATGACTGACAGCCCCAAGGCACACACCCGATGCCTGTTGGTGTGTGCAGGGTGGGGGTGATGGTGTTAGGATTGGAAACATCAATGTCATATTTCCCTTCCTTTTGTGGTTTGATATCAACCCTAACTGATGCATTAATGCAGTTTTTTGCAAAGAATATATATATATATATATATATATATATATAGTATTGCAAAACATGTGGTTAATGCTCCAGTTAGGGTCAAAGTGACAAAAGTTGGGAAATGAGGCATTGGGGTTGCCAACACTAACACCCCACCCTCCCAAACCAGGCATGAGAGCAGGAGTGGGGTGTGCCTTGGGCTTCTTAAGCCTAACACTCACCCCATTCCATCTGTACATAGGGTCAGTTGTCTAGATTTTATGAGAATGGGGTGAGCGTTACCCTTGAGAAACCCAAGGTACACTCCACACCTGCTCTCCTGCCTGGTTTGGGAGGGTGGGTTATTATGGTTGAAAACAGTAATGCCTCATTTCCCAACTTTTGTCACTTTGACCCTAACTGGAGCATTAACAAAGTTTTTTTGTAATATATGTATGTGTGTGTATATATATATATATATATATATATATATAACACCAGTGGTGAATACATTAGGTAAATAAATCATGTTATTTTGGGATAAATATTTATTTTCACTTAGAATACCATTTATATAACTCAGAACACCATTTATATAACTTAGAACATGTTATTTCCATTTAGAATCTGGAAATGGAACACAGAGAACAATGGGTCAGATAGCGAACTTACATTGGAAAGAAAGGCAGTTTTAAACTAAAACAAGGTAAAACACCAGTTAATACAAATGGTATGATATATATCAAACACATAATGGATTGCAGTGGAACAACACATTTATCTCCACACGTGGGTGGTAAGACCTTTATAACTCACTCATGGCTTCACCACTCATGAGTTATGGGTTTTACCACTCACTAGTGGAGATAAATGTGTTATTCCACTGCAGTCCATTATGTATTCCCCATATATATTATATATAAAGATATATATATATATATATTTATACAACATATGTTTAGGTATAAAAGCCAGTATAAAAAGCGATATCTCAAGTAGCCCAGTGAAGATATACTTGATATCTTCATGTTCCTATACATCATCGTGTATCTTGAAAACTCTATCGTCATCCTAATTCCAGCACTTTCACTTTCCCTGCTATCCACACACCATCATGACTCTCTCACCCTTGCCCCCTCCTCCCCAATGCAGCTCCGACTTATCTGTTCAATTATCTGGTTGATCCTGCCATAACTGTTGAATAAATATTTATTTTAATAGTTATCTGGTTGATCCTGCCACTTAACACTTTCACTTTCCCCTTAAGCATAGCGTGTCGGGCGCTATTCACACTGGTGGATGGCATAGTTCAGACATTTTTAGAGAAGCACCTTGAATTGTAAAGACAGAAAACGCTGTAGCTTTATGCAAGCTTACTGTTATTTATTCCAAAGAGTTGCTGGTATACACACAGCGAGTGAAAGGTAAGAAGCTTTCTGAACTGTCGAAATGCGAGTGTGTGTTGCTATAGCAACACACACTCGCATTTCTCTCGGCAGTTCAGAAGCCACACACTCACTCGCTGTGTGTGTATGTACTCAGCAGCTTCTTTTGGAATAAATAACAGTAAGCTGTGCATAAAGTACAGCGTTTTCTGTCTTTTACAATTCAGGGTGCCTCCTCAAAAATGTCTGGAACTATGCCATCCACCAGTGTGAATAGCGCTCCGACACGCTGCGTTTAAGGGGAAAGTGAAAGTGTTAAAAGTGGCAGGATCAACCAGATAACTATTAAAATAAATATTTATTCAACAATAATGGCAGGATCAACCAGATAATTTTTTAATAATTTAAAATGACAGGATCAACAAGCTATTTCAATAACCTATGTAATCTGTCGTGTTGTGGTGGTGGGGTGGGTGGCATGGAGGGCTGCCTTGGGGGCATTGCACTATCTGTTTTAAATAAAAGCAGGATCAGCCAGATATTTTTTAAACAACATATGACATATGTTGTTTTGGGAGGGTTTAGGAAGGCGTATATTGCAAGGACCATCACCTGTATGTGTCCCATTGCATTGAAAGGGCATGTAGAGCACTGTGTTGGGGGGGTGAACATATGTTGTATAAACCGGATATGACATGGCTTGACTGAAGATATCATGTTATCTTCACTGAGGCCTGTGACATCAGAGATCTCACTCGTGGCTTCGCCACTGTGAGATATCATGATATCACCGTCTCGTGAAGATAAATATGATATCTTCAGTCAGGCCATGTCATATCCCCTATATATATGGTAGCACGGTAGTGCTACCATAGTTAAGGTTGAGGAGCCATTTACATGTTAAACCTAAAATTTTGCACCTTAATAACTTTGCAACTGTTCAATGGATTTGCCTGAAATTTGGAATACATGATCAAGAATCATACATCTTGGGATCTGCCAACTTTTGTACTGTCTGGATATACGGCTGCGGAATTATTAAGCATGATCTGCCCACACATTTACACTTTTTTGCAATTCTTTGGTCGTCTCTACAGGTATCACAGTTTGCACGATTGGTCCAAAACCTTCAGGGAATGTGCGGCCAGGGTCCCCGATGTGCCTTTTGAAGATTTTGTGAAAAAATATTAAACGGTTCAAAAGTTATTCAAAAAACAGTTTCCCATTATAAGTCAATGGGAAAAGTTAACAAAAAGTTCAACACTTTCGCAAATGCAGTTTTTAATTTCGCAAATGGCCCTTTTACTTTCACAAATCCACCATTTTGTTTTCAGTTGGTGATCAGAAAAATGCTTGGCATTTAAATTTGGGACCCTCTAGCAACACAATTCTTTTTGTGTTTACCTAGTCGGACCCTGAGGATGCTAGGCATGTCTTTATTTTGAGGTTAAACACCCTAGAAATATGTTTTTCAAATTTCTGGAAAAAGTACTTTCACAAAGTAGTGTCGCACTCATGAAAATGTCGCAAATTTTTGCGAAAGCTTTCGCAAATTGAGACACTACTTTTCCAGGCTATAGCAAAATGACAGCAATTCTTTGCCACCCTGCTGCAAAAGAACGGTTTAGTCTTTTGGGCTGAAATTTGAAAGGAAAAAAAAGCCAGTATCTCACAGATGTGCCTTTCAGTATTTTGGTGAAAAAAGTTTGCAGGGCGGCAAAGTTATGGCACTCCAAAATTGATGCTTTTTCCCATAGGATAACATTATGGCATCTGCCACATTACAGGAATCCTTTGCCGCCCTGCTGCAAAATAATGGTTTGGTCTTTTGGGCTGAAATTTGGAGGGAAGAAAGCCAACATCCCACAAATGTTACAGGGAGTCAAAGTTATCGCACTCCGAACTTCTCTTTTTTCCCCATAGGATAACATTACGGCATTTGCTGCGCCTTTCAGGGCCCGTATCTAAGAAATGGTGTGAGATATGGACTTTTCGTCAGAAAAATGCTTAGCCCCCTTGATAGGGGTAAAGTAAAAAACTAGTCAGGAAAGTCATACATCATATGACTTTTAAATGTTTTTTCTACGTCGTATGGTTCCTGAGATATAAGCAGTTTAGTATTCCAACTCCTCATTTTCAGCTCCGAGACCCATTATTATGCATACATTCTTTATACTCACTGTCTTTCTCTATGCAGCTTTTGGGGAAAACCAGCCTGTGCTCTTACATTACTGTTACCCTTACCACTTCTGCTTGCGGTTCCATACCTGTTTCACTTACGTTCCATCTCGGCACTTGTGCATTACCCTTTGCATTTTCATTTGCGCTTGTGTTTGCATTATTTTTAACCATTTGTGTCTACAGTACTGTTTATCTTTCTGTTTTGCTTTGCGTCACCATGCGCATTACCATTTGTGTTTGCGGGCACCGTGTTACTATGTGACAAGACATCACGTGGCAGGCCCCACGCTCCCACCGACACATTACATTCACTATTTCTCATTATCATTCTCAAAAAGAAGGGAAATTAGAGGCAAAAAACTCCATTTAATGCATTAGTTAGGGCTGTTCCACAGGGACAAAAGCGAGGAAATTGAGTGTTGGTTGAAAGCCCCCTTTTTCACCCCCAACCAGCATCAGGGCACGCATTGGCGTTGTCAGTCCTAACTTCACCCATTCTCCTATACCTCTGCTTTTTCACACATCTGATGGGATGAGTTAGGGGCCTGCATAACCCCAACATGCACCCCGATGCTGGTTGGGGTGTGGACGGGGTCAAAGGGGGCTTTCAACTCTAACACCAAATTTCTCACTTTTGTCACTGTGGAACAACCCTAACTAATGCATTAAACTGAGTTTTTGCTCTAGTGTATGTATATATATATATATATATATATATATATATTACACTGGTGTGGTAGCACCACTATAGTTAGGGTTGAGTAAGCACTATAATGTTCAACCCCAAATTTGGTACTTTGATATCTTCGCAACTGTTCAACGGATTTGCACAAAAGTTTGCAAGTGCAGTCTCATGGGGAAAATCTGTTCAAGTGCCAAATTTATTTCTGGTCTGATGTGCAAATTCTGAGATGCAGATAGCTGTTTTTTTGCCATTGTGTAGCATCTAGACAGTTTGGAATTTTGGTCTGAAATGTTCAGTGTAGAAAGAGCTTTGTTCAGAAGGATTCGCATTGCAATAAGGTAAAAAAATATTAACCTGTTCTAAAGTTATAACATTTTGTGTTCTGGACAGCCTCAGTCAGCATTTCAAATTAGCTGTACAAAGTTATCATATGGCAATCCTTTTTCATGAGGGTAATAATCTTTTTTTGTTTGCCACCATCTTGCTTTTCATTTTTTTCACAAAAATTGAAAAGTTACAAAAATGACATTGTAGATGGAGACCAACATATAGATGTTGGTCACTGTGAAACTGTTATATGGATTCTGCAGTTAACCATTGAAAAAAAGGACCCCCAAAGCTGTTTTTTTTTTCTTTCTAAATCCTTTTTCATGACTCGCTTGCGGGTTCTTCATATTCCGTGATACAAACAATGCTGGCTTAACAGTGTTTATTTGCTGTGTTTTGCCATTGCCATGCAGCCAGACAGTTTGGCATTTTGGTCTGAAATTTTTAGGCTAGAAAGGCCTTGAAACACAGATGTTTCCTTTGCTGGTTTGCCAAAAAAAAATATTAATCCATTCTAAAGTTATTTAGTTTTAAACTTTCTCCTTTGGGTTTTTAAATCCTTTTTCATGACTCCCTTCCATTTTTTTATTCAGAGATATGAAAATGACTTCTTAACAGTGTTTTGTTGCTGTTGTTCAACAGACATTCTTAGCTGATTAAAAAATATTAGTAAAAAACTAATAGTGGTAAAAAAACGCATGAAGACACCCGCATAGTTGCAGCTGGTATTCAATATACAATAGTCCATAAATAACTAATTTTTGAGCTATAAAGCTGTATCATGAAGATGAAAAAAATGTTCATATATTGAGCAACATAGGTTCCATGCAGAAGATGCCAGAAAAAGGGTTAATAGTATCCCTATAAATCACCCAGGCAAGCTGCATTCGGTGACAGAGTCGAATGAATAACATGAAAAACAAATGCTCCAAACTAGAAGGTTAGGGGAGAAACTTTCCAAACCAAGTTAAGATAGAATAGAAGTCCAGCTGTTCAAATAGTAAGAGTCTATATATAGTTCACAAAGCCAGCCTGCTTATTATTTAATCATGCCAAATTTATTTGGGTGCTGTGATGGCTAAAAGATCACCACCAGCTACACAGAACAAGATCCCTTTGAATAACAGAGTCTGCTTATACAGAACCCAGGGCCACCCTGCTCCTCAGGTTATATTTCAACACTCAGGTCATAAACATGATCCTTTAATAAGGTGGCTGGGACAAAAATGCTTGTAAACACACACAAAAATCTTGGAAGTTAGCCATTATGATTTATTTCTATGTCATTAAAGATGTTCACAACCATCTTATCCCAAAGAGTGCAGGTACTATTTATTGCAGTCATCCAGAAATGTTATTAGCACACAGCAGCTGCAATTTCTCTGAAATGTCTCTAACACCAGTAATATAGCAACAGCACATTAACCAGCCAGTAATTCGCCAAAACAGAATAACAGTTGTGCTATGCTGTAGGAAAATGTAATAATTTAAAATTTAAAGTTGATCATTGTAGTCTAAATTAATATTATATATTCATAACATTCACCTCCAAAAGGAATGCTGCACTATTTGCTCCAACTATCCAAGGAAACTATAATATATGCAAGCAGACATTGCCTATAGCTTCAAAAGATGTGACATGTCTCTTATACCAATAATGTCAGTGTCATAGTGTCAGTGGCTCAGTAGGTAGCACACTCACTTCTGAGGCTGGGAGATCAGAGGGTTGTGGGTTCAGATCCCACATCTGGCACTTGGGTTAATATCCCAATACTGACACTGTAGTGCAGCATGAGGGGGGTGCTCCACTTCTGAGGTGCCGTCCTTCGGATGAGACATTAAACTGAGGTTCCATCTGCCTGGATTGGTGGTAATTCAAGTGGATGTTAAAGATCCCAAGGCACTTATCAAAAAAGAGTAGGGGATTTTCCCCCGGTATCCTGTACCACCAACAGCTTAACCTGGTTCAATTTCAGTTGCTTACCATCTGTATCCCGTCGTCCCTGAAAAAGGGACTTCTAGGCCCAGTGGGCTTACTGAGTCAACAAAATTCAATAAATAAATAATAAATAAATGTAGCAGCCACACAACATGTTTCAGTTAGTGAATCACAGAGAAAAGAATAACATAATATTGCTACTCAGCTGCAGCTTGGTCATTGTAGTAAGGAAACTTCATATAAAACATAAGTTCACTGGATGTACCAATGTCCTCAGAAGACAGAAAATATTGGTTATCGTTTGAACGCTACTGAAATGTGGTTTTTGCTTTTCAGTCATTGTTTCAGCTGACACTATATTGGGTATTCTATAGGGGTTGAAATGCTATCTTCTGAGGACATTGGTTTTGAACCTATAGCCACTGTGTGCTTAAATGTATTATAATTTCCTTGGATGGTTGGAGCAAATAGTGCCAGCATTCCTTTTGGAGGGGACTGTCATGCATATATAATATTAATTTAGACTATAATGGCTAACTTTAAAGTTGACATTATTCCAGCTGCTATATTGCTAGCATAAGAGACCCTTTCAGAGTTTATGAAATTGCAGTTGATGTGTGCAAATAATGTTTCTGAATGTTTGGAATAAATACTATTGCTGAGAACTATTCTTAACTATTAATTATACTATATTAGCTAATTGACATCATAATACATTAACTGACTACCATCATACATGGAGAAATATTTGATGGCTTTTCTTATGGGGATGAGGGACCAACCATGCATTATCTGTCTGTCTGCCTGTCTGTCTGTCTGTCTGTCTATCTATCTATCTGTCTGTCTATCTTTATGAACCATTTTCATGTATTTTCCACATACCTCACCAGTTACCACACCAATTTACAGCTGTATACCTCCAAAGCAAAACCTGTATAATGTGAGGGGAAACACCTCTAAACCAACATTCTAACCACCAAAATGATTTCATGACCATTTAAACCAATTAAATCTTTAAACAATAAATGAACAATGCCTATGTTCACTAACACACCCAGAACTCTCCCTCCACCTACAAAATAGTGCACAGTGACCTGGGTGAGACAAATCAGTTAGCCAGATGGCTAACAGTTAGAAAAACAGTTGGTTTTGCTTCCAAATTGTGATACAACTGAGTACCTGCCCATGTAGTGATTTGTGAACTATACAGAATGATGGTCACTAAAAATATTGAGTTGGCTAACACATTTTGAAACCTTCTAGCCAAACTGACCTCCAGCTCATAAACTGATTTCTTCCAACATGGTGGTGACACAAGGCCAAGCTACAGGGCTATCACTGTTCTGCAATGCTATGCTGGGGGTTTGTTTATTCAGCTAGAACAAGACCCTATATTAAAATAGTATACATCTCCTAAACATATAATGTGCTTCAACTACTTTAAGAAAGCAACTCACAACTATGCTTTGTGTACAGTACTTTTAAACTTGTAACAATTCTGCTGCTTTGTGGAGTATAAAATGTTGTGCACCAAGTAAGGCACAGGTTATAATGGATTTAAATCTTCACTGGCATGCACCGAATAGGTACTCTTATTATAGATCTACAATGTATATCTAAACACCAGACCTGTCTGGCATGACTGTGGACATGTACTTTGCCCATCAATCATGATAGTGGGGAGTGAGGATTAGGGCTACTATATATAGGATAGTGCATGGGGAACGGTTGACAACAGGGCTATTCTTCCACTGAGTTGGCACTATGACGACGGATTACCTTGAGAGTGCAGCTCGAGAGGTAATCTGTCGTCATAGTGCCAACGAGGTGGAAGATGCCCTGTTGTCAACCGTTCCCCATGCACTTTTCTATATAGTGTATGGTGGGACATCGTAACGATTAACATTTAAACTTTTGAAACACTCACATACAGCAGCACCCGGAACAGGAATTCACAAATCTGTGGGGAAGAGCAGAGAAAAGGTAAAATCGGCTAGCAGTGGGTCTAGCTCTGTTGAGGGAATGTCATGTATTGCCCTGTGCTCCTCATTGTCTCTGAGGAAGCTATGTACCTGCCACATGTAATTTCTCCTTTTTTTGGCCATTTTTTTATTCTCCTGCTCGAGGATGAATGTATCCCACTGGGAAAATGGTTTTGAAAATACCGCCACCGACATTGCTGCTAACGCTACGTTGTCCTGTCAAGGGAATGAGCCCTAACTGTCAAATGGTGCTCGAGGACATGGTTTGTGACTTACGCAGTGCAGTGAGACTAATCGTTCTGCTGCTCTGCGATCGTCACTACTGTGTGACTACAAGGTTTCGAGAACAATGGATTTTGGTGGAGAATGATGTTCCACCATAAACTATATACCAGTTTTACTATGTTGACCCTATATGAGCTATTACACCATTGATCTATGGTCTTGTACCTATAGACTGTCCTTGGGTCATGAGGGTATGGGACATGGTAGCGTGGATGGGAGTTAGACATATGAACCCTAATAGAACATTTCCAGACTTTGTGGGCATTGTGTTTGCAACTCTAATAGTTTATTTCCAACTTTTGTGTGGTTTCCATTTTATGCAGTAGCAACCCCAATGAGCATTAATGTATTTTGTTTTGCTATAAATATGTATGTATCTATCTATCTATCTATCTATCTAGCTATCTCTCTCTCTCTCTCTCTCTCTCTCTCTCTCTCTCTCTCTCTATATATATATATATATATATATATTACTTGTGATAGCACAAGTATAGTTAGGGTTGAGATGAGCATTCAGTGTTAAACCACAATTTATGTACCTTAATTACTTTGGCAGTGTTCCATAAAATTGCATGAAATTTGGCATGTGTAGTATGCGTGGCAAGTGCTTGAGATATGGGAAGTTTTGTGATGGCTGTTTAACCAGATTCCGAAATCTAGAAACATCAAGATACATAAAAATACCACAGTTTGGCCTTTTTTTGCACTCCCTTACAGCCAAGATGGTATGGAATTGTGTTTCAACAGTATCAGGGCAGATGGGACTTGTCTCAGTGGTATGCCTTTCAAAGGTTTCTTGAATCAATTCCAGACTTGTAAGATATGAAATTTGGCTTCTGAGCAATGTAGGGTGCAGTAACGCTTGCAGGATAATCTGCAAATATGATCCCAAATTTGTTCTTTTGCAATCTGTTTTAAGGTCATAACTGATTGTGTTCTAGAGCCAGGAGAAAATAAATGTTAAGGTTGTGATGGCCACCATCTTGTCTTTTTTCTGGGAAAAAAATTTGAAAATACATAAAAAAAGAGTTATTTAAAAAACATAAGAATCTCACTAAACAGGACCAATTAAGTTTGATAAAGGTGTTTGTTTTTCAAGAAACACATTTAAGTGAAACACAAGAATTTTATTGCACACACAAAATTGAATTATTGGGTCACCAAGAATTCCATTTTTTGGCACACACAAAAAATGTGTTTGTTGCACTTAGATGTGCAGCCCAAGAATTCCATTTTTGGTGTACATAAAAAATGTTTTTTGTTTCACATACTTTTACTTATATCTTGACTTTTACAGTATTTCAGTCCCCAGTTTACATGACCCTACCTCATGAACAAGGATGGTGGGAGTTTTCAAAAACAGGTTGTAAGGTTATTTTGCACCCATTCTGCAAAACCATCTTTTGAGTGGGATTTTAATTGTATTCTTTATTGAAATTTTCTCATCATTACAGGCAGAGATTATAACATTCTCCAGAACAAGAATGATACACAAGAATGTAATAATACACAGACTGAGAATTTCAGAAGGGCAAAATTCCTCAGAAAGATACAGCTCTCACTTAGATATATAATCTTAGATATATAATACCCACACAATACCAACAAACCTGGGAGAATGCCCACCTTGAAGGAGCTGGGGATATGGTTGGGGAAATCCCCCATAAAGCAACTGTAGCTGTTAAAGTAATGAAAGTAAACCATTACATAAGGTAGCAGGAGAGCTACTCTGGGCCCCCTGTAACAACTTGACAGGGTCCCAGAGAGTAAATCATGCAACACTGTTCATAACCTTGCTATGTAATATAATCTCTATTTTCTATTTAGAGTCTTGAATCACTTTAAGAATGAAAGCAAAGCAATAACATTGAGTGGAGGCTCATAAAAAAAGGATATCTAGAGTCCAGTTCACTAAAGCTGTAGTAAAATTAATACCCCCTGCAAACTAGATTGCAGCATTAATATTTAAACCAGCCAGCATGAGCCAAAACTACTATATATATATATATATATACATACATCTATATATAGAAAAGTTCAATGCTCTTAAACCAGGAGCTACAAAGCTTCCTCAGGTGGCACCAGATAATTCATCATCTGAGATCTGAGTGTCCTGAGATGGTAGGCTAGTCAGGAATCAGTCAACCACCTCAGCATCAGTAAACAATTAATTCTTACCCTGGTAGGAGAATCAAAGTCCTGCTGGAAAAAAAGGAATTAGCAGTGGTACCATATTCACCCAGAAGCTGGTGAAGCTGAAGCAGTTCCTTTTCTCCTTGCTTGCATTCGTGCAGCTACATCCAGAAAAACTGAGATTTTTGAGCCTTGATACTGTAAGCCCCACTTATCTCTAGCTGCAGCTAACACCAGTAAACACTCCTCTGCCAACTCCAAGGTGATGAGCATGGTCGAAGTCTGTACCACATCCATTGATGGCTTTCTGTGAACAGGTAAGCGGAACACCCTGTTAATATGTATTAAATCTGCCGTGAGACTCAAGGAGTCAATTTGCAATTCCACCACGGCAGTTTTAAGATCTTGAGTCAGGATGGCAGTAGGAAGCCCAACCACATGGAGATTAACTGAAGGGAGATGATTTTCAAGCATTTCCACTTTTTTCAATAAATATTTAGAGTCCCGTGTTTGCGCTGCTGCCGAACACTCCTGACGGGCAGCAAGCCCCTCTACCACCTTTGAGCTCTCTTCTCTCACTTGATCCAAGTTAGTTACTCTCTGGTCCATCACCAACAGAGAAGTATTAGTCTGGTTTGCTTTGTCTTCAATTTTCTGCAGGGTAGTGAATGTTCACTTGACATTAGGATCCTTCTGCGACGTATGCTGTACTATTGCTGCTAGGCCCAATTTAGGAGGTATATACTCTTCCACTGTTTTTGCTTTGGAGACTGGATTTTTCTCTACTTTTTTGGGGCTCATCTTGGCAAATAGTAATGTCTAAGCACTTTCAAGTAAATCTCACCAACAGAAAGAAATAAAAAAGCAAAATAAGACTCCAAAAAGGAGCCAAAATGCAAAGCAATACTGAAACACATCTGCTCAGGCTGCTGGCTAGCTCTGCCCCCCCCCTTGAGTGGGATTTAACACATTCTGGTGACCAAGTTCATGAAATGGGGTCAACATGTAAATAAATGTTATTTGGCCATCATCTTGGCAAGGTGGTTGATTTTTCAGGCATGAGCCATAAATTCTTGGGTGCACATTTAGGTGCAACCAAAACGTTTTGGTGCACACCAAAAATGGAATTCTGGGGTCATACATTTAGGTGCAACCCAAGAATTTGTCATGCATGCCAAAAATGGTATTCTTGGGTCACACATTTAAGTGTGTTTTACAAACTTTTATGCAAACTAAAACAACAGTTTATGGGCCAGGCAGAGATTTTGATATGCTGATGAAGAATTATTTGGTCACAACCCAAGAATCTTTTGTGCAAAATAAAAAAAATGTAGGCTAGGCAGAGATTTTGATATGAGGAAGAATAATTCTTTGGTTGCACATTTAGTGTGACTCAAGAAGTTTTTATGTGAGCTTAACATTCTTGTTTGAATGGTAGAAGATTTATATTTGCAGTCTAAGAATTTTTAGGTAGCACATTAAGTAGAGTAGTGCAATATTGGCTTGTGACATAAAAATGTGATTTTTGTGTGTGTCTCATACACTTTAACTCATAACCTGGTTTTACAGTATCATAGTCCCAGATTTAAAATATACTTTTTTTATAACCTTACATCATAAACAAGAATGAGGGGGATTTTCAAATACTGGTTGAAAGGTGATTTTGCAGTCTCTCTGCAAAAAGCCACCTTTCAAGTGTGATTTAACACATTCTACTAAGTTCATGATGTGGGGTCAAGATATAAAAACAAAAGTTATGAAGAAACACAGCATGTAGGGCTGGCCTCAGGTAGTGCATTGTAATCCTGTGCCCATGAGCTGAGTTGTGGGTGAGCTTACTGAGCCAGCTGGATCTGCCAGTGCTGGAGGGGCACAGCTGCCATGTGGCACCACCCTCAGCCTGTGGAGGGACAGTGCAGTGTTAGCCACATGGGCAACAAATAACCATGTAGTCAAAAGAAGTCTACTCTTGGCATAGTGCCCAGAGGGCTCTGCACATCAAAACTTGTAGCTCCAAGGAGGTGGGCCCTGAACTTCTGCAGCAAGATGGACTTTTGGCCCTGCACATCTGCATCTTTAGCCACATGGAAGTGCAGGGCATAGAGGGCCCTGCACTTCTGCAGTCTTCAGACAGTCCCATAAATCTTTTGCATGTGTAGCTTAATGGAAATGAGGGGTCGGAGGGCTCTACACTTCCACAGGCAGCTGGACTCTTCCTTTGATGCAGGGCTGCTATCTGAAAAAGAAAGGAAATGCATTACAAAAAAAATGCATTAATTCACCAAACAGGGTTCAACTTAACCCAATAAAAGTATGGAAATGTGGCATAAAGGTTTCAAATCCCAACCCCCCCACCCAGCAGCATAAGGACAAGACTACACAAGCAACAGCAGACGATCAGTGTGTTTTGTTTTTAAAAGTTCTGTAATTCTTAGTGGCCAGGAAAGGGGATTGCTGTAGTTAGGAGAATATTTTGCAGTCTCCTGTTGCTTGGGCAGGACAATTACAACCTGTGAATCACGTGTGTGTTTGGAGGAAGGGCTGAAACAAGCTTGCGGGGGAGAAGAGCTCAAAAAGGGAACTTGGCTGTGGCATCTGTTTAAGAAGAGCTGAGAAGAACTACACAACACGGGATTTATTTAATTGTATTTCATTTCAAACTTAAAGGGTTTGTGTGAGTCAATAAGCAGAAGTGCTTTGGATCAGTGTTTTTTTTTAAGTTCTGTAATTCTTAGTAGCTAGGGAAGGGAACTACTGTAGTTAGCAGAATATTTTGCAGTCTCTTGTTGCTTTGTGCTGATTTCTCTCGCAGGTCGCAGTGTACCTCCATAGAACCAAGGGGCACTAGGAGTGGAGGACACAGCGAAGATGAAAAGAATGGGAGCAGAGTGACTGATTGCTTTTGCCTGTAGCAGGGAAACAGCAGAAAAACCCACCCACCCCAGGGACATTCTCTTTTTATATTAACATTCCATTTGGCTCCAGGGCAGTGCTGTCTTAAAAGAGCACTGCAAGAAGTAATAATATTAGTGGATTCCTGGGATTAGAACCAGGTAGCATTCAGCAACTTCCTTTGTAGAGACAGGAAGGGAGAGGAGAGAGAGAGAGTGAAAAAAGAAGCAAACAAAAAAATCAAAAGGGTATTGCAGTAAAGACTCCGAATGGAGAACAAATTTACATATCAACTACAGGGGAAGAGAGACTAACTGCTAGGCTAATTGAGTCAGTAAACAAGGGCACAGCCATGCAGAGAAAAGCAGATAGATAGGCAGAAGGGTCAAGACAGGGCACAGCTACTACAGGGGAAGAGAGAATAACAGCTGTTAACCAAGTCAGTAAACAAGGGTATAGCCACTCAGAGAAAAAGAGACAGAAGGGCAGTAGGGTCAACACAAGGCACAGCTACTCAGGGAGAGGAAGACCAGAATAGGAAGATAATGGGAGTGGTGCAGTGCAGTGGATGCAGGGTGGCAGTTTTCAGGATGACATTCTGTACACTGCAGTACTGCCCCATCTGCTGGCACATCTCTGGGCTGAGTGCGGATGTTGCCAGGCTCTGAGTTGAGCTGGCAGAAGTACTAGGAACCTTAGCCCCCAGCCAGAGGCCACCATATCCCCAGTGACTGCCACAATGGTTGCCTGGGCAGTGGGCATAATGGACTACAGTGGACTTAGGGAGGTTGAGGGAGGTGGGTCTGAGGCACATCCCCCATTGGGTCCAACTTAGAAACTCCTATGTTGTCCTGGAGGAGTGGGAGAGTCCCACAAGGGAACCTGAAGTTGCAACCAGGGAGGATGAGTGGGTCCTCCATGAGGGAGACCGAGGGGTGGGAGGAAGAAAATCCCAGAAGAACAGAAAGCTACTCCTGGTGGGTGGCTCAATTGTCCAGGGAATGGATTTGAGCACAGGTAGCAGGGTGGAGAGGAAGATTATGTGCCTCCTAGGAGGCACAGCTCAGAGAGAGGGGGAGCAGATCCATAGGATCACTAAAGCAGTAGCAAGAAGAGGGGGGCTGGGTGTCATTGTCCACCTGGGGACAAATGACCTAGCTAGGGAGGAGGTGGACATACAGTAGGTACAGGATGACTTCAGGGAGTTAGGAAGGTGCCTAGGGGAGTTAGTGAGCTCCATGACATTCTCAGAGTTGCTGCCTGTCCACAGCAGGGGGAAGGCTAGGAATCTCTGCATTAGAAGCTTCAACAGTTGGTTGAAGGGCTGGTATATGCTTCCTTGGTAAGCATTTAAACTAGCCAAGGGGAAGGGCAAATGGGAGCAGGGAGACTCAAGCAGCCCACCCCTACATATTAGAGCAGCCAGCAAGGAAGATAAGGAAGTTAAGTTGTTGACAGGTACACCTGAACCAGTTACAAGGTGTATGGAAGAGGAAGGGAGGCAGCCAAAGAAGGAAACTGGGGTTTGAGGGAAAGGCAAAAGCAGGAATAGAAGGTTGACAGGCAGTAAAGTGTGGAAGACCATGTACACAAATGCCCGCAGCCTGGGAAATAAAATTCCAGACCTGGTGGCCTTGATGGCAGAGGCTGAACTGGACATAGTGGCAATAACCAAGACGTGGTATACTGTAAACCATGACAGAGAGGTGAGTGTACCAGGTTATGCTCTATTCAGGAGGGATGGGAAAGGTAAAAAAGGAGGGGGTGGCCCTGTACATCAGGGAAGGTATAAAGACAACTGTGGTACAGGGCAGACAGGGGGAGGCTGAGGCACTGTGGGTCACCCTTAAGCCTGGAAATTGCACAGCAGTTTGCACAGAGGTGATCTACGGGCCTCCAGCTTAGGAAGAAGAGGTGAACAGATTGCTAGTGAAAGAAATACACAAGACGGCAACAAAATGGGAAGTACTGATGCCAGGTGATTTGAATATGCCAGATGTGGACTGGACCATCCCGTTGGCAGCCTCAGCCAGGAGCTGAGACATCTTGGACTCCCTGCAGGGGGCATATCTCAGGCAGCTAGAACCCACCAGGGACAAGGCAATTCTGGACCTAGTACTGACCAATGGAGACAAAATCACAGATGCCCTGGTGGAAGGGCACCTGGGATCCAGTGACCACCACATATTGTGGTTTAACATGGGCACAGGGTCTCAGACAAGCCACACAAATGCAAGGTTCTTGGATTTCAGGAGGGCAGACTTTGCTAGAATGGGGCTAGGTATGAAAGAAACCCTGTCAAGAAGGGATGCAAAATGGAGGGTTGAGGAGCAGTAGGTACACCTAAAAGGAGCCACAGTGCAGAAAACAAACCAGTGCATTAGGCTGAGAAACAAAGGCGAGAGAAGGAACAAACCACTATAGTCTCTAAAGTTGTAGCAGAGAAAGTAAGAGCCAAAAGGAGGGCTTTCAGAAAATACAAAGAGACACAGAAGGAAGAGGATAGGATGGGGTACCTAAATTGTCTGAAGGAAGGAGCGAAAGCTGTTAGGAGTGCAAAGGCATAAACAGAGGAATGATTGGCACAAACAGTGAAGAAAGGGGACAAAATTCTATAGGTACTTCAGTGAGAGAAGGAAGGCCAGTGGTGGGATTGTAAGGCTCAGAGAGGAGGAAGGGGAGTGTGTGGAGGGAGACCTGGAAAAGGTGTCAATACTAAATAAATACTTCTGCTCAGTTTTCACTGAAGAAGGAAAGGGACAGGGAACACAGCTAGGCATCAGATACATGGGTGGGGGGAGGTGACCACCAGTCAATTTACAGATAAGAGACTCCTAGAGGAGCTCACATAACTGAGGGTGGACAAGGCAATTAGACCAGATGGCATATATCACAGGATACTAAATGAACTATGGATGATGCTAGCAGCACCACTGGCAGCCATGTTACTATAAGTGAGTCACTTAATACAGGAGTAGCTCTGGAGGACTGGAAGAGGGCACATGTATTCCCTGTTCACAAAAATGGAAGCAGAGAGGAGGCAGGAAACTATAGGTTGGTATGTCTCACCTCAGCAGTGGGTAAGATAATGGAGGCACTGCTTAAGGAAAGGATTGTGGAACACCTGGAATCCAACAAAGCACAGGATCCAAGGCAGCATAGATTCACAGCAGGAAGGTCATGTCAAACAAATCTGATAGATTTTTTTGACTAAGTGATAAAGGAGGTGGCTCGGGGGAGCAGTAGATGTTGCCTACCTCAATTTCAGCAAGGCCTTCAACACTGTTCCACATAAAAGACTGGTAAATAAGTTGGGAAGCTTGGGCATGGGTCACAAGGTGGTGAACTGGGTTAGAAACTGGTTAGGGGACAGGAAGCAGATGGTGGTGGTAAATGGGATTCAGTCCGAGGAAAAAGGGGTGACCAGTGGGGACCTCAAGGATCAGTCTTGGGGTCAGTCCTTTTTAATGTCGTATTTAGTGTAATTGCAAATGGGCTGGAAGGGAAGGCTTGCCTGTCTGTAGTTGACACCAAGATCTGAAACAGGGTAGACACTCCAGATGAGGTGGAAAAAATGAGAACGAACCTAGGAAAGCTGGAAAAATGGTCCAAAGTGTGACAACTGAAGTTCAACATCAAGAAGTGCAAATTCATGCACCTGGGGCACAGAAGCCCTGTGGAGAGCTACAGGATGGGGGAGGAGTTGCTGACAGTCACCAGGGAGGAAAGGGATTTGGGGATTATCATCTCAGATGATCTAAGGTAGCCAAGCAGAGTACAAAGGCAATAGGGAGGGCCAGTGGCATGTTGAAGTGCATAGAAAGGGGTATCAAAAGCAGGAGGGAAGTGGTGATACCACTATACAAAACACTGGTGAGGCCTCATCTGGAGTACTGTGTGCAGTTCTGGAGGCTACATCTTTGTAAGGATGTGGACAGGGTGGAGGCGGTTCAGAGAAGGGTGACTGAGATGGTGCAGAGCTTGCAACAGAAGACTTATGAGGAGAGATTAAAATACCTCAATATGTATACACTGAAAGAGAGGAGGGAATGGGGAGATATGATAGAAACCTTTAAGTGTCTTAAGGGCATAAACAAGGTGCAAGTGAAAGACATATTTCGGTACAGGAGAGGTACAACAACAAGGCGGCAAGATATGTGATTGGAGGGAGACAGGATAATGGGTAATGTGAGGAAGTTCTTTTTCACAGAAAGGGTGGTGAATGCATGGAATAGCCTGCCCCATGAGGTGGTAGGAACAAGTACAGTGGTGGGATTAAAACATGCATGGGATAGGCATAAGGGAACCATAGAGGTGTGAAGGTGATGCTAAAGCTGATGACCAAGTAGGGTCAGCATCTGCTGATACAGGTAGGGTATATGGGCAGATTGGATGGACCTAGCCTTCCTTATATGCCATCATCTTCTATGTTTCTATTTTTCATGGATTTCTGTCTGTGGCTTGAAATCAGTCAGAAGTGTACATGATTAACTGCGATTACAGAAGAGCTGGCCCCAAAGGGGCCCGAGCTTCTTTAGATGGAAGTAGTATTGCAATTTATGTATAGCAGATTTCTCTCTGTGCTGACAGAAGTCAGTGTGTATGTGTTACATCTGCAGCCAGAAATGTATGTCTTATAATAGGCATGAGTATCTGTGGTTACAGAAGTGTTGACCCTATGGACAGAGGAACTGTTGTAATTTACGTACTGTTGATTTGTATCTGTGGCTGCAGGGGCCTCACTTCTGTAGATAATAGTGTTGTTATTTAAGTATCATGTGTTTCTATCTCCAGTCAGAAGAGACTGTGTATGTCTTGCAGTGTGCATGCCACAGACACAAATTCGAAAAGGTAGCACATCAAACCCTAAAACCACATTTCTCTTCTTTTCTTGGGGTAAACTGAACCCTAACTGGTACAGTAACAGGTTTTTGTAATGAAAATTTATATATACCATATCTGTCAGGATAAAAAGTGTTAAACAGTGATATTTTTGCTACTATGGGACTAGAGATGTGGCAAAGTTCAACTTCGCAGGTGAAGTTCAGGTGAAGTGGCAAATATTCACACTTTGTGGAGCTTCGCAAAGTTTTCCCAAACCTGGAAAACTTTGACTTCACCCAAATTGTGAAATTTTTGCCATGAAATATAAAATTTTGCTGTGAAGTGTGGAATTTCACCCACAAAATTCTGCGCACAGTGAGACTTTGCACTTTGCAGTTAATACGCTCCATGAATTGCACAAATTGCACTTTGTGAAGTGTGTGAAATTCATGATTAATTTGTGGAGTGAAGTTTGCTTACTTTGCCCAACTCTATATGGAACCTAGGATGAGAATATATGTTTTATTCTCACTCTAGCTCCATTTATTCCATGGTGACAATGGAGGTACAGTACAGATCTTTTCATTAGGATGACATGTGAACAATCAGCACCAATCCCATATATATATATTATGGTAGCACGGTAGTGCTACCATAGTTAGGGTTGAGGAGCCATTTCTATGTTAAACCCCAAAACTTTGCACCTTAATAACTTTGCAACAGTTTGATGGATTTGCCTAAAATTTGGAATTTATGATCAAGAACTGTAGGCCTTGGGATCTGCCAAGTTTCGTACTGGTCGGATATACGGCTGTGGAGTTATTAAGTGTGATCTGTGCATGCGTTTACGCTTTTCTGGAATTTTGTGGTCATGCCTACAGGTCAGACGGTTTGCGTGACCGGTCCGAAATCTTCAGGGAACATGTAGCCAGGGTCCCCAATGTGCCTTTCGAAGATTTCGTGAAAAAATATTAAACGGTTCAAAAGTTATTCAAAAAACAGTTTCCCATTATAAGTCAATGGGAAAAGTTAACAAAAAGTTCAACACTTTCGAAAATGCATTTTTACTTTCGCAAATGGGCCTGTTACTTTCGCAAATCGGCCATTTTGTTTTCAGTTGGTGATCAGAAAAATGGTTGGCATTTAAATTTGGGACCCTCTAGCAACCTAATTTTTTTTGTATTCACCTAGTCGGGCCCTGAGGATGCTTGCCATGTCTTTATTTTGTGGTAAAACACCCCAGAAATATGTTTTCAAATTTCTGGAAAAAGTACCTCATGAAATTACTTTTGTGCTCGCAGTAGTCAATGCAAAAATTTTATGAAAGCTTTGGTGAAATTGCGACAGTAGTTTTCTAGTCTGTGGAAAATGACAGCAATTTTTACACTGCTGCTGCAAAAGAACCGTTGGGAGTTTTGAGCTGAAATTTGAGGAACTGAGCCGACGTCTCACAGATGTGCCTTTCAGTGTTGTATTGAAAAATATTACATGGTGGCAAAGTTACAGCACTCAAAGTTGACGGTTTTTCCTATAGGATAACATTACAGCGCCCGACGCATTACAGAAATCCTTTGGCACCCTGCTGCAAAATAACGGTTTGGTCTTTTTTCCTGAAATTTGAAGGGAAGACAGCCAACAGCCCACAGATGTGCCTTTCAGTAGTTTGGTGAAAAAATATCTCACGGCGGCAAAGTTACGGCACTCCAAAGTTGACATTTTTTCCCATAGGATAACATTACGGCACCCAACGCATAACAGAAATCCTTTGGATCCCTGCTGCAAAATAACAGTTTGGTCTTTTTTCCTGAAATTTGGAGGGAAGACAGCCAACAGCCCACAGATGTGCCTTTCAGTGGTTTGGTGAAAAAACATTACAGGGAGGCAAAGTTATGGCGCTCCGAACTTTTCTTTTTTTCCCATAGGATAACATTACGGCATTCGCCGCGCCTTTCAGGGCCTGTATCTCGGAAACGGTGCCAGATACGGACTTTTCATCGGAAAACTTCTTAGCCCCACAATGGGGCTAAGATTCAAATTAGCCAGGACAGTTGTAAATAATATGACTTTTAAATTTTTTTTCTACGTCATACGGTTCCTGAGATATAATGTATTTAGTATTCCAAGATCTCATTTTCTGCGCCGATACTCATTATTTTGCATACATTATTTGTACTCACTGTCTTTCTCAATGCAGGTTTTGGTGAAAACCAGCCTGTGCGCTTACATTACTGTTACTGTTGCCCTTCAGCTTGCTGATTCCGTTACCGTTCACTTACCGTTGACGCTGCGCCACCATGTCCCGTTATCCTTTGGCGTTTTTCATTTGCTCTTGCGTTTCTGTTATTTTTGCCATTTTCTGTCTACAGTACTGTTTATCTTTCTGTTTCACTTTACATCACCATGCCCATTGACATTTCTGTTTGCAGGCACCATGTTACTATGTGACAACACATCACGTGGCAGACCATTCCCGCTCACGCCACCATGTGCGCACCTTTCTGTTCTCATTCGTGCTTGTGTTACCATGTGTGCCACTGTTAGCATTTCTGTTTGCGTTGTTGTCCCTGTTAGTATGCACAAAGACATCATGTGGCGGGGCCTTGGGCCCAAAGGGCTCCACGCTCCTGCCATCAAGATGTAGTGGGAGCGCTGGGTCTAGAGGGCACCACATTCCCTGCTGCTGCATTACATTCACTATTTCTTGTTATCATTCTCAAAAAGAAGGGAAATTAGAGGCAAAAAACTCAGTTTAATGCATTAGTTAGAGTTGTTCCACAGCGACAAAAGTGAGGAATTCGCTGTCAGGGTTGAAAACCCCTTGCACCCCCACCCAACCCGGCAGTGGGGTGTGCATTGGGATCATGAGTCCTAACTCTCACCCATTCTCCTATACTTCTGCTGCTTTACACGGTCATGGGGTGAGAGTTAGGGTTGATGATCCCAATGCACACCCCAATGCCACCACGCGCGCCATCCTTCATGCTTTCATTTGCGCTTGCATTTCTGTTACTTTTTTGCCATTTGTGTGTACCGCACTGCTTCTCTTTCTGTTTCACTTTGCGTCACCATGCCCATTGACATTTCCATTTACAGGCACCATGTTACTATGTGACCAGACATCACGTGGCACATCATTCCCATCTATGCCACCGTGTGCGTTACCCTTTCTGTTATCATTCGCGCTTGTGTTACCATGTGTGCCACTGTTAGCATTTCTGTTTGCATTGCTGCTCCTGTTACTATGCCACAAGACATCATGTGGCGGGCGCGCGGGGCCCTTACATTCACTATTTCTCAATATCATTCTCAAAAAAAAGGGAAATTAGCGGCAAAAAACTCAGTTTAATGCATTAGTTAGGGTTGTTCCACAGTGACAAAAGTGAGGAAATTCGCTGTTAGGGTTGAAAACCCTAACTCCGAATTCACCCCCCCAGCACCACACACACACAGACACACACACACTTTCAAGTATGGGGGAGGACCAAGTCAACACAACCAACGACAGACATCCAGCAGCAGGTGACAGAAATAACAAACAATTGTCTAAATGTACTACGAGACATCCCCACCCATCTGACCAGGTACTGCATGCTCAGTGGAGATCAACAGCAAAACTGAGGCCATGTACACCAAACGTACACATCTCTGGTTGCAGCTGCACACAACGTACCACACTTAGTAGTTGCATGGCCTTACCTACCGATGCCCCACACCACACCACAACTGGTACTGTGCCGTTATTCAATATAAATGCTGAAGGTGCATGATGACAGTTGTAGAAAGGTTTTAACACTACTGAGTATACATTAATTAAGAGAAGCACATAAATTAACTACAAGACACTAGCATGCTCAAGATAAAAGTAGTGATACATTTAGTAGGTGATTTACATAGTAGTACGCTTACTGCAATGGTTTACTCTACATAGAGAGGCTGATGTAAACGTATGGAAAAGCATTGCCTGTTCAACGCGAGAAATTGGTACCGCCAGTATCACATGCATTCTTACTGATGAAGGTGTACTGCTGATGTAGATACATAGACCTTCAGTGTGTTTCAATATTAAAGATGCATAAGTATTCTTTGTAAGAAAGATTGTAATTGCATGGATCAGGCCAAGCAACTTCTAAATATCATAGCACTACTGAGCCAACAATGATGTACCTGTATCGGACATGTATATAGGATAGATTTTCCTGTAGGCACTTACTGGAGTATGTTGTACCTGATAAAGACAATCTCATTGCATCTGTGATGACTAACTTATTCAAATAGTAATACATTTGCTATTGTTTCAATGAGTGATCTATGCCACTTATGGACACAGTGTGATTTTTTTAACAGTTGTTTCATACTCAGGCTGTATGCCTACTGTTTGGGTTTGCCACACTTCTGTCACTGATGCTATCAAAGTGATAACTATGTTAATTCTGCTACAACAGGAATCAAGTAGGTATGGTGTAGATATAAACAGAATGTCTTTTAGTATTGATTTAACTCATAATGGGGTAAATGTACTAGGGCAGCAGGGTAATCCTCTATCACTGAGTCTGTCAGTTATAATCACACTAGGGTTTCATGACTGTAATGATCAAGTTACACTGTTCATCTTCATGAGTTCATATTCACAGCCATTCTCCAGCAACTAGACAGTGTATGGTATAACTGGGTGGGACACTGTGTTGCAAAGCTGCTGCAGTGCCTAGCAGAGGGAGAGTATCTACTCATAAAGACAATTAAGCAATAAGGCATGACCAACAGTTATGTTAAATGGTCTGTTAATCACCCTGTAGAGGATTAATGTTGAATGAGGCATATCCGAGTGCCACATGTCGCTAGACAGTGATAAACTGACCATTAACATAATACCTGGGAGTGGCTTATTGCTATCATAATAAAACTGTTTTTTAAACAACATTAAACCATGTTCATCATATGGTTAGGCTCTACATGTATGTTAATAAAAACTAAACATAAGGCTGTTACAATGTTTACAGTCAATTAGAAAGCTGCATTTCTCAAACCCTTGTTATATATTATACCTGTACAACTCCTTGGTTTTGCTTAACTCTATTGCTCAGGTGGCCCACCACAAGTGGTGTGGTGTGGTGTGGGGCATCGGTGGTGTAAGGCCATGCAACTACTAAGTGTGTGGTACGCTATGTGCAGCTGCAATCAGGGATGTGTACGTTGGTGTACATGGCCTCAGTTTTGCTGTTGATCTCCACTGAGCATGCAGTACCTGGTCAGGTGGGTGGGGATGTCTCGTAGTACATTTAGACAATTGTTTGTTATTTCTGTCACCTGCTGCTGGATGTCTGTCATTGGTTGTGTTGACTTGGTCCTCCCCCATACTTGAATGTGTGTGTGTGTCTGTGTGTGTGTGGTGCTGGGGTGAATTCGGAGTTAGGGTTTTCAACCCTAACAGCGAATTTCCTCACTTTTGTCACTGTGGAACAACCCTAACTAATGCATTAAATGGAGTTTTTTGCCTCTAATATATATATATTTATATATATATATATATATAATTTTATTTTGTTAACCAGGATAGGGCACTGGAGCAGGTCTATTTTCAGGCCCAGACCGACAAAGATGCAAACAAATACAATAAGATAATAATATATATATATATATATATATATATATATATATATATATATATATATACAAAAGTAGGGAAATGTGGCATTTGGATTTCCAACCGTAACACCCCACCCCCACCCGGCAGGCAGCAACAGGCATGGGGTGTTCCCTGGGGTTGCCAGCCCTAATGCTCACCCTATTCAAGGAGTAAATAAGCTGAGATGGGTACAGTGTATGAGAACAGTGGAAGCCTTAGGGTTGACAACCACAAGGAACACCCCACACCTTTGCTGCCTGTAGGGTGGGGGTGGGGTGTTAGGGTTGGAAACCCTAACAACACATTTCCCTACTTTTGTCAGTTCAGCTCTAACTGGTGCATTAACAAAGTTTTTGCAAAGAATTTTCTTACTTTTTGAGGCAGTATAATAGTATCCTCATTTGTCTGTGAGAGCACTCCCATCCCTCCTTAGATGCATACATATATGTTGCTGTGCATCTGTATTAGAACAGGAATAAAACTGGCAACATAGCCTTTTTATTATCCCATCTCATGAACTCAGTATTGAAAATGTTTAAATTCCCACCAAAATATGACTCTTTGCCACTGCAATGCCATTTGCACCCCACAGGTGCAAAAACATAGTTTGGTCAGGGTTTGAGAAATGACAGTTGTCCCGTTCATTTATTTATTTATTTATTTACTGGAGATATCAGATTATATACCTTTGAGTCATAGACTCCTTTACAAAGGTTCCACATCAGAGATACAGAGACTTTAAATACAGTACAATACAAAAATTAAATACAGCAATGATAACGGGAACTAAATAGTTAGATGGAAGCATGTACTGCAAGCAGTACTGTGTCAAAGGGCTACAAGTGACAGAGTAATCAGCTGATTTCAATGCAGAGCACAGGAGAATTGCATAGACACAGGAGAATTGCACAGACAGACATATGCAAAGCAATCAGTGGCATCAGACATGGCCAGGCAGTAACTTGATTACATATGTTTATTCATGATGAGGTGTAAAAAGACAGTTGTGTTGAAAATTTCAAGTCAAAATATTTAAAATTGCCCGTTAGGAGAGAGTCTAGCAAAATTTCAACATATGTGCATAATGGGCCGTGCCTGAAAATAGTCATTTCATGGCTATTGCTCCTACCCGGATAACAAAAACGAAATAAATAAATAAATAAACTTTGCCATTTTTAAATATTTTGACCCCAAAATTTCAACTTAGCCTTCTCATGACCTTACCTGGCCTCTCTTTCACATTCTCTAATACCTAATTGTGCTCCCCGCCCTCCTGTCCTGTGTCCTCTCGAGGCTTCATCTGTCCCTCGTCTATCCCCTACCACCCTGCCTGTACCCTATCTTGCCTCGCCTACCTCACCCCCTTCCACCTTGTTACACTGTTTTTTTCTTTTTTAACTCACTGTCTGTCTTGTTTCTTATGTTATTGTATGTTATATACCATTACCTAACAGTTGCCCTCATTAGTACTTCCAGCTACTGTTACTAGACTCATTATACACCACGAAGGAATTGAACCACTGTTTTCAATCTGTTCTCCACTTATGACTACGTTTAACTATTGTATCTCTGTATTGTATAATATTACTGAGGCATTAGGTTGTGACTGTTCATATATTGTATATCCTGTGTTCCTGTGCTAACCAGGTGCATCCTGTAAATGAGCTATGCTTAATGGTGTTCACCTGGTTAAAAAAAGATTTGATTAATTGATTGATTGATTGATTGATTGATGAACAAGGGCAATGAAAATGTTCAAAACCTGCCCAAAAAGTGATTTCACCAAGTGACCATGAAATCACCTTTCTGGTCGGATTTGCTTAATTACAGTGACATTGTTCAAGAGAGTGAGGTACCAAAAAGACCATGTTGAAAATTTAGGGTTAAAATATACAAAAATGGCTAAGTTATGCATCAGAGCTGAAAAGCCCATTGAAATACAATGAACTGCACTTTTCTTAGTTTTTAATATTGCAGTCAGCAATTCTAGCAGCAAGACGTGTCTTCCATAGGAGAATGGAGCTTCAGCCTGGCACCTGTTCAGGTGAGTGAGCATGTGGGGGTGTATGAGGGGTGCTTAGTGGAAGGTGGGGATAGGGTTTCAGATTGGCGAGGGACCATTTTCCTTTTTACAGGAAAAAAACCCATCAAGGGACCATTTTCTTTATTTCAGGTCAGAACACTGATCGGAGGGTGGGGGGGTGCCACTAGACACCAGGGAAAGTGAAACTTTGGACAGGGATAGCAATCAGAGGGTGGGGGTGAAACTAGACATCAAGGAAAAAACAATCGTTGTGGAGACTGTGATCGGAGTGGTGGGGTGCCCCTGGACACCAGGGAAAGTGAAACTGTCAACAGGGACAGCCACTGGGGGATGCCACTAGACACCAGGAAAAAATATATATAGGTGAACAGTGATCGGAAGGTGGGGGTGCCACTAGACACCAGGGAAAGGGTCAAAGGGGAAATGGTTTAACTGGGAAAGACACAGTAAGCCGAAGCTTGTTTGCAGGCCTGACCTGAGAGCATGAGGAGGTTAAGTGACTTGCTTAGGGTCACTCAAAGCAACCAGAAGCCAGTCAGAGGGGTGGTGCCACTAGACACCAGGAAAAGATAACAAAACAAGGGGACAACAATCGGGGGGTGCCACTAGACACCAGGGAAAAGATGGAAGCAAACAAAAAAAGAGCATTTTCCCATCACAAAAAAGGATCTTTTCTCATGACATGATACGAAAAAATAATTTTTTTCATATCACATGACAGAAAAAAAATTACACTATTAAAAAACACATATTTCAAGGGCATTTCTCAGACAGATAAGTACAGAATCCAGTAAGGGTGTCCCAATAAGCAAGTTACATGTGTAAAAACTGGGGTTTAACATTAAAATGTCTACTCAACCTATAGGGGCATGCCCTTATAATGTATATACTTTTTATTAATCAGGCCTATTCTAATTGACTTATATGGAACACTAACTACTCTATGAGTTTAATTTAACAGCAATACGTGCCTTTATGGTAGATGTTCTTAAATAGTGATAACTTTCTTGGCTATCATTTTGTTTGTTTGTTTGTTTTATTTATTTATACTGATAAGACCATGGGCCAGATGACTCATTTTCATGGGTGACCAGTACACAAATAACAACAATACAATATAAAATATAAACAAGAGTACAACATGTATAAATACATTACAAACATGAACTAGCATTCATAGGCCAGTTATACAAAACATTTATATTTACATTCAGTGATGAGGTACTCTTTCAGCTTGTGTCTAAAAGAGGGAAATGAAACATTAATATAGTCAAATGCTAATTGCAGTGAGTTAAAAAAGAGTGGGAGAGAGTAAGGTATTGTCTTTTGACCCACTGATGTATGCATTCTTGGAACAGAAAATTAATATAAAGCTGATGATCGAGACATAGCAAAAATATTCTGCTTCTTGAAAACTGATAATAAGGAAACAGGCACCTCATTGAGTGTTACTTTTTTGGCTAAAAAAACAATCTGAAATTTATATCTACCTTCTAAGGAAAGTCACCCTGCTTGTTCAAGAAAGCTGAAATGATGTGTCCTACATGGCCATTGAATAGCAAACCTAGCAATCAAATTGAGGAGCACCTTAACTTTGGATAGTAAACCCTTCCATGCAGAAAAATAAAACAACAATCCATAATCAATTAAAGGCAATAAGAAACTTTGAGCTAGTAACTGTCGGGTTGAAATAGTTCAAAGTGGTGATAATCTATATAATGCCCCAAGTCTCTGATGTGTTACCTTTGTCATATTAGTAATCTGTGGCTCATAAATTAGACCCTCATCAATTAGGAGGCCTAAATATTTAAATTGTTTAACTTATTCAATGTCCGTGCCTCTAATGGTATAAATCGATAAAGAGAGATCTGAGTTCAATCTTTTTCTTGAATTGGCAAACACCATAGACTTTTTTTTTTTCATTAAGAATCAACCCGTGTCTTTTAAATCAATTCTGGACCTCTAAACAGTCATCTGCCAAATTATTCTGTGCCTCTTCAGAATGAGATCCACTCATGAGAACCACCGCATCATCAGCATATAAGAAAATTTGTGATTTTGTGCAGATTAAATGAAGAGTATTATCTTAGGTCATTACTCACCCACCTTGAGAGGGCATTACAAAATGATAGTCCAATCCTGGTCAGAACACATCATTCCCAAGCATATTTTAACTACTATTCCAGTTTAATCTGTTTTCTTGTACAGTAAGCAGCATAATACTCGAACCGACTTTAAAAGTTTTATTTAACCTTTGAGTGTTGCATATGATTGAATGTACATACTGTAGATTCAGGGTGTATATATATATGTAATAGATAACCTACGCTTAGGTGTGCGGTCATGCTCTGATCTACACATGCCTTGGTGTGCATCAACCACCCAAGGCATGCGTATATCAGAGCATGACTGCACACTGTAGAGTGGGTTATCTATCTTATAAAATGGCAAAATTGCTTTACAGGGGGGTAAAAGTCTAGGTGTGCAGTCATACTCTGATATATGCACAGTCATGTGATGTGTTTTATACATTCAGAACAATTGATTTGGAGCTTCTTCTTTTACCCATTTTATACATATATATATATATATAGATATATATATATATGTATGATATACAATGGTGAGCTGTCAGATAAATGATTTATCTACACAAGTGCAGTTTGACCTCGGGTAACCTCACGAGTGGCGTAAGCCACAAGTGAGATGTCTGAGGTCAAACAGCACGAGTGTAGATAAATCATTTATCTGACAGCTCACCATTGTATATTTCATTTATACAATAGGGATGCTTTCTTTCAGTGCAGGGACATTTGCATGTGATTGTTTATCTTTTTTTGCATATGTTTGTCAAAAAAGTGAATAAAAAATTGCATTTTCTGCTTTTTTTTGCTAATTATAAAAAAATCTATACAGTATATATACATGAAATACCACTCATTTTGTAGATAATTTTGTGCTGCACAACTTTCATGCTCACAGCACTATGCTATCTTTTTTTCATTTTAAAGTTATTTGCATTTGAATATAGTTAGTACTAGTACTGAGGCTGAACATTGTAAATGAGTTCCGGAGTGATTGTGACATATCTGTTATGTATATAAATCTGTGATGATGCGTCTACTATAAGTATAAATGTAAAATATTGAATTTATCTCATAGTAGCTCAGATTTATCACATAGGATTTATGTTCATGCCCATTACATACATAAATATATATACACTCGCACACTACAGAAAAGTAGGGGATTGTGCCAGCAGTTACAGGAACAATGAGCTGGAGATGCAGCACTTTTTCTGTAATGTTGCCCAAATGCAGGCTCACGGAGTGTTCTGTCTACTTTTTTTTCAGCATGCTAATCTATTATCTTCAGTCTATTGCAAGATCATTAAAAGTAACCAACAATCAACTCAGGATGAAACTCCAAACAGTAAGTAGATAAAGTGTTTAGATTGAAATCATTTTCAAGAAGGAAATAGTATTGCATGCCAGATCTACTTAACAGTATAAGTTTGGGTACCACTTTGTATTGAAAGTATTTTCCTTATTTCTTTTCTGCTATGGTAACGTAATGAGATTATTATTTCCTGGCTGTTCTTTTAGAGAGAAAAAAACACATTTTAATCAATGTTGTGCTAGATATTCAATGCGTCCAGCCCCCATAGATAAGCTACTGCTGATGGAAAATGTTATAAATATGGATCAACAAACAAATAAAATCCTTTTTAAGAAATGGCCAATAGGCTTTATCTTATTCTTACTTTTTGAATGCACCGATGAAATGCATGGTGTGCATTTGAATTTAGTGCAGGGCAGACAGACCAAAAGCATGTTAGAACAATAGAAAAATGGGTACTCACATTTGGGAGACAAAGGTGACTTCAAATGACTCTATGATCTTCACAGACATTTGGTATTTAAGTTCTAACAGCAGCTTATACATGATATGGCAATATCTATAAATATATGATTTTTAATAATAAAACAGAAAATATCAGATGGATATTAAAATTCTTCAATAGACAGTGAAGGGTTGAATATATAGAAAAAAGTGAAAATATTAAAATTTGGCTAGCCTGCCAATTTATATTGGCATTATTATTGTTAACATGTCAAGATATACATCTGAATCCAGGCCCCACTCAGAGTGTTGACTGTCATGAAACAAACTGACCAGTTGGACTCTTGTTTGTACATTTTAATGCCCATAGCTTAGTGCCCAAGATAGATTATGTCTGTGATTGGATGAACATTGCAAAACCTGATTTTGTGAAGATTACAGAGTTTTGATTATCAAAAAAATTCCATGATAATCAAATATCATGAGAAGAGTATAAAATGTGGAGGAAAGGTAAGCCAGAAGGGGGCTGTTGCTATATGGTAACTCCAGGGTTAAGATCTATGAGTTGCCTTTGTCAGATCATCCATCATATTCCATGGAGATTTCGGCCTTGGAAATCTCATTTAAGGCCACTAAACCAATCATCTTTGTGGGCTGCTATAAGCTTCCTAAAGGCAAACTAGAGGAAGTAGGAGTTCTTGTGGATCGATTGTCTCATTATAGGGACTCACATGACTTTATATTGATGGGGAATTTTAACTTAAATTAGGGAGGGTCTGGAGGGGGGGTTAAACTATTTGACAAATGTAACTGATGAATTTTGTCTAACCCAGTTGATCATTGAACCCACAAGGATAAATCCAGGGTCTACATGCTATTTACAGTTCTGGAACTAATTTTTGTAAATAAACCTGATCACTTTTCTGATTCTGGAGTTTTATGGAAGTCCATTTTGGACCATCGATTTATTTATTCTGTAAAAAATAGGCCAAATGCAAGAAGCAGAGTAATCTCATTAAATGTTGCTCTTTTAAACACTTTGGTTATACAGATTTCATGTTAGACTTGTAGGGGATTAATTGTACTAGCACTGATCTAATTCCATCTGCAGGGGCTACCTGGAACTTTTTTAAGGAATAATTTATTTCAATTTGTAATAAAAATGTTCCAATTTCCAGCAGATGGGCTAAACAGGACAATCCCTCATGGTTCTCCACTCTTCCTATTAGACTCAGCAAACTATGAGATAGCGCTTCAAAAGTTGCCCAAAAATTTGAATACTGTTCAAGCGTGAACTGGATAAAGACTGACCTATAAAGCCCTGCACGGGGGGCACCAATCTACCTGCAAGACCTCCTGGTTCTTCATTGCCCATCTTGGGTGCTCTGTTCCTCCAATGGTTGCCTCTTTGTGGTTCCCAGGGCCAGATTGCAGCATTCTGGGGACCGTGCATTCTCAGTTGCTGCACCTACCCAGTGGAACTCCTTGCTGAGACATCTAAGGGTGGCACCCTCGGTGGAAACCTTTAAAAAAGGATTAAAAATGCACTTATTTAATCAGGCTAGAGACAGGTACTGTATGTTAAAGGGATTCATGATGTTAAGGTAAACTATTTCTTGAAGGAGCTGGATGACACTATAACATCCAACCCCTCAGATCTGGAAAATCTTAAATAGGTTGGATGGGCACAGCAAAACTGATTTGCCAAGCTCTTATTTTTTAATAATGAAACTGATTGTTACATGGCAAACTCTTATCAACCAAAAAGTTAAAGGAGTACTTTGTGACAAATGGCAGTTGATGCCAGTATTGTTATATGTTTTTTTTAACTGTTATGTAGTTGAAATTGTTATTGTCAGTATGAGATTGTAACACTGTAACTGATGTGTTAGATTTACTATTTCTTATTATTTTTATATACACTGTTTTAAATGATCTGGGATGCTATTGGAAATTAGTCTAGTCTCAATAGCTAATAGCCCAAAGAACATAAACTTCAACTTGAGATATATATATAATCAAGCAGAGTTGTTAAATGATTTGTGTTTGCTACCTAGTAGTATTATATACAGTATATTGCTGTACCATGTGCAACCTGGCTGTCAGCACTTAAAATTTTAAGTGAAAACAAAAACTCACAATCCAATTGACTTACAGACATGTCAAGTCCCTACATTAACTGCTTCAAAACCTGAGGTTGGAGCCTCATTACAATAAGGTACTGTACTGCCATACTGTGGAATAGGGAAAAAGATCCATTCTAAGAAAAACTGTTAGGCAGCCATTTAAATTTGACAGGAGTTATCTGTTGCAGTAGGAACAAACTTTGATACAGTATCTATATTCAAGCATTTTTGCTTTTTTTAAAGAATATCTTCACTGTCTTTGGTGAGTTTCTGAACTTCATTGGAAATACCATGTTACCCCCCACCCCCCAAACTGTCCAAGTCCCTACTGTGATAGGAATTTAGCCCCATCTAAACTCCACATTCTCAATGCTAAAAAGGAAAAGGCTATGTATACTGCAATCATTTTTTAATGGCTGAGGCACACTTAATCACTGACAGGATAATTCACCCCACCATTTCCTGAAACTATGAAAGTCTGCCCTGCAAAGTGGCAATAACGAATTCAATAGGAACCCCCGTTACAATATGATATACAGTATTTCTTAAAGCATTAGTTCTATTTAAATTTTTCTGTTTGCCACCTAATACATAGCCTGTGGTTTTGTGATTTATTTCTGCTTTCTCAAGGCAGTGGTCCTTACAAATTCTTTAGCAAAGTGATTCATTCATTTACATCTTATGAGCTGTAATCTGTTTTTGTTATTTAATGGTAGCCAGACTGCAGCTATCATGATTACCTCTGATCTTTAATTTCTGCATTACTCAATGTAAAGAAAAGGGGGGTCCCTGTGAAATAGAGAAGTACCACGGACAATGAAAAGATATATCCCTCACTGAAGGACCTCCGCAGGCCAATCGGCTTTCTCTTACCTCTTTCCTAAACTCTGGAATGGTCTGCCGGCCCAAATCCGCCATTCCTCATCCAAACACTCGTTATCCTCTGCCCTCAATAACTTCCTTGCACCAAATTGTACCTGCCCCGACCTTCCACCCCCTGATGGATTCTCTTCACCCCCCGATCTCCTCCTCCTTACATGCCTGACCAGTGGCTCGGCCTTCGCCTAATTGTCTGGCTTATACATTGCTCTAAACAACCAATGCTCTTACTGTCTCATTCCCCCTCCCCTTCCCCAAGCCTCCCTCCTCCCTAAATACCCTCGTGTTTACTTTACAGCCCCACAACCTCTCCTTTACCCCAATCTCTGACTTCCATGTCCCACTGCCAACTTGGTGTTTCAGTTAAATTTCCATTACTGGCACTTATTTAATCATGTATAGTCCTAGATGTGTATTCAATTATGTATGCCACTTTCCTTGAGGCTCATGTTATGTACTGTACTCCTCAGGTAACAAGCTTGTAAGTAAACTCACTCAATTATGTAACAATTGTTGTATTGCTCCATTCCAAGCTCAACTTATTGACTGCTGTATGTATACCATCCTCCCATGTCCCCCCTTCCCAGGTCGCACCGTGAGATCAGCATCTTTTTGCTCAGTGTGCCTTTCCTGATGAAACATTTTCAATAAATAAATATAATGTGAGCTGCCACTGCAAATGCAAAATACTCAAATGAGCAAAATAGGGGAACACTTCTAAATTAAAAATAGCCATCATGTCTTTAGCATTCAGATTCTCTCTTTTATTGTTTAGTAAATTGTACCAGGCATATATCTTCTTCAGTGTTTCACCTATGCCATAAAGGCTTCCTCAGGAGATAGCCTAAAGAACTGATAAAAAAATATACATCCTTTAATGTGACCACTAAATAACCAAAATATGCAAAACTCATAATTCTTAATTTCCACTGCTGGTTACTCAATGTTATAGGGTCACTTTTTCTGAAAACTATATGCAGCTACTTAATTAATTTGGTGTGTTAATTTCACTGTGCTTTCCTAAGAAATAATATGTATTAAATTCAGTAATCAATTTTCTCAAAATTTGAGCATTTTAATAACCTCTTGAGGCACACCCTTCCACCACTCCTCCAAATACCACCACTTTAGTGATGTATCTGACCACAGACCTCGAAGTTTAAAAAAAAACTTGTTTAATGAAAATGTTAATGAAGATTTTAGATTTGCCATACCTAATTGCAACAGCTAATTTCTTGACTGCAACTTAATGGGCTTAATGTAATTCATGTGTTTGTTTAAATTCCACAAGATGTAGGAAAGATTTTTTTGTAAATACAAATTACTTATCCACCATCACTTGTAATCAATATAAAGTCAAAAAATGAATATTGAAAGAAACGCCTACTTGGAATGATTAATAAATTCACTGTTTTTCCAATGTGTGTTTATTAGAAACAAATACAGCCTGAACGCTTGCTAACCTCGAGCAGTTGCAACCCTTGTGGTCATTGTTCCATGTGTGGAGACACAAGTAAACAAGTTCTGGGTATAGCCGATACAGCTGCAGTGACCTCTTACCTGACTGAGAGGCAGAGCTCAGGTAGCACAGCTCCAACGGCCGGTCATGGAGTGGCAGCGGTGACAACGGAGCACTGGAGCAGTGGCGGAGCAGTGGTGGTTTGTTTGCCATTCACAAGATGGCAACTGGGTGAAACTGTACATGTGCGATACTCGCCCATGCACAGTTTGGCAGGCAGTGCAGTCACGAAGAAGTGCGCCATGAGGAAGGGAGTGACCATGCTGCGGAGGGGAGCTCTGTCATGGAGGACAGCGCTTATGGTAGCAGCACTATCCTGACATTGCCGCATCACTGTAGCAGAACACAGGGTCACATTCTGGAGCCAACCTGCAGTTCTCCTGCAGTGATAGCCAAACGTCTGCTGAGCTCTGCCCACACAGCCATAAAAATGGATATATGTACATTAATTTACTAATAAAGATTAAATCATAACATAGCACATAAACTGTGAATCAACAGGAGTAATACATGTGTTGCAATATCCATGTGATTGGACATACATAGGAAAAACAAATTGGCAGATCAAAGTTAGGGTACAAGGACAAAACAGTAATTTTAGATGCAAAGCACAGACATCAGTGGCTGAGCACTTTAATACAGAAAGCCACACTTGTGCATCTTTGTGCTTCTGGGGCTTGCAGGTAATTGAACCCCCCCTCCCCCACTGGGGAGGAGATTTTAATAAAATCCTTAAGTGCACAGAGATGCGCTGGAGATGGATATATGGAACCAGCAGATAGGAATGAATAGGAACACTAACTGGAGTATTTGTTGGTAGAATATCATTATTGTGAAAAGAACAAAAAAAATATATAGGATAGAAAAATCACCATACTTCAGATTCTCCAATGTCTATTGTTTATTATAATAGTAGAAATTTATAAAATTTGTGAATTTAAGATGCTTGTCCTATCTCCAGCAGCCTTTGACTTGCCTGCATATATGATATTTTTTACATCTTTTAATTATTATATAAAACAACATAGGTAAAGTGGAGGATTGCCTTCAATGTCAAAAGACTGACCTATAAAGCCCTGCACAGGGGCACCAACCTATCTGCAAGACCTCCTGGTTCTTCATTTCCCATCTTGGGCACTCTGTTCCTCCGACAGTTGCCTCCATGTGGTTCCCACGGCCAGATTGCAGCATTCTGGGGACCATGCATTCCCAGTTGCTGCACCAACCCAGTGGAACTCCTTGCTGAGACATCTAAGGGTGGCACCCTCAGTGGGAACCTTTAAAAAAGGATTAAAAATGCAGTTATTTAATCAGTCATTTGATTTAAGCTGAAGATTGAAAAATGAGCTGATTGCTGTTTTATTATTGAGTTGATTTAATTGAACAATAGATAGAATTTTATATTGATCTCTGCATTATGTCTTGAAACTGGTTGACAGGCAGAAAGCAGAGAGTGGTGGTAAACGATATACAGTCAGAAGAGATGCAAGTCACAAGTGGGGTGCTTCAGGGATCAGTCCTGGGGCCAGTTCACTTCAATATCTTCATCAGTGACATGGCAGAAGGTTTGTCTGTTTGCAGATGACACTAAGATCTGCAACAGAGTACATGATCCAGATGGGGTGGGCAGAATGAGAAGAGATCTGGATAAACTAGCAAAATGGTCAAAAGAGTGGCAACTGGGGTTTAACGCAAAGAAGTGCAAGATCATGCACATAGGGAAGAGAAACACTGAAGCCACCTGTAGGCTGGGAGGGGAGTTGCTGACTGTCACAAGGGAAGAAAGAGACTTAGGCATCATCATGACCGATGACCTGAAATTATCTAAGCAGACCACTAAAGCAGTAGGTAAGGCTATGGGGATAGTGGGGTGTATTAGTAGGCATATCACAAGTCGGAAGAGGGAGGTAATAATCCCTCTTTACAAGGCACTGGTTAGGCCCCATCTGGAGTACTGCTAGCAGTACTGGAGGACACACCTTCACAAGGACATTAACCAAATTGAGGCAGTCCAAAGAAGGACAACCAAAATGGTGCAGGGACTGCATCAGAAAACATATGAGGACAGATTAATGGAGCTTAATATGTATACCCTAGAGCAAAGGAGGGAGAGAGGTGATATGATCGAAACATTCAAACACCTTAAGGGCATTAACAAGGTGAAAGAGTCTAACATGTTTCAATATAAGAAAAATAGCAGGACAAGAGGACACAGCATGAGATTACAGGAAGGCTGATTAAGGGGTAACGTGAGGAGGTTCTTTTTCACAGAAAGGGTGGTGGATGCATGGAACGGCCCAACTCAGGAAGTGGTGGATATGAATACAGTGCAGGGCTTCAAACAGGAATGGGATAGGCATAAAGGAGCAATACAGATGAGTATGAATAGATAGGCCATTGACAGAGCAAAGGCCGATGGCACATTCATAAGGTAGAAAAAGAAATGGGCAGACTGGATGGGCCTTGCAGTCCTTATCTGCCGTCAACTTCTATGTTTCTATGTATGTTTCTATCTTTCTATGAAGCGTGTTATGTGTTTCTATGAATTTTTTTAAATATTGTTAAGCGCTCCGAGCCTTCTGGAAGGGGCACTATATAAATAAAGTTTCTATCTATCATCTATCTATCTATCTATCTATCTATCTATCTATCTATCTATCTATCTATTCATTGGAGGGCAATGATTTTCATCATGCTTCATACCTGAGTAATTATGTACCATAAAGAAAAACTGCACAGTATTTAAAATAGGATGGATTTTAACTTTTTCGTGCATGTTTCAAGGATAAAGACACAGTGTATTTGGATTTTTATATGCATTATGGAAACAAAGTGATATTTATTTATACAGAAGGAGAATTAGAGAACATCAATGTATATAAACCCTTATCGCTCATTTAGTACCAGCATGCATAACATATATATCACCACCGAAACCCTGAACACTGAGATCAAATACAGATCTCAGTGTTAGTGTATGGCTGCTTAGTAACCTTGGGCACTGATCTCAGCACATCACCCGCTGAACTGACATTTTTATATCATCTGTAGAGGGATACAGTGGTTGATATAAAACCCTTTCAACTATCTTCTCAATTGTGAAAGAAAAGTCATGGGTGTTTAAGTAAATCTCCGGCTGAAATAGCAGTGCGTTTATCTTCCGCAAGCAGGTTGCTGAATAAAGCGAGCATTTGCTATTACTTGGGGTTAGCAAGCATTCAGGCCGTATTCACTTCTAATAAACATACATTGGAAAAACAGTGAATGTATTAATTATGCCAAGTAAGTGCTTCTTTCAATATTCATTTTTGACTATATATTGATTACAAGTGATGGTGGGATAAAGTAAATTGTTTTTACAAAAAAAATCTATCCTACAGCTTGTGGAATTTAAACAAACACATAAATTACATTAAGCCCACTAAATTGCAGTCAAGACAGTAGCTGTGGCAATTAGGTATGGCACATCTAAAATCTTCATTAAAATTTTCATTAAACAAGTTTTTTTTTTAAAACATAGAGGCACTGTGGACAGCAGACTTCCCTACTGAAGATTGCCATTAGTTTCTAGTCCTCCCTTCCCAGAGAAAGTAGACTTCCATCAGCCATTTTACATAGGAGAGTGAGTGTAGCCCACTGCCCCACCATGGGCTAGACACTTTGTTTATAGGAGCAGGGAATCATGTGACCCTGTCACATGTGGAGTCTAACACCCCACAGTCCCCTTTGCTCCTTATTTCCTCCAGTCACTAGGTGGTGCTGTTCTCCTCTCACTACCCAATCATTGCATCAGTATTATATGGGACTCCCTGGTGCACCTAATTAAATGAGTCACTCATTTGGCTGGTATCAGGAACCAGCATTCTAGTCCCACCCTACCTCATTTAGGACATTACTCTTCCTTCATGGGATTTGAACCCCTACAGTCAGGGTCCTGACATAGCCAAAGTCAACAGCACCATCCTCCAGGCCACACAACCATATTTCCCCTTACCACTGTCTTTTGATCCCCTTGAATCTTGATTGTCCTTAAAGCCCAACTAAACAGAAACTGTGCCCAAATTTCTTTACTTAAAGTGTTCTTTCACTTCATCCCTACCAAATCCAGCTGTTTATCCTTTCAATCTTTATTTTAATAAGTTAACCCCTGCCCATCCCTTTGGTACTCCCCCCTGCCTGCAGGTCTTGAAACACTGTCTGTCTACTCTGGGATCAGTTGCACCATCCACTAGACAATGCAGTCCCTTGTAGTATTCCCCTGAATCTCTGATCCTGTTGTTACTTTATTGCCTGTATCTCCTTCTTAAAAGGAAAAACTGTGTGTGTTCCTACACAGGTCTTGAACCCCTGACTGTTCTGGCTGTCTGTTCCAAAGTCAGTTACACCATCCACTAGACCACTCAGCCATTTGCAGTATTCCACTGCCTTTGCTTCTCTTGTTACTCTATTGTCTGTACCTGTTTGTTTGTTTGTTTGTTTGTTTATTCACTTAACGGGTAAGCACACTGGAAACAAGTTCCTTTTACAGGTGCGAACCACATATATTGCATACAGACAATACATAATCAAACATACATATACAATGCAGCAAATAGCAGACAAAAATGTCTTCGTTACGTATAAAATTCATAAAAAATCTACAAAAAACAGTTACAATTAAATTGAGATTCGAAATACATCCTTAATGCATCGGCAAACTTTTGACAGAACACAACCATCTAATATCTTGAGGAATTTCATTCCAAATAAATGGAGCAATATAAGCAAAGGATCTTTGTCCACTTTTAGATTTCATAAAAGGAATCTCGAGAAACCTACTGTCTGAACTATGTCTAGAATAATTACCATCAATATATGGTCTCAAAAATTTTGAAATACTATGTGGAATTCCAGAGTCCATGACTTTATATATGAACTTGGCCACACAGTATTGGAAATTTAATGAAACCGGTAACCAGCCTATTTCTTTCAAAATCACACAATGATGAGATGACTTAGAACAATTTAAAGCAAACTTAGCTATCAAGTGAAGTAAAGTGGATTTCTTTGAAATCACTGTCGCAGAAGCAGTGTCAGTAATCATAGCTGCATAGTTCACAATAGGAAGTAAGCAGCAATTTGAAATAACCAGCCTAGACTCAGGAATAAGAAATGAACGGATTCTGTACAAAGAACCTAATCTACAATGTATTCTTGAGGGAACCTCAAAAATGAGATTCATAACTTAGATGAGAATCTAGTAATACCCCAAGATATTGAAATGTATCAACATAGTCAAACAGTAATCCATCAAGAGATTTAACTTCCAAGTACCAACCTCAGATCTCAGTCTAGGTGGGGTACCAAAACCATCACCTTTGTCTTAGATTTGTTTAAGAGTAATTTACAGGCCATAAGTGAAGACTGAAAATTGCACATTTCCTCTGTTAAAGAAACACCTAGATCTCCAAATGACAAACCCTCATGTATAAATTACTGCATTGTCAGCGTAGTGTTAGAGAAGCATTATTAATCGTACTTACTAGTTGATCAAAAACAAAGAAAACAAAAGTGGCCCCAAAATAGAACCTTGTGGAACCCCACACTTAACCATTACAGAGTCTGATACAGCACCCTATATTTAACCCTTTGAAACCTATTTGTTAAATAATCCCTCGTCCAGTCCAAGAAAGACTCACCAACTCCCAATGACTCAAGTCTAGAAATCAACAATTGGTGATCAACTGAGTCGAATGCTTGAGTCAAGTCCACGAACACGGCACCGTCAGACACCCTTTATCCATGCCATTAAGCACCAGGCTCGTGAACTCGACCAAGGCAGTCTCAGTACTCCTTCCCTTTCTAAAACCATGTTGGTTCTGAGACAATAATCCAAAGCGATCCACATACCCAATCAACTGATTATAAACTATTCTTTCCTGAACTTTAGCTAAAGCAGACAACATAGAAATAGGTCTGTAGTTACAAAACTCATGTTGTGAACCAGATTTAAATATAGGAGTGACCGAAGTATGTTTCCATATATTAGGTATAGTACCTGTAACAAAAGACAAGTTGAAAATAATACTAACTGGAAGTGCTATAACCGAGGCAGCATCCGCAATAAACTAGGACATAAGCCATCAGAACCAGCTGAGCTGTCCCTCTTAATACAACGCAACAATTCTCTACTCTCCTTCGGAGTAGTAGTCCTTAGTACAGTTTAGGATTAACTGTAAAATCTTCAGTCAATCCCAAGTAGTTCACCTTGGACTGGTCACTAAAGGAATCAGGCAATGCAGTAAATTTCAAATTAAACTCGTTAGCTATCTTCAGTGGACAAACAACAGGTCACCGCTCAACCTCATTGAACCTGGTTGACAAATATTAGGCCTTATGAAATTATTAATTGTTTTCCAAAGTAGTAGCGTTAGATAATCCTTCACATTGTTTATAACGAATATAGTCTGTTTTAGCCTTCCTTATCTTAGCCTTACATTGGTTCCTTAAAGTCCTGTCGATGATAACCAGAAGCAGAATGGTTCATTTTATACGTTTCCAGGCCTTGTCTCGTTGTCTCATAAGTTTAATCAAAGGAGTGTTAACCACCCATAAGTTTTCCTCGGACCCTTCTTTTAACAAGGGAGCTAACTGGTCCAAAACATGTGTAAACTCAGTAATGAAAAATGCAATGCAGAATCCACATCAGGGATAGAATATAAAAGACCAATCTATTTTACCCAACTCTGTACAAAAGAATGTACATCAAATTTAGAAAAGATCTGAAATCCTTATAATTGGTTTAGACTTCTTCAGTCCCCCATGTTTCCAAATACAGAAGACTGGATGATGATCACTTAAAGAATCAGAGGTCAAACCACATTTTATCATATTAATAGGTCTATTTGTTAATATCCAGTCCAGCAATGTGTGATTTCTGATCTATTATTGTGTCGAGTGGCAAAGTAATAATTTGTTGTAAACCAGTCTGAGACAAGACCGTATTTAACTTTGTTATATCTGAACCCATCCAATTTAAATTAAAATCCCCAGTAGTATTAACTCTGTAGAAACCCCAGTATTCAAAGCATTTACAAGTTCTTGTAAGCCTGATTTGCTACCATTAGGTGGAAGATATACACAACAAATAGTTAATTTTTGACAAATCCAACAATAACTGAATAGTAATATGTTCACAATATTCCAAATTACTGTTAAATATAGTGATCTCATTTACCATTAAATATTCCTTAATATAAAACAAAACCCCACCCTCTACCAGTGACACGATCCTTTCTAAAAGTTTATAAGCAGGTATACAAAGTTCAGTATCAAGAACAGGTAAGGTTAACCAGGTTTCAGTCAGTGCCAGAACATCCGGATTATATAAACTAATCCATGACTCCACCTCATGAAATTTAGATGTTAGCTTAATACATTAAAATGCATAATTTTGAGGCCATATGAATGCTGCAAAAATCACTATCTGCCATATCGTTTAGCAAGGACCAGGTTGCTTTCAACATTGTCAGATCGAATTAGCAAGAGAAAGCAATGTAACCAAGTTCTTATGCAAACAGGCAGAACACATTTCCGTGTCTTATATTTCCTAACACTGTAACCCAAATTATAACACATGTATTTAACCTTTACACCAAATAAATGACTATAATTAGAATAAACAGTTGAGTCTGAACTCCAGAATCTGATTATTTTCATACGTTCTAAAGTCATTATTAACACAATAGAACAAAATAACCCATCAGTACACAAAACACAAAGTGTATAGGCTACACACAACAATATCCCTCTGTTAATCATAACTAATCTATAGGTACAAACCCAAAAGAAATGATTAACTCTAAACAAGATATTACAAACTCTAGTAGCCGAGTCCGTCCCCGGTCTGACTCGTCAGACTCCTCTCTTCACTTTTTGCCGGTCCCTTAGCTGCTGCGCTTTGACGCTGCCGCTGTGAGAGGCAGCCTTATATTGAAATCGCCCTCCACTTCCCAGAGCTGCCACCATCTGGAAAATGTGAGACCAGTACAGAATTCAATGAAAGCAGGTGATGGCAATAATGCTGCAAGCAGGTCAGGTACTGTGCTATTACCTAGCATCCCAATTCAGTCACAGCTCCACAGAACTTTAGCATATACAGTTCTCAACAACAGATGACTCATGTGCAGACTCAAACAGCAGTATATGCAGCACACTTCAGGTCCTGTAGCAGCTTCAATGTGATTAAAGTTAAAATCAGTCTACGAGTTAAGTGGGAGGGGGGTAAAACAGGTCAAACACAGCAATTCAGGTTTCACTCACAGGCTTGCAGGCTGTGAAATTGTAATTCACAGCAGTCGTTGGTAACTCACAGATGGCAACACTGACAGATAGAGTGTTATCAGCAAAAGATAAGAGAAAATAGCCAGTCACAGAGCCTGCCACACTCCGGTCAGACTCCTCTCTTCACTTTGCCGTCCCACTTAGCTGCTGCCGCTTTGACCTCCTTCTTAAAAAAAAAAACTGCAACTTCCCCTACACGCGCTCATGCATATATAAATAATCTACACACTATTTCAAGCCCCCCCAGCACTTATCCTTTGTTAGCTTGCACCCTCCATCTTTTACCCAAATTTCTTCACATCTGAGACTTTAACCCCTATCTCTATTGCAGAGACCTCACCATAGCCTGTAGCACTAACTATTTGGCTGCATAGCTCCTTGGTGTCTCCAAACAGTTCATACTTTTTATACCTATACCCCCTCCCACCTCACACGTGCTCTAGCCCCCCCTCCATTTATCATACCCTGCTGTCTCTGCTCTACCCCCTCTTTGATGGACACCCTTTAGCCTCTCCTCCCTTAGGCATCTAAAACCCCCCATTGTGACACAGTCACCTTCCCCCATTCTTTTGTATCATGGCTCCCAATAATTGCTTAGCTCTATCAGTGCTCTTATTAATTCTCCTATCCCTTAAGCGCCCTAACAATCATTTCCACATCCATACTTATACAGTTAAAGCTACTCTAATGTTGTGTTACACAATTGGCTCCAGCTTCTCTCCCACCCCTAGTTATGATGGGTGGTTCACCTCAGCTAACTACCTCCCCCACCACTGTTGGATAATGATCACTCACCTAATACCTCACCCTGCCACCATACCATGCCCTGCAAAGGAAGTTACTGGTAGTTACCGTAACAGAAAAAGCAACTTTATAATACTAAAAAACTTTCTGCTTCACATTGCCTTCATACTGCTGCTTATCTCAGGTAATATCCACCCTAACCCTGTGCCCCCCCAACAGCCTCATGGGTGTGGTAACAACCACCAATCAATAAAAATGGTGTCTATTAATATCTGTAGCCTGCTGGCCAAATTTGACCAGCTCCAGGTTTGGGTAAGCCAGCTCAACCCTGACATCCTTTCCTTAGTGGAAACCTGGCTCTCACCCAAGGTCTTGGATGCCTCCATAGCGCTAAATGGGTACAATCTCTTCAGGCTCAACAGGACTGGGAAAAGGGGTGTTGGGTGTGCTATCTATATCAAAGATCACATTAGGTGCCATGCCCTCCCTTTAATTGACACCAGAACCCCTGCACAGGCCTTAGCTGTTAGGCTACTGTTAGGTTCTCAAAGCAAATCATTAACTATACCCTCAGTTTACATTCCTCCTAGAGATCAACCAACTGGTTTCCACAGAATCGTTGAGTTCATTAAAGGCCTTATACAAAACTGGGAGGTAGTAGTCCTAGGGGACTTTAATATAAACTGGTTATCCCCGGAGGCCGCCCAATACAAAGATGCAATGTCTTGTATTAACCTCTCACAAATGGTTGATTCACATACCAGGTTTGACTACTTAACAGGCTCCAATTACCTACTAGACTGGATCATCATGAACCGACCAGACAGGATCTTCAACACTGCAGTACTCAAAGACTCACTTAATGATCACTCCCTGATCACTTGCCACTGGGCCAACAAGGCCGCTAAACCTCCCCCCAAATCATTTTGCGTCGTACCCACAAAAGGTGGGCAGCTGAACTTAATGCACATAACTGGTCCGCACTGTACTTCACAGAAGACATAGACCAGGCAGTAGATTATTTTATCGCTAAGTTTAATGATGCCTGTAACATCTATGCTCTGATTAAAAAGCATTAAATTAAGGGAATGCATAACTCATGGGTCACCCCCGCTCTTCTGTAACTCATGATCACCAGAGATCATCTTTGGCACAAAGCAAAGGCCACTGACACAAAGACAGACATGCAGAAGTATACATCTGCCAGAAACATCTGCACCCACAAGATCAGACTTGTGAAATCTCAATATTTCAAAGACTGTCTCACTCATTACTGGGGTGATGGCAGAAGATTTGGAGAAAATATGAAGGACCTTACTGGCAAAAATAACAACGCCTCACCTTCCATACTGCTGGTGAATGGTGAGATCACACAGGACCCTAACACCATTGCCAATATCTTTAATGATGCTTTTATAGACCTTAGCAGCATACTGCCGACCGATCTCCCTGAATCATCTGTTGAAAATGCACCAGGCCCTAAGACTGCACACAGCGAGTCTCCCTCTCATCCACCCCCCTTCGACTTTAAAGCAGTCACCACCCCCATAGCTAAAAAGTACCGTTCACATGTGCTTGGCAAAATTAGACACAGTAGTGACTCACTGGACCTTAAAGATCATGTGTAACATTTTTTATATATTTTTAATAAAAGCTTGAGAAACTGAAATTCAAGTCCCTGTGTCATGATTAGCGTTTCCTAAAAAAATGTTCTTGATCTTTGGTTTTGTGGTATTCATTAAATCAGCATTTGTTAACATGATCTATTGTGGCTAAAACAGTTAAGTTATTTCAGTCCTCTCAGCCAACCTTAGGGAGCGATGACATCATTTTGGAGTAGCTTGCTGTTTCAGATATCCAGTCAGAGTAGTGCTCTGTAGAATTAATGATTTATTGAGCTCTCCAGGTTTCTTACAAACTCAGTCTCTGGTTTGTATTTAGATAGATCAGATTAAAATCTATCATCTTATAAAAAGCTGATCATTTTAGTTTCAATGCTGAATTGAATTAGTGGAAATCTTTCTCTGGGAGAAATCAGCTTGTCTGTACCACAGCTCTCATTTCTCTCTAATACAAAGTCTGATTTTTTTCTAACTACCTATATATAACATAGGGCTGTTCAATGAATATAAAATAAATCTAAATTTTGTTTGGGGACAGCAGGGTTCAACTGCCTCAACTACAGAAGCATGCAACAGGGTGCAGCTAATGTCCATAATCTTGTTGCAAGTGGTAGCATGGTGCAGCAGCCATAACTGCAGAGGCATGAGGCTCTAGGACACAGCAGGCCACAGCAACTCCAACTGCATAGAAAGGAGCAGGGTGCAGCAGTTCTGTCTGTGGTGAAAGGAGATAGAGGACATCATGATGCAGAAGCCTTAACTGTGGGGCAGGACACAGGGGGCATCAGGGTACAGCAGTGCTGACTGTGAGATGGGGTACACATGGTGCAGCAGCCCTGCCCAGTTGGGGCAATGGAAGATGGTAGCAGGGTGCAGCAATAGCCCCACCTCTGATGGCTAGGGCAGCATGGTGCAGCAGCCCTAGGTATGGAGGCAGGGAACTTGGCACTCTAGGGCTTAGCACAGCAGTCCTGACTGTGGAGATAGGAACAGGGGGCAGCAGGTGCAGCATCCCTAACTGTTAGGGTGGGGGGAGAGGGCAGTGGGGTGCAGTCACCCCAACTGTTTGGGCAGGGGGTGACAGGGGGCAGCAGCCCTGATTCTTTAGGCAGGGGATGGTGGCAGTAGGGTGCACAATCCCTGACTGTGTGTGAGAAGACAGTGGGCAGCAGGGAGCAGTATCCTCAAATGAGGAGCAGAAGGCAGGGGGCTTGTGGGGCAGGGGACAGGTGACAGTGCACTGCAGCAGCCTCAACTGTGGGGCAGAGATACAGTGCATTGGGATGCCATATAGTGTTTCTAGTTATACACATACATGATGTATTTTCACACAGAAACCTCCAAAGAACTAAAATTTGTGACTTCAGACAGTACAGGTGCTTGAAATACTGTAGAACAGTGTGACAGGCACCTGTTTGTCAATCTGACATAAAAAAAAATTCTTACATGAATGTATTTATGAAGGCTACATCAAAAAGAAACAGTTTCTGTGAATGAACAACATTTAGATTTATTTTATATTCATTAAACAGCACTGTGTTATATAGTTAGAAAAAAAATCAAGAGTTTTGATTGGAAAGAACTGAGATATGTGATATAGACAAGCTGATTTCTCACAGAGAAGGATTTCCACTTCTTCAATTCAGCATTGAAACTGAAATGATCAGCTTTTTATAAGAAGATAATGATAGATTTTAAGCTGATCTATCTAAACACAAACCAGAGACTGGGTTTGTAAGAAACCTGGAGAGCTCAGCAAACCATTAACTCTACAGAGTGCTGCTCTGACTGGATATCTGACAGCAAGCTACTCCAAAATGATGTCATCGCTCTCTAAGGTTGGCTGAGAGGACAGAAATAACTTCACTGTTTTCAGCCACTGTAGAGCAAGTTAACAAATGCTGATTTAAAGAAAATCACAAAACCAAACAGCATGAACATTTCAGGAAACACTAATCATGACACAGGGACTTACATTTCAGCTTTCAAGCTTGTTTAAAAAAATATATAAAAACTGTTGCACATGATCTATAAGTTACTGGCCTTACCCTTGAGGAAGTGCTCCTTCCATTAACAAAACTTTTGAACCTATCTCTTCAGCTGAGACAATTCCACTTTTGGAAGGTCGCAGTGGTCATCCCAGTCCACAAAACTGGTGACAGAGCCATACACATGAACTACCAGCCAATATCCATACTGCCCCCCAAGGCATTAGAATGGATAGTTGCTGACCAGCTGGTCAACTATTTGGATAAGTATGGAATCCAATGCTTATAGCAACATGGTTTTCACAAGGGCATAGTACCTCCACTGCCCTGCTGGATTACTCAGGATTCCTGCATGAGGCTTTATACAGTCGTCAAGTTGCCAGCCTAATCTTTTGATTTACGATGCAGAGGTTGGTATCTCTGCAGATTCCTGTGTAAATAGACCTCACCTTTCAGAATTTGATTGTTACCCCTGAGAAAATTGGTGGATGGCTCCTCGGGGGGCCTATTTCTGATTTTGGATGTTGTGGGCCCTCCGGGCCCCATAGCTTGGCCTAGGAATGCCCGATTTACAATTCCAAGGTGTCATTTTATACATTTATTGCCATGCCAAGATGGATGGAACAACTTAGAAAATCCAAATGGCCAACAAAATCCAATATGGCCACCATATCGCTAGTAAATACTTGATTCGCTAATAATTTCCAAATCCCTAGCTTCCAAGATACCGATCATCAATGATTCATGAACAGCTATATATTGAACATTTATTCAAGAACATTTATGACATCTATATATTGCTTTGAGGCTCCCTGTTAGACACAGGACCAAATGCACACATTAATGCTACATAAAACAACTGAATTCACAAGGCAATTTACTGATAAAATAGTTTGAGGTATGTACAGTAATACTTAAAACTTAAATGTTGTATGTGCTGATTTGTTGTTTAGAATTAAGTCATGTTATCAACGATTTGACCCAACACTATGAATATTTTGGGTCAACGGTTGTAATGTCCAGTTTTGAAGTCATTATATTGGAATCCGCTCTGGGTCTGAACTGTCCATTCACTCCTGAAGCTTGAAGATTCATCCACAGAAGTTTGTTCATTGGCTGCCGAGGTGTCGTTTTCAGTGTCATCATCTCCTGTACAATTAGCCATTGGCACTGTGGTTGAAGCTTTTTGTTTAGTCTTCTGTGTGTGTCTTTGAGGTGCCGACTCACCTTCATCGTCTGCCTCATCTCCGTCAGCTGCACATCGTTGGCTGGCTAACCTTCCATCCTTTCTTCTATGATGCAAGACGTCAGGTAACTGAAATCCAGTGCACCACACAGGTTTCAGCATTTCATCCTCTCGCTTCCATCCTGACAAACAAGGGTCAACTTTCAGGGTTGCTGGTTCTGTGCAGTGGCACCAATAGAAGGCTACAAGATTTGCTCTTTTTATGTGCTGACATATGCTCGCTGGGTCTGGTAGAATTGTTTGAGTAGTCTTAACTTTCAGGTTATTGTATTGCCTTACTCATGTATCTACCATATCCTCTCCTCCTGTACCAATGTACATGCAGTATTGAATGACAGTCTTGACATTTTGTTCAGTGTCTTGTGAAGCATATGTGCTTTTCCCAAGCCCTGAAAGGACATTTATTCTTTCTTCGACCCTGTGCAAACGTTGAAAGACTAATTTCTTTGATACCTTGTAGAAGTAACTTGCTGCATCACATCCAGAGACAGCGTGGTATGCTGGCAAATTGAGACTTACAGACTATCCAATGTGATTGGATATAGATCCTATGTTTACAGATACATCAGGGTAGATTTGGAGCATCCATGGTGAATCTGGAAGGGTCTTTGCAAAAACGTAAACCATTAGGACGAGGATGTCTGTCTTTGACTCGGATGACAACTGGGTCTTTCGCAAGAGCACAATGTAGCACTATCCATGTATCTGCCTACTCATGGTTGCAGAAAAACAGGAATTCTTCTGAATCTGCATATATAGCATACGTGCTTCTGCCATTGCTGACAGTAAGCAGGTATCGTAAGTTTCTACTGACATCCTCATGTCTAACATACTCATTGAAGCACTGTATGAGATCTGTTTTGTTGTCATTGTTGTGAAGGTACTGCTGATACACCTTTCCCTGCAGCATCTCCATTTCATTGGGGGAGATCCACCTGGCTGTTTAGCACCGAGACAGCATCATCTTGGTCAGGCACAAAAGACACGCATAGCTGAGTGTCATCTGCATAGCAGTGAAAACCTAAGCCATACCATCTAATAATCACTCCCAATGGCAGCATATACACTGCAAACAACATGGGCACCAAGATGGATCCCTGTGGTACCCCACAGGATAGGGAGAATGGAGCTGAGGAACAAACCCCAGACACCACTCTCTGAGTCCTACCCATGATGAAAGATCAAAACCATCTGAGGACAACTCCCAAGAGTCCACAGATAAACCACAGGTGATCCAACAGCACACCATGGTGCACAGTATCAAATGCTGCAGAGAGAGATCAGGAAGGACCAAGATGGAATGAGTCCTTCGATCTCTCACTATCAGGAGGTCATTTAGTACCCGAACAAGAGCTGCCTCAGTACTATGTCTCTTCCTAAAACTGGACTGGAGAGAATCATAGAGATTGAGGCTGGTCAAATGGTCCTCCAGCTGTAATGCCACCACCTTCTCAATAACCTTACCCAAAAAGGGTAGGTTAGAGGCTGGCCTGTAGTTTGCTAGACAGTCGGGATCCAAGAAGGACTTCTTAAGAAGGGGCCGAACCACAGCCTCCTTGAGGGAATCTGGAAAGATTCCCCTCTCCAAGGACAACCAAACTATCTCAACAAGAACTGGGCTGATGACATCAATGCAGCCAATCAGCAGGCGCCTGGGGCCCAGATCCAAACTACAGTTGGTAGGATGTAATGACTGGATAAACATCACAATATCACTGATTGTGGGCTGGCTAAAGTCGCACCACACAAACTGGGTGTCTGACATCTCCTGCAGACCACTGCTACTCCCTTGAGAAAGGGTCAGGCAGATATCGGATCTGATTGCGGCAACTTTATCCATGAAGAATCGAGCAATCTCCTCACAACGTTCTTGAGAAAAGGCATTTCTAGGCTGAAGACAAAGTGGATTGCACAGTCTGTCCATGGTCTGGAAAAGCTGAGCTGGTTGATTCCACGTGGCAACAATTTCATTGGACAGGAATTCTGCCTTCTTATAGGAAATTATTGATTGATAGACCGAATAATGGTCCATCAAACTAAGCCTGTCACATACCAGGCCAGACCTCCGCCATCGCCTCTCTAACCTTCGTCCGATCTCCTCAACTCCCTCAGAGTCTAATCAAACCAAGGAGATCTGGGGTGAAGGGTGAGTGGATGAACACAAACAGGAGCAATGGAATCCAGGGCCTCTGACACTGCTTTATTATAAACTAGTACAAGATCCCCTGGATCCAAGCATTCACTCAGCATACCCGATAGGTCCAACCCGCCATCAGTCCATCAGGGGATACACCCCTCAAAGTGCAGTATTGGACCATCTCCATAGGGGCAGGCCTCCTAGGGGGGCCTCAAGGCTCAACCTGATGGTATGATGGTCAGACCACCTGACTGGTTCCACCACCAAGTCAGATATCTCCATCCCCAGGAGAAACACCAAGTCCAATGAATGACCACCAATGTGGGTCGAGGAGGAAACAACTTGTGTGAGGCCCAGTGAGCTCATTAACTGGAGGAAGTCTTGTCCAAACTGTGAGAGTTCATCATCGACCCAGGCATTGAAATCCCCAAGGATCATCCATCTGTGGGGTCCCAGTGTCAGGTCGACAATGAAGTCTGCGACTTCCCGCAGGAAGACATTCCCATCTCCTGGTGGATGGTAAACAAGAAGAATCCTGTGCCCCACACTCTCGCCCATGATACATTCAAAGGAGTTGGTAGCTCCCATTGGAACTTCCATCAGGTTCAGTTCTGATTTAAAACAAAGGGCCACACCCCAGCCCCTACGATCGGTCCTCGGGCGGTATATCACCGAGTACCCGGGTGGAATTGCTGCAGCCAAAATGGGACCAGCATTTTCATCCAACCAGGTCTCAGTGATGCAAGCCAGGTCAGTTGAATTAACAAGATCCCCAATTACAGCGGTCTTGTTTTTAATGGACCTGGCATTGCATAAAACCACCCGAGTCCAATGAGCAGCCGAGGAAGAAAAAGTTTCCTGTCTGCCATAGGCAGAACCCTTGGGTATGGGAACCAGGTAGGAAGGACCCCTTTCCTTGACCCATTTTGCCCCAGGGCATCTCCTTGTCCCTACGATCCCAATCCGCCCACTCTTCTCCATTCCCCCAATAGGCCAAGTCCACGCCCTTACCCTCCTAGCTATCACTGATGCCCTACACCATCTATACACCTCCGGGGATAAATAGGGGCAGTGAAAAGGGTGAAGATTCCTCAGTCTGGAAGGGGAATAATGCCTAACTGTCAACAAGCCAGACCAGCACATTTCTTCAACAAATACCCAAACCAAACAAAATAACATACAACACAAAACAAATGAACTTCCAAACCACACCACAAACAACAATAACACATATAAACCCCCCACTCAGCAATAAAGAGCTATGTAAATAGAACGCAAAGGTTACCAGGTAGCAGCAAAATAAAAATGATCCCAAATGCAACAGTTTATCTCTTCTAGGGAGCTCCCACCTCCCCAAAAGGTAAACAGTACAGCAATTGAATTGTTTACCCCCAAACACTATCTCTCACAATGGTCAAGGTAAAAATCAATAAATGATGTTAAACTTTTGACACTCTCACTGTCCAAAGTTCAAATAATTATTGGGCTCTCTCACTGCCCATACCAATAATAATAATCTGGCCCAGAATAATGAAGTTTTAAATAAAGAAAAAGTCAAACCAGGCTGTAGTTATGTCCAAGTTGTCCAATTCAGATCAAGTTCAAGTCTCCAGGGTCTCCAGGTCAATTCCAGAAAAGTGAACTTCAGCCTTCAGAGTCTCCAGATCTAATTTAGGAAATAACAGGCTGTATCTTTGGTGCTTCAGGATGGTCCCCCTCTCTTCCATATCACCAGTAGTCCAACACCTCAGCTCTCCTTAGACACAGCCCACCAGCTGAATCCCCAAAGAGCTTAGGGGTAGAAGTTCAAGGTCAGCCCTCCAGCAAACCCTGCCCCGAACCCCGTGTGAGCACCAGCCAGGCAGAGGGAATAGCCCCTCCAACACCGAAGGACAAGCACAAGTTCAAAAATAGTTCAACAAGACCTCATCAATCTAAAATAGTGGCATCCTTCCAAGGCCTGGTCAACAGATCCATTCGCTATTATCCCTGCCTGAACCCATCAGTCATGAAGTCCCATAGCACAGTATCTGGTTAATATAGTGCAACCACTATAGCGCTAATCAAAATAGTGCTGTCATCTAAGCACGTGCCAGAAATAGCACCTGTCAATGTAGTGCATGCACACAATAGCAATTGCCACAGCTCTGTCAGCTACCCCCCCCATAGCTCCCACTCCGGTACAGCACCGATCAAACAGCTTATTTAACATTTGTAGCATGCCTTACCAGTTCTGGTGCAGGTGTCCTCCACATCTGTTCTACTGCCACAAAATTGGTTCCTCCACACACCACTCCAATCGCACCGCTATCATACATTCCTACCCAGCATGCAGACTCCTTCCCCCCCTTGGTTATTTCATTATTTCAAATTATTTTGCCTAAACCCAGTGATCATTGAGGAGAGGGCTGGGGTTCAAACAGCTGCCCTCATGACCCCTTGCAGCACAGTCAACTGCAGAGAAAGCACCCTGAGCCTGAAACTCTGACTTCTTCGGTTCAAGTCTGGCAGGTTACAATTCAAACACCTCCAGTGATGAATGCAGTCACTTGATTGGCTCTGCTGCTGAAGGGGAGCCAGCAAGTGGGGGTGAACAGGACATGTGTTTGGGAGCTCTGGAGATTTGCAGCTGATACAAAAAGCTGTGCTAGCACAGTGACATACCTATTCTGCACAGTACTGTGGACATTGAATCAAACACAATTTTTTCACTATTTTTACACTACGCTATGAGAACATACCGCTAAAATGGCCCTGCTCTTAAGTGCTGCACTATTGCAGTTGCGTGATATTAACACTGAACCCCATAGCACCATATCACTTGTAGAGGATCTTCTGCCTCAGCATCAGTTCATGAAATCCTCCCTTCAAATTAACCACTTTTGTATATTTTTCTTCTTTCCACATTATTTGTGCAATCTTGTAGAAAATTGCATGATCGCTGTGGCTGAAGATGTGGTCAATTTGTAGGTCATCCATTAGATCCATGAGAAAGTCAAGGTAATATTTGCAAACTGCATCATCTGGTTCACGTGGTATAATGGGCAGGAAATCAGTTTTGGATTTAAAGGTAGTGGTCGATGTTGCTTTTTTATTGAAAGCTGTCCATGATCCTAGGACTGGAAGAGATTCATCTTCTCTGGAAGATTCTATGCTTGCTGCCAGAGCCCAAATACAATCTTTCTTCAAACAAAGATACGCTCGGTCCTTCTTTCATCCTCATCATAGGATAGGACGATCGGTGGTGGTTTTCTCTTTCCTGTTTTATAATCCCCATAGTCAATAGGTTCTGAGCTCTCAAAGGTTTCCTGGACTTCTCTTGTTGAGCTGCTTGGAATGTTCTGTTCTTGTACTGGCAAATCGCAGATGACAGCAGGACGCGAAATTCAGAGTATGTAAATCATTGAGTTAGTGTCATGTGTTGTTGAGACTCCTGTTAATGTTTGTTGCTTACCATCTGAGTTATCTATTGTGACATAAGTTGGCTTTCTAGGCAGAATCGTGTTTGCGGTGCTTTTTTTTTTTCTCAGATTTACTATCATGGGCCAATTTCTTGTTTTGTCTTCTGACGTGTGTGTAAGAAATACCAGCCCCTGAACGATGTAGAAGATCGACTGCTTCTTTACTTCCGGTGAGATAATGAATGACCATGGATATAACTATCAACTTTGGAGAATGTTCTCCAGTAATGAGGTGTTGTCAGTCACTAGCAATGGACCATATCTTGGTAGCCTGAATTTCTGTTGGGATGGTCGCATAACCTAGAGCATTAATCTTCTTAGAAGGGCTTATAGAGAGAGCTATTGCATTGAAGATTTCCAGAATGGGTTCATAATTATCAAGCTCAGAAAGCAAGTCTTCATTGCTATAGGAAACTGCGGTGACTCAATTTGTCTGTCTTTTAATTTCCGATTGATCATCTTTGCAAATGCCTTGGTGATGTCACTATCTCTGAGCCCTGCTCCTCTCAAGGTTGCCAAAGAATAATCAAGTGAGTTTACTTTTGTCAAGTGAAGAATGAGAGGATTCCCGTGTATCACCTTCCCCACAGTAAAACCTATCTCATCTCCAAATTCATTGCTGATAAGATTCTTCAACTGAAACGTGTGATTTATTCAAGATCTTGTTCACATCCATGGAATTTGTAGAGGTTATGAAGATGCTCCAGTAACTCTGGGAGTAAATAGCAACATTTTTGCTCAACAACCTTTCTTCTCACAATTTGAAGAAACTCCATTTTAGTACTCTTTGTGTGAATGCTTTCCAATCCACCTGGTGCTTGTCTCTTTCATTTGCAGACATAGACAAAAGCATTGTAACAACTTTGATGGTATTTGACATCCACAGCAAAGATGTCAACATTGGCGGTAGAGACTTTCAAACATTCGGCTGCACCAGACAAAAGAGCATCATCAGAATTTTCATTACGTAACATGCTTTCATGCAATGTAATCTTTCCATCTTCAAGTTCAACTCTTTGGAGTTTTTCTTCTGTATTTCCTCTCTTTTTCCTTTTCTTATCACAGATGAAGCAGGTCTCATCTTTCTTAAATTCTAATGATTTCCTTTTACATCGAGTTATGTCGACTGCTTCACTGCTACTGGATGTCTGTGGGTCGGGTATGCCGGAGAATTCAGTTTCAGAAGATTGATCTGAAGAAAGTTGTTTTATTGAGTTGGTGTTTAATTTCCTTTCACTGGTGAAATTTTGGTGACACCTTGTATGAACAGGTAAGCCTGTTTCTCCAGGTCTGGGGGAAGCTGGTCATGGATTTTATTCCATACAAGGTTGAAGTTTCTGGCATACTTGGAAGTTGGTTCTGTGACTGACCATTTCTCTGCAAAAACCTTGATGGTATTCAGCCCATTCTCTCCTAATATTTGTTGCAGTTCCGTATCTCTAATTTGGTTCTCACAAAGAACACAGGCAGGCAAATCGGATAGACTGACCAATCCAACAGGTACAGCTAGAGGGCAATCCATGTTTCTGAAACAGAAACAGAAACTAAAATTAAAAACTAGAAACTAGAAATACAAACTAAACAGGCATACAGTATACATGAACATGCCATGCAATCCTGTGAACAAAGTGGCAAATTCTCACAGAGTGGGCAAACTTTTTAGTCAACGGCACAAACAAGCAGATTGATGTGTTATGCATAGTTTATTTATATTTATGTTCTATTATATTCATTTAATATGTTTTTATATTAAACGTAATAATAATTAACTCCCCATTCATGAATCATTGATAATCGGTATCTTGGAAGCTAGGGATTTGGAAATTATGAGCGAATCAAGTATTTACTAGCGATATGGTGGCCATATTGGATTTTGGCGATCATTTTAGATTTTCTAAGTTGTTCCATCCAACTTGGCATGGCAATAAATGTAGAAAATGATACCTTGGAATTGTAAATCGGGCATTCCTAGGCCATGCTATGAGGCCCGTAGGGCCCACAACATCCAAAATCAGAAATAGGCCCCCCCGTGGGGCCATCCACCAATTTTCTCAGGGGTAACAATCAAATTCTGAAAGATGAGGTCTATCTACACAGGAATCTGCGGAGATACTAACCTCTGCATCGTAAATCAAAAGATTAGGCCAGTACACCTGTCTACATTGACCTCACCAAGGCATTTGACACTGTCAGCCATAAAACACTCTACTGACCTCTTCTCTATTGGCCTCTCCACTGAAGTGGTAGAATGGTTCCAGAGCTATTGCAGCAATAGGTCACAATGAGTAAAAATTGATGGCACTCTCTCCAATAGTCGGGAGGTACTCACAGGTGTTCCCCAGGGATCAATTCTTGGCCCACTCTTGTTCAGCTTTTTTATTAACAAACTCCCTTCTGTATGCAAAGAACACATCCATATCTACGCAGGTAATGCTGTCATCTTTTCTAAAAAACTCTGACACACACCAACTTGAGTCACATCTACAAAGTGATTTCACTGCAGTGGAAGCTTGGTTCACCAAATACAAGCTCCAAATTAACTACAAAAAAAACTAATTCAATGTTATTTGTGAACCCCCACAACAAGTATAAAGACTTTCAACTGACAATCCGCAATAACCTTCTTACCCCAATAGAACAAGTTCAAACCTTCAAATATCTTGGTGTCATCCTAGACAGCTCTCTTTCATTGCTCAGCTCAGCATACAGAACAAATTGTAATGGTAGTCAACCCTAGAATTTGCCTACTGTACAGGAACTGATACTGCCTGTCCCAAGATGCCCTGTCTCTCACCATAAAATGCTCCATTCTGTCCATCATTGATTATGGTTTAGTGGTTTATGGTGCTGCCCCAGACTCCACCCTCAAAAGGGTTTCTGTTGCTCTAAATAAATCCTGTTGACTGTTCCTAGGTGCTAACCGCCTAACCCATACCTGTAACCTATATGCACAAACTACCTGGCTAAACCTTCAAGGCAGAGTAAAATACCAAGTATGTCTACTCGGAGGGGACTGTCTAGGACTCCTCCCCAGCCATCCAGAAGCTCCTCGTTATGGCCCCCAACCACCAATGCACAAGAAGCAGTACCAGACAATCTCTTATTGTCCCCTTCTTTTGCAGTTCACAGGCACAAAGGACATTCACTTACTGTGCCCCTTTTTGGCTTAATGAACTACCCCTGGATATAACCAATCTGCCCAAGCTGGGGTTATTTAAAAGAAAACTCCAACACCTCACCAGTCGGAGCAGCTGTGATTTCTGGCCAACCTGAGCAGCTGCGACTGCTTACACTGTTTCCTTTTTCCTTACCCTCCTCCCACTCTCTTCTCTTTCTCTCTCTCTCTCTCTCTCCCCTCCTACTCCCTCCCTGGTGAGCACTATCTTATCCCCTTTTTACTCCTTGATGCACTTATTTCCATCCATACATCTCTCCTCTCTCCCGGTCCCTCCCTATGCTTTACATACTAACATACTAACATACTATTTGCCAGCAGATTAGGCCTTATGGTCTATCGAGTCTGCTCGAACCTAGATCCTTAGTTGGGTGCCGAGACCCTCCCATCCCTTGTGCTCCAGAAACCCCTATCATCCATCCCCACCCCCCCGGGACAGGCCATCATCTGATACATGCACTTTCTGTGTCTGTCCCACCCTCTCTTAAAGCCCTCCACTGTGGATCTCTGAACCAGCTCACCAGGCAGAGCATTCCAAGGGTCCACCACCCTCTCAGTGAAAAACCTCCTCCTCTTTCCCCCTCACCCTTCCACCTTCCAACTTCTCCAGCTTTGACAATGAAATATTATTCTGCTTAATAGTTTTAAGTACTGCAGCTCTATTCTCACATTGTATGCGACTCTATACTTACCTGTATTATTAACTGTTGAAGATTTTCACTGCACTTATGTTTTTGTACGGTCCCATATTTTGAACTTCAGGTATATATGTTTCTGTTTGGATTGTTTGTAATTTATTATTTTCTACTGACATGGAACCTTTGTAAATGAGCTTCCAGATCGAAGGTGTACTCCTAGATCTCAAAAAAAATAAATAAATAAAGATACAACATTAAGTCATGGTATTTGGAGGAGTGGAGGAGGGGTGTTCCTCAAGAGGTTATTAAAATGCTCACATTTTGAAAAAATTGCTTACTGAATATAATACATATTATTTCTTAGGAAAGTACAGTGAAATTAATACACTAAATGAATTAAGAAGTTGCATACAGCATTTCAAAAAAAGTGACCTTACAACTTTGAGTAACCAGCAGTGGATATTAAAAAATATGAGTTTTGCATATTTTGGTTATTTAGCAGTCACATTAATGAATTTATATTAATTATCAGTTTTAGGCTCTCTCCTGAGGAAGCCATTAGGCCACAGGTGAAACATTGAGCAAGATATATGCCTGTTATAATATATTGAACAATAAAAGAGAGAAGCTGAATACTGAAGATGTGACAGCAATTTTAAATTTAGTAATACCCACCTCCCTGCCATTTTTCTCTTGTTCACCACTCAGTGCAGTTTGCATTATTCTTTACAGAGGTGGCTGCACTCCTGGTGTCAGACACCAGGTGCATCAGGCCATCATCTTTGCCTCGAGGTCTCATTACACACCTGGGGATTGCATTAACTACTGAAAACCCTACTCCAAGAGGTGCATTAATGCTATCAGTAGTAGCAGTTGTAAGTAGTAAAATAAGTTTATTCAGGAAATAACCACTGAGCCAAGGCTCATTTTCAGTGGTGTCCTGTATGGATTTACAAAAAGCATTACACAATAATATACTGTATAGTAGTAAAAACAAGTTATACATACAATGAAGATGACCAGTATCAAGCCCAACTCTGCAGAATTCTGCACTAGAGTTACTGCAGGGAACAATGTATTTTCAATGGGAGTTAATCCCTTTTGTCATGCAGGGAAACTGTGACACTGCGCTTGATCCTATATATAACATACCATAAGAATGTACATATATAAGGAAACTGTTTTTACATTTTTGCTAGATTATTATTTTTAAAGAGATTTTTAATATATAGCCTTTACTGACTTATGAAAACAATAATCTCTTTTATATAACCTCTGTCTCTTTGACTGGAGCCCATATGGTAACAGAAGAAGTTGTTGTTTTATTGGTTTACATACACTCTAAAATACAAGGCTGTCATGTAAGAACAGTAGTACAGTAAGTCAATAAACTAATTTTTATGTGACTTACTGATACTCATATGATCCATCATGTTAAACTCCCCCAACAGTCCAAACCTCTAATGTGATAGTAAAGTGACCTCGACCTCCCCTCAATCTTCATAACATATATGCATTATTTATATAAAAATGCTTTCTTCACTTTTTAATATGGGTCATACACACTTACATGATAACAAAATGTGGCACCCCAGTCCCGAAACTATCAGTTTATTATATAAATTAGCAACAAAAATTCACCCGTACCCTTCCAGTTGTCATACTAAACACAGACACACACAGACACACACACACACTCACTGTTGAAAAGAGTTATTTAGAGAGAGAAGCACACATCGTATTTTCCATGCTGAAATGAAAGGCAGCAATCTGTTATCAAACTGAGGGCTTTTATTTTGGAACAGAAACTGCAATTTGTTATTCTTTACAGAACAGACTTTTACAGTTCTGGGAAAGGTGGGGTGAGTTATTCTGCTAACCAGCCCCAGTTGTACTTCTATGCTTAAGTATCTGTACCTCACACTCAGAGTCAATTAGTGTCCATTCTGTGTCCTGCATGTGAGTGCCTGTTTTCTTGTTTTTTTGTTTTTTAGAATGCACACATGATGCTATGACATTTCCTTAAAACAAGAAATAAATGTTGTTCACTTCTCTTGTAGGAGACAACTCAAGACAGGAAAAAGGTTTTCCAGATGGCAGTAGGTACTATAACATCTCCATTTATGGTTCTAATTCCAGTATGAAATGCTCTTATAGAGCTCTTCTGACCCTATGATTTAAATAGAGATTTTTCTGTGTGGCAGATACTTTGAAATAAGATTTTAATCCATTTGTAATAAGTTTGTAATAAGAGTTTGTAACACCCTTATTACAATACAGGTTTTTCCTGTAAGACAGGTACATAGAGGTGGAATTTAAATTCACTTGTAATAACCATGTATTCTTATAAAATAAAAAACTCACTAGTCTTGGGGAATACTGGATCATACAGTATTTATATGAAACAACCCCACCCACAATACATGAGACTGCACCTGTTTGATAATACCTGGCACATTCTATAAGGCCTTAGAGTGAATGGCACCAGGGCTCAGTTGATATTAGAGGTATTACAAAATGGTGCAATGCCTCCACATACGGGGATCATTTTGACAGATGGCTGCCAGGGTACTACCCCACAGGAAATTAATGCAACTCCCAACCATGTGACAGAGTACCTTTATGATTGTACACAACCCCCAACTTATATACTATGCATGCAAACATAACAATGTACAAAACACAATAAGTTGCAATTTAAGTACAAGGGATATTTATTATGAGGACAGGAACAGGCTCTGCATGGAGAAACGGAATGGATTAAATGCAATGAAACAGTTCTGAGCTCACTCCCCAAATCCTACCACCCTTTGGTGAATACCCACACAGTATTTACAGTTTTCCCCTACTGGTGCACCAGTACTGCTAAGTCCCACAATGGGCAGTTGCAGGCCTGATGATGGACCACAGAGTGATACTGACTGCAGGGTAGGGGATCCCAAAGTCTTCAACACAAATGCTAGTGGCTGTTGCAGTTGTATAACTAGGATTTGAATAATAATCATGCAGAAATGTCCAGCAGTTACTCTTACCTGTCCCTGAATAGCAGAAGAATTGGAGGGGCATTGACCCAGTACGCACGACCCTAGCAGACTATGCAGGCTGGCTCTGTCAGGAAGTCTCCCTCGGGACTGCAGATGCATGTGATGGTACAGGTGTTGGAGACCCAATACACTTCTGGGTGGTGAGGAGTGTGAGCTATGCTGGTCTCTGATGTCCTCTTCACCCCAAAAGGGACTTGTCTTTACCCACTCCCAAGGAGTAGGCAGTCACTGACAGTCTCAGGTGACTTAGAACCTCTGTTAGTACAAGTTCTGATAGCACACAAAGCCCAGTGCAGGAGTGTTGGCATTGTTCCTAGAGGAAATAGAAATCTTTTTGCAAAGATACCTTGTGGTTGACTGCTGGCTTTACTCACAAGTTGTTTCTCCTTGTGTCTCCCAGACAAATCTGCTCTACTGCACATGTCTCCCCCTTGTGCAGAAATCCAGGGATCAAATATTAGTGGCTAGCATTTCATGCATTATTCACTACACTAAAGCCCTGGCTCTCAGTGGCTGCAGGTTCCTGAGGAAAAGCATGCATACAAGTCCTGAGTCAGCTTGCAATTTAGCTGTTTTTGCAGAGCTGAGCAAGCCTTACATCGAAACATAGAAACATAGAATTTAATGGCAGATAAGGACTACTTGGCCTACCTAGTCTGCTCATTTTCCCTATATACTGTAATACTGCAGAGCCTATTTGATCTCTTGCTTTACCCTCCCTTTCCTAACCACTAAGGTTGCCTTATGCCTGTCCCATGCATTCTTGAATTCCATTACAGTTTTTGTCCCCACCACCACCACCAATGGAAGGCTGTTTCAGGCATCCACCACTCTTTCTGTGAAGAAGTACTTCCTCACATTTTCCCCTGTGTCTCCCACCCTCCAGCTTCATATCATGACCCCTTGTTCTTGAGCATCTTTTTTTCTAGAAAATGCTTCCCTCTTGTACCTTATGTATACCCATGAGGTATTTGAAAGTTGCTATCATATCCCCTTTCTTTCTTCTTTCCTCTAGGGTGTACATATTGAGTAATTCAGTCTCTCCTCATATGGCTTTTGATGCAGATGCTGAACCATTTTAGTTGCCCTCTTCTGGACCACCTCTACTCTGCCTATGTCCTTCCAGAGATGTGGTCTCCAGAATGGGACACAGTACTCTAGATGAGGTCTCACCAAAGATTTTTTACAGGAGTATCTCCACCTCCCTCTTTCTGCTGATGATACCCCTCCCTTTGCATCCTAGCATCTCACAAGCTTTCCTCACTGCCTTGTCACACTGTTTGGCCACCTTTAGGTCATCAGATATGGTTACCCCACCATCTCTTTCCTGTTTTTATTCAGTTAGTACCACTCTCCCCATCTTGTACTCTGTCCCTGGGTTTCTGTGCACCAAGTGCATGATATTGCACTTCAATGCATCAAAACTTAGTTGCCACACGTTTGACCACTCCTCAAGCTTTCTTAGACCTCTATTCATTTTTTCTACCTCCCCCTGGAGTGTCTGTCCTATTGCAGATCTTTGTGTCATTTGCAAAAGGCATAGCTTCCCATCTTGCCCCTCTGCAATGTCACTAATAACCACATTAAACAGCACAGGTCCCAATACCGATCCTTGTGACACCCTGCTGGTTAATCCCTCTTCCTTGGAATGAACACCATTTACCACCACCCTCTGTCACATATCCCCCAATGAATTCCTTACCCAGCTTACCACCTTTAGTCCCACTCCCAGGTTGCCCAGCTTGTTTGAGTCTCCTATGTGGAACATGTCAAAGGCATTGCTGAAATCAAGGTAGACCACATCCACCACCCCACCCTGATCTAAATCACTGGTCAACCAGTCAAAGACATCTATTAGAGTTGCAGATAACTTGCATTGCACAAGAGGTAGTATTACCCACCTACAGTAGGTGAACATGGGTAACCAATGAAAAGATAACAGGGATAAGTGGATTTGAGTGAATAATTTCAGTTCAAACAGACACCAGTAATTGGGTATAAAAATGTGTTGAGAGAGGAAGTAGGTACATGAATCAGAAGCCTCTAGATGTTGGTAAAAGTCCCTTTAGAAACAGGCATTGGAGGGGAGAGCCAGAGGGCAACTGGGAAGGTGTTCCAGTAGTTAGGAGAAAAGTGTAAGAAAGTCTGAATCCCCATATTGGTAGCACACCTAGTAATAGTTAAAAGGGACAGGTTAACAGACCAAAGGGGATAAACCAGATCAGGGGATTTCAACAGTGCAGCTAAGAAGAAAGGTATTCCAGTCCTAAGAACTGTGCCAATGAGTGAAGTAATGACCACCCTGCAGGCACCCTGTGAGATATCACACCTTAAGTAATTTAGCTAAATACTTCCTTTTGGTCTTGTACAAACAGATGGCAATTTGTGCCATGGCTGAGTGACTATATTATCTTACTTTTCCAGAAGTGTAGTGAAACTTCACTGAAATAGAGGAATGTCTTGTCCATGGAGTCTTTCAAGCATAGTACTCACACTAGTTTGCAACCTGCTCAACAGTTGTGAGCTTTGCCCTACTGTGATGGAAAAAGTATGGATTGCATGCAGTCACAGAGGGACATCCTCTCTCTCAGGGGAAGGGCCTGTGGCAGAAGGAAGCTAATTTTATGTAAATAAGAGTAACTTTTGATCAGAAAAACTTTTGAAATCATCACAGAATTATGCATTGCCATTCCAGTTAGCTTATGTTCACTACATTTACAGTATGGTAGTTTCAGACAGGCCACTGAAGTCATGCTGCAGAGTAGAGGAGAGAGGCACAGTCTAAGCCTGCACTAGCTGCTGCAAAAGGTGTGTGGTAGATTTTGGAAAGAGCGGACAAATATTTTTTACTGAGTACTGGTTGTGTAGAGGGGAACAGAAATCCATATTTATTTATTCCCCATCCCACCCCCTCAGCAGGCGCAGTGCAGATTGAATTTACCACATTGGGAAAGGGGTAGAGGGAGATTTTGAAGAATATATTTGACAGATTTTTTTAATGACTGGTTGTGGTGCAGCGGGGCACACAAATCCATCTTTCTTTTTTTTTTTCTTTGCCTATGAGCATGCAAACCAGTCAGTGAGTGAAAAGTACAAGTGTACTGTGGTGTGAATCACAAGGTCAGATGGTCTCTCTCTCTCTCTCTGGGTTGATGAGTGGTCTGCTAGTGGGTGGGGGGGTCACCTCGTGGTGCCGCTTTTACCTATCACCCCCCCATGTCCATAGCTCAGCACCATGGACACAGGGGGGAGGGAGATGTGCACAAGTCCTTTCATAGAAGAAAGGGTCCTATAAGAGCTCGCTAAGCTCAAGGTGGACAAGGCAATGGGACATGATGGCATACATCCTGAGGTACTAAAGGAGCTAAGGGTGGAACTAGCAGAACCATTAGCAGAACTGTTTAGTGAGTCTCTGAGCACAGGAGAGGTCCCAGAAGACTGGAGAAGGGATCACGTGATCCCACTCCAGAAGAGTGGCAGCAGGGAGGAAGCAGGGAACTACAGACCAGTCAGTCTTACCTCAGTAGTGGGCAAGATTATGCAGGCCCTCCTTAAGGAAAGGATAGTGCAACACATAGAATCCATAGAAGCACAGGATCCAAGACAGCATGGGTTTACAACAGGAAGGTCCTGTCAAACTAATCTCATAGATTTCTTTGACTGGGTAACCAGAGTAGTGGACCAAGGGGGTGCAGTTGATGTCGCTTACCATCACTTCAGCAAAGTTTTTGATGCTGTTCCACATAGAAGATTGGATAATAAACTGGGTAGACTTGGGGTAGGTCAGACATTGATCAACTGGGTGGCAAACTAGCTGACAGGCAGAAAACAGAGAATGGTGGTAAATGGTATACAGTCAGAAGAGATGCAAGTCACAAGTGGAGTAACTCAGGGATCAGTCCTGGGGCCAGTCCTCTTCAGTATCTGCATCAGTGACATTGCAGATAGGCTGGAGGGTAAGATTTGCCTGTTTTCAGATGATGCCAAGATCTGCAATAGAGTAGATGATCCAGATGGGGTAGGCAGAATGAGAAGAGATCTGGAAAAAGTGGCAAAATGGTCTGAAGAGTGGCAACTGGGGTTTAAAGGAAAACTACACCTTCATATCTTCTAAATGTTATTTGTTTCCATGTCAACAGGCAACTCTTTTCATGTAGCTGTTAAAGATGTATGCAGCTGATTTAGTCAGTTTTCGCAGTTCATACTAGGCCCTGTTACTGTCTTGGGAGGTTCCATTTCATGGTTGCTGAAATCTTGTCCGAGATCTGCACTAGCATATGAGAACATGATGCATAATCACCCTTTAAACTCCCCAGTATGCTTGTCTATTTACTTAGTCTTCTAAGAAACAAGCTCCAAGAAGGTGTGAAATACCACATTTACCTTGAGTAAGCTTTGCAAACTATCTGAGTTATAATGCAGTTTTTTTCCCCTTTAAACTCCATTCAGCTTATGAGTTTCCAGAGAGTTTTTGCAGGGTATTTGTTCTTTCAGAATAGACATACATGATATAAATGGTTGATCTGACATCATGTTCTCATATGCTAATGCACTTCTCATGGACAATGAGATTTCAACAACCATGAAATGGAAACCCCCCAGGGCAATCACGGGGCTACCATGAGCAGTGTAAACAAACTAAGGCTAACACAAATAGCCCTAGCAGCTCAGGAAAGGAGTTGTCTGTTGACATGAAAACAAATGAAATTTAAATGATATGAGGGAGTAGTTTTCCTTTAATGCAAAGAAGTGCAAGATCATGCACATAGGGAAGAGAAACCCTGAAGCTACCTATAGGTTGGGAGGAGAGTTGCTGGCAATCACAAGTGAAGAAAGAGACTTGGGCATCATCATCACAGATGACCTGAAATCATCCAAACAGACCACTAAAGTAGTAGGTAAGGCTAGAGGGATGTTGGGGCGTATTAGTAGGGGTATCACAAGTTGTAAGAGGGAGGTAGTAATCCCTCTTTACAAGACACCGGTTAGGGCCCATCTGGAGTACTGTGTGCAGTACTGGAGGCCACACCTGCACAAGGACATTAACAAAATGGAGGCAGTCCAGAGAAGGGCAACCAAAATGGTGCAGGGACTGCATCAGAAAACATGAGGACAGATTAATGGAGCTAAATATGTGTACCATACGGCAAAGGAGGGAGAGAGGTGAGATGATTGAAACATTCAAATATCGTAAGGGCATTAACAAGGTGAAAGAGTCTAACATGTTTCAATATAAGAAAAATAGCAGGACAATAGGACACAGCATGAGATTAGTGGGAGGCCGATTAAGGGGTAATATGAGGAAGTTCTTTTTCACAGAAAAAGTGGTGGATGCATGGAATGGCCTACCTCAGGAAGTGGTGGATATGAATACAGTGCAGGGCTTCAAACAGGCATGAGATAGGCATAAGGGAGCAATACAGATGAGTATGAATAAATATAGGCCATTGACAAAGTAACGGCCTATAGCACCTTCATAAAGTAGAAAACATGGCAGACTGGATGGGCCTTGCAGTCCTTATCTGCTGTCAACTTCTATGTTTCTGTGCCTATCGCCTTATAAGTCATGTCGCACTGCAGACTGTTGGTGCGCTAGGTGTGCATGTCACATGGGCATCTAAGAATTCTCAATGACTATCATGAGTCGTCATTGTTAGCATCTGGTGTTGGATGCAACATGTCATCATCTACCATACATGTGTTGTCAATGTGTGTAGAAAACATGAAGAGAAGAACAGGATGAGAAAGGATGCAGGAGGAGGAGGAACACAGTAGATAAATGTTCCACCATGCCAGTTTTATCAAGTACAAGTTCTGCAAGTGGAGGTGGTGAAGATTAGGGCTGAGCATGGTGAAACAGGGGAATGTCATGGTTGTGGGGCTGTAAATGTGGACAATGGCTTCTGAGTACATGCTAGTACAACCAAAGAAACCATGGTTCATTAGTGTTCAGAACTCTAGTGGTTCCATGCCCACCATTTTGCAAGCAGCCTTTGCTGCTGGACATCCAGTGCATTTGTTGATGCAACTATCCTGAGTAATCCAGAAGCACAGCAGTTTCTCCCTTTTTCTTTTTCAAGTCCTTACAGTTCCCTGTCTTGGGATAGAAGTGGTCCATCCAGAAATGTAAATTATTGTTCTTACCAAAAATAATCTTGCATTCGCTGCCCAATTCCTCAAGGTCCCCAACCCCTCTCCCACTGTCACTAGCAGCTTCTGAAAACAACATTTATGTAATTTTTGACCAGGAAAGGCACAGTAAGTTATTATAGCTTGTTTCCAGGTGGGTGCAGGGGAGGTTGCATGGGTCTGTTTTATGGACGGGAGAATGCTGAACATGGAACTGGGGAAACTCCCCTGCTGTTCTTCAATAAGTGCATGAGATCTTTTATTCCCACCTGGACAGTGACCACTGGTGGACAGAAGGAACCTCAGTTGAATGTCCCTTCCAAAGAGTGGCACCTCACCAGTGCAGCACCCCCCCCATACTGAACTGCAGTGCAATTTATGGGTATTCCTCCAAGTACTGGCTGTGGGGCTATAACCCAAAACCTTCTGATCTTCCAGCCCCAGAGGTGAGCATGCTACCTACTGAGCCATTGACTCTGATAACTGAGGGAAGGGAGACAAATGACAATGCCAATATCACAGAATCAGTTTTATGACTCAAGTGTTTGACTGGGAGGCCAGGGAAATAGATCAGGGGAAGGTAGTGGATGTGGCCTATTTGGATATCAGTAAGGCTTTTGACACTGTGTCACACAGGAAACTGATAAAGAAATTGAGCAGCCTAGGGGTGACATCCAAAGTGGTGAATTGGGTTTGAAACTGGTTAATGGAGCTGGTTTAGTGGTATGGAGGGCTGAGGCACATTGGGCACCTTACTTGCTGCCACACTGGCAACCCAGGCTCAGAAATGATTCAGGGATGCTCAGAGGCTGACTGGAGGGAAGAGGACAGAGTGTCCAGAGACAGCTCTCCTCCTCCTTTGGGGAGGGGGCAGGCGTGCTGCTAATTGGTTGCCACCTAGTGGAGGCTGGGTGGCATGGTAGAAGCTGCCTACCTGGCTGGCTGGGGGTCGGTGTAGTGGTGGTGCTGCATCTTTATACCATGCATGAGTGCCAGAGCATGCATTCCGGTCTGGGCAAGGGGAGAAAAACTGAAGCAAAAATACCCCCTGCGGCAGATGACAGTGATGATCTGCAGGCTCTGTACCACCTCCCGAGACACCTACCCACTTATGATGGTTCAAGAGGTGAAGGTAGGTCTCAGGTGGGTGGGTGACAGGGCTGGGGATAGTCACCAGAAGTGGGCCACCAAGGGCAAGGGTGGATAAGGATATGATTAAAAAAATGGTTAATGGATAGGCAATAGAGGGTGATGGTTAGGACCACTCACTCTATGGGAAAGTGACCAGCTGGGTGCTGCAGGGTTCAGTAATAGATCCAGTCTTCTTTGATGCCTTCATAAGTGACATTGCAGAAGAACTGGAAGGGAATATATGCCTTTTTGCAGATGACACCAAAATATTTAATAGGGTAGACACTCAGGAGTGGGTAGAGAGACTGCCCAGGAATCTTGGGAAACTTGGGGAGTGGTCAAGAGCATAGCAGCTGGAGAATCAATACCAAAAAATGTAGAATCATACACCTGGGGCATAACAACACAGGAGTGAAGTACAAGAATAGGGGGAGGTACTGGCAATCACTAAGAGCAGAAAAGGGACCTTGGGGTTATCATATCTGATTACCTCAAAGTGGAAGAACAGTGTGACAAAGTAGTGGGTAGGGCTATTGGGATGCTGGAGGTATCTCCTGCAGGAGGTGGGAGATGGTGTTGCCACTGTATCAGTTGCAGGTGAGATTCTACCTGGAGTGTTGTGTCCAGTTATGGAGGATGCACATTAGAAAGGACATAGACAGGATGGAGGCAGTCCGGAGGAGGGCAAGTAAACTGGTGAAGGGGTTGCATGAAAAGCACTATGAGGAGAGACTGAGGGATCTCAATAGGTACACCCTGGAAGAGAGGAGCATGCAAGGGGACATGCTAGAGACCTATAAATGCCTCACAGGGGTGAACTGGGTGCAGGAGGGAAATTTCAAATGAGAAAGAGCACCAGGACCAGGGGCATGCAATGAATTGGGGGGCAGTTTAAGAGGAATGTCAGGAACCACTGCTTTACTGAAAGGGTGGTAGACATCTGGAATAGACTGCCACTATAAGTGGTGGATGCAAAAACAGTGGGAAGCTTCAAGAATGCATGGGATAGACATAGGAGAATATTAGCTAATGAGCAGGGAGGGTCACCAGAGACCAGTTGTGCAGAGACAGATTAGTGAGGGAACATTTGAGTCGACTAAGTGGACCAAGCAGTCCTTTTCTGCCAACAAATTCTACATTTCTAGGATTTCTTGGTTCATAACTAAAAATAAATACAATTATAAATGCAAAATAATAAACACGTTCATAATAATAAAATGGCCATCGATTAAATTAATAATTGCATAATTTTATATACCATGATTTATACAGTAATAATCCCATATCATATTATATTATTATGTAGCCTTACTTCACAAAGTTAAGCAGTGACTGCTTATGGTCAGGAATCTGATTGATGAACTATGAAAGCCAGTTTCTAGTAAGCCAGTTCTAGTCTTCTGATATAAATTTTTAACTTTAATTTAGAAGGACAACCAGTAGATGAAGTGGTGCTGTTACCTCCTGGTTCAGGAGTATAAAGGTACAACCTCCAGGAACGTGTGTTGTGCCACTTGATGAATTGCCATGGGGCTGAGTGCCATACAAGGAAGAGGTATAGGGGGCAGGAAACTCTGCCCAAAGTAGAGGCTGGACTTTGTGCCCCGATCTATTTGTAATCCAAGCCACTATTGGTTAGCTGCCCAAAATCCAATCTGGGGAAAGGTAAATGTTCAAATTGCTGGAGGAGATTGTGGAAGAAGGGGTAGCCAATTAATGGTGAAATGGGCTATATTAGGTAAGTTGAGCATTCCATAGGTAAAGAAGGGGGTTGGGGCAGGTGGTGTTAGTGGGAAGAAAATGAACAATACTAGCACATGAGGAAGTTGTGGAAAAATAATGTAGTTTAAAGATGACTGTGGAAGGGGGACTGGATTTTGGGGAGGCCACTTCCTGGTCAGTGATCAGGAAGTATGTTGCATGCCCCCTCTACAGAAAATGTGCAGACCTTCTGTCACAGTTGAATGTAGCACAGTGAATGATTTGACTCCAGCAGATGCAGGTTTATTCAGGGGGTCCCTGAAGAAGAATCGAGAGATCCAAAGTGCTAAGTTTGGAGTGTTGTCTCTTTTTGTACCCGATAAACCTGCATCTTCTCACACTGGCAATTTAACCTCTGTCAACTTTTTGTAGTTGTGCAGCCTTCTTCTAAGGGAGACTTGGAGTCATGTTGTTTTATTTTAGGTTGCAGCTGCACTCACCTGGGTGCCGGTATTCTTTTGGATCAGTAGCAGGGCATGATATGACTGTTGTGCAGGTAACTGGACTGGGGTCTGCAGCCAGCTAACACTGTCCTCAGAGGGGGCCATAGGCACAAGAGCTGGAGGGTGGTATTAAAGGGAAAGAAGCCAAACAAAAGAATAAGGATGGTACAAGATGATTTGTAGTCATGACTGCAACCTGCTTCGTATCCTTAGAGGAGGGAGGTGCAGGAACCTAACTTTCCAGTGCAGGCTGTGAGCTGATCATACAGAAGAAACCTGATGGCAAGACATCACCACAGGAGGGGGAATGGGGAAAAGATGGGGAAAGCAGTAAGCAAATCAAATTGTATTCCACTGTTTACCCTGCTTATTGTAATTTCCCGGGTCGCGCCTGAAAATAGTCATGTTTTGGCTAATGGCACTTACTCGGTAAACAAAAACTAGATAAATAAATATTAGTAGTTGTGGATTCCATGGTTAGGGTAGTGGTCCGGAGAAAGTGGTGGCAAGGTTAAGCAAGGGAGGAGGGAGGTCAGGTACCAGCCAGGGACCTCGACTGGGACAGATGCAACTAGAATAGTGGAAATCATTAGGAGAATGTGATGGGAGCCAGATTTGTTAGTACACTTAGGAATTAACAATCTGGATAACCAGGAGATGGAGGGAGTCAAAGCAAACTTCCTTAAAATGGAAGCAGATTTAGAGAGGCAACAATGCCCATGGCCTTCTCTGCAGTCCTAGCAGTGTGGGATGGAGCAAGGATAGGTGGAGACAGGAAAAAACAATGTTTGAATGGGTGGTGTCATTAGGACGGATTTGAGTTTGTAGGGGACTGGTGTCACTTCTGGGATAGAAGGCATTGTAAGTGAGATGGCCTTCATCTCACAAAGGAGAAAACAAGATCTCTTGCACATAAGTTTGATATCAACATAAGTAGTCATTTAAACTGAAGGGGGAGACTGAAGCTAGGGGAGCCCATTAAAGGGGATGGAAAAAGGGGGTGTAGGTAGTACTCCTCCAGAAATGGTCAGGAGGCATGGGAGAACTAGGAACTGCACCGGCATAAAGAGGACTGAACCACTTGGGAGGGGATGAGGGACAGGAGGGGAAGGTAATAGGAATGGGGGTTCCATGAGGGGAAGAAAGAGAGGTGCAGGCCAAAGATGGAGTTCAGGAACTGAAAGATGGATCAAGCAGTATGGGTGGAAGGTGGTCTGGCTGAACACCAGGAGCTTGGGAAATAAGATCAGTAAACTCCAAGCAATCATGGCACAAGTCAGGCTGTACATAATGGCCATAGCAGAAACATGGGCAGCACTGGAAATAAGGATTGGGATCTGGCTATCTTTGGCTATATCCTGTTGAAGAAGGACATGAGTAAGGGCAAAGAGGATATGTAGCCAATTGGTTAAGGAGATCTTCAAGGCCCCTGAGGCTACTGCTAACGGGGAGGGGGAGGAGACTGAGTTGCCAAGAAGTGCAAAGTAATGCACAGTGGGAAAAAGAACCCTTGTACAAAGAACTGGATAGGGGGTTAGGCTGGCCCCACTGTCTCAGCAAAGGACCTGGGGAATCATCATTAGCAGCTCCCTTTAGCAATCTAGTCAGTGCAACAAACCATACAGCAAAGCAACAAAGATGCTGGGATGTATTGGGAGTGGGTTTGGCAGTAGGAGGAAGAAGATGATATTGCCCCTGTACAGATCCTGGTTGAGTACTCTGCCAGTTCATGAGTTTGCACATGAGAAATGAGAGGGATAGGCTGGAGAACATGCAGCCCAGGGTCACCAGGATGATCCAAAGCCCAAAGGACAGATCCCAATATGAGGAATGGCTTGAGGTCCTTAACCTTACATACTGAGGATCTGTTCACCAGGAACAGTAGTGCAGTAATGACAGAGCATGAAAGAAAGCTCATCAGTGAAAACTTCTGGAGAGATGTGAGTAAATTCCACCTCACCTAGAGAGTGGGGGAGCCATGTAACAGAGTACCAGCAGAGATGGTGTGGCTGGGGACAATACATGGGTTCAAGAATGGATGAGAGTGATATATGAGCTAGGAAGTCCAAGGGGAGGAGTTGAGGGATAGAGGGCAGAGGGTGGTGGCTTAGGGAAGATTTTAGGACTAAATAATCCTATAAGCTGGTAAGTCAGACGGATAGGTAAGAAATTTTTCTGGACAGACTGGATGGGGCTTGGTCTTTATCTGAGAGCAAAGTTCTGTATCTATATACTGTATTATAACATATATTATTTTCTCATGTACCATATCAGATTATATTTATTATAGCAGATTATATTATCTGCTTGGATATCATATCTACTACGATGCACAATGCCATCTTAAGACATGTCACTGCACAGAGGCTAAGAAAAATAAATTATCTCATAATCACCATCCTGACATCCAGTTCTTCTCAGGAAGTACTTCTGACCCAAAATATCACCACCAATCCACTGCACATTTAAAAAAACAAATGAATACTCTGCAGCATGGGAGTATTAAATAATGACACCACAAATCCACTGAAATAACATTTTATATGCATATAAAAATAGTCACATTTAAGAATAGTAATTAAAATTAATAGTAACATTAAAAACATAGAAGGAGTCTGGCTTCAATAAACAGCACATCCTCTTCATCCTCATGATCCTTCTCCTCCCTCCATTATTAATCATATTTTGCTCGTCGTGCATCACTATGGCATGTGGGTGGCACCACCTTCTTCCCCAAGTGTACATCATAAGAGTTGGTACAACAGGATTAGTATCTGTCACCATCAAGTTTTCAAACTCTGTTAAAATGCTCCACCATTCCTTAGATAAAAAGAATGCAACATCTTCAGACCTTATGGACTCCTGATCATTTTCAAGACATATCATGTGTTTATTACACACATGACACCAACTGTCAGTGCCAAAGCCACCACACCCACCTGTGTGTTATGGGCATAGACTATTGACTGTCTACTTTGAGGCACTATACATAGTGTTTTTTTATTATCTTCAGGACTCATCACATGTTTATTATGGACAATGACACTAGCTGCCAGTGACAGCCCAGTGCTACCACAGCCACCCGTGCACCTTGGGTGTGGACAATTGCCTGTCTGCTTTGGTGCTCTATACATACTGTTATTTACTGTATTCTTCACACTCATCATGTGTCTGTTATGTACATGACACCAGCTGCCAGTGCCACCACAGCCACCTGTGCACCATGGGTGTGGACAGTTGCTGGTCTGTCTTGAGGCACTAGTTCTGAGCATCTTCAGGGTTCATCATGTGCGTCATGTTTTGATTCTTCTTGCTATATAAATAAAAATTGCATTTTAAATATTAAAAAATAATACAAAAGTTTTTGTTTACTGGGTAGGTGCACTAGACAACACAGTGCCTATTTTCAGGCATGACCCGGAAAAATACAAAGAGTCAGAACAGTTTTACGTGATGGCAAAGGTTATGGAAAACAATGTAACAATGTTACAAAGATAGATATCAAAACAAATTGCTAGAAGATGCAGACAGTATGATACAACTCAAGTAAGTACACTCACTACATATACTGTAGTAGACTGGCAAACCTATGGACATGCCAGTGTTTCAGGTACAGGTGTAATTATCTGTAAATTGTAGGTACTTACGTAATTCCCTTTTAATGTGTACATGGGATTGATAGAGCCTAAAAGTAGCTGGAAAGGTGGTCCAGAATTTTGGTGCAAAAAAGGAAAAAGCATGCTTACCCATATTTGTTGAATGCTTTGGGATGAATAGGAGAGATAGGTCACTAGATCTCAGGGGATAGGTTTGATCAGAATATTTTAGCAGGGCAACTAATGAGTGAAGATTTAGCAGACATAGGAATCTTATCAATGGTACAACCTAGTAGGGCATACTGTCACAAAGAGGAAGAAGATCGACAACTGCAATGAGAATAGAGTGACAATGATGGGTAAGTCAAGCCATGGACAAGGCAAAATGACAGATGCTGCATTAGGCTACCTTTGATTGAGAAAATTAGACAAGTCCATAGGTTAGACATGGTAGCAGGAAACTCTGGGCAATAGCAGGTCTGGCAGCAGGAGTCAAGGCATGCCTCACTCTGTAGGTAAGTCTGAGCTTGCTATTGACCAATTTGCATGCAGTAGCAATGTACAAAGTAAAATCTAGTGCAGGATCAAGGGCAATGCCTAGGCATTTGAAAGAGCTGATAGTGGTAAGAGGGGAGCCATACATGCAGTAGATTGCCAGATTATCCATATAGACCCTAAGTTTGGGTGCTGACCCAAATTGCTTGGAGTCAGTCTTGCTAGAGGAGAAGCATAGTCTGAGATAGTAAGGACTGAAACTGACATGGGGATGGGAGTGGGTGTATTAAAAAGAGAGGGGGGAAGGAGGGAAAGCAAAAAGGAAATAAGAATTTGTCAATGCAGAATGTTGTCTTGCTGGCATTGGCATTGGTAGTGCAGGAGTTAGAGAGATGCGAAATAGGAATGGCAGTGAAGTAGTGAACTGATTCCAACCCCACCCCCACCCTGCAGAGACTGACAGGCATTGGGGTGTGGCTTTGGGTCATTGGCCCTAACGCTCATGCCTTTTCACCTGACCCTACCCTGCAGACACCGACAAGTGTTGCAGTGTGCCTTGGGGTCTTCGGGCCTTATGCTCACCCTATTCCATAAGGAAATATGATGAGATGGGTGCAGTATAGGAGAATGGGGTGAGTTTTGCGGTGAAAGAGTCCAAAGCACACCTTGATGCCTGTCACTGGCTGCAGGGTGTGGGTGGGGGTGGAATGGCATGAGCATTACAGCGGACAATCCCAAGTCACACCCCTGATGCCTGTCAGTCTCTACAGGGTGGGGCGTTACAGTTGGAAACCCTAATGCCCTGGGTGTTTGTGCAGTCACTGTTGTAGTTAAAAAAAAATGCACCCTTTCCCCAACCCACTGACCACCACATATCCCACCCCCATCATCACAATAAGAATTTTTGTTAATGCAAACCCCTTTCCCCACCTTTGAAGCACCAAATAAACCATCTCCCTCCCCCTTCCCTCTTAGTCCCAGAAGCAGAAAATGCCCCTTTCCCCAACCCACTTGGTCTCTCAACCTCCCACCCCTTGAGTGTGCTAGCTAGAAGAAAAATATACATTTGAGCAGATCTGAAGACAGTGACCGGATCAGCTGTCCTCATACCATGTCGGCCAGCATCTAAATGAATGCATGTACAAGCACTCATAGAATTTGAACTGAGTGCACTCGTGTCTCTCCTGGTAAAAAAAAAAAAAAAAAAAAAAAGGTATAAAACTTGGTGTTAAAGACACTTCCAATGTCCCACTTTACTTCCTTAGAACCCAACACTGACCTGTGGGATTTACAGTCCCATTATTCTGAATTGAAACTTCCATAAGCAAACAGCACTGCACTAATCTCTTCCATCACTTCAATGTCCTGTAACAAACATGAGCAACAAAATGGTTGGAAAGACAGTTTATACCTCTAGGTGGACAGAGAAGAAGCCAGCATTATACTGTTGCGGCAGCACAACTATAATTAGGGATGGGAAAGCACTTCTACGATAAACCTGTTTTGCACCTTATACTGCAGTTGTCCCTGGATGGAATAACCTGACATTTTGTGTGGGTATTTTTGAGCAAAGGATCTCTGGATCCTGAAAACACTGTAACAACTGGTGCAGTGGTTTAGAAGTTTTAGAATGTTCAAAATGTGAACAAAATATCTTTAAGACTTTTTACTCACTGACAGCACAAAAACAGCTATGAGTTGAAACCTAAGTCTTTTAAGTTAGTTGGAATTTGGTTCAAGGATAATTCCTCGCTATGTGGTTAAACTGACAAAAATGTATCTTTAAAATTAGTAACAAAACTGATTTCCATTTTCATGCATGCACAATTCAGGTTTTTTTTATTTACAGTTTTTCCACCTTGTTCGCCCTGACCACTCCCTTCTGACCAGTCACCCTGGCTTCATTCCCTGACTTCTTTTTTTTCAAACCAGGAGAGAGACACACTAAGCTGAAGCTTGTTTACAGGTGCAACCTGGGGGCACAAAGAAGTTAAGTGACTTGCTCAGGGTCACACAGTATGCAAGTGGGGGCTGTGGGATTCAAACCCAGGTCTCCAGGTTTGTAGCTCAGAGCCTTAAACCACTGCACTATACTGCCTCTTCCTGGCAGCATCTCTGGGACTTACCTTTTTTCCTCCATTTTCTTCTGCCACAGGACTGTAGTACGGTCTGATCACAATGTGGGATCTGCAAAGGATCATATTTCATCCAGCAGTGAGGGATTTTTTCCTCCTGGGTTTTTGCCCTTGTCCCACCTCTTGTGCAATTGGCATGATGTGCAAGCTCCATCTCTGCGAAGACACCCCAGCCCCTTGTGTGTGGGGTCTCTCCCCCATTGTGGTCCCATTACATTGCCATACAGGCACCTCCAGGTGGCAGATGAACAGCTGGATGCACCCCCAAGGGAGGAGAGCTGTTCTAGAGATGCTTACCTCTCCCACTCAGGGCCAGCCCCGAGTGACCCGTATCTGTTCCCGAGACTGGGTTACCGGCATGGCACAATGTAAGGGGCCCAGTACTTCAGCCCTCCACGCCACTGGGCCAGCTTCACAATTCAGCTGTTTGCAAATTTTTCATAAGGTATAGGTGAAAACTCAGACTTGGCTGCATGCGTAACTCCAAGCATTTCCACTTACTAGACTCTATCAAAGTGAACCCCATGCTGCTAAAACTTATGCAAATGAACTTGAGCATACTGTACCTGCAGCTGAAGCAAAGAACAGCCAGAGTGCACAGTGGAGAACATACTGATATGCATTTCAGCAGCAGCCAGTGCAGGATGTTTTCACTGAAGCACTCTAATGCGCCACTTAGTGCTGCAGTAATTCACTAATCTGCACACTTCCAGTAAAAATGCAGCTTCAAAACATTTTTTTTTTCTGAACTGCTGTGATCTGGCATTTAGGTAGAATCACACAGCACTTTCTCAAGTCAGATGGTCAATGAAGTCACATCACCATGTGACTGTAAACATCTTACATTTGGAAACATGTCCTAACAAAATAGCGAAAACTATGAATAGAGAAAGAAAACAACACAAGTTCAACCGTAGCTTGCATCCACCCTTTCCTCTAGTGAATCTGAAGCTGTCTAACCTCCAAATACATTATACGGCAATGTTTGCTTTGTCGCAGAGACAAGCCACTGTTAGCACAATAACTGCTAAAAGAAATGTAGGTGAATATCTTTTCTTTCATTTCAAAGCATGAATGTTTCAGGTAGTCAGTCTGGCCGAAATGCACTATTTTTGAGCCTAGATTTTAAACACAACCTAATGTACCCAATCATCTGAGGGAAGTTGCATCTGTACTTGCATCCCGGACAAGAAACTTTCTTCAAGAACAGACAACTCTAAGGTTCAAATTCTGCAGTGTTGGGAAGTCTATGAAGGGGCCACGGGCACCCCCCTCCAAATATAGTTCAAGTCTCAAGGATCCCCTTAGTAACTCATGCAAGTGCAACAATATTTATTTATTTATTGGGGGGGCTTGCAATTTGACCACCTTACTCCATCATCATAACAGAGTACTACAAACAGTGCTGCACTACAGGGGGCCAACAGCAGGAGGTCTCTATGATGTCATCACTTCCCTTGCTGCAAACATAGCCTTGTTGTGGATGGTGAGTCACCCATCCACTGTACTGTATGTAGAGGATACCTCAGGAACAGCAGCGACTGTGTTCCAGTAAGAATAGCAAAGAGGAGAACAGAGGGAAGAGAATTCTTTCATCGGTAACATATATGACAAGTATTTTAACAATAGAAACAGAAGAAGAATCCCCCACCCCCATCCCATCTTGAGCAACTATCTGGAGAAAGTAAAGAGACTTTTGTCATTTACTGCTCTTCATCCCTGGCGCCCACCATTCCCATGGCAACAATGTTGCTCTCCAACTCACCAGCTCGCCTCTGCCAGTATCCCATTGCCAAGTACTAGATGAGGCAGGGGAAAGCCGCCACCCCGTCATCAGGACAAGTTCCTGCCTCCCCTAGCGCTACTCCATTCTAGGGCACTCTTTTCTCAAGACGTTCGTGGAGGAAACTGGTTCTTGAAAGACACACACACACACACACACACACACACACACACATGTGGTGAAGGCTGACAGTAGAGATACTTATTGTCCAGAGGAAGTGCTGCAGGGTGGTGGTACTCGAGTTGGCTCCAGTTCACATTTCTGATCGCTTTGCTCTACTGTTCAGCAAACTGTATTGTTTTGGTGCTAGTGAGCAGTGCTGCCACAACTTATATTCTGAGAAACTTTGCTCCAGCCGGCCTTCTTGCAGGTCAGTTCGTCTGCTAATGAAAAAGGAGGTGTGCTGAACAGAGGATATCACAGAAGTCAACATTAATAAAACAGTGTCCTTTCATCGTTTTCCCACATTATGAAACAATTGTTCATCCCCAGAACTAAACCACTGCTAAATACACTAGACTACAAAATCTACTAAAAAGAAGAAAGGCACATAGTGGAGGTGTGTCATCTGTGCCGCTGCATGATGAGCTTGTCTCTGATTGCAGCAGCAAAATCATTTCAAGTTGGTGGCACTGCAAAGCACTTGTGTGACAGCTAGTATGCTGGCTAATTGATGAATGAGGGATGCATCTTCTAAAGCATGCCCTGCATTCACCAAAACTGACACACCTCTGCATTTCTCCTACTACCACAAAATGTTGCTTGTGCACACGCAAGACAACATAAAAAGGGGATAACAAATGGAGTAGTAACAAAACCTGGAAAGTCATGTGTGCAAATGCCAGAAATCTAGGAAAGTACAGTTACATAAGAACTTACCATTACAGTAGATCTTTGAGAGGAGCTCTTGTAGCAGGTTACACCCTATGGACTGAAGCCAGCAGGCACCAGGACCCCATGGAAAACTTCTAGCTAGCAGTCTATAGCGGGGGACTGCCCCTGAAGCCCACCCCGATGTCCCTTATGGTATAAAGGGCAGTCCCCAACTGCACCTCAGTTCTCCTGCCAGAGACCCCAGCAAGCATCAAAATGAAGAACCATGGGTTCCTCAGAAACCAAGGAAAAAAGATGGAGATGTAAACACCAGGGGATGGAGGGAGGGAGGGAAAGCAGCACCTGCTGCAGGAGCTTCTCTCAAAGGCCCACTGTTATGGTAAGTTCTTACATAACTGTGCTATCTCACTTCAAGAAGGCTCTTGCAGCAGGTTACACCATAAGGACTGAGTCCCAAGCAGTGAGAGGACTGATCCAGATCAGCTGGGAGGAGGTAGAGGTCAGAATAAAGATCTCAAACGAGCAGGCCTTGAAGGACAGCCTGTCCAAAACCTGCCCTATGCCTAGAGGCAATGTCCAGACTGTAATGCCAGATGAAAGTGTGGACAGAACTCCAGGTGGCCACTGCATAGCTGTCAGCAATGGACACATTTCTGAAAGATGCAAATGATGTAGCTGCCACCCTGGTAGAATGGCCTTTAATGGAGCTCGGTAAAGGCTTGTCGTATTTATGGTAGCAATAAACAATGCAATTAACCAACCACTTGAACAAACACTGTTTAGAAACAATGCAATTAACCAACCACTTGAACAAACACTGTTTAGAAACTGAAGCCCCTTCTTTTCTTGTGGCAAAAGAAACAAACAACTAATCAGATTTTCTGATGGTTCAGGAACAATCCACATAATAGTGAAGCACCCAGTGAACATCCAAAGTATTCAGTAAGGCCTCCCCTGAGTTAGAATACTCTGGGTAATACATAGGGAGATGGATGTTCTGATTTAGAGTAAACTCGGACACCACCTTAGGAAGGAACTTATGATTGGTTCTCAAACACACCCTGTCCTTGTGAAAAACTAAATAAGGCTCTTTACACATCAGAGCCTGGAGCTCAGAAATCCTCCAAGCAGAAGTAATACCAACTAAAAATAATGCTTTCCACGACAGAAAACAATGCTCACAACTTACGGCAGGCTCAAATTGAGGCAACATAAGTTTCTCTAAGATGAACAAAAGATCCCAGGGATGGACAGGGTCCCATATGGGAGGTTTGAGATGCAAAATACCCCACAAAAAAGTGTTGGATATGTCAAGTTTGGCAAGGGTCTTGCCTTCAAAGGGTGCATGGTACGCAGAGTTGGCTAAAAGATGCACTTTAATGGACAAGTAACTCAGGCCTGAGTTAAACAAGGTAAGGAGATACTCCAGAATGAGATTCTTCGGACAAGTAAAGGGATCCAGGCGATGAGCGATAGCCCAAATGTAGAATCGCTTCCACTTCATGGCATAAGTAGATCTAGTGGAAAGTTTCCTGGTAGCCACTAGAATGTCTGCCACATGGGAGGACACCTTGAAGTGGGCAATTGATAAGTCTACAGGAGCCATGCATGAAGGTGCAGAGACTTTAGATCCAGATGAACCAGGGTGCCCTTCTCCTGTGACAGCAGGTCAGAACACAGAGGCAGGGGAATTGGGGGTTTCACTGCAAGCAGATGGAGGAGTGGGAACCAAATCTGCCGTGGCCAGAAGGGAGCTAGTAGAATCATTTCCACCCCTTCTGACTGCAACTTGAGCAAAACTTTCTACAATAATGGAAAGGGAAGGAAGGCATACAGAGACCTCCTTGTCCAAGACAGGGACAATGCGTATAGCCAGAAAACACCGGGCCATGGAGAAGAACCTGGGCAGTTTTGCCTTGGATCGGGATGCGAATAGATCCAGCTCTGGGTGGCCCCACCTGTTGAAGAGATCTTCGGCCATTGCAGAAAGAAGCTCCCATTCATGAACCCTGGACTGAGACCAACTTAGACCGTCAGCCAAGGTGTTTTGAATGCCTGGAACATGTACAGCTGCCAAGCTCAGGTGATGCTCTATGGCCCAGTACCACACTCTCATGACTTCTCTGCAGAGGGGGTAAGAATGCTTTACCACCTGCTTGTCTTTGTAAAAGACCACAGACATGTTATCCGATGGGATCAAGAGGTGACCTGGGAGCAAATACATCTGAAAAGCTTGGAGAGCATACAGAATTGCTCACATCTCCAAGACATTGATATGGAGAGTCTGATCTAACGGGAACCAGGTCCCCAGGCTCTGACGGTCATCCAGGTGCACACCCCAACCCTGGCTCAATGCACCTGTGGTCAGGATTTGACAAGATAACTCTGACTGGAAGGGAACACCCTTTGAAAGGTTGGAAGGGCTCTGCTACCACATCATAGTCTGACGGACTGAAATGGATACCAACACCAGGAGGTCTAAGTCATCTGAACACTGATCCCACTGAACCCGGAGGTTCCACTGAATCACTCTCATATGCAGGCTGGCTAAGGGTACAGTTGGAATGGCCACTGCCATGTGTCCCAGATGTCTGAGTACCATTCTGGCTGGGACTTGCCGAGATGACGACACCAGCTGAGCTTGAGTCTGAAGGTGTTCTGCTCTATCTGGTGGAATGTAAGCCTTGCTTTATCTGGAATCGCCACTATGTACTGGAGTCTTTGACTTGGCCAAGGGGAGGACTGTGGGAGACTGAGGGTTATCCCCAGATCCTGAAACAAGGAAAAGGTGGCCTCAATTGTATTGAGCAACGTTTCCTTGGTAGGGTCTGTCAGAAGTCAGTTCTCCAGGTATGGGAAGACATAATGACTGTCCCTCCTCAAGGCCACTGCCACCACTGCTAGGCATTTTGTGAAGACTCAAGGGTCCGAGGACAGGCTGAAGGGCAGGGCCTGAAACAGGTAATAGTTTCCCACTAACTGTAGGACCCACTGGTCCAAGTTTATTCTGCCCCAACCTTCTCTGTAAAGAGAGAAGTGATCCCCCCATCGCCTCCCCCAGGGTTTCTGCTGGAGGAGGGGGGTTAAGCAGGGAGTCAGGCAGAGGAGCCAGGGATGGCTTACGAGGTTCTGGGAGCTCTGGGCACTGAACCTCCTGTGGCTTAGGAGGTAGCTTTTCTCTTAACGGTACCCCGCACTGCTGACCTTTAGGTTGCTGCTTCCAGTTGTAATGGAAAGGCTGCCATGGGGAAGAGTTAGGCTGAGACCAATATAAGGTCTGAACAGAATGGATAGCCTTACCCAACTCTTGTAGGTGAGTGATTATATTTTGGGAGTCCTCACAAAACAAGTCAGACCCCTAATGGGGGCATCCAGGATCTTTGATTGGACATCTGGGGCAAGCCCAGAGACCCTAAGCCAAGAGTAGCAGGGCCAACAAATTCACGTAGTCACCATCCTTCCAGTGTAGTCCGCCGAATCATAGAAGGTTCGCAGAACATGGGTCCCCATGTCGGAGCTCAGCTTAAGAAGGTGCAGGAGCTCAGTTTTCCCAGAGAGGTCCAGCTGAGCTTGAACCATCTCTAAGGCCTTCTCCCACAAGGCGTTCTGATATTGGACCATGCGGCCAAGAAGTTTAGGGAACAGATGGTGCAGATGACTGAGGAGTAGACCTTTTTTCCAAAATAGTCTATCTGCCTAGAGTCCTTGTCAGGAGACTGAGTACTGAGGTGCCGGAGTCATTTGGAACAATAATGAGCTGCATTGATAAAGACCGAGTCAGCCTCCGGGTGCTCCCCGAAGAAGGGCCCCTTCCCTACAGGCTTTATATGAATGAACCACCTTTTTAGATGTCACCAGAGTAGAGGACTGATGCTTCCAGGCTGCCTGTTGACATTCTTGAAGGAGTCTATGAGAATAGGGACTACTAGGGGCAATGACTTCTTCTTGTGAAGTAAAGTGGTCAACCGACATCGCTCAGGATCCAGTTCCTTGGAGTCCCAGCCCATGAGTGCCTGGATGTGCCTCATCACATCCATGAAAGTTGGGTCATCTGGAGGAGACCATGGAGTGTCCTTGGGCTCCTTCAGCTCCAAAGAAACATATGAATCTCCTGAGCCATCGTATGCTGTAGAGGAACACTACACTCCAGATTCACCCAAATCCAGTGAGGGACAGGGAGAGTGCTGAGGCCTAGGCTTATGAGGCCTAGAAAGACCAGTATCTGTTTGTGACATTGGCTGTCAGGAGTAGGTGTTGGTGCCTATTTAGGAGGAACCTGAGGAGTAGGGTGCTCCTTTGGGATTTCCTTGTCCTTAAAATATGCCCACTAGGCCGCAAAAAGTGCATTAATCTCCACAGGTGGGAACTGGGGGTCAACCAGGGTAACCAGCATCTAAGGGGAAGGCTTAGAGGGCCCTGGCATTGGTTAATCAGCTGTGGTAACCCTGATGTCAGCTTGACTGGTGTCGGGTTAACCAGCATAGGCAAAAGACCCCCTCATGTAGGTGTGACTGGGGTCAGAGGGTCGGGCGTCTGTCCCACTAGCATCGGTTGTGATAGGTCAGGGGACAGTGATTGTGATGTCACCAGAGCTGGCATTGGTCAAGCCAATGTCAGCAAGACAGAAGTCTGTATGTGCTGGTCTGGAGAAGCAGCCGGCATCGGCCTGGAGGGAGAAGCCCGAATAGGGGAGCTGACTCCCGAGCTGGGCAGAGGCGTCACCCTCCCGGGGAAAGTGACTACAGGCCCTGGGTGTCACAGGGTGATGTCATTCCTAAGCTTAGGACCCAACTTCACAGAAGCCTTGACTGGGAGAATGATAGTCAAAGACCCACTGCTCCACCGCTTTTTCATCTGTTTCTTGAAGTATGGCACCACAGACCCTTCGGTCCTTGAAGCCTTGATAGTATTGCTTCTTAAGCCAAATAAAGTACCATCTAAAGTTGCTAGTTATAGACCCATCTCTTTATTAAATTATGATATAAAGATTCTTTCTAAAATTTTAGCATCTAGGATTACAGCAGTATGGGGCGGTCTTATTAGTCAGGAGCAGGTGGGCTTTGTAGCTGGCCTTTCGTCAGCGTATCATCTCCATAAGCTTGGGCATATTTTCTCTGAATCCAGGGATTCAGTTATGCTGGCTGTGTTGGTTTCCCTGGATGTGAAGAAAGCTTTTGACAGAGTCCACTGGGAATTTTTATTTTGTATATTACAGGAGTTTGTTTTTTCCTCCAGGTGTATTGGTTGAGTCAAAGCCTTATACTCTAGTCCAAGGGCTTGGATATATTGCAATGAGGTTTTCTCCTCCACATTTGCTTTACATTCAGGCACTCAGCAGGGTTGTCCCCTTTAGACATTGCTATTTAATCTTTATTTGGAACCCCTAATTCAGAAACTGAAAAGTGCTCCAGGTTTGTCGCGAGTGACAGTCAGCTCTAAAAATTTCCATTCGGTGTAAGCAGATGATGTTCTGCTACACTTCACTCATCCCCAAGTCTCTGTTCCAGGAGCTCTGGAAGTTATTAGCTCATATGGACACCTTTCTAACTATAAATTAAACTTGGACAAATTGGAAGTTTTACCTGTTAACCCTACGGTTAATAGAGTAGACATTGAGGCTCTGGGGTTGGAGTGGAACCCTAAATCTATTAAATATCTAGGTATTTACCTCACCCAAAGTGAACATCTTATGTGGAAGCTTAATTTGGATGACTTGTTGGTGATACTGCAGCATGATCTCAGATGTTGGAAAACTCTATCATTGTTCCTATGGGAAGGATCAACACGGTCAAAATGAATATCCTTCCAAGGGTATTCTATCCCCTTAAAATGCTAAACCTGTTCCTTCCGCTTTCCTGGTTCCATTGACTACACAGCTTAATTTTGAACTTTATCTGGGACAGTAAAGCTCCATGTCAGTCCTATCTTAAATTGGCGGCTCCCAAACCCTGCAGTGGACTCCGACTTCCATATTTTCCAGTTTATTATTTCGCCAGTCATCTAAGTAAGTTGTTCTGATGGTTAGATCCTCTCCCTCAGGGTTATGATGTCCCTATCTGGCTGGAAGTGGAATTGGAATTAATAGCTATAGCAGATGTCTCCACATCAGCCTTGTTTTTTATTTCTCAGGGGTCACTTTCTTCCTGCTTTCGGGGATTGGTTGTAGCTGACTCAGTTAAGGTTTACTCACAATTTTGTTCACAGTTGAAGTATATTAATTATAGAGATGTTTCACAGCCAATAATAAGGAATCCTAATTTTAAGGTGGGGGGGCCGAATGTTGTCTGAACTGTGGCTGCCACAACTTGCTAACGCTAGAGTGGGTAATTTCTTAACCAAGGTATCCTGTACTCCCAAGAGATACTGGTGCAATACCACCTGGACGGTAAACAGATATTTAAGGGTTATCAGCTGAGGCATGTGCTGACCTCATGGTTTGGGCCGGAAGTCAGGGAGGTTGATTCCCATGAGTTTCTGTACTCTATCCAGGACCTGTCCACTAAGCCACATTCGGTAGCTGCCATATACTCTTTATTATTTTCTCACCTGTTCCCAGGATTGGATGGATCTTCAGCTCACCGGAATGTGTCTTATCCTATGGACGTCTCTCAGTGGCAGAGGATCCAGAGAAATGTTTATTTCCCAAGATAAACTCAGACTTACACAGTTTAATACTTTAAATAATCTGTATTTCACACCTCTGAAGATGATTAAAATGGGCAAAATTCAATCCCCTCTTTGTTTTAGATGTGGATTGTTGGCTGGGTCTCTAGCATGTCTTCTGGGACTGTCCTAAAGTGGCTCCCTCATGGTGACTTATTGAAGAGAAGGCTGATGCCTTATTAGGTTTGTCTGGTCTCTTCACCCCGGAGGTATGTATTATCGGAGACTTTAGTCAGGTCCTGGTTCGAGAAAGAAAGTATTACATGGCCTTAATCGCTCTCTTGGTCAAGAAAGTAGTTTATGCGACACTGGCTGGACCAGGTCTCCCTTTCTTATCAGAAATGGTTACAGGAATTGTTACACAATCTTAAGGTTGAGAAAATGATTGCAAGTCTCCGTAACAGACTCACACAGTTTGATACTCGTTGGGGCAGGTTATACACATTATATACGTTATAGGTTACCTCTGCTGCTGTTTATTGTGCATTTTGGGACCGGCACACACTGGTTCTTGATCTAGATTATTTCATTTAGTTTTTTATATTGTCTTGTGCGCAGTCACAAGCAACATCTTGCAGTAGCACCACACTGAGAGGTGTGTCAGTGTTGGTGAATGCAGGGCACACTTTAGTAGGAGCATCCCTCAACCCACAATTAGCGAGCTCACTAGCGCTGACACGGAAATTATGGAAAGTGCCACCAAGTTGAAAGAAATCTGCTGCTGCAATCAGAGACAAGCTGGTCATGCAGCGGCAGATGTCACACCTCTGTAATGTGCCTTTCCACCACACACAATCCCCATACCGACATCAGGTGTGGCCAATCCCCCATATCGATATGTTTCCCCACCCCACACACTTTCTTTGCCGATGGGGCCCAATCCCCATCTGCATCAGTCCCCCTAAAACACACACACACACACACTTTCTTTGCCAATGGGGCCCAATCCCCATCGGTATCAGCCCCCTCAAACTCATGGGGCACACTGGAAGCCCGCCCCAGTGTGCCCAACATCCCCCCAAATAAATTCATGGAGCACACTGGGAGCCCACCCCAGTGTGCCCAACATTTTTTAGCTCACCTGTAAAGAAAGAAAACCATCCTTCGATGTCTGTTTTTTGTTTTTCCCTGTAAAAAAGGAAACAGTCCCTCATAGTCCCCAGCACCCCCTTTCCCCAATCCGCACCCACCCTCTGTGCACCCCATCTCCCCTTACCCCCCTCCTTCCTTACTTCCCTCCGGTCCAGCACTGCGATTGTCTGTTGAGCAGGACATGTCTGGACTCTTCAAAGCAGAACTGCAAAATGAAGAAATGCTGGTAAGCTATATAATGGCATCAATGAGGGGGTTTTAACTAAGGTGGCTATCTCATCCAGTTTTTTTTATCTTGGCTCCACATTTTCAACATGGGGTTCTTGGGACCCTACCTCATGAACACATGCGCTGTCATCTCGTTATTCAGTCCCAAAAGGTGATTTTGCAGTAACTGTGTGGAATCACCTTTTGGGACCGATAAACAAAATGACAGTGCCACTGTTCATGAAGTGGGGTCCCAAAAAGCCTATGTTGCAAATTTGGTGAGAAAATTCCCAAAAATGACTGCATTACAAGTGTGCATTGCCCAGTTTCCATACACACTTATAACTTCGACAGTTTTTAATATTTTCACTCTAGAGTTTCAACATTACCATTTTTGCACATCTCCTTATTAACAGTACAGCTGTCATTTTTCACATCCTGCCCAAAATGTGTTTTCGCACATCTGGCGCACAATGGTGTGGTTACTGTGGGAAATCAACTTTCTGGACAGATTAACAAAATCACAGTGCCACTGTTCATGAGCCAAGGTCTCAAAATGCCTATGTTGAAAATTTGGTTAAAAAAATCCAAAAAATAATTGCATTACGGGCGTGCATTGCGCAGTTTCTATGCACGCTTGAGACCACCAATTTTCATATTTTCACTCCAGATTTTCAACATTGCCATTTTTTTGCACCACCTCATGAACATTACAGCTGTCATTTTTCATATCCTGCCCAAATTGTGTTTTCATACCTGTGGCTCCAAATGGCACAGTCGCTGTGCAAAATCACCTTTTGGCTAACAAACTGATAGTGCTACTGTTCACGAAGTGGGATCACAAAAGGCCCATGTTGAAAATTTGGAGTGAAAATACCAACAAACACCTGGGGCATTAGGGTTTCCAACCATAACGCTCCACCCTGTGGAGATTGACAGGCGTCAGGGTGTGACTTGGGATTGTTGGCTGTAATACTTCCACCATTCCATTCCCACCTCCACCCTGCAGCCAGTGACAGGCATCGAGGTGTACCTTGGAGTCTTTGGCCCCAAAGTTCACCCCATTCTCCTATACTGAACCCATCTCAGCATATTTCCTCATGGAATGGGGTGAGCATAAGGCCCAAAGACCCCAAAGGCACACCACAACATTTGTCAGAGTCTGCAGGGTAGGGTGAGGTGAAATGGCATGAACATTATGGCCAACTACCCAAAGGCACACCCCAATGCCTGTCAGTCTCCACAGGGTGGGAGTGGGGTTGGCGTCAGTTCAATACTTCACTGCTATTCCTATTATGCATATCTCTAACTCCTGCACTACCAATGCCAATGCCAGCAAGACAACATCTGGCATTGACAAATGCTTGTCTTCTTTGGTTCAGCTCTAGTTAGATAGCTAGTATGGTTCGCTCTGCTGAGGTGATGTGGGTGGGGGAGGGGGTGGGGTTATGATTGTTTACTTTTTATTGTATTCTGTGTCATAATGTTTGCTGGACTCTTCTCTGTTTGCAATAAAGTTTATCAAATTAAAAGAAAAGAACCGCCGCCCGAGCCCGAAGTAGAAGACCCAGTCGAGCTACCTGGCTGAGTACCCATGCTCCAAATGGGCCTGAGTTTCAGAGGCTCAGAGACTGAGGTCGGAGACCCGAGTCCCAAGGAACCATCACCCATGATAGAAACCATAGTGGGTAGTTTGACCACTGGCAGCCTGGTGGGAGAGAGGGCTGATGGAGTGGAAGGGGTCAACCTCCCACGGGGGGGGGCCCATGGTCAGAAACCCACTTGCAAGGGAACCGTGAGCGGGAAGAGGACTGAGGTTTCTCTCTGTGCTTCTTCTGGTGCTTGTGCTTTCCTGAAGCTTTCTTTGACTCCATCGCAGAAGAAGTGGAGGCCCAAGAGGCCAGAGAAGAGGAGGTAGTCTGGTGAAGCTCCTTCTCCATTGAAAAAAGTTTCTACTATAGCAGGAAGGATTCCAAGGTCTTCTGGTGGTGAAGCCGGGTGCATTGGTTGAAGACTTGGAAGTGCTGGCAGGCCTCAAAGTCATGGCTTGGGCCTAGGCAGAGTAAGCACACTGAATGGCCATCCTTGTGGGGGAGCTGCTTGCCACAAGCACACTTAGTACACTGCCAATCAACTGACAAAGGAGGTGAAAAAGACATACATGGGTTAACATGTAAAATGGCAGTCAACTTGAGCAGAAGGCATCCATGGAGGTCCAACTTGCGTGGGTTGATGGTGGGAAAAGAGCTGAGGTGGTGCTGGGGGACCGCCCCTTTATATCAAAAGGGACGTTGGGGGGGCCGACATCAGGGGGAGGTCCCCTGCTATAGATTGCAAGCTAGAAGTTTTCCATTGGGTTCTGGTGCCTGCCAGCTTCAGTCCTTATGGTGTAACCTGCTTCAAGAGCCCCCTCGAAGTGAGAACTAAGATTCCAGACCTAGAAGTCACAATGGCAAAGGCCAACCTGGGTATGGTGGCCATTACCAGCTCATTGCATACTGAAAACCATGACTGGGACATGATCATACCAGGCTATACTCTGTTCAGAAAAGAGTAGGAAAGAAAGGAGGGGGTGCAGTACTTTACATGAGGGAGGACATTAAAGCAACGGAGATACAGGGAATATTGGGGGGGGAGAGATGTTGTGATTCAGGATTGGAGCCTCTATTCACACTGGTGTGATATACAGACCTCCAGCGCAGGGTGTGGAGTTAGGTAAGGTACTAATGAAAGCCAATAGCACAATGGCAGAAAAGGGGGAGGTGCTGTTGGTGGAGGACTTCAATCTGATGGATGCAGAGTGGAACTTTCCACTGTGGCTTCAGCTAGAAGCAGGAAAATCTTGGACTTCCTGCAGGGGGAATTCCTCAGTCAAGTAGTCAGTGAACCCACTTGTGAGGGAGCAATATGGGGAACTAGTATTCACCAACAGGGACAGTATCAGAGACATCAAGGTGGGGGCCTTCTGGGGGCCAGCGTGTGGTTCAATATAAGGATGGCTGTGGAATGAACCACACAAAGGTGATGGTCGTGGATTCCAGGAGGGCAGATTTTAAAAAGATGGGTGAATGCCTCAGGGGTGACTTAATGGGGGGGAGAGTGAACTGGGTGGAGTGGAGGAACAGTGGGGGAAACTAAATAGGGCCGTAGTGAAGGCAACAAAACTTCTGCATCAAGCAAGGGAGCAAAAGAAAGTGGACAAAGAGACCGCTAAGATTCTCAAAAGTGGTGGCAGAAAAGGTAAAAGCTAAAAGTGAAGCATTCAGAAGGTACAAGGAGACGCAGAGAAAGGAGAATAAGGAGGTCTATCATGGGAAACAGAGGGAAGCAGGGAGAGCAGTGAGGAGTGCAAAGGCACAATCTTTTTACAGAGCAGCCAATGCAGTAACAAAAGGAGACAAGACATTTTTTTAGGTATGTAAATTAAAAAAGGAAGACCAGGGATGGGACTGTAAGGTTTAGAAGGGAAGGGGAAGAGGACTGTGCAGCGGGGGAACAGGAAAAGGTAGACATACTGAACAAATACTTTTGTTCAGTGCTCACAAAGGAAAGAAAAGGGGAGGTGCTACAAAAATGTAACACAAGCATTGGCAGGAGGGAGGTGGACACTACTCCGTTGTCAGAGGAGAGAGTCCTAAAAGGAACTTGCAAATCTGAAAGTGGACAAAGCAATGGGGCCAGACTGGATCCACCCAAGGGTATTGAGGAAGCTCAGGAAAGTGCTGGCTGCACCTCTGATGGAAAGCACAAAAACAAAGCACTGTCCACCAAGGCAATAAGAAGGCCTTTGTGTCAGAGGGGAAGTTGTACACCTGCGTGGCACTTAGTTTTTTCATCCTGAAGCTCCTGAGTGAGTAAATAAATGTCTTATTGCCTTGGTAGATGGTGTCTTGCTTTTTTATGATTTGGAGTATGTTTTTGACAGTGGCACGTCAGTTTTGGAGCTGCCCTTCTTGTTTCTGGCTGCACTTCTGATGGCTCTGTTTATAAGCACATTGAAAACAGGAATAGGACTGATGGAGGGCAGATGTAGTCCCACTTCAAAAAAGAGGTAGCAGGGGAGAGTCTGGCAATTATAGGCCAGTCAGCCTGACTTCAGTGGTGGGAAAGTTAATGAATCACTGCTGAAAGAAAGGATTGTGGAATATCTTGAATCCAATGGGTTATTAGACCCTAGGCAGCATAGATTCACAGGAAAAGGTCAAGTTAAATAAATCTGATAATTTGACTGGGTGACCAAGAAACTAGTTTTGCGTGGAGCAGTGGACAAAGCCTACCTACGTTTCAGTAGGCATTTGACACTGTTCTACATAGAAAACTAGTAAGCAAGCTGCACAGCTTAAGAGTGGGTCCAAAGGTGGTAAACTGGGTAAGACATTGGTTAAGGGATTGGCGGCAGAGGGTGGTGGTAAACAAAGTTCACTCAGAGGAAGGGAGGGTGACCAGCGGAGTGCCTCAGGGATTGGTGCTGGGACTGGTCCTCTTTAATGTCTTTAAAAGTGAAATCGAAGAGGAGCTGGAAGGGAGGATCTGCCTCTTTGTGGATGACACCAACCTCTGCAATAGAGTGAACACTCCAGAGGTGGTGGAAAGGATGAGCAGAGACCTGAGAAAACTCAAGGAGTGGTCAAGGGAATGGCAGCTGAGCTTCATTGGGAAAAAGTGCAAAATAATGCACTTGGAGTACAGAAACCCAGATGCAGAGTTCAACATACTAACATACATACTAACATAGTAAGATGCCAGCAGAGTAGGCCTAAAGGTCTATCGAGTCTGCTTGAAAATCAGCACCCGGTCTGGACACCATTGCTGCCCTGCCCTCTTCCCCCGTAATTCCCCTCGCCCTCATCCCTCAACAGAGCTGTATATTCAGATCTGGCATTACTCAGCTTTACCTTCCCCTTATATCTGTCCCAGCCCCTCTTGAATCCCTCCACTGTACCTATAGCCACCAACTCTGCAGATGGTGCATTCCCTGGGTCCACCACCCTCTCAGTAAAGTAGCATCTCCTAGTCTCCCCACTGAGCCTCCTGCCAGCCTCATGGAATGCCCCCCTGGTGGCCCCCTCCTCCCTTAGCTGGAACGCCCTATTTAGGCTGACCCTGTTCATTCCCTATAAATATTTAAATACCTCGATCATATCCCCTCTGTCCCTCCTCTCCTCCAGGAAGTACAAGTTTAGTTCCTCAAGTCTCTCCTCATAGGCACGGGGTCATTATGTCACAAGACATAATGCTGCATAGCACTATTGCGCTGTGCGATTAATGCCATGAGGCAGCATGTCTTTGTTCTGTGGGGGGCTCTGCCTCCACACCCCCCGTTAAAGGGGCTGCACCTCCCAGACCCCCCACTAAAGATTCTCAACTCCGGGGGGTCCAACTCGGGGATCGCACAGGTCCAGGTTTTGCCATAATGCCGTACGCCATTAAGCATGCGACATTATGACCCGGTATACTCCTCATAGGATCTCTCCCTAGGCCCTGTATCATCCTGGTCACTCTCCTCTGGACGATCTCCAGAAGTGCAATGTCCTTTTTTTAAATAAGGGCACCAAAACTGCACGCAGTACTCAAGGTGCAGTTGAACCAGGCAGTTCTACATAGGAAGACGCACCTCCTGTCCCCTCGAGGTTATCCCCCCGGCAATGCACCCGAGTATTTTATTTGCTTGAGCCGCAGCCCTCTTACACTGCTTAGAGTTACACAGAAACATAGACTTTGATGGCAGATAAGGACCGTTGGACCACCTAGTCTGTCCATTTCCCTACCTACTGGATAAGCTGCAGATCCTAGTTAACCAACAGCCTATTTCTTCCTACCCCCCACAAGAATTCTTTATGTCTGTCCCATGCATTCTTGAATTCCCCCAATGTTTTTTGACCCTACAACCTCCTCAGGAAGGCCATTCCATGTGTCCACCACCCTCTCTGTACAAAAATACTTCCTCACATTACCCCTGAGCCGTCCCCCCTCTATCTTCAAATTGTGTCCCCTTGTTCTTGCACATCTCTTTTTCTGTTCATTTTGGCATCCATGACTACCTCAAGATCACTTCCCCCCTGAGACCAGTAGTTTCTCCCCACCGAAAAAGTACACATGTCCCGGGTTCCTAAGCCCCAAGTGGAGAACCCTACATTTCTTGGCATTAAACCTCAATTTCCAATTGTATGACCACTTCTCCAGGGTCTCTAGATCCCCCTGTAGGGCTCTTATACCCTTTTCCCCATCCACCACCACCCCCAGCTTCGAGTCATCAGCAAAGAGGCTCATCTCACTCCTGATACTATTCCTGATGTCTGAGGTGTAAGCATTATACAAGAGTGGGCCCAACACCGACCCTTGCAAGACCCCACTAATGACACTCCTTGGAGATGATACCTCCCCCCCCAACCACCACCCTCTGAGACCACCCAGTTAGCAAGTTTCCTACCCACCTAACCATCCTTTCTCCTACCCCCATTCTCCCCAGCTTGTCCAGCAACCCTGGGTATGGCACCAAGTTAAATGCCTTGCTGAAGTCTAGAAAGAGGACATCCATTGTCCTTCCCTGGTCCAGTGATTTTGTCACCCAATCGTAGAACTCCACAAGGTTAGTCTGACACAATTTGCCCTGAAGGAAGCCATGTTGGTGATCATCCAGATAGACCCATGTCTCCAGAAACACCTCCAGCCTCTCTTTGAAGATGGCCTCCATCATCTTGCCCACCACCGACGTCAGACTGACAGGCATGTAGTTGAGGTGGGGGGTGGTACTGATGACCACCAAGCAGGAATGAGACCTGGAAGTAATCATATTGGATGACCTAATGGAGACCAGGCAGTGCAACAAAGCAGTTGGGAGGGCAAGTGGGATGCTGGCATGTATAGGAAAGGGTATCACAAGCAGAAAGGGGGGAGGTGGTATTGCTTTTGTATAGATCACTGTTAAGACCCCACCTAGAGTACTGTGTCCAGTTCTGGAGACCACATGTCAGAAAGGACACTGACAGAGTAGAAGCTGCCCAGAGGAGGGCAACTAAAATGGTGGAGAGTATGGATCAGAAGCCCTATGATGAGAGATTAAAGGACCTAAATATGTACACCCTGAAAGAGAGGAGAGAGAGGGGGGATATGAGACAGATCTTTAAATATCTCACAGGGGTAAACAAGGTACAAGAGAGAAGCATTTTTTTCAGAAAAAACAGGTGTTCAAGGACAAGCGGGCATGATAGGAAGCTGGGGAGTAGATTCAGGAGAGATGTGAGGAAGTACTTCTTCACAGAAAGAGTGGTGGGTTCCTGGAAGAGTCTTCCAGTGGATGTGGTGGTGGCGAAAAAAGTGGTGGGGTTCAAGAATGTGCAGGATAGGCATAAGGGAATCCTAAGGAAAGGTCGGGGGGTAATAGGCCGAAGATGAAGTAAGATCTGCAGTGATATTATAGGCAGGGAAAAATGGGCAGACTAGGTTGGCCAAGCATTCCTTATCTGCGGGCAAATTCTGTTTCTATGATTCACCAGTTCTGATAGCAGAATTCCACATTCCACATAGCCCTATCTTAACGTCATCCATCAGGCAAAGAAACTACTACTACATAACTTGAAATATGATGCAGTAACTTGATAGAATTCCATCACCTACATGTTAGATTGGTTCCCCGAAAAGTACCAGGCTGTCCATGATCAGCAAATTAGGTGTCTGCTGTGCTAGAGAGGAAATCACCAGTAAAAGACAAAGTAAATAAATTTGTTTGCATTATATACATTGTGAGAGTGAAGGACATTTAAACTCACTCGTAGCTTTACCACTTTTGAAAGTCCTGCCACTTCACTCTTGCAAATAAATTAAATAATTGGACTCAAGCCCTGTATATCCTTATTTATTTATTTATATGGCAAGACAATGTGATTTGTGAGAATGAATGTTTTGTATTTTGAAGAGCTAGTCTACTTATGTAGTTTTTATTTTAATGTAATTGTTTATGTTTTTTTTTAATTTATATACAAATGATAGTATGAAAGTATAATAGTATGCTTCATTGGGTTGCTGTAGAAGATGGTAATAACATATGCAGCATTTAAGTGGACTCATCATTGGAAGGTCATTGTGATAGCTTTCAAACTGTAGAATATGGGCACTCACCAACCAATACAGCTGGACACCACAACTTTTCAACTTCCACCATCAAAACAGTTTATTCACATCCCTTTGTGGGTTACAGACATATGCCTGGCATATGTTTGTAACTAACAAAAGAATATGGATAAACATTTTATGGTGGAAGTTAGTAAAGTCGTGGTGTCCAGCTATATTGGTTGATGAGTGCCTGGTTTCTACAGTTTGAATGTTTCCAATTCATCGAGACCACCACCACCCCAGTGCACACTTCTTTGTTTGATGTCATTATAATAGCTGCTTATTGTGCTCTTTGGCAGCCTGTTCAAATGGCTGCAAAAGCAGAATCAATGTTTGCAGCTCACACCACTGCACACACTGCCTGGGCCAAGCATGCATAGACAGTGTGGAGTGTGATGGAATGTTGTATCTGTGCTTCAGTCCTTCATGCAATAGTCTGCAAAAGTAAGTGTGTTCTACAAGGGAGGATATCCAAAGATCAAGAGCCATCATTGCTGGACTTCCAGTGATAACATTCTAAAGATGACAGCTTGAGGAACGAGGCAGCTCATTCTAATCTTCCTAAACCCCAGGCTTTTTCTGCAAACCAAACTGAGCCTAAATGCTAGAGGGGACTGCAACTCACTAATGAATGAGGCAGACCACAAAAATTCTGGCTCAGAGATGGAGTATGTCAACGGATTTGGAGCTGGCAGCTCTGACAGTGAGTACTTTCAGGTTTCAGTTGCCTCCTCCCAATCAAGCCGACTTCAAGTTGTAGCAAAATAAAAGCAAAACTCCCTGCTGGTTGAACATCTGAATCACAAGCTTGACATACTAATAGCTGAATTACAGAACTTTAGATGGGCGGTGAGGAATACTACCTCGGCACTATGGACCAATATTACCAAGCTGGAGAAATGCTATGATGATACAGAGATGCAGCTCACCTTGACTGACCGCCACATGGATGTCACTGACTCTGTGCTCCTCCACCTCCATACAGCAATTCAAAATACTGAGGACAAGCTGCAGGATGCAGAAAGCCACAACAGAAGAAATAACCATCACCTGTATGGCATTCCAGAAGGTGCAGAGGTACAGATTATAACTTTTTTAAAAAGCTTCTTAAAAACTGCCATAGGCCTCACACAGGATAGAACATTAGAGACTAAGCGGGCCCACAGGGCTTTAGGGCCCAAGCCCACTGCAGCTAATACCCAGTTATACTCCATAACTGCCCAGTTCCTGCATTAGGAAACAAACAAGAAATTCTACCAAAAGCCTGGAGGGCAATGGAGGTACTGTATGTTAATACCTGGGTGTACTTTGAAAATGACTATACTTCTAGCATACAAGCTAAGTGGCACGTCTATACTATACACCCATTATGAAAACTCTGAGATCCCAGGGTATAAAACTTTACACATCTTACTCTGCAAAGATCACCATCCGCTTTCCAGGTGACCAGAAAATGTTTGTCGGTGGATCAGGCCAGAGAGGAGCTGTGCGCTAGAGGGATGCAGTGTGAACCAATCACCAACAAACCCATTCAGCCACCCATCACTTCAAAACTGGCAAAGCAGGTCTGGACCAAGGCTGATTCACAGAAAAAAGCAGGCAGCCACAACAATGTAGCAATTAGTACAGAACCTGAGGGAGAGTCGTGCCTCACCCAGCCATACTACTGGCCCAGTCAGATGATTCCAATAAAGAGGAACTGTAGCAGTTGACTGAAAACCAAGTGCCCTACTGGGAAAGCCTAGCTGAGCTGCCTATTCCCCCCTTAGTTTCCCTCCACTGTGCCCTTGCCCGAGCTCCCCCTTGCTTCCTCTGCCTGCAATTCACCCCATTTCTGTGCCACTGACTTTGACTATATTGTGCAGGGAACAGGGGTACCAGCATGGAATGGAGCCAGAGGATGCTTGGGGGAGCATTTTGGTCCTCTCTGAGTGTCTGGGTCTAATAGATGTAAGAGACAGTGCCTTACAGAGATGGAACCTCAGAAGGTTCAGGAGATAACAGGATGTGCATAATACCAAATAGTGATTCACATATCTCAGTTTTACTGGATACCCCTTCGTGTGAGAGAATGGTCGGTTCCTCTGGGGGTTGTGGTTGCTAAGGTTCTTACACCTTAAGGGGATAAGAGACTGCAAAATATTACAAGGACAATGCAAAAGTTTTCAACAAATATTTACCCTCATGCTAATGTTGCAGTGGCTGACATAGACTAAATTTCGCTAGCTACCAGATGGGGCACCAGACAAACTGGTTCCCATTTCACCTTTCTAATGTGTACAACTGCCAGAAGAACATTTACAAGCTTACTGGATGGGGTTGGGAGAGGCTTGTAGTCTACTCCACAATGTCCATTCCCTACTACCCTGTAAGTATTGTAGTGTAGATAACCCATTGCTTGTATTTGTACTGCTGCAAACTCCTTTTAATAACAAGCATTTTTCAATGCCGAATGTTTGCTTGCTGGTTTTAGCATTGGGAATGCAGGAGTTAGACAGATCCAGAATAGGAATGACAGTGAAGTATTGAACTTCACACCAACCCCACCTCTATCCTGCAGAGAGGGACAGGCATTGGAGTATAAGTTTTGGCAGTCGCCCATAATGTTCATGCCATTTCAACTCACCCTATCCTGCAAACACTGACAAGTGTTGAGGTTATCCCTTGGGGTGTTTGGCTTTACAGTCACCCCATTCTAGAAGGACATACGCTGCAATGGGAGCAGTATAGGAGAATGGAGTGAACTCTGGGGCCTAAGAGTCCAAGGCACACCTCGATGCCTGTCACTGGCTGCAGGATGGAGGTGGAATGGCATGAGCATTACACTCAGCAATCCAAAGGCACACCCCTGATGTCTGTCAGTCTGTACAGGGTGGGACGTTATGGTTAGAAACCCTAACGCCATAGATGTTTGTTGGTATTTGCACTACAAATTTTCAACATGGCCTTTTTATGACCCACACCTCATCAAAGAATTTGGGACCTCTTCTCATGAACAGTGGCACTGTGATTTTGTTAATGTGTCCTGAACTTTGAGTTCCCACACTGACCATGCCATTCTGTGCCAGATGTACGAAAACACAGATCAGTCAGAATGTGAAGAATGACAGCTGTACCACTCATACGGAGGTGTGAAGAGATGGCTATGTTGAAAATCTCTAGTGAAAATATTAAAAATGCTCGAACTTCTGAGCGTGCATGGAAACTGCACAATGCATGTGCGTAACACAGTCATTTAGTGGAATTATTTCACCAAATTTTCAACACAGGCATTTTGTGACCTCTTCTCATGAACACTGTCACTATGATTTTCTTAATCTGCCCCAGACATTAATTTCCCACAGCGACCGCACTATTCTGCGCCAGATGTATAAACACATATTTCAGGCAGGATATGAAAAATGACAGCTGTACTGTTCATAAGGAGGTGTGAAAAAAATGCCAATGTTGAAAATCTGGAGTGAAAATATTACAAAAGCACAAAATTACGAGGGTGCATGGAAACTGTGCAACGCACACTCATAACAAGTCATTTCCTGGACTTTTGTCACTAAATTTTCAACATAGACATTTCAGCACCTCTGCTCATGAACAATGTCACTGTGATTTTCTTAATCTGTCCTGAACACTGACTTCCCACAGTGACCACGCTATTGTGTGTCGGAAGTGTGAAAACACATTTTGGCCAAGATGTGAAAAATGACAGCTGTACTGTTCATAAAGAGGTGTGGAAACATGCCAATGATGAAAATTTGGAGTCAAAATATTACAAATTCGTAAAGTTACGAGGGAGCATGGAAACTGCACAATGCATGCTCGTAAAACAGTCATTTTTTGGATTTTTTTCACCAAATTTGCAACATAGGCTTTTTGAGAGCCCACCTCATGAACAGTGACACTGTCATTTCATTAATCAGTCCCAAAAGGTGATTCCGTGCAGTGACCAAGAAATCACTTTTAGGGACCAAATAGCTCCATGACAGTGACTGTATTCATGAGGAGGAGTCCCAATAACCCCATGTTGAAAATTTTGTGGTAAAACACCAAAAAATGGGTGAGATATCTACATAAGGTGAAAAAACCCTATTTATGCCATTGAACAGCTTACCGGCATTTCTTCAGTTCACAGTCAGCTTTGAATCAAACCAAATCCAATCAAACTTTATTTTTATAGCGCCGTTCAAAACCAAAGTGCTATACATAAAACCAAATACAATAAATATAAATAAAGTTAAAACAGGAACAGTAAAACAAATTATCCATAATTAGGGAAGAGTGCAGACGTGTTCCCGGTCCACCAGAGATCGTTGCAACGGGCTCCGAGTTAAATATGGGGAGGTGGGGTGTGCAGAGGGTGGGTGCGGGTTGTGGGAGGGGGCATTACAGACCATGAAGGACCATTTTCTTTATTTCAGGGACAAAAATAATAAAAAGGATATCGAGGGAAGGTTTTCATTTTTTCAGGCTTCATTTGTGCACACTGGGGTGGGCTCCCAGTGTGCCGCCTGCATTTTGGGGAAGGGGGGACTTAAGCAGACTGTGATTGGGCCCACCATTGGCAAATAAAGACTTTGGGGGGGCATGATACTGAGGGGGATTGGGCACCCCCTCGGCACACAACAAATGAGGGAGACATTATGCTGACGGGGAGTGGGCTTCCCGTTGGCAAATGAACTGGGTCATTGGCATGCCGACAGGGGGATTGGGCACCACCATTGGCTTACATGGGACAGTGAGGCAGTGGCATAGCCACCGCCATGTTCACAGAAATATTACACCAGGTAAGGTACCACCCTGCAATGACGAGTCGCTCCCTCATTGCAGCAGAATTGCTGACGCTGAAATGATGAGGTGGCCCCTCAATACAGCAGCAAAATCGTTTCAAGTTGGTGGCACTTCTGCAGAACCAGTGTATCAGGACACTGGGCCTGCATTGGGTGCACACTGCCAAGCCCACAAATGCAGTGCTGGCATTGGCCACCACACTGCCACACCTCCACAACCCGCTTCTCTCCTAAGCTGCCACATAATGTTTCTTGCACATACGTGTAAGCAAACATAAAAATATGTTTACAAAAAAAGAGCCATCACTGCTCCACAAAGAGTTGTAAAATGAGTGCCAGGTGATTCGTTATTGTACCTTTACTGGTTCTGGCTGAGGAACGCAAGACAGTGTGACCCTGTGATGTGATGTGAGTGACATGACAACATTTTATTGGAGTAGATGATACATACATGGCTGCATAGTGATCTGTTGCCCTTACTAAAGGCCAGAGACAAGTGCAGGTCTAAGAACAAGGTTACAGCACAAGTCAACAAAAGCAAAGTATGCTCCACTAGAACTGGGTGCTTACGGAAATGAAGTCCAGCACACCAAAAAGTTTAAGCACTCCTGAACAATGCAAGCTATACCGCAAGTATTTTATTTACCACATAGTGAAACAAAGGTACAAGCTAAACCCAAACACCACATGTACATGCTACAGTGCATCAAGGGTAAATCTCATCCTCAGGGGTGATTCTGAGGATGAGATAGAGCAGAACTTACATTTTTGGAGTTCTGTGCAAGGTTACAGTGCACCCTGCTACCTGGCTGGACTATAGGAAGTGGAACAATGAATGAAAAGAAGCTATTCACATTGCCAAAAGTACCTACTGCAAAGATCTACAATTATGACTCCTGAAGTTTCCAGCGCCACATAGACGAGGTTGTGGGGGTGGGGTGTAAATCACATGATGAAGGACATGTTGCTAAATGGTATTAATAGTAATAACTTTGATACAATTATAACAAATATGTTTAACTCTCATTTCTCTGATTTGTACAAATAATCCGGATTTGTACCTGGTTTACCTGGCATGGATGCTCATACGAACATATGAAAAATGTCAGCAGATACAGGCCATGCGGTCTATCGAGTCTGCTCGAGTGCGCACCTATCAGCTAAATTTCATTAGCTACCAGAAGGGGCAGATGATCTGCCTTCCCCACTGTTCTGCATAACAGATGTTGCACATAAAGAGGTGTTATGCCTTCTGAAAGCAAATTATTTTGCACTAATGTAGGCTATGATGGCCTTGAACCCAGACTTCGTAAGACTGCCCCCCCCAACTTGCTTCCCCCCTAACCAGAACACTGAGTCTGTCTTTAATCTCTGGCATTGTAACCAATGTAAGGAAGCTTGCAAGATTCCAGTTTTCAAAAAGGGAGATCCTAATCTATTGGAAAACTACCACCCTATAGCAATTTTGTCGGTTCTTATCAAGCTACTGTAGAAATTAGTGGCCACCCAGGTCTCAGAGCACATACACAAAATCAGCTTTCTTTCACCTGCCCAACACAGCTTCAAACAGGGACACAGTACGTCTACAGCCCTTATCCAGTTCACCACTGACACCAAGGTAGCAATGGTCAGGGAATGTAACATAGAAACATACTGAGGAATTTGATAGCAGGTAAGGACTGCTTAGTCCACCTAGTCTGCCCATTTTCCCTGCCTATAGTATCACTACAGATTCTGCTTAATCTATGGCCCATTCACTCCCTTCCCCTTCCCACAGAGTCCCTTATGCTTAACCCATGCATTTTTTAAACTCACCCCTGTGTTTGCCCCCATCACCACCACCACTGGAAGACAGTTACAGGAATCCAGCACTTTTTTTTCTCTCCCTGTTTTTCACCCATACCTCAGCCATGCATACGCGCGGGGAAGTATGCACACTGCGGCTTGAGGCACCCTCCGTGCCTGCCCCCCAGCCTACACTAGGCACCGAAACTCCACCTGATGGCAGCGGATCTACAGAGTGACGACAACCACGCTGAGAGAGTAGAGCTGCCTTTTGGCTGCTCAGTCCTGCTCTCACCCACCCATGCTGACTCCTCGATGACTGGAGTCTATTCCCAAACCCAGGTCACTGGTGTGACGCAAGGTAAGACATCCAGCGCATCAGTCCTCTGCGCCACCGGGCCGGCAATCCAGCACTCTTCTGTGAAGAAGTACTTTTCCACTTCTCTCCTGAAACAACTCCCTCCAGCTCATGATGTCCTTGAACACCTGTTTTTCTGAAAAAATACTTCCCTCTTGTACCTTGGTTACCTCCATGAGGCATTTAAAGGTATCTCTCATACCCCGCCTCTCTCTCCTCTCTTGCAGGGTGTACATATTTAGGTCCTTTAATCTCTCCACATATGGCTACTGATGCAGATCCTTCACCATTTTAGTTGCCCTCCTCTGGACAGCTTCCACTCTATGTCCTTTCTGTGATGTGGTCTCCAGACCTGGACACAGTACTCTAGGTGGACTCTTACCAGTGATCTACACAGAGGCAATACAACCTCCCTCTTTCTGCTGGTGATACCTCTCCCTATGATCCCCAGTATCCCACTTGCCCTCCAAACTACCTTGTTGTACTGCCTGGCCACCTTTAGGTCGTCTGATATGAACACCCACAGGTCTTCGTCCTCCTAAGTGGTCATTAGCCCCCCACTCCCATTCTGTACTCTGTAACTGTATTTCTGTGCCCCAAGTACATTATTTTGTACTTTTTTGCATTGAAACCCGGCTGACATACTCTTGACCACTCCTCAAGTTTTTTTTAGGTTGTTGCTCATTCTTTCCACCCCACCCCGAACTGTTGCAGAGTTTGATGTCATCCACAAACAGGCAGACCTTCCCTTCCAGCTTCTCTGCAATGTCATATATTAAAATATTAAAAAGGACCAGTCCCAGCACTGATCCCAGAAGCACCCCACTGGTCAACCTTCCTTCCTCTGAGTGAACTCTGTTTACCACCACCCTCTTCCACCTATCCCTTAACCAATTTCTTACCCAGTTTACCACCTGTGGACCCACTCCTAAGCTACCCAACTTGCTTACTAGTCTCCTATGTTAAACAGTATTTAATGCCTTACTGAAATTTAGGGAGACTATGTCCATCACTCCACCAGGATCTAGTTCCTTGGTCACCTAGTCAAAGAACTCTATCAGATTTGTTTGACATACCCCCCGCCATAAATCCATGCTCTCTTGGGTCTTTTAACCCACTGGATTCAAGATATTCCACAATCCTTTCTTTCATTAACTTTCCCACCAGCAAAATTAGGCCGAATAACCTGTAATTGCCAGCCTCTTCCCTGCTACCACTTTTGTGAAGTGGGACTACATCTGCCCTAGTCCAGTCCTCTGGACCACACCTGTTTCAAATGAGCTGTGAAATAGGGCCATCAGAGGTGTAGCTAGTAAATCCCTGAGCTTCCTTAATAGCCCTGTGTGGACTCTGTCTGGCTCCATTGCTTTGTGCACTTTCAGATTTGCTAGTCCCTTAGAAACATAGAATTTGATGGCAGACAAGGACCACTTGGCCCGTTGAGTCTACCCATTTCCCTATCTAATGGATAAACTGCAGATCCTAGTTAACCAACAGCCTACTTCCTCCTACCCCCCACTAGAATTGACTTATGTCTGTCCATCCATTCTTGAATTCGACTCCACGACCTCTTCAGGAAGGCCGTTCCATGCATCCACAACCCTCTCCATGAAAAAATAATTCCTCACATTACCTCTGAGCCGTCCCCCCCCTCTATCTTCAAATTGTGCCCCCTCATTCTTGCACATTTCTTTTTCTGAAATATGCTACCCTCTTGGACTTTGTTGATTCCCTTGAGGTACTTGAAAGTTTCTATCATGTCCCCCCTCTCCCTCCTTTCCTCAAGGGTATACATATTAAGCTCCTTTAGTCTTTCTTTGTATGGCTTTTGATGCAGACCCTGCACCATTTTAGTTGCCCTCATCTGGACAGCCTCCATCCGGTCTATGTCCTTGCAGAGATGGGGTCTCCAGAACTGTATGCAGTACTCCAGATGGGGTCTCACTAACTATCTGTACAGAGGGATAACAATTTCCTGTTTTCGACTGGTGTTGCCTCCCCCTATACATTCCAGTATCCCCCCAGCCCTCCTTACTGCCTTCTCACATTGCTTGTCCACCTTTTAGTCATCTGATATGACTACCCCAGGTCCCTTTCCATTGTTGTTGTTGTTAGTATCTCACCCCCATTGTGTATTCTTCCCCTGAGTTTTTGTTTCCCAGGTGCATTACTTTGCACTTCTTTGTGTTGAATCTAAGCTAACATATATTTGACCATTCCTCCAACCTTGCCAAGTCCCTTCTCATCCTTTCCACCCCACCTTGTGTATCAACTCTGTTGCAGATCTTTGTGTCATCTGCAAAGAGACGTACTTTTCCTTCCAGTCCCTCTGCAATGTCACTTATAAAGACATTAAAGAGGAACGGTCCCAGTACTGAACCCTGCAGTACCCCACTAGTAACACCCCTTTCTTCAAAGTGGACTCCATTTACTATTACCCTCTGTTTTCCAGCCAATTTTTTGCCCAGGCTATCACCTTGGGACCCACTCCAAGGCTGGCTAACTTGTTTATTAATCTTTTGTATGAGACTGTGTCAAATGCCTTGCAAAAGTCTAGCTAGGCCATGTCCACAGCCCCTCCCTGGTCTACTATTTTGGTCATTCAGTCAAAGAACTCTATTAGATTCATCTGACATGACCTTCCCACTGTGAATTCATGCTACCTTGGGTCCTGTGCCCTGTCGGCCTCTAGGTACTCAACAATTTTTTCCTTCAGAAGTGATTCCATCATTTTACCTACCACTGAGGTCAAACTAACAGGTCTGTAGTTTCTTGCCTCTGCCTTGCTTCCACCTTTGTGAAGTGGAATCATATCCATCCTTCTCCAGTCCTCAGGTACCGACCCATCATCCCATGATTTTTTAAAGAGAGTAGTCAGTGATGTCACTAGTTCTCCCCTTAGTTCTTTTAGAATTCTGGGGTGAATCCCATCACGCCCCATTGCTTTGTCCACCTTCAGTTTTAAGAGTTCTTTCAGAACCCTTTCTTCTGTGAATGGATTGGTATCAACTCCCCTATCCAGAGTGTTTCTATTGTTTGGTTTAGGTACCTCCCCCTCCTCTTCTTTTGTGAATACTGAGCAGGCGTATTCTTTCAGTGTCCCTGCTTTTTTACTGTCTTGGTCTTTCTTCACTCCCTAATGTACCTATAAAAGGGTTTATCCACCTTCTTAACAGAACTGGCTATCTTTTCTTCTGTTTGGGCCTTTGCTATTCTGACTGCCTTCCCTGCCTCCTTCTGCTTTAACTGATATAGTTCTCTGTCCTGCTTCTTCTATGTTTCTTTATATTTCCTGAATGATATCCTTTTCTCCTTAACCTTCCCTGCCACCTCTTTTGAGAACCATAATGACTTTTTCCTTTGTTTTGACTTGTTGATTTGCTTTACACAAAGGCTTGTTACCTCTACGATGGCAGTTCTGATTTTTCCCCATTGTTCTTCCACCCCCTCCTTCTTGCCTATTTGCTAGTGCTTTTCTGAGACACTGTCCCATTTTGCCAAAGGCAGCCTTCCTAAATTGAAACACCCTTGCTTTTGTATAGCTTGACTCTACAGCTGTGTTTATTGTGAACCACACTGTTTGGTTGACGCTTGTTCCCAGATGGCTACCCACTTCTATCTGAGATCCTCTCTCCATCTCCATTTGAGAGTACCAGGTCTAAGATTGCTCCCTCCTGAGTGGGTTCCAACACTAGCTGCCTGAGGCATGCCCCCTGTAGGGCATTAAGAATGGCCCTGCTCTTGGATGTGGCTGCAGTAAAGGTGCTCCAGTTAACATCTGGCATACTCAGGTCCCCCATCAAAAATATCTCCTTTTTGCTGCCATTCTAAGGATTCCTTCTATCATTTTCTTGTCCACTGCCTCCCCTGAGACAGGGGTCTGTAAACAACCCCTGTGCAGATTGTGGTGCCACAGTGAATCCTCTCCTCCCTGTTTACCCTTTATTTCTGTTGCTTTGATTCCTTCCCTTATGTAGAGAGCTACTCCTCCTCCTCCTCTTTTATCCTCCCTGTCCCTCCTGTAGATTGTGCACCCTGGTATGTTAACATCCCAGTCATGGTTCTCTGTATACCATGTTTCTGTGACTGCCATGATATCCAGGTGTCCCTCTTCCATCAAGAACACTAGTTCAGGGAGCTTGTTACACAGACTATGGGCATAGGTACTCATTGATCTCCATTTGTTGATGGCCTTACCCCTTTTAGGTCCATCTCTGTCCTTATTGCCTTTCTCTTTTTTTGGATTTACCCCTGTTCTGCTCCCTATCGACTTCTGTACCTTTGTGTCTACTTCACTAACTACCCTGTTTTGTTGGAGGGGGGCTGGGATTTCCATGCTTCTCTGCAGTGCCTCCCCCTTGTCTAGTTTAAATGCTTGCCAATGAAGCATTTAAACCTATCACCTAGGATCCTGGCTCCCCTCCCGGACAGGTGCAGACCATCATGCCAGTATAGGCCTGCATCCCTCCAGGTGGAACCCCAGTCCCCAATGAAGCCAAATCCCTGAGCTCTGCACCAGTTTTTCAACCAGTCATTGAATCCCATGGTACACAGTACCCTAACCTCACCCATGCCATAGACAGGCAGCACTTCCAAGAAAGTTACCATGCATGCTACTTATCTAAGGCCGCTCCCTAACTCCACAAACTCCTGCTGCACTGCTCTGATCCCATTCCCAGCAAGGTAATTTGTCACTAGATGAACAATGACATCCAGCTCTCTCCCCCGTGCAGCTGCTCCCATGATCCTGAGGATTGCTTCCTGTTCCTCAAGCCATGGTGTGGGAAGTCCCTCCCTCCCTCTCCTCCCTCCTCCCCAGTTCTACCCTCCTAACAGTTGAGTCCCCCACCAGGAGTTTTTCCTTTGCCTGTGGGGTCCTGTGCCACCCTCCTGTGGGTCTCCTTTGTGGAGGTTCCCAGCATTCTCCTTGGTCTCCACTGTGGTGTCTCCATAGAGGAACCATGCTCCACCAGAATGGCAAATGAATTGTGGAGAGGCACAACTGGATGGATGCACCTCTGTTCCACCACCCTCACCCTCCCTGAGCCCACTGTGGTCCATCCACTCCTCTTTCTTGGCAACCTCTGAGGTAGTGCTGGTGGCTTGGGTGGTCTCTGGGTGGGGGAGGAGGTTTCTTGAATCCTCACCAGGTCAGCATGTAGACAGGCAACCTCCTCCCTCAGATCAGAGAAGTGCCTACAAATAGGGCAGCAATGCAGCCTCTGGAACATCTCCTGGAAAAATGCTTCTCTATAGCCAGTTCATTGCACCACTCCCCACATGACAGTCTCCCTTCCTGTTAAAGATTTTTTATTTTGTTTTGTTTTTAGTGTGTGTGAGTATGTTTACCCCCTATTCAGTGTGCTGTGCTGTTAAGGATATGAACAGATGTATGTCCTTTGCACTTTTGAGGAAGTGATGTCAGAACCCCGATATAAAGAAAATGATGTGCTTGGGGTGGGTGGGGTGAGGAGCAGGGTGGGTGGGTCTAAGCCCGTGCCCTCCAGAAAAAATCAGAAACAATCAACTACAACTCTGACCCACCACCCCAGTGAGTGCCTTCTTTCCTTTCAGACACCTATTTTACAGAGTTTAAGTAACAGGTCTAGTCACAAATGACTGCAGATATTCTCCCAACTAGATTTCCTCCCTGGCAAATAAAAGTTACACTAAGTAAAGTCAACCCTAAAAACAGAGAACTAAAACATTGACTCTTACTTACTTACATAGGCCTCAAAATTAAGAATTCAATTCAGTGTACTGTATTAAATCACTTCCTTGCTTTAAGGAAGCTGGTGGCTGCTTTCTGTCTCAGCTACAGCATAGACAGTCCACAAACAACTCCTGTTTTGAATCCACAGTTCCTTAGGCCCCCTTCAGCTCCTCCCCTTAGCAGACACCTATTTCACAGAGTTTAAGTAACAGGTCTAGTCACAAATGACTGCAGATATTCTCCCAGCTAGATTTCCTTCCTGGGAAATAAAAGTTACACTAAGTAAAGTCAACCCCAAAAACAGAAAACCAAAACATTGACTTCTACCTACTTATACAGGCCTCAAAATTAAGAATTCAATTCAGTGTACTCTATTAAATCACCTCCTTGCTTTAAGCTACAGCCTTCAGGACTCTCTCCTCTGAAAATGGACTAGTCTCCACCTCCCTCCCTCCCTCCTCCTCCAGTGCTCCTGTTACATTTCTGTGGCCCCTCCCCATCTCTTTCCTCTGTGAACACTGAATAAAAATATTTGTTCAGGATGTCTACCTTTACCTGTCCCCCCCTCTGTACAGTCCTGTTCTTCCCTTCTTAACCTTACAACCCCACCCCTGGTCTTCCTTTTTCTCATTTACATACCTAAAAAATGTCTTGTCCTTTTTTATGGCTGCAGTGGGCGGAACCTGCAGACATTTTGCATGTACATAAGGGTTAATGTCATGTTTTATGTCTGTGGAACTGACTGAAAGTGTAGATAGTCTCCTCTGCCTTACCGTCCTCCAAGAAATGCTTTCTGCCCTCAAATAAATACACTTTCATGTTAGTCAATGGCTGCAGGGCACTGTTTTCTTTCTTAAATGGGAGGTACAAGAACTGGAACCTGAGTAGTGGGAGGCAGCATTAGTTTTTTTGAGGGGTGTAAGATCCACCCCCACCTGAGAAGCTCCTAAAGATCCACCCCCACCTTTTTGTTTTGGTTCCTGTGGGAGGGGCATGAGATGAATCTATCATGTAGGAACAACTGACTATCAGAGCTGCCTGGGGCAGCATCAGAGCTTAAGGTTCAGAAGGAAAGAAAAAGTAATTAAGGAGTGCCTGAAACTGCATCCTTATACAGCACTTGTGAAACTGCATCCTGAAATTACAACACTTGAGAAAAGCAAGCACTTGCAACACAAGAATGACAATTAATGTATAAGCCCTCAAAGGAGTAAAATATGTCACCCAAAGAAGACTATTCCATATTGGATACTAGAGTGTCTGTTTCTTAAAAACTTTTATACCCTGCCCCCACACACACACACAGCTGAAGCACCCACCCAAATAGCTAGGGGAAGCTCTGCATTTTTATCTCTCTGGGACCTGAAGTTTAGCAGTAATGTGTGAAGAAAATAAAGGTTTGTGTTTTATGCATTTGACTAGGTTTAGAGCTTTGAATTTAAAATATATAAATATATATAGTTCTGCCAAGGTCACAGACACATAAGCTATAAAAAGTACATTTAAGGATGGATGTATTAGTCAAAGCTTGTAGTAGCAAAATAAAGCAAGAAAAATAATACATTGTGTTTTTTTTCTTTCAATTGTTTAACCAAGAGTGGCACACTAAGCTGAAAGCTTGTTTACAGGGGCAACCTGGGAGCACATGAAAGTTAAGTGACTTGCTCAGGGTCACCCAGTATGCAAGTGAGGGCTGTGGGATTCAAACTCAGATCTCCAGATTTGCAGCTCAGAGCCTTAAACCACTGTACTATACTGCCTCCCGAGTTATGGCAGTAATCTGTTTTATGGTTCATGATGTTGGTGTAGTAAGCAGCAGTACATTGCATAGTAGGTGTAAAATGTCAATAAGTAGGTCATGCAATAGATGTGCTGAGCAGTTACTGAAGCAAGAAATGTATTAGGATAGTAAAATATTCCTGTTAGAAAACTGATAAATGTGTGAAATTTGCCTCTCAATTTCATGGAAGTCCTTATGGGGTGTCAATGTACAATATAAAGTAGTTATAGTATTCAAGTTGTCTGGGTAATTGCTTTGTACTACCACTGTTACTAAATTTAAATTATTCTATGAAGAAAATTAAGTTTATGTAACTGTCTGTAAATGTATTAAAAACATTTACTTGTCCTTATAATGTAATGCATTAAATGCTGTTACTATGTTAAGAAGTCACATAACAATTCCCAGGGCATTAGGGTTTCTGACCATAACACCCTGCCCTACAGGGACTAACAGGCATTAGGGGCATGACTTGGGATTGTCAACAGTAATGCTCATGCCATTCCACCCCATCCCCACCCTGCAGCCAGTGACAGGTATCGAGGTGTGCCTTTGACTCTTCAGCCCCAAAGTTCACTCCATTTTCTTATACAGTACTGTATCCATTTCAGCATATTTCCTTATGTAATGGGGTGAGTGTAAAGCTTGAACACCCCAAGGCACACCTCAACACTTGCTTGTGTCTGCAGGGTAGGGTGAGTTGAAATGGCGTGAGCGTTATGGGCAATGACCCAAAGGCACATCCCAATTCTTGTCCATCTCTGAATGGTGGGGGTGGGGTTAGCGTCACTTCAGTACTTTACTGCCATTCCTATTCTGCCTGTCTGTCTGTCTGTCTGTGTCTCTCTCTATCTATATGTCTATGTAATTCTCTATCTCTCTATCAATTGCATATATTGCTATTTTTACCTATTTCTAAAACAAACCTGCATATCACATTTGCCTGCACTCTGAGCACATACTTATGAAACTGTGCATATTTGTATTCCACTTCTGCATAGACCTCATACTTTCCTAATATTCCCATTATCACAAGCATAACTACCTTACCCTTATCAAAAGCGCCCCCTCTGAAAGTTACTATCACATTTTCTCTGCTAACAGTCCATCATTATACCTGACTTCCTGACATCAACACATTGCTTAAAAATAACTTACATCACCTCATGGACAAAAAACCCTGTTTCTCTAAAAAAAACCAAAAAACTGTGTAAATAATCCCAAGGCTGGACATATGCCAGCAACTACTTTGTCATGTACTGCCACCTTCTGTACCATCATGGGGCTTTGTATATGTTTCCAATGATGCTTTGCATTATTGTGAGCATGTGCAATTGTGTTTTCTTTAAAATTTGGTTGTCCAGCCAATATCATCCGGGATAACACATACCTCAGTAGCTTTTGCTCTGGGGTTCTTTTGTAAACCTACATTGCTTTCTATTCTTTCCATTAAAATGTACACCTCCATATATTTTTTTCTAATAATGCGAATGCCTTCCTTAGAACAGAAACTAAAACAAATCTTACTACAGTACTTACAAATTATTGTGTTGTTTCTCCATACCTCCTTAACAATTCCACATAACTTCACTAACTTCATTATGCAGCCGTGGTGGATCTGACCAGATTTTGTTGTTACTGCTTTGACTACTCTCTCTCTCTCTCTCTCTCTCTCTCTCTCTCTCTCTCTCTTCAGTTTGTGCCTTTGTGCTCCTTAATGCTCTCCCTGCTTCCCTCTGTTCCCCCTGCTGCACCTCCCTATCTTCCTCCTGCACATCTCCTTGTACCTTCTGAATGTTACCCTCTTAGCTTCTACCTTTTCTTCCACCTCTTTCGAGAACCATAGCAATCTCTTTTTCCTCTTTCCTTTGCTCCCTTGCTTGACACAAAGGTTAGTTGCCTTCACTATAGCCCTTTTTAGTTTCCTCCACTGTTCCTTCACCCCACCCAATTCATCACCCCCCCCCCACCCAGGTCATCCTTAAGGCATTCACCCATCATTTTAAAATCTGCCCTTCAGAAGTCCAGGACTCTCATCTTTGTGTGGTTCAATTCCACAGCCATCCTTATAATGAACCACACTGTAAGGTGATTGCTTGTTCCCAGGTGGCTGCCTACCTTGATGTTTGCAACACTGTCCCTGTTGGCAAGTACCAGGTCCAGTATTGCCCTTCACGAGTGGGTTCACTGACTAGTTGCTTGATTAATGCCCCCTGCAGGGAATCCAAAATATCCTTGCTTCTAGCTGAAGCTGTAACTGGGAGAATCCAATTTATATCGGCAGATTGATGTCCCCAACCCACAGTACCTCCCCCTTTTCTGCCATTATGCCAACGGCTTCCAACAGTACCTTATCTAACTCCTCTCCCTGTACTGGAGGTCGGTAGATTACAGCAGTGCAAACAGAGGTTCTATTCCCCATCTCTAGGATGACCCACATCTCCTCAGCCCCCCCAAATTCCTTATATCTCCATCGCTTTAATGCACTCCCTCACACAAAGTATCACGCCCTTCCTTTTCTTCCTACCATGTCCTTCCTGAACAGAGTATAGCCTGTTATGGCCATGTCCTAGTTATGGTTTGCAGTGTACTGTGACTCGGTAATTGCCACTGGTAATGGTGTGGAATGGCAAAATGGGTGACAAAGTGGCTGGAGTTGTCATGAATTGATGCAAGGCAGGAAAGAAAGAAGGAAATAAGGAAAAAGGGAGGGGGGAAGGGGAAATTAGCTTTGGCTAATTTCACAGCTGGCACACCATTGCGGCTCAGTTTTACCTCCAGCTACCTACTACATAACAATGATCACCATCACTCTTCTACTAGGCCTGCTCATGTTTAACCTTCTGGCTCAGACCACCCCCTGTCCTGTGTCCCCACCCTCCACCCCAAGCATTTTTTCCCTAAGCCACCCCCAAACAGCTCGGCCCCCCTCCCACCTTGGACCCCCCCAACTCCTCTGCACCCACCACCTACCAACACCCCTGCTCCCTCTGCCCTCCTGGGCCATCCTGGACCCACCTCTTCCTTGCCATACCTACCCTCCGTGCCTTACCCATCCCCTGCACTCCTACTATCATGACCTCACATCGGCACCACACTAAGAGTCCTTGTCACTGCCATCCCCTAATTAGACTAATCACTCTGCTCTTACTGATCTCTGGGAATATACACCCAAACACAGGACCATTGTTAACTAGCCCTCCCATACCCCACTCTGGATTCGGTCTCTGCATTGCATCACTGAACATATGCAGCCTTCTAAAGAAATCCACCGCACTCCTGTGCTGGCTTGTACAACACCAACCCAATATTATTGTGTTAGTAGAGACCTGGCTCTCCAAAACAACCCCTGACTCTGTTATTTCCCTCCCTGGATACATCCTGTTCAGGGAAGACCAAGTTGGCAAATGTGGCGGTGGGTGTGCAGTCTACATGCAGGACACCCTTATAAGTCATGCATTCCCTGCCCCCAAGCTTAACTATGGCACCCAAGCCCTCACTCTAAAAATTACCCCTGACCCAGCCAGGGGACCACTCTTTCTCATGGTCTCCTATGTACCCCTGAGGAACCAGAACCGAGCAGTCCAGTCTCTCATTGACTACCTCACCTCCCTACTACACAAAGCCAAGCAACTCATCCTAGGTGACCTTACCATCAATTGGCTTGGTACCACTGCCTCCCATACCAGGGACTCCTTCGCTTTCCTGGACATGTCCCAGATAGTCACCCAGCCCACTAGATTCAACCAGACAAGTGGCTCCAGCACCCTCCTAGAGGTAATACTATCAAACCGTCCTCTTAAAATCCAGAATATCAACATCCTCCCCTACTCACTTAGTGATCACTCACCTGTCCTCTGTCTCTGGTCATCCTCCATAGCGAAACTTGTGTCCCAGGCCACCTTGCGCAGGCGCCTGCACAGAAAGATAAAATTGCATCTAGCACAGCTGGACTACTCCTCCATCCGTCATGCCCCTGATATTGACTGTGCCCTAGACCTCTTCACCAATGCCTTCAGCAATGCCTGTGACCTTTTTGCCCCCACACCAGAATCTGTACTAAAAAACAAAATGCTGCATGGATCTCCCCATCCCTTATCCAAAAACTTAAGCATAGGGATAGTCTCTGGCACATCGCTATTGAATCTGGCAAGTTGGCTGATAGACAAGCCTACAACATGGTGTGTAATCAGTGCACCTGGGCCATTAGATGGGCCAAGGCAGAGCACTATAAGATCACCGTCGCATCCACCTGGGGTTCCACCCGGACTTTCTGGGACTGCATGAAAGAGCTTAATGAGAAGACCCACTCTCCCTCCACGGTCCCAGCTCTCCATCGATGGCACCATCACTACAGACCCAACTCGCATAGCTGATTGCCTCAATACTACCTTCTCTGACCTAAGCTCTGTCCTCCCAAACAACTTTTTGACCCAATCCCCACCTCTATCCCCCCTGCCATGGATCGCCCTCCTTTCTACCTGTACACTACATTCAACCACGTAACCAGGCCGCACCTGCTAAAAGCCCTTGGTAGCAACAACCCCAGCTGTGACCCCCCTAGACGCCAGGATCCTCCACCTGGTCTTGGATGTCATCCTAGTCCCCCTTACAGACCTACTAAACTGGTCTCTATGCCTCGGTCAGTTTCCTAGTGCTTGGAAATCAGCCAAAATCACCCCTATACTTAACAGTGAAGATCGGTCCACACCTAACAACTACTGGCCGATCTCTATCCTCTCCCCACTCTCTAAAGCCCTAGAAAAAATAGTGTCTATTCAACTCTCTGAGTACCTGGCCAAATATGACATAATGTGCCCAGAACAACATGGTTTCCTCCCAGGACACAGTACCACTACTGCTCTCATGGAGTTCTCTCAATACCTGCACTTTGCTCTTGACTCTGGCAACCTTGCCAGTGCAGTGTTCATAGACCTCTCCAAGGCTTTTGACACTGTTTTTCACCCCCCCCGGTCGACTCCCTCCACCAACTCGGCTTTTGCACTGGTCCCCTTGCCTGGTTCTCCAGCTACCTCTCTGCTAGATCTCAGCATGTGAAGATAAATGGCTCCCTGTCCAATACCTGTCCCATTCATTCCGGGGTACTCCGGGCTCCATTCTGGGCCCTGTATTTTTCAACCTATACCTCAACACTTTCCCCAGCTCCTGCACAGGAAAAATGCTCCTCTATGCCGATGATGTGGTTCTCTTTGCCTCCAACCATGATCCCTCTTCTCTCCAGGTATCCCTCTATCACACCTACAGTCAAGATGAAAAGTGGTTCCTTGACCATCGACTTGTCATTAACCTAAAGAAGACTAAGTCAATGCCCTTCTCCCATCACCAAAACAAGGCCAAGAATGCCCCCCCTCTTCATTCTCCCCAGCACTTTGCATCCGTTGGAGCAAGTGACCTCTTACATATATCTAGGCATCACTGTCGACTTGGCTCTCACCTTTCACATCAATGCCCTATCCTCTGCCATAAATTCTTGGATAGGCCTACTATACCCTCATAGATGTGGTTGGCCATCACCTCTTCCATCCTGTTGCTAGTGGACTATGGCTTGCCCATTTATGCTGCGGCATACAATACTGCCTTGTCTAAAATCCAGCTCTCAATCAATAAGGCCTGCAGGCTCTTGACAGGAGCCCCTAGCCGCACTCACACTTGCCTGCTGTACTCCACCACCAGCCTGCTCACCTTTGAGGAGCATATGCACTACCAGACCTGCCTACTCACCAAAAAATCTCTTCTAGGGCTCTCCCCCAGGGGTCTCTGCTTCCCTACGCCGTGCATCCTTATCTGTTGCAACCCATAGCTCTGTCAAGGTCCCCTTTCTGGTGCCCTGAACCAAGACCTTGCTAGCCCAGAGGTCCTTCCATTACCAAGCCCCTGCTTGGTTCAACTCCTTCCCACCCTGCATCACAGACACTGCCAAAATTGGTCCCTTCAAAATCGTCCTCTGGAACCATCTCTTTGACGCTCATTGCTGTAGATGCACCTAATTAATCCACTGTGGGATCCTCCTGTCAGGCCTCCTGACTTGACAATGTCCTCTGGAAGCCTATTCTCTCTCCTCCCTCCCACCCCCTCCCCATCCCTACCTCCACCCTCTCCAGGTATTATCTAGGTATGTCCAGGGCTGTACCCCCAATGTAACCCTTGGGTACCTTGTATATGACTGTAACCTATTATAAGTAACATTATTATGTAACCTATTTGTACTCTATGTTTAATGTTCTGCACCTGTACTGTTCTCACTGTTGTAACCACACTGTGTAACTGTCTACTCCCCCTTCGATGAGGTGCCTTTGTAAATGAGTCCATGACTCAAAGGTTGAAAATCCGACTTTTTTAATAAATAAATAAGGAAGGAAGGAAGAATGGAAGGAAGGAAGGAAGGCAGGAAGGAAGGAAGGAAGGAAGGAAGGAAGGAAGCAAAATGTTTTTTCAAATTGTTTCTACTTAGAAGAGGGAAGGGAGAGAATGTTACTTCAAGTTGGTTCACAAGGAGATTCACATGGCGCAGTGATAAAATAGAGATATATTAGAACAGGTAGGTTACTGTACATGGGTTGCTCAGAGTCACACAGTGAGTAAGTGATGGTGGGATTCAGACATGGCTCTCCAGGTTCAGAACTTTACATATACAGTAGGCCATTAAATGAGATAACCTTTATTTACTTCAGCCGTTCCAGATATAAAATTAGATAGATGCAAACCCTAAGAACAAGATGCTGAATCCAGCCAATTCTGCTTAAATAATCTGTAAAATAAAATGTGTAACTGAACAGAAGTTTTTGTAATCAGGAATTATGTAAATAGTATATATGCCAAAACATTAAGTAATGACTTAAAAAAAAAGGCTTTGAAAATATTTCAAGAGTTATTTATTTTACTGTGTCAAATCGTACCATGTCTACAGCAAGATTCCAGAAAACAGAAGTGAAAGAACAGAAAACTGAACAGGAGAGTGATATCACCAGTCAGGAGTCTTCAGCTCGCTCATCATCACCCAGAAGAAATGGCAGCGTAGTGAACTTTGAATCTCCAGTAAGCAAAAGCAGCAACATTCGAACCATCTCACAATCCATACCAAAGGCCGATGTAAGCCGAAAACCAAACATGCCCCCAGATTCCTCTGTTCCTGTTCTGCAAAAACACAAGACAGAGCACTCGCCAAACAGGTAGGTGTAAAATTAAGTTAAACCTCGAACAAGGAAATGTTCTTGTAATTTACGGCATTTTCAGGAGTCTGTTGTTAACATAATGATTGTGTTTGCATTATTTATTTTTTGAACTATATTTAATGCAGGCAGGCATGGAATGATAAATTAGGGTCACTCATACAATGTAATTGCTTGCATGTCTTAGTCTAGTTATTCTGTATGCATATGTATATTTTTACCTATTTACCGCCTACTGTTAGACTATCTGTTCATCTTGCTCTCCTGTAACTATGTATACTACCCTCTTGTTGTTTATACCTTGCTTGAACCTGTATTTTTCATTGTACTCTCCCGGGTCGTACCTGAAAATAGGCATATAGTTTGTCTAGTGTACCTACCTGATCAACAAAAGCTAAATAAATAAATACATAAACCCATTTCCAGCTGTGACATGAGGTGAGGTGAGGGATAGGGAAGGTTACAAAAGAGAATAAATGCAGGAACAGCTACTGCACAGCAATAATGTACTGGTGAGCAATATGAAGAATGTGTGCAATTTAGGTGAGAGTCATGCCTTAAAGATAAATGATTTAATTTAGCCTCCGATGATTTTTAATGCATGTTAAATATGGCTACTGAGACCACTCTTACCATTATAAGTGCAGTCTTACGTGCATTCTTAGGATATGTGAACCACAAACCAAGGGTGAGTGATTCTGATAACCCAAAAATGTAGGTGACAGCACTCTTGCGAATATTAACGTATTATTGCTTGAAATTAATCAACAATAAATTACAAATTTAAATGATCTCCCCAAACATGCCATTTTCAGGGCATTTGAATGAGAGACCCTCTTTACAGAGTAGAAGTATCTCACATGCAGTGGAATGTGTGCGCTGTTTTGTCGAGGATGCTCTCTTGATGTATAAATATAAAAATAAAATTATCTCTATGCTGGGTGCATCATCAGCATTTATCTCCACTTTAGGCAGGTCACAGAAGAACCCTTATTCAAAGTGACAACAGCTTGCACAATGTCTGATAGCGTAACAATAGCCTCTGCAGTGCTCAGAATGGATTTACGTATTTCAAAATGTATGGGCTGCATGACGGTTTTCACTAAATATTCACAAATAAATCCTTAACAAAGATTTTCAAAATCCACATGCTGCATGCGGTTTTAAAAATCTCCATGGTGTATGACAGTTTTTAAAACCTACATGCTGCTCGCTGGTTTTCAAACTCTACATGTGGTGCAAAGTATTTTACTTAGTGTTAAAATTCCACATGAACAAAAATGTTAATGTAGGATAACTTATTAAATGCTTAAAAGTTAGGGGTGATGTTTTACTATTTGTGAGGGTCAGATATACAGTAACTAGACACACCATTTATTTTTCAAGACAAGCAATAATAACATATTTTAATGAAATCCAAAACATTCATAAATACATTTTTCATCAAAGTTATGAAAATATACATGCAGCACAAAACAGGGGTAAGTTCAGGAGAAATGTGAGAAAGTACTTCTTTACAGAGAGTGTGGTGCACAAGTGGAATAACTTCACAAGGGAAGTAGTCAAGGCAAAGATGGTATAGGTTGGAAAGATATAAGTTGGTGACAGTAGTGGGAGCAGGGGAGTTGTGAGGAATTAAAGTTACTAATGTACTTAACTGCTAATAAGGGTTCATATTAAATATACCCAATGAAAGGCTATGTTGAATTAGGTAGGACAAGAGCAGACTAGCTGGACCTTTGGTCTTTTCTGCCTGTAATCATTTCTGTTTCTATCTTTTATTTATTTAGCTTTTGTTGACTGGGTGAGCACACTAGACAAAAATGACAATTTTCAGGTGCAACCTGGAAGGTTACAATGAGAGATACAGACAATGTAAAAGGGAGAAAAAAAATACAGACAGAGTTGGGGGGCATAGACATAATATGAAACAACAGTGCAGTAAGTCAGGAGTTTAACAGTACAAGCATTAGATTACAAATATGATGAAAAAGTACCGTTTTAAACAATACAAACATAGTATTACAAATGATGGTAAAGCACAAACAATACATGCAATCAAATACCCTCTTGTATAGTTGCCATATAGTGGGAAAGATATTTTTAAATCCATATAACGATAAAAGGCCTAGAGGTAACACAATAGCATAGGAGTAGGCGACTACTATTTTCTGCTGAGGCAAAATGCCTCATTTTACCCCCACTGTGTCTCCACACCCAGCACTGACACAGCATGCTATATGGTATGGCACATGACCTTAGCCACAAGAGGAACCAGCAGTCATTTTTTCCAAGACCCCATCAAATTCTGACCTCTGCGATGGTACAGGGGGTGATAAAGAGCAACATACATGAGCTCTCCCTTCACAGTAGAGTGAGCATATCTCTTCTATGAGGTGCCTGCTCAGTGATGGTCCTGTGGGCAATGGATCTACTATTGTATCCAAACCGGGGACTCTAATGCAGCAGCACAGTGTATTACACTGAGCCACTGAGACAGTGCATTGTCTTTTTTCAGGTGATGCAAAGCTAGGTATGGTTCAAAATACAGTGCATTGCTCTCCATGATGTTGACTTTCAGGGAGAAATATTTACTGAAGTACTCTAGACAGTTACTGTTTACATGTAAAGCTCTAGCTAGCAGTTGCTCAATGGTAGTACTGCAGGTTACCACACATGCTACTACCTAGGTTTGGGAGCCAGGCTGGGTCCCTATATGAAGGGAAGTACAGGGTTGGATGTGCTGTTTACAGCAACACTCTTCATCCCAGGGAGGGATCTGACTCCTTCAGAGGCCTGTGGCAGGCAGTGGCAGATCTCTGATGTAGCATCAAAGGGTCCTTAGCAGGGACAATGCAGATGCAATCATGGACTGTGCACAGGAGTACTAGGTGGGGTAGCAGATGACAGCATTCCCCATTAATGCTGCAAGCGACCCCAAACTCATGACTGTCTGGACTGATTCAACGAGGGAAATAAAATGGAAGATATTAGAATGAGGGTCGCTGCTCACAATGAGAGCCCTCCCCACAATTATGGTATCATTCTGATATCCTCCCTAGGGAGAGTAAGTCATGAGGGAATATGGATTGCATTGCCAAGGGAGATGGAGCTGGTAAATTGGATAGGGGTCACATATTAATGTAGAAACATTTGAAAATACAAAACATTTTTACAAAGAAATGTGGTTCATTTCATAGGCATCCTGGAGTATTACAAGGAACCACAAGTGAAGCCTGCAAAACAAAGTCCCACCATTCTACGTCTCACAACAGATATGTAGAAAATGTACATTCTGACCCCATATTTAGAAAAGGTATTCGACCAGTGCACATTGAAGCAGTTGGAGGAAGTTCTCAAGTTTATCCAGTGCGCAGAGCACATGGTACTCGATATGTAATCATCAATGAGCATGAACCTCGTAAAAAGATTCTCCGATCAACCAGTCGAATCCCCCGGCATTTCAGAATGGAGGATTCAGGAGAAGTAGTAGAGCTGTATCCACGAAATATAAGAAGGTACACTGTGCGAGCACCACACAGACTACATTCAACTCACTTTAGCGAAGAAGAAGAGGAAGAGGAAGAATTAAAGGAGTTCATCAGCAGATCACACCGTCCACACTCACTGTCAGACCTTCGGCAGTCTGCACGTTTCTACATAGGCGACAATGCAGAAAGTCAAATCTTAACTAGCAGGGACCTGGCTAAAATGCATCACCGAACATACGAGGATGGGTGTGAGATAGAACTGGAAGATGCTGCACACTTTCACAGTAGGAAAAATATTAAAAAGGTTGTGTCTAGTGAACATCCCCCAGATTGCCATGTAAAACCTAAAGTGAAACACAAACTAGAGCCTTCATTTACTGAATCTGATTCTGTTTCTGTCGCATCTAGCAGTGATCAGCAAAACAGCAGCACTGACCAGTACATTCAGGTCATCCACAATAAAGATAATTATCTGAAATCTGGTGGCAAAGTTACAAAAAAGAAATCAAAAACAGGTGCTGAATTAAATGTTTTTGATTCCAATGAACTTATTTGTTCAAATGTCTAAAATAATTGTAGTTTCTTAATGTGAGCAGGGAAGTTGAAAAACTAAGTGTAACAACAGTTAACTTTTTTTACTTTAATATGTCCTATGTTTTTGATTTCATTTGTTTATTGGTCATTTAAATATTTTACATACACAAATACACAATTCTTCTGTATTTCTCAAAACTACCTGACTGCTCACAAATGACCTCATGTTAGTCATGTTAGTGACATCTCAGTCTGTTGTCATGGAAAGCACTGGGATGTCATAAATAAGTATTCTGTGAAATCAGAAAATCCTCCTAATGGATTTTTATGCAATTTGAGTTCTAACTTAGGCAGAAACATGTATCAAAAATCTTAGAAAGAACTGCGCTTTTAAATGCACCTTCTAGTGCATTGCAACAGCTAAATATTTCAATTGTTATACTTTATGTGCATACTGAAGTGAATTCCTGCTCTTAAGGAAAACTAGTTTGTGCAAATTCAGTTTGTATTATATTACCAGACCCATAAATACCAAACATATATATGAAGAACATATGGTACTCAATAAAAAATTGTAGTCACTTGCATAGCAAGAGCTTCTTAATGTACTATAAATTGTAGGAGTCCATGGCAAGTATATTTAAGCTAAGCCTCTGCATTCCTCAGTGACATCTTTTTTCTACCAACAAATAACTTTACTTGTCATGGAGGTGCTCTACTTGACCTGAACTTGTCTGCCATGAGGTGTTACTAACTCAGTGCTCCATGCCCCAAAATGGACTTTTTCATCAGGCTTCAGTGTGGAAACTAACGCTTGCACATCTGATTCTCTGGAGATGGTGTCTCCCACTTTCTAGATCAAGGTTAACAATATTCAGGAGTAGATGTCATGTACATGAACAACAGACCATTTTACCCATTCCCACTGAATTATGGGAAATACTATAGTGGTGGACACTCAATATATCATCTTTACTAAAACAAATTTAACATTTAAAAAATACAATTTTATACAGAGATTGAGAGAAGGTGAGGTGTGCATAGGAATATACAGCACAATGAGCCACATTTCTCTCCACATGTGAGAATACCCACATCTCATGAGTGGCTGAGCTACAAGTGTGTCATCAAGGTTTTACCCTCACTGGTGGGGTTAAGTAAGGAATTACAGGTAACAAGGCTTGAGGTTATCTATGTTTATACACGCACAGTGGGATTTTAACTACCAGGAGAAAGGGGACACATGCAACACAACTCATTCACTGTGGCATATATTATTCTACTTATAAAAATACTTATTTGCTGGAAAAAATCAGGCTTCTCACTTTTGAGTTCTCCAAGAGAAATTCTAAATTATCCAACCCCATGTGACCATGTTTTGACCACTTAGGAAGCAGGATATTTCCAGACCCTGTTTAATACCCAGTTTTATCACAGTGTGAACCATTATATATCCTGTTTATACAATATAATTTTAAAAAGGAATTGTATTTAAATGAGGTATGTATTGAAGATTTATTTACAGTGCATATGAAATGTTATAGGAAACAGACAACAGATCTAGCATGTTTGTATCCAGCCATTGTGGCAGCAGTTGCATTCAATATCATGTGAAATACCTGTAGCCATTGTTAGACTGGGAAGTGCTACTGACACTTGCGGACACTGACACTATGGAAAGAAAAAATGCCATTGTGGCGGAAACCTCTGGGAACCCACGGCCAAGTGATCTACTCTTTTTTCTTGGGCATACTAAGTATTTTAGGAGCATTATGCCATTTCCTTGACAAATAACATTTAGATGTTCCCCATGGCTTAACCTCTTCACTTCCTTGATCATTGTTTGCTGCTCCTTGCTGCACCGTCTCATTGCTACACTGTCCTTTTTGAACTGTGCAACCAGAATTGCACACTGAATTCCAAGTGCAGCTTTACCAGTGCCTTATAAAGGGGAAGAATAATATCAGTCTCATGACATTATGCTTCTTTTAATGTATCCTATCATTTGACTTGCCTTATCTATGTTTGCTGCATCTTGCTGTGACGGCGTAAGAGTCCCAACAACGATAACCCCACCAGGTATTTTTCATTATCTGTTTCTTCTGTTTACTATTTAAGTAGTACCCACA